>OY728130.1:951507419-956411223 GCA_963277665.1 Viscum album | reverse complement strand
TCATACAACATGGATTTATTAAACTTCATAATCTATTCCATGACTAAGATATTTGGAATAAATTAAATTAATTCCTCAATACACATGTACATGTTCATTAATGTGAACAACCTTGATAGAAAAATGGGTATGGCATTCACTTACACAAATATTTTTTCAAGGAAATTTCGGTGTAACTTCGACAGTATAACGACGTCAAATAGAAATTGTAAAATTAGTTGATGAGAGTGAAAGGGGACTCAAATAATTTTTACTAGAAATGGATAGTAACAGGTTCAAGGAACATAATATCGCAACATATGTAATGGAATTTATATTCATAATATAAAATAATTTCTAGAATGTAAATTGGAAGAGAGAAACTCAATGCAAAGTTGAGGTATGGTAACAGGTGTACATGGGTGGAATTAATGAGAGAGAAGGATAACTCTAATAATTAAAAAATAAGTAGGGATGCATGGGAGAATTGAAAAATCATACCCCATTATTTTTAGTTTAATATAAATGTGTATAACAACATAAAGAAATTTGTACAAAAGTCAGAAAGGAAGAAATCCATTACATGAAGTAAGAATCAAAAGTATTGGGAGAGGTTTTAGAGAGGAATTATGGGAATTTGGGGTGCTCTAGAAGGATTATAGAGAGAGGAGGTAATAGTTTCATCTAGCTCCCATGGTCTTTAGTGATGTTTAATGTGAGATTGAGTGGGTTTATAATGGAAATGAGAGGGAATTTTTTATCATTTATCTTTTGGACACTATACATTAAAAAATTTAAAAGAACAAACCAAACCATGGTTTTTCCCCACAGTTTTTTTCTATTGTGGTGCGAAAGATTATATTTTATAATACCAATCGCCGAAAATAATAAATAATTAGGATTTCTTATGTATAGGTGGGTCACACTCTCATTGAAATGTTTTAAAAATGTTAAAATAGATTATATGTCTTATAGGGTCCACTAATCCATTTTAAAATTAATAAAAATAATCTAAAATCACATTATTTAATAGATAAAACATATATATATATATAGAATATTCTTTTTATAGTATAATATCACATCACTATTGGAACATTATGATGTCATAATACACATTATGTATTTAAATGGTATTTAATTTTTACCAAAAAAATCGAATGTTTTAGAAAATTTTGAAAAATTAACCATTAGATAATTTCATCATCATGGAACCAAAAAAGTTATTAATTTTATCTATATAATTTTTTAAAATATGATTATTTTCACTTTTAAAAAAACCCGACATTTATCAAACATTTATGGGTTTTGAAAAAAACTATTTTCAAACCTTAATAAAAATTACAATTGAATTCATAAAAAGTATACAATCATTTATATTTAATAAAATTAATTTAGTAATAATATTTTTAAAAAATATTATTTCATTCAAAAAGCCTTTAATTAAACAAAAAACATTTCATAAATAAATATTAACTAAAAATAATATTTGATCTTTAAAAACCATTTACCATGTAATAATAATAAAATGAATATATAGTAATTATACAAACATAATTCACATAATACTAGTGCATGATTCTTGTTACATAAATTTTTCAAAAAACCCTCATAAGTCCTATGGGTAAGGTGTGTGATGGTTACCGACTACTGGGGAGGCTTAGATAAAATCTCATTGGTTGTTATCTCTATCAACTAAAACTTATATTGTATGTGGTTCCATTCAATCATAACATTTTGATACTCATCTTGGGGTTGGTCAAGAGTGAAGGCCAGTGATGGTACAACCTTTCTGAGCATCAAAAAATGGGCTTCGTATTGAGAAATTATACTCGATGATTCAGCCACTTCCTATGACTGAGTAAATTGGATTTGTTAAAGCTCTCTTTTTATACTAATCATGTGACCATGGTTCAACGACTATATTGGAAATGGTAATGATTCATAAAGGTATTTTAAAATAAAAAATATAAAACCAAGGAATTGAATATGTTTTATATAACCATTTTACAAAATATGACATTTAATTATATCAAGAGTAGTTTTCATTAATAAACTCATGGGTGGTAACAATCTTATCACCTTAAGAAAATTATCCCTCAAAATATTCTTTTACCACATAGAAACAGATGAGGTTAACCCTATATTATTCCTTCTTCATGTTCCCACGTTTCTTATTCAATATTTTGGTTACCCCACAACACATAGATGAGGGGAATTGACTTATTTTTTAGAACCTTTTTTCTATGATATATGACCATGAATGGCTTCTATTCATAGGATAGGTCATTCCATAATGGTAGAACCATTGGACTGAGTACATGCGAGGGGTCATGTATGTAGTTCGTCGTGATTGATACATGGAATACATCATATACTTCTGATAGGTTTGCTGCTGGTGCTATTTGATATTCTACTGTTCTAATGCAATCAAGGATCTCAAAAGTATTGATGTACCTAGGAATAAGCTTTACATTCTTCCCAAATCTCGTAACTCACATTATTTTTGATATGTTGTGGAATACCATGTCTCCAACATCAAACTCTAGTTATCTTCGGTGATTATCTGTATAGCCCTTATTTTGACTATTAGCATCTATAATGGGGTGATGGATAGTCTTACACTTCTACACCATTTGATTGACCATTTCAGGACCTATGAGTATCATCTCCTGATCATCATCCCAACATGTTAGTGTTCTAGTCCACTTCCCTTAAAGGTATTTTTAACGATCCATTTGGTTGATTGAGTGGACGATGTTGCTGTAAGAGAGCATAACCCAGGGAATTTGTTGATCTCATCCATCTTGGAAGTCCATTGAGCATGCTCTTCATATTTTCTCATGTTTTTGGATTGTCCCCTCATATTTTCCATCAGTTTGAGTATGATAGGTCAAACTGATGTTTATCTCAGTATTCAGACCATGTTGGAGACTATTCCAGGACATGGAGGTGATTCTTTGATCACAATATGTTACATTCGGTAGTGGTACTCCATGCTGCCTCACCAATTCTCTTATGTATATCCACAACAGTTGTTCTAAATGAGAAATCCTCATGAATTGTAATAAATTGTGGTGAATGTTTAAGAAGATACACAACAACATATATATCAATATTTCATTTGCATGTCTTCAAAAGTCCGGTGGAAATTTCTATGGGTTCGTTCTCCCATTTCAATGTTATTATGGGTAATGGTTTCATAATCCTCTTAGTCATCTTCATCTTAGCATTTATATGCTGACATACCAGGAACATTGATGAATACTCAGTGATCTCATTCTTCATGTTATCCAACCAATAATTATCTTGGAGATCTCAATAAATCATTTTTTTCCTAGGTCAATGGAGAAATCTGAACTATGTGGATCATCCAAATGTTCATTATTTAACTACTGATTTCATGTAAATATTCATATTTTCCGAAATATAAAAATTCCATCTTCATTAACATTGAACTATGAGGATTTACCTTTTTCTAGAAGTTTCCACATTCATCAAAATTCCAACCTCATCATTGGGAGCATCCTTTAACCTTTATAAAAGAGATGGTTGTTTAATAATTTGTGAAAGGATTGATGTTTTTCCCTTCATTATGATTCCAAAGTCCATCTTCATCAAATCTAAGAAGGCTGGATCCTTTTCAATTCTCATTAAGGATATAATCAATGGATACTTTCAACATAAATAATCAACCACCATGTTCGCTTTCTCAGGGTGGTAATGGATTGAGAAATCATAGTCTTTGATCAATTATAACCATCTACAGGTGTGCTTGTTTTACTATTTTTTTTGAATAAATAATTTTAGGCTTTTGTAATCTATATTTATATTTCACATTTCACCCCAAATATGTAAGCTCGCGAAATTTTTAAAGATAAGATTACATCAGTAAACTCTATATCCGGTTATGGATATTTTCTCTCCTGATCTATTAATTTCCATGAGGAATAAGCAATGAAATTGTGATTTTGAATAAACACACAACCCATGAATTTTGTCTAAGCATTACTTAATACCACAAAAGCTTCTCCAGTTTTTGGTAGTGTGAGCACAGGTGTAATGATAAGCCTAATTTTGAACTCCTTGAATCTATATTTTAATTAATCATACTATGAAAAATTGACTCTCTTATAAGTGATCTTAGTAAGAGGGTTTTACAATCGTGAATAATTTCTCACAAATCAGTGATAATATCTAGCTTACCCTATGAAGCTACAGATATCGGTCGCCAATTTTGGCCTCGACTATCCCTCAATTATAGAAGTCATGGAGGGATCCACTAATATCCCATTTCTTGAGATTATATGACCCATGAACGAGACATTCATCAACTAGAACACAAACATGGTGAAATTTTCCTAGAGATTCCCATTCTGTTAGTTCACAAGAACAGTTCTTAGATGCACCTAATGATTTTCCATGGATTTGGATTATATTAGAATATCGTCTATAAAGACTACCACAACAGTTTTTGAGGTAATCTCTAAAGAATCTATTCATCAAGTCCATGAAGATTGCTATAACATTAGTGAGTCCAAAAAGGAATTAAAATGAATTCATAGTTCCCACACCTTTTATGAAATGCATTCTTAGGGATACCCTCCTTATTCACCCTTAATTTGTAATATCCTGACCATAGATCCAACTTGGAGATGTATTGTTCTCGACGTAGGTGATCTAACAAGTGATCAATTCGGAGATGAGGATACATTTTGGTTATTGTGATTTTGTTGAGCTCCCGATAATTAATGAAAAGGTAAATTGACCAATCATTATTCTTGATGAACAGGAGTGGTGCAGAACATGGTGTGGAAATTCGGGATATAAAATCTTTATCCAGATTCTCTTGAAGTTAATTCTTTATCTCCTCAGTCTCCACAACAACCATTCTATATGGTGTCTATGATATTCTAAAATCCCCAGGTATAATAACAATCTATAATTCAACATTTCTTCTATGAGACATAACAATAAAGTTCTCGGTAATCACTTTAGAAAATTCCATCAAAATTGGAATGTGTTCAAGGATGACTGCTTCTTTAGACTCTATCATTTGAGCAATATACAACTGATTATAGGGCAGTCATCCATGCTTGAGATGATGGTCTTAAAGAAGATTCATTCTCCTCCTTGCACTTGAACAGAATCATGTGTTGATTCACTATATGGAGAGTGATTTCCCTCTTATAGAAATTTATGTTGGATATATATTGGTAAATTATATCCATGCCAAGAATTGCATAAAATTCCAAAAGAGGGAGTATGATGAGATTCACAATTATGTTCAATCAAAAAATTATGATAGGGGAGGAGTTATATTCATGGTATGAAATAATTTCCCCATTAGCCATTGTCAGCGACATATTTATTTCCATTATTTTTTTGGTGCTGGTATTTTCCTACTAAACTTTCAGGATATAATAGAATGTGTATAATTATGGAAGATAACCCTACAATTCACTTTTTTATTATGGTTCGACATTATCCAATATATTCATTGGGAAGAGTTCTTATGAACTATAAAATACATAAAGGGGAATCCAAAGACAATAAGTGATAACATATAAATTACATTTATTTCCGTAACATATGAATTTATAGGCTTAAATTTATGTTATCCATGATCTACTTCCAAACATATATTCATAGGGAAGTTTTTTTATTCCCTTAATAATAGTTCATAGTATGTTTATGAATTTACCAATGCATGTACCCCAGGAGTGTCATAACTAAGAGTGCAGTAAGTACCATTGTTGTGAACTAGTTGTCATTCGTGTCTAGCTCAAAGCAGTGGTTTCAATATTTACCCCTAGATATGTTTGTGCCATATCCACCTATAATTTTTTTGTATCCAGACATGGATGATTTTTTTTGGCAAACCACTTACTCTATAATCACCAAAATTTAGGGTCGTTATTATTATACTAAGAGTTATCCCTAAGGAATTCACTACGGTTTTCAAATTCAAATCACAAAGAAACTAAACCTATCCACTAATACCAACTCTATCAACCCTAATTCTTGTTATACACATAAACATGATTTATTACATAAACATTCACTTTAGACATCATTGAGGATCCAAAGTTCCAGTGTCATGGGACATTAGAACATTACATACCAACATAGAACATAAATTATAGCATCATTATTGAAAACTTATTTTACATGACCACAACATTTTTTTATACATAGAATTCCATGGGATAACCTGAGGAGATGTATAAGAAATGGGTGAGCAATAAAGCCCAATAGGGGAGTAAAAAAAGGAATAACATGAAGAATATATTACCTGTTAGAAAATAGGTATATCAATGGATCACAAAAGAATCATGAACATAAAGGCATGATATAGCATGATTATAATAACATTTAACATGATATTTGCATTAGCCAAGGCTCATTACACCTGGAGCATGAGTATACCCTCATTGAACTTGATTTAGTAGGAGTAAAACCTCATTTCACTAGAATTAGCATGCGAAAACCCTTATTTCACTATAATCGGCATGAGTAAAGACTCATTTCACCACATGGATCAAGATATTATTCGTTACCCAGTGCATTGGAGCGTTGTCAGGGTGCATCCTTCTTAATCATTCCATTTCACGCATAAGTGTGCAATATAGATATCATACATCATAGATTCATTAACCCATGAATTTTTTCCCATTGTGGACTGGAATAAAATATTTAATATGGCCAATGTCTAAACAAAAAAATCAGGCTTTCGTACGTGGAGGTGACTCACACTATAAAAGAAATCGTTTTAATATTTAAAAATAGGTTATAAGTTTTTGAGGGTCCACTACGAAATATTTAAATTAGTAAAAAAAAACAATATTTAATAGCTAATAAAATATTGGATGAATAATCATTTTATAATATTTTATAACATCACTATTGGGTCATTATGATTTCATAAAACACATTATATATTCAAATAGTAATTAATTATTACATAAAAATTCACCATTAGATTATTTCGATTTCCTTAATCCAAAAATGATATTAATTTTTTCAAAATAAATATATATATATGTTAATTTTCAATATTAAAATAAAAATGGACATTTACAATTATTCAATTTTTTTTGATAAAAAGTTTTCAAACTTTAATAAAAATTAAAATTGAATTAATAAAATTTATATGATCATTTTTATTTAATAAAATTAAACTAAATATAATATTTTATTAAAATATTATTTAATTCAAAAATCCTTTAATTCATTAAAATAGATTTCCTAATTGAATATTACATAAAAATTATATTTCTGCTTCAAAATCCATTTACAAAGTCACAATAATAAGATAAATGTATATTCGTTTTAAAAAAATGCACATAATCATAGTGCAATGATATTTTTATAAAACCCCTTATAAAACCTGAATATGATATAAGGGAATGGTGTGTGATAATGAAAGACTCTTGGGGCAGCTCGGATAAACTTTCTCGCATGGTAATCTCTATTAACTGTCATCTCTCCCGTCGGTGGTTCTGTTCAAGATTAAAATGTTTAATCTCATCTTGGGCTTGGTCAAAAGAGAATCCTAGCTATTCTAACTCCTTTTTCAGCATAAAAAATGGGCTTTATATGGAGATATTATATGGGATGAGGTCACCGCTTCCATTTTCTAAGTAATTTTGATTTGTTAAAGTGCTATATTTATACTAATCATGCCATCACTATTCAACTACCATATTTGCTATAGTAACAATTCATAACAGTATTTGAATATCAAAAAACATGAAACTAAGGATTATCATATGTTTTATATACCCATTTTACATAATAATAAATTTAATTAGATCAAGATTAATTTTCATTAAAAAATGATTTGGTAGTTACATCAAATATTTATTCTACTATAATATTTATTTTTTATTTTATTACTACATTGTGTTGTCGCTCTGTAACCATGGAATATACTATCCCAAAAATACTAATCACAAAAATGTTAATATTTATTAGTATCTGGTGTATGTGTAAGAATTCATGAGGTCTCATAACCATCATATTTCATTTATGAGAGTATTTTTCAGATTGAGGGATATTACAAGGAGGCATTAGAGAACACAAATTTTTCTTTTCATCTTCTTATTTATTTTGTAAATAAATTAATGTTACTAGGATGTGCAAGGACATGATATAGAAATTGTGTATTGGAGTGGCTAGGAAATGGAATTTTTTTAAAAAATTATTTATGTATGTTGGATTATTGATATGTGGTTTTTTTGATATAATAGACATTATTTTATCTTCGATGATTCAAAAGATTTGTGAGTTTTAAATTCATGATGTTATTATAACAAGATATTTATAATCACGGATTGGAATGTTGTGAGATGAGTCTTCATACATCATGATATGAACATAGGGATATATATTGACATTCAATATTCATGATATGGACATTTTTATTTCATGTCATATATAAATTCATGGTTGAACAATAATATAAAAGACATGATATATATTAAAAATGAAACAAATGAACTATTATTTCCTACTTAAACACCTGTAATCCACGTTTAGAGAGGCCAAAAGTCAGTTTTTCTATATTTATTTCACCTATTTAGGTTTATCATATTTCTATATCCAATTTTCTAATGAGTTTGTTTTTATTATAGAGAAAACATCTTCTCTTAATTTTCTTGATGAGTATAAGAAGTGTGAAAATGTGATTCCTCAAAATGTACTAGAATAAGAGACTCATATAGATCTGGAGGATCATATGGATATTCATCTTCACTGTGGATTTATAAGGGTCATGTGATCTATTAAATCAGAAACTATTTTTCCATTAATTTGATGTATTAGTTGACTAGAGAGTCACAACCGTAACATCTATCTATGTTCAATGGTGAGGGTGTCCCCTATGCATGTGAGTTTTGGATCAAGAAATTTTATAATATATTTAAACATAAAGAGACACCCATATATAGGAGGGTCAATCTTGGTTCATATATGATTTATGGAATGTCTAATCATTTGTGGGTTATTCTAGATATGAAAATTTTTTAGGAGGAGTTATAATTGACGGATATAGACATTATGATCATTGGCCATTAAGATCCCGAGACATTAGAGGATTAAAAAGATCGAGTGTTCATGAACCTAACATAAGAAGGTATGTTAATTTTGGATTATAATGTACATTTCAATGAACATGAGTTCTTTATTCCATCTTTTGATGCTAATGAGATATCTAGAAAGAGAAATCTATAAGATGGTATTCACTATGAGATTACGTTACATGTGAAAATGTTTTATCTGAGATTTTTTGGGGATGTGGTAAATCATGAACTCATCCCAAAAGATAATATGATAGACAACCAATGTATTATCCAGGTTGTTTTAGTAGGGAGAGTTGCGAACTCTAATTCTTTTTGAACGAATTGTTGTTATCATATACTTTTACAGATAACCAGTTGAAAAGTAGTTAGGTAAATGTGTAGAAATATCAATATCATGTCCTGTTTTAGTACTATATGCATGGAAAGAAGGTTCACCATTGTCCTCAATTAATTACCATATAATAGAGTTTCATTCTTGTTGTAGAATTAGATACACACCAAGGTTGTGTAGGAGGATTGATTAATAGTGGAGTGGAAGGGGAACTTGACATGTATTAATGAAAAAGAAGGAAAATGATACTCGACTACAGATAGTTAGTTGGACGTCCATAGGAAATTCTGGTGGAGGTAGGGGATGTGGTACCCCCTTACATTAATGGTTGTAATAAAAAGTGGGTATAGCATAGGGGAGTCTGGGTGGAGCCTAGGGAAAATTGGTTTTCCATATTCTCATAATGAAAACTAATACAACTCTTGTAGTTTCATGAACTTATATCGTTAGAGGTAAAATTATTATATCATGAACCATTTATTTTTTTAAATGGAAGAATCAAATTCATTTTTAACCAGTCTTTACATAAATGTACGGTAATAAATGTTGATAGATTGTTTGGTTATTTTACCATCAACAGACTATTGGGAGTGTGATTAGAAAATATGATGAAATTTAATGCATATTTTCATTAGATTTGTTGTTACTAATTGGCTGGGGTAATGATGGTTCTATAAATGGAAGGATTCGATTTGATTCTTTTTATAGATTGGAAAGTCTTAATCCAAGAACATCACAACTATTACTAGAGTAAAATTACTATCTATATCAAGTAGTAATAAACTATTCTAAAAAGTTTACTGGGATCTTTAAGTGGTTTGGGCATGACTGAATTTGTATTGATTTTATTTTTTTCACAACATGAATAGCTGATCATTCTCTATAAAATGGTCGAATCTAGTAGTGTTCAATTCGTATTTTGTTAGTATATTTTATTGATGTTCTTCATAGGGATTTCTATGGAATTCCACCCATGTGAGAGAATTATATTATGATTGAGTTGGTGTTTATAGAAGATTTATATTTTATCTTGTTGTATAGAAAGGAACAAATAGATCTTTTGGATTTCACAATTTAGATTCTAGTACCAAATGATAAAAAATTCATATTGAATAATACATCTACATGGGTTTCCCTATTTTTATTCACCTAGATGATCGATGGGACCCCATTATTATGCATGGATTATCATATATTGACCCAGCTGATGGTCAAGAACCAATAGAGTCTTCTACAAATCGATGATATATTCCATCAACTATGATGTGATATTCTCTTCTCAAATAGTTATTTGAGATTAGGATATCATCAGTTAAGAGTGAAAATATCATACATACCTTTCTATTATTTTAGGATAATGAATTACTTATATGAGTTGATAGTTATTTCGTTATATTTGGCTAATTCACTAACGTTATGACCATGATGAATTGAATAAATCATTATTTTCTAGAACAATTGGTGATGTATTTTGTAGCGACAACATAGTGTAATCCTAGTTATGAGGATATTGTGATGAAAAATATAACATTGTATTTAGTGTATTGAGAAAACATAAAAATTTGGCAAAGATAAAAAATTAATGTTTCTGGGTTGATAAAGTGAACATCTTGGGTCATGTCAAATCAGTGGAAGCAATGCTATTAGTCCTAGAAAATTATTCTGTCGATGAATCATAGGAATTTCTCTATAATTTCTACGAGAATTTGATATTTCTATCTTCAGAAGAGAATTTACATTTTCTTATTTTGGATTTAACCCATCAGGTAGCACTATTGTCTTGGATTACCTAGAAAGGTGTATTTTTTTGTTCAAATGCATTTGATAGATATTTTAAAGAGGTGGATAGTTCAAATGATCGCATCACTGATCCTCACATTGCATATGTTTGGTAAATCCGGAACATTTGTGTATGATGAATCCATAATTAGACGTAGATAATTTCTGATACATATATGATGGCTATAATTCCCATCATACATTCAATTTTTTATTACACATATATATGATCATATGTATGATCATAATATCAATTTAAACATACCTTCCATAGAAAATTGATGTGGGATTTATATAATTAAATACAATGCATTCCAGAAAATGAAATAACATTCAACTACTCGAATAATGACATGATTTATAAAAAACACACAACCACAGTAATCAATTATAAACTAAGAATACATGGGATTTGATCATAATTCTATTTAGAGTTTTTACTATTAAGTAACCACATAATCTTTTAGGTTTTACTATTATACCCATACAAATGTCTCTAGATGTAAATGTTTTTGTTGATCTAGATTAAAATATGTAATTAGTAGTCTGGAGAAAATGGTATGTGTACAATTGACAATAACTTTATTCTACTCCCATCATAAATAGTTTTCTCATTATATATCATTTTTTCTCTATGATTATGATGTTTGTTATGTGGATTTTCAATGTTGTTATTTATATTTTGTTATTGGTTAGTATAATTACACTTATCTTTAAATTTATCACATTGTATTGAGGTTGGTACATTATATAGTGGCTTTACTCTTTTTAAATCGTTATCTCCCTTTAACAGATCACATAAGTATTTTATTATCTAGTGATATTCTATTTGACACTAAAAACATTTACTAGATCCCATATGACTATTTCTTGAAAGCATTTTTTCACATTCTGAGTATAATGAAGAGATCCTATTATTATATCAATGGGTTTTGGAATTTCTTATAAATTTAATTATTTTACTCTTTTCAAGTACATGATACTAATTTGTAAATGAAATATCTACCTACACATTGATTTCACATTATAATATTTCTTAATAGATTTTGATGTCCCTAACTGGATAAACCTGTCAAAGACATTAATTTAATCCATCAAAGAGATGATCAACATTATATTCAAGTTCGTTCACAAACAAAAAAAGTATATGGAAATTATAGTACAATTGTATTCACATGTATCAACTAATTCACAATTCATCAAATTCAAATCAAGGAATTCCTTATGAATTTTCATATTAATAATGAGTGGAATATACTTATTAAGACATAACAAATTAAATTAATCTAACTATATAGAGTAAATTCACTCACTATTCTTTGGGTACATCATATGATTCCTCAATTGATCTTCATCACCTTAAAAATTATAAATAGACAGAATAAAATTATCATATTCCAATAAATGTTGAAAAGAATAGTATAACAATAGTTTTATTAATTAATTCCTCATTGAAAATTAGATTAGTGGACCAACTATAAGATAGTGGACATTTACTTATGAAGGAATCAACATATCATTACTCTGTATGTTTTTTTAGTTCCTTATCTCAGTTAGATTCATAGTTATTTAATGTTATATTAGTGTAAAAATGATATTTTTAATTCCATCTCTTATAAAAAATCTTTTGATCAATAGAAAAAACATGTCACTATCCATTTATTTTAGTATTAACATGATTCCTTAGAGATTCACCCATTGATTAAAACCTATATCATAGTGTTAGAATCAATAGTCATACTGGGAATCCATATAATAATAAAAAATTATCTATAGGAAGATTAAATCATGAAATCATTTTCTATTCAAAATTAGTTTTAACCATTTCTATTCATGTCCATTAAAAAACATATTTGGATTTTATCCTATACGTAGAATTATCTCCAGTTACATGACTAATGTATTGTTATCTATATTGCTTGATGATATATAATCAATTTCTATGATACGAAATATAATTACAAATATTTTTTATACATATTTATTTCACCTAAATATATGAATAATCTTTACATAAGATTATGATCAATTATATAATCACATAGGACTCATATAATTGGAAATATGGAAACATATAAAATTATCTTATAATAGTTATATGACATATTCCATATATATCTGCATACATATCAACCCAATAAAAGAGATATAAATTATATTAAAAAGAGTAAATTAGAAAAATTGTATCAAAATATGATATTATCTTTTTAAAAACAGACCTTGTATATCATAGGTCAGAATCATGATTCATGGATTTAATAATGGAAATTTATAAAACATTAATCCTAATGGAATCAAATAACATGATGCATGATATCCTAATATAGGCATACTACATGGTTTTGATCAATACACATTTGCATTGGAATAATTTTCTTACTAGTAATGGATCCTTTCCAAGACTGTCAGAGTGTAATATGTTAAATCCCAACCCATAAAATTAGTCTAGATTCACTCTTAATACCTTCACAATAGAAAAACTACTTTGATAAACAGGGGTCTCTCCCCATTCCACTTCAGTCTATCCCATGAGATATAAATATTTTCCCAATGAATTATTGTGGGATATAGGTTATACACATCACATAATAAAAATAATTCATATGTATTCGATATTAAAAACCCATTAATCATATCATAACCACGAAAATAAATGGGTTTTGTAAACATTTAATCATAGAATAACATATAGCATAAGAATGAGTATCATAAAAATCATCCAACATTAAAATAAATCATCCTGATAATGAATAAAGAGATTATCATTGGATTGTATTACTTGAAAATAATATTAATAGATATTTTTTATTGGCTTTGATGAATGAAATTTTTCTTAAAACATTGTGGAGGAAAAGAACATTTTGATTATTAAATAATATATTTAGAGTAAAAAATTATAAAACATTATATAGAAAACATTATCATGGAAAATAACCATGGATGATTGTAATGGAATCATCATAACACTGTGTTTCTATGATTATAGGTTATCATATTCATACAATATATGAATGAATAGTCATTTCATATTTTTCTTGGAAAAATCACAAACTACATCATTTGGAAAAAATAATATTATATAAAATCCCTTTTCATATTAGCCAAACATGTGTAAAAATTACATTAAAAATCACAGGATTGTAGTGAATTAATTAATTATTATATATTTATAAATCATGTATGTGGAAGAAAATGGATTTCCAACCAAAGGGAATAATAAAGCCAATTTTCTTTAAAACAATATCTGCAATCTCATTAGTAAATATTGATTAAGAAGGTGTATTCCATATTATATTTACATATGATACATTGAATGAAATCATGATATAGAAAATAGTTTATTAGTCTTGTTAAACTAATTACATACCTAAAATATTTATTAATTTTGAAAATAAAAATCTCAAAATAATTTTTATTGATAATATCATTATTTCCCCAAGAATATAAATCCATGTTAATAATAGTCTAATACATAGGTTTATTATAAAATTTATGAAATCCGGGTGATCTACAATTCATTGTATGTGTTAAGAAACGTTGAAGCCATCCGAGATAACTATGCATAATCAACATGGATCGGTAAATTTCTTACCAAAAAATCCTTTAAACGATTAATATGACAATAATAACATGAAATGGTATAATCAATAAGAAGATGTATGTAACTAAGAACACATATCATTAGATAAACTACTCTACTATCATAAATAGATAATTATTAATCAATATGGTACAATAAATAATTGAAGAAACATTTTACTTAATCAAAAAAATGAGAATCAAATATATCCAATTATAATATCATTATAAAAATATAATGTATAATAATAAATTGATGATAAATTTTCCATGTTCTTAATTATTGGAATTTATGAAGTTAGGATTATGAATCTTATAATGTAAAGTCCTTTAATAAGAGAGGATAAAACTATTTTTACAACTCATTAGGTTTGGATAACTGAGTTTATAACTGCATGCTGAATCAACTCAAGAGACAACTAACGCATCCAATAGTCATCTATAAATGGGACCCACCATTTTCTACATGTCCAAATCATTCCTAATATATCGAATAACAATTTTGTTCATGAAGAACATTACATACAATTAAATATCTATATTGAAGAAAGAACACTGGTTATCAATATTTCCTTAAATAATCAAATGAATTTCAAAGTAAAATTTTTATATTGAAATTAGATAAGGATTAACAAATAAGTATATACTTGAAAATTAATATTAATATTTGTATAAAATTTAATGTCCAATGTTAATAGAATATTGAATATTTCAGCAGTAATATAATATTTATAAAAATGAATAAATAAAGTGAATGTAAATAGATTATTTATTCAAAATTATCATAATGGATAATGTGGAAGAATATTCATGGTATCAATATATAATATAACATTTAGATTATGTATATAATATTTATGTTTTTTATAAATAAAAGTACCATTAAATATATTTAAATTTTTCATTAGGTATATATCCTTCATATATTGAAAATCACATTATAAGACAAATTGTTTCCATTTTTTGAAAATAAGGTTTTTGGAAAAACAAATATTGAAAAATAAATTTTTTATAACAATTTATTAGTGATTACAATTTGAAGATTCATTCCTTCCTTACGTGTTCGAAAAATATTTCATTTTCTTTTTCTGTAACATCAAAAAACTATTATTTTGAAATGACATGAGGATTAGATTAAAAAACATTAAATAGTAAAATGGGTATAAATAACATTAATAAGTCATATATTTAGTTTTGTGAAAAAAAATTACGAAAACAATATTTTAAAAAAAAGAATTTTCTATACAAATAGATAACTGATGTTAGACTATCATAATATCATTTTATCAAACATTTTATCTACCAATGTGTAGAAAAATTATACTTTCACATTAAAATATTATTAATAACTATTTTATAATGAAATTAAAATGTATGATTCAGACATTTTGAATTAATTTCTATCAACTAAAATTCAATAACATAAAATATTTATTTCAATGAGATTCTAATATATAGCATTATAATCATCATAATATTGAACGGAGAATTATTAAATGAATATATGATATGTATAGAAAATAAATTCACATAACATAATATTAAATAAATAAGAATATAAATAAATGTTATTTGACACATAATCATAGAATATCCGAGATGGTGATGATTTAATAAAACAAAATCATATTAAATTGAGATAAATAGTTATTACAAAGTGGTAACATGTAAGTAAAATATTTCTAAATTAAATTATTCAAATAGAAACTTAAAATAAAATTAGTAATTATGTAATAATATTATTACAAATAAATTTGGATTCATATATATAATATAAATGAAATTGGAGAATGACATACAAATGTGCCTCAGTGAAATAAAATTGAGACATTATCCTTTATCTAAAGTTTATTTTTTGATGATCATTATATAATATCCTTTAAATTGGATTTAATAATTCTATTAACAAATAAAATAATAATAATATTTATATTATTTTATTTTATCCCTTTATGATATCATTCAACCCTTTTGTTAATAATATATCATTATTTTCATTTTTTGTTTTTTTTGTATTAATTTCTCATTCATAATTTTTAATGACTGTTAATGGTATTTTTGAAATTATATTTTTGTATTATTTCAAGAATAATAATAATTAATTATTTATCATATTTATACATCATTTATATTTTAATAAATTTCCTGAAAAATTATTCTTTAAATTGATTTATGGTATGATCGTTGAGTAGGTAGTTCATACAAATGCATGAGTAACATTTCAATTATTAAAAGATAGTTTTGTAAATGTAGTAACTCGTATTTTAAATTTATAGAATGATCATAATATACTAATTATATATATTTATATATATCATCCATGTGGTGTGGTGATGAAAAGTGATTGGCATTGATTTGTGAATAATATAGAGAACACATAAAATAACATTGTTATCATCATTGTATGTATGAAAAGGTATGAAATACAATTATAGATTATTTTATAGGAGTGATATATTTTTAATTTATATTAAAATGATGAAATTTATATCACATTAAATTATAAAAATTATACTTATTGTATTCCATTTAAAGCGTTACTAAAAAAGGAGTCATATAGATTTGTGAGGCGGGAGTCCATCATACACAAGAGATGTTTTATCTCATCCCCTATACAACGAAATGTATAAAAATTTATAAATAATAAAATGAATAAAGAGTTATATTTATATTATATATATAATACATATACATTATATCCATAATCATACCAAATCATGAGATGTGGTAAATCAAAAAATTAATAACATCAATTCGTGATGTGATAGTTTACCATAGTCAAGAATGATGATTCCGTAACAAATTTTTATCGAGGGTGGGATGTTTTTAGGCCATTATCATAACATAAAAATTACATCATATGTTAGATAAATAGAATATTATATAATTTTTTTTTCATACAATGATGATGATGGATTTCATAATAAAATAAAAATTCTCGATAAAGAACATTACCGCTGATTCCGGATTCATCCAAAGATTTTCAACAAATTTTATTCTAGGATTCCTTTAATCCAAATCTCCAGATTATTGAATGAGACTATAAATTTTTATATATTATTTGGGTATGTTTGGGATGAGAAATGTTTTTTAATTAGAGAGGAGGCAAGGTTCCACATTATTAGTGAGGTTAGTGGAACACTATTAATTTTGGAAATGAAAAATATGTAACCACATTTACCTATTATAAATGGATCCAGACACGAGTATTCCTAAGAAATTATAATTATTGTTTTGAAATTTGTAAGGATAATATATTTTTAAACAATCATTAGGGAAATTTAATAATTATAAATTTATATTATCCCCTCCCCCGTATATACATTTTACCTAAACCCATTATATAATTTTTACTAATTTATCTATTATTATTTGTAATTTTTTTTCTAAATTAGACTAGAAAAATAAGGATTATTAAAAATATGTATTTTATTTTCAAAATTCAATTTACACATGTGAAAAACATCAATTTAAAATTAATACCACATTGACAACGAGAGGTTATGTTTTGAAAGAGAAAATGTTTATAAGTTATTAAAGTTAATATATCTAAAATTAATAAAAATGGATTAATATGACATAAATTACACACATATTATATAATTGATTGAATTTTACTTCAAATTAAATTCAAAATATAAAGTAATTTATAATTTATTTCAATAGAAAGATTTTTTCAACTAAAATTTATCATTTATTATTATTATTCTAAATATAAAATGTGTTATAAAAAAAGAAAAATTCCATATAATATATTTTTTAAATTTTTATTTTAATAACTAAATTAATTTTATAAAATAAAATTTCTAAATGTGGTAAAAAATGATTTTAAATAATGTGTTCATTGAGAAACTAATCCATCCATTATGAAAATATAGTTTATTGGATATAATTAATATTTCAGTTAAATGATTCAAAATTTACAATTAATAATTTTATATTCATAATTTTTAGAAATTACATCATACTATTCAAACATACCTATTTGAATTTGTTGGTTATAATCAAATATTGTATTATGGTATATATTAATTCAGGGTTCTATGTTACACATTACATTGAAGACATTATAATTAAAGATGTATACATCATAGTTTGTTCAGGTATGGTCTTCCATTTCATATATTAAAAAAAATAATGTTTTTTATAATATCATGGTGTAAAACATAGGTCGAACATCAGTCAAAAATTTTAAAGAATAATAATAATATATATAACTTTTTTATTAATATTATTCATGAACCATTTAAATTTATATCAAACAAGGTAAGATATAATTTTATCCTTCTTTTAGATCTCAATTAATATTTCATTATTAAAAACACTATTATGGTAGATAAATGAATTTTTTCATGTATATATTAGTTTAGAAGTGTTGGTAATTGTACATAGATCATAGTTACATCAATATATAAATCATGGTATAAGTAAAAAATATATTATTTATACATAAATTTTTAGTCATACATTAATGATAGGTATAGAAAAATTAATGACATATAAAATAGAGAAGGTAAGCCTTACATACCCATGAAAACTATTTTTACAT
Source organism: Viscum album (assembly GCA_963277665.1). Taxonomy (NCBI): domain Eukaryota; kingdom Viridiplantae; phylum Streptophyta; class Magnoliopsida; order Santalales; family Viscaceae; genus Viscum; species Viscum album. The sequence continues at coordinate 956,391,923 of OY728130.1, read as the reverse complement.
AATGTTGAATGAAATAATGGAAAATATTAATTTACAATTAAATGATAATTTTATTATTTTATTTATCATTTATATCATATATATTCAACAAATAAATCAAAATTACCATCCATGTAAAATATGAATGAAAAACATCACATTCAAAGAGGTTGAAGTCCACAAGTACACATGAGTGATGTTTTAGTTTCCTAAAGGACTTGATTGTAAGAATATAGACATGATATCATAATGAATGAACTCTATTTGTAAAATAAATATAATATAAAACAAATAAAATGAATAATAATTCATATCAATAAAATATGTCGATGAAAAATGAATTGTAGTATTACATGGATACAATAAGTCATACGTATGAATGAGAAATTCATTCACATCCAATTTTATTAGATAATAGGAGTAAAATTGATTTAAAAAAAATGATAACATCTATGTTTATTTATCATACCAATGTCATTGTTTAATGATGAGTATGCGATGTTTATCAGAGTTAAAATAACGATGTAAACGAAATTGATCGGTTAAGGATATTACCTCTGCATTGAAATGATTCGATTAGATATCCTATAAATGGCTCTATATTTTTACTATTGGGATTCTTTAATGTAGTTTAATATGTCTAATGATATAGATAATATTTATTGTTATTGGTTTGTTGATATATATGTCTCAATGTTGTGGGAAGAATAGAATGGATGGTTCCCTATTATAATTTAGTGTAAGAAAAATCTTGTAGTTACCAAAATTTTAAAAAAAATGTAAATTAATTATGAATCCCATATGAAAAATAGTTCATTCGGATCAAAATATATATGAATATTAATTGAAACCCTTTCTTCAAACAAATTTTGGATATGTTTAAATGAACATTTTTCACTCATATTGTTGTTTTAAACCCCTAATAAAATTTATGAAAATTACCATAAATCAATTGGTTTTATACAAATTAAGGGTATAAAAGTTTAATTTAATTGAAAAATATCCAAAATAGAATATGAATGATGGTTAATAAAAAAGCCCTTTTTTAAAATATAATATTTTTATTTATTTTATAGAATTTACAATAATTAAAATTACTATAAATTATATGTAATAACAAATTTTACTATGTTGATTTAATTTAAATTAGATAAATCAAGAAAATGATTAGGTTAAATATAATTTCTTTTGAAATATATTATTATTTCATATACATCTAAAAAAATTGTTGGAATGAATAACTAATTGAAACTGTAGCACTTTTCTTATTTAGAAAATCTGTTATTTTTGAAACAAATTACAAAGAGAAATAATGCATCGGTCTTGCATAATAAAATATTAACATTATAAAATTTATAAAAATGAAAAATAAACATCCATCTTGTACATATATTAATTAATTTGAAAATTTAAACATCTATGTTTCGACAACTATAGTTCGTCCTTATATGGAATCATAAGAGTTATTAAATACAAACAGAGTAACATTTTGTGCCTTTGAGTAAAATGTTATGTTGGTAATTTTCATGGATAATTATCCATTAAAAAATTAGATTTTTTAAAAATGGTGATAAGGGAGTAATTAGATTCAGTAAATATTATTTATAATGAAAAATTATTTTATTAACACTTGGGGTTATCATAAATTAACCTAGTTTACCCATTACTAAGGTGATAAATTTATACATTATAATTATTCATACTGATATAAAATAAAAGGTAAATCGTTAAAAAATATAAAAACCCATATTATAAATATTTAATTTTTTTATATAATTAAATATTAAAGGCCGAATAATTGAATGTTAATGTATGTTCACAAAATTATACAAACCCCACTTTTTTGAATAATAAAATTATAAACATAATAATGGATTTATTATTAAGAAAAGCACAATAAAAAATATTAGATGAATAATAAGAATATTTATTGAATAAAATATATATACTTAATTAAAAAAAATTACCACTTGTTATAAATTTAATTTTGTAGGATCATGATACATTGAACATATATAATATATTTTCCTTATAACTTAATTGTTATCTCCAAATGATTTTAATTTTAATTTATAAATAATTTATTTATAATGAATTCAATTTACACATGTGTTATCCATAAATATTAATAATTTATTTAGTGTTATTAATACCATCTAATCAAATATCTAGATTATATTCAGATTCATATTTTATATTGTGGAACATGAAATCTCCTGGTTGAGTGTAAAAAATATATCAATGAAAAATCAATTATGATAAAATAGATCATATAATCTAAGAGGTTTATGTCATACCACATATTATATTATTACGTAAGAAATTATGATAAAATGATAAAAATAATTGACATTAATAATTCCTCTTTTTGAACTCGGGTTTCCAAATCACTGCCTCAAATTGGTGATTTATCCAGAAAAGTATAACAAGGTGAGTTTTCATATTTAGTATTATGTTATACCTATGCTCTATAATTTCAACTTGTTGTTACTCGTAATAATACAATTTCTTGAGTGGCATAACATTTAATATTTTTCATATCAATTATTTGGTATGAACTTCATTAAAAGTGATACATGGAACACATCACGATCTTAGGATACATTAAGTTGGTTCGTAAAACAATTAGCTACCATCCCAAAATGATTTTAAATTTCAAAAGTACATATATACAAATTTTATACCTTTCCCTTCTATCCACATCTCAATAATATTTTCTAGGAAAATATTCATCGGAATTTAGTATAACAATGATTACATTTTAGATCATTCGGTTGGTTTTGAGAATAGAATGGTTTGGCCTAAATGATACTCTTATATGTTGCTAAATGGATCTATTTGTAAAGGCATTAGCTCGAGCTACCAGAATACGCCTTATAAATGATGTTTATTTTTATATATAGAAAATTCATAAATTAATACCCATCATTTATTCCAACATATGACCTTTTTCTGATCTAGGTTTTGGAGAATCAGATACAATCTTACATTACAAAAATCAATAAAAATTAATTTAAAATTTATAAACAATTATTCTATAACACATTTCTTCCACAACATAATTTCATCGTACTAAGATTTCAAAAAAAGTGAAAGTGATTAAAATATAAAGGGTCAGAATTAATTATACCCTCTATGGGGTTTTGAAAATGATTATGAAATCCTTTATAGAATAATATTTTATTTGGAAAATATTTTTACATACATAAAATTAAATGTATATTTCTAAATCCTTAAAAACAGATATTTCCTTACAAATATTTTTTTTATAAAATAACTAATTAATAAAATAATTTTTTAATTCACTATAGAAAATATTATGTCTACTGGTGTATTATCTTATGATATTGGGAAATCCAAAATAACAAATGGTAACATAAGGACACTAGACACGACTCTTGTCGAACAAAGTTCCATTAATTCTTAAGGTTTAACTACCCATGTCATAACATTTATCATATTAGTGGAACATTTTTTATAAACATATTCTATTGAACAACCATTGTTAATTAAAACCCAATTCATTTCTGAATCACATATATAGAATTATTTTGTTTTTATTATATTATTATTTATCATAACATATCATAATCATTACATAAAAAGTGTTTCCAAAAACCAATTTGGATAATGGTATTATTGTATTAAAAAAATTTAAAAACCATAAATATATGTAAAAAAGAAGAAATAAGTGCATGCATGATTTCTTAATACATGAAATGTCACATGTTATTTAAATGATGGCCATACATGTACATGCATGACATGATAGGTGATGCAGATGCATGTTTTCACATGAAATAATATATTAACAAATTATTATCCATAAAATTATAAATATATGTATGTATACATATATATACACATATACACACACACACCCACATGTATATATATATAAAATAAAAATAGTTTGATATTGCAATTAAACCCTTACATATCATAGGTTTTGGAAGTAAAAGATTTAAATAAAAACCAATATGTTATATTTTTGAAATTATATAATCATATATGTATATATACGAAAAAAATCAAAGACAAACATACACACACACACATATATATGTATATATCATTGTAAAAAAATAACTTTATATAATAGATAAAGCCATAAATTTTTCTTTAGTAAATTATGTTTAAAACAAAAACCCAGAAATCATATATATATATATATATCGAAGATAATATATTATATAGGTGTATATACTAATACACACACACATATATAAGTTAAATTTTATAAAACATGAATTATAAGATAAAATATAACACACTCTTATATAATAAATTTTAATGTAATAAATCATTTACAAAATATATGCTAGAAGATTAAATTTTAATGAAAACCCTCATGTGAAAATATTACGTAATATAGTTAAATTTAGATTCATATATATATATATATATATATCTGTGTGTGTGTGTGTATTTGAAAAAGAACAACATAAATTGATCAAAAATTACTACACCCTTATGAAATGAAATTGACAATAATGAATAAATCACTTACATGTCATTGGTGAACAATGTGGGGAGGAATTCTCCTAATTTTTTATCAATGGAGTGGTATGGCTCAACTATTATTACCTTGGAGGAATGGTTTTCCATATTTATAAAAAAACATTGATGCATGAATCTTTTAATAGAATTCCATTTATATTTTATTATATATTTTTTATGGAGAAAAGACACACAATAAAACCCTATGCTAAAAAATAGAAACATGAGTCTCATTTTCTCCGAATTATATTGGTGTGAATATTATTATATTGTAAATCAAACCTAAATTGTTAGTTGGTACTTTTGTAATATAATATTCCATTATATGACTATATCATTATTATATTTATATTTCTATCCATTATGTCCCTGGTGGCATTAATTATTGAACTGTTGAATATATATATATATATATATATACTTCCTCTCTTATTTCGGTCTTTCATGTTAACCTATTTTATTTTTTTGAATCAATAAACATTATTTATACTATAATTTATTTTTTATGTTTTTCTATTAATATCCTTTTCCAATTTTAGGTATATATCATTCCACCTTTCACTTTTTATTTTTTTAAATCATATTTTTTTCTATCATTTTATCTCACGTTTCTCACGTTATGTTTTCTTATCTCACTTGTTTGACTTTCTTGTCATGTCATCATTACAAAAATAATTATATATTATTATATTATCAATTTTTTTAAGTCATATTTATTTTTATAAAATATTATTACAAAATAATATAATAATATAAATTATGTTATGTTTTTAATCAAATCCAGTTTTTTAATCAAAAAATAAAATTACGTTTTTTTATTTAAAACATATAAATAATTTGAATTATTTATAATAATTATAGTAATTAAGTTTTATTAATTTTATAAAATAAAATCACAATATATTTTATATATTTATAAAATATATTGACAAATAAATAATAATAATAATTTTTCTGAAGAAAATTTATACCCTTATTTATTATTTCTATTAATATAATTTGTTATTATCTTTCATTTTTTTATAATTTTCACTTTTCATTTATTACAACATAATGAAACAAATTATAATTTTAATCAATATCACAAATATTATGTTATATATATATATCCAATTCAATCTATATATGTAAAAGTTATAAATTTTAATTTTCATGTAGTTTAGTTATTAAAATATTTTATGTTTTATTTTTAAAATAAAATAAATATATTTATATATAAATTAACTTTTATATTAATTAATACAAAATTTAATATATATATATATATTATGAAAAACAATTTTGAAAAATATTAATATATTCAAAACAATAAATATTAAAATATCCATTAAAAATAAGAATATATTTTAACATGTTTTAAAAAATTATTTAATGAAAATAATATTTCGTGAAAATAATATTATATAATCATGAATAAAAATATCTTAGTTTTATATAAACTATTTTTAAATACTTTTCTTGAAATTTTTTAAATTATAAAAAGTTAAAAAAACAGTTGACTAATATTTAAATTTCTCATGGGTTTCACATTCTTTCCCCTTTATGAAAATTGTCCCCTCGTAATTCATTCGATTCTTAATAAGATATGAATTTTTTACTTCATAATTAAAAATAAAAAAACAATTTCTATAATCGAAAATAACTAATCTCAAATGTTGTCCTGGCCATTCCTCTGATACCAATTATAATGTTCTGAGCCTGAGCTACCAGACTCTTCCTTATAAATGATGTGTATATTTATATATATATATAACATAAATGAATACACAATATCTATTACTATAAAAGACCTTTTACCAGTCTAGGTTATGGAGAATAAGATACAATCTTATATTACAATTAAACTGTAAAAAATTTAAAATTTAGTGGATAATGATTCTGTAGCACATTGCCTCAATAACATAGTTATTCTGTAGAAACAATACATGGCCTATAAAAGTAAGTATAATTATTTCAGTGAGAATTAGTTATTCCCAGTAAGGGGTTTTGAAAATTTTAAAGAAAATAATTAATGAATAATCATTGTATTGAAAATATATATTAATAAAACATCACAGTATATTTAAAAAATATTTCAAAATCCATATATTTTCAGAAATATAGATTTCATAAAATAAATATATTTGTAAAATAATTTGGGAATTCCCCATTGAAAATTTTATTTTTTTTCTGGAGGATTATCCTCTAATAGATGGTATTCCATTATTAAACATCGTAATGTAAGGACACTAGACACGACTCATGTGGAATAACGTTTTATTAATCTTATGGGTTGCCTCCATATGTCATAGAATTCATCGAACTAGTTCCACTTTATTGAAAGAAAACATTTTTTATGGAATGACCTTTATGATTTCACACCCAAATCATTTTTGAATCATATACATAGAATTATTTTCTATTCATGAATATATATTTTATTATAAAATATCTTAAAATTTATCTATAATAGTTTTCTAAAACCAATTAGCATAATTCCATGCTTTTAATGAATTTTTTTATTTGGAAACCATAACTATATGAAAAACGAAGAAATATGCACTTACTTGATATCATAATGAGTGAAATGGAACAAATGAATTAGATGATGGCTATACCTATCCATGCATGATATGTATGGAGATGAAATGCAGGTTTTCACATGAAATAATAGCTTGAATTACTATTACACATAAATTGATATGTATATGTATGTAGACACACACACATGATTATCATTATAAAAAAAGATAGCTCGATAAAACTATTAAACCCTTACCTATCATATGTTTTGGAAATAAAGATGTAAACTAAAACCATTATGTCATATTTATGAAAATATATAATCATAAAAATATATATATATTCAATTGAATATATATATATATATATATATATATATAGAAAATAATATGTTATATAGGTATAAATAAGCGTATATATACACATATGTATGTAACTCTTTGTAAAATATTATTTTTTAAACTATAATACACCCTTATATAATAAATTTTTATGTAATAAATCCTTTACAAAATATAGGCCCGAAGATGGTATTGAAATCATAAACCTCATATTTATCTATCATGAAATATAGATAAAATTAGATTCATATATAGATATATATTAATATATGTATGTATTTGAAAAAAAAACATAATAATATAAATATAACTAAACCATTACGAGGTGAATTTGAAAATATTGAATAAATCAATTACATGTTAGTTGAGAAAAAATGGGGAGGAAATTTATATCAATCTTATCAAAGAAGTGGACTAGATCAGCTCTTATAACCATGGAGGAAGGATTATCTATATTTATAAAAATTCATTGACGCCTTATGCTGATGAGAGAATCTAAGTTATGTTACATTAATTTTTTTTTATGAAAACAAAGACCCAATAAAAGCCTACTCTATCAAAAAAACACGTGTATAATTTTTTTTCAAATTATGTTATTTTTGTTATTATTTTATTTTAAATAAATCCAAAATGTTGAGTTGTTATCATTGTTATAGGATATTCCAAAATATTACTCTCTCCTTATTATATTTATATCATATTCCATAATTTTGATAGTTACATCAATTCAAGAACTATTGTATATATATATATTCTCTTCTTTTGGTCTACCTCATAATCCTCTTTATTCTATTTAAAAAATATGTTATAGTTATATTTTATTATAATTTGTATTGTTTATTTATTTAATTAATTCCATTAGAAATTTTTAGCTACATATCATTCCACCTTTATCTATTTATTTTTTAGCTCACATTGTTTTCATTCATTTTATCTCATGTTTCTCTCATTATGATTTCTTATGTCACTTATTGGAGTTTTTTTGTCAGGAAATCATTAACAACATTATTATATATTATTATATTATAATTTTATTCAAGCCACAATTATTATAACAATATATTATTACATAATAATTTATTACAATAAATCATGTTACGTTTTTTAATAAAATCAAATTTTTTAATCACTAATTAAATAGGATTTTGTATCTAAAATATATACATAGTGTGTGTGTTTTATAATATTTATATATATTTATTATTTAGAAATTTTTTGAAAAAACATAATATATTTCATATATTTACATAATATAATATCTTTATAATAATAATAATAATTTTTCAAAAAAAAATTATAACCCTTTGTTATTATTAGTATTATTTTTTTCACATTAAAATATATAAATAAATTATAATAGCCAGATTTTATTTTTTTCGAAAAAATGGTAAAAAATTTATTATAATTAATATCATAAATAAAAAATTATATATATATTAATTTCAGTATATATATGTTAAAGGTAATCATTTTAAATTTCAATCAATTTTAGTAATTGAAACCATTTATTTTAAAAAAAATAATGAACTAAATATGTTTATATTGAAATACACATTTGTGTAAATTAATACCAGATGAAAATATATATATATATATGTATGTATTTTCAAAAATAGTTTTTTTAAAAATATTAATTCATTCACAACATTATATTTTAAAACAAAATTTAAAATAACGACTGTATTTAAAATTATTCAAAAATCTATTATTATAAAAAAAAAATATTTCATGAAAATAGTATTATATAATATTGAATAAAAATGTCGTTGTTTTATAAAAAATATTAAATACATTTCATTATTTGTTTTATATTATAAAAAACATTAAATAAACACTTAATTAATATTTAAATTTCTTGAAGTGTTACAAAAAATTCATTTCCAATCACATAGCTAGATCATGACCGAAGAACATTATTTATAAAACTAAATTCATTTAAAATTTAGTTATGTACTTCCTAGAATATATTAATTAATATTGATCAATCATAATATTATAGTGAAAGAGACTATTGTAATAAAAATCGAAAATAGGATTTTATTGCTCCCAAACAACTTATAAATCCATCATGTGAGCACATAACAATCACTATATATTTTGAAAGGTCCACTTATTATAACCACTAATATTTGGATGGAAACTAAAACTAATGAATAACTATATATCTAGATCATACAAAATACTTCAACAAAACATCAAGGTAAACCTCATATCCTCATCCGAAAAGAAATTTATTTAAACACCATCAAATAATACAAATTTAGTAATGTATAATACTATATGTTGATCAATAGTGAAATATTATATAATTATAATGATGTTTGATTAATTCATATGGTCATCAACTACAAACAATATATAATTATTCCCATTAGTTTATTTGTGGAGTCTAATAGAAAAATCCTTTGTGATGTTTTTCCATTTCCATTCTAGTTTAGGAAATGGTTGTAAAATCCTATTATAATTCCATTTCTAAATATTAAAATGAAAACATAATAAAAACTGAATAAATATGCAATATATCTCATTATTCCCCCCCATAATAGATTATTCTTCAAATTCTAGAACATTTCAATGATCCTGGATTGAATATATGATAAAGAACAATACAGTTCATCCAAAAAAATACACCATATAACATGGAAGTAAAGGGACAAATATAGGAATAATATTGCTTATTGTTTTAACGAAATCATGTTTGAATTTAAAATCATTTATAAAAATATTTTTCATCGAGACATCTTCCTTTTGTTCTATATAAATCTTCATTTTCATAAATGGTTGATCAATCATATGAAAAGATATTATTTCTCCCCTTTCATAAAAATTTCAACATCTAGCCTATAAATATCAATAAAAATTAGATATTTTTACATTCTGATTGTAGATAAGGTAACATTACTCGTCCTAAACAAATAATCCTCCACCTTGTTCCTTTTCCATTGGTGATAATATATTGTAAATTCATAACATTTTATTAGCTCCAAAAATACTGATTGTGTAATGCCCCGACCCTAGATACCCAGAGTCGGTGCATTATTACATAACATTGGCATGATCACAAAGGATCAATTCTTGAAACACCGATTAGTTTACTAGTCTTGGAAACACTAGATATATTCATAAGAATTACATTACATCATAAGTTAAAAAAAACTACAGAAACATCATGTCTTCATATCCCCTGATACTATCCCTACAAGTCATTCATAAATTACTTTTTCACATCCTAGGAAAAATAAAACATTAAAAGGGTTGAGCTCCGATTCTCAATAAGGATAACAATATAGGAGAATCTTTCATAGATAAGCATATACACTTAAAGAAATTTATAACTAAAACAAAAGCCTTTAAAACATGAACATCAGCATAATATGGCAAAGATAAAATGAAATAATTCCATTTACTTATTCACATGGATATTCTACTGGTCGAAAAATCACATGCAATATCAATAACCACTTTAATAATGATGAAATGCATAATGCCAGACTATCATAACCACATAGCCAAGTCCTCGTGCCAAGACTACAAATAAGATTTTGCCAAGGCCTTGTGCCAAGACACTAGTTTGTCTCATGAGACCTACCAATGCATCGAGGATCAATAGTAGGCTCTACCCATCACTTACTAAGACCAATGCATTCCTCATATGAACATGTTTTAATATAACATAAACATTCGTATTAAAACTAGCATACAAAATGTCAAAACATTTACTACAAACCCTGAATGGTATAAAAATAGCACATCCACAGTCGAACATAACTCATTCGATACAATATGGAAGATTGTATTGTATCAGATTAACCTCAATCGATAATAATGAATGATATTGACATAGATGAAAATAACCATCAAAACTATTTAAGAGAAATATCCCCCTTTTTCTTGAAATCATTTAAAAGTCACACTATTTGTCATGAAGCCATTTAAAAATAGATTTTTGAATCAAAGTTTCCCATACCACTTTGAAACGTTTAAAAGGTGTTTTAATTTTAAAACAATACTGTCCATATAAATAAATCCTTAAAACCATTATTAAAACATGTACATTAATGAACAAGATTTAGAAGAATAAATATTTAAAACATTTAAGAATTGTATTTTAGTTAGAGTTTCTAACCAAAAGAGAGACACTTGAATACAAATAATTGAGGTAATAAATTTTTTTTAATATCATGAGAATAAATGGATTCATGATATTCTATGTCAAAGTACATTATATACACCACATTAAAGTGATTTGGTGTATAACAACAAAGAACTCTCAATGAAATGTAAATTGAGATGAAATCTCTCAAAAAGGTTGTATCCTTAGGTTAAGGATAAATGAACGACATAATTATGTATGAAAAATATAAATACACTAAATATGATTGTAAATTCAGTGTAAAACAATCAAAGGACATTCACACATATTCTAGTAAAAACAACACCAATGAATTGGATGTTTATCTCAACAAATCGAGATTGAGTAAAAATTACTCTTATCAAGTTCATACCGATGACTTGATAATTTATCAATGGAGTGATTATGTGTATAAAAATTATATCCATAGAAAGGAGAGTGGAAATTATGACATATCAAATGAATAGTTATTCCACACATAATCTTGGAGTAAAATAATCAATGAAGAATGCGTAAAGTCGAATGACTGGAAATTGAAATTTCAAATTTTCTTATTGGTTTGGTAACTTATGAAACATGAAACCATGAATGAAGGATCATAAAATGATGATGTAGATACCCATAAATTGAAGTATATTACACAACAAATACAATCATGGGTAGTACACACAACACATGCAATAAATAAGTGGTGAACAATGGAAATCTCACTGAATTAGAAGTGAGATAAGAAACCCCTTACATTGTACTTTTTCCTTGGTCGATGGTAGTTTAACCTCATGTATAATGGTTAAATAATTGTTATTGAATTATATATGAATCATTTACATTAATATGATATCATTTATGATCTTTTAATACTGATTGGTTAATAATATCTTAGTAATAACATCATTTTGGGTGTTAACTAACTCGTTTTCCTTTATATTCATTTTTAAGTAAGCCGTGCTTGTTATGGATAGGTTTTATATTATTCATATCCAGAATTATTTCAAGTCCTTAAAAATTAATTTTAAATCATAAAATTATAAGCATACTTTAATGGATACGATGGAGAATGAATCTCATCGCTTTCGAGGACACTGTAGTCCATACGTACGCACGAGCGACAATATCATTCTTTTGATGTTAAAATAATATATAATTGGATGGTATATCATATAAACAGAATAATTATCATGTTATATTTATTATTTACATTAATTAAACATCATTATTATACCCATCCAAATAATAATTTATTGAATGACAATTACACCACGACGTGGAGATGGTAAGCCGCGCGTATGCATGTATGGTGACATGTCATTCAAAGGATGGATATAATACTGAATATGGTTTTACCAAATTTATAATAATATTAATGTATATAAGAGATACTTTATTCATTAAATTAAATTGGAATAACTAAGTAATAATAAGATGAAAAAGAAAACAATTTGAAAAAGGGTGGTAAAAACATTATCTCTTCTTCGGGTTCTTCCTTTTGATTTGATCAAAAGGGCTCCTTAGGTTTTTTTATCATAAAACTAAGGCCTATAGGTTTTATTGAGGGATGTTGAGAGAGTATTTGGTCAGGGATTGGCCGAACCAAAAGGCTTTTAAGGTGTGATGTAATGAGAAGGGGGAGTGCCCTTTTATAAGAGGGGTGAGGGGCACCTTTGGAAATGCAAAAAATATTATTTTATAATAAATTTATAATCGATTTATAATTGCTCAAAAGTGGATTATTTAAAGGTTAAAGTGGGGATAGGTCGAAAAACACTCAACCAAAAAAATTTATACAGTTTTGGGTCATTTTATTAACCTTATCTTTAAGTACTAACTCTTAGTTAATTAGTTTCACTTTTACAATGTCTCTTTGTATTTTTATATTATATGGTTAATAAATGTACTATATACATCCAAGTGACCCCCAGGTGATCCACTAATGATTCACATATAATGATATAAGTCTCTTGGCCGAACCTTATAGTTTTAGGAATTTAATATCAATTAAGAATATAATATTTGTTTTAAAAACTCTTTTATGTTAATTTTGACACTATTCAATAATTGATTTTTGTGAAACTCATAACAGAATGATTACTTCTAAAAAAGTCCATTAAATCAATAAAAATATGTCATATTGACCAATAAAATTAGTTTAATTAAATAAAAGTATCCAATTATATTTATTTGGGTATTTATAATATTAATTATTTTAATTTTTCACTATTATGGTAATTACTGCATCATCATTGTGTCATAAATAAATTAAATTATTTAATGTTTAAAAATTATAAATAAAATACTATTATGTATGAAATCTTTTTACCATTATATTTTATATTTACAATCGATATTATCTTACGTATAACCCTATATTAAAAATGTTTTAGTAAATAGACATTTATTTTAACTCTTTTAACTCTTCTTTTATTAAATAATAATAAATGTCATAATCTAATCCAAGTGAGCCTAAATGATAATATTTTACTGATAAGTTTGTTTTTGGTTGAGATACACTTGTCCAATAGAATTAGGACATGTTTTAGGGAAATATTAATATCATTGTTACCCTTAATTACCCTATTAACTTTTAACTGTGGTAAATAAAAGTAAAAAGTTACTATTCACCAAAAATTATTTAATCTCATTGAACCAAATTTTACTCTTTGATATTAACTGTGTCTCCTGTATTTTCGAAATTTCACTCACGGAAGTGGTAAAATTATGTTTTATGAAAAATTCAGTTTTTTTAACTACCACTTAGTGGTTTCACTATTCATCAAAAAATGAAAGTTTCCAGAAAAGTACCAAAAATTAGGCCTAAGAGATATTTGATATTACGAATTAAAAAATGATGTCTGTTTTACCATATTATAAAAATATTAGTTGCATTAATTAATTTAAATATTAATTCTCATTGTCAAAACAAATAGGGTGTTTTTAAAAGATAATAACTATCAAGAGATTGACACTTGTTTATCTCTAGTTTAAATGTGAAATTACATCCAAAGACTAACATAGTAATAAATGGTAAAAATATATTATAAATATACTTAAAAAGCACTCAAATTAATAATTTATAACTATTAATTATTTCGATTAAAAAATTTGTATTTAATTAAAATTTTGTAATTTTTACTATTCATCAAAATATGAATGTTATCCGAAAAGTACCAATATTTCACCCTACAATAATTTAGATATTAATAATCCAAAAATGAATTCCATTTAAAATGATAAATGTATAAAATTTCAAAAATTATGTATTACTATTCATAACGGCTATTTTGATTGGTTGTGATGTGTTAGAACTTGAAGTTGCGTACAACACACGCTACTGTATTATTCAGAGAGAAGCGTACCATGGAAGCTTGGGGTGTTAAATTCTCCCCTACTTCAATAAATTGAGTCCTTGAATGTTTTAAAATTGGTTTTGGGAATATAATGGAAAGTCCCACATTAGAAAAAGATTCAATAAAACTATCACTATAAAATAAAGAAATTAAAGTACAAAGGTCACCCGAGATAACCTATACTAGGATTACATGTAGAAAAACATGGATATGGATGATAAAATACGTTTCAAGTTATGATGTATAGGGATAGGGAACATGATCAGGAAAAAGTTAACAATAATAAAACCACAAACTTGTAATGGGACAAACGGCCATTAGTTTCCCAGTAGGAAAATTAAATGTACAACATTTTTTGTTTTAAGTTACACTACAAAAGGACGAGGAATTAATTTATGAAATTGACTAAGAACAAAAAGAGATATAATTACTTTTTAAGTAGAGTTTCATTATGTAACAAATTTTTTCCACTAACTCATTTTTTTTGAACAATGAGTATTCAAGAAGACTTGGTCACAATAGAAGAGCTAGAATAAACTTATATAGAAATACATGATCCACGTAGAATAAACTATATATTTACCTTATCTTTAGAGATTAATAAAAACCAAAAACGTGAGTATAATATCTAATGATCCCCCAAATGGATATTCAATTAGAGAGAAAAGAAACACTAATCTTAATTTCTAAAATTAAACCATATATACACCAAAGTTAAACAAATACCATTCAATAATCAATTATCCTTAAAATTTGTCAATATAATCCAAACTAATATTGTAACCCAAACGTTATTAAGAATTTAGTCTTCCACATTAAATTGTCTCTCTAAATGACATTAATTACTCTTAAAGTCACATACTTAAATGTAATTAACCTAATCATTTCCATAAATATCCCAAATCACTGTAAATCAACAATAAAAACATAGATAAAAATCCACCATTACTCCTCAATTGAAATCCCGTTCTATTATATTTTCCTTGGTCATATTATCACGATCCATCCTCGGGGGCCATGTCGTGACTACCCCAAGCCCGCCTTCCATAGGCCAGGGGCTGGCGACTAGCACCAAGGCGTAAATTCCCGATAAAAAGGGAAGGTATTGCCTTTGTAAAGTAAACAAACACCATAGAGCAAGCAAGCAGTAGAAGTATACACTATGTAAAAACAGAGTACAACAGTAAGTATAATGCCCCGACCTTAAATCTTACTTAATATTTAATTAAATGAATAATTTACATTGAGGATATTTTCTGGTTTAGAGTTATAGAGAATTAGAACATAACTATTACATCTCAAAAGATTACAAAGTAGACACTTCTTCTAAGTTTCCATAGAATAAAAAAAAACACTTAAAAAGAAACATGTCAAGTTCCATGTTTTATATATCATGTCATTCCCTTGATCCCATCCTTGACCCTATTCTACATTATGTCCTGTGAAAAACATTTCAATGAAACTTGGGGGGAGGATAAAAAGCTCAGTAAGGCATACATAAAGAATAAAAACTGTTAGTTTATCAAAACAAAAAGTAAACAATGTATTCTTTATGAAAGTAATACTTTTCACCTTTATGAAGTATTAAAAAATCTTTAATAAATAAAAGATCATTACATACCACTTTGTAAACAAAATATTACCATAAAACCCATATAAAGAACACATAACATATAAAGGCAACTTGGGATATAAACATACTTAAGTGGAATAACCATACGGTCGACTTCCACACATATCACTTAATGGAATAGCCATACGGCCAACTTCCATACATACTTAATGGAATATCTATACGGCCGACTTCCATACCCAATGCATTGGAGGTTATAACGTAACCACCCGTCCTGGTATTCACCACACCACCCGTCATATGGTTTATCATGTAACCACCCGTTAAATTTCCATGTACCATAATAAAATCATAAACCATAAAACAAATATAATGGAAAGAAAACATTTCCACACTTTTATCATAATATATCACTCAAATATATTTACATAAAAATCCATTATAAAAACCATTTTCAATACCAAAATACATAAAAGATTATATGGTATTTATTTCATTTTAAAAACATCATGGCTTGTTGAGGGAGCCAATGTCCAAATAATACTCGCGGCGGAGGAAAAGGTCGTTGTCACCGCGTACGTTAAAAGAAACATTCCTTTTTTTCATTTAGTAAAACGCTTCGTAGAAAAAGATTACGTTTGTATAAAAGTAAAATTAAAAGGGGTTTATACACTGTATAAAAGATAGTTGTGTATAAAAGGAAATATGCCTCAATGAAAAGAGATTGAGATGAAGTCCCTTATCTTGGGTCCGACTTGACTCGATCATTTTTTAACATCCTGAATAATAAACTTGAGTTAATTTCTATTTTCATAAGAACCTTTTTCGAGTTCATTATTCCTTTAATATCACTTATTTCCATGTTATAAACATTATGTAATCATTTAAGTTAATAATGTTTGTTTTGACGATATTTGGTCCTTAAGTCGAAAGTGGACTTCTTACAATTACATGTTGTTCGTGTAGTGAAAGGTTCATTCTATCCAGAATGACATTCCTGATTTGGATATCATATATATCATATATATCCATAATATACATGTATTTATAATATTACATAATCATTTAGTGGTATGAAATGAAATGCATCATTCATGGAGACGGTAATCCATACGTGCGCATGAACGCTACTTTCATTTCATTGCCATATTAATGGAATTAAAACTAAATGATAGGTACGTATATTTTAATTCCAGAATTTTATTAACCATTTAGATATAACATACATCATATATATCCATTATATATATATGTACTTATAATAGTACATTACATTTGGGGATAAGAAATGAAATGCAACGTTCATGGAGATGGTAAGCCGTACGTACACATGAACGCTACTTTCATTTCTATCTCATACTTTAATGGAAAGAAATAATAATGATATAGAGGTATATTATAATTATAGTATAATATCATATATAATAACTTTAAATACATCCTTTATACATCCCACAAATGGCATTAACGAATCAAATCACTTTGAGGGGGCGGTAGTCCGCACTTCCTTAAATGAAGATATCGCATTACCCATAATGGAAACGATAAAGGTATGCCCAAAATGAAAAATACATAAGCTTAAAGAAAACATAAACATATTATGTATCATATATAAATATAGTGACATCTTAATTTCCACCTTTGAAGGTGTTAAAATAATATCGAACAATCCTCGTTTCGTGAGGCAGAAATTCGCCATCCACGGAAACAGTATGTTCTTTGACCATTAGACGTAGGTGTGTGTAAGTGTAGCTAGAATACTTCTTATAAAAACATCATAATATATGGAAGATACTGGAGTTGTTACAAAAGGAATGAATAAAAATAGTTTAGGGGGTTGGAGAAGAAAAATAAAACAAAATGACTCAAGTGAAGACATTACCCTAAAATCGGGTAACTCCCTTTCGTTTGAGATCAAAGGCTTCCTTGAGAAGACTTCTGCCCAATGTGAGGCTTCAAGGAGTAAGAGAGGGTTGTGGAGAGACAAAATGAGCAGGGGTTGGTCGAGCCAAAGGCTTTTTATGTGTGGGTAATGAGGTAGAGGTGGGGGCCTTTTATAAGAGGAGAGGAGGGGCACTCTTGGAAAGTAAGGAAATGTTATTTTATTTAAGAATGGGATTCAGTTATTAATGGTCCCACATTGATTTGTTTCGAGGATAAGGTGATAAGGGTTCGAAATCTACATGTCCAATAGGTTTTGGAAAAGTTTCATGATATTTTCATTTTATTATAATATCATTTTTACCTTAAATTACACTAATCACCTTCAATCGTGATTAATAAAACATAAAAGTTACTATTACCAAAAATTTATTTTAATCCCATTGAACCACATTTTACTTAATAATGAAAATATTTTATATTGGATTTTTGAGATTCAAACAGAGAAGTGGTAAAGTCCCATTTAAACGAAAAATCAAATTTTGTAACCACCACTTTGCGGTTTCACTATTCATCAAAAATTGAAGTTTTTCAGAAAAAAACCAAAACATCACCTTAAGATATATTTGATATTCCAAATTAAAAAATGAAGTCCATTTTACAAAATTAAAAACATATAATTTTCATAATTAATTTAATAATTAATTCCCGCTGTCAAAACAAATAGCGTGTTTTTATGAAACAATAAGTATCAAAAGATTAACACCAGTTTAAGTCCAATTTCAAACTAAAATTGATTCCAATGACCACCATTGGATTAAATGGTAAAAATATATTCTAATTTGACTTTAAACCCAATTCAAAATATAGTCTATTCATCTTAATAAATTATATTAAAAAGAGGATTTGAATTAAAATACAACATTTTACACTATTCATTAAAAAATGAACTTTATCGGAAAAATACCAAAAAATTACACAATGTAATATTTGATGTCCCGATTCTAAAGAAGAGTTTTATTTGGTTCAATATAATGTATAAGAGTGACCAAAACTATATTTAATTACAGTTCTCCATCAAATGTTGATAAGTGGACCTTTTGTGAAAATTAGAGTATATAAGCCTGAAATTGAATTTTTTTTCGTATTTTAAGACTTTATCCTTTATTAGAGAAATGTAAAAACATTTAACAAACATATATAATCATATTTTAGTTATTTCTATCCATTCCCTCTAGTACAAAGACTACGTGTTAACTAACATTTAAAATAATATTATTTTATTACTAGTGTGCAACGTAAGATTTCAAAGAAACTCTTTGTTGCGTATCAGGTACGCTATTGAACATTGGAACCCCTTTAAAGTAAAATTAATATTTAATTCGAAAATATTAATAAATATGATAATGTATTATTCTTTATTTACCTGGGATGTTACATCCTTCCCCCCTTTTAGGAATTGTGTCCTCGCAATTTTAGTCACTTATCAAAATAAGTGGGGGTATTTATCCCTCATACCATTTTCAGAATCCCATGTTGCCTCTTAAATCATATGGTTTTTACACAAAACCATTACCTGATGAATCACCTTATTCCGTAACACCTGCTCCCTCTGGACAAGAATCTGGACCGGTTGTTCCTCATAAGATAGGTTCTCCTCCAACTTAACTACCTCTGGACTCAAAACATGAGATGGATCTGGAATATAATTCCTCAACATCGAAACATGAAAAACATTGTGTACCTGATATATACTCGGAGGTAAAGCCACTCGGTAAGCAGCTGATCCGACTTTCTCCAGAATTTCATATGGTCCAATGAACATTGGACTCTGCTTTCCTTTCTTACCAAATCTCATCACACTTTTCCATGGAGAAACCTTGAGAAAAACATGATCACCTACCTCGAAAGATAGATTCTTCCTCTGGTTATCCGCATAACTCTTCTGCCTACTCTGAGCTGTTCTCATGTGTTTCTGAATCAACTGAACTTTTTCTGCCATCTCTTCTACCAATTCTGGTTCCATCAGCTTCCTTTCACCCACTTCATCCCAAAATGCTGGAGTTCGACACCACTTCCCATATGATGCCTCAAATGGTGTTATCTGTATACTGGAATGAAAACTGTTATTATATGAAAATTCAACCAAAGAAAGATGTTGGTCCCAACTTCCCTGATAATCCATCAAACAAGCTTGTAGCATATCCTCCAAGGTCTGAATTGTTCGTTCTGACTGCCCATCTGATTGAGGATGAAAAGTTGTACTAAAATTTAATTCAGTAGCCAACGACTTCTGAAGGCCTTTCCAAAAGTTAGAAGTAAACCTGGGATCACGGTCAGATACAATGGAAAGAGGAACTCCATGTAACCTGACTATCTCATTAAGATATAAGCGGGAAAGTTGATCTAGGGAAAAATTATCTCGTATAGCAAGGAAATGAGCAGATTTAGTCAAGCGATCAATAATAACCCAGATTGCATTATTACCTCGAGATGTCCTCGCTAATCCCACAACGAAGTCTATGGTTATATTCTCCCATTTCCACTCTGGCACTGGTAAAGGCTGAAGCATCCCTTTCGGTAACTGCCGCTCTGCTTTAACCTGCTGACAAGTCAAACACTTCATAGTAAAATCAGGAATATCTCTTTTCATTCCATCCCACCAGTAATACTCCCGTAGATCTCTGTACATATTAGTACTGCGAGGATGAACTGAAAACGGGGAACTATGAGCCTCACATAACAACTAATTCTTCAACTGTGAATCACAAGTCACACATAATCTCTTCCCAAATCTCAAAACACAATCACTATCAATGTTGAATTCATGCAACTTACCTTTCTGAACCATCTCTACCTTTTTCTGCAACTCATTGTCTTGCTTCTGTGCTTGCTTGATTCTGTCTAATAGAGAAGATCTCACTGATACCTCAAACAAAACAGAAGAACTTCCTGTGCCAACAACTTCTATGCCAAATTCCATCAAATCAAAAACCAAAGGATCTCGTTCCAAACGTAGCATGGTTAATGCAGTATTACTTATTCGACTCAAAGAATCAGCAACTTCATTTTCTTTTCCCGGATGGTAGTGAATTTTACAATCACAATCCTTGATTAATTCTAGCCATCTCCTTTGTCTCATGTTCAATTCATTCTGACTTAATATATACTTTAAACTTTTGTGATCAGTATATATTTCACACTTTACTCCATACAAATGATGCCTCCAAATTTTTAAAGCAAAAACAACAGTAGCTAATTCCAAATCATGTGTAGGGTAATTTATCTTATGAGTTTTCAACTGACGTGAAGCATAAGCAATTACCTGATCATTCTGCATAAGGTCACAGCCAAGTCCCTTCAACGAAGAATCACTATATATAACAAACTCAACATTCCTGGAAGGAAGTGCCAAAAATGGAGCATTCAACAATCTTCTTTTCATCTCCTGAAAACAATCATCACATTATTTTGTCCAGATGATCTTAACACCCTTACGAGTTAGCTTAGTCATTGGACTAGATAACCGTGAAAAATTTTCAACAAACCTTCTCTAGTAACCTACCAAACCATGGAAACTACGAATCTCGGTTACATTTGTGGGTCTTGTCCATTCTTCAACAACTTTTGTTTTAGCAGGATCAACAGTTATGCCATCTTTTGAAACAATGTGACCAGGAAAGAAATTTGTTGTAACCAAAACACAAACTTGCTGAATTTTCCATACATTTTATTTTCTTTTAAGGTTTGAAATATATCCCTTAAATGAATTTCATGCTCCTCTTTGCTTTTAGAAAACACCAAAATATCCTCAATAAAACAACCACCATTTATCACTTGATTCAACTGAGCCATCAGTGCAGTAAACTGCTCAATTCTGATTCCGATCATCTTTGGTTGCTGATTCGATAGGTCATTATACTCTGTATGCCTTCCTAGAAAATATTCCATGTTTCCTCTATGGAAAACCATTCTTATCACAGAAATATCTTAGGAAAATTAACATGGTAATCTTTAAATGCTATATCATTTCAATCATATTATAATTTAACACTTTTCTAACCTCTAAAGTTGTCTAAACCGACCTCTGATACCTACTATAAGGCCCCATCCTTGAACCTTACTTAATATCGAATTAAATGAATAATTCACATTGAGGATCTTTTCAAGTTTATATTTTTAGAGAATTAGAACATAAATATAACAATTCAAAAGATTACAAAGTAGACACTTCTACTAAGTTTCCATAGAATCAAAAAAACTCTTAAAAAGAAACATGTATAGTTCCATGTTTTATATAGCATGACATTCCCTTGATCCCATCCTTGACCCTATTCCACATTAAGTCCTGTGAAAAAAATTTCAAAGAAACTTGTGGTGAGCATAAAAAGCTCAGAAAGGGATACACAAAAAATAAAAACTGTTAGTTTATCAAAACAAAAAGTAAACCATGTATACTTTATCAAAGTAATACTTTTCACCTTTATGAAGTAGTAAAAACTCATCAATGAATAAAAGATCATTACATACCCTTTTGTAACAAAAATATTACCATAAAACCAATATAAAGAACACATAACATATAAAAGTACCTTGGGACACAGACATACTTAAGTGGAATAACCATACGGTCGACTTCCACACATATCACTTAATGGAATAGCCATACGGCCAACTTCCATACATACTTAATGGAATAACCATACGGCCGACTTCCATACCCAATGCATTGGAGGTTATAACGTAACCAACCATCTTGGTATTCACGGCACCACCTGTCATATGGTTTATCAAGTAACCACCCGTTAAATGTCCATGTACCATAATAAAATCATAAAAAATTAAACAAATATAATGGAAAGAAAACATTTCCACACATTGATCACAATATATCACTCAAATATATTGACATAAAAAATCCATTATAAAAACCATTTTCAATACCAAAATACATAAAAGAGTTTATGGTATTTATTTCATTTTAAAAACATCACGGCTTGTTGAGGAAGCCAAAGACCAAATAATACTCGCGGCAGCGGAAAAGGTCGTTGTCACCGTGTACGTTAAAAGAAACATTCCTTGTTTCGTTTAGTAAAACGCTTCATAGAAAAAGATTCTTCTTGTATAAAAGTATAATTCAAAGCGGTTTATACACCGTATAAAATATAGTTGTGTATAAAACAAAATATACCTCAATGAAAGGATATTGAGACGAAGTCCCTTACCTCGGGTCCGACTTGACTCGATCGATCTTTAACGTCCTAAATAATAAACTTGAGTTAATTTTTATTTTCATAATAACATTTTTCAAGTTCATTATTCCTTTTATATAACTTATTTCCATGTTATAAACATTATGTAATCATTTATGTTAATAAATTTTGTTTTGTCGATATTTGGTCCTTAAGTCGAAAGTGGACTTCTTACAATTACATGTTGTTCGTGTAGTGAAAGATTATTTATATCCAGAATGACATTCCTGATTTGGATATCATATATATCATATATATCCAGAATATTCATGTATTTATAATATTACATAATCATTTAGAGGTATGAAATAAAATGCACCGTTCATGGAGACGGTAAGCCGTACGTACGCATGAACGCTACTTTCATTTCTATGTCATATTAATGGAATTAAAACTAAATGAGAGGTCTGTATATTTTAATTCCAGAATTATATTAATCATTTACATGTAACATAAATAATATATATCCATTATATATATATATATGTACTTATAAGAGTATATTACATTTGGGGATAAGAAATGAAATGCACCGTTCATGGAGATTGTAAGCCGTACGTACGCATGAATGCTACTTTCTTTTCTATCTCATACTTTAATGGTAATAAATAATAATGATGTAGAGGTATATTATAATTCCAGTATAAAATCATATATAATAACTTTAAATACATCCTTTATACATCCCACATATGGAATTAACGAATCAAATCACTTTGAGGGGGCGGTAGTCTGCACTTCCTTAAATGAAGATATCGCATTTACCTATAATGGAAACCATAAAGGTATACCCAAAATGAAAAATACAGAATCATAAGGAAAACATAAACATATAATATATCATATATAAATATAGTGACATCTTAATGGCCACCTTTGAAGGTGTTAGAAGAATATCGAACAATCATCATTTCGTGAGGCAAAAATTCGCCATCCACAAAAATAGTATGTTCTTTAACCATTAGACGTCGGTGTGTGTAAGTGTTGCTCGAATATTTCTTATAAAAACATCCTAGTGTACGTAAGATACTGGAGTTGTTACAAAAGGAATGAATAAAAATAGTTTAGGGTGTTGGAGAAGAAAAATAAAACAAAACGACTCAAGTGAAGACATTACCTTAAAATCGGGTAACTCCCTTTGGTTTGAGCTCAAAGGCTTCCTTGGGAAGACTTCTACCCAAAGTGAGGCTTCAAGGAGTAATAGAGGGATGTGGAGAGACAAAATGATCAGGGGTTGGTCGAGCCAAAGGCTTTGGAAGTGTGGGTAATGCGGAAGAGGTGGGGGCCATTTATAAGAGGAGAGGAGGGGCACTCTTGGAAAGTAAGGAAATGTTATTTTATTTTAGAATGAGTATCAGTTTTTAATGGTCCTACATTGGTGTGTTTCGAGGATAAGGTGATAAGGGTTCGAAATCTACCCATCCAATAGGTTTTGGACAATTGTTAATATATTTTCATTTTATTATAATATCATTTTTACATTAAATTACACTAATTACCTTTAATCGTGATTAATAAAACATAAAAGTTACTATTCACCAAAATTTATTTTAATCCCATTGAACCAAATTTTACTTAATAATGAAAATCATTTAAATTAGATTTTTTAGATTCAAAACACAGAAGTGGTAAAGTCCCATTTAAACGAAAAATCAAATTTTGTAACCACCACTTTGCGGTTTCACTATTCATCAAAATTTGAAGTTTTTCAGAAAAAAACCAAAACATCACCCTAATATATATTTGATATTCCGAATTCAAAAATGATGTCCATTTTACAAAATTCGAAACATATAAGTTGCATTAATTAATTTAATAATTAATTCCCGTTGTCAAAACAAATAGCATGTTTTTATGAAATAGTAAGTATCAAAAGATTGACACCAGTTTAAGTCCAATTTCAAAGTGAAATTGATTTCAATGACCACCATTGGATTAAATGGTAAAAATATATTCTAATTTCACTTTAAAACCAATGAAAAATATAATCTAATCATCTTAATGAATTA
Organism: Viscum album; assembly: GCA_963277665.1. NCBI lineage: Eukaryota > Viridiplantae > Streptophyta > Magnoliopsida > Santalales > Viscaceae > Viscum > Viscum album. Next base: position 956,366,410 of record OY728130.1, on the reverse strand, counting down.
GATTAAAAAGAGGTTTTGAATTAAAATACTACATTTTACACTATTCGTTAAAAAATGAACTTTATCGGAAAAATACCAAAAAATTACACAAAGTAATATTCGATGTCCCGATTATAAAAAAGAGTTTTATTTGGTTCAATAGAATTTATAAGAGTGACTAAAAATATATTTAATGATGTTTCTCCATTAAATGTTGATAAGTGGACCTTTCGTGAAAATTAGAGTATATAAGCCTAAAATTGAATTCTTTTCGTATTTTAAGACTTTATCCTTTAATAGATAAATGTAGAAACATTTAAAAAACATATATAATCATATTTTAATTATTTTTATCCATTCCCGCCAGTACAACAGCTACGTGTTAACTAACATTTAAAATAATATTATTTTATTACTATTGTGCAACGTACGATTTCAAAGAAACTCTTTGTTGCGTATCGGGTACGCTATCGAACATAGCAACCCATTTAAAGTAAAATTAATATTTAATTCGAAAATATGAATAATTATGAAAATGTATTATTCTTTATTTACCTGGGATGTTACAGTAAGTGCGGAAAGTAAGTGGACCAGTATACAAACCCAAACTGAAAGTAAAGTACAACTGGAAAGGGAAAACAACAACTGAAAAGTAAAGCAACAACGCCAAGATGTCCACTGGAAATCCCACCAGAAGGGTGAGAACAGATAGCCTCTTCTGCTCCTTGGGTCTAGCTGACCGCTCTGAGTATGTCTCGTCTAGTGGTCCACCTCCAGGCACCATCCTATTCCACAAGCCTCAACCACGATCAGCGTTGTCCGTCGTCTGCAACCAACAAAACGTAGTGTGGGCATAGCCCGTGCAGGTGTGTGTATAAGCTATTCATTAGGGACCCCAATACCCCCGAAGGTCTCCCAAAATCCACAAAGAATAATCCACAAAGGAATGATACAATCATGAAGTAACATCCTATACTATTTAGGTATATGCCCATACATATACCTAAGTTATCAATTCTCGTTCGGATCCAACATCCAAACCCAACTACAACCTAGACCACATAGGAAAGAAAAACGTAAATCCATACAGGATATCACAACACAATCCACAAAGGAAAGCAAACAAGATTCAGATCACACAGGTATACTTCGTCATATGACGATAGAGGTGATCAGATATATCCACGAATTCATTTAAGTTGTTGGACCCACAAAGGATCGATAGGTACTAACCCCCGTAATGGCCCATGAAGGGTCTGACCCACACATGATCGATAGGTAACTAACCCCAGCAATGACCCTGGAAGGGTCTGACCCATATATGATCGATTGGTAACTAGCCCCTGCAAAAACCCACACATGATCGGACCCACACAGAACCGATAGGTAACTAACCCCCGCAAAGACCCACACAAGATCAGACCCATACAGGATCTGTAGGTGCTGGCTCACACAGAACTGCTCAGCGCTGACCCACATAGGATCATACCCACACAGGATCGGTAGCACTGATCCACGTAGGATCTGTGAGTGCTGTATTCGTCACTGTCGAATCCACTGAGGATCTCTGTATAGTTCTTGTCGTCACAGTCGCAGTCACAGTCGGCTCTAGGGTTCCCGCACATAGAAAGCTCAGACATGAGGGTCCGCTCCACGAGCCAAGGGTCTGATACATCAACTTACACATAGCCCAGAGTTGATGTATCCAAAAGTTCCGTATCATCAACAGAAACTCAACGTCGCAGACGTCAAGTCAATCGGACGCCCGATCTGAGAGTTATTTGCTTTTTCGTACCAGGGGCCTTGTTGGTTTTTAAGGAAAAACCAACGCGACCATACTCCACCTGCGCCCAAACCTCTGGAGGAGTAAGGAAAAAGATCCGTCTCACTTAGAGGAATCTAACAAAGTTGACGGCACGTCAATCAGACGTCTGTATCTTAAGATATGAGCGTTTCCGCTCCGAGGGCCCGATTGGTTTCGTGTACGAACCAACCCGGCCAAACCCAAAGTATTCCAAAACTGTGATTGGGATATACTGAAACAACCATATCGATTCAAGGATCGCATCGCAATTTACGGTGCGTCGATCGGAGGCCTGTAGCACATGTTATGGGTGTCCGACCGGAAAAGATTCGGTAATAAGGGGTTCGGGCCCGGTCCGACCCGACCCGATACCCCCGGGGTCGACCCGAAGCGGGTCCGGGTCCGGCCTTCTTGGGCGTGTCCCGTCCTGACTGGCGTGGCTCGGCGCGGCCGGCGCAGCCCGACCTGGCGGACCGGCAAGGCAGCCGGCCCGGCCTTGGCACAGCGCGCCCAGCGCGCTGGCCAGGCGCTCGGCCAAACAGCTGAGCCGTTTGGCATGGGGGGGGGGGGGGGCTGCCCCCTGGTTGTAACCACAGCCCCCCTTTAATGGGGGATGTTTTGTTGTTCGGCATGGGGTTTGGACCCCCGGATGTCCTCCTGTCTGGCTGGCCCACCCCGGCCGGCCGGTTTCAGCCACCACGGGACCGGCGACGGCCGATCCCCTCCCTGCTCCGAGACCGGCAGCCTAGAACCGGCCGCCGGTCACCCTGCTCCGCTGCGACTCGGAACCGGCCGTGGTTTTGGTTCGTCCGGCACGGCGCGACGGCGCCGCACCCCTCCGCCGCGGCCCCGCTCCGGCCGCTGTGACTTCGGTTCTCTCCGACGCGGCGCGACGACGCCACGACTTTGTTTAACTTCACGGCGCGGCGCGAAGGCGCCGCACATCACTTGCCGCACTATTCCACGCGGTGTGACGGCACCACGCCATTCCCGTTCCAACACTTTAGAATCAATAACAAGGATGAGGGAGGAGGGTCAGTCGTGTTTGTGCGGTCCTAACCCCTCTCGTTAATCGAAAACATTTGGTCGTATATCCACAAAGAATGACAAAGTAGAATTCACGAACGAAATAAAATAATTAAACCCCTACCTCGTGCGAGCGTGAAAGGAGGCTCTTCAAATGAGGATTCTTCGCAGGAAGAGACGCCACGGAAGGAGACGTCGCGGAAGAAGACATCGTGGAAGAACCGTCACGGAAAATGGCATCGCGTAGTCGGCCTCCGAGGACTCGGCGTTCTTCGACGGAGTTCGATGCGTTCTTCACGTTCTTTGTGTTCTTCGACGAAGAAGATGAGGAACTCTAGGTTTCTTTACCATTTCTCCCTAATCCTCTCCAGCAACAAATGTTCCAACCCCTAAATAAAATAATCTTACCTCTTATTTTATTAACATAACATAACATTTGAATTTCAAGAGTTTAAAATTCAAATAACCACACTTTACTCACTTAATTAATAACATAAGTTATTAAGGTTTATGTTACCAAAAGTTAATGGTGAGTTGAGGGGGTTGAATAATATGAAAGAGTGGGTTCATGTGGGCCCCACGACCCTCATAACCTCTCTTTGGAAGTTGGGTAGTTACCCAACTTCCACCCAAAGCCTTTAACCACTAGAAGAAAATAAAAATTGTAGTTAATTAAAAATTTAAACTTCCACAATTTTTATCATCTTCTCTCGTGAAAACGCAACTCCAGAAATGTAGTTCCTAATCAATTACCGGCGCTACGGTTCCATCGGTGCCCTCGGAATTCGATTACGAGCATCGGATCAGAAGATAGAAAAACCAGCTCATTCGTTCACTGAACGTACCCGAGCTAAACTTCGGATTGAAATTCCGGGCACACTGGGACTCAGAATCAAGTGCTGTCAGAAACTGCATTCTTGTAAAATCCCAAAAATAAATTAAGAAAAAATTTCCTTTTAATTTTACGGATCTTTACATTACTCCCACCTCAGGGCTTTACGTCCCCGTAAAGATACAACAAAAACTAGTGAAACAAATGTGTGTACTGAGCACGCATCTGAGCCTCCCGCTCCCAAGTGCACTCCTAGAGGTTCCCATGCTGCCATCTGATGCGCACTAGCAGAATCGACCGTCCCCATAGGACCCGCTCCTGTGAATCCTCGATCTCCACTGGAACCTCCGCAAAAGATGCCCCATCATCAACGTCAAGATCCCCATGGTCAATGATATATGTCGGTTCGTGCACGTATCTCCTCAGCTGAGATACGTGGAAGACGTCGTGCACCCGGTGCAACTGAGGTGGTAGAGCCAGGCGATAAGCCACCTCGCCAATCCTGCTAAGGACATGGAATAGTCCAATGAAGAGTTGAGACAAATTGCCGCCTCAGCCAAATATCCATAATCCACGTCGAGATGAGACACGCAAGAAGACGTGGTCACCATCATCGAACTCTAGTGGCCTCCGCCTCCTGTCAGCATATGACTTCTGCCGGCTCTGTGCAGTCCTCATCCGCTCCTGGATGACCTGGACCTTCTCTGTCATGGCATGGACCATCTCCGGTCCCACAAGTGCTGACTCCCTAGGATCTGTCCAGCACAAAGGAGATCTGCAAGTTCGGTCGTACAACGCCTCATATGGTGTCATCCCGATGGTGGAGTGGTAACTGTTGTTGTACGCAAACTCCACCAAGTGTAGGTGGTCCTCCCAGCTGCGACCAAAGTCGAGGAAACATGCACGGAGCATGCCCTCAAGAGTCTGAATTGTCCTCTTCGTCTGACCATCTTTCTGAGGGTGAAAGGCAGTGCTCAGACGTAGCTGCATCCCGAACGCCTCATGCAACCCCTTCCAAAGTTGGGAAGTAAATCGAGCATCTAGATCAAAGATAATAGATGATGGCACACCTTGAAGCCGTACAATCTCCTAAACGTAAAGTTGTCCCAAGATCTCCATTGAGCCCTTCTCTCAGATGGTAAGAAGTGTGCCGACTTGGTGATTCGGTCAACAATCACCCAAATGGAGTCGTGACCTCTCGAAGTGCGTGGAATTCCAGTCACGAAGTCCATAGATATCTCGTCCCACTTCCACTCTGGGACCTCTAAGGGTTGTACCAAGCTTGCTGGTACCTAGTGCTCTGCCTTCACCAGCTGGTAGGTGAGGCATTGAGAAAAAAACTCTACCACAACCTTCTTCATGCCCGGCCACCAATGATGTCCTCTGAGATCCTGGTACATCTCTTCCACTCCAGGATGTACCGCCAAAGGATAAGTGTGAAACTCTCTCATCACTTCCTCCCGTAATGCAACTGGTACAAAGCTATGTACTCTGAAAAGGATGTCATGATCTGCTCCAAGGAGAAGCCATCAGGTGCATGTCCTGAGGATATCTGTGCACTCCATGTCACGAAGTCAACCTCCCCATGTTGTGCCTCTCTGACCTACTACAGTAGTGGAGGGGTGACTATGAGAGACTGAAGGAAGGCTTCCCCATCTCAATCCATGCCTCTAGGGGCACTGGTCAAACTCTGTCTCACCTCTTGGATGCTCAGCTGACTTCTGTCTGACCACACGAAGGGTTTCCCCATCCTCCTTAACGTTCTACAAAGCTGCAATGATTTCTCCTTTGCCGAAAAGGGAAATCCGGTCTCTTCCCCTGGATGAACCACATTCCATGCACAATACAGTCAATCCCGTCATGATTAGTTAATTCATGGCATGGATGACGTCGTAAGGCCTCAACGTTGCTGCCAAAAGATCCAACTGTTACTCTCGCCTCCAAGGGTTGAGTCACACTGTCGGTATCAGTGTGTGGTCACTGGGTCTTCTCCAGTAAGAACATCTCCAGTGAGGGTCAAGTCAGCAGTCTTTAACTGGCACCTCTTAGTAATAACAAACAAAAGACAAGAAAGAAAACATCACCATTGCAAGTGTCTTTTATTACTTCAACTCAAAGTACAAGGACACAAGGCCACACAAACTACGAAGCTAGAGGTGTCATGGGCAAAGGACTCTATTCCTGGAGCTAGTCCCGTACTAGTCCACCCGCTTCCGGAGCTCCATGATCGTAAGCTTCAGCTGCCTGAAGTTGTGATCTCCCCTGAGGTCGGGGTGGACCTCCTGGTGGTGGTGGTGGTGGAGCCTCAAGGAGTCTCCCACCACCTGCTGCTCGGCCTGCTCCTCTGCCTCGTCCGCCTGCTCCCCGCACACCATCACGGTCGAACCTCTGCCTCTGCCTAGGTGGTTCATCAACTGTCTGCTGCTCCTCTGCATGGCGGGTCGGGCAGTCACGAGCCATGTGGTCCTGCCCGCCGCATGCATAGCACTATCTACTACTCGCAAGACTGGTTCTGCTATGTGTGCCCCGCACCTTCGAGCCAGTATCTTGTGGTCATCCTCCTGTTGGCCTGGCCCGCTTGGACCTCTGCGACATCTGTCTACTGCCGGCTGCAGAAGACTCCGCCACGTGTTTCCCTACGGTAGGTCTTGCCGGTGGTGAAGTCTCAGCAAGAAATCTATCGATCAAAAGGGCTCGCTCGAGTACTCCTTCCTGGGTCGGAATGCTGATGGAGATCAGTGATGCCCTGATCTCATGCCTCAATCCCTGCTCAAAGGTCTGAGCCCGAAAGAATGAGTCTCGTACCATGTCTGTCGAGTAGCGCGAGAGATCGGTAAATTTCACCGAGTACTGGGCGACTATCAAGCTTCCCTTCCGCAACTGAAGAATCACCTAGATGTGCACCGTACGGAGGGTGGCTGGGATGAAATCCGAGAGAAAGAGGCTCTCAAAGTCCATCCAGAGAATAGATGCCTCAACGTGCACCTGGAGCATCAAGCTACACCATCGGCCTACTGCTGCGTGCAGTAGCCTCACTGCGAGGATCACCATGAGGTCTGCTGGTGTCCTCACTAACCAAAAAACTCATACCACTGCCTCCAGCCAGTCCTCGGCTGCCTGGGGGTCCGTCTCCCCGTGGAACCTGGGCGGTCACAGGCGCTAGAACTCATGCAGTGCACTAAGGTGACGTGCATCGTCAGCGGCTGGGGCTAGAAGCATCGCTGGCTCGGCGGGTAGAGCTACCGCTAGTGCCACTGCTGACAAAAGGCCTTGCATCGAGGCCTCGTCGCTCGGTGGGATATCGTCACGCTCGACTCTCGGAACCCTAGCTGGCTGTCGTCGTGGGTCCATCCTGAAAAGGGAACAAGTGCACCACATTCAGAACAGTATACCTGGTGAGCTGAGACAATGTAATCACAAATAAAACTTGAAACACACATGCAATCAATGTTTTTGTACATTAAGTCGGAAATCAGAAGTTAGGGTCCTGGTGTACGGATATGTCGGCCACCGCACCAACACTGGACTCCCTGGACTGATAACCACACCTAATACACTTAACACTATTGCTTCAAAAAGAAGAAGATCAGAGTCCCAAGTTCTATGGTAGAACCGAACTCCTCTGATAACAATTTTTCATGACCCATCCTCGGGGCCCGTGCCGTGACTACCCCAAGGCCGCCTTCCATAGGCCAGGGGCTGGCGACTAGAACCAAGGTGTAAATTCCAGATAAAAAGGGAAGGAATTGCCTTTGTAAAGTAAACAAACACATAGAGCAAGCAAGCAGTAGTAGTATACACTATGTAAAAACAGAGTACAACATTAAGTGCGGAAAGTAAGTGGGCCAGTATACAAACCCAAACTGAAAGTAAAGTACAACTGGATAGGGAAAATAGCAACTGAAAAGTAAAGCCACAACGCCGATCTGTCCACTGGAAATACCACCTGAAGGGTGAGTACAGATAGCCTCTTCTGCTCCTCGGTTCCAGCCAACCGCTCCGAGTACGTCTCGTCCAGTGGTCCACCTCCAGGCACCGTCCTGTTCCGCAAGCCTCAACCACGATCAGCGCTGTCCGTTGTTTGCAACCAAAAAAACGTAGTACGGGCATAGCCAATGCAGGGGTGAGTATAAGATACTCAGTAGGGACCCCGTGACCCCCGAAGGTCTCCCAAAATACACAAAAGATAATCCACAAAGGAAAGATACAATCACGATGTAACATCCGACACTGCTTAGGTATATGCCAATACATATAACTAAGTCATCAATTCTCGTTCGGCTCCAACATCCAAACCCATGTACAACATAGACCACAAAGGAAAGCAAAAAGGATTCAGCCCACATAGGTATACTTTTTCATATGATGATAGAGATGATCAGATATATCCACTGATTCATCTAAGTCATCGGACCCACAAAGGATCGATAGGTACTAACCCCCGCAATGACCCGGGAAGGGTCTGACCCACACATGATCAATAGGTAACTAACCTACGCAATGACCCAGGAAGGGTCTGACCCACACAGGATTGATAGGTAACTAACCCCTGAAAAGACCCACACAGGATCAGACCCACACATGATCGATAGGTAACTAACCCCCGCAAAGACCCATACAGGATCAGACCCACACAGAATCTGTAGGCGCTGGCTCACACAGAACCACTGAGCGCTGACCCACAAAGGATCAGACCCACACGGGATCAGTAGCACTGATCCACGTAGGATCGCTGAGTGCTGTAGTCGTCGCCGTCGAATCCACTAAGGATCTCTGTACAGTCGTCGTCGGCACAGTCGCAGTCGCAGTCGGCTCTAGGGTTCCCGCACACAGTAAGCTCGCTCGGGAGGGTCCGCTCCAAGAGCCAAGGGGAAGATACATGAACTGACACATAGTCCAGATTTTATGTATCCAAAAGTTCCATATCGTCAACAGGAACTCAACGTCGCAGATGAAACGTCAATCGGACGCCCGGTCTGAGAGTTATTGGCTTTTTTATCCCAGGGGCCCGGTTGGTTTTTAAGGCAAAACCAACCCGACCGTACTCCACCTGCACCAAACCTCTGGTGGATTAAGGAAAAATATCTGTCTCACTTAGATGAATCCAAAAAATTCGAGGGCACGTCAATCAGACGTCCGGAGCTTACGATATGAGAGTTTCCGCTCTGAGGGCCTGGTTGGTTTCGTGTACGAACCAACCCGGCTGAACCCAATATATTCCGAAACCTTGGGTGCGATATACTGAAACGACTGTCTCAATCCAAGGATCGCATCGCAACTGACGGTGCATCGATCGAAGGCCCGTAGAACATGTTATGGGCGTCCGACCGGAAAAGATTCGGTAATAAGGGGATCGGGCCCGGTCCGACCCGACCCGTTAACCTTGGGGTAGACCCGAATCGGGTCTGGGTCCGGCCCGCTTGGGCGTGGCCCGGCCCGGCCTGGGCGCGGCCCGACTTGGGGGATCGGCAAGGTAGCCGGCCTGGCCTGGGCACAGAGCGCCCAGCGCGCTGGCCAGGCGCTCGGCCAAACGGCTGAGTCGTTTGGCGTGGGGGGGGTGCATGCCCCCTGGTTGTAATCGCGGTCCCCCTTTAATGGGGTCTGTTTTTTTGGTCGTTCGGTGGTTTGTACCCCCCAATGTCCTCCTATCCGGTCGGCCCGCCCCAGCTGGCCGGTTTCAACCACTACAGGACTAGCGACGGCCTGTCCCCTCCCTACCCCGACACTGGCGGGCCAGAACCGGCCGCCGGTCACCCTGCTCCTCCGCGGCCCGGAACCGGCCGCTGTTTTGGTTTGTCTGACACGGCGCGACGGTGCTGCGCCCCTCCGCCACTGCCCCGCTCCGACCACAGTGTCTTTGGTTCTCTCCGACGCGGCGCGGCGGCGCCGCGACTTGGTTTAACATGACGGTGTGGCGCGACGGCGCCACACATCACTTGCCGCACTATTCCGCGTGGTGTGACGACACCGAGCCATTCCCGTTCCAACACTTTAGAATCAATAACAAGGATAAGAGAGGAGGGTTGGCTGTGTTTTTGCGATCCGGCCCCCTCTCGTTAATCGAAAACATTTGGTTGTATATCCACAAAGAATGACAATGTAGAATTCACGAACGAAAAAAAATAATTAAACCCTTACCTCGTGAGAGCTTGAATGGAGGTTCGTCGAACTAGGATTCGTCGTGGGAAGAGACGTCGCGGAAGGAGACGTCGTGAAAGAAGACGTCGTGGATGAACCGTCGCGGAAAACGGCGTCGTGTAGTCAGTCTCCGAGGACTCAGCGTTCTTCGACGGAGTTCGATGCGTTCTTCGCGTTCTTCGCGTTCTTCGACGAAGAAGATGAAGAACTCTAGATTTCCTTATCTTTTCTCCCCTAACCTATCCATCAACAAAGGATCCAACCCCAAAATAAAATAAGCTTAACTCTTATTTTATTAACATAACATAACATTTTAATTTCAAGAGTTTAAAATTCAAATAACCACACTTAACTCACTTAATTAATAACATAAGTTATTAATGTTTAAGTTACCAAAAGATAATGGTGAGTTGAGGGGGGTTGAAGAATATGAAGGGGTGGGTTCGTGTGGGCCCCACCACCCTCATAACCTCTCTTGGGAAGTTGGGTAGTTACCCAACCTCCACCCAAATCCTTTAACCACTAGAAGAAAATAAAAACTGTAGTTAATTTATAATTTCAACTTCCACAATTTTTATCATCTTCTCTCATGAAAATGAAACTCCGGAAATGGAGTTCCTAAGCAATTACCGGCACTATGGTTCCATCAGTACCCTTGGAATTCGATTTCGAGCACCGGTTCCAATGATAGAAAAACCCGCTCATTCGTTCAATGAACATACCCGAGCTAAACATCGGATTGAAATTCCGGGCACACTGGGCCTCAGAATCAAGTTCCGCCAGAAACTGCATTCTTGCAAAATCCCAAAGAAAATTAAGAAAAACATTCCCTTGAATTTTACGGATCATTACACATATAGTGTTCACAACAAAGCGAACAACTTCTAAAATAACATTTATCACTTAATCCCCAAATCATTTTCCTATACTAAGGGTATTCATTAGATAAGACATAAGATCCCAAATAAAATTATTATTGATAAATAAAATCATTTAACTAAAAATAATTGTCACACTAACCGAGGACTTCACATAGTCCAGTGGTAGGTGATAAATCCCAATCACACTTTGGTTGTGGGTTTGGTTTCCATAGCTTTGTCCGACGAGTCGGGTTGTCACACGGTCTGTGTGTTTTCCTTTTTCAAAAACTATATTTTATAACATTTTCAAAATGAGATAAATTCCTCAAAATAACCATAACATAATTTAACCACAAATCTTGTCTCATACCTTGAATTTTCATTATAATAACTTGTAATTGCCTCAAACGCAATGATCATATAAGACCAAATGGTTATTTATAACTATATCTGCAACAGAAAAGATAATTCTTCCTCAAATATCATTTTCACATGATAAATTGTAGGTTTACACATACATGAGAAAAGTATTCCAATGTAATCCCATCAATAAATAGCACTAACACTTTTAAACATTTCACCATCCATTTATCTTCACATAGGTTCTTCATCATATGTTCCTCGGGTTCCCACATTTCCTCTTCCATCTTATAATTTCTCCATAGAACTTTTACCAGACAAGTCCTCCAGTTTCTCAACACATGATATTTGGTATGAATAATTCTGATAGGCTCTCCACAATAAGATAGATTGGGTTCCAGTTCTAATTTTTCATAGGTGAGTACATGCATTAGGTCGGGCATGTATTTTGTCACTAGAGATATGTGGATCACAACATGATCTCTGGAGAGACTAGGCAGATTTGACTTTTGGTAGAATGTGTACATGTGTCACAATGGTACCATAGAAAATTTTCAAAATCATATACATCCTTTAACCAAAAACTCCTCATCCATCTTGGATTAAATCGATGGAAGCATCGATGCATCATAAAAAAATAGGTATTTCTTATATATAATTTTGAGACATCGTCTTTAACATGTTTTTTTAGAGAAATTCCCCATGATTCATCTTCATATATTTCAAAATAAGGTTTTGGAAAATCAGTTTCCGTATATCCCAAAAGACATAAATATATAATTTGATACATATAGGATGCTCTATGGTCTCCCTCTTCTGTAGAATCTAGAAAATAATTTAGTGCATCGTAATTTTGAGATAAAGTGTATAATTTGAAAAGACCCCGATGGTACTTCCCACACTTACCGTGGTAAGAATGTTGAGATCACAACATTATCCCATAGTCAGTACTTGATCCTTGAAGTAATCATGCAATTCTAGAGGTATTGGATGTTTAATAATGTTTTTTGCAAGTAACTTGGACATTTGAAAAAGATTCAACATCATCTGCGCATGACTTCTAGATAATAATTGTAAGTAGTTCTTCAGGAAGAGAGAGAAGAGTTGTTCATGATCTTGCTCCGTCAATGTTTCAAATAACAAAAAGAAAATACAATTAGGGTTTTTGAATACTTATCTAATAATAATGTAAAAAAATACATATAATAGTATAATCATGTAATTGATCAATATATACTAACTTGGGGTACCCTATGTTAAAATCTAGGTTATCCACAATCTATTTGCCAACATATACTCTTAGGGGCATTTTTTGTGTTCCCTTAATAATGGATCATACTTATATTGTGAATTTACCAAAGCATATCCCCCGTGAGTGTCGTAACCAAGAGTGCAGCAAGGCCCGTTGTCGTGCACCAGTTCCCGTTAGACTCTACCTCAAAGCGGTGTTTTCGGGTTTTACCCCTATGTACATCTGTGCCAAAGTCGCCTCTACCTTCTCGTATCCAGATAGGGAGGTATTGCTCTGAAAACTCAAAAAATATCTACAATACCAAAATTCTAGTATTTTCTTCTATACTAATCCTCAAATTCTCTCTTAGGGCTATGTGATCTAATCCGAGTTTATCTTAATCTAGTTTCCAAGGTTTGTACTAAACTTCCTCTGATACCAACTGTAACGCCCCGACCCTAGATACCCAGATTTGTTTCATTATTACATAACATTGGCATGATCACAAATAATCAAGTCTTGAAAGACCGATTAGTTTAGTAGTCAAGGAAACACTAGATATATTCATAATTCTTACATTACATCATAAGTTAAAAAAAACTACAACAACATCTTGTCTTCATATCCCATCGTAATATCCCTGCATGTCATTAATAAATTACTTCTTCACATCCTGGGAAAAATAAAACATTAAAAGGGGTGAGCTCAGATGCTCAATAAGGATAACAATATAGAAGAAGTTTTCATAGATAAGCATAAACACTTAAAGAAATTTATATCTAAAAAAAGCCTTTTAAACTTGAACATCAGTATAATATGGAAAAGATAAAATGAAATAATTCCATTTACTTATTCACATGGATATTCTACTAGTCGAACAATCACATGAAATATCAATAACCACTTTCATAATGATGGAATACATAATGCCACAATGTCATAACCACATAGCCAAGGCCTCATGCCAAGACTACAAATAATATTTTTTCAAGGCCTTGTTCCTAGACACTAGTTTTTCTCATTAGACCTACCGATGCATCGAGTAACTATAGAGGGCTCCACCCATCACATACTAAGTCCAATTAATTCCTCATATGAATAGGTTTAAACATAACATAAACATTCGTATTAAAACTAGCATACGAAATGTCAATACTTTAACTACAAACCATGAATCGTATAAAAATAGCACATACACAGTCGAACATAACTCATTCGATACAATATGGAAGATTGTATTATATCAGATTATCCTTAATTGATAATAATGAATGATATTGACATAGATTAAAATAACCATCAAAACTATTTTAGAGAAATATCCCCCTTTTTTGAAATCATTTAAATGTAACACTATTTGTTAAGAAGCCATTTAAAAATAGATTTTTGGATCAAAGTGTCCCATACCACTTTGAAACATTTAAAAAGTGTTTTAATTTTAAAACATTAATGTCCATATAAATAAATCCTTGAAACCATTTTTAAAACATGGACATTAATGAACATGTTTTAGAAGAATAAGTCTTTAAAACATTTAAAAATTGTATTTTAGTTAGAGTTTCTAACCAAAAGAGAGACACTTGAATACAAATAATTGAGGTAATAAAAACTTTTTAATATCATGAGAATAACGGGATTCATGATATAATATGTCAAATTACATTATATACACTACATAAAAGTGATTTGCTGTATAACAACAAAGAAGTATCAATGGAATGTAAATTGGGATGAAATCTCTCAAAAAGGCCGTATCATTAATTTAAGGATAAATCAACGACATAATTATGATTGAAAAATATAAATAAACTAAATATGATTGGATATTTAGTGTAAAACAATCAAAGGACATTCACAGAAATTCTAGTGAAAACAACACCAATGAATTAGATGTTTATATCAACAAATCGATATTGAGTAAAAATTACCCTTTTCTAGTTCATACCGATTACTTGAGAATTTATCAATGGAGTTATTATGTGTATAAAAAGTATATCCAAAGAAAGGGGAGTGGAAATTATGACATATCATATGAATAGTGATTCCACACATAATCTTGGAGTAAAATAATCTATGAAGTATGCGTAAAGCCGAATGAGTGGAAATTGAAATTTCAAATTCTCTTATTGATTTGGTAACTTATGAAACATGAAACCACGAAATAAGGATCATAAAATGATGATTTAAATTCCCATAAATTATAGTATATTACACAATGACTACAATCATGGGTAGTACACACACCACATGTAATAAATAAGTGGTGAACAATGGAAATCTCACTAAATTAAAAGTGAGATAAGAAACCCCTTACTCTGTACTTTTTCCTTGGTCAACGGTAGGTTAACCTCCTTGATAATGTTTAAATAATTGTTATTGAATTATAAAAGAATAATTTACATAATTTGATATCATATATTATCTTTTAACATTGATTTGTTAATAATATCTTAGTATTATCGTCATTTCGTGTGTTAACTTACTCGTTTTCCTTTATATTATTTGTTACGTAATCCATGTTTGTTATGGATAGGTTGTATCTTATTCATATCCAGAATTATATCAAGTCCTTAAAACGTATTTTTAAATCATAAAATGATAATTATACTTGAATGGATACGATGGAAAATAAATCTCATCGCTTTCGTGGAGACGGTAGTCCGTACGTACGCACGAGCGACAATATCATTCATTTGATGTTCTAATAATATATAATTGGATGGTATATCAAGTAAAAAGAATAATTATCATCATATATTTATTATATACATGAATTTCATATCATTATTATACCCACCCAAATAATAATTTATTGAATGACAATTACACCACGAAGTGGAGACGATAAGCCGTACGTATGCACGTATTGTGACATGTCATTCAAAGGATGGATAGAATACTGAATATGGTTATACCATATTTATAATAATATTACAGTATATAGGAGATATTGGATTCATTAATTTATAATGGTAATAACAAAGAAAGAATAAGTTGAAAAATAAAGGAATTTTAAAAATGGTGGTAAAAAAATACCAATTCTCCGGGTTCTTCCTTTTGATTTGATCAAAAGGGCTCCATAGGATGCCTTTATGATCAAACTAAGGCCTCTAGGTTGTATTTAGGGAATTTGAGAGAGTATTTGGGCAATGTTTTTCCGATCTAAAAGGCTTTGAAGGTGTGATGTAATGAGAAGGGGAGTGCCCTTTTATAAGAGGGGTGAGGGGCACCTTTGGAAAAGCTAAAAATATTATTTTATAATAAATTCATATTCGTTGTCTAATGGCTCAAAAGTGGATTATTTAAAGTTTAAGTTGGGGATAGGTCTAAAAACACTCAAACAAAAGATTTTATACAGGTTTGAGTAATTATATTAACATTATCTTTAAGTATTAACCTTTAGTTAATTAATTTCACTTTTACAATGTTTCTTTGTATTTTTATATCATATGGGTAATAAACGTACTATATACATCCAAGAGACCCTCAAGTGGTCCATTAATGATAAAAATATAATGATATAGGTCTCCTTTCCGAACCTTATATTTTTAGGAATTTAATATCAATTAATAATATAATATTTGTTTTAGAAACTCTTTTATGTCAATTTTGACACTATTCAATAATTGATTTTTGTAAAACTCATAACAGAATTATTAATTCTATTAAAGTCACTTAAATCAATACTAATATGTCATATTAACCTATAAAATTAGTGTAATTCAATAAAAGTCTCCAATTATATTTATTTGGGTATTTATATTATCAATTATTTTAATTTTTCACTATTATGGTAATTAATGCATCATCATTGTGTCAGAAATAAATTAAATTATATAATGTATAAAAATTATAAATAAAATACCATTATGTAGGAAATGGTTTTAACTTTCTAATAAATATTTACAATATAAATTCTCTTATGTATAACACTATATTAAAATTTTTTTAGTAAATAATCTTTGATTTTAACTCTTTTAACACTTCTTTGAATTAAATAATAATAAATGTCCTAATCTAATCCAGGTGGGCCTAAATGATAATATAATACTCCTAACGTTGTTTTTGGTCGATATAGACTTGTCTAATATAATTAGGACATGTGTTAGAGTAATATTAATATCATGGTTACCCTTAATTACCCTATTTAAGTTTAACTGTGGTAAATAAAAGTATCATGTTACTATTCACCAAAAATTATTTTCATCTCATTGAACCACATTTTACTCATTTATATTAACCATGTATCTTGGGATTTCGATATTCCACTCACAGAAGTGGTAAAATTAATTTTTATGAAAAATTCAGTTTTTTTAACTACCACTTAGTGGACTCACTATTCATCAAAAAATGAATGTTTCCAGAAAAATACCAAAAATTAAGGCTAAGCTATATTTGATATTATGAATTAAAAAATGATGTATATTTTACCAAATTCAAAACATATTAACTGCATAAATTAATTTAAACATTAATTCCCGTCGTCAAAACATATAGAGTGTTTTTAAGAGATAATAACTATCAAGAGATTAACACTTGTTTATGTCTGGTCTAAATGTGAAATTACAACCAATGACTAACACTGTATTTAATGGTAAAAATATATTCTAAATATAATTTAAAACAACTCAAATTAATAATTTATCACTATTAATTATTTCGATTAAAAAATTTGTTTTTAAGTAAAATTTCGTAATTTCCACTATTCATCAAAATATGAAAGTTATCCGAAAAGTACCAAAATTTCACCCTAAGATAATTTTGATATTACGAATCCAAAAATGAAGTCCATTTAAAAAGATAAAATGTATAAAATTTCAAAAATTAGGTATTACTATTCATAATGGCTAGTTTGATTGGTTGTGGTGTGTTAGAACTTGAAGTTGCGTACAACACATGCTACTGTATTATTCAGAGAGAAGCGTACCATGGAAGTTTGGGGTGTTACAGATTGATACATGTTTAGATATAATTTGGTAAAATTCTACAGTAAACATATATGATCATAATATGTGTTCCTCTTTTTAACATATATATAATGTTTTTGTATCGTTAATGAATAAATTAACATAGATATCTACAAATACATTTTGAGTAATTTTATTCATGAAACTAAAATTTTAGAGAAGCATAAGATATATCCATTTCATTTTTCTCATCGTAGAATTCTAGTCCATTATATGATGAATAATGATAAAATGAAAACCCTTATCTATTTCATGTTAGTGTTGGAATAATTTCTCTAAAGAGAATTCCATTTGGTTCTTTAAAAAATTCAAAAAATTCATTACTCTGAAGGAACATTACTCCATAATTTGGTAACTTGGTTATTCAATTCAATAGTATTGATAAATTCACTATAAAATTCTTATAATATCCAACCGAACAAAGAAAACTATAAATTATGGTAATAGTGTATAGTCTAGTTTATGGACTATAGCTAATAAAAGTAAAGGTCTTAATGATATACCCTCAATTGATATTATATTAACCATGAATAAATAGTTCGTAATCTGAAATTATAAATTTTTTAATTCTCATAATTCTTCTCCACACTCAGGATCCAATATAAAATCCTCAAGCGATCTTAATTCCCTTTTATTGTCCTTAAATATATATAAATTTAATCAATAAATAAAACTAACCATTATCGAGGTATTCTTGAAATACTATATTATTTGAATACAAAATGATAAGGGTGAATTAGTGAGAATAAATTGCATCACAATAATTACATTATAGGGAACCATCGTTAAAAATTACAAATTATATTTTTTAAAAATAGAATAAACATTTTTTAAATATATTTTTTGGATTTGGATTTTATAGAATTTTGAAAAACACATACACTCTGAACCCATACATTAAATATGGAATATTATACATAGTAAATATTAAAAAAAACAGAAATCAATAAAATAAAACATGATTTATTATGTTTTTATTTATTCACAATTTACCCCTGATCTAGTAAAATAACAAACTCTTCCTTAAACCCTATGAAATAAATATTAAAACATTGGATGATATAAAAATTCTTAGTACGAGGATAAAAAGAAAAGATACAATTAGTTTTATGAAAACCCGTAAATATTTCTCTAATACCACACATATTTAACCACAAAAAGGGATCTTTATTATAAAATTATCCTTATATTACATTTTGAAAATAAAGGTACTTTCCGGAAAATCATATGAAAGATTATATAATATATGTATTTCACTTGGAAAATAATTAAACTACAATGGAATAAGCATGTGCTATAATTCCATACATGTCACTTTTTTAAATTTTATAAACACACGATCATCTTTTATACGTGTTGCTCTATAAGGAAATATTGATATAATAAACATCCATAAAAAATTAATTATAGGTTATTATAGAACCATACAACTTTGGATCATGAAATAAAAATTAATCACATATACGCGTACCATTATAAAATATTACACATAAAACCAATCATTTTTCATAATTTTGATAGTAAAACTTCATGTTTATAGAAAAGAAAAAAAATATTATTATTAAAACAAACCAATCTATTTTTAAGAACCATTAAAAAATTAAAAAGTGATTTATAAAACAAAGAGTCCCATATCACTTTTAAAATTTTGAATTAAACTAACAAATTTCCAATTTAATATATTCATGTACATATTAATACATTCATACAACAAATTTTGAAAAAATGGACTTGAAATGAAAATATATAAAATAATAAATCGTTAAAACAATTATATAGATGTTTTAGTTAAATTTTCACTTACATTCTGTATGATTGGTCACATCTAGGATTTTTATTCCTAAATAATAAACATATTTTATTCATTTTAATTCATTTTAACCTTTCCATTTTTATTATTCATTTTTAATAAATTATTACTATGTTATCATGTAATAAATTTTACATGAATTTTTATGTTTATGTTCGCTGGTTTAATGATATTCAGTGATTTATTCAGAAAACAATTATATGATGTTAATAGTAAAATTGGCCATCGGTCCATCATCTCTAGAATAATATTGAAGACATAATATTATATTTTTTTCACAAAAACTATAAAATTAAATCCACTCTTCATATTTGGATAAAAAAACTAACTATGTTTAGAACAAGTTGTCAGTAAGTTGTAAAAAAAATTGAATAATAATTCAATTTTTTCAATGATCATTATATAAATAATGTAAGTATTATATTGTCCTTAAATAAATATAATTATATCAATAATATAATAATAATAATTTTATTATACTTAGCTTTATATAATTCATTAGATGTGGTATTGAAAAATCAATCGCATCACTTCGTGGAGGTGAGAGTTCACACGTACACACGAGGGACATTATCCTTTTTTGTGCATGGAATGATAAAGACACAAATGAAATATTATTTTTTACTAGTAACAAAAATATAATTAATCTCATATATATATTCTATAATTATAACAAATCTTGAGATAGGGTGATGTAAAAAAAATTATATCAGTTTGTGAGGTGGTATTCTACCATACAGACAAATGATTAATTATTTTCCCATTTCATGGATGTGGAGTTGGTTTTAGGATATTATATTATCATAAATATTCTAAATATATTGAATATACCGATGTTATTATTTAATCAGGGTTGTGGAGTTTGTTAAATAATTCAAATTTGAAATAAAATAGAAATTCTTGATTAAAACATTACATCTACATCAGATGATCTCCATTGATAAACACCTTAAAACCTCTAAATAGGGAATTAAGCATAAAAAATATACCATTATAATGTGGTTAGAGATTCTAGTAAATTATTTAAGAAGATCTTGGACAATTAAAATAGGTTTTTATGTGTGAGGAAAAAGGATAATGGGTTCTATATTATAAGAGAGGGGAGGGTCACTCTTGGAATTAATCAAAATAATTAGTTAATATATATCAATTTTCTATTAAGAATGGCACACAAGTAATTTATTCATAATATATGATGACTTTGGGTCAAATATTAATAATACAATTAATATTATAAATTTATTGACAATTTATTAATCCTTATCTTTTTATTTGAACCAATCGATATTTAACTGATATAATGACACGATAAAAATTTCTATTTGACATTTAATATAATTACTATAAAAGTAAAAAATACCATTAAATGTATAATTAAGTAAATTTATAATATAATCTAAATTATTGGATTATTTTTATAATTTTATGTATTTTATATAATATAATAAAATATTACTTATTTAAAAATATAAATAATGTCAATTTTGGCACCATTCATTAAATTATATTTTAAGAATATCATAGATAATATATATATTAAAAATAATATATAAAATAATCCTTAAAATGTTTAATTAATCTATAAAATTTTGTACAAGACGTTAATTATTTCATATAATATTTATTTTATATTTTTTAATATCATTTATTTGTTTCCTCCATTATTACTCATTTTCTATATCAACATTGTGTTAACATTTAAGGTATTTTTTTATCAATAAAATTTATAAATAAATTAACATGATGTAGAAAAATATAATATATTTGAAATTAATTTCTATAGTTGTATATATCACCTATATTACCCAAAAATAAAAATATTTTATATGATAAAATCTAAATCATGCTAAAATTGACTTCACACTGGATATAATATGATAATTGGGATACATTCATCCAAGTAGATCCAAGTAGAAATAAAACTATACAAATGAAAAAAATTTCCCTACATAACTCTTCCAATGATATTATGATAGGTAATATGGGGATTCTATAATATATATATATTGATATAATATTTTTACCCTTAATTACTGCACATACCAATAACCATGTTAATAATATAATTACTACTATTAGTATTCATAGTGTTTAAAAAACAACAGTGAACTGTTTAAATATTTTTTATCTTAGAATTAAAATTATATAAACCATTATTCGAAATTAAAAAAATAATTGGGACAAATAAATTAATAATTAGTCATGTTGAAATAATGAGAAAATGTGTTTTTAATGTAAAAAAGTTCAAAAGATTGAACTACTTTCATATACAAATTTGGGTGAAATTAATAAAAATGACCTGAATTGGATTAAATGGTAATAATATGATATAATTATACTTTTAATCTAATAAATATTTCAATTTAAGACCATAAATATTTCATATGAAAAATAAGTTTTTACTTATAAAATAAATACATTTATCACTTTTTATTAAAGCATAAACATCTTAGAAAAACATAAAAAGATCAAACGATGTAAATGTTGATAAAACTAATCCTATTAAGTAGTTTATTAATTCCAATATAAGCTATAAAAGTTTGAAAACTATACATTATAATTGTTCCCCATAGAGAAGCATTAAGAAGAACTCTTTAGAGAAATACATATTTTATGATGAAAATTTGATTTCATATTAAATCATTTATAGATATAAAATATTCCTGATTTTAAAATTATATTAAATATTATATATATATATTATAATATAATCGGAAAATATTTATTTGTTTATTTGTTCATATAAAACTAACTTCCCCATATCCTAACATTTTTTATTAAAACAATTATATTTCTATTAAAAATGGATTTACAATAATTTATAAATAATTATTAACCACAGAATTAATAATATATACCTATATAAACCATATATTCAAAATTTAGTTATTTATATTCAATAATTTCAATATTACAGCTATTTTATGATAAGTAAGTGAAATAATAATAATAGTTATTCATTTAATTTTGATGTGGTGTACAATATCCTCTATCGAACATATTGTTTCCTTTTTAAAAATTATTAATGTTACATTATACAAACCACCACCTAAAAAATTCATTCAATGTAATATTATAGTGGTATTTAAAACTATGTGTTTGACATATGAAGATACCTCTATTGAAATCCTATTTTGTATATAGGATTAATAAAACCTCCATATTAAAATAATGAAATAAAATAATGACGGTCACCTGATATAACACCAAATATGTGTCCATGTATAAAAGCATTGAAATGTATGAAAATATAACTATTATATTCTATTGAAAATTGATAGAGATCAAGGTCATGGAAAAGTTATCAATCATAAAACAATAAATATGTAATGGGTTAAAAGGTTATTGATTTCGTTGTAGGAAATGTAAATTGACAATTTTTTTAATTTTAATATCCATTCCATAGGGTTGATGAATTATTTTTGAATATGAACATATGGAATTATACCTTATTAAAATGTATAGTTTCATCCATTAATAAAATTTCACTAAAAATCTTATTTTTCTCCAAATATAATGTATTAAAATCAATTTTTCTTTCATGAATTTCAAAAATAAAAATCCATAAAATCAAATAATATAAAAATCATGAGATATATACTTTTCATGTTTTAAACAATAACAAAAAAATATTGTTTCATAAAAGTCCTGATTATTTCCTTAAAAGAATAATTCTTTTTTGAATAAAAACTTCTTTAATATCTAAAATTCAAAATTTATTCCCATATATGAAGGACAAAAATTCCATAAATTCATGTCTGTAAACTATTTCTAGAATAATCAATGCTAATATTAAATATCAAATATTATAATCATTTAATGATATAGTCTTCCAAGATAAATATTAACATTTATCTACAAACATCATCAATTACTCTTGATGTCTCAATGTAAAAAGTAACTTCCATAGAATTCTTTATGGGACACTGAAATTTTGAATTAATAACCAAAAGTTAACCAATAAATAATATATTTATCCAATATATAATTCAACCTTTATTCCTAAAACAAAATTCCATTGTATTTTATTTACTATGATCAAGTATGATTTCTAATATTTTGATTTTCTCTCGTAATAACATTATTCAAATAATCTACAAATAATTTTCCAATATGATGAAAATATATTTGATAATACATATGTAACAAAAATAAAATAATTATTCATCCATAAAATAGTTTAATTAAATAGAAACTTTATGCTTACTAGGACATCATATGGTCTAGTTGTACTTGATTCACCCTTGTTGTCCTTCAACAGTGAGTTCAATTCCCATATCCTTGGTAGAAACGATAGGTTGCTTCCATTCCAGGGTTAATACTTCTTGAATACTATATAATTATTATAATAGTCTAGAAATATAATAAAACAAAAAAACCATAACATTTTTTAAACTCATAGGTTATCCCACACCTTTAATTTTTTATCCAAAACATATTATTCTACAATTACCTAAAAAATAAATGACCTAAACAACACTGTTAGTCACGTTAAAATAACATAACATATTGATTCAAGGGGGTTTATATTATATTATTCATATGGTCATTTTGAAATTTATAAACTAATGATGATATCCTAATTTCATTAATAAAACATCCAAATGAACAAATTTTTCTAAACCCTACTCTGATACCAATTGTAAGTATCATACCATAAACACTAAATGTAGTTGTTCATTTAAAACTAGAAATTAAAATCCTCTCACATATATAAATTAATATTAGCGTTTTAATGAATTTGTAAAAACAGTTATGCAATTATTTTTTAAAAATTTTCCATTGATCTAGTCATTGAAATAAATATTCCTTATTCAATTAGATTTCAATTTTAAAACATTGGATGACAACACAATATTAATGATAAAATTAAATGAAATTAAAGTATTAATTCAATGAAAAACTATAATCCATTTAATAAAAACATTCCATTATACCTTAAAAAATTCATAATCATTTCAACAATATCATAATACTTACTTATGAAAATAAAAAAAATCATGGAGACATAGTTTAAAAAATCATTAAGAGAGTTTGTTTTTCTATATTTCGTGTCATCATTATTTATCTCTACTAAACATCTATTATTACCGACTATATGTCTTCATCTAGTTACTGTAATGATATTTAATGAATTATTGTTTCATTAATACTTGTTTCCTCAAGCCTTAGGTTTTTTATTTCATTCAGTATATTAATTATTTGAATTAACTATTATCTCTATTTTTTATTGTATTTTATAGTAGATTATATTCTTCCACATAGTCATGTTCTTTAACTGGTTCAGTATTCAATAACCTATTGTTATTTCTTCGGTGAGACCATTAGAAACCACTAGTGAGTCATGGGTCCCCGTTTCATACCAATGGTGATTAACGAGTCATCATTGGGAAATACCAATAGTGGATTATTGTCCTACATTTTCCCTCCATATGTGAGTAATTTTAAAAACTAGTTGAAATCAGTAGTGATTCTATGGACCCACTTGTGGGCCTAAAAAGTGGTTGATTTTACACACAAGTGGACATTAGTGGTAGTTAATATTATACCCATTGTTTTTTCTTCTATTTGCAGTCAAAACATTAGCTATAGAATTCATCAATCTCCATCTAGAAAATTACCTTTATTTGTTTTATACTATTTAATTCTTGATGTATTGTGTAATTGAAAATCCCTTGAAAGATATACAAAATTCATTTTATCATCTATTATATTTTTCCTAAATATGTAATAAATTTTTGTTTTTTATTTATTTTAGATAATATATTTCACTTTCTATATGAAATAGATATCATTGATAACATTTAGTTAATTGATTTTTTCTATTTATGGGGTTTTTCCATGATTTGGAATAATCATTAATAATCTCAAATATGATTTATCCCATTAAAAAATGGAGTGATATATTTTTTATTCATAATGTTTGATGTGTTTTTAGTTTTCATCATTTTATTTATATATATTTTTTTTTGATTTTTTGATATTTTATAATTTTTTAAATATTTTCAATGGGACACCATTGTAAACCAATGGTAGGTCATGAGTCACCGCTGCAAACTTCCAACAGTGACTCTTGATTCACCATTGGACACCCAACTGTATAAATTGTTTTATTTCTTATCAAGTAGTCTTTTATTTTTAATATTCATATAGTGATAGTTGTTGGTATTTTTTATCATTATATTTTTCATAAAATTTTAATGTTATGTCATTATCTATTAAGATACCATTGGAACCCACCTATGTATCAAGAGTCACGGGTAGATAATTTTTTTTCCACAAAATAATACATTAATTTGAAATGTTATAGTACAAATATTTCTTCTCTTATATGTTATATTTTTGTTGTTGTAATAAATATTTATAGTTTTTGAAATTTAAATATAATATTATTTAATGTACTTTATTATATATTGATTTATTAGACATATGATGAACTATTTTCACTACACTATATGTGCATGAATAACATAAATTTGTATATTGTAATACCATTTCATTAATATTGCTTAATTGAATAAAATGGTTCTACATAATAAATTAATTGTTTTGTATTAACATTTCATTGAAAAATATAAATCCATATTATACTTCAATATTAATTTTTAAATGTTGTATCTTAAAAAATTATAGTATTTTTAATTTATTTTTTTTCAGTAATAAGTTTCCTAAAAATATTAATAATTAACACACAATAAAATATCATGGTTTACTGATTTTCTATATTTCATCAAGGAATAAAAACATATACTTTTATAGAAAATTAAATTATTTCTCATACAATTCTTCTTTAACATTCATCTACTCTAAATTATTCATGTTCATCTATGACTCCTATATTATTTCATTGATCACCCAAGGAATCTATATTTGACATTTATTAAATAAAATTATCATCAATCATTGAGATTAAACTTCATGGATATTACAAAAATCCTCACTATTAAGTTTAATTGTTTTATTTGTAAAATTATTATCCCATTTTTCTTGTAATATCTCTTGTTTGATTTATGATGGTCTTTTAAAAATTAGTCCTTTATATTCCCTGGTTATTAAAATACACAAATAGTTGTTTAGTTGTGACTTCTAATCAAATTTCAAGATGTAGAATAGATATAGTCTCATATAAGAATACTGGTTTGTGCCTCTAGGTTATTTAGAATGTATCATATGTTATATGTTTATTACACCATTAAAATTGACGTTCTTATTGGGTAACATGCACCGCTAGGAGTAAAAAATACTGGGGAGTGGACTACGATCTTGGTGATCCAAAACACCATAAATCATTGTGTTCATTTGTTATTATTTCCACTTCATCTTAACCCATGAATATTTGAATAATTATTGTTTAAAATCTTATAAAATCTGATTTTGTTTCTGAAATATTTTTTTAAATAATATTCACTCCCACTCTATTCATTATTTATATAAACAATAACCCGAGAACAACTGGTTTGGGGGAGTATGTGTGAGGAAATTAAAATTAACTATGAATAAATTATTGATGAATCCTTCAACAGAGTGAATGAGATAGTCATCACCGTTCAAGGTTTATTATAAGTTGGATGACTATATCATTGTAAACAAATGATGAAGAATTTTATTAATCCTTTTTATTTATAATAATTATATCTAGAAGAAACTGAAGATTAATATATATATATATATATATATATATATATTAACTAACATAACTTCTCAGAGCTTGAGAAAACCTTAAGATTAAATATTTTAATAAGAAGGATAAAATTAAAATGGAATTTTCGTCCATGGGAATGGGAAAGGTCAGAGAAGAAGATAATGATAAATAATCTGGTGATTAAGATTGAGATTATAATGGATATGACTTCAATCATATGATTTTGATTATGTCATAACTGTTTAGGAATTTAAGATAGAATGAAAAAAATAAACCCCCAAAATTCATCAACTCTGATGAAATTATTAATATTGATTATAAGTGTCCAAAGAATAATTTTGAGGAATTAAAACACAATCAAAACCACATGATCAAATATCCCATAAACACAACAAGTATATGAATAATAATAAACACTACAGTAGAAATAGGATAAATATGATGTGAAATTGTAAAAAAGGTTCAAAGCGATGTTGTACTTCAAGTAATGAAGTTTATTTTTTATATGAGAGGGTAATAATTGATACATCATGTTATAGAGATGATTATGTGTAACAAATAGAACATTAATAGAGTTAAATAATAATTATAAATATAAATCAAATAAATAAAGTATCTTAGGTATGAAATAATGATGTTTGAGAAAGAAAAGAAATAACAACTAATGGATTGAATAAGGAATAATTTCTTCATGTTAATGAAAATTATGAACAAATAAATAAATATGTATTCTTTGTCAATGAAATCATGACATAGAAATTACAATTTTCTGAGAAAAATAATTTTATATATTATCTTGATGAAATATATTCGGATATAGAAGAAGAGTACACTGAGACAAAATCCATATGTGATTCAGTTTGACATTAATTGGATTTAGAAGAGAATATTTTAATAAGTCTATAGATAACAAGGAAGAAACATTTCAAGATAGAAAGAATAATGGTAAAACATTAATTGATCATTATGAACAATATTTTAAATACAATTATTCATGTGTGAATGGAAATAATAAGAGTGTGAGGGCCCAATATAATGGGGAGAAATATAATACCATTGGGGAATAGAAAAATTTCCTTGAAGGCCACATCCCCCACCCCTCCAAAAATAATACAATAACCATATGGATCTAAATTCATCTAGATACAATCCAGGGGAATATAGTTTCAAAGAATATATTGATGTTGTGGTAAGAATGGACAAAATTCATACTTGTCTGGGTTCATAATTTTATTACCATTAATTAGGTAATAATAAAGGGGAATTTTCAAAGACCATTAGAAGAAAAAATATCAATGATAAGAACATGTTAAAAGGTATTAACAAGAACTGTTATAAAAATTTCGTATATTTCTAAGAAATTGTGGTATATTCAGATTGGATGGTTATAAGGATATGGTATTCATGGAATGTTTGGAAGTTTATGTTTCATATTCTATGAAATATGATTGGTTCCAAAATAAATCCATTGAAAATACATATAAATTATATGGGATTATAAATAATTTCAAGAAAGGTTGAATATTTTTTTTCCACATTACTTGTGATGGACTAAAAAATTCAGGGAAGTTGATAAACTTGTGAAATATAAATAAATTGAAGTAATATTATCAAAATATGATGATGTATTTGAGGTGTTTTCCAAAATTATAAACATGAATTTCAATAAAATAGATGCTGAAATACTTATTCAACAGATAAATTTTAATGAAGAAAAGAGTATTCTAAGACTGATTTGACTCAATACAAAATATGTAGTCCAAAAAAAGATTACCATGATCCTATGGTAGAAAATAATGGCCATGATTGAGAGGATTCTCACTATCTGAATGTTACATTGGATAATAAAATATTTCACACATTATTCCCCATTATATTCTATTTTATAAAATAAAAATTCGGGGAATTGATCTATTTTTTTAATCTATCACTTCTAAACATAATGATAATATTTCTCTCCATAGTTTCTAATGACCTCCTTAAAAATGAAGAAATGTTTTCATCCCTAGGGATAAAAACCATGATACTTAAAAGGAAAACTTGTTTGAAATTTAACATTATTCGTAATGTAATTACAATAAAAATTCCATTCCTTATTCATAATTTTATTCTATTATCTATTAAGTGTGATTTCACGGTTAATGAAAAAATGTGATAAAGTGGTGTCTTTATATTACACTTGAGATTATTTATTTCTTTGTTGAAGTGTGTGAAGTATTTACAATGTAATTAAAACATCATAATATTTAAAACTCTATGGATTATAATTAAAACAGTATACAACTGATTTTATAATCATGTTTATGTAGGGACAACATTTAAAACATTCCTCACATCTCATATTTTTTCTACATAAGGTTATCCTATGAAGAATTAGTGTTGATTTAATAAAGGATAATTACTAAGATAACAATGTGTTATCATCCCTTATAATAGGTATTAATAAATAATTATCAATGGGAGGATAACATGTTGTTGATAAATATTGTGTCCCACCATGAGTTCCTCTAAAAACGGGCCCCGATAAGGTGGGATAGAAGACCTAAAATGCATCTTCTCAAATTCCAGAGGCTTCCGACTATTATCGAGGGCCTTATGTATTCCTATGGGGAGTCTATTCCATCATATTAAAATTTATTTCATTGATGAAGGTAATAATATAATTGAGAATGTAGAGGAATCTATATGAAAATAATTGGCCACTTATATAAGAAAATAAGTGACATAAATGAAAAATATTTATTTAATGTGGAAGCAGAAATTTCAAAAAAGATTCAATAAGGATTTCAATATATGATTCAAAATGTAATTAATTAATGTTCATGGTTATGGGTTCAAATGATAGACTACATGATAACAAATAATCAAAAGACCAAAAAAAAATATCCACATGGAATCTCAACTATGTCTCGATCCTCTTACCCCAAATCTCCTTCGAAAAATAAATAAATAAAGTAATAGAATCATAATGCTTCCCTATATACATACCTATAAACTTATAGTCTACACAGGTACCAAAACACCCTTGAGTAGGGTGTGTGATATAATCTCAATATTCCGACACCCAAGTTTTCTATACCATTCAATTTCTTAGAGTAAACAAATAGTAGTTTGTTGATGTATAATAGAATCAAAAAATTAAAATAACCAATGTTACAATAACATAGCACAGTTTCCAAAATGGACACCCATCCCATACAATCTTCTTTGGCCCATGTTGGATGTCTGAATGAGATTCCTAGTAATGTTTAATATATATTTCATGTCCTCTGTGACATGACAACTGAATGGAATGTTCCCACCCCATAATCTAGTCCTTTTTAGGCTCTAAACCATATTTCAAAAATAAGAATAGTATAGGAACAATAGAGTATCAAAAATCATAAGGAAAAATCTCTAAAACATTAATAAAATAATCTTAGGAAATTTTTTTAAAATGTACTAGTATAGTGGTGGTGTCCGAGAAAATCGAGAAGTTATCACTACCGTACATCCAATCAAATATATAATGTCTCCAATCTCATCCAAATAGATCAATTATGGATTCCCAAGAATCACTTGTGGTATGGTAACTATTACACTGTACCATGTATCAAACATAATAGAAATTGTCTCCACAAGGTTTTTGTATGGCCATTTTACTAATGGGTCAATCCTTGGTTCCCACTTAGGGAACCAATGTAACTCAATTGTATATGAAATTATTAGTATAACCCATCCCTATAGAGCATAAAACATCTATTCTCTAGAGAATCATGTTGTAAACTATCGAGCACGGTGAATCCAGATGTGGGTTCTTAATATGGAACATACATTCTCTCATCGGCATAATCATCCGCAAATAATTATATTGGCACATATACATATATCTTGAACAAAGAATTCCTAACTATAGCCATTTAGGTAACCAATCAATTAAATCTTCATAAATCTATTCAAATAAAACATGAATATTATCAGATTAAATAGATGGAAAAAAATTAGAAAAATATCAAGTCACAAAAAACATTAAAATAATATTATTTAAGAAAATTATACACCCTAAAAAAATTATTCATTTTAAACTTCGACCCAAAGTATCTCAAATGAAAACATAGATGGTAATTTGATGAAATAAGGATAATATTAAAGAGTGGATGATTATGTCAGTACATTTTAAGTGGGGTCCAATGACATTTCTATTACCTAGGAAGGGTTTATATAAAGCAAGGGTCACAAGGATCATGTCTATACAGTTTAATTACATCAATAGCCCTTAATTGAGATTCGCTGATAAGAACTAATGATATAAAAACAATGTAAGTTATATAAAATACAATATGATGAAACATATCAAATAAGACATGTGTTTTACTAATTTTATATCCTAATTCCCATGAGAACCATTAATATTACCTACAATATAAGAAATTATGTGATTTTAGAAAAACCTCAATTTCTGGTAAAAGTCATTTGCAACTAATCACATGATAATGAGAGGAAAAAATATAATGAATCTTATTAAAAAATATTATCCTTACCAAGAGGTTTATTGGTCATCTAATGACGTTGAAAATAGAGAATATATGGAGGTGTAATAGGCATTTGATGGTAGAGTGGAGGAGGAGAGCAGGGCATTGCAAGGTGTCACTATTGGGGGTGACTCGCCAAGGGGGAGATGAGAGGGGTAGAATGATAAAATATAATGAAAATATATAAGGGAAATAGAATAAATGAAATGAAAAGAAATAAAAATAGAAGGTATAAAATAAATTAAAAAATAAAATAAATCGGAAGACAAGGGAAAATTAAAAATAATAATAATATTTAATCCCATTTTTAGTTATTTGTTTCACTTCTCCTATCGTTTTGTATATTATTATTTATCATCATTATTTTTTCATCTATTTTTACTTATTTAAATTTATTTTTATTGCTTTTTATATATTTTTAAATTTTTATAACTTGAACATTTCTCTTGGGTGTTATGTATTATTTTACATGAATACACTGTAAGTATTTTAATAATTTAATAGCATCTTGGGACCCAAATAAGACTCTTTGGGCATGCACATAAGGTCATATTTTCGATTTAGAAAAAAAAATTAAATTGTTCATACATTGATTAAATATGGTTCATTACATCCTAAACACCTTATGATAACTCGTGCCCCCGTTTCCCATCTATGTGTAGTGGAACATCATCTGAGAAATGTTCTTTCCACTATTCACATGCATCTGTATCCCACTCCCAAGTATCATCATGAACGGATCTGTGTGTCTATAAGACAAGGACCATATTAAATAACATACATCAGAGAACCATCATGCTATAGTAGATAATATATATCAAACACTCCTCAATGGATGCATATGCCTCATCCTTGCTTTCATCAAGATTAAAGGAATGAGACTGGTCTGGATGATAATATCAATGCTAAGATACATGGTAGACATCATGTATGACATTGTTCATCCAAGGTGATATAAATAGTAGGTAACCTACCCAACTCTCAAAATATTGTTAATGGGTAAACATGTTTGGTGATAACATTCCCTATCTCCAGATTCACCTATGAACCTACCTTGGTGAAACACACATAAATACATAATGTCTGACATCAAACTCAAATGGTCTAAGAATGTGACTTATATATTTCTTTTTTCTTCACTAAGATGAATCCATATGCATACTAATTATGTTGAAATGATTATAAGTCTGTTGAAATAGGTGAGGACCCAGAAATGCTACCTCACTTTCTTTGAGCTATCATAGAGTAGAATGACATGGTCTTCCATTGGGGGCCACATATGGAGCCATTTGATGAGTTTCCATGGACCTGTTTTTACATGAAATCTCATCTATATGAATATTTTTCTCCATTGATCCACCAAAATAAAGGATTGAGGCCCATAACATATCTTTAATTACTCAAATGGTCACCTCAAACAACCCATCATTCTAGGGGTGGTATGCATTACACAAAATCACATGTGAATTCAGCTCCTTGTAAAACCATTTCCAGAATCATGATGTGAGACCAGAATCTCAGTGCAACATGATAGAATGGGGAACATTTTGAAATCAAACTATCTACTGAATATAATTTACCCAAAAAAAATTAATAGATAAGGTCTCTTAGATAGTTAGGAAGTGCACATCTTTAGTCAACATATCGATGAACACCCACAATGCATCAGTTCCTCAATGTGATCTTGTATGGTCTACAATGAAATCCATTGTGACATCAATCAATTTACAGTCATGAATGGAAAGAGGCAATTGGAGTCTAACAGGTCGCAAGTTATATGTTATCGTCTTCTGATAGGTGGAGCAGTATATAATTAATCCCTCCATTTAAGTCTTTATACCTAGCCATCAGTACTGATGATGCATATATCTATACATCACAGGGAGTCCAGGATAAACTTCCCAATTATATGAATGATAATCCCTCGTCATCTCTTCGTAAATATCATATATTACACACACATGAAACCCATATAGAATTGTTTCACTACCGTCAAAAAACAGACCATGAAGAAGGTAATCTCCTATTACCCTGAAAACTATACCTTTAAGATTAGAGAACCATCACCATAAGAAATTTTCTATAAGAAAGGACATCACTACAAGAGCTACTATAACTTGTTTTTTGCATTAATCCTTAACCTCCTGATGCATCTCAGAAGACAAATCAATCACCCCCACTCACTGTTCATTTACTAGATGGCTTGTGTCTGCACCTTATGGCTCAAAGTATCACCCATGATGTTTCCCTTACCATGGGTATAAGAAATATCAATGTCAAATGACAATAGGTTGTTGACCCACCTACGCTACCTCAAATTATGGTCTCAGTTATTGATATCTATTTTTAAATGTAATGATCTTTTTAAATAATACAGCTTTCTATTTTTAGGTAGTTTATCCAGTAGTATAGACCATGAACAAAAACTGTTATATTGATTTCATGTGTATGATAGATTGTCTCATGAGGCCACAGTTGGTGGGATCCAAGAAGTTACAACTCACTCAACAACCATGACGATTGAACCTAGTCTGATTTCTGATGCGTCAAAAAAAATAGTATAACATCATCCTAGCTCTAGGAGAATCATAAGATGAGTTGTTTCAAGATAACCTTTTAACTCTAGAAAATATTTTTTGACAAACATCAGAAGAGATGAACTACACACCCATATTATTCTTGGTTATAGTGGGTGATTCGATGTTGGAGAAGTCAGGGATGAATCATCTGTAATAACAAGAAATTCCTAAGAAACATATTTTTTCAAAAACATTCATTGAATTCTTCCAAGATATCAATGTGATCATCATCTCTTGGTCGAATGATATACCTAAATCAGATATGATAGAACCCTGGAAGTGGATTTTATTTATCCAAAAGTGTCATTTCAGGGACATTGTGTATTTAAGGTTATCTCTCAGAGTACTAAGGACGATCTCAAGACAAGTTTCATGTTAATTTTTGGAGCGTGAATACACCAAGACGTCAGCTATGAAGACTATCACAATGAATCAGGGAATGGGTGGATAACCCGATTCATCGGAACTACGAAAAATAATATCGTATTCATTAAACCAAATAGCATAACCACAAACTCATTCATTTAATACATACACCGTAATGTTTTATGTGGTATATCTAGTGTTTTTACATGAATTTGAAGACATCCCAACCTCAGATCAATATATGAGAAAATGTTTTCTCTATTTATATGGTGTAAGAGGGCATTTGTTATAGGAAACTGATATTGATTCAATACCGTATGATGGTTGAGTTGATGGTAGTCCATGCACACTATTATTTTACAATCCTAATTATAGGAAATAAGTAATGGTGAACCCCAGAAAAAATGTAGCATGTCTAATGAAACCCTTCTCTACAAGATCTTGAAGATGATTCCTGATTTTGAGTAGCATTGTTGATTCCACCATATAAGGAGGTACGAACACTACTGCTTCTTGTGGGACTAGCTCGATAGTGACCTCAATGTCCCTCATAGGAAGTAATATGGATTAATTGTAATGTAATATGTCTATGAAATTATCCATAATGGGAGGAAACTCCATTGACTATACATCTATATCGATCATAATGAATAATTCTAGATAAGGGGTCACCCTTACCACCACAGAACACTAGGTTCAAGCTATGTTTTCTTAGATATCTCATTATCTCTTATATATAGATGTTCATCCTTTGGGAGTTCTGGAGAAAATTATACTACGATAGAAATACACTTGGGAATGACAACGAATGATTTAGACCATACTGAGGATGAAAATAAATCTAGTAATATAAGGGGAATAGAAATTACAGAAGAAATGGTACCCACCTATCTCAAGGGGAGCTCATTCCAATGGCATATGACCTATGTTATATCCTATAATGTAGTGTCGAGGGACATAATGCAGCAGAATTAATTGATGGATGGTTCCAAACTCTCAAATTCTACAATAGATATGAATGTGTATAAAGAACCTATATTAAAGAGGGGAAAAACTACCTTAGATGCCACATAGATAGTACCAATAACTGTAGAAGGCCAATGAATCTTCTCCACTATAATTGAAATCAGAACCTATGTAGTTCCTCATCCTCATCCTTGATATGTTTCCTGACTAGCCTGAGTAGGTCCAGTCTACTGACACTGATGTTGTTGAACATCATTTTGTTGACCGCGAATTCCACTACATTGGCATGATTAGTGAGTGGAAAATAAACTTCTTGCCTAAATTGGAGTCATAGATCCCATACCTGATAGAGGTGTTATAATGAATACTCTACCACTTTATGTTTAAGGGAAATAAAAAAAGAAACACAAAAGTTAACACATCTTGTTGCATGTTCATCACTCCAACAAGTTTCTCGGGCCCTGAGGCTCCTAATGGTAATTCCTCCCTTATTGATGAAATATGATAGAATTTAATTACATTCCATATGGATGAAATTTCTCCCTTTTCAACATAAATTTGTTACTAAATACTTTATGTATAACCATTAACCTTCATTGTAACTGAACTGCAAATCTCACATGATCAACTTCTTTATGATTTTGTTCCATAATTAAGACATGTTTCAAAATCTCTATAATGACTATAAAATGAAATACTTTCACATGTGAATGTATATCATATCAATTTACATCCTTCTATAACCTCATAGTCATATTTGTGTCACTGGTTAGAGATGCACCATGAGGCTAGACCACATTGATGTGAGTAGAATACTCTAACACTGTCATAGAGCCCTTCTAAAGATGCAATTACTCCCTAGAATGATATACTCTAAGAGTATATTGCAAGAAGTGGTCATAGAAATATGTCTATATGTATACCTAAACCATATCATTGTGTTTATCTAACATTGAAATGACCTCCCACCATTTTTTTGCAATTCACGAAGCATTAAGACATCATGTTTTCACCATCTACTCTGGGATAATCTCATGATGGTAGAAGAATGATTTTATTACATCATTCTGTGACTCTATAGTATTGGGATTGCCATCCCTTGAGGAGGTATGAGAATTCTACCTTATAAAATCTAGAACAAGATCTTCCATAGCCAGGGAAGGCTTGGGATCATTTTTAACTGACTGCATAAACCTGAGAAGACTATCCCCGATCTTATCATCGTCTCCCAAAGGATGTTTAGAAGGATGTTCCACATGAGGCACTATAGGAAGAACTGTAGGAAACATTGTATGAGGAACTATGGGAGGTACCATACCTACTAACTCAGGGGTGTGCTCATCACTACTCTCCTAAAATACATAACAGATGTGTCATAGAAGAAGTTCTATATAATTAGAAAACACATATCATTGATGATATTTTAAGGAAAGTGTGGTAAACTTGTCAAGATTTAGTAAGAGAAGGGATGTTAAGAGGCCTCCCAGGTAAAGTCAATTAATAGTCTGAAAAACCGAAATAAGGTGACAACTCTATCCTAACATATTGTACTAACTAAATATTTATAAAAAAAATTTACTATAAAATATCACAACTTAACACAAAATCACCCACATGATAACAAGAATATGCATACTGAATGTAGATAGGGAATAGTAATATGCATGTCATTTAAATTACATAGGTAGAAAATATGATGTATGTAAATTGAATTCCCTCGGATCATCAGTCTAAAACAATATTAATTTATCATATCATTAAAAAAACCACCAGTATCAATATAAAACATGTGTGTCACCCAATGTTGATGTCATATCAACTATAATGGTTATAATTAATAACTGAGATCCCAATATAAGAAATTTGTGTTTCCTCTATACATGTGTTAGTTACATAATTGAAAATGGTTTGTTCCAAATTCTTATATGATAGTAATATTTATATCCCAAATAGTATGATAATAGGAAAAATAAACATCCCAATAAAGAAAACATTGTAGCATCCCAGCCCATGTGCCTCTGAAAATGGGCCCCAAGATAGTGGTCCACAAGACCTCAAGCACATATCCCTAAATGAAAGATGATGTTGAATAACATCGAGGGCCATGGATGAGTCTATGGGGATACTATCCCATCAATGGAAAAGTTATTTCATGGGGGTAGGTCAAAATATAATTGAGAAAGTAGTGGATTGAATAAGAAGAGCAACAAACAAAATCAATAGTATATAAATGAGGCAATAGAAAAATATAAATAAATACAGATGTTTAAATGTCATAAATGATACCATGAGGATGTCAATGTATGATTCCAAATTTATATAAATAATACTTTTTTGGTATTTGTTAGAACCATATACTACATTCAAACAAAGACTTGTATGACCAAATAGAAATGGCCGCATGGCTTCTCAAGTGTGGCTCGGTCCTCTACCCCCAATAAACCATCCAAAATTGAATTGAAATCAAGAATAATAATTGGAACACATCCATATATTCATACATGTGAATATAAATTCTACTCAGGTACAACAAATTCTTCAAGGCGGGTGTCACGTATAATCATAGTATTTCAGCACCCAAGGTATCTAGACCTTTCCATTTCGTATAGTGAACAAATAGTATTGTGACTATGTTCAATATAATAAGGAAACTAAAATAATAAAAATAACTATAACATAGCCAAGTTTTCCATGTGGAAACCCATCCCATAATACCTACATCACCTTATATAGGATGTCTGAATTAGCGAACTCGTAAATCAGAATATATATAATAATGCAAATGTGACATGAAAATGGAAGGAAAAGTGAATTCAACCGAGGTTTTTGTTTGTACTATGATCTGATCCATATATCAAAAAACGGAACACTAAAGGAACAAGATTGGATAAATATGAATACAGAAAGATCGAATCTTAATAAATAAAATAAACTCCAGCATTTATTTTAAAATTGACAAGTATAGAGATAGAATATAATCCCATCATGATGGTATTT
This sequence comes from Viscum album, assembly GCA_963277665.1. Classification (NCBI taxonomy): domain Eukaryota; kingdom Viridiplantae; phylum Streptophyta; class Magnoliopsida; order Santalales; family Viscaceae; genus Viscum; species Viscum album. The sequence goes on along the minus strand of OY728130.1, from coordinate 956,328,342 downwards.
TTATGGAACATCCAATCAATTATACAATGTCACCAAGCCTATCGAAGATGATACATTCCAGAATCACATCTATCACATGTGGTATGGTAACCATGATTCTATACCATGTATTGTACCTATCAGATCAAATCTCGTCCATGGCTTTGCGTATTCTTCTTTCCAATGGGGTTGTCTTCAATTTCCCTATAGGGAACTGATGTCACTAAATAGTAAATGAAAAGGATGGTGGATACCATGGACAAATAGACTAAAACACCTCTTCCTCGATGCATCATGATGTGAACATTCGAGCATGGTGAATCAAATTGTGGGTTCTCAATACAGAACCAACATTTTTTCACTAGCCCGATTACCTACAAACAATAATATTAAAGCATATACATATATCCTAGAGAAATCATTCATAATTCTAGCCATTTATGTAACCAATAAATTCAAACATCATGACCAATGTTAAGATACATGTAATTTATTATTTTAGGCATATGAAACAACATTTAAACAGAATCAAGGAATATAAAAAATTATAACCATATTATTGTATTAAATAATTCACCATAAATAATATTTTTCAATTCAAACATAAACTAAAAGTATCACAATCACACAGTTAAATGATAATGTAAAAACCAAGGATAATGGAGAATTCATGATTATTATGTATTCACACACAAAGGGTTGTCAAATGGCATGGAGATAACATATGAAGGTTTCACATTAAGAAAATGTGGACATTATCAATGCAAATCAATATTAATAAATTAATAGGCATTGATAGATATTCCCTGGTAAAAACCATTGACCGAAAAAATGGTATGAAATGAATAACGAAATAAAACTACAAGAAAGGTCACAAAATAAATAAATCATAGCTAATGTATCTCCCATGTCCTGTGAAAATATTTTATTTGAACTAAAATGGATGAAATTAGGTGAATTTTGAAAAAACCCCAATTTCATGAAAAAAAATCTACGACATATTTCATGATAGGGAGTGGATTTCATATACCTTTTCATGGGGTGGAAGATTATAATTATATATAGACTCACTTCACATATAACAATGCTGAAAATGGAGAAGAGATGGAGTCATTGTGGCCTTCCAAAGGGATAGTGGAGGAGGAGGCCTATGCGCTACAAGGGGTTGCTATAGGGGAAATGTACCAAGGGGGGGAGAGTGAGTGAAAGAAAAAAATAAAAAAATAAAAATAGAATTATAAAATAAGAAAAAGGAAATAAAAAAGGAAAATAATAAAAAGAAATAAAAAATAAAATAAAAAGGATGATAATGGAAAATAAAAATTTATAATAAAAATTGTTAAATACATTTTTAATTATTTTTATTCTTCTCGTGTACGATTTTTATTTTATTATTATTCTTTATTAATTTTTCACATATTTTAATTTCCTTAAGGTTATTTTTTTCCCTTTAAAACATATTAAAAAAAATTAACCTAAACATTGTTATTGGGCACGATGTATTATTTTACATAAATCATATGAATCTATATAAATAATTTAATAGCTTTTCATGACATGCAATAGGCTGTGTGGGCATGTTCCATGGGTCAGTTTAAAGATTTGGAATAAAGAAATAAATATTACATACATTGATTAATGTCTATAATTACAGAAAAATCCCCCATTTTCATATTCATTTTATTTATAAAAAGGGGGTATTTGGGCACACATATTAACTCTTACATAGTGGACTATAGTGTTATATTAAAAAAATAGAAAGGGGGGGATATATGGGACCCTAGTTTCATTTTTTTCAAGGATTTATCAATATATTTTTAGTGATATTGATGAAGCGGCGATGGAAAAAAATTACATATTCTTATTATTCTATTAGATTCCATGATTTGGAAATTCTGCTTGTAAATCTAATGATAGTTTGATGTGATGTTCGATTTTTAATTCATGTTCTAATGACATTTGTAATTATTTATAACAAGAGTATGTAACCTATAAATTCATTTCATGGGTCTGAATTGAAGGATTCCATGCAAGGTTCATTTTGATGTGGATATGATACCATGCTAAAATATTTGTTCATATATAGTTTTGAATATAGATATTTTTTGAAGGGAAGAAGTGTTGTGTCTTTGAAATTACTTATGATTCATAGTTTAGTCAATATATTTAAATGGATTCATTTATTAAAATATGGCCAAATCACTTAGAAGCTAAAGGCAACTTCAGATAAAGAATACATAGGTTCAAGAGGTCAAATGTCCTATGGGTGGTTAGCTCAGGCCAACCAGCAAGTGTAGTTGGCTATTTCTAATCCCATGAGGGAACACGCATATGTAGGGAGTGAATAGGTCTTGGGTGGGCCCACAAGAAGGTGGGTTTAGAATCACACCTGTAGAATCAGTACATGGAGTTAACAAGAGAGAGGGAAGATATTTCTGGGTCTACCATTGGTATTGTATGAATGATAAATACTGGATTGAGGATTTGGGGGATACTATGTTGGGTGGATAGAGGCATGGAACTATAACTATTCTAGACTGATATCCATATTACTATGTATTTCTGATCATCACGATTGAGAATTTCTGAATGTCCCATACAATTGTCTCCAACCAATGATGCATAATTGGCCTTATATTCACAAATGATATCAAGACCATGAGAATATATTTCCATTAATTATTTTTTCCATCTTCTACGATGATGACAGTGGCTTATGGTTTTTAGATCAAACTGAATTCATTCATTAAATCTAATGTCTAGAATGTGTGTTCTCTCATTTAATGCATGTGAGGGTTCCACTATATATAATAATAATTATTTAAAACTTTTATGAACACCATGTTTGTCGGTATACAATCTCAAATGTTTTAGGAATTTCAAAAATATTAAAGAAACATCTTAAAACATGAATATTTGAATGAGTCATTGATGTGGCATGAAACTCAGATATCATGATATTCAGGGGATAAATTATTTTCCAATGATTATTAAAACATGAAGCTAATATGTAATGATGATTATATTGAGAGTTTTATTGTTTTCAAAAATAACATAGCCATTAGAACTCTCTCGTTCATGAAGGATAAGCCTACTTAATGATAGTTGTTCATGAAGGAGCAGTGATCCTCTTATAATTCAACAACTGAAATGAACTCTGGAAATGATTCTTTCCCAACATGCTTATGTGAATCCACTCGATATAAAAATGTAATAAGTATCCATGGATTTCACAAAGGTCTATATTCAGTGGAGGCTTCATATGTCATGGGATCATATTTTGAAATATTTAAGACATTGTAATCTATACTATTCCATGATTAGTAGAAGAGGACCATCACCAATCATGAAAAAATGTTTTTGAGAAGAATAATGTGTTTGAAGATGAATTTTCATGAAATTTATAAAACAATTATTTTTATTCCCCATAACATTTTTATAATCCAATGTTTCATATCAATAACTAAATAGATATCGGAGAGTGTGTGAGAGAAATAAAATATGAAGAAGATATCCCTTACTCCATATTCTAGTTTTGAAAAAGATATATTCTGTACAATATTTCATATTAAGTAATGTATTATCCACACACATGTGAAAAAATATTATGATACCTAAAATATGTAACATTATAATAACCTAGAACACACATAGGAAGTGAAATAAATTTGATATTGTGATATAGTTATTATTAAAATTAATAATAAAAAATATACTTGTGGACCCATACAGACATGAATTTGGGGAATGGTCTTCATAAAGATAGTAGAGAAAGACTAAATATGGTGTCAATGCGGAAAATGGTTAGTTGAATTTATCATAATTAATCCACAATACCAACAAACCCAATTAAAGGTTTCTGGAGTAATTTAAACTATTGAAGGGAAATTCATGTTATAAAAACATATGAAGGAAGATAAAATTCTAATATATTGTTCATCAACCCATTAATTAAATCTTATATCATCTTTTTTTCATCCATTAGTTATTGTTGACTTCTAGTTAGAGACATGATAAGAAATATTCTCTTCATTGGAGCTTCATCATGATGTCATTTTGATAGAGAAAAACGTATATATAGTTTCTCTATTGGATCCAGATCCACAATAATCACCTATATTGATAGTGAAATTATAATGAACAATCATTATTGGGTGGAAAAATACAACAAATGAGTTGGATAGTTTTCCAATACTTTTAAATAATATGTGAAACAATTTAAATTGATAAAAATGAACACAAAGTGTGTTTGAAAGAGAATATTCCGTGGATAGATAATTGTAATAAGTTTTAGAGGTTGAATATTATGAAAATAGATCTGTAAAAATAAACCATTTATTCACCATTCCACTCTCTATAGTCAATTTGACTAAGGGATCTTAAAATTCAAACTCAAGGTGGTGAACTTGTTTTTATAAATCATGTTTAATGATTATACAGTAAATTATTATTCAATTATTTCCACTAAATTGTATAAATTCAACATGAATTAATATCAAAATGAATAGATTTATGTATCAGTTCAATTGAAAACCCTCCATTTTGATTTGGAAGACAAATAAGACATTATTTTAAAAATACATCAATAAACACCATCACGATAGGGATATATATAATGCTGACATTCTCCACAACCATATAAAATATATGAATGTTATGAATATGAATCATTATCAATATGATAACACAATCAAATTCATATGATTATATAAACCTATATGTTTATAAATTATGTTTATATAAACATGACAAAAGTAAATTTCTTATAAAAATAACTAAATAATTTTTAAAGGATTTATAACAGATTGAAATCTATGTTAACACTTTGGAATATTTGGTGGAATATTTTCAGAGATAGAACCCATGTATTCATAGAATTCAAAGAACAATAAACCCTCAATATTGATTTAATAATAATATTGTATATTTTCTTGTATTACCACAATTTATTTCACCAGATTTAAATAATATGTCCTAAAAGCGTTTCACTAAGTGAAATCCAAGGCCATTGTTTGGTTAAATATAGTTTTTACCCTACTCGTGACATTATACTTGTGTGTATCAAATTATTGTTCAAATAAAACATTAATATAATTTATTTAACATTTTTACTAATTTTTTATCCAAAAATAATTGAACATATCATAAATAGTGCATCATATGAGAAATACGAGCCCACAATTAGGCCAGTAATAGTATTTTTACCCTAGATGTGATATAATAATTTTATAAATCAACTGTTTGGATACATCACTCATACAAGTACATATAATTAAATTATTATTATAATCTGAGCTGATAAAATTAAAAAAAATATGTCATTAAATTCAATTAAAAGAAATGTGGCATTAATCGATATTTATACGTTTATTTGTGATCAATATAATAAGAATAAAAATCATGACATATGATAAATAAATAAAATTTTGTGGTTAATAAAAGAAATTTGTATTCATTCAATTTTTAATGAATGTTTTATTCAATACTTATTGATGGGAATGATGTGAGATATTTAATAATAATAAATAATTAATTATATTTTTATTACATTGGGTAAAATTATATTTGTGTGTTGAAGTATAAATTTAATATATATATATATATTGAAAAAATGTATATGTATATACATGTAGTGGTGTATATTCTGATGTGGATAAATGATCTGTTTATTTTGGTTATATACATATACATATATATGATCAGGTATATATATATTTTTGTGGGGTATATATATATGAGTTGTATATGTATGTATTTAAATGAACTTTTTTATCATATACAAAGGATTGTTTAATATGTTTCAAATGGTTATTCTAGAAACAAATTGTATAGGTGTTATATGTTAGAGAATTGAGTTATTAATATTGAGAAATAAATAAGTAATGAATATATGTAATGATAAGACTATAATAATAATAAAAAATTATAAAATGGAACAAATGGTTGTTGTAGAGATGATAGGGGTGAAATCTCATAACAATCCATTCATCCCATCCACATGCATATCCCCCCTACACTGCCTCTCTATCTTCTATATTCATTATTTTTATTAATTTTCTAAAATAATATCTTCAATACATTCATTTATATATATTATATTGATGTTTTTAGTGCTGTTGGATTTATCTCAATTACGATAAGAAAAATCAATTTTTTTATGTCCAAATGGTATTTTCGATAAAAAAAAATCCATATTTATTGTGGATCATTTAAAATAAATTATAAAAATATAATTATAAAAATATAATTATAAAAATATAATATATAATAAATTATTACACAAAAATTATATAAATATAGTTATTCTTGAGGGGTGATAATTTATAACAATTATTTTGACATAAAAAGGGAATTCAAATAATATAAAGGAGTTCGAAATTATTATCAAATATATTATTTTATTTAAATTTATATAAAATAGATGGTTTTGATTTGTTGAATACTTAGCATGTGATTGTACATATAGTTATTGTACAAAACTATTTACTGTGATTAAACTATTGTAAAATCCACTATTGACATTGATGAATTTATTTTATGAAGTTACATACCACATTTGGATATGTATATAATGTAAGAATGATATGTGGTTTTTTCTAGACTAACCAACTGTTTAATTGTGATTCGTATGTGCCTATGTTAAGCCATGATATTATATTGATTTTTCAAATTTTTATATGCATGTTTTTTACATTTTAGATTTTTATATCTTACATGTGTTTGTGGGTATTTTATCACACTCATGGTATGCTATTTTTTAATAAATTAACCCAAAATTTAATTATTGTAATATTCAATGTTATTTTTTTCAATGTAACAAATTTACAGGTGTCAATATCGTAGTTCAACATCCCATGAGTGAGATATTGTTTAAACACTACATGTTACTTGAAGATGAGACTTAGATTGATGATGGGGCATGATGGCCTTGTGTTTCCTAAGATGGGTGTATGATGATCAGGGGCCATCAGTCAAATATGTGATGACCATGGGGAAAAACAACCACGACTGATCAGTCCTACATAGAATATGTGCATCAACATGGTCTAAGTGGCCTGACCTGGAGATAGATGTGGGGAACAATGAACTATTTTTCTTTAACTAGGAGGCAAGTTCATGTACTTTTATATAGTATCTTGAGGATAAAACTGATATTGAGACATTTCCTTGACATTTTTGATGTTTATTTTTTCATGGAACTAAATAAGGCATGAATATGTATAAAAAAATCTTAGTTAGCAGGTGAAACAATAATAATAGTTTCAGGTGGGGAAATATTTCTTTTATTACATTATAAACTATTATTTATTTTTCCACCTAAAAAGGAAACATTTTGGTGACATACCGTGTCTTTATAATATCACCCAACCTGAGCATTTTTTTAAACTTGTAGATTTTAGGACTAGGGATCCAGAGAAGGGAATATGCGTTATTCGTGATTGTTGAGTAATTGAATATGTATATAGAGTACACTACAACAAATGCCGGTCCTAGCGGCGGTTTTTTTCCGGTTTAGAGGCGGTTTAAACCGCCGCTATATTGTGTGGCGGCGGTTTACAAAAACCGCCGCTAAGTTTGGCGTCGGCAATCTATTAGCGGCGGTTTTTTCGATTCCGCGGCGGTTTTAGAAATGTGTCGTATGTCCGTCATTTAGCGGCGGTTTCTCTTCATTTAGCGGCGGTTATATGGGTATCTTATTTGCGGCGGTTTTAACCGCCGCTAAATTCAGGCGTTTGATGCGCCTATGCTGCGGCGGTGAATACCGCCGCTAAATATCAACATAATATATTTAGCGGCGGTTAAAACCGCCGCTAAATGTTTAACTGGAAAAAAAAATATGTTGGATCTGCTCCACCACTGCCCTAAATTTTCCAAAACCACAGCCACATCTCACCCATCAGCCCCACATAATATCACATCCACACATATTTGTAATGTACAATAGCTTACAACATTATTACATCATTACCATTTCATATTCCATCACTAAAAGAATACTACCACAAACCACTACACACAAAAACCAACATCCTCATAATAGTAACCATAACATCTCTTACCGTAATAAAAACCAACATTAAAAATGGACACAGGTCACACATGAGTGGTAGCGGTCACACCGTGCCTCGGATTGAGGCGGGGTTGACTCGTACACGTCACCAAGGACCCGTGGATCCTTCTCCTAAAGGATGAAGGCAATCCAGATGCGTCTGGTCCGATTTACGTAGGTTAGTTGTTGTTTCCAATTAAAGTGGTGTCCATTTTAAACAAGAGAGCGACTCTTTGGGTGGTAGCGGTCACACCGTGCCTCGGATTGAGGCCGGGTTGACTCGTACACGTCACCAAGGACCTGTGGATCGTTCTCCTAAAGAATGAAGGCAATCCGGATGCGTCTGGTCGGATTTCCGTAGGTCAGTTGTTGTTTCCAATTAAAGTGGTGTCCATTTTAAACAAGAGAGCGACCCTTTGGGTGGTAGCGGTCACACCGTGCCTCAGATTGAGGCGGAGTTGACTCGTACATGTCACCAACATCCTCATAATAGTGACCATAACATCTCGTATGTCAGTTCTTGATTTCACTTAAAATTAAGTCCATTTTTAACAAAACAGTGACACTGTGAGTGCTGTGGGCCACACCGGGCCTCAGATTGATGCGGTGTTGAATCGTACACGTCACACATGAGTCATTGATTGTTGTGAAAAAGTATCAACGCAATCAGAAGCCGTTAGATCGGTTTGGCGTATGTACGTAAAATATTGTCCATTTTAAACTAAATACATACACTTGGAGAGATACCGGTCACACCGCGCCTCTGATTGAGGCGGGGTTGAATCTTACATGTCACATTTGACCCATGGATAGTTGTCCTTAAGTTTCAATAGAATCCCAATGTGTTTGGTCGGTTTGCCATATGTCAGTTGTTGATTTCACTTAAAATTAAGTCAATTTTTAACAAAACAGTGACACTGTGAGTGGTGTCGGCCACACCGGGCCTCGGATTGATGCAGTGTTGAATCGTACACGTCACACATGAGTCATTGATCATTGTGAAAAAGTATCAATGCAATCAGAAGCCGCTAGATCAGTTTGGCGTATGTACGTAAAATATTGTCCATTTTAAACTAAATACACACACTTGGAGTGACATGTACGAGTCAACTCCGCCTCAATCCGAGGCACGGTGTGACCGCTACCACCCAAAGGGTCGCTCTCTTGTTTAAAATGGACACCATTTTAATTGGAAACAACAACTGACCAACGGAAATCCGACCGGACGCATCCAGATTGCCTTCATTCTTTATGAGAACGATCCACAGGTCCTGGGTGACGTGTACGAGTCAACCCTGCCTCAATCCGAGGCACTGTGTGACCGCTACCACCCAAAGAGTCGCTCTCTTGTTTAAAATGGACAGCACTTTAATTGGAAACAAAAACTAACCTACGTAAATCTGACCAGACGCATCCATATTGCCTTCATCCTTTAGGAGAAGGATCCACGGGTCCTTGGTGACGTGTACGAGTCAACCCCGCCTCAATCCGAGGTACGGTGTGACCGCTACCACCCAAAGGGTCGCGCTCTTGTTTAAAATGGACACCACTTTAATTGGAAACCACAATTGACCTACGTAAATCTGACCAAACGCATCCGGATTGCCTTCATCCTTTAGGAGAAGGATCCACGGGTCCTTGGTGACGTGTACGAGTAACATGCAAGAATGATGGACCACATTTCTTTGGCCTTTGGACAAAAAAAACCCAGTAAAATCTCCAAAATACCTTCATATCATGCATGAACCAGTAAAATCTCCAAAATACCTTCATATCACGCAGTTCTGAAAAGAGTCACTATTTAAAAGAAAGTCACAAATTTAGATACATCTCGAGATGGTCAGTTTAAAGACATTTTGAGGGACACTACTAAAGACATTCTCAGATATGCACACATCCCTCACTTTTAGATCGTTGTCTACTACAATGATCTTCCAAACAAGATATGCATTAGAATGCTCATGATACATAGATCAATTCACTGGCCACCTTCGAGAATGATCTGAAGCACAAACCATGACAGCATTATGTTTTTAACTTCAGCACCTCAATTGAGAATGTGACACCTTTCAGGACATGGCGCCATTGTATGTCGTTTCGTCCACTGAATGGGTCTATCCTTTTATTTAATTTTTTTAACTTCATTCAAATATTCTAGAAAGATGTCACGGCAGATCCTTCACCATTTTGTTTTGCTGAACATCTCATTACATTGTTAAAAAAAAGCAGGGTGTCTTGCATGGGCAATACGTTCCTGTATTGAAGATGATGCACTCCCATTTATTCGAACCCACAAAACCACCCCACGGCGCGGCGGTCATCGGCAGGTGCCTGGGTTCCTCCCCGCCTTCCAGAAAAATATGAGTCCCTGTTTTCTCATGCGGGGTGGAACCCAGGCACCTGCCGATGACCGCCGCGCCGTGTGGTGGTTTTGTGGGTTCGAATAAATGGGAGTGCATCATCTTCAATACAGGAACGTATTTCCCATGCAAGACACCCTTCTTTTTTTAACAATGTAATGAGATGTTCAGCAAAACAAAATGGTGAAGGATCTGCCGCGACATCTTTCTAGAATATTTGACTGAAGTTAAAAAAATTAAATAAAAGGATAGAACCATTCAGTGGACGAAACGACATACAATGGCGCCAAGTACTGAAATGTGTCACATTCTCAATTGAGGTGCTGAAGTTAAAAACATAATGCTGTCATGGTTTGTGCTTCAGATCATTCTCGAAGGTGGCCAGTGAATTGCTCTATGTATCATGAGAGTTCTAACGCATATCTTGTTTGGAAGATCATTGTAGTAGAAAACAATCTAAAAGTGGGGGATGTGTGCATATCTGAGAATGTCTTTAGTAGTGTCCCTCAAAATGTCTTTAAACTGACCATCTCGAGATGTATCTAAATTTGTGACTTTCTTTTAAATAGTGACTCTTTTCAGAACTGCGTGATATGAAGGTATTTTGGAGATTTTACTGGTTCATGCATGATATGAAGGTATTTTGGAGATTTTACTGGTTTTTTTGTCCAAAGGCCAAAGAAATGTGGTCCATCATTCTTGCATGTTACTCGTACACGTCACCAAGGACCCGTGGATCCTTCTCCTAAAGGATTAAGGCAATCCGGATGCGTTTGGTCAGATTTACGTAGGTCAGTTGTTGTTTCCAATTAAAGTGGTGTCCATTTTAAACAAGAGAGCGACCCTTTGGGTGGTAGCGGTCACACCGTGCCTCAGATTGAGGCGGGGTTGACTCGTACACGTCACCAAGGACCCGTGGATCCTTCTCCTAAAGGATGAAGGCAATCTGGATGCGTCTGGTCAGATTTACGTAGGTCAGTTTTTGTTTCCAATTAAAGTGGTGTCCATTTTAAACAAGAGAGCGACTCTTTTGGTGGTAGCGGTCACACCGTGCGTCGGATTGAGGCAGGGTTGACTCGTACACGTCACCAAGGACCTGTGGATCGTTCTCCTAAAGAATGAAGGCAATCCGGATGCGTCCGGTCGGATTTCCATAGGTCAGTTGTTGTTTCCAATTAAAGTGGTGTCCATTTTAAACAAGAGAGCGACCCTTTGGGTGGTAGCGGTCACACCGTGCCTCGGATTGAGGCGGAGTTGACTCGTACATGTCACTAAGGACCTGTGGATCATTCTCCTAAAGGATTAAGGCAATCCGGATGCGTCTGGTTGGAATCTATGTATCCCTTCAGCGACAATGACTTTTTGTCACCATTATTATTTTGGTAACTAGGCGAGGTGGTGCTAAGAATTTTGGGCCATGAGTTGTGGAGAGGATTGGAACAAAGGTGTTCTGATTGGCTCTCCATAGGGTAGTGTAGTGCCTTTTCGATATCCTCTTGTGCGGTGGTATAGTAACATTACCTAAACCTTTAATTTTCATTTGATGTTGATAATAAATAGTTGAGAGATGAACTTTAGTCATTTTTATTAAAAATACACACTATAATCCTATAAATTATCCTTGAGAGATGAACTAGGGTATTAACTAGACCATAAACCAACTTTAAAGATATAATCAATTTGACGTGTCATGACAATGTGGTCAGTTCCTATTGGCGAAACCAAGGGGATCGACACTACAATGTAGATTAGGAAACCCTAAGAGTGGGAGAATCCACAATTAGAGATTTCGGAACCATCCTCACAATAAAATACACAAATCAATCACCATTTTCCATGATTAAAATTTCATTTATTCAGTTAAAATAGGGATTTAAATTACCTATATGTTGTTGTCGGTGCTTCCCATCATTAAATATCTTAATCACTATTCGATGATAGAAAGTTGACTCAATTTATTTACTTTATTTTATTTTTAGATTAATTATTTGGGAAATACACCTCACCCTATTCATTTGAATGGTCATGGAATAAAATCCCAACCATGAAAACTATAAAAAATACCCCATTAAATCATCATATAATCATTCTATAATCACTGATTAATCATAACACCACTTGTTCACACCAGGCTTCCCCACACTACTGAAATTCTATCACATCAGTGTCTGTACTTGTACCCACCAAAATGAAGTGTGAGCTGATCACTAGATGAATTTACCCCCACCCTCTTACATGTTTCTCCATAATTTCTAGATCACCCACAATATCTCACCCTAGTGGATTTTTATAGACCACTTTACATGGTCAAGATGAAATTTCCCTTGATTTCAACCCCTGATGAACACTCTTACCACATTGATATTTTATTATTATCCCATTATATTATGATATACATATGAATTAAGATAATAATCAGCCAACCTTATCACCTATTTACAAAATCACCACCTTAAATCATTAGTACGAGTGTATCCATTTCCTAGAATTCTTTCCTTACACCCCATCTGTGAATCACCTTGAAAAGGTTTCCTTTTCCCAAAACCCCATTAATATTGAATGTATTTATATTTTTTACTCATATCTTAGTGTATAATTTAGTTATCAAGACTTCCATGCATTCCGACCATGCTTCTAAAAACTTACAATCATCCTAATTTCCTTATGAGTAAAATAATTATGCTAACATGAAATCCCTATCTCAAATGAATGATAAGTATCTTATCAAAGGTCACTTTTTCCTAGATTAACTAACCTTTATAAGGATTATTATTAATAACTATCCAATTATTATTTCACCTAGATGAATCATTTTTCCACATTATCCAAATCATCCCAAGACTAGGCTGAATATGATATTACCTTGCAACCCCAAATCAATATCCCTATTTTTCAACATCTGAGAATAAATACATATTGAATCAAACCCAAGTCAAGTACCAAATCCCTTAAAAATCCTGTAAAAATAAAAAACACAAATTATCCTAGACATATCATAAGTCCTCACCCCTATCATAGAACTAACCTTCAGTGATAATAACACCCTCACCATAGGTTTCACCAGATGGCCGGGTCTATGGGTACGATTCATGGATCATAAACTTGGTCATTATATCTAGTAAAACCTATAATACAACTTGAAATACATTTAACTTTTATATAAAAATCACAATCAGTCACCCCCATCGATATAAAATAATACTACAAGGATAGTCACACTTATATACATCGCATGTCTAGTATATTATGAAGTAAAACTCTTAGATATTGGCCAACTAAGATATCAATGATCAACCTCTTAATTCATTATCAAGTGATCATTGGTGATGTCTAATCCAACTAACATAACCCTAATCTATAATTTACCATAGTCTATTAATTAACTTTACACCAATTAATCATTTAATTCCAAATTAATTACTAACCAATAACTTTTAATTAATCCAAGACTGTTCTCATTTTCATTTAAAAACACTATTGTACCATCATAAAAATAATGCATCAACATTGTATCCACACAAATAATTTTCTAATTATGAATTTTATATGGTACATGAATAATCACGAGTATGTCAAGCAGTAGACATAGAGAAAACTCACTTTGGGGCCGAAGTCGAAGCGAGAAAGGTCGTCGGGAGAAGGGGGTCGCGGGTTTCCGGTCGCAGGCACCGCCGGAGGAGGTCGCGAGGTCGCCGGAGGAGGTCGCGGGGTCGCCGGAGGAGGTCGCGGGATCGCCGGGGGGTCGCGGGGGGCTGCGGGCGAGGGTTGCAGGGAAGGGTCGCGGGGGGCTGCGGGCGAGGGTTGCAGGGAAAGGGGTCGGGGTAGGGAAGGGTCCGGGTTTTTTAAAAAAAACAAAGGTTTAGCGGCGGTTTATTAAAAACCGCCGCGAAACGTATTTCGGAAAACGTTTAGCGGCGGTTTTGTGAACCGCCGCCACAAAACCGCCGCTAAACAATGTTTATTTTGTAGTGGTAGGATGTGATAGACTCTAGAGGACCTGATTTTTTTGTTATTTTTATCTCCTTATGTATCTTTTAATTCTTTTGTATATATGTATTAAAATTTGGTATCCGAGGAGGTACCTAGTAAGAAGTTCAATGGCCCTACCTAGGTTGAGATATAGGGTCCAAAATGAAGACATTGTTCTCTAATTTAAGGGGGGTATTTAACACCCCATACTATTAAAGTGCAAAATGGATAAATGATATGACTCTTATCAACAAGGTGAGAATTTCATTTTAGGATCCTTCCTGACTAGAACTCCCTAGTTAAGAGTGTTTGTCTTTGGGAACTCATCTGGAAGGGTGACCTCCTAGGATGTTTCCCATGGTGTGTGTGGGTTATGTTAAAGCACTCAGGAAAGATAATGTATTGGCTTATATAGAGATTCATTGTTCTTATGAAACATTTGGGCATAGGATGGTAGGGACTCATATAGGGGGGATTGTGACAGAGATTGTCCAGCATTGTATAGTGGAAGTCCAGGTTAATATAATGCGGTAAAAATTATTTCTAGCTATTATTATTAAATGGATGCACATATGGTGATCCATATGATGTTTCTATGGTATTTATGAGATTTCAGGTGCATTTATTCATCACCACTAGGAATTTAGGTTTAAATGTCATTTATATAGTCATTGTTCTTATCAATTTTATGTCATAATTAAATTCATTAATTTGTTCAATCGATTCATCTAACACTATATAGTAGACATCATTGTTATCATAATGTGGTGGATTTCTATTTTTTTTACCATTGATAAAGTTAATATTAAGTTATGGACATGATGTTGATTTGGGATTTATGAAAAAAAATTATGTGTCATGAAATGGATTATAGGTTAAAATGTTATGTATATAATTTTTATTATACTTCATTTAAATCTTAAAAAAATTATTTGAATTTTGATATTTTATTTTGTGGCATTTTCCTTGATTGTGTGATATATCTATGTTGTCATGCTATTGATATATATCATTAATGGAATTAAATAGTTGAACTGAGGATGATATTGTTTATATATATAGTGGATGTAAATAGAAAGCAGGGATAGACAGAATGGTTAGTTATAGGAGGATTATACATTGGTTTGAGGGTAGTCTCATATGAGAACGTTTTGTGATCCCTTATATTGGCTCAAACATTCTAGGTTCATACTATTATTTATATTACAAAGACGTGAGATGGATAGTTTGATTTTCTAAATTAGTGGTCTAACTTGATGATTAATTTCTACAATAAATACTTCTCATGGATGGAAAGATGATTGAGGTGGAAAATTGTAACATCCTAAATTTTTTATGAATTAAAAAATCATATATATAAATAAATTTTGATTATTTTTATATAAAAATGTAATTATTATATATAAATAAATCATAAATAATTTCAATGAATTATGTAAGGTTAACATAACTCTTTAAAAAAATTAAATATTTTAACAAATACTTCAGGGGTCAGGAGCTATGTTAGAATTGAATGATGAGGCCCATAAAGAATTGATATTATTTTAAAAAATTAATAAATATATTGTGCTATGCGAGTGTGATATTTTTCGAAAATAATGAAATATCTCTTCAATAATGTCTCTTATAAAAATTAAAGGACAATTGATAGGTCCATGGTGTAGGTTTTATCCTCAGAAAGAGAGAATGTTTTTGTTCATCGAGCATTTTGGGGAAATCGTTAATGAGGATAATGTATTTAATATTTTTATTATATGTTGTCAGAAAATAATTTAATATCTCATAAATGATGCATCAGATGAGAAATTTGAGACCACTAGGAGGTCAGCAATTTGATTATTACTATAGTCATTGAATGATCTTTGTGTGCATTGAGAGTTTGAAAACATCAGACATAAGAGTGAATATATATATATATATATATATATTACTATTTTATGTTAAGATATTAAATTGTAAATTATATGTGGAATTAAATTTGATTATATGATGTGCGAAATTTCTTCACATGTGTATATTTATTGGCAATCAACATAATAATGGGGAAAATATCACATCTAATAAATAAATCCAACAGGTTGGTTAATAAAAAATATCAATTCTTTTACGTTTTACATAATTCCTTTTAATTGTTAATAATATAATTGTTTTGAGATATTAAATAATAATTATAGTTATTATTTTCATTATTAAATTTTAAAAAATAATATTTATATGTGGTAATATATATTTATATATATGGTAAAAATTTATATGTATATTCATGTGATGGAATATATACTAATGTGTGTATATATATAACTTGTAAATTTTTGGATATATATAAATATATATATATATATGATCATGTATTTTTATATGTTTTCTATGGGATGGTGTCGATATAAACATATATACGATGTGTCTATGTACAAATATTAATTGAAATTTTTAGATATATTAATCGATTGTTATTTAAATTTTAAATGGTTTTTTAGAAACATAACCTATATGTGTTATGGGGTTTACAAATGTAGTTATTTGGAGGGGAAAATTAATTAATATATTTGTAAAATTATATTAAACTAAATTCTATAAAAAAGTTATGAAATGTAATCCATGGGTGATGAAATATTTTGGGACAATCTTCTCACCCCACTCTTCCATTTCTCATCAGTATCCATATTTATATACCTCCATATCTCCTATATTATTTGTTTTATATTATTTTTATAATTTTTCATGACTTAATTCATCATGATCTTATTCTGTATTGAATAGATAGATGCATTATCTAATCCTTTTGAGTTTTCCCGATATTTGGAAGCTAATTTATTTTTCAGAATGGTATTATCAACCTAACTTATTTTAATTTTAAGTGGACCATTTAAAATAAATTATAAAATTAATTTCCCAAAATATTAATTTTTAAGAAATTACTAGAATATAATTATTGAATTTAAATATTCTTATGGGGGTAATTCCTGTGATAGCCTAAAATAATAATTCAGATAATATTTAGTAGATGGAATTGTATACCACATGTAATAATTTCTTCCATATATAAATGAGATAATATGTTTTTCAATTTGTCATCCATGGAGAGTGATAGATTTTCTTATTAGTATACAATCACAGATCAAGTGACAACACCTTCAACAGATCTACTGTTGATGTTGACAATTATATGGTATGAATTTCATTTCCATTTGGGTATATGTACAATATTTCTAAATTATATTTGATTTATCTAGGAAAAACTCATTCTTGTTATGTGAAGAATGTTAGTAGGTTTGTAGAAACGAGAAATTATTGACTAACATATTATTAATTTTCATGTTAATGTGATTTATACCATTTATATTTTATTTAATGTTTTAATGTATAGTTATCCATACAATAAATATATGATTTCCATGATTCATTTTTTTTCCATGTGAAACTATCGGTATATTCTATGTTATCATCTAATGCATGGTAACAAAGTGAAAGGTGGGCTCGAAGTGGCCTGGTATCCCTTGAGGGAAAGTATAAAATCCAGACGTAGATTCCATAGACTAGTTACCCAATCCAGTTTGGTACATGACTTATGTCTGCCTCCCCATATACTAGAGTTTCCCAAAAAAACAGGATGGTCTAATATCGACCATGGAGAGACAATGACTATTTATTAATGTAAGAAACATAGGAAAAATTAATATGAAATAATAATAAAAGTTATATATAATAACAAGAATAAAAACAATATCATAGTATGAAGAAATATATAAATGAAACAAGAAAACTGAAATTTAGATATACTATGAAAATGTACATTCAACATTAAAAAACAAAACTCAAAAGTAAAGTCTCAAAAAAACAGCCAAGTCAGTCTTTAACCATGTGTGATTCCCTTGTATATGCTTCATCTCGTTTAAGTCATCAAACATAGGGTTGTTTCCCTTATTTTGTCATATAAACATGATGTCTATTTACCTATCGATCAGGAAGTTGGGTAGTATGTGAGCTAAACATAGTAGTCCACCACCAATTGGGTATAAAAAAATATATATAATAAATAGTGTATTCATTTTTATAAAAAAATAGTAAAAAAGGTAAAATAATTATATTTATCAATTACACTACATTTAACCACAATAAAACATTGGGATCCTAAGGACCCCCAAATGATATCATATATCTGAATTCCATTATTACCATTCATATTTCATAATACATGAATGAATTACAAAACTACCATAAATCAATTCCTAAATGAATACAATCATTTCCATTCATATTTAACAATACATGACGAAATTTTACTATTACTACTCACCATTTCATAGTGGAATTACCATTTTTACCAATCATATTTCATGTCACATGTGAATTCCACTCATACCATAAATCATTTCAATGTTCAATTCCATTATTTACATTCATATTTCATTATACATGACTTAATACCACTGTTACCCTTCAACATTTCATTGTTTAATTCCATTTTTTTCAATCATATTTCACGTTTGACGTCAACAGAACTGTTACTATTAATCATTTATTTTTTAAAATGTCATAAGATCGCAAAATAACATTAATTAATTCCATAATTAATTAATAAAATTAAAATATTTATTAATCACGACAAACACATTAAAAATTCACCAATAGAATTATCAAATCGACCACCATTATTAATTCCACAATTAATTAAGAACACCATCCCATTTAATTAATTCACCAATAATTAGTCTTACTCAATACTTATTTATCCCAATACATAATCTCAAATATCCCATAACTTATTCGACAAATAATAATTCAATTTGTATTCTCAAATATCATATAATTAATTCAAAAATTAACTATTAAATTCAAAATCTCATGCATCCCCTAATTTATACAACAATTAATTATTCAAGTAAAAATTAAAAATATCCCATAATTAATTCAACAATTATTTATTCAAATAACATTCCCAACATCACATAATTACTTCAACATTTAGTTACCTCAATTTTACAATCCCTATGCAAATTAATTTATCTAATTAATTGATTATGTTTCGAAAGTAAATTTCAAAAATAAACCTTGTAATTCTACAAATACGTACATAAAATAGAAATCATGACAATGTGATTTGAATAATATAAGACCAAAATTTATTTTTTTAATTAGTGATTCTCTAATATAGATCCAAAATTTTAATGAAACAATAATATAGAACAAGATTTGTATCTTAAACATAAATTCATGATTTTATGAATATTCACCTCATAGTTCTATTTATATATCCAAAATTATATTTTTATTTCCAACTATATACCCAATAATAAAACCCCTAAAATTGATGGGATAACAATTGTATGAAGAAAGGATGCTATAAGGTCCCAGATCCTCTTACACGAAAGGGTGAAGATCTCCAATCTGGGATTCAGATCATAAAAAATAGAGGTCAGAATCTCTTGGTATCTATATAGTATGATCCAAAATCTGGAAAATAAATTCTGTGTCGAATGGGGGTTTGATTTTATTTTAATATGTGGTTAGGATCATTAAAAATATATTTTTTTATTTAAATTAAATGTGACACATTTTTTGTTATACAGAGTTGAACGGTGTCCCCTAATAGCGTACCATTACAGTGCACCTCTTCTATGGGGTGAATGGTTTTCTGAACCATGTTCTAGTCCTGTAATTCACATCATTTAATGGTTCCATGGATTCATGGGTGAAGGTGCATAGTTGGGGAAAACCATGTGCCAAAATTGCACTTCCATCTTTCATATATTTTCTCAAATTTTCACCCATACACACCCCAAAGAAAAACCAAAATGTTAAGTAATCAACACATGTAAAAATAGTACAAATAAACAAGAAAGGTTCTCCTCTATAAAGCGACAGTATATTATAATCTCCCCACCTTATATAATATCATCCTTAATACATACTACCATAAATCTATAATATTTAGAGTAAAAAATTTATATCCACCAAGCCCACATATCTGCATCCCACTCCCATGTTTACTCATGAAAATGTATATTTATTCAAATTAAATGAACTCTCAGAAGAGACAATACCTTCATCACCTATTCATTTTGATCCATGTCATGTATTATATGATCCTTAATGAACTCATCAGTCTCGTCCTCAAAATCATCCATATTGATCACATGAAAAGGGTATTGGTGATACCATTGTAGTTATGACACATTTAAAACATCAGGCATAAAACTATATCTTTGTGGAAGTTCCAATAAATATTCCACTAGTTTGATTCTCTCGCAAACCTCAAATGGACTAATAATATATTTTTTTCATCTTTCCCTTCCTTCATGTCCTGCAGTGGCCCTATATAGGTGATACCTGAAGAAATACATGATCACCCTATTTAAACAATTGTGGTATTCAATGTCTATTATCATATGAATTATACCTACTCTCAGCTAGATCCTTCCTCTTCGGAATCATCTAGATATACTCCAACAACTATTATGTGATACTCGATTCTAACAACTCTGACTAACTGGCATCCATTTAGAACAAGGAGATACAGATAGAAAACCATAAAGTGCCTCATAAGTTTCGATCTAAATTTTAGACTGATAACTATTATTATAGGTGGAATCCACCTAATATATATACTTCCCCACAGAACTACTAAAGCTAAGAAAAAATTCTTATATCATATCCTTAGGCACCTGAATAGTATGTTCTGAGTTCTGATCTGTCTCTAGGCCGATTTTTGTAATCAATAAACATGAGTACTGAGAATAATCTAAAATCCCCACAGAAGCAGTATGTTAAATGTGAGTCACAACCTTAAATAATAGTCTATGGCATGTTTTTCAGATGAACTATCTTCCTAACACACAAGTCACCAAGATTCCCACCTAAGAAAGTCTCATATGCATGAAATAACTGTGAAACCTTTTACAAACAATCCACAAAAAAATAGTGTCATTATTATTATATGTACTCAGAAGACCCACTACAAATTCAATATTCATGTTATCCAACAACAATTCGGGAGTCGAAACCCGCTATAGGAAACTACAAGGTCATTGATGCTCAACCATCTGAATCTTCTAGTGGCAGCATCATGTCATGAACCATGCTATATCTATTTTTCCCAACCACCAAAATAGTCTACATTTGTCATGATATATTTTAGTCACGTTTTTATTCTCCACCCACTTGAAGGAATGAATTTCCCACTTCAGCTCATCCAAAATTATTGTAGGAATAAAAATATTAATCATGAAATAGCCAATCTCATCATCATATATGGTACAATAAGATGGTTAATCCCCACTTTCAAGGATTTCCCTCAATGGAAAACATTATAGATCATTATACATCCTCTATCAAATCTGGATCAATAGTGAAGACACAACTGAATGTGACACAAGATTTAAATTTTCCTAACTATCCAAATATACCACATGCATCTCTTCCTACAATTTCATTATCCTCTAATCATCACATGACTCATGAAGAACATTAATAAGAGTTTTTATACTTAATGAATAATAAAACATATTTCCATTCAAGTGCATATATCCTATCTAAAAAAATGTGATTTTAAATAATTTACCCACCTAAGGGGATGAATAATCAAATCACTATGAAAAATGATGTACATCAAGATCTTGTGATTTGTATAAACCGTATACTTTTTTTATAATATATAATGCCACAAATACATTATTGCATTTAATTCTGCAATGACCAAGTCATTGTGTGTATGGTAGTTCCCTTCATGATTTTGTAACTACTAAGACTCATATATAATAACTTGATCTCTCTATATCTACACTACTATGAATTTGATCCCAAAATCCATAGAAAACAATCTATACAACATGCATAGACCAGTTAGTTTCACGATGTGTGTCGATTTCAAATTATTCATTAGCACCTAGAAAGAATTTTTGAATGATTATCTACATCCATAATATATTCATTTTTTGGAAAGCGGGAAAGTGGTGAATTCATATATGAAATTTCATATATGAAATTAGATAATAACAATCTGCCCCTATAAAGAAAATGACATCAAACATGTTCACGGGATGCTCCAAGAAAAAAATCGGATCTATGTTCTATGTCTCCATAGATACACATTCCACTAAGGTAATGTAACTCAATAATTAAACCTGATAAATCTAAATCTGGGATATAAATATATTGCCTTATAGATTATGCTCTCTCAATATACTCAATGCGATATCAAGATGAAGAGTGTGACAATCATGAGTATTGGATTACACAAAAATGTCATCTAAAAAACACTACCACAAAATGATCAATGTAAAAATGGAATATTATTTTAATCATGGACATAAACACAACTGGTTCATTAGTCCACACATTCTACATTACAACAAACCGATATAGGCCATACCTACTAATGAATATATTCCAATGTATATCATAATTTAAAACTCTCGAATGATGATACCCCATTGTCAATTCAATCTTAGAGAAAAAAAAAGATCATATAACCTAGTTATATATATCATCGATATGTGGAAGTAGGTACATGTGATTCATTTTCATTTGGATAATCTTATTATAATTAACACAAATGTCTAAACTCCCTTCATCTTTATTTTAAAACAATGTTGGAGAACCCCAAGGTGTTTTACTTGGGAATATAAACACATTATCCTTTAACTCCTTTAGATGGGTATTGTTCTCTTAAAACCCATTATGTGTAATTCTATAAGATAGAATAGAAACTGGACCAACCATAGGCTTTAAGTCAATAGTAAAATCCCCATCACACTATTATGGTATCCCTGACATGTATTTTTCAAATAAATCCTAAAAAATGTCCACTACGAGTTGAAATAGACCATTTTCACTCCTTCATAAAACATAAATAGACTATAAAATTTTGATATGATTTATTTCAGTTGATGAGTAATTGGCTACACTCACCCTTCCTGGATATAAAACTCTGCATTGTGAAAAAAATTGTAATCATTAGGATACATAAAAATAACTATCCTATAGAAAAACTAAATCTTGTTTCAGTATGATTTTAACCACTCCATACCATTAATAAATTGAAATATATAAATTTATATGTTGTAAATATTCCACAGAAAATTATACTCACAATCATTAAGAGAAAATCCTTTTCATAAGATCATATCTCTCAACCGAACTCGCAAAGATGTATTTTACATCAACACCCTACTCATGAAATCCACCACAATACTCAAACCATTGAAAAGGATTCGAAAAAAATTATTTAGAGGAACCAATATCTAATAAGTCATTATATACCATAGAAGATACTAAAATAAAATATGTCATTATTGACTCTCTAACCTCAATATACAAATATAGGCTAAACTCCATGAAATAGTCTATCCCCTCTCCCTTGAGATGAATTAAAATCCACCTGAGCTTCACCACTCTGCTAATATGGTTCTCTTACCCAAAAGTAAAATGGCTATTACATTAACCACTATGACCATTTGAACTCCATCTTTTTGAATTATATGGTGTATAAGGCCCCCTCCCAGCACTTTGTTTTTCCCTAGATCCTCTATCACTTCCCACATGTCATGAATTCCTAAATAACCTCAATAGATATCCTATATTACATAAATATCAACACACTACATGTGGTTTTGAATAATGCTTATTATAATGCCACAACACAATGCATTGTTTGCAAAAAATTTGTGTATGGTCTAGAGCAATTGACCCTTCTCCATGGCCAATGATGCCACTCTTCATACATTTCCCATGGATGACACCTTTTTAATGATGATTCCTACACATAGAACACTAGAATGGAAATTATTTTTCACATAGGAATTATTTACATTGGTTATTTATAACTAAAGTAAAAATAAAATAATATTGATTTATCATATCGTTTATATTATAAACAACATCAAAAATGAATTATCTTGATTTATCGCGTCAGTTATTTTATAAACGACGTTATAAATCCATTTTTTATATTGGTTATTATATAACCAATTATATAAAGAAAATTTCATTTCATTGTCACATCAGTTATATAACAAACGAAATTGTAACACAATTTTCATGTTGGTTATGGAATAACCGACTTGATAAATATGACTTTTAATGTCGGATATATAAATATAGACCTGATAAATCATTTAATAATTTAACGAACTCCCATTTTGACTCATTCTTCTGTTTTTTATTTGGGTGAAAATGTCATAGTCTCTCTTTTATGGAAATCCTAGAATCAACTCCTCAATCTCATGGCCCCCAAACCAAGCTTTTCAAGCTTCATTCATCATTTTTTTCATCGGTCCATATATCTAATCGACTTGAAACTCTCATGTAATCCTCACATGCTTCGATTTCGGTAATTCTTAGAATCTATAAATTTATTTATTTTGATTTTGTTCAATTTGAATTTCACAATTATTTGTTGCAGGTGGTTTAGTATACAGATATCTTTTTATCATTGGTCATTTGCCGATGATAAATCTATGTTTGGTGATTTCATTAATTTTTTTATTCAATATTAATTTTTGAAGGTGGGTTCGTATCCTGATATTGGTTTATCATTGGTATCCTACAATTTTTATTAAATTATTTTTTCCTTTTAGTTACTTACTTTATTTCAAATGAGTATTATAGGGAGATAAACTTAATGATTGATGTTCATTTAGATATGCATAACATGTCACACAATCTACATTTTTTATGTATCATGATGTGTTCTAAATTGATGAGACGATTATTGGGATACTAGATGACACTTGTTGATATAGATAATGAAGTGATTAGATCTTCTTATGTTATAGGTATATACATGTATAATATCATTTTTGTATTAGTTTACTCTTTATTATTATTTCAAAGTTATTGTTACATTCCACTACTTTTTATTTATTTTTATAATACTATATTAGTAATGTTCGAGTGTAAATTCATCCAACTATACAACCATTAAACTGTTGGTACTAGTTTCCAACCTCTAGCAAACGGGGAGGCTTGCTTGAGGCCTTACAAACAACTTGTTTGGTTACTATTTATAAAATGAACTGGTTCACTGCATTCCATGTTAACTATTTATCTACAAAGTCATCATTTCAACATACCTTGAATATGATTTTCCACATACTTACCCAAAAAATCTAGGTTCCACTCAAGGAATGTATATAATTCTATTTTCCACAATACCAATTTCAACCAAAAACTCAATAAGAATGTTAAAACCCATAAATGTGACAATCATAATTAAATGAAATCAAGAGAATATTTTAATTCAATATATCATAGTACCAGTTAGGTTAATATTTTTTATAAATAGAATATAAATATTATGTAACATAAATCATGATGTGATGGTTTAATAATACATCACAGAAGGGAATGGATTTTTATTTTTACATAGTGGTTTTCTATATTATTGTTAAAGAATATCATTATAATTTTCAAATATACATAAATTTTTTATATATATTTTTTTTAATTTAAAATTATGCAGTAATTCCAATAAATAAATAAATGGATTATCTAAATGTATATTTTTTTAAAATTACATCCATGAAAACAATTTTCTGATTTATGATTTATATTTTAACTTATCATCCATTATTGTGTGTAATTTGTAATTATATTTTACAAATGCGCATATATTTGTTTTATAATTCAAAATTACGTTACATTGAAATTATAAAATATTTCATATCAATACTAAATTGTCTTATCATAACTACGTCTATAATTTTGATATTTGTTCTAAGTAATAATGTGACAATGATGGATTAATGTACATCGAATGAATGATGAATATGGGGAAGGTGTTGATTCTTTATTTTATTTTTCGAAATTAATTTTTCCAAACAATGACGTGTTTTATTTTCATTCCTAAAATCATTAAATATTGACAAATTGGAATGTAGATTGATCAACGAAAATTTATTCATTCACAATTTTAATCTGAGTTACATACCTTGTATTTGGAATGTTGGAACTTGGAATAATTTTAGATCTAATAATAATGATGCATTGCATGATGGTAAATTTTATGAAATTGAAGAAATGATTCATGATATTTATGTAAAAAATGTTGAGAACGAACCGAAAATTCAGCATCTATATTGAGTTGCTGAAAAACCATTGTATCTTGATTGTATAGAATTTATTGTTTATCGTTAGTGTTTAGAATGATTAACCTGAAGAAAAAACAATGATATAGTAAAATGAGTTTTACAGATATCATAAAAAATTTGAAACACATTCTTCATAATGACAATGATCGTCTAGATTCATATTATAAGTCTAGGAAAATATTATTCTTGGTGGGATTGGTTTACATAAAAATACATGCTTGTCCAAATGATTTTGTGATATATATGAATGAATATCAATTTTTCTGAGAGTTTTATAAATGCTGGATAACACGGTATAAGCTGAAATTAAAATAACATGATAATGTATAGATTACAGTGTTCCCAACCGTAGTATATTTGAATATTCTGATAATTCCTCATATGAAATATTAATTTTATAATTCACATTATTCAAAAATGTTAATATGACCTGATGATGAGAGAATATGTGATGGAAAAATATTTCATACAACAGAATGTCAATTGTGGAAGCCAATTGATGAAGAGTATCCAACATTCGGGAATGTTGATAGAAATATCATACCTGGGTAATGCATAGTTGAAATAATTCCATATTTAATCATCAGTAGAACACATAGTTCATGAACTATTTTATTGATAATTGAAAACCTACAAACCCAATTTTGTATGAAGTGAAAATATCTCATATTGTGTTTAATGATATATAGACATAAGAAATATGGAAAATATATTGATGTTTTCTGGTAACCATTAATTGATGATTCCAAACTCTTTGGGTAGGATGGTATTAAGCTGTATGATTCTTATAAAATGGAATTTTTTCAACTACATGCTGGGATTATGTTCACTATAAATGAATTCTCAGTGTATGGGAATTTATATTGATACTGTGTTATGGGGAATTAATCATGCCCAGTTTTTGAACAACAGGCGTCATATTTTCAATAGCATCATATGATGAAAATGGTATTCATTGGACATTGAATGTTTTTACTATGTATAACTCTTATAGATGATTGAAAAAGGTATTCAATGGCTCACATGAATTATATATTTCTCCAAAACCTTTATCCACTGACGTGTATCTGTAGAGGGTGAAAAACCATGATGTCACATTGGGATTGACATATAATTATGGCAATGATATACGTATTTGGAAGAAAAGGTCAATATTTTTTGAGCTACCACACTGGAGATATCATGAAGTTCAACGTAAAATTGGTTTTATAAACATGAAGATGAATATATTTGATAGTTTTACTATAACATTATTAGATATTAAAGGGATGAATAAATATTGTTCGAATGTAATATTGTACTAATTATCAATTCTAATATGTTTAAAGTAATCTCTCAATCCTGATGGCAGGTGAACCATTTTTCCCATGGATTTTCATACATTAGCCATGAGGGAGAAAACTATATTTTTTTAGTGTCATAATGATATCAATGTGCTGTAGTTTTATTCTTCAAATGTAAAAAATTATCTATCTCTGAAGGCTTTGAAGTTTATAGGTATGAAATCTCTTGATTTCCACTTCTTGATGAAGTAACATATACTAGTTTCAATACAAGGAATATTTCCAATAACTGTTAGAAATATAATCATGAAGGTGAGTTATTTTTTCAATTCAATTTTTAATAAGGTGATTGATCTGTATGCTTTGGAAATTATTGAAAATGAATAAATTTATATACCTTGTCAATTGGAAATGTATTTTACTACATCATTTTTTATATAGTGGATTATTTAATGGTTCAAGTGGTTCAGAAATTAAATTTTTTTGGGCCTATATATATATGTCGCATGTATCCTTTTAGTTGTAATATGGATATATTGAAACGTTATGTCAGGAATCTATATCGACCTAAAACCTCCATTATTGAAAAGTATATTTATAAGGTGGTTATAGAGTATTTTATGAAATAGTTTTCTATGTTAGAGCATATTGGTTTGAATATATCTCTCTTTGAATTAGTTTATAATGGTCGATGGGGTATTTTGTTTGAATGAAAAATCAATTGCAGGTTAAATGATGAAGGTACATTTATACATCTTGAATAACAATTCTGATTCTCAACTATATACAACATTTAATATTAATGAGTCGAAATAATTTCATCCACATAAGAATGAAATGTGGATTTGAAGGATCATGAAAATTTT
The DNA here is from genome assembly GCA_963277665.1 of Viscum album. Lineage (NCBI taxonomy): Eukaryota > Viridiplantae > Streptophyta > Magnoliopsida > Santalales > Viscaceae > Viscum > Viscum album. Next base: position 956,299,746 of record OY728130.1, on the reverse strand, counting down.
TCCATGGTTTTAAAAGACCATTGGTGGTAGATCAGATGCATCAGATACATTAAAATGGATAGAGGGAGGTCCATGTTTAAATGATATAACATTATATGGATTTGGAAGAAATGGATAAAAATTTCATATGAATTATCAGAATAATATACTTCATGTTTCGAATAGTTGTGTAATGGTTTTCAGAAGAGCAAAAAAAAATTCATGTTTTAAAAAAAAAAATTATTTCTAAATTATGTAAATATTATGATGCCATTAATGAAACATGGGAGGTTTATTTCATTAAAATTATTGTTTCATTTATTAACATCAAATGGTTTATTGGTAAAAACAATTTCAGACATGATAAATATGGAATGGCATATGTTAATCTGAATTGATTAGAAGAAAAAAAAGGTTATGTTATATTGAAATCACACGCAAAAAAAATTTCTAGGGTGTTGATCAGTCCGAAATATTATGGTGTATTGTACTAGAAGGAGGAAAAAATATTTTTTTGATGATCAACTTGATGAAGATGTTGATTTATGTGAGATACCTACATCCATGGAGATATTAATAGATAATAACAATAGTCATGTTATAGAAATGGTTTGTTCTATATGGAATGATATTGAATATGGAATTTGGGGGAAAAAATATATTAGTACATTTTTAATATTACATGTAACATATATTTATTTCTGATTTATATTTATTAATTTCATAAGATGTAGATATTTGTGTTTTTTTCTTTAATAAAATGTATATAAGAACTAATAAATAGAAGAAAATTATTTCAGTTCAGTTTTGTTTTGTTTACCATTATTACCATTATATAAATTTTATATTTTCTTGATTTTGTTTAATGAAAATTATTTTAAATGTACTATGTTAAAAATATTCATTATTGTGTAAAAATGATTTATGTGGTTGGACAATTTTGAATATTCATACATCAATTTTCCATCTCTTTTCATTCATTTACATGAAATTTCATATATCATTACCTTTTTTATAATTTTAGTTGTATATAAAAAATATGAATATTAATTTCTCAGGTTTTAGTTTTCTTTCATGTTTCATAATTATTAATTTTTTGTTTATAGTATAATTTTTATATGTTCATTTGAATATTTCTATATTAAATATTATTTTCATTGATTTCAAGGATGACGAAAGATCAATCTGTTGATCAACCACATACTTCTAGATATGGCCTTCAAGATCATACCTATGAGGAGATCATCCACATTCTCTTCTTGATTTTCCCCAACCTTCACAATGTACTCACAGAATGACATAGAAGAGTTCTAGGGTTGGTAAATGTCGATGCACGTGTTTTCCAAGATTATCACTGCTCGTAGCCAGAACCAAAGGATAGTAGTAGAATATGATTAGAATGATATTCCAATATGTCATAATTAAGAACAATTATTGGTTTTTGTATCAACTCACTTTAAAAGAAAATTCATCATTTTTTTAATGATTGGAGAAGTGTTGGCAGAACAACACTATCTCATTTAAGGGAGATCATTTTTGCAACTCTTTTTATATTGTTTGAGTAATCATGAAATGTTTATATTATATTATGTTTCTCCTATTCTATATCAAATGAAATTTTATATAACTAACATTGGTGGATTCTGGAGGAAATTTTTATTGATGGATACTAGGAGATATTAGTATTTCAAATATACCCTCACATCTGATTTCATTTTCTAGCATAAGAAATAAGAAAATACATGTAATATATATCCTTTTATTATAGAAGACCCATAAAAACAATGTATTTAATGTATAAGAAAATAAGAATTTTTCGTACATAAAATTAAAAGTGTTAGATGTTTTCATATATTAATGACCTTATTAATGATTTAATAATGATTTTTATTCCTAATTTATATGAATCGAGAAGACACCATTAGGAGATCCAATCTAGAAATGTATATCCTTATTGTTTATCTCAGGGATGGTATACATTATTGGATGAATAAATGATGGATGAATAATTACTAAAACCTCAATTTGTGTCTTTAATATATGGTGGGGCTTCCCCTCCACCCCTCGATCTGGACGTGAAAAATGAAAGAGGAATTGAATGAGAAAAATGGTGCAATATCATATAGAATAATTTTGGTTCTTAGCTAAGAGGATTGTAAATCTTTATATTATTATTATATATTAATTAAATCCATTCAACACTTTGAATCAATACATATTTTTTTAAATAATTCATATTTGATTCTATAGAGGAGTAGAGCACAGAAGCAGTATTTAATGGCGATGGGTGGATAGTTATTTTATCTGTAGCATTGGAAAAGCACAAACACTTCGGTTTTCTACAAGGGTACTCTCCAGGTGTATCGATATGGAAAGTTCTACCACTATCCTTGGATTTAGAGATGTATGGGTTTTATCAATAAATAATCTGTAGAAGATGATGTTCAACATATTAATGTGATAATGGTTGAAAAAAGTTTAATGTCTGTACAGTCAACGTTTGTACACATGCATGAATAATTTCAGACTACTACTCCAACTCCTCTACCTCTGCTAGAAAATCCTACTCCCCCATACCTTCCATCATACCCCATTATTTATCCTTCACCTCTTCATGTAGACCCTACTTTTTAACCTACTTGTACACCCCCTCCTCCAAATAATCCTTCTTTTTGTGAGTTTTATGCTGATGATCCTCACAATCAAATAGTTTCATATGGGACGATGTTTTATATAAGAGATAAAATAAATAATCAATAATTATATGTAGTGAAGAATAGGGTAAATATACCTGATATTATTTTCATATGAGCTAGTGTACAACTACATACAAAATATGTGAGGACAATTGGACAATGTGTCAGCTACTTTTTAGTTTTTTCATCTAGACTTTTGTGACACATTACCATAAACTTGTTTTTATATATTATCTTTTATTTTGTTTTTGTATAATTTTTTGTAACATTTTAATGTTAATATATTTATCTACGTATTTTCATGAATACATTAAAGTTAAAAAAATACATTATAGAAATCAGAAAATATAAAGAGCTACGACATCAGATACATGTTATATTAGTCTTAATAGATTATAAAGATATTCATTTTTTTTGGCGGGACATTATATGATTACAATGAAAGATAATGTTATTTTTAATTAATTATATGTGGAAATTTTTAAAAATTATATCATGGAGAATGTTTTTAGAGTTAATATAGTCATTATTGTGATTCATATTTTTTTCATGTATAAATTATTAGAAATTCATCATTACAATAAATTTATTCAAAAAATATAATAATGGTTGTTTTTTTTAATATTTATATTTATAAATTTAGTAAGCATTATTAAATGAAATATGTATATAGATTTATAGACGCACAATTGATTTCACCTGAAGCACATGCATTGACTGAGTGTCAAAGAATCGTTTATATTGCTGAAATATTTGAACAGAATGTAATTACGCAGGGTTGAATGTTTATTTATGTTTAGAGGTATGTATCAAATATCATATAATCTGTTATATATATATATTAACATAATAACCACTAAAATTAAATTTTAATTTATATTATGGACTATTGGATGTTTGGTATTTTTTCCATGGGAGAAGACACTTTATTGGATATAATATTTCCATGGAAATGTGCGTAGAAATTTTAAAAACATGTTGGAAAAGTAGGTTATAATTTATTAATAGATAATATTATAATGAATAATAAATATATTTTATTAATATTATTTTCTAATAGAGGATGAGATTTATTTCAAAAAATCCACAAAGAAAAAGAGTTCCAATATGAAATATGTAAATGTAATGCAGAATTTTCATTTATAATTAGTATACTTTTGTGGAATTAGATAGAAATGATATTTTGAATTGAAAAACTAATTTAAATAGGATTTTCAAACAAAAAATGGTGATGTCGAATGAATTTATTACATGTTAAGATTTATGTGTGAAATAATTAAAATTGAAAAATATTTGATGTTTTATGATGCTAAATTTATTTACCAACAATTCATTTATATTTCATTTTTTAGTAAATATACATGTTGAATAAATTAAATTAAATTTTTTCCTATTTTATTACCCTCAAATTTGTAGTGCACAATGGGTCGTACACTTAAAAGTGGTGAAATAGACCCAATTTCATTGAATATAATATAGTGGTTATCTTGGTCACATTGTCTAGAAATTAAATCTAAATCTTTGTTGCCTTGAATCTAAGTGCACAGTATGATAATTCCATTGGTACTCTTACAAAGAACCTTCAGTTGATGTATGTGTTAGAAAAAAAGTGATTATGTTCCCTTGAATGAAGTTTTAGCCCACCATTTAGTCTATTTCAATCTTGTAAATATGGTTGTCGGGATCGATGCATGCCTCTAACCCCTTGAGAAGTGAATTGGACTTAGCTGTGATATAGTCTCTAATTCCCTAGAAGCTACTAAAATCTTTGAAGATCGATTGTGAATAGACTCATACCATCTATACTCCATGCATTAATCCTCGATTAGATGAACCATCAATGTTTAACATGAGTCTGAAATTTTGTGGATTCCAATAGACTCATATTCATTGATTAGGAACACTATATGGGAGAGGTGTCCTGCTAAATGAAATGATAGTTGTAAAAAAAAAATCCCACAACTTCACTATGAGACTATGTCCGGTCGCAAGTGTCCTAGACTGAACACGCATGGACAAGGACCCTATATTTTTTTACTGTAATATGTTCTTTATTTCTAGCATTCTAGACGCAATATTATCATGCAGTCATCACAGTACTTATCTCCTTCTATTCTCATATTCTCGTGTTAGTGTTATGAATTCCATTCCACAAAAAATTCACACATGATCATGGTTGGTTTTCTAGCCCGAAGTGATCACTAATTCCATTATAAACTATTTTTACCTGATCACATTCATATAATAGATAATACCACATTCCCATTTTTTTCTCTCGACAATAGTATCATTTCAACATTAGGTTCCCTCCCTTTTTCATGAGGACATCATCTATAGAAATTATGTGGCTTTTAATATTACAGATCCAAAATATAAACATGATGGGAATATATTCATACCAATGTGATATTCCTCCATTATGACTCCTATTTGTAGGCTGAGTGAATCTTTATTATTATTGGGAATATAACTCCCCCAATTCAGATTTCATGGGAATGAATTGATCTATATAAAGTGATGTCACATTGAGAATAAATATATCACATTAAAAAATTTCGAGAATGGATTGAGTGAAGGATATATCATTAATTTCTAGGTCAAAGGAAATGTATGGATTTGGATATCTGGGGAATTCAAGTGGAGTCAAATTCCAATTTTGAAACTATATATTGATCTCCCCAAGGAAAAAATCCACCAAGATTTCTTTTTATGAATTGGGTTTTTCCGATGAATCTGCTTCCATAATCCCTACACTATTCCCATCGGAGACTCAAGTATTTTTCATTATTTCCATAGAATTTGGTTACTATAAAGGGATCCACCGTCCATGACCACCCACACAATCCTATCCTAGAAGTAGTGCATAAGATCTTCTACGATGTAATGATTAATACCACCATTATCCCCTAGTAAGGAAATTATCTTCGTAGATGCCCATCGGCACATCCCCTCACCATGCGAGTCCAAAATAATTCATGGACAGATCCCCTCAATTTTCCTCATTATGGCCTATAGAACATTTTGAATAGACAATACATGTATTGGTATAGAAGGGTGGATAGAGTCATTAGAAGATGTATGTCCAGGTCATGAAACATCAACCATATTTCCTTTATGATAAGACTCCATTCGGAACCCCATATATATGAGATACTAATTCAACCCCTCATAAAACTTAATTAATCAAAAAATTCATACAATTTACATAATATATCATTGATGTATGTCTTATAAATACATCACAATAACTATCTCATACCCTACCAATGATGTAGAAATATACTAAAAATCTTTCATGCGACAAAAATTTACAATAAGAGAAAAATTCCCCTGAGTCAACCTCCTAAACATAGTTCTTCTCTTCTACCTCATCATCTATAGATATATGTCCTCCAAGAACATCACAATGAACTCCTTCAATTACAGTCCATTATCCTAAAAAATATGATTCTGATCATCCCATTGTCTCTTTTCTAATCCTCACAATATATATGTCCCCAACATAATGATATCCTCAATTGGGTTCCTGAAACGGTAATGTATCATATGTATAGACACAATACATAACTCTTATACCTCAGTTCCACCCTCTCCAATAAATTTCTAGTGGATATATATTTGAAACTACTATTTAAGATCAGACATACTCTTCTTTACATGCACTGATACCCTTTCCATAAACTGCCTTAATCGGGTGGTGTTCTCATAGAACTGCTCTTTTTCTTCCTGGAGGCACTATCGATGCCTCATGTTCCACTACAAATAGAAAATCTATATCCCAATCCTATTATCATCATATAAAAAATTTAAATCATGGTTAATATATCAAAACGTCCAAATGTGCATCTCAAGTAACATATATTTCGCTAACACATTTATAGGAATTCCCAAAAATCCAAAAAAAAAATCAGTTCACCTTTCATCCAAATTGTCATAATGAAGGCATAATCACTACTTGTAACCATCAAACATATAGTTCATGGTCATCAAGGGAAAACTAACCCTCAATATTCAAGTTTCTCATTAGAGTCATTTATTCTCATCATCAATAATTTTACTATTTTTTCAAATTTCAAATTATGAATCATTTTTACATCTCATTCCTATGAAATGGAAAACAGTTCATGTTCAATAATTTTCCCAAAACACATTTCTCATGTTAACCTAAAATAATTCATGTCAAATTAAATATAGAGTGCCTAGAATTATACCTGAAACTCAAATCTTGTGTGATAGTGGGACACAAGTAAAATATCATAAAAACTCAAAAAATGACATCATACAAATTGTGTGTCACCATAGGTGAAATAATATCCGACTTTAATAGAACACATCAATAACAAATGTTCCTCCATATGTAATTTTGATTTCCCAAATATATTGGTTAGCTAATCTAATTAAATATCACATAACCATGGCTAGACTCTACCTATTCTCTTGTTTTACATAACCAAAAAATAAGAAAAAATATAAGAATATAAAAATTATTTGATTCCACCTTATAGAATCTGAACAAGGGTGTGACACACAGCTTATCCAAACCAATTTAGTAAATGTTCTCAAGAACACATCCCCATATGCCAGTGGATGAAGGTTAGTATAGACGATTTAATATATATCCTTGGGAGACAATACATATTCATTACAGTAAGACTCATGTAAAATGTAAATAATCTACAAAAACCAAATTATATAACATAAGCAGGCTAAAACCAATATCACAAGATGACCAAAATTCAAAATTAAATTTTAAAAGTGAACAGTATGTATGTTATTTTAAAGGGAACTCCATGTATCAAAATGAAACTCAAAAGAAAAGACACTACCAACTCCTAGGAGTTCCCTAATCAATGCATATTTACCTCATCCATGCTCCTTCCCAAATCACCCTACTCAAGAAATGGAATTTCTTTTTAACCTATCCTGAAATCACAAATACTATTCTGGTACTGATCTGGTAGCTCATGTAGGGTGTATGTACAACTCAATAGGCCACCCCCAATGGTGTATAAATAAATATCATTTTATAATAGTATTTGTTGTTTATTAATAAATAAATAAGAACAATAAGTTAACCAATATTCATTTATACAATAACTCTTCATTTAACCACCTTACACCCTCCGGTTTCAATGGGAAAAAACCATTATATATATATATATATATATATTTCATTATTACAATTCAAATTTAAAAATACCTGACATAATCCTATTATTTCCTTTAATTATTTCATAACTAAATACCTTTGTTACTATTAATATGTCATAATAGATGAGTGAATGCCACTGCTAACATTCATCATTTCATCGTGCATTTTCATTGTTACCCTTCATATTTCATGTCACAAATGAATTCCCCTTTTACAATCCATCATTAAATAGTTTATTTTTATTATTAACAGTAAAATTTCAAAACACTTGAGTGAATTACACTATATAAATTCATTATTTCATAGGTGAATTTCATTGTTAACAATCATATATCTATTCACATGTGAATCCCAGTGTTATAATTCATCTTTTCATTATTAACATGTATAAAAAAAATGATAAAAAATTAATTAATTCCCTAATTAATTAATCAAAATAACCAATTAATTAAAATCATCTATATCATAAAAAATTCAAAAAAATTCATCATATAAATCCCCTTAATTATTTATTAATTTAATTAAATAGAACATCACTATAATTTATTCACAAATTAATTAATCACATTAAACAATTAATTCTCATAATTAAATGTCTCAAATGACATATAATTAATTAAATAATGAATTATACATGTCATAATATCAAATACCCAAAAATTATTTTAAAAATTAATTATTCAATCCAAACTATCAATTGTCTCTTAAATAATTCAATAATTAATTCTTCAGATCACAATCTCAAATATCCCATAATTAATTTGACTACTAATTATTCAACTCATGATCCCAATAACCCATAAATAATTCAAAACACAATATCCACAATTATAAAATCCCTCAATTAATCTATTTTCTATATTAATTACATAAATTAGGATACAATTTCGTTAATATACCCAATAGATTAAACTATTATATACTTGTTATTGAAATCATTACAGTTGAATTTGAATAATAAGGCACCTACCTCAATTTTTTGACGAGGGATCGCCCAATAGAAATACCAAATTTGGAAAGAATAATGATATAGAATGAGATATAAATATTATAGATAAATTAATGATCATATGAATAATGATCACTCATTTCTATAACAAGTCTAAAAATCATATATCAACATCCAACCAAAATCAAGGAAAAATAGCCCTACAATGGGTGGTAGAAGAATATAAAGGAAAATAAGGAAACCACAATGGATGAGACCCTCTTACTATAAAGTGAAAAAATCCTCAATACATGGATTACATCGAAATTAATGTAGTTTATAATGGAATGGAATTTACAATGGAGCCTCCAAAACCATTAAAATACATTAGGGGTTGAGTCATGTATTATTTTTTGTTAATATGGTTGTTTGATGAATTAAAATTATAATTTCATGGTTAAATTAAATACTGCACATGATTTTTGTGGTAGAGGTTCATGATTTCCCTTAATGGTGGGACATGATTTTATGCATATTATACAAGAGTGCATGATTTTTCAGTTAATGAACATGGTATCCCAAACTATACATCATTCAATTGAATCTCCTCAATCTTGGTTTGCATGGTTATCTCGTGGGGAGAACATTGATAGGCAAAACCATTCACCTAATTAGGACTAACCACATTCATTCATTTTTCTCAAATTTTAACCCATAAACACATTAATAGAAACCCCAAATGAAATTAGCTCACAACAATGCAAAAGAGTAACCATATAGGAGCTCGAGCAACTGATATTAAAGGTTTGGATCTTATAATGATCATGTTTAGACACTTCATGTGACCTGATGACATGTTCATGATGGTTGATGAGGTTTGGTGGAATAGTATTTCTTGAATTTGGTTCATGATATTAATGGGTGATCAGAACCACGTTTTATGACCATGGGTCATGGTGATCACAAGTGATTAGAGATTAATTAAAATAGTGGGGCATTATTTTCCATTTGACCGACATAGAGATATCTTTAGAGAATTTAAATTCACATTACAAGACAATGAAATATGTTTATAAATATTTCTAGACATTGGAATTAATATTTAACATCATTATGATTCGTGATGTTCATATATTTAATTTTTTAAAAATATTAAATATAATCTATGTCATGCATTTAGTTTTTCATTAATAATATATTACTTTATTAATGGTGTCTCTCCTTAAAAATCCTTGTCCAATATTGAATATAGAGAGTGGTTTTTACATTAGGTGTATCCCAAATATGGTCAGTGTAGTATATTCAGGTAAAGAATTCATTAGTATGTACATTAATTAAATAAATAAATTAAAATATTTTAATAAATATTTTAATGACAAAAACTTGGATTTCATCTATATGTATCATAATTTTGAAAGCCTCAATGTTTCTTCACATATCCTTATGATAATTAAGATGTGTATTCACCATTATAAATTGATATATATACATTATAAAATGACCAATGTCAATATAAAGGTAGTTTGGTAGACAAATAAAATAGAAGATCATCCTTAGTATTGGAAAATGTGTTCATCATAAAATAATGAATTAATATCGAGGTAGTTATTGCAATTTTTTTTTGACCCATGATTAAAAAATTTATCATGTTCTTATTTTCTATCATTGATGTATGAATAATTTAATCCTTATAATAAGCTTTTGTGTAAAATTTAATTTTTTCATTCATTTTATTATTTTCATTAATCATTTTTTACACCCAAAATTTCCCCATTTTATTTTCATTTTTCAAAAACTCATGGCCCAAAATTGTTTTCCTATATTCTCTCTGTTTTTTGGCATCGTTCTTCATTTTCTTAATTGTTGTCTTATAGTGTTGTAGTTTGACATTCCCAATGTGTTTTTGAGCATATTCAAACCCCCATAATTTTAATTACATGTAAACAATGAATGAGATGATGACTCATGGATGGAAATGATTGGTTATGGTTTCTGGGTGATGATTCACATGGATCATGGTCATTTGACTAATCAACAGACAAAATGAGAGATGCATGAGGCATCAACTACATTGAGTAGATGACCCAGATGTGATTTGCAGCCATAGGTGGGTCATAAATAATGACTAGAAGATATTTCCACTAATTTTGTTTTGTCAAAATAATTGAATCTTAACATTTATGATGTATATGAAAACTATTTTAGGATTCCCATTGTTCTATGAATAATGAAACAACAAACTCTATTGTTTAAATAATGAATAGTTATAGTTTCATGGCCAGGATAGAAATTGATTCCAAGTTATTTAAATATCACATATGGTGTGAGACCCCACATGTTGTGGGGCCGTATTCTATAAGCCTAGCATGTAATCTAGTAGAACAAAGACATGGACCCGTCTGAGAAAACTATTGGTACTATAACATTTCCAAAGTGATGTTTAATGACCAAGAGAAAATGACTCATCTCTAACATTCCAATAAATTGATTTTAGTAAGCTAACACTCCACATACTAATACTTGGTTTCTGATACATGAACTGGTGAGGACATAACTCGGAAGGGGAATGGGGCTACACACAGTGTGACCCGTTACACGCTGTGTACTTACCTTTGTTGATAATTAGGACTCGCATATTTTTTTTATTGGACTCAGATTATGGCATGCTAGTATCCCATTTTATGTTTTACTACAAATAGAATGTTATGGAGGATTTTATTTTTGTTTTTAAGTTACTTTTATAGATTTATTATTCTTGAAATTTAATTAGTTGGTGCTAGATGATAATATTAATCAATAAGGATCGTTAGAGAGATCTCGAGGTTGGAAATCATGCATACCCATCATACAAATTTCAGTGGAACCCTCCTTTTTAATTATTTAATATGTCCTCTTATTATTTAGTGGAACCCCCTTGTTGATGCTTTGAATGGGTCAACTATCAATGGATTTGAATCCTTCAACTGTAATAAGGAATTATTACTCACCAATTTGAGTGGAACCCTTCTATTGTATCAGAAAATAGTTCATCAATCCACTAAGTGATACCCCCTTCTTTATTTTAGGATGTGGTTCCTCCCTCAACTCAGTGGAAAACTCCTATTGTAACTTGTAATTGGTGTTATTCCTCCAATGTGAAAGCCTCTTATTGTAATAGAGCATGGTTCATTCATCTACTGAGTGGAACCCAAATGTTTTATAAGGGGATGTGTCTTATATTAACTATGTGGTACATGTTGATGTATATTGGAATGGTTCCATAATCTAAAATATATCACCCAACCTATTCTAACAAGCTATGGGTAATCTACCAAGAGATTGGGTCCCTCTGAATTTGCATCACAATTTGGATGTGTAGATCCACACAGTTATTTATTTGCAAAAAAGTAAAATAGGTTGGGCATTATTGATGAAGCTTTTTTAATTGTTGGTAGAATTATAGTCCCAGGATATTTTTTGAGATACAGATCATCTTTCTTTCAAGTCCATGTTTTTTTTGAGAATATATATATATATATACCTCTTTTCATTTTTTTGGTCTCTTATATTTGGCCGTGGTGACTACTCATATAATATATCCTATATATCCCCGTATGGTTTTCATGTTTTCCAACTGGGTATTTAGATACTCACATCATCATTGGATTTTTATACATATATATAATGTAACACCCTAATATTTCATAGTATGTTATTTCCTCAAAGTAATTTAATAACTTGCATTACACGCAACACAGAGTTCTATCGCACCTTGACTTACTAAACTGGCCATTAAAAAGCGGTTGTGAATAGTATTAACAGAATTATTAAATTTATATAATCCATATAATTTTAGAATCCATATTATGAGTTTTTAGGCAATAATGTAAGAATAAATACATTTTTTTCAGAGAAAAGAAGTATTTTTCCAAAAAAAATGAAATTTTACCAACTTTTAATGGAGAATCCTTTTTAAATCCAATATTTGAAACTTTTATATATATCAATTTGACAAAATAAACTTCTTCTTTAGAATAGTGACATATCAATTTAGTTTTAATAAAGTATTGGTGTTTTTTGATAACTTTAATATTTCGATGGATAGTGAAAATTCTATATTTTAACCGAAAACGACTTTTTTAATCAAAATAGCTTATAGTATTAGCTTATAAATTTTAATGGTTTGGATATATAAATATATTATATTGTTACCATTTAATCCAATGATGTTTATTGTATGTTATTTAACTTTGAAATTGGACATAAATAAGTGTCAAACTATTGATAGTTATTATTTCTAAAAAATATGCCTTTCATTTTTAACAGCGGTAATTAATTTTAAACCAATAAATTCAACTTCTATGTTTTTAATTTGGTAAAATAGGCTTCATTATAGAATTCGGAATATCAAAATTAGCTTAGTGTAAATTTTTGGTATTTTTCATGGAACATTTAATTTTTGATGAATAGTGAAAACACAGAATTATAGTTTAAAACCGAATTATTTTTTAAATAATTATTTATTTTATTTAAATTTATTATAGGTCAAAATAGATACATAATACCTATATATGTTCAATGTAATTCATTAGAGTCAGTTTATAATAATTTTAGTTATATAAAAATTTTATTGAACTTTTCCCCGCCTTTTACCCACCTTCTAGTAGAATATGTAAATTCACATAAAACATAATATTACCGCTTCTCTGAGTTTAATTTCAAAAATAAGAGAGACATAGTTAATATTAAGGAGTAAAATTTGGTTCAATATGATAAAAATAATATTTGGTGAATAGTAATGTTTTACTTTTATTTATCACGGTTAAAAGTAATAGGGTAATTAAGGGTAAAAATGATATTATTATTACCCTAAACATGTAAAAATTCTATTGGATAATTGTATTTAGACCAAAAAAACCTTAGGAAAAAAATATGACAATTTATGTCCACTTGGATTAGATTAGGAAATTTATTATTATTTGATTTAAAGAAGAGTTAAAAGTGTTAAATTCAAAGCTTATTAACTAAACCATTTTTATGATGGGGTTACACATTAGAAAAATTCAACTATAAATTTTCTTTAAAAAGATAAAAATATTTCAAACATCATGGTATTTTATTTATAATTTTTAGACATTAAATAATTAAATTTATTTATGACAGAATGATGATGCAGTAATTACCTTATTAATGAAGGAATCAAATAAATGGTATAATAAATATTAAAATAAATATAATTTTCATGTTTTTATGACATAGATGAATTTTCTAGGTGACTATGACATGTTATGGCTGATTAAATGTATCTTTTTCTAAGTAATCAAGTTGTGACGACTTTCACAAAAATAGAATACCAAATAGTGTCCAAATTGACATAAATTAATATTTAAATCAAATACTATATTATTGGTTGGTATAATATTCCTAAAAATGTAAGGTTCTTCCAAAGGGCTTAAATAATATTATATATGTCATTAATGAGACACTTGAGGTTCTATTAGAAGTTTAGAGGAGTTTATTAACCTTATATAGTTTGAATACAAGAAGACATGGTAAAAGTTAAACTATTTAAATAAGAGTTAAATCTAAATGATTTGGTTAAAATGGGTACAGAAACTTGTATAATACCTTTTGGTTGATAGTATTTAAACATATAACCACCTAAGGATATAAATGAATTCATTTTGAATTATTATAAACTGAATATTATTGTATAATAAATTAATACTTTAATCTTTTCCTAAAGTGACCCTCACCCCTCTTATAAAAGGGCACTTCCCCTTCTCTCTTAATCACATCTCCAAAACCATTTGGGTCGGCCAAACCCTACCCAAATATCCTCCCAAAATCCATAAATTCAACCTAGAGACCTTATTTTTCTCATAAATCCATCCTACGGAGCACTTTTGATCAAATCAAAAGAAAGATCCCGAATAAGAGGTAATGATTTCACAACGCTCTTTCAAGTTCCCCTCCTCATCCACTTCTTCTATCTTTGTTATTTCCATTCTCAAATAATAATTCCATTATATTATCTATAATGTGATTTTATTGTAAATATTTCACAACTATGTTCATTATTCTATCCATCTTATGAATGATAGTGACACCATTTGTGCGTACGTACGGATTACCGTCTCCATGTCATTGTGTAATTTTTTATTCAAAACAATGATATTTGGATGGATATAATGAGGAGTAATATGTATATAAATAATGAAAATAACATGATAATGTCTCTGTAAAATTAATATACCATCCAATTCCAGACCTTTAAGGAAATGATATTGTCACTCGTTTGTAATTACGGATTACCATCTCCACGACGTGATGGGATTCATTTCCACATTCATCATTCATCAAAGATTATAAAAATCTATATTACTAATATTTTTTTAATATATTACGTAATAATTCTACTAGATATATATTTATATAGGTACTTGCATATATTTTATTCACATAGTTTCGTTCAATATGTTTTGAAAACAGAGACATCGTTTATGCGTATGTACGCACTACTGTCTCCATAAACGATGTTTTCTATTTCATATATTTGTCTATTATACATATTTTTATTCTAAAAATATATTAAATATAAATCTTTTAATATATTCTAGATGTATTTAAATCATGTCTTAAGTGATACAATCTACAGTAACAAGTTAAAACACCTAAGATAAAGAAAGCGATTATTACCTGAAATGTTAATTTAACATGGAAATTATTATAAATGGGTCATATAATGTCATAAATGAATAATGTAAGATATCATAAATATTAATATCGTTTGGGTATAATTTATTAACATACTATGGTATTCATATAAGAGGTTAAATGTACCCTTAACTGATAAAAGTGGAAGGTAAGTGGTTTTCATCTCTGTCCTTATTCCCATGAGATTCATGCCATATTGCCACTATTACCTTTTGTGTTGTGTATTTACTACCCATAATTGTATTCATTTTGTAATAAAAATTCAATTATGTTTATTTACATATTCATTGTATGATACTCATTTCATGGGGTGTATGTTTCATAAGTTACTAAAATGGTAAGGGTTAATTCCTCAATCTCATTATTATCCGAGATTGTTTATGTGTAAGTATTTACTAGGAAATTTTTATCATCAGTTTCCATTTTTCATAAAAATTAATTCAAATAAATATTTTATGGATTTGTGAAAGGAAATATTTATAACAATCCAAAATTTAAATGTTTTAAATATTAATCATTCTAAATAATTTTTAATTAATGTACATGTTTTCAAAATTATTTTAAGGATTAATTTTATGGAAATGAATGTTTTAAAATTATAATTCATTTCAAAAGTTTCAATGTGGTATGGGAAACTTTGATTCAAAAATCTCTTATAAATTACTTCCATTATAAATTTGTAAATATTAAATGATTTTAAAAAACGTATATTTCTCTCAAAATGTTTTATTCATCATTTTCAACTATTTCAGCATCCTTTACTGGATATTATTTTTGATTGAGATTGATTTATTATAATACAATCATCCATATTGTATTGAATGAGTTTTGATATGTTTGACTGTGTATGTTCTATTTTTGATCTATTCATTGTTTATAGTTAATGTAATGACATTTCGTATGATAGTTGTAATACAAATTTTTATGTTATGTTTCAACTTTTTCATATGAGGAATGCAGTGGACTTTGTATGTGATGGGTAGATCCCACTATAACTCCTCGATGCATCGGTAGGTATCATAATAAAAACTATTTTCTTGGAACAATGCCTTGAAAAAAAAATATTTGTAGTCTTGGCACGAGGCCTTGACTATGTGGTAATGATGTCCGGTATTAGTCATTCCCTCTTAATGAAATGTGTTATTATATGTGATTATTCGACTAGTAGAATATACATGTGCAAGTTTATATGGTAATTTTTTTCATATTATGTTAATTTTTACATATAAAAAGGTTGTTGTTTTTATTACAAATCATGCCTTAAATTTTTATAGATTCCACTAAAATATTTAATCTTACTGAGCATCGGAGCACACCCCTTTCTTATGTTTTATTATCCTATGATTCTAAGATGTGTATAATGATTTATAAGATGGGTTAATTTTGGGGATTAATGGCATTCTCAAAGGATCAATTATGCTGTAGTTTATTTTCTACGGTGTAATGTAATGTTCATGTATGCACTCTATTTTCCATGACTGCTAAACTGATTGGTAATTCCGGACATGATTCCTTGTAATCATTCTAATGTATTAAAATAAGGCACCAACTCAAGGTAATTGGGGTCCAAGCATTACAGTTGGTATCATAGGATGTTTAAAAATAACATTGGAATTTGGATTTAGATAAACTATAATTAGGGCTCATATACCTAAGATAGAGTTTGAGGATTCATATTGAAGAAATTCGTAGAATTTTGATAACGTAGATATTTTGTGAGTTATCCAAGAAAATACATCCCTTTCTGGATATGAGCAGGTAGAGGTAGCTCTGGCACAGATTACCTAGGGGTATAACCTAATAACACCACTTTGAGCTAGACTCGAATGGGAACTGGTTCTCAACACAGGGCCTTGTTGCACTCTTTGATACGACACTCCCAAGGGATATGCTTAGGATAATTCACATTTTATTTACAACTCATTATGAAGGGTTTATGAGTATATACTTCTTAAATTAAAACATATTTATGATTATGGATTATATCTAGAAATCGTTCAACTTATGATAGTTATTTTACATGTTTGGAATTCTTCATTGCAATTTATAAACAGACCTAGTTTATGCTATTGTATAGAAATGCTTCCCATTAGAAGGAATTCTAACTCCATCCATGTGTATGATCCATAGAGTAAGAAGGATATTATCTATCACGCTATTAATCCAACATTTATAAGAGAAATAGTCTCCCAAGTATTCTCAACATATGAACAAATAATATCATGTGTTAATAAGATAAGTACAGAATTCTTTGAGTCTTATGGCTTTGAAGGGAAGAAAAAGAAGAAAAGGATGTAAGAGAGAAAGATAGATAAAGGGAAGAGGGAATAGAAGAATTTTCCCATATGTGATAACTGTGGGTAGAAACGCCCTGGAACTTGCCTAAAGGGAATGTGATTTTGTTATAAGTATAGAAAAAAAGGACACCATATACATGACTACATGGGTAAGAAAAAGGTTTCAAATGTACAATGCTTCATCTGCAAGGAGTTTGGACACTACACGAACCAATTTCCAAATCATTAGATTATGCCAAAAGTGAAGCTATTGGATAATATTCCGGTTATGATAGTACCACAGATGAGTTGGAATGATTGGAGTTCTTATGTTGTTATTAGAAAATTATGTCATTTGAGTATTGTATCTATAATGCACTTGTTATAATAATTATGGTGTATATAAGAATTGTACTGCAGTACTATTTCATTAAAGACTTGAGATTATGTGGAAACACGAAATGTGACTCAATATGAGGTTAAATTTTTTGGAAAATATATATTTGACATAAAGATAAACCATGATATGGTTTTGATACTGAGGTAGTGATTTTGGAATAATACATGATTGATTTTGAAAAATTATATTGGTTATTCATGACTACCTTGAAACTAATTAATGATTTTTATATTCCATCATTGTTGGAGTTTACAACATTTTTGGATAGAATGAGTATATCCGGTATTATATAAGGAATAAGGGATCATGAATGTAATCAATAAGGTTTTATGGTAATTTCGAATGTTGCAGTGTTTTAAAAGAATACATGATGAAGGTGTTCAAATGTTATTATGGGGAAAACATTTTCATCATTGTGTTTAACTTCCTTATAAATTTTGGACTATGAGTTTGGACAGAAGTATTTTGGATAATTTTAGTTTGAGATTATTTTTGGATTTCCATAAAAGGAAAACCTTGATGTCGGGCGGCAACCCGTCGCGTCCAGTAAGGCCACAAGACTTGATCCCACAACCGAAGGGCAATAAGGGTGTATCACCTACAACTGGCCCACGTGATGTCTGGGATTGAATAATTTATTCTTTTTAAAAAAATTCTGGTATATGAATTATAAATTCATTTTTTGAACCCTATATGAATCGGATAAAAAGAATATTTTTTTAATTTCTATTATCTTTTAGAGTGAAAGATGAGTTTGTGGTAGAATTTGGTTAAATGATGGGACTCTACTTGTCATGTATATATTTTTCTTCTTCTATTATTCTATGAAGAAATTAAATTGTATACATTACTGAAGGGATCTTAAAAACAAAATTGTGTTATCCTAATAAAATATGTTTTGATGAACCGACAGTATTTTAAATCATCAAAAATTGATGAATTTAAGGCCCTCAATTTTACAATTGTTTGTGATTTATTTCCTCAATCACTAGCTATAAATATTTATGTTTTTCCTCCAATTATATGTCTCTAATTGCCACCAATGTTCTCCTAATTAAGATCATAAATTGGTGGTGACCCTTTTATTTTCCTTTTCCTCTTATTAAGACTAAATTTTATTAACCTAATTTTGGATGTGGGTTTTCCCAAAGGTATTTTCTATTTTCAAACTTTTTTTTTTGAAAAATATTTTCAAATTGTGAGAATGCAATTTATTTAAGGAGAGAATAATTTAACACCCCAAGATTTCATAGTACTTTATTTATTCAAAGTAATTCAATAACTTACACTACACGCACCACCGATTTCTAGCACACCATGACTTACCAAACTAGCTGTTATAAAGCATTTATGAATATTATTAAATAAACTTTGAACTTTATATAATTATTATAATTTTAGAATCCATGTTATGAGTTTCTTGGACATAATATAAGAAGAAAATCATTATTTCAGATAAAATAAGTATTTTTTTTAAAAAAGTAATTTTACCGCATTTTAAGGGAGAATCATTTTTAAATCCAATATTTGTAACTTTTATATATTCAATTTTAAAAAATAAAATTCTTCTTTAGAATCGGGACATAAGAAATTAGTTTCAATAATGTTTTGGTGTTTTTCTGATAACATTAATATTTGAAAGAATAGTGAAAAATACTATATTTTATTTGAAAACAACATTTGTAATCAAAATAATTTATAGTGTTCACTAATACATTTTAATGTTTTGGAAGTATAAATAGAATATATTTGAAAATTTTAATCCAATTATGGTCATTTTATTTAATTTCACACTGAAATTGGACATAATCAAGTGTCCAACTTTTGATTGTTATTATTTCTTAAAAATACACCTTTTGGTTTTCACAACAGGAATTAATATTAAATTAATAAATGAAACTTCTATGTTTTTAATTTGGTAAAATAGACTTCATTATTGAATTTGTAATATCAAAATTATCTTAGGTTAAATTTTTGGTATTTTTCTGAAAACATTTAATATTTGATGAAGTGTGAAAAACACCGAGTTACAGTTAAAAACTGAATTTTAATTTATATTATTATTTATTTTATTTATATTTAATTTAGGTCAAAATAGATTCATAATACCTATATAAGTACAATTTAATTCATTAGAGTTAGTTTTTAATAATTTTTGATATATAAAAATTTTATTGAACCTTTCACTATCTTTTACCCACCTCCTAGGTGAATTTGTAAATTCACATAAAACATAATTTTACCGCTTCTGTGAGTTGAATGTCGAAAACCTGAGAGACACAGTTAATATCAAGGAGTAAAATGTGGTTCAAAAAGATATAAATAATTTTAGGTGAATTGTAACTTTTTAAATTTATTTACCACGGTAAAAAATAGGGCAATTAAGGGTAAAATTGATATTAATAATACACTAACACATGTCCTAATTCTATTGGATAAGTGTAATTTGACCAAAAACAACCTTAAGAGTAAAATATGACCCTTTAGGATCACTTGTATTAGATTAGGAGAGTTATTATTCTTTGATTTAAAGAATAGTTAAAATGTTAAATTCAATGTTTATTAACTAAACAATTATTAATATGGGAATATACATAAGATAAATTGGACTATAAATATTCATTAGAGATATAAAAATATATAATAAATCATGGTATTTTATTTATAATTTTTAGAAATTAAATAATTTAATTTATTTATGACACAATGGTGTTGCAGTGATTACATTAATAATGAAGTAATCAAATAAATGGTAATATAAATAATAAAATAAATATAATTTCAATGTTTTTATGACATAAACAAATTTTGGAGGTGAATATGACATGTTATGGCTAATTCAATGTATTTTGGTCTATGTAATCAGGTTGTGATGACTTTTACAAAAACAAAATACCAAATACTGTCAAAATTGACATAAATTAATATTTAAAACAAATACTATATTATTGGTTTATATAATATTCCTAAAAATGTAAGGTTCTTCCAAAGGGCATAAATAATAATTTATATGTCATTAATGAGCCACTTGAGGTTCTCTTCAATGTTTAGAGTACGTTTATTAACCATATATAGTAAGAATACAAGAAGACATGGTAAAAGTTAAACAATTTAAGTAAGAGTTAAATCTAAATGATAAGGTAACAATGGTAACCTAAACATGTCTAAAACCTATTGGATTAGATTATTTCTACCCATAACCAATTAAGGATCGAAATAAATTCATTTGGAAATATTTTAAACTGAATATTATTGTATAATAAATTAATACTTTCATCTTTTCCTAAAGTGACCATCACCCATCTTATAAAAGGGCACTTCCCCTTCTCTCAAAATCAGACATCCAAACCCATTTTTCTTGGTATAAACCAAGACAAAATATCCTCCCAACTTCCATAAATTGAACCTAGAGGACTTATTTTGATCAGAAAGCCAACCTATGGAGCCCTATTGATTAGATCAAAAGGAATAACCCCAAGAAAAGGTAATGATTTCACCACCCTCTTCCAAGTTCCTTTCTTCTTCCTCTTTTTCATTCATTTTTATTTAAATTATATAATATTAATTCCACTATCTTCTATATAATATGATGTTATTATAAATATTTCACAACTATATTCATTATTCGGTCCATTTTATGAATGATAATGTTACCATGCATGTGTACGTACAGCTTACCGTCTCCACGCTGTGGTGTAATTTCTTATTTAGCACTATGTTATTTGGATGGGTATAATGATGAATAATATGTATATAAATTATTAAAATAACATGATAACGTCTCTTTAAAATTAATATTCCATTAAATTCCACATATTTAAGGAAATAATATCATCGCTCGTGCGTACGTACGGATTACAGTCTCCCCGACGCGATGAGATTCATTTATACATTCACCATTCATCAACGATTATAAAAATATATATTACTAATATGTTTGTAATATATTAAATAATAATTATAATGGATATATATATATATATATACTTACATATATTTTATTCACTTAGTTCTGTTAAATATGTTATGAAAATGGAAACAGCGTTTATGCGTACATACGGACTACCGTCTCCATAAATGGTGTTTTCCATTTCAAATATATGTCTATTATACATATTTATATTCTAATTTTATATGATTTATAAATCATTTTTTATATCCTAGAAGTATTTAAATCATGATCTAAGTGATACAATCAAGAGTAACAAGGTAAAACACGTATGATAAAGAAAGCGATTATTAACTGAAATGTTAATTTAACATGGAAATTGTTATTAAATGGGTATTATAAAGTCATAAATGAATAATGTATGATATCATAAATATTAATATGGTTATGGTATTTTTTAATAAAATACTTTTTTCTTCATACAGGTGGTTAAAAATGCCCTCGACTAAATGAAAATGTAAGGTAAGGGGTTTTCATCTCACTCCTTATTCCAGTGAAATTCATGCCATATTGCCACTATTACATTTTTTCTTGTGTATGTGAATCCCATAATTGTATTCATTGTTTAATAAAATTTTATTTATGTGTATTTATAAATTCATTGTATGATACTCCTTTCATGGGTTGTATGTTTCATATGTTACCAAATTGGTCAGGGTTACTTCCTCAATCCCATTATTATCTAAGATTGTTTATGTGTAAGTATTTACTAGGACATTTTTATCATCCATGTCCATTTTTCATAGAAATGATTTCAAATGAATATTTTATGGAATTTTGAAAGGTAACCTTTATCAAAATCATAATTTTAAATGTTTTTACAATTTATCATTCTAAATCTTTTTAACTAATGTCCATTTTTTCAAAATTATTTTAAGGATTTCTTTATATAGACATGAATGTTTTGAAATGATAATGCTTTTTAAAAGTTTCAATGAGTTATGGAAAAATTTATTCAATAATATATTTTAAATGCATTCCATTATTAATGTGTGACTTTTAAATTATTTTTAAAAAATGATATTTCTCTCAAAATGTTTTACTCATCATTTTCAACTATGTCAGCATCCTTTACTGGATATTATTGTTGATTAAGGTTGATTTGTTATAATAAAATATTACATATTGTATTCAATTAGTTATGATATGTTAGAATGTGGATGTTCTATTTTTATACCATTAATGTTTTATGGTTAATTTAATGGCATTTTGTATGCTAGTTTTAATATGAATGTTTATGTTATGTTTCATCCTTTTCATGTGAGAAATGCAGTGGACATTGTAAGTGATGGGTTGAGCCCAATATAGCATCTCGATGCATCGGTAGGTATCATGAGACAAACAAGTGTCTTGGCACAAGGCCTTGACCAAATTTTTATTTGTAGTCTTGGCATGATGCCTTGATTATGTGGTAATTATATCCGGTGTTAGGAATTCCCTCATTTTGAAATTAGTTATTACATGTGATTATTCGACTAATAGAATATCCATGTGCATGTTTATATGTTAATGTTTGATTTATTTTTTTCATATTATTTTCATGTTTATATTTAAAAAGTCTGTTGTTTTTATTACAAATCCTTCCTTAAATGTTTATAGCTTTCGCTAAATTATTTACCCTTTCTGAGCTTTTGAGATCACCCCTTTATTATGTTTTATTTTCCCAGGATTCCAAGATGTGTATTATGATTTCTAATATGTGTTAAGCATGGAGATTAATGGTGTTATCAAAGGACCATTTATGTTGTTTTTTATTTTTTAATGTTTAATTTAACTTTCATTTTTGTAATCTATTTTCCATGAGTGCTAAACTAATCAGTCATTTAGGACTTGATTCCTTTTAATCAAGCAAATGTATTAAAATAATGCACTAACTCTGGGTAACTCGGGTTAGGGTGTTATATGTAATCTACAATCGAAATGTGGTCAATGATTTTAGAGGTTCATATAAACACTTGAGTTAATATGAAAATTTATGGTGGGGTTTCATGGATATATAGAGCAAGGCTCTATCGACATTTTTTCCCAGTTTTTGTTAGTTCGTGACAACTTTTTTGGTTGATAAAGTATTTATTCCTTAACTTTTTGGATAGATCTATCACAAAATGTTGTATTTTATAGAGGTTATTACATTCATGGTCATCACTCAATATTATTTTGTGTTTTATTATTTTTCATATTTACTTATTATTTATATGGTTCTGTTCTTGTGTAATGGTACCATAAAAAGAAGAATAAAAAATAAATTATGAATTCAAGGATTATTTCATTCTCATTGCATATGGAGGAATACTTATGGTATCAGAGGCTTGATCATCATCTATCCTAGAATTCCCTAGGGGGGAATGTAGTTATAAATTGGTATTTGAGTTTGATCGACCAAGGTTTGGGGTTAAAAGTTTTTAACCCTCATGATGTTCATTTGGGAACCTTGGGAAACAATGTCAATGTGTCTCGAATGTGGATTTCAGGCCAAAAACCATATATTGGTATTTTGGATAACGTATCCATTCTCATATTCTTTGGAAACCTACATGTCAACTGGGCCTAATGAGACAATGGTAGCAGGGAACATTGGTACATTCTAAATATAGTGTTTAGTTATTTTAATGTCCTTTTTGAGTCATCTCCACACACACACACACACACACACACAGATATATATATATTTAATCTAACATTTCATTTGTATAACCATTTTAAATTTTTATGATGAATTATAAAATACATCTATCCATGTTACCAATTCTATATTGTGACATTGTTATAATGAGTACTGAGGCCTCATTTTATGTGCTATAAAATTTTATAATTCCTATGGGTGGGCAGGTAACAACATCCAATCAATTTGATGATGTAATTATGCCACAATAGACTTCTTAGGATGCATAAAGGCTTGACACACTCAATTTGTTCTAGAGGTCCCTGAGTTCCCATTTTGAGCATTATCCATATGAAAATATATGATTTAACTATTTTTGTTATCCGAGTTTTCTAGTGTCTGTAGATCATGATTGATTGTATGGTTTCACTGGTAGAAAAATTTTTCCATGAAGATGATGTGAATTTGTGGGGTGTAGTTACATAGATTCATGAGGATTCAGTAATCTCATGGTCTAATATCTTGAATATATTCAATAGTGTGTAATTACCCTCTTTAATTCACACAGTCCATATTCATGAGATTTAGGAGTTTTAGTGAGGTTGTATGGGGGTTTATTCATGTGTTTTGAGGTACACTAACCTTACACCATACTCCTTTAATATGTTTTAGGATAATTACATCTAGGAGAAAATGGTTGAGAATGGGATCTAAATATATATATATACTGTTCTGGTCCCCCGATCATTTCAAATATACTATATATTTAAATATTTGTTATTAGTAAAATAAAGAATATTATATAAGGAATTCCACAATGTTGGAGCTGACAGTTGGTGTCATCAGGTGAATTCATCCATAGCAGCAAGCAGGTTTCAGTGTGACTAGTCAATTTATAGGAGATCATCTCATGAATAGACTCAAGAATGTGGCCATGTGGCTCAGGGACTGCACTGAGTACTAAGAAAACAAGAGAGGGGATATTATATTCTTATGACATGATATGTTAGATGAAACATTATTTCATAGCAAGATGTACTCAAGTGGGTATATAGATAGATAAAATGAACCATTGTATATGGAACACTATTATAATGGATCTCCAAGGCAAGTCCATGGGATCCTATAGGGATGTAGATATATAATTAGAGTAATTAAAGCCATTATAGGAGGTTCATTTTTTGGTGGATTGTTTTACAGGATCCATCCCGGGAAAACACTAGGACACCAACACCATGTTCAGGGATCTGGTGGTCAGTGACATGGGCAGCTCTAGGTTTTAGAGACTTATGACATGATAACACGAGATACAGTTTCATGTATGATCTATTACTATTTTTCAATTAAGATAGTTCTTCTTGAATATATTTTGATTCATTAATTTATATCATTACACATAGTGAGATAGATGGACTAGTCATTTGAGGCATTATCATTGAATTATTTCCTTAAAAAAAATTCATGTATCATTTATTCTATATCCTTTATAATCTAGTAGTGAAATAAATCAAATGTTGGATAGTGTTTCCCATGGGAAATCATATTCATCTTGATGAGTATATATGAAAACATGTTGGGTATCGACTAGTTTTCCATCATCAAATCCCTGCTTGACTTTAACCACAGACAAGTATGTCACCATTGTTAAATGTAAAGAGGTACTACATTGTTAACATGAGATAATTTATTTTTGATAGTGTGGTTATTATTAGGTGAAAAAATCAATAACACACCTATAATTTGTAGAGTGTACACATATGATCTTCAGTATCTTCCTCAATCTGGGATTCTTTAGTCATCGAGGGTTATATAGATTTCTACCCTATATTCATTTTAGAGTACATCTAATGTGCAATGTGGATTTTTTATCCACAATTATACTGGAAATAATAATATATCATTTTTCCAATATATTATGGAACCTACTATGATATAGGATATTATTATATAGTTTTAAGACTATCATGTGAATTGTTTTTTATTCTCATTGTGTCCAATTGGGGAAGCTACGATATTGTTCTATAAAAATATGAATGTGATAATGGGGATTTTATTGGATATCATCACCTAAATTAGACATTAATAATGAAAACATACCATGGATATAAGTAATACTTATTCGATCAGTTACAAGGCATGTTATGGATCCCAATGATCGATCTTAGGTATCAATAATAGATATTGATATTTCATGAGACTGGTATTAAATGGATGAGATTCCAATGTCTCAATATACATTATTATTTTTTCGTTACTCTATTCAGTGTGTTGAATGCACCCTATGTGTTTACAACTTTGGTAAACAAGATATTCAATCTATAAATTGAAAAAAATTCTTTATTGATGACATACTCATGTACTCTATATATAAGGAGGACCATTAAAACAGTTGAGGATTCTTCTAGATTTTATTGATGTGATCCAACATTATGGTATGGTCTCGGTGTTCTAGTTTTGGATCAATGAGGTTCACGTTCTAGGGAATTTCATTTATAAGAATTCATTTTCATTGGATATTGAGAATAATTATGTGGTGCTTTCTTAGGATACACCAAAAAAAGTATCAAATGTGATGTGTTTTCATTGATAGGAATTGTATTAAAAGATAATTGTGGATGCATTATCTAGGATTAAATTTCCTTTACCAGCCATAAATGTAATGGAATGTAGATTAACTATACTGAGTGCTGACATATAACATTTTTGGAGGCGAGGGTGAGGCTAGTGGGTGACCCTTTTATTAGCCTCATGAAGGACATTGTGGATATATAGTGTATTATGATGCTTCTAGAACTTTGATTATGTGAATATTAATATGGATAATGGGAGTCATCCCAATTTTGTTAATTAATTTTAGAAATCATGAGATTAATTACTCCACTGATAGACTCGTTTTAGAAGAGGTTATATTCACTCTAGTGATTAGGAAGAACTATATTCTGGGATAGTGCATTGTTAGTCACTCAGGACATCAGAGTCACATTAATGTATTCTTATTAAGATACATGAACCTAAGATAGAGGTTTTAGTTATATTTACAATATGAATGTTCCATTGAGATAGTCTACAGTCATGGAATGTGAACAATGTCGGTTATTTCCATCGGTGGGAAGTATGACTATTTCCTAGTGGGGGAGTAATCTAAGCATTTGTATTACTTGTAGAAAATGTGTTGTAGGAAAGGGGTGAATAATATATTCATTCAATGGTATTTAATGATGAAAATAACTAGTCTTTTAGGGGGGTCAGTTTGTAGAAATTAAATATGAGGTCCAATTTTACCAGATATCCTTTGGAGATTCACCATATTGATTCCATGATGGAGGTATTCATTTAATTACTCTCTAGGGATAGATGGTGATTCAATATGCAATGTAGGAGGATTTTATGAGAGAGAATAACACTTATCCATTGGTTGAACACTATATTGATAAAATATGTACATATTCCTTATGTGAGTGTTTTGGGTGGGATGGAGGGTGGGAAATTATGGATGACTTTTTCTCTGTGTCTTACCTGTTAGCCAGTGACGTTTGAGCAATAGGTTCCTACAGGTTTCCTATAGAATCTTCTGAATATGGAGTGAAAATTGGAAGAATTATATATTAACATTGTGATAGGGAATCCCTAGATATTTAGAATCAATGATTCGATCTAGGTGGTAGTTGAAAAACATATAATGTCAGCATAATTCCATCATTCTAGGGAGAAATGTTTGTTGGAGTGTTTGGGAAGGTGTACATATCAGAGATCCTATGCCTCCATGGGTTTACAATAACTATTTTATCAGGCCATGATGTTTTTTTCACATCATGGTCATGGAGAGTCATGCATTAGGTATTTGGGACCAATTTTATGATGAGTATTTCTTTTCACTCCTATAATAATAGGAATGTTGAGTACACTACCTAGGTTCTAGAATATATAATGTCAGATTGTGTCTTATCCTTTTTCCAGTGCTGCAAGGATCACATACCATTATTATTGTTTTCTTATAAAAATATATATTAGTCCACTAAATTTAGGGTACCACTTGAGGACATATATGAGATACCATTTAGGTCAACCCAATGTTAGATGTAGATTGATGAGGTGACTTTTTTGGGATAGGAATGTTGTAGGTGATGATGTATATTTTCTATGAGGTCCTCAGATGGATGAGGAAAATCTATAGACTGTTGAAATCTAATAAAACATTTCATTGTATTCCATTTGAGTTCATGAAGTGATAGAACATTTATTGTAGAGTCTCCAAACTATTAGGATTGCAGAGATTCAGTGAGGGAGGAATGTTATCCCTAATCTTAATTGATCAATTTTATATTGAATAAAAGTTTAGTATGTTTACAAAATGCCACAAATTAACCCCACAGTTAGAGATGTTGAATGAAATATTCCATGTTTTAGAGGCGAGTGGAGAAGCTAATTAATCTATACAATATCAACTGGGGTGATAAGGATATCAATGATGGATCCACTATCATAGAGTATCGAGTAGAGATCGAATGACATCAAGAAATGATCATATATAGAAGGAACATTAGTTTGGTTCTTGTGTTGTGGTTTCATGGGAGTATAAGTGAGATTCCCATGGCCTGGGAGAGCCAAATCCAGTCTATGTATGCTAACCATTTCTCTTACCTAAGAATTTTCAGGTTCTATATGCTTCATTGATAGAATAACGATGATACAAACTTTTCTTTTTAAATAGATTGTAAATATATTGAGAAATGTTCCTAGATTTATGCACTAAGATAGTGTGTGATTCTGAATCTCGATGAGCCGATAATTAATTTCACTCAAATATTAAATAAATTGTATACCACATTAAAATAATATTTCATAAATAATGGAATATATTTTGAATAAAGTCTAACATCAAAAATATGATACAACTATTGAATCCAATTTTTGGTATTTACCTTAGGCATAACCTAATGGTTGATAGTGCAGGATGTTCAGATATGACATCCCTTAGTGGGTACATTAATTATATTAATTAATTAAATTTTTATATTAATTAATTTATCAAATAAAATATGTGTCTTTATATTTGTATATTTCTATGGTGAATCGTCATGGTTAGCCACGTAACATAGGACCATTATGGGTATTTTTACAATTCATCATTTATGGATCATGATCGAAAAATGAATGGTGACAAGATAAAACTAGATTGATAGAATATCAATTTATAAAATCATTTCCATCATTGGATAGCATGTTTTTCACCAATGAACAATCGAATCTCATGGTATGCCTCCTCTAGTGTAGTTTACACCCATGATTAAAAAAATGTAGAATGATTTTATTTTCTATCATTGATCTATGATTAATTTTATCCATTGAATGACACTATTTTTTAAATTAAATTGTTTAATTCTATTAATTTTTCATGTTATAAAATGTATCTTACCCTAAATATCCATGATATATGATTTATATCCAAAACACTTTGGTTGTAATTATGGAATCGTTGTTCTTGTATTTTACCCTTTCTATATATATATATGTTATTCTCTGTTTTCCAAAATGTCCATGATTCAATATTTTCAAGGTAGGTTTAAGAAGAATTGAACACATAGACTCATGGAGGTTGTGAGACAAAAAATTGTTACAGAGATTTGTGGGTGTAATTTCGTTCATTGATGAATCTGAGAAATGATTCCCATGAATCTAGAACATAGGACTAGTCGGTAGTGACAATATGAGTTTTACAAGGTAGTGGTGGATTTGAGAGGAGGATCAATATCAAATTTTTATCCACTAGAGATCCATAACCATTAATGGGATGATTTTTCACAGACTTTCAATGGTCAAGGGAGAAAATCATGGAATCGAGTTAATTTATGTAAACAATTTAATGATTCTAGGAATTTTATGAAAACCCTAACTACACATCATGGGGTTTGAAAAACAATTTGTGTATAGTTCCCATGTCCTGTAGGCTTGGTTTTCTTGGTGATTAAGATATCAAATTTTGTGCGCCCCAAAGATGATATGTGACCAAGAACTGGGATCCCAAAGGGTACACGATTAGTAAAAAGACATGTTTATGACAAGGAACCCGCCATTTAGTTGAACAAGGAAAAAATACATGTTAATTCTTATGAGCCTAGGGATAAAGCACAAGAGGATGTGATACACCATGAATTACCATTACATTAATTAATGTTATACATGGATATATAGGTTTTTACTATAGAAGAAACATTACATAAAATGAGTGGGTCCAAACAACATATGTATTATTAATATGTCCTTCACTTCCTTTTTATTAAACATATACCTCTCATATATCCTTCATTTTGACATGCATTTTTTTCCCATCAATAGCCTATAGTGTTTGTTTTTCTATGTTTAACATGATTATGGACATCCTTGTAGATTTTGAGATAATATATTTGATACTCATGTAATATATATTAATTATGTGGCACTCAAAAATGAAATTGATTAGCAAGGATCACTAATGATAGTATAGGGATGAAATATCCCATAACCGTCATCCTAGATTGAGTGAAACACATTGTTATATTAGAGAATGGATACTATAATCATTTATAAGAACAATCCTATTGTATAATTTCATAGATTCAATATCTTTAGATTTTAAACAAATTATTTTTTATAATCATTATTCCCCTATATCCTGAGTGGAACCTTGGAATTACATCAAATCAGGGGTCCTATATCCACTTGATGGAATTTTCATTTAGTAAATTCTAATGGTTAATCTATACAATATGTGAACTCCTTCAGTTGTATCAATGAATTAGTCCTCTAGCACCTGATTTGAACAATCCTATTTTATTATGAAATGAGTCCTCTAACCACATACTGTAACCCTCATGTTGTATCCGGGAATGTGTCTTCTATCCACTAAATGTAACCCTCCAAATGTATCAGGTAATGGGACTTCTATCTACTATGTTAAAACTCCCTATAATAATTTGTAATGTTTACTCTAACTAGAGATTTTGTGTCATATATTTTGAGGTATACTACTATGGTGTATCCCCACATGGATAATTCTTTGGTTAGTTATGGAAGATTATAGGAATCAATGATGGGTCATTTAGAACCATTTCTAATCTAATTGTCTTGGGCTAGAATGTGAGTTGGAGTTCACAATTATCTATCATCTAAAATTATTTAATGTGTATATATATATATATATCTTTGTCGTTTCATATCATTTCAATATGTATTTGGGTTGATTATTCAACATCTCTCATGTAACATATTTCCCATATACCAGTTTTGGGTAATCCTAGTATGTATTTATATAATCACCCTTGTATGGGATTTTTCCGCACATGTTGTGTAATATATAGATCATGGACAAGTAAAATGTTCTTTCAATAGTTTCATTTCACCACATATAGTGGTCAGGGATTAGAGATCTGGATTCAAGATCTCTCATCATTATGTTTTTAGTTATTCTATATTTGTTACACATTTTATAGTCGGTCTTGTACTTTTACCTTCGAATTTTAATTTTCACTATATCACCCTTTTGTATTCTCTAGACATTATTAAATTTATATTTTAGGCTCATGATATAAAATAATTTTATAATTATCCCTGTAAATTCCTATATGGTGGTCGTTGTGTGATTTTTTGCATATACATTGGGAAATTTCTCCCATTTTAGTTATTCCATTCGATGATTGTCACTAGACCATAGAATGTGGATTCGGGACTCCCACATTTGGGTCCCAAATGGGTTGGGTCGTGATAATAACCTGGGGGAATCATGAATTTTCTTTGGCTCACATAGATTCTTTGTCTTGTACGACTATTCAGAAGGTAGTTGTTGGCTTTGACGTTGAGAGATTTCCATGATTATTCCATTTTTCAGCATGGAATCAATTAATGTATAACAAGGTATATTGGAATCATGGTTAGTGAATAAATAACACACATGAAATTTTCATACATGCTTATTTATCTAGTATTATGTTGTATACACTAATTCATGTGGTCACCTATTAATAACTTATTGGTGGTGTCTTATTGATATGGTCTCACATCTAACTCATAAATTTATTTGTACTTATATATTTCATGACATGGGATCCAGGGATGGGAAAGGACTCTATAGTTGAAGTTTGATCAATGGATCATAGTGTATATGTAGTAATGTAAAACTCTTGAGGATAAATTGTTTTAATTTATTTATTTGTCTCATTATGTAACTACTACATATATTATTTACATGATTTCAACATTTTGAATCATTTATTTATATTTCATGTTTAGTTAACAATTCATTATGTACTCAAATTATGTTAATTAAATTATTCACATTTATTATTTGGTTATTTATTTCTGCCATTCAATATGACTGAGGGTATAGTCTCAAAATGGTTCTATTTTTGACTCTCAACTAGTCAGATACTCCATAATTATGGGGAGTTGCGAATGAGTTCATGTGGAATTACAGATTAGATCAGGTGGTTCGAGAAAAAATGTTACACATATGATTGATGTAATTTCCATTAAAAATTCAATTATTCATCACATCGATAAATGATCATAGTTCAGTTTATAATAAAAAATAAAAAATACCTTCTTAGAAATTTATATTGGATTCAAAATAACATTGAAATATACTATAAAATAATTATTATATTTTCATGAAACAAATTCTCAAAAATATTAACCGATAAGGGTAATTGAAATTAGATGTAATAATAATACCATTATGTTATCTAACTGCTAACTCAACATCTAATATTTTAGGTAGTACAATGATAACATTAAAAAAGTCTATTGATATAAATGTGTGGGTACATACTGATTAAAATAACACATTAAATGTTCTAGAGTGTACAATATGTGTAACATTCACTATGTCATTGTTGTACTCCTCATCTGAAATATTGATCACATGATTTTTTGCATTATATCTTCGATTAATGGGTTATTCACATTAATGGTCATCTATTACCTTTATAATTGGTTTATTTTTATATAATCCCAATACACCATGAATTTACAATAGTGTGGGGTGTTTGGGGAATTATAATTTTCACTCTCTATATTCACATCGTTATAAAAATTTTTCCAATCAATTAAATATAAGATTCCATGATGATATTACATTACACACACTATAAATTTCATATTTACTGTATGAATATTTCACCCTCATTACTTTTCTAATTTGAGTTTATGAAAATCTCATATTTATCTCACCACTATTTTTTGATTTTTCATATATTTTGTTTTATTGATTCATTTAAAAACCATGATACTGACGAGTAACTCCAATATAAATATCAATATTTATTACAATAAAATTTATTTCTCCATTCCTACTAATGTTACTTATGTATATCATCTTTTAGAGACTTTCTTTTAATCCCTTAATGAATCAATAAATCATACATTAAATTTTAGGTATAATACCCAAACATAATCTTGAAATTCATGTAAAATAGTCCTCATATGTACCAATGATTTCATCCTCATTTTCATTCAACTCAATTAAGTCCTTCTCCGTTGTAGTACAAATAATACAAGGGATTTTTTGTGAATTAATGACATACACATATCCCACTACATAGAAATACATTATTAATTTTTCATCATGTTTTTTATATGATTCCACCAATTATTTCATTCTCCCTCCAAATGAAAAACACGCAAAATAACACTGAAAAGTTTTGATCACTATTGAATGAAAAATTAAATTTTAATGGTAAAAATACATGGTTCCACAAAGGGTGGATCACTGGACAAAATAAAAATGGTGGATGTCCCCTCATAAAAGAATAAAAATATCATATTCTATCGATTTCCCATTGAACTATCACTACAATAATTTATTGAGAATTATTAATGAGAATATAAATGATATTTTTGATTATATATCTTATTACCGTCTCTTTCTTATATGGAAAATCATTGAAATGATTATTCTATTCATAATTAACATGATTCCATTAGGGTCAATCCATTGAAAAAACCAAATTCTTAGTTTGAAAATTAATGATCATATTGGGAAACAATAGTATCATTAAAAATCATGTATTGGATATCCAAATTTTGAGGCATTTTTTCTAACAATAATTATGTTTATCCAAGGCCATTTATGATCACTACCAAATAATTAGGGTTTTATAATATATATAGATTTATCAAATCGATTATTCAAAACATAATCTCATCATAGTTTCATGAATATATAAAGTAAGGAATATAAATTAAAATAATTTAATTTAAAGAAAAAATAATATGATTAAAAAAATAGTGACTATCTTAAAGGTTTTCCCATAACTATTAAACCTTAGAATATATTCGTAAAAAATCCCCAAGGAACAATGAGAATGTATTGTAAAACACATTACCTCAGGTCATACATACTTTTTATGTTTTCTATCATCCAATATAAAATATATATATTTATTATAAATAATATTTGATAAACATTCCCCAATATATCAACCCATATATTATTAAATTGTCTCATTTTACATCCAATTTATTGATAAATCATTATTAAAGGAAGCATTTCTGGTGTTAACATGTTTGATTTTAATAGATATTTTTGTTTTTCAGATTTGGTGCTTATAATTTTATCATATATACATAATCATAATAAATTCAATAATGGTTAAAATATTAAATATATACATTATTTAAATTTATATTTACATATATATATTTTATGGATTAAAAATTGAATCACACTATTCATGCAAGAGATATGCCATACTTTTGTGTAAAATCAATATTACTTTTTCAATGAATGTAATTAAACAAAGGTATATATTTATTCACCTTTATATTATCATTATTAAATCACATGTTTCATATATATTCATCAAATTAACCCTCAACAACATATATATAAATTATAAATGAAAAATTATTCACATCACATTGTGGAGGTGGAATTCCACACGTATGATTGAATGAATAAATCATTTATCAATGGATTTAATGGTAATAATGTATAAATGATAATTTAATTCATAAAATAATTTTTTTAATATATATGTTATTTAAATATTAAACCCATTTTAATACCCATATATAGAATATGGTGAGGAAAATTTAATTGAATCGCTACGTGGAGACGGTAAGTTCAATGCATGTATGAGCTATACATTATGTTCCCATTTGATTTGAAAAAATAAGTTATAATTTTTTACATAATCGTAATATCATTTCAGTATATTTCGATTAATATTTTATTATTTTATGATGCATACAATTTAATAGTGAATGTAAAATAAATAATTATAATAACATTATTTGTTAAGATTATTACCTCTTCTATAAAATTACTTCTATATATCTATAGTAAAGTAATGAAATTTTTGGATGAAAAAATATATAATTTTTATATTAATATGAATATGTTCAATTTATAATAATTGGTAGATGTTAAACGATAAATGTGGTGTGAATAAGAGAAATGTGGCTCCCTTTTATAATTGAGGGGAGGGAAACTCATGGAATTTCATAAATTATTTAATTAATATATATTAAATTTTATATCAAAATCAATACATATTTATTCCAATAGATGTTATAATAAGAAAGAGACAAAATAATTTCATATAAAATAATTTGGACATGTTCGGATGAATATTTTACACTTATCTCTCAAATTTAGCCACCAAACAATATTCTTGTCAATTAACTAATATTAACATTTTCATTCTATTATGGGTTATGGATGATAAAATAAAATATAAAATGACTATAGATTGAAAACTGATTATTATTTATAAAAAATAAATTTTATATTTATGAAACAAAAAATTATGAATTTTATATTATTTAATAAAATATTATTTATTTTAAAATATCATTAATGATACTTGAAACAATAATTATTCAATTTTACTTTATATACATGTAGTTAAATGGGAAATTTGAATATAAATTTTTTGAGATACCTAATATTCAATGTTTATCTATAATATTTTTTGGAACCATAACCTCATTATAATTATATTAATTTTATTATTTTTAAAATAATTTATTATATTTTTTATTTAATTTAAAAATACTCCATGAGTGTTCTGTAAACAATTTAGTATATGATTTATTTTCTAAAAATAAAAAATTAATTTATATTATGAAAATTAATAACTTATGATAAAATAAGTTATTTATATTAATTAATATCATTTTTATTCTAATTTGGACTCATAATCAATATTACAAACAAAGTGGGTGTCATTTTATATAATTATTAGAAATAAATATTATAGATGTCCATTTCATTGTTACATTCCCATAAAAATATTAAATTAATACTTCAATCTAATAATGTAATAATCTAATCAATATAATAGTAATTATGATAAATATGTAATGTCTTACCAATTAATGTTAACATATAGTTCCTTAATTTACCATTTTCAAATGGAATAAATTTTACAACGGTTGCTATTAATATTGATCAATAATTAAATGGAATTATACCCAAAATTTCATAATCATGAATATAAATATGTAATTAATATTATATAATTTAACAAATATAAATACATGAATTTATGTTTTTGGTTAGTAGAAAAAAACCCGTGAAAATTTCCCTTTATAAAAATATATTTTAAATTATAATGTTGGTTTAATTATTTTCTTATGTGTAATAAAATATATTATATGAATTATAATATATTTTAAAAAATATAATATATAATCTTATTTAAAATAATTCATCCTTAGTGATCAAATTAAATTAAAATTTTAAAAATATATTGCGCATATAAAAATAGTTGTTCCAAAAAATCCCCTCTATCAATAAATAATTTTTAAGCTCATATCTAATTTAATGAAAACTTATGCATTCATCCTGCAAATTTAAACAATAATTTTAATATTTCTTTTTTCCATATTCAAAACCACCAATCCAACATCTATGTGATAAGAATAAATTAAAATTATCTCATAGTTCTTCTAAGACCAGATGTTTCACATAACATCAATTATTGGTGGATTTAATTTTATTTGAAAAAAAAAATCATAAAACATTAGGGTCTTACACAATGTTTTATATATATTCTCCAATATATTGTATATAACCACATACTCTCATCATTTATTTGATCTCATTTTCATTCAAAAATGTCATCCTTTTATGTATTACATTATATGTCAATGGTAGTCCTACAAAGAAGTGATAATTTCTATACTTGACTCTTTTAGTGACTTTTTCATCTTATAGATCCTATGAGTGATTTTTTTCAATAGGAAGATAATTATTTAGATATTGAAAATATACTAATATTTTATTATGATTATTGGAAAACTATTTTCCTCCTCCGTTTCTTATTATCGGCAATGAAAACATCTATTGATGATATATATGACCTACCACGTCCATATAGTAGTGAAATTTAATTTTCACCACTATTATACATGTATGGATTAAAAGAAGGAAGTAATGAAAAATATATATGATATTCATGTCATAATAATGGATCTAGAATTATATGATATCATCTACCTCAATACCCTTACATTGGTGGGAAAATTATATTTTTCTTCATGTAGAGGTCTATACTACCACCTCCAGGAGGATATATGAATCATATTTCTATTACAACTATTAATGGATGATTATAAAATTTTATTTTTGTTATTAAATTTATATTTTTCAAATTATTAATAATATAGATATGACATATTAATTGTATAAATCATTTTTTCGGAGAAAATATAAGAAATTTTTGATATATGAAATGAAATATATTATTATGGATGACGTTGAAAGAATTATTGAATTTAAGGATTTTTAGGGATTATAAAATAATCATAACAAAATTAATAGACATGAAAAATTTTGGCATGAAATTATTTTAAATAATTAAATTCGTGATATATGATGGTAAACATGTATGACTAAGAAGTTACTCAACGTAATGTATTTTTATTATAATGTCATTTATGTGTGGTATTGTTTATTTTCTTATTTCCTTTGAAAAAATAATTTGATCCTTAATGTTTAAACACTATCAATTTTCATCTCATGTGTATATGATGGGGTTTACGTGTCAGTTTTCAATTTTATCTCTTGTTATGCCTTGAATAAACATGATCGTTACATGGGATAGTCATTCTTTAAAAAATTTTGTTTTAAATTTATTTTCAAAAACATTTTCTTTATTGTATATATATTAATTAAAAAAATTTAAAATATCTTTTTTACAGTTTATAAACATTTATTATCATGATTTTTACAACATAATAATTTCTACAAGAATGAATAAATGTATTCCTCGTATATTTTTCTCACTTAGTTGATTTTTAAAAAAGGTCTTATTGAAATCATGATTTAAAGGCATGCCTAAAAATTGATTTTCCCCAATTTAACTCCACTTTAAAATGAGGATTAAATTAGAATTTTACATCATTATGTTAAATGATGTGCTTTTTTCGAATAATTATGTTAAATTTATTTTAATTTATATCTAAAAATATTTTATTATTTATCTAATTAAATGAAAAATTCTGAAATATGTATTAATAAATGTACATAAAAAATGATAAAAATAATTTAATTATATTTTAATGAATATATATCCATTTATAAAAGATTTTATTTAATTCAAAAATTTCCACCCTGATGAATTCATGTTTTCCAATTACTTTTAATATGTTACACCATATTTCCTGATCATATACTTTCTTATGATTGTTTTCTCTATCAACCTCCATTAATTGGATGACATTATTTTTCACTTTCACATCTATATTTTTAATAACCTTGAAAAATTAAAAATTATATTATTTATATTGATGATGTTTAAATAGTACACAATTTTTATTTAATATATCAATTTAAGAAAAATTATTATATATGTTATTTAATTTAATAATAAAATGATCATGTTCTATATTATTTATTTAAAATTGATGATTTTTGAATAATATGTAATTTTGAGATTAATATATATATATAATTGAAAATAAAAAGAATTCATATGATGTGAAACTGATGGATGGTGATTAATAATGATATCCCCTCAAATCACCAATAAGTAACATCAGAAAAAACAATTGACATAGAATATGACATGTATATCTATATAAAACCTATACATTAATTGGAAATAATATCATAGTTGATAGGATTTTATGGTAAGATTAATGCTATCTTTGTAGGGTTTCTATGTTCATGATTATATTCATCTTCCACTACATTCTTCGCAACTAGAACCCATGTTATATGTATCACACATAACATAGTTATTCATATCCTATAGAATGGGACCATAATAAAGTATGAGATTAGATTCTATGAATGCTGAACACAGATGATATTTCTGTATAACATGAATAAAATGGTATGATAATTTCAAAATACCATTAAAAACCATACCCTATATATAAAATATCACAATCTAGATTCCTTGCATAATGATTAATTATTTATAATAACTGAATGATAACAAAATAAAAAACATGACCCGTGAGTGTATATGACATGAATTTATTTCATACACGTGAGCATTGATATTCATTCCCATATTATTCAAGTGTTGATTCCAAGACTGTCATAGAAGACAATGTCGTTTACTAAACCAAGTTCACTACAAATTTATGCCCATTATTTCAGAACTACGGTCACATAAAAATCAATCTCTATATTACTGAACCATGTTCACTTCTCATTTCATCCATATATTAAACAATCTTGTTAATATACAGTTTTAGTATTATCAGTATCATGATATATAAATCATTTCTTAATTAATTAGAGGGAGATATTGGTCCCACCCATCAGATATTTCAAATTATATTTATGTTTTCTATAATATAATAATCATTAATCATATAATGACTGATGACAGGAATTCGGTATCATAATAATTTCATTATATAAAAAATTTTAGAAATGTGAATGGTTTCAAAATTATTATGTCATATAAAAATAGGTAAAAAGATTATGAGTTGGAAATATTTTTATTAGGGTATAACTCATAGAAGGGAAATGAATTTTGTACACAACATTTCCTCATCAAAAAAATACATTTACAGAAATAAAAGGAATGGTATACTTCGATTCCATCTCTTATAAGGAATATGTACCATTAAAAGATAAAATATTTGATGAATAATAATTTTTTAAATTAAATTTATCACATTCCATGAGAAAAATGAAATAAAACATTGAATACACTTGTCAAAACATAAATCATTTTGAAATAAACATAAATTTAAAATAATATATAAATTAATTAATAAAATCCTTGAAAAGAATATTAATCCCCTTTTATGTATAAGAAAAGTCTTAATATTTTTATAATGATCTTTTAATCATGTAATGGATTATTTTAAATTAATATAAAACGTTTTTTGAAACAAAAAACATTTTTGAAATACATTCCACAGAAAATCTAAATTTAAATTAATAAAGTAATATATCAATATAATTTAAATATTTTCTAAAACAAATTTATTTTTACTTCATCTACTTGAAAATGATAAATCATGATAAATAATCATAATAATTGATGAGTTTATAAAATAAAATCTTCAATATTTTCATAAAAATGAAATAGAAGTCCCAAAAAAGAACTAAATAAAATAAAAAATTAAATATAATTATGTTGATAAAATTTATTATATTACATTTCGATGTGGATATATATTAACCACATGATATAATATAGGTTTATAACATTACTTTTTTTCAATGTAATAATAATTAGATGAAAAAACTCATCACCAATTTTTTATCATCTGAACTATAAATCAAATTAACCAAAGATCCAAGAAAATATATGTAAATAAAAATTAGTTTTGAATATTAATATTATAATATATTCACGTTCATTATATAAAAACATAAAAGAAATATTTGTTGATTATGGATTATATATCACACGAAATAAAAGTGATATAAAAATACTTTATGTCAAGTCTTGAATTCAATCGTACTCATTCAATCCTATTATAAAATAAATTTGGGAATTTTTTAGATATATTAAAGAAAAATATTATCATATATCACACAATATATGATTTTTTGTGAGTCCATTTAATACATGATTACTAATGATTTCAGGTTTCTGTTATATATCATGTAGTAACTACTTTTGTTCATAAATATTTTGAATTTTTCTTATTGGTCATATTACTATCATATTATTTTCTTGAAATTCGGAATGATAATAAATAAATAAAAATTATGTATTCAAGATATATGTATTTCAATTATTCCATAAGATTTAGGGATAAAAAATGAAATTCACTATTCATGTAGATGCAATGGCGTGCATTCACATTATGATTGTCTCCATTTTCTTATCGTATTGATGAAATGAAAATTAAATGAGATATATATATTATCAATACTATATAATTTTTAATGTCATAAATATCACATTTTAAAAAAAATAATATGTTATAAATTCCATGTATTGTACGAAAGAATCACATAACTTCTTGAGTAGTTAGTCAGCTGTATACACAAACGATGTTGTAGTTTTCCAAAAAAGGAAATAATAATGGTATGTGTGATATAGAAACATAAAAAAATATTATTTATATCATATATAAACTATAAATACATTACTCTTCGCAACCATTAATGGTGGAAATGTAAAAATGAATGACATTGGTTCAGGAGGCGGTAGTCTACCGTATAAACTAATTATGATTTCATAATACATTTGATGGATGTGTGTGTTATTATTGATCATACCTATAAAAGAGAAACATATGAGTATATGTAATAATATATATATATATATATATTATATTTAGTGTATAATAATAATTGGAGGGATTGTAGGAACAAATAAAAAA
Source organism: Viscum album (assembly GCA_963277665.1). NCBI lineage: Eukaryota > Viridiplantae > Streptophyta > Magnoliopsida > Santalales > Viscaceae > Viscum > Viscum album. The sequence goes on along the minus strand of OY728130.1, from coordinate 956,257,284 downwards.
AATGCTCATTAATGATTGTTACCTTGGGTATCATTCATAATTCTGCAATAAATCCATGGATGGATGGAATTCTCTCAAAACATGATTGCATAATGAGGGGATGTAATTGTGAAAAATAATTTCATAGATATTTCTTAGTAAAATGGGTTGGTATTTCATAATAATTGGGGTGGCGGAGTCCCTTTTATAGATGGGGTGGTGGGCCATTCTTGTATATACACAAATGTATTCACTATTTAGAGGCCAATCATAACTATATGTCTTTAAATATGATAAATATAGGTGAGTATGGATTATCTAGTACATAAAATAATTCACCATAATGTTAAATACATGTTTTAAATATTTCATTCCCTAACATCTATGTTTCCCATTTTTTACACTTTTTATTCCCCACTAAGGAAACTAGATTTCTAAACATAATAAATTAATGTTTGAAACTAAACTAGAATTAGTAATTTGAAATAATATTGAACAAATAATTCTATATTAGGTATTTTATTTATACACTATAAACATCATGAGTGGTAGAACTTTATTTTAATGTTTAAGAAAATTAGATGGTATGTCTAGTATAGGTTATCTAGGGTGAAATTTCTATAGCCACTAAAATTAATTGGATTTGATGAAGTGATTTCAATGGATGGAATTGAAATTACATTTTTTATGTTTTATTAAAATGGCATCAGTTGAAAAGGACTGTATTGGTAAAATGAAGAGGATATATGGATGGTGAAACCGTGATATTTTTATGCCAATTGAAAATTGATAAATTATAAATGTGATTTCATGAATTTTTTCATTTTGTTTATATTAATAATTTAGATGATTTGCCTCAAATTTCAGGTGGTATATTTATCCATGCCTTGGTTTCTTTCTGAAATTCATTATGTTATGACACAAGTGGTAATTTTTTTGATCATTTTTTTAATATGATCATTGTTATAAATTATCATGATATTATTGATAGGTTAGTACGTCATATAGTATATGTTTGATAAATTAATATTACATATTTGTTTTGGATCTAAGTAACTATGAGATTCCTTAGGTGGGGAGACTGTGGGAGCTTCCTAACCGAAGCTAGAGGATATACTGTAAAAGCTCCATAGTGATGGATACCTTTGGGTATATCGTGGTTCTTATTGTATGTAGAGGCATGGTAAAGATCATGGAGCTCCCCTTGTGATAGATGACAGTGGGTACGTCTCTCTCTTACCAGTAAGTACAAACCTAGAGACCTTGTGGGCCCTTGGAGTTGAGTTAGGGGAATGGTCGTTAGAGTTTATCATAAAATTGGACGAATTTGGTCTACATGTTGGTCTTTCCCAACACATATCTGTATATTTATCTCATATAGATGTGTTATGTTCTAGATAGTGAGAGATTCCTGTATAATTGTATGGTTTTGGTTATGTCCTGATCATTCCAAACAAATATCTATATGTATATATATTTATAATGATACTACATATATAAATAAATATATATATAATGTGACATGATTAGACATACAAGCTAGGGGTGAAGCATTTAGAACCACTGGGTCTCATTTAAAAACATGACATGGTGTTTATTTTATTATTCAATATTATATTACATTCCTATAACTATACCCACATTGTATATTTATTGTCACAAACTCGAATTAAATGTAGACACTGCTGGTGGATGTCTATTGATTTTGTTATCTGACACCCTAATCAATCATCCCTTGGATGCTGAGAATATTTTGTTTCTATTATTAATAGAAAGTTTGTTTTCCCATCTACATGTTGATTACATGTTCTTCTTAGTTGGATAATAGGACCAGAGGATTGAGCTTAGTCTTGAGATGCTTGTGGATATTTTTTTCATTTTTCCCTTTTGTACTAATGTGTATCATGCTTGTTGTTTTTTATATTGTATATTCTACATCATGCCATGCATTACTTTATTAAGCTATTATTATGAGATTTCTGGTTAATATATTATGTTATTCAGTCATCCATTATTATCTGTTTAGATTTCCACTATTTATTATATCTATTTGTTTACTTTAGAAGTCCTCTATTATTATCTATTTGTTCTGTCCATTATGATTGTCTAACAAGGGGGTATATTTTCTCCACAATATCACCATTACATTCTCTCTTATAGTCACAAGCCTATGTAGTAAGTGGAGACTTTCTTGAGGTCATGTGGCAAATCAGGCCAGGGGATCGACTTAAGTGGCATTCGGGTCTAGGATGTTACAAATTTGTATTCTATGGTTTATTTTCTTGACTTTATATTTAGAGATAATATATTTGAGATTGTGGATATCTTGGGACATAGTGAGATGTTGTGATAGGGTTTCATGAACCCATGTATGTGGTAAAGGACATGTTTCTTGAATTATCATTTTTGTTTTGTTTATGGGTTTCTTATTCATATCTTTTCACTATTAGGTGCTTCCCTTGTATTGTGAGGTTTTTGATATTGATTTCATTGGAATTATGGTTTCATTACATGACCAGATTAAATGAGGGGTTTGTTTTAGAACATGGATCACTATAGGAACAATATGAATAGGCCATGAATTTATTCAATTTCATGATTAAATTTCAACGACCAGTTCCTGTTTAATAGTTGTTGTTCCTTAATGTATATATACAATTGTGATGACACATTTTTCATGATTTTTATCATACTGTGGTGTGGTCTTAGGGGGTTCCACTAATTGATTAATAAGGTGTATGCACCCTATCGTCTATGTCTTGAATTAAATTCAGTCATAAAAGAATGTTCATTATTATATGAAATATTTTTTACATTTTCTATTATATTGAATGAAATGTTCTAAAATGGATGAATATTTTATGATATGATAATTTCAATTTGTAGCATTGTTCTTCCATGACATCTTGAGTTGCACACCCAGATGGTGGTGATGATCGTGATCCTGATATGCCAACCCTTGATCCACCAGTTGTTCCACATTTAGAGAACCCTAAATCTCCTCATACTATTCTGGAAATTGTTATAGATGTCATGTTTGGAGATTGTTTTCTATTTATTCTACAATTAAGAATGGTAGTGTAAAACCAACCCTGATTATATAATAGTTTCATCATAAGATTTTATAGCAGCATACTCCCACCTTCTCTGTGGGTAGAAGAAAAAATTTTGGCGAGTCGTAGCCTCCAGAGATCCTCTATATATTTGGGAATCTAAAGACACCTCCAATTTAGAGGGTAAATATAGAATCCAATATGTTAGGTTATTCATTTAAGAGTATAAGGACATTCATCACATAGGCAGATCAAGGTTGAGAATTGGTTTGCGATGAGGATCAAACTGGCTTCTATGACTACATAATTCCATATAATTTTAGGGATCGATCAGATATAGAATATATGAACATTCAACAGGGGACCATGTCAGTTATGGAATATTCTTCACAATTTAATAAGAGATAATGGTTCATTCCTTGTCCAGCTTCTAAAGGTATAATGTCTACTATGTGATGTGATGATGGGTTGTATTCAGCCATTCAGTAACAGATCAATTTTTTCAGTTTAATGATTTTTTATAGCATCAACTAGGACCAAATCACTATGTGGAATCTGAGGGAGGATGATAGAGAAATCTAGGTGTCTTTGGAACATAAGGATTCTAGTGGATCTTCATCTGGGTGAGACACGAATTTTGTTGCTTCTAATGTAGGAAGTAGTAGTTAGGATCCTTGGGTTGATAGTGATCATGTCTATCACGATTGAAAATACATATGGATATTAATAGAATAGTGCCTATGGGATCCATTTGAGATTAGTGGTTGTCGTAAGATGTGTCATCTAAAACATATATTCAGGTCATTCCCTGTAGTGACTAGAGAGTGGGGATCCACACTGACTCCCTGGATATGAGCTGGTTTAGTAGGATCACAACATTTAGGAATCTGGAATACCACCTTCCCATTAGGCTAATGTCTTGGTCAAGGAAAAAGAAACCAGATATATGATTCTCTACATCATTAGAGTGTGGCTACACAGAGTAGTCAGCAAGGGACTTAGGGTAATGATATATTATTGTTACGTGTTGTATAACCTATACCGTAGGAGAATAGTATTGGACCATCTACTATATGAGGTCCAGTCCAAGTAGCATCAACCATAGGTTCTTCATTGTTTTATATAGACGTGTCACACACATTTATTTCAGAGACAATTACATTGTTTTTTGGACTCAATATTTAATACTATCATGGTATCAAGATGTTATATAAACCATTATATATCCATTCATAGGGCATTCTCCACTGTCATATCCTTCACCTTTATATAATAGGTTACCTATTTGTGTGGAACATATACACCCTCATCATGTGATGATTTGATTTAATCATTAGAATGGACTGATTCGTTCAATACAAAGCATGAATTGAATATTATCATCGGAGGGTGATGCTTACATAACCATAAAGATTTACAAATTTTCATAATGGATTATCGGATGTATGAGTGATTGAGAATGACCCAAGCATTAGAGGTTGGGTAATTTTGCAACACTTGTTTCATATGTTTATCTTGATGATCATGGGTTATAACCTCTTTAATTTTACTCTATAGTGTATTTATATAGAGATGTATTTCTTAAATACTTATCTTGTCAGCCTATACTTTGAGAGATAGAGTTTACTATTTATCACATTCTAGGAGTAGGACCAGTGACCATTCCTTCTTATAGGATGTCTCCTACGAAGCTTTAGGAGCTCTAATTTTAGTTTTAGGATGTGACAGTGAATGTATTTATACACCCTAGAGCATATCCATGGGGTTTCCTACTCCTCGTAACTGAGATGGTGGATAGTACCCTTCAGATTTAGGTCTATTAACATCGGTTGAATCCACATTCAATTAATAACTAGTATCTACTGACATGAATAGAATACATAATTGATTAGCATCGAGGAGAGAAGGTGATTTCAAAAATAGATATGAGGAAGGTCTATCATCATGTGAGTGTAAGTACTTTAGATGTACCACCCACAAATTTTAGAAGTAGGTTTTGTCTATATGAGAACATAGTTATGTTTTTCGGACCCACAAACACAACTTATGTCATCATTGATCTTTTTAATTGGGTCATCCACTATTATAGAGATTCATTTTTATTTTTAGTAGTTCTATTTTCATTCAATCGCAATATAAACTGAGTAGTGAAATAAATATTAATATTGTGATGAATAAGAATAGAGAGTATAATATATATTCTAATTTTAGTATATTCCAATTTTGTGTTGCGGATTTATATTTACGAGGTCATCTAATTAAAGAGTCTAGAGTTTCAGTTGTCCTAGAGAAAGTGACAGTATTTTTTCATATAAGCATCCCAAGAAAATATTTAATATTCAATGTTTATTTGGAATTTCAAGATATTACATTTGATTCATCCAGGATATATAAAACGTTGAAGCACCACATAAATGCTTGACAAAGATGGGTGTGAAATTCTAGTGGTCTGATGCTTGTGATGAAGTCTTATTGGAACTAAAGGGAAGACTAGTTTCTCTGAAAATATGGATTATTACACGTATAGGGTGGCCTTATACAATGTAATATAATGCATCATGTATTAGGCATGGATATTTTTTTATTCAGTATGAGCGAGTTTTTGCTTACAGTTCTCATCAGATGAGGCCTTATGACTTATATTACCAAAGGCTTGATCTTGAGATCATTTTTACTGTTCATTCCATGTTGTGAAATAGACACTATCTTTTGGGAGAGAATTTTGTTGTATTCATTTAGCAAATAATATTCAAAAATATATTCACTATGTGGGACATAAATCTCAAGGAGTGTAAGTTGGTCAAGTACATGAATTCGTTTGATATTTATTATGCCTTCACTCTATGGAAAGTTAATTCAAAAACTAATGCCCTCATCCAAATGGTGTAGAAAGAGGTGGTAATGGAAACCAATGATGAATAAAATATTATGGCTTTATTCATAGTGATACTCAATGATATTCAATGGGAATATGTCATATTATTCTCTACGCCATAGCGGTGACACCTACTCTTCTAAATAGGTTTTTTCGTGATAGTAATCTGATCATGAGGGCCTTGTCCTATGGGAAAGTGTCTCAGATGATGATACAACCTCTTTTTGGATGGTGGATGGGCATGATAATATATTATTCATTGGTTGTGTATTGGTCTCATATGACATTTTATAGGGGATAATTTAGTATTCCCATGCCTCAGTATAAGAGGTTCACCATGATGCCACCAAAATGTTCTATGATCTATGACACCATTATTGGTGGACCAACATAAAAAAAAGATATATCCAGTTTCATAAATTTATGTTCCACCTATCCACAATTCCAGGTGGAATAGTAGTGTAATGTGGTGATTTTTCATCAATTTTCCAATCCAATGTCCAATTGGGATGATGTTTTGATGGAATTAATTCCTGGTCTAACTAGATCAACTAATGGAAATAACATATTGTGGGTTTTCATTAGTCATACAATGGAGGTATGACACCTCTTATGTATGTGAGAAATTTTATATAATGAATGATATATGTATGATTTATGTCCTGGAGAAGGTATGTATTCATTATGGTAGCCATTATATCATTTTTGATAGAGACTCTCATTTCACATCATAGTTCTATAGGGGGTTGCAGAAAGCCTTCAGTATGTTGGTACTTTGGATCACAACACGTCACCCGCAGAACGAGGATATACTTGTCATAAAAATCAGGTGCATGAGTTCATTATTCATGCATGTATTATCATTATTTGAGGTTCTAAGGAATAATATATTCCTCCTGTAGAATTTTCTTATAACAACTTCTTTTAGGACACTATTATGTTATATCCTAATGAACCCTTGTATGGGAGGCCTTCCCACTCATATTTTTATTGGATACATGTAAGAGAGGTAGTTGTTCTTGTACTACAATTCATGTAGGAAACAATAGATTAAGTCAACTAATAATGAATCTTATAATGATATCATAGTATTAATAAGAAGTATTATTCCAAAAAAATTAGAAACATCTTGAGTTTGAGTCCAAAGACAAATTTTTCTAGAATGTCTTTCACAGGTTGGGGAATAGACGTATTCACAATAAGGGTATTCTCTCACAATGATTCATTGGACCCTCTGAGGATGTGAAGTGTTTTAGACTACTGGATTACAAGTTGAAACTTCCTATGTGATACTGGTATATGCTTGATTTCATTCAGGTATATTTTCTTTACAAATAAAATCTAGACAAGAATCACATACTTAATCCTGATGATGTTGAATTGGATATAGATGCATTCATCAAATTGTATCTATTGCATATTTTTTATCAGAGTGTGAAGACACTATGTGGAAGGAATGTTCCTCTATTATAGGTTATATTGTATCACAAACATGTGTATGATATGACCTATGAGTGGGAAGTTGATATATGATACCAATGGATATAAAATTTTGTGGATAATACCTTTTTACACTCAGAATTACATCTCGTGGTGACGTTTCTCTAAGGATGGGAGGTTGTAATGACCATTCTTTTTTTGAAGGCATGGTTTATTTGTTTTTCATTTTCAATCATAGTAACATTATTCTATGGCCTCAAGAAGGTATAAGGACTATCTTGGGTTTCTTCAGATACTATAGTTTTGGAAAAATTGTCTATAGGATGGGTTGCATGGTTAGTAGAAATCATGCTTCCATGGCCACATGCTTTGTTTAAACCATGTGGATATAGAAAGGGGTACCATAATGTATGCATTGTTTTCTTATAAACATGCGAGACCTGATGTATAACCATATGACTTGATTTTATTTTGGGATAGAGGCATAATGCGTGGTTTCTAAAGTGTTTAAAAAATATGAACCTAAACCGTATGTAGTGGTATTTTGGGGAATCATTACCATTTTTCCACTATTTAATTTATAAAACCTATTTTTTTTTCTTTTTCATCTTTTTTATCCAAGGGATTAAATAGCTTACATTCTATAGTAGATCAAAATTTCTCAAGAATCATTAAACTAAATATATCAACATATAAAATGATCTTCAATCAGAGAGAAGAATTGGGATGGTTAATGTAAGGCTAACATCACATAGTATTCCTATATAGGTTATTCTTCAGATGTGATTTTCTATTTAGATGTAGGCTCATTCCCCAAATTTGTTGAGTGTTTTACATAATGTCAGATATCTTCTAACCTTCTTTGAATCTTAGGTAGATATAATGACTGGATTCACCTATATCCCTAAGGTATGTGGATAGGTTGTTTTTTAATTGGTTTTTTTCATTTCATATTTATAGAATAATTCCATAAGGATTCCATTATCATGATTCTATAATATATTTATTAATTCATTTTTAAATGACACTAGTGTATTGATATAGGTTGATTTGTTTTGTATTGGTGGTTTAGGAAAAAAATACTCTATAAAGAAACCCATAGGTCTTCTTCCTTGAAACTGGTCATATTGGAAAAATGGATCAAAATACCTGGAACCCAATTTAGTTTTATTGTGACAATTCAATGAAAATTCCATTTTTTAAATTATTTGTAATGTATTCCAAGTTTCCTCAATTGTTTTTTGATTAATTATCATTTTAATTTATTATATTAAAATTTTAGTTTTTACTGGTTTTTACTCTTGAACCCTATGAATTATAATGAAATATTCTATGGTTAGGAAAATTAAATCTATTTTCTAATATAGGGTTTCTAGCATAATATGGATATCAATATAAAAATGAAATGGATTTGATTGAATTATTTCAAGATAAGGAATAGCCTTTTCCCTTTTCAATTTTTACAAAAAAGTAATTACATGAATAGGATTTTTGGTGAAAATGAACATGATATATGGATTGTAAACTTATGAATTTTTTGACGCCTTATGTAAATTTATTAATTCTAAATGGGATTCATTGTTTTTTATTATTTTTAAAAGGAAATTTGAAAGGTTCATTATTATTTGTCTTGTGATATATTTATATATGCCATGGTATCATTAATAGGAATTATTAAATGAAACAATAATTAATGAATTTTGATATTCTTTATTAATATGAACATGGTTATAAATTATAAATAGATGCACGTGAGGCTATTTCCTAATATATTATCTGTGTTGTAAATCATTATTCTATATAGAAAGTGGAACAAATGAATCATGAGTTTCATGGGGAGGGAAAACTGTGGGAGATTGAAATATGGAGCTATGTTGTAGACCATGATATATTACCTAGTGAAAGGTTTAGTTGGATAATTCCCAGTCCATCCTGAATCTACTATTTGGGGATAGACTATGAGAGATCCCCTAATGATGGATGAAAGTGGGTATGTTTTCGTCCTTCCAGTTCAAGAAATAGAATAGACCATGAGAGCACTTCATGTTTTAGGGTTATATCATGGGATTACCCACTGGAATTGGATGACAATGGGATATGTCATGGTCCTTCCAACCATATATATATATATCTCTTATTTTTGGGTTACGGAGTAGAACATGAGATATTGTAATAAATCGATTGTTCACTCATGTATGAATCATTTAAAATTCTATCTAAGTCATTACATTGGAAATAATATGGATTACTAATGAAATAATATGGTTATCAGGGGTGTACAAGGATTTTTTGTACCATGGAACCCATATTTTTGGGGGGAAACTAGCCATCTCAAATGGTTAGCACATTGTAGGTGCACAATTTAGCAAACTTTACAGATGGATAATTCTGGACTGAACCAAATAGGATGGTATGAACACAAACATGCAGATTATCCAAGACAACGACCTTTATTTCTAGGTAACCATGCACATTTTTTCTTGGATTATCAAACCATGGGGACAAACCTACCACATTCCATTTTTATGGGTAAATTGTTCTTTTTCCCTTAATTATCTAATTAGATCCCTCGTTCCTTAATCTGAAAACTCGTGTCTTTATCCTATTTTCCTATCATTTTTCTTCATTTTGATGATCCAAAATAAGAATCAAGATATCTCTGCCATCCAGGAACATATTGATCTTCCTTTAATCCTGTTGGCTTCGCAATGGTATGTACTGGAAATCCGACAAAGCCTTTCCCCTTCTCTATTTCTCACAACCTAGTTATCAGGGTATGAGAATTTTTCTCTTATTCTTAGATCAAATCCAATATAAAAAAAACAATGTCCTAAAATAAAGGAGTAGAGTCCTACAAAACAAAGGTGGGTGGTCTATAACTCATCCATCAGGTTTTTTGGATTTTGGAATTGTCGTGTGGGGCCCACCGATTTAATCGGGTCCCATTTATAGAATTTATCATCCATGAATATAATCATTAGAACCATATGGATATGTTTATTACATATATGTGATTAATTTTTGGTGGTTACACCCACAACATTATTCATCCAGTGATGTATAGTATGCAAAAATTGTCATTTTAGCGTTTTGACATGTTTGAGCCACCATTCGGGCGGGCCTTGAAATGATCTTCCTAGGGTTAAGAATTTATTTAATAAATATATAGTTTATAATTATATTTTAATAATGTAATGTACCATGTATGTTCACCACTTGACCCACTTATGGTTTGTGCATAAATTTTAATATGAAATGTAAAATCTGAGTTGGGAAGTATACTATGTATATGAAATCACATTAAATGATAATGATTACGAGGTTCTATATCTGTATAACTAGTTTTAAAATTAGCTAAAGCTATAAAAATGAACCATTAATATGGAATATTTATTAAATGGATTAAATTAATTGTTTCATTCTACATGGCCTTGTCACGCTAATGAAATGGATGGATTCAACAAGATGACTTGATTAAAAAATTTCATATTAAATGACCTTATCACACAAATTAAAGGCAAGGATTGAACAATATTAAATATATCATGACTTCATAATCAAATAGGAATGGCCTTACTCGCGATCCCCTTGGATTTTGGTTGGAGAATGCCATGAGCACTCAGGAACCCTATTCTGATTCATGCATACAACATGCTTAGGTTGAGAACAAACTAGATCCCAATCATTGTATATTATTTGGATACATGTGATGAAACCATATTATCCCATACATATTATCATTGTATTACTTGGATTCTCTCATTGATTCGATCATTGAGAAGTAGGTTCCATGATTAAATCCCCTCAGGCTCATACATTGTGTTTCCCCTTTTTACCTTGGATGAACTACTTAGACTTGGTAGGTGTCTCATTTTGTATTTAATTGGAAAATTATTCAGGGATTACACTAATAACATTAGGAATTCTATAGATTTAACTCAATGTGAGAACCTTGATGCCTAAATTTCATTGGTCATTATATTGAAACATCATTATATAATTTATTTACATGTCACATTGTCATAAAATGGATCCATTACTATAGTAACATGTGAATAATTAATATAATAGAATAATCCATTAATGGATTGATAATGTACATTTCCTATCCAAGTGATGAAACAAGTACTTGGGTATTTAGTTATGTAGAACTACTTATAATTATATATTCATGCATGCACATTACTACATTTCAATTACATGGACTGGATGTTATAGACACCATTAGTGGTGGCCTACTGAGATTTATGTCACACCCACTCTATGTGCCATTTGGTACGCAGAGTAGATTTCATGGTTACAAGTGTCTGTAAATGGATTTATAATGCCTCAAACACTTGATTTCATTCTGTTTATGATAGGTATTAAAAATATATGACTGAGCCGATGCCCGATATTATTTTCTTAGTTTATTAATTTCCTTTATACTTTTGTGGAACAGGTTATGCCTGGTATCTTGTATCCATGTTTTAAAGATTTCTAGTGACATGACATATCATTAGTTATTTTTATTGTATTCCAGTTTATGTTATGGTTATTATTTCCCTATTTTTCATTTTTCCTTATGTTTATATATATTTCTTGTGTTATTTACCCCATTTTACAATAATATGTCTACCTACACTTTGGTAATGTGGGAATAGTTACCCCAGGGAAATAGAATAATCCCGCTCAGCTAGTTGGAAGCCTCCAACGTTCGGGGAGGTGCACTTGATGCCATGTGGCCCACCAGGCATGAGGCACTAATTAGGTGGCATAGAGGTTCGGGAAATCACAAAGTGGTATGAAATTCTGGTTTTTTCGATTTATTTACTGTTTGGAGGCAATGGATATGAAATTTCTAATGCCTGGGACGTGGTCAGAAGTCATTCTTGGGTGTCTCAAACCCATGTTCAGGGTAACAATCGAGTTCCTTAAATTAAATTTTTTTATGCTTTTCCCAATTACTATTGATATTATTTCGCCACTTGGAGATGAACATGATGTTTGGTGTTGTGGATTATTACTCTATTTGAGGATTTTCTCTCATCCTTAACTCGATGATATGAGTGAAAATAATGTTGTCACATGGATCATTATTGTACCCTTGGATTCTCATGTCATGCATATTTCCAAGCCATATAGGTTCATTTCACTAAATTGAATTTCTTTATATGCTGGTAATTATTGATTGATGTTGTGATATTTGTCTCATTTATGTATTACTCTTTGTTGTGATTTAGTTATTTCATGTATCAATTAATGAAGTGCATGAGGCCTTATGAGTTGGGATGAGTAATTTACCAAGACTATCAATTATGTTATAAATAAATTGGGGTCGTTTCTAGTGACATGTTTATGGGAATTGATTCCAAGGAAAATGAAATCAAATAAAAAGTGAATCCTAACATTTAAAATAGAATGGTTGCGCATGCATATCCCACATTGTCATGTTTATGATAGCTAATGGATTGAACCTAATAATAAAAGGTAAAATGAAATAAATCTTATACTTGGTCCCTTAACAAGACCAATATATCTAAGAGGTTTGTTTGCATATATACCATAGTTAGTGATTTTTCTTATGTTAAACATGAAATAGTGAAGCTATCATTATTATTAAGATTATTATAATGTTAGTTATTGTAAATGGTAGCTCATTTCCGTCATAATGTCCCTATGTCATAGGCCGGGAGGGTGGTTATGACCATGCTCCATCTATGGTGGGATCCAAGACTCCAGTCATACCTCTAGGAGTTCCACTCGAGGCACAACCTTTTGTACCTGATCTAGGAAATAATTTCAATATTCTTGATAGTATCCTACATATGATGAAGTCCATGCATAGTGCTCCATGAATTTAACCAAATATGGATAATCTGACTCATGAGTTCTAAAAGTAACAAACTACTACCCTTTTAGGGGGTTGTAGTATTCTCCTAGTGAGTCATGGATAAAATCCACCATATCTATCATTGAGAATCTAGAGATTACAATAGATTAGATGGTCAATATTGACACATACATTTATCAAGCTTAATCCATGTGATAATATGATGTGATTACACCCGATATTCATCATCACGGCACGTTATGAGTTGTTTTCAGGAAATCCTTCTATAATAAGTTCATTCATCGATCGTTGACAGCTGACCGAGCCAGAGAGTTAATGAATCTTCAATAGGGTTTTATTAATTTATAGAATATTTAGCATGGTTCATTGGGTTGGATCATTGTTCCTCACTTCTACTTGGTGATGATATTTCTCATTCAATATGCTTGGTGGATGGGATCCCGTACACCATCCATATGCAGGAGAATGTCTTCCACCTGCTGACATTTTTTGAGATAGTAAATCCATATCTTATTATTGAAAACAACCTAATGCGACAAAAATAATTCCATGTATAGTGTATCAATTCTACATCAAGACAATAGTTCCTCTAGTGGATATAAATGTTCCCTTTATGTTTCTCATCAGGGTAGTGAAAACCAGAGTGCATGTTTCAATATATAAGAAGTGTGTCATCAGTGCGGAATTTTGGGAAATTTGAAGCCTTAGTGTGATAGAGACCCACTAGAGTGTTAGGCATGTGGCCGTATAGGGAATCTTTAACATTTATGTTGGACCTTTCGACTAGCTTCATGTAGAAAGTGATCAAAACTAGCTCCACCTGTAGGTGTGGGTTCATTTATATTGTGCCAGGCATGGAGTTAGAATATATTTGGTAGGTCTATCCGAGGAGGTGTTTGTGACCATGTAATCTAAACCACTGATCACCAGTAATGCCATCAAATTAGTTATGGACATGGAAGTCCAATGGATTCACAGGTCTGTTGATCAGGCTTCTTGAATGCACTATAACCAATACTCAATGATCAAGATGGGGTACCATCTATAGTACATGGTACTATTTTAGTTTCCATTAATATAATATCATCTATATTTCATATCGGTCCTTTGAAATCTTTTATATCTATATTTATTGTGCAATGTCTCGGACTAGAGATATAATATTACTATGGTGTAATGACCCAAGAAACATTTTTAGGGGTACAAACATATAGTATACACTAGTGCGGGGACACCCCTATTATGTTTGGTTGATACCCTTTATTATAGAACCACTTAATTATTGATATGATGGGATTATATGTAATTATCAGAATGGAATGGTTGATTCACTATAACTATATGTTAGACCGTTATCAACAAATTTTATTTATTAAATCACTAGAAGGTATAATTTATCCAAATATGGGTGAGTGGGATGTTTAAGATGGTATAATTGGACCAGAGTATCATGGGATAGGTGGAGTGATGACCCATATTGTAATTCTCTTCATGGAGGATCCGAGTTTATGGCAATCTATTTTCCCTCATGTAGTTGATTATTTTAGGGATGTATTTCCCAATAATTTTTTTTCTTACCTCAAAATATAGAGGTATTGGTTCCAATAAATCATTTTCAGAAAGCATATCTAGTGTAAATTACTCAATATATGATTAAACCTTTAGATTCAGGAGGTCAAGCGGATGTTTGATGATTTAGAGGTTAAAGGTTTCATATGGCCACGTACATCCTCTTAGAGTTCACCAATTATTTTTTCCAAGAAGGTGGAAAAAACCTTACATATATGTGTATATTATAGATGTTTTAACGAGATTAAATTCAATAAAAAATATCCATTTCCTCGAATATTTGATATATTTTATTAGCTCAGAGGAAAAACACCTTCCCTATGATCAACCTAAGATTAGGATATCATTATGTGGGATTCTGACCATCAGACATACATCGTAAAACATTTGGTAAAAGGTATGGTCTATATGAGTACATGGTTGTGTAATTAGGACTTATAAACATTCTCACCATTTTAATTGATATGATGAATAGGGTGTTCCACCATAGTTTGGACTCTTTTTTCATAGTCTTTGTGGATAAAATCTTGGGGTATTCTCACACTAGTAGTGACCATGTAAAACATTTTGAGATCATTTTTAGTACACATAGATATCCCCATCTATTTGCTAGGATTATGTATTGCAACATTTGGATTGAAAATGTTCCCTTATTGGGTGATATTATCTCAAAATTATGAGTACATGTTTACCTAGAATATTCCACTAATATAGCTTCCTGAGAACATCCCAAGATCACGTTTGACATATAGAGTTTATTGGGGATGGATGGATATTACAGGTTTTTCATTCAGGAATTTTCATACATTTCATCCCCTCATATTTTTCTTTTAAATAATGGTTCCATGTTTATATATTCAGAACCATGTGAGTAATCATTTTAGGAGTTGAAATAGGGGATTTTATTAGAACCTATTATGAAATTTCCGGAGCATGCTATTGGTTATATAGTCTTATATGAAGAATATGGTAGCGTGTATGAGTAGTGGTGATGTAAGAAGATATAGTATTTTTTTATAGATCTCACATGTTGAGGCCTCATGAGTGAAATTACCCAATTCACCACTTTGATCTATTTGCAGTTGTACATGACTTACAATTCTGGGGAAATTATCTATTGGATGAGTATTTTTTGTGTACACTAACAACAAGAGAAACAAATATATATTTCTTGC
This sequence comes from Viscum album, assembly GCA_963277665.1. Classification (NCBI taxonomy): domain Eukaryota; kingdom Viridiplantae; phylum Streptophyta; class Magnoliopsida; order Santalales; family Viscaceae; genus Viscum; species Viscum album. The sequence continues at coordinate 956,241,360 of OY728130.1, read as the reverse complement.
AGTTTGAAATTATCCTCAGATATTGAAGATGCTTCAAATATTAACAATCCATTGATTTTGACCTATAAAATATACTTGGTAAGGGAAATGTAGTTGAAGATGTGATGAGTTAAAAAAATAAATATACATGATGTAGGAGAATCCAGTGATGAATGAGAGTTATTATACCTCTTTTCTGAGTTTCATATAGAGTTTCATGGTAGTTTGATTAATTCATACATCTCATCCTGATAATTACATATTCCCTCCATGATAATGTGATGATTATACAACATCCATACCTTTTTGGCTTGGCTATTTGTCAGATTATATCGGTAGATAACCCACCTCCGGTTGGGTTTGTAGAATGATACATCATTTTTTCATATTCATTGATGTGTATGGGTCTCTATAGATATTATAGAGAAGTTGATGTGTGACTTCTACTCTTCTAAGTGGGATGTTTATCCAGGAATCTCAAATATATAGTGATACATAGGACACCACTATTGGTGGCTGCAAATGATATGACAGATTGTAGGCATTATAAAAATGTGTACCACCTACCAGTAGGTTAAGACAGAGCACCAACGACATATAGGATTGATAAAGTCTCTTCCAGTCTTGGAAAGGAAATGATAATATTTAACTCTGAAATTTGAAGTTGGTTTACCTATTTTTCCTATAGGTAGTGACACTGAATGGGTTGTCATTGACAGACTGATGAAATAGGGCCACTTTATTCATATTCGGGTTACATTCTCAGTTTATGATATTGAAAAACTCTATATCCATGAGATTATATGACTCTACTGATTCTCTCATACTATTTTAATATATAGGTATTCTGTTTCCATGAAAAATTTATGTAAATGATGGAAGGAAACTATTGGAACATAGGTGAATCTTGGGAGATCCCTTCACCCTAAGACTGATGGAAAATTAGAACAGACAATAAAAGTTCTAGATGATTTGATCCAACCATGTGTCCTTGATTTCAATGAATCTTCGGAGAATCACATCCCTCTAGATGAGTTCACCTATAATAATATCTTCTAGGAGGAAATTTGGATGAATCCATTTGCGGCCTTGTACTGTTGGTCATTCGGTTCTCCCAGGATTCAGCTAGAGGTAGGTGAGTCACCCTAATATGTCGTTGTCTCATTCATGATACATAAGAGAGAGTTCAGATGATCAGAATGTGTATGACCATTTCTCAGTCTAGATAGAAATATTTTGTTGATCGACATCAATGACCTATACAGTTCGAGGCCAGGATCATGTTTTCCTCCAGGCACCATCCAGGATTGAGCACATACAGTTACCAAAGAATGTAAAGTTGTCCACTAATTACATAGGTCTATTTGATATTCTGTATAGAGTTGGGCCGATAATATTTAAGTTTCGTTCACCAAATATGTATTATGACATGCACAAAGTATTTCATGTTTTAAAGAATTATGAATATCATGTCGACAAGAATAATACTTTTGATCCTATGGAAGTTGAGTTTGGTGATTATACTACCTTTGAGGAGAATCAGGGATGCATTATTGTCCTTATTATGAAGGTTATATGATGCTGCTCTATCAAAATATTTTTAGAGATTTGGTATTGTGGACATGTAAAGGACATGACATGGGAGTGGGAGACTGTCACACATTCTCAATGTCCAAAATTGTTGTCAAACATTGTATAAACAACATTGAAAGGTGAAGTAAGGGACATGTTCCTTTTGGAGGGAAGACAGTAAAAATCTAGTTTTTTACTCAGGTATGGATCCTCTAAAAGTATAAATATTTTATTTTTAATTTATATTAATTCATAATGAGTTATTAAAGGTCTCAGGTGTGTATGTAAATGATTAGATTTTGGAATAATTTTTTTGGGGATACTATCCATGAAGCATGGTTAGTTCCTGGTTGGCACAGACTTCAGATAACATTGTCAATGGAAAATTTTGTACTAAAACAAATAGCATGGTTTGCATATGGTTTTATGAACTAACCGTGCACGTTACCCTTCTTCCCAATTAACCATGTAGGAAAACCATGAACATGCCATTTTTATGAGTAAATACTCCATTTTCACTTAATGATCTAATTAGATCCTTCCTTATCCTAAAATATGAGAACCATTTGTATTAACATATTTTCATCTTATTTTGGAGCTCTTTGAAGACCTATGTTAGGAAACAAGATATCTCCTTCATTAAAGATATAATTAAGCTTCCCTTTTTTAGGTTGGATGCACAAAATTAGGTACTCGAGCCCAATAATGCCTTTCTGATTCATAGATATACTCTGATCAGAGCCAAATGGAGGGACAATACTGACGGAGGAGAGTTATAAAAACCAAAGTTGGGTGACATATAATGCATCCCATATGATTGGTGTTTTTGGAATTGTCGTGTTGGTCCCACATATTTCATTTTGTGTAGTTTAGAGAATTTATATGCCATGGTTATAATCACTAGAACCACATCGATATAATCTGTCCATACATGTGATTAATTTTTGGTTGTTATCCCCACAAATACATTCATCAAATGTAGTATGTTATGCCATAGTTTTTATTTTATTTTTTCACACATTTGAGAAATTTTTTTTGGTGTACCTTGGCATGACCTTCTTATGGGAAATAATTTATATATTAAATGTATTGTTTATAATTATTATTGCATAATATAAAGTACCATTTATGTTCACCACATGACCATACTAAGGAATCTTCTTCAATTTGACAATGAAATTTGAAATTTGAATTTGTATCCATAGTATGTATATGAGATGGAATTAAATGTAAATTAATAGAAGGTTGAATATTAATAAAACCCCATACCAAAATAACTTAAGGTAGTATAATGAACCATGAATATTGTAAATGATTTAAATCGATAAAATGAATGTTTTTGTGATATTTTTCCTTGTCACATGAATGAATGTAATGTCTAGAACCGTATGACCTGATTATAATGTTGAATTATTCAAAGCCTTGTCACACTAACGAACATAATTTCATGAAAAAATGAAATATTCCACAACTTATTAGTCAAATAGTAAAAGACTGACTCGAGCAGTCCTTGGATTTGGATTGGATAATACCAAGTGCACTTGGGAACCCAATTCTAATTCAAGGATACTACATCAATAGGTTGAGACCCACCAAGATCTTGATCCTATTAAATTCCTTGGATTCCTGGTAAGACATGATAGGTTAACTTACATATTATCATAGGATGCCTTTAATACGCTTGTTTGATCCATAATTTACAAGTAGGATCCATGGTTAATTCCCAGGAGGCTGAGTAATTTCTTTTCATCATTATTCCTTGGATAAACTCCTTCTACCTTGTAGGAATGTCATAGTTGAATTCCTTATTCAATTCTCCTCAGATTATACTCTTTCCCTTATCCATGATATAGTTATTATTGATTTTGTGAACCTTCAGTTATACATTTTCTTGGTTATTAGCTTAGAAAATGATTATTAAAATACATTATTGATTTCATTATCAAAACATGGAAGCTTTAATATTCTAACATGTGACTTATTTATAAACTAGAATAATAAATTAATCTGATGGTTATGTTGAGATTCCAGTTGAGGGATTATGTAGGTATTGGGTATTTTTTACACTGTAATACATTACAATATATATCTATTCTTAAACACTACTATATTTCCATTACATGGGTTAGATGTTACTGATACAATTGGTGGTGGATCGCTGACATTTATCTCACACTCTCTCTGGGTGTTGTTTGGTACCTGGAGTAGATTGCAGGGTTATAGTTTTTCATAAAGGGAATCATACGGCTTCAAATACATGATTTCTGTCCATTTAGGCTGGAGCTTGATCGAAGATGACCAATATGAACCTAAATATTATTTGGGATAGTTTATTTATTTCCATTATACTATTGTAGACCTTATTATGTGTTCTATATTTTATCCATGTTTTCAAGTTTTTTTGTGACATGACATATCATAAATTGTTTAATGTTAATCCATTTTTTCCATTTTTTCTATTTTGTCCCCATTATTCATTATTCCTTCTATTTACATATATTTCATCCTCTATTTAACAGTACTTATAATCATCAACATTACTAAATTTTTTGTAATGATGTTATAGTATCCCCACAGACACACCATAGACCCTCACTTCTAGTTAGAAGCCTCTAAAATTCGGGGAGAGGTGCATGAGGCAATGTGGCCCATCAGGTTCGGGGAACTGATTAGATGGCATCTAGGTCCGGGACATCACAGAGATTCTCCTGAAATTTGATGGTGGTATTTATGTCACAATCCATACCAATACACACACACATATATATGTATTGATACTAGATATATATATATATATAATGTGACATGATCATACATATCAACTATGGGATGATGTAGGTAGACCTGCTAGGATTCCTTTAGGAACAAAAACAAGAGGATGTTTGATTATATAGTGTTTTTTTTACCTTCTTGTTATTACCTAAAAGAATTTTATTTATAAGAACCACTACTATTCCAAATAGAAAAAGTTAGTGGTCACGTACATAGATTTTTATCGCACAACCTACTCAGGTCAACCAAGTCAATTGAGAATATTATGTTGTTGCATGTACTAGATAAGGTATTGGCCATTCTATTGGTTATTGACTTATTCTATTTAGCTAGATACTAGGAGAAGATGATTAGGTTTACTCTCGAGATGTCCATAGGGATATTTATATCATTTTCATCCTTTTTACTGCTTTTTATCATTCTTGTATTTGTGTTATATTTTCTATACATCAAAATTACATGAATCCATATATTAGACACATACAATGAGTCTTTTTATGATTATGTTCAGTATTCAGTATTCTAATGTTATCTGTTTATATTTCTACTATATACTATAACATATTGTTTATGTTACACTTCATTTATTTTTCACTATATATTTTATCATCTCTATTACACTTACATGAGTTTATAATCTACACATTGCATTACCCATTCACCCTCACTGCTTGTCGGAATCTGCTGGTGAATAGAGAGATGTTCCTGCGGTCATCCGGCTAACCGGGCTAGGGGAACTTGACAAGTGGCATCAATGTCCTGGATGTTAAACTCTTAATCTTCAACCAATGGTGAACAATATATTATTTATATTTCGTTATCCTTTTTACCAATACAAACACTGAATTTATATAACATTATAAATATGGCCAATTAATGTCTCAACACCTATCAAAATTGAGCCCCAAAATATCACAGTGTAGTTCACAGCATTCACATACAAAATATGTTAGAAACATCATTTTTTATTCAACTTAAATAATGTACTAACATAAATTACCAAAAATAATTTAAAAATTAGATTCAAATTCATTTCTTATATAGGAAAAATATTATAGGACATATTCATAAAATCAAAAAAATGATATAAAAGAAATTCATGATTTCATAAACCACTTTTTCATAAAATCTATTATATCATTAATAGTAATCATTACATTCCAAATTAATTTATTATTATCGGTCATCTATTTATCCAAGATAAGCTCCATATTATCAAAATTAGAAACATAATATGGGTTATCTCCCCTTAATCAAAATTTTAAATTTCCATTAAATAAATTTTCTATTCCACCTGTATTATTTAACATATTCTTGGAACTCCTTAAATAAAATAGGTATTGAAATAATCTAATGATGTTTCATTATTTGACAAACCAAAATACCACTGATAAAAATATAATTATTTGAATTATAATACATATATACGATAATAAAACCACTTTATTGATAAATCATTAATTGTTATTGTTATTTTTATTCCAAAATGATTATTCATTTCTTATGTTATGTACAGTTTTTTTATAATCAATAATACAATAATTTCTCATAAAACTACCCTGACTTTATTTATTAATGTTCCATATATAAAATTGATATTCATAATTACCATACATTAATCATGTAAATTATTAAATAGTTTATGATGTCATATGAAAAGTAATATTCACATACATTTCATTAAATGAACACTTCAATTTACCTTGAAATTAGATTCTTATTTCCTTATTTTCTACATTCATAACTTCTTTAGATTCCTCTAGGAATTCACATTATAGTTTAATCCCGCATTCTGAAAACATATAAATATTAATTTTCTCTCACCATTGGTATCCACTTATCAAAATCATTGGGAACAATATCATTCTCTTCATTGGTGAGTATAAGGGTCGGTTTAGGTATAGATTTTTAATCGTGTTCTATGACAGATGATTTGGAATATCCAGGACATCATTCACTACCGTCTTCATACCAATTATCTGGTCATCCAAAAAATTCCAATAATATTCAATATTAACATCTTTACATAGTTATTTCATAGAGTAAGAATCCATAAATCAATGTTTCTGTAACACTTATCATTGTGGGAAAAACATAATTGTGAAAAGAAATTGTAAGGATGTCTAAATCACCACACCATATGTTAATTATATGATGTTTTTGGACTATCTGAGGCCATTAATGAACATAATATATTTAAATCCTTCACAATGGTTGATAATGTGTTGGATAATTTTCAGTGTATATCTCTCAAAAGTATCAAATTTTGTATGAAGTAATTCTCATTTCCATGCTCACATTCTTGTTTGATTCTACCTGAGTATGGCATTTTTGATGTTGTTATCATTATGTAAATCTATCCTAGAGTATAATGAAAAGGAATTATACATTTAGGGATGTATTTATCATAATCCAATCATTGATTAAAATAAAAAAATCTAGATACGATTCATATACATTTACTCATCATTAGATGAATCCATTGACATGTAGTAAGGAGTCTCACTGTGGTTTTCTCATACATGTTTCTAGAGGTCAAACTATAATTATCTTAGATACGATCAATTAATCCCAATTGTCTTATACATGGATATTATATAATTTTAGATGAATATTAATTTCTTTATACAAAAAAATACATGGTAACTTTAATTATTGGGAGCATTTGGAAATAAGGAAACATAAACACTGGTCCATAGGTGAGATACATAATCTCCCACAATGTTCATCCAAACATTCACCCATAATAAAAATATCATATAGAATGAATTTAATCATAATATGGGTAAATGGAACATAATAATGATTGAGACCTGATTCTCGATAAGGGTAAACAAGGGATATATGTAAGAATAAAATTTAAATAAGGGTATGAGAAAATGAAAATAAAATTTAAAAAAAAATAATGCATAATATTGATCATAATATAGCGTCATGAAATAGATATTACTAGTTAATTAGAAATAAAATATAATTGAATCAATAAAGATGATATATGAGACAATATGAAATTGGTTTTTTGGAATGTGTATAAAAATAAAAAATCATTTCTATATTAGAAAAGGATCATTAGCAGGACAATCATAGTGTATAAGTATCTTTACCAAACATGTATTACTACATATTCAAGTCTTGTATTATTGAATTGGGTTTACATCCCATTTTATCCTTATATTACAAAACTCTATTCACTTCATATTCAGTCACTAAATTAATTAACTAGTTTCACATCCCATTAAATTCCACCCTCTCTCAAGATATATAAATCATCACCCAGTGAATTTTTTAGAGATATAGGTACAACCTATCTCATAATTAAAATCATAATTATGTACGTCATAAGATCAATATGATTCTTCATATCATAATAGATGAAATAGAATGTGTATCATATAAATTTCATCATTCATACCTTGTGGAAATATGACTTTTTTCATAATCATTTCATAAAATAATAACCCAGGATAAAAGTTGCTTCATAATTATTTCATCATGGAATAACCTATGGAAGAAAACTAGGTTTCATAAAAAACATACCATCATAATGATAATTCATTCAGGGAAATAATATGAATGGAATATGTTGATCGTATTCCCATTAAATCAAGGGTAACATCAACATGTTTAATACTAAATAGAAAATATTTCTAAAATATCATATAAATAATTTGAATTGTAAAATAACCTTTCCCCTTTCAAAATTAATTTTTAAAACATAAAATATTTTTAAAAATTTTATATTTGAAGATAACCTTAAAAATAATGGATGATTTCAAAATAACATTCAGTAGCTTTTAGTGACAAAAAATATTGATATTGTATTCAAAAAATAGCATTTAAAACATGAAATGAATTTTTAAAATCATTTAACATTGTTTTGAAAATTTAATTAAATTTTGAAATACATTTAAATTAATGTTACCATTGAAATTTTAAAATTGAATCCTTAAAAGTTTCATAAAATGTTTTAAAACACAACACATTATAAATATATTTTCCATTGAAATTGACCAAAATACATAATAGTAATCACATAAAAAAAATTTTACACAACTTTTTCATAGAAGGACATGACATCATTAAAATTGTAAACAACATAACAGAGTTACAAATCCATGATCAAATGTTTTTTTATTTGGATAATTAGTCTCATAAATAAATTTTAAAAAATATAAAATAAAATTCATTAATTAGTTATTCTTTAGATACTTAGTGGACCTCTCATTTTCCATAAAAATAATAACCCGAGGAAGCTCATTAATTAATGCATAGATATAAAATCTCATTAGTATGACAAATAAGAACATGAATAAATAGAAAACGGGTCATTATAATCATCTTCATCACACCATAAGCATATGTTAATAATAATAAGCATGAGTGGAATAATTATATAATGAAATGGTATATTTTAAATTATAAAAATTAAATATTATATCATGGTGGTAAAAAACAAATAATTTGGAAAAAAAATAAAGAATCATGTTAATACATAACATATTATCATAATCATAACATCATCATTTTGAAAAATTATAAAATCTTTTTCACATACATTTCACATTATCTCATGAGATCCATCACATTACCAACTTCAATTTTGGGATATGTAAATCCAAGCCCACCAATCAGTTTATAAACTCAAGCATTCGAAAAAGTATGTATTACTATCATATATGTTAAATTACCCTTGAAAAGGAAAAGGTTTCATTAGAATTTAATAAATAATATATTCTTGAATAAATTTGGGGTTTCCACATGTAAATGTTAAAAATATTCATGATATAATAATCATTTATCTTGAGTGAGGAAGAATCAAGTTTGAAGGGATTTAAAGTGAGATTTTTATAAAAGTGTTCTTTTACAAGAATCATTATGGTTTCTATAAAACCATATTGACAAAAATAATAACCTCTAATAAAAAATCTGTGTATAATGAATCTGTATTTATGGGAAATTAAATTAATATCCATAAAATAATTGTTTACAAAAGTGGAAACCCATAAATTGGAGTTGTGTTCACGAATCCCTTTACCTTTATTCAGGCTATATTTCAGAGCTTTTATACCTCTTGGAGAATAAAACCAAATTTATTCTAACATTGATCCATAATTGTATTATAATAATTTATAAAAATATTTATCAACTTTAATGGTTTGATTATATTGTATACTTTTCTTTTATGAAATTAAATCCTTTTCAAATATTATTTCGATAAATTTTAATAGTTTACATTTAAATTACTATTTTAATTAATGTAATTTATACATTAAAATAATTTATAAAATATTATTATATTTCATATAATTTTATGTTTATAAATTATATATATTTTATAATTTTCATACTTGATAATGGTTATATGGGTTGACATGGAAATGCCTCTATAGGTGGTTAAATATCCATTGATGAGACATTGTTGGGAGAGAGGGAAGACACATATTAAAATGTATATATATAGTTGTATGGTACTTCAAGTGGGTAAAAATAATTAATATAATATAAGAATACTTCCTATTTAAATAAATTAATGTTTTTTCTAAAATAATTGATAGAAAATGAAAGCGATGGGGAATAATAAATAAAAAGAGAGATAAGTTGGCCAAAAAATCATCATTCCCAGTGTAGCCTCTCTTATGTGACACCATAACTTCTTTTTGATTAAATTCATATATTATAAAATACCTATGGTTTCTAAGAGGCATAGGAGTGATGATTTTTAAATATATTTTTATTTTGTATTGGTGAAATGAGTGGTTTTCCAAGGAATGGGAGATGGGTTATTTATACTTGAGGAGAGGGGTATATGTAGAAAAAATATTGACAGAAATATTATATAAATGGTTAAACATAAAATAGTAATTATTTTTCAATATAAATCATACATTTACATAATACAATTATTTTTTGACTTTAAAACAAATTTATAATTCAAATTCATTAATTTAATAAAAAGAAAATATAAAATAATAGAAAATTGACATTTGAATGAATCAATATAGTCTGTAGGTTTTGGAAAAAAAATTCAATTTTGAAAATTGTTTTTATTTTAATTTAATTATCCATTTTAGAAATTAAACGTATAATTGATTAATGTAAATTCATATAATGTATTATGTCATTATAACATCATGAATTATGTTTTTTTGATTAACAGTACTATATGAAAATTTGAATATTTACTATTCACATAAAAATTAAATTATTTCAATATATTACTAATAAAATAATACACGTATAACATTGATGTGATTATTTAAAAAATTATTTTCATTACATCAGAATAAATTTTAAAAATTAGTAATTTTAATTTTTAATATAAAATTAATTATTTTAACAAGATAAATTAAACTGGGTTTTTATATTATTTCAATATTTAATCATGATATTTTTTAACACTATAAAATATATATTTACTTAAATCAATCATGATAAATATATTAATATAAAAATTTGATATTTTTATGTGATCATCCTATTCATATGATTAAGTTACTATTCCTAATTGTTGGGATACTGTTACTAACGGTCAGGTTACTATTTAAATAATCACTTTACCACATATATATACATCTACATTCAATAATTATTTATTTAAATCAATTATTCTAAAGGTTTTATATTTTCTTTTCCTATAATATTTCCTGGTTTAGAAATAATTTTTTTCTATTATGGAGTCTATTTGATGGGTTTCCAAATTTTGAATTTATATTTTATATTTCCATTTAGATTTATAATGTTTTAAAATTTAATAAGATTCATCAATTGATAATGTTAAAATATTTACTGAGGAAATAGTGTTTTTGTCTGTTTCTATATATTTTTCATGTGAATAATATTATATAAAACAAATTTATTCTGGAAATTAATTTTCCTAACAAACATTGCTGATTTCATTCTCCCACACTTTATAAATTTCATCATTGAAATTTTGACACATATTATTACTTTAGAATCAGTTATAATTCATATGTTACAGTGTTTTCTTGGATTCCTATGTCTCGGTCCATACTTATCATTCATCAAAAACACTCTGACAATGCGATTTTAATTATTGCATAGAATGTTGTTTATATGGTCAAAAATCATCACCCTGCATTGTCATTATTTGAGGTCATTATTCAGTTGTACGACCTATAGATTTATTATTTGTGAGGTTTCATGTACGTTCATCCTCTATTGTGATATGTGGAACATTTTTTGAACTCAATCCATACTTGGAGGAAGCACAAGCCGATTGGCCGATACTCCTATGTGATCAAGGATCTAATATGGGCCAATGTTCCTTAGGCTATGATTCATATTCCTCCAAAATCATATGACTCCCTTACATGGTGATACTTGGAATAAGATGTAGTATCCAAATTCAATCATCAAGTCCCTTTTATTTTTTTCACCATATCTATTTTTCTGAATATTAGTATATTTTAAATATTTTCAGATTGCTTTGAACTTCTATTACATCACTTGAATAAATTAATGTCAAAGAAGCATTCATTCACCAACATAACAAAAAAAATTGGTGTTATTAATCACTTCACATACATGTATTATTATATATATATATCCATTTTAATACTCTAATGGACGCAAATATTTATGATAGCTCAACCAAAGGGGGATGATAATACCATATTAATTTTAAATCATTTGATCTATCAATTCAAATGTCTTTGTGATTCTAAATATTCATTTCATATTGTACATTTATATGGGGGATATATTTCATGATGAAATTCAATTAATAACTCAAATAATGATAAAGTATTGTCAAATATATAGAGTCGAAACACAGATCATGATCAGAGAAAAAATAGTGGTACACAATTTATCTTGATGATTTCCTTTATATATACAATGGAATGTTGTTCAAATGAGATATTATCTTGAATATAGATAATGTGGTATTTAATTATTAGTTAATCCACCAAACCCCTTATCATATAATTTCATTTGGATATTTTTTGGAGTCCAGTGACAATGTCCATAGTGAGAATATCTAACCTCGAGCTGGATAGAGGTAATGGCTACATCATACCTCTGAAATTATGTCACTCTTCATTAATATTATAAAATACTAAACAATGTGAGATATACTATGAATTATAATTCCCCTTATTGACACACAAAATCTGTTTTCGAAGATCACAATATATCTTGGTACTTCAAGGATGGATGGAGAATGATGAACTATGTAAATTATTAAATGTCCCCTTCTTTATCCCATCTGAGGAAAGAACAAAAAGGATTGTTCCAAACCAAATTGCACCATCATTATCAATATGAAACACTTATAGTTTCACTTTAATTACTATAATTACCTTTAATTTAACTGCTGATCATCCATTTTCCCCTATATGATTTTCCCTTGGATGGATGGTTGGGAATTATTAAAAGGAATGTAGGATGTGTCCCCATCCTTTTTGATTTACGTATCTATTCATTTCATTTAAATTAATATATGGTCATTATCAATCCTCCTAATGGATAGTGTATAATGTTCATTTCAACTAAGATAATCAACTACTTATTTTTCTATTCATTAATTATATTCAATAGAGGATTTGTAGTCCTTGGGATTCCCTAATTATATTCTTTATCTCATGTTGTTCTCATTTTTTTGAATATAAAAATTGTACTCTTATGATACATATATATTTCATTGTTCACACTTTAGAGATAGGTCCACCAAATATTTTTAGATAATTTTATATCTTTTAAAGGATTATCAAGTGTCAGATAGTTCTACTCATTGATCTTCAACATTCATCATACACAAGAAAAACATTTATAATTCTATATGAATACAGAAACCAAGGCAGTCATTGATTAATTTTTTTATATCACAAAATCTTATCCACCTATTGGTAGAGTGATTATAGGTATGGTGATTAGTCATTATTTGGGTTCTTGAATCATTACTCTACTTATTTCAACCAGACATTCTTTACCCATTTCTTTGTCAATATAGTTAGAGGGGTCAAAAAATGTGATCAATATTTCAGAAAACATAAGTAGTACAAAAATAATCCATGAAAACTACATATTTATATGAAACTAATGGCTCTACTCCATTCCACAATTATCATTTTCATTTAGTGATACATATAAATTCCCTCAATTTTGATCACATGAACTATGAATGTGACAAATACATCAAAAATTTAACAATTTTTAAACATTGAATATGTTTTCTCACTCACCAATATCTCTAAAATAATACATCAGTAATCTTCATGTCACTCCATTATCTTATATGAAATTAGAATAACATAGTTAAAAATACCAATCATTTATAAGGGGTAGTCTCTATATAATCTATTCATCAATCCAGGATGATTTCAGTTGAATTAGTAATTCTGATGGGAATAAATATGAACACATATTATTCATTACTCATATAGATTTTAGACATCTAAATATCATCCTTATTAAATATAATTTGATGATATCTATTATGATTATTTACTAGTGAGAATTTTTGGACTCCTTGTAGTTGACTGAACAAGTCATCAATCATTGGAGGAGGATACTTGTTCATTATAATGATTTCTTTTATCCCTGGGTATTTAATAAAAATCGACATTTATCCATCCTTCTTTATTAAAAATATCACTAGTGAACCAAAATGTGTTGTTCTATGGTGTATGAACCATTTTCAAAAATTCTCAAGAAACTAAAAAATTATCACTTTTAGTTCGACTAGGTCATCATGTAAGGGCATTCTGAGATAGTGTTTTCTCACGGTATGAGCTCGATTGAGATATCTACCTCATTATCTAGGGGAATTGTTGGTATCTACTTGGAAAATAAATGAGTCCATTACCTAAAAATGTGAATTTTTTCTTTGTTGATACCTTCCCTTGAATCAAACAATTGGGAAAGGAATTATTTTTCGTAGGTTATAAATAGACACATTATTGAGAGATTATCTGATGGATATTGATGATATTCTTGTTCATCTATATTGAAACATTGGATGGTTTCTAATATGATAAAATATTTCCTTTTCTTAATAATTGATGTGTACTCTATATAATGATAGAAAATAATTTCCTAGTATAACATCAAATTCTACCAAGGGATATATTAAGAGATTCCCTAGAATATTATTCCAATAAATTCTTATAGGATAAGAGTCCAATACATGGGATGAAATTATTTTGACACTAGATTTTCATTCTGACATCTCTGCATCATGGTATCAGGTAATTTAATCTGCAGTTATATAAAACATAAATGATATTAATTAATTAATAGATCTAAAATCAAATAAAATGTTTTATGTTATTCAATGAATAAGAAATGTACTTCCTATTTCGTAATTTTATAGCTCCAGTTCGAAACTAGTGATGGATTAATAATTACCATTTTCATTTTAGTTTTGTGGATATTGATGCTGATTACCCTTATTGACTCGAGGATTAGTGAATTAGATTGAAAAGTTACCATTCTCTCTATAGTTTAAGAATTGAACCATCAAAGCTGAATTAGAAGGTTCCCTCTATTCCCCCACCATGTCAGTTGAAATCATTATGTCTCATGAAAATTCATGAGATTGATGGCCTTCTCTAATACACATGAATAATTTCCCTATCCCATTGAGATAATTCCCATTATTCTTCTTCTCAACTTTTTGACATGTGGTTGGTTAGATAATAATTCCACAATTTTAGTTGGTCCCACCTTCTTCAAACTCTATAATTCTATACATATCAACAAACCCATTTGACTATTATCACAAGTCAATCTCGATATGAAGGTCACATGAAAAAACTTCTTCATAACCCCCAATTTCTCAGCTTGTTAGATAGTCTTGAAGGTTTGGATTTAAACCACTAATGTTTATATATATTTTTCAATCATTGTTGATACCCAAAACTGAAGTATATATTGAAAGGCCTGTTGAGATTTCTTCATAAATCGTGATAAATTTAAGAACCTTTTTTTCATATATATTATTTCTCTTTCAATATTTTATAGAACACTCCAAGAGAAATGATTGTTAAGAAATGTTTTTATAATGTATCACCACTCCATATCTTTAATATCCTCATTTGTCTGGGATATATTTACCAATACCAATAATTGATTAGATTCTACACTTGAAATATAAATTTAAAGAGTAACCTTCACTTTCTAAGAATAATGGATAAAAAAGCATTCTCCATTGAGTTAAACCTAATTTTCATTGACAATTGTATTAGATGATCCAAAAAAAATCTGTGGTTATTGTTATATGAATGAATCAATAGCATGTCGATTCATATTCCGTTATAGTGGGTGTTCGACATGATTTTGGTTATTATAAATATCCTGATATTGCTCGTTAATAATAACCATAATGTGTTGAACTCCACCCCTCATGGAATTATTGATGTTGATTAGACAATCATTTCATTTAACCTCACATTGGCTATTGGAATGGTTTCTCCATATTACCATCATATTATAAAATAGTAATGTTTTATGTAAGTAAAAAAACATGAATAAATAATTCATTCATTTGTGAAATAAACTCTAACGAAATATATTTTCGGATCCCAATGATAGTAAATTTCCAAAAATATGGAATATAAGATGTTTATGTATATTTAATCTTATCTTATTGGTATTTACTAATGTTTCTTTATCATAATTCACAAATTAACTATATTGTTCTGTAATAAAAACAATTGTGAGAATAATTTTTCTTATATGGTTATTACATAATTTTATGATAAACAACATAATAGAATTATAGATCTAACAACAAATTGGTTACTATATTGGGACAATAAAGCTCATAAGTAAAATTCAAATAATAAAAAATATTCATTTAATAATTCCTACTTCTCTCTGTTCTTTGAAGACCTATCAATACACATTGTACAAGTAATCACTTTAGAATACACATGAATGAATAGGAAGCCCAATATGATGATAAATAAGTACATGAATCAATATAAAATGGTGAGAATAATAAAAATTATAATAAAATTAGAATATTGTAATCAACATAATCATAATAGGAAGCATTATATAATTTCATTTAATGTGGAAATAGATGAAAATAAAACATCATTTAATAGTGGTCAAAATCACACATTATTCTGGACAAATCTATAATCATGTTCATGGATAACAAATGTTTATATGAATACCATCAAGATTGTAATAAAATATAGAATAATGTTCTATAATATTTCACATTATCTCATGAGATAAAACACATTACCTTATTAATTGGATAAATATATAATTCTATTCCCACTTATCACATCATAACTATACGTTTTGATGAATAACACATAGAACATATTATAATCTTAGCCATAAAATAAAATATGGATATTTATGGGGTTCATAATAATTTCATAAATAATATAATCATGATTAAACATTGCATTTCCAAATATAAAATTCTGAAAATAATCATTTTATCAGAATCACAAAACCTGATTGAAGAAGAAACAAATCACAGGGGAATCAAGATGTGTTTTGGATATAACAAATCCTTTTGAAAATTCATCACATTGTATAAAAAACTGATTTGGATACATGTATATCAGCAAAATAATTAATGATAGATATTGAAACTATATTTCAGGAAAATTAAATAGATATACACACAAATATTGTTGAAAATGAGGTGAAACCTAAGAAAGGGAGTTGGGTTTTAGAATCAGCATACCATAACCCTCACTTAATTTCATTTATTTTATACCTCCAAAATAATAAAAATATATTAATGAAAACCATGATAATGATGTTTAATATAGTACATTATAATAATTTTTATCATATATAATCAATTTATTTTATTTTTTAATTTCCATTGATGAAATTGAAGTATTTACATATAATATTTTACTTAATGATATTTGGTTTTCATTGATATTTATATTTTATTAAATGTAATTTATTAATTGTTATAATTAATTATAGAATATTAGAATGAATATAACTTTTTTTATTTATTTCATATTTTTTATAATATTCATCAATTATTATGATTATATTTTTTGACTTGGAAATGTGTATGTATGTGGCTATCTGACCTTTGATGGGACATTATTAGGATTTTCGGTATTATATGTTTATAATTAATATATATAATATTATGATACTAAAAATATGATAATTAATTTTTATAATGTTTTATTACATCATAGTTAAATCATTCATGGATCGGTTAGAAACAGTTGGTGGGAAAAGTAATAGAAGAGGGAGAATAAATTAATAAAGAGGGATGTGGATTAGAACTTACTTAATCCTTGGTGTTTCTTCTCATGTACAACATTATAAATTCATAGTGATTGGAGTTGGATTTATTCATTATAATAGTATGGACACTAAGAGACTCATGAGGGATGATATTTGGATTTATAATGGGTGGGTGGAGTGGGTTTCACTGTGGCGAGAGAAGTTATTTATACTTGAGTATAAGGATATTTTTGAAGGAAATATTTAATAAAAAATATTTCAATGTTGAAACCCGTAATAGTGATATTAAAATATGAATATTATATTATTATTATATTATTATTTTAATAATTTAAATACATTATATATATAATTCATTAATTTATAAAATAAAATGTGGTAATGTAAAATTGATATTTTAAAAATAACTTTTGACTTTATGTTTTGGAATGATATTTAATTGTTTGTAAATTTAGTTTACACTATTTTAATTTAATATTAATTAAATATAATATTTAATAGATGAAACTATATTTTTTGAAATTATTATTTCAATACAATATCATGAATTATCTAATTTGAGTTACACTGTTTATGTGAAAAAAAATGTGTTTTTACTATTCAACTGAAAATTGAACTATTTTAGAAAATTAGCAAAAATCATACATTGATAATTTTATAATTATAATTTGAATAATTATAAACATTTTATTAAAATAAAATTATATAATCATAAATTTTTAATTTTAGTATAAAAAAAATATTTTTACTATATAATGTTAAATAATTTTATAAATAAATTTCTAACTTTTGAATGATTCACTTGATAAAATCTTCTTTTTTGTTTTGATTGCAGAATTACTTTTCAATGTAATTTTCATAATAATATGAATTTAATTATGTAAAATGGATTAAATATTTCAAATAATAAGATCCAAATTATGTTATATGGTCAATTTAGTTTTTATCTAAAAAATTGACCATGGTAAAAATATATATATACATTTGTTTATGTAAAATTGTGACAATGTTAAATGTAAAATTATAAAATATTAACATACATATAAATTGTGTCATTTAATGGTTGTTTGAAGTGTGGATATACAAACACCATAATTAAATCATTAAGTTAAATTTTAGTTAGTTGAAATTAAATCCACCTCATTGTGGTTAGTTTTAAATATAAAATAATATATAATTTAGTCACTTGAACTCATCTCACATCTTGTATAAATACCACCAATAACCTCGCCATTTTGACACCAATTGGCCCTTTATATCCTCAAATAACTCCCCAAACCTTTCATAATCACTATCTACATGTCATTTTTCTTTGGGTCACAACAAAATGCCAAATCCAGTTCGCATAATTGAATTTAAATAAGGTGAAATTCATGTGGTAATTTTCTCAAAATATCTCTCTTAATTCCTTTATTTTGCTACTTTATCCTCACCTCCTTCATCCATCAATTCGTGATGACTCTATAATAATGTATATAATGTAATTTTGGTTTCTAATTGAATATATCATATCCATGTCCTTTCTCACTCCCACTTATTCAATGAAATGAAATTTTATTCCATGTTATGTCGGTTAATCGACTCTATGATTTTTATTTTTGTTCTCTTTCCATTATAGCCTTATTGGATGGTATTAAAACGTTTTATATGGCTAATTATATATATATATATATTAAAACCTATTTAAAAATATCTAAATTTTATTTTATTCAATATTTCTTGCCTTCCAAATTGTAATTATTTGATAACATATTTTGTGGAAGTGTAGACAACTACCCCCTCAAATTAATATGTTTCATTAATTCTATATATGGATCATTTTAAGCATAATATTAATATAAATATGTAACATGTATTAAATTGATGTGATACTATAATTATAATATACATATATTCTATTCACTTATTAATATTATAATATGATAAAGAAAATAGAAAAAACATTCATGTGTACGTACGACCTACCATATCCCTGAACAATGTATGACAATTATTTTATCTATCTATTATATATATTTATATAATTAATATATAAGATATATAAATTATTATATAAATTAAAAAATTAAGGAAATAAATATCTAAATAATATTATCAAGAATAACATGTCAAAACAAATATGATAAACCACAAGATTATTACATTGAACAGTGCTTTGACATGGAATTATTAAATTAATGTGTCATATAATGTCATAAATGAATGATATACGATATCATAAATACTATTATCATTATTTTATATGTCAAATTTTTTTTAACCCACTATATTGGTGATTTCGACACATTCATAATAAATCAAGCATTTGGTAAGGAATTATTTTTTCTCACTTTTAAATATGTGGGATATTTTTCTTTATACACCACATATTTATTTTCTATGTTGTTTATTTTGACCATTAGTGTCTTAATAATTATTATAGGTATGGTTATGATATTTAAATTTGAATATAATTTTATATATTTTATATGGTATATTATTATACAGAATAAAAATATGTAAGGGGTAATTTAAGAATCTCTTTTTTAACCGATACATTTTATATGTATTTATTTACATGGTTATATTTATAATCTATATCCATGTTTTCAAAATATATATTAAAAAAATATTATTTCTAATATTAAAAAAAATTATTACATTTTACCAATCGGGAACTTTTATAAAATGTTTTAAAATAATCTTTTGTCATTTTTGATATGAGATAGTTTTTGATTTTTTCGGAACAATTACGAGTAGATTGTTTTCATCTAATTCAATATGAATGTATTTTTATGTTTTAATAATTACAAATTTCCATGAATATTCTATTATATTATATATTATAAATTTTCAAAGAAATTAATATCATTTAAAATTGTTTAAATTATTATTAAAAGAAATCATATTTGAAGAAGAAATGATATTTTCCTCAAGAATAAATTTAAAATGTTTTATCAAATTTATTGTCCATTTAAGTTGAAATTATTTAATAAGGATTTCTTTAAAGTAAAATATCCTTATTATTCATATGGGTTGGTTATGTATATGAAATTTATGAAATCTATTTTTTTTCTAGTTTATGTTATGATTGAATGTTGTATGAGAGACTGATTTGTTCTCTTATGTTATGAAATGAGGAGTGATTTATTTTTTTGCGGAACATGTAGGAATGATTTCATTATGAGAAGGGTGGGACCTATATCACACTCTAGTTCATTGAATAAATATGGATAACTCATGTGGTATGTATGTTATGCAAGAACCTAATGTTATGTTCCCAATTCTATGAGTAGACCTAGTTTTCATGTATTTTATTTTTTGAGTCGACATGGTTTCTATATCAATATGTTTATACATGATTTAACCTGTTACTATTTATACATATTCAAAAAGTAATAAATTTATTTTTTCCCAAAATTTCATGTTTTATGTAAATGGTTTGATCATATGGATTATTATCTTAGATTTTCCAAATGATTCATGTTTTCATTTGATATGAAGTGAATGCTCTACTAATGTTTTGATCACATTATCATACACATTAATATCATGATTAGGTATTCATATCATCCTTTTTTAACATTACTGAGCATCTGAGACAACCCCTTTTATGTTAATTTTCCCCATGATTTGAAGAAGGGTATTAAGTAAGATCTATCCAAATGGCGTTCTAGTTAAGATGGATAAAGAAGGAAAACATGTAGATGTTTTATATACCAACTGTTTTGTATCCATGTTTCCAAATACACTAAACAAATTTGTCCTTTGGTCATATTTTTTTATCTATTAAGTATTCCTAAAAAATAATGCAATATCCATGTATTTTAAGATTGGGTAGTTACAAATATGTTTGAATCATTTACCACTAAATGGATGAAATATGAATTTATTTAATTGTTATAAATAAATTTGTGGAAGATATAATTTTTATAAATTTTATATAATTTCATAAAATCTCATTGAATAAAAAATAACAATAATGTCAATTTTAATATTTTTCATTAATTTTCAATTTCATTCAAAAATATTTCCCGTCAATTATGGAATTTGAATAAGTTGTTTGAAGTAATCTGTAAAATGGTAGATTTTTTTAAATTAAATGGAAATGTGTATTTCATTCAATTTTATTCACTTTTAATGTTTTTAGTATCATTTATTTTATATTATTGTAAATTACATAAATATAATATTTGTTTTTCTTAATAAATTAATGTAATTATTTCAACTAAAAAAATTAAAATAAAATTACTTTATTAAATATATAATTTTTTTAAACAATTTTAAAACTGAACATCTATCTTTTTCCTATCATAAGGAATTATATCTATTACCTGGAATAAAAGTATCTTTTTTTCAATTTCATTTTTTAAATAATTATTTGCGAACTTTTAAAAGGAAGGTGGAAGGAAATTAAAACATAGTAGGGGCATTGATTAATAATATTTAAATAAATTATTTCAATAAAAAAATGATAATTCTTATTTTATGTTTTTACTCATAATTGTAGTTTAACTACTAAAAACCCCATTATTTACTTTAGCTATGATAATTAATTTTTACGCCATTCATCATTCATTTCTGTCCAAAATTTATATGGAAATATTAAACATTATACGTTATTCTTATTAAATTCATTTAAAATATTTTTTAAAAAAATTCATATGACTAGGACTAATTTATTTAAAATTAATCACATAGACATAATAAAAAATTTTGTTTTTAATGTGAAAATTTTGAAAATTTTAGAAACTTTTTTATATCCAAATTCAATGAAAAAATAATAAAATGGATATAAATGTGATGAATATTAATAAATATTCCTTGAATTAATTTAAAACCATTTTATTATATAATTTTATTTATAAATTTTTTAAAGGAAAAAAGAAATGTTTTAATAAAAACAACATATTTCAATTTTTTAAAAAATAACAATTTTAGACAAATCCCTAAATTAACAGTAAGATATATTTTTTATTTTTTATTTAAAAAAGATTTCTATTTTAAAATTTTATTTTAGTAAAATTTGAAAAATTAATTTTCTAAATACATGTTCCATAAAAAGGATAAAAAACTATTTAGTGAAAAATACTATTTGAAGTATAAATTTGGATTTATTTTAATATCATATCTAGAAAACAATTTATCTTAATGTTAAATATTTTAGAAAATATATAATATATATATTTGATCAATATAAATAACTAAAATTGAAGTGGTTAATTTATTTATTTAAAAAATACATTTTCACATGAAATAGTTTTTTAAATAATTATTTCCTTCTATTTTAAAAAGGGATCTATTTTAATCTAAAATTTCATGATCATTATATTGAATTTTTTAAATCATATTTTCATAATATATTTAGTCATATGAATACACTACATTCTAATGGTTATTTGATATCTGTTAAATTAAACAATAATATTTGCATAGTATGTCAAGTTTCGTTTAAATGCAATGCCACATAGAAAGAATGAAAAACTCATAAATGTGTGAAACAAAATCCAAAAATATTAATGAATATATCACAAGATAAAACAATTTTCCATGTAACATAAACTATAAAATGATTAAATATATTTTAAAAAATTATTTCACAAAATCGTGGTGTGTTACATGATATGTCTTTGAAGAGAACAAGCTTCTAAATATTTTTTATCATATGTAGATATTGTATTAGTTTCTATAAATAAATAGATTCAAATTTCTATGCATTATATCTTCCATTGAAATAATAAAATAATTAATTTTTTTTGAATGATGGAAAAATAAACCTATTAAAAGATAATAAAAAAGGGATGGTATTTTTAACATGTGAAAATTGAAAAAAAACTAGGTACTTTCTTAAGGGAAACGTGACTCTATTTCATGTTCATTGAAAGGGATAATATGACTCCTTAATATATTTAGATTAATTAAAAAAATAAAATAGCGCATCAAATGTATGGTAATTTGGTGTTATACATTAAAATAACCCCATAGTTAAGGGAACCATCCACTATAGGATTGAAGGGCTAAGACCATGATTTTTTTACTATAGAAAATGTTGATATTTCCAAACACATTATGGAAGGTATATTATTCATATCCTAATATTTAACTAATTAATTATTATTAATTTGATATTAACACTCTATTATAAAATCAATTTTTTAGAAGAAAAATGGTTATTTCTCTACCACTATAAGAATTGTACTTACAATGAAGACACATAATGGAAATTATGCTGCAATAAGGATTTATTTGTCAGTTCAAAATATGACGCATAGACATAACATATTTGATAACATGTTTATTAGTCTAGTGGTTGTGTATGATATAATCCATAAGTTTTATAGAAAATATTATTTTTAATGAAATAAAATTTATTTTTTAAAGAAATTGAATACGATTCATCGGGAATATGTGGATTCCCTTTACCTAACAGTATATATTAAATAATCTCAATAGATATTACATCTACCTCCAGTATATATTCTTATGAAAATTCTTATATGAAAAGTGTTGATAAAATATCTTAATTGGATAATGTATCTAGATAATATAGTATATACCTATTGTGTGGGAATATATTGATGTCTTTCTTGATGAAAATCTTCTATATACACCTATTTAGGAATTTCAATTTCCTACTGATTTCATCAATGGTAAAAATATAATATATAATCTCAAGGGTTGTGTTATAAGGGAATAATATGACATTTTGTTACACTATTTGGTCCCTTAATACATTTTTATGATGAAGGATAGGTATGTGAGATTATGCACTGATTAAAGAAAAATCAATTCCTTTACAACAAATAACAATTACCATATACCTAGTATTAATGGATTATTCAATAAAAGACATATAGCTCAATATTTTTTATATAGCTAACTTCTTTATAGCTAAAATCAACTACAAATTTAATGTTTATATTAAAAAAACTTTTCAAAAGTGGTAAAAAATTGTGAACTTATAGTAATATCCTATTGATAGACTAATGCACCATATATCTTTATGGAACTAATGAAAATAATAGATATGAAATAATTTAATAATTCCATTTAATTTTTTATTCAATATATCATGATATAATATGTAATATATTATGTATATATATGCCTTTTTTGAATCAATCATAAGATAATAAGAGTAAATGGGTTATATAGAAAATTTGGAATATATGAATTTTGTCTTCATGATATTTTTAACCTTGGTTATATTATATCTCTGTATGGAATGTTTTATGATCATCCAATGAAAAATAATGTGTTGGAATGGCCATTGAAAATTATGAAAACTACAGTATTCAGTTTTCATAGGTTTATCAGTTAATAACGATGATCAATTCAATCATTTTCTCTACCAGATATCAAATTAAACTGGACGACACATAAAGGTGTTTAGATTATATAGTCAAAAAATGTAAATAGTGTTTTTAAAAATTACATAATATATTGGATAAGAAATAGAATGAAATTTACCATAAGGAAGGGTGGTGTTTGTGATATATACTGAATCATCAATAAAGGTACATGGATGATTCAATGTGTAAAACTATATATTCATTTCAAATTAATTAGTACTTCTAATATTATATTGAAATTATTAATAAAACTATGATCGTTATTTGGAAACTATAATATTTTCATTGATTATATTTCAAATAAAAAATTTAAAATATATATTTATATCAAAATAATAAAATGAATATCCCAATAGAAAGAGATCATCTTGATTAAAATTGAATTTCTATAATTACCCAAGGATCGTGATTTCATGATTCAGTACAATCCTGTGAAGGGAAATCATGTGGTTAATGCATTTAGTTGTAATGATTATGGATTTGTGAATAAAACGAGGAATGAAAAAGATATTATATTAATGGATTGATTATAGTAAGATATTAAAGTCCATAAGTAAGGTGAAAATAAATTCTTGCTTATAATATTATATAATTTTTTTTATTAGAGAAAAAAGTATCATTCTTGGTTATTAGAATTTTCAAAATATAATTAATTTGTTGAATTTTGGGTAGCTAGAAGACATTATATATAAATATATTATATTAAAATTTATATATATGTCACATGTTCGATCTTTGAATGAGATAAAAATGAAATATTTTATTAATCTCAAAGGTAAAACTTTTCTATACACCCAAGTATAAATAAAATCAATTGAGATTTCAAGGAACATTTTCTGTTGGATAATATTAAAAATGTAATTTCATACATGGTACTAGTAGGATTTGATTATGATTATATAAATGTTTAGAGAAAAAATCCTAATATATTCATTCACATATTACCCATTCCATTATTGAAATGGGATGATATTAGTATGGAAATTATCACAGGACTTCCGAAAATATTTGGGAATTAATAATTCTGCATTTTTTATTATTAACATATTTTGAAAATCATCACACTTCCCCAATGTAAGTGAATATGTACCTCTTGAAAAAATAATGTGAATAAATATTAATTATTTCTTGATAAATTATTATGATATATTAATTATATTATACAATTAAAAAATTATTACATTTAAATTACGGATAATAATTTAGATGGATCATTATTTTGGGATATATTTTATCATTTATTTCATCCTAAGATTGATGTAATATGTAAGAGTGAAATTTATATAATATAACACACGTATATGTTGTTCTCAATTTCGATTCGAGATATATTGGATCATTATATACATTGATTGGAATTTTCATATAAAAATGGAATCCATTTGATTTTTCCAGTGGAAGCATATGATGAATTATAAGGGAAATAATTTTGATTAACAACATGATGTGTTTATGTTGGTTGAAAAAATATTTTATCCAATTAATTTATAAGGATTCAATGAAAAAATTTAAAACTATTTATGGTTATATTTTATGATTTCGTAGAAGAAAATAAATAGATATACAAAACTAATGGATGGATTTATAATTTCATGTTGGGGATCCTGGTATATTTGAGTAGTCTCCATGGAATAATATTTTATATTTTAATATGAAATACTATATACATCCTAGTTACATGATTCCTATTTAGATCATATAAATAAAGAGATATACGGTGTACCATTTAGCAATAATGAATATCCTCTCTAAAGGTGATGTTATTTTATAAATCTAATTATTTATGGTTTTCTTGTTACACAATTCTCATTTTCTCACCTCTAATGAAAAATAAATTTTACCTACTTGATATTTATAATAAATTAATGTCTTGATTCTTCAAACTATAGTGGACCATCTACAAAATTATATTACCTGATGCATGTAGGTATTCTAGAGATTTCATAATATAGTATATTTAATATAGGAAACAGAATATTGTTTTGGGATGAGAATAAAAAATAATCCAATGTGGTAATACATTTATAAATTATAGAAATAAATTTTTGATTGAATGAAGAATATAGATTCTAATAATAAATTATAGTAAGTCCTATTTTTGAAAAAAAAAATACTACAATGAACATTAATATGTTAAGTAATCTAAATTCAAAAATATTTTTTTACTTAATTAAAATAAATGAATATCAATTAATAACACCTCCTAGAACAATTACACTTGAATAAATTTTTATATTTTTAAAAAATAATTGATTTTCTGGAAATTTGGAAAATTACAAATTTTACAAAACCATCAATTTTATGACATAAAATTTATTTTTTGTATAAAATTAGTGACAAAAGGTAAATTTTTATTGACCAAAATATTATTTTATAAATATTATAAATAATATTAAAATGTATATTTTAACATATAAATATATTGTAATCATTTTTTGAAATGAAAGTTTTGTTTTTTTTTTCAAATAAAACAATGTAGTTATTTCTATTCCAGTAATATTGTATTTACAAAAATATTTTCTAAATATGGTTTTTTGAAATAAAATAACCCTCTTTTATTGAAAATAATACAATTTATCCAATTTTAAACAATATTATACATAATTATATTGGAAAATCAATTTTATCCTAAAAGAATTTCTTTTCTAGAAATCGATATCATTACATTTTGAAAAATTATTTTAAATTTAAATTTTTCAATTATAGTTGATGAATAATGAAACGTGGATTAGAATATAAAGATAATCATTGATCATATATTTTTATATAATGAAATTTAATTTATCAGGATTAATATTAGTCAATGATCGTTTTTATCACATCAGTAAAGGTAACCATGTGTTAAAATGGTTATATTTAATGTTATATGGATTATAGAAAAAAAATTAATCTTCTTAAAAATAATTTAATATTTGGAATTTAAACCTGATTCTTATCATCATTGAATCTATGAAAATATGTATCAATGTGAATAATAAATATTATATTAATTTATTACATTATTATATGAAATTCCAAGTCTTTCCCTCCCAATACATATATGAGTGAATATATCATCCTCAATTATTTAAAAGGATGTATCACTTTACCTTATAACAATCCTAAAAAACCATTATAATGTATGAAATCATCATTCATGATCTTTTGGTATTCTCCTAAGAAAATCATAATATTCATAAGGTATAAGTAAAAGGATACCTTTTAATTAAGAGGTAACAATCTAACCTGAATCATTAAATGAATAAATCATCAATTATAATCTAAATTTTTATTTTATAAAATAATAATATAATTATTATTTTATCATAAATATAGTTTAATGTCATTATTACTATATGATAATAAATTTCCACAAACAGTTTATCAAATAGATAACAAAAAAATCCTTCATGCTTACGTTTGTCCTTCATCCTCTAGAGAATGACATAATTTTTTTTACCCCCATCGTATAACATGGATGGTTATAAATGTAAAATCAATCAAATATATACTATACATATTACAAAATATTGATTTATGAATTATAATATATCATCCACCTCATCAAAATACCATTTTGTGGAATGATATCATCACATTGTGTGTATTTGTGTAATATAACAACAGAAAAAGTGATGGGGTAAATTTTAATATTAAAACATTAAATTGTTGATTATAAAATTGTATATATATAATAAAAATTATATTAATTATATAGGAATAGACTGGTGATGATGTAATAAATTTTTAACTCCTTAACCCCAAACAAAATACTCATGTAGTATTAGAAAAACTGATAGAAAAAAAATAGTGTCGTATATGTAACAGTGAACTATTCATGGAATATATTTTATATGATAATAAAATAAATTATAAAATTTATGTTTCGTTCCTTTATTTTTTTTGTTCTACATCCTTCTCCATTTGTTCCATATTATATTTTTTTATTAAGATTATTTCATGCATTTTTTTACTATTATAAAAATATATATTAATGTCATTCTTACCCATGATTTGCATTAAATAAAAATGTATAAAAGTCATATTCTTAAATTTTTCCAGACTATGTAATTTTTAGCAACTTTGTGAATAGAAATCTTATTTTAACATAAAACAAACAAATTTCTTCTCTAAACATAATGACTAGTCATTAAATTTTCCCTTAGATTACATGTATTTGTGATTATTTTAAAAAATATATTCTAATTATTATTTTTGAAACTCTTAATATAAAATTATATCAACTAAAAATGGTATTATTTTCATAATTTTATGAAATGATTTTGAAAAAGTTATTTTATACTCTATTAATACACAATGATACAATGATTTTATATTAATTGTAATGGTAATTTTTTCTATTCCAGAGGTATAAATTTTATGGAAACAATTATTTCCTAATTAATTGATGGTATTATATTAATGATTATTGATTATACTATATTCTGAGAATATTCAGTTTCACGTGATCATTTCCACTATAAATCCCTATTATATATTGCACCTATTTTTTGTTAATATCCATTTTTTAACACAATTAATGTATTCATATTCATTTTGATTTCCATTATGATGTCTCAACTATATAACATTACAATATATGGTATTATTTTATGGATTATTGTTAATCATGTAATTTCAAGAATTTGAGAAATATTTTTTATTTTATATTCATTAATCAATACGGAAATTTTTTTAATTTTAAATAATTTATATAATCCATTATATTTATCATTAAATTTATAACAACTATTATAGTGCTTCTAGATCTGGTATTAATGAATATAACACATGTATTTTTTTCATATACATATATTAATGTAGTAAATTTCAGACATTTAAAATCTGATGAACTTTTTGTTTTGAGTTTTAGTTCATTTTGAAAAACATATGTCTAATGAAAACCAATCACATAACATAACATATAAATATTTTTACCACTAAATATGAATCTAATAAATTCATTATGAGTCTTCAAAAAATCCCATACATTCTCCATATAAGTTTCTCTTTTAGTGTAATAGTTCACAATACATTATCTCATAACCTGGTTATAGAATCATTAAATGGTTTGATATATAACCCTTTATATGATTGATCATAATATAAAATAACATGAGATTCATGAGTCATAACATGAAATCATAATAGGGATGACCATAGTAACAGAAGATTATAATAAAAATATGAGATTAAACTAACATGCATTAAATAGTTATCACAACATAAGAGAATGGAATCATATGAATATCAAGACATTATAATCAGTTCATCATAATATAGGCGTCCCTTTCTTCTTGACATTAAATATATGGAAATTTAATCTTACTTCAAAACATAGGTGGATAGGTTCACAACCCTTGATCAACAATATCTCATTATATGAAAACACTACCCAATATGTAGGCGTGATATTTTTGTGAATCATCAGCAATGTAAAATAGAAAATAACTATTACACATGACTTAAAACAATATTTCAAAATTCATTAGGAAACAAATGGTCCCTATATCCTTTTTGAATTGTTTATGTTTGTAAAAATTTATAATTTTCTCAATAAAAATTTTATATGAAACCCTTATAATATAAACTGGAATCTTATGATGTCAAAAAAACATTATATGTAAATAAGACTCAATATATATTATTATGGAGGAGGTACATACTAAATATAAATAATTTATATATTAAATAGACAATATTTTCCTCAATCAATGGATCTTTTGGGGAATCATAGAGTACATACTTCAATAATGTAATGAATAAATGACATCTAAAAGAGTAATGAAATAGGAAAAAAGTTGTTCCTAGGAAATCTGTAATGGCCCTAATTGCAGTGCTACCATTTTCAAGTTTTTGGGGCTTGTGGCTCTTATAGGTGACCACATGTAGGTCTTTTTGTGTGAAGATTCAAAAATCTATAATCATGTAGAATTCATAATGTTTATGTGTTTTACATCGTTAATTTTTTTTCATAGATTCCGTAAGGACAGTTAACTGGGTTATATGGAAGGTGAATTTTCTCAGTGTTAAATTCATTGAGGTGAGTTTTTTTGTTAAATGTAAACCCCAAACATTACATAGTTAGAATGTGATTCACACTGTTAAAATGCACTTTGCACATTTCATTTAAAATTTATTCCACCACAGGTGTTTTAAAATCATTCACATATCTCCCACACCTCATGTGGACAGAAACACTTCGTCTATGAATCTTGGTATCCATTTTATTGATTTTAATTATCATGTTTATAAAATATATTTGGGTTTATCTGATGATTTTTCATCCAATTCCCTCATGTTTTATTAATCTTGTTTTTCTATCTTCTTAATTCCATGTGATGGAAGTTCAACAACATTTTTGTAAAATAATATTTATTGGTTTCTTATTACATTAGTTATGTCATGGAATCCTTGGAGTGATATAGATTCTTGTGGGATATGTTTTTAGAATCCCTGATGTTGTTTTATTCTTCTGCGATGACCTTTGATCCCTTCATGTTTTGTGATTATTTTCTTATCCCATTTATTGACATTTTATTTAAATGTTATAATTCATCATCCCTTTTCATTAAAATTGAATTATCCAAATATTTATTTAACATAATGAATAATGAATAGGTTGTTTCGATCTAATGTTTTTCCTTAACAATGTGATATTATAATTCCCATGAACATTAATAATATTTTTTATATATTTTACTTTTATTATAATGGTTAATGATTCTATTTATTAACATATATTACATGATGGATAATGGTAATGAATATAAATAAAAATTTAATAGACTTAGTGTATTTATAATTAATGAAAATGCAGAAGTAAATGAATATTTTGTTTCTTATACTTTTTAAATAATCAAATTGGTAAAAATAATTTGTATAATTGAAAAATAAATTCTATAGAATTATTGATTTGATAATGAATGTTTATAATTTTATTTCATTTCTCTAGTGTTGTTATTAATAAAATTTTATGTCAATTCATAATTTTCCTTCCAAATATTGGTGAAACTAGATTTAAAGGTAAGAGAATGTTTTTCTGTTTATAGATTTTAGGAATTGATTAATTTGTATTTACATGGATTGAACTTTTGAAAAAATAATTGGTTAATTAATTATCGAATAATAAACAACTTTGTTGTAGCTAATGATACTAGGGAGTGAGTTTCCCATAATATTTAAAAGGCTGATTTCAATGTGTTTGTTATAGTGAGGGAACATTTATTTAAGATGGTAGGATTCATTATTTATAGGATATAAATATCATGTCAGATGCAATTTTTTACTTCTACAAATTTTTTGATGTTATCCAAATTTGAGAATTTGTATGAGATGTTATATGGTTCAAGAGTCCAGGATGTGATATGATCCTTGGATGGTTGAACATGGGAATAATGGATTGTATGATATATTATTAGTTGAATCATGTTATGATAAGTATCAACATGATATACAATTGGTTGTAGTTTATTGGCCCAGAGATGATGGAATTGGTTGTAGATGGTCTTACACGTTGATATAATAAATCTGTATGATTTCTTTAAATGAACTAATCAATGGTTGAGTGTAGTTAACATGTTTTTTATGCATTAATTTCTCCACTAATTACAGTATATGGATAATATTTTTTCATTTTTACCCAATAGGGTATATTTGGATGGTTTTCCTTGTGTACATGAATAATGTAATGACTATAACAATGAATGAATAATTATTATCCAACAAAGATGGTGTTGGTAGAATGAAAATGTGGAAATGGAGTTGCTCTTAATAAATAGTGGAAATAAATTGGATTAATATTCAAATGAATAGAATCTTCTCTGATGATTATTGTAATTTTTTATGAAAAAATTTCAACGTTTAATCCATGGATAATGAATTAATTAATGTACATATATGAAAAAATTATATATTTAATTAAAGAATATATTTTAAATACATGAATATTTTTAGAATATATTGACATAGTACTCTTTACATGGTGTCTAAAATTTGTTAGCTATAATGGATTATAAGACATGTTTATGCACACAGTGGGTTTGGTAGACACCTTCTATCCTTTATATTCTGTAATTTCAGGCACTTCCTTACCAAATTTAGTTAGGGAGTGTGACACCCAGTGGACTCTGGGAGTGTTTTTCCCAAATATCACATTTAAATGATGGATGGATTACAATACACTAAGGACCCACTCCCTTTTCATGGAATTTATATGTGATTTTACGCACGTATGTTAGTTTCCCCATAATTTTGTGCATATGGCTTTACTGGCATGATTTTATTCACAAACAATTATCATAACATATTGTTTAAAAATTATTCGTATTGTTATGACCTATAAAGGATATAATGGATTGATGTATATGCTATGGTATGTCATGGTATGGATTGGGTTATAATACCTTATATATCATACATGTCATGTGGGATATGGTGGATCAATAAGATTATATGGTTACTATATATGGAGATGTGATATGAGATTATGTTATAATGTGATGTAGAAGGTAAATATTTGGATTCATTGACTAGGATTATTTATAAAGTACTACATTTAGATAGAGATGGATTAGGATCTGAGTCATTTGGACAATTCAGTAGGCCAGTGGGGAAGAGGGATTGAGGTACCCTTTATGTTTTGTTATTTTATTATATGTGTTATGTAGTAATATTTTTCATTGATGAGGATGGGAACTTTATATCGCCATCTAGGTTACGAGTTAGTTTCATTATTGTTCAACGTGATTTTTGCATGCTTTACCTGTCTTATCTATTATAGCATTTGAATATGATCTTACTATGAATACAGTTATGCTCGATATTTGTATATATAAATTTTTTATCATGTCATCAAGATAATGTTGTTAATAGGTATTGATATTACTAGCTCATGGTATTATGGGATATTATTAGACATCAGGGTCACTAACATATTTACCTTTTAGTACTTTTACTTCCCACATATATTTTCATAGTAGTGTTTTACAAATTATATTTTCAAGTGATATTCCATTATATATATCTATGGGCAGGCATTGATTCATGTATCTATCTTATCTCATTATTCTTCATGTTCTCATAGATGGAAACGCCTTCTATATGTATGATTATTATACACATTATTGAATTTAAAAAAATGTAGGGAATACTGACATGGGACATGGGAATTCACCATCACCCTTCCCTCATTGTCAGCCAAAGAGGGTTACACATTTAAGGTGGGGCGGGGTTCATGACCATGTTTTATTAGAGGACATAGTTTGATGGATATGATGGAATTTGGAGTTGAGAACATGTAAGGTTTCATGGGAAGGTTTGGAAAAAATACCAAATATGATTAATAATATTTATAAACCATAGATATTGGAAAATAATGTGGTATTTCAGTCACCCTGTGATCTGATTCATGGACTGATAATTTTATTAATCCCATACAATGATGTGATACTAGTGGTAGGTTAGGGAACAATTAAAGGATCATGCACCATTATTCCCTATTTCTATGTTTGAATGGGGTATAACCATGGATAGGTTAACACCTTAAAAATATAATATTCAAATGAATATAAAAGGTTCCATATTATAGGTTTCAGAGGTCTATTAGTGTTTACTTTTATATTCATGGATCCAAGAAGACAAACACATTAGGTTCATGTCAATAATGTTAATAATGATGCACTAGAAGATCACTATAGTGTAGAGGACAATGATGACGATACACGGAATTGGAAACTCTATGATATTTGATAAAAATTCTTCCAATGTACATGTGATCCATATTATACAATATCCTAGAATACTTCTATAATTATATGAATATGGATTTCGGTTTGATCGATTCTCATATGGGACAATTGGATTCGTTTTGCTGTGATTATGTTTCATGGACTATGTGGGAGATAATGGTTCATGTTCATCATGGATGGAAATGAGTCTATAGTCATATTAAAGGTGTTTTGAGACCAGTTTTAAAAAGAGTATCATTTTTTACACATGAATCTCGTTATTCAGAAGTAGCTTATTTCAAATCGATAGGTGAGTTCAAGCATGCCATAATTTTTGATCCATTAAAGATCCTTCCATTATATGATTTAGAACTAGTTCCAGATAAAGAGGTTAGGGTGAGGAATAATAAGGAGTTTTTGTGTCTGCAGATCTAATTTCTTGACACCCCATTTTGGTTGAAGACCTATCTTGAGGTTCTTGAAAGAGATGATTTTTTTATAGAATGATATGTACAACTGAAGCATAATGAGAGGGGAGTCATCATGATTTTTCATGATGTAGAGATGTGGTATGGGGTTCCATGAATCCTATATACAAGTGATTTTTGTAAATATCGTGTTAGTCACAATTCTCATCATATGGTTTCTCTAGATTGGAAGCTCTTAACCCCATTATAAAGGACTATTTAAGTGCCATTATAGTGAAGGTTATGGTTATTAGTGACTAAGGTGTTTGACCTTTTAGAGAAGTAAGTGTGAGTCATGTATTCCACAAAAGGATCATACATTTAGGATGTTTCATTCTAGGTCACCTCAGAAGGGTTCCATAATCATGGATCAGAATATGTGAGATAACGAAGGATGGGTACGACCCCAAGACTCTCCCCATCCAATTATAAATGAGTGTTTCCATGGAGATTTGTATTAATAATTATTGAATCCCTTTATTATTCTATTTGGGTTTTTTTAATTTTAGAGACATTTACTTATTTATATCACTTATAAACATTCATTCATTTTTTTTATTATAGAAGAGTTACTTCCATTTACCTATTCATTGTCTATGAAAAATAGCAGTTGAGCTGAATTGTATGAAATATATTGAAATAGTGATATTCTATTTGAGCATCACAGATATTGGGGATATTTCATATGTTTATGTATATATGAAAATAACATTATACTTGCAATATATTGTTCATATTAGATGCCTAATAACATGGATTACATCAGGAGTCAGGTTTTGTTCTATGTTTCCGATGGAGAGACAACTGTGTTTGTTGGCATGAATGCCCCTCATATAGGTAATAGGAACGTTTTACCCATTTTCAAAATGTATGAGGAGATGTTTATTTATATCTATGTTCATTATCGAGTGTTCCTTAGGGTTATATAAGATCACCCATATGACTTTAAAGATGATTTTATAGCATTTCCCATTAACATGGGATCAATTTTAGAATCGAGCTATAGTGGAGAATATCAATTATCATGGTTAGTCTATATAGGATAGATCCTTTTGAGTAGTAATATATTTGTGTATATCTACACGATATGGTTTAAAATATTATTTTTTTATCCATGTGTTTTAACATGTTGTGAAATAGATTAGTTCATAAAAATGAAATGGTGGGTTTCATATTTATACCTATTATCATTTATTAAACCATGTGATAGTGATGAACTAATACCATCATCCATGGATTGATGACTTATTAAGTCATCTAAAAAAATAAATAGGTTCTCTAAGTTCGATCTTTGAAATACATGTCATTAAATAAAGGTAAATGATTATGATATTTAGAAGACTTAATTCTATTATCATCATGGTAATTACATGTTTATTTTGATTTAGTTTGGTGTGGTAAATTCACTAGTGCTATTTTGGAGTTTATGAACGTGGTGTTCTGGGAGATTCTGGATAATTTATTGGTGTTTTTCATCAATGAGATACTTTTGTACACACATATGAAGAACATATAGAACATATGTCTTCCATATATAGAGATCTTTTCCATTAATACATGTTTTGGATGTTTTTGAAGTGTAAATTTTTTCCTTGTGTAGACCATTTCATGAGGAATATCATGTATCCATAAGGAGTAGTTGTGGATACCTCAAAGATATATGTCTTTTTTTAGGAATACCCATGATATTGGTAGAGTTGGAGTGTATATTTTGTATTGTAAAATATCACATATTATTTAAAATTGATTTCTACTAGGCTGAAAATCCTCTGACATTATTGATAAAAAACTATTTTTAATTCTTGTGGACAGACCAATTTCACATTTCTTTTCATTACATTAACGAGATGTTGGTCAGTACACCATTTTATTATTTTCTAGAATAGGGAGTTTAACTTTTGGTAATACGTGATTCTTTTCATATTAAAATGGGATGTGTCAGGATGTGTTAGACATCTGTTGTTTCTTATATGTATCATTAGTTAAATCCCCATTATTTTAACAATTCCACCCATGATCTTTAGTTTGTGTATTTTTTGTTTTATTCTATTTTATGAAGAAATTACATAATCAAAGAGTATTTTTTTTATTTTACCAACCTTATGATCCCGATGTTTGTCTTACCACTGGAAGAAATTTACGTGTGTCAATGTTGTTCAACATAATTCTTGTTGTATTACAGTATTGAGATTTTGTATATGACATGTAAGGTATGTTTTGTAGCCAATACACTGAGAATAAATTCATCTATTGATGATGTGTCTGAATCTAATGATTTTTGGAGGGTGATCGAATAAATTTTAATGATGTATCCAGAAGTGGGAGAGGATTTAGGTAGGGGTTTTCTTTTCCAGATGAAAAATTTGATTTCATTGATAACTCTATTTGATCACTCTGATCTATGAGATTATGGGGTGTATGTTTTGAAGTACTTGAATGTTTTTTAGGATCATGATGGATCATTATATGATGGAAAAAACCTAGTGTATTTTATAGGAATTATTTTTATACCTCCATTGATACATGATATGGTTCTATGTGAGATCAATATCTTGTATTGGTTGAACATACCAATGTCACAAATATGTTTTATGATTTGAGAGGATAATTATGGTTTCCTGGGATGGCGTTTGGAGTGGATGATTTCGTTTATTAATGGATAGTCACCAACAATTTTAAGGTTGTGCCACATGATTCATGTGGTGTTCAATGGCCATTATTTATTCCCCAGTAGAAGTGGTATTACATAATGATATATAGAATTAATGGTTTAGATTAATATTATGGTGGATATAGTGATATATTGGTAATGGTGTATTATTTAAAATAAATTACCCCCCATTATAGTGACTATAGAGATGAGATTAGTTGATGTTTTATAGAGGTAGTATCTAGAAGAAGTGGTGATAATCCATCAATTATCAATGATGATCATCTCTAGTTTAGACCCTCCTATTAACACCTATATGTGGAGAGGTCTACAACATTTTTTGTTTCATGGTTATTCATTAGAATATATCCCCCCCCCCACATTAATTATTAGAGACAATGGACAACAATGACTCTTGATGACAGGTTTCACCCATCTATCCTTGATTTTGGTGGTTTTTGGATAAGACACCTATCATTTGTTGTGTTTTTATAGTAATTTAGATTCCCCCCATTACATGGAGCTGTTTTAAGATTTTTATGTCCAAACTATCCATTTTATGTTTTGATTGATTTGGGTAAAATATCCATTAATTCACTATCTATAAATAGTGTAAAATACAATAGAGATTTTACATGTCAATTATTAGAGGATGATGTTGGTATAAGATCATCATAAATAATGTGTTAGTCATAGGGGGATACATTTGGAGAATGATATAAAGATTAAATGTTCTTAATGGTGACTCATTTTTTTGCGTAGTGATTTTATGGTTGTGGGAGTAAGATTTAACCTTCATTTTATGGGGGATTTTGAGGTCTTTCATTATGTTGGAGATATTTCATATAAGATAAAATGTCCCCCTTAGATGAGTAAAATACATAATATTTTAATAAATAAATATCTCAATCATTATCTAATTGATGACCCTGATGTCATCATTTACTGTGAGGTATATTTTGACGATGATTCATACATAAGGGAGTGGAATATAGTGTTCCAAGAATACCGAAAAAAGATGTTTCCTGAGTATGCTAATCCCTTGGTAAAATTCTTATTATGGCACAGTAGTGTTGAGGGGAGTAAATGAGAATGTGAGTCTCTATTTCACAATTATTATCCCAATTTGATTTATTGTTATCTCTTACCTTCTAATAGTACATGTTTTGTGGATATTGATCATTACGGTTTATGAGATGGTATAGTCATCCTTGTTTTTTTATTTACCCTCATTTAATAGTATCTCATATGGGAAATTTTTAAAGTGATGTTTATTGGTGTTTTTTGTTTATGTATTTTTCAACAATTTAAGATGTTGAGTTATTTTAATCGTGATATGAACTAAATGTATCTTATGGGGAAGAAATCAAGAATTCCTTTTGTTTTTATCTATCTATTTTTTTGGATTCATGAGTATGATAATGTTTTTATAAGTATCTATTGTTATGTAATGGATCCTTGTAGTCTGAACCATTGTGATATTCTGATCCATGTTGTCATCAACGTATTCTATGATTTGTTTGGGTAGATTTTGAATACTAAAAAATAGAAACACGTGTAATTCATAATTTTCATGGGTTTCACATTGTTAATGTGTAATTAATATATATTGTGATTAGAGTTCATGTGGTTACTAATGGTGTAAATTATTTCAAGGAATAATGGAATGATGACACACCTTTTTTTATAGAAACATAAATCCTAACATTTACATGACCTGATATGGTTTAACATAAATAAATTATGTTCTTTAATGTGTATTTGTAAGATAAAACTCTTATAGTTTTTTTCAAACCCTATGATTTTCATCCACAACCAATGTGACTAATGGAACTCCCTTAGGGTGTCCTGGAATTCCTTTTATAATGATCGATTATTGGATTCTATTCTTTAATTTGTGGTGATTTGATGTACGTTCTACCTCTTCCCTCATGGTTATAGGGCTCGTTCCTCTAAATTATTCATTCTTTTCTTAATGGATTTTTTTTATTATAGTTCATCCACAGAATCCATTGAAGGATGAATATTATTAAGGGATTGGTGTTCAAAATCTTCGACATTGGTCCTTTCCCATTCAATGAATATTTACTCCATTGAGGTTGTGGATTTTTTTTCTATATTTGTTTAAAAAAAAACAAAACTATTATAATATTTTATATTTTTTGAGGTAAATAAAAATAAACTAATAATTAACAAAGATGATTAATAAATAATTGTATGTACTAATCACATGTTGTTACTTTTTATGACAACAAATAGTAAGGTGTTGATATTCTAGATAGTGTCCCATTTATGTAATACTTCTATTATTTTCAAATGATTATATGGATTATAATATTTTTCATCAATAAAATGGCAATGAACATAATATTGGAAGTAATTCATTAATATTGATGAGAAATAAAGAAGATCCAAGTTTAAATTAATATATATATTTTATTTGTTTATAATTAAATAGACTCAATTAATGTGTATATAAGAATATGATCATTTATGTGATAATTTAATTGAAAAATAATGTGAAGAAAAATAATTATTTTTTTTGAATTTTTATACTAATAAAATGTCACATTAATTCATATTTTTCATATAAAATATTGATGAAACTAGGTTTATTTCTATGTGAATGTTAGACTATCGAAACTATTTTATTTATATATGATTTAGGTTTAAATTATTTTGAACCTATGGATAATTATTCATTTATTTAAAGATGGAATAATAAATAGTTGTGTTATAATGATAGTTTATATGGTCTGAGTTTCATATATACATGAGAAGGTAGATTTTCATTACATTATATTCATGAGATCACATTTACGCATCAGGATTAGATTCCTTATTTCTGTCATTTATTTTCATGTTGTCTATTCATGTTTGTTTCCATATTATTTTTTGATTTGATCTAGATATGATGTTGTCTATGTGAATTTATTCTTAATGAGGAGGCCCTACTGTGGCATGATCCTTGGATGGATGAGCATTTGTTGGATGATATGATGTGGTTTGGGGAGGAACATATTATGAGGAGGCAATTGATTCATGTGGTGTAGATATGCATCAAGATATACCTATTAGTGTTGGGAATGGAACTAGTGATGATGAAACTTGTCAATGAGGGGATTATCCATTGATGTCATAAAGATGAATTCTTTATTGAAGTGAATTTTTTTAATGGATGATGTACTAGTTTTTTTTACATTATTTAATTTCCCACTACATGATGAAGTTATGTGTTTATTGTTTCATTTTTCCACTTAGTGGTAGCTTAATATCGTTTTCATATCATTCGTGGATTATGGAATGATTATAATAATCAATAAATAATTGATACGAAGATGGAGATGATGATTTCATATCACCCACTCTTGGGTTTTCATACATTAACCCCAAACTCAAATCCTCTATCACTCTCCAATTTCATTTCTAAAAGATCTATCAAGTCTTATTATCCTAGATCATTTTTAACCCAAGACACTAATTTCTACTTATAACTAAATATTTTTCATCACAATGGACATCCATATATTTCATTCTTAACTGATGTGGTAAACCCTCTATCATCGGATAAACATTTTATGCTCATTTGAAAATTCATCATTTTTAAACCTCCTTTGATTTTTTTTGGAAATATCCAAATGTAATTGGTATTATATGATTCAATATTGGCTGGTTAAGTTAAAAAAAATTGTGTTTATCCCCTATTATGTATAAGGGTACTATATTCTTTATTAATGATTCTATTGGGTTTTGGGTGTTTCTCTATGAAATTTCTCAAATGGACCCAATATTTTGTTCCTTCCTATAAGAATTATTCTATTTTATTCTATATTTATATTCATAGGTTTCCACTTATTCTCTTTAAACATTTCCCTGTGATTTCTATGTCCATACGTATGGGATATCCATTAAAATTGGATATTGTTATGATGATTTTATTGAAAACCTTGGTTTCAAGGGTTTCTTCTGAGATTTACATTTAAAATATACTCATGTCACATATCTAGATTTAAAATGATTAATATAAACATTTAAAGAAGTGACATATGATCATTTCATGATTATTGCAATACTTATCGTAATTTTGGAAATTCTTCAAGGGATGCTTAAATGCTTTATTTTTTCTTGTGGCTCGAACATTTAAATATTTTGAAATTGAAAATAAATACGTAAATATTTAAAGTGGACTGCAATGATAGAAACACAATTGATGTTGTCCATTCGATGATTCGGGATCATGGAGTAAAATATTATTATGATTAGAAACAAAATGACAATAATTCCCAATATTAGGTTGATGACAAAATGTGGAAATCTATGAGACATATATATGATTCCAATTAAATTTCGAGTCTTTGTAATATGTTTCACATATCACTAGGTTCTA
The DNA here is from genome assembly GCA_963277665.1 of Viscum album. Lineage (NCBI taxonomy): Eukaryota > Viridiplantae > Streptophyta > Magnoliopsida > Santalales > Viscaceae > Viscum > Viscum album. The sequence continues at coordinate 956,199,289 of OY728130.1, read as the reverse complement.
AGAATATTTTCCCTACCCTAGTGAGAGATACAGAGGAAACAAGTGACTTTCCTAAAGCCTTCTATGGGGAGGACCAAAATGATTACACTGATTATTGTGAGTCTTTACATGATACATTGTGTCATGTTTTTAAAACTAAATATTCTTACTTGAAATGAAGTACCGAGAACTTTATAACAAAAAACATATGATTTGGATGGATTCAATAATCCAAACCCCAATAATCATCAATAATGTAGATATTACTAGAATTTCAAGAGAAAAATAGTTACTACATAATAAGAGGCTTATATGAAGGAGAATTAACGGATATCCTTACAACCCGAGGGTTTTGGATATTTTACCTCAGCCACAGGGGAAAATAATTCATGTTAATAAAATTATAATAAATGTTCATACCCATCTGTGAGGGATGCATATCAGTTTAATGGTGATGTATCTGATAAATTAGAATATTGTATTAATGTGAAATATGCAGTAATATATAAAATAAACATGAATGGTGAGATCACTATGGAGGTTTGCCATTAAATAAAAAACTAAGTTATCATTATTTAGTGGAGGAATTCAAATGAATTCTATAATTTAATTTCAGTAACATTACTAATAAAATGAATTTTTTCATTTCATAGTCTTCCCACATAGAAATACTACATTCATGAAATGTATATATTGACAGTAGGAATATCAAAATAGCTGTTTGGAATCAAGATTACTTTAAATATTATTTTTGGATAGAGATTCGGTTATCCTCTATATTATGACTATCCCAATATAGAGTATATCTCATATTTCATAAACTAGATTAAATACTAATTTTACTCTAGACTCTTTATATGATGAAATCTATGATCATTCGATGTTATAGTTGTTTATAATACGAATTTTTAAGTATTAATGTTATCATATTCATTGACATATCTAGATAATGAGTCTAGAATAATGGATATTTTTTTACCATTATTTAATGTTTTAGGTGGAATTCTGGTTGGACCATCAATACACAGTTCTTCAAATATTATAGGAATAGGTTTTTTTGGGATGGGATGGTCCATATTCTTTCATTGTTTACTATTTTTATATTCATTTATTTGGGATCACATATTTCAAATGTTTTGGATAATGAGTGATTATGGAAGATTAAATATGTGCTTCCTCATCCACCATTGATTTGGTACTTTGAGGATTTTATTTTCATTGTTATGTAATGTTTCGAATATTTAAGGAGTGGATAATTTATGTTTAGATGATTTGATGAAATGTTTCCTACTAAATAGAAATGTGGTTTTGGATTTATATATTTTTTTGAATGAATTTTTAATATATGTTTTTCATCACTTTTTTCTTCTAGAATGATTTCTATTTGATCCTGATAGAGTCAATTTTTTTTAGAAATTGTAGATTTAGAATTATATTATTTCTCATTTCATGTATCCTATAGTGAAATAATATTAACCAATATATATATATATATATTAAATATATATACGATGTAATTAACTTTAACAAAATATGGGTGAAGATCCCTATGAAATAATTTATCTTGGTTTTTCATCATTGTATTGTGATTGATGGAAAATTTGAGTTTAATATCATAGTGTTTCATGTATATGTATGATCATTGCACCTCTTGTTATAAATATGATACAAAATATTGATAAATAAATTTTTAGGTCTATTAGTTGTGGGACCAATTAATATATCCAGTCATTCTCTATGATAATTATTTCTTTAACCACAAGGTTATTGTTGATGGGATGAAAATGATGAAAAAATGTCAATATTGAGAAGTTGTGGACCCAATTTTAATTATCTGTGGATTTAATAGACATTAATCTAATAATAAATTCAATGTAATGTGGAGAATTATAATTATTATTTAATGGCGATGAGTTAATTATGTTAGTGGAATGAAAAAAATGAAAAAAAATTAATTAATGTATATCATTTAGATTATTTTCTACTTATTAGACATCTTCTCATAGTAGTGTCAGTTAGAAGTCTATGTTAAATTATATATCATTGATTATAAGAATATGTTATTCATATAGTGTGGTTGTGAGATATATTATATCCTATAAATTTGGTGGTTTCCTGCACTACACCACTAGTATCGGTTTGGGAGAATGACACCAATTGGAATCTTGGAGGTTGATTTTTGCAAAATCATAGTGGGAGGATGGATTGATGAATAAATTCTATGAACCCATTAAAGGCATTGTCATTGGCTCCCTCAAATTATTAGTGGTTTTTGGGGTAATTAGGTGCAGTAGAGTGGCTGACCAAGGACATTTCTCAAAGGAGGAGGTAAATTAAAAAAACATCTTAAAGGTATTCTAATGATAAAATATAATCGAATTAAAACAATTCTTGAAAGTATGGGGGGGTTTATAGTATATAAAACTAGAAGAAGTTTGCTGTAAGAATATTGTATTTTTTTTAATTTTGAAATGTATTTTGATTAACAAAGAAGAACAAGAAGTTTTTTTTAGAAAACTATTTTTAGAATGTGTAATCGACCATACTATACCTATTCATTTACTTATTAATCATTATCATTTTAATCAATATCCACTTAACTGTTATGCCCTAATTTGTTAACCCTCTAACCCTACAAGAGTTAACTTAACCACAATGATGAAATTAAATAAACCATATGCTAGCTTCGGAACACGCAATTTCATCTCCCTACATTGAATGGTGTTCTAAGATTAACATATGGTCAGTGGTTTATTAGAGTACATATCCATTCTAGAAATTAGGATAAATTGTTTTTAGGGATTATATTTGAACTCTGAAAATTTTTCCATTGTGGTATTGTATTACCGATTAAGATCGTGCTAACACAATTTACCCAAAATGTAAACTTCGCGTGTTTTTTGTTAATTGTTCAATTGATTGCCTAGTTTCTTATAATTAAAAAATACAATTCTTGGATCATATTACATTAATTAATTTATCTCAATAATTCAAAATAATTTAATTAAGAGGGTATAAGATAGGTCGATCACTAAGAAAATTACTCTTCCATGGGTGGTGTGGTCATCATACAGACGTTTTACATTAGGAAAGGATTGAACGGGTAGAACACAATTTCATCACTACTCATGATTCCAACCCAATTAAGAATATTAATAGAATAAGAAAAGGTATGAACACAGAAGATTAATTGAAGAAAAATTCAACATGCAAACATGAATGAAAATAAATACAGAGAGGAGGTGGGAGAGGAGATCCTTTTTGGGGGATAGGTTTGCAAAAAGACTTAATTATTCCAATAGTTTTTAGGGGATCCCAAAAGACACCCTTTCAGAAACTCATTCCCAAATCCTCAACCTACCTTCATGAAGAGTGAAATCCCTTTTTAAAGAGTGTTTTTGAGGTCTACAGTTACATATCATTTTAAGTGTGAAATAAAAACTCTGACAAATTTTTATTCCATGTTGCAACACATAGTTTCCCTCTAAAACGCATGCATTGGATGGGCTTTTAGAAGGATGAGTTGTTCCTAATTATTTTCATGAGATTAACTCAATGTTTTGGCTCAATCCAATCCCGTATAAGATAAAATGTCCCAAATTGTGTTGTAATAACCAATCTAGATTGTTCTCTCCTGCTTTGTCGTCATGTCCCATTTACTCCCTCAAATGACCAATCTGGCTCCCATTTAGTAAATATAATTTGTATCCCATTATGTCAGGAACATAGTTACAAAATTTTATGTCCGAATATGTTAGATAACAATATTTATGCCCGAAATACTACAGTGAGTTTTAAAGTGGTAAAACTGGATTTTTGATCAAATTTGAAAAGGAATGATGTAATCTCAAATATATCATAATTGAACATATTCAGCACAATGTCAGGAAATTATGTCATTTATTTCCAATAAAATATTCAACAATATATTATTTTATCAACTCCACCAAACATACCCTTTTTCACTCCTGGGAAAACCCCTATATCAAGAAAAGATCAATATTAAATCAAAACAATTTTAAAACTCATATCATTGAGATCCTTAAATAACACACCAAGAATCATAAGATACCATGCCTAAAAAAACTAATTTTATGTTCTCCATTTATATCATTCAATATATTTCCACTTCATTTATCCTCCCATGCACAAAACACATACCTCTCTTGAATTTTCCCTTATCACATAAATGTCAATTTTATAGCAATGTCTTTCTCATCCAAACTCATAAAGGGGTCACCATAGGCTTGATAAATTCCTACATCACCACCTAATGGGATTCAAGGAAATATGTTTATCATGAGGACTTTTTAGGGTTGTTCTGTGGATTTCATTTGGAAGGATTTAGATATGAAAAATTCTGAGGCTGAATAAGGAGGGCTTCACTCTTTTTGAAACAAAATTGCATTTATAAAATTTTCACATGAATATGATATCTTCCTCAATATCTATAGTATTAATTCAGATCCATAATCATGAAAGGTCATGGAGATTTTAAACCATTCATCATTTCAGCATAAAAATGTCAATATTCTCAAACATGATTTTCTTGAAAGCTTCAGATGGGAATAACTTTTATCCTCTATTAGAAGCTCCAGAAAAGCCAAAACATTCAATATAATTATTTTCATCATCAAGAAAAATAACTCATCAGAATTTCATTTTCCACCCAAAGTATCACAGAATGTGGTAGCACAACACAAGACTCCTTCACCCACACTTAATTTCAACTATATTATGCAATTTCACTTCAAGAGTTGGATAGATGTGAAAAATTGGTTTGTAATGTGGCTAACCTAACACGTTGTTCTTGATTTTAAGGATGAAAAGGATTAAATGTATGTTTCGCGCGGAATCTGGGGATGACCTCCTGGACGGGAGATTCAAACGTTCCGATCGGTTTCTAATGGGTTTGTTCGTAGAACCGGAAACATCCAATGATTCCACATCCGTCTAGACCTACTTTCCAAAGGCAGGCGCTCATTAGTTTGTGGACTAATGAGGCTTGGGAATTTGCATTGGTCGAGAGGATGGGAGGTCGGACTCATCACACCTTTTTGAGGGGAATTATTGTCTACTCCGGGACACTCTTTATAGATTTAAGTTAAGTTCGTGAATCCTTATTACATTACCAAGTATAAAATGAGCTTTCCTTTAGTTTTAACAATCAATGATTAAATATGCAAGAAATTTAGAGAATCATTTATATGTATTCGAGGTTCTTCATCAATATAGAATCATCTATATTTTTTTAGATATTCTTGGTCAATGGTATCCTTCAAAACATTTATATAAAAGTCTCTTGGTCATTTTGATGACCAGGCTGGTTTTAAAGCCACTCAGTGGGGCACTTGAAGTTTATCGTCATTCAGAAGGACATAGATTATTTCAAAGTTGGGATCGAACCCATAAATGGGCTACCTACGTATCCTTTGTTTTAAAAAAGGAATCAGAACCCACGTAGTTCGAATTATGGAGTATGATGTTTATGATTGATGGCTCAACGATGAATGTCATAATTACTTTTACACTCTAAGCTCACGTGAGTCATGCTCGGTGTGAGAAACAAGAGGTATTGGTAAAATTTAGACAATTGTGCCATAAAAGATGCAATCATAAGAATTTGTTTGGGGCATATGTATAGATGACTGCCCAGATAGATGAAGGTTTAGGATTTACTTTTAGGGAGAAAATCCATGAACAGGGTCCACAAAGTTATATGTGCTTCATGGAGATTTGAATACTCTAATCTTGGGGCTTACTCCTAAGGAGGATGCCCAAGTTAGGAGGGGACTTATGATTGGGTTTTATTCCTGAAAAGGAAACCCAAATCAAAGGTAATTTATGACTGGTTAAGAGAAGTTTAAGGGGACTTGGGGCTTATTCCTGAAAAGGAAGCCCAAGGTTATGAATGAGTCTTATTCCTAAAAAAGGATACCCAGGTTAGGGATTAAGATTTGGGGCTTACTCCTGAGGAGGATGCCCAGATCAAAGGTTTTATAACTGGGGATTATTCCTGAAAAGGAGACCCAGGTTAAGGATTCTCTCATTTTTAAAGGATGAGGTTGAATGAATGAACTCTCAATATTTGGTGACATAAAGATATTTAAATCACTAGACTTTGAGAGATATTTCACAGAATTCCTTTCAGACAAGGATGTCAAATCAAGAAATCATGCCATAAATGGCTTTGAAGAGTATCTTGAAGACTGAATCGTGAATAGGAAAGGTGAAATGGCTTAAGAGGGGTAAAATGGGCAAGATGGGCACCCAAAAAGATAGGGGAGCGCAAGTCTTTAAAGGCACGCAAGTCCTGCGGCGGCGCGCAAGTATTGGTCGCGCAAGTATACTTGCGCGACATGAGTGGTACTTGCGCGATTTTCAACCAGCATTGAAATGCTTGAGCGACTCTTTAGAAAACCCTTTACAATCCTCTTGAGGTTCTTCCAGTGAAGGGACGCGCAAGTTATATTGAAGGAATTAAGTCGGCGCGCAAGTGTTTGATAAGTTTCAGCACTTAGGCCTTCCTTCTTCTCTTGAGATCTTCCGTTCTAGGTATGAAACTACCTTCGAAGTGTTCCGGAAGCTTTGAGAAGATACTTGGGCGTCGGGAGTTTCAATCCGAGTTTCTGGAAAAAGATCCTCTCGAATGGGGGGCCCACAGGGTCTATTTATAGGCAAAAGAAGACCCTGGGCGGTTACCGGGCGGTTATCACTTAGGTCGCGCAAGTCACTTGCACGATCATAAGGCGTCGCGCAAGTACTTGCACGACCACTAGGCGGTGCGCAAGTGTACTTGCGCGACCATGAGGGAACTTGCGCGGCCTATGGGCAATGTTCTCCTTGTTCATCCCTTTGTCGATTTTTGATGTTTCTTCAAAGGATGAATCACATTGGACTCAGATATTCCCCTTTTTTGATCCTTAGATTCTGTGACGAAAGGAGCGTCAACAAAAGTCCCCCCTCAGAGTTGGATCCGGAGAGAAATGAGGATTTGACTCTGAGGAAATTGAATCCATCCAAAAGAAAAGGGGGTGCGCAAGTCTTCAGGGCACAGAAGGCAGCACGCAAGTGTGCTGGGACTTGAATTTTATTCAAAGTTCCTTTGTCTTTTGTGTGGGCAGTTTGAAGTCATGCACGCCGGACATAAAGGGGCTAATGTTTAAGGTCGAAATAGCTTTGACCGAAAATGGATTAAAAATGGATTCAATTCCTTGAAAATTTATCTGAAAACATATTACCATACTCAAGTATGAGGGAAAAAATGTAAACTATGGCTTATGAATATTTGAATCTGAGGAATGATATGAAAAAGAGCTAAAAGACATTAGAAGAAGTAGTTTCCAAGAATGAAGTTACTATTATTTAACAAAACCCGTTAGGGGGTTGAAATATGCAGGGCCACCTATGGGCATTGGCTGCATAGTCAAATAAAATAGCATCTTTTGGCTGACAAGTCTGTTATGTGGACTGTTTATGCAAGGCCACCTATGGGCACGTGCTGCATAGTCAGGCAAAAGAACTCCCAGAAATTTACTTTCCTAGTGCTAAAAGCTAGTGAAAGTTTATGGAGATTCAAATTTTCTAAAGCATAGAGTTTGTTGTATGGAAAGAGGTACTTGAATATGGAGAAGATATTTCCAAACAAGAATATCGAAGAACTGGATGAATATCACTCCTACGAAGGTCTGACCCAAACGTATGGAAGACGAATAAACCATAGACTTGAATACTTTCAGATCATGAAAAAGGATATGGGACAAATATGTTAAGGATGGCTATTTTTGCGGATCCCTACATACTGTCGTTTAAGAAAAATAAGGACAAAAGAGGCATTCTTCCCAAGAATGAAGTTACTATTATTTAACAAAACTCGTTAGGGGGTTGAAATATGCAGGGCCACCTATGGGCATTGGCTGCATAGTCAAATAAAATAGCATCTTTTGGCTGACAAGTCTGTTATGTGGACTGTTTATGAAAGGCCACCTATGGGCACATGCTGCATAGTCAGGCAAAAGAATTCTCAAAATTTTGACATTTTTGTGACTAGAAGTCATGAAAAGGGTTATGAAGATCTGAAAATATTTAAGGTTAGGATTATAATACATAAAGATAGGTATTGTCCAATGTATATAGAGATACATAGGTCAATGAAAACCATAATCATGTTGTGGCTGGGTCCTAAATTGAAATTTTAGACTTCACTACGTATCTCATAAGAATGAGAATCAAGCCATACGTAGTTCTTGAAATGTAGTTTAACGTCGTGCAGGACGAAAGTATGAGTGATCTTTAGTTTAAGGTCATAGAATTCGAACCATAATAATGAATACACAGTGTGTGTTTTCATGAAGACTTTTCAGCCAAGGGACTGAAAGTGAAATTTGGGGTTAGGCCCAAAAGACTTGGGACTGGATTCGAGGGACACTCGAATGTTCCTACGTATCCCATAAGGATGGGAATCAAGTCCACGTAGTTCTAGAAATGTAGTTTAACGTCGTGCAGGATGAAAGTATGAGTGATCTTTAGTTTAAGGTCATAGAATTCGGACCATAATAATGAATACACAGTGTGTGTTTTCATGAATACTTTTCAGCCAAGGGACTGAAAGTGAAATTTGGGGTTAGGCCCAAAAGACTTGGGACTGGATTCGAGGGACACTCGAATGTTCCTACGTATCCCATAAGGATGGGAATCAAGTCCACGTAGTTCTAGAACTACCCTTTGTACAAATTTGGTTCGTACATGTGAAGGGTGAAAGGGTATTTTAGTGCAATGATGGTTTTAACCTAAGAAAAAAAGTTTAGGCATTACCATGTATGTACGTAGTTTTTTGAAAATGAAAACCATGATTGAAAAAGAATCAATGTTAATAATGGTTCCTTCTCAAATGAGGAAATCAAAAAAAAAATTGTAGTTTATTGTCGTACCGGACAAAAGTGTTGTATAGTTTAAAGTCATATAACAAGGACGAAAGTGAATCATTGTAAAGATATTGATTCCAGGGGTGGTTTCAGAAATCATCATCATATGAGATGGTGGTGAACCGATGTGAAGAGATTGTTTTTGGGCTTGAACCTTGGGAGGTTGCCTACATACCCAGCCTGGAGGGCAAGGATCAAAGTCCGTGTAGTTCAATTAAAGAATGAATCAATGATCAAGTTATTCTTGGGTACAATGATCTAATAAAAAATGTTGTTGGGACTTACACATGGTTAGTGGCCCAAAGGGAGTGTTATGGTTGATGTTCGCTCTAAGCTCACGTGAGTCATACTCGGTGTGAGAAACAAGAGGTAATAACAACCTTAACGATGCACAGTTTAATGTCATGTAAGACATAAAAAAAAGGACTATGCAGTTTAAAGTCTTGCAGTTAGGACTATTGGTGCTGCACAGTTTAGTGTCATGTAGCAGGGACAAAATAACAGTTTAATGTTATGTAGGACACATCAAGGACTTTTTGTACAGTTTAGCGTCATGTAGTTAGGACTATGGGGACAATATAGTTTAACGTCATATTGGACGAAAAGGGGGACTGTGCAGTTTAATGTCATGCAGTAAGGACAAAAGAGTGTACCATTTTAACGTCATGTCGGACGAAAGTGCGAATAGTTTAAGGTCATATGCATGGACCGTGGATGGTGCAGTTTAATTTCATGTTGGACCTTTGATGATTATATAGTTTTAACGTCTTTACGGACGTGAGGGACTTTTATACAGTTTAGCGTCATGTAGTTAGGACGTCACAGTTTAACGTCTTGCTGGACATAAGGGATTTGCAAATAGTTTATGGACATATACATGGACCAGGGATGATGTAGTTTAAGGTCATGCTGGACGGTTTAGGGAACTTTTTCACAGTTTAATGTCGTGTGGGGCGAAGTTGCAGTTTAAGGTCATACTGGACCATTGCTGTATAGTTTAATGTCATATAGCAAGGACGAACCGGTGATGTACAGTTTAAAGTCATGTAGCTAGGACTAAGGTGAACCAATATGAGGATATCAATTCTGGAGACTTTTTACAGTTTAATGTCATGCTGGACAATGAAAGTTCCACACAGTTTAATGTCATGTTGCTAGGACACAATATAGTTTAATGTCATCTTGGAAAAAATATAGTTTAATGTCATCTCGGACATTGAAGGTAACACAGTTTAACGTCATGTTGGACGAAGTTGCAGTTTAAGGTCATACTGGACCATAACTGTATGAACCAAATGCAAGAGTCTTGGTTCTGGGAACAATATTTTGTGTTTATACAAAATACTTCTTCAGAAATCTGGCATTAGTTGGAGTCGTGATGTGTTCTCCATCCATTGAGATCAGAGAATACGCTTCATTGGAGTAGACCTTATGTATTGAATAAGGTCCTTCCCATTTTGGTTCAAGCTTGGGAGGCTTCTTTCTTGGTATCATTGGTGTTCTGAGAACCAATACCAATTCTCCCTGAATGAATGAACGAAGACGAACTTTTTTGTTAAAAGCTTGTGCTATCCGATTCTGATAGATTTCCAAGTGGTGCAAAGTGCACAATCTCTTCTCATCTAACTGTTCCAATTCATTCAACCGTTTTTGGGATTGCTCATCTGTTGATAACTGATCACAAATGGCTATTCTGAGTGAGGGCAATTGAACTTCAATTGGCAAGACTGCTTCTGTTCCATATACCAATGAATATGAAGTAGACCGCTTTGCATTGCGAGTGGTAGTCCGATAAGCCCAAAAAGCATGATAGAGTTTATCAGGCCATGACCTCTTATCTTTATCTACCATCTTTTGCAGTATATTTGAAAGAGTCTTGTTGAAGGCCTCTATCTAGCCATTAGCCGCTGCATGATATCGAGATGAATGGTTGGACTTAATGTTGTATTCTTGATACAATTTCTTTACCTCAGAAGAACAGAAGTTGGTGCCGTTGTCCGTCAATATGGTATGAGGGACACCAAATCTAGAAATGATGTAAGACTTGATGAAGCTAACTATGCATTTATAACTGACTTCTTTGAGAGGTACTGCCTCTGCCCATTTGGAAAAGAAATCAGTAGCAGTAAGAATGTACTTAAACTGCTTGGCCATAGCTGAAGGGTAAGGTCCCACCACATCCATTCCCCATGTGGAAAATTGCCATGAGTATTTAGCTGTATGAAGCAACTCTGGAGGTTGATGAATGAAGTTGGCATATACTTGGCATGAATGACACTTCTTTGTGAAATTAACACAATCTTGTATCATTGAAGGCCAGAAGTATCCAAGCCTTCGAATTTGATCAGACAATCTATGTCCAGACTGGTGGGCACCACAGACTCCTGCATGCACTTCTTTTATGACAGCCATTGTCTCTTCACCATCAATACATCTGAAGAGAACTCCATCAAAACCACGTTTGTAGAGAATTTTCTCGAGGTGGTTTGGACCATCATAAAGAGTAAAATTGACCACACGTCGCCGAATTTGTTCTTTCTCGGCTCTATCAGGTGGAAGTGTTCCATTTTGAAGGTATTCCTTGATAGGTGACATCCATCCTGTAGTATGACCATACAGTTCAGGAATAGGACTAATTTTATTAATTTCCTCTGTTCTGACTTGAACATAAGGTGAAATTGCACGACGGTGGGCAATACCGATGGTTGTCTCGTCCCGATTTGGATCTGCTAAAGTTGTGGCTATATTAGCCAGTGCATCAGCTTGAGCATTTTGTGATCTTGAGACATAAGAAAATGTCGGTTCTGAAGGGAATTCCGACATTAACTCTCTGACGTAATCATACAAAGGGATTAATTCTTCTTTTCTGATGGCATAATCCCCATTGACTTGTATGATTACCAGGTCTGAATCACCTTTCACCTTTAAGTGATTCACTTGTGCTTGAAGTGCTAACTCCAAGCCTGCAATGAGAGCTTGGTATTCAGCTTCATTATTGGTACCACCTTCCCACAACAAAAAGGAATAAGGTAACACTGCCTTATCTGGAGAAATGAGCACAATTCCTAAACCAACTTTGTTGAATTTAGGATTTTCAATTTTCTTCCCTGTTGGACTTCTAGAAGCACAATCAAAATACATTTCCCATGTTTGAGGACTCTCTTGAATAGCAAAAATTTCTTCATCAGGGAGTTCGATATCTGAATACGTGTCTTCCACTGAAGGATGTTCAGCCAGGAAATCAGCCAGAGCTTGGCCCTTAATTGCCTTTTGAGACACATACTGGATGTCGAACTGCTGTAGAATAACCGCCCACCTTGCCAGACGTCCTGTAAGCATTGGACGACTAAGGATGAATTTGAGTGGATTATTACGAGATACCAATTGGACCTCGTGATGTTGCAGGTAGTGTTTCAGTTTCTGAACTGCAAAGATTAATGCTAGGCAGCACTTTTCAATACTCGAATACCGGGTTTCTGCATCAAGCATAGTTCTACTAAGATAATAGAGACTATTTTCATTCCCAGCATCATTCTTTTGAGCGAGAAAGGCACCCAATGATCGCTCTAAAGCTGTCACATAGAGGATAAGAGGCCTACCCTCAACAGGTGGCATGAGTACTGGTGGACTCAAGAGGTATTTCTTGAGAACATCAAATGCATTTTGACATTCTTTAGTCCACTGGTAAGTGACTCCTTTCTTCAATAAGTTGGTAAAAGGTAAACTTTTGCCTGCCAAATTGGCGATGAAACGCCGAATATAGGCTAAGTGTCCTTGAAGTCCTCTTAATTCTTTCAAATTCTGAGGAGGTGACATACCAAGGATTGATTTGGTCTTCTCAGGATCTACTTCAATACCACGATGGCGTACAACAAAGCCGAGGAATTTTCATGAGGTTACCCCAAAAGCACATTTTAAGGGGTTCATCTTCAAATTATGTTGTCGAAGCTTGTGGAATATAATTTCCAAATCAGCCAAGTGATCAAAACGTTGTTTGGATTTAACCACCAAATCATCTACATAGCATTCAACAAATTTCCCTAGAAAAGGTTTGAATATACGATGCATGGCGCGTTGATATGTTGCACCTGCATTCTTTAAACCAAAGGGCATCACCCGGTAACAAAACACACCTTGAGGAGCTCTGAAGGCTGTATATTCCTCATCTTCTGGGGCCATTCGGATCTGATTATATCCAGAATATCCATCCATGAAAGAAAGTACTTCATAGCCAGCCGTCACAACAATTAAGAGTTCTGTAATCGGAACTGGAAAATCATCTTTGGGACAATACCGATTAAGATCTCTAAAATCGATGCAAACCCTAATTTGTCCGTTCTTCTTCTTTACAGGGACAATATTTGCCAACCACTTGGGATATTGAACTTCTCTGACGAATTTAGCTTTTATAAGCTTATCCACTTCAGCCTCGATTTTGGAAGCATAGGTTGGGTGTGTTCTTCTCGCGGCTTGCTTGAATCCTCGATGTTCTTTTGGAAAACCCAAATGATGGGTGGCAACATTAGGATCAAGGCCAGGCATCTCTGTATAATTCCAAGCAAAAATATCTTTATTTTGCTTTAGAAAAGAAATATACATCTCTTGTTCTTCAAGGGTCATGGCCGCACTAATTAAAGTGGGGCGTGGATCTTTCTCTATACCCAGATTTACTTCTCTGAGTTCATCCACAGTGGTAGAGATACCCTCTTCAAATGCTGGAGGAGCATCTCTAAGATCTTCCTCTTCCTCTTCATCATGTGTTATTTCTTCCGTTTCTACTTGCAAAGTAGATGAAAAAACGAAATTCTCATGATCATAAGAGATGTCAAAATTTTCACATTTTGAAGAAGAAGCTTCCATTTCCGACCCTATTGATGATAAAGGGTCTTCTTTGGGAAATAAAGAGGAGATGATGGATTGAGAATCGACATCAATATTCACCTCTGGTGTTGCTATAACTTCTTCTGGCCTGATTAGCGAAGTATATACTTGTTGGATTTCAGCAGACAAAATGAAAATGTCACCACTTATGCTTTCATCACTACTTGGTAAGTTACCAATTTCTCCCATGTTGTCTGGCTCGATTGCCGTAATTGACATTATGGATCATTCCATAAGAGTATTTTGATTTGGGCCTATTTTGTCAATTTGACTGATAGGTAACACATAATCTGTACTGACATGTGAAAATGGATTTATTGGAATTTTTTTTCAAACCATATGGAGCATTAACTTTGGTAATTTCCTTCATTGTAGATTTTTTCTCTTCCCTTCATTGATAAAATTCCGCCTCAATGTATTGAGACTCACATGTCTTGAACGGGGCCTTATCACCATACAATGTTCCAACTTGACCATCGAAACAGTATTTGAGACATTGATGGTATGATGACGGAATAGCTGCATGCTGATGTAGCCAGGGTCTTCCAAGCAAGATATTGAAAGCTGAGTCCTGATCAACAATCATAAAATCCGAATTGGAAACAAGATCTCCAAACTGAGTTCTGAGTGTAACTTCTCCCAGTGGTTCTTGTTCATTTTTATCATATCCTTGCAACATCATGGTAGAAGGAGATAAATCAGATTTCGTGAGGCCCAATCGACGAAGTGTGTGAATGGTCATGAGGTTGACTCCTGAACCATTGTCAATAAAAGCTCTTCGAACATCTATACCATTGACTTTGCCAGATAAGTACAATGGTTTTATGTGCCCATGCACAACATCATCTTCATCTTTATCAGTAAAAGATATCACTGCATGACATTCTGTAGGATTATTCTCTATGTGATAAATTTCAGCTGCAGCAATTTCAGCTTCAAACTCCTGAGGACTTGACAAAGCTTCGATGAGTGCTTCCCGAAGATCTCTTGATAGATTCAAAGCATCCAAAATTGATAATTTGTCTGGTACTTGGGCCAAGTGTTTCAATATATCATACTTTTGATCTAGAGGCCTGCGTTTCCCAATTGGAATATGCGGTTTAGCAGGTACCTTGGAAGCAGATGCTTTGGAAGATGATGCATCTTGTATTGAAGTTGGAAACATCTTTGGTTTTGGAAAATTAGACTGATTAGATCCATTTACATGCTGAGATAAAGAAGATGGAACCTTTAATCGGTCTTCCAAAATAACTGTGCCGAAGCTGAGTTGGCCATTGGCAGAAGAACTTGCTTGTTCTTTTTGAGCTCGCTGAAGGGCTCTACCACGAGTTTCTGCTGCATATACAGTGCTAGTAGGGGTAGAATTAGAGTAGTGGCTTCGGAAAGATCCACGTCTTCCCCTATATCCTGAACCTCTAGAACTTCCTCGGGTTCCCTTATTTGATACAGGGAATTCAGGCTCATCAAGACTGGAATATGAATCTGTTAATTGAATCATATTAACAGAACCAAAGATTAACTCTTCGTCTGATAAAGACTCTGCCTGGTTAGCCTGTTTAGGCTGTGCCGTTTGGTGGGACGGTGCCCGTGGCATTGAAGTAGATGGCATGAAATCTGCCAGAGTCAAAGACAATTTAGGCTTTGATGCATACTCATCTTCTCCGGATTCCTCTTTCTTCTTTGAATTGTGCTGCCCTTTTGAGGATTTGTCCTTTGATGGAGGCTTTACTGCAGCTTTTGTAGGAGACACAATTGGCTTCTTCAATTGTGTTCGCAAAATGGAATGGGTCCGATTGATTGTCTTTCTGACCATCCAATCATCATATTTTTTCGCAGTTTTGCTTTTGACTTCTTGCCACTCGCCTCCTTCTTCTGGATCTGTAGCGGTAATACATGCTACATGAGCTGAAGAACCTTTCAATTTGACTTGTCCCAAGTCGACCATCTTTTGCAGGAGGTCTTTAAAGACAAAACACTCCTGGATGGGATGCCCCAACATTTAATGAAAGGGACAATAATTGGGACGGTCTTCATCTCCTTCCTTGTTTGGCCTCTTGGGCACTGGTAATTGAACCAAATTATTTTCCAGAGCTGAAATGAAGTAACCAGGAACTTGCTCACTTCGGAAAGAGAATGTTTTACTCTTCATATCCTCAAATTGTTTTCGTCGTTGATCTTTTTGATCATTTGGACGAAATAGCCTTTGTTGTTGGCGTTCAGGAGGTGGAGCTCTTCGAGAAGATGAAGGTTTTGAAGTAGAAATAGGTACAGGTGCCTGTTTAAGCATAACTGTAGCAGTTTCTGCTTTACCCATTCTTCTTCCTGGAGCTGATGGAATTACACGAGATTTAACCTTAGCCTGTATAAGGGAATCTTCAATCTGTTGAGCGATTGAAGTAAGGTCTTGAAACCCTCCTGTGTATTTCACAGGGATCAATGGCGTGCGTAATTCGTCACGCAAATTTGCCACACAGATTGGCAACAATTCCTCCTGAGAGAGTCATAAACTCAAGGAATACGTTATTCCCTTCCAACGAGCAATGAAATCAGAGACTCTTTCATTCTCCCTTTGCTTGCAGTTTGTAAGATCGAAAACTGTCGTTTTTGGCAAAGTTGAGCTAAACTGAAGAAGGAATTTTTGACGAAGATCCTCCCATCCGATGACTAACCGGGATTTCAAGCTTGTATACCAGACAAAAGCTGGTCCTTGCAAGGTTCGCACGAAGCATCTGAGTTTCACTGCTTCTTGCTGCTCTGGAGTTCCCATCATAGGATCACAACAAGATACGTAATGCGTCAAATGTTGTTCAGGGTCACCTGATCCATTGAAAGTAGGGAAAATAGGGTTTCCAAAACTGGATGGAGGAGAAATTGAATCTACCCATTCAGGGTAAACTTTCTTTTCAGGTTGAACTTGCACCCGTTTCCCTTCCATAGTTTCTAACCGAGCTGTTAATGACTCAATAGTAGTTATTAACTTTTGAGAAACGTCAGGTTGAACTTGGTTTTGGGTAGGTGCAATGAATGGAGATTGGACAGACGTGGTGGTTGGTGCTGCAACTGATGGTAGTGCTGCCAACCGTTGTGTGTGTTTGACCCGTAGGATTAGACCTCTGTGGGTATACTGACAAAGGAGGATATTCTTGATCCATCTCAGTAGTTACAACAAATTACTTCGGCTGTCGGACTTCAGCATTCTTAAGAAGAAGACTATTCTGAAATAGTTCTGCATTCAACCTTCTTAATTCATTCATTTCTTCCTCCTGTTGTGCAAACCTTTGCTCTAATGAGAGCGATTGACCTCCTTCAGAGGAAGGGTGAGAAGTAACCTGATTCTTACCTTTCCCCTTATTGGATCCTTTTCGGAGAGGGGGAAGTGGGTTACTTGAAGGAATACCCAGATTTTGGGTAAGCCTTTGATTACGTGTGCGCACACCTTCTTCATTTAGGTCTGTGTGCGCGACTTCTTGAGCAGGAACCTCTTCGTCTGATCCCTCTGATTGAGCCTCATCTGGTGAATCAGCAGCAACGACATTGATGACATTAATGGATGCATATTGCATAGAATCCTTTCTATCAGCATTTCTGTGATATTGTCTCCTTCTATGTCCATGATGAGACATGGCATTTCGTTGACTTGATCCCTCAGGAATTTCTTGGAGAACCGTCACTTGGAGAGAATCTCCTGACATCTTGGCTCTTCGTTCCTCTTGAGGCTTATTCCCTAATCGAGAGAATACTGACTTTCTCTGAGGGAGGGATTGAAGATTTAAAAAAGTCCCCAGTCCGGTGGACTGGGGGTGTTCCTGTTGCTTCCGCTCAACTCCTCGAATCCCATTCGTTGATTCTAAGGGTTGGGTTAGAGAAGTCCCCAGTCTGGCAAGCTGGGGTGTCTCTTGACATGCTATGTCTGAGATCTTTTTGAAATCTCTCTTGATCTTACGAATCTTAGTTCGGAAATTAGCTGGATGCATTAACCTGTATCCACTTTTATCACCTGGTTCAACAGACCGTTGGATGATTTCCGAAACTTCTGTCATTTGATGACATGTTTGCTCCAGACGAGAGGCTTGTGCAATATTATCGCCTGCTTGATGTAGGAGCAATTCAACAACCTGTTCTCTATATACTTGATTTTGAGAGGAACTAGTTGAAGCTTGATCTCGAGCAAGCTTTTGATTATGAACAAATCCCATTGACTGTGGCCGTCCATGGGCAATAACATTGCATGAGACCATTTTCGGCGGGCTTTGCTGACCGGAAAGCACTGTGAAATGTAGTGCTCCGTGAACACCCCATCCTCTGATATGAACATTATATGGAGCATTGGAAATTAACTGACGCAATCTTCTTAGTGCGCCAAGGCATGCACGTTGAAGGGTTCTCTGTTGCTTTTCAGCCTTCGGATACCGAGAGACTGATAGAGATGCCAAATCAATCTGGCGTTGTAACCCTTCTATTATCATAAGATGATTTTCATATTCATTGTAAGATAATACCTTCTTCTTTAATTGACAAAGAGTTTTCCATATGTTGAGACGAATATCATGGATTCCATCATCCGTCAACATCTTTGGAATGTCGTACTGGGAATCAGCCAAAGGCCAAAACATGACTGGTACTTCACCTTTTGCCAGTTTTTTCCTCATGTTCAGCATTTCCTCTTTATCATTAAATGAAGATTCATCTACCTGTTTGGACCATAGTTGGTGTTTCCTTATTGCTTCATCGGATTCAACAAGATTGGTAGAGAAATCACTATTCATGCTGGAAGATGAATGACCCAGGGAAGGTTCGGAGAATAACCTGAACCCCAGGCTATCTTCTGATGGAGAAAGAGTTTCACCTGCCGATAGCAAAGCATCAGACATGACTGGTTTTACGTTTGCAAGTGCCTAGAGATAGGAGGGCTTTCTCGTCACTACATTGCCTTCTAAAGAATTTTCGAGACAACGTGAATCACTACTGCGGAGAGGACTTTCGCAGCGAAGTTTATCATCATGAGGAGGACCATCATGATGGGTTACAACAAAAGATGAAATCTCTTGCTCCTTGGCCTTCTGACCACACAGAGGGTTCCTATGGCTCTCATCTGAAGAAGAAACTTCAAGATTGACCGAATTTTCATGAAGAAAGTTTTCATGAGGAAGTGTCTGTTGAAGACCTTCAGAATTAATGTTCCCGTTATTGGGAACTGAGGGAGTAGAATCTTGAATTCCGACAGATAAATGTCTGAGGGATTCAAGAACTCCAGCATCGAGCAAGGCTTGGTTACAGATTGGCCTTTGATCTCCTGACTGTGCTGGGCGGATCTTTTTCTTAGATTCCTTCTTACTCGCTTTAGAAACCACTTGATGACGAAAGTGATTGCTCTGAGCAGGTGTATGTGCCTGATCAGGAATGATGGTCAGGTTAGGCTGACGATCATCGCTCAAATCAGGTGTATGTGCCTGAATTGGTTGTCCATATGATATGGGGGAGTATGCCCCATAACCCTCTTGGACTAGAACAGATGTGTGTGTCTGTTCCGGAGTGAATCGTTGATGTGTCACACCACTGCTAGGGATAGATTTATGTGTCTGTCCCTGAGATGATGCTGAAGATGTTATGATATCCTGGCAAGCATCCAGAATATGAGCAGGAATTTTCTTCTGCTCTTTCACCATTGACAAAATATTCTTGGTGACTTCAGCCGCCGGAACAGGGATATACGTCCATTCCGGGCTTGGAGTAGGTGTATGTGCCTGGTCCTGTCCTCCTTTTCCTGTCAGTGAATACTGACAGTACTCAAGTGTGGAGGCAGAGAGTTTAGTCTGCCCCCTGTTTGTCGTCGGGACTTTCCGACTGACATCTCCGTGCGCTACCAAGCGAGACTGTTGGTAGGCCTGATTAGTATTAGCAGGTGTATGTGCCTGCTGATTACACTTCGCCAAACGCGGTTGACGAGATCCACCATATGTAGTCAGACGAGCCTGCTGACTAACTGGTGATGTATAAGCAGGTGTATGTTCCTGCCTATGGTACTCCGCCGGAATTGCCTGGCGGGATCGGCTTGATGCTGTCAGACGAGTCGGCTGGATAGCTGAATTAAAACGGGCAGGTGTGTGTGCCTGCTCGTTGTTTTCCACCAAGTTAGGTTGGTGGACTTCTCCGGAGATGGCAGGGATGACAACCTGCCTATTGTTAACCGGATTCCGTCTCTGGCGGTTCATCTTGCCTGCTCGGGTTCGAGGAACCTGAGCTGAATGCCTTGAGTCGGTACCCTCATCATGTTGAGGGCGCACTACCGCACGAGTCTGGCGGCGATTGTTGATGGGAGCCCATGAGAAGGACTCCTGTCTTTTTGAATTAAGGCCCCGAGGGACCTGCTCATTCACTTCCTCTGAATAAGGGAGTGAATGGAAATTGCGTTCCGGGGATAACGACCCGAAACGGTTGGAGACGGTAGTCAGCACTGCCTGCTTCTTGATTGCTGGTCGCCATTGTCCGGACGACCAGGTAGAATTGTTAACTTGGAGGGCTTGACGAGCGGCCTCCAGAGTTGGGATAGTACCGTTGTGACGGTACTCCTTAACCAGTGCATTAGAAACACAGCGTTGAAGACGCTGAGTTGGTGATGTCATCCTCAGAGCGGATGACGTTCCAGCAGGAGTAGCAGCATTGGTTTTCACAGCAGCAGACCTCACAGTAGAGGTGTTCATAGCAGCAGTATTCACAGGGGTGAATTTAAGGAAAGCCATTTTTGCAGAAGATCTTGAAAAAAGAGTGCCTGTTCCATGTAACAGACATAATCAAGATGAATCCGGCTACTGCATATTTTGGATGATCATATGTCAATGATTGCCTTGTTGGACCAAGGGGCCTAACAGATAAGAAGAACATCACTTCAACTTGGTTAAGGATTCATGTCGGGTTCACCATTTTTGTTTCGCGCGGAATCTGGGGATGACCTCCTGGTCGGGAGATTCAAATGTTCCGATCGGTTTCTAACGGGTTTGTTCGTAGAACCGGAAACATCCAATGATTCCACATCCGTCTGGACCTACTTTCCAAAGGCAGGCGCTCATTAGTTTGTGGACTAATGAGGCTTGGGAATTTGCATTGGTCGAGAGGATGGGAGGCCGGACTCATCACACCTTTTTGAGGGGAATTATTGTCTACTCCGGGACTCTCTTTATAGATTTATGTTAAGTTCGTGAATCATTATTACATTACCAAGTATAAAATGAGCTTTCCTTTAGTTTTAACAATCAATGATTAAATATGCAAGAAATTTAGAGAATCTTTTATATGTATTCGAGGTTCTTCATCAATATAGAATCATCTATATTTGTTTAGAGATTCTTGGTCAATGGTATCCTTCAAAACATTTATATAAAAGTCTCTTGGTCATTTTGATGACCAGGCTGGATTTAAAGCCACTCAGTGGGGCACTTGAAGTTTATCGTCATTCAGAAGGCCATAGATTATTTCAAAGTTGGGATCGAACCCATAAATGGGCTACCTACGTATCCTTTGTTTTAAAAAAGGAATCAGAACCCACGTAGTTCGAATTATGGAGTATGATGTTTATGATTGATGGCTCAAAGATGAATGTCATAATTACTTTTACACTCTAAGCTCACGTGAGTCATGATCGGTGTGAGAAACAAGAGGTATTGGTAAAATTTAGACAATTGTGCCATAAAAGATGCAATCATAAGAATTTGTTTGGGGCTTATGTATAGATGACTGCCCAGATAGATGAAGGTTTAGGATTTACTTTTAGGGAGAAAATCCATGAAGAGGGTCCACAAAGTTATATGTGCTTCATGGAGATTTGAATACTCTAATCTTGGGGCTTACTCCTAAGGAGGATGCCCAAGTTAGGAGGGGACTTATGATTGGGTTTTATTCCTGAAAAGGAAACCCAAATCAAAGGTAATTTATGACTGGTTAAGAGAAGTTTAAGGGGACTTGGGGCTTATTCCTGAAAAGGAAGCCCAAGGTTATGACTGAGTCTTATTCCTAAAAAAGGATACCCAGGTTAGGGATTAAGATTTGGGGCTTACTCCTGAGGAGGATGCCCAGATCAAAGGTTTTATAACTGGGGATTATTCCTGAAAAGGAGACCCAGGTTAAGGATTCTCTCATTTTTAAAGGATGAGGTTGAATGAATGAACTCTCAATCTTTGGTGACATAAAGATATTTAAATCACTAGACTTTGAGAGATATTTCACAGAATTCCTTTCAGACAAGGATGTCAAATCAAGAAATCATGCCATAAATGGCTTTGAAGAGTATCTTGAAGACTGAATCTTGAATAGGAAAGGTGAAATGGCTTAAGAGGGGTAAAATGGGCAAGACGGTCACCCAAAAAGATAGGGGCGCGCAAGTCTTTAAAGGCGCGCAAGTCCTGCGGCGGCGCGCAAGTATTGGTCGCGCAAGTATACTTGCGCGACATGAGTGGTACTTGCGCGATTTTAAACCAGCATTGAAATGCTTGAGGGACTCTTTAGAAAACCCTTTACAATCCTCTTGAGGTTCTTCCAGAGAAGGGACGCGCAAGTTATATTGAAGGAATTAAGTCGGCGCGCAAGTGTTTGATATGTTTCAACACTTAGGCCTTCCTTCTTCTCTTGAGATCTTCCGTTCTAGGTAAGAAATTACCTTAGAAGTGTTCCGGAAGCTTTGAGAAGAGACTTGGGCGTCGGGAGTTTCAATCCGAGTTTCTGGAAAAAGATCCTCTCGAATGGGGGGCCCACAGGGTCTATTTATAGGCAAAAGAAGACCCTGGGCGGTTACCGGGCGGTTACCGGGCGGTTATCACTTAGGTCGCGCAAGTCACTTGCACGATCATAAGGCGTCGCGCAAGTACTTGCACGACCACTAGGCGGCGCGCAAGTGTACTTGCGCGACCATGAGGGAACTTGCGCGGACTATGGGCAATGTTCTCCTTGTTCATCCCTTTGTCGATTTTTGATGTTTCTTCAAAGGATGAATCACATTAGACTCAGATATTCCCCTTTTCCGATCCTTAGATTCTGTGACGAAAGGAGCGTCAACAATGTACAAGGTATGCCATTATAAAAAAATTATTCATTGAAAGATGGGCTTTAATACCAAACAAATGGCTCAATAATATAAAAATAATTAAATCAAACCCTCCTGTTTTGTCAAGATTAAATAAAATTTTGGAAAAATGAAGCAATGATTGGTTCTCTCAAGAAGTGAGGTGAATTTAAAGAAGATGAAAATAATTTTTTATAAGCCTCATAAGAATGTGATTTCAAATATAAAGACAGTGAGATGAGGTATGGGATTCAAAATTCAGTGTACATTTCATTAAATTACTAAATATTTGAACTTGAAACAAAGTCATTTCTACATTCATTTAATCTTAGTTTCAAGGGATAAATTGTTTCCCTTATTGATATGAATTTAAAAATTATAATGAGAACCATTTCATATAAAATCTTTTAAAAACACACAAAAAATTGGAAAATAAACACACAAATTTTGAAAAACACAAATTTATTTTGTTTTGTTTTTTTAACAGGAATACAATTGAAATTTATAAACTTAATGGTTCCCTCCCCCACACTTAAAATATTTATTTTCCTCAATGTGAACCCTTGAGACGATATATGCATGTGAAATTTAATATTTTAAATAGGATAATTAATATAAAAGTGAAAGGGTTAGAAACATTTTATTATGCTCATGTGATGATGGGGTAATGCAGTGTGATGAAATCCACTACATCAGTAGGAATTCCCTCAATTTATTTCTTCAAACATTTCCAATTGACTGTAAAGATCCTTCCTGTTTCCTATTGTGTGATATCTAATACACTATAAGGAAAAACAATAGTCACAACATAAGGACCTACAATATGGAATGCAACTAACCAGGCATCAGCTTCAATCGTGAACAATAGAGAAGGACTTTATCTCCAACATGAAACTCCCTTTGTTGAATCATATTTTCATGAGATGATATCTATATTTCCTTGAATATCATTGAGTTATCATATGAAGATGATCGAATATCTTCAATCTCTTGAATTTTCATCTTCCTTTGGATTCCATCGTGGTCCAAATCCATGTTGCATTTCTTTATAGCCCAATAAGCCCAATGCTCAACTTCCATGGGGATATTATATGATTTCCCAAAAATAATCTGAAATGGGTACATACCAATATGTGTCTCGTATTCTGTCATATAATCCCATTATACATTATCCAAGCGCTTTCTCTAATCCTTCATATTTGGCTGCATGATTTTCTCTAAAATCTGTTTCAACTCAAGATTTGAAAGCTAAGCCTGGCCATTTTTTTGGGGGTGGTATGGTGTTGATGTTTTGAGTGTCAACCCATACTTCCAAAGGAGGGATGCCAAATTTTGATTGCATAAGTGTGTCCCTTGGTCACTGATGATGTCCTTTGGTACTCCAAACCTACAAAAAATTTGTGCTATGAAAAAGTGCACAACAACATGAAGATCATTAGTCCTGGTGTCCTTACCCTCCATCCATTTACTCACATGATCTACAGCAACCAAAATGTACAAAAAAACAAAAGGATCTAGGTAAAGGACCCATAAAAGCGATGCCCCATACATCAAAAATCTCACAGAATAGTATAGGTTTTGGGGCATCTCATGTATCTTAGAAATGATACCAGTGTGTTGGCAGTGATATCATGACGTAAAAAACACATGGACATCATGTAATAAGCTACACCAATATAATCCAAAGTCCAAAACATTCATAGCTGTTTTTTGGGGTCCAAAGTGTCCACCACATGAAAGTGTATGACAAAAATGTAAAATATACTCAAACTCATGATCAGGAACACACCTCCATATAACATGGTCACTACGCACGTGCAATTGGTATGGATTATCCCAAAAATAAAATCTTGACTAAATCATTAATTTTTTTACTTGATGTTTCTTTAAATTTGTATATATTTTAGAGGCAAAAAGGTGAATCACTAAATCAACATACCAAGGATGCATACCTGAGATGGAATAAAGATGCTCACTGGAAATAGTGTCCCTATGTGGTACCTAGTCCAAGGTGTCATCCTCTACTGTGTGAGTAAGCCTACTCATGTGGTTCGTCACCAAGTTTTCTGAAACCTTTTTTCCTTTATCTCAATGTAAAATTTTTGAAGAAGGAGCATCCATCAGATTAGCCTGGGCTTTCTATCTGGCTTCTTCAAGAGGTACCTCCGAGTCCTTTTTCGTGGTTGTGTAGTTTTATTGGGATGAATCCAGTGTCCTTGATGCATAAGCATTCACATGTGAACATCCCTCCACCCTATGAGATAAGAGAGCTCCAACTGCGAAGCTGGAGGTATCACACATACGCTCAAAAGGAATCTCCCACTGTGGGGGATGAATGATAAGTGAAGTGGTAAGACACATATTTATCTCATCAAAGGAAGTCCTACAAGAATCATCAAACACAAAATCAGAATCATTTTGAAGTAATCATGACATAGGAAGAGCAATCATAATAAAATAATTGATGAAGCGCCAATAAAATATTACATGTCCTAAGAATGATCTAACATCACATAGACATGAAGGATATGTCAAGGATGAAATAATATCTACCTTTGATCTATCAACCTATATCCCATATTTTGACACTACATGTCCTAAGATAATTCTTTGCTCTACCATGAAATGTTACTTTTCAAAGATCAAGATCAGATTATTCTCAATACAACGATTCAAAACCTTTTCCAAACTACATAAAAATTCATCATATGAGTACCCATACACTGTAAAAAAATCCATGAATACCTCCTTGCAGGTTTTAAGAAAATCAGAAAAATACTCACTATGCATCTCTGGAGGGTACCTATGGTGTTGCAAAGTCTAGAAATCATCCTTCGGTAGGAAAATGTGTCATAGGGATAGGTGAATGTAGTTTCTCCTAATCCTCTGGAGCTATAGAAAGATGAAAATATCCAAAAAAATCCAACCAAGAAACAATAATTTGTACTCCCAGCAAGTATCTAAAGCATCTGATCAATAAATGTGAGGGGGTAATGGTTCTTGTGAGTAGATCGATTTAGTTTCCTATAATCAATACACATGTGCCAACTATTTTGCACCCTCATTGGAACTAACACATTTTTCTCATTATTAACAATAGTAAAAAAAAAATTCTTTGGCACAACCTGATTGGGAATCACCCACTGAGAATCTGAAATCGGATAGATTTTACCTACCTCGAAAAAAATTAACCTCCTTTTTAACAACCTCCAAAAGTGTTGGATTGAGTCTCCTTTGGGGCTGCCTAACCGGATTATCCCCATCTTCCAAAATAATCCAATGCATTAAAATAGAGGGGCTAATACCTTATATGTCATCCAAGGTCCACCCAATTTCCATGAGGTTCTCCATCAAAAGAATCAAAAGTTTTTATTCATGTTCAAAAGGGAGATTTTTAGCGATGATAATAAGTAATTTCTCACCACATAACATGTATGTGTACTTGAGATTTGGTTTAAATGGCTTGAGTTCTAGTGTAGGGGGTGGTTTATGGATGTAGACACAGATGGAACAGAAATATGTGCACAAAGACCATCATTATTCGAATATACATCCACAAAATTAAAGAATAAAGCATCAACTTAATCAGCATACTCAATAGCCATGTCATAAGTTGAGTTTACATGATCAAAATCAGAATATGATTCCATTTCAAAATTAAATCTAATAGAGTATTTTGCATTACAAATAGGTGTGCATGTAATCTTAGATATCAAACTAGAACCAATATTCATAATCTCCCAAAGCATAGAACAATAAAATTATTTGGGGTGTTTATTTGGTAGTATAAAATGGGTGATAAAAAATGCAGAATGATCCTCTGTGGGGTAATTCATGGAAACTATAACATTAAATATCACATCTTCGTCAACAAATTCCATGGAAAGTGAACCATCATTGAAACTTCTTATAGTATTTACTGTTTTGAGGAAGGGTCTACATAAGATAATGGGAGCATGAGAACATACCTAATCATACTCAATGTTAAGCATGTATAAATATTTTGGGAAGACCATGTATCTTAACCAGACAAGTACATCCTCAAGGACTCCCACTTGATATGATGTAGCTCTATTTTCCAACTGCACCACTACTCTTGTCGGCTTCTACTCACCAACCTGTAATGAAAAGAATACAAAGTGAGGAATCACATTTATGGATGCTTAAAAATCGAAAAGTGCATTATAAAAGTGAAACTCCCCTATGGTGCTTAGGATGGTTAATGTCCCTGGATCCTTTCACTTTGTTGGAATTACTAGAGTTGGTGTAATGAGTGCGGGCACATTCCTTCCATGATTGATCCTTTCATTTTCCATGAGGAATCTTTGATTGGTACAATATTCTTTTATGAATATTTCATACCATGGAATTTTATTAATGGCTTCAAGTAGATTAATTTTGATCTCCACACACTTGAATGTATCCAAAACCTCTTTTTTCATTGCTTCTTCAGCCATCTTCTTGGATTGAACAACCCTGTTTGGAATATTATTGGGATTAGTAGTATCATCATTAATCTTTTACTTACTTTTATCTTTCTCCTTATATTGCTCATTAGTTGGTATGAAATGAGGATTATCTAGATTAAAGGTGAATCCAGGTGGATCAATTGGTGCAAATGAATCAGTTGTTTGCATCCAACTTCTCAATGTGATGGCACTGACATTCCCCCTAGGATTTGGAGTAGTTTGGGATGGTAGATTTCTAGAATTATTACTTACGAGTTCATGGATGGCAGTGGCAATCTGGCTCATTTTAGTCTTCAACTCCCTCAGCTCTGATCCTTGACCCTTTCGCTCATTCTGTTGATTAAGAAAAATTTTATTCAAAAGTACATTAATTTTAGAATCTACCTTTATTGGGGGATTATTCTTGTTGATGGATTTTTTATGCTTGGGTTTCAAATCTCCTTTGGGGTTGTCGGAAACCAGGCTGGTAAGGCTGAGGCTACTGGAAGTTTGGTTGAAAATGGTGCCTTTGTTGTTGTCCAGAGCCATATCTCATGTCTGGTTGATCCTTACACCATTGGTTATATGTTAGAGAAAATGAATCAAACATATTATGGGGGTATTTCTATTGTTGCTGCCGATATGATCTCCCAGGGAAAGCTGCTGCATAATCCTTTGTATCTTGTAGTTGTGGGCAACAGTCAGTTGTGTGTCTTGTCTCAGTAAAAATTCCAGAAATCCTTGAAAGAGGGGTTTGGGAAGGATTTTGTTCCAAATCAATCTACCTCACCATAATTGTTAATTTATCCAACTTGGTATCAATCAAATGACATGCAAGATAAGATGGACTTACCTGATGTACTCCCATGACAAGGGGTGTACCCCGATCACCAAATTATTGGGAGTTTTGGGCCATTTTGTCGATCAACACAAATGATGCTACTGGTGTCTTGTCCACCAATGCTCCCATAGCAGAAACATCCACCATGCTTCTCTCTAAAGGTGTGAGTCCTACGTAGAAGTATTAGATGAGGAGTTTCCCACTGATTTCGTGATTTGGGCAGGTAGCACAAAACTTCTTGAATCGTTCCCAGTACTCTTACATTGACTCCCCTTGGGATTTCTTGATCCTAGAGATCTACTTATGAATAAATTTGTATTTTGATTCTGGAACAAATATTTTCATGAAAAGACATTTCAAATCATTCCAATAAGTGACATTTTCTAGTTGTAAATAATACATCCAATCATTCGCAACTCCATTAAGTAAGAATGTTAATGCTCTTAGATTGATTTGTTCTGCAGAAACATTTCATAGTTTTAATGCTGAGAAAGCCACATTAAATTCATGAAATTTTCTTTATCCTCACCAGAGAATCCATGAAACATTGGAAGATGAAGAATTATCCCATATTTCTGTTCAATGTACGATTCGATATTCGGCTATGCAACACAATTTGGTTGATAGTTAATATCTAGTGCCGCCAATTCATTTAATAGTTATATTATGTAAATTTAAATTATTTCCAGAAACTTGTTCTTATTTTATAATGGAATTAGAAGTGTTTATAATTTCAATGTTCTTTGAGTGGAAATATTCTCAAACTATTTGAATGTTGAAACATCCCATAGACTGAGAATATCAGATTCAAGCCCTAATGTTGCGTTCAATCTCAAGGTCAAGATCTAAGTGATATTCGATATTAGTTCGGTTCATAAATCAAAAAAAAATGAAAAGAATGAAATCTGTCCATATTAAAATAAAAATAAGATTCTTGAGTTGATGGTCTAAAAACAATTAGAAGAAAATAAACGAAGAAGGGAAAAATAATTCAGATTGGGTAAAGAATGAAGAAAGAATAGAGGAAGTGAATAAAATGTAAAATAAAATAGATACCTCTAATTAGTTGAAATAATTACATGCCTCCCTGGCAACAATGCCAATTTTAATGGCACTTTTGTGGGCTCCCTCAAATGATTACTGGTTTTTGGGGTACATAGGTGTAGCAGAGTGGCTGACCAAGGTCATTTCTCAAAGGGGGAAGTAAATTAAAACCACTTCTAAAAGGTATTATAAAAATAAAATAAAATATAATTAAAACACTACATTAAAAAATGGGGTTTTATATACTTTATAAATCTAGATTAATTTTTTTGTAAAAAGATTGTATTTTTTTAATTTTTAAATATATGTTGATTAACAAAGCACAACATGAAGTTGTTTTTTTATAGAAAACTATTTTTAGAAAGTATAATCGATCTAACACTACCAATTAATTTAATTATTAATAATTTTTATTTAAATAAATATCCACTTAATTATGATCCCCTAATTTTTTTACCCTCCAACCCTACAAGAGTTAAGTTAACCACAAGGATGAAATTACTTAAACCCTAGGCTAGCTTCTAAAGACGCAATC
This sequence comes from Viscum album, assembly GCA_963277665.1. Lineage (NCBI taxonomy): Eukaryota > Viridiplantae > Streptophyta > Magnoliopsida > Santalales > Viscaceae > Viscum > Viscum album. Next base: position 956,169,585 of record OY728130.1, on the reverse strand, counting down.
GCAGCACCCTGATATGATTGGTGTTCTAAGTATAGATTATGGTCAGTCATTAATTAGAGAACATAGCCATTATATAAATGAGGATGAATTGTGTTTAGGGATTATATTTTAACTCTACAATTTTATCCTGTGTGGTCTTTTATTACTGATTATGATCGCGCTCTCACAATTTACACAAAATCTCAACATTGTGTGTTTCTATGTTAATTGTTCAATTTCTTGATTAGTATCTAATAAATTAAAAACACATTTCATGAATCATATTATTTTAATTACAGTAGCTCAATAATTCAATATAATTATATGTAGAGGGTAGAAGATAGATCGATCAGTAAGAAAATTACTCTTCTATGGGCGGTGTGGTCATCGTGGAGACGTTTTCCATGAGCAAAAGATTGAAAGTGTAGAACACAATAACATCTCTACAGTTGATTCCAACCAAATAAAGAAGATTAATAGAATAATTAACGGTTTGGATATAGAATATTAATTGAATAAAAATTCAAGATACAAACATGAATGAAAATAAATACAAATTAGAGGTGGGAGAGGATAACCTTTTTGAAAGAAAGGTTTTCACAAAGCCTTACTTCTTATAAGAGTTGTAAGGGTCTCCCAAGAGACACCCTTTCGGCCACACCTTACCAAATCTTCGATGAACATTCCCAAAGAGTGAAAAATCTTTTTAATGAGAGTTTGTGAGGGCTAGGGTTACATAACTTTTTTAGTGTGAAATGAAAACTCAGCCAAATATTTTATTCCATGTTTCACCGCATAGTTGACCTACAAAATGCATGAATTGGCTGGCATTGTAGAATGAGGACTTGTTCTTAATTATGTTCCCAAGATTCCCTCAAATTTGGGCTCAATACAAGCCTATATAAAGAAGATATGGGCCAAATGGTGAAGTAATATCCAATCTGGATGGTTGTGTCCAGCTTTGTCTTCATGTCCCATTTACTCCCCTCAAATGCACGATCCCAATCCCTTGTCCTAAATAGAATTTTTATCTCATTATTTTAGGAACACAGTTACAAAATTTATGTTAGAATATGGTACATATCAATATTTATTCTTGAAATTCTACAGTGAATTTGAAAAACGTATAACTAGATTTTTCATTAAATTTTCATATGAATTATCCAATCCCAAATATTTCATAATTGAACATATTTATCAAAATGTGAGGAAATTATTTCATTTATATTCAATAAAATATTCAAAATAATATTTTTGTATCAACCCACTTTATTCCCTTAATAATTAATTGTGCTTGTATACACAGTTGATAGTTTCCCTATATGTGTACGCAGAGGGATGTGATATATTGTGTTTATTCACACAGGTGTCTCCCTAGATATAATATTATAAAGATTGTTATAGTTACTCTATGTCATTGTTGTAATGGGGTAAGGGTCATGTATAGTGTTGTGGATGTTAGTTCTATCATATAATACCTACTATATGATATATGTCATATGTGAAAAGGTGGATCCCAAAATATACATGGTTACTATATATGGTGATGTGATATGTGATGATGTAATGATTTTAGGAATTAAGTTAGTGTTATTATTACTTTTTTCAAATTCATCAAGCTAACTTAATTTTGAACATAGATATGTCAGGGTGTGCGGCATTGGGGAATAGATGGAATCCAATGGGGTTGTGGGATTGGGGTACCAATGTTACTTAATTATTATATTATAATCCCCCCTAATATTTGACACATGGTGAGAATTTTCCATGGTGAGGCCCTGATGTTAGTATACATGATTAGATGAAAAGTTTCTTTTACAATTATGTACTATGTGCTAATATGGTTTTTTTATCTTTTTTATGAATTGATTTAGGTTGTATCCAACTTATATATTCTTATGACCATCCAATGTATATATGATTTATATTTAGGATATCTATATAATGTGTTATATCATTCTGGATAGTATATGGTAATGATTTTGTTAGATATGTTAGGGAATCGTGGTCGCCTGTATTATTACCTTTAGAACATATAATTCATATTTCTATTGTTTTCATATTGTATGTTATTACAATATTTCATATTATATTTTTTATAGTTAACTATGAGGGTTAACATTGGTTTCTCTATCGATGGTCTCACATTCACATGTTCTCTTAGAGGTGAAAGCCTCCAAAATATATATTCATTATATCGTCGGTGCTATTCTTTAATTTAGGGACTATTGGAGGTGGTAATAAGGTAGTCACAATCTCTATTCCCTCATTTCCATCTCAATAGGGGTAAACATTGCGCATGAGGGGGTCAGGAAATAATTGGATGATTATGAAATAAAAATTTAGTGATGAATAACCCCTTTCAAGTATAAGATAATTTAATTATCCTTCTATATAATTATATATGATGGTATCATTTGATTAATACACAAGATAATAATTAAAAATTAGATAAATATAAATCATATATATATATTAGTAAAATTACATTGGAAGAATGTTTTTCTATTTTCCATTGTAATAATTAAAATAGTTATTTTATTTTTAAGCAATATAATAATAAAACTATTTTTTAAAATGTAGAATTCATATATAGGATGTCTCAATGAAATTTTTAATGTTAGAAGAAATATTCCATCAAATAAAAATTCATAAAATATATTCCACCCCTAAAAAAATTTCCTTCTAGAAAATGATATAATTATTTTCATTTAATTTATATTAAATTAATGTAAAAATATTCGAAAAAATTATAAACTAATATGAAGTGTAAACAGTTTTCAACATCTCAAAACATTACCTAGGAATAAAAACTTCATTAATCCATTATCATATGAACATTAGTTAATGTACATTAAATAAATTTAGAGAAAAAAAATTCAAAAAATAGATACAAAAACAATTCATTGCAATGTGATAAGACAATAGAATGAAACCCACCAACAAAATTATAATAAATACATTCAATATAGAAAAATTGAATATGAAACATAAATTATTGTGTTCTTAGGTTATGGATCATAACATTCTTTGATAATGTTTTTATGTGAATGCGATTTGGAAATGTGAAACAATTTAATTAAAGTGAATAATATTATAATATTAGAAAGTAAATGAAATATATAAAAATTTAATTTCAAAATAATCTTTTCTTGCAAGACCAATTTCAAGAAGAAAATTTCTGACACAAGTAAAAATAACATTAGTTTAGAATTGAGTAACATTTATCTAGGAAACATAAATGATATTTATCAATGATATTATTATAAAATATAACTAAAAATATATTTAATTATAAAATAAATATTAGGTATAATATACACCATATTGATATAAATTAGTGGACAAATTATAATGTTCTTCACTAAATGGTGTTTGAGAAAAAAATACATTATTGACCCATTTAATTGATATGACTAAAATTTTATATAAAACCATATTTACTACCATAATATCTTCAATCATAACATTATTTTTATCCATAATCCTTTTATATATTTAATTTGTAATTATTTATTATGAATAATGTTTTTTCGAATATATATTATTTTTAATATTGAGTGTTAAAACTTTTAATTGTCTTGTAACTACATTAAAATGTAAATGTTTACCCATGACCATTATTTTAATGGCACGAACCTCTTCGGTCAACTACATTGTGAAAATGTGGGGATAGAGGCGTTATGGGAGGTTAAGGTAACTCATCCCCAATTCTTTTCCAAAATCATCCTTTACAATGAACCATTTCAACGGTAGATAGTTGTGAACTGTAACATCACGTTATGACTTAAGGTACTTTAGATGCTTCTAACTACCCTTGTTTTGGACAAGTGACATGGGGGTGCATTTGGGTGAATTGTTAAGGAAAACTAAGGGCAGTATCTTTCGCACAGTCTACGCACGGTTAATCTAAACTGTGCAGCCATACTTTTCATAGTTAATGTTGGAGGTAGTGGATAATGCATAGTTAGCACACGGTTTGTCTAACCGTGCGGCCAAACCGTGTGAGGAGTGTTTGACGAGGCAGTGGCTAATGCATGGCTAGCACACGTTCTGTCTAACCATGCGGCCTGACCATGTGAGGAGTGTTGGACGAGGTAGTAGCGACCGCAAGGTTATCACACGGGTTGTCTAACCATGTGAGAAAACTGTGTGGGCACTTAAATTAGATCCTAAAATTGTGGATCTCAAACGTTTTGGATCTAAATTGCTCGTTTAAGCTCATAAGAATCCATAAATCGGGATTACCCTCTCTTAATGGTAAGAGAACCTCCCTCTTTCATTTTAGAGGCAATCCAAAGGATTCTCTTGGCTAATCAAAGCCGGTTTCTTGAGGTATGTGATCGTTCTTCTTCGTTCTTCTTCATTCTTGATCAGTTTCTTATATCCACTTGGATCTACTTCCCCTCTTCTCTCAGTTTCATAGATCTACACCCTTTATGGGTAGATCTATGTGTGTGGATGCCAGATATTATGAACTTTGGCCTCGATCATTCCAAGAGAATGTATTTAAGGAGGATTCTTAGAGAATCAAAATGGCTTTCTTGTGCATTCATTGTTTTTTGGGGTTTTCGTAAAAAACCGTTGAGGTAGGGGATTCATTGCTTCTGTTTATTTTACATGAAACTATATTGTTACCAGGATTAATCACACTTGATGATAATGGTGTGGTTCTTCGCCCAGTTGTATGCGGGATATCCTTTGTGTTGCATGAGGTGCATATTGTGGTGCTTTTGCCATGTGTCTGCGGGTAATCTTTTTTGGAGAGATATGCACATGGCATGCGACGTTGGGGAAAAGCGGCAAACCAGTGGGGAAGTAGTAGAAGGGTACCCTTGTTATTCAATACTATATTCTATATTCTTGTATGCGTTACTTGGTGAGAGTAGCCATGTTAAGGTTGAGATCTTAGTTTACATGTTTAGGTGATGAGTTAGTTTCATTTGTTATTCACGGTGCTTTAGTATTCTTTCATTACTTTTGAAAAAGAGGGTTCAGGGAGGATCCAACTGAGAATACTGTTATACTCACCCTATGAATATATAAACTCTTTTTCAGGTCACTTGATGTTGGTTGGAGATCAAGATGGTTCCTACTTGCTTGTAGTTGCAGGAGCTGATTAGGATTTTTGTTGCTGCGGTTTTTACTTTCTTTTGGGTACTTGTAGTTTTCCCCATCCAGTTGTAGTACTTTTTCATGTAATTTCATATGTGTACATGGGTTTTCGTTTATATTTTCATCTGAGTTGGAGTTGATTGATGTCTATCATATCTCTCGCTTCCGCATGTGTTCTCTTAGAGGGCAATGCCTCCCATTTGTGAGTTTATTATACACTTGGTGCTAGTCTCCAACCCGTGGCCTACTAGAGGAGGGAATCAGGGGTCATTATCTCCCTTCCCACATTGTCGACAAAGTATGGGTATACATTTTGGGGAGGGGGTCATGACAGAGTGGTATCAGAGGTCTGGTTTAGGGATATGATGGAATTTAGAGTTAGGCACAGGTGAGGTTGCATGGGTTGGTAGAGCAACAATGTCATTCATGTTTAGAATGTGAGGTAAACACTGGAGATCGGCTCATACATTGGCATTTAGGGCCCACTATGATCTGATGTATGGACCTTTAAGATTACAATGGCTACTAAACAAGGTGATACTATTTGTAGGGTAGAGACTTAGGAAAGGATCATGCATCATTCTTCTGTGTGCCTGTGTTTGAATGGGTAGAACTTGGGATAGGTTAACCTAAATTTAATAAAAGAAAAAATTACTTAATTAATGTTGAGTATTCAATAATCCAGGTTTATGAACTCTAACGGTTGTAATTTTTCAGGTATGGCTCCTGGTTGACGTCCTCGTCCAGTTTGCGTAGAAAATTTCCAGCAGGCTATTCCAGAAGGTTGTGCTAGTGTAGAGGTTCACGATGATGACACTTGGTGAAACACTCCGAGAGTTCCAACGCCAGAGTCTGTAGAAGTACGAGGGCTACATTTCAGATGCATCCACATAAGATAGGTTAGAGGAGGTAGAGATCAGATTTAGTTCGATCCATTATCAAAAGGAGCATTGCGTGTCCTTGGTTTTGATGATGCTGCGTGGAGCAGCAAGGTAGTGTTGGTTCTTGTTCCTTAGGTATCATGAGGAGTAAGCGGTCTCATGGGAGGAGTTACAAGACATGTTTAAAGTCGATTTTTTGTCTTTGACTGTGAAGGTGTCCAGTGGCCAACAACTTCATACCCTTTGATAAGTGAGCTCTAGTGTTAGAGAGTTTGGAATCCGTTTCAGGAACCTTTTATGATATGCTTCAGACCTATTTCTAGATGAGGAGACCAGGTCGGGACATTTTTTGGAGACTTTTCATCCAGAGATCCAGCGCTAAGTCACCCCATTTATGCTGAAAACATATCGTGAGGTGTTGGCGAGGGAAGAGGTTGTCGAGCAGAATTTTTACAGGACCAGATCATCACGATAGGGGAATTTTCATGATTTCTCATGAAGCATATATGTGGTCCGGGTTTCCCGATTTTCAGGGCAGAATAGTTTTCGTTCAGCCGGGGTTGGCCCCATCCCTTTACTTATCGTTTCTCCGGAGGCATCAACTCTCATGCCTATGCCAAGGGATAGGGTGCTTGTTTTTTCTTATGGTGGTCATGGTCATCAGCAGTGGGAGTGACTAACCTTTCATAATGGTAATCTTGCACCAGGAACTACGCTCCAGGTTCCTCCGTTGAGATAGTTCTAGCCAATGCAGCAGCAGCAGCAGGTTGCACCATCTATAGATCAGTAGAGGGTAGATGGGGTAGTTATAGGACATCCCAATGATGCTCCCCATCCTCATAGATAAGAGAACGGCCAAGTTGGTGGTCATCATCAGGTTCAGAGAGGCCATGGGGAAGGTTTTTGTTTGCATCATGCTCTACCTTTGCTAGATTCAGAAGAGCTAGATGCCATTCCAGGTACCCTTTTCTTGTTTTGTACCTTGGTGTGTGCCTTTTTTGATTTAGTGGTGACCCAATCCTTCATATAAAATACCCTTATCAATTATTTGGGACTTGAGGTACAGAGGCTTCCAGTGCCCTTGGCATTTACTATGCCAGTTGCAGGTCTAGTTGAATTGTTTGAAGTATATAGAGACTATGAGCTAGTGTTGGGGAAACACCTCTCTTGGGGAGATTTCCAATGTTTACGAATACAACCATATGATGTCATCCTTAGCATGGATTGGTTGTATTTAGTACAGGCTATCGTGGATTGCTTCAGGAAGAAATTCATTTTCATTATTGCAGATAAAGTGAAACTGGTGTTTGTTGGTGAGCGAGACCCTCAGATGGGTTATAGGTGGGTTATATCCTTATCATCCATGATGACTGAGATGATGTTGAGTTCTTCATAGGTCAGTAGTTGGCATTTCCTAGGGTTATAGAGGATCACCCTTATGTCTTTCCAGAAGAGGTTCTAGAATTACCCCCCTCGACGAGAGATCGAGTTTGGGATCGATCTATATCCAGGAGCGTCTCCTATCTCTACGTATCCATATAGGATGTCCCATTATGAGTTACGAGAGCTACATATATAGCATGATGGTCTGTTAAAGTGCGGGTTTATTTGGCCAAGTGTGACATTGTGGGGTGCAGGAGTTTTGTTCATGAAGAAGGAAGACAACAGTTTGTGGTTATGTGTCGATTATCATCACTTAAACAAAGTTAAAAATAATGAATCACTATCCTCTTCCATGGATTGATGATTTATTCAATCAACTAAAGGGTGGAAGTTGGTTATCAAATATCGAATTGAGGTCTCGATATCATTAGATGCGAGTGAAGGATGTGGATAATCCAAAGACTACATTCTGATGTCGTCATGTGCATTATGAGTTTGTTGTAATGTCATTTGGCATGAAGAATGCTCTAGCTGTATTAATAGGATTGATGAATGCTGTGTTTTGTGAGTTCCTAGACAAGTTCATGATAGTTTTAATTGACGACATCCTTGTGTACTCCATGTCTGAAGAGGATCTTGCATATCATCCACAAGTCGTTTTGGGAATCCTTCGTCAACATCATCTATTTGGGAAGTAGTCTAAGTGCAAATTTTGGGCTAGAGAAGTCGGTTTCATGAGGTATGTAGTGTCCAAACAGGGAGTAGCTATGGACCCATCGAAGATAGAAGCAGTTGTATCTCGGGAAACTGCCAAGATAGTGTTAGAGGTGTGAATTTTTTTTGGTCTCGCAGGAAAAAACAGCAGGTTCATTGCAAATTTCTCACGATTTGAGACCCCACTAACAACTTTGACAAGGAAGGATCATGCATTCATATGGACAATCCATATAGTTTTATTTCCTTTAATGTTAGATGAACAATCCATAAGTGACTTTCATGTTCCACTTTACATTTAGAATTTACAAAAATATCATCTTTTAAAACAACCACCATTTATCACCTAGTTCAACAGAGCCATCACTATAACAATCTATTCAATTCTGATTCTGACAACCTCATGATGTTTATTAGGAATGTTATTTATCATTGTATTCCCTCCCAGAAAAGTTTCCCTATTTCCTCTATGGAAAACCATTCTGATCAAACATGTCATAAATGAAGTAATGTGGTGATCTTAAAATTCTATATCATTTCAATTGGATGGTAAAGTTAAAAAAATTAATGGATATTCTATTTAATATATTATAACTCCTAAATTTTTCTAAACTGACATCGGATACCAAATATAAGCCCCCATCCATAAACAATACTTATTCTGGAGAAACTAAAATAATTCGACATTAATTTACATCCATGATATTTTTAGGTTTATTGATTTAGAGAATTAGTTCATAGAATATACATGTAATCCAGATAATTGCAATTATACACTTCTACCAAGTATCAATTTTTTCATAAAACAAAAACTATTTAAAAAATATGATGTTATTTTATATATTAAAACCCTAACTTTTCTATGATCCCATCCTTGACACTATTCATTATTGTGTCTAGTGAAAAACATTTCGAAACGTGACATTTGATAAAACATCTTAGTAAGGGATACTTAATGAAATAAAACTATTATTCTTGGGACAAAATGAAAACAATGAATACATTATCATAATGTAATACTATCCTCCTGTAAGAATTAGTAACTATACTTCATAGAATATAAGCTCATGGTTTACACTTTTTCTAAACAAATGATTACTACAAGTCCATAGAAAGAAATATATACCATATGAATCTGACATGGGATAAAAACATGTTTAAATAGAATAACCATACGGTCGACATCCACAGATATCACTAAATAGAATAACCATACGGTCAACTTACATACCCAATGAATTAGAGGTTATAATGTAACCACTCATCCTTGGTTTGTCATGGAACCACCTATCATTTATTGATAATGTAACCACAGTTCATTGGTTTATCATATAACCACCTGTAAAATGTCCAATTACCATTATATAATCATAACAATGAGAATATTTCAAATATGTCAACATTTCACTAATAACATTTCATTTTAAATCACAAGAAACAATTTCAAGATATTGAAATACTCAATCCATTTCGAAAACCATTTTCAAAACCAAATTCTTAAATAGGTTTTATGGTATTTATTTTCCTTTTAAAAACATTACGACTTGTTAAGGAATCCAAATATCAAATAATGCTCACAGAGCCATAAAGGTCGTTGTCACTGTACATGTAAAAACATTACTTTTTTTATTAGTAAAATGATTCATAGAAAAAATATTCCCATTTAGTGAAATTAAATGAAAAAGAGGTTTGTTATACATCGTATAAAAGAAAGAGGTGTATATTATCAATGTATGCCTCAATGAAAGAAGATTGAGATAAAGTCTCTTACCTTGTGTTTGATTCGTCAAGTATGATCCTTTTTCTTCCTGAAAAATAAAATTTTGTTAAATTCTACTTGATTAAGAACCCTTTTCACGTTTATTATTCCTTTTACATCTGTTTTTTTACCACATTATAGAAATTAAATAAAAATATATGTTAATATCAGTCATTTAGTCGATATTCGGAACTAGAGTCAAAAATGAATTTTTTTTATATAAATTGTTCATGTTGGAAAAATGAAATCATATATAGAATGATATTAATTATTTAAATATCATATATAATAATTAAATATTTATTTATAAAATTTTCTAAAATTTTGAGATAATAAACAAAATGCAACATTCATAGAAACGGTAGGCCGTAAGTACACATGAACATTGCTATCATTTATTTTTCCTATTAAAGAATTGAAAAATAAATGATACATAGGTATATTATAATTGTAGTATAATATAATATGTTATATAAGTTACAAAAGGTCAATAAACCTATCCTTCATACGTTCCATGTATGGCATGAACAAGTCAAATCTATTTGAGGGGCGGTACTCCACAATTACTCAAATGAAATTATTATATTTAAACATAATGAAATGCATAAAGGTTTGCTTGTAAATTAAAATTACAGAAACTTGGAGAAAATATAAATATAGTATATATCATATATAAATTCAGTTCCATCATAATGTCCACCATGATAGTTGGTACTGGAAAATCGATCAATCGTTGTTTAGTGAGGCATTAGATCGTCGTACACAGAAAACGTATGTTCGTATCCATTATACGGATGTGTGTGTAAGTGTAGTTCAATTATGTATCATAAAAATAAACTAGTATATTGAGGATACTGGTTTTTTAATGTAATTATATAATAAGAATAGAATAGGGTGTGGCGAATAAAAATAAAGGAAAGTATCTTTAGGAAAGGCGGTACCTCTAAAATGTGTTACTTATATTTATTTGAGCCTAATTGATTTCTTGAATTTCCTTCTACACATGGAAAGGCCTCTATGATGAAGATAGGGTTGTAAGAAGATTGTTTGGGTAGATGTAGGATGATCCATGTGTCCTAAGTGGTGTGATTAAATGGGTAGGGCAGATGCCCTTTTATAAGAGGGAGGATGAGCACTTTAGGAAGGCATTGAAATATTATTAATTATAAAATTATTTTATGTTTAAAATGGTACTAAAGTAATTTATTAAAAATATAAGATGCTTTTGGGTTGTAAACCATTAAAATAATAGGTTTTAGAGAATTCTATGGTATAAATTTAACCTTCTATTTTAGCATTAACCCTTAGTTATCTAATTTGACTCTTACCATGTATTCTTGTATATTCTTACTATATTGTTAATATAGTTACAATAAAATTCCAATAGACCCTAAATTGATTCATTATTAAAATTTTAAACATTATCTATGTTACTTTTCGGAATATTACATTTTTAGGACTATAATAACATTTAATGAAATTGTCTTTTTAAAAATATTCATTGAAGTCAATTTGTATACTATTTATATCATGACATTTTAAAAATACATAACAAATTTATCAGTCTGAAAGAACATAGTTAATTTATATATAAAAATTCATACACATCAAACAATTTATGGATGACAAAAAAAAGTTTCAAAATAAATTTATTTTAATAATTATAATCTCATTTATTTGACTCATTCATTAAAAAGGCAATCCATATATCATCATTGTGTCATAAATAAAATTATTTATTTGATGTATAAAAATTATAAATAAAATAACATGATATAAGAAATAATTTAAGCTTTTTAATTACTATTTATAGTTGAAACTATCACTTATATAACCCCATATGAAAATTTCCTTACTAAAAGATACATGTTTTTGTTACATTTTTTACATTAAATTAATACTTATAAAATGTCATTTTCAAGTCCATGTGGGACAATTGGGTTTCATAATCGACCCTAGGAAGAACATGGTAGTAAATATCTCATCCAATAGTATTAATACACGTGTTATTGGAGTTTTATATTATTATAAAATTATTTTTTACCATTATTTACCATATTTAATCATTAACCATGGTAAAAATAACAATTACTGAAGTTAATTTTCATATTGTCTAAAAATAAAAGGTAACGATTTACAAAATATGTCTATCCTGATTCCAAATATGGAATTTTTTTCCAATTCAGAACAATTAATTTACATTAATTAATATAAAATTACTTCTCATTGTCAAAACCAAAAGCAGTTTTTTATGAAATAATAACTATCAATAGATTGATATGTGTTTATGTCCAATTTAAAAGTTAAGTTACATAAAATGACTATAATTGTATTAAATGATAAAAAATTTCTATAATTATACATTAAAATAAATTAAAATAACAATTCATATATATAAATAAGTTATATTAAATGATAGTTTTGAATTAAAATGCAGTATTTTTAATTATTCAGAAAAATAAGAAATTTATCTGAAAAATACCAAAATTTCATCCAATGTAAATATTGATATTCCACATCTAAAGAAGAAATTTATTTTTTCAAATTGAATATATATGAGTTACAAAAAAATATATTTAAAAAGGATTTTCCATCAAAAAGTTGTAAACTGACCCTAAAAAAATATTAGTGTATTTCATGCTTAAAATAAAATTTATTCTCATTTTAAGCCTCTAAAATTTATTCGATAAATGAAAAAAATTTAAAAAACATTTATAATCATATTTTATTTAGTTTTTTTATTCCATCCAATACAATGTATAGGTGTTAACTACTCTTTAAAATTATTATATTATTATATTATTTTTCGGTATAACTCAATTTTATGTGCAACATAAGATTTCAAAGAAACTCATTGTTGTGTATTGTGTAATCTATCAGAAAAAATATCCTATGTATAATAAAATTCTTATTTATTTTTAAATAATAATAGATATGTAAAAGTATTATTCTATTAATACATGGGGATAAATCATTCCACGCTTTTGGAAATTGCATCGCTGTAATTTTATTTACGTATAAAATAAGTGGTGGTATTTTTCTTTCATAGAATTTTCAGATTCCCACATTGCCTCTTCAGCTATATGGGTTTTCCATAAAAATATTACCTAATGAATCACCTTATTCCTCAGTACTTTCAGTTTGTGTTCAAGAATCAACTCTTGATGTTATCTTCCAACTGAACTGCCTATGGACTCAAAAACATGAGATGGATCTAGGATATACTTTCCCAACATTGAAACATGAAAAACATTTTGAATCTGGGATAAAAATAGAGTCAAATCCACCATATAGGAAATTGATTCAACTTTCTCTTGTTTTTCATAGTGTTCAATTTACCACAGACTAGTATTTTCCTTTTTACCTAAATGCATCCGACTTTTCCATGGAGAATCATTGAGAAAGAGATGATCACCTACCTATAAAGATATATTCTTCCTCTGGTTATACAAATAAATTTTCTTCCTGCTCTGTGATGTCCATGTGTGCTTCGTAATCAACTTAAATGTTTTTGCGATCTCTTCTACCATTTAGGGTCCCATCATCTTCCTTTAACCTACTTCATCCCAAAAATCCAGATTTTGACAATGCTTTGAAAATATTGATTCAAATGGTTCTATATGTATATTGGAAAGAAAAATGTTATTATAAGAAAACTCAATCAACGAAATATGTTATTACCAACTTCCCTATTAATACATTAAAAAACATGTATTATATCTTCCATGGTCTGAACTGTTTCTTCATACAGCCCATCTGATTGAGGGTGTAAAGCTATAATGAAATTTAATTCAGTTCCCAATGACATCTAAAGTCCTTTCCAAAAGATATAAGAAAACATGGGATCCTGATCAAATACAATGGAGTGTGGTGAACTATGTAACGTTACTAAATCATTAATGTATAATCATGAAATTTGATGTCGGGATAGAGTATCTCGAATAGGAGAAAAATGATCAGATTTAGTCAACCGATCAAAAATAACATATATTTCATTGTTAAATATATATTTTTTCGGTAACCCCACTATGAAATCCATGGTCACATTTTTTCATACTCACTCTAGCACTTGAAAATGTTGAATCATCCATTTTGGTAACTACAACTCTACTTTAACATGCAAAAAAATCATACACTTCATAGTAAATTAATCAATATCACTTTTCATTCCATCAAACCAGGAATACTCCTTAAGAGCTTTGTACATCTTACAACTACTGGGATGAACTTAAAATGGGGAACTATGAGCTTAAAATTACATCACATTCTTTAACGGTGAATCACAAGGCATAAATATCATTTTTTCAAACCTCAAAACAGAATATTTATCAATGCTAAATTCTGCTAACTTACCCCCCCTAATCCAATTCTACCTTTTATGCAACTCACTGTTTTCTTTCTACTCCTGATTAATTTTGACTGATAGTGATGATTTCACTACCACAAAAAAATTAAGTAATTCCCTACACCGACAACATCCATTACTAAGTTAATCAAATCGTAATCAAAAGGATCTTGTTCCAAATATAGCATGTTTAATTTTGCATTACTGTTTTCACTCAAAGAATCAGCCACTTTATTTTCCTTTCTGATATGGTAATCGATTGTGAAATCGTAATCATTGATTAATTTTTTGAACCTCCACTCTCTCATGTTTAATTAATTATTGAGTGAATATATAATTAAAACGTTTTTGATCAGTATTTATTTCACACATTTATCCATGAAAATGATGCCTCAAAATTATTAATGAAAAAACAAAAGCAGCTAATTCCAAATCATGTGGAGGTTAGTTTTATTCATGATGTTTCAATTATCATGAAACATAAGCAATTAACTGATCATTAATCATATAGACATAGTCATGTCCATTCAATGACGATTCACTATAGATAACAAATTCACCATTTTTTATGGCATGGAAAATAATTGATCATTTACCAGTCATATTTTCCATTCCCTGAAAATAGTCATCACATAATTTTATCCAGATGAACTTAACTCCCTTACATGTTATCATTGTTTTAGGGATATATAACTGAAAATATTTTTGAAAAAACCACTGTTAATAACCCTATAAACAATGAAAACAATGAATCGCGTTGATATTGGAAGGTCTTGGTTAGTCTTAAACAACTTTTATTTTTTAAGGGTCAACATTTATGAAATATTAGGAGACAATATGACAAATAAAGGAATTTTTGGAAACTAAAATTTACTCTTACTAGACATTCCATAGAGTTTATATTCCTTTACGGTTTATAAAAATACGTTAATTGACTTTAAAGTTCCTCTTTAGTTTTAAAATATACCAATATATAATCATTAAACACAACAAACATTTATCACCTGAGTAGACTAAGATATCAATGAAAAAAAATGTTTAATTCAGATTCTGACCATCTCATGATGTTGACATGAAATATTATTTCCCTATGTTTGCCCTCCCATCACAGATGCCCTCTTTCCTCTGTGGAAATCCATTCAGAACAATAATATCTTAGATAAATCAATGTCATGATTGTTAAATTCTATACCATTTCAATTTAAACATAATTTAAAAATCATTTAAGGAAACTCTACTAGCAATATTCTAACCCATTAAGTAATCTAAACTGAAATATGATACTAAATGTAAGGACCCTTCATTAAACATTACTTATTCTCAATATAAGTCAATAATTTGACTTTAATTTACATCGAGGATATTTTCTGGTTTATAGATTTAGATAATTACTTCATAACTAGTACATAACATCCTTAACATTACATGTAGACACATCTACTTAGTATCCATTTTTTAATTAAACAAAAATGCAGTAAAACAAAATATGACATCATATCATATTTTTGTAGTATAACATCTCCATGATTCCATCCGTGACTCCATTTTTCATTATTTCCTATGGAAAACATCCCAAATCTTAGGATGTGGATTAAATTCTCAGTAAAGGATACATAATGAAATAAAACTGTTATTCTTGGGATAACATAAAAACCATGATTGCTTTATCATAATGTAATACTATTATCCTTTATGTAGAAGTAAATATACATCAAAGGATATAAGATCCTTAAATACCTTTTTTGTAACAAAAATATTACCACAATCCCATAGAAATAATCATATAACATATACATGTAACTTGGAACATAAAAATACATAAATATAATGACATTATGGCCGACATCCGCACATATAACAAAATGGAGTATCCATACAGCCGACTTCAATACCCAATGCATTAGAGGTTATAATGTAACCACCCATCTTTGGTTTCTCAAGGAACCACCCATCATTTGGTTTGTCACGTAACCACTCATCATTGGTTTATCACGTAACCACCCATCAACTGTCCAAGTTCCATTATAAAATCATATCAGACAAAATTTTGAAAATATATCAATATTTCACTAATAACATTTTTTTTCAATCACAATAAATAATTTAAAGATATTGAAATAATAAATCCATTTAAACAAATTTCAATACAAAAATACGTAAAAAGGTTATATTATATTTATTTTTATTTAATAAACAATAAAACTTGGTATGGAATCTAAATATCAAATAATGTTCACAGTGGTGGAATGGTTATTGGCGTTGCATACGTTAAAAACATTCCTTTTGTCGTTTAGTATAAAACATATGGAATTTTTTTTCAAGTTTATATAATAAAATGTAAAAATGGTATATTATACAACATATAGTGAATGTGGTGTATATTGTCAATATATGCTCCCAATGAAAGGACATTATGATGAAATCTCGTACTTTGAGTTTGATTCATCGTGTTTGTTCATTGTTCTTCCTGAATAACAAACGTATGTTGACTTCTAAATTCTAAGAACATTTTCAAGTTTATTATTCATTTTATTTCAATTATTATCACATTGTGAAAATTAAATAATTATTTATGTTAATATAGGATTTTTATAGATATTCATTACTTGAGCCGAAAATTAACTTGTTTTGAAGTAAATTGTCCATGTAAAAAATAGAACATGATCTCCATATATTTATTCATTATTTAAATATAATATATATTAAGTATATATGTATTTATAATAGTCTATAACATTTGGAGATAATAAATGAAATTCACCATTCATGGAGATGGTAGGCCATCCATATGCATAATCAAAACATTCATTTAATTTCCATACTTCAGAAATTAAAAATAAATTATAAATATGTATAGTATAATTGTAGTATAATATAATATTTTATATAAGTTACATATGTTTATTAATTCCATGCTTTATTATATCCATGTATGGCATGAATGAGATATATCACTTTGAGGGGGTGGTAGTCCGCACTTCCAAAAATGAAATTATCATAATTACACATCATAAAAAAGAAAAAAGTTATGTTTTTAAATAATATTTACAGAATCATAGAGACTATATAAATATAATTTATATCATATATTAATTTAGTTCCATCATAATGGCCACCATGATAGGCTGTAGGATAAAATTGATCATTCATTATTTCATGAGGCAGTAGTACGACGTACACAGAAACAATATGTTTGTATCCGTTATAAGGATGTGTGTGAAAGTGTAGTTTAAATAATTATCATAAAAACATTCTAGTATATTGATTATACTGTTTTTGTTATTAAATAAAATTATAAGAATAGAATAGGGATTACTGAAGGAAAATAATGGAAAGGGTCTTTAGATATGACGCTCTATCTAAAACGTGAAACATCTATTGATTTGATCCTAAAGGCTTTCATGAATGTACTTATTCTAAAGGTATGGCTTCTAGGAAGAAGAGAGGTAAGTTGGGAGATTTTTTTCTTAGAGGTTGGACAAGATAAGGTGCCTGAGAGGTGTGATTAAATGTGTTGGGGTGATTCCATTTTATATGAGGGTGGATGGGCACTTTAAAAAGGAATAGATACATTTATTTATTATAAAATTATTTTTGATTTTAAATGGTCCCGAAGACATTTCTTTCAATTATATAATGATGTTGGGTTGAAAAACTACCAACCAATAGATTTTAGATAATTATACGACACAAATGTAACCTTATCATTTATATTTAACACATTGTTAATTAACTTGGCTCTTACCATGTATTCTTGTATATTATTATTATATGGTTAATATTGTTACAATTAAATGACAATAAAACCTCTGTGGTTTATTAATGACATTTTCAACATTATTCAAGTCATTTGGCTGAATATTATATTTTTAGAACTATTATATAAATTAATAAAATCCTATTTTTAAAAACACATTTATGAAAATTTTTATACTATTCATATAATCACTTTTTAAAAATACAAAACACCATTATTAATTAAAAAAATCATTAATTAAATGATAAAAATCCATACTCATCCCTTAAATTCAGGGATAGAATAAAATTGTTTAGATATAAATTTATTGTAATATTTATAATCTCTTTTATTTGAATCATTAATTAATAATGTAATGCCGAGATAAAAATTGTGTCATAATTAAATTTATTTATTTGTTTTCTAAAAATAATAATTAAAATACCATTATGTAGAAAATCATTTTATCTTTATGATGACTATTGATAGTTGAAAGTATCACTTATATAACCACATGTAAATTTTTTTACTAAAAGATATATCTTTATATTACATTTTTATTTACATTAAATAAATTCATATAAAATTCCATTATCAAATCAAAGTGGTTTTATGTAATCCAAAAATCGACCCAATTATTCCATGTTAAGACATATTTCAACCAATAGGATTAGGACATTTGTTTGGGTAGTTTAATATGATTATAATATTATTTTTACCCTTATTTACCAATTTTACCCTTTAACTATGATAAATAAAATAATTATTAAACTTAATATTCATAATGTCTAAAATAAATTTTATATATTTACACAAATTTCGAAATCCTTATTCCAAATACGTAATCTATTTTTGAAAATTAAAAACATAGAAGTTTCAGTAATTAATTTAAAATTAATTCAGTTGTCAAAACCAAACCGCGTGTTTTTATGAAATAATAACTTAAAAATGGACATGTGTTTATGTCCAATTTAAAAGTGAAGTTACATAAAATGACAATAATTTTATTAAATGATAAAATATTTCTATAATTATACATTAAAACAAATTAAAATAACAATTCATATATATAAATAAGTTATATTAAATGATAGTTTTGAATTAAAATGCAGTATTTTTAACTATTTAGAAAAATAAGAATTTTATCTGAAAAATACCAAACTTTCATCCAATGTAAATTTTGATATTCCACATCTAAAGAAGAAATTTATTTTTTCAAATTGAATATATATGAGTTACAAAAAATATATATTTCAAAAGGATTTTCCATCAAAAAGTTGTAAAATGACCTTAAAAAAATATTAGTGTATTTCATGCTTAAAATAATACTTATTCTCATTTTAAGCCTCTAAAATTTATTAGATAAATGAAAAAAATATAAAAAACATTTATAATCATTTTTTATTTAGTTTTTTTTAATCCATCCAATACAATGGCTAGGTGTTAACTACTCTTTAAAATAAATATATTATTATATTATTTTTTGGTATAACTCAATTTTATGTGCAACATAAGATTTCAAAGAAACTCATTGTTGTGTATTGTGTAATCCATCTAAAAAAATATCCTATGTATGATAAAATTAATATTTATTTTGAAATAATAATAGATATGTAAAATTATTATTCTATTAATACATGGGGATAAATCATTCCACGCTTTTGGAAATTGCATCGCTGTAATTTTATTTACGTATAAAATAAGTGGTGGTATTTTTCTTTCATAGAATTTTTAGATTCCCACATTTCCTCTTCAACTATATGGGTTTTCTATAAAACTATTACCTAATGAATCACCTTATTCCTCAGTACTTTCACTTTGTGTTCAAGAATCAACACTTGATGTTATCTTCCAACTGAACTACCTATGGACTCAAAAACATGAGATGGATCTAGGATATACTTTCCCAACATTGAAACATGAAAATATTTTGAATCTGGGATAAAAATAGAGTCAAATCCACAATATAAGAAATTGATTCAACTTTATCTTGTTTTTTATAGTGTTCAATTTACCTCAGACTAATATTTTCCTTTTTACCTAAATGTGTCCCACTTTTCCATGGAGAAACATTGAGAAAGAGATGATCACCAACCTCTAAAGAAATATTCTTCCTCTGGTTATAGAAAGAAATTTTCTTCCTACTATGTGATGTATGAGTGTGCTTCTTAATCAACTTAAATGTTTTTGCGATCTCTTCTACCAGTTAGGGTCCCATCATCTTCCTTTAACCTACTTCATCCCAAAAATCTGGATTTTGACAACGCTTTCAAAATATTGATTCAAATGGTTCTATATGTATATTGGAAAGAAAAATGTTATTATATGAAAACTCAATCGACAAAATATGTTATTACCAACATCCATATTAATACATTAAAAAAACATGTATTATATCTTCCATGGTCTGAACTGTTTTTTCATACAGCCCATCTGATTGAGGGTGTAAAGCTGTAATGAAATTTAATTCAGTTCCCAATGACATCTAAAGTCCTTTAAAAAGATATAAGAAAACATGGGATCTCGATCAAATACCATGGAGTGTGGTGAACTATGTAACGTTACTAAATCATTAATGTATAATCATGAAATTTGATGTCGGGATAGAGTATCTCGAATAGGATAAAAATGATCAGATTTAGTCAACCGATCAAAAATAACATAGATTTCATTGTTAAATATATATGTTTTCGGTAAAACCACTATGAAATCAATGGTCACATTTTTTCATACTCACTCTAGCACTTGAAAATGTTGAATCATCCATTTTGGTAACTACAACTCTACTTTAACATGCAAAAAAATCATACACTTCATAGTAAATTAATCAATATCTATTTTCATTCCATCAAACCAGGAATACTCCTTAAGATCTTTGTACATCATACAACTACCGGGATGAACATAAAATGGGGAACTATGAGCTTAACATTACATCACATTCATTAACGGTGAATCACAAGGCATAAATATCCTTTTTTCAAACCTCAAAACATAATATTTATCAATTCTAAATTCTGGATACTTACCCCCTCTAATAAAATTCTACGTTTTATGCAACTCACTGTTTTCTTTATACTCTTGATTAATTTTGACTGATAGTGATGATTTCACTACTACAAAAAAATATGTAATTCCCTACACCGACAACATCCAATACTAAGTTAATAAAATCGTAATCAAAAGGATCTTATTCCAAATATAGCATGTTTAATTTTGCATTACTGTTTTCACTCAAAGAATCAGCCACTTTATTTTCCTTTCTGAGATGGTAATCGATCGTGAAATCGCAATCCTTGATTAATTTTTGGAACCTCCACTCTCTCATGTTTAATTAATTCTTGACTGAATATATAATTAAAACGTTTTTGATCAGTATATATTTCACACATCTCTCCATGAAAATGATGCCTCAAAATTATTAATGAAAAAACAAAAGTAGCTAATTCCAAATCATGTGGAGGTTAGTTTTATTCATGATGTTTCAATTATCATGAAACATAAGCAATTAAATGATCATTAATCATATAGACATAGTCATGTCCATTCAATGACGATTCACTATAGATAAAAAATTCACTATTTTTTATGGCATGGAAAAAAATTGAGCATTTACCAGTCATATTTTCTAGTCCCTGAAAATAGTCATCACATAATTTTATCCATATGAACTTAACTCCCTTACATGTTATCATTGTTATGGGGCTATATAACTGAAAATATTTTTGGAAAAACCATTGTTAATAACCCTATAAACAATGAAAACAATGAATCTCCTTGATAATGGAAGGTCTTGGTTAGTCTTAAACATCTTTTATTTTTTAGGGGTCAACATTTATGAAATATTAGGAGACAATGTGACAAATAAAGGAATTTTTGGCAACTAGAATTTACTCTTACTAGACATTCCATAGAGTTTATATTCGTTTACGGTTTATAAAAATATGTTAACTGACTTTGAAGTTCCTCTTTACTTTTAAAATATACCAATATATAATCATTAAACACAACAAACATTTATCACCTGAGTAGACTAAGATATCAATGAAAAAAATGTTTAATTCAGATTTCTACCATCTCATGATGTTGACATGAAATATTATTTCCCTATGTTTTCCCTCCCATCACAGATGCCCTCTTTCCTCTGCGGAAATCCATTCAGAACAATCATATCTTAGATAAATCAATGTCATGATTGTTAAATTCTATACCATTTAAATTTAAACATAATTTAAAAATCATTTAAGGAAACTCTATTAATAATATTTTAACCCATTAAGTAATCTAAACTGAAATGTGATACTAAATGTAAGGATACTTCCTTAAACATTACTTATTCTCAATATAAGTCAATAATTTGACTTTAATTTACATTGAGGATTTTTTCTGGTTTATAGATTTAGAGAATTATTTCATAACTAGTACATAACATCCTTATCATTACATGTAGACACATCTACTCAGTATCCATTTTTTAATTAAACAAAAATGCAGTAAAACAAAATATGACATCATATCATATTTTTGTAGTATAACATCTCCATGATTCCATCCGTGACTCCATTTTTCATTATTTCCTATGGAAAACATCCCAAATCATAGGATGTGGATTAAAATCTCAGTAAAGGATACATAATGAAATAAAATTGTTAGTCTTGGGATAACATAAAAACCATGAGTGCTTTATCATAATGTAATACTATTATCCTTTGTGTAGAAGTAAATATACATCAAAGGATATAAGATCATTAAATACCTTATTTGTAAAAAGAATATTACCACAATCCCATAGAAAGAATAATATAACATGTACATGTAACTTGGCACGTAAAAATACATAAATATAATGACATTACGCTCGACATCCGCACATATAACAAAATGGAGTATCCATACAGCCGACTTCAATACCCAATGCATTAGAGGTTATAACGTAACCACCCATCTTTAGTTTCTCAAGGAACCACCCATAATTTGGTTTATCATGTAACCACCCATCATTGGTTTATCACGTAACCACCCATCAACTGTCCAAGTTCCATTATAAAATCATATCACATAAAATTTTGAAAATATATCAATATTTCACTAATAACATTTTTTTTCAATCACAAGAAATAATTTAAAGATCTTGAAATAATAAATCCATTTAAACAAATTTCAATACAAAAATATGTAAAAAGGGTATATTATATTTATTTTTATTTAATAAACAATACAACTTGTTATGGAATCTAAATATAAAATAATGTTCGCAGTGGTGGAATGGTCATTGGCGTTGCATACGTCAAAAACATTCCTTTTGTCGTTTAGTATAAAACATATGGAATTTTTTTTCAATTTTTATATAATCAAATATAAAAATGGTATATTATACAACATATAATGAATGTGGTGTATATTGTCAATATATGCTCCCAATGAAAGGAGATTATGATGAAATCCCGTACTTTGAGTTTGATTCATCGTGTTTGTTCATTGTTCTTCCTGAATAACAAACTTATGTTGACTTCTAAATTTTAAGAACATTTTAAAGTTTATTATTCATTTTATATCAATTATTATCATATTGTGAAAATTAAATAATTATTTATGTTAATATAGGATTTTTATAGATATTCATTACTTGAGCCGAAAATTAACTTGTTTTGACGTTAATTGTCCATGTAGAAAATAGAACATGATCTCCATATATTTATTCATTATTTAAATATAATATATATTAATTATATATGTATTTATAATAGTCTATAAAATTTTGAGATAATAAATAAAATTCACTGTTCATGGAGATGGTAGGCCATCCGTATGCATAATCAATACATTCATTTAATTTCCATACTAAATAAATTGAAAATAAATTATAAATATGTATAGTATAATTGTAGTATAATATAATATTTTATATATGTTACATATGTTTATTAATTCCATGCTTTATTAGATCCATGTATGGCATGAATGAGATATATCACTTTGAGGGGGTGGTAGTCCACACTTCCAAAAATGAAATTATCATAATTACACATCATCAAAAAGAGAAAAGATATGTTTTTAAATAAAATTTATAGAATCATAGAGACTATATAAATATAATTTATATCATATATTAATTTAGTTCCATCATAATGGCCACCATGATAGGTTGTAGGATAAAATTGATCATTCATTATTTCATGAGGCAGTAGTACGACGTACACAGAAACAATATGTTTGTATCCATTATAAGGATGTGTGTGAAATTGTAGTTTAAATAATTATGATAAAAACATTCTAGTATATTGATGATACTTTTTTTGTTATTAAATAAAATAATAAGAATAGAATAGGGAGACATGAAGGAAAATAATGGAAAATGTCTTTAGATATGATGTTCTATCTAAAACATGAAAATTCTATTGATTTAATCCTAAAGGCTTTCATGAATGTACTTATTCTAAAGGTATGGCTTCTAGGAAGAAGAGAGGTAAGTTGGGAGATTTTTTGTGTAGAGGTTGGACAAGATAAGGTGCCTGAGAGGCGTGATTAAATGTGTTGGGGTGATTCCATTTTATATGAGGGTGGAGGGGTACTTTAAAAAGGCATTGATACATTCTTTTATTATAAAATTATTTTTTATTTTAAATGGTCCTGAAGACATTTCTTTCAATTATATAATGATGTTGGGTCGAAAAACTACCAACCAATAGATTTTAGATAATTATACGACACAAATGTAACATTATCATTTATCTTTAACACTTTGTTAACTAACTTGGCTCTTACCATGTATTCTTGTATATTATTATTATATGGTTAATATTGTTACAATTAAATGACAATAAAACCTTTGTGGTCTATTAATGCCATTTTCAATAGTATTTAAGTAATTTGGTGGAATATTATATTTTTAGAACTATTATATAAATTAATAAAATACTATTTTTAAAAACACATTTATGTAAATTTTTATACTATTCATATAATCAGTTTTTAAAAATACACAACACCATTATTAATTAAAAAAATCATTAATTAAAAGATAAAAAACCATACTCATCCCCTAAATTCAGGGATAGAATAAAATTGTTTAGATATAAATTTATTTTAATATTTATAATCTCTTTTATTTGAATCATTCATTAATAATGTAATCACTACATAAAAATTGTGTCATAATTAAATTTATTTATTTGTTGTCTAAAAATAATAATTAAAATACCATTATGTAGAAAATCATTTTAAATTTGTGAATACTATTTATAGTTGAAAGGATCACTTATATAACCACATGTAAATTTTTGTTACTAAAAGATACATATTTATATTACATTTTTATTTACATTAAATAAATTCTTATAAAATTCCATTATCAAAACAAAGTGGTTTTATGGAATCCGAAAATCGACCCAATTATTCCATGTTAAGACATATTTCAACCAATAGGATTAGGACATTTGTTTGGGTAGTTTAATATGATTATAATATTATTTTAACCCTTATTTACCATTTTTACCCTTTAACTATGGTAAATAAAATAATTATTAAACTTAATATTCATAATGTCTAAAATAAATTTTATATATTTACACAAATTTCGAAATCCTTATTCCAAATACGTAATCTATTTTTGAAAATTAAAAACACAGAAGTTTCAGTAATTAATTTAAAAATAATTCAGTTGTCAAAACCAAACAGCGTGTTTTTATGAAATAATAACTTAAAAATGGACATGTGTTTATGTCTAATTTAAAAGTGAAATTATTTCCAATGACCATATTTTGAATAAATGAAATCCTTCATATAATTTCACTTTAGAACAAATAAAAATAATAATATAACTATATAAATATATTATATTAAAAGGTTGGTATGAATTAAAATTTATTAATTTTCACTATTAATAAGAATATGAATTTTATTAGAAAAATACCAAAATCTCATCAAAATATAATTTTGGAATTCCTATTATAATGAATAATTGTATTTCAAATTTAACATATAAAATTGATAAAAACTATATTAAAAAATTATTCTCCATCAAAAGATCATAAATTGACCTTTTAAATAATATTAGAGTATTTAATGCTTAAAATTGTATTCATTCTCATTTTAAGCCACTAAAATTTGTTGGATAAATGTAAAACATTTAAAATCATGTATAATTATATTGTAGATATTTATGTTCATTCCCTCCAATACAAATTCTAGGAATTAACTACCGTTTATTTTATTATATTAGTTTTTAGTATAACTCAACGTTGTTGGTGATATAAAATTTCAAAGAATCCCCTTGTTTCATGTTGTGTACCACAAACATTATCATTTTATATCATAAAAAGAACCAAAATACAAACATCCAACCAATGAGATCCCCCTAATGTTGATGAAAATAATTCAACCCAAGTGCATCTCCCCTAATCAAATTGACCCCCTCGGGTCTAATAGGCGACACATTATCCACCCAGACCACAGTATCCCCATGGACCGCAAGAGATGCAATGTAATCCCCAACTTTATTCCCTTCCTGCCAAGTATGATTTACCCTGATGTTGTTCCCCATGATGGCCTTGCAATTCCTAATAGTGTAGGAGATCCTCCACGGCGCCATACCTCGGCCATGCAACGCATCATGAATAATTTTTGAGTATTTTTGTTTCATGTTGTGTACATCATAAAAAAATGTCCTATTTAACATAAAATTTATATTTTACTCATAAATAATAATAGATATGAAAATGTATTATTCTACAAATACATGGGATGCTACATTATTCCCCTATTTTTGAAATTAGGTCCCCATAATTTTTGTTATTTATCAAATAGGTGAGGGTATTTCTCCATCAGAGAATTTTCAGATTCCCAAGTCACCTATTTAAACATCTAGTTTTTCCAAAAGAGACCTTTACCAGATTAATCACCTAATTCTACCATACATGCTTTATGTGGTTAAGAATCTATACTATTTGTTTCCCATAAGAATGATTCTCTTCCAACTGAACTACCTCTGGACTCAAAAAAACAAGATGGATCTCACATATAATTTATCAAAATCGAATCATGAAAAACATTGTGTAATGAGGATTATCATGGAGGTAAATCCACCAAATAAGAAATTATTCAATCATTCTATAACATTTCATTAAGTCTAATGAATCTCATACTCATCTTTCACTTTTTACCAAAACACATCACACTTTTCCATGGAAAAACATTGAGAGGGACATGATCACAAACCTTGAATGAAAGATCCTTCCACCTGCTATTTTCATAGCATTTCTTCCAGCTATGTGTTGTCCTCACATTATTCTGAATCAATTGAACTTTTTCTGCCATATCTTTTTCTAAATCTATTCCCATTAAATTATTTTCACTCACATAATCCCCAAAAGTAGGATTTCAACACATCTTTCCATATAATGATTCAAATCGTGTCATTTGAATACTGGAATAGAAACCAATATTATAAGAAAACTCAACCAAAGAAAGATGTTTGCCCCCAACATCCCAGGTAATTCATTGAACTAGAATGTAGCATATCATTCTACTTCTGAATTATTCATTCTGACTACCGATCAAATTGAGGATGAAATGTTATTATAAAAATTAATTTAGTTCCCAATGGCTTATGAAGGCCTTTACAAAATTTATTAGTGATCCTGATATCATGATCAAATTCAATGGAGAGTGGAACTCCTTGTGACCATACTATCTAATTAATATACAATCATGAAATAGGATATAGGGAAAAAGTATGTCCAATAAGAAAAAAAATGATAAGATTTACCAAATTGATCAAAAATAACCTATATTTCAGTGTTACTTGGAGTAGTTTTTGGTAAACCCACTATAAAATCCATGGACATATTTTACCATTTCCATTATGGCACTAGAAGAGGATGGAGCATCCATTTTGGTAACTTCTGATCACCTTTATCATACTATAAAATGGAACACTTCAAAATAAAGTCATGAATATCTCATTTTATCCCATCCCACAAGGAATAATCTTTATGATATTTGTACATCATAGTTTTTCCAGGATGAAATAAAAACAAACAACTATGAATTTCATATAAAAACTCTTTATATTACAATGAATCACAATGAAATCATAATCTCTTTCCTAACTTCAAAACACAGTCTTTATTAATGTTAAATCAAGTTAACATTCCCCTTTGAACAAATCATACCTTTTTCTTCTACTCACTGTCATATTTCTGGGCTTGCATAATTTTATTTGATAGAGAAGATTTCACTTCCACCTAAAACAAAACAAATCTACTCCCTTTAACAACATCTTCGAATCCAACACTCATTAAATCAGAAAACAAAGGATCTTTTCTAGACGTATCATTCTTTCTGTAGCATTAGTCTTTCGACTCAAAGTGTCAGAAAATTTATTTTCCTTTCCAAAATGTTAATGGATCATGAAATCATAATACATGGTTAATTCTGGACACCTCATATGACTGATGTTTAATTTTTTATGAGTGAATATATACATCAATCATTTATTATAATTATATATTTCACAAATTACACCATAAAAACGATGCCTCAAAATTATTAAATCAAAAATAACATCAACTAATTCAAATTCATGTGTAGGGTAATTTAACTCTATTAGTTTCCTCTATCGTGAAGAATAATATGTTACCTGATCATTATTCATAAGGACACATCCAATTCCATTCAATGAAGTATCATTATAGATAACAAAATCACCATTTCTGAAAGGCATGGACAAAACTCTAGAATTTACCAATATTATTTTAATTTTTTGAATACAATCGTCACATTAATTTTTCTATATAAACTTAACAATCTTACACGTTAGCATAGTTATGGGGACAGATAATCGAGAAAATTGTTACACATACCTTCATCAATAACCTAGAAAAAAAACTACGCATCTCGGTTATATTGTTGGGTCTTGGCCACTCTTCAACAACTATTGTTTTTAAGTTTCAATAGTTATTCCATAATTAGAAACAATATGACCAAGGAACTAAATTTTTTCCTACCTAAATTCACTTTTAATAAACATTCCATATAGTTTTCATTCCTTTATGGTTATCAAAACAAGCCTTATGTGACTTTCATGTTCCATTTTCATTTTAGAATATACAAAAATATCATTTTTAAACACAACCACCATTTATATACTGATTAAACTATGATTTTAATACATATAATAGTTAAATAACTATTCTAACCATCTCAATATGTTTATTATGAAGGTGATTTCCATATCTATGCCCTCCTAGCCCAACTTCCCTATATCCTCTACGTAAAACCATTAAGAAAAAACAGATCTTAGATAAATCAACATCGTGATATTAAAATTGTATATCATTCCAATTTGACAGTAATGTAAAAATATTTTTTTTATATTCTATTAAAAAAATTCTAACTCATATATTTATCTAAACCCAACTCTGATACCAAATGTGAGGCCACGACTTTAAACAATACTTAATTTGAGATAAGTTAATAATTTGAATTTAATTCAAATTGATTATATTGTAAAATAAATATATTTATAAAATTATGTCAGAAATTACACATAACATCATGATAATTAAAATTATACACTTCTACTTCATTTCCATTTTTTCATAAAAAATCACTTTAATAAGAAATATTTCATCTTTTCTTATTTTAACAGCATAATTTATCCATGATCCCATCCTTTAATCTATTTTTGTTTTTGTCATGTAAAAAAAATTCAAACTTGGGATGAACATAAAAATCTTAGTAAGGGAAACATAATGAAATAAAACTATTAGTATAGGAATAACATGAATAACATGAATACTTTATCATAAAGTATTACTATACACCTTTAGGAAGTATTAAATATACATGACTTAATATAAGCTCATTGCATTCCATTTTTGTAACCCAAATATTAACCCAAGACCATATAATGAAATATATAACATCAAAATTTAACATGGGACATAAACATACTTAAATGGATTAACCATATGGTTGACTTCCACACATATCACTAAATAGAATAGCTATATGGCTAACTTCCATACCCAATGCATTAGAGGTTATAACGTTACCACCCATCCTAGGAATATATCTAAACAAATATCATATGCTTTATCACATAACCACCAGTCATTGGTTTATCACATAACCACCCACCAAATGTCCAAGTACCATAATATAATCATAAGACATAAAATATTGCAAATATATCATCATTATAGTAATAAAATTTCATTAGTAACCACATGAAATAATATCAAAATATTGAAATAATAAATCAACTTCAAACACCATTTTAAATACCAAAATACATAAATAGGATATATCGTAATTATTTCCCTTTTAATAACATTATGACTAGTTAAAAAAATCGAAATATCAAATAATGCTCACATCAGCGAAAAGATCGTTGTCACAGCATACGTTAAAAACATTCCTTTTGAAATCTAGTAAAATGATTTATAGAAATAATATTACCTTTAAATGAAATTAAAAGTCATATTGGTTTATTATACACCATATAATATAATGAGGTGTATATTATCATAGTTTGCCTCAATAAAAGAAGATTGAGATGAAGTCCCTTTCCATGAGTCTGATTCGTCACGTATATTCCTTGTTCTTCCTGAATCATAAACAAAAGTTCATTTCTACTTTATTAGGAACCATTTTCAAGTTTTTTATTACTTTTATATCACTTATAATCACGTTATAAAAATTAAATAATTATTTATGTTAATATCGGCCGTTTTGTCGATATTTGGTACATGAGTCATAAATAAACATGTTTTGAGGTAAATTGTATGTGTAGGAAAAATTAAATCATCTGCATAATTATTTTATGTATTTAAATAACATATATATTATGTACATATGTTTTTATAATATTCTATAATATTTGGAGAAAATTAATTAAATTCACCATTCATGGAGACTACAGGATGTACATACGTATTAACGCTAGTTTCATTTATTTGTTATATTGAAAAATATAACTAAATGATACATAGGTATATTATATTTGAATTATAAAATAATATGTTATATATTTTTTATATTTTAATTAACACCGTCCTTTATACATTCCATGTATGGCTTGAACGAGTATTATCACTTTAAGGGGGTAGTAGTCTGCACTTCATGAAATGAAATTATCGTATTTATACTTCATGAAAAGAATAATGGCATGTTTGTAAATAAAAATTACAGATTCATTGAGAAAATATAATTATAATATATATCATATCTAAATTAATTTTCATCATAATGGCCACCATGATTGGTGGTAGGAGAGAATTGAACGATCATTGTTTCTTTAGGTAGTAGTTCATCGTACACAGATTCAATATGTTCATCTCCATTAGATGGAGTTGAGAGTATGTGTAGTTCAAATACATATCATCACAAAATCCTAGTATATTGAGTATACTGTTAATGTTATGTAATCAATGAATAATAATAGAATATGGAGTGGATATGGAAAATAAAGGAAATGAACTTTAGGTAAGATGTTACCTCTAAAACGTGTACCTTCTACTGATTTGAGACGAATTGATTTCATGAATTTCCTTTATTCTAATGTAAGGATTCTATGAGTAATATAGGGATATTCAGATATTTTTTTGGTAGAGTTTGTACATGACAAGGGTATTTAGAGGTGTGATTAAATGGGTACGGGTGATTCCCTTTTATAAGAGGGTGGATGGGAACTTTAGAATGGAATTGAACTATTATTTTATTATAAAATGATTTTAGGTTTCAAATGGTTTCTAAGTGATTTATTTCATAAATAAGGTGTTTTTTCTTCCAAAACTGCTCAACCACTAGGTATTAGACATGTCTATGTTAGAAATGTGATCTTACCATTTAGCTTTAACCCTTACTTTACTAATTTGATGCTCACCATTCTATCTGGTATATTCATACCATATGGAAAATATTGTAACTATAAAAGGACAATATAATCAAAATTGGTCCATTAGTGACATTTTCAAAATTATATTAGTTATTTGGCCAAATCTATGATTTTTTGGACAGTTATATCATTTTATTAAATAGTATTTTTATTAAATACTCATTGATGTGAATTTTTATTCTATTGATATATTGATATTTTAATAATCCATAACAACTTAATTCATTCTAAAAAAAACTAATTAAATAAAATATGATAAGTCATAATCCCCTCCAAAATTCATGGATGTAAATAAAAAGTTTACAATTATTTTATTGTAATATTTATATTCTCATTTATTTGAACCATTCATTAAAAAGGTAATCACTACATCATCATTGTGTCATTAATAAACTTATTTATTTGAGGTATAAAAATTATAAATAAAATCTCCTAATGTAGGAAATCATTTAGGATTTCTACTGACTATTTATAGTTGAATCGATCACTTATATAAACACATATAAAGATTGTTTTACTAAAAGATACATGTTTACGTGTCGTTTTCATTTACATTAGATTAATTCTTATAAAATAATATTTTCACATTCAAGTAGCTCCATGGGGTCCAAAAATCGACCCATGAATGGCTATGATCATACATATCTCATTCAATGTTCTTAAGACATTTGTTAGAAATATTTATTATTATATTAATATTATTTTGTACCCTTTTTACTAGATTTACCCATTAACCATGGAAAATAAAATAATTACTCAAGTTACTATTCATAATGTCTAAAATTAAAAGGTAAAAATTTACACATTTTGGACCTCTTGATTCCAAATATGGAATATATTTTTACAATTTCAGAACATAGACGTTTTAGTAATTATTTGAAATGTAATTCCTGTTGTCAAAACCCATAAGCTGATTTTTAAGAATGCATTACTATCAAAATATTGACAGGTATTTATGTCCAATTAAAAATTTAAATTAATTCCAATGAACATAACTTATTTAAATTATAAATATATAATCCAATAACACTTTAAAAGGAATTAAAATAATATATATCTATTTAAATAAATTAAATTAAAAGACCATTTTGAATTAAAATGCAGTATTTTCCACTATTTAGAAAAATAATAATTTTATCAGAAAAATACCAAAATTTCATTCAAAGTAAATTTTTATTTCCTTCATACAAAGAATAAATTTATTTTGTCACATTGGAAATATAAATTTGAAAAAAAATTATTTAGAACGGATTCTGTATCAAAAGGTGGTAAACCAACCTCTTAAAAAAATTAGAGCATTTCATTCTTAGAATTTGATTCATTCTTATTTTGAGACTCTAAAATTTATTGGATAAATTTAATACATTTAACAAACGTGTATAAAAACATTGTTTTTTATTCTATTCATTATCATTAATATAATTTCTAAGCATTAACTACCAATTAAAATAAATATCTTATATATTATTTTTCTATATAACTCCAAGTTGTGTGCAATGTTTGATTTCAACAAAACTCGTAGTTTATTAAGTATTCTGTCATAAAAAATGTCATCTTTAATGTAAAATTTATATTTTATTTATATATAATAATATACATGAAAATGTACTATCTAATAAGTAACTAGGATACTACAAAAAATATAAGGAATGAATTAATTAGTGTTCGTTATAAAAAAATAAAGAGAACATGATGAAAAATTATAAAAAATTTCAATATTTAAAACATATAATACATTTATTAATCTAAATTTTTTCTTCGGGTTCTACCACATGTTATTAAAACAAATATGATGTTTTTAATTTCATCCTAACTTATTTTTTTTATTATTTTTGGAAAATTATACATGAAATGGATTTAATGTTGACAATACATTATTTTTTTGAAATAATATTTCCAATTATTGAATATTGTTTAATATATAACTATTATTGTATGAACAAATAAGCTACAATATTTTGGTGAATGAAATTTTCTTAATGATCACATGAATTAGATAAACATATTAATCTAAAGACATTTATGATTTATTATTATGATAATGATGAATTAATAATTATTTTGAAGAAGTTCATTCATTCATGATATCACATAAAATGATATCAAAGGAAATTTTGATGATGTTGTAAGAGTATTTGGAAAATGAATTTAGTTTGATAGAGAAATACATGTGCGCCTCTATAATATGATAATGTTGAGAGTCTGGATATGAATTCTGTTGTATTAGAGTGCCAATTTAAAGGAATCTCATCATTTTAAATTATATTTTAAAAATAATATCCATTAAAATTAATATTTAAATAACTATGAAATTATTATTATTTTCCATTTCATGGAAATTACATAAATAATAATTTACATGAAATAATGAAAATTGAGAAGTTAAACTAATTTTCACTAATATTAAATGGATTCATAAATATCACATCAAAAATAACCTCCCATCATAGGATTTAATAATGGTATTTATCAAATGAATTGGTTGAACATTTTTTCCAGTATGGGATTAACATTGTAATTAAGGATCTTTGACTAAACAAAACTAAAATCATAAAAACATATATATCATATTACAAGTTATAAAATATTTATATTAACATATGGACATGATGTATAACAGAGGAATGTCGATTCAACAAAAACATAATACAATATTCATCAAAAAACCATCTCTTATAAATAATGATTCATAAAACATATTTTAATGTATTTTTACAATGAAACAAAAAATTTACAATAGAATTCTATTAATGTAACATTAACATGTCATCACTAAGGATTAATTCATTACCATATACATTAGAGAAATATCTAGGTTTAAGCTTCACGGGTCTAATATTATGTGTTAATCATCACTCAATGATTGTATATTCATATCATTGTTAATTCACTATTAGATAATGTGGTATTATAAATATTATTTATGAATTATATAATTTAATGATAAATCTTAATAAATTTTTTTGAATGAATATAGGATATTCTATTCATTACATGAAAATTTATCATAGAAAATCATGGTGGGAATTAGGTTTCATTCCAGAAATGAAAAAGATTATTTTAAGGGGTTTAGTGATAGTGTAATAATCTATCTAACTATATGGACATAATATATATTATTTTGGTGGGTTTCTATGTACATTTTGATACATAATAAATTTAGAAACAAAAGTATTTTATAAAAAAATAATCAAATAAATATATAAACATATCAATTACCTAGTGTGGATTATTAGTAAATTTAGATAGAGTCTCATTAAAACCATAGATCCACATTGGATAAACTCATGAGTTCTTAATTTTTAGTGGATTCATTCATAATGATTTGGAGTGGAGAGAGAAGATAGAATGGAATGATATTTATTCTTGAAGTGGGGTACTTTAAAGGGATTAAATAATAATTATTTTTATTTAATTTGACTACATTGGGGGTACCTTAATATTTATTTATTTGGTTGATAATTATATTATTTTTAGGATTTATAATATATAAACCACCTATTTAATGACAAATTTTTTATCGTATGTCTTTAACTTCTAATTTAATCTTCAACAATATATGCACTTCTTATGGTAACACATTTTTTACCATGGTATCTTATTATATTAATAAAAATATAAAGTCTATTATTTCATATTTTGTATATTATAATTCAAAATAGGAAATATGTTTTCATTTTAAAAAATTATGAATGTGATGAAAAATAATTCTAATATGATACGTGTATAACACATAATCACTATTTAAAAAACCTAAATTCTATGAAAAATATTATGAATGTATATAGAAGTTATAAAAAATATGTATTATTTTATTCCATAAAAAATTATAGTTGAATAAGAGGGATTAATACATTTGATGCTATGATCATATATTGATAATATCATAATAGAATTTATATCTTGTAAAAATGTGACATTAAATTTTTACATATTAATTCATGTAACATAGAAAATGATGATAAATTCAATATAATATAATAACAATATAATGACTCAGAAAATGTTATTTATATAAAAAAAATTAGTGGTATGTACATTTTACCAATAATAAATATATTATTCATTATTAAAAATTAATATTTTTCCTCAGAGAGTAACCATTCTTAATATTATAAAAGTTTCATATGGCATCGTTAATTATAATTGAAATTTAATATATGATTTATAAGATTATTTTATGTGAATAAAATTTATTTAAAATGTATAAATAATTCATATAACATAATATTTTGGAATATAGTTATTTTTATTGATTTAAAAATATAATCTTAAAACAATCATATTGGTCACTTTATTTTGACAATAATAATAATTACAAACTCTATTACCAAATGATGTTATAGAATTGTGTTTTTATGATAATCAATAACACACCATGAAACATATAGATTTTGGATAAATTTAACGCTTTCAAATAGATCATATAGTTTCTTCAAGGGGATTTAAATATTTTATTAATGTTTTAAATCATTTGAAAAATATTTTCCAATAATGATGATGGATAAATAATGTAGAATGAATAATAATGTTTTAAAATATTTTATTCCATCCATATGATAAATTATCTTTGATCTTGTGAAAAAAATAGTTATCATAAATATGATTATATATAACTGAATTATAATAAGTTCAACTACTATATATTCCAATAAATTTACTATAATTAAGAAAAATAAGGATTATTTTTTCTCAAAGATTATTCATTAAAATAAGAAAATATGAACATAATTTAATTACTAATAAATTAAATATTTACACTCTATCATTAATATATATGATTTATTCTAAATTATATGTTGTATATTTTTTCCATTAATTTTATACACATTACTTTATTTTCCCCGATTCCTAATGGTCTGTAAAAATATCATTATTAACTATATAATATTCCATGGGATTTTTTACCATCTGTATAGCGATTCATGTTTTTGGGTGCCTAGTGGAGGTCGAGTTAATAACCAAGCCATCCATTTTAGTTTTTTTATGAGTGCGTACAAATGTTCTGGAGCCACATCCTATTGTATTATGATTGAGATATCAATTAATGGGAAGAAAACTAAAATTATTCATCACCAAAATTTAAGTATTTTTTCATATATTGACTCTTACACATATGGTTCTTATTATTTTTTAATAATAAAAATATCTATAAATAGCTAATTAATTCGTTGATATTAATAATTGAGAAATTAAATTTTAAACATGATTTTAAATAATCATTATTCCTATAATATTGTGTAATGTTAAACCCATTTTCACGTTTACATTCATGGAGTCTATATAGATAATACATTATAAAGTTCGTATATAATTGAAAATATTAAATTATAATATTCTCTCTGAGAATTATTCATTTCACTCCTGATATATATCAACATAATTAATGTTATTTTATGGTTGTATATGTCAAATGAAAGGTCCAATAAAAAATCTAATTATTTGATACAAAATGTAATAAAGAATCATAAGCGAATCATGAAACATTATTTTCGGTCATTTACATCAGAACGTGAGGAATGTAATAAATTCATCAATAGAAGAATGTGGGGAATAACATGGAAATGATTCTATAATATATACTTTATACATTCATTAAAATATCTCCAATACTCATCACTATGCTGTTTTCAATCATATTGATAAGGATTGGTAATAACACATCAAATAAAATTATCATGGAATTGTTCCAAGGTATCTTAAAAATGATTTCTCTATCGACTAATTATCTATCCAATAAATTTTAGAACTAATATGGTAAAATATCCATATTTTTCTCATTTCTTTGAAAAGTAGATCAAATATCACATGTAAATAGAATATTTGACACATTAATTTGGAATGTCGACTTCATACATGGATATCACTTTTTAGAATAAAAAACCCTCAATATAACATTGTTACAATTTTGGGTTTGCAGTGTTTTTCCACAAAGAATGTTTTCATGTATAATTTTTGAGTTCTAGAGATCTTTTTTAAAATCCATGTTGACAATTAACCAAAAAAATGAATGGATAGTTTGGCGGTATTACACAAAAAATAGATACAATGTGGCGTTGTTTCATGGTGTTGGCCATATTTCTGGGGAAAAAATTTGGAGTTTGGTGAGCATTGATTAATATGTATTTACTCTAATATCTCTTCAAATAAGGAAAATGAATGAATTTTGTGAAGAATAGATTCATGTTGTGGACATCTCAAAGACATGAAAAATTTTTACGGTGATCTTTGAAATAATGATTTACTTTGCAAATGACTGTGTTGAAGAAAATTAATAGGGAGCATTACAACATCACAAATGTTTTTATGGAAGAATCTTCTTTTATGAGAATTTGATAATTACAACAATGTAATGTATTAAATGGACATTATTGAGGCAACATCATATTTTTGTGGTGCCTTGCGAATTGGAGGAGTTTCGCATAGACATTTTCAACTAATGATGAAATCATGCTGGAATAAGTGGAGATCCATGTACGATTGGGAATATAAAAAAGAGGAAAACCCTCTTCATTACAAGTTGAGCTTAATAGATAAAATCTAGAATCTCATTGATTTTCCGAAGAAAGTGGTACTCCATGAAATAATGTTCTAAATAGAGGCTAGATTTTAGTGAAATGAATATTCTTTTCATGGCTAATGTCAATGATTCTATGTATTAAATTATTCATGAATATGGGGTGTTCAATGTTGTATTAGAGAGAATCGGGATGGAAGTTGATCCATAAAGGTTGTGTTCATCGTGACAGTAGTGGGTTCCACAAAGGCGATTGTTCTATATAATAGATTGAGCTCTACGAAGGCTTGAGATATGCAAAGTAGTGTTCTCAGTGAAGAAGTGGGATCTATGAAGTTGTGTTCTTTGTGATGATGCATGAACATCATGATGTTTTTTTGAGATATATGAAATTGGACGCTTCACGAAGTATTGATCTTCTTTACATTAAGTTCAAAAAAAATTCCTTTTGATTAGTGGAAAAGGTTTAGTAATCAGTGGATAGAAGTGGGACTTCAACAGAGAATATATATAGAGTGGAGAATGAATTCATTAGTGATATTGATAGTACATAAATGCCTATAAAAATTGATGGGATCTTATTAATAATAAGTGATCACATTTTTTCTAAAAGTTTAGTGAGATTTCAAATTGTGATTGGTGATAAATATTGGAGGGACAATGAGTCCACTTTGAACCTGTAAATATAAGTGAATTTATAGAGGATTTGGTACATCATCACATCACTAAGGTATGACCCATGGATGTAACCTAGTGAGGGTGAACCATGTATAAAAAATCCTCTTGTGCATGATTTAATATTTGTTTATACTCTATAACTGGAATGATAGAGAAGAGTGTTTTTTAGAACAAAATAATATCAAAAGAGTTAGTTGTTTTAATATGTCCAACCATGATTTATCCCCTATCTTAGGTTATCTATCCTAGTGGATCTAACAAAAATATTAAAAAATTAAATGATAGATTTACATTTGAATCATTGAATACACATACAGTAGTGAATTAATTAAATTAATATT
This sequence comes from Viscum album, assembly GCA_963277665.1. Lineage (NCBI taxonomy): Eukaryota > Viridiplantae > Streptophyta > Magnoliopsida > Santalales > Viscaceae > Viscum > Viscum album. Next base: position 956,130,237 of record OY728130.1, on the reverse strand, counting down.
TAATATGGAAAATCATGTAATGAATTAAATACCATTATTCGTATAGAAAAATTATTTTGTAATAACATTAATGAATGTTTCATGGATACTCTCATTAAATATATATCACATGTATATAGTAATATGGTTTTTATAAATATTTAATAGTCAACTGAATTGATAACTAATAGGATTATTAATAATATTTACTAGAAATATGAATGTGCATGAATATACCACTTACATTCAGAGGATTCTTCTAACATGTAGAAATATACTCCAGAAAATCATAGAAAGAACAATATGAGAGGTATGAGAATTTAATTAAGGGTTTATTCAATATTGATGTTTGCAGTTTTGATTGATTATAAAATCGATGGGAATTAAAATTTAAGGATAGTTATTTTTAGAATATAGAAAAATTATTAAATAATTTTAAAGGAAAACATATTATTTGTTGAAGGAATTTCCTCAAATTTTACATTGAATTAATCATGTATAGTTTTTATGTACACAAAATTCATAAACACATTTACTATTTTAATTTTTTTTAAATATTTTACCTTGTGCTTTTGAAATTATGTATCTTCTTCTAAATATTGTGGTAAAATATATTTACATTGATTAATGTTTTCTCATCCAGAAATAAGATAAAATTTAATGAATAATGTGGACACATAAATAAATAAACATATATTCCACGTTACATTAATATAAAAAACTAATAAAAACATTTCTATTTTGATAAATGTATAACACAAAAAAATGTTTTTTTAGTAAATATAAAATTATCCTTAAAAAATTCTTAATATGTGTTTGTAAATTTATTGTATTATGGATTATTTTACTCCATGAATAAATATTTGGTTAACATGATGTATTGGGAAATTTTTTTCACGGCCATATAATGATTATATCTTTATATTAATAATATTTTCTGTAATTAATATTTATTAATTTTTTTAAAAAAATAACATTTTAGAATAATTACCTAAATTCATCATATGATATTATTATTATTATTCTTTATTGATAAATGAAATTTATTAAATTAATATAATTACCAAAATATTATACTTCTAAATTTAAAAAAATATAGAATATTTAATGAAAATAGGAAGTTCTTAAATTAAAATAAACATACTAACCATTAACATATTTTAATTGGGAATTTTTATTATAATTTATTATTTAATTTTTTTTATAAATTACCTCAAATTAAATATAACTTATTTTAAATATATATAATTTTTTTAAAATACATTTAGTTGATTTTAAATATAAATATTGGCTAACAAAATGCAATTATAAAATGATAAAATCATTCACTTTATTTTTATAACATTAATAAAAACCAACTATCTAGTCAAATTATGGGAATATTTCATATCTTATATATTTCATAACATTCCAAATGTAGAATGACCGTATTTTCATATTTATAATCTATCATTCTCACTTCATCATTTACCACAGCACAAAGTAATTTTCTTTGAAATTTTATGATAATTTCTATAATTATTGTAATTCATTCCATTATTTTTAAAACAATTATAGATAGAGACATCATTGTGTTGGATACATGCATATATCATACCATTTAGGAACTGTGATACTAATTTATGTTTGTATCCTTGTATTATTACTAGTTTTAGTAGGCCAAATCACCTCATTTTGTGTATTGAAATAGAATATTCATTCTACGATCATCTATTGTAAATAATAATAAAATTATTGATAATAAAAAAATGATATATTTATTAATAGATGAAATCATTTGGGATGTTATAAATTTTTAACTAGAAATTATAAGAAGAAGAAAATGAAGAAGAATATTAATAAAAAGGATGAGGATATGGTATACATGAAATTGGGTATTCCCAATAAGGTGGGAAATTTGGATTATTTATATATATTTGAATAAACTCGATTGATAATGATTCTTATATATATATATATATTAATGAATGTTTTATATCACCAAAGTTTAGAGATTATTTTGAAACAATATTAAGAACCACATATTTTTTTCATATATCATTTTTTTTGTTCCATAAAATAGAAGAAATAATTTTTTCATAGTTACATTATAATTCGTGAAAGATCAATGATAAAGTATGGTGTCACATCTTGAACATACAGTAGAGGCTACCCGAATTTTAATGGAGGAAAATATAGATTGAAATGGAAAAAGTACATAAAGTAATAAGAAAATGAACGAATAATAAAAGACAACAAAGGATATCATTTTCATGAATTGGAATTGACAATGGAAAATGTGATTATTAATGAATAATTAATAAAAAAATAGTTTATAAGTATAGATAAAAAGCGCTTATTATATTTATTTAGATGAATTACATCTTATAAAACCATGAATTAAATTTTTTTAAAATTATTTATATATTGAGAATCATGTGGGAAGAACTCATTTTGTAAATAAGATGTAAATCGTGAATGGTTATATCAAAGGGATACTAGTTTGCGGTGATAAAAAATAATAATTTAGATTCGTTAATGATGGTAATTCAATAAATAAATAAAAATATCAGAAAACTAGTAGTATTTGGTTGAAGAGTTTCTTTTATTGTAGAATAATTGGATAAAACACATATGTGGGAATAAATATTTTTTTATTGGAAACATTATGGTTCACAAATTTACATAATATACAATAAAACTAATTTATATTAATGGATATATCATTAGATGATGTTTTATTTCTTATCACATATGATAAATAGTAATTTAAAATTTCAATAAAGGTGATGTTGCTGATAATATGTGTTCCCAAAATCATATTGAAAATGTTCATTAAAATAATGGATATAAATTTTATATATAAAAAAACTTATTTATCGAATTTTATGTTCATAATGTGGAATGGATTGAGGAAATTTTAATTTGTTTAATTTTTATATTACTAAAAAATTATTTATAAAATAAAATAGTAAAATATAATTTAAAATAAAAAATGGGAATTACATTTTAATATTACTGTAATGGAATATACTATAAAAATAATGGCTTGAGAATTTTGGAATATTATTTTTGAATTATTCAGATGATATAAGGTTTTTTTGTAATGGAAATATGAAGATATAAATAACATATTAATATTATTAGATGATATTGAATTTAATTATTTATGGGATTTTAAAAATAAATTAATATTTTTTATCTACAAACAGTGATCAATGTTGGAAAACAAGAAATTATAGAGAGAAAATAAAAATGTTGATGTTTATCTCATTTAAATTTTGGACAAGAATCAATTTTTGATCATAATTTGTTTCATATATACAAATACAATCTATTAGTGGATTATTGGGGGATTATTCAATAAATGGTAGATATTCTTAGAATATAATGTACACATATATCATTTTAGAGGGAATCATACCCCTATGGAATCATTGTGAATGATATAACTAAAAAATACATTCACTTGGTAAAATTATATGTATTATGAAAAATAATACTTTTCATAGGATAAATAATTTATTTATTATTGAAATATAATTCCCCTATTAATTAATGAATGAAGAATAGAAGAAATATGTTGGTTTAGAATGGGAAACCACTTTACATTACTAAATGATGTTAGATGTTTCCATATCCCCATGCACTTAATTGAAATATCTGTTGTTTTTTTCTATATTTAATGGTATATTTAAATTTTGGGGTATAGATAAAATTGATATGGATTAATCATTTTAGTGTTTTTCATATATAATATGAATAATATTATTCTGTTCAGTGAAATAAGATTAATATTTTAAGAATAGAAGTAAATGTGTTTGTACATGTAGTATATTTTTTCGAATACTAAGGATGTATCAAATCACAAATAATGATCTAAAAACGATATATGACACATATTAAGTGGTATATATTCCATAGTTAATATATCAAATACATATGGAAGGTATTAAAAAATTATTTATTTAATTATGATTTTATTACTTATAAATTTTCATTAATCTAGATATTATTATAATAACTAGATTATAATAAAAATTAACATCATTGTAAAAAAACATGATAAAAAACTTCAAAATATTTGTTCAATAATTTAAATTATAAAAATGATAATGAAAATATTATTGAGTGAGATTTGGAGTATTATGGTTTTTTTAGACATATATGAACATGAAAAATCCATGTGATATATAGAGGTCATGGATATCTTGTGATATCAATTCACTTAACATATGTAACTTCTCAAACAAATATATTAATCAAGTGACGCACTATTGATTTTGTATGAATATGGTTGAGATCATTTCTAGTTCTGTTTTGATGGAATATACATTAAAAAATAATTAATAACATGTATGTGAAATCTAGAGTGAAATATACATTGTGGATGTAATTTTCAAAGGCTAATGTGTCCTATAATATTTTTAGAAATTGTAGGATTTGAGAATTTATAGATAGATCATTTAAATGTGATTAAATTATTTCTATAATTCAGTTGTAAATAAATATTTGTCATTAAATTTGGTTTTTATATTGAATATTGGTTGTTTGTTAATGATGAAATGTTTTTTGGATAATTCTATAAGTTCCCTTATTTATTTTAGTAATATTTATAAAAAGTTTGTACAAAAACAATTTACGGAATATATGAATCAAGATAATAGTGTATATTAATATGTAATTCATTAATTTATGAAAAGAAGATGATTTCACATGAAAACCTAGTTAAAATATTGTTTTCATTGAACAAAAATATCTCATTGTGTCCTCTTGGTAATTTTTCGGGGTGAATTTGTTTGACAAGAATTGATGACAACTGTGAATGTATGTGGATGGTATTTGCTGAAACTGATTTTTATGGTGGAACAGTTTCCCAATCATGATGTATGTGGGATGGATTGTCATTCATTGAAATTATGTTCTGATTTGAGAAGCCATGATTGGAAATGTTTGTGAAATGGGGATGGTGATTTTGACCCCTGCAAAGGAAGAGAGGTGGAACACACACTATATAGAGATTAATAGTTCGATGCAGGAAGACAGTCTATACAGAAATAAGTACCACATTTAGGATTTGGTAAATATATAAATATTGTATTTTTTGGATATATTTTCCAATATGAGAAGCGCTAATCCCATCATACATAATGTTATTTTCATAAGAAAATATTTTTCTCTTAAAAATTAGTGATGTATGAATGTGGATCACGGAGGATAATTCCTTAATGGGTAGAGTAATTCACGAGGAGTTTATGGAAAGAGAATTAGTTTTCCATTGAAGGATTTATCCACAGAAGAAGGAATCCCAAAGACACAGAGGTGGTACATGGAATTGATACACAAAATAAGTACTCGGATGTGATCTATATAATTGTTTTGTGGAATTAGTATTCAAAAAAATACATAGTAGTAATACGTTGGGGAAGATGTGGAGGCAGTTTGTTGAATATGTGGTCTGTGTACAATATGTGCTATATAGTACAAAAATAAATAATATGTTTCACGAATGTAGTAGATCAGTTCATGTATGCCTTTTTCACTAAACTAACAGTTCATGAAAAAATGTATTTCATCTATGGGTGAAAAAGAAACTTCAATAGATTATCTAACTATAGTTGAGGATGCATGAATTCAAAAAATGATCGTACCTAAAAGTCCTTAAATAATGAGTGGATCCTTTCCAAGTGAAGTGAGTGAAGGATGGGGAAGACAGTGATCTATTCCACCGGTAGTGATCCATAGAAAGAGATATAGGGAGTGAAACTTGGGAAAGGCGACATAAGATCGTAAATCTTGTAAATGTATTGGGATTGGGTTTAGAAGTGATCTAGAATTAACCATTTAATTGGACGTAATAATGAGTGGATTTGGTAGATCGACACATCACCATTATATGCTACTTGGACATAGCTTAGTGAGGGTGATCCCAATAAAATATATATATATATTGGGAATAATTTCACTTTTGTTCATATATTGAAAAATAATAAAGGTGGATATATGATTTATTTAACGATGAAACAACATCTGAATGAGTAATACTTTTAATCTTTCATACCTAGATTAACCCACTCACCCCCTCTCAGGGTATTCAACCTAGTGGACATAATAATTGGTATCAGGGGAAAGGTTTAACATTCATTGTTTCTCTCTCATTAGAATAAATTGAGGTGTTTGATCCTTCTTGGAATCAACATTCAACTATGGAAGAATCAGATTATTCACTAGTTCTGATCATTAAAAATGGATGTCTTCAAAGCATTTATCTATGGAAGAACAACTGATATCAATAGTGGTGCTTTATTAGACTCTAAAATATGACAATTGGATTCCAATGATAAAGGGATCAATGCATTTGGTTGATCCCTATCAAAATAATTTTATATGAATGTTACTTCTAATAAAAAATTTCATGATATTTCATAAAAGCTATTGAATAACAATGGAGTGGATTCAAATGTCAGAGAGGGAAATCTACATGCTTTGTGGAACATATATGATGATTTGAAAATGAACCCAAATGAATCTGTTGATTCATTAATTCAATGGATAAATATTGTAGTTGATAAAATGTGTGGTATTTGAGAATCCATTGAAGATATAAATATTATCAAGCAAATCTTGATGAAACATACACCTCGGGTTAATATTAATGTTTTAGTATTTGGAGATAATGATCCAAAGGAGCTGACATTTAATTACTTTCATTGTACCCTTGTGGAATATAAAATGGGAAATGATGATGATGATGCAGAAGTAAAGGGAATGTCCAAAGAAGTGGCATTTGTGGCTACAAAGAATCTCTCCATTAATGATTGTTTAAAGAAAGATAATTTGGATAATGTCATGTAATTTGTCTCTTAATACATACTAAGAGGATAAGGAAATTTGAAAGGAAATATTAAACTAGCATGCTTTGGATGTGGATGGATTAGACATTTTCCAGTAATGTTTCCTAAAAATATTGAATATATCGATGAATAAAATAATTAAATTTCTTGAAATAAGTTTTTAAACAATGTAATAGGTAAGAGATGAGTGAAGAAAAATTTCTTCAAAAATAAGAACCTTCTTCCAAAAATAATAATCATCATCATAAGTATGTGAGTCTGAAGTGTTATAAGACTACAAAATTCATAAGGTAGTTGCTATGGTGGTAGTTTTGATAAAATACAAAATAAAAAAATAATATGACATTCATGAGGGAGAAGTAGATGGAACAGTGGATCTTCATATGGAATTAAAATATACTATTTAAGAGGTATATTTATTAATATCCATTATGATTTAATATAGCAAAGTGGTTTGTGATGAAAAACTCTATATGCATCAGCATGAAGAAGAGAAGTATGAGCTGAATTATTAAATCAAAAATTTGAAGACATCAATACCATAAATCTCAGAAATGGTGGTTCAGAATAATATAAAAATTAGAGAATAGGGAAGAGATATCAGAAGATTTACTGAAACTATAGAAGATAAAATCAAACGTATCAATGAACGTGAAGAGGATATTGTTAGTCTGTGGAAAAGTGTTAAGCCTCAATAAAAATTATTTAATCATAGAACATTATCGGGAAGAAAAATAATTCATTAAACTGAAAAGAACAAAGTGGAGCATGAATTTCCAATAGTATAGTAACAAATAGTAATGTTAAATGATAAATTTGGTATGGGGCTTGATAGAAAATAAAAAGAATGACTGAATCAAACCAGAAGCACTTACTGTGAGATTTAAGATTGATTTTGGTACAAAGAATAATCTGATGATTTATAGAAGACAAGTGATAAAAAGTGGTGTAGTATATCCACACATGAATGTTCCACACATAATATTTTATTATTGTGGAAATATATAACACACAAAAAATGATTGATCTATAGGAAAGAGGTACTAAATTGAATCAATGCATTGTGAATCAGTTGGGATCTCACTTCATCTTCTCTCGATGCCATGGGTGATGGATTCTCTGGAACCACCCCTCCTTGGCCACTTCCTGCCGGGGGGAATATTTTCTTCCTCCTACTCTCTCACCTCCTTGTCCCTTGTCATTCAGACTATTCCCAAATCCTTCCTCACTCCTTATTTTCACCTCCATTCACATCTTACCTAAATTCCACTTGCTTATCGATGACATCCTAATAGATCTTTTAACTTTCATGGAGTTTACAAATTCCTTCAGGATGAAAAATATTTCTTTTGTTGCTCATTTCATTAATATACAGCTAGCATTTTACGCATTCGATAGGTTTATCTCCATATAGTGGGAGGTTTAAGACTGGGTGATTGTTGGGATCCTATACTTGAGAAACCTCCTGAATCATTTCATGTTGGAATAATATCTAATATATTCCTAGGAAAATGCTCTGTGAGTTATCATGGGTTTTCACATCTTTATTTTTTGGTGTTCAATCGATATCCACCTAAAAACAGAGCCTCCTATCTCGGCGATTTTAATATCATTCCGTGCCCATCCTGTAAAATTTTATAATCAACCGATTCTTCGTTTGATTGATAATATTTTGGGTCATTTCCCATGCTCGGGATAGTGAGAGAACGTCATAATCCACCTAATATCCAATTGAATATGCATTGAATTGTACATCTATACGAATTAGTTTAATAACATTGGCATAGATATTGAAGGTGAGATTCAGTGGTGTCAAAAGGTTGTCTATGAATCATGGGTCCTCTTTTGTTCTTCCTACAATCGTCTCGGTAACAATTTGACCAGGTGTAGGAACTGGTCTATGGGGGTGTTCCGAATGGCCTTGGACAAGTGTCTCCTTTTATAATCCATGGGGGACAATGAAAAGTCCAACTCGGTTTCTGAATATATAGGTCATTTCTTTGAAGAGGCCAACAGAGTAGCTAGTGTGATCGGGGTCAGTAGGGACCCCGAGACTCCCGAAGGCCTCCCATAATCCAAAAAGGATAAATCAAAAATGAATGATACAAACACGAATTATCAAACAACTATACTTAGATATATTCCCATACATATACATAAGTCATCAATTCCGGTTCGACTCCAACTCAAGAACCCTAGTACCACCCATTCTATACAGGAAAGCACAACCCAGTCCACATTGGAATGTAAGTCAATCACATCAATGATAATTACTAAAAGTCAAGACTCAGCCCACACATGTATATTATTCATGAAGAGGGGTGGAGATGTTAGATGTAGCCTATGAATCATCTCCCCTGCCGAAACCACGTAGGATCCATGTACATAAGTCATCGTTTCTGAACCCACAGAGGATGCATGTATAGTAACCATCACTGCTGAACCCACATAGGATCCAAGTACAGTTGCCATCGCTGCAGACACCACAAAGGATCCTAGTATAGTCTTCCTTGCTATCGAACCCACGTAGGATCCATGTACAGTCGTCATCGTCATCGCAGTCGCAGCCAGCTCTAGTGTTCCCAGACACAGCATGCTCGATTCCAGGAGGGTCTACTCCAAGAGGAAAAGGGTCGATACATCAACTATCACGAAGTCTAGATTTGATGTATCACGAAGCTCTATCTCGTCCATATTAACTCAACGCGATAGACAACACGTCAATCGAAAGCCCGATCTGAGAGATATTGGCTTTTCTGTCCCAGGGGCCTGGTTAGAAATATGCTCGTTTCTAACCCGACCAATGTCCAAATTCATCCAAAACATAATTTGAGTATCGAAAAAGTACCATCTCATCGATGGAGTCCTAGTTCCATAGACGGAACGTCGATCGGACACACGGTCATAGAGTTATTCCTGTTTCAGTGATTAACATGCCCGACCCGTTTAGCCCAGTGGGCCGACTGGTTGGGTTTACCCAGTTTGACGGGTCTGACCCAGCAGGGGTTTTGGAACTGTCCGAAGGAAATACTCAAGTTGGACCGAAGGGATGTGGCCCGGCGTGGCCCGGCTGGATTGGCCGGCTAGACCGGCCGGTCTTCTGCGCACACGGCCCCCATGGGCGGGCCGCCGATCTTCTAGTACGGCGCCCTCCTGGCTCCGCGGTCTAGCTCCACCTGGCTGGCGAACGGGCCGGCCGGTCCTCTAGCGCGACACCCTTCTAACGCTGTGGCTCCTCTTCACCCGGACGACCGATGGGACAGAAATTTCATCCCCCAAGGCGGCCCGTGTAGCGGGCCGCGGTACATCCCGTACAACCAGTGCGACGACGCCGACCTCCTTTGTCACGTTCCCAGCACGACACGACGACGACATGCCTTATTTGTCGCATTCCTAACAAGGAACGACGGCATCGTGCCTCATCCACCTTCGATTTCCGATTCTAGAATAATTAAATGAGAACAACGGAGGGTTGTCGGGCCGTGTTCGTTCGGCCCACACCCTCCACATAAAATGATAACAATCAGCCAAATTTAAAAAAAAGATTTCCAACGAGTACGGGGTACGTCAACATCCACTTTTCAAGAGTAAACCCTTACCTTGATAATCGATTTTGAACGTCGGCGTCGTGGTTGACGGCGTCATGAGATAAGGATTCATAGACTTCATCGGAGAGTGTTTGATGAGTAATCAGTGTCTCCCCTTTTTACTATAGAGGGAAGAAAACAAGGTGTGACGTCGTTGGCGAGTTCCTGCATCGGTGTCTCCTCCCTTGTCGCAGAGGAAGAAGAGGATGGAGAATTCGGGGTCTCCGAGTCGATGTTCTTCATTAGAGAGTTGGCATTCTTTAAAAAAGGAGATGAAGCGTTTTTCAATACTCAGAGATCTCTCCCCAAAATCTCAACACAACAAGCCAACCAAAAATAAAATAAGTCTTCTCCATATTTTATTAAATCATGTCGTGAATTCAAATATACAAAATTCAAATTCCAATTCACTTAATTAATTAAACCATGAGTTGTCTAATTAATTATGTGATAGGTAGGCTTGTTTTAATGGAGTGAGAGAGGGAGAGGAAGAGTCCTCATTTAAGAGGAGTTAACAAGTTTAAAGTGGGAGTTTTAAGGAGTTTTAGTGAATGTGAAGGGTTGGGGCTCATGTGGGCCCCACCTAACAAATATCCTCACATGGGTTGTTTAGGGACCACCCAAACTCCCCCATGTTGGATATATCCACTTATATATAGAATAAAAATTGTTCCACATTTTAATTCAGTTCTTATTTAATCCACAATTTTTAACTTCTCCTCCTGCACAAACGCAACTACAGTAAAGGTCCCCTTAAGAAATTACCGGGATTTCAAATTTATCAGTGCCTTCAGATTTCAATTCTGAGCACTAGTTCAAAATATTGAAAAACCCACTCGTTAGTTTACTGAACATACTCGATCTAATCTTTAAAAATTGATTACCAGCGCACCGGGCCTCGGAATCAAGTACCGTCAGAAGCCACAGACTCGTAAAATTCCTAAGTATTTATGAAAAAAATTTCCATGAAATTTCTGGGTATTTATAACGTTTTTATGCTATTGAAATTTCACGATGATTTTACATGGAAAAAATCATCATGTAATGAATACCTTACCCATTTCTCTAGCTCGGGTATTCACCTCCATGCTTATGTAATTATTTATTGGGAAAATTAAAGTATTAATTTAACATTCCTTATCTTTGGAATAAATTATGATGTTCAATGATTCCATGTTGTATAATCCATGTGGCACACTTATACATGAAAACGAAATGATTATGATTGGTGCACCATGTTAGTGCACCAATGAATTGGGCATTATTTTTTATCATAATACACCAAGTGAAATTATTGGTTATTTGTGCTATTTCTTGTTCAATGAGAGTTTAATATTGTTAATTCATGTGAAAATAGTGTTATTCATGCTAATCCATGTGCAATGATCCATGGATCATGGTAATTTCATGATTTTTGTTATTTCCACATTTCCATGTTATGAATATCATTCTTTATGATACCTTTATATTGATGTTTCTTTATTTCTATATTGATGTGCTTATTTACTAAGATGTATTTTCTTCCACAAGTTCTTCCATGTCTATTCCCTTACTGGGATTTTTATCTCACCCTTTTTATGTATTTCCTCAGTTTATCCCATTAAATGCTATGTACGATGGAATGTTGTGGTCATTTAAAATAAGTTTTCAATAAAGATGTTTATTTCATTTTTAGATGTTATATAATGTTAATAATCCCACAATATACTAGACATATCAATCTTCTATGTTGTATAAAGTTAAATTTTATATAATAAATCATGTTTACAAATGAAATAAATAGTATGGTTGTTATAATGAAGACTCTATAACAATCATCATACATATCACATGCAAGGACTAATATTTTTTTGAAAATCATATAGATATGTGAATTTGGTTCAGGATATGAATGAAGAGATTGACCAAATTGAGATGAATCAGACATGGGAGATTGTTCTGAGGATAGTAGATAAGAGTCTCATTGGAACACAATGGGTATTTCACAAAACAATTAATGATTACAGTGTTTAGATTCAAAAATAAGAATAGAATTTGTGAAAAGTGTAATCCCATATAGAGGGTATTGATGATTATTTAGCATTTTCTCCTATTTCAAGGATATATCAAATCCAATTAACCTTGAACATATCTATGAAATGAATGTTCAACCTTTTCTTAATGGACATAAAATAATCTTTTATGAATGGAATTATAGAAGAAGAAGTTTATATTGATACGGATGATGATTTTCTCATTCATGAAGATCCAAACATATTTTTTCGCTTGAACAAGGATTTATATGGTTTTTTGAAAACTGTAAGAGACTGTTATTCAAGGCTCTATTTCTTGCTAAAAATATCAATATTCAGCATGGTGGAGTTGATAAAAATCTATATGTCAATGATGAAAGTAATCAAAGAATGATATAGTTTATATATTTCTATGAAATAATCTTTGGAGGGTCAAATGAATCTTATTTCAGATAATTTTATAAATACATGAAAATTGATTTCTAAATTTTAATAACTGGTCAACTAATTTTTTTTCATGTTTTACATGTCACACATAGAAAGAACTGAACAATAAATTCTCAATATAAACATCCCATGGAATTTATGGGAAGGCTATAAATGGATAATTACAAGGAGATGAAGACTCTTGTGTTTATTCCAATGAAACTACAATGACATGATGGAATAATATTGAAAATGTCAATGAATACAGGTAGATTATTTGAAGTCTATTTTACATAATAGAGACGTGACTAGATTTTTTTCCATGTGTCATGCTCAAATTACTCACAAAAATAACAGGTAAATCCTCATGATTGCAATAAAAAAGAATAATTTTATCTGTCAATGGGAGTGCGGATTTTTGTTTATTGTATCACGCAAAATATTAGCCAGATCTATGAAGATATACATATATAGATTGAGTCGTTTCTACATATGTCTTGAAATAAATGTTAGGAGGTTCTATCTAAATTAGTGGATTGTATATTTCAAGGACAAGAAATAATAAACATGGAATTTCATTGAGCACTATAGACGGTAAGTGTATTCCGGCTAGTAAAACATTCACACAATTATTGTGGATAATGTAAGATCTATAGGATATGGGGGTTGATGTGATATCTCTGACCTGAATCTATTGCAATAATTCAATTACTGAAAATATTCACAAATTTATAGTTTATTACTCAAGTACAATGAATGTTGAAATCCATTATAATTTAATCCATTGAAAGGGTGTAGAATGATCTTGTGATGCTGAAGTAAGTTCCTATAGACCTACTGGTTATATAAATTCTAACAAAGGTCTTAAATAAGTAATCATTTGAAAGGAATCAACTGGATCATGGAGTTTAGTCTTCTCCCCTAACATAAAAATCGTGGATGTGGGACCCCACTCTCCCTGATGAATTATTTGTTTTTCCCTAATCTGATAATATTTGTTCTTTTCCCTAATAATTTACTTAAAATAATGGACATCAGGTTCTTTGAAAGGGGGAAGTTATGGACATATTAGGGATAAAATGAATTAGTCAAGATAAAGGGATAAGTTTCTAGGTGAGAAGTGAGATAGGATGAGTTGAAGCTATTAGTGGGATTAGTAATTTAAGGGGAGTGTTAGATATTATGATGATTGATGTGATCAATAAATGTATACATAAAATTATACTTGAGGTTAAGGATGAATGAATAAGGGTGGTTCTTGAATGGAATGAAGTGATTCATTGATGACCTTTGCATCAGAATTTTTTTTCTCAAAATGATCATGGTGCATATAACATTAGATTATGCGATGAATAAATATTTGATCACTATCTTAATTACTATAAGTGAATTCTGATTGAAGATTAAAGGAACATTAATGAAGTATCAAATTATGATTATGTTGTCAACACACCCAAAGATGGATATTGTTATGAAAAAATAACTCAAGGGGTCATCTTGTTATGTTTTGGGTGTGACTATATTTTTTAAAAAGTACCAATGATTACAAATGTGTTTGAATTAATTTTTCCAAATATGCTTTTAAGGTTTTTTAGTTTCCCAGTGTACCAAATTTTGGGGCATCAAAATCATGAGTTTGGATTTTGGAAACGGAAGATTTTCCATGTAGGAATGAACAATATGTGGTCCATGTAGCATTTTTCACATTATTTCATGTGGTGTGTGGGATGGATTTTTGTTAATGGTACAAGGTAGAGAGTTTATAATCCACGAAGGGTGTCATTTATGAATGGTTCACAATGATTTTTCCCACTATGAAGGAAGACAGGTTGTACGTGTACCGCATAGTAAAGAATAGTTCATGGCTGCAACACGGTATGAGATGAATGTTATACAACAATATAGATCTGGTAATTCAAATATTATTTGATATTTCAGATCTATTTATCTCTAAAATAAGGTCTATTCTCCTTATTATGTAGAGTGATTTTTAAAAGAAAATATAATTTTTTGTAGGAATTCATTGAGGTACGAAATAGGTTTGTGGATGAGAATTCAAATAATGGTGAGGTAGTTCATGTGGAGGATTTCTCAAAATGAGAAGTACATGTATGTTGAATGATTAGTCCACAAAAAAAAAGAAATTCTACATAAATAGAGAAGGTACATGGATGTGGTTTGTGGAAGAGGTACGTAGAAGAGGTATGTGGGAGTAGTAATTGGATACTATATATTATAGAAGACACTTAGGCTATTTGCAGAATAGGTCATCTGCATATCATATGCACTATGCAGTTATCAATAGAAGATAGTGGTTCAAAAAGCACTAGAATAGTTTGAAATGGAAATTTATTCGAACCTAACAGTATGCAGAAAAGTAGATTTTATCTCTGGGTAAAAATGTAATTTCAATAGATCATATTCATAGAGTTTAGGATACATGCATCCATTAAAATGTAGAGACCGATATGTCCATAAACTATGAGTAGATCCCTTCAATGTGTATTGAGTGAAGTGAGTTAAAGTTAGTGATCCTTTTCACCAACATTAATCCAAAGAAAGAGACATAGGGAGTGAACATTTTCAATGGAGTTAGAGGACATGAAATATTGTAAAGGCAATAAACCTATGAATTGATGTGATCTTTCCTAAACTGTGTAATTGGTAGTGAGATTTAGTGAATTTTTTAAATCATTACATCTTTGTTGTATTCTCCTTGGATATTGCCTAATGGGGGAGAACTAAGTGAAATAGAGGTGTTTTGTGCATTATTACATTTCTATTAATATATTGTTATGGTATAAAGAGAAAATTTTGTTTTGTTTAATGGTGAATCAAGATCCTAAGGGGTAGTTTTTTTTAATTTCCCATACCCAGATTCACACACCACCCTCTTAGTGTATTTTACCGTATGAACCTAAATGTATTTATCCATATAAAGAATGAAATAATGATATTTAATATCATATATTTCATTGTGATATATTGATAAAACTATGAAGGGGGGTATATATGTTTTTAACAGGACGAGAGAACATAAGTCTATATTAGGGGATGAGGAAACACGTTTAATTTTGTTGAGAAAGTTACAGAAAAAATAAATTTTATTGAACTATTTATAACAAAATAAAATACAGAGAAAATCATAAACATGAACTTTATAATATATATTTTTTAAAAGTAAAATGTTGATTATAGAACTAGATTCCACTAATTAGAATATTCAAAATAATTTTTTTGTTTGATGATGATTAATATGAGATGGTTTTTTATATTAGAATGTTCTAAATAGTGTTGGATTCTTATATAGAAACAGTATTTAAGCTGGTGAAAAAAATAACTAAAATGTCATGAGATGATGTTTATTAAATATTGTTTTATATAATATTAATGCATTAATGGAAATATAATAGTTTGGTAAATGAAATTAACCAAAAAAAAAAGATGAAATCGATTATCATTATTTATCTATATATAAAGGATATGGTTTTGATTTATTTTGATTTATAAATAGTATATCTTATTTATGATTTGGAAGGTTTTAGTGTTTTGAAGGGATATTTTTCATTTTTGGTATGAATTATTTTAATGTATCATAGAGTTTTAAAAATTAATGAATAATAATTATAATAGATGTTTCAATTAACTATGAACATATGACTAATTGTTCTAATGATTATTTAATCCATTGGAAGTAAAATGAAATTATTTTAATCATGTAGATTATCATAAGATAAATAGTTTCTAAAAAACATGAATGCATAAGAAATACTTTGTTTATATCATGACCACTGTGTCATAACATTGACATATAATTTTAGTGGTTTATTTCAAGAATAATATGGTTAATTTGTAGAATCAGAATTTATATTCAAACCATAACTTACAAAAACATCATATTAATGGAATATTAGTGGCTTTCATAAAATAAATTTATTAATATACTATACAAAAAAATAAATTACACAATTAAGATAAATATTGGATTTTATGATATATTTTTTATTGGATGTTTAAGTATTGGATATAGAATATCATGCTTTAAATGTGTTTTGATCATATTCATATGTTACTTGATTCAATGTACATGCATTTTTTATTGTATTTTTTACTGTGAAATGTAATTGGTTGACCACATAAAAAATGATAATGACAAAACTAGAGGGAAATGATAATTTATTCTCAAAAGGTTACCCACTTTTAATGAATAGTCCAAACCATCACCTATATAATAGTTATGTCATCTTAAGAAGAAACTTACCCCTCCCATGACAATGATGTATATTTCATTTTGATTTATGGATTCATATAGGAATAACTAAAATGAAGAAGTGGCAGTTATAGTATCATTTCATGATTATATTGATACAAATTTACTAAATTCATATAAAATTATTTATATTTATCAGAGGAAGATCTAAAGGATGGAATTGATGAATTATAATATTAAAGTCAAAAATTATTTGAGGCTAAAAATTAATATCATAATGATTATTTGATATAAATTATGCTACTATATAAAATTAGATAGGGTGAGATAGGAAATAAAAAATACATGAGAAGGAAGGAAATTAATTGTTTTGATATGATAAGAATGAAGGATATTAAACAAGGGTTTAATTAATATAAAAATATATAAATTAATAAATTTGTTCAATATAATTTTTTTTATGATCATTTTTTGAATGATATAATGATGGGATATTTGTGAATATCATGGAATATAAGTTTTATTATTATATTTTAATAATATATTTAAGAATATTATCTCATTTATATATTTAATAGTAATTATATTACTATAATTATTATAAATTTTTTAGATAAATATTATTTATACAATGCTTTAAGATCAATGTATTAACTCTTCTCAAAATGAATCTATCATATTAGGCTGTGGTGTTAGATGAAATAATTAAAATTCATTAAAAATTCAATATATTCATGTTATGATATTGATTTCTTGAATTGTATATAGAATAACTATTATATCCTTAAAATGGAAATATAATTACTTGAATATATAATATCACGTTCCAATATAATGAGAATAAGAGAAAAAAATTATTGACCCTTGGTGTGAAGAAAACATAACTAAACATGAGCTTCAAATTTTCCACAGGAGGAAATTACCATAAACTAAAAATATTACTATTAGTGAGCCCTTCTGGGGTTTGAAAAAACATATATCATGAATTGATAAAATAAGGTGTATCTAATTATTACAATACCAAAAACAATGTATCATTTAATATATTTTTATGTATTTGAATTCAAGTGATCCGTAAATAATTATCATGTTCCATTAATTTTATATTTCTCTATCAATTCATTTAATTTTTTTGTATTTAGTATAAATATTAGATAAATAAAAATAATTATTCCTTCAAACAACCTAACTAGATCTGGATGAATTGGTTTTAAAGACAGAATGGTTGATTTCCTCTAACACCCTGATTCACCAACCCCCCACTCAGGGGGTCCCGAGTTCTAATAGATATGAATGTTTTTTAGGTACCTTTCAAAATGTTTCATTAAATCTAACATGAATTATGTAACATTTACACATACTATTCAATTTCATGCATCACTCTTGTAAAAAGTATTAACAAAAGAACAATTTTTACAAACCATATTAAAATAGAAAATGTTATATTCAATTTGTTCTTATTATAAGAACCATTCATATTTATTTATGTTTTAATTGGTCTTAGTGATATATAAATATATTTTAAAGGGGTTATAAATCAATATTAAAATATAGATTATCTAAACTTTTGCAATATTATTTCAATTTCATTCAATAATTTTTTAATATAATTATAATATTACTTTATTATTTAACCTTTTGTATATTATTAATTAATCAATATAAAATATTCATGATTTATTGATGATATAAGAAGAGAATATGTGTTTTCTTACTTAAATAAATTATATCATAACCATTTCAAGAGCTAAATATCAAATATATTTTTTTTAATTATATTGAAAAATTAATGTCAAATGTTATATATTTTCATTATTTATAAGAATATGATTTATTATCAATATATTAAATATTTTATTATATCATGGTCAATGTGTTTTATAATTTGTATAGTGTTCTATTTTAAGTCACAATCCTTTTCAAGAATTTATTATCTATTTAATATCTTCTTATATCGAATAAATATTAAGAATTGAATATCAATACTTATGGTCTCACTTCGTTTTTTTTATATTATATGCATCATGGAATTTTTTTATTAACAGTTCTTACCTTATCATGTCTTTAATGGAGTAACTAAATTAATATGTTTCGCACTCATTTAGGATTATATTTCATCCATCCTAAATTTTTTCGTTTTTAAAATATTTGAATTACCAATAACATTTAATATCACTTTTCAATATATATTTTGTGATATATATATGTTTTAAAACCACCCATTAAATCAAATATTTTTATTTCCAAGAATTAAAATTAATTTACTAATGATTTATTCTTGGATTAATACTTCCAACGTATTACTTCTCATATTGAAATTTTTTTATAATATCATGACATTATTATATAAAAAATATAATTATTTATCCACTAATGTTTTTTGGGATGTACATTAATTTAATCTCCTTAATAGATATATTACATGTTTAATAATATATTCGGAAATGGAATTACACTTAGTGTTAATTCAATCATCATTCTTGAAGTTTAATTTTTTATATACACATATTCCTAAATTTTTACATCAAAATTACATACATTTGTATTTCAATATATGAGTTTTGTTTTACATTTAATATGTTCATCATTTACCTCAAATATATTATTTTTTTATTCTTTTAACATACCTAATGATTTAGATATGTAAGCAATATTGATTCCACTATAACTATTCTACAACATGAATTATATTTCTAATATACCTTATTATATATTCCATGACCATCATTTCATGAATTTACAAAATCCTATTTTTTCAATTATTATTGGTAAATTAACTTTTCATACATTCTACTTGGTGATAAATAATGATTTATTACCCTATATTTACATTAAAATGGTAACATCAATTATTCAATTCATTTTATTCTTTTTCTTGAATATATATCATGGTGTTCATTGTTCATTTTTTATTATCTAAAATTATTATTGACTCCAATTATGGATATTTTGATTACTATGTTAGGACTAATAATTCATCACATTTCGTATTCAATTTTTCATTAAATTTTTAAAACATTAATATTTCCATGTCTTATAAACTTTATTTTTCATTTTTTTTATTCTGTGTCACATACATAAGAATATATGGGTCATGATGTGACTGGTGGGAATGAAATTATAAAGCCCAATAATTCATTGAATATGTCATTATATCACATGAGATTATAATACATTGGCATGTCATAGTTTTATTTTTAACATTTTTATGGGTCCAAATTAGGCATAAATCATTTTTACGATGATATATATTAATATTATAAAGACCTTTTTCTGTTATTTATTTATTTTTTATCCGGGATAAATTAGTTATGTTAAGATAATTAATTTTTTTTTCTACATTCATTATTATTAGTATAATATTTTTTAAATTTTATGAATTCATAATTCCACTAGATTTTTACTATATTTCGTGCATGATGACCTCATGGAATTACTCAATATAATTTTTAATCATATGATACTACATTGATTATTATATGATAAAATATAATTATAAAGTATCTTAATATTTAAATGGACTATGATCTATACGATTCATACTAATTATCAACTTCATATGAATTTTATCTCACTAACTAGATAATTTAATTTCATTTGAGTTCAATGTGGAAACAATTTATTATTATAGGTAAATATTCAGACTTTCGTAAATTATAACATTTTTTGTATAATAAGGTTTAACAATTATTATATATTTTTTCCTTAAAATTAGTTTTTAAGGGGAATTGGACGAAATTTTCACAAATTCAAGAAATAATGTTTGTCTAGAAGTAGATTATGAGGTTTTGTATTATAGAATTAGTAATTACATAATCCTTAAATAACCAGTATCTATTGAGTCAGAATCAAATAGAAGTAATTTTATTATCACATCATTGGATTTAATTGTATCTGGAAACCATAACCCTTGATAGATGAGATAAATGGAGAATTGTCTATACCGTAAAATATAAAATCTGAAAATATATACATAGATGAAAATGATTTAAGATCAATGATAAAAAAGATATTATATAGAATGATGTGTATAATCTTTGGGATTCTTTGTTGCATAATATGGGGTTTTTTATGTTATATCTATATTGGGATATATGGGGCTTAGGAGTCATAGAAAATTATTTCATTGATATGTGATATCCATTAAAATATCATCTAATTCATGGATGTGGGTTATAGAATAGATAATATAAAATATTATCATATTTGGAAAAACATATTTCATGTTTCATATTTGGTAAGATATGAGATAAACCCATCCCATTTATTATAATTGTAGATAGTTGGTATTTTTTATTATTCTTTTAATGTTATAAATAATATTTTTCATATAGATATAGGGGATAATATAATTAGGTGAAACAATATTCCATTCATATGAATATCTTGACAATATATGGTGATCCCATAAGATAAATTCTTGATAGAGTAAACTATATTATTTTTAAACTTATTTTTTTCATCAAAATGACATCCTAGTTTGACATGAATGTTCCTTAAAATATCATTCCTGGTATAGTATTGAGCATAATTTTAATATAAAAAAATTCATTTATATATAAATATGATAGATATTAAGATGAATATTAAATAGTACTTTTAAAAACATGCCAATGGACTATAATAGTTCCATGACATTGGATACATGAACCAAAAAATTCTTATTTAATTATTTTTCTTCGACATCTCCCACATATGTCTCCTCACATAGTACTCTTCTTAGTAGTACAATACCAACACCATTGTCCATAACCTAAAGAAGAAAACATAAGGAAGTCTGATCTAAAATGATTAATATGGGTAAACATAAGAGATATAAATCTATGATTATGTTAAATAATTAGATAATGTTGTGTGTATATGATATTTAAAATAACCTAAGAACTTCACACCCAACCATTCATAGATCATAATCCTTAGTCGTGTCTAAAAACATTATGTAATGACCTAATGTAAAGGGAAATTCATCTCTTATAAATATTTCAAATAATGGCATTAAATCACAACATAATGAACTACTATGTACTAGGTGACCATTAAACATAATTTTGTCACTTTTGTGTTTGGTATTTCAAAAATCTGTCATTCATAGTTGCGATCAGTTAGTTATTTGGTGTCTGATAATGAAAATATAATTTTTAGTGAATATTAACCTAACCTTTTGAATAGTAACATACCATTATGAATAGTGATACACCCTAATGAATAGTAACCATACATATGATAGTATAAAAATAATATTCATGTGAATGTATGATGTACCTATATTTTAGAATAAGTAAATGAAAGTTTTAAACTATTTTTTATAATAAATTTTGAGTATAATTAAATATAAAGTTAATAATATTTATAAATATATTTTGGACAAATGGACTTCATATTAGTATTTTACACGTCAAAAAATGGTAATGGTGAATTTTTTAGGTTTTTGTTAAATACAAGAATTTTTTTGAAATAGTAAAGTATATTAATTTACCGTATAAATAAACTATGGTTAAAATATGCTATTCTTGACATTACAAGTGATTTAAGCACCCAATTATCGAACTCACGTCCATTTATTAATATTCTTGTTCATTTAATATTTACTATTACTTTTCCTGTGAAGAAATAATAAATTTATGATTAGAATATTATGAAAACCCTCCTCCCCACCTCTAAAAATACCACCCAATCTTACCTTTTATCTTGAATCCTCTCAAGCCTTTCTCCTTGCCAATATTCTACCCAAATAACTCCCCAAGCTCCTCCCCACGTCCAATGTCCCATAGTCTCTTCAAAATACCAAACCCTATCCCCTTAAGAGGATCTCAATGGAGGAAGACTCATAAGGCAAATTCCTCTTTCCAATTCATTAATTTAATTAATGTTCTTTCCATTTTGTTTCCTTCCTCACCTCCCATCACCCAAATGGTATGATAACTCTATTAAAATAAATTTATTGGAATGATATTATGATAATGGGATACTTCTTTTTCTTCAATCCTTTCTCCACCTTTTATTTGAATGAAATAAAATCACCGTTTCATATGTGAAAATGTTTCACATTCAAGGACAATAGTTTATCAATTTATATTATCATCATTAATTCTGGTCATTAAACCATTTCTGTTATGGTTGAATAAGATTATTATATATTTAATATATGCTTGTTATGGTTTTGTAATAATTTTGTACTAATTTTATTAATTTACAATGAAAAACATGTTAGTTGTGATCAAAACCCACCTATTAACAAAAACAGTTGACGCTATGGTTTTATATAAAAATTCAACATGAGTCATTTTAAAAAAATTAAATTTACAACCATTTAATATCCTATATGTTCATTAAAATAATATAATAACTTCAATTCGGTAAATCCACTTTCATCTTACATGTTTATCCAAACATGAATACAGGCGAACCAGTCATTAAAAACATGTAAACAAACAAGGACGAATAATGTAATTGAAACTTACAACATATCAAAAATGCCATGATTGAACCGAAATGGGTTTTAATAAATTTATTACAGATATAATAGGTTATTTATTTATTATTTAATAAACCTAATTTGTTTTTTCAGGTCATTAATAACAAGTGGAGAAAACCACCAGATTTAATGTAAGGGATCCTCTCAATTTCACTATTAAATAATATTTTTCTCTATGCTATTCCTTTTCATTTTTAATCCATAATGATTGGGTATATTTTGAAACATCCCTTATACGTCCATAGTTATTCATAAGTTATGATAAACCCCTATTCTCTCTCATAATTCCCTCTTCGGTACACCTGATACCATGCTGATTAACCGTATCAAATTCTACATGAAACTTCTTTATTATTTCTATTACCTTATCATTATATATATCAAAATGGAGTTATCTTATATATTTATGTATACATTATAAATAATTCTTATTTTTACAAAATTCATTTATTAAGTCCCTTTAATCACTCTCTTTTTATGAAATATAGGTTTTTATTAGATTCACTCCTTTGAACATTCCGATAAGAAAACCTATTTTAAGCGATATTCTTGGATATTTACCCAATTTCAGTGCACTATATCCTCTATTATAATCCACCATTATCTTTATAATATAATTATTTATTATTATGAAAACAATATTATTTAAATTCTGTTTTTATATAATATATTTTCAACTTTTCTACTTTAAAATCTTTATAGTATTTTTTTAAAACCCTAAAAAATGTTTTAATGATAATGTTTTTGAAATAAATTTCATATATATTGAAACTTCTATTTGACCCCAAATATCATTTTATATGCCTATTTAACCATATTAACATCCATGTATGTTCTAATCCAATTTTTTCATGGTAACATTCATGATACTCTCATTGGTTATTCTTTTTCTCAAGATTGTGGTTACCAATTTAATAAATGGGTATTTTAATGCCTATGTATGGTTTATTATGTATGGTTATTTACATGGAAAAAATATTCATGGAAATTTTGATATGGGTTCACCAATATAGTGCTCCAATGCATTGGGTAATGTTAAGTCTCTTAATATGCGATGTGAAACGGGATTGACGGTTAGCCTTGCCCCTAACTAAAATAGGAACCCGGATTGGGGGTTAGCCTTTACCCATAATAAAATGGGAAACATGATTAGTAGTTAGCCTTGAACCATACTAAAGGCATGTTTTATTATTCTACCACATTTATGTTATTCCATTCATATATGATCCCGTTCTTATATCATATGATTTAATCTGGTTCATGATTTGGATGTCATTATGTCATGCCTCCTAACTCATGTGCTTAAGATGTATCCTTCTGTACATTACCTTAATGAGATTTTCATCTCATCCCTTTGTTCATGTGTTACCCAAGGCACCCTATGCAGATGCAAGGGTTCAAAGGATGTTAGGATCTCATTATGGATATTAAATAAAGATGTGTTTTATAGCCCCATGTTTTATGTTTTATGTACCTCATCCTCCAAGACACTAGAATTAACGATCCTTGGTTTTTACACTAATATATAATTTTTCCTAAAATCATTCCATTTTATATGTAAAAGGTTTGGGTTACAATTTTTGGTATCATAGAATGGTCTAGTTATTTTTGGAGATAAGGGATAGCGCACCTTAGAGAGAACAATATGGATGAGACTGAGTATATGAAAACATTAAAAAATTTGGTGAGAATTGAGTATGTGGTTTATCAAATAATAAATCCCTGTCTGGATATTAGTAGGTATAGGTGGATTTGGAATTGATTTATCTAGGGTTAAGACCCCAAAATACAATATTGAGCTAGACTCGAATGGGAACTGGTGTATGACATCGAGGCTTCCTACACTCTTGGTTACGATACTCCAAGAGGATATTCTGTTGTAGATTTACGAGCATAGTAAAAACCATTATTAAGGGGAAAATCCCACAATAATATAAGTTAAGAAATATATCAAGGATAATGATGTATGAATCACATGGAATCAAAATTTGGGATATACTTCTACATTTCATGTTTATCCTTTTCTATTTCATGTTTCCTTTTTATGATCAATAACTAAGTATTCAATTCCTCTAATTAATTTTTATTTTTATTAGATGATGGACAGAAATAGATAGACACGTTAAAAAAATCAATTTGATATGCATTGTGAAGATATCCCTAATCATATGCTTGATATGATGGGAGTGGGTGCTCAAAAATTCATGGCAGTACTTTTTCATCTTACTCGAGTTTTGAAAAAGAGCGTGAATCATGTGAAAGGCCCTATTCCACAAAGGAAAGAGCATGTTTCTTCATAATCATTAATGCGGAAAAAGCCTTCCATGTTTAGCAATCTTCTGATCCCCTTTTAATGGAATAGTGGATTAATACTTTGAAAATATATTCTCTATCCTCGAGTGCTTGGAAGAATATAAAGTTGATCTAGTGGTCTATTGTTTTTATGGGGAAGCTAATCAGTGGTGGACACTGATCAAGAATAAAATGTCCCATGATGAAATTGATTCCATGTATATGGTGGAATTCAAAAGGATGTTTTTCAGAAATTATTTTCCTTGAACCCTCCATAATAAAATAGAATGAGTGTTCCTCAGAATGAAGTAGATGGAAGATGATTCCACTAGGGACTATGAATAAAACTTCACAGGGCATTCAAGGTACACCGATGTCTTTTTCATGAACACTGAAAGAAATTTAGATCACTTATTTAGGATACTAATGTAGAGTCTAGAAAAATCATTGGCGATTTGAGACTTTGATAGTTATGAAGAGACGGTCTATTTTGTCCTCAAGGTTGAAATGGAGGTTTGATACACTCAGTGGTCTCGTGGGCCCAGTGAAAAGAAGAGAAAATTGGACAAAAAATGGCTGGTTCAAAAAAACCCCATGATGGAAAAAAGTATGACTTTTCCTCTTGTAAGGGTTGTGAGAAGAAGAATCATGGTAACTATTTGAAGGGAACCAATAGTTGCTTCAAATGATGAATGTTTGGTCATATGGATAAAAACTACAGATGAGATATGAAGAATCCAACTAATATAGAAGAAAAAATGATGGTTTAGACCAAAAATCATCTTACATTGCAGTGTTACAACAACATGAAACATGGTAATTATGCAAGCAATTTCCCTAAGCTGATGGGTGTTAGAGGCAATTAACAATATCCTCCATGGCAACAAGGTAGGTATTTTGGTATCAATACTATTGAGGTAGATCTAGAAAACGATGTGGACATAGGTACGCAATTTATTCATTCAAAAATATAGAATGTTCTATTTGATTCTCGGTCTATGCATTCTTTCATATCTTTCAAGTTTAGTAGAACTATTCAAACAACACCTCAAAATTTGGAGGGAAAGATATATGTGAAAATAGTTGATGAGGAAATTATTGTATCCATGGTTTATAGCTCCTCCCAGGTTAATGGTTTTCAATTAAACCTCCAAGAATATCTCATCATAATTCATTTTGTGGAGTTTGATGCAATATTGGGCATGCATTGGCAATCATTATCCAAAGACATGATCTATTTTCAATAAAGGGATATCACTCTTCACATCCCAAAGCATCCTCCAATTCTATAGAAGTCTAAGGAAGAAGATGAATATCCGTTCCAATAATCATCTCAAGTTTAGTGTAGCACCTGAGACTTTTATTAGAAATATTTTTTTTATGTTATATAAATCATCAAAGGAATCTTTCACAACACACAACACTAGCTTGGCTTTCTTTACACGCAATCGCGATCTTCCTCGATAGCTTGCGTCGTACGCAATACCGAGTTTCACTAAACAACGATATGCTATTAAAATATTACTAAAAGAAGCCATTATAAATAATAATAACCACTTTTTGAATTTTTTTATATTTTATTTTTCAAAATGGACTTCATTTTCAGATTTAGAATATCAAAATTAGCCTAGGGTGAAATTTTCGTATTTTTCTGAAAACTTTCACTTTTTGATGAATAGTGAAAACACTGGGTTACTATTTAAAAACCGACTTTTTATTTAAATAATTATTTATTTTGTTTACATTTATTTTATTTCAAAATTGATACATAATACATATATAAGTTCAATGCATTTCATTGGAGTCATTTTATAATAATTTTAGATATATAAAAATTTTATTGAACTTTTCACCGTCTTTTACCCACCTCCTAGGAGAATTTCCAAATTCACATAAAACATAATTTTATCGCTTCTATGACTAGAATTTAAAAAATCCGAGAGACCCGGTTAATATCAAGGACTAAAATGTGGGTCAATGAGATAAATATAATTTTTGATGAATAGTAATTTTTTACTTTTTTTACCACGGTTAAAATTAAATAGGGTAATTAAGCGTAAAAATATTATTATTATTACCCTAACACATGTCCTAATTCTATTGGATAAGTTTAATTCGACCGAAAACAACATTAGGAATAAAATATGACCTTTTAGGCCCCTTTGGATTAGATTAGGACATTTATTATTTATTTATTTAAAGAAGGGTTAATATAGTTAAAATCAATGTTTAATAAGTAAATCATTTTTAATATAGGCTTATACATAAGATAAATTAGACTATAAATATTTATTAGTAAGAAAAAAATATTTCCTACATAAAGGTATTTTATTTTTAATTTTTATACAATAAATTATTTTATTTATTTATGACACAATGATGATGTAGTAATTATCTTATTAATACAATATTGAAATAATTGATGTTATAAATACCCAAATAATTGTAATTTGAGACTTTTTATGAATTAGAATATTTTTCTAGGTTAATATGACATGTTGGTATTTATTTAGTTAACTGTTTTCTAACTATTCTTTCTTTTATGATTTTAAAAAAATCAATTACCAAATAGTGTCAAAATTGACAAAAAATAGTTTTCAAAACAAATATTATATTATTAATTGTTATTTTATACATAAAAATATAATGTTTTTCCAAATGACTTAGATAAGGTTATATGTTTTAATAATAAACAACTAGGGGTTCTTTTGGCTTGTTATATTAAGTTTATGAACCTTATAGTGTAAGAAAACAAGAAGACATGATAAAAGTTAAATTATCTAACTTAAAGTTAAATATAAATTATAAGGTTAAAATAGAAACCTAAACATGTCTAAATTCTAATGGATGATATTATTTCTACCCATACCCACCTTAGCTTCTATATAAACTAATTTGGAGCTATTAAAAACCGAGTATGACTTTATAATAAAATAATATTTTTAGTTTTTCCTAAGGTGCCCCTCTCCTCCCTTATAAAAGGGCACCTCCTCCCTCTCTTCCTCACACCACTTTGAGCCTTCAAGATCGGCTATCCCCTGACAAATTCTCTTCTCCACATCCCTAGAAACATCATATAGGTCCTTTTCTTCTTCAAAGACAAATTTTAGTTCCATAAGAGGAGGTCTCAAAGAGGCGTTTCAAAGAAGAGGTAATGTCCGTTACCGATTCTTTCAACTTTATTTCTTATTAAAATTCTTCTTATTAAGTTGTTTCATTATGAAATAATAACATTAGTATCAATAATATACAAGTATGTTATTATAAGTATGAAACAACCCTATTTCAACATCTTCCCATCCTACGGAAAATGAAATCACTGCGTGTGCGTACGTACGGAATACCGTCTCCACGCTGTGGTGTAATCTATTTTCCACCACCACCTTACTTAGATGGGTATAATGGTGTAAATAATAACAATATATGATTATTGTAAAGTTATATTGATTCTTAAATAGTATATATACACTCCAATACAATTCCACGATCATGGGAATGATATCATCGCTCGTGCATACGTACGAAATACCATCTCCACGATGTGATGTGAATCGTTCTACATGATCTTCATTGCATAATGATTATATAAATGAATTGAATGAATGAATATGATATATATAACACTAATACCATTCTGGAAATTAGGTATCTACAACCTAAGGAGAAGAATATGAATTTATTCGAGAAAACACGCATAAGAACAAAAAGTAATAAACACCCAAATAACAAGTAGCAATGAAATATTACTAATAAGAAGCTATGAATATGGACATATATGATATCATATCAATGAGTATGATTATAGAATAATTCAATGACATTATTTAAATAATTATACAGGAGGTTCGGACACTTATGAAGCAAATCGGACCTAAGGTAAGGGAAAATCTCGCAATCTCATTTTTATCTGAGATTGTGTATACATTAGAATTTACTGGGGAATATTTATCATCCACATCCATGATTCCTCAATATTTAATATTTATATACAATTTTTCCCTTCAGTGAGTTTTTCATAAAACAGATGAAAGGAATCTTTTGTCGTTTTTCGTACGAGGTACTTTTTGACTTTTGTGACAAAAGTACGAGAAGAATGTTTTTTTAACTTATACAGCATGAATGGATTTTTAGAACATCATTTCCATGAATCTTAGTTTACAAGTTTTCAATTTTAATTTTAATAAACTTATTGTAGTTCAAAATTATATAACATATTAAGAAAAGAAAATGTTTTTGAAGCAGAAATATATTTTCCTCAAGAATGGAATTCAAGTGTTTTATCAAAATTATTTTCCATCTAAGATAATATAGGGTTCTGTTTCTATCCCTATTATTAAATTGATTTGATTATTTTGTGATGGAATTATTTTTATTAATTCCTTTATCTTATATTAATT
Organism: Viscum album; assembly: GCA_963277665.1. Classification (NCBI taxonomy): domain Eukaryota; kingdom Viridiplantae; phylum Streptophyta; class Magnoliopsida; order Santalales; family Viscaceae; genus Viscum; species Viscum album. The sequence continues at coordinate 956,100,026 of OY728130.1, read as the reverse complement.
GTTTTATGATGTCACGATGTATAAGAATCCCATTTTTATTACATGGGTTATGCAATGATGTATGATTTATCATTTTTGTGGAACACATAAGAATGGATTCATTATGAGATGGGTGGGACCTATATCTCCCTCCAATGCATTGGGTAAAGATTTATATCTAATGAGATATACATGGATATAACGACAGGTTAAACCAGTTTAGTGAAACAAGATTGAATCGAGGAGTGAACTCAGTTCAGAAATGGACATTGTCTGCTAAGATAGTCTTGGAAATGAGTCTTGACTACTAATAAATGATTCTCTATGATTATGTGTGTATTCTACAAAGTTTCATGTTTTCACTTATGATTATTGGGATTACATTTCACTACAATGATTTATCCCATGTTATGAAATTATGATCTCTTTTGCAGGTTAATATTTCCAACATGTTATATTCTTATGAATATGATGTGATTGATATTTATTTTGATTACCCTTACTGAGCATTTGAGCTCACCCTTTTTTATGTTTTCTTTCCCCAGGTCTGGAAGAAGGTTATTAAGTAGGATATTCCAAAAAGAGACTCTAGATATGATGAAATAAATGGGAGACAATGTAGATGCTTTATGAACCAGTTGTTTATGTTTCCCAGTTTCTAAAAACACTATACCAATACGGTCCTTTCCTAGTTTTGTTATATGTTGTAATAAGTGTGCTTCATCTCTGATGTATTATCAATGTATGTAAAGTATGGGTCATTATAGTTGGTATCAAAGTAGAGGTATAGTCAACCTTTGGAAACTAGGATGTGAAAGCCTTAGTAAGAAACCTAAGGATAAGACTAAGCATAGAACACAATCTTAGTGTTTTAGAAATGCCCATGAACAACCTATGATAAGACCTTAAGTGTGAAATTTTATTCTTGATTATGTGTTATTCCTATTATAATTAGTGTTGCTCACACTATTCTTCTTGGGATTATTCAATGGATGGAACCCGAAGGAACCGTGTTAATGAAAAATGCGATGGGAAATGCAATGATTGTCCCCCTGAGCAACCAAAAGTTATGGGAGCTGGAATGAAAAATCATGTTGCCTATCTCACACAACTTTCTCAAGCTATGAATCATATAGGACTACCAAACGAGCAAAGGAAGGAGCAACATTCTGTTGAATCTTTCATGAGGCAGCGTCCACCTTCATTCAACGGGTCTATTGATCCATTAGTTTCTGAACAATGGATTAGTACCATTGAAAATATATTTTCAGTTCTTCAATGTTCTGAACATGATAAAGTCATCTTAGCAGTTTATCGCTTGGAAGGTGAAGGTGATCAATGGTGGAATCTTATCAAAAATACGAGGCAAAGGGATGAAATTGAGTCCATGGAATGGGAAGAGTTCAAGTACTTATTTTTCAATAAGTACTTCCCTTGTATTCTTCGAACAATGATGGAGAATTAGTTTCTTGAAATAAAGCCAAGGGATGATGAATCTGTTGGTACCTACGAAGAAAATTTTAAATGACTTGCAAGGTACACTTCTGGTATTATTATCCAACCTGAGAGTAAGATCCATCGATTCTTTAGTGGATTAAAACCATGTCTTTGAAGGGCGTTAGCAATAAGGGTCTTCAATAGCTACAAGGAAATCGTTCAATGTGCTCTCAAGGTTGAGATGGTGATTTGAGTAACCCATAAGTCATATGGGTTTGATAAGAAGTGGAAAATGGAATTCAATGGAAAATCTAAAGAGCACACTAAAAAGAAGATGAGTTTTCCCTTATGCTCAATGTGTGGAAAGAAACATGGAGGAAATTTTCTTAACGGGACAAGAAAATTTTATAGGTGTGGAAAAGAAGGTCATCGAGAAATTGAATGTCAAAATAATGGGAAGAATATGTCTAATGATGCAAACAATGGAAGGGATACATAGAATGAACCTACTTCACATCAATGTTTCAAGTGCAAGTAAATGGGTAATTATGCCAATCAATGCCCTAATCCAAGTGTTGTTGATGATGATCGACGTCAAGAAACTCTTAACGCTAAAGGTAATGGAAAGTAACAAGCAATTTCTATCAGCGTTGTGGAGTACGATAACGAAGTAGTGAAAGGTACACTTACAATCCACTCTAAAGTAGAAAATGTTTTATTTGATTCTGGATCCACCCACTCTTTTATTTTTGAAGAATTTTCTAAGGGTATCACTGTATACCTCAACAATTAGATGTTGAGTTAGCTGTGACAACCCCTAAGGGCACAACAGTCGCATCAAAAGTTTATAATTCTTCTCCGATAGAAGTTTGTGGGAATCTGCTTCCTGCAAATCTTGTGATCCTTCCTATAGTGAAATTTGATGTGACTCTTGGCATGGATTGGCTCTCTCTATATGGAGCTCATATCAATTTCCCAAGAATGGAAGTCACATTTCATATTCCATATCAAATTATGATCATCTATCAATGAAAGGATGAACATATCCTTCTAGTGGAAATTTCTCCCATCTTATGGGTTTTGATTCCACTAAATGAAAGTTATTTATCTCAAATGGTTGGTGAGAAACTCACGATTAAGAATATTCTAATTGTATGGGAGATTGATGATATCTTTTCAGAGGAATTTATGGGTCTTCCACAAAATCATGAAGTTGAGTTTTCAAAAGAACTCGTACTGGGTGCTTTGCCTATTTCGAAGACACCTTATAGAATGGTCCCAATTGAGTTGTAGGAATTGAAGAAGCAACTCCAATAGAATCTTGATAAGGGATTCATACGCCCTAGTCTGTCACCTTAGGGAGCACGTGTTCTGTTTGTTAAGAAGAAAGATGGATCAATGAGACTTTGCATTGATTATCGAGAACATAACAAGATCACTATCAAGAACAAATATCCTCTCCCGCACATTGATGACTTATTTGACCAACTACGCGGATTTCAATACTTTTCCAAGATTGATCGTCGTTCTGGGTATCATCAATTAAGGGTCAAAAGGGAGGATATACCATAGACGACTTTCCGTATTAGTTATGGAAACTATGAATTTATAGTGATGCCATTTGGTCTTACTAATGCCCCTACTATCTTCATGGATCTGATGAGTAGATTCTTTAGAGACTATCTTGATCAGTTTGTGGTAGTCTTTATAGACGATATTCTTGTATATTCAAAGAGAAAGGAAGAACATGAAGATCAATTGATAATTATATTGAAGACCCTAATAAAGGAGAAGCTTTATGCCAAATATACCAAGTGTGAATTTTGGCTTCAAAAAGTTTCATTTTTTGGTCACATAATCTCAAAAGAGGGGATATCTGTTGATCCAGCAGAAATAGAGGTTATCGAAAGACGGTCGACACAAACAACAGTAACTGAGATCTGATGTTTTCTTGGGTTGGCTGGATATTATCAATGTTTTTTGAAAGATTTTTCATGATTATCTAATCCAATCACCATGTTGACTCGAAAAAGAGTTATGTTTTTTTGGACGGAGGAATGAGAAGAGAATTTCAAGGAGTTGAACAGAAGGTTATCCAGTGCACCTGTACTCACACTTCCTTGTAGTGGAGAAAGGTTTGTGATCTACAGTGATGCATCCAACAAGGGGCTAGGGTGTGTTCTTATGCAAAATGATATGGTGATAGCTTATGCCTCATGACAGTTGAAAATCAATGAGCAAAATTACCCAACTCATGATTTGGAGTTAGTTGTGGTAATATTTGAATTAATGATTTGGAGGAATTATCATTGTGGAGAATGGTGTGATATTTATACTGATCATAAAAGTGTAATGTATATTTTTACGTAAAAGGAGCTGAATATGCGCCAAAGAAGTTGGTTGGAGCTTATTAAGGATTACGACTGCTCAATTCATTACCACCCTGGGAATGAAAACAAGGTGGAAGATGCATTAAATCGACAAGAGCATGCTAGCTTATCCATGATGAGGATCACAAACGATCTTATATTTATTGATTTACAACGGATGGATCTTGGAATTATAATGGAAGGGGAAAAATCATATCTTTCTCAATTGAATGTTCAACCATATTTACATGTGAAGATTAAACAGACGTAGAATGAAGATGTAGAGTTACAAAAGAAGGTGAGATATATTCCTTAATTCAACCCTGATTGTGATGGGATAATAAAGTTCAGGAATCGGTTTTGTGTTCCTCCCATCCCAGAAATATAGAAAGAGCTGCTAGATGAGGCTCAAAGTTATTCATTCTTCATTCATCCTCGAGGCACGAAGATGTATAGGGACCTGAAAGAGTACTTTTGGTGGGATGGAAGGAAAAGATATGTTGCTGAATATGTCTCTCGATGCTTCGTTTTTCAGCATGTTAAAGCTGAGAGATAGAATTCTAAGGGGATGTTACAACCATTACCCATACCCGAATGGAAATGAGAAAACATCACTATGGACTTTGTCACTAGACTTCCTAAAACATCCAAAAACAATAATGCTATCTGGGTCATAGTAGATCGTCTTACAATGTCTGCACACTTCATTGCTATTAGAGAGGATTTCTCTCTAGATCAGCTTTCCATGATATTTGTGAAGGAAGTGGTAAGATTTCATGGAGTACCACTTTCCATTATATCTGATCGGGATCTGAGGATTACCTCGATGTTCTGGCGAAGTCTTCAGCATACTCTGGATACAGAGTTGAGTTTCATCACTGCTTATCATCCTCAGACAGACGGTCATTCAGAGAGAACAATTCAAACTCTAGAAGATATGTTGAGAGCTTGCTCTATGGATTTCAAAGGTGGTTGGGATCAACCCCAACCTTTGGTGGAATTTTCTTTTAACAATAGCTTTCACTCTAGTATTCAGATGGATCCTTATAAAGCTCTCTATGGAAAGAAATACAGGACTCCAACTTGCTGGAATGATGTTGGGGAATGAAAGCTATTAGGACCTGATCTTGTTGATGAGATGGAAGAAAAGGTCAGATCTATTCAAAAACACATAATAGCATCTCAGAGTCGACAAAAAAGTTATGCCGAAAACTGAAGAAAAGACCTACAGTTTGAACTGGGTGATAAAGTGTTCTTACGAATATCTCCCTGTAATAGGGTCATGAGATTTGGAAATAAGGGAAAGTTGATCCCTAGATATATAGGTCCTTTTCAAATTCTGGATCGTATTGGGAAGGTAGCTTACCGATTGGAGCTTCCACCGAATCTCTCCCAAGATCACGATGTGTTCCATGTATCTCTCCTGAGAAAGTACATACCTGATCCTTCACATGTACTCAGCTCAGAAGTTGTACCGCTGGAGCAATATCTTTAATATGAAGAACAGCCAATAGAGATTCTGGATCGTAGCGAAAAAGTCCTACGGAACAAGACCACTCTCTTGGTGAATGTTTTAGGGGGGGAACCACCAATTTTAATAAGCTACATGGGAGCTTGAGGATATGAAGAGGGAGAGGTATCCTCATCTGCTTGTTACAAAGTGACGAATTTCGAAGGCGAAATTCATTTTAAGGGGGGTAGAATGTAACACCATAGACTTTTATGAGAAATATTTTGTTTTTAGGTTATATAAATCATCAAAGGAATATTTCACTACACACAACACTATCTTGTCTTGTTTAACACGCAATCGTGACATTCCTCGATAGCTTGCGTCGTACGCAACACCGAGTTTCACTAAACAACGATATGCTATTAAAATATTACAAAAACTACCAGTTATGAATAGTAATACCCATTTTTTGAAATTTTTTAATTTTTATTTTTGAAAATGGACTTCATTTTGGGATTCGGAATATCAAAATTAGCCTAGGGTGAAATTTTGGTATTTTTCTAAAAACATTCAATTTTTGATAAATAGTGAAAACACTGGGTTACTATTTAAAACCGACATTTTATTTAAATATTTATTTATTTTATTTAAATTTATTTTAGGTCAAAATTTATACATAATACTTATATATGTTCAATGCAATTCATTGGAGTCATTTTATAATAATTTTAGATATATAAAAATTTTATTGAACTTTTCGCCGTCTTTTACCCACCTCCTAGAAGAATTTCAAATTCACATAAAACTTAATTTTCCCACTTCTATGAGTGGAATTTCGAGATTCCATGATACACGGTTAATATCAAGGAAAAAAAATGTGGTTCAATGAGATAATTTTTTTTTGGTGAATAGTAACTTTTTACTTTTTTTTACCACGGTTAAATGTAAATAGGGTAATTAAGGGAACAAATGTTATTATTATTACCCTAACACATGTCCTAATTCTATTTGATAAGTATAATTCGACCGAAAACAACATTAGGAAATAAATATGACCATTTAGGCCCACATGGATTAGGTTAGGACATTTATTATTAATTTATTTAAAGAAGGGTTAAAATAGTTAAAATCAAAGTTTAATAACTAAATAATATTGAATATAGGGTTATACATTAGATAAATTTGACTATAAATATTCATTAGAAAGATAAATAGATTTCTTACATAATCGTATTTTATTTGTAATTTTTATACAATAAATAATTTAATTTATTTACAACACAATGATGGTGCAGTAATTATCTTATTAATGAAAGATCGACATAATTGATGTTATAAATACCCAAATAAATGTAATTTGAGACTTTTTATAGATTACAATAATTTTATAGGTTAATATTACATGTTTTTATTGATTTAATTAAATTTTTTAGAACTAATCGTTCTGTTATGATTTTCAAAAAAATCAATTACCAAATAGTGTCAAAATTGACATAAAATAGTTTTTAAAACAAATATTATATTACTAATTGTAATTTTATTCCTAAAAATCTAAGGTTCTGGAAAATGACTTAAATAAAGTTATATATATTAATAATAAACAACTTGGGGTTCGTTTGGCTTGTTATAGTATGTTTATTAACCTTATAGTGTAAGGAAACAAGAAGACACGGTAAAAGTTAAATTATCTAACTTAAAGTTAAATCTAAATGATATGATTAAAATAGAAACCTAAACTTGTCTATATTCTATTGTATGAGAGTATTTCTACCCATAGCCACCTTAGCTTTTAAATAAATTAATTTGGAGCTATTAAAAAGGAATATGACTTTATAATAAAGTAATATTTTTATTTTTTCATAAGGTTCCCCTCTCCTCCCTTATAAATGGGAACCTCCTCCATATCTTCCTCACACCACTTTGAGCTTTCAAGCTCGGCCAAACCCTGCCAAATTGTCTTCTCCACTTCCCTAGAAACGTTCTAGAGGTCCTGGTCTTCTTCAAAGTCCAATTTTAGTTCACTAAGAGGAGGTCTCAAAGAGGCGCTTCAAAGAATAGGTAATGTCCGTTACCGATTCTTTCAACTTTATTTCTTCTTCCACTTCATCTTCATTAGTTGTTTCATTATGAAGTAACAACATCAGTATCACTCTTATACTGGTATGTTATTATAAGTATGAAACAACCCTATTTGACCATCTATCCATCCTACGGAAAATGCAATCACCACGCGTGCCTACGTACGGAATACCGTCTCCACGCCGTTGTGTAATCTATTTTCCACCACCACCTTACTTGGATGGGTATAATGGTGTAATAAACAACTATATATTATTATTGTAAAGTGATATTTATTCTGAAATAGTATACATACACTCCAATACAATTCCACGATCATGGGAACAATATCATCTCTCGTGCGTACATACGGAATACCGTCTCCACGATGTGATGCGACTCGTAAATGAGGTATATATAACCTAAAGTGAAAAATAAGAATTTATTCGACAAAACACGCATAAGAACAAAAAGTAATAAACACTCGAATAACAAGTAGTAATGAAATATTACTAATAAGAAACTAAGAATATGTCCATGTATGATATCATAAGAATGAGTTTGATTCTGTAATTAGTAAATAACATTATTTAAATCATTATCCAGGAGGATTGGACACTTACAAAGAAAATCGGACGTAAGGTAAGGTAAAATCGTGTAATCTCATTTTTATCCGAGATTGTTTATTATTAAAAATTTACTAGGGAATATTTATCATCCACATCCATGTTTCCTAAATATGTAATATTTATATCCTTCTACAACTGTTTATATCCAATTTTACCCTTCAGTGAGTTTTTAGTAAATGATTTGAAAGGAATCTTTTGTCATTTTTCGTACGAGGTACTTTTTGTCTTTTCCGACAAAAGTATGAGAAGAATGTTTTTTTAACTTATACCACATGAATGGATTTTTAGAACATTATATCCAGGAAGATTCCTTTACATGTTTTCATGTTTATTTTTAATCAACTTTTTTAGTTCAAAATTATATGACATGTTAATAAAGGAAAATTTTTTTGAAGTAGAAGGGATATTTTCCTCAAGAATTGAATTCAAGTGTTTTATCAAAATTATTTTCCATCTAGGATAATATAGGGTTCTATTTCTATTCATATTATTACATTGATTTGATTATGTTGTTATGGAATTATTTTTATGAATTCCTTTATCTTATATTAATTGTTTTATGATGTCACGATGTTTAGGAATCCCATTTTTATTACATGGGTTATGCAATGATGTACGATTTATGATTTTTGTGGCACACATAAGAATGGTTTCATTATGAGATGGGTGGGACCTATATCTCCCTCCAATGAATTATGTAATGATTTATATCTCATGAGATAGACATCGCTGGAACGGAAGGTTAAACCGGTTTAGTGAAACAGGACTGAAATGAGGAGAGAACTCAGTTCAAAAATGGACTTTGTCCGCTAAGATAGTATTGGAAATGAATCTTGACTACTAAGAAATGATTCTCTATGATTATGTGTGTATGAAACAATGTTTCATGTTTTATTTTATGATTATTGGGATTATATTTCAATACTATGATTTATCCCATGTTATGAAGTTATGATATCTTTTGCAGGTTAAGATTTTCCAAAATATTATGTCCTTATGAATATAATGTGATTGATATTTCTTTTGTTTACCCTTACTGAGCATTTGATCTCACACTTTTGTATGTTTTCTTTCCCCAGGTCAGGAAGAAGGTTATTAAGTAGGATATTTTAAAAAGGGACTCTAGATATGATGAAATAAATTGGAGACAATATAGATGCTTTTCGAACCAATTGTTTATGTTTCCCAGTTTCTAAAGACACTATACCTATATGGTCCGATCCTGGTTTTGTTATATGTTGTAATAAGTGTGCTTGAATTCTGATGTATTAGCAATGTATGTAAAGTTTGGGTCGTTATATTTAGACATTGTTAAATTTTGTGAAATCATATTTAGATAAAATGATTGATAAAATGGGAGAATCATGCATGAAGACATGCCTATCATGAAGGATTACACATATGTATTTCTTCAAGAGTTGACTGGTCTTCCTCTTGACTGATTGGTGAGCTCTCAATTGACCTTATTCATGGATCATTGCCTATATCAAAGACACGTTATAGAATGGACACTGTAGAGATTGAAGAGCTGAAAAAGATGTTGCAGGAGAGTAAGGTGATGGGTTTTATATGCCCGAGTGCCTCACCTTGGGGGGTTCCAGTCCTCTTAATCAAGAAGAAGTATTGATCAATGTGCCTCTGCATTATATATAATGATCTAAATAAAATTGCGATAAAGTTAAATATCCTTTCATCAAATAGATGCCTTATTCGATCAGCTTCATGGGGGCTGTTATTTCTCTAAGGATTAATTTTGTTCGGGATATCACCAAATAATGGTGAGTAAGGAATCTATTTCCAAGACTGCCTTTCAAATGAGGTATGAACACTATGTGTTCCTAGTGAACCCCTTAGGACTCACTAATACATGAATAATTTTCATGGATTTAATGAATAGAGTATTTAAATATTACCTCGTGAAATTTGTGTTAGTCTTTATTACCGATATTCTAATATACTCCACGTTCAGGGATGAACATGATGAGCATTTGAATACTATGTTAAACAATTTTAGAAGGGATAATTTGTATGAAATGTATAGTAAATGTGGGTTCTGGATGGAGGAAGTATCATTCCTGGGGCTTGTTATCACTAGAAAAGGGATATCTACATACCATTCCAGGACAATGTCAATTGAAGAGTGGCCCAGGAAAAAATCGATAATGGAGATCTGTAGCTTATTCGGTCATGCTGGGTATTATTGATTATTTGTGAAGAACTCTTCAAGATTGTCAAATCCAATGAAAAAAATGACACGGAAGGGAGTAATGTTTTTTTGCAATTTGGAATGTGAAAACTGTTATTATGAGTTGAAAAAGAGTCTTATCACTGCACTAATACTCACACTCTCAATAAATGGAGAACACTTTTTGGTGTACAGTGAAGCCTAAAATATGGTATTATGCTAGGTGCTGATGAAAAATGATAATGTGAGATCCAATTCCTCAAGGTAGTTGATACTTCATGAGAAAAAATATCCCACACATGATCTGTAGATGGAGGTTGTGGTCATGGCATTGAAATTCTAGGGGCATTATCTCTATGGGGAAAAGTCGGAGATATATAATAATCACAAGAGACTTAATTATATATTAACCCATAAATATGTTAATATCCTCCAAGAAATATGGATAGAGTTCATGAATGATTATGACTGTTCAATTGACTACCCTTCAAGTAAGGGAAATAAGGTGAAAGATTCTATAAGTAGAAAAGATCAGGTATCTTTATCAATGATGATAATTTAAAAGGATCCAATCTTTGTTAATTTGAAATGGTTAGACATGGGAATAATTTAATGTGGAACATCATCATTAATTTCTAAAAATATTTCATAAATATCAATCATAGATAAATTAAATGATTCTCAAAGAAATGATCTAGAAATTTAGAAAAGGGTTGAAGCTATCAGAAATTGGAAATCCTCCTGTTTCCAAATTGATGAAGGAGTAGAAAGATTTGGGTCACGATTATGGGTACCATCTGATACATATATAAAGAAGGAGATTATGAATTATAAACATAACTCAAACTTTTATATCCCATAGGGAACACAAATATGTATCGATATCTCCGAGAAAACATTTGGTGGTACAATATGAAATGGTATATTGCTGAATATACATCAAAGTGACTGGTATGTCATCTAGTGATGGATGAGAGACAAATGTCTAAGGGGATGATGAATCCACTACCCATACCAACTTGGAAGTCGAATAACATTACCATGGACTATTTCACTAGACTATCAAAGACATCCAGAGGAAACAATGTGATATGTGTCATTTTGCACTGTCTTACAAAGACTGCTCACTTTATCGCAATTTGATAGGAATTCACAATGGATCAACTTGAACAGATTTATCTCAATGAATTTGAAATGATTCATGGAGTACCACAATCAATTATATTTGATCATGATCCTATATTCAACTTCATGTTAAGAAAATGTCTCTGAAATTTTCTAAGCACTGAACTGAACTTTAGTACTCCCTGTCTTCATCAACCTAATAACAAATTTGAGAGGACTATTGAAAAACTGGTAGACCTGTTTATATTATGTTATATATAATTCAAAGGAGTGTGGGACCAACATATTCCACTGGTTTAATTCTCCTACAACAAGAGTTTCCACTTGAGCATCTGAATGTCACCATATGAATGCCTTTATGGGAAAAGGAACAAAATACCAGTGTATTGGGATGTAGTCATTGATCATAAGCTGATAGGACCTGAAATGGTCAAAGAAAGGATGGATAAGGTGAAAACAATTTACAATAATATCAAGGAAGCCCAAATTCAACAGAAGAGTTATGCAGATAACCATTGACAGGTCTTTGAGTTCAAAGTTGGAGAAATGGAATTTCTACAGACATCATTGTGGATGAATGCCATGAGATTTGGGAAGAGAGTAATGCTAAGTCCTAGGTATATCATCCCCTTTGATACCCTTGATCGAGTTAGAGTTATGGCCTTTCGACGTGCACTTCTCTTACCATGTAGAATGTACATGATGTCTTCCATGTATCTCTCTTATGGAAGTACACACCAGACCCTTCACATGTACTCTCTTCAGAGGTGGTATTGTTTGAGGATGATCTCACATTTGAGGAGTAGAAAGTGAAGATATTGGATCATAGATATAATGTTCAACATAACAACACTACTAAGGGGGAAGAATGTTATGACCTTGAGTTTTATAATTTGAAATCAATATATTATATATATTTCATATAATAATATGAGATCACAAAATAATGAACTACCAAGTTCTATGTGGCCTTTAAACATAATTTTGTCACTTCTGTGTTTGGAATTTCATAAATCTGACATACACAGTTTCGATCAGTTAGTTATTTGGATTCTGATAAGAAAAAAAAATTGTGAATAGTAAACTACCATTATTAATATTATCATACCCTTATTAATATTGATATACCTTAATAAATAGAAACCTTACCTATGATAGTATAAAAAAAATATTCAAGTGAATTTATTACACACCTGTAATTTAGAGTAAGTAAATGAATATTTTAAAACTATTTTTAATAATAAATTTTGAGCTTTCTTAAATGTTAAATTAATAAAATTTAGAAATTTATTTTTGAAACAAGGAATTCGTATTTTTATTCTACACATCCAAAAAACATTAGGGTGAATTTTTTATATTTTTCTGAAATACATGAATTTTTAGTGAATAGAAAAATACAATAACTTACCATATAAATACATTATAGTTAAAATCCATTATTCCTGACATCACAAGTGATGAATGCACCCAATCTAAAAGTCACATGAATTTATTACTATTATTGGACATTGAATACTTATCATTCCTTGTATTTTGAAGAAATTAAAAATGAATGATTCTAATATTATGAAATCCTTCATCCCCTACACTATAAATACCACTGATTCCTACCTCTTCTCTTCACTCCTCTCAAGCCTTCTTCCTTACCAATATTCATCACTAATAACTCCACAAGATACTCACCGATGTCCAAATTCCCCTATTCTCTTTAATGTACCAAAACCACTCCCTTTATGAGGGTCTCAAAGGATGGAGACTCAAGAGGTAAATTCGTCTTTCTAATTCCTTCATTTCTTTTATGTTATTGTCTTTTTATATCGTTCCTCACCTCCCTTCACTGAAATGGTATGATTAATCCACTAACATAAATGTAATAGAATTATATTATGATAATGAGATACTTCATTATATTCTCTCCTTTCCCCAGCTTTTATTTGAATGAAATGAAAGAACCATTTGAGATGTGCTAATTTAGCACATTCTAGAACAATAGTTTATCAGATTCTAATATCATCATTAATTCTTGTCATGAAACCATTTGTGTTATTGTTTAACAAGAATGTTATATATATAATATATCATTTTTATGGTTTTTTACTCCTTATATACTAATGGAATTATGTTATAAAGAAAAACATGATCGTTGTATTCAAAACCCACCTATTAACAAAAACATTTTTCACTATGGTTTTTATAATAATTCAACATCACTCTACATAAACAAATTAAATTTGAAAAAATATAATATCCTAGATGTTCAATAATATGATATAACATCAATTCTATTCAACCACATTCATCTTACATGTTTATACAAACATGAATATAAGCGAACCAGTCATTAAAACAAAGTAAACAAACAAGCCCAAAAAGTGAAATTGAACATTATAACCAATAAAAAATGCCCTGAATGAATAGAAAAGGGTTATAATGAATCAATAACATATATAATAGGTTTTAAATTTATTAATTAAAAAAACTAATTTGTTTTTTTCATGTCATTAATAACAAGGGTAGAACACCACTAGATGTATATGAGATTACAAACCCCTTTTATCTCTCATCATGCCCTCTTAGGTACACCTAGTACTATGCTGATAAACAATAATGAATTCTTCATGTACCTTCTTTGTTCATTCGGTTTATATTATCTTTATTTATATCAATATGGAGTTATCTTATATATTTATGTAAATATTATAAATGATGTGTAGTTTTACAAAAATCATTTATGAATACCCATTCATCACAATATTTTTGGGATATACATGTTTTAAAAATAATCCCTCCTTAGAACATTCCGATAAGTAAACTTGTTTCAAGGGAACGTCCCTAATCTTTACCCAATTTCAGGTGCACTCTATCCACTATTTTAAGAAAACAATTTCTTATAAAATCTATATTTTTTTATAATGAAAATATTCTTATTTTAATTATGGTTTTATATAAAATATTTTCCTATTTTATATTTTTAACGCTCTATAGTATTTTCCTTAAAACAACACAAAAAAATGTTTTAATGCTAATGTTTTTAAAATACATTAATTATATGTTGTCACATTTTTTGACCCCACATACCATGTTATATTCCTATTTTTCCTTAGAAACGTCAATTTTTGTTATAATCCCTTTGATTCATGGACACATTTATGATATGCTCATTGGTTATGCATTATGCCATGATTGTGGTACCCAATTTTTCCCATGGGAATTATTAAGTGTATGAATGTTTGATAATGAATTATTATTTGCGTGGAATTAATATTCCTGAAAATATTGAGATTAGTGTCCCTATATAGCAATCCAATGAATTGTTTAATGTTAATTATTATGAGATTTTATGTGAAATGGGTTTGGCAGTTAGCTTGGCCCGTACTAAAATCGGAAACAAGATTAGTTTTTAGCCTTGACATGTACTAAAATGGGAAACAAGATTTTCTGTTAGACTTGACCCATACTAAGGGCATGTTTTATAATTATTCCACATTTATATGATTCCATGATTATAGAATCCCACTCTTATATGATATTATTTCATAAGTTTCATGATTTGGATATCATTATGTAAATCCACCTAACTCATGTTTCTAAGATGTATCCTTATGTAAATTACCTTAATGAGATTTTTAGCTAATCACTTTTTTTTCATGTGTTCTCCAGGGTACCTTATACAGATGTAAGGGACTAATTGAATTTAGGAGCTCTTTATGGAGATTAAATAAAAAGTTTTTTTAGCCACATGCTTTATGTTTTATGTAGCTAGTCTTCTGAGACACTAGACATAATGATCATTGTCTTGTACTATGCTGTATAATAATGAGGAAGATGGTGCTAGGGTTTTGGGGAGTGTGGGTGCCTCACGGCCATGGCTACCGAGCTTCTCCCATCTAGGGTTTATCATGCGTCTTCCTCACTATTTCCACTCGGCACTCGTGGTAGGAGAACAAGGCTTCACCTAGAATGAAGTTACGAGATGCTCTGGAGATGCCTCGGTGAAAGCCTCGCTTCCAGATCTGAGGCGTGATGCTCCGACTATTGCCCGTCGGGATGAAGGATTCCCAGATCTACCATCTGTTTTGATAAACTATTCTCATTATGTATCCGGATATGTGATTCTGGTTTCTACTACCTTGGATCGTCTGAATAGGGCTGAAGGTGTGAGATTTTCTGAACCGCCTTATGTGTTTGTGGCTTGTGTTTCTAGATCTGGGGTGGGAAACAGAGAAAGCACAGTTAATTAGGTGTCTAGAGTGGGGAAGGATTTGGCATTGAATGGGCCTCAAATGCATTCAGTGTCAAAGAGGGTGTTTTTGAAGAGTCTTTTCATTTGTTCGGACCCCCATTCGGTGACTTTCAATGATGCTTCAATTCTATGAGATGGAAGATTTAAGGATCTGAGTGGCCAAGCGGGTTGTCCTGCATCATCACCTTCATTTTCTTCATTCATCAACTCTGACTTAGGTAGGATTCTTCGGAAGGGGTCAACATCCCATGTAGATATCAGTCCTGATATATTTAATGAGAGGATTGCAATCGGTATGAATTATTTAATTGCACGTCTTGTTTTAGAAAAGGGTGAGAAATCTTGGAAGTTTGATGGTCTAGTCAGACGAGTCTCATTTTTGTGGGGTTCTTATGATTGGCAGTGAGTTTCCCTTGGTCGTGTATTCTTCCATTGCATTTTCCCATAAAATTATTTCAAAGTACATACATGGATCATTGGGTCCCTTTGTTTAAAACCTAGATGGCTTCATCTTCATGAATGTTCCTTTGATTTCAATTCCTCTCATTCCTGGAATGCCTTTTCTCAGGTTTGGGTTTGTATTCATGGTCTTAATTGGTTCATTTGGCATACAAAGATTGTTCTTGACATTGGCATGGCAATTGGGTCACCTATTCGCCTTGACAAGGAAACTGATGTTGTACGGTTTGGACATTTTTCTAGAATGATAGTGGAGGTTGAGTTGAGTTCCACATTTATTGACAAGGTAACATTTTCCACTCCTGATGATAACATTAATATTGATGTTGATTATGAAAGGAATCCTCTATTTTGTACTAAATGCATGACTGTTGGGAACTCATTGGAGTTATGTCGGAGGAAGATCTCTTATGAGAATTGCAGGATGCAGGGCCATCCAGCTACTCTTTGTAGAAGGAAACATGAGAGGAAACATGTTGTTAGGCCGGAAAAAAAACGGGAAGGATGGAAAGAGGGGGGGTGAATTGCCTTTTAAAAAATGATTAACAAATTAAAAACAAAGTGAAAGTGCAGCGGAAATAAAGAGGCAATCACACAAGAAATTGTTAACGGAGTTCGGCCAAAACCCGGCCTACGTCTCCGCTCCCAACTCAACCGTTGAGAGATTCCTACAGCTTTCTTTTCAATGGTTTTAGCAAGAAACCCACTAGGCTTTGAGGTAGCACTAGGACCTATTACAGCTTGCTTTTGATGGTTGAGCAAGAACCCACTTGCTTTTAATGGTTTAGCAAGAACCCACTATCCTTATTACAGGTGAAGGATAGCTCACCTATGTCTCAAGCTATTTAAAGGAAAGCCTGACAACCTCTTCACACCTTAGTGGTGATGTGAAACCCAAAAGAAAGAGGGGATGAGAAAAGTTTGGGGTTTGTAGGCACAAACCCAATTTTAAGCTCAAAATATATAAAGCAAGAAAAACCGTAATTGAGGAAGACTTGGGCGCCAAAGTATGATGGAGTTGATGTAGTGTGCTCTCCCAAGCTTCTTGAGGTGCTCCTTGGATTGGAAATTGGTTGGAGAACTTGGGGTTCCTTGAGGTGGCTCGCCGGAGGATTGCCGAATGATCAACAAAGTGTCCTTGGGCTTGGTTTAAGTTCCGGTTGGTGTCCGGGGCTTCCTCAGCCTTTATTTATAGGCATGGAACCCATTGGGGGCCTTCGGAGCCGTTGGAGAAGTCTTCGGAGCCGTTGGAGGCCAAAAGGGAGTTGACTGGTCAAAGCCAACGGCTAGTTTGACTGGGCTACCGGCTGGCCGGCACAGCTCCACCGGCTGGCCGGTGCCATGGATGATGAGAAGACCTTCTGCCCAGGCAGCACCGGCTGACCGGTGACAGATCCACCGGCTGGCCGGTGGTGAGGCAGTAGCCACCACTATTCATCTGGGTGCCACCGGCTGGCTGGTGACAGAGCCACCGGCTGACCGGTGGAACCTGGCAGTGGGCAATGCCTCTGCCAGGTCCACCGGCTGGCCGGTGCTATCACACCGGTTGGCCGGTGGACTGAATTTCAGTCCACTTCTTGTCCATTCTTGGGCCAATCCTTTGGATATCATTTGCCTATCATCCACAACACTTAAAAACAAGGTTAGACAAATAATAAGGTGATTGTGGTCATGAAAATCAAACAACGAGGGGAACGAGAGGTACAACAATCTCCCCCTATTTTGATGATCACAATCACCAAAACAATTAAAGTAAAAACACATAAAAGAAAGACATGCTTAAAGGATAAGTAAAGTAAATGCTAAGCATGATCAAAAGGATTCTCCCCCAATCAATCAAGAATTTCTACCCCTTTGTGATTATCAAAATAGATTGGGGCATAAAAAATTTGATTGAGGGAAAGGGTTTGAAAAACTAGAAATGAGAATTGAAAGATCAATTCAGATTTTTTAAATTGAAATGAAAATTTGAATAACAGTTTAAATTGAAAGTTTTGAATCAAAAAACCAATTGAAATTTGAAATTTTGAAACCAAATGAAATTTTTGAAATTGAGAGTTTTTAATCAAAAATGAATTTAAATTGAAAAATGAATCAAAAGAGATTTTTGAATTTAAGAAAATTGAAAAATGAATCGAAAGAGATTTTTGAATTTAAGAAAATTTCTCCCCCTAAATAAAACAAAAGATCAATGGGGAAACGAAACTATTTAAGTGTTTTTGTTGATAGGCAATTGATTGCCAAAGGATTGGCCCACGAAAGCTGGCAAAATGGACTGAATTGCAGTCCACCGGCCAACCGGTGTGATAGCACCGGTCAGCCGGTGCTATCCAGTCAATAGTGGCAGCTACTGCCTCACCACCGGCCAGCCGGTGGATCTGTCACTGGTCAGCCGGTGCTTCCTGGGCAGAAGGTCTTCTCATCATCCAAGGCACCGGCCAGCCGGTGGAGCTGTACCGGCCAGCCGGTAGCCCAGTCAAACTAGCCGTTGGCTTTGACCAGTCAACTCCCTTTTGGCCTCCAACGGCTCCGAAGACTTCTCCAACGGCTCCGAAGGCCCCCAATGGGTTCCATGCCTATAAATAAAGGCTGAGGAAGCCCCGGACACCAACCAGAACTTAAACCAAGCCCAAGGACACTTTGTTGATCATTCGGCAATCTTCCGGCGAGCCACCTCAAGGAACCCCAAGTACTCCAACCAATTTCCAATCCAAGGAGCACCTCAAGAATCTTGGGAGAGCACGCTACATCAACTCCATCATACTTTGGCGCCCAAGTCTTCCTCAATTACGGTTTCTTGCTTTATATATTTTGAGGTTAAAATTGGGTTTGTGCCTACAAACCCCAAACTTTTCTCATCCCCTCTTTCTTTTGGGTTTCACATCACCACTAAGGTGTGAAGAGGTTGTCAAGCTTTCCTTTAAATAGCTTGAGACATAGTTGAGCTATCCTTCACCTGTAAGAAGGATAGTGGGTTCTTGCTAAACCATTAAAAGCAAGTGGGTTCTTGATCAACCATCAAAAGCAAGCTGTAATAGGTCCTAGTGCTACCTCAAAGCATAGTGGGTTTCTTGCTAAAACCATTGAAAAGCAAGCGGTAGAAATCTCTCAACGGTTGAGTTGGGAGCGGAGACGTAGGCCGGGTTTTGGCTGAACTCCGTTAACAATTTCTTGTGTGATTGCCTCTTTATTTCCGCTGCACTTTCACTTTGTTTTTAATTTGTTAATCATTTTTTAAAAGGCAACTCACCCCCCCCCCCTCTTGCCATCCTTCCCGTTTTTTTTTCCGGCCTAACAATTGGTATCAGAGGGAAATTTGAGTAATACCCTAACCACTTTCAAATTAAAGATCCTTTTTGATGGCTTCTACCGCTTCAACCTCTTACGCCCCTGAAGGCTTTTCTTTGGATCGTGCTCCATTCTTTGATGGAACCGATTATAGTTTTTGGAAAACCCGCATGACCACATTTCTTAAAAGTATTGGCTATCCTATTTTTAGAATTGTTATGAATGGTTTTACCCTCACTTCTTCCGATGAGTCTAAGTGGACCACCATAGATATTAAAAATTTTGAGCTTGATGGCAAAGCCCTGAATGCTCTACATTGTGGGCTAGACCGAAATGTATTTAATTTTATTTCTACTTGCTCTACTTCTTACGATCTTTGGAAATTTTTAGAACTAACCTATGAAGGCACTAGCGAGGTTCCAAAGCAAGAATCCGATCAAAAGCAAGAACCCGACGAAAAGATCAAGCCCGTTTTCCCACCTCACAAGAAAAGGGCCAAGAAGAAGAAGAAGGCTTTAAAGAAAACTTGGAGTGATAGCTCCTCCTTCTCTTCTTTCTCCTCGAGTGACAATGGTAATAATTGCCTAATGGCAAAACATGAGGTATCTTCCTTTTCTTCCTCCTCTTCCTCCTCTAGTTCTTCTAATTCATTTAATCATCTATCTTATGAAGAACTCTCACACGCTAGAGACCAACTAGAAAAAGTTTTTCATGAATTATCGTCAAAATTTGTTGCTTTAAAAAAGAATTTCAAAAAAATCTCCTCCGAAAAAGAACAACTTCTCAAAGAGAATGAGGAACTCTCCCTTAAAATCCAAAATTTCCCAAATGTTGATTCTTTGGAATCAACCATCAAGGACCTTAGAGAATCCCTAGCCAAATTCACCCAAGGGGAACAAAATCTTTCAAAATTTCTTGGTTCCCAACGAATTTCAAGAACCACCCAAGGGCTAGGATATACCAATGTAGCTTCCTCATCCCATGCACCCACTATTTTTGTAAGGGGGAGCTCCCAATACAAATTTTGCAATTATTGTAAAAAACCCGGGCACTTAATCTATGAGTGCAATTGCAAAAATGCCCGGTATGGCTGCCCCAAATCTATTTTCTTAAATGATGAATTTTATAGGAGAAGACCCTCCATGAGACAAGTATGGATTGAAAAATCCCTTCTAGCGAGTATCTCCGGGCCTAAAATTGTCTCTTTTCAAAATCCCTCTCCCCGGTGACTTTTTGTTTTTATTTAGGGGGAGTTAGGATCGTTTAAGCCTTTTTGTGTTTTTTTTTCAAATTTTGTTTTCAAACTTTCAATTCAAACTGTTATTCAATCTTTTAATTTCAAAAAATTTCATTTGGTTTCAAATTTCAAATTTCAATTGATTTTTGATTCAAAACTTTCAATTCAAACTGTTATTCAAATTTTCATTTCAATTTCAAAAATCTCAATTGATTTTTCAATTCTCTTATCTAGTTTTTCAAATCCTTTCCCTCAATCAAATTTTTATGCCCCACGCTATTTTGATAATCACAAAGGGGGAGAAATTTCTTGATTGATTGGGGGAGAATCCTTTTCATCATGCTTAGCATTTCCTTTCAATTTCAGTATTTTACCTTAATTGTTTTGGTGATTGTGATCATCAAAATAGGGGGAGATTTTTGTACCTCTCGTATCCCCTCGTGGTTTAATTTTCATGATCACAATCACTTTCATGTTTATCTAATTGTGTTTTAAGTGTTTTTGTTGATAGGCAATTGATTGCCAAAGGATTGGCCCAAGAAAGCTGGCAAAATGGACTGAATTGCAGTCCACCGGCCAACCGGTGTGATAGCACCGGCCAGCCGGTGGACCTGGCAGAGGCATTGCCCACTGCCAGGCTCCACCGGTCAGCCGGTGGCTTGACCACCGGCCAGCCGGTGGCATCCAGTCAATAGTGGCAGCTACTGCCTCACCACCGGCCAGCCGGTGGCTCTGGCACCGGTCAGCCGGTGGTTCCTTGAAAAGAATAATCAGCTACTGCCAAGCCACCAGCCAACCGGTGGCCCATCCACCGGTCAGCCGGTGGATCCAAGACTCGAAATCTCCCAAATTCCTCAAGCACCGGCCAGCCGGTGGGACTGTACCGGCCAGCCGGTGGAGCCAGTCAAACTAGCCGTTGCAGTTTGACCAGGCTGGCCCACTTGGCTCCCAACGGCTCTTTAAGCCTCTCCAACGGCTCCGAAGACTCCAAAAGGGTTCCATGCCTATAAATAAAGGACAAGGAAGCCCCGGACACCTACCGGAACCATACGGAAGCCCACGGACACCTTGTTGATCATTTGGCGTACCTCCGGCGCATTCCTCCAAGGGAACCCCAATAGCTCCAACTCAATTCCACATCCAAGGAGCTCCATCATAGAAGCTTGGGAGTGCACGTCTTCAACTCCAATCATCCTCCGGCGCCCAAGGCTTCTCCAAATACAGTTTTTCATTGTTTTATTTATTTTGAGCTTAAATTTGGGTTAGTGCCTACAAACCCCAAACTCTTTCTTCATCCCTCTTTCTTTTGGGTTTCACATCACCACTAAGGTGTGAAGAGGTTGTCAAGCTTTCCTTTAAATAGCTTGAGACATAGGTGAGATATCTTTCACCTGTAAGAAGGATAGTGGGTTCTTGCTAAACCATTATAAGGAAGTGGGTTCTTGCTAAACCATTTCAAAAGCAAGCTGTAATAGGTCCTAGTGCTACCTCAAAGCCTAGTGGGTTTCTTGCTAAAACCATTGAAAAGCAAGCGGTAGGAATCTCTCAACGGTTGAGTTGGGAGCGGAGACGTAGGACGGGTTTTGGCCGAACTCCGTTAACAATTTCTTGTGTGATTGCCTCTTTTATTTTCCGCTGCACATACTTTGATTTCACTTTGATTTTAAATTGTTAATCATTTTTTTTAAAAGGAAATTCACCCCCCCTCTTGCCATCCTTCCCGTTTTTCTCTGACACAACACATGTATGTTTGTCAAATCATGATAAATATTCTCTCAAAAAATCATCTTCCACTCGGGATGAGATGTTGGATTCTGGGAAATTTGTTTCTCATGTGCATGATTTGAATGGAAAATGACTGATAGTGGATGAGTATCCGATGAGTGGCCCCTCTAATGATGGGGTTGATTTATTCAAGCAAATTACATATAAGGGTGATCTTGTTGTTACTCCCACTGGGTTAGTTGAGTCTGGACATACACCAATCCTTTCTATTTCTGGATCCCCTGCTTGCAATTACCCTCCAAATATAAGTATGAATGATAATCCCAATGCAGGGATGCGTGATGAGACTACTGAGTTGGCTCCCGAATCTGTGCCTCATCAAAATGTGTATTGTCATCAAGAAATTCATAATCTTTTGATGTCCTCTTATATTTCTGGGAAGTGGGGTGACATCTCTGAGGTGGAGGGGACAACAGCTGGTTGAGGCGGTTCGAGAACATTCAATGACGCAATACATTTTGGGAAATAGAAGGTTCATGATTTCTTAGTATTCAGTCCTTCTCCCTCGAAGATAAGGCCCATGAAGGATTATTCTAACACACCTCATACTGTGTCTACACGGTCTTCTAATCATTTAGGGAAATTTAATTATGATATTCTTAAGATCCTCAATCTGGGTAAGCCCCACTATGAATGGGAAACTTTTGTTGACACTGATTATGGGAATGACATGTCTTATGACAATCTATATTGTTGTATTTGACAGATGAGGGAATGTTCCTTTATTTGACCCCAGCCATCTCCTCTGTACATTTATCATTTATTTAATAAATAGTCAGAAGCTTAGCATCTGGCTGGTCTTACTGGTATAATTATGAATTAAAGCATGTAATGTTATATTTAAAAGTCTTGGGTCGCTACACATTACCATTCCAAAAAACATGGCCAATTAGCGTGATAAATAAACATAAATACATCATAAAAAATAGCACATTTAAAAAAATAACGGATGTAAAAATAGTAATATATAAACCATTTGATTTTAAAGGTTAACTACCATGTTCATTAATATAGTTAATTATGTCATGTCTATTATGTCATGTCTATTATTTCCCATTATGGATCAGGATGAACATATTTATCAGAATGGTTCAATATGAACATCTTTCTCATAGTTTATCTAGCCCATAGACTTGTTTCCCAATATTCTCTCATAAGTTATAATAAATTTGTTAATTAATTTGACAGAGATATAGGCCCCCACTAATTTGAAAATTTAATGTATACATATGTGTGAAAAAATATAATAAAACATTCATCATTTCATCACATCATTACATATGTAATGTAAATGGGTTTATTATAGACTTTATCAATTAACTATAGCATAAACCCGGAAAAATAGTTGGTTTTATAATAAATTATTTAAAATAAAAAATCACATTTTTATATAATTAATATATACCGTATAATTAAATAATATCCACCGAAAATCATAATAAAAATCAAAGGATATCATATAAGATAGAAAATGACATTGAAAGATTAATTAGAGTAATTACATAGGATACTATATTTTAAACAATAATTTTTTAAGTCATTGGACAATTTATATGATATTTTTCATTGAAAATAACTTTGGAATCTTATAATGGATGCATTAAAAATTATTTAATATACTTCTTCAAAAAATATCATTTCAATGGTGGAAATAAATGTCTGAATGTAATTTATTATAAAACATTTTGGAAATTCTTTTCATTGAGAATATAATTTCATTATCATAAAGAAGGATGTAAAAAACTATTTGGTAATAATTGTAGAACAAATCGTTTATGTTGTACATGTTACAAAAGCATCCCGATCACAACATAGAGAGCCCTTCATTACATAGTCGTTAGGTCCAGGTCATCCGTGTACAACTATTTGCACCGCAGACACATTTTCCCCACCCTTGGGCCCACCCTTGTGCTTGCCTCAGTCATCTGACTAATGAATATCCCCACATGCCAACACATTTCTTTTACAGTCTGCCTTTCCCTCACTCACACACACCCTATGAAACTTCCCAGAAGGTCAACCATCTTGATTACTAATCAATGAAAAGAACTCTTAATTATGGAAGCATTAATAATAATTTTATATATTTCTTCAGGAAAACATCATTTCAATGGTGTAAATAAATTTTTGAATCTGAAGTCTTACAAAACACTTGGGAAAATCATTTTCATTGAGAATATAATTTCATTCTCGTATTTTATGAAGTAAAACATGATTTTTTAATGATGGTAGAAAATATTGTTCATGTTTTACAGGTAAAAATTGGGTACCAATGACAAAAAAACATCCGACCTTAACATGGTTGTCGGGTCCTGGTACACCATGTATAACCATTTTCCCTACAGACTAATTGTCCCCACCCTAGGGCCTACTGATGTTCCCACACTAGTCATTTTACTAATGAGTGTCCCCATAGGCCAACACATGTCCTTTATTGGGTGTGTTTTCCTCATTCACATACACCCTTGGAAAATTTCATAAGGTCACCCATCCTGATCACTACTCTATCCCAAGAATGCTTATCTATGTAGTTACTATTATAAAGGCTCCTAAAAATAAAGGTTCACCTTGTTGAAATTAGTAATATTATTTATTCATTTAACCCCAATTCATTCAAGGGTGTTACATTTACCTATGCCCCCCTCCAAGAGCACAACATCCTCATTGTGGATCCTATATCTAGACCCAAGCAGTGCACCACACTTATGTTTGGGTTCTATCCCTGATACAAAATGTAACAATTGGGTCCTGATGACAACACATTCACAATTCCATATCATGGTCATCGAGTCTTATCCCACTAAGAACCACCAGTTTACCTAAAGACACATCGTCCCGACACTAGGTCCCTCCCATATGTTTTAATGGGTTATTAGACTAATGAAATTTCCCATATTCTAACACATGTCTTTTCTAATGTCTCTTGTCCTCACTCACACACACCCATGGAAACTTACCATAAGTTCACACGTCCTGATCACTACTTCATGCCATGGATGATTAACTATGAAGTTCTTATCAGGAAGACCCTCAAAATAGAAGGATCTCTTAATTTACACGAGCCTTACAATTTATCCATTTAACCCTTTATCATTCTTCAGTGTTATAGTGCATTTTTAAATAATGAATCTTTTCAGATTAAAAAAATGGAAAATGGAATATTTAGAAAAAATCATGTTGATTAAGTTAAAATTAATTTAAAAATGGTCAAAAATTGGTAAAAATAAATTTAATAAATAATAATAAGTATTTCTTTTTATTTTTTGTGATATTTATAGTAAAAAATATTTTGTATGAAATATGATTTTTGGACAAAGAGAGAAATAATTTCTGTTTTATTTTGAAAAAACATTTCTTGATATCATAAGTACATTAAATGTGGAAAATCTTAGAAACCCATTAATTTTAATTAAATTAAGGGTGTATAACAAATTTAATGTTTTTATTTATAGATGAACTATAATATTTTAGCATCCCAAGAATAATCATAAAAACTACTTATAAATGATTATATTTTATCACAAACCTCGTTCTAGTTAGGTACCATTTGTATTATAAAACCAATGAAAATATGATCTTAAAAATGATTTAAAAATCTAAAAAATAGTATAATAATCCTAAAATACATTCATGTGTAGTATAGACACGACATAAATTATACATGTGGTGAATATGGAATCTGTCTCGGGGAAAATAATAGTCAGGTTGAAATCCAAAACCATATGTTTCAACATCTTTTTTATACTTGATAACCCCATATATATTAAATTTATGTTTAGTATAACAATATTAATTAACATTATATATTTTTTATACAATAATTTATTTACTTGTGACCTTATATTTCCCAATTATTTACAATTCTGTGATAATGTCATGTATCAAGAAATTAATGTTTTCTTCATATATTTTATAATATATCATTATTTTAATAATAAAATTTTAATTGATTATAATCTATATTGACCGTGATATTGGTATAATTTATATTAATAATATATTTATATTTATTTATCCATAAAAGATACCGATAAAAAATGAAATACATCGTTCATAGAGAGAGCGGGATGTGCGTACACATGAATGTTGTTTCAATTTTCATGAATTGTATGAATTTAAAAAGTATATTATCATTAAAAAATAATTTTTATATCATATAAAATATATATTTTCATTAAATACATCCTTATTTTCTTCCATGTATGGTTTTAAGCAAAAAAGATCTCTTCGCGGGGTGATAATCCATTATATACACCAATGATGTAATCATATTTCCATTGAAGGAAAGATAATAAGGAATATGATTTGTCATTTTTCAGAAAGAAACATGTTATTATTTTCTTCAAATAAAAATAATAATCCATAACTATATCCATCATTGATAGGTGGTAATTGAAAATGATTAAAATTAGATCACGAGGAAGCTATCCATCGTACACACGAATGATGATTTTGTAAACCATTCGATGGGATATGAGATTGATTCTGGTTATTAAATTAACATAGTGAAAATTATTAATATTTAAAACTATTTTTATATTATATACTTACTGTTTAAATATAATATAATGAGATTGAGGAAGAAATAATATAATATGACTGGTTAGGGTATTTACATGTACTTTGGGCAACATCCATTGGATTACTTTAAAATGCATGATTTGATTGATTAAAAACCAAAAAAGGAATATAGTATGTGATTAGGGATGTTAGTAAGAAATATTGGTGGCTCATGTGCGTAAAAAATAGTTATGTATGTGTATATATTATTGGAAATTGGTTTCTTTTCATAAGTGAGGTGGGTGGTACACTTGTAATTATTGAAATGAAAAATTTATTCTCATTTCTTAGATGAAAAAGGCATCATAATTGTCCATTTTATAACATAGAATATTTAATTTCCATATATGTTAATAAATTATGTATTTTAATTATTTTCAAGACATTTTCAACCACTTATTTTTATATTTACCATTATTAATCCTTTTTTTATATCAATAGTTGGAGATAATTTTTTCTATTTTTATTATTAGGTATGGTAAAAAATTATATTGAAATTATTAGATTAAATAAATTATTTTGACTCTAAATATTTATTCCATTATTAAATATTTTATAAAAAAATTGGATAAATTTCAATATAATATTAATTCAGAAATTGTGATTAGAAATTGGATTCCAATGAGAAAATGTTAAAATATTAAATACCTTTTATATAAAATTTCAATATGAAATTGATTCCAAATACCTAAATTATATTAATATATATATAATTGGCATTATATAACCTTCAAAACCATCATTTTTTTAAAATCATTAAACAAAAAGATATTTCTAAATAAACACTTTTATTTTTCAATATTCAACAAAATTATTATATTCTTATAAAATTATAAAAAAATCATGAATGATAACTTATTGATGATAATATCAAAAAAATTATTTCATTTTCTTTGATAAATTTTCTAATATTATAAATAAATATATATAAAATATTCTTATAGAAGGTGAAATTAATGATTTCTAAAAAAATATTGTTCTTAAGTATAAGATTGTAATTATTCTATATCTTTTCTAGAAAACATAATAGATAAAGGTCAATAATTTTATTTTTCATATAATATAAAATTTTCATAAAAATAATAGAATTTATGTGATTTTTTCAATATAATGAGTTAAATTAAATTTTTTACAAAAAAATTTATCATTCAAAAAAATATTTCATTTATATTAAAAATTTGACTTAAATTATATAACTAATTGGTCACCAAAAAATTAACATTATATAATTGTGTAAATAATATATCTTCATAATTTATTTAATTCTATTCAACCATTCCAATAAAATTACTAGGGTATAACTATCATATAAAATTTTATTATTTTAATATTTTTCCATTTTTTAATCTTATTATTGTGTGAAATTCCGGATAAACTCAATTTTGCATATAATCAATGATAAACATGGTCTGGTGTGCAATGAATAATATAAACAAGACTAATTTTATGTAGAAAATATTTCATAAATATATTTTTTTAGAACTCTACCCCCCTAAAAATGAATTTTCTCTTCATAAGGATTCACTTCGGTACTAACGAAATAGGCAAATTGTGTCTCATTACATCATCATTTTACCACGTAGACTCCTCAAGCTAGTGGTTTTTTCACAAAATATTGAGAGGTGAGTGATATTTTTTCTCACAAAATTATTTGTATGATCTAGAATCGGAAATGTTTTTTGCATTATAAGAAATATAATTCTCAAGATATATGTCAAACAATATATGAAAATTAGAATGATCATTTATGTACATCCTTATGATTTAAATTCTGAGAAATCATGAACATGGGAGAGGATCAACGGAATCACCAAATGATAATATATAATCTCTATATGATCATTTATTTCAATGGAATTAATATACCATGGGATATGTTTTACCATAATTCATCCAATGATGACATTGTTGAAATAACATATCACCACCTTCTATTTATATGACACTTTGACAATTATCAACTTAAAATTTATGACAAAATTGATTTCTCCATAACTTTTTTTTGAGTTTAACTAACACTGTCTAAAATATCAACATATATCATATGTACCAATTTATTTATTTCTATGAAATCACTATATAAAGTTTATGTTCTATCCTAATATCTATAAAAGGACTCATAATGAGCCATATGAATCATTGACTGAAATCTAATGTTTCTGGAAAATAGAACGAGATGAACATGTTGATTGAAACCACTATAAAAAGAATTTTAAAGGTTATTATAATATCTCCTTGGTATGAATTTTTTTAGATATATTGACTATCTCTTTTGGGAAGATAAAAATTTGTAAAACTAAAACATATATCAAATGTGCAGTGACCCCGATTTCCAATGTAATGTTTTTTAATTATATCGGTATTTTATGAGTCCATGAAAATTGACGACGCGTGATTCTGAGGCCCAGAGTGCTCGGAATGAATTTATGCATTTTTTTAGCTACATTCAGTAAATATTCGAGTGGGTTTTTGTAACATTTGAACTGATGCTCAAAATAGAAATATGAGGACATTGTTGAACACACAACGTCGATATTCACTTAAAGAGACATTAACCTCGACCGATGTAAGCCGAGGGAGGAAGTTAGTATTTCAGTTTTTCGTGGGTGAAGAAAAATAAAATAAATAGAATTTTATTTTTCATTTTGAAGCCTCCTTTTTAATTATGGAGGTGGGGACCACCTGAGTTTTGAATCTATTTTTTTTTAATTCTAGTGGTGGGGAACACCCGAACCCTTCTTTAATGTAGTGAAATTCCTTGGAATCCTCCCATTCAATTTTGCCATTGTGAATTCAATTTAATGTTCCATTTAATTGTTCCAACTTTAAGGTTCCAACATAACCAATTAGTTGTGCCAACCTTAATTAATTTGTTAAACTTATTTTAATATGTTGGTTCCTCTTTTCCTTGTTGGAAATCATTGGAAAATTATAGTAGGCAGATCCTTGGAGAACCAGGAATAACTTTATCCATTGAAGAACCACCCCAAATTAAGAATGAGGAACCGACCTCGATCCTGGATCAGAAGTGCCTTACGGAAGCGACGAATGCCGACGTTCTTCATCGATTACGTCTTCTTCCTCCTACAACCTCTAATTAACATTTGAGGTAGGGGTTATTATATACGTTGAAATTATTCTTTTGACTCTTAAAATCCTAAATTCACGATGATGATGACAAAATGAACTTGTCCATCGTCTCACACATTAACCTTGATTCTCTTTTTTTTTCTCCACGTGTTCTTTATGCATCTTTCAAAGCCTAATATTTATTGGTGCTGGAAACACAGAGTATTGTTGAGAGTGATATATGGACATGAATCCCTCGACACAAGGATCAAGAATATGAGAGCGTATAATTGTTCGGGCATGGAAAAAAACTGTAGTGGCTCACTGATGAAGGTAATGGAAGGCACCTGACCAACCTTGAGGTAGGAAGGGCGGCGCACGTATGAACTTCTAGTTGAAGAGGATGTCATGGCCCATCAGTCATGGGAGGGAAGGATGGCGGTCGGCCGTGTGGTAGTATAGCGATGTGCATCTATGCCACTGGTGGAGATGGAGTTCGGACTGCGGCCGACACCCGACCGATCGTAGGTGGGTAGTGGCGTTGTCGCGCCATTGGATGGAAGACTAGCTGCCCATTCCGGCCAGTCGAGGTGCACTGTGAGGGGCCACCAAGCAGTCCCGCATGCCATCTTGGCTACACTATAATCCGCACTGCAAACTGCACTGCAGGACAAACTGTAGGACGTAACATCGGCCGCCCAACAGGCCACATCATAAGCCAGCAAGCGGGCCATGCCAACATGTCGCGCCCTTCGCGGGTCGGGCCTGGATGCCGCCTACATGGTCCGGGATGAATCCTGGCTCCGTAGCCAGGTCCTGCCGATTCCGAGGCCATCCGGGCCTGACCCGGATTGGGTTGGGATGGGTCGGACCGGACCTAGGCCCATATGGGCCAAGAATTACCTTTTTGGCCATTACATCAGAACCGGGAATCTATTTGATGAACCATCAAGGGTGCCAGAATACTTGGATCAAGACTATTATTTTTGATGTACTACACTTTATTTTCGGATAAGGTTGGAGTATGACCGGATTGGAAAAGACCCCGAATAAAAACGGTCCCTTAGAGCAGAAATGATAATAACTTACAGATCGGGCATCCGATTGAAGAGCTGTCTATTATGTTGAGATCCATTTAATGTCGTAGAACATTGGGATACTTTTTCATGGATCTTCAGGGTGGATGAGGTATGAACTATGGATTGGGAAGGGGTTCTCACATGTGTGATACGTAGATAACCCTCTGACTGGCTGATATTTGATGAATGTTGACTGTTTCAACTCAGTGTGACTCGACTAGCCTAGTAGGGAGTGCCTTTTTGTGACATGGCATTCCCACTGTCAGGATACGCCAGCACCTTGTTGTGTTTGGTGCAGAAGATAGAAAGCGCTGACTAAGGATGAGGGTACCAGGACATGGGGTAGCTCGGAGTTGGACCATAGACGATGTGTACTTTAGAGACGCCAATTCGAGAGTTGTACCTACCCTTCAGGTAGCATCCTTGGTGGTTGATCACAGTAGTTTGTTCTATGTTTTACTTGTACATTTCAGTTTTTCATGTAATTTTTAGTTGGGCCTATATTCTAGCCCCTTTTCTTTCTCTAGACACCATGTCCATTACATAGTTTTACATTGTGCTTGTATCCTTCATTGTGCTAATTGTGTGAGTTATAGGTTATAAAGGAAATGACATCCCGTTTTTAGGGAATATGCATTTTAGTGATAGTCTCCAGCCCATGCACTATGGAAGGCGGGGTTGGGGTAGTCACAACATGATCCCCAAGGGTTGTGTCGTGACAAATTTGTATCAAATGAGTTCGGTTCTACCGAATAACTTGGACTCTGATCTTTCCAATGAGGAGTAATAGTGTTAACTGTTTTGAGTGTGGTTTTAAAATCAGGGAGTCTAATATTGGTGTGGGGGATGACGTATCCATACACCAGGACCTTGACTTCTGATTTCTGACTCAGTGCACGAAAACACCTGTTTAGTTTGTGTTTTTGAAAACATTTCTTTGTGATTTATTTGGAGTCAGATCACCAGGTATAAACTTAATGATCGTGGTGCACTTGGTTCTTTTTACGATGCCTCCCCAAAGACTTCCAGACAGGATTCGAGTTATAGTACGTGTTGATAGACCACTGAGTGATGAGGCTTTGGTGAAGGGCCCCTTTATGGTAGTTATACCACTGGGTGGTGTACCGGCTACACCACTACCTATTGGGAAATCGACGCCTCTATCCCAAGTAATTGAGGGTGCACACTGCTTGAGAATGTTTCATGAGTTCTAGCTCGAGAGGCCAGCAAGGATTCGGGGTGAGATAGATCCATAGGGGGATGATGATTGGATAGAGGTTGTGGTAAGAGTCTTTTTACTGGAAGGACACAAGATGATCTCATGGTGATCCTTGCCGCCAGCATTCTTCAGGAAGTAGTGGAAGATGGTGGAGCTTGATGCTCCGAGTTCATGACGAGGTTACTCTCAACTGGGCAGACTTTGAGATCCCTTTTAGGGAAGAGTTCGTCCCTAATACCATACACTCAGTGCGTATACGAGAGCTTCTCCACTTACATCAGGATAGCATGTCTATGGATCAGTATTAAGCGAGAATCGCAAACCTCTTAGTCCACTCCACTTACATGGTTTGAAACCCTTTCATCAGTGACCATTCCTTCGATCAGGGGCTCAGAATTGATATTATATATTTGATGGTTTCTCTCAGCATCCCGACATAGGAAGGGGTGTTAGAGCGAGAACTTTTAGTCAAAAGTTTCCTTGTTGTGCAGTCGCAATAGTGAGATGCACCACCAGACGACACGTAGAAGAGTAATCAGTAGCGGGCAGGTGATAGATGATGTAGTGGTCAAGGTGAACCAGACCTACAGGCAGATGACAACAAGATATAGTGTCGGTGGTGCAAGGATCTAGAGGAAGAGCATAACTGGTGAGAGACACAAAGTGTTACACATGCGGTAGGCTGGGTCACATTGCCCGTGACTACCCAACCCTCTACACCGACGACTAG
Source organism: Viscum album (assembly GCA_963277665.1). NCBI lineage: Eukaryota > Viridiplantae > Streptophyta > Magnoliopsida > Santalales > Viscaceae > Viscum > Viscum album. The sequence goes on along the minus strand of OY728130.1, from coordinate 956,067,122 downwards.
AAAACAGTTTAGGGACCATCGTGGGAGAGATTGAGGTTCTATCGAGGAGGTCCATAGGCTGGAGGGGGGTCTGGCAGAGGATCAGGCCTTGAAACAGGTAGTGGGTGACGTTTTTAGGTTCTACCGCCACCACCACCAGGAGGTCCACCCCAACCACATGGTGCAGGTGGACAGGGACAAGCTCAGATCCAAGTAGCTGAGGCCTATGACCATGGTGCTCCAAAGATGATACGAGGTACGATATCTGTTTTATCCACCTTATAAGTAGTACATACTAGAAAATGATCTAGTAACTCATTTATTTCCACAACCCTCATTTGGAGCACGATGATTTTGACTGAGTCGTTGGCTCAATCGTTATGGCTAGATACTCATACGGTGGTGGATTCAAAAATTACGCACTAGTTATGGAAGTGTGAGATTTCATTAGGAGAAGAGAGCTTCAGTTGAGATCTCCAAGTGCGTCGTCGATGCCTTACGATGACATCTTGTGTATGGACTTGTTATCCAAAGTCAAAACTCAGATTGACAATATTAGGCACAATTGTGTTGTGTCCACATGGATGGGACTACATTTTCCATCACCAGTGATAAGGGAACCATTGCAGTGCAGGATGGACTTACCCGGAGGAGGGTGCAGCTGATCACACATCTGTTGGCTAGACTTACCCTCAGAGCAGTTGATGTTGAGAGTTTGAGCTATCCAGTAGCGGTTGACCGGTACGTTGATGTTTTCCCAGATGATGTTCTGGGTAAACCTCCTCATAGAGAGGTGGCCTTTAACATTGACTTATACCGCGAGATGGCACCAATATCTACCACAACATATCGTATGGCTCCCATGGAGCTTCGAGAGATGCGAGTACAGTTGGAGGACATATAGAGCAATATGTTTATTAGGCCGAGTTTTTCTCCTTGGGCATCCCCGATTTTGATCGCCACGAAGGTAGATGAGAGTTTGGGACTCTTTTTGGACTATCGGCACCTGAACCAGGTGACCATGAAGAACTAGTATCCATCTCGAGGATTGACGATCTATTTGATCATTTGAAGGGAGAAAGATGGTTTTTGAAGATAAACCTTAGATCAGGATATCACCATCTCATAGTACGAGGAGAGGATATTCATAAGACAACATTCATATATCGATATGGCCATTATGAGTTTTTAGTTATGCCATTCGGTGTGAACAACGCCCCAGAAGTGTTCTTGGGAATCATGAGCAGGGTCTGCCAGCCATTCCTCAATCACTTTGTGGTAGTATTTATTGACGACATCCTAATATACTCAGCGATGGAGGAGGATCATGCCTATAATATGTAGATAGTTCTAGACACACTCTGAGGGAACCATCATTATAGTATGCTCTTGATTTTCCAGTTTTGGATATGATAGGTCCAATTTATGGTACACGTCATCTTGAATGCTGGAATTGTGGTGGATCCAGCAAATATTGAGGTTGTACTATCTTGAGAGCCACCTAGGAACATGACGTAGGTGAAAAGATTTTGGGGTTAGGCCAGTTACTACCAGAGTTTTGTGACTAAATTTTTCTGAGTAATGGCACCCTTATCAGCGATGATGATGAAGGGGTAACACATCATGTGGTTAGAGAGATGCCATAAGATTTTCTAGGAGCTGAGGTAGAGACTGACCAGTGCCCCCATCATGAGGCTACTAGAAGAAGGTGATGGGTATGTAGTACACTATGACGCATCAGGGATCGTGCATAGATTTGTCATGATCCAAGAGTGAGTATTGATCGCGTATGGTTCTTGACAACTGAGACAACATGAGTAGAGCTACGAAACCCATGAATTGAAGTTATCAGCTGTAGTATTTGTCATGATGATTTGGAACCATTATTTGATTAGAGAACATTTTATTGTCTACTATGATCACAAGAGTCTCAGGTATATATTCTCTCAGAAGGACATGATCTTGAGATAGAGGCATTGACTTTGGATCCTCCAGGACTATGAATTCGAGATAGTCTATACTCATGGGAAGGGAAATGTAGTAGCATATTCACTTAGAAAGAGATCTAGAATACAATTTCTGAGTGAGGTGACAAAGCAACTAGTTTCTTTGCGAATATCCTATGTGGATTGTGATGGAGAAGGTTATCTTTAGTCTCTTACAGTCACTCCCTTGCTCCTTTAGCGAGTCAGGGAGATACAGCTTGGGACGTAGACTGTGAGGCTCAATGTGCAGAGATATCCACCTGACATCCACTTGATAGATTTTCTGAATGTAGGGAGCACATCATCCTCTTCAGAGGGCGTACTATGGTACCAGTTGCTCTTATGTTGGAAGTGTTGAGGTTTTACCATAAATCCCCTCTTGTGGTATATCCAGGAGTGGAGAAGATGTACTAGGACCTCTGACATCATCACTGGTTTCCGAGAATGAAGAAGGTAGTGGTATATTTTTTCTCTCAGTTCCACTCTTATCAGCAAGTGATGCTAGAGAAATAGGTTTCAGAAGGCTTACTTCAACTATTTGAGGAGAAAGAGTCGAAATGGGATTGAATTTTAATGGATTTCGTGATGGGTATTCTACGCACGTCCATGGGACATGATTCAATCCAGGTGATCGTAGAATGACTCAAAAAGTCGGCCCACTTCCTACCTATTGGAGAGCAGGGATCAGTATAAGACTTGGGATGCCTCTAAGTACAACATATTATACGGCTTCATTGAGTGACATCTACGATTTTCTCTGATCATGATGCATGCTTTACTACCCAGCTAAGGAAGAGGTTGCAGGAGGCATTTGTGACACAACTTCAGTTGAGAACCACCTTCCATCCTCATATGGTTGGCCAGACATAATGGAATATTCAGACCATAAAGGAAAAGAAACGTGCATGATTCCTTGATTTTGGCTGCAGCTGGGATGATCACTTGCATATAATGGAGTTAGCATACAACAACAGTTATCACTCCACTATCAGTATGACACCATTCGAGGCATTGTACGGGAGAGCTTACAGGTCCCCACTAAGCTGGACTGACCCATGGGAGTTATCACTCATGGGACCAGAGATGGTACAGACGGCTATGGAGATGGTGCATATCATCCAGGAGTAGATGAAGACTGCAAAGAGTAGGAAAAAAATCCTATGATGACAGGAGACAGAGAAAACTCAATTTTGAGGATGGCGACCGTGTCTTTCTAATAGTCTCACCTCTACGAATAATGTGGAGATTTTTCTAGGGCAACAAGTTATCTTCATGGTTCATCAGACCCTTTCTAGTCCTTAAGAGATTTGATGAGGTGGCTTATCGCTTAGCTCTTCCTCCTTAGTTGCACCGGGTGCACGACAATTTCCACATATCCCAGTTGACATAATACGTGCAAGACACTTCATATATCATTGACTGGGGAGAGTTGGACATCGTCGACGGGGCGACATTTATGGATGTTCCAGTTGAGATTGATGATTAATAGGAGCAGGTCCTTCATGGTTTTCGATACCACATCTGCGCATTCGCTGGCAGCACGGGAACCTCCAGGGGAGCACATGAGAGTGGGAGGATCAGATACGTGCTCAATACCTCCACATATTTCCCTAGTTTATGTTTTTTCTTTCGGGGACGCAAAGCCCTAAGGTGGGGAGAATGTAAAGATAAAGATTTTCCTTGTAATTTTTTTTACTTATACGAGTATTTTACGAGTCCGAGAAAATTGGCGGTGCGTGATTCTTAGGCCCTAAGTGCTGGGAATGAATATCTAATATTTGTTTGATGAATTTTCATTAATCACACGAGCGGGTTTTTTATGTTTTGAACCGGTACTCGGAATTTAAATATGAGGACATCGTTCAACTCGCAGTACCAGTATTCACTTAAAGATACCTTCACCTCAACCATAGTAGGTCGAGGGCGAATGTTAGTTTTTTAGTTTATTTTGGGAGAAGAAAAATAAAATAAATAAATTTTTTTTAAAAATCTTTTTGAATTAAGGGGGTTGAGACGACCTGAGTTTGAAGCATATTTTTTAAAATTATAGTGTTGGGGACCAACCAAACCCTTCTTTAATGTGGGGAAAATCCTTCGAATCCTCCCATTCAATTGTTCCAACGATAATTCAATTTTATGTGCCATTTAATTATTCCATCTTTAATGTGCCCACATAACCAAATTAATTGTGCCCACATTAATTTATTTGATAATCTAATTTTAATATGTTGGATCCTCATTTTATTGTTCTAAATCATAGGCAAAGAAGAGTTGTTTGATCCTTGGAGATCCCAGATGAACATTCTAAAATGAATAGCCACATCCAATAATGAATGAAGAACTGACTCTGATCCCAGATCGGAATTTTTTTGCAGATGCGACGATCGCCAACATTCATCATCGACTACGTCTTCTTCCACACCCCACCTCCAATATACAATTGATGTAGGGTTTTTTATGTAAGTTGAAATTATTCTTTCGACCATTCATCTCCTAAATTCAAGATGACGAGGGTTCAACGAACATGGTCTTCATCCCGCACATTATCCTTACTTCTGTTTATTTTTTTCTTCATGCATTATTTTTGAATCCTTTAATGACTAATATATATTAGAAATGGAAATAATGAGTTTTTTTAGTTTGATATATAGACGCAAATCACTCAACACAATGATCGAAAATTTTCGATCGTATATTTTTTCGGTCTTGGAACGAAGCCACAATGGCTTGTGGAAAAAGGCAATGGATGGGACCTAGCCGACTGCGAGTAAGGAAGGGAGACCCACGTCCGTTCCATTGGTTGAAGGGGAGGCAGCGGTCCATCGGCCGTGACAGGGTAGGATGGAGGCCAGAAACAAGTTTTCCATGTGGCGGAACTGCGGCGCGCGTCCACGCCACCAATAGAGCAGGAGGTCGTGGCCTCTTGGCTGCGATGGGGGCTAGAGGGCGCCTGTCACCCAGCCGACAGTAGGGGTCAGTCGTGCCGTTGCGCCACTAGAAGGAAGATTGTCTGGCCATTCTAGCATGCGGAGGTGCATTGTGCGGGACCGCTAAGCGGACAGGCGTTCCAGGGAGGCCAAACTGTGGGCTGCACCGTAGGTCGTACAGGTGGTCTCACTACATGCATCCTATAGAGCCGCACTAATGGGTCGCTCCCTTCGCGTGCCAGGCCAGGTCGCCCCCTATACAGGGGGGGCTGTACCAAGACCCAGCAGGTCAGGCCCGCCGAGTCCTAGGCCATCCGGGCCAAACCTGGGCTGAGTCGGTCTGGGTCGGTCCGACCGGGTGGGACCAGAACAGTGCCCTTCTATGCCCAATATTACATTTTTTTCCATAACATGGGAACCAGATGTCTGTTTGATAAACCATCAATAGTGCCATAATCATCGGATAGATATGGTACTTTTTGGTATACTACACCTTGATTTTTTATATGGTTGGAGTAAGGAGGGGTTGGGTCATCCCCGAATCTAACCGGGCCCCCGGAGCGGAAACATAATAACATACAGACTGGGCGTGCGATTGATGCGTTGTCTATTGCGTTGAGTTTCTTTTGACACAACAGACCTTTGGGATACTTTTTCAAGGAACATAAGGGTAGTTTATCTTTTACCTATGGCTTGGGAAGCAGTTCTCCCATGCGCAATACGTACGGAACCCTGCGATAGGCTGAGACTTGATGACTGCTTACCATTTCAACTCAAAATGACTCAACTTGCCCAGTGGGGAGCGCCTTTGTGTGACATGGAAGAACCATGTTGGAAAGAACCTTTATGTGATGTGAAAGACCCACAGTACTCGATAGGAGGGGAACCCCATCATTCCATAAGGGTGAGCGCCTCAATGTGACGCGGTAGACCCACATTGGGGAGCACCTCTATGTTACGCGGCAGACCCGCAGTAATCAACAGGAGGAGTACCTTAGTAGTCCAAGGATAGTAGGAAGCACCTCTGTGTGAAATGGCAGCCCACTGTAGTCGATAAAGGAGGGTTTATCCTTCATCTGAGGTGTTTGAAATTTTACTTGTTATTATCCCTATAGAATCATGTGGTTGGCTATCAGCTTCCATAAAAATCCTTTTCGGGTCAGCTGCATAATTTTGTTTCTTAGAGTTATATACCTGGTGTGAGGTGTGTCTTTTACATTGTGATATTATCTCCCTCGTGGAACGGTTGGGTTTGGGGATTTTTAGTTGGTCCTCATGTATCCTTATGATTGAGAAGGATTTACTCAACGACTTAGGTATGTGTATGGGCATATACATAACCAGGGTTGATAGTTGTATTCATGCATTGGGGTTTATCCTTTGTGGATTTTGTGAGACCATATAGGGTCTTGGGGTTCCTGTAGAGTATTGATATAATCACCCCCGAACGGGATATGACTGCAACTTATTTTTTTTGGTTTAGATGATAGACAGCTCTAACTGAGGATGAGGGTACAAGGACTGGAGGTAGCTCGGAGGTGGACCATAGATGAGTTGTACAACATATTCTACTGTTCGAGAGCTATACCTACCCTTCATGTCAGATCCTTTGCTGGTGTTCAATGGATATGTAATCAGTTTTACTTTAACTTTCCATTTTTCTTGTATGTTCATGTTGGGATTTTAATCTGGCCCCTTTACTTTAGGTACAAACATTGTTCACTGCATAGTTTTACTTTTTGCTTTTATCCTGCTTTGTTCTTAGTAGTGTGAGTTACATATTTTAAATGCAATGTATTCCTGTTTTTAGGGAATACACATTTCAGTGATAGTTTCCATCCCCTGGCCTATGGATGGCGGGCGTGGGGTAGTCACGGTACTGGCCCTGAGGGACTGGACATGACAAATGGAATTGCTGATGAATTCCCCAAAACATGAAGACAATCCTTGGATCATGAAGTGATATAATTGATTGTGCTAATCCATGAAACATTATGACTCCTATAATTTATATTCTAGAATAAAGGTCAGGAGTGTAATATTCTATGATTTTCCACAACACATATTTTACAAAAAATCAATGATGAAATACACAATATAGGTTACCACTACAATTATTCATATATACAAAAACTGTAATAGAATTCACCCATAATTAAAAATTTCACTAATATTATATATATATCAAAAGGGTTTATTTCTATGTGTGTTCCTTAAAATATCATTAATCATTATAATATCACATTATGTAATACATAAAATGGTGTTTCAGTGAATTTTAAATAATGATAAATGTTAATCACATAGTCCTATGATGGTATACATAACAATAATTTAATATTACAAGGTGACATATGTAATTCAAAATGTTAATTGAACCTTTATTCCAAATATAAGATGTTATCTCATGCAATAAAAATTAATTAGAATCATGGGATCAACCTGTTACTGATATAATATCAAAAATTATTTTCAATATTCTAAAATATACACATAGGTATGAAATGAAATGAATTTTTACTAAATTACGAACAATACAATATTTATAAGGATTATTAATAGAAAATCTGACATGATATTGCAAACCAAGTATAGGAAGATTATTGTTCAATAATTATAATGAATCATATCTACCATTTTATTTAAATATGATTTCCAATTTTTATTTTAATTTTTGGATGTTTTGGATTATCATCATCCTTATCCCTTAGATTGGGGAATTATTTCCATAATGAATAAACACCCTTCACTTGAAACATTGTGGTCTGGGTGGTCAATTAGTGGGTTTCCTTGTAGTTTCCATTACCCCAAATAGAAATTTAATTAAATTTTGACATTCAGGAGATTTTTAACCTTCCATTATTCATTTAATGAACACCAATTCTCTATTAAAAACATTTCCTTTGATGATACTTCCCATATTTTTTCCCTAAATAAGGAAACAATTTCATTCCAACTTTTGGGTATACATCAGACTCGGTCTTCTATTTTATATAATTAGAATAGGAATGGTTGGAATATATTATTTCCATATCTACTTTTATTTAAAATTATCATACTTCATCATATCCCATAATTTAACACCCAAAGATTCCATATTACGTTATCTCTTCAAATAAATTCAATAACTTGCGCAACATGCAACACAGAGTATGAGCACACCAAAACATACTCAACTGGCCATTCAAAAAGTGGATATGAATACTGTTAACTGAATTTGGAATTTTATATACTCCATAAAATTTTATAATCTATATTATGTGTTTCTCATACATAATATATGAAAAAATTCATTTTTTTAAAAAGATATATTTTTCAAAAAATGAAATATTAACACCGTTTAATGGAGAAACCTTTTTAAATCCAATATTTGACACATTTAAATATTCAATTTTACAAAATAAACCTCTTCATTAGAATCAGGACATAAAAATTTAGCTTCGTTAATTTTTTTGGGTTTTCAGATAACATTCATTTTTGGGTGAATAGTGAAAAATACTAAATTTTAACTCATAACAACTTTTTTAATAAAAATAATCTATATTGTTCAATTATAAATTTGAATGATTTTTATGTATAATGAGATTATATGTTTATAATTTAATACAATTTTGATAATTATTAGTTATTTCAAATTTAAATTTGACATAAACACATGTCAATCTTTTGATAGATTTTAGTTTTTAGAAACCCGCTTTTTTGTTTTGAAAGTGGGAATTAATTTTAAATTAATAAATGAAACTTATATGTTTTGAATTTTATAAATTATACTTTATTTTGGAATTTGAAATATCAAAATTAGCTTGAGGTGAATTTTTGTTATTTTTCTAAAAACTTTCAATTTTTGATGAATAGTGAACAAACACAGCGTTATTGGTTAAAATAGACATATTATTTAAGTAATTAGTTATTTTATTGTATTTTATTTTTTGGTCAAAATGGATACATAATTCATATATATTTTCAACTTAATTAATTGGAGTAATTTTATAATCTGTTTATATATATATATATTTTTAACGAACTTTTTACCCTATTTTACCCACCTCTTAGAAACATTTCCAAATTCATATAAAACATAATGTTACCACTTATGTGAATTGAATTTCAAAACTCTGAGAGACATGGTTAATATCAATATGTAAAATTTTGTTCAATAAGATTAAAATAATTTCTGATAAATAGTAACTTAGATTTTTATTTACCACAGTTAAAAGTAAAAAAGGAAATTAAGGGTAAAAATTATAACATAATTACATAAAACATGTCCTAATTCAATTGGATAATTTTATTTCAACCAAAAACATCCTTAGATATAAAAAATTATCCCCCTCTAGTTCACATGGATTATTTTAGAACATTTATTGTTATTTAATTTAAATAAAAGTTAAAAGTGTTAAATTCAAGGTTTCATAACTAAAACATTTTTAATATAGGGTTATACAAAAGATAAATATGAATATAAATATTAATTATAAATCTAAAACTATTACCTACATAACGGTATTTTATCTAATATTTTTAGACATTAGACAATTAATGTTATTTGTGACATAATTATAATGCAGTAATTACCTTATTAATGAATTATTGAAAGAATTGTTATTATAAATATCCAAATAAATATAATTTGAAAATTTTAATTAACTCCAATAATTTTATAGGGTAATATGACATGTTAGGGTCGATTAAATGATTTTTTCTGATGTAATCATGCTGTTATGACTTAAATAAACATAATCCTAAATAGTGTCAAAATTGACATAAATATTTTTCTAAAACAAATATTATGTTATTAGTTGATATAATATTCCTAAAAATATATGGTTTGGCCAGAGGACATATATAATGACATTTTTATCTTTAATTAACCATTTTTGGTTCTATTTGAAGTTTATAGTTTGTTTATTAACCATATAATATTAAAATACAAAGAGACATGGTAAATGTCAAACTATTTAACTAATAGTTAAATCAAAATTATAAGGCAAAAATGGTCACCAAAACTTGCCTAAAACATATTGGATGAACGGATTTTTACCCATCCCCACCTTATCCTCGAAATAAATAATTTTGGAGCCATTATAAACAAAATATGAATTTATTATAAAATAATATTCCAATCATTTCCTAAGGTGCCCCTCACTGCCCTTATAAAAGGTCACTAAACCTTCTATCAAATACACATATCCAATGCCATTTGGCTCAGCAACCCCCTACCCAAATATCCTCCCAACTTCCCTAAGTTCATCTAAGAGGCATTACTTTGGTCAGAAATCCATCCTAAGGAGCAGTTTCGATCAAATAAAAAGGAAGAACCCGAAAAGGGGTAAATTTTTCATAACATCTTTCAAGTTATTTTCATCATCAACTTCTTCTTTCCTTGTTGTTTCAATTATAAAATAAAAACTCTTGTATATTTGATATATTGTGATGTCATTATAAATATAGTACAACCATATTCATTATTCTATCCATCTTGTGAATGGCATGTCACCATATGTGCATACATATGGCTTACCGTCTCCACATCGTGGTGTAGTTGTTACTCAATACATTATATTTGGATGGGTAAACTAATACAAAAAATGGGCGACAGAAGCACCACCATATATCAATGCTAAGAAAAAAAACTGTGATAAAGAAACCCTGTATCAGTGCTAAAATTATAGTGCTGATACTGGGAATCTTTATCAGTGCTTTTCTAGCACTATTAAAGGTCATATTTATCAGTGCTAGAAAAGTGATGATAAAGAAGCCTTGTAACAGTGCTACAATTTTAGCACTAATAATGGGATGTATTATCAGCAATATTCTAACACTGATAAAGAAGCCCCATTATCAGTGCTAGAAATGTGTTGATAAAGCTTCCCAGTATCAGTGCTTACATTTTAGCTCTGATACCGGGTAACCATTATCAACGATAAAAAAGCGCTGATAAAGAAGGCATGTATCAGCGCTAAAATGTTAGCACTCATATAGGGAGGATTAATCCGTTCTTTTTTGGAAGTGATAACGAGGCCCTTTATTAGCACTAAAAAAGCATGGATAAAGGATCCCTTTATAAGCGCAAAAATTTTAGCATTGAAAAAGGTTTCCATTATCAGCGCCTTTTTAGCGCTGATAAAACTATAGTCCCATATTTTATAAAATCGTTCACACAGTGTCCTCGGTTAATCATGACCTAAATCTCTCATGTTACTGTAATACTACGACTCCCCTCCACTGCCCCCCCGATCTTCGAGTTACCAGACCTCTGCCACCCCCGATCATCTCATTATCAGACTTCCTCCACCACCGATCTTCACATTGTTGGATCTCCACCGCTACTCCTTCTCCTAATCCCCCCCTCTAACCCATTGGCAGATCCTCCTCCTCGCAAATCTGAAATCTACTCCTGTTCACTCGAAACTACACCCCGCAAACCCTACTCCTCCATTTCTCTTCAGTTGGCAGCTCCTCCCGTGCACCTCCTCCCATGCACCTCCACCTATAAAAGTTTCCAAGTGTGTGGTAAGTGATTTAATGATTTAACATTATTAGATTATATTTATATTATTTCTTAGTTTCATGAATGTGTTCTATGGGTTACTTTGTTTGGTTTGAAATATTTTTTGGAATGGTTTTGAGATCCACAAGTGAAGAATTTTTTTCTAAAGGAATGTTTTTATGTTTCATGTTTTCTTTGTTGAGGTGTTTCCTAAATATATTTTATGTCTTGTGTGAATGGTGTGAAATGAATAGAGTTTCCAAAGAGAATTAATGGATTGAATGAGTTGAATGTGGATTTTATAAGTGAAATTCATTTGTGTTGCATGTTTTATTTTTTTAACCTGATATGTGTCTTTGAATTTTGAATGTGATTTGAAACATGTTATAAAATGGATATTATGCGAGTATGAAATTGAAAGGGGATTTTTTCATGGAAATCATTGGATTCCAAATCTATATTGCATGGAATTATTAAATATTTACATATCGTACAGACATTAAACCCACTTGAAGAGGGTTTTACATGTTATCAATACCCTGTGTAGTGGAATGGAATAATAAATTTTGATAGGTACCAAATCATAGTAATATTATTAAATAACAATTGGATCCTAGAAACATATATTAGGAACAAAAAAACTTCATGTAGTGGATTAATCTCCAGTATGAACTGATGTGGGTCATGCGACGATGAGAGGCACCCATTCCATTTCATTTTCTTTAGTGTATGTTTTATTTGATAATGGTTCCCATCATTATTTCATATAAACCTTAATATAGAGCTACATAAACTTATACTCGATCTCATGGATAATGTGATATAGATTGTACCATCTCTCTAGATAAAGTGGGAGTAAGGTCTTTGATTCCTCTCTCATGATTTCTCTTATTTAGAGATTTAAATAATATGATATTTTTTTTGTTCTTAAAATGATTTCCCAATATGTTATTCTCAGAATGGACTGACTAGTTTCTAATAAATCTTTGATTTACTATCATCATCGGTGGGTGCCCTTCCCTGCCCCCAATGGGTAATTCCATGTTTTCAATAGAAAATCAAACTTGATGTCTAGCCGAGCGAGAACTCTTCTTCCATAGATGAGTGGGATGATATCCTTTTATGCTATTCAACTGGAGTAGGAAGCATATTATAGTGAACATACCCTAGTAGCTATTGAATTTCCAAAAGTGTTTGCTTTATTATTTTTTGGCCTACCACTAAAGAGTGGGTTGAGATTTTTGTGTGACTATGTAATTATTATATTTTCTTATTATTTCTTACACACTACCACTTGAGTTGAGTAACCTGATTGAAATCAATATGGATACTTTTGTTCTAGTGTGGATATGGGTTTTTATGTGTTTGTGACGTGTGTGTGTGGATATATGGGTATTTAGGCATGATGATATTTGATGTAGTGCAGAGACCTAGGAGTGGTAGATGTATCATTCTTGATTAGTCTTGTGTTTCGACTGGGGTGATTTGAGGAAATAAAATTGAATCTAAAGTAATTATATTTAATGAATTCCATATTGTAGACATTAGGAGAATACATTCTTTACATATAGATTTGGATACTAGTTTTCATCCATATGTATTTTAGGTTGGTGAGGTATAAAAGGATAGACTTGTTGACCATAGAAGGTTTGACCCAATAGATGAGGATTAGCCATAGAGGATGATGTCGTGTGAGTTTTACCATCTTTGACGCAAGTGATTATCCCCACAAACCCCTTTGTTTTTGGAAACTGTATTGATTTTTATTGGGGGTCTATCTTGGTTCTGTTGATTTCAAAATATTTATTAAAAATGGTTAGGCTCTATTAATCCTTATTTTTATAATGAATTAGTTCTCTTATAATGTATTTGGAAGTCTTGTTTTGTGTAATTGAACCATAAATACTAATATTTGAGATTCAAATAGGATAGATATGAATAAAGATTGGATGGATGCTAATCATTTGACAATAGAGTATGAGAACAGAGTGAAAGAGATTATAATGTTTTCAAAGGATCACACAAATGATCCTTGTCAAATCCTTTGTCCATTTTTATGTTTTTTTTCTTGAATACTTATTCAAGAGGAGTTAGAAGAAGATTTGATATATAATGAAATAGATCATAGTTATAAATGTTGGAATAAACATGGAGAAAAAGAGAATGTAGCTTCTGGGTGGTATAAAACTACATTTTATGGATCATTAGATATGAATAAAAATATTGATAATGAAGAACACCGTATAGAGGATGTGATTATATATGGTAATGATGATGATGATCATATTGTGGAAATGTCAAATACAATTGAAGATGAACACCATGATTTCACAAAATTGATTGAGAAGTTAAAGAGAGGTGCAAAGATGCCATGGTATAATGGTTTCACTAAATATACATCATTGTCAGCTGTACAAAAGTTGTGTAATTTGAAAGCAATAAACAGATGGAGTGATGTTAGTTTTACAGAACTACTTGCTCTCTTGAATGACATGCTCCGAGAAGATAATGAGTTTCTAAGCCAGACATATGAAGCTAAATGAAGGCTACGCTCGATGGGTATGATTTCATAAACAATACATTCATGCCCGGAAGACTGAATATTTTTTCTCAAAGAGAAAAAATCACTCACAGAATGCCCAAAGTGGGATGCATCTCGATACAAGAAAGATGAATCCAATCCTACGCAAGTTGTATGGTACTTTCCAATCATTCCATGGTTTATGCGTCTATATGGAAGTGAAGAAACTACAAGACAATTGTCATGGCATGCAGATAAAAGAAATAAAGATGGAAAAGTTTGTCATCTGGCTAACACTCATCAATGGAAGAAAATTTATCATGAGTATACTGAATTTGGAAAAGATCTGAGAAACCTTCGTCTTTCTTTATCTACAGATGGAGTGGATCCTTTTGGTTTTCAAACCATCACTCATATTACATGTCCAATTATGTTGTTAAATTACAACTTGACACCCTGGTTATGCATGAAGCGGAAATTCATCATTGTATTTATGCTTATATCGGGACCAAAACAACAAGGTAACGATATTGATGTTTATCTGGCTCTCTTGATCTAGGATTTGAAGTTATTGTGTGATTAAGTTGTTATGTTGTTTGATTCTTATAAAAGTGAATAATTCACATTGAGTATAATGTTGTACAAGACAATAAATGATTTCTCTGCTGATAGAAATTTTTCCGGCTATAACATGCAAGGAAATAAAGGGTGTACCATATGCAAAGAAGATACAGAATCAATTAGGTTGAAACATTAATCGAAATATGTGTTTCTAGGATAATGTATATTTCTACCTCATCGGCATAAGAACCGGTCATGGACGACATCATTCAATGGATGTTCAGAATAACGTGCAGCACCATCTCCAATAATAAGTGATTAGCTATTTGAGAAAGTAAAATATGTGCACACTGATTTTGGTAAACCATTTTGGAAAAACCTTACGAAAATCGGTTGGAAAAAGATATCAATTGTTTTTAAATTACCATACTAGAATTGTTTGTATGTCAGACATTTTATTGATGTGATGCATGTGGAAAAAAATGTATGTGACAGTGTTATTGGAACGTTGCTAAATTCCCCTGGAAAAACAACGTATGATATTAAGGTAAAGTTGGAAATGGTTGAAATGAGAATACGAGAAGAGTTAGATTCCGTGAAGGGTGAAAATCGAATGTTTCTTCCTCCAGCTTCTTATACTCTTTCTCGGAAGGAGAGGTATAAGTTTTTAAACATCTTCAATGATGTCATGGTTCTAGAGGGGTATTCATTAAATATCAATAACATTGTTTCAATGAATGATTTGAAGTTAGAAGGTTTGAAATCACATGACTGTCATGTTTTGATGCAAGATCTAATTCCTATAGTTTTACGGTGCATTTTTTTCAAGAATGTTCACCATACATTAACCAAACATTTGTTCATTTTCAAAGCTATATGTAGAAAATTTTTAGACCCAAAAAAATTTCCATCAATGAAAAAATAATTTTTTATCATATTATGTGAATTATATATGTCCTTCCCACCAACATTCTTGATATGATGGTTCATATGAAGATTCACATTGTGAGAGGGATTACAATTTTTGGTCCGATGCACTATAGATGGATGTATCATGTTGAATGGTATATGAAAATATTTTAAAGGGTACGTCATAATCGAATTTGTCTAGAGGGTTGTATAGTGAAGAGATATATTTTTGAGGAAGCCATTGAAGTTTGTACCGAATACCTATCGGATGTGGAATGCATTGGTCTCTAGAAATCTCATCACATTGGACGCATTGAGGGTGAGGTAATTTCTATATGAGATGTTGTGACAATTATTTTTACAGATTGGGAGCAGGCCCACCAGTATGTTTTTCATAACAGTTGAGAGTTTTCTCCATATATTGGAATTCACAATGAAATTATTATGAAGTTTAATCCATCAAGGGATGAAAAATGGTTAGAAAATTCACATAATCAGCATTTTATAGGATGGTTTCAGGACCATATTTTTAAAAAGTTGGATGAAAATCTAAATTCAATTTTAGAACGACTTCGATGGCTAGCTATCAGACAAAGTGTGTGTGTATTATCTTACAGTGGTTATGTAATTATTGGTTATACATTCTATATAGATGATCCTAATGAAGATAGTACCATGAAAAATACTGGAGTTACAATAGTGGCTGAAGTGATGCATGTTTCTGGTTTTAAGGACAAAAATCCACTTTATGCAAATATGTCATATTTTGGCATTATCAAACTAATATTGGAGTTGGATTATACGACATTCCATTTGCCGATTTTTCAATGAAAATGGGTTGATAAAAACAGTGCTATAAAAATAGATGAATGAGGATTTTTGAATCATGATTTTAGTAAAGAAGGGTACAAAAACGAATGGATTATAATGGAATCACAAGCGGTACCAGTTTTTTATGTTACAGATCCCGCAAACTGAATGTGGTCGAGTGTTTTGTTATAGTCCAAAATAACTGAAGGTTCCGATGAAAATTCAGTTGAGGACGATTCTTTTAGCGGTACGTTGAAATCATTTCGTAGCGGTCCCAATGCAGATGATGTTTTGTATGTTAGAGGATACCAGAATGAAGGGATTTGTATAATCGATAGAGGTGTTGAATACATTTAGCCTTTGAAAAAAAGAAAGAGTGTTCAATAAACAGGTAATATTTTTTTTAATATAGATCTTGTTATCACATGTTATTATCTTATAATTACTGAATTTATGTAATCTAAATTAACTGTTAAATCACTTTTGAAGATAATGACTTCTTCGCATTCTAGTGAACCTAACCTTGAGGATGAAAAAGTATCTTAATCTACTCTTATTGTGGTTGTTGTTGCTCCTCTTGCGGCTGCTCACAGTGCAGAGCAACAACAAGTTTCTGAACATCTTGTCACTCCAACTATTGAGGTCCAACAACCATCAGAAAATTCTGTTTCTACCATTTCGGATGAACATATAGATGAGGTTTATATCGATGAAATGGTCGGGATTGAAGGACCAATGTCACAGAAAACACAGGTGCGTCGTAGTTTGATGGTGTTATCCAAACTTCTTAAGAAAAATAGAAAAGGCATCAAATTTGATGTCGGATTGATTGAACGAGGACAACATGTGAATCCCAACAAGTCTATGTTTAGTAGTTACATTGGATTTATCACTCGTCAACACGTGTCAATTGACATAGATTCATGTCACCATGTTGTGTCTGAGCTGAATGCTGTGATATGAGAAGAAATTACGGTAACAATATTAATTTATTTCCTTAATTTACATGAAAATAAAATAGTGATACAATGTCTTACTCTTCTGAATCTCTTGAAGAGTACAATTATATTAAACGATTCTCCCAAGGATTATGTACTAGGGCATGCAGGATGAATTAATCTAGGTTTTCGCACTATTTTAACAAGATGTAACCTGAAATATTCCAAAGCTAAAATAAACCGAAACCCACCCATTATCTACACTGACCAGATAACCCAATAATCATGTGATTCGTTTATTAGCCGCTGTGGGGATGAGAAATTTTAGGTACATTGTGGGTGATAATACGTTGTTTGAGGATACATGTATTAATCACTTTTAATGTCAATATTTCATTTATAAAATAGTAACTTTGTATTGAAAAGGGGAATGCACATCAAAACCAACATACCCCTATCGTAAAGCATGGATGGGGTATGCTTCACTCGAAAAGAAAATGGTACATATTTTAAATTTATAGTATTTTTTTTAGGGGACAATGAACTACATCAAAATTATCTTTCTATGTTTATAAGTATATTGATGAGTCTAAAACAAAAGACACATCCATCCCACGTCATGTACTATTGAAGGAGGCAGATGTGAATAAGGAAGGGAATCTTGTAGATGCGAACACACAAAAAGTGTGGGAAATATGTGTAAGTATGACACGACGATAAAACTAATTTTTTAAAATTTCTGTTACTTAAAAATAATCAGTTATTTTCTTATATCAGACAGTCTCAAGAATCAGCTAGTCCTATAGTGGGTATAGACCTATTATCGACGGGTTTGAAGCAGCTAGAACAATACGGTCGTGTCAGAGGTGTGGGGTTTGGGGTGACACCCTGAGTATGTATTACGAAGAAAAAAATAGATAATAGAGATGAAAAATTGAATCAAATGAGAAAAGGACTAGAAACCCATGAAGAAAGATTTCGATGGCAGGGAGAGTTTCTAGATTCATTTATGGGTTGGAAGCATGGAGAAGACATAACTCAAGAACAACATGTGTGTGAAGATCCCCACCCACACCCCACTAGCTTTGTGGATAGCCATTCTCCTCAAAGAGCTCTCTTAGCTGTGGTAATCAATATTCTAATAATTGTTCTCATGAAATGTGAATCAGACAAACATTGATGATTTTCTTGTATTGATCTTCTATAGGGTGATAATGATTGTGATTTATATCTTTCAACACCAACCTATCACATTGTAGTGAGGGCTATAGTGTTTAACATCCCAGATGACATGCTGCATAATAGAACACTTCTGAAAGATCATCTGAAAGTGATGATTACTATAGCTCATGAGCCAAATACAGATCTACCTATTCCACTTGATAATGATAATATTCATACAGTCGAAAAGGCTATTGGGACATTCATTGCTTGGTCATCACAACCTGTAAGAGTACATGCTGTCAAAGAGTTATTTATTTCTGTTTTTTTCATGCTAAACGTTTTACTATTAATGAAAAATGGGTCTAAACCAATGAATGTTATTATAGACGGAGAAAGGGATGGGGGTGACAAACATCGGATCAAAACCATCTAGAGGATTGACCAACTGATCCCAAGGAGATACTAAAATCACAATAACACCACCTGTTCTCTATCCACATTAACAAGCATTGAAGACACATGTGGAAACAAAGATAAGAGGTGGTAGTAGTCATATAGTGGTTTTTGAAGATAATATATACATAGATAAATGTCAAGATTTCGTTGTTGATAAAAATTTAAAGGGTATCCTTGAAAACAGTTGGCTAGGCATCACAATTGTAAATATATATATGAGGTATGTTTTCCTGAATTGATTTTCTAAAAGCTGGTCTAATTTGAAAATTATAACTAAATGCATTTTATATTTCTGAAAGACATATATATGAAAAACACTTGAAGGAATTTTCTCATGAGCCAAAATTAGGGCTCATTAGTCCTCATACTACTTCAACACATCTAATGAAATTAGAGCCATCAAAAAGTAATAAAATAGTGAACGGCTTGCTGAAAACATTTGAAAGCAAGATTACAGATGAAAGACAATTACTAATACCAACCATGCATGGGTAAAACTCTATGATTATAGAATAACAATTATATTTTTACTTGTTTTATTACTTATTCATTTTTGTGTTTTTTGGAATCATTGGATGCTAATTGTATTGAACTTAGATTCTCTGAAGATTTTTTTCTGGATTAAAAGCATGGATATCCATCAAACCAACCACACTTGATGGAGTTTGTTAATCTGTAAGACACTACATCCTACATTTTAGGACTAAACATAAAGTAATATAATTTAGATTATCTTTTAATGAGGATTCTTTTATGATAGTGTGGTGTATCATTATCGTCTAAAAAGGAATGAGTATAGTGGCTAATCATAAGGAGGCGAGCAAGTACAACATCTTGGAAAATTTCAGGGTATATATAAATAAATTTTACTATCCATACACATCTCAACACAAGTTACTTATTCTCCTATTGAATAATTTTTTTCTGTGTCCAAAAAAACAAATGATAATGATTTCAATAATTATGATTGTATATTTATGAAATAGATCATTTTACATCAACAAACTAGCATCCCTAAAGTTGTATTTTCAAAAACAACTACTAGTTCTTTTAATTTATTTATTAATTCATTATTTTTATATTGTGATGTACTACTATTAATGCCAAAAATACTCACACTCACAAGACAATATAGATTTTTTTTGAAATGAGTGGGTCTCATACTTGATGGAAGATTGAATACAAATATCATGAAGATCTGAGTTGGGGATGGGTACAATTGGCGGTCATTTTTGAGAGGGGTTAAGGGGATCATAAGATGAAACATTGTTGTATGTAAATGTTCGTAGGTAAATTGTAATTGGTATTAAATATAACACCCATTCTCTAATGAGTAATTTTATCATGTTAACATATGATATTCACTAGAAACATGCAAGAATGATAAACCACTCAAAATGTCTATCTCTTGTTTAAAATGGACACAATTTTAAGTGAAAATAACAATTGTCCTACAAAAATCCAACCAAAAAAATTTAGATTGTCTTGATCCATTATGATAATGATCCATGGGTCCTTTGTGGTTTGTATGAGTCAACCCTCCCTTAATCATAGTCATGGTGTGACCGATATCATTCAAAGGGTCTCTCGTTTCTTTAAAATGGAAATTATTTTAAGTGAAAACAACAACTGACCTATAGAAATCTGAACAAACACATTCATATTTTCTTAATCTTATAGGATAATGATCCAAGGGTTTTTTGTGATGTGTACAAGTCAACCCCGCCTCAATCCAAGGCTCACTGTGGCCGGTATCACTCAAAGTGTCTCTCATTTTTTTAAAATGGACACAATTTTAAGTGAAAACAACAACTGACGTACGGAAATCTGACCAAACACATTCGGATTGTTCTTTTCCTTTAGGAAAACGATCCATTGGTGTGTTAAGGATATGTACGAGTCAACCCTGCTTCTATTCGAGGAACGGTATAGAAGTTATCACTCAAAGAGTCTCTCTTTTCATTAAAATGGAAACAATTTCAGGTGAAAACAACAACTGACCTACGGAAATCTAACCAATCACATTTGGATTGTCTTGATCTTATAGGAGAACAATACATGGATTTATTTTGACATGTACGAGTCAACCCCATTTCAATCTGAGGCACGGTATAACTGTTATCACTCCAAGTGTGTCTCTTGTAAAAAATGCATACAATTTTAAGGAAAACAACAAAAGACCTATGGAAATCTAACCAAATGCATTCAGATATTGTTTATCTTTCAGTATAACAATACATGGGTCCTTTACAACATGTACGAGTCAACCATGCATCAATCCGAGGCTTGGTGTGGCCAGTATCACTCAATGTGTCTCTATTTTGTTTAAAATGGACACAATTTTAAGTGAAAACTACTACTGACCTGCAAAAATTTAACCCAACACATTTGGATTGTGTTGATACTATAAGATAACGATCTATATTTCCTTTGTGATTTGTAATAGTTAACCCTACATCAATTTGAGGAACATTGTCGCCGATATCACTCAATGTGTCTCATTATTGTTTAAAATGGACACAATTTTAAGTGAAGACAACAACTTACCATGTAAAATCTGACCAAACACATTCTGATTGTATTTATCTTATAGGAGAATGATCTGTTGGTTCTTTGAAACGTGTACAAGGAAACCTTGCCTCAATATAAATCACGGTGTGTCCGGTATCACTCAAAGTGTCTCTCTTTCATTTAAAATGGACAGAGTTTTAAGTGAAAACAACCACTGACCTACGAAAATCTAACCCAACACATTCGGATTATCTTGATCTTGTAGGATAATGATCCATGGGTCCTTTTTAATGGGTACCAATCCTCCTTGCCTCAATCTGAGGTACGGTGTGGCTGGTATAACTCAAAGTTCCCCCCTTTCGTTTAAAATGGACACAATTTTAAGTGAAAACAACAACTGACCTACAGAAATCTGAGGAAACTCATTCGGATTGTGTTTATCCAATAGGAGAACGATCTGTGGGACCTTTGACACGACTACGTGTCAACCCTGCCTCAATTAGAGGCCCTCTGTGGCATGTATCTGTAAAAGTGTCTCTCATTTTTTTTAAAATGGACACAATTTTAAGTGAAAACAACTACTGACATACAAAAATCTGAACAAACAAATTGGGAATGTGTTGATCATTAAGGATAACGATACATGAGTGCATTGGGGACATGTACGAGTCATACATGCCTCAATCCGAAGAACAATTTAGCCGGTATCACTCAAAGTGTCTCTCTATTGTTTATAATGGACACAATTTTAAGTGAAAACAAAAACTGACCTATTAAATTCTGAATAAATGCATTTGGATTTTCTTGATCCTAAAGGAGAATGAACCATGGGTCTTTTTCGATGTGTACGAGTCATCCCCACCTCAATCTGAGGCACGATGTGGCCAGTATATTTCAAAGTGTCACTCTTTTATTTAAAATGGACACAATTTTTAGTGAAAACAACAACTGGCCTACGGAAATCTGAACAAACTCATTTGTATTCTGACGATTCTATAGTTAAATGATCCATGGGTCCTTTTCAACATTTACGAGTCAACCCCGCGTTAATCGGAGGCATCCTATGGTTGGTACACTCAAAGTCTCTCTCTTTTTTTTAAATGGACATAATTTTAAGTGAAAACAACAAATGATGTACGGAAATCTGACCAAATTCATTCAGATTGTGTTGATCCTTTTGAAGAATGATCCACAGGTGCATTGGGGATGTGTATGAGTCAACCACACCACAATCCGAGGCACAGTTTAGCGGATATCACTCAAAGTGTCTAATTTTTTTAAAATGGACACAATTTTAAGTGAAAACAACGTCTGATATACGAAAATATGACCAAATGCATATAGATTGTCTTGATTCATTAGTATAAAAGTTCATGGGTTCGTTTGGAAAGTGTATGGGTCAACCCTGCTTCAATCTGAGGCACGATTTATCCGGTATCACTTAAAGTGTCTCTCTTTTGTTTAAAATGGACACAATTTTAAGTTAAAACAAAAACTGACCTATGAAAATCTGATCAAAAACATTCTTATTATCTTGATCCTATAGGAGAACGATCCATGGGTCCTTTGAGACATGTAAAATTTAACCTCGACTCAATCTGAGGCACGTTTTGGCCGGCATCACTCAATGTGTCTCTCTTTTGTTTAAAATGGACTCAATTTTAAGTGAAAACAACAACTGACCTATGAAAATATGTCCAGACGCATTAGTATTGTCTTGATCCTTTAGGAGAACAATACATGGGTATTTTGAGAAATATATGATTCATCCCCACCTCAATACAGGGCATGGTGTGGCCGGTATCACTCAAGGTGTCTCTCGTTTTTCTAAAATGGACACAATGTTATGTGAAAAAAACAACTGACCTACGAAAATCAGACCAAATGCATTCGGATTGTGTTAATATTATAGGATAATGATCCATTTGTCCTTTGCGACGTGTACGAGTCAACCCCACCTTAATCTGAGGCACAGTGTGTCTGGTGTCACTCAAATTGTCTCTCTTTTGTCTAAAATGGACACAATTTTAATTGAAAACTAAAACTGTCCTACAGAAATCCGACCAAATGCATTTAGATTCTATTGAACCTCTAGGAGAGTGATATATTAGTCCTTTTTGACTAGTACGAGCCAACATGTTCTCAATTCAAGGCATTGTGTGACCGGTATCACTCATAGGGTCTCTTTTTTGTTTAAAATATACACAATTTTAAGTGAAGACAACAATTGACCTACATATATCCGACCAAAGACATTCAGATTGTCTTGATTCTATAATAGAACGATCCATGGGTCCTTTGAGATGTGTACAAGTCAACCCCACCTCAATTTGAGGCACAGTGTAGCCGGTATCACTCATAGTGTCTCCATTTTTTTAAAATGGACTCAAATTTAAGTGACAACAACAACTGACCGATGAAAATCTGACCTAACACATTCATATTGTCTTGATCTTATACGAGAAAAATACATGGGACATTTATGACGTGTAGGAGTCAACCCCACCTCAATGTGAGGCATGGTGTGGCCGGTATCACTAAAAGTATATCTCTTTTGATTAAAATGGACACAATTTGAAGTGAAAACAACAATTGACCTATAGAAATCCCACCAAATGCATTTGGACTGTGTTGATCCTATAGGAGAACAATTCATGGGTCCTTTAAGACATGTAAGAGTTGACCCCACCTTAATATGGGGCCCGATGTGGCCGGTATCACTCAAAGTGTCTCTCAATTTTTTTTAAATGGACACAATATTAAGTGAAAACAACTAATGAAGTATGAAAATCAGACCTAACACATTGTTATTGTGTTTATACCTAAGTACAATGATCCACAGGTGCATTTAGGCCATGTATGAGTCAACCCTACCTTAATCTGAGGCACATTTTAGCTGGTATCACTCAAATTGTCTCTCTTTTGTTTAAAATGGACACAATTTTAAGTGAAAACAACAACTAACCTATGAAAATCGGATGAAATGATTTCGGATTATCTTGATCCAATAGTAGAACGATCCATGGATCATTTGAGACATGTAAGAGTCAAGCCCTCCTCAATCCAAGGCTCAATGTGGCTGGTATCACTCAAAGTGTCTCTCTTTTATTTAAAATGGACACAATTTTAAGTGAAAACAACAACTGACCTAAATAAATCTGACCAAACACATTTTTATTGTGTTGATCATATAGTATAATGATGCAAGGGTAATTTGTGATGTGTATGACTCAACCCTGCCTCAATCCGAGGCCTTATTTGTCCAGTACACTCAAAGTGTCTCTCATTTTATAAAAATGAAGACAATTTTATGTGAAAACTACAACTAACATACGGAAATCCAACAAAACACATTCTGATTGTGTTGATCCATTAGATGAATGATCCGTGGGTGCGTTAGGGACATGTACAAGTCAACCTCGCCTCAATCCGAGGCACGGTTTAGCCGATATCACTCAATGTGTCCCACATTTTTTTAAAATAGACACAATTTTAAGTGAAAACAACAACTACTTTATGAAAATATGAAAAAACACATTTATATTTTGTTGATTCATTGGTATGAAAATCCTTGGGTTGGTTGGGGACTTCTATGAGTCAACCCTGATTCAATCTGAGGCACGGTTTAGCCGGTATCACCCAAAGTGTCTCTCTTTTGATTAAAATGGACACAATTTTAAGTTAAAACAACAATTGACCTATGAAAATCTGACCAAACTCATTCAAATTGTCCTGACCCTTTCAGATAAAGTTTCATTGGTCCTTTGGAACATTTAAATGTAAACCCACCTCAATCCGAGGCATGGTGTGGATGGTATCACACAATGTGTCTCTCTTTTGTTTAAAATGGACACACTTTTAAGTGAAAACGACAACTGACCTACGAAAATCTGACCAAACACATTTGAATGGTCTTTATCCTATAGTAGAATAATACATGGGTAATTTGAGACGTCTAAGAGTCAACCCCACCTCAATCCGAGGCACAGTGTGGCCAGTATCACTCAAGGTCTCTCTGTTTCATTTAAAATGGACAAAAGTTTATGTAAAAATAACGACTAACCTATGGAAATATGACCAATTCCATTCAAATTGTGTTGATCCTAAAGGATAATGATGTATGCCTCCTTTTTAAAATGTAAAATCCAACCCCACCTCAATCCGAGGAATGGTGTGGCCGGTATCACTCAAAGGGTCTCTCATTTGTTTAAAATGGACACAATTTTAAGTGAAAACAACAACTAACCTATGGAAATACAACAAAAAGCATTCGGATTGTATTAATCCTTTAGTAGAACAATCCATGGGTCCTTTTTGATATGTACAAGACATCCCGGCCTCAATCCGAGGTATGGTGTGGCCGGTATCCCTCCAAGGGTCTGTCAATTGTTTAAAATAGACACAATTTTAAGTGAAAACAACAAATGACCTACAAAAATCTGATCAAATGAAATTGTATTGTGTTTATCCTATATGTGAATGATCCATGTGTCCTTTGTGACATGTTCAAGTAAACACCGCCTCGATATGAGGCACGATGTGGCCGGTATCACCCAAAGTGTCTCTCTTTTTTTTAAAATGGATTCAATTTTAAGTGAAAACAACAACTGACCTACATAAATATGACCTAACGCATTCATATTAGCTAGATACTATAGGAGAACAATACATTGGTCCTTTGTGATCTGTATGAGTCAACCACGCCTCAATCTGACTCACGGTGTGGCCAGTATCACTGAAAGTGACTCTCTTTTGTTTAAAATGGACACAATTTTAAGTGAAAACAACAACAGACCTACGAAAATCTGACAAAATGCATATGGATTCTCTTGATCATATAGGATAAATATCCATGGGTTCATTTAGACATGTATGAGTCAACCCCGCCTCAATCCGACGAATGGTGTGGCTGGTATCACTCAAATTTTCTCACTTTTGTTTAAAATGGACACAATTTTAAGTGAAAAAAACTACTGACGTGCGAATATCCAACCAAAATCATTTGGATTAAGTTGATACATTAGGAGAACGATCCATGTGTGCATTGGAGACATGTAAGAGACAACCCCTCCTTAATATGAGGCACAGTTTAGCCGGTATCACTCAATGTGTGTCTCATTTTTTAAAAATGGACAAAATTTTAAGTGAGAACATCAACTAACGTATGAAAATCCGACCAAACACAGTCAAATTGTGTTGATCCTTTAGGATAACGATCCATGGGTTCATTGGGGACGTGTATGATTCATCCCCGCCTCAATATGAGGCATGGTTTAGCCGTTATCACTCAAAGTGTCTCTCTTTTGTTTAAAATGGACACAATTTTAAGTGAAAACAAAAATTGACCTATTAAAATCTGAACAAACACATCCGGGTTGACTTGATACTATAGTAAAAGTAATAGTGGGTCTTTTGTGACATGTATGAGTCAACCCCGCCAGAATCCGAGGAACAGTTTGCCCGGTATCACTCAAAGTGTCTCTCTTTTGTATAAAATGGACACAATTTTAAGTGATAACAACAACTGACCTACGAAAATCTGACCAAATGGAATTTTATTGACTTAATCATATAGCAGAACGATCCATGGGTCCATTTCGACATGTATGAGTCAACCCCACCTCAATCTGAGTCACCGTGTCTCCGGTACCACTCAATGTGTCTCTCTTCTGTTTAAAATGGATACAATTTTAAGTGAAAACAACAACCGACCAAAAGAGATCCTCACAGACAAATTCGGATTGTGTTGATCCTATAGTAGAACGATCCATGGGTCCTTTCTGACATTTACGAGTCAATGACTCCTCAATCCAAGGCCTGTTGTGGCTGATATAACTCAAAGTGTATCTTTTGATTAAAATGGACACAATTTTAAGTGAAAACAAGAACTGACCTACGAAAATCTGACCAAACACATTAAGATTGTGTTGATCCTTTAGGAGAATGATCCATGGGTCTTTTGAGACGTGTTTGAGTGAGCCCCACTTCAATCTGAGGTATGGTGTGGCCGGTATCACTCAATGAGTCTCTCTTTTGATTAAAATGGATACAATTTTAAGTGAAAACAACAACTGACCTACATACATCTGACCCAATGCTTTCGTATTGTGTTGAATCATAAACGTTAAAAAGTATCCATGGATCATTATCCAATAAGATCAAAACAATCCAAATCTGTTTGGTCAGATTTTCAAAGATCAGTTGATGATTTGAATTAAAATTCTGTCCATTTTAAACAAAAGAAAGACACTTTTAGTGATACTAGCCACACCGAGCCTTAGATTGAGACGGGGTTGACACATACATGTTGAAAAGGACCCATGGATTTTTCTCTTAAAGGATCAACACAATCCAAATGCTTTTGGTTGGATTATCATAGGTCAGTTGTTGTTTTCACATAAAATCATATACATTTTAAACAAAAGATAGGCACATTGTGTGGTAACGACCACATCGTGCATCGGATTGAGGCGTTGTTGAACCATACACATCACAAAAGACCCACTGACCGGTATCCTATAGTATTAGGACAATAAAAATGAATTTGGTCAGATGATTGTAGGTCTGTTATTGTTTTCACTTAAAATTGTGTCCATTTTAATAAAAATAGGTACACTTTGAGTGATATTGGCCACATCGGGCCTCAGATTGAGTAGGGGTTGACTCGTACACATCAAAAAGGACCCATGGATTGTTCTACTAAAGCATCAACACAATACGAATGAGTTTGGTCCGATTTCCATAGGTCAGTTTTTTTCTAACATAAAATTTTATCAATTTTAAACAAAAGATAGACACTTGGAGGGATACCGGCCACACTGTGCCTCAGATTGAGGCGGGGTTGACTCGTACACATCACAAAGGATCCATGGACCATTTTCATATAAGATGAAGACAATATGAATGCCTTTGGCAGGAAATTTCTTAGGTTCGTTGTTGTTTTAACTTGAAATTGTGTCCATTTTAAAGAAAAGAGAGACATTTTGATTGATAGCAGCCACACCGGGCCTCAAATTGAGGTAGGGTTTACTCGTACACGCCGCAAAGGACCCATGTATTGTTCTCATAAAGGATCAACAC
Organism: Viscum album; assembly: GCA_963277665.1. NCBI lineage: Eukaryota > Viridiplantae > Streptophyta > Magnoliopsida > Santalales > Viscaceae > Viscum > Viscum album. The sequence goes on along the minus strand of OY728130.1, from coordinate 956,038,791 downwards.
AATACGAATGTGTTTGGATTGATTTACGTAGGCCAGTTGTTCTTTTCACTTAAAATTGTATCCATTTTAAACAGAAGAGAGACGCAATTAGTGATACCGGCCACACTATACATCAGATTGAGGGAAGGTTGACTCGTACACGTCTTTGGTCGAATTTCCGTAGGCCAGTTGTTTTTTTCACATTAAATTATGTCCATTTTAAACACAAGGGAGACACATTGAGTGATACCGGAAAAAGAATGTGATAGATTGAGGCAGGTTTGACTCGTACACATCGCAAAGGAATCATGGATCGTTCTCCTATAGGATCAACACAATATGAATGTGTTTGGTCGGATTTTTGTAGGCTCGTTGTTGTTTTCACATAAAATTGTGTCCATTTTAAACAAAATGGAGATAAATAGAGTGATACCAGCCACACTAGTCCTTATATAGACACAGGGTTGACTTGTACCTGTTGAAAAGGACCCATGTATTGTTCTCCTATATGATCAAGACAATCCAAATGTGTTTGGTCATATTTCTGTAGGTCAGTTGTTGTTTTCACTTAAAATTGTATCCATTTTAAACAAAAGAGAGACACTTTGAGTGATACAGGCCACACTGTGCCTCAAATTGAGGTAGGGTTGACTGGTACACTTTAATAAGGACCCATGGATTGTTTACATATAGGATCAACACAATCCAAATGCGTTTGATCAGATTTTCATAGGTCGGTTGTTGTTTTCACTTAAAATTGTGTCCATTTTAAACAAAAGAGAGACCCTTTGAATGATACTGGCCACATCGTGCTATAAAATGAGGCCAGTTTGAATCGTACACATCAAAAAGGACCCATGGATCGTTCTACTAAAGTATAAATACAATCTGAATGCCCTTTTTAGGATTTACGTTGGTCTATTTTTGTTTTCACTTAAAATTGTTCCCATTATAACCAAAAGAGAGACACTTAGAATGATACCGGACACACCATGCCTTGGATTGAGGTAGGGTTGATTTGTAAACGTTGAGAAGGACTCATGGGTAGTTATCTTATAGTATCAAGACAATTTGAATGTGTTTGGTCAGATTTTCATAGGTCAGTTGTTGGTTTCACTTAAAATTGTGTCCATTTTAAACAAAAGTGAGACACATTGAGTGATACCGGCCACACTGTAGATCAGATTGAGGTAGGTATTACTTTTACACGTTTCAATGGACCCATGGATCCTTCTCATATAGGATCAGGCCAATCCGAATGCATTTTGATTATATTTTCGTTGCTCAGTTGTTGTTTTCACTTAAAATTGTGTCCATTTTAAACAAAAGAGAGACACTTTGAGTGATACCGGATAAATCGCGCCTCAGATTGAGGCAAGTTTGACTCGTACATGTCAAAAAGGACCAATGAATCATTCTCCAATAGAATAAACATAATTCAAATTCTTTTTTTTTATTTCTTTAGGTCAGTTTTTGTTTTCACTTAAAAATGTGTCCATTCTAAACAAAGAGAGACACTTTGAGTGATACCGGCCACACCGGGCATCAGATTGAGGCAAGGTTGGCATGTAAATGTCTCAAAGGTCCCAGGAATCATTCTCCAATAGGATAATCAGAAATTGAATGTGTTTGGTCAGATTTTCATAGGTCAGTTGTTGTTTTCACTTAAAATTGTATCCATTTTAAACAAAAGAGATACAATTTAAGTTATACCGGCCACACATTGCCTCATATTGAGTTGGAGTTGAGTCATACATGTCACAATGTACCCATGGATCATTCTCCTATAGGATCAAATCAATAAAAATGTGTATGGCCAGATTTTTGTAGGTCAGTTGTTGCTTTCACTTAAAATTGTGTCCATTTTAAACAAAAGGGAGACACTTTGAGTGATACCGGCCACACAATGCCTCAAATTGAGGCAGGGTTGACTCGTACACATCTCAAAGGACCCATGGATCGTTCTCCTATAAGATCAAGACTATTCGAATTCGTTTGGTCAGATTTTCGTAGTTCAGTTGTTGTTTTCACTTAAAATTGTGTCCATTTTAAACAAAAGAGAGGCACTATGATTGATACTGGCTAAATAGTGCCTTGGATTGAGGCTGGGTTGACTCTTACACATCCCCAATACATCCATGGATATTTCTCTTAAATTATCAACACAATATGAATGTGTTTTGTAAGATTTTTGTAGGTTAGTTGTTGTTTTAACTTAAAATTGTGTCCATTTTAAAAAAATGAGAGACTCATTGTGTGATACATGATAAATCGTGCCTCAGATTTTGGCGGGGTTGACTTTTACATGTCCCCAACGCTCCCATAGATCATTATCCTAAAATATCTACACAATTCGAACACGTTTGGTTGGAATTTTGTACGTCAGTTATTGTTTTAACTTAAAATTTTGTCAATTTTAAAAAAATGATTGAAACATTGAGTGATACCAGCCACAGTGGGACTTGTATTTAGGATAGGTTGACTTGTACATGTCTCAAAGGACCCATGGATAGTTCTATTATATATTAAACACTATCCAAATGCGTTTGGTCGGATTTTCGTAGGTCAGTTGTTGATTTGTTTTAAAATTGAGTCCATTTTAATCAAAAGAGAGACACATTGAGTGGTACCATCCAAACTGTGCCTCAGATTGAGGCAGGTTCACTCGTACATGTCTCTTAGAACCCATGGATCATTTTCCTATTGGATGAAGACAATAAAAATGCGTTTGGTCAGATTTTCATAGGTCAGTTGTCGTTTTCACTTAAAATAGTGTCCATTTTAAACAAAAGAGAGACACTTTGAGCGATACTGGTCACACCATGCCTCGGATTGAGGCATGGTGTCTCGTACGTGTCGCAAGGGTCCCATGGATCATTCTCTTATATGATCAAGACAATAAAAATGCATTTGGTCAGATTTTCTTAGGTCAGTTGTTGTTTTCACTTAAAATTGTGTCCATTTTAAACAAAAGAGAGACACTTTGAGTGATACCGGCTAAACCGTGCCTCAGATTGAGGCCTGGTTGACTCAAACACATCTCAAAGGAACCACAGATTGTTCTCCTATAGGATCAACACAATCCAATTATGTTTGGTCAGATTTCCATAGGTCACCTGTTATTTTCACTTAAAATTGTGTCTATTTTAAACAAAAGAGAGATACTTTGAGTGTTACCAGCCACAACATGCCTCAGATTGTGGCGAGGTTGGCTAATACACATTTAAAAGGACCCATGGATCGTTATCTTATAGGATCAACACAATCCTAATGTGTTTGGTCGGATTTCCATAGGTGAGTTGTTGTTATCACTTAAAATTGTGTCCATTTTAAACAAAAGAGAGACACTTTGAGTGATACCGTTCACACTGTGCCTCATATTGAGGTGAGGTTGACTCGTACATGTTTCAAAGGACCCATGGATCATTCTCCTTGTAACAGCCCGAGATTTTATGAGAATTATTCTTTCTAATTTCATTGATGTCTTGTGATGTACGCTACACCAAATTAGCTTGCACTATACAAAAAAACTTATTAGCTTTCAGTATATGCATCAATATTCTTATCTCTTGTTACACACAATTTCAAGTTCGTTTTGTGGAAATTATTTTAAGCAACATTATTTATAGATTTTGTTTAATGTTTAAATCAAATATGTTTTGATTATGTTATACGCAACACCAAACAGAGCTGTCACTACAGCATCCCTGACTTCGCTTGCATTACACGCAATCAATACCTTCCTCGATAGCGTGTGTAGTACGCAATACCGAGTTTTACAAAACGATATATTATTATAATTTTATTATGAACTAGCCCTTATGAATAGTAATAACCACTTTTTGAAATTGTATAAATTTTATTTTTCAAAATGGACTTCATTTTTCTATTCTGAATATCAAAATTAGCCTAGGGTGATTTTTTTGTATTTTTCTGAAAAAATTAAAATTTTTATGAATAGTGAATACACTAGGTTACTATTTAAAAACCGAATTTTTATATAAATAATTATTTATTTATTTCTAAATTTATTTTAGGTAAAAATTGATACATAATACTTTTATAAGCACATTTTAATTCATTGGAGTCATTTTATAATAATTTTAGACATATAAAAATATTATTGAACTTTTCACCGTCTTTTACCCACCTCCTAGGAGAATTTGAAAATTTACATAAAACATAATTTTACTGCTTCTATGAGTGGAATTTCAAAAATCTGAGAGAAACGGATAATATCAAGGAGTAAAATGTGGTTCAATAGGATAAAAATAATTTTTGGTGAATAGTAACTTTTTACTTTTATTTACAACGGTTAATAGTAAATAGTTTAATTAAGGAAAAAATGATATTATTATTATACTAACACATGTCCTAATTCTATTGGATAAGTTCATTTCGACCAAAAACTACCATAGGGATAAAATAATACCCTTTATTTCCACTTGGATTAGATTAGGACATTTATTTTATTTTATTTAAAGAAGAATTAAAATAGGAAAAATCAATGATTAATAAAAAACATTTTTGATATAGGGTTATACATAAGATAAATTTGACTATAAATAATTATTAGAAATATAAAAATTTTTCCAACATAATTGTATTTTATTTATAATTTTTAGACTTTAAATAATTTAATTTATTTATGACACAATGATGATGCATTAATTACCTTATTAATGAAATATTAACATAGTTGATGTTTTAAATACCCAAATAAATGTAACATTAGACTTTTTATAAATTTCACTAATTTTAAAGGTTATTATGACATTCTATTATTGATTTAATTAATTTTTTTTGAGCTAATCATGCTGTTATGATTTAAAAAAAATCAAGTACCAAATTTTTTTAAATTTGACATAAAATAGTTTTTTAAACAAATATTATATTATTAATTGTTATTGTATTCCTAAAAATCTATGGTTCTGAAAAATGACTTATATAAAAATATATATATTAATAATTAAAAACTTGGGGATCTTTTGGCTTGTTATAGTATATTTATTAACCATATAGTGTTAGAAAACAAAAAAAACATGGTAAAAGTTAAATTATTTAACTTAGAGTTAAATCTAAATGATAAGGATAAAATAGTAACCTAAACTTGTCTAAAATCTATTGGTTGAGTTTATTTCGACCCATCCCCACCTTAGCTTCTAAATAAATCAATTTTAGTCTATTAAAACCCGAATATGACTTTATTATAAAATAATATTTTATGTTTTCCTATGGTGCCACTCTCCTCCCATATAAAAAGGGCACCACTTCCCTCTGCTCTTAACACCCTTTTTAGCCTTGATGCTCGGCCAAACCATATAAATTACTCTTCTCAACCTCTTTAGTTATATCATAGAGGTTTTGGTCTTCTCAAAATACCAACTCTAGTGCCCTAATAAGATGTTTATAGGAGGTGCGTTGAGGAAGAGGTAATCTCTTCTACAGATTCTTTCAAGTTTTCTTTATTCTTCAACTTATTCTTATTTAGTTGTTTCATTATAAAGTAATAACATCAGTATAACTAATATAATGATATGTTATTATAAATATAAAACTACCCCATTTCACCTTCTATCCATCTTACGAAAAATGAAATCCCCGCAGGTGTGTACGTACAGAATACCATCTCCACGCCGTGGTGTAATCTGTTTTTCCACCACCACCTTAATTGGACGGGTACAATGTTGTAAAGATAACTATATATGATTATTATGACATTATACTTATTCTAAGATATTATATCATCCACTACAATTCCATTAAATAAATATTGGAACGATATCATCCCTCGTGCGTACATACGGATTATCGTCCCCACAACGCGATGCGATTCATTTTCCATGTTAACGATTCAAGAATGATTATAAAGTATGTATAATAAGTAATAATAAAATATATGTCATTATAATTCTCCTTGATTTATGTATATATATTTTTATTTCATCTACTTAATTTCATTCAATTCAATAAGGAAACGAAAACAACATTCATTCGTATGTACGGCCTACCGTCTCAAGGAACCGCGAATTTATTTCCATTCATCAATATATTATATGTATGTATATTATGAATAGATATTATATATAAATCAAGATTTATATTATTTAATTATTTAATCATGATCTATGTAATCATATTAATAATTAAAAGTCAAAACACGGACCATAAATGAAACAATTTTACCAAAACGCTGCTTTAACATTGAATTGACAAATGAACAGAAAATATAATGTCATAAGGGAATCATATATGATATCATAAATATTATTATGGTTCTGTTACAATGCAATAATATGTTTAAACTTACTATTCAGATGTCTCGAACACATATGGAAGAAATTGGACATAATGTAAGGGATGATTATTCCAATCTCATTCATATCCGAGATTATTTATTCGTAAGTATTTACTGGGGTTATGTTTATTATCCATGTCCATATGTTCTCAGAATGTTTTCATAAAATGTTTACTTTTCTTCCCTGTATGTTTAAAGACATTTTTATCCTTTTTTAACTTTTACCACATCGTATGGAAGTATTCTTTCTTTTGTTTACCATACGAGGTACTTTTTGACTTTTCTGACAGAAGTACCAGGAGAATGTTTTTTTAACTTATACGGAATGAACGGATTTTTACGGTTTTATAACGCCTTATTTTAATGAATATTACTCTACAAGATTTCATTACTATTTTCATCAAAATAATTTTCCTTTAACATTGCATTAAATTTTTTGAAAAGAAAATGATTTTAAAGAAGAAATGATATTTTTCTCAAGAATTCATTTCATGTGTTTTATCAAAACCATTTTCCATATAATATGGAATTATTTCATATGTGTATGTTTAAAGTATAATTTCCCTATTATTTACATGGATTCACTATTATTATGATGAAATTATATCCATTTTGTTTTTATGGATTATGTTATGAATGGATGATGTTTATTAAACCCATTTTATACTTTGGGTAATGATGAATGATTTATGATAATATTGTGGCACAAGTAATAATGATTTCATTATGAGATGGGTGGGACCTATATCTCCCACCAATGCACTGGGTAAAGATTTATATCTCATTAGATAAACATGTCTAGAATGACAAGTTAATCTGGTTCAGTGATATAGGACAGAATCAAGGAGTGAACTCGATTCAGAAAGGGACTTTGTCAACTAAGATGGTTTTGGATGTAATGGCTTGGCTACTATGGAAATCATATCATGTGATTAATGTTTTTACACAATGAAATGTTTTATTTCCAAGCTATTTTATCATTATTGAAGTTCCATTATGATCTATTCCTTACGTACTGCCATGTTTTTAGGGCATTGCTCATGATTTTGATATTTAATCATTATGTTCATGTTTATAAGTTCTAATGTATATGGTTTGTTTTATTCTTTGTATTCTTACCCTTACTGAGAATTTGAGCTCACCCATTATATGTTTTCTTTTCCCCAAGAAATAAATAAAAGTTTTAGGTAAGAAAAAAAGGGGAAGATCTTTATGGGAGATGTTGAAGATCTTTCACCACGATTAGAAGATTATGTTCCGAATTTCTAAAGACACTAAACTATTACGGTACTTGTGTGTTTGTTTTTGTTATGTATTAAGTATTCCACAAAAGTAATGTAATTTCCTTTGCACACCAAGATTTGGGTCTCTAATGTTTGTATTAGAGGAAAGGTTTAGTCAACCTTTGGAAACTAGGATGCAAGAAATTTAGTGTGATGCTTAGAGATATTTCTAAGGAATGTTTATGGATGTACCTAAGGTAAGTATATGTATATGTTAATGTCTTAGAATTACTGTAATGATATTATAATTAATCCTAATATGTTCTATATTGATGTTAATCTCCCTTGATTATTACTTTGGCCTCTCATAGTATTCTTTTTGGGTTTTACATAATGGATGGAAATAGGAAGATTCACAATAATGGAGGATATGATGGACAATAAAATTATATTCTTCCTGAAAAACCAAATGAAATTGGATCTGGAAGTCCATATATCATTATTATGGCTAATCATCAATATAATAATATGATAAATAATCTCAACTTTGTTAAGTTTCAGGACTCAACTAATAAGAGAAAGATCGAGTTTCATGATGATCAGAGAGGAAATAATGTTCAATTTTCCTCATGTAAATCATGTGGGAAGAGGCATCAGGGAGAATGTTTCAAATGAACTGTAAGATTCTTTGGGTGTGGAAAAGAAGAACACAAATCTAGTAATTGTATAATAATACATACACACATGGTTCGGTGGCTAGCCATCGAAGACTTTATGAAATTGAATTCATATTATCATCCAACTACTAAAAAATACAGTCCTAAAACCATCCTATAAACTGGTGATTATCTGTATATGATAACCATTTTTTCATCCCTTGATGGATTCAACTAACTAAGAATTTAATTGTGAGTTTCAATATATGGAGCAACCTCCCAACTGTTATGCAAAACATAAAGGTGGGCCTGATCCCGATCTGTAATACTGATTGTCTCAACATCTCTTCAAGAAATTCCCTCACCCTAAATGCGTCCTGTGTGATGAAATTTTGCGAGACCAATGCTTTCCACGTCAGATAGTTATTCTGTAGAAAATTCAATGGATTGCTCAACAATATATCACTCCACTATACAAACCTATGGATGACATCGATTTTTAACATACCCTTTCAATATCATCATATATCATTCGACAGTATACATCCATCTATAGTGAATAGGACCACAATGTCAAATCTCTCCCACGAAGTGAATCATCATATGATCCATCATGTAAAAGAATGTCTGTGGGAAGAACATTTCTTATTTTCATAATATGATGACAATTTCTTTTTCCATTGTTGGAAATTTCGCCAGGTCTAAAACTTCTCTACATAAATCTTTGAAAAAGAAATAATTTTTGGATAACGTATGATGAACATTCTTGGGAAAAATGGACCATAAATCTATAAGAATTAGTTCTTGCATCAAAACATGGATGTCATGTGATTTTCAACCTTTTAACATGAAATCATTCATAGACAAAACGTTCTTGATATTTTATAAATACAACTCTGGAACCTTTACATCATTGGAGATGTTGAAAAAATGATATCTCTCCTCCCTAGAAAAAGTATAAGAATCTTGAGGAAGACACATTCGATTTTCACCCTTCACCAGAGCCAACTCTTCTCGTAATCCAATGTCAACCATGTACAACCTTGCCTTGATTCCATCCTTTTTTTTCCAGGGGCATTTAGAAAAATTCCAATAACACGGTCACATACGTTTTTTTTTCACATGGATCACATCTAAAAAATTTCTGACGTACAAAAAATTCCAGTATTGTAATTCCAAAAAAACTGATCAATTTTTTCAACCAATTTTCGTAATGTTTTTTGAAAATGGTTTACCAAAACAGTTTTCAAGTATTTTATATTATCAAATAGCTGATCACCTATTAGTGGAGATGGTGTTTCGCGTTGTTCCAAACATCCATTGAATGATGTCATCCAAGATTGGTACTTATGCTGATGATATAGAAATCTATGATTTCCTAGAAACACATATTTAAATGAATGTTTAAACATAATTAATTTTGTATCTTCTTTGCACATGGGACACCCTTGAGTTCCTTTAATTCTATAGCCTGACAAATTTCCATAAGCAGAGAAATAATTTATTGTCCCATACAACATTGCTCCCAACATGTAGTATTCACTTTTAAAAGCATCAGACAACATAACACCTGAATCCCACAATAACATCAAATCCTCGATCAAAGGAGCCAGATAAACATTAATATCGTTACCTGGATTTTTTTTATCCTGATATAATCATAGATAATATGATTAATTTTCACTTCATTCATAACCAGGGTGGCAAGTTATAATTTACCAACATAACAGACCATGTACTATTAGTGCTGTTTTGAAAACCAAAAGGATTCACTCCATCTGTAGATAACGCAAGACAAAGGTTTCTCAGATATTTTTCAAATTCAGGAAACTCATGATCAATTTAATTACATTGAGGAGATTTGGATAAATGATGCAATTTCCCATATTTATTTGTTTTATTTGCATGGAACGAAAATATTCTTCCAGTTTCCTTACTTCCATATATACTATTAAACCTTGGAATGATTGGAACGTACCATACAACATTTGTAGGAATGGATTCATCTTTCTTGTATTGAGAAGCACCGCACATTGGAAATTCATGAAGTAATTTTTTCTCCTTGAGAAACAATATAATGTCATTCAGACAAGAATGTATTATTTCAGAAATCATACCCATTGACTGAAGAATTCATTTAGAATCATATGTACAGCTTAAGAGATCATTATATTCTAGGAGCATGTCCTCCAAGAGAGAAAGTAGTTCCATAAAACTGACATAACTCTATCTGTTTCCTGCATTCAATTTCTACAACTTCAGATCAACTGGAAATGATTTATATTTAGTGAAACCAACATACAATGGCATATTTTTACAACTCTTTAACTTTTAAAACAATTTTGGGCAATCACGGAGTTCATCTTCAATTGTCTTTGTCATTTCCTCAATACGATATTCATCATCATTGACATCTATAATCACATCCTCCAAACATTCTTCTTCATTATCCATATTTGTATTCATATCTGATGATTCTTAAAATGTAGTTTTATCCCATCCAATAGGTACATTCACTTTTCTCCGTGTTTATTCCAAAATTTATAAATATGATATATTCTGAGACATATCAAATGTTCTTCTAACTCTTCTGGAGTAAGTAATCTAGAATAACAACAACGTAAACATGGACATAGGATTTTACAAGGATCATTTGTGTGATCCTTTGAAAACATGATGAACTCTTTCACTCTGTTGTCATACTCTATTTTCAAATGATTAGAATCCATCAAATCATTATTCATCTCAAATCTATTTTTATCTCAAATATTAGTATTTATGGTTCATGTACACAAAAAAAGACTTACAAATATAGTATAAGAGAACCACTTCATTATAAAAATAGAGATTAATAAAGCCTATCCATTTCCAATAAATATTTGGAAATCAACAGAACCAGGATAGACCCCCCATCAAAATCAACACAGTTTCCAAACACAAAGGGGTTCGCGAGGAAAATCGCTTGTGTCATAGATGGTAAAACTCACATGCCCTGATCCTTTATAGATCATCCTCCTCAATCGGGTCAAACCGTCTATGGTCAACTAGTCCATCCTGTTATACCTCCCCAACCTAAAATACATATTGATGAAAACCAGTAGCCAACTCTATAAGTAAAGAAAAGATTCTCATAATCTCTACAATATGGAATGCATTAAATATAATTACTTTAGATTCATTATGGTTTCCTCAAATCACCCCATTCCAAACATAGGAAGAATCAATAATAATATATCTAGCACTCCTAGTTCTCTACCCTACATTCAATATCACCATGCCTAAATACCCATATATCTACACATACACCTCACAAATGGAAAAAAACAATATCCACATCAGAACCAAAGTACCCTTATTGATTTCAATCAGGTTACTCGACTAATGTGGTGGTGTGTAAGCAATAATAAGAAAATATAATAAGTATATAGTCACACATAAATCTCAAACTCCCTCTCTAGTGGTACAACAGAAAAGAATAAAGGAAACCCCTTTTGAAATTTAATAGCTACTAGGTGAATTTCACTATAATATTCATCCAACTCCAGTTCAATAGCGTAAAAGGATATCATCCCACTCAACTCTGGAAGAAGAGGTCTAGCTCGACTAGACCTCATGTCTGATTCTCTATAGAAAACATGGAATTCCCCATCGGGGTGCAGTAAAGGACACCCACCTATGATAATATAAAATAAATGATTTATTAGAAACTAGTCTTTCAGTTCTGAGAATAATATATAGGGGAATCAATTTATGAACCAAAAAAATATCATATGATCTAAATCTCTAAAAAAGAGAAAGCATGAGAGGGGAATCAGAGACCCTACTCCCTCTTTATCAATAGAGATGTTACAATCTCTATCACATAATCCATGAGCTCTATTAGAAGTTTTTGTAGTTCTATATATAGGTTTGATATGAAATAATTATGGGACCCAATATCATATAAAACATACATTAATGAAAAAGAAATGGAAATGGTGCCTCTCACTATCGCATGACCCACATCAGTTCCTACTGGTGATTAATCCACTACATGAAGTTGTTTCATTCCTAATAAATGTTCCCAGGATCCCATTGTTGTTGAATAATTTTACTATGATTTGGGACCTCTCAATATTTATAATTCCATTGAACTACACAGGGTAGTAAAAACATGTAAAACTTTCTTCAAGTGGGTTTAATGTGTGTACGAGTTGTAAATCTACAATGCTTCCATGAAAAAATGATATAGAATCAAACCATTTCCATGATAAAATACCCTTTCAACATCATACTCACATAAAATATATTTTATAATATGTTTCAAATCTCATTCACAATTCAAAGTCACATATCATGTAGAAAAAATAAAATAAAACATGCAAAAAAATGAAATTATCTTATAAAATCCACATTCAACACATTCAAACCATTAATTATCATTGAAAACTCATTTCATTTCAAACCTTTCACACAAGACATAAAATATATTTATGAAACACCTCAACATAGATAACATGAAACATAAAAAAATTCCTTTAGAAAAAAAATTTCTTTGCATGTGGATCTCAAAACCTTTCCAAAACCTATTTTGCGCCAATAAAGAAATCCATAGAACCCATTCATGAAACTAAAAATGAAGTCCAAAATCATCTAATAATGTAAATTCATTAAATCACTTACCAAAAACATGGAAAATTCTAGAGGTGGTGGTGCACGGGAGGAGCTTCCAACCGAAGTGAAATGGGGGAGGAGGGTTTGCGGGGAGTAGGGTCGAGAAAAGAGGAGTAGAATTATGGGTTTTGGGGAGGAGGATCCGTCGAAGGGGTTCAAGGGGGGGATTTGAAGAAGGGATAGTGGCGGAGGTCTAGAAAAGTGAATATTGTGGGTGGCAGAGGTCTGAAAATGCGAATATCGGGGGCGGCAGAGGTTTGGAAACACGAAGATCGGGGGCAGTAGAGGGGGTTCGTAGGGTTACAGTACTGCGAGAGCTTTAGGTCACGATAAAACGAGGACACCGTGCAACCAATTTTATAAAATATGGGAATACAGTTTTATCTGTCCTAAAAAAGCGCTGATACATGCCTTCTTTATTAGAATTCATCTAGTGTTGATAAATTTTCTCTTTGTCAATGATTTTTTAACACTGATAAAGTTTACCCTATATGAGTGCTAAAATGTTAGCGCTGATATTGGGAAGCATTATCAGTGCTAGAAATCCACTGATAACGCTTCCCAGTATCAACGCTAAAATTTTAGCACTGATACATGCCTTCTTTATTATTTAATTTCTAGCGCTGATATAGAATCACTTTATAAGTGCTAGAAAAGAGCTGATAAAGATTCCCAGTATCAGCGCTAAGAGTGTAGCGCTAATACAAGGTCTATTTTTAGAGGTTTTTTCATCGAGTGAATATAATTTGGAGCTTCCCTTACCCATTTTTTAAGTAGTGATAATAAATTTAACATGTTAATTATTCTGTATTTAAGATATGCCATCAATTTACATACTTTTTTAATATAAAAATGGATATTGTCGCTCGTGCGTAAGTATGGATTACCGTCTCCACGATCGAGATGATATTCATTCCCCATCACAACCATTCAAGACTAATTTTCATTTGATGATTAAAAATAATGTTTAATGTATTGATATCATTATGGATATGAATAAGATACATCCAATCCATAACAAACATGACTCACGAAACAATGCATATAAAGGAATACGATTCAATTAACACCCAAAACAACAAAAATACTAAAATATTATTAAAAAATCATTATTAGAAGATCATATATGATATCATAATTATGTATATGGTTCTTTTATAATTTAATAACAATGATTTAACTATTATTCATCAGTTTAACAAAACCTTTACCAAGGAAAAGTACATGGTAAGCATTAATTTCAAAATCTATTTATTATCAAAGGTTGTTTTTATATAAGTATCTAATGGAGCCTCTTTATCATCCACATCTTTGTTTCTAAAAATTTATTTCAAAATATTTTTACTATTTAATAGACAATTGGTTAAATTCATTTATAACTCTATTTGACCTTATATGTTTTTGAAAGGAATGTTTCCGTCGTTTTCCAAACAAGGTACATTATGAACTTTTCGACACAATTAAGATACGATTGTTTTTTATCTTATATGGTGGATGCGGCTATTTTTCGCCATTATAACATCATCGAATATTCCTTTACAAGATTATATGAATCATTTCAAAAAAATGTAATATTTTATAATTATATTAATTTTAAATGATTCAAAATAGAATGAGATATTTCTCTATAAAAAATTTGATTTCATCTATGTCTACATCCTTTGATGGATTTAAAACTTATTTGAAGTTGATTTTTTATGATACAAAACATCCATATTGTATTGATGGTTTTTTCATATCTTTGACTGTGAATGTGTTATTTTTACACCGGTCATGGGTTATGGATAATGTGTTGAAATTTCGTATGATATTTTTAATACGAATGTTTATGTTATGTTTGACCATTTTTATACGAGGAATCCAATGGACTTAGTAGGTGACAGGTGTAGCCCGCTATAGATCCTCGATGCATCAGTAGGTCAATTGAGAGATACTAGTGTCTTGGGACAAGTCCTTTACACAGTTTTATTTTTAGTCTTGGCTCAATTCCTTGAAATATGTTCTCATGTAATCTTACATTATGCATTCCATCATTATAAAATTGGTTATTGATATTGCATGTGATTATTCTACTAGTAGAATATCCATTTGAATAAGTAAATGGAATTATTTGGTATATCATTGCCATATAATGCTGATGTTTATGTTTAAAAGGATTATGTTTTAATATTTTACATTTCTATAATGTTTTATGATTATTTAGAAAAGTTTCTGTTATATTGTTATCCTAACTATGCATCTGAGCTTACACCTTTCTATGTTTTATTTTTCTCAGGATACGATCAAGTATAATATGACTGATCTACAAGGATAGTATAGGGGATAAGTGTGTTCAATGTGAACAAGATGTGGTTGTTGTTTTTATTCCATGACGTAATGTAAAACTTCTATTGTATCTAGTACTTCCAGGGATTCTAATTTTATCGGTGTTTTGGAAAATTACTTTCTTGTATCATGCTAATGTTATTTAATAATGCACCGACTCTGGGTAACTAGGTTGGGCCGTTATAGTTTGTATCAGAAGAAGTTTAGAACAAACCATGGAAACTAGATTTTGATAAAATCTTATTAGAGAACATTACCGAAATATAGACATTGATTATTACTATTTAATAACTTCCTAAAGTTTTGGTAATGTAGAGATTTGTGAGTTTTCAAAACAATACATCTCTGTTTGGATATGAGCTGGTAGAGGAAGATGAGGCATAGTTGTATCTATTGGTAAAACCTTAAAACAACGCTTTGAGATAGACTCAAATTGGAATTGGTGGAAAACAACGGGCCTTGCTACACTCTTGGTTATGACACTCCCAGCGGATATTCTTAGGACAATTCACATTTTCTTTACAATCCAATATGATTTATTTAAGTGTATATACCTTCTCAAAGAAAATATTATTATGATTATGGATTATATCCATAAACATTTCAATTTACATTAGGTATTTTACAAATTTTGAATTATTCATTGGGATTCATAAACTAACCTACTGTAAGCGAGTGTTTAGCAATGATGACTAGTAGAAAGAATGAGAACTCTAGCAATACGTATGATACAAAGAGAAATAAGGGTCATATATTTCATTGAATTAAGCCAACATTAAGAAGGGAAATAGTCTTCCATATATTCTCAACATCTGAATAAATAGTTTCATTTGTTAATAAGATATGTAAATGACTCTCTAATTTTTATTGTTTTGAAGGGAATCAAGAGAAGAAAAGGATGGTAGAGAGATAGATGGATAAAGGGAAGAGAGGAAATAAGGATTTTTCCATATGTGATAACTGTGAAAAGAATCATCTTGGTAAATGCTTGAGAGGAATGTGATTTTTTTATAAATGTGGAGAGAAAGGACAAAAAGTAATTGATTTCAAGGGTAAGAAAAAGGTTTCAAATGTAAAATTCTTCATCTACAAGAAGTCGAGACACTATGTGAATCAATGTCCCAGTCATCAGAGTATATCGCAAATGATGATATTGGATAATAATCATGTTATGATACTACCATAGATGAATAGTAATGACTAGCGTTCTTATGTTTTTATTAATGGATTATACCTTTTCAGTGTTGTATCGATGATATACATGTTATATGAATTATGGAAATAAATAAGGATTGTACTATAGTACTATTTGATTGAGGATTTGAGATTATATGGTTCTGTTAAAAGAGACTAAAAAAAGATAAACATTTTATAAAATACATGGTTGGATGAATGATAAACTATAATATAATCCTGATACTGAGGTATACATTTTTGAATAAATGACGGTTGATTTGGATATATTATATTGGGTATTATTCACTACATTGGATCTGATTAATGGTTTGTTTATTTCATCATTGTTGGGGTATTCAAAATTTTTGGATATAATGAATATATCTAGTATTCTATAAGGAATAAGGGAGATTGAATTTAATCAACATGGTTTTATGGAATATTAGGGTGTTACCATGCTTTCATGGAATGCAGGATGAAGGCTATTACATGAAAAAAAATCTTCATTTTGTTTACCTTCCTTATTAATTTTGGACTATAAGATTGAACAGAAGTATTTTGGATATGTCTAAAGGTTGGAATGTATTAATTCTGAAATTGTATAATATTTTGAAGGTTAAAATAATTTATTAATATTAAATTTGGATTGTTATAAAAGGACAACTCGAAGGTCCGGTGATAAATAGTCGCTTCAGGCAAGGCCACGAGACTTAGAGACACAACCGAAGGTTGACATTGGTGCATCACCTACCACTATCCTATGTGATGTCCTAGTTTGTGTAATGTAGTTTCTTTTAAAGTATCTAACAAATTAATTATAAATTTATTATTTTTGGAACCCTATTCAATTACGGCAAATAGGATATTTTTCAATTCTATTAAATTTTGTAGTGAAAGATGAGTTTGTTGAAGGAATTAGTTGAAGGATGATACTCTAATTATCATGTATATATTTTTTCCCTAATATTATATAAATAAATTAATTCTTAATCTTTAGGTAAGGTATATTAGAATTTTTTTTGTTATCCTAATACCTAAGGTTTTGTTGAATCGATGATATTTTAAATCATCAAAGATTGATGGATTTGAGGACCTCAATTTTACACTTTTATGTGATTGATGACCCCAAATACACCCTATATATTATTAACTTTTACCTTTAATTATGTAAATCTAATTGAAACCAATTTTCTTCAAATTGAGATCGTAATATTTTGGTGACTTGTTATATCCCTTTCCCTCTTATTAAGACTAAATTTTATTGACCCAATTTCTGATCTGGGTTTTTTACAAGGGTATTTTTTATTTTTAACCATTTATTTTCAATTCACAATTTCAAATTATGAGAAATAAATTTATTGAAGGTGGGGAGAATGTAACACTAACATATTTCATAGTACGTTATCTCTTCAAAGTAATTAAATAATTTGCGCAACACGCAGCACCGAGTTTGAGCAAAATATAACTTAGAAAACTAGCCGTCCAAAAAGTGGTTATGAATAGTGTTAACTGAATTTCGAATTTAATATAATCTATAAAATTTTAGAATCCAAATTATGTTCTTCATAGAGATAATATTTAAGAACACATTCATTGTTTTTTAGATAAAAGAAGTATTTTTAAAAAAATACAATTTTACCGCCTTTTGATGGAGAACCCTTTTTAAATCCAATAGTTCACACTTTTATATATTCAACATGAAAAAAGAAAAATCTTCTTTAGAATCGGGACAAAAAAATTTAGTTTCGATAAATTTTTTTGTGTTTTTCTGATAACATTCACATTTGGGTGAATAGTGAAGAATAATAAATTTTAACTGAAAAATATTTTTTAATAAAAATAATTTATAGTGTTCAATTATACATTTCAATGGTTTGGAAGTATAATTTGATTATATTTTTATCATTTTATACAATTTTTGTCATTATAAGTAATTTCACATTTAAATTTGACATAATCACATGTCAATCTTTTGATAGTTTTCTATTTTTTAAAACCCGCTTTTTGGTTACGATAATGGGAGTTAATTTTATATTAAATAATTAAACTTCAATGTTTTTAATTTGGTAAAATATCCATCATTCTTGAATTATAAATATCAAAATTATCTTAGGGCGATGTTTTGGTATTTTTCGGATAACATTATATTTTTGATGAATAGTGAAAAACACTGCGTTATTGCTTAAAACTATATTTTTATTTAAATAATTTGTTATTTTAATGTATTTTATTTTTAGGTCAAAATGGACACACAATACCTATATATTTTCAATTTATTTAATTGTTGTCATTTTAAAATCAGTTTAGATATATAATATATTATGGAACATTTATCGTCTTTTACCCACCTCTTAGGAGCATTTCCAAATTAGTAAAAAATTAATTTTACCACTTATGTGAGTTGAATTTCAAAAATATGAGAGACACTCTTAATATCAGTAAGTAAAATGTGTTTCAATATGATGAAAATAGTTTTTGGGGAATAGTAACTTTTGATTTTTATTTTCCATGGTTAAAAGTATATATGGTAATTAAGGGTTAAAATGATATCATAATTACCCTAAAACATGTACTAATTCTATTGGATAAGATTATTTAGACCAAAAAAATCCGTAGGAATACAATATGACCCCCTTTGTCCCACATGGATTAGATTAGGACATATATTATTATTTAATATAAAGAGGAGTTTAAATTGTTAAATTCTAGGTTTCATAACATAAATTTTTTTAAAATATGGTTGTACAGAATATCAATACAACTATAAATATTTACTAGAAAGATAAATATATTTTCTACATAATGGTATTTTATTTTAAATTTTTAGACCTTAAATAATTAATTTTTTTATTACACAATGATAATGCAGTAATTAACATAGTAATGAAATTTTGAAATAATTGATATTATAAATATACAATTAAATTTAATTGGAGACCATTAATGAATTAAAATAATTTCATATGATAATATGACATTTTAGAGTTTATTAAACTTTTTTTAAAGTAATCATGCTGTTATGACTTTAAGAAAAACAAAATACGAAATAGTGTCAAAATTGACATAAAAGAGTTTTAAAAAAATATAATATTATTAATTGATATAATTTTCCTAAAAATATAAGGTCTGAAAAAATGACATATATAATGGTCATTTATTCATTAATGAACCTCTTGGGGTTTTATTGGGAATTTAATGTATGTTTATTAACCATATACTATAAAAATACAAAGAGACATGGTAAATTTCAACTAATTTAACTAAGAGTTAAATCAAAATGTTATGGTTAAAATGGTGACCTAAACCTGTATAAAACCTATTTATTGATTGGATTTTAAACCATTCCCACCATAGCTTTGAAATAAATTATTTTGGAGCCATTATAAACTGAATATTAATTTATTATAAAATAATATTTCAATATTTTCCTTAGGTACCCCTCACTCATCTTACAAAAGTGACCACCCCCCCCCCCTTCTCTCACATTCACACCTCCAAAGCTATTTTCTCGACCAACCCCTGACCTATTATCCTCCAAAATTTCTTAAATTGATCCTAGAGGCCTTACATTGGTCATAAATCTAATCAAGGGAGCCCTTTCGATCAAATCAAAAGGAAGAACCCGAAGAAGAGGTAAATATTTCATCACCTCTATCAATTTCTTATCTTCTTCCACTTCTTTTTTTCACTCTTGTTTCCATTATAAAATAATTACTCTAGTATATTCTATATACTGTGATAATATTATAAATATGATATAATAATTTTTATTATTATATCCTTCATAGGAATGACATGTCACCACACATGAGTACGTACGGCTTACCGTCTCCATGTCATGGTGTAGTTTTTATTCAATTTATTATTTGTGGATGGGTATAATGATGATGTATAATTGATGTAAATAATAATTATAAAATTTTAATGATTATATATATGATATACCATATATTTACATTCTATTTTAATATCAAAATAATGATATGGTCGCTCGTGTGTACGTACCGATTAACGTCTCCATGAATGTGATGAGATTCATTCCCCATGATAACCATTAAAGACTAATTTTAATTTATTGATTAAAAACAATGTTTAAAGACTTGATATCATTCTGTATATGAATATTATAGTTCCCGTCAATAATAATCATGACTCACGTAACAACGAATATAAAGGAACATGAATCAGTTAACACCCGAAACAACGATAATACTAAAATATTGTTAACAAAGAATTATTAGAAGATCGTATATGATATCATAATTATGTATGTGGTTCTTGTATAATTTAATAACAATGATTTAACTATTAAATAGGTTGTTAAAATACCCTTGACCATGTAAAAGTAAAAGTTAAGGGTAAATTTCACAATCTCTTTATTATCCGAGGTTGTTTTTACGTAAGTATCTACGGGGGCATCTTTATCATCAACATCCATGCTTTTTAAAAGGAATTCCAAAACATTTTTACTATTTATTAAAAAACTGGATAAAGTCATTTATACTTTTATTTGACCTTATATGTTTTTAAAGGAATATTTTTTTCATTTTCCAAACAAGGTATTTTATGACATTTTCGACCAAATTAAGGTAAGAATGTTTTTTTAACTTATTCGCCGGGTGCGGTTATTTGCTACTATCATAACATCATCGAATATTCAATTATAAGAATATATGAATATTTTAAAAATCTATGTTTTATAATATAATTATTTTAATTTTAAAATATTTTAAAATATTAAAAGATATTTCTCTAAAAAAAGATTTGATTTCATCTATGTCAATATCCTTTGATGTATTTTATGCTTATTCGAAGATGATTTATTATG
Organism: Viscum album; assembly: GCA_963277665.1. NCBI lineage: Eukaryota > Viridiplantae > Streptophyta > Magnoliopsida > Santalales > Viscaceae > Viscum > Viscum album. The sequence continues at coordinate 956,017,653 of OY728130.1, read as the reverse complement.
ATAAAAAACCTCTATGTTTTATTGAATAATTTGGGATATGTTTGACTATGGATGTGTTGTTCATACACCATTCATGTTATATGGATACAGTAATGACATTTCGTATGATTATTTTAATACAAACGTTTATGTTATGTTTAATCCATTTCATAAGAGGAATGGATTAGACTTAGTAGGTGACGGGTGGAGCCTTCTATGATGCATTGGTAGGTCTAGTGAGACAAACTACTTCTCGGAACAAGGAAATGAAAAAATCTAATTTGTAGTCTTTGCACAAGTCCTTGAATATGTGGTACTGAGATATGGCATTATGAATTCCATCATTATAAAATTTTCTATTTATATTACATTTGATTATTCGAGTAGTAGAATATCCATGTAATTAAATAAATTATATTATTTTATCTATCATTTCCACATTATGCTGAATTTAATGTTTAAAAGTCTTATGTTCTAGTATTATATATTTCCTTAAATGTTTATACTTATTTATGAATGTCTCCACTATATTTTTATCCTTACTGAGCTCACCCCTTTCTATATTTTATTTTTCCTAGGATGTGATAATGTATATTATGACTGAACTCCATGGATAATATGTCGGATAAGTGTGTTAAAAGGGGACAATATGTTGTTTTTTTATTTTATGATGTAATGTAAAACTTATGTATGTATCTAGTATATCCATGGATACTAAACCGATCAGTATTTTGGGACAAGATTTCCTTGTATCATGCCAATGTTATGTAATAATGTAGAGAATCTAGGTAACTAGGGTTGGGGCACTACAAATATATTTTGTTATCAACATGTACTTTTGAAGACATGGTTTTGGACCACCAAAAAGTCAATCTTTTTTTATTTCATTGATTGTGATGAAACTAAAATGACACATTGCAAGTATTTTAAATATTATTCATAGATACCAAATGATTCATCATCCTTTGGCATCATCTCATAGAATTACATTGCCATTATCTTTCATAGAATAAATTGAATTTGTTACTGAGAAATATTTCCATATACACATCCCATTCCATAGATTCAATTTATTATTATTACCATATGTTATTACTAATATTTCACCATGGATATAACATTTCTTCCAAATGATAGAAAACCAAAAATGAATTTTACTTGACATGAACATAGAATAATAAAAATTCGTTTCTAATTGTATTGAAACACTTCTCAAAAAGTATTTAATGTGTGTAACCACTATATGATGTCTGGAGTTTCGTTATGAAGGAATCAAAAAATGTTATTCACTTATTTTCTCATTAGGATGTTCATCGTGATTCATTATATGAGAATGTTATATTCTCATAGAAATTATATCTTCCATTTTAGATCTAATAATATTTTTTTGTTGGAAAATTATTAGATTGTCTATATCACTCAACATTAACATTATTTATCTAGGATCCAGACATTGAAAAAAATCATATCATTAGACAAAATAATAATAGTAGAAAACCACATAATCATAAAAAGTCATTTGTAGGATGAATACATCATAGAAAAATAATTTAAATATTTTACAACTTAAGATTAACCAATGTCAATAAATGTCATTATTTTAATCCATCATGATGGTTTATAAATATTTTTTAACATTGGAGAGAATATTCCCCGAGTACGTAATATTAGGTTCATAAAAAGGAATTTTTCATTTTCCGTGTGATGATTGGGTATAGATCAATTAAATATTGTTGGTTTTATTATATTCAAGCTTTTTTAGGTTATATACGAAACTACTGTTATTATAATGATATTTATTTAATTTCAATGAAATCCCATTCTCCATCCTTTACAAAAATTCTAGGATATTTTATTCTACATGGAATAATATTTAGACTTATCCTAAAAGATATCCCTATACATATACCAAGAAATATATATTGGAATATCCCCATGTATCTCAAAAAAATTGTTCTAACCATAATATATAAAGATTTACTATACCACTCTTATGATACCAGTTATATTGAAATAATATTTTATACATATATTTGATATATATTTAGAATATTATTCATTATATTTTAGAAACACAGTACCGAGGAATGTAATTGTTGGGTTTCATTGGTGAATAGATTAAAAATATTATTAGTTAATGAATGATAATCCTCATCTTCAAATAATATAAACTCACTTAGTAATCCAATTCAACATACCCAATATAATACTTTTTCATGATAAATTGAATGAAACATGATAATTGGTGAGAACATATGCTCAAAATGGTCAATAATAAGAGATTTAAATCCTTTATCATCTTATATCAAAAGTTATTTATATGGGTTTTTATTATGATAATTACATAGGAAGTACATAGACAACCATCGATTGTTCCTAAACATGAGACATGTTATGAAACACAATAAATTAAGAAAAAAATATCCCATAAATATGATATATAATCATAAATAAATCATTAACAATAATATCATCTCATACTAGTGTGGAACCACAATATATATTAAAAAAATCTTATGTCATGCTTACCGAAAAAGAACATCAATATAGTGGGTCACAAATTATCACTTGTTTCACATTATTGATGAGGATGAGCCCAGTTCCCATATTGTATCACAACACACTTATTTTCCATATTGGATTATTCATGTAGACTTGTTTCCAATTATTTTATAATGTAATATAAATCATTACGCAATGCATTAGAGGTATATATTAGTCCTATAATCACATAATCAAATACATACTTATGTGTTCGACAATATCATTAACAATTCATTGTATCATCAAATTCTAACCGATGTAATGGAAATTATTTTCCCAAACGTTTCATCAATTCAGTATAGAATAACCAGTGAAAATTGTATAGGATTCAAAAAAATTTGATGAACAAAAAATTTAATACTAAATTGAAATAATTACGTTGTTATAAGTAAATGTCATACAAAAAATTTGTAACATCCACGGATATAATATTTGATTTAAAATACAAGATCATTATCTTTTTTGAAGATGACCCGATTCACTTTTTAGTTATTATTTTTTCCTTGTCTTTAGTATATTTCATTGGGTGTAACCTGGGGGAGTTTTTTTCTAAATTGGAGATATATTGGAGGGGTGGATGTGCATTGCTGGAATAGTGTTTTCCCAAACTAAACAACCAATCCAAGCAACATTGTGATCTTAGATAGATGGGATTTACATAGATAGAATGCTATTCGATAGATTGGGCACCCTTTTTGGTGATATTATGCTACACCCTTAAGTGAGGTATATATTTAGAGTCCACTATTAATGAAAAATTTGCATCTTGTACATGAAATTGTGCACTAAGAAATTAAATCCGAAAAAAAATATATTTAAAATCTGAACCCCCTTTATAAATTCTTAATCCCCCACACTTGAATAGAAACACATTTGAATTAATTTTAGAGGTTCTCAGATGGACTCAAATCCCTATCAACCTTCGATATTATGGATAAAAATTCAAAATTTATAGATATTCTCCTATTTAATTATGTAATATCTTCCTACATAGATCTCTCTCTCTCTCTCTTTCTCCTCTTCCCTAAAAAAAGAGGGATGTCTAACTAATTTTGGTTGAATATATAGTTCTTTGATTGATACATCATGAATTTTTTGATCCAGGAACTATGTTTCATATTTAAATCATGTCATTCATCAATGATTTGACCTCAATATTTTAAATTGGGGATTTATATTTTTTGATCAGATGTTAATGATTTGAGATAGGTGGTCTAATTTTCATTTCTCATTGTCTTATTTTTAATTTCCATTATTTATTGTTAAAATTTGATTGGAACATGTATAAATTGAATCTTCAATTGAACAATATAATTTATTAATTAATATATGGAAACATAAATTAGTATTAATTAGTTATTGAATTAATTTATAGATTATGTTAATGATTAATTAATGGGAAACTATATTTTTTAACTGTGATATTAAAATATTACATTAATTATTTGGAATATTCAGATTGTCAAATTTATTTCATTATTATATTGTATAATTAATTAATGATATTTGAGTTTTTGAAATTGATGTGGTTAATTGATTATAGAATTAATTAATTAGATCATGATATTAGTGAATTATGGGAATAATTATTTACTATATTTATTATTATGCTAATCAGACTGTTGAATTAGATTTATTAATTCATGAATAAAAAAGGGTAAATTTTTTGAGTTTGCAATTAATTGAGATGGATTAACTGATTCCTTTAATAATTATTGGAAGGTTTTTTTGAGAAATGTCATAAGTTGATTAATGGTTATTAAGCTTGAATAATTTTATATATGTTTTTGACTGGGAAATGGGGTGTTGGACACAAAATAACGATCTAAAATCCCACACGGGTCCTTCCATGGATTTCTACATCCAAATGTATTCATGTGAATATTTTTTAGGGATTAGGATACATGCTCTAAATATCCATGAGGTGTGGGTTATGGACAAATACTTTAAATAGATATGAGTTGCTAGACATGGCATTCTATACCAATGACCTTGTCATTGGACAATGATTTTAATTCGTTGTATTATGAATTGGATTGAAATTGATAATGAATGAAAATGTGTTATAATGAATTATTAATTGAATATGTGATATGGTTCAAAATTCAGAACATATCAAAGAAAATTTTGGTTTTTTCGGGTATGCTCGGGAACTTGGGGGAGTTATGTGGTCACATAAAATGAAATTGAATAAATTTAAAATCCTTAATTTGTTTCTTATTTTTATTATTTATTAAAATGAATACATTTTTCATGACTGAATATAGATTTAGAAACTATTGCTGGTGGCTTGTTGATTTGTACTCACACCTCACTCAAGCTTCCTGATCGGTAGAAAAACATGTTTCATAGATGTGGGATGAGATAATTTAAAAGGGCAAGTGATAGATGGATATGTTAGGATGGAGCATGGATGAAGGAATAAGACATTTATCAGGACCCACATAAGAATTTATCTTCCATTTTTTTTGGTAATACATATTGAAAATTAATATATATTTTCCTTAAACAACTAATTTTTAGTTTTTATATTATAATTTATATTTTTTTCATCATATGACATAGAAATTATTTGGTTTAATGTTAAAATTATTGGTTTATTTTTGGTGTATTCCAATATTTTTCTCTTATTATATTGAGTGTATTTTCTCACCATTATCGATACTGACCCCCACTAATAGTCGCATACTCATGTGTACGGAGAGTTTCACCTGAGGACACTTATTGATCTAGCTTAGTGCATTGTTGTGAGACACCAGGGTCAGTATGTTACAATTCAATATTAAAGAAGTTTTTAATATTTTTATTTTTTCTTAGTATTTAGGTAATGAATATATAAAAATAGGATGATTGTTACCATGGTTATTATCAAATGAATTACAGTTTCTAAGCTTTTATGACGTCAAATCCAACTACATAGGGAAGAATTGTTAGTATTGATGTTTTTCATTTTTGTTGTTGTTATTTCATCTTAAGTGGTGTACTTTTTGTGTGCTATGATTATTGTTTTTGATATATTTATAATTTTTTACTTGTTTTCTATTACTGAATTAGTGTTTAGTTATAATGCATAATAATAGGCAATAAAAATTATTTTTTGATAGGCATCGTTCATGAAATCCCATGACAACAGGTTTTTGGTACGTTGTTGAATATTGATTTTTTCATCCATTATTGTATAATTGAATTGTAAATGACTCATTATGTGAATAAATTAGTCTCTAATGTGAAACAGTAATAATTATAACGATCCTAACCTATTTTATCCATAACCTTGAAGTAGGACAGTTTCGATTAGTGATATGTCTTCACTGTTGAACGTGTGGTGGATAAAGGGGGAGTGAATGGTTATGTAATTGTTCAAATCTCTATTGTTAACTGTGTTAAATTTTTTATGATTCTTTAAATGTATCTGTGGAATTGTAGTGATACAACTCTATGATAATTAATTTTGAGAGGATGACATGAGGATATATATGGAAATTATCCTCTAGTTGTGGATCTTGAGGAACCAATAGTGTTAGGTGAGGAAGTCAGATAAAAGTTTCATGGAATATTTTATTTATGAACATATTGATTTTAAATGATACCATGGATAGTTCTAAAAATAATTTCTGAAATTATGTGGGAGTTTTAGTTGCAGCACAGTCCAACATTCCCCAAAGAAGTAGGAACTAAGACAACATAGTTGTAAATTGAGTGTATAAAAACCATAGTTGACAACAAAGAAACTACTTATATAAAAAGAGTCGAGCTATTATTTAATATGATACATTGTCAATATAAGTGATGATGGGAAATCCACACTACAAATGAAATTCTAGAGAGTATGGAGTGGAAGGTCATTCAATATATGATCATGGATAAATGTTTTCCATATATGTTGAGAAATGAGGGTGCTATTGAGTTCATGAGATTATCTTAGGTCTGTATGAATGTTATGGAATATACTGTAAATTTTTTGGAATGAAAAGTTTTTTCATGAATTGTAATGATATGAGGGTAATTGAGAAAAAATGGATTCTTAATGGGATTAACTATCAAATTAAGACTTAATAGATTATCATTAGGCAGGAGATGTTTTCATTGGTGGTGAATCAGAATCGCCTTTCTTAGGAGTACCAAAAAGAGTCTACTTATGGAAGAAATGTTATTTCTCTTAGAAATAATGTAGGTATGAAATTAGGAGGAAGGAAGTGTCATTTTGAGACCATTTATTTGAGTGGTTGGATAAATAGTGGAAAAGTGTAACGGTTTGTTACACATGATCATACCTGAGTGAATTTCCACTTGGGGGTAGGTCGAGCTACTATCATAGCCATTTTTCCTGATGATTGTTGGATTGGTGATATTGGGGATGGAAAAAAATGTAATGAGGATCATTTGGAACCCCTTGTAGTCATGTACTTATGGGGATTCTAGATAGATCAATACACTAAAAACGTGATCATATACAACTCATCGTTATGGAAGTTGGAGTTTTACTTGCCATGGAGGTAGAGGAAATGGACATGGGCTTCCAAGAAAGAGATTATGTATCAGTATAGTGTTGTGCCTTTGTGGATATAGCCTCCATAATATTGAATATTTTAGAAATAGTTACATTCTATTCAACATAATATTTTAGATAGAGAGTCGGGACCATTAATAGTAAAAGTAATATTCTAGTATCATCAAAACATGCTAGTGCATTATTTGATATTGATGCCTCAAATTCCATTATTTAGGAAAAACATGTTAGTGGTTTAATCCCACATATGGAGTTCATGAGTGGGGTGTTGGTCATTGATACATCATTGGGAGTACGATCTAGAGACATCTATTTATTTATGGGGTGTTCTATCGAGATTCTAGAGTATCATTTATTGTGGTATCGTTACATCCTTGACATGTCAGTGTTTGATATAAATTTATGTATGGACTGTTCAGTAGCACACCAATCTCACATAGATTTTTACCACATGAGGGAGATGTTTATGTCTCTTATGGGTAACCACTACATCCATCTTGGAAAATGAGATATTTAGGTGGGTTTTTAAGGTCAAGTTCGTCATAAAATGGGGGAGGTCACCGACTGAGATTCTAGATTGCTGCTAGATAATGGGTGTTCATTGAAGGATTCATATCTTCAATTAGTGGGTCTATTTTTTATTTTGTTTCCAAATTACTTCTCAGGGATTCCACCAAAGAGTGGTGTCAAATTTATTATCCATCTCATGCTAGAGGATGTTATAATTACAATTTTTCCATAAATAATGGAACCAAAAAATATTACAGAGATCAAGACTCATATAGGAGAGTTGATCGATAAGGGTTATATCCTTCTAATTATTTATCTTTTGGGTAATCCAATTTTTTCCAAATAAGTATGCACGAGTAAACACTTATGTGTCTGTTACTTGATGATAAACCAAATGATAGTAAAAAAAATGCATCCTCTTCCGAGTATGAATGATCTCTTTGAATATTTTATGGGATCATTGATATTCTCAATTAATGATTTGAGATCATTTTATCATAATTTGGGAGTTTGAACATCATATATATTAATAACTACTTTTACATGAATGTATGACATTTATGAGTTGTTCATAATTCCATTTGGGGTTACAAATTCTCATGTGGTGTTAATGGCCTTCGTGAAAATAATATTAAATCCAAGGTTTGAATATTTTATGGAACTATTTTTGATGACTTATTAGTGTACACCAAGGCTCATGACGATCCTAACCAAAATCATAACATTTTCCAGAGTTCATTGAGAGAGCATCATCTATTATACAATCCTTCTATGTTTCATCTTTGGATTGATAATGTACACAACATAGGTCACATATTCTCTGAAGAATGTATATCACATGACCCATTGATGTTGTATGAACTGTTTTCGTGGGATTGTCCAAAGAAATTTTTTGATCACATAGTGTTCTGGCATCGATAAGTTGTTATAAGTGGTTCATCTTGGAATTTTCCAAATTCATTGCACAAGTTTCATTATTGACCAAGGAGGGAATAACGTTTCAATGGTGTATAGGATGTGAGAATTCCTTTTAGGAGTTGAATAAGTGTTTGAAAATGGAATTAATAATCATAAAACCCAATCCAAGTGATTTGTATAATGTTTTTTTCCTTCTCGGATAGGGATTGGAGAAGTGTTCATGAAGGGAGATTGAGTTATGGCATATATGACGTGGAATTTTAGGCCACATGAACAAAATTATGATATGAATGACCTCGATTTAGCTATATAGTATTATAGATTAATGTGTTGGTGACATTATCTATTGGGCTAAAAGTTAACTTTTTTTTATAAATCACAACATTTTATGGTATTTATTTTAAATATGATATTTGAATATCCAACATCGGAGATGGGTTGTGAAAATTAATTTGTTTGATTTTGATCATGAATATACGAATAGAAAGGGGATTAGTGTTTTTTACACTCTATGTTGGAAGCTTTAAAATCAATATAATTCGGAGTATATGGTTGAGTGAATGACAATGAATTCATTGGAGGCTATTTATGTTGTAGTTAATGCGAGTAAGGATCTAATCACTCCCACCTCAGGACTAGGGGAGTATACCCTTTCATGTTAGATTATAGACCTGATGTATGAGGATCAGAAATGTTTTTCAATGAAGGGAATCCTTGAAGGTAGGGAGACACATTATTATTGGACCTTAGATTAGAATGATATCATCAAGGACACAAATCATGTTATTAAATTGACGAGTATGTGGGTGTATCTGATGCTAGAATTTTATGTGTTGAATTTGGTGGTGCATCCAACTTTGACTATACTGTACTGTGGCATTCAAAGATAGTTTTTGGGTTTGGGAATGAAACATTAGACATAAGGGTTCATGAAACAATGTTATACCTATCAATAGGTGATTTTTAAGTGTCAAATACCTAGTGGTTTACTACAACTACTTCCCATTCCATAATAGTAGTGGGATGATGTTACTATGTATTTCTATGTAGTCTCTTCCTTGTATTCCTCAGAAAAATAACATTATTTGGGTGGGTTAGGATGAAAAAAATTAATTTTTCGCATTTCGTATCTATACAGGAGATCTTCATAGTGGATCCATTTGGAAACATTTATTTTCTAAAGAAATACATCTTCATGGGTTTTGATTGTATACGGTTTCATAATATGACTAATGTATTACTTTTAAAATATGGTAGGCCTTATAAAAGTCTATTGGAACACATGTATTAATATATATGTTTTTTCACCCATATAAGTTCGGTTTGTAAGAGATTATGATACATGTTCTAGAGGATCTACCTCATGCATATCATATAATTCATAGAGTATTGAGATAAGCACTTAAAATTAGTTGAGTTCCAATATAAAAAATATATCAGTAAACTATAATGATGGAACTATAAATGGATATTTATTCTAGGCCATGCATATCCCCTCAATACTAGATGGAGGAAGGTGAGTCATAGTTGTTTGTATCGATTGTCATGTAGGAGGCTTTAGATAAAATTCAGTTTATTCATAAATGAATGGATACAACTTATAATAAACATAAGTCGTATACTGATAGACTTTGACAAACCCTATATTTCAGAAATTATATATGTGTATTCCTTCATGGTTCACCTATATTGATTCACCATTGGATATCGGGATATGGAATGTTGGCTCCCTGGTAAGTAAGACCATTTTATTTTTTGGAGGGAATTGGGCTAATGGCATATCAATGGGCTCATCCACATAAATAAAATGTCATTCAGGACATTTTTCATGTGTCTCATCATTGGAGGTATCATTAAAAGCCTCATCTTGTGCTATATGTGGATTATGTTGAGGATGATATTGATGATTCCATTGAGGAAAATATGATACATCTGGTGTATCACATTGAGAAGATTTTTGTAGGGAAACTTGTTCCATTAGTTCATGTAGTATTGATGCATGGTCATGTGGAAGAGTAAATATGGGAGAGAAAAAGGGATATTTGGCCATTGTGGATTGATATTTTTCACATAGAATCTATAATATGGTTGAGAGTAGAGAAAAAATGATGATCTGTTATAATGTGATGTTATTTTACGAACAAGACCGTTTACGCACATTTTTCTTACTTGTTATCAGGGGTTTTGATTTCCATTTTTAGTATTTTTCGTTGGTGATACCTTGGTAATTTTTTCGGTGAAGTGGAGATATTTAGAGGAGGAGAGGTTTTTCATGGTTGGTGCACTATTTTCCCAAACCAATTTCCCAGTCTAGAAATCATGGCGAACCTAGAGATATGGGCATATCACAACCAATGAGATTTTTTATCAAATTGTGCACCCTCTTAAGAGAAACTGACTATCACCCCAAGTGATGCACAAGGTTATGGAAGACAGTTAGGGAATATCATGTTCCCTCTAATAAAAAACATGCATGCATAAACTAAATCCCTTGAAAATTTGTGTAAAGATATTGATCCCATTATTATTACTCCTTAATCATCCATAATAGAATCTAAACTCATATTCATGAATTTTGTAGGTTCTCGGAGGGATTCTTTGTCCTCCTAAAATTTTTGCATCTCGATTTGATTGAAATATTGTTAGATAGTACCCTTATATTGTTTAGAGTATCTTCCTATTTATATCTTTCTCTCCCTCTCATCTTCCTAGATAAATATGGTTGTTTATCCACTGTTAGTTTTAGATCATGATTTCTATTTATTAGATCATGATTTTTTTTGTTGGATCATGGATTCAGTTCTTGACCATCTTCTTCATCATGTGTTTAACCTATTAGTTTAAAATTTGGAAAATTTTATGGCGATATCCATTGAACAAATTATTATTGGAGATATAATTTCAATTTCACATAGTATTGTTAACAATTGTGTGTATGTATTATAAGAATTCAATTGTCACATTTGGAAATTGAATATTGAATTGAATAATTTGATTGATTAAATTATTTAAATAAACATGAATTGTGAGTCAATAATTGTATAATTAATTAATAGATTTTTTGAATCAGGAATTGATTTAAAATTTGGATTTGATGGATTGGATTAATTATATTTTCAGTTAGTAATTTTGAATATTGAGAATTTGAATTTGGTTTGATAAATAAATTGTTTACGTAATTAATGATATTTAGATATTGTCAATATCAATGGGAAAATTGGTTTTTTAATTAATTAATGAAACACCGATATTGTGGAATTATTGGAATAATTAATTAAGGAAATAATTATTTTTTATTGAAATTATTGACTTGTATAAATTAATTGTTGAATTAATTAATGGTAATTTTTGTTGATTTTTCAATTGATTGATATGGATTAGTAAATTATTGAATTATTTATTTTATTTTTTGATTCTGAATTTTGATGAGAATGTTAATGTTGATTAACATTGAATAATGAGATATATTTTATATATGTGTCTGATTACGAAATGGGGAATTAGACATGGAATGATTCTCTAAATACCCATGACTGTATTGGGCATCGAATTCTAGCCCCAAAATCATGATTGTGAATATTTTTATGGGACATGGAATGATGCTCCAAATATGAATGAGTTATTGGACATGGAATGATGTTCCAAATATAGATGCGGTTCTAGACACGATTTTCTAAGCCCATGATGTTGGCATTTGAATGGATTCAATAAACAATATTATGAATTGAAATGAAATGGATAATGAATTCACGTGTGTTATAATTAATTATTAATTGAATATGTGATATGCTTTATACTCCAACATGGACTAAATTATGATTAGTTTGGTCCGGCTATCCTCAAGAACCCTTGGTAGGTTTATGGTTAAATAGAAAGAAATTGGATAAATTTAAACAATTTTATTTGTTGATTTTTTTTATTCATTATACAGGTCAATAATATTTTAAAAAATGGACATTGTTTTTACACTACCGGTGGTGGATTACCGAGTGGTACTCACAAACTACTCAGGATGGTTGATTTTTATCCAAATATATTTCATTTTTAGGATATAGTAGGTGAAAGGGCAATGATTTTGATATATGATTTTGGATTTATCATGGATGAGGGAACTAGAAATTTATTTCGAACCTATTGGATGTTTTTAGTTTATTCATTTATTTTGGGTTTTTTATATTGACTCCTGAGACATATTTTCATGAAATATCATCTATTTATTTTCTTATATTTCAATTCACGTTTTGGTCATCATAAGATATTTGTATAATTATCTTTATTTTTATAATTTTTGGTTGTTGATTTTTTATGATATTCATATTCTGTTATTTTCATATAATTGGTATAGTATCCACATGATCAATATTAACCCTTACTACTACTCGTAAGACTATATTATATAATGAGTCGCGCTTGAGATAAAATAATGAACGGACATAGGGAAGTGGTGTATGGAACACTGGTTTGGATGTTCGGTACCATTATAGTGAATGATCACTATAAAAATTTATGAATTTATATATCCACTCAACATTTAGATAATTATTTTAAAACATAATAAAATTTCATATTATATTTATTTCAAAAAACATAGGATTATATTAAAAGAATAATCATAATTAATTTAATACATTTTATGAGGAAAATATCCATTCCATTTTGAAAATCACAGTTTCAAACAAATGATTAAGAAAAAATGTGTAAACCCATTTTTTTAAAATAACATTTAAAAACTACTAGAATATTTTAAATAATGAATTATACTTGAATATATAAATTTACATTCATGTTGTAAAAGATAAAACAAGGATTCCATTCACCTTTTTGGTAAAAGAAAACTTATATTGGTTGGAAAAAGAACGTGAATATTACTATCATAAACATTTGTAAAAAAGAAAATCATGGGTATGAATTTCTTTTATAATTAATTTTTAGGAATATAAAATATTGAGGTCATTTTTAGAATACTTTTTTTGTAGAAAAATGATTCTAAGCTGATGTGAGAATTAATTTTCCTTTTCATTAAAAATAATTACTTTGAAATATTTTGTACACAATGATATTAAAATAAAGTTACACCATGAATAATACTAACATAAACATTGGAAAATAAATCTAATTAGTTTCATAAGAGATAATTCATAACATTTAATCTTTAGGTGTATAAATATAAACAATCTTGGTGAATAATGTGATTATATGATACCATCCATTCCAATTTGGTCACAATTTTACCGTAAATTGCATGAATGAGATATATTAAAATGGATATGAAAAAAAATAATTTAAATTATTAGCTTCATTAAATATATTCTTGTTCACTATATACACAACAAAAAATGAAACCCATAGTGAATATGACATTTGTGTCATAGAAAAAATGTTGTGATAGAAACCGCTTACCATAAGTCAAAAATACCTCATTCATGTTTAATCCTATTATATAATAAATATATTTTTATTTTGAATCAATTAATGAATAACTATTATATATCTCATACTATATTTTAATTAATTATTACATTTTATTACCAGTTTAGTAAAAATTCCATGTCAATGTCACTTTTCGGGAAATATGTCCATTGTTTTTCATAGATGTTTTGATTTGTTATATTTAGTCTTATTATTTTGATCATGTTCCACCCATATAAAAATATATAAAGATCATATATTTATAATATATATTCAGTATTTATTTAATTATAATGATCCGAATATGTTAGAGATATAAAAAAATACATCGCTTATGGAGTTGGTATTCCATACATACACAACAATGTCGCATCAATTTTTTGGATAGAAAGCAATGAAAAATGGTAAATAATTTATTATAATTATAGAATAATTAAAATAAAATATATATCAGTTATTTTTATTTAAACAATCCCTTTCTCAATCGATGTAATTCATGATCAATTCACATCGCTTCACGAGTCGGTAGAACACCTCACACACAAATGACATTATCGCAATCCCACAGAATGGAAGGTATGATGTAACATGTGATATCCTTATAATATACGAATAATATTATCATATAAATCATATATATATATATATATATATATAATATCTATCATTATTTTTATCTGTGTGAGGTGGTGATGGAAGAAAAATAACACCAGTTTGCGAGGTGGTAGTCTGCAATTCCCAGGAATAATGATTTCAAAACCCATTTGTTGTAAGAGGAGAAAGATATAGGTTATTAAATTATTATATTAAATAAAATTATATAAAATAAATGGTGGAAATTATATAATAAAGGTATAGAAATTATTGAAGGAGGTTTCAGATGAAATAATATAAAACACTTGGTTATGGCCATTAATCAATAATCAGACATCTAATTGGGTTTATTGAAAAGGGATTCATTGGTTGGATTTATAACATTAAAAAAGATTCTAGGATTTATGGTTAGAATTATGGAAGTTAATTAAAGGAATTATTTATCTAAATGGGTTTTTAGTATTGAATAATATTGGAGATATGGTGGCCTTTTATTAGTGATATGAGTTTCCCACTTGTAATTTTTTAAAAGTAAAATGTGTAACCATTATTTTCACATGCCTCAAGGATCCCATATTTTCAATTCTAGATAACACAAGAATTATTCTCGAAATATGGAATGATGATGGGTTTTGGAACTCTTTTTTTGCATTTTAAACCCTTATACTTTTAGTTTAACACCCAGTAATCTATCCTTTACCGAAACCACGGTCGAAAATATGTTGTGTATTGTGCTATTCAGTATGTTTTAAAATAATGAGGACCATATTAGATAACATATATTATTATTTTTCTAAATCATTAATCTATTTTATAAAATATCAATTGATCAATTGTATAAGTTTACATGAATATAAATTTCAAAAACGTGATGAAAATGTTGTTATTCAATGAGTAATTATTCAAAAGATTAAAAATATTTTATATACATATTGAACATAAAATTTTTCCAATGTGCCTAAATTTTATTAATATAAACTTACTATAAAATTTGTCATTCCATCAATTCATTAAACATTTTTCAAATTTCTAATTACATTAATGTTTTAAAAAACTATAATATAATCCTATGTTTTTTATATTTAGAGAAGTATTTATTTTCAATCAAAATGAAAACAATAAATCTAATATAATCATGAATTATATTTTTTAAAATAATAAAATTTTTAACATATATATTTTCTATAATTGGAAGATTTAAAATTTAATATAAGTATACTAATTAAAAACAATGTCTTTTTAGAAATTTATTATTTTTAAAATCAAATTTGCTTTCTTCATATCTCTTGTCTAGAAGACAAATAATATGAATGTTAAAAACATAATTTAATATATAACATATAAATTTCATTCATAAAATTTATTTTCTTATTTTTTAGGTAAAAAACAATTGTCTGAAAAAAATAGTACCTTCCGAAAAATGTATCCTTTTGTTTGAAAGGGATTTTAATTTTATTTAACTATAATGTGTCACAAAATAATTTTATTATTTAGACATTTATAAAATATATATTTCAATAATTTATATAATCATATTCATACTATCAATTTAAACGGATTGGTGTTAAATATCAAAATTAACAATTATATTTTTATATTATGTGACAATTTTTTAAACATGGTGTTTAATTAATCAAATTACTAACAATAATTTTTTTTATTGTAATATAAACATGATGTTTCTTGTTTTGATAAATAGAAAAAAAATTAATGTTATTGGAATTAAACTTATTTAACAAAATTTTAGGATTTTGCAGTTCCACCAGAAGCCTGAATCTAATAGGATAAATTTTATCGCCATTTACCAATATAGAATAATCATTCATTAAATGAAATAGACTATATCAACGAGAAATATACATATATTAAAAATATATAATGAAAATAAAAAAATTCATAAATAACTATTTCCACTATAGCCTAATATCATTGGATGTATAAAATATTTTATAGAAAACATTCTTTAATGGAACACTATTAGGTAACCAAAAAAAGTTTAAAATTATTATGAAATAAATGGTAACGAATAAAAAATATTATCATAAGATATAAGGATCATATGAAAAGATACCACATATCATTATATAATATGGTATATGGTCACATATTTATTATTAGAAACGATTATCTCTAATTATTGTCGACCATAACAAAAAATATTTTCAAAAAAACTACCATCATATCTATGAGAACCAAAAAATCTATGAATAATGAACAATTCACATGATTTAACATGTGTCATAATTAGGCCAATGCATTATTCCATACAAATAAAAAATGTTAGAAACTTCAAAAAAAATAAAAACAAAAACATGTGAGATATCAAATACCATCAACAAATGTGTAACATAATACATAAAATAATCCAAATATTATTCAAGGGGATAGAGAATAAGAATATAGTAAACTATTAACTCACTATTGATCAATTAATCAAATGATGATAAATATCATAGTATTATCAACTAATCATGAATTTCACTAAAATAATTGGTGTGTTTAATTTCAGTAGCCCATAATAATGTCACATGTGAATGATGATATTGTATTAGAGGGGGATATTAAATCCCCTAGTGTTCTGATCCTCCATTCTTGACTAGTTATTGAACCTCGTATCAGCATAGATTACAAGACAATAAAAATACTTACCAAACCAAGATACTCACATCACTAACATGGAAACATGGAGTTGAAAAGTGAATTATAAATGAATGGTATATCAATCATATCAATGAATCTCAATAGATGTAGAATAATGGAATATAATCTTAAGTTCCTAAAAAAACTAAAATCTCAAATAACGTACATTGTAATATAACTTTAACCATATATTTATCCCCATGAAGAAAATGGAAGGGAGATGTGTTCTATAATAGAAGAAAAGACCATTGAGATCAAAACAGACCAAGGTGGATGATTCAGACCTTAGAGGTTGTACATTGTATTATCAAACATGATTTCTAACAGCATAAATGGAGGAACTATAAAAAAATCAATGAGAGGGTTACCAACTATGATAAATATTTATAGGAAACAATGGAATTATCTACTCTAAAGGGGTTCTAATGTTGGTCCACAATTGTCCTAATCCAACTTACACTATCATTTATGGCATACCCACCACGTAACAATGGATTTCTCTGAAATCTCATGTTGCACACATGGCCGAGTCATATTGAACAATAATAATATAATATTATTTTAAATGGTAGTTTACGCATAGACATTGTATTGGATGTAATGAAAATAACTAACTAAAATATGATTATACATGTTTGTTAAATGTTTTTAAATTTATCTAATAAAAGTAACAGGATTAAAATGTTAAATAATCCAATTTTATGCGTAAATACTCTAATATTCTTAAAAGGTCGTTTTACCATATTTTGATGGAGAACCATTTTAAAAATAGTTTTTGTCACATTTATATGTTATATTTGACAAAATAAAATTTTTATTTATAATAGTAACATCAAAATTTACATTGGATGAAATTTTTCTATTTTTTTCATAATGTTACTTTTTTAATGAATAGTAAACAATACAGCATTTTAATTCAAAAATACCATTTAATATAATTAATTTATATGTATATATTATCTTATTGATGGGCTTTAAAGTATAATTAGATTACTGTTTTACCATTTAATCCAATGTTGTTCATTGGATGTAATTTCACCTGTAAATTGGATATAAACAATTGTCAATCTTATGATAGTTATTATTTTTTAAAAAACAAACTTTTTTTACAATGGGAATTAATTTTAAATTAATAATGCAACATCTATGTTTTTAATATGATAAAATAGACATCATTTTTGAATTCGGAATATCAAATATATCTTAGGCTGAATTATTTGTATTTTTTGGAAAACCAAATTTTTTTGAAGAATTGTGAAAAATACAGCTTAGTAGTTAAGAAAGAACTTTTTCATTTGAATAAAAATTTACCACTCCTGAGAAATGTATTTATACTATCTAACATACATGGTTTTATTCATTAAGAAAAATGTGGTCCAATGGGATGAAAATAATTTTTTCTGAATAGTATCTTTGATTTTTATTTACCTTAGTTAATGGTAAATTGGTTATTTCAAGGTAAAAATAATTTGATAATAATCTAAAAATTCCTTATCAATTTTCATAAACTTATTTCATGATTCATGTCTGACTAATAATATCCATGGGTGAGACTTTTCCCCATTACAATCCATTTGTGTAATATAATGACATTAATAACTTTTTATTTAAAGTAAAAATAAAAATATCATAAACATGTATTGTTTTCCTAAATCAATTTAAATATTGGTTTATATAATTGATATTTTTGTACAAAAATAGTAGTTAGAAATATAAAACAATTTTATAAATAATGGTAGTTTACTTATAATTATTATACGTCATATAAAAAAATTTATTTATGAAACAATGATGATGTAATGATTACCTAATTAATTAATGTTTTAAATAAATTTGATTATAAATTTTGAAATCAATTTATTATTTATATTTTTATGATGTACATTAATTTTAGAGATTAGTATGACTTGTAATCATTGAATTAATTATGTTTTTTCTAAATAATAATGTTATTTTGGATTTTTGAAAAAGTCATGATATGAATAGTGTAAAAATTGACATAATTGAATTTTTAATCCAATAAATATTTTATTAAATTAAAAAATAATCCTAAAAATATAATATTCGGCCAAATTACATATATGATGTTGAAAATGTTATTAATGATCCATTTTGGGTCTGTTGTAATTTTATAGTAAATATATTAACCATATAGTATTAATATATAATAGGACATCGTAAAAGTTAAATAATTTAACAAAGGGTTAAATAAGAAAGATAAGGATTAAAAATTACCCAAAACATGTCCAATTGAAAATTTATGATTTTATTTAGACCTATATGAACCTTATTTTTGAATTAAATATGTTCTTGACCTTTTTAAACTAAAAATCATTTTATAATAAAATAATACATTAAAAAATTCTTAAAGATCCCCTCCTCCCAATTTTAAAAGGACACCACTTATAACCCATTACTCACACCTCTCAAGACCCTTGGCTTATCCAACCATTTCCCAAATAATATCCCAATATCCCTCTCTTCCACCTTGAAGCTTTACATTAGGAATAAGGTGTTAGAGTTTGGGGCCTCGAACAAACTACTTTGTACTTTATTTGTTAATAAATACATAATCACATCTTGATTGTTATTATGTGTGAGGATGTATGTGATAATTTCCTAACGATAGCTATCTCAATAAAGGGACTTAGAGGATCTCTACTATGATGAGAACCCAAAAATTCCATAACACTTTTCTTAAATATATTTTCTATGGCCAGATGATATTATTTGAGGGACACAATTAATAAAAACCATTATTGGAGAGGACTCCTAAATATTTGAGGAACATTCTCATGGTGTGAACCCTTGGTAATACCCAAGATGATATTATGTGAATGAGACATGCCAGTAAAGGATCTTCATTTCTTAGTGTCATTGGATGTTCCTATCTGCGGATATGTGTATTGGTCTGTAGACTAGAAGATTAATATTAATGGGTATTTCAACTCGCGCACTTAGATTTTTTGATGAAAACTGTGATGATTCAATGTTCATAGTGTGGTAGGATATGTTGGGAGTGTTATTAGTAATACTACTTTAATAGATAATGTGAGAAAGTATTTTCCCCTTCTGTTCCATAATGGAAGTAGATATCTCAAGCCCTTTGATGGAATTGATATAGCCTAAATAAATATATGACCATTGTGAGGAATGGGAAAGTTCAATTCTGGAAAGTCAAAGAATGAATAATCGAGCAAAAGGATTGATGTCACTAGAATGCAAATTTATTGACTCATGATATTGAGAGAAAGTGATTTTATTACATAGTAAATATTCGTAAGAGGTGACATGTCATAGAGACATTAAATTCATTCTCTATGGGTGCATTGGCATGTTTCTAGACACTAACCTTTGACTTTAGGAAGAATCCGCCTAATGCCAGCTAGAAAGAGGCCTACAGTGTTAAAAACTATGTTTGTCCAAGTACCTCAGTTAAATATTAATTTAACATGTTGAATTAAGATTATTCCCGACAGAAAATTAATAATTATTCAAGAATGCCTAATCACATTAATTTATGCACTAGTTATTCGAGCGAATATATTGTGGGTGAAATAATATTTTTATTATAGAGTAAAGAAGTGATATTTATTTGAGAAATAAATATCCATTATTCAAGGTCTAATAAATGTGGTGGAGGAAATAATGAAAATAAAATAACAAAAGTACACGTCGTGTTTATTAAATATACACATAATGTAGTTTTTTTGGGATTTGTGAGAAATAATATTATTTATTTAATTAAATAATATTAGGTGTAATTCTCTAGGCACATGTCATGTAATAATAATGTTCAACTGTTATTATTATACATGGGGTATTACAATTAGTTAAACAAAATGAATAAATGATTTCAGGTTATTAATTAATTTAATTATTATATTTAACATAAATTCCAATTATATAAGTATCAGTATCCTCAAATTGTTTTTGGGGTTGTGCACAATGAATCTAGGGAATACTCCCAATACAATAGAGAAATATTTTATTCCAAATAACGCTATCATGCTACGATAGAGAGATCCTCCTCCACCTGATCAAGGTGATCGAATGTGTATATCACAAGCGAAGGCTCTACTTTGCTCGCAAATAGAGACCCCTTCGGCGACATACAAAGATAAGTGGAGCATGTGTGGATCACTTCTAGAGGAATATTACACTTGGATTCTAGGATGCAATGATGGATCACATCAGATCATGATAGAAAACATCAACGAAGAAAGAATTCCATCAAAGTAATTCTTGTCAATTAATTAAATCAATTATAACCAACATATATTGATCATATCTATGGTTTTAGGACTCCACTATTTATTTTTCTTTATTCATTATATTCCGATGATCTGACATTTTATTATCATGATTGATCATAGATTTATTCTTGTTAATGCTTAAATTAATGTTGGGAACACCGTTCAAATTGATTCTACTGCACTTGGAACCTACAAGTGGTATTAAAGAGGTCTTATTGTTGATTATAATTATTTTGGTTTTTTTTGATGATTTAGGCATATAATATTTTATTTGTTTCTATTGAAGATTAATCTTTCTGCAAATCTGAATCTTGTGATCTATTCCTTCTCTCTCATTTATCATTCACCTAATAGAAACAGATTTTACTTTTAATTATTATTAATATAAAACATAGTATATCTTCCTTAGTTTCCAAACGTTCCTGGCCTTATAACACCAGAATACACGGCATGTATTCTGTAGTACACATCGTGTAGTCTAGGATCAATGCATTGGACTGGACAGCCAAATCAGGCCATGTAAATTGATCATATCTAAGTCTTCAAGACATCATGTGTTGACCATGAATAGGTGGAACGCGGTTTACAGATTACATTTCGTGTGGCCCAGGGAACACAACATGTAGTCCATTTCGGTTAGGATTGGACTGTGTACCCCATACATGGATTGCCCGACTGAAAACCGTGTAACGTGGATACTACACGATGCGTGTCCCACTATAAATGTCATGTACTCTGAAGATTTCCGAAGTACATTTACATTCCAGGTTCCCGAGCGTGTACTTCGGATGTATGGTGAATAAAAGTACACACCATGTAGTTGGAACTACATTCTTTGTACTCATCCAAATTACATAGATTTATTAAAATTTATTATTATATTATCCAATCCCTTGAGAAGTGTACAATAGTTTCAGTGTAAAGCAGAGGCACAACAAGTGACAGGTGTGTTATATATATGTGTTTAATTTAACATCGGAGTAATGTTAATTTGTACTCACATGGTATTTATGAATGGGAATTCACCAGGTTTACTCCAATGTAAAAGTTACATACAAAGATATTTTTAAATGATTTTTTTTGTTTAAAATTATGATGAATGAGAATCTCAAATAAATTCAGAAAAGGGGTTAATATAAAAGTATTGATTAATTAATGATAATTAATTGATTCGAGAGTGATTTATCTTAAACCAGAATGATTAAATAATTGAATGCTAGTTTTATTTATGCGTATACATCTGTTGGTGCCAAAATATTGCACGAAGGGAAGGAACGGAAAAAAAGGCTGGCATGATGCCTCGTGAAGCACCCTCGCGAAGCACCACCGCGAAGGATCAACGCGAAGGGCCTTGATCATCGCGGTCTCGCGAAGCTCCAGAGGCGGTAATCCTCTGCGAACGCATTTGATGTTCGCGAGCCACCGCGAAGCTCCAGAGGCTGTAATCCTTCGTGAATGCATTTGACGTTCGCGAGCCGCCGCGATGCTCCAGAGGCGGTACCCCCCATGGATGCCGTTGTCGTTCGCGAGCGCAACGCGAAGCACCAGAGGTGGCGCGTGAGTTCTACTTCGCCGCGCCCCTTTCCTATAAATCCTGGACTCCCCATGAGTCCCAGAGGACGGACAATCCGACCTTTCGGCTTCTCCTCTCCCGAATCGCGAAGCACGCTTTGCCCCGGGAATCATGAGCTCCGCGAGGTACTTCTACTTCGCGATACTCCGCTACATTGTCTCGTTTTGAGCCCATCTTCCGAGAGGGATTCCCTTCGCGAAGCTCAAGGGAATTCGCGAAGGAAGGGTATTCCCAAGGGAACCCGGGCAGCCGCGGAGAGTTTATGCTTTGCGAAACACCCAACCCATGCTAGTGATCCCTATGCTAAGGCAGGATCACTACACATCGTGATGCACACTACTTCGCAGGACCCTGCTTCGTGAGGCACCCCTTATTCGCGAGGCAGTGCTCTGCGAACACTGTTCCACTTCGCGAAGCACCTTCCGCCCACACCTATGCCCCATGCTAAGGCCAATGCACTCCACTTCGCGAAGCACACTCCTTTGCTTATCTATTCCTCTCCCCGTGCGACCCTCCAGGTTTGCACGATGTGATTTCAAAGTCCCATGGACAATACCACCCGTAGCATTGCTTTGCCTAATGCTTCTTCGCATAGTCACGCTAATGGCTATTGCTTCTTCGCATAGCCACTCTAACATGGAC
Source organism: Viscum album (assembly GCA_963277665.1). NCBI lineage: Eukaryota > Viridiplantae > Streptophyta > Magnoliopsida > Santalales > Viscaceae > Viscum > Viscum album. The sequence continues at coordinate 955,994,078 of OY728130.1, read as the reverse complement.
CCCTCGATGGTTCGTTCCACAACCCCCCTTGACCATGGCCATATTGGTACCTTCCCTTTCCCAAGGACCAGAGGGTAACGGTTATGTAAGTCCTAGGGGTGTGTGGAGTGAACCCACCTCGTCCGAGCTGCAGGACGTTAAAATTCCAAGCACCACATCCTCAACACATGACGTTAAACTGTGACCCAACCTCGTCTCCCTCGCGAAGGGTCCCCCCAGCTCGGACATTCATTACGCCCAATCGTCTCCACATGAATGGACTCTTCCTCACATGGAATGAGATCCTCCTTGTCGTAGCGGCGTTTGTCCTTGGGGGAAGGGCTGCCAGAGCGTAAGCCCCTAGCCTCCCAAACGGATGGCTGCACCTCTTCATCTCCGTACTTCCCCACTACCAAGGTCAGTGGAGGGCGTGATAGGGAACGAGGCACCTCCCATCATTGGACCAAGGTCCATCTTTCCCGCTCTTTGTCGCACCATGGGCCGCCATCCTAGAGTAAGTCCCAGCACCATGGGCCGCCTAACGCGTAAGCCCCTCTTCACTTCTCATGGACGCATCCTTCGCGACGTGATCGTCAGGTCCTTGAAACCTGTTGTTTCTCACACCGAGCATGACTCACGTGGGCTTAGAGCGAGCACCGACCCTGAACCCCACCCATTTTGACTACGAGGTCTTTGATCCATGTCAAGGCATGGTACATAGGAAGCCTCCATGAGGTTCAAGCCCACCCGTCATCTATTCACATCGGGTCCCATTCTCGTCCAGCACGACGTTAAACTGTATTCTGGTCCAATGGCAAGCCGTTGCGACCCATCCCAGCGAACTATGAGGACTTTGATCCATGTCAAGGCATGGTACATAGGAAGTCCCCATGAGGTTCAAGCCACATTGCTCGGTCGTTCATTCATGTCGAGTTTCTCCCTCGTCCAGCATGACATTAAATTGTATGCCCCTCCCATTGTCCAACATGACATCAAACTGCACACCTGTTCCCACCTGAACTACGGGGTCTTTGATCCATGTGAAGGCATGGTACGTAGGAAACCATCCAAAGGTTCAATCCCACCACTCATTGGACCAAGGTCCACTTTCACGTAGGTTCGCCGACAAAGCCCCATTTGAACTACGATGTCTTTGATCCATGTCAAGGCATGGTACGTAGAAAGCCTCCACGAGGTTCAAGACCACCCTTCATCCAATACACGTCGTGTTCCACCTACGTCCAGCATGACGTTAAACTGCATTTCCCAATCTGAACTACGAGGACTTTGATCCATGTCAAGGCATGGTACGTAGGAAGCCTCCCTAAGGTTCAAGCCCAACAAACATTGGCCCAAACCGTATTCTTGTCGGTGTGCCAAGCCCCCAATTTTCAGCGAACTACGAGGACTTTGATCCGTGTCAAGGCATGGTACGTAGGAATCCTCCCAGAGGTTCAAGTCCATCTCCCATCGGACCAAGGTCCCTCATTTACGTCGGCTCACCGACACCCACCGCCCGTCGACTATTCACGTCAGGGTTCACTACCGTCCCGCATGACGTTAAACTGTATTCCCATTGAACTAAGAGGACATTGATTCATTCCAAGGCATGGTACGTAGGAAACCTCACCAAGGTTCAAGCCCACCACCAGTGGACCCACGAGTATACTTTCACGTCGGTATGCTGACGATACTCATTGGACCAAGGTCCACCCTCATGTTAGTATGCTGACGATGCCCATCTGACCAAGGTCCACCTTCACGTTGGTTCACCGACGACATTAATCAGGCTAAGGCCCACCTTCACGTCGGTTTACCGACACCATCCCGAACTACGTATACTTTGATTCCCTGCCACGGGGATACGTAGGAAGCCTCTTCAAGGTTCAAGCCCAACTTCACTGTCGCCCCCTGGGATGGTCACATTTCATTCACCCTCTACTTCATTCATCGACCCACAACCCATCCTGATTCTCACCTGAGCCGTCATATCCCGGTGAGACCATGTCGGTACGCTCTCCTTCACAGCCGCCCATGGGTTGGCCCCGGTATCGAAATTCCTTCAAGGAGAATCCCTCAATCCGATCTATCCTAGCTAATACTCTGGTTGGGTTGATCCGTCTCCGCTAGACGTTAAACTCGCGACATACCCTATGTTGAACACGGGAAGCTGAGGAAAACCTCAGATATGTGCCTATGACATATAATTCCCCGCGCTCGATGTGGGATGCCTCAGGCTTCCACTCCCTCGAGAAGCCCTGTGACCATGGATAACAGACAGACATGCCAGGTTCCCCAGCATCCAGACACGCTACTGATGCCTCAACGTGACTACTCCCCCGACTGAAGGTTGCTGGCCTGAATGGACCCTTTGGAATGTCCCGACAGAAGCAGTGTAATTAACCGGAATCCATGGAAACATGGCACTGGGAAGAGTTTCATGAACTACGTATTAAATCTATGAGGGAGACCCGGACTAGGTGACGAGTTCGGAGGAGGAATCCACAGGAGGATGAACCGACTTCCCATCATCCCGTTTCGATCAAGGAGAAGATGTCCCTGAATAAGGAGCGAATGCTGCCTACCTTTGGAAAGCGGGAATGCGGGAAAAAAAAGCGCCACGCGTCCTCCCCAGAGGATGGACGGGCGCGCGCCCCGGCGAAAGTGTCGGAAACTGAAATGGTGAACCTGATGTGAAATTATTCTCTTCAACATGGGTATTAGTAGCGTTCGAGACACCAGTATATTGACGTGTCACCGGATCCAGATATCCGGCGCCTGGTCCAACAAAGCAAATAGCGGGCCTGTCGTGAAACTCACCGGAAGTCGGGGCAGTAGAACGTGGAGCACTCCGTTTTGCAGCGTGTTGGCGTGGATTCTTCTTACAGACGTGGATAATGGAAGGTTGCTGGGGCACTGGCTCTCTATCCTTTTCCTCTCAGTACTGATGAGTTGATCCCTTCGTTTCTCAGGAACCAGGTTACTGTTACAGAGATGCGATCACCATCCGCTCCTCGCTCACGCAGGGGCAGGGGCAACACTGCCACGACCGCCCCACGTAGCGCCGCTACCGCCACGACGGCCGCCACATCGCGGAATACGGGGTGCCCACGTCCCCTTTCCCCATCAGAGGTCATCCAGCGAAGGTTGATCAACAACCTTGTGTGCAAGTACGAGGAAGAAGGTGTCATCCCAACTCGGGATATGGCCCGCCTGGACTTGGAGGCCTCCAGGCCCCGCCGTCAACACCGCCCTAACAGGCCGCGCACGGAGCCCCTGCTTTCCACCCCAACGTTCAACTGTTTCGGGATCCTATCTCCGGAATGCCTTGACGACTCCTTGCCTTACGCTGAAGAGGCGGGCGTCGTCCGGCTCAGCCCGCTCAGGGTCCCGACCCAAGGGCTCCAGGCGCGAGCTCCCGCCTGGCCGCGTCAGCGCCGCCGTCTAGCCCCGTAGGAAGAGCAGGCAGGCCACGTCCCTGCGCCACCTACGCCAGCTCGCCTGATCCGACGTCAGCGCCGGGCCCGGGCTGAGGACGCTCGCCCAAGCGCGTCAACGTCGACAGAAACAGTGGCCCGAGCCACCGCCGACGTGCATCGTGAAGCCCCAGCATACACTCAGCAGGGGCACTCATTCACCCCACCAGGATCGAGACCCCAACCACCCCATGGGCAGGATGGGTTGACTCTCCGGGTGGCAGGCCCAAGTGGTGATCGCCGCAAACCAACCCGTGGTAATGTCACCCTGTACGAAGGTCCTCCCCGTACCACTACTCCACAGAGCGTGGGCCTTCCCTGCTCCTAAGTTCGTCATGGAAGCATGCCTCAGGCTACCTCCATCCCGAAGGAAGACCTGCCCCGCGGCAGTGACGCTCAGCACGGAAACCTTTCCCGCGCCCGTTATACAGGGTATGGAGTCCATCCTCCTGCCCCCGACCGCCAGCCTGATGGCACCGTCCATCCGGTCCTTCTTCAACGTGGGGGCCCTCCCTACATCCTCACTGCAACCGGCGAAGGTCCTCCTTGCCCCAACAACTCGAGGAGTGAAGGTCAGCCTCGCTCCACTCGCATCGACCATGGAGGTCCTCCCCATGCTCATGCTGGTTCCAGCAGGTGCTCCGCCTATATGGGTGTTGTTCATGGAGGTCCTCCCCATGTACCCTTCGACATTTGCCCCGATGCCCCTCGCACCCCGGCTATCTCGAGTGGAGGCCCTCTCCGCCACGGTGCCAGCATCGCCCCAAGGCTACCTGGTAGGGGTCGACCCTGTCCCGAAGAGCCACCCCGGGGCAGTAGAGCGGGTCGGTGCTGCAATAAGAAGAACCCTAGGAAGGCCTAGGTGGAGATCAAACTTGCCCGCTTCTACGACTCGGAAGCGGAATGCGATTCAGCGATGGAACCTTCTCCCCGCTCCTCCGTATCAAGGACTGGGGCAGGAACCAGATGCGTTAGCCTCATTCTCCCGGAATTTGAGGTCCACCAGATTCCCATCTCCCTCCGTAGGTGCATCCAAGAGGAAGAAATCTTGGGAATTCCGTAGGTCTTGACCGCGAAATCACCGCCCTTGTCACCAGAAGCTCCCTCTACCTCTACCAGAGATCACAGAGAGTTATTTTGGGGGCCAACGACGGAAGAGCGATGACAAGACCTGTCTCTAGTAGCCGCGGTTCCTGTTCCGGAAGCTGTGGTTATCAGCCCGTCGTATCGTGACATCGTGGCCAGGTCACCTCACTCTTCAGAGGAAGGTCCGGAATTCGACGGCCAGTCACCCCGTTCTCCGTATTCTCCACCACCGAGCTTACTATCTCAGAGGTCTGCCTCGGTACCGCTACCGGTCCCTCAGCCGCCCCCGGTTGACGAGTGGGGCAACACCGGGCCAGACCCTGAGTCTGAGCCCAGGATCTTCTAGAGTATCCTCGCGGCGGATTACTTCCCGAAAAAGTTCTGGCTGACGGCGGCGCTGAATTTTCGCGTACCAGAGTCTCTTACCCCTAAAGAAGTTGGGTGCTTTTGTCGAACCCTATGGGCGACACACTTCCGCCTCCATTACGAATGGGTGGTGTACCCCAGAAGTCGAGATCACTTCGAAGAAATCGGCGAGCAATGCTGCCTGGTCGATGTGGTCGCACTCCTTGTGGCCCAGCACCCTGAGTCTCCAGGCCACCAGAGCGCCCTTAAACGAAAATGCGTTCAGAGTTTTAAAGCACTCCACAGAATCGTCAGGGAAGCCACCCCCCATGTGCAAGTCCGTGGTTGGGGACACTATGTCGCTCTCCTCTTCGACCCTATCCGACGGCAGCCAGATTCGCTATGGGACATCGAGGACATGCCCTCGAGAGGGGTCGCGGTCCACATGGCTGACGTCGTGGACAAGGAAGATGAGCTTGAATTCCTTGATGGAGAATTACCCCCCGAGGGCGTACCGCCACTACTAGACCCATCAGGGAGAGTTACCCGTCAGCAGAGGAACCTGCTGGGCCTCCTCGTGCCCACTGAGTCGCTGGTACTCGGTCGAAACACTGGAAAGGGTAAGGAGCACGTCGGAACAGTCAAGCACTCCGACCCGTCCGCCTCTGTGCAGAAAACGGACGAAGATCCCGAGAAGTCCACGTTACGCCAACTGATTGCTGAGAAGAAGAGGCTGGTTGACGAGCCATTGGATGAGCGCGCCGTAGAGCGACGACCCGACTATGGTAATCCCAGGCTGGGGCAGCAGGGGGAGGAACAATTTCCCCCTGGTGAGATGCCTCCAGGCAACCCTGATCATGCTACTGTCGTAGATAGGGCAGAAGCCGGAACGTATGGCAAGAGGGCCCGATACGTCTCGCCAAATCCCCCCGAGCGACATGGCAATCTGAAGAATCCAGTCCGGGTTCCCCCAGTAGCCCCACGGGTCATCCAGCCAGTTGATCCATGAGCGGCCGAAGCCGTCTACCGTGTCGAAGAACCTGGAAATGCACTTGTGGTTAGGGATCCCCGTCAAGACAGGGACCCCACCCAGATGATCTTATCGCGGCGCTCACAGCCCACCTCGAAGCGTTGGAAACGCGGCAGGTGGCGGTCCCACCAGATGGTAAGCCTTATCCCGCGTGGGTGGATGATATGCCCGCACCTTTGGGTTTTGGGAACCCCAATTTCTCGCCTTTTAACGGGACAAGGGACCCACCGTAGCACTTGGCTCATTTTTCTTCCAGGTGTGGCCCCATGCTGGGGACCACGGCTCAGCAAGAAGACGCCAAGCTACGATGTTTCGTACAGACATTGGAAGGTCCGGCATTCGTCTGGTACAGCCAGCTCCCCATCGGATCAGTGACCGGTTGGGAGGACCTTCGCCGGCAGTTCTTATACAAGTTTAGCTCCACCACGCAGAAGACCAGCATTGTAGACCTCTTCATGTGCAAACAAAGGCCTGATGAGCGGGTTGCAGATTTCATCGCCCGTTGGAAGGGACTTACGTATTCCCTCGATATGCCACTGACTCAGGAGAAACTACTAACAATGTGTGTGGGGAACGTCAAGACAGAGATGGTACCCTCTCTGATTACCCAGAACTATCGTGGAGGGTTCAAAGATTTCTCGGATAAGGCTCAACACCTTGAGGAAGCCCTGCAACAGGCCAGTCAGGCACGTTTGTTGCCCCCTATGATCCTGGCCAGGAGGACCGCTAGGGCTGAACCTACAGCGGTGGCCCAAATAGAAGCCCCGAGGCAGCTGGAGTTACTGCCGGCGGCACCACCCCCGCAACCCCACAGAGGTCCTCCACCTCAAGCACATACTCCTACCCAGCAGCGAACACCTCAGAACCGACAGGTTCCCCCGCGCAATGCGCCACCGCCACCAAGACGAGACAATCAGGCGCCACCTCCTCGGCAGGCCCCTCCGGCCTCTCGTTAGGGTCAGGCCCCCAGGGCCCCCTATCTGGAAAGAAGGTATCAGAATTATTCGTTCAACGAAAATCAAGTCCATGGATACTTCTGAAGTGCCCTAGAGCAAGGGATTGTGCGTATGCCTGAGTGCAGAAGGCCGACCGAGGCGAATCTCACCGATCGCCCCAACTACTTCCCTTGTCATCGGATCCTGGGGAACACCCTCAAGCAATGCTATGTGTTTAAAGACTGGATTCAAGACGAGGTCAACAACAACATAGTCAGGTTGGGCCCAGCACCAGCGCAAGTGGCAGGTGTCTTTGTAGGATCCGAGATCGGCAGCGACAGTGAAGGCAAGTGGCAGCAGGTCCCCAGCCGTGGATCCCAGAAATACGATGACTGGATGGATCGAAAAACCGTCGGCTGTGCCCATGGTATCATCCGGGAACGCCTGATGCAGTCAGAACCATCAGAAGAAGTACCTGGTGCCTCCGCGTCGTCTTCACAGTTGGCCCCTTCCCCAAAGGGAAAGCAGCAGCGACACAAGAAGAAGCAATGCGCACCGCCGGTGCCATCGTCATCCCGCACTCTCGGTGACATTATGCACCCTAAAATGGGGATTCCTCCCAGAATCCGCCCAGCGGTGGATGACTCCTCGAGCGATAGCTAGGGGTACGCTTCGGTTAACACCGTGGAGCTGGTAAAGCCCTATATGACCCGCGACGAGGGGGAACGCCAGTCAGACCTCCCCAATGTTTCCAGCCGACGTCAACATCAGCAGAATCGCAACCGCGCCGGTCATCGAGGTACGTCAGCATGCACTTTTGGACAAGTCGTGCATGCTTCTGAGACCAGGCAGAAGGCTCAGTGCAGATCTCAGCACACGCAACGCCATCTAACGCCCTCAGCTCTACCTCCACCATCGTTCGTGCTACTGGATCGGGAAGAGCTGCCTCGTTCGTATCACAGTCAGTCTTGCTCGGCTACAGGCCAACCTCCACTGTCTGATCCTAGTCCGGCGACTACTCTCTAGGCTTCTACTAGTAGGCAGCAAGATGTACCCAGTACTAGCCGATCACCGGTTCAACCAGCAGGACCCGCTATGCCTCCAAATGCCGAACGACCTCTTGCAAGCAGAGGTTCGCGTTTGGCGCGAATATATGATGTCCTAAAGCACCTGGTCGGCATTCCAGCGAGGATTTCTATCCTCGAGGCCATTCGCATGTCATCTGAAATGCGTGAGGCACTTGCTGAGGCCCTAAGGAGCCCCCTCCAGTTTGAGACGGAGGTAGCAGCTGCAGAAGCCTTCCATACTGAGATGATTGAAAACGCTGAATGTCAGGCGATTATCTCGTTCTCCGGTGAAGATGAGGACCCTCCTATACAGGGGCACATTTGCCCGTTGTACATCATTGGCCACTTCAATGGTGTGGAAGTCCGCCGCTGCCTCGTTGACACGGGTTCCAGAATCAATCTAATTCCAACCCAGACGTTGCGAAAGCTGGGTCTGTCTGAAGGTGATTTAACTCCCTCTGACCGCAGGATCCAGGGGTACGACAGGACAGTGCAAACCCCAGTCAGCAAGATCCTCCTGAAGACTCAGTTCAGTGGCTTAATTTCCAGCACCGATTTCTTGGTTTTCTCTCAGGAAACCGCCTACAACGCATTGATGTGTAGGCCATGGATCCATCTGCATGCAGCGGTCCCTTCGTTATATAACCAGTTCCTCAAGTACTCGCTTAACGGTCGAGTAGGCGTGCTCCAAGAGACGCGTCCCCTTTCGCTTCTTGTGAGGGCCGCTATATGGATGCGGGTTATTACAAAAGTAAGGACAAGAAAATCCTGGTAAGCGAGGATGAACCCACCCCGGTCACAAGTGATCCCTAGGCAAGAATGGATGACGCCTACATCCACCCGATCCACCGGTTGGAGGCCACGACCCCCGACATGGGACAATGTTTTGTTGTTTCGGGTATGCAAGGAAGGCATGTTCCCGTGTCCAAGCGACGATGGAAAATCACCTCGTACTCCTACATCAACTAGGCTCAGGTCATCCCGGAATCTCCTACCCCTGTACGGTACCGGAGTGTCAAGCTTATGACAACAGCGGTGCGCCATACGTGTCTTTTCCGCCAGGCTGGAATCAACCGACTCAAGCCGACACGTCATCACTGCTTTGATATCATCAAACGTGGCCCTTTAGGCCGAAGCCCATAAGGTATAGGGTCGACCGCCTTCATTGCTATGGTCTCAATGGAGAGTGAGTCCCCTGATTCGATGACTGCTGCTGCCTAGGCCGGCACCAGCTGCCCCTCGGGTTTTGATAGCCCAGAAGTATCTTCCGTCGCGGGAAGTCCCCCCACGGGTGGGGAGGAAGACCTGGAGGATTCTCCCCCTGCCTTTGAAGAAGGCGTCTCTACCACGGTTGATGAACTCGTACAGGTGAACCATGGTAGAGAGGCATATCCGAAACCCACATTGATCAGTGCAGCCATGTCCCCTGAGGAGAGCAGCAGTACATAGACTTCCTCAAACAACACCGTGATGTGTTTGCTTGGAGTTACAATGAGATGCCAGGGCTAGATCCCCAGGTACCCATTCACCGATTGGGCCTCCCGGCAAAACATCGTGGGTTAAACCAGCCTCCCAGGAAGATGCACCCTTCTCATGGTGATATGGTTGAGGCCGAAGTTGACAAGCTAATCAAAGCCAACTTCGTCAAGGAGGTCCAGTACCACAAGTGGCTTGCCAACATTGTGCCAATCAGGAAGGAGAATGGGCAGATCAGAGTCTGCATCGACTTCCGCGATCTTAATCGCCAATGCCAAAAGGATGACTTCCCACTCCCCATGACGGAGTTGTTGATTGACGCCACGACCAGGTTCCAGGCCCTCTCTTTCATGGATGGGTATTCCATGTATAACCAGATCCGGATGGCCCCCGAAGACGAGGAATCCACTGCCTTCAGAGCTCCCCAAGGTACCTTTTGCTACCCGGTTATGCCATTCGGTTTGAAAAATGCAGGTTCCACTTATCAGAGGGCCATGAATCGCATATTCAAGCCGATTCTTGGGACATTGGTGGAATGCTATGCGGATTTCCTCGTAGTCAAATCATGTCAGCGCCAGGACCATCTCAAAGACCTTGAGAAAGTGTTCGGTTTCATCCGCTCCCGTCACCTGAAGATGAACCCACATAAGTGTGCCTTCGGGGTCACCTCTGGGAAGATTTTGGGTTTTGTTGTCAGATACCGAGGTATCGAGATCGACCCAGAGAAGATCAAGGCCATCAGCCAAATGCCTCCCCCGAGCAACATTTGGGAGCTTCGAGGCCTTCAAGGCCACTTAGCCTATATACGCCGATTCATCGCGAATCTGGCCAGCAAGTGTAAGCCCTTTTCCTGGCACATGATGAAGGGCGCCGCCTACAAATGGGATGAGGAGTGTTGGACCTCCTTTGAGGAAATCAAGCAGTATCTGCTCCAACCTCCGGTCTTGATGCCACCCGTCTCCGGAAAGCCACTGGTCCTTTACGTGACCGCCCTGGAGAGATCCCTTGGTGCACTGCTCGCCCAGTAGAATAACGAGGGTACTGAGAATAGTCTCTACTATCTCATCCGCATGCTTCTCGATACGGAGGTCAGATACTCCCCTATCGAAAAGAGCTTCCTTGCGCTCGTCTTCGCCATGCAGAAGTTGCGACATTACCTACAGCACCACGAGGTGCAATTGGTCTCCCGGGTAGACCCACTGAAGTACATCCTGAACCGCCCTATGCTGACTGGCCGACTAGCGCGGTGGGCAGTGATTCTCCACCAGTTTGATATCAGGTTTGTACCTCAGAAGGCCATTAAGGGACAGGCATTGGCAGACTTTCTATCTGCCCATCCAACCTCCGCGGATCAATCCCTGGACCTGTATTTCCCTGATTAGACGATCCTCTCAGTCGATCATGTTGTCCCGTGTCGGCAAATGCATTTCGTCGGCGCCTCCCAGAGCCCCACCAGTAGGAGGCTCCATGATCCGAAGCTCAACAGAGTGGTCCTGGGTATTGTCTTCATTACCCCGGTGCAAGCCGTCCGGCCATACTCATTCCTATTGTCATAAGGTTGTACGAACAACGAGGCAGAGTACCAGGCTCTCATCACCGGCCTCGAGTTGGCCCTTGAGATCCATGTGCCCCATCTACATGTGAAGGGAGATTCTGAGCGGGTAATCAAACAGGTAAATAGTGACTACGTCGTCAGGAAGCTGGAGCCCGCACCGTTGCTGGAGTACACCCTCTGCCCAATGGCCCAGTTCTCTTCTCGACCAGAGGTTACCCATGTCCCACGGTTGCAGAACGTCCAAGAGGACGCCCTGGCTGGCTTAGCCGTGTCGCTCGCAGAACCCAAGCAAGATGATTTGATCGTACATGAAGCCCACCGGAGAGTCATTCCCCCTTCCACCCAATAGGACAATGATGGACCGCTGGTAAGTCATCTCACCGCCGGACCCTCCAGGTCAGGGGCCCCGAGCTCGTCAGACGCAGTGGTTGAAGCCACTCCCGACTGGAGAGCACCTTTTGTCGAGTATCTCCAAAATGGTCAGCTCCCGGACGACCGGGCTGAGCGCGAGCGAATCCGACGCCGCGCGCTGCAATTTACCCTCCAGAGCGGCCCCGGTCTTGAACAAATCCTTTATAAGAGGAGTTTCGATTGTGTCCTTCTCCGTTGCCTCCAAGGAGGGGAGATACCTCAAGTTATGCAAGAGGTTCATGTCGGTTCCTGTGGCACCCATCAAGCTGGGCCGAAGCTGTCCCATCAAATCCGGAGGTTAGGGTACTTTTAGCCCTTTATGATCCATGATTGTATTGGATATGCCATGAGATGCCAAGCATGCTAAGTACACGCCAACTTCTTGCATCGGCCGCCGGAGCCCCTCAACCCTACCAAGTACTCTTGGCCATTTGCAGTATTGGGACTTGATATAGTGGGACCGTATCTGCCGGCAACAGCCCGCCAGTGTAGGTTCATCCTGACTACTACAGATTTCTTCTCCAAGTGGGCAGAGGGAGTTCCGATCAAAGCAGTCAAGGCCCGTTCCATCGTTGAATTTGTGAGCTCCAACATTGTACACCGGTTTGGGGTACCTCACGCCGTTCTCACCGATAACGGAACCAACTTCCGAGCAGCTGAATTGAAGAAATTGTACGCCAAGTACGACATCCGGTCGAACCATACCTCCTGCTACCACGCGCGGGTGAATGGACAGATCGAGGTGTTCAACAAAACCCTCTCTAACATTCTGTAGAAGATGTTTGGTCAGAACAAGAAATGTTGGCCGGACAAGCTCCCCAACGCCCTCTGGGCTTACCGGACGACGACTCGCAACTCTACCCAGGTGACCCCATATTCCCTGGTGTATGGAGCTGAGGACGTCCTACCCATTGAGATCCAGCTTCCGTCGTTACACACTTCAGTTTATGACCACCAGACATCAGATGAGGAAGCCGAGATTCGTCTAGCCGAATTAGAAGCACTGGACGAGAAACGGCTTCGTGCCCTGCACAATCTGGAGAGGCATCGGGATAAGATAGCGAGGGCCTTCAACAAGAAGGTTCGCCTCCGCTCTTTTCTACAGGGCGACCTGGTACTGGCCCTTCGAGCGCCAATGATTCCCGGTAGGAAACCACCCAAACTAGAACCCAAATGGGAAGGGACCTATATCATCCATAAGGTTTACCCCAATGGAGCATACTCCTTGGTGACCACATATGGAGAGCGTATAACCCCTCCCACCAATGCCAAATTCCTCAAGCGATACTTTGCCTAGGGAAAAAAAGGTCTTGCACGACCCTAAACTGCCAGATGGTCTTGCACGACCTTAAACTACACCTTCGTCCTGAAAGACGACAAACTGTGAAAAGGTCCCGCATGACCTTAAACTGCACATTATGGTCCAACATGACTCTAAACATTAAATTCCTGCACGAACATAAAATGCATCTCCGTCCTTACCGCAAGACGTTAAACTGAAAGCCAGTCAGGCCTTCCTGACTGAGGCTCAGCCTCAGGCCCCTTGGCCTCCTCGGGCAGCTGGCCTCCGTCTTCGCCGCGAGACGTTAAACCGAAAGCTGGTTTTCCCCGATCTACCCTCTTGTGTGATTGTACGATATGGTGTAGGACTATGTCCTCATTCACGTCACATTACTCGTTGTACCGTACATATCCCCAAATGAGATGATTCTCATCGTCCCGCATGATGTTAAACTGAATGTCAAGAACTATGTGTGGCTTGATTCCCATCATCATGGGATATGTAGGAAGGCTCAGACACCTCGTCTTGAGCCCAACCCCAAGGTTTTCTCTTCCACTATTCCCCCTGGGAATAGTTTCCTTGGAGGATCTTTGTGTAGCATGGAGTAGGCTTTCTTGGCCCCGTTCATGCAACCCCGCTCGCACAAATATTGTAAGGGTCGCACCATGTGCTCGCTCCCGTTCTTCTATCCTCCCACGTCCTTAATACATGACGCTAAAATGCATGGCATTTCAAGAACTACGTATGGCTTGATTCTCATCCTCATGAGATACGTAGGAACGCCCGGACATTTCGTCTGTTGGCCCAGCCCAAAAGCCAAAATATGCCCCTCGGGTCAAGACATGGCAGGGTGCACACTTTTGCCCCGACTCACATCGAGCAAGCCTCGACCCGGCTGCACATCCCCCCTGGAGATGTTTGCCTCTTTCTTGGATGGATACAGCTATGCTTCACCCACTCCTTGACTGGGATTCCATCATTTGTTTCACACCCAGAGGGACCCCCAAGAACGGCCTGGATACTACGCCCAAGGGCTCTATTACTGATACGGGCCAATGCCCCCGAGGGTTTTCAAGAAACAAGCCGATACAAGTCCCGCGTTGCGAATTTGGTCAGCGGTCGACGCTCATTTGTTGCTCCCATAACGGGTCACCATAGGAACGCTGTGTTTCGAACGCGGTCAACAGTGTCATGGATCTTCGGGTCCACCCCGAGATGTCCAAGACATAGAGTGCAGTGGTTCATTCTGCCCCATCCCGAGGTGAAAAACTTCCCCCCGGGTGGTTCTAGCGATCGGGCCCACAGCCCCGATCTATCATAGGGGTGTACTGTGTGTTGTGGGACTACGTCCTCATTCACGTCGGGATCATGTACCATGCCGTACGCCTCCCCTTGCGAGGCCCAGCCTCAGGACCCTTGGCCTCCTCGGGTCCCCGACCCCCGTCCTCATGTAAGACGTTAAACTGCAGACCTGTCAGGCCTTCCTGACCGATGCCTGACCTTAGGCACCCTGGCCTTCCCGGGCCCCTTCTCCCAACTTCTTACCTGGAGTGTACGGTGTGGTGTGGGACTACGTCCTCATTCACGTCGGGATCATGTACAATGCCGTACTCCTCCCATTGCGAGGCCCAGCCTCAGGCCCCTTAGCCTCCTTGGGTCCCCGACCCTCGTCCTCGTGTAAGACATTAAACTGCAGACCTGTCAGGACTTCTTGACCGATGCCTAACCTTAGGCCCCCTGGCCTTCCTAGGCCCCTTCGCTCAACATCTTACCTAGAGTGTACGATGTGGTGTGGGACTACGTCCTCATTCACGTCGGGATCATGTACCATGTCGTATGCCTCCCCTTACGAGGCCCAGCCTCAGGCCCCTTGGCCTCCTCGGGTCCGCAACCCCCGTCCTCATGTAAGACGTTAAACTGCAGACCCGTCAGGACTTCCTGACCGATGCCTGACCTTAGCCCCCCTGGCCTTCCCAGGCCCATTTACCCAACTTCTTACCTGGAGTGTACGGTGTGGTGTGGGACTACGTCCTCATTGACGTCGAGATCATGTACCATGACGTACGCCTCGCCTTGCGAGGCCCAGCCTCAGACCCCTTGGCCTCCTCGGATCCCCGACCCCCGTCCTCATGTAAGACGTTAAACGGCAGACCCGTCAGGCCTTCCTGACTGATGCCTGACCTTACGCCCATGGCCTTCCCTGGACCCTTCGCCCAACTTCTTACCCGGAGTGTACGGTGTGGTGTGGGACTATGTCCTCATTCACGTCGGGATCATGTACCATGCCGTACGCCTCCCCTTACGAGGCCCAGCCTCAGGCCCCTTGGCCTCCTCAGGTCCCCGACCCCCGTCCTCATGTAAGACGTTAAACTGCAGACCCGTCAGGCCTTCCTGACCGATGCATGACCTTAGGCCCCCTGGCCTTCCCGGGCCCCTTCGCCCAACTTCTTACCCGGAGTGTACGGTGTGGTGTGGTACTACGTCCTCATTCACGTCGGGATCTTGTACCATGCTGTACGCCTCCCGTTGGGAGGCCCAGCCTCATGCCCCTTGGCCTCCTCGGGTCCCCGACCCCCGTCCTCATGTAAGACCTTAAACTGAAGACCCGTCAGGCCTTCCTGACCGATGCCTGACCTTAGGCCCCCTGGCCTTCTCGGGCCCCTTCGCCCAACTTCTTACCAGGAGTTTACAGTGTGGTGTGGGACTATGTCCTCATTCACGTCGGGATCATGTACCATGCCGTACGCCTCCCCTTGCGAGGCCCATCCTCAGGCCCCTTGGCCTCCTCGGGTCCCTGACCCTCGTCCTTATTGCAAGACGTTAAACTACAAGCAGGTCAGGCCTTCCTGACCACCATCAGGCCCCTTGGCCTTTCCGGGACACGGTCCAGGTCCTCTCTTATAGGAGTGTACGGTGTGGTGTGGGACTACGTCCTCATTCACGTCGTCTTCTCCGCCATACCGTATACCTCCCTTGTTTAGGGGTATATTACTCCCCTTCTCATCTCGTATGATGTTAAACTACATTTGGAGAACTACGGGTGGCTTGATTCCCATCCTAATGGGATACATAGGACCACCTGAATGACCAAGATTCAGGTCTGGCCCCATCTCTCGGGAATCCGCATCACATCTTGGCCCCTTGGCCTATCCTTCCTCCCTGAGGGGATTATATGGTGTGGTGTGGGACTATGTTCTCATTCACGTCGGGTTTGCAATAGTTGCACCACGTGCACCCCGTTCTGAGAGTTATCCCTCCTATTCCCTGTCTCGCATGACATTAAAAGGCACCCTTCAGAACTATGTGTCTCTTGATTCCCATCCTCATGGGATACGTAGGACCACCCGAACATCTAGGATTCGGGTCCAGCCCCACCTCTTAGTGATCTCCTGATCTCCCGGTCACCTTGGACACTTGGTCTGTCCCTCTCCAGGAGGGGGATATCTAGGTATGATACAAGGTTTCGGGCGTCATGCCCCTTTCCCTAGGAATCTACCATCTCTTGATCACCCTCAAAGTTGAGTCCTTGACTCTTTGCAGCTACCAACCCACGTGTTAAGAGTACTCTGGTCTAGGACCAAGAGTGTCAGATTCAACTTAATCAAGTTCATTCCACTTGTGAAGCTTCGTGATCCCCTCCATTCGGGCTTCCATCACCTTTCACACCCGGAGGGACCCTCAATAACGTCCTGTATACTACGCCCAAGGGCTCTCATACCGTTACGGGCCAACTCCCCCGAGGGTTTTAGACAACAAATTGATAAAATCCCGCATTGCGAATACGGTCAGCGGTCGATGCTCATTTGTCTGTCCCCATTTCAGGCTAACGTGACAGGATGCTGTGTTGCGAACATAGTCAGTAGTAATCCTCTGTCGTCACGCCAGCCCCTTCAGTCCTCGAATGTTGGTTGCATGATTCACATCATTTTCCACCCCATCATGTCCAGGTGGAATCTCGACACTTTTGGCGCTATCCCTCAGTGCACCTTTGCATGTCAGGGGGACAAAGCCGCAATGTGGCATCCTTCGGGGCTCCCATGGTCCGAGCTCTAAGACCATAAACTAAGATACATTCAGAACTACGTGTGGCTTGATTCCCATCCTCATGGGATACGTAGGACCGCCCGGACGCCCTGTCTTCGGGTACAACCCATTTAGGGAGCCAGTTTCTCCCCCGGTTTCACCTCTTACCTCTATACAGGCCCCTCGGGCTAAGGTTTCCCTCTCCAGATGGCGTACAATTTGATGTGGGATCATGTCTCCGTCAATTGTGTTTTTTAACACTGCGCACATTTCCTGCCTCGCATCGTCTCTGCTACGTCTGCGCTGCATGACGATAAAATGCATGCTTGGTCCTATCATACGACCCTAAACTGTGACATTATCATCCTGGCCGCACGACGAAAAATGGCACTGCATTGTGGTGACCTCGTTGTAGAGGATATCACGTCGGGTATTGGTCACGTGCCATGCCATTTGTCAACGCCCATCACGACTTGATCCTTGTGGCGACATCACAGCCTACTATTCTAGGCCTGCCGCTTCACAAAAAAAAACCATTCACCTTAATGAACAAACCAGATACATCAAATTCCGCTTCTTTTAGTGCAAGGGCCACGCCCGCACTCCCCTTTTCCCCTGGCACTGGTATCCTACCATGTCACCCTTCAGAACTACGTATGGCTTGATTCTCATCCTTATGAGATACATAGGTGCACCTGAGCACTTCCCCACGGGCCCAGCCTAACCTTTGTGTTCGGTCCCTCGACTCGAGCATTTCCCCAGAGAACGCATGGTACGTAGGGCTTAGGTCCTCCTTCACGTCGGGTTTTGATTCCATGCGTCCCCTGCTCCCTTTACCCATTTATGGTCTAAGGTCCATGAAGAACTACGTAAGGCTTGATTCTCATCCCTATGAGATACGTAGGAGCGCCCGGGCACTTCCCCGTGGGCCCAGTCTATCTTTTCATGGTCTGAATTCTACGACCCTAAACTATGATCTTCCCAAGGGAAAGGAATCTCCTCCCTATCCCTAATACGTTTCGCTGTCGTATTCAGATGTGTTTCGACAAATAACACGAAGTGTGGGACTTTCATATGGACATTCCCTTCGTCCCATGACCATGCTTCGTGAGCTTGCTATTTGGATCCTCATCCTCTTCCATATCCAAAAGGACCCCAGGACGACATGGATACTTGGCTTAAGGGCTCTCCTTGAATGCTGGACCTAAGGTCCCTTCAATTGTTTCGGGACAACGTCCCTACAGATATATGACAACAAATCGATAAAATCTCGCATTGCGAATACGACCAGCGGTCGATGCTCATTTGTCTGTCCCCATTCTAGGCTAACGTGACAGGATGCTGTGTTGCGAATACGGTCAGCAGTTATCCTCCGTCGTCATGTCGTCGTCATCATGATCTGAATCTCGAGTGCCATGATTCACACATTTCCACATCCTCATGTTCAAGTGGAATTCCATCATACCTGTCTCTTTCTCTTCGCGCATCTAGGTGCGCTAAATGATCGTGTTAGTGTCACTGGGCCGGTATTAACCGAGCGTCCCTTGGCCCTAACCTTCCCCTTTATGTGTCAGGAAATTCCTATCACTACTGCTTGTTTCCCACACCGAGCATGACTCACGTGGGCTTAATAGTTT
Source organism: Viscum album (assembly GCA_963277665.1). Lineage (NCBI taxonomy): Eukaryota > Viridiplantae > Streptophyta > Magnoliopsida > Santalales > Viscaceae > Viscum > Viscum album. The sequence continues at coordinate 955,975,776 of OY728130.1, read as the reverse complement.
TGGCGGGATGTGTACCAACACGGTCAGGCTGCTCGTCGTCCCGCATGACGTTAAACTGCGCTTCCAGAACTACGTATGGATTGATTCCCATCCGCATGGGGTATGTAGGAATGCCCGACCACTCTGCTTCGGGCCCAGCCTAATCATCACTCTTGGTCCCTCGACCTAAAGAGTTTCCTCCGGGGGTACATGGTGTGATTTGGACTCCAAGTCCTCATTCGCGTCGGTTTCATATCTATCGTTCCACATGCTTCCTTCCCTCTAATTCCACGTCCTATCGTATGACGTTAATCTACAAGAGTCTATGTGTCGTCAACGCATGACATTGAACTACGGTTCTACCCTGAACAAGTTCAGGATGCCCTAAGATCCCACTGGGATGTGATAGATCCCCTCGCCAGAGAGGCCGTGTCTGAAGGAAGGAATGATCCATGATCAAACCGATGTGCCCATATGGCGTACTCCCACCACGGTGGTGTAACTACCTAGGTGTTGGATTCTGTTCGGACAGACCACCACTCCATATTCCACGCATTGCGTGCCCCTTTATTCGGACCCCCGTCCCCCTTCATGTCTGAAGGAACCCCCTAACGGCCTGGTCTCATGCCACATCGGCTCACCTACCGTCCTGGGTCAATGTTCCGGAAGACGGTTCATACCTGGAAGGACCCCCTAACAGTATGGATGTCTGACCTATGGTCCGCCTACTGTCCTGGGCCAACGTCCCGAAAGATTGATGGACAACAAATAGATAAAATCCCACGTTGCGAATACAGTCAGCGTTCGATGATCATTTGTTGCCCCCATTTCAGGCTAACGCAGTAAGGATACCGTTTCTCCGCCACGGTTAACGGTTTCCCCTTATTGTCACGCCATGCCCACAGTGTTCCGAATCCTGGGTATCGTGATTCACACATCCCATTTTCATCTGTTTGGATCGATTTCAGCGCCCCTGGCATTGCCCCATTCGTGCATGAGAGCACTTTGAAGAAACGGTAATTCGGCTACCCTGAATGTTCCTTCCCCCATCAAGCCTCACCCGCCTTTTAGAAATCCGGACTGGTAATCCGAATCCTGGACATCGGGCTCGACCCACGTGGGCCTGGGGAATTGTCGCCGAACGTCCCTCAAACGTTGTAGGGATGTAACAAGGAAATTCAACAGTGGAAATCATGCGCGCTACGGCATTCAAAACAAAGAGAAAATTTTGAAGCACGAAAGTACCAATGAATGGTTTATGGGTTTGTTACAATACTCGGGGGTTGACTCCCCCCATGGACAGGTTGACCCCGTCAAAAGAGCGTTGCAGCTCTCCCACTCGTTGACTTGCGGCATCCAAGGCTTGCTGCTGCGGAATCAGCTCCCGCTCCTCCTCAGCAGCGGCGGGGCGTAGTTCATCAGTCCTGGCTTTGTCCCTCTCCACGCCAGCTCGAACGATAGCCATCTCTCCAGAGGTCTTCCTCATATTCTCTTCTTCCTCTGCTAGCTGGGCCTTCAACCGTGAGACCAGCTCAGTTTGTGCATCAAGAGAGGCTGAAAGCTCATCTGCTCGGGTCTGCATCTGTTAAACCTCGCCTTCAGCCTCCTGGAGCTTCTTGATACTGGTCTCCCTCCTCTGCTGCCAGCCCACGCTAAGCCCGCGATCTTGCTCCCAGATCTTCTCAGTCATAAGATCTCAGATGAGTGTGTGAGGACGTTGGGCATCCACTCCCCCAGCACACAGTTCGCACAACCACGAGTGGAGCCTATCCATTTCAGCCAGCCATTGCACTTGGGGGGTGTCCTTGATAAAGCCTGTGATCAGCTTCCACGACCGGCGGTGGACTATGCTGTTGTCTTCCTCGTCGGAGGTCGTTTCGTCCCAGTCTGCGCGATTGGCAGGCTCGTACGCGGGGTATGCCCGCAAGAAATCCTCGGTAGGATCAACATCCGGTGTTGAATCCAGTACGACACCAGGCACCGAAGTAGGCGCGACAAGACTGGGACCGACCGGTTGATCCTCTTCCTCGGAGTCCACCTCAATGACTTCGGGTACGGCCCTGCTGGTGGTCCCGCCAGTGATGATGTGTGCCACATCTTGAGGAGATGGAGGGACTATCGCCACCATCACCGGCATGCCCCTAAGAGGGACGCCACCAGACATCCCGACCAATCTTGCCGCAGCAGCCCACGCCAGTCGAAGAACTGTGCGACAGAGAGGGAAAAACGTTAGTTGGCATGGTCTAAATGTGACAACGACGAGACCGATAGAGGAGACTTACGGAGATCGACCTCCTGGTGCTGCTCTTGAGCCGATACTGACGGAACCCCGAGGCAAGGCCCTCTGTATACTGTTGGAAGGTCTGGAGATTCCGGAGGAGCCACCCCAGGTGCTCTGGTCCCACCAGACGCAGAACTAGATGCATCCATAGGCGCAGGTTCTGAAGGTCCCGCATCATCACCCACCAAGGAGCGAGAACGAGGCATGCGAACAAGTTCCTCCTTCATGGATCAAACATTGGTGAGAAGTCCATAGAGTCCCAAGAAAAGATCTTAAGGAAAGAAGTTCGGAATTCTACCTCGAGAGCCTCCGCGGAATCGTCGGATTCTGAGCCCCGGCCTCCGACCTCGCCCTCCTCCAATGGGCTCCCTCCTCCATCCTCATCCTCCTGAGAGGAGTCCTCTGATTCCTCCGGCAAGGGGAAGCGCTCCCTCATATCGGCAGCTGATAACTGTGGGGGGACCGTCTGATTCAACAGTACCCTCACTCGGTCTGTCATTGGGTGAGGGACACCACTGGAGTGGACGTAATCCTCCAGTTCGTCCAGGTACTGTGCTGCCTCCGCTGGAGACGCCATGAATCCAGCCCGGACTGGGCCTATGCCCAGTCATTCCATCCCGGGGCGATTCAGGTGGGCCCATATCTCAGGTGGGCTGAGGAATTGCCGGTTGACAGCCCAAATTTTCCAAGCTTCTGGGAAGACGGCATCCTCTGCCATGTCAATATGACGCAGGCGCTTCCCCAGAGCCTGAGTGGATATCCTACGAAATCCCCTCAGTGGCCGCCCCACCGGATGACCCTGCTCTTCTGGAATCACCGGATCCACCGCTGCTGCCATACCCTCGGTCGGTGCCGGTCTCGCCACCATGGAAGCCCCGCTACCGCGAGCAGCCCTAGCTACCCTCCGACCCCGACCTCGAGATAGAGGAGGCCCACCATCACCGACCCGGATATTTGGTTGCTTCAGAATCTCCCCTGGATAAGCAGCCTCCCAACTGATGGCGTACTCCTTCACCAATTCGAAAGCGGAGGTGGATGGAGGAAATGCAATCCGTATCTTTCCATCATCCCGTGTGAACATGAGCCACAGCTGCCTCATCACACACAGGTGCTCCTCGTGATGCACCTCCCAGTAGACCTGTGGGGTCAACCGCTGGAGGCACCTGAACTGTCTCTCAAACCGATGTGGGGTGTACGGTTCACAGAGCGGCTCATGATCTATTCGTGCCACCAAAACTCCACCTCGGAAGGCCAGGAGGTAAGCCTGATGTTCTTCCGCTCCCCGTCCATCATCAGTAAGCATCCCCGTCAGCAATGGGAAGGGGTGGAAGTTAAACTCATCCTCCCTTCACACCCTATTCAGCACCATCAGAACGACCAGCTTGAATGGGAAGCTCCCGACCGCGTTCAGGATGGAGGGGCGGAAGTTCGATCCCGGTGGCGAAATGGGGTTTGGATACTCGTAAATCCCCCTGATATGCGGCACGATCCACCCATATAGGAGGTGGAAGGGCCCACATATCCTTGGCAGCTTCTTGCCCTCGCTAATATGCCGCAGCATTCTGTACAGTTTGGTGAGCATCAGGATCCCCAGATTGATCCGTTGCCCCATGGCCAACATCAACGCCATGATAAACGAGCTGGGCCGTACCCCCATGCTTGTATCTCTCACCGGTAGGATCCAACCACAGATGAGAGCCGCGATGAACGCCGCCAGCCTGACTATCTACTGTTGTTCAGTGCTAACACGGAAACCCCAAGTCTTCCATTGGCTGTCCTCCAAGACCCGCCAATACGAGTGCCCCTTGCCCCATTGGGCCGCCCTTGGACAAGTTCGAGGCCTCGGAGGGAACTCTCGATTCTTTGGGAAATTCAGGAAGCATTTGAACCACCTCCTAAAGTGTACATCCCTCACTGCCTCCTTGTACTCTCCAGGGACGAGTGCCATCAGCGCCGACTCCATTCGCGACATTTTCTCTGTATCCCCCCATGCACTGACGACGGGGAGGAATTCGTCATACATGGCCCCCAAGATCGGGACCCCAGAAATATGGTAGACATCCCACAGGCTGATGCCCACCACCCCGTGATGCAGGTGAAAAGTGTTGGTCCTAGACAACCATCTACTAAGTAGCTCCGACATCAGTTGCTTTGGTTGGTGAATGTGGAATTGGGAGGCCCATGCCGCCTCATACAACCCCACTCTCCTCAGCTCGGCCACAAACTCCTCGCATGAGGCGCCTACCCAGTAGGATCAGGCCCAGTCATCAGTAATGTTGCCGCCCTGGCGCAGGTCCCACTCATCAGACCATCCCTTCTTCGAATCCTGCAAAGCCGCCTTTATCATGGTACGGTAGAGGAGAGGGGAAGTATCCGGCTGCAGTGGCTTCCCGTCAATGTCGTTCACATGGTTGTAGAGGCATTCAGCGGTAATGGGTGTGAAGTTCTCTTGTGCGTGACCATCGGCAGCCCTGAACCATTGGTGCTAGCATGGTATGCTCCTGAACCAGCAAGCTGGTTTGTCCATACTCGCCTCAGGGATAAAGACATCATCCCTCAGCCCGAAGCCGTACAATGGCAGTTTCTTGCACTGCGGGTAATCCTTCTGACCCTACAAAAGAAGATTTGTCAAAGAAGTGTTGTCCGAGTGGCTTCGGATCATCTCCCCCAGGCCTGGACAGTTCGCCATCTCATCTCGACGAGTGGCATCTGCAAGCACCCCCAATACAGCCTCTTGATGGGCCATTTTAACTCTGGACCTCAGAAAATATTTTTTCCGGCTGGATCGCGAAGCTCGACCGCGAAGGTGAATCGCGAAGCCGGATCACGAAGATCGGTCGTGAGACCAAGCCGCGAAGTCTGGCCAAGGCCGACAAGTAGAGGTTCACTTGGCGCTGACGCGGAGTCGGAGACCCGCGGTTTGACGCGAAGCTCGATTCTCGGAGGGCTGTCGCGGAGTACATGGAGCTTCGTGAAGTCGAGAGCACAAAAAGACAAGGCACGTGAAGACAAAAGAGGTCTACCCCCATATTTATAGGTGGCGACCCCGGAGCATCGCGGCGCGCCTCACCCGCTCGGAGCATCGCGGCGCGTCCGGATCTGTGGCTCTGGTCAGCACCGCGGGCACCCTTCGCGAAGACGCATCGCGAACAACCGACAATTTTGGCGATTTTCCCTCAGACATTGACCATTTTCCCTCTGCGGATCCAAGTATGAGGGGGCATTTCTTGGGCCCAAAATATTGCACAAAGGGAACGAACGAAAAAGAAGGTTAGCACGCTGCCTCGCAAAGCACCCTCGCGAAGCACCACCGCGAAGGATCTACGCGAAGGTCATTGATCATCGCAGCCTCGTGAAGCTCCAGAGGCGGTAATCCACCGCGAACGCATTTGACGTTTGCAAGCCGCCGTGAAGCTCCATAGGGAGTAATCCTCCGCGAACGCATTTGACGTTCACGAGCCGCCGCGAAGCTCCAGAGGCGGTAATCCTCCGCGAACGGATTTGAAGTTCACGAGCTGCCACGAAGCTCCAGAGGCGGTACCCCCCACGGACGTCGTTGACGTTCGTGAGCGCACCGTGAAGCACCAAAGGCGGCGCACGAGTTCTGCTTCGCGGCGCCCCTTGCCTATAAATACTTGACTCCCCCTGAGTCCCAGAGGATGGACAATCCGACCTTTCGGCTTCTCCTCTCCCGAATCGCGAAGCACGCTTTTCCCCGGGACTCATGAGCTCCGCGAGGTACTTATACTTCGCGAGACTCCTCTTCATTCTATCGTTTTGAGCCCCTCTTCCGAGAGGGAAGCCCTACGTGAAGCTCAAGGGCATTCGCGAAGGAAGGGGATTCCCAAGGGAACCCGGGCAGCCGCAGAGCATTTATGCTTTGCGAAACACCCAACCCATGCTAGTGATCCCTATGGTAAGGCAGGATCACTACACATCGCGAAGCACATTGCTTCGTAGGAACCTGCTTCGCGAGGCACCCCTTCTTCGTGAGGCAGTGCTCCGCGAACACGGTTCCACTTCGCGAAGCACCTTCCGCTCACACCTATGCCCCATGCTAAGGCCAATGCACTCCACTTCGCAAAGCATACTCCTTTGATTAGCGATTCCTCTCCCCGTGAGACCCTCCAGGTTTTCACGATGTGATTTCAAAGTCCCATGGACAATACCACCCGTAGCATTACTTCGCCTAATGATTCTTCGCATAGGCATGCTAACGGCTATTGCTTCATCGCATAGCCACGCTAACGTGGACCCCTCGATGGTTCGTTCCACAACCCCCCTTAACCATGGAATTACTGGTACCTTCCCTTCCCCAAGGACCAGAGGGTACCTGTTATGTAAGTCCTAGGGGTGTGTGGAGTGAACCCACCTCGTCCGAGCTGCATGACTTTAAACTTCCAAGCACCACGTCCTCAACACATGACGTCAAACTATGACCCAACCTCGTCTCCCTCATGAAGGGTCCCCCCAGCTCGGACATTCATTACGCCCACTCATCTCCACAGGAATGGACTCTTCCTCACATGGAATGAGATCCTCCTTGTCGGAGCGGCGTTTGTTATAGGGGGAAGGGTTGCCAGAGCGTAAGCCCCTATCCTCCCCAACGGATGGCTGCACCTATGCATCTCCGTACTTCGCCACTACCAAGGTCAGTGGAGGGCATGATAGGGAACGAGGCACCTCCCATCATTGGACCAAGGTCCATCTTTCCCGCGCTTTTTCACACCATGGGCCTCCGTCCTGGATTAAGTCCCAGCACCATGGGCCGCCTAACGCGTAATCCACTCTTCGCTTCTCACGGACACATCCTTCGCGACGTGATCGTCAGGTCCTTGCAACCTCTTGTTTCTCACACCGAGCATGACTCACGTGGGCTTAGAGCGAGCACCGACCCTGACCTACACCCATTTGAACTACGTGGTCTTTGATCTGTGTCAAGGAATGGTACGTAGGAAGCCTCGATGAGGTTCAAGCCCACCCGTCATCTATTCACGTCGGGTCCCATTCTCATCCAACACGACGTTAAACTGTATTCCGGTCCAATGGCAAGACGTTGCGACCAATACCAGCGAACTACGAGGACTTTGATCCATGTCAAGGCATGGTACGTAGGAAGTCCCCATGAGGTTCAAGCCACATTGATCGGTCGTTCATTCACGTCGAGTTTCTCCCTCGTCCAGCATGACCTTAAACTATATGCCCCTCCCATTGTCCTGAATGACATCAAACTGCACACCCGTTCCCACCTGAACTATGAGGTCTTTGATCCATGTCAAGGCATGGTACGTAGGAAACCTTCCAAAGGTTCAAGCCCACCACTCATTGGACCAAGGTCCACTTTCACATCGGTTCGCCGAAAAATCCCCATTTGAACTACGAGGTCTTTGATCCATGTCAAGGCATGGTACGTAGGAAGCCTCCACGAGGTTCAAGCCCACCCTTCATCCAATACACGTCGTGTTCCACCTGCATCCAGCTTGACGTTAAATTGAATTTCCCAATCTGAACTATGAGGACATTGATCCATGTCAAGTACTAGTACGTAGGAAGCCTCCCTGAGGTTTAAGCCCAACAAACATTGGCCCAAACCATCTTCTTATCGGTGTGTCAAGCCCCTAATTTTCAGCGAACTACGAGGACTTTGATCCGTGTCAAGGCATGGTACGTAGGAATCTTTCCAGAGGTTCAAGCCCATCTCCCATCGGACCAAGGTCCCTCATTTACGTCGGCTCGCCAACACCCACCGTCCGTCGTCTATTCACGCCAGGGTTCACTACTGTCCCGCATGACGTTAAAATGTATTCCCTTTGAACTACGAGTACTTTGATTCATGCCAAGGCATGGTACGTAGGAAACCTCCCCAAGGTTCAAGCCCACCACCAGTGGACCCACGGGTCTACATTCACATCGGTACGCTGACGATACTCATTGGATCAAGGTCCACCCTCACGTCGGTACGCTGATGATGCCCATCGGACCAAGGTCCACCTTCACATTGGTTCGCCGACGACATTCATCGGCCCAAGTCCCACCTTCACGTCAGTTTACCGGCACCATCCCGAACTACGCGGACTTTGATTCCCTGCCACGGGGATACGTAGGAAGCCTATTTAAGGTTCAAGCCCAACTTCAATGTCGCCCCCTGCGATGGTCACATTTCATTCCCCCTCTACATCATTCATCCACCCATAGCCCATCCTGATTCTCGCCCGGGCCGTCACATCCGGGTGAGACCATGTCGGTACGCTCTCCTTCACAGCCGCCCATGGGTTGGCCCTAGTATCGACATTCCTTCAAGGAGAATCCCTCAATCCGATCTATCCTAGCTAATGCTCTGGTTGGGTTGATCCGTCTCCGCTAGACGTTAAACTCGCGACATACCCTGTGTTGAACACGAGAAGCTGAGGAAAACCTCAGATATGTGCCTATGGCATATAATTCTCCGCGCTCGATGTGGGATTACTCGGGCTTCCACGCCCTCGAGAAGCCCTGTGACCAGGGATAACAGACAGACATGACAGTTTCCCCAGCATCCATACACGCTACTGATGCATCAACGTGACAAATCCCCCGACTGAAGGTTGCTGCCCTGACTGGACCCTTTGGAATGTCCTGCCAGAAGCAGTGTAATTAACCATCGTCCATGGAAACATGGCACTGGGAAGAGTTTCACGAACTACGTATTAAATATATGAGGGATACCTGGACTAGGTGACAAGTTCTGAGGAGGAATCCATAGGAGGAAGAACCGACATCCCATCATCTCGTTTCGATCATGGAGTAGAAGTCCCTGAATTAGGAGCGAATGCTGCCCACCTTTGGAAAACGGGAATGCGGGGCAACAAAGCGCCACACGTCCTCCCCAAAGGACGGAAAGGCGCGCGCCCTGGGGAAAGCGTCGGAAACAACATCATTGCATGTATGGATGATCATGAGAAATACCAAGAACTTTTTATGTGAATTGATTCTTTTAATTCTTTTTATTTTAACTAAATTTGTTGCCTGCAAGACTTCTCATCATTAATATGTAGTGAATGTTCTCCCAAGGTTTCTTTTATATAAAAACCACTTTTACCCTTCACCTGTGAGTGAAATAAATGAATATGTATTGGATAGAGCTTCCAAGGTAATGGAGGAGACTCATGTCAGGATCCAAGGAGAAACCAATCCAATGAGATACCAAGGTTGGAAGGTGGAAAGCTGTAAACACGAACCCGAAAGGATCATGGTGTTTCACCCCTAGGATTTGAGTTACATTATCATCTACTAGATAAAATATACAATAGAGAAACATCAGTATCATACCTATTATTTTGTTTCTTACATTTTCATGGTTTATTTATTGTGGTTGTGTTGTCATGATCACACAATTAATGAAATAAACAAGCATGCATGATGTAAGTAAAATAAGACCGGATTATGCGTAAATATTATCATAGACATAGTTATTTACTTAAATATATCCCACATAATATTAACAAGCATGTAATCAAAGATAATAAAATCGAAAATTTGTGCGTAATTATAAAATCCATCAAATAAATATTAAGTCTATATAGCCTTAAAAAATATTGGTTAGAATCCAACAATAGTTCAACGTTTTTCACCAACCATTATTGGGGTGATTTCAATTATCAGAAAAATCTAATTCAAGGTTTAGTGTTGACATTTCATGTATTGCATCAAGGGTTTACTACTACAGAAGGACTTTGGGTGACAAAGTGGAAAAGGATGAGGAAATCCAAAATAAAAGGATTTGAGGATTGGGGAGTCCACTCAATGGATTAAGGAGATGCGAGTTAATGTTGTTTTCATTTAGAATGCCTTCCTAAAACCCTTCAATATTCTTGACCAAACCTATTTCGGGTAATTCAAAGGGGAATATAGATCCATTCCACTAGAATATTCAGACAACATAATATTCTGAAATCAACGATGAGGGATATTGGATTTCGATAAAATAGTTGTAGGCTAATAAGCATTGATTTATGTATTTTTCTCAATTTTTATCACAATATAGTACGAAACATTTTCTCATCTTAAGTTTTAGAAATTGTAAGAAACATGACTTAAAAAATATCATTGTGAACCATACTCGAGAAGGAAAAACTTCTCACAGGCACCAATATCAATGAGTAGTAGAGGCTTTTACGCATCATCCTTCCCCATGAGAGGAAATTTTATTTAACGGAAGAGCATGTTCTAGTTGAACCTAGAAAAGAGTCCAATGATGAGGAACTATCTCTCTATGTGAAACATATGGATGATTCAGTAGATGTCTAGTGTTTTATGGTATCATCCAAGCCTAATGAGCTCTTGAAGAAACATGATATAATGCACACGTATAACATGTGGTCTCACCTTAAGGATATCTATATAGAGGAAGCAAGACAAGAGACATATCAGATCTCCAATGTAAAGACCATAAATTTCTGGGGGTATTTTTTTCATAAATACATGTGAATTTTACAAGTTTGCATGAATTTGAAGATGCGTGATTCTGAGGCCCGGTGTCCTCATAATCAATTTCTAATTTTTTTTCAGGTACGTTCAGTAAATGTATGAGTGGGTTTTTATAACTTTTGAATCGGTGCTTGGAATTGAAATCTATGGGCACCGTTGAACTCGCAGTTCTTGTATTAGCTCAAAGAGACTTTCACCTCGACGGTAGTGTGTTGAGAATAAAAGATAGATTTTGGGTTTTAGGTGAAAGATAAAAATAAAAAAATGTGTATGCCAATTTATTTTTATTTTCCAACAACATTGTGGGCGTTGGGATGTAGGACCCACTGGAATCATAACCTCCATGTGGAGGACGGAAGTGGGGACCACCAGGCCATACCCTCTAATGTGAGGTTATGGTGGTTGGTACCCCTACACCTCAAACTCCCATTTGAGGATAATGTGGTGGGGACTTCCCAAGACCACATAAACATCCAATTTGAATAATAGGGGTAGGGACCACCCAACCCCTATTAATGGTATGAGAGGAAAACCTTTCAACTCCACTCATTAATGAGGGAGAGCCTCTTGACCTCCTCCAACATTAATGTTTCCAACACACCACCCTTAATAAGCCAACCTACGTAATTAATTTCCCCAATTTGATTATTTTGAAAAAAATATAATTGGCGAAATCATACCACTTTTTCCATTTTGGGTGGAATATTGGGTAGAGGAGAGCATGGGAGAAAGAGTGTTCTCCAACGAAGAACCTTATCTCCCATTGAAGAATGAAGAACGCATTCTTCCAACGAAGATAAAATGAAAGGAGCATATTTGATATCTTCCTCAGAGGCAACCAACATGGGAAATCTTTGTCTGAACATCCCTCGTCAATGTCATCAATGAGTTGACGCGTGAACTTGAGATTGGAAGTGTACGACAGACGCGACGAACGACGTCACCTCTGTCTTCTTCCTGCGACTCCATCGTCGAATGGATATCAACGTAGGGGTGTGTTTTGGTTTTAGAAATGATGATTATTCCTTCCATGTTGAATTGTTTCTATTTACCCACATGCTACAAAATTAATGCGGAGGGACTGGGCCAAACTAACAGGGCCCAATTCCCCTTCTGTTCTTATGAATGTTTGGTGTGTTCTTCACATTTTTCATGGGTGCCGAACAATAGATCATTGAGAGTTCGTTGAGCGACACAAAGATCCCAAATTGAAGACCCAACATCATGACCACCTAGTAGAGGTGAGACAATGATAGAAGGAGACAGGTTAGACTATAATGGGATGAACCGTCCCTTGACCAATCTTCGGCCGAATGAATCAAATCGTGTTTTTGGAGCTGATCAAAGGCCCGAAAACACCATAGACCACAATGCTACATCAGGGAAACCAATTGTCTGCTTTTTTGTGATGAATAGACCATAATAATGGAGAACGGGCTTCACAGGAGGTGTGCTGGCCAAAGGAGTTGTTTCTGGAAAATCCTAAAAAACAGGACGTGTACTTCTGACGAACACGTCATATAGTACGGGTGTTCTACGGCTTCAATTTCGGTCATCAAACGAGTAGCACATGGAGTGTTACTCTAGTCACATGGTGTGTTCTTTCTACGCAACATGGCAGAGGAGGCTATGAGAGACATGGTGTTTATTCTGAGAAATACATGGACACTAGAAACATTACATGGCCATGAGACACCTCATGTACTCTCTACACAGAATGTAAGAAATGGCTTCACGAGTCTTGAAGTGCATCATGGGGATACACAGACATGGAGTGGAGTACATGGGGATGTACTCCACCACACGGACAGTAAAGGCCAGTGACACAGGCTACCTCGTGTACTAGATACACGTTTTGGGGAACATGGGTTGAAGCCGTGTACAGGCACATGGCCAACATACATAGAGATGGCCCTAGTTTCTTGGATATAGCATGTCAACATAACACATGCTATGTACTTCCTTTTCTAAACTACCAACCTTACAACACAGGCCATTGTACAAGGGAAGTACCCAAGGTCTGAAGACACAATGTGTGCCTCATTTCTACACACCATGTACTTTTTTGGAAAAGGTTCATTCATCTTGCCCAAGGTATATTAGACACGTATTTATTGGGTAAGCCCCCTATGATGTGGCGGACCATTGAGATACTTAATTGTGGTGGTTGATGTATCAAAAATTGTCTTGAGGAGTGGACCATCCTAGAATCATGCATTCCTTATGCAGGAACATTGTGGTTGGCTGCTTTGTGATTACTGTTCCCGGATCCTACATGGGATCGACAGCTCTGATTACTATACTAGGATCCTACATTGGTTCGACAGCTGTGACTACTATTCTAGGATCCTACATGGTTTCAACCACTCTAACTGCTGTTCCATGATCATATATGGGTTCAAAAACTATGTTTTCTGTTCTAGGAACCTACATGGGTTCGACAGAATAGATGATTCAGTGGATACATCTCATCATATTTATCACTCTACATATGTTTTAAACCTCTGTGATCTGAGTAAGTGAATTTTGTGTTTTCCCCATGATTGAGATGGGTTAATTGATAACACAGTTGAATGAATGGGAATACACCTATGTGGGGTTATCTGTTGATTTCATACTGTGTGGTTTATCCTTGTTGGAATTTGTGAGAACTAGAGGGTCTCGAGGTTCCCACTGAGTATCATTATACTCACCCATGCATGGGATATACCCACATGTTGATGGTTTGGATGAAGATGACGGAAAGTACTGACTGAGGATGATAGTACTTAGACTGGATGGTAATAGGAGGTGGACCATACGATGAGTCGGTACACGACAGACACAAACGGACATGGAGTGCTGAGTAGGATATCTTTATCTACCCTTCAGGTTGGAATCCTGGAGGATGACCCAATACATGTTTTTACTTTCTTTAGTTGTATTTTTATATACTTTTCCTTGTATATTATAGTTGTTCATGTATTTCCGGCACCCTTTACTTTTAGTACTGCGTTTTTATATAGTTTTACATGGTGATTCATTTTCAACAGTGTGCTCTGTCTGTTTGTCTAGAGTGATAAAGGAAATTCCTTCCCAGATTTAGGGATTTACGCCTTTGGTGATAGTATCCAGCCTCGTTCCTATGGAAGGTGGGCTTGGGGTAGTTATGACATGAGCCCTGAGGGACTGTTCATGACAAATTCGTAACAGATGAGTCGGTTCTACCACAGAAATTTGGACTCCGATATTTTCTATGAAAATATATTGTTAAGAGTAGTGAGAGTGGTTTTTAGTTCACGGATTCCAGTGTTGCTGCAGAGGCCGATGTATCCATACACCAGGACCCTGACTTCTGATTTCTGACTCAGTGCACGAAAACACTGATTGAGTGTGTGTTTCATTTGAAAAGTTTTCTTTGTGACCACTTTGAGTCATCTAAGTAGGTATAAATTAATGATTGTGGCGTACATGTTCCTTTCAGGATGGCCCCACATAGACAGCCATCTAGGGTTCAAGGATTTGTACGAGATGGCATCCCATCGAGCAATGAGGCCTCCGTGAAGGGCCCTATCACAGTGGAGGCACCGGCGGTACCACTACTTGTTGTGCCACTGATGCCACGGGCCCATCAGCAAAGAGTGCATGATGCCTGATCATGTTTCATGACTTCCAGCACCAGAGGCCACCCATGTTCAGGGGTAAGGCGGACCCTCATGCATATGAGGATTGGTTAGAGGCTATGGTGAGAGTATTTAGACTAGTAGGGACACAATCGGACCTTATGGTGATTCGTGCTGTGAGTCTCCTTTAAGTAGTAGCTGGAAGAGGGTGGGGCCTTATGTTCTAGGTTCATGACAATGCGACACTCCTCTGGGAAGACTTTGAGAGTCTATTTAGAGCATTGTTTTTCCCAGCTACCATACGTGTAGTACAGATATGGGAGCTGCATCATCAGTAGTAGGGACGCATGATAGTGCCATAATAGTCAGTGAGGTTCACCGACCTCTAACGCTACTCAACAGATATGGTGCATGACCCTTTCTTCTATGCCTGGATCTTCGAGAAGGGACTCAGGCGAGAGATCAGGGCTTCGATGATATCATTCAACAGATCGATGTAGGAAGGGGTGTTAGAGAGATCCCTCTTAATAGAGATTTTCCTTGCTAAGTAGTCACCAGCCTTGAGACCCACCACCGTTGGACACATATTGGAGTCTTCTGCAACTGGAAGCAAAGAGATGTCACTGAGATCCAAGCAGACTAGGACATCCATTGGATGACCTCAGGACACAGGTTCAGTTGTGCGAGTCACACGAGACAGAGCCAGTCATATGAGGAACATGCAGAGCTACGCATGCGATGGGCATGGTCACATGGCTCAAGACTATCCAACCCATTATTCATATGATCAGAAGACATTCGAGGGAACTCCCATGTAGAGGCATAGGTTCGATCGAGGTGATACATAGGGAGTAGGCAGACATGGAAGAGGAGTTGGTCAAGAAACTTGTGGTGGATGACGTTACGAGATGTTACCACCACCACCATTAGGAGGTCCACCCCGACTGTAGGGAGAAGGTGGACTGGAGAGAGCTCAGCTCTAGGAAGATGAGGTTTACGATCATGGCGCTTCGTAGAATATTTTTGGTATGATCTATGTCTACTCCACCTTAGATGTAGTTCTCATAGACATAGGTTCCAGTCAGTCTTTCATTTCCACCACCCTCATTCGGAGCACAAAGATTCTGATTGAGTTGTTGGCTCAATCCTTACGAATTGAGACTCATACAAGAGCTGATTCGACGATTACGCACTGGTGGAGGCAGTGCGAGCATACTTTATGAGGTGGGAGCTTTGGCTGTGATCTCCTTGTAGTGGCATCAAGGCCCTACGATATCATTTTGGGTATGGACTGGTTATCAATAGTTCATGCTTAGATTGACTGTATTAGGTGCAAAGTGCAGTGTGTCGGCACAGATGGGACCATATTTACCTTCACCGGTGAGAAGAGAGTCTTTGCAGCATAGGACAAACATTCCCAGAGGAGGGTGTAGCTAATCAATCATCAGTTGGCTTGCCTTACCCTCAGAGATAAAGATTTTGAGAGTCTGATCTATCCTGTATTGGTGGACCAGTACATGGATTTTTTCCCAAATGAGGTCCTAGGTCTACCTCCTCACAGAGAGGTGGACATTTACATTGAATTGTTCCCTAGGATGGATCGATATCTACACCAGTTTATCATATGGCTCCCACGGAGCTTCACCAGCAGTAGGTACAAATTTAGGGTTTTCATGGTAATAGATTCATCAGGCCCAGTGTTTCATCTTGGGCAGCCCTGATTCTATTCGACAAGAAGGTGGATGGGAGCATGAGGATTTGTGTCAACTACCATCTCCTAAACTAGGTGACCGTGAAGAACAATTACCCACAACCGAGGATTGAAGACCTCTTTGATCAGCTGAAGGGAGCATGATGGTTCTCGAAGATAGACATCAGATCAAGCTATCACCATCTCAAATTTCGAGATGAGGATGTGCCGAAGACGGCCTTCAGGTGTCGTTACGACTACTATGAGTTCTCGGTTATGCCATTCGGTGTAACCAAAAATCCAGTAGTGTTAATGGGAATCATGAACATGATCTTTCAGTAGTACCATGGTTTCTTTATTTTAGTCTTCATCAACGACATTCTGATCTACTAGACTACTGAGGAGGAGCATGATTATAATTTGTGGGTTGAACTGGACACACTCCAAGAGCACCATCTTTATTGTATGCTCTTGAAGTGCCAGTTCTAGATCCGATAGGTTCACTTTCTAGGAAATGTCATCTCGGAGGCCAGAGTTTTATTATATCCAGCGAAGATTGAGGTAGTACATGCTTGGGAGCCATCCAGGAGTGTGATGGATGTACGAGGTTTCTTGGGTTTTGGTGGTTACTATCGGAGATTTGTGATAGATTTCTCCAGATTTGCAGCACCACTATCAGCCTTGATTAAGACGGGGCAACCCTTAGTGCGGTCATAGAGATTCCAGAAGATCTTTCAATAGCTGAGGCAGAGGCTAACTAGTGCTCTCATCGTGAGGCTTCCAAAGGAAGGCATTGGGTATGCAGTCTACTCTGACACATCAGGGACTGGCCTCAGATGTGTCCTCATACAGGAGCGAGGAGTGATCGCATTTGGTTCTCGATAGCTGAGACAACACAAGAAAAACTACTCTAGCCAGGACTTGGAGTTAGCAGCAGTGGTCTTCACCTTGAAGATGTGGTGATACTATCTAATGGGAGAATGTTTCATAGTTTACTCTGTCCACCATAGTCTCAGATATATCTTCTCGCAGAATGCCCGAAACCTGAGACAAAGACGATGGATTGAGTTCCTCCAGGATTATGAATTCGAGTGAGCTTATACTCCTGTGTAGGGGAACGTTGTTGCTGATGCACTCGGTAGGAGGTCGGGTATACAGGTATTAGGTGAGGTGACAGATCAGTTTGATGCTCTATAGATATCCTTTGTGGATAGAGATTGAACAGTCTTCATTCAGTCTCTTACAATCACTCCCCAACATATTCAGTGAGTCAGGTAGGCACAACATGAGGAATCTGACTGCAAGACACGACGTGCTTAGATATCCATAGGGCATGTAGCTGTTGGATTTTCTGAAGGTGGGGAGCATGTCATCCTCTTCATAGGAAGTACTATGGTTCTAGTGACACTTCATGAGGAAGTGTTGAGGGAGATCCACACATCCCCTAAATTGGTACATCCAAGAGTGGCGATGATATATCAAAATCTCCGACGACATCACTGGTGGTCGGGAATGAATAAAAGCAGTCGCATGGTTTGTATCATGGTGCCTCACTTGTCAGTGAGTGAAGGCAGAGTATTAGGTACGAGCAGGCTTTGTTCATCCTTTAATGGTCCCAGAGTGGATGTGGGATGGGATATCCATGGACATTGTGATACGAATTCCACATACGTCCAGGGGACAAGGCTCTATCCGGGTGATTTTTGACCGACTCACCAAGTCATCCCACTACCTACCGATTAGAGAGCATGGCACAATAGAGAGCATTGGACACATCTACGTGAAGGAGATTGTGGGGATACATGGATTACCCTCGACGATCGTCTCTAATCGTGAAGCACAAGTTAACTCCCATCTATGGATGGGGTTGCATGAATTGTTTAGGACATAACTTCATTTGATCATTGCCATCCATCCTCAGATGGACGCCCAGACTGAGTGGACCATTTAGACCCTCGAAAATTGTTCCACACATCTTTCCTTGACTTAGGTTGCATCTAGGAGGTTCACATATCCTTGGTGGAGTTTTCCTACTACAACAACTGTCACTCCACCATAGGGATGGAACCTTTCGAGGCATTGTACGGGCGACCTTGCAGATCACCCTTGTACTAGACTAACCCTGCAGAGTCAGCACTAGTGGGACCAGAGATGGTATGAACTACCACAGAGAAGGTTTATATCATCCAGGAGCAGATGAAGACAAAATAGATAAGGCATATTTCATATGTTGATAGGAGACGAAGACCACTAGAGTTCGAGTATAGAGATAACTTCTTTATATGGGCCTCACCCTCACGTGGTATACGAAGCTTTGGCTGAGGCAGAAATTTATCTCTAAGATTCATCAGACCTTTTTATGTCCTCAACAGAGTTGGTGAGGTGGCATTCCGTTTAGCACTTCCACATCAGTTGCACCAGGTGCATGACGTAATCCACGTATCCCAACATGGGAGATATGTGTACGACCCTTCCCACATCATCATCCATGGAGAGATATTTACGGAGGTCCCATCGAATATTGAGGATTAAAAGGAGTGGGTCCTTCATGGATGGTCGATACCTCTGGTGCACGTTCGCTGGTAGCATGAGAACTTCTAGGAGAGAACATGGGAGCAGGAGTCTCAAATGTGGGCTCAGTACCCCCACTTTTATCCTTAGTTTGAGTTGTAAATTTCATGGATGTAAATCCCTGAGTTGGGGAGAATGTAATGACCCATAATTTCTGTGTAATTTTATGTTATTAAATACATGGAAATTTTACGTTTGTGTTAATATTGAATGCACGCGATTCTGATGCCCAGTGTGCTCGAATTCAATTTCTGATGCTTTGTTCAGGTACATTCCGTAAATGTACGACTGGGTTTTATAACATTTGAACTAGTGCTCGGAATTGAAATCTGAGGGCACCATTGAACTTGAAGTGCCAGTATTCTCTTAAGGAGACTTTCACCTCGACAACTGTGGGTTGAGAATAAAAGATAGTTTTTGTGTTATATGCTAAGTATTAAAATAAAATAAATGTGTGTGATACTATATTTTTATTTTACTAACAACCATGAGGGTGTTGGGAGGTGGGACCCACTTGAACTATAACATCCATGTGGAGGTTGGAAGTGGGGAAAAACAAGCCATATCCTCCCCTGAAAGGTTATGGTGGTGGGGACCACCACACCTCATACTTTCATGAAAGGTTAATGTGGTGGGGACAACCCGAGACCACATAACCTTCCATTTTGAATAATAGTGGTGGGGACCACCTATGAAAACCCTAATATTTTGTTACATAATAAAACAAAATTTATTAAATAACCTCACTTGATACAACCTAGAAGATTAAGAGGTCTAATGTCTCTGGGGATTCAGATCATTACATGAAAACATAAAACATGAAATACAACATCTAAATTGAAATCTTTCATTACATGACCACTACATTCCCTCGTACTTAGCATTGCATCGGATAACATTAGGACATGCATAAGAAAAGGGTGAGCTATAAAGCCCAGTAGGGGAATAATCATGGAATAGCATGAGGAAAACAATAAATGTTAGACAATAGTCATATCAATAGATAACAATAGAAGCATAGACATAAAGTCATGATAAAGCATGATAATCATAACATGGAAATGTGGCAACAACAATTAACATAGAATTAGCATGAGCCAAGGATCATTGCACCTGGAGCATTAGTAAATCCTATTTCACATGAAGCATGGGTAAAACCTCATTGCACATGAATTAGAATGAGTGAACACCTATTTCACAAGATGTATCATGATACTATACTTTATTCAATGCATTAGAGCGTAACAAGGGTGCACCCTTCATAAATATTTCATTTCATGCGTAGGTGTGTCAAATGGATCATATAAAACGAATTCATAAAACAAAATAATTTATTCCACGATAAAGTAATTTCGAATTCATACATGGAACATTAAAATAAATAAGAAAATCTTCATAAATGTTAATACCCTTGATAGAGAAATGGGCATGGTATTCACTACACAATGACATTGGCTTAGAAAATCAGTGCAATTTCTGCAGCGTAACGGCATGACGTAAGAATTCATAAAAATGGTCGAGGAGGGAGAAAGGGGCGTCTAGTCATATATACATGAAACAGTCAGTAAGGAGTCATATAAATACATTTACAAACAATTGAAATGGAATTTATAGTTATGATACAAAATAATTTCTTGAATGTAAAAGAGGAGAGTGAAATTTCTTTCGGAATTTCGGCATAGTAACTGGTGTACATGGGAGGAATTTAATGACAATGAAAGGGGTCTCCCATCTATAAAACATAAAGAGTGAAGTATGGGGAAGTTTAGAAACCATTCACCAACATTTATAATTGAAATTAAAAAGGAATAACAATATTAAAAAAATTGGAAAAAATGAGAAAATGAAGAAAAAACCCATACATGGAAGTGTGCATCCAAAGGCTTGAGAGATGTTTGAGAGAGGATTCATGGGAACATGGGGAACCTTTGGAGGATTCTAGAAGGAGTAGGGCAGAGGTTGGATGAACTCCAATGGATTTGAGTGAAGAGAAATTGGGAGCTTGGTTGGGTTTATATAAGAAAGGTGAGGGAATTATTTTTTATTTTGGTTTGGGACACCTCAAATTAAACTAATCTAAAACAGAAACCATCCCATGTTTTTTGGAAAAGGGAAGGGTAAACCCATATTTTATAAGTCCAATGTCCGAACTTCTTAAAATAATGGGTTTTCTTACGTGGAGGTGATTCACACTCCCTAGGAAAACAATTTAAAAAATAAGATGTTTAATATGCCTTGAAGGGTCCATTAATGCTTGGAAAAATAAGTCAAAATAACCCAAAATAACATTATTTTAATGGTAAAACATAAATTGGCGGAAAATAAGGCTTATAATATTTTATTACAACACTATTGGGACATTATGATGTCATAAAACACATTATATATTTAAACGGTATTTATTCTTTACCCAAAAATTTGACTCTCAGAAAATTATGAAAAATTCTCCATTTGATAATTTCGACATCCTGATTCCAAAAATAATATTCATTATATCTAAATAATTTTTTAAATAAGTTAATTTTCAATTTTAATTTAAAAACCAACATTTATAAAAAATTCATGTGTTTTGAAAAAAATGGCTTTCAAACCTTAATAAAAATTACAATTGCATTCCAAAAATTAGACGATCATTTATATTTAATAAAAATTGACTTAATAATAATAATAATATTTTATTAACATATTATTTTATACAAAAAATCAATAATTATTCAACATAGATTTCTTAGTTTAATATTAACTAAAAATCCCATTTGAGATATAAAAAATATTTACAAGGTAACAAAAATAACATGAAAATATATTTATTATTAAATAAAAAGTAGTGTACATAACCATAGTGGTATGGTCTTGTACATAACCCCTTATAACACCTACATAATAATGAATAGTAAGGTGTACGATGGTGATACACTCTTGGGGTGGCTCGGATAATATTCTTCGGGTGGTAATCTCTATCAACTTCCACTTCTCCCATAGGTGGTCCCGCTTGAGCTTAACCAATTGAAGCTCGGCATGGGATTTGTCAAGAGTGATGCCTAATGATGGCTCCTCTTTTCCGATTACTAAAAAATGGGCTTTATTGGGGCACATATACTGGATGATGCCATTGCATCCTTTGTCTGAGTAAATTGGATTCATCAAAGCCATATATTTGTACTTATCATGTGATCAATGTTCAACGACTATATTAGCAAAGGTCACAATTCTTAACATAAAATAAATGAATTTGAAATTTTGTATAAAATTTTTCCATAAAAATAAATTTAATTATATCAAGATGGATTTCCATTAATGAATGTTTGGGTCGTTACAATATTCCCCCCTTAAGAATGTTTTCCCTCAAAATTTCCTTTTCCCACACTAAAACAAATGCGGGTAAATCTACTTCATCACTTCCTCTGATTCCCACGTCGCTTCTTCAATCTAGTTTTTTCTCCACAACACCTTGATGAGGGGAATTCTCTTGTTTCATAGAAATTTTCTCAATGGTCTAAGATATTCATGGTTTTCTCCTCATAAGAACGATCATCCTCTAACTGTACCACCTTTGAAAAGAGTACATGTGAAGGGTCTAGTATGTACTTCCATAAGAGGGTTACATGAATGACATCATGTACATTGGCCATGGTAGGTGGAAGTGCTAGTCGATTGGCCACAACCCCAACACGATCAATAATATCGAAGGGGCCTATGTACCATCGAATTAACTTCCCTTTCATTACAAACCTCATGTCCATCTTCCACAGAGATATGCATAGAAAAAATAGGTCTCCAACTTTAAGCTCAAGGCCTCGTCGATGGTTATCTTCATAACTATTCTGTATACTCTAGGCTGACTTGATAATCTGCTGAATGGTATTCACCTTCTCCAACATTTCTTCGACCATTTCTGGTCCAAGTAGCTTACCCGCACTGACCACATCCCAACACGCCGTTGTTTTACACCTTTTCCTATAAAGGGATTTATATGGTGCCATTTGGATGCTTGAGTGGAAACTGTTATTATAAGAGAACTGAACCTGAGGAATATGTTGATCCCATCATCCTTTAATGTCCATTGATCATGCTATCAAAATGCCCTCAAGTGTTTGGATAGTATGCTCGGATTGGCCATCATTTTGAGGATGATAAGCCGTACTGATGATCAGTTCATTATTAAGAGCATGTTGAAGGCACTTCCAAAACGTATAGGCGAATCTAGTATCTCGATCAAACACAATAGATAGTGGTACTCCATGAAGCCTTTCCACTTCTGTGATATATATTTGTGCCAGTTTATCCAATGAGAAAACATCCCGAACAAAAATGAAGTGTGGATCCTTTTAATGACGATCCATAAAAACCCAGTTTGCATTGTTTCCTTTGGATGTCTTTGGAAGTCTGGTGACAAAGTCCATGGTGAAGTTCTCCAATTTCCATTTTGGTGTGGGAAATGGTTACATCATCCCCTTATACTTCTGCCTCTCTACCTTCACTTGCTGACACACCATGCACATTGATATATATTCAGAAATATCCTTCTTTATATTATATGACCAATAATGCTCTCGAATTTCTTGATACATTTTTGTTTTTCCTGGGAGAATAGAGAAATGTGAACAATGAGCATCATCAAAAAGTTCCTTCTTCATCTCTAGACATGACAAGACACATGGTCATTTCCCAAATCTCCCAATTCCTTCTTCATTAACATTAAACTCTGAGGATTTCCCATTTCCTATTACTTCAACTTTTTACTAAATTCCCACATCATCTTTTTGAGCATCATTTTACCTTCTCAAAAGTGACGGTTGAGAAATAATTTGTGAAAGGATTTATGATGTTCTCCTCATTAGAATTCTCATTTCCATCTTCATTAAATATACGATGATTGGATCCTTTTAAATTCTCATCAAGGATAGAATCGCTGAGTTTTTTCAACTTAGGGAATATGCCACCTTGTTCTCTTTCCCAGGGTGGTAATGAATTGAGAAGTCATAGTCTTTGATCAGCTCTAACCATCGTCATTGTCGCATTTTTGACATTTTCTGTATGAATATATACTTTGGGATTTTGTGGTCTGTATATATTTCACCCTTCTTCTCAAAGTGATAATGCCACCAAATTTTCAAAGTGAAGATCACTGCAGCCAACCCGAGATCATGATTTGGATAGTTCTATTCATGAAAATTATATTTCCTTGAAGCATAGGCAATGAATTTTTCATTTTTAATCAACACACATCCCATGCCCTTCTTCGAAACATCACTCTATACCACAAAAATTTCTCCACTTATAGGTAATGTGAGCCTGGGAGTAGAGATAAGCCTATTTTTCAACTAATTTAAACATTATTCCAATTCATAACTCCAAGAAAACATTACTCACTTTAGAGTTTTCATGGTAAGAGGGTTTTACAATCGTGAAAAATTTCTCAAAAATCATCGATAATATCCAGCTAACCCCAAGAATCTATGGATATTTGTTACTGATGTTGGCCTCGTCCATCACTTGATTGCATCTATTTTGAAGGGATCCAAAGATATCACATTTCTTGTGATGATATGGCCCATGAATGATACATCGTTAAACCATAACTCACACGTTTTGTACTTGGAATATAGTATATCCTTCTACAAGGTCTCGAATACAGTTTATAGAAGACCCTTATGATCCTCATTGGTTTTGGTGTATATCAGAATATCATCTTTAAAGAATACCACAAATTTGGTGAGGTAATCTCTAATGACTCTATTAATCAAGTCCGTGAAGATTGTTGGTCCATTAGTGAGTCTGAAAGGAATTACTATGAATTCATAGTGCCTATATCTTGAACAAAAATCAGTCTTGGGGATATCTCCCTTCTTCACCCTTACTTTATAATATCTCGACCACAATTCCACCATGGAGATGTATTGTGCTCTATGCATATGATCAAACAAGTCTCCAATTCATGGGAGAGTATTCTTGTTCTTTACCATGATTTTTTTGAGCTCATGATAATCCATGAAAAGAAACATTGATCCATCCTTCTTCTTGATGAAGAGGAAAGGTGCCCTACATGGTGAAGCACCTGGTCGTATAAACACTTACTCCATATTCTCCTATAGTTGTTTCTTCAGCTCTCTATGTTCTAAAACAAGAATTCAATATGGATATTAGGATATTAGCAATGCCCCCAGTATAAGTTCAATTGAGAATTCAAAAACTATTCAAGGAGGGAGACCATGAAATTCGACGAGAAACACGTCAGCGAATTCCCTCACAATAGGCATGTCTTCAAGGATGGTTTCTTCCATGCACTCAATCATCTAAGCTAGATACAAATTCCCATAGGGTGGTAATATCCATGCTTGAGATGATGGAGCTAAAGAAGATTCATCTTCCTTCCTTCACTTATTAAGAATCGGGGGTCGATTCTCCACATGGAGAGTGGTTTCCCTCTCCCAACAATTTATGTCGGCTCTATATAAATAAACCCAACCCATGCAATTAATTGCAAGAAATTATTCTAGAGGGATTATGATGAGGTTTTCTGGGAAGTTCAATCAATAGATTATGATAGGGGAGGAGTTATATTCTTGGGATGCAATAATCACCACATTTTCCATACTCACCGACATCTTCACATCCATGATTTGTAGTGCTGATGGTATTGTTCATCTAAACATTCAAGATATAAAAGAATGCATAGAACTAGAATCAAAAAGTACCTTTGATATTCTTGATTGAATAACTAGCGTACCTGTCACCACTTCGTTGTCGGGTTTCACTTCAGCAGTAGTGATGGAAAAATCTCACCCTTGCTGCCTTGGAGGTTGTTGGTTACCTCCAAAAACCCTTGGCGTAGGGCACCAATTTTCAATATACCATGTTTCATTGCAGTTGTAACAATGAATCACGTGTTGAGGATCAAACAGAGTGTTCCTCTCCTCTTTTTCCGTAGTGGGACTTTCATACTGATAGTTAACAGCCATATTCCCTTCTCCTCCAAACCTAAATAATTTTGTTATACCCTTGAGGAAATTTCAGGTGTGGTTCCTTCCGCACCTTTGGAAAGTGGGGTGTTGGATATTAATAGCACCATTGGATTTACCCATCAGACCACCAGAATTGAAGTCCACCTTATGATTCTTATCCCCATGATACCCCTGAGATTCTACAATCTCCATTTCGACCTTGATGGAACATCAGACAATTTCCTCATAGCTGTCAAAGTCATGGATTGTCAGTTCTTTTATCAGGCTAGGTTTTGTCCCACCAAAAAAGCGTTCAACCTTGGATTCGGGGGTAACAACAAACCCATAAATGTATTGTGCAAGCCATGTGATGGTTTCCTCATTCACTTCAACAGATTATTCGTATTTTTTATTGAGGGAAAGGAACTCCCTTTCCATCCTAAGCTAGAGGATGCGTGGAAAATATTTATCGAAAAACATCTTCTGGAAATACTTCCATTACAATGCCTTGATCTCCTCCTAAGGATTCATATTTTTGATCAACATCCACCATTGGTCAGGTTCAACCTCCATATGATAAGGATCCAGGAGAACCATATCTTGTTCAGAACATTGAAGGATTGAGAACATCTTGTCAATGGATTTAATCCATTGATCAGCAATTGGGGGATCATAAGATCCATTAAAATTAAGAAGCATTTGTCTCATGATGCTCTCAACGGTGACTTGTTCATTCTTAGGGGGGGGGGTTGAAGGATACTCTTGACCCATGTTTCTATTCCAATCTTGAGTTATTTGAGAGAGAACTGTGACAATGTTCTTGATTTCCGCTCCCATTGGATTGGGAATCTCATTAGTACAATCATAACATTGACCTTCACATCGGTTGTTAGCCCGAGTCCTCCTACTACCAACCATTGGCTGGAATAAATGTAATGTTAGGGGTAACACATTAAGGGTAATACATGGACAAAACTGATGATTATAAATAACTCTTATTTTCAAAACATATTAATTTACTGGATTCAGTCTATATTATCCATGATCTACTTTCTAACATATATTCTTAGGGAATTTTATGCCCCTGAATAATGGTTAATATTAAGCTTGTGAATTTATCAAAGAATATCCCCTAGGAGTGTCGTAACCAAGAGTGAAACAAGGCCCGTTTTTGTGCACCAGTTCCCGTTCGAGTCTAGCTCAAAGCGGTGTTTTCTGGTTTTACCCCTATGATACATCTACGCCAGAGCCACCTATACCTGCGCGTATCCAAACAGGGATGTATTTCCTTGATAAAAAACATATTAAATACCCAAAAAAATACAGGGATGTTTTTATTATTCCTATTCTAGTCTCTAAGGATTTCTTAGTGTTTTCTAATCCAAATCGCAAAAATAACTTAACCAATCCTATGATACCAACTTTGAAAACCTTGATCTTTTACTACACAATTAAACATAATTTATTAAGTAATATCACATGATACAACGTAGAAGATCAAGTGATCTAGTTTCGTTTGGTATTAGTATCATTACATAACAACTTAAAACATGAAATACAACATCTTTATTGAAAGCTTCCTTTACATGACCCTTACATTCCCTCGTACATAGAATTGCATGGGTTAACCTGAGGACATGCAAAAGAAAAAGGTGATCTATAAAGCCCAGTAAGGGAATAATCATGGAATAACATGAGGAATAAAACACATTTTAGGTAATAGGAATTTCAATATAGCACAATAGAATCATAAAGATAAAGGCATGATAATGCATGATAATCATAACAAGGAAATGTGGCAACAACACTTAACATGGAATTAGCATGAGCCAAGGCTCATTGCATATGGAGCATGAGTAAATCCTCATTGAACATGAAGTACGAGTAAAATAATGTTTCACATGAACTATCATTAGTCAGCACCCATTTCACATGAAGTATCATGATATTATAGTTTACCCAATTCATTGGAGCTCAATAAGGTCTCACCCTACTTAAACATTTCATTTCATCCATAAGTGTGCCACATGGATCATATAACCTGGATTCATAAAACATAATCATTTATTACATGATAAAGGAATATGGAATTCATAAGTGGAAATTTATAGTCAATAAGTAAATGTTCATAAAGGTGAATACCCTTGATTGTTAAATGGGAATTGTATTCACTACACAATGACATTGGCTTAGAAAATCGGTGTAATTTCGGCAGCATAACAGTGTGACATAAGAATTCATAGAAATGGTTGATGAGAGAGGAAGTGGTGTGTCATCATATTTACATGAAATGGAAACTAAGAGGGAAATATAGATACATGTCCCATCAATTGAAATGGAATTTAGTGTCATGATACAAAATAATTTTTTGAATTTAAAAGAAGAAAGATAAATTTCTTTCGGAATTTTGGCATAGTAACTGGTGTACATGGGAGGATTTTAATGATAGTGAAAGGGGTCTCCCATACTTCAAAAATAAATAGGGAATTATTGGGGATGTTAAAAACCATACCCCAAAATTTATAATTGAAATTAAAGGAGCATAACAACAATAAAAAATTGGACAAAATTTAGAAAGGAAGAAAAAACCCTTACATGGAAGTGTGCTTCCAGAGGCTTGAGAGAGGCTTGATAGAGGATTTTTGGGAGCTTGGGGCACCTTGAAAGGATTTTAGAGAGAGTAGGTCAGAGGATGGACTCACTATAATGTTATTTAGTGAGGATAATGTGGGGTCTTAGGAGGGATTACATAGTAAAGGTGATGGAATTTCTTATTATTTAGGTTTGGGACACCTCATATTAAACTAATCCAAACCACAATCCATACCATGGTTTTTCCCATGGTTTATTTAAAGGGAAGTGGAAACCAATATTTTATAAGGCCAATGTACGAACTTCATAAAATAATGAGGTCGCTTATGTGGAGGTGAGTCACACTGCCAAGGAAAACAATTTAAAAAGACAAGATGTTTAATAAGCTTTGAAGGGTCCATTAATGCTTTGTGAAATAAGTCAAACAAACCCAAAATCACATTAATTTTATGGTAAAATATATATTGGTCAAGCATATGGCCTATCATATTTTATTACATCACTATTGTGTCATTATTATTTCATAAAGCACATTGTATTTTTTAACGACATTTAATTTTTAACCAAAAATTTGACTGTCTCAGATAATAATGAAAAATTCCCCGTTTGATATTTTTGACGTCTTGATTCCAGAAATAGTATTAATTTTACATAAATAATTTTCTTCATATGTTAATTTTTACTTTTAAAATAAAAAAAGGCATTTATCGAAAATTCATGGGTTTTGACAAAAATGGATTTCAAACCTTAATAAAAATAACAATTGCATTCATAAAATTACATGATCATTTATATTTAATAAAATTTAATTTAATAATAATAATAATACTTTATTAAAATATTTTTTAATAAAAAAATCAATAATTCATCAAAATAAATTTTGTAGTTGAATATTAACTAAAAACACCATTTTATCATTAAAAACTATTTACAAGGTTACACAAATAACGTGAAAATATATTCATTATTATATAAAAAAATTATGTACATAACCATTATTCTACAGTCATGTTACATAACCCCTTCTAACACCCTCATAAGACCAACGAGTAAGTTGTGTGATGGTGAGTGTGTCTTGTTGTGGCTCGGATAACATTTCTCGGGTGGAAATCTCTATCAACTTACACTTCTTTCGTATGTGGTCCCGCCCAAGCATAACTAGTTGAAGCTCAGCTTGGGATTTTTCAAGAGTGAAGCGCAATTATGCCACCTCTTTTCTAAGTTCTAACTAATGAGATTTGTATGGGGCACGATTACTAGATGAGGCCATCGATTCCCTTGACTGGGTAAATTGTATTCATTAATGCGCTATATTTATACTAATCATGTGATCATTGTTCAACGACTTTATTTTCAATAGTAAAAATTATTAACATAATATCAAAGAAGTTTATATTTTATATAAACATTTAGCATAAAGATACATTTAATTAGATAAATAGGGATTTACATTAAGGAATGTTTCAGTCATTACACCATCTGACCCCTATTAATAGGTAGAGAGGAAATCCTCTAAACTCCCCTCATCAATGAGGGAGAGCCTCTTGACCTCCCTTGACATTAATGTTGCCATCACACCACACTAAATACACCAACCTACGTAATTAATTTCCCAAATTAGAATATTCGTCCATCAATTAAATTGGAGAAATCATATCACTTTTGGCATTTGGGTGGAATATTGGGGAGATGAGAGCTCGGGAGAAATAGAGTTCTCCAATGAAGAACCTCATCTCCCAACGAAGAACGAATAATTCGTTCATCCAACGAAGAGCACCGGCAAGGACAATATTCGACTTCTTCCTCACAGGAAACTGACATGGGAAGTCTTCAAATGACCTTCCCTCCTCAATGTCATCAACAAATAGATGAACGAGATTGGGATTGGATGTGTTTGGCGGACATGACAAATGACGACAACCTCGTCTTCTTCCTGCGACTCCATCGAAATACGATGATCAAGGTAGTGGGTGTGTTTTGGTTTGAGAAACATTGATACTTCCTTCCATGTTGAATTGTTTCTCTTTACCCAGTTTATATCGAATTAATGCGGAGGGACTGGGGCAAACTTACATGGTCGGATTCCCCCACCGTTCTTGTGAATGTTTGTTGTGTTCTTTAAGTTATTCATGGGTGAAAACAATGGATTGTTGCAAGTCCGTTGTGTTACAAGATGATCCCAAATTGATGACCGAACATCACAAAGACCTATAGGAGGTGCGATGATGATAGCGGACGACGGGTCAGACCGAAATGGGAAGAACCCTCCCTCGACTGTTCTTCGAGTGGATGAATAAAATAATGTTTTCAGAGTTGATCAAAGGACCAAAAACACCAGAGATGACTACGGTACAATAGGGTGACGTAGTGTCTAAAGTTTTATGAAGAACAGATTGTCAGAATGAAGAAAAATCTTTATGGGCGGCGCGCTGGCTAGAGGCATCATTTCTGGAAAATTCCAGAATACGCGACGCGTACTTCTGATGAACACTCCGTATAGTATGGGAATTCTGTGACTTGTGTTTTGGTCATTAGACGAGTAACAAAAGGCATGTGACTCCAGTCACATGGCATGTACTCACTACACAACAAGGCAGAGGTGGCTATGCGAGACATGGTGTGTATTCTGGGATATACTTGGACACAGGTAGAATTACATGGCCAAGAGATAGGGCGGGTACTCTCTACACAGATTGGCAGAAGTGGCTTCGTGAGACTCGGTGTGTATCCTAGGGATACACGGACACTAGGTGGAGTACACAATCATGTTCTCCACCACACGACTAGGCATGGCCAATCACACGATCTACCTCGTGTATCAAATACACGGGTTGGGGAACACGGGTTGAGGCTATGTATGAGAACATGGAAAGTGTACACAGAGCCAACCCCAATTGATTGGAAACTATGTGTAACCATACCACATGTCGTGTACTTAATTTTCAACATGACTAGCCTTACGTCATGGGCCATTTTACACGGGCAGTACCCGAGGTCTGAAGACTCGGCGTGTGCCTCATTCCAACATGTTGTGTACTTTTTGGGAAACGGCTCGGTCATCATGTCCTCATTATCATGGGCATGTATTATTTTGGTTATACCCCTATGACATGTCAAGCCTTTGAGATACTTATTCATGGATGCTGATGTATCGAAACTTGTCTTCAGGAGTAGACCCTCCCCGAATCAAGCGTTCTTTGTGCAGGAACCCTATGGTTGGCTGCTTTGTGATTAAACTTCTAGGATCCTATGTGGGTTCGACAGCTCTGATTACTGTTCCAGGATCCTACAAGGGTTTGACATATGTGACTATGGTTCTAGGATCCTATGTTGGTTTGACAGCCCTGACTACTATTCCAGGATCCTACGTGGGTTCGACAGCTCTGTTTTCTGAACTGGGTTCCTACATGGGTTTGACAGAATTTATGTCTCAGTGGCTACATCTGATCATCTCTATCTCTCTACATAAGTTGTATACCTATGTGAGCTGAGTTAGTGACTTCTATTTTTTCCACATGATTGAGATGAATTACTTGATAACTTAGGTGTTTCTATGGGCATACACATAAGTGGGGTTATCTGATGATTTCATACAACGTGGTTTATCCTTGACATATTTTTTGAGACCTTGAGGGTCTTAGGGTCTCTACTAAGTATCGTTATACTCACGCCTCCATGGGATATACTCGCACCTCGTTGTGTTGGATGAAAATGACAAACATCGCTAACTGAGGCTACGAGTACCAGGACTGGATTCTATATAGTGGTGGACCATATGACGTGTCGGTACACAGTGGAGATGAACGAACATGGAGTGTTGAGGAGGCTATCTCTACCTACCCATCAGGTAGGAATCCCGGAGGACGACCCAACATCTTTTTTCCTTTCTTCAGTTGTATTTGTATTTCTAGTTCCTTGGACTTTACAGTTGGGCTTGTATTTACAACCAACGTTACTTTCAGTACTCCTTTGTTATATAGTTTTACTTAGTGATTCGTTTTCAACTGTGTGCTCTTTATTTTTGTTTATAGTGATAAAATAAATGACTTCCTAGTTTTAGGGATTTACGTCTTTGGTTATAGTCGCTAGCCCCTAGCCTTTGGATGGTGGGATTGGTGTAGTAATGGCACGAGCCTAGATGGACGGTTTATGACATCCAATGCTTTGTTTACAACTAATATTGGAGAGTATGCACCTACTGGGCCTCATGAGGTCACAATTATTTGCTACATTGAATTCCCAGACATCTTAGGGATTAATTTCCCAGATGTTTTGTCTACAGATCACATCATATCATCACTTCCCAAGAACTTATCTAGCATTATTTTCAACTACAACATTAGAATAAAATGAGAAGAATCTATCAGAATTTCGGACCTTCATTCCTCATGTAGATAAGGACATGGGGAATGAAAAACCCACAGTCCTTACGGGGAATAAGAAAAAGTAAGGGAATGGAAAAAGATCCAAAGACTTATAAACGAACTAAAGCCCCCGAGCACCATCCCTCCAAGAAGGTGAAGATCCAGAGGTTGGGCAGGGAATGAGAGGTGGTATGTTTTTCTTGTGGAAAGAAAGGCCACTAGAAGAGGAATTGGACCCAAAACCATGGGGACACTAATGGAGTCTTTGTTATTGAGTGTAATCTTTCCATTTATATACATTGGGTACTAGATACAGCTATTGAGGCTCACATATGTACTCAAATGTAGGAACCAAGTAGATTTTAAAAATTTTCCAGAGGGGAGATGGATCTTTGAGCAGCCAATGGAATGAGGCTGGCTATGTTATAAATTGAAAATTACCACCTCTCATTCCGAAATGGGATGATTTTGGATTTACATAACTGTAATTATGTGCCTAGTGTTACCGAAAACATAATTTTTGTATCATGTTTGGACATGGATTGGTTTATTTCCATGTTTCACAATAAGGGTTTCTTCTTTTATAAGAACAATGTATGTTATGGTATTTCACATTTAAATAATTGTTTGAATGTATAAAATTACGAAAAAATATGTTCGAAATCAATAGGAAAACAAACTCACATGAATCATATATCACTGAGTTGGGGCATCACCGTCTCAGTCATGTAAACGAGAATCTCTTGACAAAGATCATCCAAGATGGCTATTTAGACTCTACTAATCTAAAACCACATGATAGATGCCAGACATGTTTACAAGGTAAAATGATGATGATGCCTTTCAGTGGATAGAGTGAAAGGGACACATAGATTCATGATTTGGGACACCCAAATTTTTTTGGACCATTTCCAGTAGAAGCTATAAGTGGATATTCTTACATCATTACTTTTAATGATTATTTGTTTAGATATGGATATGTCTACATAATAAGGTATATGTCAGTGTCCTTAGAGAAATTATAGGAATTGAAGAATGAAGTAGAGAATCATCTTTGTATAATGATAAAGAAACTTCCATCATATTGAGGTGGAAAATATCTAATCCAATAGTTCATCAATCTTATACGGTAGTCTGGGATTCTATCTCATATCACTCTTCCTTATACACTACACTGGAATGGTGTTAGTGAAAGGAGGAACCACACCTTTTTCGACATGGTGAGGTCGATGATGAGTCATTCAGATTATCCATTATCTTTTGAGGGATATGCATTACAGACTGCAGTATACACAATAAACTAAGTGTCAACTATTGTGTTAAATGGAATTCCCTTGGAGTTATGGAATGAAAAGAAACCAATTTTGTCACAATCACATGTATAGGGATGCGAGGAATTTTTCAAGGAATTATCATGAAACAAAATATCACCTAAGGGAAGGAGGTCTATCTTTACTGGATATCCCAAGGAAACGAAAGTATATTACCTATATAACCCTTCAGACAAGAAATTGACAATCTCCAGACAAGCCTGCTTTTTTGAGAGCTATCACATCCTCAAAAAAAATAGTAGGAGCAAGATTGACTTCGATGAAGTTGATGCTCAAGATACACCAGAGTTGTTAAAGGAACATGTTCCACACGTCCGCATGGAAGATGTTCCAGAAACACAAGTACTTTGTAAGAGCTCAAGAGAGATAAGGGAACCATTGAGATTTGGTTTCCTAGTCACTGAGGATGGGGAGTCATTATTGTTGGAATATTATGAACGAATCTCTTACATGGAATCAGTAGAAAGCTCAAAAGATGATTGATGGCTAAGAAGATATGAATTCTGAGATGGATTCCATGTATCAGAACTGAGTCCGAGTTCTGGTTGATGATCCAGTTGATATAAAGCATGTTAGATGAAAATGGTTATTCAAGAGTAAAATGGACAAGGAAGGTCATGTTTTGACCTATAAATCAAGTCTAGTTACTATATAATTTAGAGGTAATCAAGGAATTTACTATGATGAAACCTTCTATCCAGTTTCCATGTTTAAATCTATAAGAAGAATACATTCCATAATAGCTTACCATGAATACGTGATTTGAAAAATGGATTTTAATACATCATTCCAGAAGAAGAACCTTTTGGAAGATGACTATATGACACAACAAGAAGGTTTTGTGACAATAGGTGAAGAAAAATGGGTTTACATGTTGTAGAAATTAATTAATGTATTAATGAAAGCATCCAGGACATGGAACATTTGATTTGTTGAAGCCATAAAAGTATTTAATTTCATTGAGTAAAGATGTGATCCATGTGTTTATTAGTGGTTTAATGTGAATGCAGTCATAATCCTAGTAGTATATGTTGATGAAATATTACTTGTTGGAAATGATATACAAGTATTACAGTCTGTTATAGACTTTTTGAACATGTGTTTCTCCATTAAGGGAATGGTTGAAGAAGCCTACATTCTAGGGATCAAGACCATTCGTGATAGATCCTAGAGGGTTCTTAGACAAAGTCAGGGTACATATATTGACAATATAATATAGAGATTTAGAATGAAACAATCCAGAAAAGGATTGGTTCCATTTTCACTTGGCCTAAATCATTCTATGAAAATGTGTCCTCAGACACAACAGGAGAAAGATAGAATGAGTAAGATTCCACACGCTTTGTATATAGGATCAATCATGTATTCCATGTTATGTACTAGGATTGATGTTGTCTATTCAATGAGAATGGTATAAAGTTATCAATCAGATCTTGGAGAATAACATTGGACTACTATTAACCCAATATTTAAGTATCTGATAATAACTACAGATATTTTCTTAATTTATAGAAGAGGTGTGGATATTTTCACCAAAGGGTATGCTGATGCTGGTTTTCAAACAGATCAGAACAATATGAAGTCACAATTTGGATATCTTTTATGTCTCAATAGAGGATATATGACCTAGAAGAGTTCAAATAAACCATATGTCGCTGATTCTACAACATAGTCTGAATATATTCCATCTTATGATGCACTATGGATGTTTTCGGGGTTCAGAATATTTTCCAGGATCTTGATGTGGTGCCTAGAGTTTTGATCCTATCACATTGTATTGTGATAAAAACTACAGTGGTGGATCATTCAAAAGAACCAACATCACATCAACGGAAAAAGTACGTACTCTATAAGTATCACCTCTTGATTGATTTCAATCAAACTAGTGATGTTGTAGTGAGAAGAGTGTGCACAGAAGAGAACGTGGAAGACCCCATGACTAAAGGCCTATCTGAGAAGAAGCATGAATATCAAGTGATAGCTAGGAGGTTAACGGTTGTTAGTATCTTTCTCTAGTCAATGTGGGGGTCTATTGGAATTGGTGGCCTTGAACCAACTACATTATACTTTATTCGTTAATCAATACATTATCACATATTGATTATTATTCTGCATGACATTGCATGTGGTAATGTCCTAAGGATATCTGTTGCATTAAAGGTTCATAGCGGATCCCTGTAATGATGAGAACCCAGAAATTCCATAACATTGTTCATAAATATATGTTCTATGGCCGGATGATGTTATTTGAGGGACATAAATAATACAGGCCATTATAGGTGAGAACTCATAAAACATTGAGGCACCTTCTCATAATGTGTGCCCTTAGTAATATCCATGAAGGAAATTATATGAACAAGACCTCCCAGTAGGAGATCCACATTTCATAGTGTCATTGGTTGTTCCAATATGAGGATGTTTGTATTGTTCCATAGACTTTAATATTATTATTAATGTTTATTAAAACTCGCACACTTAGATGTATTGAAGAAAATAGCGATGACACACTATTCGCAGTGAGGTAGGATATGTTGTGTGGGTCACTAGTAATTCTTCCTTAATAGTCAATGATAGAAAGGATTTCTCAATTCTTTTCCAAAAAGAAAGTATATATATCATGAAATTTGATGTAATTTATATATCCTAAATAAGTCCATGGCCATGGTGAGAAATGGGTATGATCAATTCCAAAAAGTCAAAGAAAGAATAATCAAGAACATGGGTTAATAGCACTAACATGAAACCCATTTGATTCAAGATTTCGAGATAATGTGATTATATTACATGGTAAACGTTCATAGGAGGGGATATTTCATTGCGTCGTTATCTTTTTTCTCTACAAGTTCCTAGGTTTGTTGCTAGATGCTATCATTTGACTTTAGTTAGACTCTTTCTAATGAAACTAAGAAAGAGGCCTAGTGGGTCACACACTACGTGTGTCCATGTATCTCAGTTAAATACTAATTTGACAGGTTGAATAATGATTATTCCCCACTACGGTTTGATAATTTTTCATGAATTCTGGTCGCATTTATTTCGACACTAGTTATTCGAGAGATTATATTTTGGTTGAAATAATAAATTTATTTCTGAGTAATGCTATGATATTTATTTGAGAAATAAATAGAAATTATACAAGGTATAATAAATGTGGTGGAGGAAATAATGAAAATGGAAAAAAAGTACACTCCATGTATATTAAATATACACGACACACAGTTTTTATGGGGATTCTTGAGAAATAATATTATGTATTTAATTAAATAATATTTGTTATATTTCACTGGGCACATGTCAAGTAATAATAATTGTAAACTATTATTATTAGAAATTGGGTATTACTATGAATTAAATGAAATGAATAAATGGTTTTGGGTAATTAATTCATTTTATTTTTCTATGTAATTAAAATCCCAATTATATAATTATCATTAGCCTTGCCATTTTTTGAGGGTTGTGAACAAAGGATGTAGAAAATTCTCTCAAGCCATGAGAGAATTATTTTCTTCAAATTAATGGTCTTGTGATACGAGAGATATATCCTCATCCCCTGGATCAAGGCAATCGAATGAAGATATCATAAGTGTTGGATTTTTCACACTAGCACCCGAAGATCCCTTCAGTGACATCCCGTGATACGTAGAGCACGTGTGGATCACTGCTAGAGAAATCCTACACATTGATTCTATGAAGCAATGATGGATCACATATGATCATGACCAGAAATGTCAAAAAATAAAGAATACCATTAAGGTAATTCCTGTCAATTAATTAAATTAATTATATCCAACATATGATGATACAATCTATGGTTCTGGGACTCCCCTCTTTCTTTTTCGTTCTTCGTTCTATTCTGAAGATCTGGAATTTTATTATCATGATGGATCTCTGATTGATCATAGTTAACACTAAAATTAACATTTGGAACACCCTTCAATGTGATTCTTCTATGCCCAGAACCAACAGAAGGCACTTCACAAAATCCTTTTTTTTCAAACCAAATGGTGTTATCTGATTTAAAGGTAACGTCTTCTCATAAGTTAATTTCTTTTATTTTAATTATCCAGCCCCCTAAACTCATTTTATTATTCTATTTTATAAGAACATCAGTATCCTCAATATACTAGTATGTTGTTATGAGAAGGATTTGAACTACACAAATACACACTTCCATCTAATGGATACGAACAAACTGTTTCCATTGACAGTGAACTACTGCCTCAAAAAATGATGATTGTTAAATTATCCCATACCACCTGTCAAGGTACCCATTATTATGAAACTGTAAATATATATGATATTTATTATATTTATATTATCTCTATGTTTCTATAATTATATTTTAGATCATAACATTATGCTTTTTATGTTGTATTTATATTATAATTTCCTTTGGAGAAGTGCGGACTACCGCCCCCTCAATGTGATAGAAATCATTCATACCCTACATAGAACGTATAAAGGATTTTGTCAATGAAAATATGTAACATATATAAAATATGATATCATACTAGAATTAAAATATACATATATATAATTTGGTTTTCATTCCTTTAAAAATAAAAAAAATTAATTAAAATTACTGATTATTTGTACATACGATATATCGTCTCCAGGAACGGTGCATTTCATTTTCATATATCTAAATGATATAGATGACACAAAAAACATATATACTTGATATATATGATTTATATTATATGTGAATCATTAATATCATTCGGTATATAATTTACTTTTGACCGTATGGAAAACTTGTAATTATTAGTACCAAATATTGACAAAATTAACATTATTAAAACAAATGATTATTTAATGTTAACAATGTGGTAATAAGTGATTTTTAAGGAATGATAAACATAAAAACTATTCTGAAGCATGTATAAATTATCTTTACTTTATTATTCATGATATTAAAGGATGAACGAGTGAATTCAGACACGAGGTAAGGGACTTCATCTCAATCAACGTTCATTGAGACATATTTTGATATATACACGACGATCTTTTATACGGTGTATAAACACCTTTAACAATTCATTTCAATTAATAGGGAATA
This sequence comes from Viscum album, assembly GCA_963277665.1. Lineage (NCBI taxonomy): Eukaryota > Viridiplantae > Streptophyta > Magnoliopsida > Santalales > Viscaceae > Viscum > Viscum album. Next base: position 955,936,897 of record OY728130.1, on the reverse strand, counting down.
TTTTTCTACGTTGCTTTCTACTAAATAAAAAAGGAAATGTTTTTAATATTCCCAGTGACAATGAACTTTCCTCCACCTTGAGTATTATTTGTTCATTTCATTTCGTAACAAGTCATACTGTTTGTTTAAAAGGAAAATAAATTCTATTTACCCTTTTTAAAAATTTTGGTATTTATTACAGTCTATAGAAAGCATTTATTATTTCAATATCTTGAAATGATATATCTTGATTGAAATGTGGAAATTTTATCTTTCCTTTATACTTTTTTTATGTGTTATTAATATGTTATGGTTCATGAGAATTATTTACGTTTACAGGTGGTTCGTGATAAACCTAGGGTGGGTGTTCTCGAGATAGTTCTCCAATAAAAATGGTAACATAAAGGAGGTAAATGTTAATGTTTCTCTTAATAGATTAAAATAATTTACTATGATTGGTATTTCAAATTTAACTCCCTATGTAGCTTTGAAAGTTACAAACTAATTATGCTGTGGATACCACACGTTATAATTAGGATTTATGTTTTTTATGTGTTATTCATTAATCATAAAATTTCACAAGGTATGTTAAAAATATTATGTTTTAATGTAATAATTTTATCATTCATTATTTTATAACCCTTACTAATCATTTTATGCTCATCACACGGTTCTTGGAATATTTTTCACGGGTCGTAATGATGAATAAGGTCAAGGATGAGATCATTGAAAAGTCTTGTTGTCTAAAACGTTGAACAAGACATGACTTTTTTATTCAAGAGTTTTCATTTTATGAAAAAAATATATACTGTGTATAAGTGTCTACTTTGTAATATTTTAGATGTAATGTAATAGTTATGGCCTAATTCTCAATAATTCAAAACTTGAATAAACCATCTATCAAATTTTTTAACATAATTCATGATTTAATATTTTTTATGGTTGGGGACTTATAGTTGGTATCATATGTAAATTTAGATAAAATTAGGAGTTAGGATATTGTTAAATTAATATCAATAAATTAATTTATTTTACAATTTAATTGATAATTTCATATATAGATTATCATGTTCCATCGCTAATGATATTTTTGTGTTCAAAATGGTTTTCCATAGAGGAAATATAGCAGCCATGATGGGACATCATTAAGAAGAAGAAATCCTTCCAAAATCAATAACTTGAAATGTTCAGCATCAGAATTGAACAATTTATTGTAGTAATGGAACAATTGACTAAGGCGATAAATAGTGGTGGTATCGATGCACGAGTTCAGCCAGATCAACCAAAGAGGAATATGTCAGTAATGGAGCATTTCGTGAGGGAACATCCCCCATTATTCATATGATTATCTTACCCTTTTTTAAAGAATAGTGGATTACAGAACTAGAAAAGATTTTCCATTTCATGGGGGTGTTCACAACATCAAACAGATAGTCTCACTATTTACCATATTGAAGGCGAATCCTATTAGTGGTGGTAAATGGATAAAAATACCTAGGATCGTGAGTAGATTGAGGTTCTTGATTGGGATGAATTCAAAGGTATGTTTCTTGAGATATATTTTCCTACAGTGGTTTCTCTTATTATGGAAAAACAATTGCTGAAATTGATGCAGGAGGATGACTCAGTGGATGCTTATGAAAAATATTTCCCTCGACCGTGAATATATTCACAAAATTTCATACAAGATCATGATAGTATATTCAACCATTTTTACTCAGGAATAAATCCAATGTTTCAAAATCCGTTAGCTTCTAGTGAGATCAAATGTTTTGAAAAACTTTTCCTACGTGTGGAAAAGGTTGAAATGCAGTTTTATAATTATCAGGTTTTCATTGAAAAAAATATAAGAAGAGGTAGATGTGGAAGATGAAGGGTAAGAACTCTTCAACAGATTATTATGGTAAGAAACTTATGTTTACAGTTTGTGAAAACTGTGGTAAAAATCATGATGCAGAATGTTATTTGAATTCTCATAAGAGCTACCAATGTGGTAAAATGGGACATAAGGCTTGTAATTTCACTGAAAAAGATTAGGGTATTGGGAAGACAAAATACAATTTACAGTTAGTGAAATGTTATAAGTAAAACGAAATGGTTCATTATGAAAATGAATTTCCAACGAAGAATTCAACAGAGGGAAATAAGCTACACTACAAGCAGAAATGGGTGGTGAAATAAAATGAAACTACTTCAGTATAAGTTGGTCCATCAAATGATGTAGTATTAAGTACATTGTTTGTTTATTCAGATTATGCCAATGTGTTGTTTGATTTAGGGTTTAAACATGCTTTCATTTCGGAGAAGTTTTATAGTAAATTGGGAATTCCATCTAAAGATACGAATCCTGAACATATGGAAATATCACCAGGTGAAAATGTTGAGAAAAAATTAAATTATATTTACCTTCATATTCTTTTGTGAAGAAATAATATACCTACAAAACTTATTGGTTTTACTCTTGTAGATTTGGATGTTATTTTGGGTTTGGATTTTATTTTTGATTATTATGATAAGATTGAATACAGAGGTAAAGAATTTTCATTTCAGAAATAATTTCGATTTGTGTACAAACATGAAACCTTACTTTTGATAACATATCAGGAAGCTGAGAAACTAGTAAAATGTCAAAATGAATTATACCTTACACATATTGTTGAAATAAATGGAACTGTTTAGATTAATGATGTGTCAGTTTTAAATGATTATCACGGTGTTTTTCTTAATGAGATTACTTGTATAATGCCTGATTGGGAAGTTTAGTTTACTATTGACTTAGATCTTGATGCTATGTCAATTTCAAAACCACCTTATTGAATGTATCAAATAGAACTATAATTTTTAATAAAGAAATTGTATTATTTATAAGATAAAGGATTCATTCGACCTAGTGCATAACCATGGGGTTCCCCTGCCTTGTTTGTTAAAAAGAAATGTGTTTGAATGAGACATTTCATTGATTATAGATCATTTAATAACATCACTATTATGAACATGTTACCTTTGCCTCATATCGATGATTTGTTTGATCATCTCCAAGGATCTCAGAATTTTTAGAAGTTTGACTTGATGTTGGGGTACCATTAGTTGAATAGAATGGAAGCAGATATAACGAAGACTGTGTTTTCTACTAGATATGGCCATTATGAATTTTTGGATATCCATTTTGGGTTAACCAATGCACCTGCTATATTCATGGATCTTATGAATAGAATTTTCTGTGAGTTCATGGATAAATTTTGGTTGTGTTTATTTTTGTTATTTTGGTTTATTCCAAAAAGTAAATACGATCATGAATTTCATTTAAGGGGTGTCCTATAATCCGTAAAAAATGATACTACATGGAAAATTAAGAAAGTGTGTGTTTTGGTTAAAAAAAATTCCATTCCTTGGACACATTGTTTGAAACAATGGCATAACTGTTGATCCTGCTAAAAAAAAGTTGTTGAAGAATGGCCAAGACCCACAAATATAACCGAGATCCATAGTTTTCTTGGTTTTTAAGGTTATTATCATAGGTTTGTTGACAAGTTTTCATGATTATCCAGCACACTTACTAAATTAACTCGAAAATGTGTTATGTTCATCTAGACCAGAGAATGTGATGATTTTTTTCGGGAATTTATAACAAGATTGGTGAATGGTTCAATATTGGAACTAACTTCCATAAATGTTTAGTTTGTTATCTATAGTGATGCGTCGTTGAATGGATGTGGTTGTGTCTTAATGTAGAATGATCAGGTAATTTTTTATGCTTCATGTCAGTTAAAATCTCATGAGTTGAATTACCCTACACTTGATTTGGAATTAGCTATTGTTGTATTTTCATGAAATATTTTATGGAATCAATTTTATGGGGTAATGTGTGAAACAAATACTGATCACAATATTCTAAATTATATATTCACTCAGAATAAATTGACCATGATACATAGGAGATGGCACGAATTAATGTAGGATTATAATAACATGATCCTTTAACATCTTGGAATGGAAGATAAAGTTGTTGATGCATTTAGTTGGAAAATTAGTGATGTATTAATCATGTTATGTTTGGAACAAGACCCCTTGATTAAATATTTAATTAAATTTGGAATAGATGTTGTTGGGGAAAGAAATAACACTTTTTTTTTGTTTCAGGTGTCAGTGAAATTGTAACGACCCGGTCCTCGTTACCCAGAGTCGGGGAATTATTATATATCATTGGCATGTCAAAAATAGATCATGTCTCGAAATACTGAATAGTTTAGTATCTTTGGATGTACTATATACAAATTATGTTTTACATTTTATTATGAAATGAAAAACAACAACATTGTGACCCATTTTAACACACTCATATCCCTTAGCCTATCCTTGTAGGTCAGTAATAATATAATTCTATACATCATGAGAAAAATATAACATAGAAATGGGTGAGCTCTAATGCGTAGTAAGGATAAAAATATAGAGGACACTTTTGTAAATAATCATAAAAATTTAAGGCAATTTATAAGACTAAAACCCAAGCATTTAAAATATAAGTTTCAGCATAATATAGAAAATATAAATCAAATAATTCCATTTACGTATTCACATGGACATTATTCATGTCGAATGATCACATTTTATATCAATTTCTAATTTAATAAAGATGGAATGCATAATGTCAGACATCATAACCACATTGTCAATGTTTCGTGCTATGACTACAAATATGTTTTTTTCAAGGTCTTGTTCCAAGACACTCGTTTTTCTTATGAGACATACCGATGCATCAAGGATCTATACATTGCTCCACCTGTCACATAATATTTCCAACGTGTTCCTCACATGAAAAGGATGAAACATAATCTAAACATTTGTATTAAAACTAGCATACTAAATGTCATTATTTTAACCACAAACCATGAATGGTATAAAAATTGAACATCTAAAATCAAACATAACTTATTCAATAAAATATGAAATATTTTATTATAATAAATCAACATCAATGAATAATAATGTAGGATATTGACATAGATGAAAATAATCAGAAAAACTATTTGATAAAAATATCAGCTTTTTTAAAAAATCAATTAAAAGTCACACAATTTATCAAGAAGCTATTAAAAATGTATTTTTGAATCAAATTGTACCATTAAACAATGAAAATTTTAAAAATAATTTTCATTTTAAAACATTAATTTCCATATAAATAAATCATTAAAACTATTTGAAAACATGGGATTTATTAAGAATGGTTTAGAAGAATAAATCATTAAAACCGTTGAAATGATATTTTACTTAGAGTTCAAACCAAATGAGAGATGGATAATTATAAAAATTAGGTAATAAATACATTATAATATCATGAGAATAATTGGATTAATGATATAATATGTCAAAGTACACTATATACACCATAAAAAGTGAATTCGAGCATAAACAACAATGAAGTCTCAATGGAATGTAAATTGATATGAAATCCCTTATAATGACTGTATCCTTAGATTAAAGATAAATAAATGACCTAATTATTTGTGAAAAATATAAATACACTAAATATTATTTTATATTCAGAGTACATCAATTAGATTAATTCACATATATTCTTGTAATAACGAAACAAATGACTTGGATGTTTAACTCAATGAATGGAAATTGAGTTAAGATCACCCTTATCAATTTCATATTAATGACATGAGAATTTATCAATGGAGTGATAATGAGTATAAAAAGTATATTCACACAAAGGTTAGTGTATATTACAACATGAATAAATCAATAAATTTTAATTTCAGACAAAATCTCGGAGTAAAATAATTATGATGTTTGATTAAAACACAATGAGTGGAGATTGTTATTTGAAAATCCATTAAGTATTTGGTAACTACGTATCATACACCCCATGAAAGAAGGATCATAAAATTATGATTTAAAACCCCATAAATTAAAGTATATTACACAAAAAATAAAATCATGGTAACCTACATACACCACACAAATGGAAATAGTGGCAATATAGCATTAATCTCACGATAATAAGAAGTGAGATGAAAACACATTGCCACGTTGTAATCAATCGAGTCATATGGAAAAAAGTTAATAAGCACCAAATTAATCACCTAATACCATGAATATAAATAGAATCATGATAATATATATCAAATTTAAGTACACAATACACCATATGGAATAGTTATGTGGCGAACAATGGAAATATCATGGAATTAAATGTGAGATAAGAAAACCCTTACATCGTATCCGACATGACTCATACGTTTCGTGTTATTCTGGAATACTAAACTTAAGTTAATTTATAATTAATTAAGTAATTTTTTAATTTTATTATTCCTTTTATATCACTTTTTACTTGGTATAACAATTAGGTAATTGTTTGAGTTCATATCAGACATTTTTCGATGTTCTGAACTTTTGTCAAAAAAATAAACATGTTTTAATTAAAAATTGTCCATGTGATAAAAATTAAAATTTCTATAGAATAATATTCATGATTTAGACGCCATTTGTATCATATATATCCATTTTATATGTATTTATAATATTCCTTATAATTTAATGTTTTGAAATGGAAAGAACCATTCACAAATATGGTAAGTCATACGAACGCATGAATGCTACATTCATTTATATTTTATATATAAAGCAATGAAAACATATTAATAAATAGGTATATTCTAATTATAGTATAATATCAGTTTTATGTTATTTAATTAACTCCATTCCATATACATTCCATATATGACATGAACGAGTCATATCACATTGAGGAGTTAGTAGTCCTCACTTCCTCAAATGAAATTATCGTATTTACCCATTATGGAAACCATAATGGTATGATATAAATGAAAAATATAGAATTATAGAGACAATATAAATATATTTTAAATCAAATTTAAATATATTGATATCATAATGGTCACTATAAGAGGTGGTGGGGGAAGATTGAACAATCATTGTTTCATGTGGCAGTAGTTCATCGTCCATAGAAGCAGCATGTTTGTTATCCTTTAGACGGAGGTTTGTGTTTGTGTAGTTCAAATATGTTGGAACCATGGTCATCTATGAATTATTTAGAGTATGTATTGTGTTTGTTGTCAATCTTCAGAGGATGTTCAGAATGTGTGCTAGCAATGTGCTCATACAGGTCAAGTAGATTATAGTATTGAATGTGGCAACATTTTCTAGTGTTTGCCAAATGTTTGGGCCTGAAAACCAACAAATTGAGAAAAGTGATTTTGGAGAAGATACCGGCGCGCCATGTAAATTAAGGATAGATAACTTGAACACCTAGTGTTTTTCAAGATTAGAACATGGAAAAATGGAAACTGTATAAGGGTCGTGCAAGTATTGGTTGGGTCGCACAAGTGACATGCGTGCTGAGAAAGGACTTGCGCGTTGGTGCCTAGGATGTTTGGAAACTTGTACACCTATTTTTATTCATGATAAGATCTTCAAAATATGGAAAATGAAATAGGGTCGCGGAAGTATTGGTTTGGTCATGTAAGTGAGTTACACGAAAGAGGCTAGGGCGGTTGGAGCTGCGAGCTGAGACCTGCGCGCCATGACGAAACCTGTGCGCCACCGCGCAGGGAGTCATGTATGCCTATAAATAGAGGACCACCCCTCCTCATTTCTAATGAAGTTCAAGATTTATAGATTTTTCGAGCTCCCTTCACGCATGTAATTGAGTCGCACAAGTGGTAGTTGGGCCACACAGGTAGAGGTTGCAGGCTGGTTGTTTGGTGCGCGCCCAAGGTGGTTTAGGAGAGAACAAAATTGAGTCATGTAGGTTTGAAGTTGAAGAAGGCAGTGTCGCGCAGGTGGTTGGTTGATAACTGCACTCTAGATTTAACTCGGTCTCTGAATTTGTGCCACACAAGAGACCTGCACGCCAGGCAGTAAAGAAGTGTGCCCGTGTATTTGAGCTGCGTGAAAGTTTGGAGATTTCCCGGTAACCTTGAAGGGAAGTGATATTTGACTACAGGAAAGAGTTGGACGTCAACAAAGTATCTATATGCAATAGAGGATGTATTCTTTACTAATGATGAAGATACCTTCATGTCTATAAACTGAGTGTACATCACCAAGGGCAGTGAGCCGGGGGAGTCAACGGGAGTGACCTGAGGGAAGTAGTGAGCTATCCCTAAATCAATGTAAAGGTAGTGATCCTGAGACAGAGTGATTGTTCCTGAACCTTTGTAATCCACAGCTAGTGAAGTTTAGTGGAATTTGGTATGACCGACAACCTGTCGACGTATGCTCCTTGGACGTAGCCCTTAGTGGTGAACTAATTAAAAAGTGAAGTGTTGTCTCTCTGCATGTGAATGTTTGATTTCTGTTCATATCCATCATATATGATTAACATGTTCCTACCAATGTGGGAACAAGATCCATCACTTTAAAATAAAAATTTGACACCCCGATTCACCCCTCTTCTCTCAGGGTGTCCTGGGGTCCTACAAGTGGTATCAAAGGGTAAAGGTTGCGCGTGTTTAATCATTCCTTTCTTTTCATGGAAAATGCAGTAAATGTCATGTCAGTCCCTCTGTTCGATGGATGTAATTTCTAGATCTAGAGGAAAAGAATGAGATCTAATCTAATATCCCTTGAAATGGAAGTTCTATTTTACACTATTCAAGGTATTACTGTTTTTGATCAAACAGGGCTGGCTATGATTGATACAAATAGAAAATTTGTTTATGTAGATGCTAAAGAAGAAAATGCTCTCACCACACCACTTTCTGATAATATTTATCTAAATGTGATGAGTTTCAACTCAGTAAAGTCATTATGGGATAAACATGGAAATATTTATGAAGGAGTTGAAACATCAAGTGCTACACAATTGGTTCAATGATCTAAAGATGCATCCTGATGAGAATGAAAACTCCTTCTTCAATCGAATTACTGAAGTGGTCGGAGCAATTCGGGGCCTAGGAGAAGAAATCAGAGGCATTGACATTGCGACGAAAATACTGTGATGAATACTGCCCATGTACAATGCAAAGGTGATATCCCTTGAGGAAAGAAATATTTCTAAACATTCTTTGGATGATCTGTTGAGAATCTTGGTGGCATATGAATTGAGAGTCAAACCAGAAGATGCTACTACACGAGTAAGCAAAGAATTGACATTCAAATCCATGGAGAAGCTGAAAAATATCAAAATATAGTAATGGTGATGATGGTGGGGAAAAAGTAATTATCTCTCTCATTTCCATGAACATCCAGAAGGGAAAAGGGAAATTCAAAGAGAAGTTACCTCTACCTTGCTTTCATTGCGGTAAAGTCATGTACATTGCTTCTTTGTGCGTAAGAAAGATCGATGATGATGATAGCAATGCTGAAAACATTGAGAAGCTGCAGAAAAGGTTTTTCAAGAAGGTGAATTAATATCTTGAAAGAATTTTATAAATAAGAGTTTTAAATGTGAATAGGAAGACGATGATAATGAATTATGTGAAAAACAAGAACCAAAATTTAAAATTGGGAAACATGCTTCCATGATGGCCACTGTTGAATAATAAGAAGATATTGGTGGAGAAAATTAGTTAAAAACTAGTGTTCATCAAGAGTTTCAACTTAAGGATGTTGTTAGCAAGCTTAAGATTAAATATAAGAGTTGCAATAAGTGGAATTCAATGGAAGAAGAATCAACTAAATATGTTGACCATCTTGAAGATTAAATTAAATGACTGGAAGAATTTGTGAAAGTTCAGTCTAAAATTCTTTAAAGCAATGATGATGTAGTGAATCTAAAGTTGAAAATTGAAGAGCAAGAAAAGGTCCTCAGTGACCTCACCTCCAGACTAGAATAAAAATCCATGACTGTTTAGGATCTTGTGGAGGAAGTAGTTACTCTTAGTAGTAAACTTGAGACTGAATCAATTCTAATAGAATCAAGGAAGAAAATACAGTTTGGATGATTCTTAGATGCAGAATTACTGGCAAAAGCCAAGAGTGGTTCAGAAGGGGTAGAAAAAATCATGAGAGATCAATGACCATCTTTCATGGGAAAGAGTGGAATTGGCTGTGAAGCTGAGACATCAAATGGTGGAAGTAACGATAGCCAAAATAAATACAAGATGAATGTTGGACATGTTGAAAAATTTCCTGAAGTGCTAAAAAAGAAACCCTCAATCCAAACTAAAAGGTGTACTAAAAATTATTCTCAATCATTTAGAAATGACATGCAGTCCATGTATTCTCCCAAGGAAGAATGTATGGGGAGAAAATCAAGTGAGAAGAGGTTTCCTCTCATGAAGTGTCAGTTTTGTGGCTATCTGAGCCATATCATGTCATATTGTGAAGAGACATGGAGATATATGAATGGGGATGATATGGCATATCAACAAAGGAGACTGACTTTATATCATCCATCTTGTATAAGAAACAGTTTCTATGGATACTGTTTTCATTGCTCTAACTTTGTTCTCAAGGCTTTTAATTGTAGGCAAGGAAGGGACATGGACACCTCATACCGGAATTCAAGACAAATCAAATATCATCAACAAGATAGTGTTGCTCTTTCAAACCAGTTTTCTCTTCTCAAAGAAGACTTCAACTATGAAGAACCAAAGTACATAGATGTGATAATTGAAAGGCCATCGGTTATTTATACTCATTTGAATGTCTCATGGAAATAAAGGAAGAAAATTGTGAAATCCAACCTTGTAGAGATGTCCCTCAAATCTACAAAAAGAAACAGTACTTGGAACTTGCAAAGTAGTTATTCATCCCATATGATAGGTAATGCTGGCCAATTAACAGATGTCAACAGGAAGGTTGATGGAATGATTCAATTTGGTAACGATAGAGCTTTGAAAATCAAAGGAAGTGGAAGTACTGAATTATCTAATAGAGAGATAAAGAATACTGATGTCCTTTACGTATATGGCATATGTCATAATCTACTCAGCGTGAGTCAATTATGTGACTCAAGACATATTTTTACTTTTAATCAGAAAGGATTCACTATCAAGGGAAATACAGAAAATTCACTTATGAAAGGATGTAGAACATAAGGCAACCTGTATCAGGTTGATAGTAAATAAAATGTTTTCTACGTGACAGTTGAAGAAGAAAACAATTTGTGGCATATGAGGCTGGGTCACATCAATCGACATGACATGGAGAAAATATCAAAATTGAGGATTGTCATGGACATTCCAATCCTAAAGCATGAGCGTGAAAAATCTTGTGATGCTTGCGTTCGTGGAAAGCTGGTCTGCACTTCATATCGGCCAAAGATGAAAAGGGAATCTCATCCTCTTGATCTAATTCATATAGATGTATGTGGGCCGATAAATGATGCCGGAAATCATTGAGAATGGTACGTTATTCTTTTAATTGATGATTACAGTAGAATGGAATCTGTTTTTTTCATTCACATGAAACAACAAGTGCTTTACTACATGAAAACATATTGGTGAATCGTATAGAATGATATTGGATGAACAATCAATGTTTTGAGATCTGATAATCGGGGGGAATACATGTCCATTGAGTTTGAGAATTAACTAGAAAAACATGGACTACGACATTAGGTAGATGCTGTGAGAACTCCACAGCAAAATGGTGTTGTTGAGAGCCGGAATCGACAGGTCAACAACATGTCCAGGACTATGCTAATTGAGAGTGATATCTCTCGTCATTACTGGATGGAAGTTGTTGAACCTACAGTGCACATTCAGAATTGAACATGGATTTATATGGGAGAAAAAATTACACCATATGAATTGTGGCATGGAAGGAATCCTTCATTGAAATACTTTCATGTTTCAGAAGTAAATGTTTCATTCGAAATAAAGAACGAAATCAAGGGATGTTTGGTGACAATGTGGATGAAAGAGTTTTTCATGGGTATCCAATGAACAGGAAAGCCTCTAAGTGTTTCAAAATGTTATTAGGAAGTATTATAGTATGCAGTGATGTTATGATAATTGAAGAGAAAACCAAAAATTCTTCAAGGACATCATATGTTGATGTGATCGAAAGTGAGGAAGAATGTAAACATAAAAGAAATTAAATAACAGAAATAGAGGATGCTGTTCAAAACACTCAGCAGTCACATCATGATGTTGACTTAGAAGAAGAATCCTATGAAGAAACTGTGGGTGGAGATAATGAAACTGAACCATATAGGGGAAATTGTAGAGCTTAGATTGATCCATCAAACATAATCGGGGACATGAGTGCGCCCACACCAACAAGGAGGTTGAGGATCAACACACAATCTGCATTTTTGTCAGCTATGGAACCATCCTCATTTGAAGAAGCTACAAAGGATGACTATTGGATGAAGACCTTGAATTAAGAGCTAGATCAGATTGACAAGAATCGGACATGGGATCTTGTCTAGAGACCCGATGGTCACAATGTTATTGGTACAAAATGGATCGTCAAGAACAAGTTTGATGTGAATGGAAGTGTTATCAGAAACAAGGCTCAACTGGTATGTAAGGGGTATTCCCAAATTGGAGGTGTTGATGATGAAGAATCCTTTTCTCCAGTGGCTAGAATGGAGTCAATCAGACTTTTCCTTTCCCTAACACTCCAAAATGGATTTAAAGTAAATCAAATTGAGGTCAAGACATCATTCCTAAATGGTGTAATCAATGAAGAAGTCTACATTTAACAACCAATGGGTTTTGTTCTTGGTAATGATGAGACAATGGTCTAAAAACTAAAGAAAGCCCTATATGGTTTGATTCAGGCACCATGAGCATGGTATTCCCGCATGGACTCATATCTCAAGAAGCCGGAGTTCAATAGAGGAGGAGTAGATCACAATATATTTGTGAATAATTCTCCAAAAGATCAATTCATGGTTCTACTTTATGTTGTTGATATCAAATTTGGTGGAAGCATGTGGAAATTAGTGGATGAATTTCCGATTCATATGAAATCAGAATTTGAAATGTCTATGATTGGGGAGCTCACATTTTTTATGGGGCTACTCGTGATTCAAAAAAAGTATTACACATTCATTTCTGAGGAAAAGTATGCAAGGGTGCTGTTGAAGAAGATTAATTTTCAATACTCCAATCCAATGTCAACATCGATTGCAGATGGAACTAAACATTGAAAGCATGGGGATGGGGCCTCTGTTGATCCCACCTTGTACATGAGGATCATTCGGAGCCTACTGTACCTGATAGCAACACAGAGAGATATTCTCTTTGCCACATGTCTTACGGCCCTCTTTTATTGTAATCCAAATGAGGAACATATGGAGGTTATAAAAATAATCAAGAGGTACATTGAAGGTACACATAACATTGGGTTATATTTTTCTGAAGGAGGTAATAGTGAATTATCAGAATATTCTGATGCGGACTGGGTTCTTGATGTAGTAGACAGAAAGTCCACCAGTGGTGGAGCCTTCTATATTGGGAAGAAATGTGATGGTTGGTTGAGAACGAAACAATAATGTACTTCTCTTAGTATTGCTAAATCTGAGTATATATCTGCCACAAAGGCATGCAATCAACTGGTATGGATGATACAAAAACTAACAGATATTGTTGATGAGGTGAATCAACCAATGCTAATTTACAGTGATAACAAGAGCACAATTGATCTCATGAACAATCTTGTTCAGCATTCGCATAAAAAACATATTGAAATAAGGTATCACTTTATCAAAGATAATGTTGAGAAAGGGGTGATTAGAATGGATCATGTGGGAACTGATGAGAAAGTGGCTGATATCATGACCAAGCCACTGTCAGCAGCTGTGTTTGAGAAGCATCGGTTGAACCTCGGTGTTCCGCCACCTCCCATTGTATAAGGAGGTTTCACAATACCCCTCTCCCTGATTATAATAATTGTTTTTATCTATTTATGGATGTGATGCATGTCTATGGGGGAAATAAAATCTAGGGGGACTATGGTTTGAGATGAACATTGAAAAAATTACCGGTATTTGGGTTTATTGTCAATGGAGGAGAAATGAATAAATTCAGGCATGTTTAGGCATGTAATACTCATGTGACACAATGTGAATTCTGTGTTAGTGATAGGATGATAAGGTTTATAAGGAATACATTGGTCTTGTAATGCTTCTTGGGAGTCATTGAGAATTCCAAAACACTAGAACCCAATTCAAGCTTCTTCTCTTTTGTTCTACATCGAGCATTGCTCACGTAGACTTAGAGTGTTGGATGAGTTGATCCTTGTGTTTTTTGATTTACATTCTGATGGGGATCTATTGAATTTATTTTCTGATTACCAAAAAACCCAAAGGGGAAGATTGTTGGAACCATGTTCATCTTTGCATTAATTGGAGTATGGTTTGTATTTTTTGTCAATCCTCAGAGGATGCTCTGAATGTGTGCCAACAAAGTTCTCATAAAGGTCAAGAAAATTACATTATTGAAAGTGGTAACATTTTCCTGTGTTTTCCAAAATTTTGGGCCTGAAAAACAGAAAATGGAGAAATGTGATTTTGGAAAAGATACATGTTCACCTTGTAAATGGAGGAGAGAGAACGTGCACGCCTAGTGTTTTTCAAGATTAGAACATGGAAAAATGGGACTGGGATTAGGGTCGCACAAGTATTGGTTGGATCACGCAAATGACCTATGCACTGAGAAGGGACTTGAACGCTGGTGCCTAGGATGTTTGGAAACATGCTTTCCTATTGTTCTTCATGATCAGAACTTCAAAATATGGAAATGGAAAGAGGGGCGTGGAAGTTTTGGTTTGGTAACGATAGTGAGTTACACGACAGAGGCATGGGCGGTTGGAGCTGCGTGCCGAGACCTGCGCGCCATGAGGATACATGCGCGCCACTGCGTAGGGGGTCCAGTATGCCTATAAATAGAGGACCACCACTCCTCATTTGTAACGAAGTTCAAGAGTTAAAGATTATTCAGGCTCCCGTCATGCATGTAGTTGAGTCGCGCAAGTGGTAGTTGACCCACGGAGGTAGACGTTACGCGCCGTTTGTTGGATGCGCGCCCAAGGTGGTTTGGGTGAGAACAAAATTGAGTGGCTCAGGTTTGAATTTCAAGTAGGCAGTGTCACGTGGGTGGTTGGTAGATACGTGCACGCTAGTTTGAACATGCGCTTCGAATTTGTGACATGCAGGAGACCTGCGCGCTAGGTTGTAAAGAAGTGTGCCAGTGTTTTTGATCTTCATGAATGTTAGGAGATTTCCTGGTACCCTTGAAGGGAATTGAGATTTGACTACAAGCGAGAGTTGGACTTCAACAGAGAATCTACACACAACAGAGGATGTATTTTTTAGCGATGATAAAGAGACCATCACATCTATAAACTGCGTGTGACTTCAACAAGGGCAGTGAGCTAGGGGGAGTCAATGGTAGTGACCTGAGGGAAGCAGTGAGCTGTCCCTGAATCTTTTTAATGTCAGTGAGACTGGGACAGAGTGATTGTGACCAAACCTTTGTAATCCACAACTAGTGAACTTTATCGGAATTTGGTACGACCAACAACCTGTCAGTGTATGCTCCTTGCACGCAGCCCTTAGTGGTGAAACAAGTAAAATGTGTTGTGTCGTCTCTCTGCATGTGAATGTTTTCTTTCTATTCATATACATCATTTTGGTTTAACAAGTTCCTACCAAAGTGGGAACAAGATCCACAACTTTAAAAGAAAAAGAAGACACCCAAATTCACCCCTCCCCTCTCTGGGTGTCCCGGGGTCCTACAAATAATATAAACAAAAAAATATATATAGGATAAATTTTTTGTTATAAAATAAAATAATATAATAGTTTAGGGTGTTGGAGAAGTAAAATAAAAGAAATGAACTTAAGAGAAGATGTAACCTTTAAATCACGTAACTCCATTTTTTTAAACCAAAAGGATCTTTTGATGTGCCCTATGCCTATGGTAAGTCTTACAGATGGAAGAGAAGGACCTTGAGAGATTATTTGTGTATATTTTGGACATTCCAAGGGGCTTGTGTGGTGTGAGTAATAGGTTAGAGGTGAATGATTTTTATAAGGGTGAGGAGGGGCTCTTTAGGAATGTTTGAAAATATTATTTTATTATAAAATGATTGCCGGTTTATAAATGGAAAAAAATTATTACATTAGAATATACAATAACCATTGTTCAAAATAAAATCACCCAATAATAATTTTACAGGTTTTGGTAGTTTTTTAATCATTATTATCATATTTATTTAAATAATTAATTAATAAGGTAAAAACTGCATCATTATTGTGTCATATATAATTTTATTTATTAGATTTATAAAAATTAGAAAAAACACCATGATGATTGATATAATTTTAGCTTTATAGTTAATATTTATAGTTGAATAGATAACATACAAATCCCATGTATAGTTGATTACTAAAGGATATATGTTTATTCATTTTTTTCATTACATTAAATGTATTAATATAGTGTCTTTTTCACTCTTAAGTGGCTCCATGGGGTCCCAAAATCGACCCAAGGATGCCAATGATCGAAAATATATAATCCAATAGGATTAAAACACTTTCTAGGGTAATATAATATTATTATAATATTATTTTTACCTTAAATTACCCTATTTACCTTTAACCGTGGTATATAAGTCAAAAGTTACTATTCACTAAAGATTATTTTCATCTTATTGAACAACATTTGAATTAATGATATCAACCTTGTATGTCATATTTTTTAAATTAAATTCATAGTAGTGGTAAAATTTCATTTAAATGAAAATTTCTTTATTTAACTACTACATAGTGTATTCACTATTCATCAAAAATTGATGTTATTCAGAAAAATACCAAAAATTCAGCATAAGAAATATTTTATATTATGAATTAAAAAATCATTTCTATTTTATGTAATTAAAAACATCGATTTTTCATCAATTAATTTAAATTTAATTTCTTTTTTCAAAACAAAAAGCGTGTGTTTTATGAAATATTAAATATCAAAACATTGACACTTGTTTTTTTCTAATTTAAATGTGAAATTACGTACCATGACTTACATTGGATTAAATGGTCAAAATATAATATAATTACAATTTAATAAAAAATTAAAAGATAATCTTACCATATAAATAAATTATATTAAAATTTTGTTTTGAATTAAAATACAATATTTGTTACTATTCATAACAAAATGAATTTTATCAGAAAAATACAAAAAAAATTACCTAATTTTTTTTGATCTCCCAATTCTAAATAAGAATATTATTTAGTGAAATAGAAAATATACAAGTGTAAAATATTGGATTTATAAAGGGTTCACCAATAAAAGGAAGAAAAACTGTATTTTTTTAAAAAAAATACTTTTATCTGAAAAATTGAATTTGTCCTTATATTTTGTCTAAGAAACACAATATATGAACGTCAAAATTATATTTATTATATATATAATCCAAAATGTGGTTATTACTATGCATACCTTCTTTCTAAACGACTATTTTTATATGTCATGGTGTGCTTGAACTCCGTGTTCTGTACATCAGACGATATTGTATTATTCAGTAAGAATAATTCCATTGATGTTTGTGGAGTTACATTCATCCCTCCTTTCGGAAATTTTGTCCATTAAATTTTAAAATTGGGAATGGGAAAATCATTTAATGTACCACATTGGAAAAAGATCCAATAAAACTATCACATTAAAATAAACAATGTTAAGTACAATGGTCACCCGATATAACCCATAGTAGGATTCCATATAAGAAAACATGGATACAGAAGATAAACTATTTATCATGTTCTGATGGAGATTGATAGAAACATGATTAGGATAAAGATAACAATAATAAAACCAGAAACTTGTGATGGGTTAAACGGTCATTATTTTCCCAGTAGGAAAAGTAAACAGACATCGTTTATTGTATTAAGTACCATTTCATAGTGTTGAGGAATTTATTTATTAGATTGACTAAGAACTTATAGAGATATACATAATTTTTTTATAGTTTCATCCATTAATAAATTTCTACCACTAACTCATCTTTTCTTCAAATGATGTGTATTTAAGATGACATGGTGACACGTGAGTGCTAGAATCTACATATAGAGAATCACATAATCCACAAAGGATGAAGTATATATTTCCTTTGTCTGTAGTTATTAATAAAAACCAAATGGTTTCTACATGATCAGATGATCCCCAATATGGATAATCCTTTATAGCAACAAATACTAATTTTAATTTTCGCTTTGGGGATTAAGGTGAGAAATTGTGCATTGAGATAATGATGAAACACCCCAGCATAAAATAAATTGACTTTATTAGTTTACAAAAACCGATATTAATCACATCCCAATAATGTTGAATGAAACCATTATTTAATCC
This sequence comes from Viscum album, assembly GCA_963277665.1. Classification (NCBI taxonomy): domain Eukaryota; kingdom Viridiplantae; phylum Streptophyta; class Magnoliopsida; order Santalales; family Viscaceae; genus Viscum; species Viscum album. The sequence goes on along the minus strand of OY728130.1, from coordinate 955,918,643 downwards.
ATCGGGACCTGGAGCACTATTAGGATTCAGACTAAGTACATGGCCTTTTATTTCATTCTCCATATGAGTGTTGAGGAGGACAGTGTTGTCATAATTTGTGATCACTAATGTAATGACCTCAAGGAGGAGGTATTTGTCATTATCAGTACCATTGATGATTGAATCATTTTAGAATATGACATGATGAGCGATGTCCCCTTAATTTTCAAACAGGTTGTCCCCATCCATTAGAATGTTTAATGGCTGATGGGACTTCCGAATTCTTTGATGTGAGTTATATAGTATTGCATTTATTTCACCTTCAATTAACCATTAATATTTAAACTCTTGTTTTTTCATATTATTATTAAATGCGATTAAGGTGTTTAGATTAACCACAATGATCAGTTCATGAGTAGGATCAGTGTTGAGGTTAGAGGTGGTGTTATTTTTTTGAATATAATTGAGTTATTTCTCAAGAATCTTGATGTCAATTTCAACTTGTTTATCATTAGACCTGCTCCAATATTTTAGAGTCTTTTTGAGATATTTATATTTGAGGTTACAGGTAAAACAATCATTCTTATGAGACATTGAGGACCATAATTTTTGGATGATATGGGTGCACATGTCATCAGAGAACCACACATTATTAAATCTGAATGGAATAATGGGTTTCATGCCATTGGAGGAAACATTGTCTTGTATGTGGTGATGATCAGAGTTAATCATTTGATGAGTGGCGCTAAAAAAAGTGTCCCAGTTCTCTAAAATAGGGACATTCATGAAGGATCTATACAATTCAGAGGTAACCACTTTGTTATAATGTCTCATATATAAAGTTTATTTCACACTGGTGAGGTTAATTTCAATGATATTTTTGTCTTCAATCATGGTTTTATATTCTCTCTTGAATATAGAATCATGATATGGGTCAATTTTCTCACATGAGATAAGAATTCCATTAATGTCGCCAATAATAAACTAGGGGGCATTAATGCTACATTTTAAATATGAAATATAATTCCAAAGAGTTCTTCTTTTTTGATATATATTTTTAGTATAAACAAAGGAGCAGAAAGTATGTATTGCTTAAATATTAATGGTGCAAGTAAGAATCTATTCAGAGATATTAAAATCACTAATATTATGTAATGAATAGTGTGAAAAAATCCATAAAAAATCATCATTGAGATTATTACTGATATCACCAGTAAACACATAATTATATTGGCATAAATATGAATATTTTTAGAAAATAGTAATTTTAGGTTAAGAAACAGAAAATAACATAGGACGATGGGTACCAAGAATTATTTTTAAAACAATGAATGTTTCGGATTTGTATATACCCTAGAAATTCCAAATGATTATCTTTATTGAATCCCAAATTTTGATTTAGAAGTCCCCTATTAGATTTTTCTGGAACCATTATTTCATGTAGACCTTCTATCTTTTTTAGAGCTAGTGGTCAGTTCTTGTTTATTTCTATATGTGATCGGGTTCTTCATAGTAGGTTCTTTTATTGGAACCTTCATAGTTGAGTTTATATAATTCCTAGAACACAACAACAATGGAGTGATAAATGATTTAGAAACAATGTGTCCAAATGTCCTTGATCAGTCATAATTAACTATAAGTAGGGAAATATATGTACTTATATCCTTTGAAAGAGTTTCAGTTTACTTTTTGATGGTTTGTAGATCTAAAGGCCAACACTTCATCTATGCAAAGGTTTCATAATTTTCATACATAATATTAGGGTCTTTTACCATGGGTGTATTACTATGATTAATAGATTTAGTTTCTATTTGTGTCATGGCTTGAACAACCTTAGGTATGAGGGTCATGTCCTCATGGTTGACAAGACTACTAAGACATTTGATGAGTGAAGTTGGAGAAGAAACTAGTTAATTATCTTTAGTTTTTGTTTCATTATTAATTTATATATTAGTATCATTCTTATATATGGAAGAGTTATCATTCGCATTAGAAACATATTTCATAGTAGGTTGAATTAATGTAACATTACGGGTTGGGTCAGGTTCCCGCACTACATAACCCTGCATTGGTTAAAGATTTTTAGTGAAGCCTTTGAGATTTTCAATTTTATAATCATGTACCTAGTGTGTAATTAATGGTTTGACAGTTTCCAATTCATTGGAAATAGTTGTAGTCACCATAGTCTTAATATATTGTTTGATTTCCTGCACAATCATCGGGTTAGAATGTTTATTACCATATTTTATAGCATGGAATGATGAAACCAATGTTTTAGAACCATTATCAAAGGTACTATTATCATTGGTAAGTGAGTCTATGTTATTTGTTTTACTATTAATTGTATTTTTGGCTACTAAAGTTTCATTTTTATTTAGAGAGGTAGGGGACTTGAGACTGTCCAGTACCCCACAATGGAGTGTGCACATCCACAGTTTTAGCAACATTAGCCCTAGGGAAATATAAAATAAGGGGAAATTTAGTGCATTCATTTTATGCAGTGCACTTCAAAATATTGGTTGGATTTTCCCTCATACCCATGGTATGTTCAGAATTTGGTATGAGAATAGAACAAGAGATCTGATCAGCTAGACATGTATTAGCTTCTTCCTTCTCAATAGATATCCCAGTAGCGTCTAAAACCAGAATTTCAATTTCTTTTAAAGTGGCCTTGTTCTTTAATGGAGTTGTAATCCTCTTCATCAATAACAGCCCAGTTAGTACCTGAGTTCTTTCCCATGTGTGCCAAACATTATGATTTTTTCACCCATGTTTCATATTTTCGGGGGGGGGGGGGGGGTTCAGGTATATCCATGAAGGGGGACTTATCTTTCATATTTCTCGTTATTTCCTTCCAATAATATTTTGTTGGTTGAATTACATGTTTACTTGTCACCATATAGTTGTAGGTTGTATGAACAATGATCTTGAAATGTTCATAAAAGGGTGGTTTCCTCTCATAATCCATTCAAATTTCATTTTTTCAATCATTATAATTGAAATTAATAGTATTGGGGAACATTGAATCAAGGTTAGTTTCCACCATAACTCAATAAAAGAGTATTATGTTGGCATTTAATATTCGAAGATCAATTTTGAGGGGAGATCCTATTCAGGAGACAATATCGTTCAAAATTTTTGGGTGCCAAAAGAACCAATTATGACCATGCAAATTTGATCCATACTTATGCCATTGTGTTCCTATACTTATGTAGATTGTATGTAATGTCCGAGTCAGAATGTCTATGAAAACCTGGTTTTAGATTATGGTTTCCTTTCTTCTAAACTCTATATAGTTCCTCTTAAATTTTCCACAGAATGTGAAAATAAACTCTGACTATTGGTATTAGTTTACAGTTTTAATAATGGAATTAGTGTTAAATTAGGGTATATATTTCAGATAAAGGCCACGGGATATTACAATTGAGTTAGGAGATGTGTCCCATGATAGGAACTATTCACATTTTCATGTGATGTGGAAGAGAATATGAGTCCACTTCCACCATGAACTCACTGTAATCAGGCCTCTTGGCAATGGGTGGCTTTATCGTGATTTCTTTTTTTAGATTTGTACACTTTAGAGCGTCCAAGAATGAGATCCCATTTGAATTACTAGGGATGGAATTAATGAAAAAGATATCATCAAGGGCTTCTTATTTATTGTTTCTTTGAAATGAACATGAACATGGGGCACCCGTTTCGTCCGAGGAATCGTGAAGTGGTGGATATGAAATATCCCAGTAATAATGAAATCTTTCATGATCGTACAAGTATAAGGAAATCGGTGAGGAAACCGTAATAACTCAAGGTATATAGAGAGAGATGGTCTGCCATCTCTCCAAAATCCTAATTCATTTTCTACTGCATTCTCGAAGTCCATTGCTTCATAGTACCCTTTTTATTATTTTATGCTCTATTTTGTACATTTTTAATAATAATTCAAGAAGTGTGTCTGTATTTACTAAAAATACACAATTTATAATGTGTTAAATTGGATTATATAATATATCCTCTTAGTACTACTCTCTTAGAACATTTTCACCTAGGTATAACTATAGATGGGGTTCTATGTGACCTGGCTATTATACATCTCCGGTAGAATTGTGGATGAGGTCTTGTGACTTGGAATGTATTGTGTACTATTGTATAAACCCCAATCCAGGGTGTAGATCAATGATTAATATATATTTTTCATGGTGGATGGTGATCCCCAAGTGAATAGGAATAGGTCTCATCTCGAGACTGATCCAATTTTGTTATCTACTATGTTTTTTAATTTATTTTTTCGCTATTTTAACTGGTATATTAGAAAACATAGTTTCAAAAAGAATGTTAGTCTTGGATAGTATTTATAAATACATTTATTTAGTAAATAAGGTTCGAAGGTTATATAAATATATGATATTGTTATAACTATGAAATGATCAATTTCTATGAAATTAATTGATTATTCTAATTATTATAATTTTACAATAGTAATTAAATGGCCTATAGAGTTTTTAAATTGGGGTATTTTTAAATAATGATTTTAATATATTTTTTATTGGAAATCAATTCACCCCCACCATGAGTATCATAATCTAGCTAAAATTTGGTATCAATGGTTTTTGTAAACATTTATTTTCAATGGTTTTAAAGTTTCGTTAAATCATTTCAACTATGATATAGTGGTATTTTGATGATTTGTAAATTTATGTTATTTCTAAATTTTGGCCCTTTATAATCTAGCCATTATTTTTTTTGTTATATATAATATATAGGAAGGAACTTCTACCAATAGACCTCCTCAATTTAATGGAACAAATTATGCTCAGTGGAAAATTAAAATGAAAATGAACATAGAAAGTATGGGCTTTGATATTTGGACTATATTCATAGATGAATATGAAATAGTATACACTCCATGAAGTATATGTACTAATCAAACAAAATATTCATTCAATAATAATTTAAAACTATGAATTCCTTGTTTTGTTATTTAGGGGATAGAAAATTAAATAAAATATATTATTGTAAATCTACCTATTAAATATGGGATACCTTAGCTATCTCACATGAAGGTAATACTAATTTTAATGAAATTATACGTAATAACTATACTATTAATAATGATAAAATTATGATAAGGGATGATGAACCCATTTATAATATGTATCTATGGATTAATAAAATATTCAATAAAATGGGTTATCTTGGATATCCATTGGGACCTAAAGAACAAATCATCCGGCTACTCAGATGTCTTCTAGAACGATGGAGAGGAACCTCAATATCAATTAAAGAATAACGTGACATCCAGGAGTTTATAGTCAATGATATGCTCATTAAATTAATGATGGATGAGGAATTTTTAATGGTTAAAAAGTAGTAACATGATGAACCAACGAAAAATACAATGGATTTCAAAACCACTACTTCCAAACATAACAAAAACAAAATGATATAGACTCATTCTGACTATATAATTAATGATGATACACTATCAGTGAGTGATGAACTAATGAATCAATTAAACAAATGGGTTGAGAAGTTTTGATGAAGGAAGAAATTCTTTAGGAAGCCTAGCTATAAAGGAATTTGTGATCAGAAGAGAAACTGGATGAATGATTGGGAAAAGAATGAGAAGTCAAATTAAATAGTCTTCTACGAATGAAAGAGAATAAGACATGTAATGGATAACTTTACCAAGATAATGTACAAAAATAAGTATGACTATAATGAGATATAATTAAAAAAACTCAAAGAAAGATACATGGAGTGCTTATTAGGACATATCAAATGAACAATAATCTTCCCATGATGAATAGGATGATAAATAAAATATGTGTTTCATGATTAATATATTTTAGGAAAGCTATTTGACGAGCTCATATATATGTATATGGTATGTGGAAAGTGGATTTTCAAGACCAATGATGTGAGATTAATCATGCTTCAAGAATCTGGTAAATATTGATGGTGAGTATTTCATCTTTTGTGACAATGCTAAAGGAAAAATAATTGGGATTTCCAAGATTAGCAACCCCATCCCAGTTTTATTTTCAAATTTTCTTTTTATATATGGTTTAAAATATATTCTACTTATTATTTCACAATTATGTGATGACGAATTTCATTATAAATTTCTTAATGATGCTTTCAACATTTATAGTTCTAAAAATGAGTTAGTATTTACTTCTTTTAGATATAAAAATCTTTTTGTAGTTAATATAGTTTTCTAGTTTCTAAAATTGTTTCATACATAATATTGTTTAACAATTAGTGCTGGATTTGGAAAAGAAGACTTCAAAATTGTAACATACACTCTCTTATAATTGTTACCAGAAATGAATTAGCTATGGATCATCCCAAACAGGAGTTTGAAAATAGAAAAGTCTGTAATTCTTTTCAAAATTTAAAACAATAGAAAATATCATTCAATCCAATGAAAAAAGTCTCAACGTCTCAAACTCATGATTTGGTTCAAATTTACTTGTTTGTAAAATAAAGAGATTTATGAGTTAATTGTATGAACTATGTTTATGTTCTTATAGATGATAATTATAGATGTATTTGTACATTTTTCATAGCTCATAGAAGTTAATATTGTTCTCATTTCACTATGTATGCTATATAATTAGAGAAAATATGTATACATATAATTAAAAAATAATGAGTTGACCATGTTTGTGAGTTTCAAAACCATGATATTGAATCATTGTTCTTAGAAAATGGCTATACTCATAACTTCTCTACCCCTAGGACAACTAAAAAAATGAGGATATAGAAAGGTGAAATAATATCTTACAAAAAATAGAAATAACAATACTCAATAAATAAGGCATACATGTTTACATTTAGGCTTCATTTTTCAAAAAATATTGTTATATTTTTAATACAGTCTTAATCAGGAAAATTCTATAGAAATCTCTATATGAGTTACAGAAAATTGGAAAACCAATATTATTTATATCAATGTTTTTGGTTGTAATGTTTATATTTTCAATACTATGAACAATATTAACAATTTTTCATCCAAAACTGATGAAGGAAATTTCACAGGTTACTCAAAATCGATAAAATCCTATATAGTAATCAATAAAATTACTATGTGCATTTAAGAATATGAACATATGATGTTTATGGAAGCAGATCCAGCAGAACCCAAGACCACCCTAGAAAACCTTGAGGATGATGCATTGAATCTAGACATAAATGAAAAATCATCTGATCTTGCGGCTAAGAGATCTCTATAATATACTAGTTCTATAAATTCACAAGATTCATGTCATAATGAACCTGATCCACTTGAAGATGGTGAAACCACTGGCCCATATTTTTCTAGATATGTTATAACCCTTATGTAGCATCCATTAGATGTTTTTGTTAGATTTTTTGAAAATGTCACTCATAATAGAGATTCTATTAGATATCAGGATTAACATCAAGATTTCTTTTCTAAACATGATCCAATGAAGATCAATGTTGCAATCAATGATGAATTTTGGGTGTTGGATATGCAAGAAACATAAAATAATTTTTAAAGAAATAAAGTCTAGAAACAAGTGGATATACCTAATGAAACATTGAATATAGGCACTAAATTCGTGTTTAGGAATAATGTAGATGAATATGAGGTCATCGTATTGAATTAAGATAGATTGCTTACAAAATGGATATTTTCCTGAAGAATGGATTGACTATGAGGAAACTTTTCATGAGTTTCAAGACTTGAATCCAACAGAATCATACATTCATATGAAGAACATGTAAATTTCAAGCTATATCAAATGGATGTTATGATTGAATTCAAAAATGTGTATATAGTTGAGGATTATTTGTTGAACAACACAATGGTTTTAAAAATACTCATCTTCAAGATCATTTTATTAAATTAACAAAAGAATTATATGTCTTAAAACAACCTCCATTATCTAGGTATGATAGAAACTGTTGTTTTTATATTTCTAGAGGCTTTGAAAAAGGTATAATTGACCCTACTCTATTTATAAAAATAATATCAAAATATGTTTTACTGGTTCAAATCAATGTTGATGAAACAGTTTTTTGATATTCTGAAAATCATTAATGTGTCAATTTTTAAAAGTTGAATCAAAGTGAATTTGAAATGAATTTAATGGGGGAACTCATATTATTTATTGGATTTCAAATATTTAAAAATAAGGAAGGTATTATTTTGAATCATTTTAATTATATTAAATATCATTGAAAATGTTTTGGTTTGGATAGTAATAGACATAGTGAAACTCCAATGAGTAAAACATGTACGTTGGATCTTGATGAGAGTGGTAGATCATTTAATAAACCACTTATTGAGGAATGACTGGGACTTTACTATAAATAACTCATAACATGCATGATATTTTATTTAGTGTGTGTATATCTACTCAATTTCAAGAAAATCCAAAAGAGTGACATCTTATTACTATTAAATTCATTTCCAAATACCTCAAATATACTACCAACTTATGAATGTTCTTTCCTAGTTGACAAATATTTGATCTCCATAGCTATCCAGATGATGATTTTGGAGTTTGCAAGTTAGATTGAAAAATATCCTCTGAAACATGTGACATTTTGGTCAAGTTACTAGTATCATGGTGTAGTAATAAGATAAATTTTATTTCATTAAATACTGTCAAATCTAAACACATAGCTACTGGTAGTTGTTGTGATCATATTTTTTGGATGAAACATAATTTTCTAGATTATGGATATCAATTAAAACATGTCCCAATAATTTGTGATAACACAAGTTCTAATAAAATCTCTAAAAATCATGTATATCAATTTAAAAGAAAACATATTAGAATAAGGAATCACTTTTTGGAAGAACATTCCCAAATGGGTTATTTTACATTAAAATTCATTAGCAATGAATATTAACTTGCTGATATTTTACCAAGACATTAAATACTAAAAGGAAGAGTTACATCATATAAGAATTTGGACTAATCATCCATAATGAATAGTTTCATATCTAATATTTATTGATTGAAAATTATTGTCTCATGGATTTTGTCTCTCAACATTATGCCTCATGTTTATTGTCTCCCTAGTTACAGTCATACTGTTTAGAGTCGAACCACAATGTCAACATCGTGACAGCTTGTTCCGATCACACTATTATGACTCAAACTTCTATTTTTAGAAATACTTTTCCCATTTCAATATATTTATTATATTATTTATTTTATATCTTTTTTGTGTTTTGTGTCACTTAAACTCCCTAAATAATAAAAACTCATATTTTAACATCCCTCATCACTCATACTCCTTACTCTTGAAGTCAGTCTCTTTTGCCTCAAACTCCTCTTCCTTATTTAAACTGCATTGAGTTACCATGATGAAGCAACCATATTCATAATCTCCTAAAATGTATTAATATTCAATTAAATAGAAGAAGGCTCTGATTACCATGCCTAATAAATCACTAATCCCTGGTCTGGTGGATCAAACAGTCACACGAGAGAAAGAAATATGTGTGAGTTGGATCCTATCAAGTAGGTCTCTTGTAATTAATGTCATGGAAGAACAAGGATGTTTAGAGTGGTTTATAAATTATAAAAGGCCAATCAAAATGATTCTATTTTTTAGAATTTGATCAGTTTGTTTAGTTCACATTCAACTCTAATGATGATTTTTTGGTGAGAATATTGGTGAATATATAGATTTATACCTTTTATTTGAGTTTTTTGGATACCTTCTTTGAAATTATACATGAATGAATTTTGTAGGACTATCATTGGGGTCCTCTTCCACCAAGTTATTTTTTTAGCCTAGAAGAGGTTTTGTGTACCATGAATGTATTCAAAAAAAAGAATATTATTACTACTAGTACACTATATAGAGATACTAGGTTTTTGTTTGTGATTATTCATCATCAAATATATCCAATTAAGGGATACTTTTACACTCTCAAATATCAATATGTGTTTTGATTCATCTTCTAAAGAATGGGAAGAAGATTAATCTAAGTTTTTACGTTATCCTCCACATATGTCACATGGTTAAGAAATCATCAATGTAAACATCTCTTTTATACTCAAGGTTTATATCTCAAATCCAACTAGTCATAGATGTTGTTGTTAAGAATGAAGAAGTGGTTGAATATTATTATTTTATATATAAGGATACTTGTACATGAATCAATATTAGTTGTAATCAATAGAATTGATCATGGGATGAAGATAATGATAGGGTGTATGAGGATTTAAATTCTTTTGGGTACCCTTAAAGAACTATGAATGTCACTAACCCTCATTTAGAGTTGGACGAGCATGTGGAATATTCAGATGAAGAAAAAGAAGCTGATGTTCAATGAAATAAAGACAAAAATACTACATATGGAGAAGGAAAAAATCTATAAATTCATTAAAGGATAGAAGAACCCACTATTGAATCTCCTACAAAACCATAGTATGTTGCTTATATAGAATATCCTTTCTCTAAAGGGGACGTATATGCTTTTAAAAGATGCGAATCTGCTGATAAGAGGTATTATGTAGAAGAAGAAAATGTTGATGTGAAAGGGCATTCAACTACTGAGGAACATACATAGGTATGAATCTATCAAAAGAGAGACAATAATTTCTAATGATCTAATAATAATGAATGATTTTAATTTTCTTGAGATGTTGTAGAATGTGAATGAGCTGAGGGGGTGGAAAATGGTAAAGATATTGAGACTCTTCGTCCTCCAAGATATGCATCTATCGATGGGGAGAAAAAACTCATCGTGGAATGGATTGATGTGAAAAAACATGTATATTTAAGTTATTTGGATACCTATTATTGGTTACCATGTTATTTATATGTTAATGAGTCTCATAGAACATCATTTCATGGATTGGATATTTCAACTGTGTTTCAGCTGAAACCATTTATTTTTAAGGATGTAATATATTCAAAGGATCCATTATATGTCTCTCTTACTTCTCCAAAACCTACTCATGAATCTCCTAATTATTTATTTTTGGGTGATTTGATTGTTTTTGTAGATAACATGTTTTCTAATTTTTTGAATATCATGAAGTCATAACCAACTCATGAAATCGATATTAGTGAAGGAGATGAGGCATTGCTTCTTGAGAAAATCACATGGAATGTACAACCCAAGATGTATCATAAGATTCAAGAAGTGTGGATTTAGAATGTACAGTTGATTAATGAGTTTAAATCATTAATATCTTTGAATGAGGAAATGAAGAAAGACACGAATGTTTCTCATGCCCAAATTTCTCATCTTATGGAGGAAGATGCTAATAAGATCTAAAATAATGTTGTATCTATGATTCAACACAACATGATTGGTGTGGTTGTGAAGGTGGCTGAGGAAAACAATAATGTATGCAAAGAAATGTGTGAGAATTTGACTATAAAAAATGGTTTGACATGCTAGATGAAAAGATATCTCCATATAGTTTAAAAAGGATTGAAGCTTTTCCCTCAGCTGCTCCAGCTCAGTCTACTTCTGATCAGCCATCTCAGTGTTTGGACTCTGAAATGGTCATATCAGTATTAAGAGAATAACATTAGTTAGTTTTGATTGGAAAAGATCAGGAGAGATAATATAAAATAATTATAAATAGTTATAACATGATTGACAGGGTAATAATTCATTCAAAAAATGTTACACTGACCCTCAAGAAGAAATATCTAAGAATGTGGACTAGTATTTCAATAGGATCTCATCTAATCCTGGGTTTTCCATCCATTTCAATTATATTGTGGATACATTAAACCATCCACCCGTAGCTAAAAAACTGAAAAATTATGTACAAAATCTAATGGAAATCACACTTACTCTGGTCAAATTTATGGAAAATAAAGATGACTTTAAAAAGGCAATGGAGAAGAGTGGAGAAATCATTAAGGATTTTATAAAAATTCTAAAACCAAATCATTATGTTCAGAGAAGAGCCATCATATCTCCTAGATCTCTTACATTAAGGAATAATATACCATCTTCCACCAGTCCTTCTCCCACCACTTCATTTTCCCCAATTACAATGTTTGTTTCTAATGCTCTGATCCAATCACACCTATTATTTTTGAACAGCCTTTTCATCTGACTTCCATCAGACCAACCCCTGATAATTATTTCATTGGAGGTGTTCCATTAACTTCCCTCACTACTCCTTCTACCACTATCACGACCCATCCTCAGGGCCGGTGTCGTGACTACCCCAAGCCCTCCTTCCATAGGCCAGGGGCTGGCGACTAGCACCAAGGCGTAAATCCTAGTAAAAAGGGAAGGCATTGCCTTTGTAAAGTAAACAACAACCACAGAGTAAGCAAGCGGATGAAGTAAACACTATGTAAAAACTGAGTACAACAGTAAGTACAGAAAGTAAGTGGGCCAGAATACAAACCCAAACTGAAAGTAAAGTAAAACTCAAAATGGAAAACAACAACTGAAAAGTAAAGCTGCAACGTCAAGCCATCCACTGGAAGTCCCACCTGAAGGGTGGGTACAGATAGTCTCCACTGCTCCTCGGGTCCAGCCGACTGCTCCGAGTACGTCCCGCCCAGTGGCCCACCTCCATGTACTGTCCTACTCCGCAAGCCTCAACCATGATCAGCGCTATCCGTCGTATCTAACCAACATAATATAGTACGGGCATAGCCCGTGCAGGGGTGAGTATAAGATACTCAGTAGGGACCCCGAGACCCCCAAAGGTCTCCCAGAATCCACAAAGGATAATCCACAATGGAAAGATTCAATCACAAAGTAACATCCGACACTGCTTACGTATATGACCATACATATACCAAAGTCATCAATTCTCGTTCAGCTCCATCATCCGAGCCCAAGTACAACCCAGTCCACACAGGAAAGTAAAACGTAAATCCACACAGGATATCACAACACAGTCCACAAAGGAAAGAAAAATAGGTTTTTAGATCACATAGGAATACTTCATGAATGACGATAGAGATGATCAGATATATCCACTTATTCATCTAAGCCGTCGCACCCACAAAGGATCGATAGGTACTAACCACCGCAATGACCCACAAAGGATCTGACCCACACAAGATCGATAGGTAACTAACCCCCGCAATGACCCACAAAGGATCTGACCCAAATAAGATCGATAGGTAACTAACCCCCGCAAAGACCCACACAGGATCTGTAGGCGCTGGCCCACACAGGACCACTGAGCGCTGACCCACACAGGATCGGACCCACAAAGGATCTATAGCACTGACCCACAAAGGATCGCTGAGTGCTGTAGTCATCTCTGTCGAATCCACTGATGATATCTGCACAGTCGTCGCCGTCACAGTAGCAGTCGCAGCCAGCTCTAGGGTACCCACACACAGTATGCTCGTTTGGGAGGGTCTGCTCCACGAGCCGAGAGGCTGATACATCAACTGACACATAGTCCAGATTTGATGTATCCAAAAGTTGGATATCGACAACAGTAACTCAACGTCGCTGACGGCGCGTCAATCGGACGCCCGGTCTGAGAGTTATTGGCTTTTTCGTCCCAGGGGCCCAGTTGGTTTTTATGTCAAAACCAGCCTGACCGTACTCCACCTGTGTCTAAACCTCGGGCGGAGTAATCCAAAAGATCCATCTAACTTAGAGGAATCCATAAAAGTCGACGGTACATCAATCGGACGTTCGGAGCTCATGATATGAGTGTTTCCGCTTCGAGGGCCCGGTTGGATTCGTGTACGAACCAACCTAGCCGAACCCAAAGTATTCCGCAACCATGAGTGTGGTATACCGAAGCGACCGTCTCGATCCAAGGATTGCTTCGCCGCTGACGATGCGTCGTTCGGAGGCCCAAAGCTCACGATACAGGCAAACGACTGAAAAGGGTCCGAAACGGGGGGTATGGGCCCGGACCGACCCGGCCCAACCCCCCATGGGACGGCCCAAACCGGGTCGACCCGACCCGGCCCGGGCATGGTCCGGCAGCCGGGGTCAGCTCGGCCATAACGGCTGAGCGGGTGTAGGGGGGGGGGCGCCACACCCTTGATGGTTCTATGGCCTAGCGTGGGGGGGGGGGGGGCTCCTCTCGCCAACGGACGCGGCATGGCCGCGTCCCTCCTCCGCGGTCCCGCGCGGCCATGGGACCGGCCAACACCGTCGCGGCTTCAGCAGCGGCGGGTCTTCCTGGCGGCGAGCCGGGCACCGCCGTGTCCAGGCGGCTGGCCGCCGGGGCCGCCGTGCCGACGAGGCGCGCCAGCAGGTGTTCCGCGGACCACCGGACACGCTCTGATGGTCCGATTTGCGCACGGTCTTCGCCAGTGTTCGTCCTGGGACTCATTCTTCATTGCAAAGACTTCAAAATTAACATGCGGACCATTTGATGTCGCCCGCCAATCCGCGCATCAACGAAAAACTGCGGAGGGTTGTCGGGCCATGTTTGTTTGGCCCGCAACCTCCGCGTTAGGTGATAACAAATGGGAAATAACAATCAACACATGAAAAACAAAACAAGGCACAATTTTTATGAATTAAAATTGAAATTTGATCCGGGTTCGTTGTTTTAGATGAGACAACCATGGGAATAAATATTATTCTCAAATAAAACCCCTACCTCGTAGCTGTCGTCGGACGAGAGTTCTTGGCGGAATTGACCGTCATGTAAGAAGAGGATCGTCGCGTCGCGGAAGGGCGTTGCGTCGTCACGGTATACGACATCGCGTCGACGATCTCAGAGGGTAAAGAAAACACACGGATTTAATTTCACGAATTAAATCCATGTCAAGTATTAAATCCACAAAGGAATTAAAATATTTGAAATCTCCTACCTCAAGCAGTTGATCGAAAATTTGTCGCGGGGAAAGAATGTCGTGGAAGAAACGTCGTGGAAGGAGAATCGTGGGCGTCGCGGAACACGGCGTCTCGTCGTCGACCTCCGAGGGTTTGGCGTTCTTCGCGTTATTCACATTCTTCGCGTTCTTCGCGAGGAGGATCAAGTTACAGATTCTAAAAATCCTCTCAACAATCAACCCATCAACAAAAAGAAAAGGTGTTGGTCTTATTTTATTATTATGCCAACAGTTTGAAAACATGTTAAGAAACGAACCATTAATTCGGTGAATTAATGGTAACAACTTAACCATCCATTTAATAGGAGCGTTTAAGAGTATTAGAAAATGCCCCAGTTGACTTTCATTAATGAGGTGTTTTCACATGTGTGTTACTTCGAGGAAAAGAAATGGTGGGGCTCGTGCAGGCCCCACCTCACAAATATCCTACCAAGAGGGTATGATATTTTGGATTGCACCCTATCTGCTTCAACATAGCTCAAGTGGCTTTAAGTTGCATTTAAGTGTCTTTATGTAAAATAAAAATAAAGTTGTCGCACCACTTTATTTTATTTCTTAACTTAATCCCAAATATTTAAAAACTACACCCGAGAAAACGCAACTCCGGAAGAGGAATTTCTAAGCAAAAACCGTTGATGCGATTCTATCGTTGCCCTCAGAATTTGATTCTGAGCACAGGTTCAAAAGTTAGAAAAACCCACCTGTTCTTTCACTGAACGTACCCGAGCCAAACTTCGGAAAATGATTCCGGGCACACCGGGCCTTGGAATCAGGTTCCCTCAAAAACTGTGTTCTTGTAAAATTCAAAAGAAAATTAAGAAAAAAAATCCTTGAAATTTACGTGTCTTTACATCACTCCCACCTCAGTTCTTTATGTCCCTATAAAGATACATAAAAAACTAGGGAAACAAATGTGGGTACTGAGCACGCATCTAAGCCTCCCGCTCCCAAGTGCTCTCTAGGAGGTTCCCGTGCTGCCATCTGATGTGCACTAGAGGAATCGACCGTCCACGTAGGAACCACTCATGTCGATCATGGATCTCCACCTGGACCTCCACAAAAGTCACCCCATCATCAATGTCTAGCTGCCCATGGTCAATGATGTGCGTCAGGTCGTGCACATATCTCCTCAGCTGGGATACCTGGAAGACGTTGTGCACCCGATGCAACTGAGGTGGTAGAGCCAGGCGATAAGCCACCTCGCCAATCCTGTTGAGGACCTGGAATGGTCCGATGAAGCATGGAGAAAACTTTTCACCTCGGCCAAATCTCCATAATCCACGTCGAGGTGAGACACGAATGAAGACGTGGTCACCATCCTCGAACTGTAGTGGCCTCCGCCTCCTGTCAGCATAAGACTTCTACCGGCTCTGAGCTATCCTCATCCACTCCTGGATGACCTGGACCTTCTCTGTCGTGGCTCGGACCATCTCTGGTCCCACAAGTGCTGACTCCCCAGGGTCTGTCCAGCACAAAGGAGATCCGCAAGGTCTGCCATACAACGCCTCGTACGGTGCCATCCCGATGGTGGAGTGGTAGCTGTTGTTGTACGCAAACTCCACCAAGGGTAGGTGGTCCTCCCAGCTGCGACCAAAGTCGAGGACACATGCGCGGATCATGTCCTCGAGAGTATGAATGGTCCTCTCCGTCTGAACATCCGTCTGAGGGTGAAAGGCAGTGCTCAGACGTAGCCGCATCCTGAACGCCTCCTGAAACCCCTTCCAAAGTCGGGATGTAAAGCGAGCATCTCGATCGGAGATGATAGATGATGGCACACCGTGAAGCCGTACAATCTCTTGAACGTAGAGATTCCCCAAGATCTCCACTGAGCCCTGCTCTCTGATGGGTAAGAAGTGATCCGACTTAGTGAGTCGGTCGACAATCACCCAGATGGATTCGTGACCTCTGGAAGTGCGTGGAAGTCTAGTCACGAAGTCCATAGATATCCCATCCCACTTCCACTCCGGGACCTCCAAGGGTTGTACCAAGCCTGCTGGTACCTGATGCTCTGCCTTCACCTGCTGGTAGGTGAGGGATCATGAAACGAACTCTGCCACAACCTTCTTCATGCCTGGACACCAGTGCTTCCGTATGAGATCCTGGTACATCTACGCCACTCCAGGATGTACCGCAAAAGGAGAAGTCTGAAACTCTCTCAGTACCTCCTCCCATAATGAAACTGGTACCAAGGTATGTCTTCTGAAATAGATGACGGGCTCTAATCCAAAGGAAAAACCATCATCTACCTGTCCTGAGGATATTTGTGCAGGCCACGTCTCACAGTCAGCGTCC
This sequence comes from Viscum album, assembly GCA_963277665.1. Classification (NCBI taxonomy): domain Eukaryota; kingdom Viridiplantae; phylum Streptophyta; class Magnoliopsida; order Santalales; family Viscaceae; genus Viscum; species Viscum album. Next base: position 955,901,579 of record OY728130.1, on the reverse strand, counting down.
CCACGCTGGGCCTCTCTGACCCACTGCAGTAGTGTAGGGGTGACTGTGAGAGACTTAATGAAGGCTACTCCATCTCTATCCACGAATGATATCCGAAAAGCGGCTAGCTTCTCCATCGCCTCCTCGAGTAGCTGAATGCCCGTCCTCCTGCTGAGAGAATCATCTACCACGTTCCCCTTCCCGGGAGTATAGACTATCACAAAGTCATAGTCCTGGAGGAACTCAAGCCATCACCGCTGTCTCAGTTTCTGGAAGCTATGCTGACATCTGTCTGACCACACAAAGGGTTTACCCTTCTTCGTAAGAGCTAAGAGTGGTGCCACAACTCTGGAGAAGTCAGGCACAAATCTACGATAGTATCCGGCTAGTCCCAAGAAACTCTGCACCTCCGTCATGCTCTTGGGTGGCTCCCAAGCTAGCACCGCATTGGTCTTCGCAGGATCCACTGCAACTCCCGCCTCAGAGATGACGTGCCCTAAGAAGTGGACCTCATGTATCTAGAACCGACACTTCGAGAGCTTCCCATAAAGCTGGTGCTCTCGGAGTGTATCTAGTACAACTTGCAAGTGATAGGCATGCTCCTCCTCATTCGTTGAGTAAACCAAAATGTCGTCGATGAAGACTACAACAAATCGATCGAGGTATGGTTGAAATATCATGTTAATTAGGCCCATGAACACTACTGGAGCATTGGTTACGCCGAATGGCATAACCAAGAACTCATAGTGGCCATACCGACATCTTAAGGTCGTCTTTTGCACGTCCTCGTCCCTTACTCTAAGCTGATGATAGCCTGACCTAAGGTATATCTTCGAGAACCACCGTGCTCCCTTGAGCTAATTGAAGAGGTAATCAATCCTTGGTAGCGGATACATGTTCCTCACCGTCACCTAGTTCAGGCGACGATAGTTGACACAAAGTCGCAAGCTCTCGTCCACCTTCTTGGCGAACAATATCGGGGAAGCCCAGGGTGAAACACTGGGTCGGATGAATCCATTTCCCTGCAAGTCCTCCAACTGTACTCGTAGCTCTCGAAGCTCAGTGGGGGCCATCCAATATGCTGGAGTCAATATCTGGGCTGTCCCGGGGTACAGGTCAATATAAAATTCTACCTCTATGCGAGGAGGTAGCCCTGGAAAGTCATCGGGAAAGACGTCCGCGTACTGATCCACCACTGCAGGAAATCTAGGAATCCCCACTTCAACTGGTCCTAGGATGAGGCTAGCCAACTGATGAGTGATGGGATTTCCTCTACTCTGTGAGAGTCCATACTGTGCTACAAAGGCTCCCTTCTCGCCGGTGATGGTGAACCTGCTCCCGTCGGTGTGTACACATCGCACCTTGCGCCTAATATAGTCAATCAGAGCATGGACGGTAGATAGCCAATCCATGCCCAAGATGACGTCGTAAGGCCTCAACGCCGCTACAAAAAGATCCCAACCAAAGCTCTCGCCTCCTAGAGTAATCTCACAGTGCCGGCACTAGTGCGTAATCATCGAGTCTACTCTCGTAGAAGTTTCTAACAGTAAGGATCGAGCCAACGGCTCTGTTGGAATCTCCGAGCTCCGAACAAAAGCAACATCTATGAAAGAGTGACTCGCTCCTGTGTCTATAAGAACTACAGAAATGGTGGAATAGACATAGTTAGTACCTCGAATCATCTCAGGTGTGCCGTGGTCGTAGGCCTCCGCTGCCTGGAGCTGTGCCTGTCTCTGCCTGCCAGCTCCCTGTGGCCGGGATGGACCTCCTGGTGGTGGTGGTGGTAGAGCCTCAAAGCGTCGCCCACCACCTACTGCCCGACCAGCTCCTCTGCCTCGTTCGCCTCCTCCCTGCGTACCGCCACAGTCAACCCTCTGCCTCTGCCTAGGTGGCCCCTCAACCGTCTGCTGCTCCTCGGCACGGTGGGTCGGGAAGTCACGAGCCATGTGGCCCTATCCGCCACATGTGTAGGACTTCCTGCCTCTCGAAAGACTGGATCCATGCTGTGCGCCCCGCACTACTGTGCCAATGTCCTGAGGACGTCTGCGTGAGGGTCTGGTCTGCCTAGAACCCTGAGTCATCCGTCGACCGCCTGCCGCAGAAGACTCTGCTATGTGCCGCCCCGTGGTAGGTCTCGCTGCTGATGAAGGCTCAGCAAGAAATCTCTCAATCAAAAGAGATCTCTCCAGTACTCCTGCCTGAGTTGGAATGCTGAGGGAGATCAGTGATGCCCTGATATCATGTCTCAATCCCTGCTCAAAGGTCCGAGCCTGGAAGAATGGGTCCCGTACCATGTCGGTCGAGTAGCGAGAGAGATCGGTAAATCTCACCGTGTACTGGGCGACCGTCAAGATGCCCTGCCACAGCTGAAGAAGCTCCTGGATGTGCACCGCACAGAGGGTGTCTGGGACGAACTCTGAGTGGAAGAGGCTCCCAAATTACATCCAGAGAAGAGATGCCTCATCATGCACCTGGAGGATCAAACTCCACCATCAGCCTGTTGCCGCGTGCAGTAGGCTCGCTGCGAGGATCACCATTAGGTCTTCTGGTGTCATCACTAACCGGAAAACTCATACCACTACCTTCAGCCAGTCCTCGGGTGCCTGGGGGTCCGTCTCCCCACGGAAACTGGGAGGTCTCTAGCGCTGGAACTCATGTAGTGCACTAAGGATACGTGCATCTTCAGCGGCTGGGACTGGAAGCATTGGTGGCTTGGGGGGGTAGAGGTACCACCGGTGCCTCTTCTGTCAAAGGGCCATGTACTGAGGCCTCGTAGCATGGCGGGCTGTCGTCACGCTCAAATCTCAGAACCCTAGCTGGCTACCGTCGTGGGGCCATCCTGAAAAGGAAACAGATGCACCATGGTCGGAACAATATACCTGGTGAGCTGAGACAATGTAATCAGAATGAAAACTTGAAACACACATGCAATCAATGTTTTCGTGCATTAAGTCGGATATTAGAAGTCAGGGTCCTGGTGTACGGATACGTCGACCACCGCACCAACACTGGACTCCATAGACTGATAACCACACCCAATACGCTAAACACTATTTCTTCACATAGAAAAAGATCAGAGTCTGCGGTAGAACCGAACTCCTCTGATACCAATTTGTCACGACCCTTCCTCGGGGCCTGTGTCGTGACTACCCCAAGCCCGCCTTCCATAGGCCGGGGGCTGGCGACTAGCACAAAGGCATAAATCCAGGTAATAAGGGAAGGCATTTCCTTTGTAAAGTAAACAAGCACCACAGAGTAAGCAAGCGGAAGAAGTAAACACTAGGTAAAAACTGTGTACAACAGTAAGTGCGGAAAGTAAGTGGGCCAGAATACAAACCCAAACTGAAATAAAGTACAACTCAAAAGGGAAAACAACAACTGAAAAGTAAAGCCCCAACGTCGAGCCATCCACTGGAAGTCCCACATGAAGGGTGGGTACAGATAGCCTCCACTGCTTCTCGGGTCCAGCCGACCGCTCCGAGTATGTCCCGCCCAGTGGCCCACCTCCAGGTACTGTCCTGCTCCGCAAGCCTCAACCACGATCAGCGCTGTCCGTCGTCTGCAACCAACACAACGTAGTGCGGGCATAGCCCGTGCAGGGGTGAGTATAAGCTACTCAGTAGGGACCCCGAGACCACTGAAGGTCTCCTAGAATCCACAAAGGATAATTCACAAAGGAAAGATGCAATGACGAAGTAACATCCGACACTGCTTATGTATATGCCCATACATATACCTAAGTCATGAATTCTCATTCGGCTCCAACATCTAAGCCCAAGTACAACCCAGTCCACACAGGGAAGTAAAATGTAAATCCATACAGGATAGCACAATACAATCCATAAAGGAATGAAAAACAGGTTTTCAGCTCACACAGGAATACTTCTTGAGTGACGATAGAGATGATCAGATATATCCACTGATTCATCTAATTCGTCGGACCCACAAAAGATCGATAGGTACTAACCCCCGCAATGACCCACAAAGGATCTGACCCACACATGATCGATAGGTAACTAACCCCCGCAATGACCCACAAAGGATCTGACCCACACAGGATCGATAGTTAACTAACCCCCGCAAAGACCCACACTGGATCAGACCCACACAGGATCTGTAGGCGCTGGCCCACACAGGACCGCTGAGCGCTGACCCACACAGGATCGGACCCACACAGGATCTATAGCACTGACCCACAAAGGATCGCTGGGCGCTGTAGTCATCGCTGTCGAATCCACTGAGGATCTCTGCACAGTTGTCGCCATCACCGTAGCAGTTGCAGCGAGCTCTAGGGTTCCCGCACACAGCAAGCTCATTCGGGAGGGTCCGCTCCACGAGCCGAGAGGCTGATACATCAACTGACACATAGTCCAGTGGTGATGTATCCAAACGTTCCATAATGACAACAAGAACTCAACGTCGCTGACGGCGCGCCAATCGGACGCCCGGTCTGAGAGTTATTGTCTTTTTCGTCCAAGGGGCCCGGTTGGTTTTTAAGTCAAAACCAGCCCGAACATACTCCACCTGTGTCTAAACCTCGGGCGGAGTATGCAAAAAGATCCACCTCACTTAGAATAATCCATCAAAGTCAACTGTACATCAATCGGACGTCCAGAGCTCAAGATATGAGTGTTTCCGCTTCGAGGGCCCGGTTGGTTTTGTGTACGAACCTACCCGTCCGAACCCAAAGTATTCCACAACCTTGAGTACGATATACCGAAACAACCGTATCGATCCAAGGATCACATCGCCACTGACGTCGCATCGTTCGGAGGCCCTAAGCTTAATATATGGGAAAAAGACCGAAAAGGGTCCAAAAAGTGGGGTATGGGCCCGGACCGACCCGACCCCCCCCCCCTCGGGGTCGGCCCGAACAAGGTCGACCCGACCCGGGTCTGGGGCCGACCCGGCCGGGGTGGCCCGGCCTGGCCTGGGCGCGACCCGGCCCGGCCGCCGGGGTCGGCTCGACCATAACGGCCACGCGGGTGAAGAGGGGGTGGCTCGATGGTTCTGCGGCCCCGTGTGGGGAGGCCGCCTCTCGCCTACGGACGCGGCATGGTCGCATCCCCCCTCCGCGGTCCCGCGCTTCCGTGGCTTCAGCCGCGGTGGGTATTCCCGGCGGCACGCCGGGCACTGCCGCGTCCTGGTGGCCGGCCGCTGCCGGCCACCGGCGGGGGTTCCGCGGACCCCCAGACGCGCTCCGATGGTTCGATTTGCGCACGGTCTTCACCAGTGTTCGTCCCGGGACTCGTTCTTCATTGCAAAGCCTTCAAAATTAACATGAGGCCCATTTGTCATCTCCCACCAATCCGCGCATCAACGAAAAACTGCGGAGGGTTTTCGGGCCGTGTTTGTTTGGCCCGCACCCTCCGCGTTAGGTGATAACATAAGGGAAATAACAATCAACACATGAAAAACAAAACAAGGAACAATTTTAATGAATTAAAATTGAACTTTGATCTGGGTTCTTTATTTTAGATGAGACAACCATGGGAATAAATATTTTTCTAAAATAAAACCCCTACCTCATAGCTGTCATCGGACGAGATTTCTTCGCGGAATTGACCATCGCGGAAGAAGAGGATCGTCGCATCGCGGAAGGGCGTCGCGTCGTCGTGGTATACGGCGTCGCGTCGACGATCTCCGAGGGTAAAGAAAAAACACGGATTTAATTTCACCAATTAAATCCATGTCAGGGATAAAATCCACAAAGGAATTAAAAGATTTGAAATCTCTTAACTCAAGCAGTTGATCGAAGATTTGTCGCGGGGAAATAACGTCGTGGAAGAAACGTCGTGGAAGGAGAATCGTCGGCATCGCGGAACACGGCATCGCGTCATCGATCTCCGAGGGTTCGGTGTTATTCACGTTCTTCTTGTTCTTCGCGTTCTTCGTGAGGAGGATGAAGGTACAGATTCTCCAAATCCTCTCAACAATCAACCCGTCAACAAAGAGAAAAGGTGTTGTTATTATTTTATTATTATGCCAACAGTTTGAAAACATGTTAAGAAACGAACCATTAATTCAGTGAATTAATGGTAATGACTTAACTGTCCATTTAATAGGAGCGTTTAAGAGTTTTAGAAAATGCATCAGTTGACTTTCATTAATGAGGAGTTTTCGCGGGTGCGTTATTTAGAGGAAAAGAAATGGTGGGGCTCTTGCGTGACCAACCTCACAAATATCCTACCAAGAGGGAAGGATATTTTGGATTGCACCCTATCCGCTTCAACTTAGCTCAAGTGGAATTAAGTGGATTTTAAGTGGCTTTATGTGAAACAAAAATAATGTTGTGTCACCACTTTATTTTATTTCTTAACTTAATCCCAAAAATTTAAAAACCACACCCGAGCAAACACAACTCCAAAAAAGGAATTTCTATGCAAAAACCAGCGCTGCAATTCCATCGGTGCCCTCAGAATTTGATTCCGAGCACCCGTTCAAAAGTTAGAAAAACCTGCTCATTTGTTCACTAAACATACCCGAGCCAAACTTCGGAAAATGTTTCCGGGAACAGAGGGCCTCGGAATCAGGTGCCGTCAAAAACTGAGTTCTTGTAAAATTCCAAATAAAATATTGAAAAAACATTTCTTTAAATTTACGGGTCTTTACAACCACAACCAATTGTGCACAGATTTCATCTACTCTTATTGTCTCTAACATATATAATGTGATGGTTGTAGAATACAATGATAAGTAAAGATAATTTTTCATAGGGTTGTGATGTATTCTCTTATTGTCAATATAACTATACACTATTTTTATATTCAATGAAAAGTACTCTCAGTATTTTATTCAAGTTTTGGCATCATTTTTTTTAATTTTCACTTTTTTATAATCCCTAATGGGGGAGAAATAAGAATGAGCTTTTAGGAATTTATGGGAATATGAACTTTACAAGATAAGAACTATATTTATGCTATTATATATATATATATTGTTATATCTTGATATGATAAGAAATCAATTTATTAATTTCTAAAAATCATGTCTTGAAAAATCCATGCTTTGTGATCATCAAAAAGTGGGATATTATTGGATGCGTCTTATTTCAATTCTCAAAATCATATAAATCATGTAAATAATATAACTCACGTAAATCATGTTTATATCTTATAAATCACGATAACTATTGTTTTATTATGTTTTATTATGCTATTGTTTAACCCTAATACATTCAGTGAGTATTCCATCTTATGAAATTTGGATGATATTTGATTTAGTATGATACATTGTTTCTGTTATCAATCTATGTCACTAGTTAGTATGAAGATAAACAAAGTATGATACATTGTTTCTATGCCAAAATGGTCTTACCATTTATTATGGAAATTCACAAAGGACCAGACACTGATACAGTACTATCAGTTCCAAAAATTAAAAAGTACTAGACATTGTAACTGTGCTACTAGTTCTATAAATAGGAAAGGACTGGACACTTTAACCATGCCACCGGTTCCCAAACTCATGAAGGAGAAATCACCGCAGACTGTGGCACTGCTTCTGACTCCCCGTGACTATAGAAACATTCCTATCTCACAACCAACTGTGACACCATTCCTTACATGAAAAATTATCCAACTTTTTGAAATAAATTTGTATTATAATTATAATGGTCATATTTGAGACTTTTAATGACACCTATATAGTTGATGGTCATTTGAATACATTTCTATAGATAGTATGAGGTACTAGGTTTATAGATCATTATCCATGTCAGCCACAATAGAAGTACCAATGATAAAATAAAAGGTGACAAATGAACAGGTTGAAGCGACTAAAAGTGATGTTAGAGTGAACATATATTCATTCAGGAACACATAGAAGAACAAAATAAGAAATCACAATTTCTTCTATCTATTTTATTTATTGATAAAAACATCAAATATCCTTGTAGCAATAACACAATGAAAAGAAGATGACAATTTCACTGAATTGAAAACCAGAATATTGAACTCACAACACTCTATAGTTATCTATGCATTATGAATAGGAACTATACATCAAATTAGCTTCATCCCAGAAGCTTAGAGCATAATTAAACATCCCTCAAGGAAATTTCTAATCCATTTTTATTATATTATTCTATATTTGTATGATTTTATTAACCTTTCGAGTAGCGTGTGTGTATATAATAAAAATAAACACTATCTACTATGTTATACTATGGGATACAAGTTTTCCTCTCACTACTAATCTCACACACCATTTTACACCAACATTAAAATGTGGAAGATTTCATTTGTGACTTGACTATTATATTTCCCATGTTGAACTATTGTTGAGGTCTTGTGGCATGTCCAGTCTTGTGTACTGTTGTCTAAGCCCTAATCCACAGTGTTGATCGAAGAATTATATATATTTTTCTTGGTTCAAGAAGATCACCATGTGGAGTGGATTATGTCTCAGACTGATATTGAACCAAATTTTGGATCTGATTTGTTTTTTAAAATAGTTTTTCATTGTTTTAACTAACATTGAATAAAAAATAAGTTTCACGTTGATAGTAAATATTGGGTAGTATTTATAACTGTTTTGATTTTGTAAAATAGTTTCAAAGGATATATAAATATATAATATTGTTATAACTAAGAAATAATATATCTTGTGAGAAATTAAGTAAAAAGTCACATAATTATAAAATTAACACTTTTATTAACTGTCCAATTTTGATTTTAAATTGGGGAATTTTTAATTTTCATTTTTAACATAATTTTTTATAGGAAGTCAATTCATCTTCTCTTTGGTGTCATAATCTGATAAAAAGATCCCCTTGTAATTCATTCTAGGAAATAAAAATTAGTCTCACATATTAAAAACCTTATCCAGTAATCTCATCTTTTTGAAAATCTTCTTTAAGACTTATTATTGAATATTTATGTAACAATTATGATCCAATTGATTAAAAAATGGGAATAAAATTAGACAACTCAAATTGAGGGAATGGATAATAATGTTATCATATCCATATACATTAATACTAATTATATTGAAATTAATTATGATATTATTGATTGAGTGGTTTCTTTTTATTATATGATCTTCAATGAAGAGATAACACATTGTGATGATAATAATATTTATGATTCATTTGAATTATTCAGTATGTAATATGTTAAGGTAATTAACGTTAGAAACACAACATGATGGGGATATTAGTAATGAACTATTATATCTTGCTATTAGTATTATTAAAATTATTCATTTATTATCCAATATATTCTTTTTATAATATTATGATGTTGTGAAATCTAAAATTACAAAACAATTATAGGTAATTTAAATATTTTTTGTCCCGAACCTTATAATAATGATTTTTTATCAGTATCATCCCTAAAGATGAACATTCATTCATTTTAAAGAAATAAATCCAGATTTTTGTTATTAATATCCCCCTATAGTTATTGGGAAAATTGAAACCAATAGACATTGGAATATTTTCAAAAAAATTCTCACCTAATAATTTTTTTTATCGATGTATGGACAATCCCATAATATTTTTATGCTACCATGGAGGGTTTTGGTATCGCATAGTAAAAAATTCAATGATGGTAACATCGATATGATTCCTTAAAAATATAATGTATTTAATAATCTAAAATTGATATTCGTATTGAATTTCATGTAAATATTTTTATTATACATTAAATAAATTACCTTAAACCACTCATTTCAACAATGCTCCATACTTTTTGGGTTGAATAACTATTCTCTAAAGGCTTATATCAACTATTGAAGATGTGTGAGGAAAGTATATCATTTATCTCTAGTCCATTTTGGCCTCCTACCAAACAACCCCAATATATTCATTCATTGAGATGATTACAAGGTTATTATGAACCCATTCATCCATATAGGAACTTCAGAGGTCCCACCCATCTGTTCAATTAGATGTTATCCTCATTATTGATATACATGAAATGATTCATTGATGGTTTTTAAAAATAAATTCCCTCATTATGAAAAGATTTATTGATTGATTATACCATTGAACATTTTGTCTTTCTATATATTAACACGAATTATAGGATTAGGGAAAAGTAAAATACATAATTATAATAATGATATAAAATGGGATAATGCCATTAACTATCTAGTGGTGCCTATAGTTTTTGGGGGTTGTAGAGATACCTATATAAAAGAAATTTCCTATAGGATTATATTATTTGAATCAATATGTGATAGGAAACTCATATAAAAAATTGGATGAATATATTGGTAGACTATTTTCAAGATACATGTGGTTTATTATTATTTAAATATCTATAAATCACAGTGGTATCAGCAAAACCTGATGGAAAATAAAATATATTATTTTTTGGAAGACTTGATTCATCATTAATAGGAACATTTTTACTATATTCTGGAGATAAGTTTCCATAACCAATGACATGGGGGTTCTAGGTTTATAAAAAACACATAATTTAAGAAATCTATGATGGGTAATTATGTATAGTGATTTTTTCATCCATATATTATTTTAATGAATTAATCATTAAAATATTGATTGATTAATTCCATAAATAGAATGAATTCTCCAATGGATACTTGGCTTGACATGTAATTTATAAATAATAAAGGGATATTATGATGAAATATTATAGGGTTAAGTAAAAAAATCATATCAATATTTTGGGAAATAATTTTTTATTTTCACTCATATGTTCTCCCACGAAATCCTCTAAAATGCATGATTAATTATTCTATTATTTATAATTTCTATTATTTACAAACATTTAATATCATATTGAAACCAAAAAATGAAAATGTCCATTCACACCATTAATTTCTAGTATTTCAGCATGATACTCATGTTCCCTAATATGGTTGACTTGATAAACATGAAGTTGAATTATTAGTACTCATAATGAGTTACTAATGACAAAACAAGGTGGAAGATACTCTTTTGTAGGTTCATGAACACTCTTATGCATTTATCATCAATCATGTAAACTCTTGATGAACATTATTCATGTAGATGAATGTCTTTTACACAATGGATCCATGATAACCTTTTGTTAGTAACCATTCAAGAAAAACATGAATCCAACCACCACCACTTTGTTCAAAATAAAATTTTAAATATGACCCAAAATCTCAGTGAATCAATTTTTCCCTATATCTTGACATGTAATGGTATAATCAATGAATTATTTCATGTAGTGATATGATTGGACATGATACCCATGTAATTAACCTATTATGGTTATTCATTAATGGTTCTTTTCATTATAAATTTATGGATACAAATGGACACTAGTTTGATGATACTAATGCACAATAATAATTTTATATCATTATGAATAAATGATTTTGAAATTGACATTAATATAAAATGGGATTTCAGGGATAAATAATTATTGAAATTTATTATTATCAAAATGAAAACTACTGTCCATTTATATCCAATATAGATTTATTATATTCATCAAATTTATATTTATTATATTCATTCTTTGACACCTATATTGACTCAGTGATAATGTTTATGGAGATACTAATAGTGATATAGTATGAGTTGGACATGGTGGTATCTCTATGGATATTGAGGATTCATTAATTGTTTATTCCAATACATTTATTGAAATTTTAATGTATTTTAGGCCTTGTACATAGAGGTTATATATGATGTAAATGATGATAAACTAAATTTATGAAAGAAACTATATATTTATTGTGAAATAAGTGTTGAGTTGAATATTCTTGGAATAATTTACACCCTAGCACACTATACACTCTCTAATGATTGTGTGGGTTGACTTAGTGTACATTAGATGATTCAAATAGAATCATCACATAGATATAACGTTCAAAACATGATTGAATTTTTAGTATCCATTAATATTGTAGAATATGTAATCCATATGTACTCTTTGTCTCTTGTTAAATCCTTTTTATATCTGAATAATTATATGTGTATGTATGCTGTCATATGGGATTATTATCTAAATATTGTTCCCCATTATTCCTTTTATAATTACATTGATGGATTGTGTCACTTACTCCATAGATAATATTTTATTGAATTATATATTTTTTGAATCATAATTATTGAAAAAATATTTATATTATGTGAATTTTCTAATTCAATGTTTTCAAAATAAATTACAAGATCAATTTTTTCATTTTATTTTATATATTTTTAATTTTATATTTTATAATGTGTAAATGTCATTTTATTTAATCATATATTTTTTATGTATTTTTCATTATTAAAATAAATTCACTTTAATGACTATTTTAATTTTTTTTATCATTTTTAATTTTCTATTTTCTAATAATCATGTTTCAGGTCAATTTTTTCTCTACATTTGAAATTTTATCAACATTCAAAATTTGAATGCATAAATCATTCTCTTAGATTATCTAAAATAATTAATATTATGTATTCGAGTTTTTTTATAAAGATTTTTTTTTTCAATTTGATCATTCAAATATATTATACATTTTTAGTAGTATTCCATATTAAATAATATGCAATAATTAATCTTATAGGTTGAAAAAAAATTCAAAACGTGTTTAATAGTTATGTAATTAGAAAACTATGGATTTCCAAAATGAAACTATAACTGAACTTATGGTAATGATAAATTGGGGTAAAAATGATTTAAAATATTCAATGGGAAACTCAAAAATAAAAAATGAATTTATGTCCATGTATTTATATAATCATATACCATAGATGTGGGAAAATGAATAATGATTGTAAATTCATCATTAATAATAAAATTAAAAAATCCGAATTAATAAACTACACATTTGATAAATATATTTATAAGGTAATTCTATACATTTTTATTAAATCACATACTTATAAATTATTATACATATTGTATTTTCTTACTAGTGAAATTACATATTAAGAAGGAACAAAATTTCTATGTTAAATATACAAAAAATTTATATTTTATTTTTAAATATTTATTTAACATTTTTGGATAGTGGCCACATTAAATTTAATTTGTTTATTAAAGGTTAAATTCTCTATGATATCATTTCAATACTATATTATTTTTAAAAAACATATACTAAAAATTTAATGAATAAATTAAAATCTTAAGTGATAAGTCTAGAAATTATTTAATATTTTTGCGTAAGGGGATATGAACACCCGCCCTCGAACAACCCTCATCATTAATCTACTTCTATCACTATCGGGCTGCATAATCATTTTCACCTTGCATATCCCCCCTTTATCGTTAGCAAAAATATTGATAGAAATTTGTTAAATGTGGGGGAGTAATTGTTGTCATATAAATTAAGGATGTAAAATAGAGTTATATTTAGGGATACATATTTCTCTAATAAAGGGTATTTTAACCAATAATGAAGGAAAAATATTTGACTCCACATACTATGGAGAATATCCATTAGAGGATGAATTAATTTAACTCGTATAATTTGAATATAATTTTGAAATTAATATTGTTTGAATCAAAAAATTAAAGGATTTGTTAAATGAATAAAAAATCACCATGTTCATGGTAATCAAAATATGAAAAAAAATAATTTTAATCATCCCACTATATATGATGTAACCACTAGGACCTACATATATCCCTCTGAAGCCATTTGGCCAGGTCAAAAACAATATAAAATATTATAAAATATTATTTTTACTCAATAAATTGGATGATAAATTAATTTATGATAAATAATTTCTTGTTCCATGGATAATCACATGAGAACATAATTAATACACCTCCTACGAAAGAACAGCACATTGAAGAGAAAACTATAATGTTTTTTTTCTGAGTCCCATTTTGATTATAATAATATAAATAATCAAATGAAATATATTTTTTGATAATTATTATTTATTCCATTTGAATTTTTTTGTGGAAAATTAAAAATATGTAAATAATTGGGAAACACCATGTTATGAAGCCGACAAGTGAATATTATTGTTTTGATGATATTTTTTTATAATGTTACATTTTTATATTACCTTTTACAGTATATAATACTTATATGAAAAATTAGTTATATAATCATCAAAAATAAATTAGAGTCACTTTATACAACAAAAACTAAAATAATTTTATCCTCAAAAATAAAATAACTAGATTACCCAACCATGATTCCCATAAAATAACCTCGTGTGGAATTTAGGAATTTCATGAATGATTATAATTCATATTAGGTGGGATAGGCTCTATAAAAACTTTAAATACAACAACAATGAGAATTAATATTATATTCCACCAAATAAACCTGAATTTATGTAGAATTCAATTTTTTTTCTACATCCCATTTATTAATATACAAGTTTCATTAACTCATGAATACTATGAAGCCTAAATTTTTTACGCAATAGTATCCAATAATGGGAGTCTGATAAGCTATCAATAATAATAATAATTATTCACCCAATTGTCTTCCAACATCAAGTAAGAAGGATAATCCAAAAAAACATCTAAATGGAAAGTTTTGACACTATGAATATCACATTTTGTAGAATTATTCTCCCAAAAATTATGATAATTGTTATTTGGATCATCATGAATATTTAATATTGATTATATATTAAATTTTACTTTTTTGGGGAATATTATGATGATTCATCAATTATATGATGCTGGTTTGACAAATTATAAATGTAGTATGAACTACATCACTATTAAAGATAATGGACCACGCTGTTAATGGATTTTTGGTTTGAAAAATCTCAGAGTCCCCTTATAATGTAATATGTATATTATGAATTTATAATTGTATACATTGAGTAAATAATTTTTTATAATTTATATGTTTTGGAAGAATTTTGAATTTCATCATGGGAATTATGTACAATATGATATGTTGACGAGAAAAAGATAATTGGTTTTATAGTCATGGAGAAATTTTTGTAATGGAGTACATTCAAATCTTTAATATTCACAATTGTAAAATACAACATAATGGGAATAATATATATTATAATATATATGAGATAGAGTAAGTGTCTATAATTTTCAATGGTTCAATAATCTTTAGGGAATCTATTACATGGATTATGATTGTGATGAATCATGCTGGAGAGTTTATAAACATTATATGGTAGTCATCATGAAGAAAAACATCACACCACACCCCACATTGATGATGAATATGTTAAATACGAAATAATAACATCATGATTCAATGTGGTATTTTATACTTTTCTTTATAGGATTTTGTTAATGTGAATAGATTTAATGATTTTTTTTTCACATATATGTTGGAATAACATCAATACATCCATCAACAACCTTATTAAATACCAATATGGTATAAACATTAGAACAATATTGTTTTAGGATTTAGTGTTATTAATTAAAGGGTTTTTTATGACTGTATGCATTTTAATTTTAAAATAACTATATATTAAAAATATTAAATTTTAGATAAATAGGATCCAAAATGAAATTGGTGGATAAAAAACCATAAAATATGTAAAAAGATAATCAGTAGTATTGTTTATTGATTACCAAGAATATTATAGTCAATTTTAATCGATACGATTTACATTGTAGAACAGTTTAGGAAGAATACAATACATTGTTAATCTATAATGAGTAGGAAATGAATGAAAATTAATCATTAAATTAACCCAATATTGTCTTTTTTATAGACTCATTTCATAAATAGAATGATAAATTATTCAATTATTTCATTATAAATTGGTTAAATATTGTTATCTATAGTGGGTAAAAGGGTAAAAATCACAAATAGACTATTTTCATATCCTAAATTTATTATAATAATTTTGATGATGTATTTGTTAATTATAAATCAAAACATCATTGATATATTCCCTATGGTAATAACATATTCTTGAAAAACAATGCAAATATATTTTAAAATTTATACATTTTATTTTTATAAATTGTATTTTTGAAAAAATAGAGATTCTAATTGTGTATTTAAACATCAAGAGAATATATTATTCCTTTTGAGTATTAGAATATTTTTTCAAGACAATATAATTCATCCTTCTCGTAGGTTATATATATGGACTATATGTTACAACTTGTGGTATCAATTCCAAGTTGTTTAAATGAAATTCTCATGAGATCATGGAATAAAATATTATAATGAATATTATTAATATTTTACCCTAAATTTGAAATAAAAAGGTGAATGTACTTAAAGAATTAATACATGTCAAGATTGTCGCATAAGATTCTAGTCATGGAATAAACACAGGTGAGAATTGATAGCACACTGAAAAGTTCATTTTAATGGAAATGATAAAAAAAAGTTTCCATGAATGATGTTCTATTGGATGAAAATTAGTTTAACGTATTTTATTAGTTTTTATCATTTGTGATATGAAAAATTAAATGATATACTAAAAATATAAGTGTATTTTTCCCTTATCATGTTTTTACTATTCAATGATTGTACGTATCACTACTACAAGGTAAATTTGTCTTGATGAATAATTGGTGATTTTGAATCCATTAATAAATGATCTTTCACCCTAGTAATATCATTTAAAAAATTCAATGTTGAATATAGTTTCATTGGAAAGAATTTGTATGTTTAGATGAACTATAAAAAGTGGAATATCTAATTTATGTAACTGACATTAGTTTAATTAATGAAAAAGAATATTCATTGATGAAATTATTGGAAACAATCTATATTTCTAGTTTAAATTGTTGCTATTCTATGTAGAATAATTGTTTTATAGTTTAATTGGAAGTGTGTCTTATGGGGATTTATTAAAGGATAAATAATATTAGAAAAATTATAGGATTATTGAAGGAGTCCATTAGTTATGTGTGTGAAAGTGAAATATAATTTTATCATGTTGATAATATTTTAGAAAAATATAAAAACTAATTAATTGAATTAGAATAATCTAGTTGTTGTTGATTGATGATTGGAAAATAATACAATGTATTCAATTTTGATAATATTTATATATATATATATATATATAAAGTTAATGTAGAATCTGAAACACATAGAATTATCTTTGGAATGAACAAAATAAAAATAAACTTTGAAATTTTCCTTTTCAACCAAAGGATTCAAAAAATATATATGGTCCTAAAAACATATTGGATGAGTGTAACTTACATTAAACATCTATATTCAATAAATCATGGATGAATAATTTAAATATAATTATTGTGTTGAATGATATTAGATATAACACTAAATAATTAAACAGATTATTTGATGTAATAGAGGAATACATTTTAACACATCTATACCATTAGAAAAAAACAACACTCAAGGAACAACTATAGAATAAATAATTCTCCACTACATGAAAAATCTCTATTCTCTAACTTCCATTGATAATGAACGAAACATCATGATTATCAATGAGAAAATTTAGATCTTCTAAATATACATTAATCATTGTAAATGAATGTATTAATATAAGCAAATTTTACATTGTAGGTGGTGAGTTTATCACTAAAATTAATAATACACCCATGGATTCATATACACTCCATTAATACAATAAAACATCTGATCATAATATATAAATAAATATTTCAAATCTATAATTGGTTAATAAGGCTAGGAATGATGCATATATAATAGTAGCTAACATTGACACACATTAATGGTCTCACATTCCATGAATTCACAAACATGAAAATCATAGATAAATAGAATGTATTAACAATGAAGGCTGACTAAACCACTCCTGATTTATAAGTGACATTAATCCCTTCGAACTGACGTCTTATCATGGTGGAAAAATTATGTAATCCCAAAATTATAAATATGAAAAAATTAATCAATTTGAGGACCTTTATATTATACTTTTTTAACACATGGAACAATTGATAGTTCTTATTTTCTAGGGATGAAAACCCTTGTCTAGGTTTTCACAAAAAATATCCATGTAGATTACCATATAGTAGAAGAAGAATAATAATTGGAAAAAATAATGACATTATCTATGTGGTCATTAATCTTCAATTATATCACACACAAAAGAACAATATGCCTTTATTACTATCACGACCTGTCCTCGGGGCCCGTGCTGTGACTACCACATGCCCGCCTTCCATAGGCTAGGGGATGTCGACTAGCACCAAGGCGTAATTCCTGGTAAAAAGGGAAAGCATTGTCTTTGTAAAGAACAAACACCACAGTGCAAGCAAGAAGAAGTAAAACACTAAGTAAAAACTGGGTACCAGAGTATGTGCGGAAATGTAAGTGGGAAAGAATACAAACCCAAACTGAAAGTAAAGTAAAACTAAAAAAGGGAGTACAATAACTGAAAAGTAAAGCCACAGCCTTGATCCGTCCACTGGATGTCCCAACTGAAGGGTGGGTACAGATATCCTTCACAGTTCCTCAGGTCCAGCCGTCCGCTCCGAGTATGTCTCGCCCATTGGTCCACCTCCAGGTACCTACCTGCTCCGCTAGCCTCAACCACGATCAGCGCTGTCCGTCATCGGCAACCAACACAATTTAGTGTGGGCATAGCCCGTGCAGGTGTGAGTATAAGCTACTCAGTAGGGAACTCGTTACCCCAGAGGGTCTCCCATAATCCACAGAGGATAATCCACAAAAAAAAGATACAATCACGAAGTAACATCCAACACTACATTGGTATATTCCCATACATTTACCTATGTCATAAATTCTCATTCGGCTCCAACATCCGATCCCAAGTACAACCGAGTCCACACAGGAAAACACAACCAAATACACACTGAAATGCATAACGTAATCCACAAAAGATATCAAGTCAAACATATCGAAGATAAGAATTGAAAATCAAGACTCAGCTCACACAGGTATACTTCTTTGTATGAAGATATAGATGATCAGATGTAGCCAATTATTCAACTAAGCCATCGGACCCACAAAGGATCGATAGGTACTAACCCCCGCAATGACCCACAAAGGATCTGACCCACACAGGATCGATAGGTAACTAACCCCCGTAATGACCCACCCAGGATCGGACCCACACAGGATCTGTAGGCACTAACACACACAGGACCGCTGAGCGCTGACCCACATAGGATCTGGACCACACAGGATCGGTAGCACCGATCCACGTAGGATCGCTGAGTGCTATAGTCATCGCCGTCGAATCCACGAAGGATTTCTGCACAGTCGTTATCATCATCGTAGTCACAGCCAGCTCTAGGGTACCCGCACATAGCAAGCTCGTTCGAGAGTGTCATCTCCACGAGCCGAGGGGCTGATACATCAACTGACACATAGTCCGGAGCTGATTTATCCAAAAGTTCCGTATCGTCAACAGGAACTCAACGGCACAGACGA
Source organism: Viscum album (assembly GCA_963277665.1). Lineage (NCBI taxonomy): Eukaryota > Viridiplantae > Streptophyta > Magnoliopsida > Santalales > Viscaceae > Viscum > Viscum album. The sequence goes on along the minus strand of OY728130.1, from coordinate 955,882,367 downwards.
CGCGTCAATCAGACGCCCTGTCTGAGAGTTATTGTCTTTTTCGTCCTAGGGGCCCGGTTGGTTTTTAAGTCAAAACCAACCCGACCGTACACCAACTACGTCCAAACCTCGAGCGGAGTAAGCCAAAAGGCCCATCTCACTAAGAGTAATCCAACAAAGTCGACGACACATCAATCGGACGTCCAGAGCTCATGTTATGAGCGTTTCGGCTCCGAGGGCCCGGTTGGTTTCGTGTACGAACCAGCCAAGCTAAACCCAAAGTACTCCAGAACCTTGAGTGTAATATATCGAAACGACCATCTCGTTTGGAGGATCGCATCTCCCTTGACGGTGCGTCGATCGGAGGTCCTCATTAGTAGCTATGGGAAAAAGACCGTGAGAGGTCCGGAAGTGGGGGTTTCGGGCCCGAACCGACCCGACCCAAGACCCCATGGGTCAGCCCGAACCGGGCGACCCGACCCGGGTCCGGGTCTTGCCGCTTCGGCGCAGCCTGGCCCGGCGCACTGGCGGGCTGGCCAGGGCCAGGTGGCTCGGCCGTTTTCGGTCGAGCGAGTGCACAAGGGGGGCGCCGCCCCTTTGAATGAAACCGCGGCCCTGCATGGGGTCCACTCCCTTCCAACGGACGCTGTTGAGAGCCGCGTACCACCTCACTTGGTCCCGCGCGGTCGCGAGACCTAGGGCCTGCCGCTACGGCTTTAGCTGCGGTGGCCCTCCCCGGCAGCGCGCTGAGCGTCTCTGCCTCCTGGCGGCCGGCCGCCACCTCCAGCCGTCAGCGCCGTCATGCCGGCGAGGCGTGCCGGGGGAGTGTTCCGCGGACCACCGGACGAGCTCTGGTGGTCGGTTTTTCCTTCCGTCTTCGCCAATGGCCCTCCCGGGACCGGTTCTTCTCTGTGAAGACCACAATATGCCCATACGACCTTCTTCATCATCACCCATCGATCCGCACACCAAGAACGAATAGACGGTGGGTTCAGACTTGTTCGTTGGTCCGCACCCACCGCGTTAGAGGTTAAAAAAGGATTCTGACAAATTTTAAACACATGTCGATGCTATAAATCACATAAATTTAATTGAACCAAAACCCCTACCTCAAGCATTGTCGATCGAGGGTTCGTCGCAGAAAAGCATGTTGCGGAAGAAGCGTCGTGGAAGAAGCGTCACGGAAGAAGCGTTGCGGAAGAAGTGTCGCGGAAGAAGCGTCGAGGAAGAAGCATTGCAGAAGTAGCGTTGTGGAAGAAGCACCGCGAAAGAAGCGTCGTCGTACATGGCGTCGCGTCGTCCATCTCCGAGGACTCGACGTTATTCATCAGTGATCGGTGAATTCTTCACGTTCTTCATGTTATTCACGTTCTTCGATGAAGAAGATGAAGATCTTCAAGCCTACCTTCTTTCTCCCAATCCCCTCTCAACACAACTAGGCTAATAAAATAAGGGTTCTCTTATTTTATTTCTCAAGCCATGCATTTTAAAATTCAAAAATGAAACAAACAATTAATTGTATTAATTTCAACGTTTAAACTGCCCAAATTAAATGAAGCGTTTCATAACAGAAAAACGCAAGGGTTGACTTCCAATTAGTAGGGGGTGCGGTTGCGTTTCTTAATTAAAGGAGGGGGTTTAGGAAGAAAAGAAATGGTGGGGATCGTGTGGGCCCCACCTCACAAATATCCTACCAAGTGGGTAGGATATTGTGGGTCCCACATCATCCACTTAAATTAAGTTATGAAAAATAAAATAAAAATCAGTTGCACCACTTTTAATTTATTCCTTAAATTATCCCCAAAAATTAAAAACCACACTCGAGAAAACGCAACTCCAGAAGAGTTGTTTCTAAGAAACTACCGGCGCTGCGATTCCATCGGTGCCCTTGGAATTCGATTCCGAGCACCGGTTCAAATGTTAGAAAAACCCACTCATTCGTTCCCTGAATGTACCCGAGCTAAACTTCGGAAAATGATTCCGGGCACACTGGGCCACGAAATTAGGTGTCGTCAGAAACTACGTTCTTGTAAAATTCCCAAAAAAATTAAGAAAAAAATGACCTTCAATTTTGGGGTCTTTACATCACTCCCACCTTAGGTATTTACATCCCCGTAAAGATACATCAAAACTAGGGAAACAAAAGTGGGTACTGACCACGCATCTGAGACTCCCGCTCCCAAGTGCTCTCCTGGAGATTCTCATGTTGTCATCTGATGCGCACTAGAGGAATCTACCATCCATGTAGGACCCGCTCCTGTCAATCCTCGATCTCCACCGGGACCTCCACGAACGTCGCCCTATCATCAACGTCCATCTCCCCATGGTCAATGATATGTGTCGGGTCGTGCACGTATCTCCTCAGCTGGGATACGTGGAAGACGTCGTGCACCCAGTGAAACTGAGGTTGTAGATTTAGGCGATAAACCACCTCACCAATCCTGCTAAGGACCTGGAAGGGTCTGATGAAGCGTGAAGATAACTTGATGCCTCGGTCAAATCTCTGTAATACACATCGAGGTGAGACCCACAAGAAGACGTGGTCTCCATCTTCGAACTCCAGTGGTCTCCGCCTCCTATCAGCATAAGACTTCTGCCCGCTCTTAGCTGTCCTCATCCACTCCTGGATGACCTGGACCTTCTCTGTCATGTCCTAGACCATCTCCAGTCCCACAAGTGCTGACTACCCAGGGTCTATCCAGCACAGTAGTGATCTGTAAGGCCGACCATACAACGCCTCGTATGGTTCCATCCCGATGGTGGAGTGGTAGCTGTTGTTGTACGCTAACTCCACCAAGGGTAAGTGGTCCTCCCAGCTACGACCAAAGTCGAGGACACATGCACAGAGCATGTCCTCAGGTGTCTGAATGGTCCTCTCCGTCTGACCATCTGTCTGAGGGTGAAAGGCGATTCTCAGACGTAGTTGCGTCCTGAACACCTCTTGCAACCCCTTCCAAATCCGGGAATTAAAGAGAGAATCTCGATCTGAGACGATAGATGATGGCACACCGTGAAGCCTTACAATCTACTGAACGTAGTGACGCCCCAAGATTTCCACTAAGCCATGCTCTCTAATGGGTAAGAAGTGAGCCGACATGGTGATTTGGGCAACAATCACCCATATGGAGTCGTTACCTCTAGAAGTGAGTTGAAGTCTAGTCATGATGTCCATAGATATCCCTTCCCACTTCCACTCTGAGACCTCTAAGGTATGTACCAATCTTGCTAGTACCTGGTGCTCTACCTTCACCTAATGGCTGGTGAGGCATCGAGAAATGAACTCTTCCACAACCTTCTTCATGCCCGTCCACCAGTGCTGTCGTCTGAGATCCTGGTACATCTTCGCCACACCAGGATCTATCACCAAAGGGGATGTGTGAAACTCTCTCAGCACATCCTCCCGTAAAAAAACTGGTACCATGGTATGTCATATGAAAAGGACGTCGTGCTATCCTCCTACAAAGAAACCATCAGGTGTTTGTCTTGATGATATCTGTGCACTCCGCATCCCACAGTCAGCATCCGCGCACTATGCCTATCTGACCCGCTGCAGTAGTGGAGGAGTGACTATGACTGACTAAAGGAAGGCTGCTCCATCTCTATCCACAAAGGATATCTACAAAGCGGCTAGATGCTATGTCGCCTAGCCAAATAGCTGAATGCCCATCCTCCTGCTGAGTGCATCGGCTACTACGTTCCCCTTTTCAGGAGTATAGACTATCTCAAAGTTATAGTCCTGGAGGAACTCGAGCCATCATCTCTGTCTCATGTTCAGGTCCTTCTGCGAGAAGATTTACCTGAGACTCTGGTGGTCAAAATAGACTGTAAATCGGTCGCCCATCAGATAGTGTCGCCACATATTCAGAGCGAAGACCACTACTGCGAAATCTAGTTCATGGGTAGCGTAGTTCTTCTCATGCTACCTCAACTGACGTGATCCATAGGCGATCACGGCCAGCCCCTATATCAGGACACATCTGAGTCTGGTCCCTGATGCATCGCAATAATCTATGTACCCTACTCCCTCCTTCGGAAGCCTCAAGATAGGCGCACTGGTCAATCTCTATCTCAGCTATTGGAAGCTCTGCTAACAGTTATCTGACCACATAAAGGGTTTCCCCTTCTTTGTCAAATCTTAGAGTGGTGTCGGAAGTCTGGGGAAGTCTGGCAGAAATCTCCGATAGTATCCAGCTAGTCCCAAGAAACTCCGCACCTCTGTCACACTCCTGGGTGGCTCCCAAGCTAGAACTGCCTCGCTCTTCGTAGGATCTATGGATACTCCCACCTCAGAGATGACATGTCCCAAGAAGTGGACCTCACGTATCTAGAACTGACCCATCGAGAGCTTACCATAAAGTTGGTGCTCTCAGAGTGTGTCCAATACAACCCGCAAGTTGTAGGCATGCTCCTCCTCATTCGTCGAGTATATCAAAATGTCGTCGATGAAGACCACGACAAATCGATCGAGGTATGGATGAATGATCCTGTTCATGAGGCCCATGAACACTTCTGAAGCATTGGTTATGCCGAATGGAATAACCAAGAAGTCATAGTGGTCATACCGACATCTGATGGCCGTCTTCTGAACGTCCCCGTCCCGAACTCTGAGGTGATGATAGCCTGACCTGAGGTCTATCTTCGAGAACCATCGTGCTCCATTGAGCTGATCGAAGGGGTCATCAATCCTTGGTAGAAGATACTTGTTCCTCACTGTCACCTGGTTGAGGCGATGATAGTCGACACAAAGTCGCAAGCACCCATCAGCCTTCTTGGCGAACAATATCGGGGAATCCCAGGGTGAAACACTGGGTCAGATGAATCCCTTTCCCTGTAAGTCCTCCAACTGTACCCATAACTCCCGATGCTCGGCAGGTGCCATCCGATATGCTGGGGTGGATATTGGGGTTGTCCCGGGGTAAAGGTCAATATAAAAGTCTACCTCTCTGTGAGGAGGTATCCCTGGGACGTCGTCAGTGAAAACGTCCGCATACTGATCCACCACTGCAGGAAAACCAGGACTCTGCACGTCAATAGCTCCTAGGATGAGGCTAGCCAACTGATGATTGATGGGATGTCCTCACCTCTGCTTGAGTCCATCCTGTGCTTTGAAGGCTCCCTTCTCCCCGGTGAAGGTGAACCTGCTCCCGTCGGTGTGTACACATCACACCATGCGCCTAATACAGTCAATATGAGCATGGAGTGTAGATAACCAATCCATGCCCAAAATGACGTCGTAAGGCCTCGACGCTGCTACAAGAATATCCCAACACTGGACTCCATGTACTGATAACCACACTCAATACTCTTAACACTATTGCTTCACATTAGAAAAAGATCAGAGTCATGAGTTCTGCGTTAGAACCAAACTCCTCTGATACCAATTTGACATGACCCGCCCTCGGGGCCCGTGCCGTGACTACCCAAAGCCCACCTTCGATAGCCAGGGGTTCGCGACTAGCACCAAGGCATAATTCCCAGTAAAAAGGGAAGGCATTGCCTTTGTAAAGAACAAACACCACAGAGCAAGCAAGCATAAGTAAAAAACTAATTAAAAACTAGGTACAACATTAAGTGCGGAAAAGTAAGTGGTCCAGAATACAAACCCAAACTGAAAGTAAAGTACAACTGAAAAAGGGAGTACAACAACTGAAATGTAAATCCACAGCCTCGAGCCATCCACCGGAAGTCCCACCTAAAGGGTGGGTACAGAAAGCCTCCACAGCTCCTCGGGTCCAGCCGTCTGCTCGGAGCACGTCCCGCCCAGTGGTCCACCTCCAGGAATCGACCTGCTCCGCTAGCCTCAACCACAATCAGCGTTGTCTGTCGTCTGCATCCAACACAACGTCGTGCGGGCATAGCCCATGCAGGGTTGAGTATAAGCTACTCAGTAGGGACCCAAAGACCCCTGAAGGTCTCCCAGAATCCACATAGGATAATCCACAATAGAATGATACAATCACGAAGTAACAACCTACACTACTTAGGTATATGCCCATACATATACCTAAGTCATCAATTCTCGTTTAGCTCCAACATCCGAGCCCATGTACAACCTAGTCCACATAGGAAAACACAACCAAATACACAAAGGAAATCATAACGTAATCCACACAGGATATTAAGTCAAACTTATCGAAGATAAGGACTGAAAATCAAGACTCAGCTCACACAGGTATACTTCTTCGTATGACGATAGAGATGATCAAATATAGCCACTGATTCATCTAAGTCGTCGTACCCACAATGGATCGATAGGTACAAACCCCCGCAATGACCCACAAAGGATCTGACCCACACATGATCGATAGGTAACTAACCCCCGCAATGACCCACACACGATCGGACCCACACAGGATCTGTAGGCGCTGGCCCACACAGGACTGCTGAGCGCTGACCCACATAGGATCTGACCCACACAGGATTGGTAGAACTAATCCACATAGGATCACTGAGTGTTGTAGTCACCTCCGTCGAATCCACGGAGGATTTCTGCACAGTCTTCATCGTCGTCGCAGTCGCAGGCAGCTCTAGGGTTTCTGCACACAACAAGCTCATTCGGGAGGGTCCGCTCCACAAGCGGAGGGGCTGATACATCAAATGACACATAGTCCGGAGTTGATGTATCCAAAAGTTCTATATCATCAACAGGAACTCAACGTCACAAACGGCGCGTCAATCGGACACCCGGCCTGAGAGTTATTGGCTTTTTCGTCCCAGGGGCCCAGTTGGTTTTTATGTCAAAACCAACCCGACCATAATCCAACAACGTCCAAACCTCGAGTGGAGTAAGCCAAAAGTTAAGTCTCACTATGAGGAATCCATCACAGTCTACGGCACGTCAATTGGACGTCCGAAGCTCAAGTTATAAGCATTTCTGCTCCAAGGGCCTGGTTTGTTTCGTGTATGAACCAACCCGGCCGAACCCAAAGTACTCCGAAACCTTGAGTTTAATATATCGAAATGACCCCCTCCTTACAAGGATTGCATCGCCACTGACGTTGCATCGATTGGAGGTCTACGGCCCTAGTTATGGGAAAAAGACAGTGAGATGTCTGAAAGTGGGGGTTTCAGGCCCAGACCGACCCTGCCTGAACCGGGTCGACCCGACCCAGGTCCCGGTCCGGCCCGGCCCAGCCTGGCGCACTAGCACGCTAGTTAGGGCCAGGTGGCTCGATCGTTTCGGCCGAGCGAGTGCGCATGGTGGGCACCGCCCCCTTGAATGAAACCGCGGCCCCGCGTGGGGACCTCTCCCTGCCAACGGATGCGACCGAGCGCCGCGTCCCGCCTCCCTCAGTCATGCGCGGTCGTGGTACCTACGGCCTGCCACCACGGCTGAAGCCGCGACTGCCCTTCCTGATGGTGTGCCGCATGTCGCCGCATCCTGGTGGCCGGCCGATGCCAGCCGCCGCCTCCGGCCGTCAGCGCCACCGTGCCGGCGAGCCGTGCCTGCGTACTGTTCCTCGGACCAGCGGACGAGCCTCGGTGGTCAGTTTTGCCTTCCGTCTTCGCCAATGGCCCTCCCAGGACTGGTTCTTCTCTGTGAAGACGTCACAACACCCGTGTGGCCTGCTTCATCATCTCCCACCGATCTGCACACCAAGAATGAAGTGACGGTGGGTTCAGACTTTTTCGTTGGTCCGCACCCACATCGTTAGCGGTTTAAAAAGGCATCCGACAAATTTTGAACACATGCCGATGATATAAATCACAAAAATTTAATCGAACCAAAACCCCAGCCTCAAGCGTCGTCGAGCGAGGGTTCGTCACGGAAAAGCACATCGCGGAAGAAGCGTCCGGGAAGAAGCGTCACAGAAGAAGAGTCACGGAAGAAGCGTCGCGGAAGAATCATCATGGTACAAAGCATCACGTAGTCGATCTCCGAGGACTTGGCGTTCTTCGTCATAGATTGGTGCTTTTTTCGTGTTCTTCGCGTTCTTTGCGATCTTTGATGAAGAAGATGATGATCTTCAAGCCTCCCTTATTTCTCCCAATCCCCTCTCAACACAACTAGACAAATAAAATAAGTGTTCACTTATTTTATTTCTCAAGCCATGCATTTTAAAATTCAAAAATGAAACAAACAATTAATTTTATTATTTGCAACGTTTAAACTGCCCAAATTAAATGAGGCATTTCATAACAGAAAAACACAAGGGTTGACTTCTAATTAGTAGGGGGTGCGGTTGTGTTACCTTAATTAAAGGAGGGGGTTTAGGAAGAAAAGAAACGGTGGGGCTCGTGTGGGACCCACCTCACAAATATCCCACCAAGTGGGTAGGATATTGTGGGTCCCACATCATCCACATAACATAAGTTAGGAAAAATAAAATAAAAATCGGTTGCACCACTGTTATTTTATTCCTTAACTTAACCCCAAAAATTAAAAAACCAAACCTAAGGAAACACAACTCCCGAAGAGGTGTTTCTAAGCAATTACCGGCGCTGCGATTCTATCGGTGCCCTCAGAATTCGATTCCAAGAACCAGTTCAAATGTCAGAAAAACCCGCTCGTTCATTCACTAAACGTACCCGAGGTAAACTTCGGAAAAATATTTTAGGCACACTGGACCTCGGAATTATATGCCCTCAGAAACTGCATTCTTGTAAAATTCCCAATAAAATTTAGAAAAAAATTTCCTTGAATTTTTCGAGTCATTACAATTACCCATATGCTATCTCTTTAATCCAATTTCATACATGAATAACATATGATCCTATATAATATTTATGATAACATAATGAAAATCTTACTCAAAAAACTAAAAATGATTCAATATATGGCATAATAAATAATAATCCATTTTAGGGAATTTATCAATACTATATTCCTATGGGATTTCAAAATAAATAATTATATCCATCACATGAAGAACCATAATTCATAACCCACATCATACTTCATAAAATATCTCCTCATATTACCCACTTATAGATAGTGGTATATTGTAATTAATGATAATGCATGTTCAAATAGTAAAATCATTATCCACTAATCAATATATGAAAATAGGGTCCCACATTTTTTTTGATTATGATATGATGGAATTTAAACACTTCTAAACATACCCACTACTAGATAATCAGATAAATTATCCTATAAATAGTAATGAAAGTCTTTAACTCAATGATTTAGTGAAAATAAATCATTATTACATCAAAATATTTAGAATTATTTTCTGAACTATTTGATAAATCACTAGAATTGGGACAATGGTATATTAAGAATTGAATGACAAACATTAGTCTTTTTTTCAATTAACATTACCTTGTGTACATTTCATGTATATAAACACCAAATCAACATGATTTTTTTTTCAATATAAGCATGTTCTAAATTTTGATCCAGATATACAAATGAAAATTTTTATCATATGTACACCTTATATTGTATCTCCACCATTAACGTTTACCATAACAGTATTAATGTGACATGTTGAAAACTATATATCCATGGAAGGATTTGTTAGATTAACTACTTCATAGAACATATCAAAAAACTATGATATCATATTCTTCCAAGATCACCTAGTAAATTATACTTATTTAGAGAAATAATCTTAAATAATCCAATATTTCACATCACTATTACCCATGGAATTTTTTATGTTGACTAATACCAAATTGAAAATAATACAAATGAATTGGTGGAAGATATATTTATTAAAACCATACATGGGATAAAATCAACATGGATATAGAAATATCCAACTATGAATAGAGTGTATGGGTCATTAAGGCATATAATAAATTATACCTCACATTTCTAAATATATAAACATTATAATACTCTCCCAATCCTCAAGAGAATAAATTTTGGACAACCCCTTAATATTATACCTGATGAACAACACATAATACATGAATTTCTACCTTTAGGGATATCAAATTAAAATAGTGAATATGAATTATCAATTATTTTTAAGGAATATTTTTTTCCACTCAATTGAAAGGGTGATTGAGAGGATTCAGTTTTCAATTCTACCCAAATAGAATCTACTCTCACAGTATTTCCATTTCATCGATAATTAAAACATTCAAATAGTAATTAGAAATATGAGATTTAAAAAATATGCATAATAATAAATATGAAATTTAAATCAAGGAACCAATACATTACCAATAATAAATTGATAACAGTTATAATATAATTAATTCAAATTTTGTAGACAATTTAAATAGTAATTGACGAAGGATAATAATTTTGACCACAAATATATTTTTACACACAAAAAGTGATTGTACCTTTTACATGAGGAATATTTACCCAATGATACTAATATATATCCTTGTAATTTCATTAATCCGGATTCCACATTAAGGTTACCCATACATAGTTGTCCAAAATGGCCTCACGAACATTTCCCCATATGCCAGAGGCTATAGATGAGTAGTGAGGGCCTAGTTATGATAGTTGGAAAACTGTTCCTTCATTCGCATTTTGTAACACAATAGTAACAATAACAATTTAATTTTCGATGCAATAATCCATACAAATTAAGTAAATAGTGAAAAACTGATAATATAAATAACAAGATCTCATACCTTACAAATATGTTGTTGCATGTTAACTATTCTAGGAAACTATCCAATAAAATTTACACTACAATAATACAAAACATATGTACCAATGTAAAAAAGGAACAAAAGAGACTCATAGGCATCATAACCATGACTTGTTCACATGCTCTCCTCTCTTAACAGAAAATCGAGTACCTATATAAGTGTTGTTTCCATTATTGAAACATAAATAAATATAATATTTTTGGGACCAAAAACATGATCGAAATAGGAGTGAGACTAAATCCGAGTCGGCAAGCACCTATTATCTGTGCTAATCAGTCTGTGAGTATATACAATAGGGAATGTCCAATAGTGAAATAAATAAATAGTGGGTACTCAAAAGCAAGCACACCATGACTTTGAATTCAATGTAAATAATTATATGTGATGAAAAAAAATCAAATAGTATATTTTGGATTGTATGACACATCATAAGTCATTCATTTCATTATTCATTTTTGTTGAATTATATAAAAGTATCAGGGTCTGACCTAGGCCCGATGACCCCCAATATAATTAAAAGTCAACTCATGACATATACATCATTTAACCACATTTTAAGAGATATCACCCTGGGTATCCATCTATAGATCCTAGTTTCACTTTACATTTTAAATAAGTCTCAATGAGCCTAACCACCCTATCCATGACACACTCACAAGCTTTACATAATTAAACTAATGATCTCGTTCATTGTCATTTAACTGAGACAATAGTTCACCCGAAGTATATAAGGTGCAATTAGTCACATGAGCATGAACTATTCTTTTAATTGAGATTGTGGCTCACCGATTTCTAATTACACCTTCTTAATCATATTATACAAAAAACCACATGTAAATTAAATGATTTCATGGATTTTATATATTAACCCACATGGGAATATATCATATAACTATAACAACATGTGAATTAAACTATCAAGAGGTTTAAAATTAATAACTCCTGTGAGAACGATTAATATACAAAGAAACACATGGGAATAAAATAATAACATTTAATAAATAATAAATCACTCACATGTTCACAATTTACATAAAAATCCTATTACGTAATTTAAAACATTACAAGGTCTTAGCAAAACCTGAATCATATGGGTAGGTTCGCAGTTAAATAAAAACACTCCAATCATGCATAAAATTCATAGGCATTACATGTGTAGAAGGAGAAGTCACTAATCCCAAAACCATGACCAATTCATTCACAATTTATGATAATTGAAATTCCATAATAAAAGTAATTTATACTTGAAAACCCCATATGGGAAACAAGGCATAAGTCAAAGGTAACCTTAACTAAATGGACATCAATGGTTATTCCTAGGGAAACAAACCCATGGAGTATCCCTTAATTAGGGTATAGAACTTAATTCATACTATAAAACAATTATTTGATTTCCTAAAAAACATTTTGTCACAATAAGGGTAAATTATAAATCAATTGACACCATAAAAATGGGCGCATGACACATAGACATATATAAATATCACTTCAATTTGTGAAAGGGACAAGACCACCTACCTCGTTCTCATAAAACTCTCCTCACATAGCATCAAAATCAAATTCAACCCATAATTTGGTAGATATTCACAATGAGAAAAAACTCTTAACCATTGATAACTATGTCAAGAAATGAAATAAGGACAAATGACATAAAAAACCATTACTTATTTGATTTGGTTCAAACGCCTCAAATAATGATCGAATTAGAGTTTGAATGGACATTTAGGAGGAAATTCTTCCTCTGATGCACTGTTCGTCAAACCTGAATGATCCCTCTGTCTGTTTTCACAAAAACGATGCTACTGTACAATTTATCAAAAAACAAAAAAGTACACGAAGTATACTTGAAACAACCCAATTTTTTTGTTAAATTTTTCATATAGTTCCTTGTGAGATCCTTACACACCGTGAAGAGGGATGCACATGGATTGTACCCAGATTATACAGCTTGTTATGAAAATACATGGCATGTAATCCTATTTACCATCAATTTCATAAATACAAACTAGAAAAGAAATATTTGTACCCAAAAATAAGAACCCGGTTAATAAAAACATCACCCCCATAATGTAATTCATCCCAAAATTTCAATTCAAATTGTGGTGTAGAAAAAAATTAAGAAAAAACATCAGCCCCTTCAATGGTACATCAATTTCACTCTCCCAGGTCTCGTCTCAAACATGGTCATGTTTCCATAGCACCCGTACGTATGGAATTGACATGTCATGGATAACATTCATGCTACAATTCATAATATGAAAAGGTTGTTCTTCAAAGGTTTCATCTACATAGAAATCAACCTCCACAGGTTGAAAAATATAAGACGGTTCTGAAAAGTAATTCCACAACTGAGAAGTGTTGAAGACATGGCGCATAGCCCAATACCTATAAGATAATGAAAACCTATGGGAAATTGGCAAAAACCACACCGGAATCTAAAATGGCACAACATATCATGGGGAAAGCATACCCTATATTCTCATCCTATTATGTCCAAAACATATTGAAACATGTAGGAAAACACAATCCCAAACGACGTACTCCCTTGGTCGTCTGTGGTAATCATCATATTATTTCTAAAAAAATTGTGCAATATCCATCAGGTTCCAAAAAAACCGAACCTACTGATTAATGTCCCAGACAAGAATTGATCCCATTATAGATTCCACTCCTACATCTAGCCAACAATGGATGATCTACATGGCCTGCAATACAATTCATTTTATGGAATCCTATGAAACGTATCTTGAAAATAATCGTAATTCTGTGAACTCAACCAGGGGCATGTGTCACTCCCAAAATCCCATGAAATTCAAGATGCATTCATAAAGAATTTTTTCTATCACTTGAATCGTGTGATATGATTGGCTATCCATCTGGCGGTGGTAAGCCATACTCAGAAGCACATGTGTACCTAGTTCCCTTTGTAGTCCTTTCGAAAAATGAGAAGTATACCTGGCATCATTATCTAGAATTATATAATCTGGAACCCCATGTAGTCTTACAATCTAATGAATTTACAACCATCCAAAATCATCAACACTAAAGGATTCCTTTATCATTTGGAAGAATGAAACATTCTCGAGTCTGTTAAAAACAACTCAAATATAATCATTACCAAAACACCTCCACCATTTGTAATCTCTACCAAACACACCCCTAAGGGTTATAGTGACACTTATGGCCTAAATTTACTTTATCTGGGAAAACCTAAACATTGTTGGGGACACACCAGCAGCCTTATAACAAAGAATAATTGAACCATGATCAACCTCATAAAAATAGGAAGCACATTATTTCCACAAAATACATTGCATACTTATATAGCACACCCACCATAAAATAAAGAAGTGTTTAATATTGTTCACTGGAACCAAACACAAAGACCAAGATAGATAACAAGTCAAACCATCAATTGATGACATATCACAGAAATGCCCTCCTTAGAAGGGAAATGCATTACACCAGAAAATAACTCCTTCTCTGAAGGAACCATACACCCACTATGATCCAATTTATTGAATCTCATATGTCTCTTCCTGTGATGATCCTTTTCTAACAAATTTCTTGATCAATTAATTAGTCATTCCACAACATGAGTAAAAGTTTAATTCTAGATCTATATCACTAGAACCACTGCATATTTTTAATACATCACATCTGAGCTAGACTATAGGTCCAAAATAACTTCAGATTCAACAACTACGAGTCTAAGGAACTCACCGATGTTGTCCATACTCGACGTTACTAGTGAAACCATGTTAATAGAATGAAAGTCCAAATACGATCACTCATTGAAACTAGGGAGACATCAACTAAGAGTTCATGTCAAATAAAATTGCAGGAATACATGATTCCATTCAATGTTTTCCTACATGAGAACCCAAGTATCAATAATCATTAAATAAGAATCATTAAAAACTATGCTTCTAGTGGAAAGTACATAAACGATCACGAACTAGAAAAAATGACTCGATACTATAGTGCGACATATAACTAATGATCTCTTTGTGCATCCATGATAATTTCATGACATGTGTTATTCTCATTCATAAGAAATATAACACTAATAAAATCTTATGGATTACCATAGAAGGACATTAGAACCACTACTTGTCAACCTCGAAGAAGAAAAACTGGCTTCACCTACTAACATATCGTCATTTAAAAATAAAAATTCCTTTATCCCAATGACTTTCCATAAAAGGCCATGCATAATCACTGAGATCCACCCATAATCATTAGGGCCTCACAAAGACTGCACAAAAAACCAAAATACAACAACGTTTCTCTTCTAGAAAGGCATCAACATAAAACAAGACTAGGAAGACAAAATGCATTCAATTTGAAATGTAATAGTTTTAATGGTCCTTCATTTTGATCCTCATTTATAAAATAATACATTTAAATATAATTGACATGATTCTCCCCAACTATAATTATCTTATTATTCATGAATATGGAACAACCGCTCTCAAATGCACGGGTTTAGAACAAAATTAAACGCACAATTGTCATTCCACCATGTATGATCACGAACTCATATCAAATGGAATCAAGTCAAAAATTAAATTTACCAGGGTGTAAAACCACCTCTTTTGGTGAATCTTTTCTTGACCAATAGGACGAACATTGTTAAAAAACGTTCAGGTCATTATACTCTATAGGTAATTGAGAATAGACACAACCACTCAATGCATAACGATTTAACCAATCTCAATGGATCAGTTTTTATCATTTAACACTTAATGGGTAACATATATGTCAACATATACTATCACTAGTTCACAGGAACACATATCTCATTTTGGGTACTATTAATAGGTTTTCTACCATATGCATCCTACTACCTGATGGATCATGCAAGATCTGGCTAAAAAACACTTCCTCAACACAACCATTTACACGGATGATGACGTACCTAGTCTCCCATCAATTAAATAAGAGTGGTTCAAACAACCTCCTAATAAGTTGACCAAGCTTGAGGCATGTCTAACATACTGAAGTGACCATTCACCAATACTCATTCCCATATCAATGTTCAATATACCATGATCCCCCATCTGAAAAAAGGTGTTCTGTTTATGTCCTTAAACATCGTACTAGGGAAAAAAGACACATGAGCGGTATCAATGTGGGAATGCTCTACAACAATATATCCCCTTATGAAGCATAAGTTTCAAAAAAATGAAAGGTATCCAATATGTGATCCTCTAGGCAACATGAGCGACAAATTCCTACATGGGATCCACTGCTAAAAAGGTTAGAGAGGAATCCTACATGGGATCATTGAAAGATAAACAATAGTGGAATCCTATAATAGGGATATAGAAAAAGGATACATGGAAGAGAGATCCTACATGGGCCTCTCTAGAACAATATGTAAGAAAAGGAACCCTTCAGGGGATCCATAAAAGAAAAAGGCCTCATAGTCTCATAGGCCAAAATGGTACATCTCACATGGGAAACATCCTAAAAATAATAGGTCATAGGAGATGGCTCAAATATCATCTCAGATTAAATTTCTTAACTAGGATGATTGAAACCCACAACCGGTCATTCATACCTAGTTCACTATCATGATATAACTGTAATACATAGATGTGGGAAAAAGATCTCCATATTGAAGGAATCCCAAAAACACCCATTAGGTTTCCTCAGAATGCTCGACAAGTTTTCCCATTACGATCTACACAGAAAAATACTTATAAAGGGAAACTCTAGGGTCCCAAACTACCAATGAGGGATAAAATAGTAAAATACCCATAAAGGGTTATAGAATAGAAATGTACGGTGTGTAGAAACCAAACACATCTTGTGCCCTCATGATCATACATAGGGGTGTACTCCTACAAGACATGAATGTAATCATCCAAGGTACATGGTCTGTATACATGACACATGGTGTGTACTCATGTTCATCCTCCTGGCCATGTAATTCCCCATGGACATAGTCACATGAGGTCCAAGTATGAAAACGTTCACAGTGTGTGCCTACCATACATGACACAAACTAACCAAAAACCGACTACTCATGTACTCTCTTACACAGCCATACACACTGACAAGTTACTACACAACATGTAATCCTAGAACATGACATGTACTTAAGAAATGATCTCTCATCCTGAATATAAGAAACATGTTTTTTGTTCATAGCATCACATATCGTGTTGTCTAGTTGTCTAGATATAATTCATCAAGAAATTCCCTAAAACCCCTATTTTTTTAAAATAAATCAATGGTTTTCCAAATTCAAATCCACGGTGGCCCATAATACCCATGAATAATATATTGGCATCCTCATATGGGACATAAAAACAAAATCTATATCCTAGGTATGAAATTTTATCTAACTATTTCTTATCCAAGAGGGAAAATACTCTTCATGAACCAAAGTTGTCCACCCATCTAATTCAACCGTGATACGTACCAATACACCTATCACTATAGTATGAATATCTATCTTGGAACCTACCATAACAATATTTTTATATATAAAAACATCTAGAACAACAAAATTAAATCATCAATGCTTCTAATGGAATTTAATAAATTCATGGAATGTTATTTTTAATAAGTTCTTATATGATGCAGGATGTGGAATACCCCCCTCTCTTTGGGTTTTAAAAAAAATAGAACCATAATATTATAAATAATAACATCACATAACAAGTGTGTCACCCAATGGAGAAATCAAATCTATTGTATCATATCAAAATCCAAAAATATCAATTCAATTCAAGGTAATTTGGATTTTCCATGTACATAGGGTAGCTACTCCTAGGAACCACTAATTACCAAACATGATTTTCTACCTATACATTTCTATATTCTCATAACAGTATGATAAACTAGAAAAAACACATCTGATACCACTTTGTAACATCCTGGTTCAGGATTCAACTTTAAGGTTTCACATAATCGGTTGGCCACATGACCTCATGTGAATTTCCCCAAATACCAGTGGCTTCAAACTAGTAGTGAGTGCCTAGTTGTGATAGTGGGGAAACTATACCCTCATTAGATGAGTGAAACATAGTGTAAACAAGAACAATTATATAGAGGGAACATTAATACCATAAAATAGATGTAAACAGTAGAAGGATTCTAATATAAACAACCATATTTCATAGCAAAAAAATATGATGTGACATGTTACATGTTGTATGAAAATATCCAAAACAGTTTAAATAGTTGTAATATATAACAGAAGTAAAAAATAACAAATGAAATAAAAGTGACACAAAAACATCAAAAATACTTAGATAGGTTCCATGCTCTCATATCATACAAGAAAATAAAGTATACTAATATGGGTTCTTACCCTTATCGACACCTGAAAAAATATAATCTGCTTTGGTGCACAATGTTGACCCAAATAGGGTGTGAGACTTAATTGAAGTAGGAAACCACATAAGATCATTCCAAAAATGTCAGTGACTATATATAACAGGAAGTGTACAATAGTGAAAGAATTAAACAGTTGGTACTCAAAAGAAAGAACAAGAGATGTGTCTGAATACAATTTAAACAAGTATAAATGAACACTAATTCCAAAATTCTTCTTTAGCTAGGAAGATGCTTCATAATCCATCCATATAATTATTCATGTTTCTTGAATTATATAAAATTCTATAGGTCCATCCAATACCTAATGAACCCCCATATAAGTAACAATTAATTTGTGAAATATACATCATTTATTAATTTTCTAACATGGACTAGCATGGGTCTCCCTAAATTGATCCTAGGTTTGCTCGACATTTTAAATAATCCTCAATGAGACTGACAACCCTATTCGTGGATCGCTCAAAATATTTACATAATTAATCTCTTGAGCCAATCCACTAGATTTTATCCAATACAATGGTTCAACTGAGGTATATGGTGTTTAATTGGTCACATGAGCCTGACCATGTCTTATAACTCAGAGAATGTATCTGTCATTGCTAAATAACCCCCATTAATTAATTCATAAAAACACCCACATGTAAATTAAAATACTACATGGGATTAATATATTAACTCATTTGTCAAAAAATATTATAACAAGGAACACATGTGAATTAAAATATCACACGGTTTAACATCAATTACTCAAATGGGAATAATTAATGTACAAAAAACACATGGGTATTAAACCACCACATAATTTAAAACATAAATCACTTATATGGGAACAATTTACATAACAATCCTGTTATGTAATATAAATCATTACAAGACCCTAGCAGAACCTAACTCACCTGGGTAGCTTCACATTTGGAGAAAAACACACCAAACATACTTAAACATTCATAGGTGTTCCATGTATAAAAGGGGAAATAACTAATCCCAAAACCATAATCAATTCAAACACAATTTATCACAATTAAAAATTCATTATAATTGTAAATCATAGTTGACAACCCAATACAAGAAACAAGAAATTCCTTATAGGAAACAATGAATAAATGAAAATGAACAATAATTATCAGGGAAACACACCCATGGGGTGGACCATTATCAATGTAAACATAATAATTCATACAATAAAATAGTTATTTGATTAACTAAACACTAATAAAAAATAAGGGTAAATTATAAATCACGAGACACAAAAAATTCGACATGCAACACTCTGACCTAAATAGACATCAAGAAAACTCACGAATGGCACATGGTCACCAACCTTGCACTCGTATGAATCTCCTCGTCTAGAATCGACATCTAATTTAGCCTAGAACCGTGTAGATCTACAAAAAAAGAAAAAATATGATCATTTGATTGCTATGTCAAAAGAATGAATTTGGAAGAATAGCTCAAGAGTAATTGAGATCATAGCAATTGGGATTAAATTCCTCTAATAATGATCGAATCAGATATTGAATGGTGATTTGGGAGGAAATTCATAATCTAGCGCTACTCATCAATCCCGGATGATCCCTCAACCCATTTTCAAAAAAAAAAAAACGTTAATGCCAAATATATATTAAAAAAATTAAATGATGTGTACTGGAATCTATACATTGTGTCTATATATTTTCCATACATGTCCTTGATAAACCCTTACATTCCATGTAATGGGAATTACATGGAATTTACCCATATTACAAGGCTTGTTCGTGAAAATACACGGTGTGAAATCCTCTTTTCCTTTCATTTCCATAGGTATAAACTAAAAAAGAATGATCCAATCCTCCTAGGAAGAACCACATTCTTACAATATTCAATATATTTGGTATATTTTAAAAAAATCCAACATTTGAATGATATGAAAAAGAAATCATAATTGAAGCATTAATAAGAAAATGGGTTCTCATTATGAAAACATCAAAAATAACACAAATATTAAATAAAATATCCTATATTATCATTGTAACACCCCAGGTAAATAAAGAATATGACATTTCCATATTTATCCATATTTGTGAATAAAATATTAATATGTCTTTAAAGGGGACTCTATGCTCGATGGCGTACCCAACACGCAACAATGAGTTTCTTGGGAATCTTACGTTGCACTCTAATAATAAAATAATATTATTTTAAATGGTAGTTAACATATAGTAGTTGTATTGGAAGGAATGGATAGAAATAACTAAAATATGATTATATATGTTTTTAAATATTTTTACATTTATCCAATAAAAGATAAAGGCTTAAAATACGGAAAGAATTCGATTTTAGGCGTATATGCCCTAGTTTTCACTAAAGGTTCACTTATCGCCTTTTGATGGCGAACCGTCATTAAATTTAGTTTTTTTCACTGTTATACATTCTATTGGACCAAATTAAACTCTTCTTAAGAATCGGGACATCAAAATTTACTTTTTGAAAAAGTTTTGGTATCTTTCCGATAAAGATCATTTTTTAATGAATAGTGCAAAATGTTGTATTTTAATTCTAAACCCCTTTTTAATCTAATTTATTTATATGGTTAGATTATCTTTTTAATTGGTTTTAAAGTGAAATTAGAATATATTTTTACCATTAAATCCAATAGTGGTCATTGGAATTAATTTCACTTTGAAAGCAGACTTAAACTAGTGTCAATCTTTTGATTCTTATTGTTTCGTAAAAACACGCTATTTGCTCCGACATGGGGAATTAATTATTAAATTAATTAATGTGACTTATATTTTTTGGAATTTTTAAAATAGGCTTCATTTTTGAATTCAGAATATCAAATATATCTTAGGGTGAATTTTTGGGATTTTTCTGAAAAACATCAATTTTTGATGAATAGTGAAACCACTAAGTGGCACTTATAAAAACTGATTTTTCCGTTTAAATGAAATTTTGCCATCTTTGTTTTTTGAATTTCAAAAATCCGACATACATGGTTTTCATTAATAAGTAAAATGTGGTTCAATGGGATAAAAATAATTTTTTGGTGAATAGTAACTTATTATGTTTTTAATCGCGATTAGAGGTAATTAGTGTAGTTTAAGGTAAAAATAATGTTTTAATAATATGAAATGAACTTTACACATGTCTTAACCTCATTGGATGTTTCATGGCCAACCATGACAACCCATGGGTAAACTTGGGGACCCCATGAAGCCACTTTGGTTGGAAAATGACATTAATATCTTTTTATTTAAAGTTAAAGTAAAAATGAGACAAACATGAAATGTTTTACTAAAACAATTTTTACACGGGGTTATACAAATCATATTTTTTACTATAAATATTAATTGGAAAGATAAAAATATTTCCTACATCATAGTATTTTTTTTAATTTTTGGACATTAAATAAATTAAATTATTTATGACATCATGATGATGCAGCGATAACCTCATTATTTAACGATTTAAATAAAATGGTAAGATAATGTAATATCTAAGACTTACACATGTCAAAACCCTATTGGATGAGTGGATTTAGAACCCTTATCACTTTATCCTCGAAATAAATCAATGTGGGACCTTTAAAATCCTAAACTCTTTTGAAAATAAAGTAACATTTTGTAACTTTACAAGAGTGCCCCTCCTCTCCTCTTATAAAAGGCCCCCACCTCTACCTCCTTACCCACACTCCCAAAGCCTTTGGCTCGGCCAAACTCTACCCATTTTGTCTATCCACTTCCCTCTCTTACTCCTTGAAGCCTCACTTTTGGCAGAAGTCTTCCCAAGGAAGCCTTTGACCTCAAACCAAAGGGAGTTACCCGATTTTAAGGATTTTAAAGAAACGAACAAGACAAGTTGGACTTGAGGTAAGGGATCCTACTCCTCTCTTTCTTTTTAAGTACACTCTTTTATGTCATTCCGTTTAAAGCTCATATTTCTTGTTATTGGGATGTTATTTGATATTACTCTTACTGTAATTTTTATGTACATATGATGAGAGACCCTATTCTCTCTCAATAATCCATTTTGGAAGTTTTGAGTGGCGCCGTTAGTCTGGCGAATTTTCGTAAGAGATCTATCCTCTCTCTTTATTTTTAAGTACTCTCCTTTATTTCACTTATTTTAAGCTCTTATTTGATATGTTGAGGGATGTTATTTTATATTCCTCTTTCTTTAAACTTTAAGTTGATGTGATGAGAGACCCTATTTCTTCTCATCAATCCATTTTGGAAGTTTTAAGTGGCGTTGTTAGGCTGCTGAGTTTTCGTAATAGACTTTTCATCTCACTTTTATTCCCTTGAGATTTATGTTACATTGCCACAATTTCCTTTGAGTGGTTTATGTAATGCCCATTATTACAATCCTTTTTTAATATAATTCCATTTATGGGTATTTACATATTCATTGTATGACCCTTCTTCCATGGGGTGTACATTTCGAAAGTTACCCAACTCGGTAAGGGGACCTTTCACCCTCCTCTTTTTAAAAGACTTCGTTTGCTATGCCTTTTAATTAACATAATATTATATAGGGATATGTTCTTCTATATCCTTATTGATGTAAATTTTATGTCCAGGTAATGAGATTCCCTTTCTATATCTCATCAACTCATTTTCTGAAGTTTTGAAGTGACGCCGTTAGGCTGTCGAATTTTACCAAGGGAACTTTTTAACCCAATTTCAATTTCTTTGGGTTCAACATGTAGTTATTGAATATTTCATCATTTGAATATGTTTTAATGACCTTTTATTGTTTTACACTTAATATCCAACTATATTGGGTGTATTAATATTTGTCACACTTAATTTTGAGAATGATTTATCCTTAATTTAAGGATACCTTCTTTATAAGGGATTTCATCACATTTTACATCTCTATTAAGACTTCATTGTTGTTATGCACCAATTCACTCTTATATGGTGTACATACTGTCGTTTGGAATATTATATCATGAATCCATTTATTCTCATGATATTATAATGTTCGGATTAAATGTTATTCCTCAATTATTATATTCAAGTGTCTCTAATTTTGGTAAAAACCCCTATAACCAAAATATCGCTTTAAATGTTTTAATGATTTGTTCTTATTAATATCCATGTTTTCAAAATGGTTTTAAGGATTTATTTATATGGATATTAATGGATTAAAATGTTAAAATCGTTATGGTGGTATGGGAATTCGTCTCAATCTTCTTTCATTGAGGCATATTTTTGTTTTATACAAAACCTTCTTTTATACGGTGTATAAACCCCTTTGACTTTTACGTTTATCGAAAAGGAATCTCTTTTATACGAAGCGTTTTACTAAACGAAAAAAGGGAATGTTTTGTGGTACGTATGCGGCGACAATGACTTCTCCACTACCGTGACCATTATTTGAGTTTCATCTTCCTCTACAAGCCATACCTTCTTTTTAAAAGAAAAATAAATACCATGTTTTACTTTTCTTTTATTTTGGTATTGAAAATGGTTTTCATAATTTATTTATATCAATGTGTTGTATTGATATCTTGTGATTGAAAGGTGGAAATGTTATGTTTCCTTTATGCATGTTTTATGTGATACGATTATGTTGAGGTTCTTGGGAATTATTATGAAGACGGGTGGTTTCGTGATAAACTAAGGGCGGGTGAGCCCGATATAGCTCTCCAATGCATTGGGTAATGCGAAGGAGTGAAACGTTAAGGTTTCTCCGAAGAGATTTAGGGAATATATTGTGATGGGTATTCCAAACATAACCAAGAGGGTTACTCCCTACGTAAGAATGTTATGAATGCATCAAGTTACCTTTATTTCTTATGATTTCTATGATTTATTCATGATTTGATGAGGTATGTTAAAGTGCCTATGTTTTATGGGTAAATTATGATTTCATTCTTATGTATATATGAACTCATGTTTCCTTTCCATATTTTTATAACCCTTACTGAGCTTTTTATGCTCATCCCAAGTTTTTGAAATGTTTTTCATAGGTCAAGGGAAAAGTACATGATGTGATGATAGTGTCAAGGATGTGTCAAGAAAGAATTCATGTTTTATTTTAAATATGTTTCCATTGATGGGAATGAAGAATACTATCTTTATTTAACCACTTTTTTTATATGTGGAATGTAATGAATGTTTTATGATCTAATTATCTAAAACTCTAAACCCGAAAATATACTCAATGTATAATCTTGTAATAACTCAAGATTAAGTAGGGTTTAAGGCTGGGGCCTTGTAGTTGGTATCAGAGGTCGGTTTAGATAACTTTAGAGGTTAGGGTCTTCTCTAAGCATAATTGACAGTACCATAATGGATAGGATTTCAGAAAGAGTCCTAGTTTTAGATAAAGTTAATGAGTAAGTATATCTTAGTGGTTATCTCCCTCATTAGTACATGATGGTTTTGTTGATATACTCACACTGACATTTATGTTTTTAGTGAAATGATGGATTTAGCAGGCACCAAAGAGACAACATGTTTGAAGGAAACTGTGGTGGTTCTCTGATTAATATACTAGATAAAATGGGGGATTCAATGAGGAAACTCGTGGTTGTTCTAAACCAAATATCAAGGAGTCATGATAAACCACTTGAACCTTGGTATGTTCTGTAATTCATCATGTACGAGATGACCAATCGATGTGGAAGATCAGGTAATAATTATAAATGTAACCATTAGAGTTTATATGATCCTTACTTTTGAGGTAATTTTGGGTTATTATATGATATGCTGGAAAATGAGAGGCATATGATAAACTTGAGGTTTAAATATGTTATGATCATTTTTGATGATTTTATCTCTTTTGGGGAATTATTTAAGAATTATATAGTTTTGGAAAATGGACAACACGTAGACCGTGTGACAACCCGTCGCGTCGGACAAAGCTGCGGGAATCGAACCCACAACCAAAGTGTGACTGGTATTTATCGCCTACCACTGGACTATGTGAAGTCCCTGGTTAGTTTGACCTTTTTTTTAGTTATATGATTTTATGAATTAAGAGTAAGTTTATTTTGGGTTATTTATGAAAATGATTAACCTATCATGTAGGATATGTGATTAGGTTAATTACTTTTCAATACGAGACTTTAGGAGCAACTGATGTTGTTTGGAGATAAATGTTACGATTTAACATGGAAGACTATGTGACTAAATCCTTCAAATATTTGGGTTTCAATCTAAGATTGGTTTACTTTGAAGAATTTTATGGACAAATTGTTTATCGGATGGTCCTCGTTGAACTTTGGGTTTTGTTGGACAAATTTTGGTGATTAAGCATAGATTTTCTTTTTAATGGGTTATCCTTTTCTGGATTATCTGACCTTGTACTAACCTTTTTGGTTTTGGTTTTGGTTAGAGCTTAAAGACATGGGATTTATAAAGTTCTCTTTGGTGGATTAGGTGATTCTCTTGAAGTTTTTTATAGTACTCTTAATTCAAACAAGTCGTCCTAAATACTCTTCTTTTGGAGAAAGTATGAGTCTGTGTATGAAATCTAGTAAAAGTTGAAAGTCAACATGACAAGTAAGTATGTTTCCTTATGTTTTAGTTAAGCTCAAAAATAAATTCCTCAATAAAAATTGACTTAAAACAAAAATTTTGTCTATTAAATTTTCCTACTGGGGAACCCAACACCGTTTAACCCATCACAATTTTGTGATTTTCTTATTGTTAACTTTCTCCTAAACATATTTTCTATCACTCTCTATCAGAACATGACCCTATGTTTTCTCCTCCATGTCCATATTTTTCTACATGGAATCCTATTATGGGTTAACGCGGGTGACCTTTGTACTTATCATTATTTATTTTAAAGTGATTGTTTTACCAACTCTTGTTCCGATGTGGGACTTTCAAGGATGTTTCCAAGCTTAATTTTAAAAATTGCGAGGATGCAATTCCCAAAAGGGGGGAAGGATGTAACACCCCAGGTAAATAAAGAATATGACATTTCCATATTTATCCATATTTTTGAATAAAATATTAATATGTCTTTAAAGAGGACTCTATGCTCGATGGCGTACCCAACACGCAACAACGAGTATCTTGGGAATCTTACGTTGCACTCTAATAATAAAATAATATTATTTTAAATGGTAGATAACATGTAGCCGTTTTATTGGAGGGAATGGATATAAATAACTAAAATATGATTATATATATTTTTAAATATTTTTACATTTATCCAATAAAAGATAAAGGCTTAAAATACGGAAAGAATTCAATTTTAGGTGTATATGCCCTAGTTTTCACTAAAGGTTCACTTATCGCCTTTTGATGGTGAACCATCATTAAATTTAGTTTTGTTAACTCTCATACATTCTATTGGACCAAATAAAATTCTTCTTAAGAATCGGGACATCAAAATTTACTTTGTGTAATGTTTTGGTATCTTTCCGATAATGTTCATTTTTTAATGAATAGTGTAAAATGTTGTATTTTAATTCAAAACATATTTTTAATCTAATTTATTTATATGATTAGATTATCTTTTGAATTGGGTTTAAAGTGAAATTACAATATATGTTTACCATTAAATCCAATAGTGGTCGTTGAATTAATTTCACTTTGAAAATAGACTTAAACTAGTGTCAATCTTTTGATACTTATTGTTTCATAAAAACACGCTATTTGCTTTGACAGGGGGAATTAATTATTAAATTAATTAATGTTAATTATATGTTTTGGATTTTGTAAAAAAGGCTTCATTTTTGAATTTGAAATATCAAATATATCTTAGGGTGAAATTTTTGGATTTTTTCTGAAAAACACCAATTTTTTATGAATAGTGAAACCACTAAGTGGCACTTATAAAAACTGATTTTTCCATTTAAATGAAAATTTTCCATCTTTATGTTTTGAATTTCAAAAATAAGACATACATGGATGTCCTTAAGAAGTAAAATGTGGTTCAATGGGATAAAAATAATTTTTTGTTGAATAGTAACTTATTAAGTTTGTAATCGCGATTAGACGTAATTAGTGTAGTTTAAGGTAAAAATAATGTTTTAATAATATGAAATGAACTTTACACATGTCCTAACCTCATTGGATGTGTCATGGCCGACCAAGAAAACCCATGGGACTACTTGGGGACCCCATTAAGACACTTTGGTTGGAAAATGACATTAATATCTTTTTATTTAAAGTTAAAGTAAAAATGAGACAAACATGAAATGTTTTACTAAAACAATTTTTACACGGGGTTATACAAATCATATTTTTGACTATAAATATTAGTTGGAAAGATAAAAAGATTTAATACATCATAGTATTTATTTTTTAATTTTTGGACATTAAATAAATTATATTATTTATGACATCATGATGATGCAGTGATATCCTAATTATTTAACGATTTAAATAAAATGGAAAGATAATGTAATATCTAAGACCTACATATGTCAAAAACCTATTGGATGAGTGGATTTAGAACCCTTATCAACTTATCCACTAAATAAATCAATGTGGGACCTTCAAAATCCGAAACTATTTTGAAAATAAAGTAACATTTTGTAACTTTACAAGAGTGCCCCTCCTCTCCTCTTATAAAAGGCCCCCACCTCTACCTCCTTACCCACACTCCCAAAGCCTTTGGCTCGGCCAACCTCTGCACATTTTGTCTCTCCACTTCCATCTCTTACTCTTTGAAGCCTCAATTTGGGCAGACGTCTTCCCAAGGAAGCCTTTGAGCTCAAACCAAAGGGAGTTACCCGATTTTAAGGACGTTAAAGAAACGAACAAGACAAGTTGGACTTGAGGTAAGGGATCCTACTACTCTCTTTCTTTTTAAGTACACTCTTTTATGTCATTTCATTTAAAGCTCATATTTCTTGTTATTGGGATGTTATTTTATATTACTCTTACTGTAATTTTTATGTACATATGATGAGAGACCCTATTCTCTCTCATTAATCCATTTTGGAAGTTTTGAGTGGCGTCGTTAGGCTAGCGAATTCTCGTAAGAGATATATCCTCTCTCTTTCTTTTTAAGTACTCTCCATTATTTCACTTATTTTAATCTCTTATTTGATATGTTGAGGGATGTTCTTTTATATTCCTCTTTCTTTAAACTTTAAGTTTATGTGATGAGTGACCCTATTTCCTCTCATCAATCCATTTTGGAAGTTTTAAGTGGCGCTGTTAGGCTGCTGAGTTTTCGTAAGAGGTTTTTCATCTCACTTTTATTCCCGTGATATTTATGCTACATTGACACAATTCCCTTTGAGTGGTTTATGTAATGCCCATTATTACAATCCTTTTTTAATATAATTCCATTTATGGGTATTTACATATTCATTTTATGACCCTTCTTCTATGGGGTGTACGTTTCGAAAGTTACCCAACTCGGTAAGGGGGCCTTTCACCCTCCACTTTTTAAAAGACTTTGTTTTTTATGACTTTTAATTCACATACTATTATATTGGGATATGTTCTTATATATACTTATTGATGTAAATTTTATGTCCAAGTAATGATATTCCCTTTCTATCTCTCATCAACTCATTTTCTGAATTTTTGAAGTGACGCCGTTAGGCTGTCGAATTTTACCAAGGGAACTTTTTAACCCAATTTCGATTTCTTTGGGTTCAACATGTAGTTATTGAATATGTCATCCTTTGAATATTCTTGAATTAACTTTTATTGTTTTACACTTAATATCCAACTATATTGGGTGTATTTATATTTTTCACGCATAATTTTGAGATTGATTTATCCATAATTTAAGGATACCTTCTTTATAAGGGATTTCATTACATTTTACATCTCTATTGAGACTTCATTGTTATTATGCACCAATTCACTCTTATATGGTGTATATACTGTCCTTTGTAATATTATATCATGAATCCATTTATTCTCATGATATTATAAAGTTCTGATTAAATGTTATTCCTCAATTATTGTATTCAAGTGTCTCTAGTTTTGGTAAAAACCCCTTTAACCAAAATATCTCTTTAAATGTTTTAATCATTTGTTCTTATTAATATCCATGTTTTCAAAATGGATTTAAGGATTTATTTATATGGATATTAATGGTATAAAATGTTAAAATCTTTATGGTGGTATGGGAATTCGTCTCAATCTTCTTCCATTGAGGAATATTTTTTGTTTTATACAAAACCTTCTTTTATACGGTGTATAAACCCCTTTGACTTTTACGTTTATCGAAAAGGAATCTTTTTTATACGAAGCGTTTTACTAAACGAAAAAAGGGAATGTTTTGTCGTACGTATGCAGCGACAATGACTTCTCCACTACCGTGACCATTATTTGAGTTTCATCTTCCTCTACAAGCCATACCTTCTTTTTAAAAGAAAAATAAATACCATGTATTACTTTTCTTTTATTTTGTAATTGAAAATGGTTTTCATAATGTATTTATATCAATGTGTTGTATTGATATCTTGTGATTAAAAGGTAGAAATACTATGTTTCCTTTATACATGTTTTATGTGATACGATTATGTTGAGGTTCTTGGGCATTATTATGAAGACTGGTGGTTCTGTGATAAACTAAGGATGGGTGAGCCCGATATAGCTCTCCAATGCATTGGGAAACGTGAAGGAGTGAAACGTTAAAGTTTCTCCTAAGAGATTTATGGAATATACTGTGGTGGGTATTCCAAACGTAACCAAGAGGGTTACTCCCTATGTATGAATGTTATGAATTCCCCAAGTTACCTTTATGTCTTATGTTTTCTATTATTTATTCATGATTTTATGAGGTATGTTAAAGTGCCTATGTTTTATGGGTAAAGTATGATTTCATTCTTATGTATATATGAACTCATGTTTCCTTTCCATATTTTTTTAAAAACCCTTACTGAGCTTTTTATGCTCATCCCATGTTTTTGAAATGTTTTTCACAGGTCAAGGGAAATGTACATGATGTTATGATAGTGTCAAGGATGTGTCAATAAAGAATCCATGTTTTATTTTAAATATGTTTCCATTGATGGGAATGAAGAATACTATCTTTATGTAACCACTTTTTTTTATATGTGGAATGTAATGAAAGTTTTATGATCTAATTATCTAAAACTCTAAACCTGAAAAGATCCTCAATGTATAATCTTGTAATAACTCAAGATTAAGTAGGGCTTAAGGCTGGGGCCTTATAGTTGGTATCAGAGGTCGGTTTAGATAAATTTAGAGGTTAGGGTATTCTCTAAGCATAAGTAACAGTACCATAATGGATAGGATTTTACAAAGAGTCCTCGTTTTAGATAAAGTCAATGAGTAAGTATATCTTATTGGTTATCTCCCTCATTAGTACATGATGGTTTTGTTGATATAATCACAATGACATTTATGTTTTTAGTGAAATGATGTATCTAGCAGGCACCAAAGAGACAATAGGTTTGAAGGAAACTGTGGTGTTTCTCTGATTAAGATACTAGATAAAATGGAGGATTCAATGAGGAAACTCATGGTTTTTCTAAACCAAATATCAAGGATTCATGATCAACCACTTGAACCTTGGTATGTTCTGTAATGCATCATGTACGAGATGACCAATCGATGTAGAAGTTCAGGTAATAATTATAAGGGTAACCATTAGAGTTTATATGATCCTTACTTTTGAGGTAATTATGGGTTATTATATGATATGATGTAAAATGAAAGGCATCTGATAAACTTGAGGTTAAAATATGTTATGATCATTTTTGATGATTTTATCTCTTTTGGGGAATGATTTAAGAATTATATAGTTTTGGAAACCGGACAACATGTAGACCGTGTGACAACCCGTCGCGTCAGACAAAGCTGCGGGAATCGAACCCACAACCATAGTGTGACTGGTATTTATCGCCTACCACTGGACTATGTGAAGTCCCTGGTTAGTTTGACTTATTCTTTTTAGTTATATGATTTTATGAATTAAGAGTAAGTTTATTTTGGGTTATTTATGAAAATGATTATCCTATCATGAAGGATATGTGATTAGGTTAATTAATTTTCATTACGAGACTTTAGGAGCAACTGATGTTGTTTGGAGATAAATGTTACGATTTAACATGGAATACTATGTGACTAAATCCTTCAAATATTTGGGTTTCAATCTTAGATTGGTTTACTTTGAAGAATTTAATGGACAAATTGTTTATCAGATGGTCCTCGTTGAACTTTGGGTTTTGTTGGACAAATTTTGGAGATTAAGCATAGATTTTATTTTTAATGGGTTACACTTTTCTGGATTATCTGACCTTATACTAACCTTTTTAGTTTTGGTTTTGGTTAAAGCCTAAAGACATGGGATTTATAAAGTTCTCTTTGGTGGATTAGGTGATTCTCTAGAAGTTGTTTATAGTACTCTTAATTCGAACTAGTCTTCCTAAATACTCGTCTTTTGGAGAAAGTATGAGTCCGTGTATGAAATCTAGTAAATGTTGAAAGTAAACATGACAAGTAAGTATGTTTACTTATGTTTTAGCTAAGATCAAAAATAAATTCCTCAATAAAAATTAACTTAAAACAAAAATGTTGTCTAGTAACTTTTCCTACTGTGGAACCCAACACCGTTTAACCCATCACAATTTTGTGATTTTCTTATTGTCAACTTTCTCTTAAACATGTTTTCTATCACTCTCCATCAGAACATGACCCTATGTTTTCTCCTCCATGTCTATATTTTTCTACATGGAATCCTAGTATGGGTTAACTCTGGTGACCTTTGTACTTATCGTTCTTTATTTTAAAGTGATTGTTTTACCGACTCTTGTTCCGATGTGGGACATTCAAGGATGTTTCCAAGCTTAATTTTAAAAATTGTGAGGATGCAATTCCCAAAAGGGGGAAGGATGTAACACCACAGCTAAATAAATAATATGACATTTCCATATTTATCCATATTTGTGAATAAAATATTAATATGTCTTTAAAGGGGACTCTATGCTCGATGGCGTACCCAACACGCAACAACGAGTTTCTTGGGAATCTTACGTTGCACTCTAATAATAAAATAATATTATTTTAAATGGTAGTTAACATGTAGCCGTTTTATTGGCCGGAATGGATAGAATTAACTAAAATATGATTATATATGTTTTTAAATATTTTTACATTTATAAAATAAAAGATAAAGGCTTAAAATACGGAAAGAATTCAATATTAGGAGTATATGCCCTAATTTTCACTAAAGGTTCATTTATCTCCTTTTGATGGAGAAATGTAATTACATTTAGTTTTTTTCACTCTTATTCATTATATTGGAAAAAATAAAACTCTTCTTAAGAATCAGGACATCAATATTTACTTTCTGTAATGTTTTGGTATCTTTCCGATAAAGTTCATTTTTTTAATGAATAGTGTAAAATGTTGTATTTTAATTCAAAACCTATTTTTAATCTAATTTATTTATATGATTATATTATCTTATTAATTGGTTTTAAAGTGAAATTAGAATATATTTTTACTATTAAATCCAATAGTGGTCGTTAGAATTAATTTCACTTTGAAAGCAGACTTAAACTAGTGTCAATATTTTGATACTTATTGTTTCATAAAAACACGCTATTTGCTCTGACAGGGGGAATTAATTATTAAATTAATTAATGTGACTTATATGTTTTGGATTTTGTAAAATAGGCTTCATTTTTGAATTCGGAATATCAAATATATCTTAGGGTGATTTTTTGGGATTTTTCTGAAAAACATCAATTCTTGATGAATAGTGAAACCACTAAGTGGAACTTAAAAAAAATAATTTTTCCGTTTAAATAAAATTTTGCCATCTTTGAGTTTTGAATTTCAAAAATCCGATATACATGGTTGTTATTAAGAAGTAAAATGTGGTAAAATGTGATAAAAATAATTTTTTGGTGAATAGTAACTTATTAAGTTTTTAATCGCGATTAGAGGTAATTAGTGTAGTTTAACGTAAAAATAATGTTTTAATAATATGAAATGAACTTTACAAATGTCCTAACCTCATTGGATGTGTCACGGAAGACCAAGACAACCCATGGGTCAACTTGGGGACCCCATGAAGCCACTTTGGTTGGAAAATGACATTAATATATTTTTATTTAAAGTTTATGTGAAAATGAGACAAACATGAAATGTTTTACTAAAACAATTTTTACACGGGGTTATACAAATCTTATTTTTGACTATAAATATTAATTGGAAAGATAAAAATATTTCCTACATCATAGTATTTTTTTTATAATTTTTGGACATTAAATAAATTAAATTATTTATGACATCATGATGATGCAGCGATAACCTCATTATTTAACGATTTAAATAAAATGGAAATATAATGTCATATCTAAGAACTACACATCTCAAAAACCTATTGGATGAGTGGATTGTGAACCCTTTTCACCTTATACTGGAAATAAATTAATGTGGGACCTTTAAAATCCGAAACTCTTTTGAAAATAAAGTAACATTTTGTAACTTTACAAGAGTGCCACTCCTCTCCTCTTATAAAAGGCCCCCACCTCTACCTCCTTACCCACACATCCAAAGCCTTTGGCTCGGCCAACCTCTTCCCATTTTGTCTCTCCACATCCCTCTATTACTCCTTGAAGCCTCACTTTGGGCATAAGTCTTACCAAGGAAGCCTTTGAGATCAAACCAAAGGGAGTTACCCGATATTATGGACGTTAAAGAAACGAACAAGACAAGTTGGACTTGAGGTAAGGGATCCTACTCCTCTCTTTCTTTTTAAGTACACTCTTTTATGTCATTCCTTTTAAAGATCATATTTCTTGTTATTGGGATGTTATTTTATATTACTCGTACTGTAATTTTTATGTACATATGATGAGAGACCCTATTCTCTCTCATTAATCCATTTTGGAAGTTTTGAGTGGCGCCGTTAAGCTGACAAATTTTCGTAAGAGATCTAACCTCTCTCTTTCTTAAAAAGTACTCTCGTTTATGTCACTTCTTTTAAGCTCTTATTTGAAATGTTGAGGGATGTTATTTTATATTATGATTTATTTAAACTTTAAGTTGATGTGATGAGAGACCCTATTTCCTCTCATCAATCAATTTTGGAAGTTTTAAGTGACGCTGTTAGGATGCTGAGTTTTCGTAAGAGATTTTTCATCTCACTTTTATTCCCGTGAGATTTATTCTACATTGCCACAATTTACATTGAGTGGTTTATGTAATTCCCATTATTACACTCCTTTTGTAATATAATTCCATTTATGGGTATTTACATATTCATTGTATGACCCTTCTTCCATGGGGTGTACGTTTCGAAAGTTACCCAACTCGGTAAGGGGACCATTCACCCTCCTCTTTTTAAAAGACTTCGTTTGTTAGGCATTTTAATTCACATACTATTATATTGGGATATGTTCTTCTATATCCTTATTGATGTAAACTTTATGTCCATGTAATGATATTCTCTTTCTATATCTCATCAACTCATTTTCTGAATTTTTGAAGTGACGCCGTTAGGCTGTTAAATTTTACTAAGGGAACTTTTTAACCCAATTTCGATTTCTTTGGGTTCAACATGTAGTTATTTAATATTTCATCCTTTGAATATGTGTGAATGACATTTTATTGTTTTAAACTTAATATCCAACTATATTGGGTGTATTTATATTTGTCACACATAATTTTGAGATTGATTTATCCTTAATTTAAGGATACCTTTTTTATAAGGGATTTCATCACAATTAACATCTCTATTGAGACTTCATTGTTGTTATGCACCAATTCACTCTTATATGGTGTATATAATGTCCTTGGGAATATTATATCATGAATCCATTTATTCTCATGATATTATAAAGTTCTGATTAAATTTTTTCCCTCAATTATTGTATTCAAGTGTCTCTAATTTTGGTAAAAACCCCTTTAACCAAAATATCGCTTTAAATGTTTTAATGATTTGTTCTTATTAATATCCATGTTTTCAAAATGGTTTTGAGGATTTATTTATATGGATATTAATGGTTTAAAATGTTAAAAGCTTTAAGGTGGTATGGTAATTGGTCTCAATCTTCTTTCATTGAGGCATATTTTTCTTTTATAAAAAACCTTATTTTATACAGTGTATAAACTCCTTTGACTTTTACGTTTATCAAAAATTAATATTTTTTATACGAAGCGTTTTACTAAACGACAAAAGGGAATGTTTTGTCGTACGTATGCGGTGAAAATGACTTCTCCGCCGCCGTGATCATTATTTGAGTTTCGGCTTCCTCTACAAGCCATACCTCCTTTTTAAAAGAAAAATAAATACCATGTTTTACTTTTCTTTTATTTTGGTATTGAAAATGGTTTTCATAATGTATTTATATCAATGTATTTTATTGATATCTTGTGATTGAAAGGTGGAAATGTTATGTTTCCTTTATGCATGTTTTATGTGATACGATTATGTTGAGGTTCTTGGGCATTATTATGAGGATGGGTGGTTCCGTGATAAACTAAGGGTTGGTGAGCCCAATATAGGTCTCCAATGCATTGGTTAACACGAAGGAGTGAAACGTTATGGTTTCTCCGAAGAGATTTATGGAATATACTGTGATGGGTATTCCAAACGTAACCAAGAGGGTTACTCCCTACGTAAGAATGTTATTATTGCCTCAAGTTACCTTTATGTCTTATGATTTCTATGATTTATTCATGATTTGATGAGGTATATTAAAGTGCCTATGTTTTATAGGTAAAGTATGATTTCATTATTATGTATATATGAACTCATGTTTCCTTTCCATATTTTTATAACCCTTACTGAGCTTTTTATGCTCATCCCATGTTTTTTAAATGTTTTTCATAGGTCAAGGGAAAGGAACATGATGTGATGATAGTGTCAAGGATGTTCCAAGAAAGAATCCATGTTTTATTTTAGATATGTTTCCATTGATTGGAATGAAGAATACTATCTTTATGTAACCACTTTTTTTTATATGTTGAATGTAATGAAGGTTTTATGATCTAATTCTCTAAAACTCTAATCCCGAAAAGATCCTCAATGTATAATCATGTAATAACTCAAGATTAAGTAGGGTTTAAGGTTGGGGCCTAATAATCATTCCTAGAATATTAACCTAATAATTATAACGTGAAGATCAAATGAAGGATTCTATCAACTAGTTAAACATAGTTACACATTTCTATAAAAAAAATTGGGTCATTCTAACTCCCAAAATAAATTTAAAGGAAAACAACATGCATTTTTAATCCTCGGTAACACATGTAATTAATATCCTCAAATACATCCAACTGATGAAAAACTAGTAAATTCATTTAGAAGTAAAATTTATGAAAAATTTATATAATATACATGAAACAGTTCAAAATTGAAAAACCATATATGAAAAAAAAGAAGTCTATATTATAGTTGTAAAACTAAAATTGTTTAATTTTAGAATAAATTTTACCCCAACGTGAATTTTAAAAAATTATTTACGAAAGTTTTTTAATCACAAAATAGAATAAAAAAAGAAAAAAATCGAAAAAATATTATTGCATAACCTTTTTCAAATCTGGAATATTTTTATAAAATCAAAAAAATCCAAAAAATTATATATTATTTAAATAACTTGATAATCCAAAACATTATCATGAAACCTTATCACAAGTGGACTAGAAGACAAATCATTAAACCTCCACGAAGAGAAACATTTATAGTATGAAAAAATCATGTCACATACATGAAAATGATACGATTTTTTTATCAACTAATGATCTAATAACATTAAAAAAAACTAGTTACATCATGTGCTAAAACCCTATAATTTTGATTTATATGCAACAATGATGAAAAAATACTATCTAAAACATAATCATATACCACATTTTAGGAAAATATATTACATGTTTAGTATTATTAGAATAATAAATCTATTACTAAATAATAATTCTCAATTAATGAAAATATTCAATATGAGAAATTGATATATCAAAATTCTAAACACGATTTCATTAATAAGTACATAAATTTCTTATGAATTTCAATAGAGATAAAATATTACATAGGCCTTCCATTTTCAAAATATTTAAAATTTTACATTCCATTATTTTAATTATAATAAACATTTGTGACATAATATGATAATATTTAAATAAAACAACTATTCCTGTTGAAATGTTATTAAATAAGCTATATAAATAAAAATTTATTGTATTTGAAATCAGTTTATCTACGAATGGGGGATATAAAAAGTATAAATTATTAAATATATATATATAAATCATTCCATTAAAAAATAAAATACCATTATAAAACAACCAATCAAACATGTATAAAAATATTTTAAAAATAGTCATGGAATACTAATTAAGTAATTAAAATATTAATCATTCATATATATTATTTAGTATGAGTTCTAAAATTATTAAAAAAATAGTAAATATCATTATATATGATAAAAATTTAACATACTAAATAAATATGGACACTTTATTAATTTAATTTAAAAATACACTCACATTCCATGTTCCTTTATATATCAAATAAATGGAAATAATTGTCATCCCATGGGTACAAAAAAAATAATCTATACTAGTAATAGTCCTAAAACAACAAATATTCAAAATATATTATGTCATATTTTAATAAAACATTTCATATATGTTATGCATTTTATCCTTAATATAAAATGTTATCACTTCAATAACAATAAATGAAATGTGTCATAATTTATCAAATCATCGTAATAAAAATATCACATATATTATTAAATCCTTGTCTGAGGTGTTTTTTATAATGGAAACTACATATTAGACATCTTTTAATACTACAATGTGTTGGTAACTGCAAACCATGAAGTTATTCAAAACATTATACATATATGAACCATCCAATTGACATGAATTGCATCATACATAATTTACTTAATCCTTTTTATGCTATATATTTCAAGTCCCATTAAATCCAATGTACATGACTACTATTTAAAATGATTTACTCTACGAAAAAGAAACAAATTTTAATATCTCAACCCCATCCTATTGTATTATGATTTAAAATAACACAACTAGACTGAAGTGACCCATTATTGATGAAAAATGATGCAAGTAAATTCCATGGGCATGCAAAATTTTATGTGATAATTTTTCCTTATATAAGAAACTCATAGAAAGAAAATAACAATAAAATATTAATAAAAATGTTCTATGATAAATCAAAAAAACATGTTGATATTAAAAAAATAAATTATGAGATGAAACATATTTGAAATATTTGAACAATTATATAAAATCCCATGAATAAAAGTACACAAAGGAATAAATATGGAATAGTAATGACTCCACCGTAACACAATATCAGATATGCATCACCTAATGGACACGAAAACATCATCATGATTCTCCCCATGAAATGTATGAAATATTAAGTATACTAGTATACTAATTAAAAAATTAAACATCGTTAAAAAAGATCATATGTATGTTTTTTTATATATCGATTTGTTAATAAATCCTCCAAATGATTCCCATACACAACGATATGATATGAAAAGTCATATTATAATAAATACAATAATATACCATCACAATAAGTGGTTTACAATAACACCTTGGTTCGTAGGATGTAAATTCGACCCAAAAACTATTTGTTTATAACTAATATATTGTTTTTTAATTTATTAATAGTAATTGAAAATCATTAGGAATCAAGTCATAAAATATAAGGATGAAAATTAGAATACATTATTCCTTAATTATAATAAATTTAAAAAATAACATGTCAAATAATATTAATTATTATGAGTGTTTATATACCATAAAAATACAGAAATTACTAATTGAAAAAAATTAAAAGAGTAATATCATTATTATTATCATCTCCCCATGATTTTCATTTCCTGTAAGAATCAGTAGAAGTACTAGATGACTGAGGATGTAAAATAATATCATTAATGGATAAATCATGATATTGGGAGTAAGAAAAAATTCATATAAATCATATGTGTGAATATAAGAGGAATATAATGGTTAAAAATTATTTTGATTGGACTAATTAAGAGATTATAAAAAATACCTCACCCTCAAATAAATAATTTCTTATTTTTGACACTCATTTCATGTTTAACAGTTTCCTTAAAACTATATTTATATTTTTAGAAATTAATGTCTCATCACTATTAAAGACATCATTCTCACATCCCATTCATTATCACCCTCATAATTAAGCTTTCCCTTAAAACTATTACATGATTTACGCTCATATCATTATATTCCACTTTATTTTTTTTCTAGAAACATGTTATTATTGAAATCCATTTTTTATGGAATCTTTCAAGAGATATATAATGTTCTGAATGTTAGTTAAATCACTTTCCATTAAATTTTTCGAATATTTCACCATTTCATATTATATTTTACAAATAATATATTATTTCATCAATATTTAGATTTTAAAAAAAATTATTTTTATTTTGGGAATTAACAATAAACACCTCATCTATTTTTATAGGAAATAAAAAATCAATTATGAAAATGTGAAGACAAAAAACATCATGACATGAGAAGATATTTTTAATTAGCGACATAAAATTTGTGTAATTATATGTAATTTAATTTTAAAGTATGATACATTTAATTATTTCTTGTTTTTTAAAATAATATTCATTATTATATTTTTCTCCCATTTGAGATTAATGAAATCATCATCCATGCGTAAGTGTAAAAAAATGCCTCCATTAAATAGTATATTCAATTTTCAAATTACACCTTTATGTATTCTAATTATACATAACTGATGAAAATATATAGTTTATATGAGTAAAAAATATTATAAATATGATTAATTATTGATACCCCACAAGTTATTTTTCTTTTTTAGTTAATCCATATTTTTTTATAATTGATCGATAAAAAATTCATCACTGATTTTATTTTTGTTAATAATGAATAATATATCATATAATGGGGTTATAATGTCAATTTCTATTAAAAAAATAATAATTCTTGTAGATTTTATATCCTTTATATGATAAAAATGGTATGAATTAATGGGTAATTTAATTTGAATCCTTAGTTTTTTTATATATAATTAATATTTCTACCAAATAATGGAAAATTATGCGATAAAAACTGTAAAACTCATATAAATTATCATAATTATTTAAAAATATATAAATTTTGAGGAAGAACATTATGAAATGGAGTATTTTAAAATTAACGTTTGTTTACTAAATGATTGTGTATGTTGGTTTATTAATGAAATATAAAAAGGTGTTTTATTGATTGAAATTTTTTCTTTAGTCAAAACCACTCTTCTTCGATTGTAAATATTATTGATTGATATTTCATACCATATGATGATTCATTGTGGAGTATAAATCATATTTTAATTGGAAATTAATTTTTACGCATGTCAATTATTCAATTATGAATATATTCATTCATAAAAAAATAAATTTTGTTTTAAAAAAGATCTCGTTTATTTATTAATTTTTTTCCATGTGATTATTTTTACATGCGACCGATGATCTCCATTACCTATTTTATTATGATGTTCTTTTTTTCTCTAAATAATGTAATTTATTGTTTATATATTTTTTTGGATAATGTCTTCAATTAGTTATGATGAATGATATATATTTTTATAATTCATGTTGGGATTCTATTATTTTTTGAATAGGGATATATATATCAAATATTTGTAAAAAAATATGAACATGAAATTTGACCTCAAGGATACTAAACCTTCCATTCATGGAATTGTTTGATTAATTTTATAGGATTAAATTTTCAAATAAATAATATTTAGTAAAATAAAGGAATATTTTTCTTAATACTATATAGTTGGTATCTATGAAGGGGGATTAATTTTTTAAGGAATATTTTTTTATTTCTTATGGTTAATAATAAAAAATTAATTATTAGACTAGGGATAATTATAATTGATAATATTAATTATACAATAACATTCCACTGTTTTGGTGAAATATAGATTATATGGTTATCCTAGAAATTACATTCCTAATCGAAAATATAAGGGAATGAATGTAATGAAATACATTTAACTAGGTGAAATAAAATGTTAAGGTCCATTATTTGTTTTAAATCAATCATCACCTATTGAATATTATGTATCCTTAACTATATACATGGGTTTTCACTCCCATGTAAAATGGTTTGGTTAATTTATAATCTATTTACTAAATATTATAAAATATTTGAATATTTTAACTATTCTTAAAGAAAATTTACCATTGATAACCAATATAGAAATCCTAGATATTTGAAACGAAGGACACATAAATCAATAATGATTTACTTGTTATTTTATTATAGAAATGTATTTATGGTTATTTTATTAATATCATAACCCATTTCAATTATTTAATTACCGGACGGGACCAGGTGGGACTGATTATAAAATAGATGTAGAAAACAATAAAATAATGATATGAATAATGGACTAATATGATAGAAAATATATTAAAACATGTGATGAATTTTTTTTAATACATTATAGGGAAAAACATGAACCTTTTCCGGTTTCATGTGACACCATGGATGAAATAACTTATTATAGTGTATTTCATGTGAAATAATACACACTTTATTATTGGATATTTCAAATAAATAATTTATGGACAAAAAAATAGTGATAGATAAAACATTTTCTCTTATCCAATGGTGTAGTAATGAAGAATAAATTTTTAGAGTTTATCATCTTGATGTTTATGAAGACCAATTGAATGATATAATTAATGGAAAAATATAGAAAGTATTCGAATATAATAGGATTTTTAGCTATGAAAATTCTTATCATTGTGAACATAAAGTGTATATTTAAGTATTGGAAATTATCATTATTCTATAGAAAATAATATGAATATGTAAATTCTAGAAAAGAATTAAAATTATCAATATGTAATTGTATTGAAACTTCCAAATTACCATAAATATTGGATAAGTCACCTGGGAAATTTTCTAAAAGAAAATAAGAAATGATTCATGTGAGGAAAGTGTATCTATATTGATCCTAAAAATATTACATGAATGAAGAGTCAAAATTATTAAATTATGGAAAAGTGTAAAATTTATAAAATTCATTTATATCGTAAAATATCAAAATAGATTCTGTATCTTAATGGAAAATGATAATAGTAGATAGGAGAGAGATCCATGTAAATATGATGTGGGATGATCTTTTACAAAGGCCAACATTAAATTTTATCATTATAACTTTGATACAATTAACTTCCACTGTATTATTGTTTAGTGATATTATTATTAATTCTATTTTTCATTTTATGTTTTGGAATTTTTGTACGAAAAATTAATCTAAATATTGATGATACAATTATTTAGAAATCTTAATTTTTTGTTATTTTCAATTTTGAATCTTCTGGGAATAAGCCAAGTGAAACAATATTACACATTTCCTACATGAATTAATTAAACAATTTGTTATATCTACAAATAGGAAAAATATTGAAAATAAGGAAATCCCGTGAAATGAATTTTTTCTATCAATGAATATATTATTATGAAAAAAATATTGAAAAATATTACATAATTTATGTCTTGGAACTTATGAATACAATACTCATTATCAAAATAGTAATATAATAAATCATTATTTTTAATTAACCCAGTATTTAGAGTTTGATATGTTTAACTTTAATGTTAGGCTGATATATCATTAATAATTACATAATGATTTATCTCTATAATTTATATTCCCATATAAATTCTAATTCTATTTAAAAAAATATTATGATGAAATTTATTTATGGGTGGGATAATTAAACTTCATACGTTATGGGGAACCATGTTCATTCAATAATAATTATGTTTATAATTCTGAATTTTTTTAATAAAATTTAAATTTATTAGGTAAAAAATCAGACATGATTAGGATTAAGAAAAGAACACAAAATTATTTCATAGTATAATAAAAAAAGAACATAATACAACATATTACATATCATATATTATTACAAAAATGAAATATAAAAAATGAAAAATGGGTTAAAAAATTTAAATGTGTTATTCCTTTAGAAATATCACCTCCCCTACCCCACTATAGCTTTTAAGAATCACTATTTTTATATCGAGACAGAAACCGAGAACCAATACCACCAAAGAATAAGGCATGTTGTTTGGTCTAAAATTAAAACCTTAAAATTGATACATGTAAATTAAATAATATTAGTATTGTTATATATATAGAATTAAATTCAAGTCATTGAAATAATGTTTGCTATAAAATAGTGGTTTAAAATATTTTCATTGAAAATATTGTTATTATAAATATTTTTTTGGATATATGTAAAATTGGTATTATGGAGTTGTATAATTATATTATTAATAATGATCGAAGTCTCTTATATATATCATAAAATTAAAAAAGTCTGAAAGAAGGAAACTTATATTTATTGCAAACAAAATTTTAAATAAGATCATGAGAATGAAATCTATAACTGAAGTCTCCCTCCGCATTAACTCCATTATTAGAAAGACCATCACAAAGATAGTTGGATTCTCGATATGTGTGAGTGATAATGTAGTTCATATTATAGAGCTTGTCTATGCAATTGACTGATTTTATTGTCAACCTCCTTAAAAGATGAGACATTCCCTATCTTATCACATCAACAACAGTAGTAGAGTCACACTCAAACAAAACATTTTTCCAATTGTATTGATTGTAAAGGTCAACTACCTATATAATTACCATCATCTTCTCCTCAAGAGAAGAATAATTACCGAAAGATCCATGATGGTACTCCACAACATCACCGCTATGATTTCTATAGACAATTCCATATTTTGATGGTCCTGGATTTTCCCACGAGCCACGGTATATGTTACACATAAACCATACTAGAAAATGAGGTAACTAGAAGACCTTGAACTTTCCACACGGTTGGGGGATCTTACCATATAGGTTCAGATATCTCAAGGTGGGAAGGTCCCTTACCGAGTAAGGGTAGGATTCGACATGCAGTAGGTACATGTTTTCGATAGTTGCGACAACATCAGTGATAGTAGGTCTCGGTCCAATCATATACTAGATATACACTACCTTTTTCTGGTCATGACAAAGTTTGTGAAAAACCTATGAACATGCAACTCTAAATAGGGAAGTGAGTTACTTTGAAAACTGAATGTTAAGAATGTTAAGCAGGAAATTCAGAATAGAGGCATCTTGGGGAAAATGAACATAAAAAATATCAAAGATATCCCCCCATTGAGATAAAGAATTTCTGCAACTCAAAAAAGGTTATTTATATCTTCCTGATGATGAAGGAACATTACACATTTAGAACAATGTT
Organism: Viscum album; assembly: GCA_963277665.1. NCBI lineage: Eukaryota > Viridiplantae > Streptophyta > Magnoliopsida > Santalales > Viscaceae > Viscum > Viscum album. The sequence continues at coordinate 955,838,278 of OY728130.1, read as the reverse complement.
AAATGCCAACACATCGATTATTTTCATCCACTGGAATTTTATTTAGAGAGATCTACCAAAGCAATGTAAACCTAGAAGGGAGGATACAATTTTTTTAATGTTCCAATCCATTTGCCGCCCCCTTATAAGAGATGAATATAAAATTATTTGGAGTCATTTTTCTCATTTTATGATTCCTCCGATATGATCATATCTTCCTAGTTGAAGAAATCATGGATTTTAACAATAAAGATTATTTCATCCGGTAACATATCCATGTTTTATAGTTTCTCCATAATCGAGCTGTTCTGATTAAAGTCATGATCCAAAGAGCTATTCATGTCCACCAAAGGCCGTCCAATCCATCGAGTATTCCATAAGTTAAGATTTGAGTTCACACTAACAAGCTACTGAGTGTGTGAAGAGAGTTTCTGGAAAATAGTTCTCAACATTAGTTGTGCAAAAATATTAAAACAATATATATATTTATTAGTTACAAATAAATATTATTATTATTGTTATAAAAATATTAGATGATTTATATATATAATTCAAATAATTATTTAAATATCTATGATATAGAGAAGTTATGTTTTAGCATTCAAATAATTAATTTTAATGATATTTCTTATTGAATATTTTGTATAAGTGTAGTATTTACTTTTTTTAATAATCTATTTTGATACATACTCAATTAAATTTCATATTATATTTAATTGAATTTTTTTAAAAGATTTATAAAATAATAACTAAAATATTAAATTTATTAAAATAGAAATTGATATTAAATAGTACTAAAACCAGATAAGGCATAAAAATATCAATTTTTAACCAAATTGGCGTCTCAATATATTTTTTATTATCATTAAAAAACTAAATATATAATATTATAAAAATAATTTATTTAATCAATATTTTTACTTTTATTTATAATTTTATCACAAAAATGTAATTAAGATTTATATTTTCCATAAAAATAACCTTTTAAGTGATTACGGAAATACATAGATACAAATACATTTATTGATTTATTATTATATAATAATAAAAAGTAATTTTATGATACATTTTTCCTAAAAAAAATACGTTCTTCACATTTTTTATTTCAAATTTTCATATATTTACAATGTTCTAGAAATCAAAAATTTATATTTTATAACTCGTGTAATATTTTTCTCAAAATTTTATTTAATAAAGTATATATTATATGTATGTATATTATATTAAAATTAATTACTGTACCATTTATACAATAAATAATAAATAATCTGATTTTATATTATTAATAACTTGTTATAAATAATCTAATAAGAACCACATTATTTTTTGTCATAATGATTTCGTTGTATTATGTAAAACCTAGTATAAATAGTACTTCGTTGTATGAAAAATTTAAAATTTCAATTATTGTAGGCCATAAAATATGGTAAAAAATGATTATAATTAATTTTTTTAGAAATTACTAACTTTATCACACTATCCACCCAATTATCATATTTTTTTTGAGTTACATGAGAATGTTAACTTTCCATCCACTTATATAATGGTGAAAGTTTTATTAAAATTTTATTATAAAAACTTCTATAAGTTCCCACTCATGAAACATTCAATACAATTGTAAAAATGTGTTATCCTTTTGAAAATAATCCATCATTATGTATCCTAGTGTCCAATTCCATTATCATAAGATTATGGTTACACGATATTATCCTAATCTATCTATTTCCAAATAATCATCCCATAAAATATCATATTTCTCAATGAATGTTTTATGATTTCACTGAAATATATTCCTCATAAATTTTATTAAATTAATTTTAATTCCCAATATTATATAACTATGAAATTATTTGTTAATTACTCTATTTATTTATTCTGTAAATAAACACTTAACACCACACCCCTTCCACTTAAGAATATCACAAACATTAATTTTGTGCATATATGTATTAACACATATGTATCATAAAGAGAATAATTTCTTCAGCCTCATATAGTTGGTATTGATAATGAAATTAATATATAAGTATTATATTCATAACATTATATAGGTCTTTAATATAATATAAATACTAGTCCTTTTTCTTATTCTATGGAAATAAATCATCACCCAAGATTACTTAATCACCTCTTCCAAATTAAATTTCTTCTTCCACCTAGTCATTCATTTTTGTTTCCAGAAAAAATTAATTAATAATGTACCCTATCCATACTGTGATGATATTATAAATCTGGTACAACTATATTCATTATTATATCCATGCTATGAATGACAATGTAGCTATACCTGCATATGTACGGATTATCATCTCCATGTCGTGGTGTAGTTTGTTATTCAACAATACATTATTTGCATGGGAATAATAATGAGAATAAATAATTAAAATAATGAATATAACATAGTAATTAATATTTATATATAATATTCCATCCAATTAAACATCATTTCACCATCAATATAATGATATTATCGCTCGTGTGTACGTAGGGATTACCATCTCCACGACGTGATGATATTCATATTCAACGATCAGCATTCAAGATTTTTTATAAAAATGAATACATTGATTAATTATGAGGTATATGAAATATTTTCTCTACTATAATAATATATATTTATGTAGATAAATATATGTTGTTTAATACTTCTATATTATACGATAGGAAAACGAAAACAACGTTCATGCGTGCGTACGGACTACTGTTTCCATGAATGGTGTTTTCAATTCATATATATATATCTATTATACATATTTTAATTATAAATAAATATGATTTATAAATCATGTTTTATATTCTAGATGTATGTAAATCATGACCTATTTGATATGATTAGGAACAACAAGTTAAAACACAAACAATAAAGAAAGCGATTATTACCCAAAATGTAACTTTAAAATGGAAATAATTATTAAATAGTTAATATAAAGCAATAAATGAATCATATATGAAATCAGAAATATGAATATGGTTCTAGTGTAATTTAATAACATACTATGGTCATTATAAAAGATTCTAAACATACCATTGATGAAATGAATGTACTAGGTAAGGGTAAATTCATCAATCTAATTATTATCTGAGATTACTAATGTTTAAATATTTAATGGTACATTTATATCATCCATGTAAATGTTTTAAAAAAAAATTGAAAATTAATATTTTAAGGTTTTATGGGAGGGACTCTTTAGCAAGAACATCATTTTAAATGTTTTAATTATTTATTTTTAAAATATTTTTAATTAATTTTATTGTTTTAAAAATTATTTTAAAGGGTTACTTAATTGGACATGGATGTTTTAAAGTGATAATTACTTTCAATAGATTCAAAGTGGTATGGGACACATTGATTCAGAAATAAATTTTAAATGAAATCCTTTATAAATGCGTGAATTTCAAATTATTTCACAAAAAGGTATATTTCTCTCAAAGAGTTTTACTGATCATTTTCAATAAAGACAACACCCTTTGGTAGATATTGATCTTGATTATGGTGGATTTATAATAATCAATTTTCCATATTTTATTAAAGGGGTTATAATATATTTGAATGTGGATGTGTTATTTTTATACCACTCATTTTTTATGGTTAATGTATTGACATTTAATATGCGAGTTTTAATACGAATGTTTATGTTATGTTTAAACATTTCCATATGTGGAATGCATTAGACTTAGTAAATGACGGGTGCTTCCCACTATTGCTTCTTGATGCATAGGTATGTATCATGAGACAAACTGGTGTCCTCACACAAGGCCTTCAAAAAATTTATATTTTTAGTCTTAGCACAAGGTCTTGACTATGTGGTTATGATATCTAGAATTATGAAATCCATCATTATGAAATTATCTATTGATACTAAATGTGATTATTCTACTAATAGAATATCCATGTGAATAAGTAAATGGTACGATTTGATTTTTCTTTTCCATATTATTATGAAATTTATTTTTAAATGGATTTTGTTTTAGTATTATATATTTACTTAATTGTTTATGCTTATTTAGGATAGTTTCTACTACATTGTTATCCTTATTGAGCATATGGGCTCACCCCTTTCCTATGTTTTATTTTCCCCGGATTCCAATAACAATACTATGATTGATTTGCAGGGTTAAGCTAATGGAATTATGTTGTTCTAAAAGTATTATTTATACTATGTGTTTTGTTAGAATGGGTAATGTAATATCCATGTATGTAATATATTTTATAAGAATTCTAAACTATTCGGTCTTTTGGGACTTGATATCTTGTGATCAAGACAATGTATTTAAATAAATCACCAGCCTCTGGAATCTAGGGTTGGTGTGTTACAGAACCAAAATATTACCAAAATTTAAATTAAATAAATTTGTGAATTTTATTTTTAATGATCAAAATCACAAATATTTTTTTGAAATTTGGATTCAGTGAGAATCCTAATACCTAAATATGGGTCTTTTTATAGAAAATTTCAATGAATCCATATATCCATGATCTTATCTCTTATATTATTATAGATATTATGGAAAAAACTAAAAAATAATAATTGATAATATATCCATGCGTTAAAGGTAAAATTTCATTTTTGTCTTCTGTGAAAATAACAATATTACTAATGATAAGTAGATAAATAATTATCACATTTTATTACTATGTCATAATTGAAATGATCCAATGAAATCAATCTCTAAACAGTATGGTATCTCCAATATTTCATCTTATAATCCTAGTGTTATAGTTGAATTATGGGAGACTGATAATAACTGATGGGGGATAGAAATAAAAATTTAAAATTGGAAATATATAATTTAGTGCGTGGATTTTAAATTCACATTATGAAATCATTCATTAACATGTACTCAAAAAACACAGTATCTCATTATTATTATCCATACAATGCAACCACACCTTAAATTAAAATTCATTCCATTAAAAACCCCAATTCATATTATAATAATATCTACAAAGAATTAATTCATTCCATTAATGTAATTCCTCTTCATGATGAAATTTTGATTACAAATTACAATTCACCCACTACATTTTTCTCTAAACACATCCCAATTTTAATATCATCATCCCTTAAAATAACTTAGACAAAAAAATCTCAAACTAGGGGTATAACATTTTAGGATAATTTAAATATATGAGATATTTGTGGTTACCTTGTCAATGAGTCTGGAATAGGAGATGAAAACATATCAAATAGGTTTCAGGATGTGAAATTATGAGATGATTTCTTAAATTCAAGGGTTGATTACGTTTTATAAAATATTTATCATATTATGAATTATTAATGAGAATTTGAAATAGGTAAACAATTTTATGAAAATAATAGTGATATATAAATATAAGTGTGAAAAAATAAGATGAACATATTCTTATAGAAGAATGAAGAATGTGAAAAACCATTTTAGATCTCACTTACTCTTCGGAATACATATGGATTGTGAAATATTTATTGGTAATAAAGATTATGACCTTGAAAATCTGTTGGAAGATGGCCATAGTGAATTTTTGATGATGATAATGACTATTATTCATATAAGGATCATTGAACATGATGATGGAGATTAATGGTGGGGTCAAGATGAAGTAATTAAATGTATTTTTATTTTATAAGTATCATAAATGGCTAGGTGATGTATAAAATGTGTTTTTATGAAAGAAAGACATAATTCTATTGATGTTTAGGGACATGGGTAATAAAACAACATTGCCAGTGCACATGGTGATTTTGAAGAAGAACATATGTAACATAGATCATGGATTATAGTTGTGGTAGAGAAGGATATTCCCAACTATTGATTATAGGGATATTCATTATCATGGTATTCCTAATGGTCGGCACCAAATAACATATGCTTCATGATGTGTCCAATATAGTGTTGTTAGATGTTATAAGGCTTATTATGTTTATTTAAAACCTAATAGACAAAAATTGTTAGATAATGATTTACCATTCCATTACACATCTCATGTTAAGTGAATCATTTGGAGTGATTCTATTACACACCCTATAGAAGACCCATATAAAATTTATTTTACATAATTGAATGATTGAATTTGTCAAAATGACCATCCAAAAAATACAATAATATTTTGATCTGAGGGGTCATTGTTTTTTGTTAGATGATGGAAGTAGAGGTATATATTTCTATAGTAGATTATGAAATAACCAACATGTATAGGAGAGTTTTGTGTTAATGGGAAATTAGGAAAAATAATAAAAATTCCATAGTGAAATTATTTTATGGAAAGTCAGGTTGGTGCGTATTTTGTTTTTTTATGTAATAAATATTGAATATTCTGTTAGAGATAATGCATGAAATATTTTTAATTGGTTTCATAATAATGCCCAAACATTTCATGTTAAAAATGAGGATGAATTTTAAATTGATAATATTGACTTATAAAAAAATAAAATGGAGATTTAATTATTTGTTACTCTGGGCATTGTAATTTCCCAAAATTAGTTATATTTTATAGTGGATTGAAAAATAATGGAGGATTTTTTAAAGAACTTTATAAATTATTTGATTTGTAACATTGTTTCATATAGTGGAAAAATTAAAATTTTCAACAGATAATATTACAGTAGTTTATAATTAATCATTTCAATAGAAATGAGAAACATTTAAATATTGAAACAAATATGTGAATGATACAGATATGTATTTATAGAATGTGTGTTGAAAAGTACAGGAAGGTGTTGAAATATTCTGAAGGATTAGCTTTGTGGGATTGCCATAGAAGATGAATATATACACATTGATAAAATTAAATAATTTTCTACTGTTTATGAATCTTATTTTTCAATATAATTTGTAATTGTGATCATTTTAACAACATTAACTAGAGGATGGTTGATGTTAGTGGGAAAAGAGTTACCATTAAAGAGAGGTGGGAATTTTTTTATCTGAATGATCTAGGGAATGAGGCATGGTTATCCTATATTGAACCTTATATGATTTTTTTATAAAATTTACTTCTTCTTTCATTAACAAAAAATCTATTTCACCCAAAATGGTGTTTTCATGTGATGGTGATGAAGGTAAATTTTCATGTCCCTCTATATATTACACATGGACACAAAAATATAGTATGATGATTCTTAATAACATTGGTAAGCAATGGATGATCAAGTGAGTTGAATCATATAAATATCCATGATAATAATAATTGTATGTTTCCTTTATAGATGATTAGTGAAAGTCCATTTTGTTGTTTTTACTGCAAAAACATTTCATACCCTCATTCAACCCCTCTGAATGTAATATCACCCTATAAACCATATTAAGTTTTAATATGTTGTGTTGATATATATGTTCATTATTCATATAATAAATATTTTTTTGGACTTGATGTGATGTTTTTTGAGTCAAATTGAATATTTATAGATATATCCATTGTATGAATCAATTAATTTCAATAAATTGAAATTAGGTTTTAATTCCCTCAAGGAATATTGACTTGGAATAATATGGGATTTTTTGATGAAATAATTAGTATAAAAATATATATTTGAGTAATTTATAAAGAATTATAATGAAAATTTGATAGTAATGACTTATTATTAATGGAAATAATTATTTCTCTTAAGGATGAAATCTATAAGGAGGTTTCAAATGTGATATTATCCAATGATATGATGATAATTTTAAAATAACTCACTCGTATAGATTCTAAACTTTAATTTATCTCTATAGGATAAAACAAGGAGAATGATATTTATAGAATAAATTATCCATCCAAGGTAACAAATTCGAAATAAAATGATATAGTTAATTCAAACAATAATCTTGGGAAATGGGGTGGTATTTAAGTCTCAAGTTTTAGATGGATATAACATGTGATGAATAAATGGAAACAATAATCACTAACCAGTAAAGAATTTGTTCACACTATGACAATAAAGAGATGGAAAAAATTAATGAGAATGTTTAATTATTGAAATACAAACATGATTTTTATTATTTTATTATTATATAATTGAACATTGAGATAAATAAGGAGAGAATAAAATAAATGAAACTGAATTTTAATAGAATGTAAATTTCAATGAAAATAATATAAAATAAACATGAAAAAATATATTTCATATGAAATTTTGAAACAGATGGGTCTGACGTAGGAATTGAAGGGTATCATCATTCCACTCAAGAATCAAAATTATTTATGATTTTAAATAATAATTAATTATTATTAAATTATAATTGTGATGGATTCACATATTTGTGAAAAATATAAGAGATCATAGAACATGATACAAGTATAAACACAAGAATTTAATCTATGATAATCTATCATATGGAATCCTGAAATTGAATAGATAATATAGATTATAATTTTTGGGAAAATTAAATAATTTATAGTAAATATCAGGGGAGCTAGTGTAAAAATGTATAATGCTTTAATGTGATAGTTTAAATATATGATAGTGAACAGTAGGATTATGAGAAAAAAAATTCAAAAGTATTATAATTAGATAAGTTTTATGAGTCTTACATACATACATTTAAATTACCTCAATAAAAATTAATTTATCTACTGTCTTAATTTATTATTGTTGGATTACAATGAAATGATTTTAGAATATTGAAGGAACTATAATTAATCCTTGATGGAGTTATTTCATGTCTATAAAAATCATTGTGTTATGTTCCTAGACCATTAAATAATAATTATAAATTTTCAACAGTCAGGGAAGGTATTTGAAGAAGAAAAATTTCCACCTATTATTTGGATCTATTCAGAATACGAACTATGAAATGTCGAAAGATCAAATGACAAAACTGAATTAAATCAAAAACCTGGTCATTTTTTATGTCTTCAAATGAAATTTTTTTTCATCCAGCTAGTGGATGGGTATAATATGGATGATGTATGGTGATATAACATAGGAAGATTGTGGTCTCTGTTTTATATGTCACTATGAGGATCAATATAGCTAGTTAATCCTTTCCAGAACCTTATATGGTGGATTAATTTATTTTAAATAAGTTATAAATTATATTATTATGGGTTCTACAAAATCCTAGACATCTCTAACACTCATAATAGAAATAATTTTATGCTTAAATGAATTGAAATTTATCATCAATTGTTATCATAAAATTGACAATGATGGTGTTATACGATCATCATAATTTTCAATCTCTAATGAGATATTAATTTCAATCATACAAAACCATTAAAGGGAATTATAACTGTCTTATTTTATAATTTTTATCCTCTTTTTATAGTAAGTAGTATACTTTTTAGTCCATTGATATTTTTCCATACTGTTATTTTAATTAAAAACACACTCTTAATTATACTTTTCATATAATTTGGTTTCCAAAAACACATAGAGAGAGTGTGTCATGTATTGTGAAAAACCTCTAAAATGAAATGTATTTTTTTCTCATTCAGCGTTCTAGAAGTAAACATTAAAATACAAAATGGATATATTTTATGTTTCATACTAGAACATAAAAATTAACAGACTTCAGTATTTTTCTACTATTAAATAAAAACAACTAATATAATTATCCATCAATAAACATGGGTAATAGATAATGGGGTTCATCAATGAACATTATTCTAACTCTATTAATAAATTATGATATTTATTTAATTCTTTTAGGATTTATTATTCCTCATAATTTTTCATATATCATCATCATTTCATTATATGTTTTTAAATCCAAAAAACACTTAATTATTTCTATATTTTTTATAATTATATTCATACCCCACTTATTTTTTATCTAAGTGTACGATTAATTTTTTTAGAAACACATTAAATACTTAATTTTTTTTCATAATCGTAAAACGGTTTTTCATGATAAATTTATCCTCTATATAAATTTTTTAATAAACCATATTTCTAATATAGGATAATCAATGCATTTTTCTCCCATTATTGATTTTAATTATTATGGTCATAAAATTAAAAAAAGGTCTACCATAAATAGATCAATTGATTATTATGTATATAATATATTAATTTATGGTTTAATTCCAATTACATGAAAAGATTAAATAAATACACCATATTGTATTATTTTCATTTGAATTAGTTTATAATTCTAATAATTATATGTAGTTAATTTATAATGAAATTAATTTAATCAAGTTTATATATTAAAAAAATCTTATTAAATATAGGATCCTGGAAAAATTACAATTTATTTAAGGAGAAATGTAACTTATACAAGATTATATAATATTAGATAAAAAATTGAGAGTCTCTATATGCATAAAATTGAATCTATTTAAAATTTTTTGAATCAATTCAATTACATTTTTAATGGTATAATGGATCTTGGTAATACCGTTTATGAAAGGACTTGAGTCATAAAATTATGTTGTGGTTAAAAATTAATTAGGAATTTAATATAAAAACAATAAAAGATTACATTCCCAAAAAAATCATAGTGGATATAGATATGAGTAGATTTCTCATATCATATGTGATAACTATAAAATAAAAATAAAAAATTTAAATGGAGGTTTATGAAATAAAAATGAATGTTTCATTTAATGAAATTAATAATGAAACATCTGAATGAAATATTAAATTAGTCATCATTAAAATATAATGGACTAATAAAAATATAATAAAATATAATTTCATCAATTCAAAAAATAATAATTATTTATTTAATTTATAGTATTTGGTTGATAGAATAAGGGTCACATTCATAATGATTATACATTTAACAAGATAGAGATAAAATAAATGATGAAAATGAAGAATGATAATATTTATTTAATAAGTTGTGATAGAAAGGAATTAATTTTAAAATCCAAATAAGGTGACGAAATTCCAATTATCTCACTGATGATATAAAGACATGAAATAAGGTAAATTATGCACATTCATATTCTCTCTATTATAAATAAAAAATAAATTATTTATTTCATTATGATTTTTTTATGATAAATATCAACTTCATAATTTGATTTAGAAAATTTCATAAAAATATAAAATATCTAAAAAATAATTATGATGTAATATTTTCTAAAAATTAAAAACATGAAAAATATAAAAATGATTTTTTCGTAAAGTAATGGGGAAACTATATTCATATTTTTCAATATCAAATAATTGATCTCAAAATAATCTTTTGAGGTACACACAAGGACTTGAAAAAATTAATAATATTAAAATGTCATGAGGACATAAAAACAAGAAAATAATTTAGTTTTTCAATAAAATTTACTGTAGGGAAAAAATATTCAATGGATAATTTTTCAAGAGAATGTTTTGTAAGAAATTTGTTTTATTATTATAACAATGTATTTCTTCTAACCAAAAAATTAAATTGAATAGAAAATTATATTTAGTAGGTGGGAAATCATAACCCACACACCACATATTTCTAATTGAAAAACACATTATAAATATTTATGAATCAAAATTTATTATTAGATATATTTAGTTGTCTAGCAATATGGATTAATTTTTTTTCTACTTATATTTTCTATAATTATGATCTCATGAGAAAGAACCTCGAATGAACATAGTTTATAGCTATGGTTTTCTCATGGAACATGTGTGGTGATGCATTTAAATTTCATCATATTAATTAAATAGATGGAGGTAATGAAACATTTGGAGAAGACTATGAAAGTAAAATCACCAGTATGGGTACAATTAGTTTCTATAATAATAATTAATTAAATATTATTATATTTTAAATTTATTTTTGAGAAAATTTTAATGTATTAGTTATTATTTAGATATTAGTTTGAATTATTTTATAATATTATTTTAAAAATTATTTTTATTCTTATGGATTGGTTTTATTTACAAAATATATCTTCTAAATTGTTTATATAATATATTAATATTCTATTTCATGTAAAAATATTATAAATCTATGCGACCAATTCTAAAGAACAATATATTTGGATTTATTTGATATATTGTTGTAATATTATCTCATTTGACATGATCAATCAAAACCAACTAAAATGACATATACCATAGATATTTTTAAATTAAAATATTATTCTAGATCCCTCTTGTTCCCACTCATGTTTTATTTACCAGGCATAAATCCTTAACCATTTTAATTATCAATGATTTTAGATGAATTAAGTTTTTCTTGTTTTTTTATAATAAAACCCATTGTTTTAATGAATTTAGGATCATTTACCATATAATTTAAATTAGAAATGGATAAAAAAAGTTATCCACTTATATGTTACTATGGTGTGGAATTTTATCTCTATTATATTTACGAGTTTTATGCTTCCAAAGGTTATCATAATTCATTCTACTCTCCCATAACAACACAATAACATGGGGTTTTTTAATGATGATATTGCACCCTCCATAAAATTTCTTTTATTCTCATGTGTGAGATTATATATACTCAATATTTTTTGTTAGATGAGTTCAACAACATGTACTATATCCTAGAATGTGTAATAATAAGATTAATTTTTTGATATACCCATTAGGATCATTAATATGGAAAAATCACTAGTGTTTCATTGATTAATGATCATTTTTATAAATGTTTTAATATTAAAACCAACTATAATATATGAATGTTTTCTCCTCAAACCATATATTGTATATTTCACTGGTAAATAAATTCATGTAGAAATAGATGAGTTTTAAATAATATGACTAATAATTTTTTGGAGGATATAAATATAAAATTTAAGGAGAATATTCCATAAACTCATCTTAAAATTGAAGATGATATTGGCTAAATATTTTTGAACCATATAGAAATATATATTATCTAATGAAATTAATATTTTTTTATAACTTTCATCCACTCTATTAACTATGGAATATGTTCAAATAAAATTCCATACACTTAAACATTTTACTAGTTAATTATAATATAGATTTCATATATCAATGTTTCTCTTAGTTGACGTTTTAAATTAATATTTTATATCTACATTTTATTATAAAACTCTTCATGATGTTATTGTTGATGATAATTGGATATAATTCATGATATATGAGTTAAAAAATGACAATGGATCAATGTTTTCTATTTTTTGAAACTATTAAGAAATAATCAAATTAATTTCTATATGTGGACTTCATAAAATAAACAAGATTAGAAATTAAATATCACGTGTAAAAATGATCTAATAGTCAATAATGGTTTTAATAATGAAAATTTTATTTATTATGGTGAAACTATTTATCCATTTCTTTTGATATATACATTTAGAATCTTATTTTAAATTCTGGTTCGTTTTATTTTTTCACATTCTCAAATGGATGTCATTAGTTAATTTTTAAAATGTGTTCTTTATTTATGTTTGTTTCCTACATCATGATCTTGGGATTTAAAATTGTAAATTTAAATATCATTATTTAATTTTAATGATGTAATATTTTGGTGTAAAAAATTCCCATCATGATTGTTATGAAATGTTAACTATTTCACATATATTATATGAATTTAAAATAGGAAAAGATAATTTAAATATATATCATTATTCATTTCACAATGATAAATTAAATTTTAAAAATTATATTTCATGATTTTATTTTCAAGTATTCATCATAATCTAAAACTTATGATTTTTTAAACTTATATAATTTTTATATTTAAATGTTTTTACTACAAGAATAGTAATTTATACTTGTTTTTTAAATTACAAGAATTTATCATGGAACTATTTTAATCCAATGTAAATAGAGTAATTAAATTTTAATGATCATTGAAATGGGTTATGATAAAATAGGTATAACTACAATGATTATAACATGTTAAATAATGTTGAATAAATTTATATATCAAGTTCATAAAAATGTTTAGGGAATTATGATTAGATATTTATCTTAATATAATATATCTCAATCCAAAATCATGTTTATCAAATTCCATTGTGATTAATTTCATTCAAGTCCAAAGAAAAATCATTTTAGAAATCCATAAATTTGTATATGAATCCAGATAAAAACTAAATAATAATTTATCTAATGTAATATTCTAATGATCTTAAAATTTATTTCAAGATTTATTGTGATTATTCCTATGAGTTATGAAATGTAACGGTTCGATATTACACTGATAATGAAAATATTGTTACTCAAGGAATCATACGATGTGGAAACCTATTAATCTTTCTTGATCCAAATATAAATGTATGGTCGGTCATATTTTTTTTAACAAAAACACATAATCATGTATCATAATCTCATCGACATTGGGAATACATATGATCATGTCCCTATTATGTCTTCCAAATCTTGAGTCATTATTATCTCAATAAAAATTATTTCTCACTCTCTCATTGTTCACATAAATTCACAAGAAAATATTATTAAAGACCACCTTCAATATGTTGACATTTTTCTATATGTTTTTTTCACCACATTTTATCATATTGATATCCTCACTAAAAAACATCCTCTTATTGAATTGAACTTTATTAATGGGCCATTGGGTATGAAAAACTTATGAGACTTATTTTATGTGAATTGAAGCCATAATTTCATATTAAATTTCTATTAATAATTTTCTATTTTATTTCAAAATATATAATTATTATTATTTTTCAAACAAAAAATATTTTAACACATTTTGAATATTTTTAAAATTATGTTTATTTGATATGGAGGGAAAAAATAATACCTTTAATCAAAAAGTATATATTGTTATGGAGAATATGAACCTTGAGTTTATGGACATTAAATGGCCTATTTGGGTTTTTTATATGAGCATAAACATATGAATGTGCATTGTTCTGTTACTTCACATCTATATTGAAATTCCTAGATGATACTAGGGAACAACATACATATACAATGAATTATTTTAGATAAATAGTTAATACATTTATCAATAATATATGATATAGTATTATAATGTTTATTATTGTCTATAGAGTAGATACATATGCATATCATTTCATAAAATATATATGACATCACAGACTATAAAATTTCTACATAGTTCTCTTTTCAGAAATACCTACATATAATCATTCATTAAATACGATTGATAGCAATCATAATAATATTAAATTCAGTTTCCCAATATGTGTAAATAAGGTGAAATCAATTATTAAATGATAATATGATCCCAATGATTTGATACTTAATTTATATTCATGTTATCAATATAAAATACTTATATCAATAAATAAATAATATATCCTATGATCCATAATTAATTCATATCATGTTGTATAATAATTTTTTTGAAAACAATTTTTTCAAAATACAAGTGCAAATTTATAGGAATGTGATATCACATGGATATAAATTCATCATCTTATGATCATTGAAAAATGAAATCATTTTAATGAATAATATTTCAAAATATTTTGAAGTCAAATAAACTCATGGATGAAAATTTTAAAAACGCTACTCAGAATCACATTCACACATTTTCCTATGAACATAACTTAATGAAATGATGCACACGCATGAATATTTGTTAATGTTTATTTGAAATCATTTCCAATTATATCCTTATCATATCACGGGTTATTAATATGAAATTACCCAACAAATTTTATGTTTAATATGTACCGAACAATCACATAATAATAATACATTCTATTATAAGTTACAATATCATTGAACATTCATTATATAATCGTATTATTATTTATAAAAACTATATATGTTTAATAAACATAAAAATTTCATAATCATAACTAATTATAGAAAGAATAACGATGAAATCATCAGTTGGAATCCCCAATTTGGAATAATTAAAATCATGTGTTGTTATTATAAAGGAAACATTTCATTCAAAGATCACTTAAGTATTTATTGTGTGTCATATTATTTCATTTTTAAAACACTTATTTAACATTAAAATAATTTCCAAATATGGGTGAATTAATATTAAATTAAATTAAACATAAAAACAATTAATATACGATTCAATGAATTTAGTTTTCATGATGTATTGAAAATAAATCCACTTTTTGAACATTAAAACAGATATTCTATTCGCATTTTCAGTGAGAATTTAAACATACCTCACTTGGAAATGGAAAAAATGTATTTTTATTCTATTATGTAAAAATTTAAAACATTATAAAAATTAATTAAAATATATATCAATAATATTAAAAATCATTAATGATTTTTTAGAAACATTGATATCGAATAAATTTTAATTCTAAAATATTTTGGGGAAATATGGAAATCATGTAATTAAAACATTTTCTGATCATATTCATATACTAAAGAAATTAAAATTCCCCTAAAAATAAAAATTCTAGAAACAAATAGATAATAATAATAAATAATGTTGATTATCATATATAGATTATATAATTTATTTATTTTAAATTCAATAAAAATCAATATCGATTAAGTGGAATTAAATCATAAATCTCTTACAGCATGAATCATATTTATTTTTACGTGATTAATTATCATATTTAATAAATATATAACTATTATACATATATTATGTAATTATATTTTTAAATTTCTTATAATTTTTTATTCACATATAATACACCTCCACTAGTTATTAATTATTAATTTTAAAAATCATTGTTCCCTATTATAAATTTAATTTTCCATCAATGATTTTTTATATTTTTTTATAGTTATAATCTGATCATGTTTAAATTATAAAATACATAATATTCATGATATAAATAAAATATATATTAATTATCTAGTTATTCATAATCATCCATAAATAATAGAGATAATAATATATTTTACACTGTTCTTGAATATAATAGGTCATATGTATAGAAAAATATTATTTCCCATTTCTAATTAAAAAAATAAATGAAATATAAATTTAATTCTTACATTATAGAACATTAATTACTTCATAAAAGGAATAAATATGAATTCTATCTATCATTATTATAATCCATGAAAATATTAATTGAAAAATAAATCACATTACATTGCTGATGTGGAAGTTAATATCTTCCCATGCATTAATTTGTCGATTTTTTATGATTAGAAGGAGAAAAATGTATATTTTATATTATACATCCATAAGAATTATTATGTCATAAATAAATTAAATAATCATTAATCCCATTATAGTAACTATCCACAAATTATGGATATATAATTTTTATTATATCTTGAAGTAGATGTAGTAGTCTAGACATAAGGATGAATGAGAATTTGAGTCACCATATGATGGAAAACATGGGGATTATTAGTAATTTCATAATAATAGTAAAATTAAACATTATTAAGAATAAATCATTTATTAATATATTATAAGAAACATATAAATTCAAGAGATTAGAAAACAAAATTTAATAATGTCGGGTGTGATAATTACATCTTTTGGTTTTGCATCCTTTTTGTCTCATTTTATGGACCCATGGAATAGTCTGTTAATAAGGATCTCACCAATATATTAGATATAGGGTAGCGGATAAAGTAATTGATTTTTATTTTTTTGAGATATGCACCACAATGTGGAGAAAACAAGAAAATGTGTGGTGTCCACTACTATGTAAAGGAGAGGGAACCAATAGAATTTATTAAAGAAATTAATAAAATAAATATTTATCATAAAAATCTAATGTGGAGCCTATGAATAAAAAATTAAAATATAAAATGAGTTATTTTACAAATAAAATTAACCAAATATTTTTTAATGGATTTAGTTATAGTTATTCCATATCAATGACTTCATAACATTAATTTCATTTTGGCCATTACAATGATAACTCAAATTTTTTTAATTATATTATATTTATATTGAAATAAATAGAATGGGGTCTTTTAGAACCATTTCTAAATGTTTTTTTAGAAATATTTATTACATTCTATTAGATATAGTTACTATTTCGGGAACAAATTTAAATTTATATAATATCTCATAACATATGAAAAGTTATTTTGAGGAAAATACCCAATATAAGTTTAAAACATATTTCAAATTATAATATTATAAAAAATTGGATTCAAAATTTTATTCTATAATAATGAAACGATTAATTTTTAAAAACATTTGGTGTGAGCCAATCTCAAATGGAATCCTCCATCCATTCCCTTAAATGCGGCGATATAAATTTTTTTATATTTAAATAAAATATAACATATCTTCTAAGCATTGAATCTATGTTTCCAAAGTAAAAAAAATTAAAAAAAATTTATAACACAAAATTAACATATATTTTCCTAAGGCCACAAAAAAAGATATAAGAAAGTGTTATATTTATTTTAATGAATTACCCAACGGGTTTAACCAAAATTTACATATTTTACCATAATGAAAAGTATTTACAATGTTTTCTATTCATAATAAGTAGAAATTAACTTGAATATATTAAATTATATTTATCATAACTATTAAAAATATTTAATAATATTTATGAAATTTAATTCAAAGTATTATATTAATTTAATATATAATAAAACTAAAAAACCATGATTGACTATTTTTTGAAAAAATGTTTTCCTCTTATTAGAATATATTACAAATTAAAAAATAAAATTTATTTTAGTGAAAATATTTTTATTTTTTATAATATAGCATAATTAATATTACTTCAAAATATTTTAAACATAAAATTGGACATTTTAAATTTTTTAAAAGGAAAATGAAATTTTCAATAAAACACAGTATTTTCAATTTCATTGTGAAATAATTATATTTAATGAAATCCTAGAATTTTTATATATGATAATTCTAACTATATGAATTAAAAAATTAGATCCCTCTTATCAATTATAATATATAAAAGTGGTATAATGAAATATTTCTCAAGAAATATTTATTTGAAGATAATGTATTTTCTTTGTGTAAAATGAATTTACATAAAATTTAGTTTCTGCTTATCATTGAGAGTCCTTATATATGAATTTTATAAATATTTTAAATAAATAAATTTATTATTATTCAATGCTATAATTTTTAGTTGTAATGTTATAATGGGAATGTATAAATAGTACAATTTTTTCATGATTTTTTTGAAGTCATTGTTGTGTGTAATGAATGATATATATAATTTCAATTATATATATATTGAAATAATCCTTAAAATATATGGGTGATACATTCTAAAAACCTTTAATGAATTTCATTAATGAAATTCCATCTCTCTAATATAAACAACTAGGACACTTTTGACTCATCCCATCGATAGGTCCCCTCATAGATTCCTTTAATTTATTGTTTCACCACATAGATTTGACCATGTGAGTGGTCTTATTCCATTGTACATTACCTATATTGTTGATAATACACACTTGTAGTTAATCATAACATATATCATCATTTATATTCCTAAAATATATATACATTAAATTTTTAAGATCAATTATGAAATTCCTCGTGTTTGATACATAGAACACAACATAATAATGATAGAGATTTGGTGGATGTCCCAAATTACTGAATACCATACTAATATGATCCTGAATTTAAATGGAATGTATATATATATATGTTTCATAATTTTATTCCTTCAAAATATCATAAGTATATTTCAGGCATTTATTAATAGTACTTCAATTTATCTAACATCAAAAAATATATCTCAATGAACATTTACAACAACAAAAATTTCCCACTCGAACCTACCATTACATTCTTTTGAATTGATATACCTTTATCTGATATATAATAAATTATATATGTTCTTAAAGTAATTATTTCAACTACATAATCAAAGAATATCATAGATATAAACCTCATTCTGTTGAGGTCTTTACAAGGAGCATTCTCAATTCATATGTGGAAGTTATTGTTTAATAAAAAGTGATCAATAATATGTTGATAATACAATAAGAACATTAAAATATAGAGAATATGAACTTAATATATCATCATGTGATTAGATGGTTCTATCAAAATTATCATCTTTAAAAGTATTAGATGTATTAATTAAATACAATTCTGAATCTTGATCTAGTGAAATTGATTTCTAGAACATCAATGTAATCGTGAATCCTTGGTCATAAAAAAAGAATGTGTCATGCAATAAAAAATTTCCACAATATCAATTAAAAACAAAAAATTTTGATCAAGTTATAAAACATCAATGATTTAATAAATATTTTAGCATTGTCAAGAAATTTTCAAAAACCCTAATGACATTATAGTTTTTAGGTTTTTGTGGAGACCGATGGAAATCCGTTGTGATTTTTCCCATTTCAATTCTGGTAAAGGTTAGTGTGGTAACTGAAGGACCCCATAAAACCCTGAGAGGGGAGGGTTGAATCATGGTGTCAATGTGTACTTATAAAGTAAAAAAATCTCATTTCCATGATGGAAGGAACCTATTAAACCTATATGTTTGAATCATGTTTTAATTTTAGAATTCATACACAGAGAGACGACATTACAATTTTATATGGTTCACCACTAAGGGATAGTCAAAAAAGAATACACTGAAATTATGTCGGTTATAAAAACGTCTACAAATCTACACAAGTTGTAGATTAAAGGAGTTCTTATCCAGGAATTGTTTTTTGGGAACACTTCCTTAATATCTTCTTCGTAATATCACATTTCATCCCGTCCAACACTTCAATCGAATCCCCCAAGCTCACTTCCGTTGGTAAAGTCTATTTTAGTTTTTCAATATGATGGTATCGTCAATATATTGGTATTGAAGTATTAGTATATATATATCATGATACTGTTTTTTCATCGATGTCTTAATATGATTCACTTAAATGTTATCACAAAACAAATTGTTTGTTAAATAAATTTGTATAAAGTACAAACTGGCACTTTCACACAACACCTTCTTTTGCAAGAAAGATTTGGGATTACCAAACAAGAAAAATTTTATGTCGCCCTTTTTTCATGCAACCCTTATCTTTCAAAAAACATCACTCAATGTTTCACTTTTTCTTTAAATTCTAATGGATATTTTTTCATGAATGATGTTCTTTCTGCAATCTTCCACGCACAACACATTCACACAGACAAGGAACATGATGTTCATTGAAAACATCCTAATCCTTAGTGGGGAAATTTTCCTCTTCATAATTATCAATTACCCTTTACGCAAGATTATCGATGAACACGTTAAACCATATTTGATGTCGCATTGGGTGTACATGCCTTTTTTGTGCAACCTCTTATTTCAATCACATTTAAAACATTCATGTACTTTTTTCCAGTTCTCTATTTTTATATTATTATCCCCAAACATGTTTTTAATGAAACGTTATATACCAATATTATATTTTATTGAAATATTGTCTTAAAAAATCACTTTTCTTCGTTCTAAAATTTTATGACCAAACAATTTGGTAATCACTAGTGAATGAAGCCACCTTCAATATTTTCATCTTCTTGAACTATAATATCACATTCCATGAAGAATCCATGGTCATCGATGTGAGTAATGAAATGAAAACCCACATTCCATTTCCCCCAAATATGAAAATTATTTCCAATAGTCTTCCCCATTTTCTATGTTTTTAATCTTTAGATAAATTCAATGAATCACCTTCCACTATAAATATATGATATATGGGAAACAAACAATCCCACACTTGATATCTATGTGAGAAAGGATCGGTATAGAAGACAAGATATAAAGCATGTATTGGGTTCTCTTGTTTTGGAATTCATAAAGATTTTCATGTTAATCTCAAATTGATTCTACATAACACTGAATTCTTATTGTATCACACATTACAGCAAATTGTCAACCTGTCACAATATAATTTCTAGTTTTTTTAATATATTTAATATTATTATAAATATTCAAACAACCAAAATTTAATTTCTTCAATAAATTTTTTATTTTCCAACAACTATTGAACATTAAATTTAACCATTATCCCTATTTATCATTATACCCATAGATCTGGACATTTACATGAAGAGATCAAAACTCGCTCCCTCTAGATCAGTTATCCCTGATAAACATTCATTACTTACACACGATGATTAAAAAAATTAATTCAACTGCGTATAGGGTACATCCATAACCTCCTCATGAACATGGAGGTTTTTAACAGATTAGGTTAAATCAATGATTCTCATACACATGTGTTGACAATGAATTAGTTATTATTTCATCCACTTTATCATTAGTTCCAATATGATCTATTTTAATCATGTATGGTTCATTTTTATCCACTACTAATTTGATATCATATTTCTATGTGTTTCATACAATAATTTTTAATATGATTCTTGATAAGATATATTTCTCTCTTGTAAAAACACTGAATCAGCTTCGACTATTTCACCTCCTCACCAATATCAATAGGTTGTTGATTTATCCACAATGGATGATTTAATGACATTATAAAGGAGATATATTATCCTTCCATATTACTGATATATATGATTTCATGTTTCTTATTCAACTAGTGCACACATTTCCTCCCGATAATGAATTATCCATGACATGTGGAATTTTTATCCACCGCATCTCTATCCTAATCAGCACCAGAAAATGTTGATAGTTCAATATCTATTCTTGTAGAAATGTATAGCCCATAATTTTGTGTCCCTTGAATGTACATAATGTTTCTTTAAATGCCTCAATTTGTTCTTACATCATATTACATTGAAAGTCGGAAAATAAGTATGTTGAAAATAAGATATTGAACTATGTTGTATACAAGTACATTATGATTCTAATGATTCTCATGTACATGATGGTATCCAAAAAAATCCCATTCTCATGATTTACATTTTTTTTCCAACTACAATAAGAGTTGACCTCGGTTGGAGTCATTCATATTGAATTTCAAGGACACCTCTTTTTCTTAATTTTCCTGTGAAATAAATGTGTAGTTATTACTATAAATATATTTTATACCCAATAAGTATGTGTACTCCGCAATAATATGTATTTAAAATTATGATTTCATGTGACTGAAAAATTCATTCACATTAAATTTCATCTTACACCAAATATAATATCATCTACGTAAACTATTTCTATGAACTAGTCTTTTGAGAGTTTTTCTCATAGGAAATGTGATCCATGCCACTTCTATTAAATTCAATATTTATTATATATGAATTTTGGTGAGAGTACCATGATCGTGTTCCCTAATTTAGACCATGGAGTACATTATTTAATATGAAAATCTTCACCTCATCATTTCAATGTAAGGAACCCAGAGGGTGGTCTATGTAGACTTCATCTATAAGAACATAATTAATTAAATTTGTTATGACATTCATCTGATACCGTTTTTATCCTATTTTAATTTCCATATTATAAATTTTTTTGATTGACTCTAGTCTATCCAGTGAATAAAATGTATCTCCAACATCAACTCCTTCAATCTGAGAATTGTCTTTATACAAAAATTGGCCCTTATTTCTGAAAAAATTTCCATAATCATCTAATTAATTTTAAAATACAATTTTTTACTATTCACATTATGAATTTTGGCTATCTTAACCAGTTCTCGTGTTTGGTTCTTATTGATCTGATCGAACTCTTCATTCATGGATTTTACCCATGATTCATCTATTACAACTTATTCAAATGTGGATGGATCCACAATTAATAGGAAGACAAATTGTGAATTATTACTCAATCTCATGGTCTTTGTGGGTACTGTCCAATCCCCAATGATATTGGATTGATCAATTTATACTCTTCAATACCTATGAGGATCCAGATAATTTACATCATACATATTTTCATATTATGATTCTTCTAATAAATCACCGTCATTTTATGACTAATATATGTGTTTCACACCATCCACTACGTCTACTATGGAATTTGATCCCTATCTTTTGTCCTCGACATCATCAGTCATATTAGCATAATATCCCCTTAAAGTATTTTTATTCTTCTGTTTAATGATTTTAAGATCATTGATTTTCAAAAGTCATCCAAGATGATTATTAAAAAATTTATTTTATTTTATATTAATTTAATATTCAAGTAATATTCCTTCTTGTACCACATCATCATACATTCTTTGATTTCCTTCTTTGTTTCTAATAAGACATTTACTTATTAAAACATATAAATACCTCAAAAAAGAATTCCTTTCATCCTACAATTCATACAACATCTTGGTTTCACCCAGATAAATTCCTACTTGATTTTAAGTATACACAGTAGTTTGAACAACCTTTTTCTAATAATATAGAGGGGTATTATTGTCAATAATCGTAATTTTGGCCATATTATTCAGCAGTCCATTAATGTACCTAACAAATCCATTTGGTTGGGGTGTTCTGAATGTATCCCCCAAATGTTTTATTCTCTGTTTTTTTAGGTTATTTTAAAAATCAGGGGATTTGTATTATCCACCATTGTCAGACTACAGGACATTGATAGTTTGTCCAGTATCATTCTTAGCGATTCAATAATAACATATAATACAAACACTAAAATTTAATTTCATGAGAATAACCTTGACCCAAGCCATTAAACTATAATAATCAATGAAAAGGATGACGTACCAGTCCTTATATATTCTGGAAACATTTATTAGACCGCATATGTCTATATAAATGAGATAAATAATATTTGAGTTCCTTTTCTTCTATGTCCTACATGAACTACAAAACAACTTCCCTCATATTCATGAGTCATAAAACTATTGCCATTGATACTTAAAATTGGGGATATCCTTGACTATCTTCAGCATGGATAACTTTTCCTGGTTGTGTTCATAAATTTTCTCCAACCAATGGGGTTTTAAGTCACATTATTTATCAACAGATAAGTATAAATTATTCATCCTACTATGAACATGGTATATGTTCCCATAAGATAGACAACATTTCCTAAGATTAGTTTATATAATTGATTTAATAGTGTAACCCTTATGGTTGAATATCAATATATATCTGGAGTCACATAAATGACTCACTATAAGAGATTGTGTCATAAACTATCAACACACTGAACATTAGTTTTCTTCAACTCTCCAATTCCCAGTTCAATTCTTCTACTACCTTTTAACTTTAAAGAACCATCGTTAAAAAACCATACCACTCCATAAACCCTTATATTAAATGTCTTTAATATGTATTTATTTCCATTCATATGGGTTTTGCATCTACTATCAATAATATAGGTTCCAGTTCCCTTTATTGTTTTGAGTGCTACTTCAGGAAGGATGAATTTTATGATTTTGATATTTTCCTTCCATGATATATTAGATTGAGTGAAGGATAAAGACAGACATTCAAATATATATTCAATGTGAACATATTCATTTTACTCATACAATTATTCAATATTAGAAACCCTATTTGTATGAGAAAAACCTTTTAGATGATGTGTTTTGGCTTCTGTATGAGTTTTGTTTGGTTTTTTCATGGATAACCTCTTCCTGTAGTAAAACAAATTATGGTAAAATGTTATAATAATAAACCAAATATCCATAGAAATTATTTATTATATTACATGTAGTATATGAATTCATTCCCCATTGTTGATTTCCTATATCATCGTCATTAAAATAGATCCTTACCACTTCATAGGATGACATGATATGGCCGAGATAGCCACAAAATCTTCATTTGACCAGAGGAAATGCATTATAACATTCATCCCTCCCCATGTATGCTTCTTATGGAAAATATTTTAACTAAATATAATTTCTAGAATCTTGTGAATAGGATTCAGTTATACTTTTAGTTTAATTGAGGATTTCTTTGTGTATACACTGTGAAATGTGTTCCATGCACGTTTCTGCTAAATGACCTCAACCAAGGTTGAAAAGGACATTGTGTGACTATGAAATTTTCATGGGGGTCAGTGACGATAGTGAAGGCACCCACCTTAAAGGCCAAGACTGTAGCCCAACATTAAACCCAAGGAGTGTTCAGGGGCATATCCCCCATGGTATTCAGAAATTATTTTGGATATGTCTCTAAAGAGGAACCAAAGATACATACACACAAACACATGTGCACCCACTTAATATAGATGATTGAAGTATTTATTTTGTATAATTCCTCAATGTGCTGCCTTAGTCTAGAGAAAACATCATCGGTGTGAATGGAACTACTGTTCTTGATCTCTTTTTTCAGAAGGTCTTATTTATAACTATAAATGGATCCTTGGGGTCTTCATCTTTATAAAGGAGTTTCTCTTATGCCCACATGATTCTCTGATCTCCCTAGTTCTTTTACCAACTCCATAGAAATATTCATGTTGGTTCTTTAATACCTAATGTGGAGGAATTTAGGGAGGATCATAGGATATAAGTACTTTTAGTTTTTGAAATCCCTAACACATGCAAACCTAAAGCGCCCAACCTACCAAAATTAGAAACACATGCATGCCACCTATTCCTTTCATAGGGTCCTGATCAACCAACTTCTAGGATCACCTATGAATACTCCTGAAGAATTGATATTTCTCTCTCCCATGTCACACCATATTTTTTTTCATCGCTTAAGTGAACATTAGCTCATCCAAGCCAACTTGTGTGCCCTTACTTGCGTGCCCTTACCTACTTGAGAGCTCATATTTGATTGAATTCCTCTAATATGTATACATGTAATTATTCCCTCTTCAAATCCATTCATGGAATGTATTCATCTTCACTGGATCCCTTGTGGGAAATTTATTTTGTTTAGAAATTCACCAAAACGTCATGATATATCAAATGTATGGGGAATACATGTTAGTGTGTCTCATATTTGGGTTTGTATATCCACACTCATAGTATCCTAAAATTTAATTTGATGTAGGGATAGGATTCATGGAGTGTATGCGGGTTTGTATATCCATAGTCACATGGATCATATACCAGGACCAGTTCGGGGATGTTCCCAATTATTTGATAATTAGGTTTTAGGTCTCGACCTCTCCCTACCCCAAGAGATGAAACATCAGATCTCTAGTATAGAAGGTAGGGTTCACACTTTCATTCCATTCAAGTGAATGAAAAGTCCACCTCCCCTACCAAGATCAATTTTAGGGCATCCATGTAGGTGTAAGAAAGTAAACCTTCATCCCTTTTTCCTTTCATTGGAACCATGTCCAATGTGAATATAACAAAGGAAGGTCTTGTCGTCTCTCCCTTATCTACCCTCACCTCCGTAGGTGTTCCCTCTTCCACCTACGGAGGATGAAAAGTGTATGTGTCACTGTTGACTCTTTAACATCATCTTGTTTCTCACACCGAACATGCCTCACGTGGGATTAAATATTCGTGATGATTACAACATGTGCACAAACACTCACATAGAATGAACTGCGAGAACACTGTTTCACAACATAATTGGGATATGTTGGAGGCCTTCTAAGGGCCCGATCTTACTAGATATCCTCCTCAGGAATCCAACCCTAATTCCCTTAATCTTGGAATCCTATATAAGAATAAGACCCAAATTAAATCCTTAAAATCATCGAGTCATATTTTTCAGGAAGTAATCTCAAACTCAGCTCTCTCAATAGACTATACACACCCATGGGAATTATCGATCTACGTAGGATTTTATTCCCATCCACATGAGATATATAGGAAGCCTCCTTGAGGTAAAAACCCCACATTTCATATCATCCCAGTTTCCATTGGTCCATCTTCCCAACATGGTCTAATCATAAATGGAAACCCAAATCCTCTCCATGTTCATTCGGTTGTTTTTTTATAAGTCCCACACCAAGAACTGACTATGCACCATTTTCTTAGATGTCTATACCAAATGAAATTAAACAATATGGCGGGGTCCTTATCACATGACCTAAAAAGATATGATGCGTCCTATTAAGTGACACTGAACTTTGAGCATTCTTATTCTTTTCCCAAGGATATGTTGGTAAGCCATTTCACGGGTACGATCCCAATATCAAACCAAACCATCATCTCCATAAATGAAAATTAATTCCAGAGTGCTCCGATGGGTGTCATAAAAACCAGTATCAACATAAATATTATTAAAATAATCCTTATATAGTATATGAGAGGACACTATTGATGTAGAATCTAGAATACATACAGTTATATACATTAATAAAGAACCTTAAATACATATGGATGACTGAAATTTTAGAAAATGTTAATATGTGATTGCCAATTCCAAGGGAAACTTATGTTGTACTTGGTAAATTAATATGGATTAATGAAAATATCTTAAATTTCTAATGAGTGTCTCAATGTAGACAATAATTCCCCCAAAACGGTGTGATGAGTCTGACCTCCCATTGTCTCAACCAATGCACATTCTTATGTAGAGTAAAGTATAAACATGAAGAACGCCTGAATTTTGAAAGCATGTCCCCTTTTGGATAATGTACTTTTGGAGGTTTTCATTTCCACGAATAAATCCAACAGAAACCACCTAGAAGCATTGATTATTATAATTCGAACAAAATTATCAAGGAACTATTATACACTTTGTTAAGACATCAGGTGGCTTTGCGATATATCTGACTTTCACTAGCCCTTTTTTGGTTCATCTTATTTTCTTCCATTGATGTTTTAGAATCACAATAAATTTTTATTTTTCACAAAACATATATATTTGATCGTAAATATACATCTTTATTTGATTGGAACAACATTTTCCCCCTCTATAATTTTAGAATATGAGAATATTCCATAAAATTAATTTTTTTTCTTGGTTTTATTTTATTCACTATCAATTTTATGTTCTAGGGGTAATAAATTCTTATTCAAGGCCTTAATTAGTTTTTGAATTTTCATGCGGTATTGATATAGGTTCATTAATGTCTTTTTCATGATCATAAATCATGAGATACAATTCCACTACATCTTGTATTTCATGAAATGTTATTGTTTATTCTTTCAATATTTCTTATAATCATTCAAGAGCATCTTCTTCTTAATAAACACATTCTGATGATTATTCAACATCTTCCCTCCATTTTTTCATCTGTTAAATTGATTCTTATGCTTACTATGATCATACATAATAAGCATCTTAAGATCATTATATGCAGTCTTTTAAATATCTATATCTCTATCATTTGATGATTATGACTTTTCAACTGTAGCCATCATAGATGAATGGGTTCCATTTTTAAGATCGGGTTCATCATATTCAATGAATTCACTTTGATAATTTTCTTCATTATAGGAAAATTTATTCCTCTATAACTTCATTCCATGTTTTAGGTATCCATTTTTATAAATAATTTCTTAGGATTATATGAATTTCATGCTTCCCATTCTTCATCATTGTTCTTCCTTGAACATCCATAGGAAATTTTTCAAACTCTACCTTAATGAAAAAAGGTGAAGGGAAGATTTCCTTTACATCTTTTTTTTATATCTTGACTTATGATGCAAAAAAGAGAAATAATTTAATCTTCCACATTTTTGGGAAAAAATCCCGTAATGTATCATTGAAACATTTTTGAGGTGATTGTGTTTGTTGACTAAGTGGAAAACTGTGCTGTGATTGTTGATAAAGAAAACCATGACATAAAAATTTGTTGACAAATGGGATTTCATGGTGGCATGCCGAGTTCAGGCACTGTGTTTAACAATCAATATTTGATTCAAGATCATCGACAAAGGAATGTATGATCTGGAGGTGGTACAAAAATAACAGATACAAGGTGGCCCCACATTCTAGTGTTTTCCAATTTTTTTGGCCTGAAAATCAACAAATGAAGATAAGTGGTTTTTGGAAAAGGGACTTTCACGCCGTGTACATGATGGCTTGAAAACATGCATTCCATATTTTTTTCAAAATCAGATCATCAAAATATGGAAATGTGATAAGGTTCGCGCAACTCTTGAGTTGGTCGCGCAGGTGACTTTCGCGCCAAGGGAAAGGACTTACACGTCGGTGCCTAGGAGGATTGGAAACTTGCGCGCCTGTTGTTTTTCAAGATCAAAACATCAAAATATGGAAAAGGAAAGAGGTTTTAGAAAGTTTGGAAGTGGTTCGCACAAGTGACTTGTAGGGGAAGAGACATGAGTGACGAGACTTGTGCACCGAGGGTTGACATGCGCGCCATCGTGCAGGGTGGTAAAATTGCCTGTAAATACTGGACCATCCCTCTTCATTTATCAATGGAGTTCAACACTTCAAAAAATCAGAGCTCCTGTCACCCTGGTTTGGTGGTCGTGCAAGTAGGTGTGTGTCGCGCAAGTATGACATACGCGCCCGATTTGAAGAAGGGATATTGGTGTTTTTTGCATGCCAATATTGGTTTGGTTGTAAAGGGAAGTGCATCGTACAATTTTGGAGTTGAAGAAGCTTGTGTCACATAAGTGTCTAAGGTGGACTTGCGCTCCAGTTGTGACTTGTGCACTGAGACTTGTGTGCTGTGTTATACTTGTGTGCCAAGTAAGGGTGATTTCTAGCAGTGTTTTCGGGATATGTGGAAGATGGATGCTTTCACAATACCTTCAGAGCAAAAAGAGATTCATATATGGGTGAAAGTTGAACTTCCACAGAGCATCCACATTCAATAGAAGATGTATTCATTATAGATAAGGAAGAGACCTACAGGTCTATAAATAGAGAGTGGATCCATTCCAGAGTAGTGAGGAATGGAAGAGGTAGATGGTGATCCTCTCCACCAACAGTGAGCCAGAGAGAGAGAAACAGGGAGTGACCCTTGGGAAAGCAGTGAGCTAACCCTAAACATTGAAATGGAAGTGAGACTGGGAATAGAAGTGATCTATCTCGAAACATGTAATCCACAGCTAGTGAAGTTTAGTAGAATATGGAATGACCGGAAACTTGTCGGTGTATGATCCTTGGACGTAGCCCAGTGAGGGTGAACCATGTAAAAATATCTGTGTCTTCCTCCTTACATCCCTGCATTGAATTTGATGCATCATCATCAGATAAAGAATAAAATACATGATCATAATAAACACACAAGTGAAAAAAAGCGAACCTTGTAATAAATAGGTCATGATCCAGTGGGGTAGGAAGAAATTTAAAAAACAATATCCATACCCAGATTCACCCCCCTCTCAGGGTATATAGGACCCGATTGGTCTTAACAAATCGTATCAAAGGGAATGTTTCTTTTATCATATTTTTTTTCTCTAACATGGTTTAGTATATTTCTCTAGTTAATGATCCAATCTTCTCTTACCATATTGTGCCATGGCGACGTGAATAAAATCAATGAATAAGCAGAAGGCTGGTGGTATTACCCACTGTGGAAGTGTCAATGGAAAGAGTGTGATTTAGTTAAAGGAATCATGTAGTGAACAGAAAAATGGTTTGGATGCATCACACTATGAAAATATTTACTCATTCAATGATGTGTAAGGAATTAGTGAAGAACATCATCTTCCAATTGATGTTGGAACCACTGATGATGAAGAAACACCAAGAAGTCGAAAAGTGGATGTTTTCCACAAGGAATAGGAATTGGATCAGAAAATGGGTGAATGAGTGAAATCTAAAAATATCGGGATCCAAGTATTGGAAATTGAGGACAACAAGCTAAGAGTCTTAAATTAAGGTATTATTGATGTGGCTACTGACATAAAAGATAATAATGATTCTCAAGGTGAAGAACAACAAAATATGGCTAAAATGAATGGAAAACAAAAGGCTAGTGATTATGAAGAGAATCAAAAGTCAGATGAAGTTCATAATATAAAATATAGATCTGATGATCTAGAAACATAGTTCTCTGAAGAAGTTATGAAGAATCAAAGGCTACAATAAGATAATGGATTTGTCTACGAAAATATTGCTCAAGAAAAATTAAAGGTGAAGGAGAAAAGGGATATGCTGGAAATGCTCTCACGAGAACTTGAATATGTGTTGATTAGACAAAAGAATCTTAGAAAAGAATATAATTCTCAACTTGAATATAGATATAAGAAGATTCAAAAATTGAAGGATGTGATATAAAAATTCAAGAAAGAAATGGTGATATCAAATGACAAAGGAAAACCTTAGTTGAATGATGTATTGCACCTACTATTCGATTGTCCTTCAGAAGGAGATGATAAAATGAAATGGAAGTATGAGACTTCTGAGGAGAAACAACAAAATATTTTCTCAACTCAATGACTATATAGCTTGGGAATATATGGAATTGGATCTATTGACTCCCCTCCCATGCATGATAGAATTCGAGCCCTGAATATTTCTAGGAGTGGAGAAAAAAATATAGGTGATGGAGATTGGCCTAAGAGGACAGTTACAAAAAGAAGTGATGACATGTGATTTTTCTACTGGATTCATGGCCACACATAAAGGTTCTGTTCAAAAGCTATGGAATTCAATTATGGCTATGAAAACAGAAACATTAGTAAATATGAGAATAAGA
This sequence comes from Viscum album, assembly GCA_963277665.1. Taxonomy (NCBI): domain Eukaryota; kingdom Viridiplantae; phylum Streptophyta; class Magnoliopsida; order Santalales; family Viscaceae; genus Viscum; species Viscum album. The sequence goes on along the minus strand of OY728130.1, from coordinate 955,806,204 downwards.
AAAAGCATCATGAGAAATCATAGAGAAGAGTCTCTCAGAGGAAAGAATCTGTTAGATGCTGTTACTGTGGAAGAATGGCACACACCATGAGTATGTGTCAGGAAGCTCAAGATCCTCATGTCAGAATTTGAACTCAAGGTGTATCAGCATCTCGACATAGAAATGAAGAAATGATGTATGCCTTTGATGAAATTTTTTTATATGTTCAGATTATTGGCATTTGGAATGAAATTCTAGCAAGAAGAACACAAGAAAGGAAATGGAACTTGAAAGGAGATTCTCGACTCCAATGATGCATAATGAGAAATTATACACTGAGATACAAAGTGGAAAGGAGAATAATAGGGTTAGAGCCACATGGGAATCACATGGAGCTGAAAGAAAGGTGTATTAGTCACCTCCTCTTTCATACTCACAATATCTCTCAAGGAGAGAATGTAAACAAACCAATAAGATTAAGTGGAGATATACTCCAGCTATTATAAATAAGAATAAATGTTCTATGGAGGACTCAACACCAGTGAAAAATTGTGTGGTGACTCAGACATCTGATAGAAGAAAGACGAACAAAGAATGTATTGAAAAATTCACTTGTCATGATCCACAACGAAATTTGGGGGAAGGTTCATGATCCTTGCAATGGTGGAAGAAGCAAGGGAATATGGAAAGAAAATATATTACCACTCAGAGTAAGAATCAAGGGAAATTGAATTTTGGTGAAACATCAAATAAGAAAATTTTTACTAGTGCGTATAAACTCCAAATTGTGACAAAGGCCAGGCCTGCTGAATCTCTATATCAGAAAAAGACTCAACATGTGTGTAATGAATGATTATTCATATGGCTAGAGCAGTTGAAGTTGGCTAGGCAACTAGGAGAATCAAGGAAAGAGTGTGATGCTCTGCATGACATAATCAAAGGGTTTACCTCTTAGGATCAACCACAATTCTATTCTTTAGGATTATAGAAGAACCCATATCCTTATGTGTATAAAATATGTTGACTGATGATTCAAATGTTTCAGGTTTTAGGGATATACGATCCTAGGGGAACTGACATCTAAGGATGCAAAGTGGAGAAAAAATATGCTCTAGAGTTTTAATTGATTCAAATCAGGTACCAGAGTTGAACAGGAAATGTAGAAACAAATCACAATAGGAAGTGATTGTGTTATTAATATTATCTATTGATTCTTACACCGAGTTAGAACTTATTAGGCTTAGAGATTTTGTTAAAGGCTCAATTCAAAGTGGAAGATGAGAATATATGATAGAGGAAGAGAAGAATGGCTATGGGACCATACAGTTGGCCCTCATAACCGGAAGAGTTTAATAACACAGGGGGAGCATCCTCTATCTCCTAATAAGTTGAAATATATCTATGGTATATAAAGGATGAATGTTTCGAATCAAGAAGACATATTGTGGGAGAGGCAGAAAAATTCATGTTTTTCATAATTTTCAATTATGTTCTAAAACTATGTTATCAGCTGACTGTTTTAAGGATACCAAGAAGCTGCGAGAGAAAATAAAAGGTGTGTCAACAAAAATATATGTTCAAGGAAATAATGTCATTGAACAATGACACAATGAAAAGCTTTCTGTTAAAATTGAGGAAGTGATAAGAAACTCATGGAGAGAAAAAGTGAATATAGAGGATTCAGAAGAGGATGCTGATGGTGTGTACGAGGAAGTAAAATCCTTATCTAGAGAAAAGCCAACGAGTTGAGATGAAATTGACAAGAAGAATATTATTAGTGATCAGTGAGCTCTAGTTAGGACAAGGAAAAGGAAATCACTATAGCAAGCATCTTCTCTATCTCAAGTTTAGCCGAAATGCATTGCTAATGTAGCTAAACATGAAAACATGGTTCAGACCATGAATGAAGAGCCAGATCAGATTGATAAGAATCAGACATGGGAGATTGTTTCGAGGCCAACATATTAGAATATCATCAAGACTAAATGGGTCTATCGCAGCAAGATGAATAAATATGGCATAGTTATTCAAAACAGAGCACAGTTAGTGTGAAAAGGATACTCCTAGATATAGGGAATAGATGTAGATAAGAAATTTTCATCGGTTGTAAGGAATGAAACAATCATATTATTTCTTTCCATTACAGTGCAATGGAAGTTCAAAGTATTCTAGATAGATGTAAAATCTAAATTAATGAATTGGATTCTAGAGGAAGGAATATATATCGAGCAATTAGATGATTTCATTATTCATGAGTATGAGAAAAAGGTTTGTCGGTGGAAGATGGAATTATATGGGCTGAAACAATCACCAAAAGCATAGTACTCCAGTCATGATTAGTACTTGAAGAAGCTCGGTTTCATGCGTGGGGGACTTGATTACAATCTCTATTTCAACAACAATAGTAATCAGAGGATGATGATGTTTGTTTATGTTGACGACATAATATTTGACAGATCGGATGAAGATCAGTGCAGATAGTTTTCTGAATTCATGATAAATGAGTTTGAAATAACAATGATTAGAGAGCTAACATTTTTCCTTAGTTTACAGGTGACACAAGGAAGTAATGGCACTTTAATTTCTCAATCCAAATATGTAAAAGTGGTTCTAAGAAGGTTTGCAATGGAGAATTCCTAGGAGATGATGACTCTAGTTGCTACCCGAATGAAATTATCAAAAGATGTGGATTGCAAGGCAGTTAATATCACAAAAATACAGGAAAATCATTGGAATTTTGTTGTACTTGACCGTGATAAGCCTTGATATTGTTTTTCCCCATGCCAAGCAGCGAGATATCAGATTAATCCCATGGAATGCCACATGCTTGTAGTGAAGAGAATACATTGTTATATCAATGGCATCGTGGATTTCGGTCTGATGTATAATGACAAATCGCAGTCACTGTTATTGGGTTACACATATGCAGAGTGGGCCAGATTAGTAGATAACAGAAAATCAACGTCAATAGGTGCATTCTATCTTGGTGGGTTGTTTATTTCATGGCTATGCAAGAAGCAAGATTGAATTTTATTATGCACCGCAGAAGCTGAGTATATTGCGGCCACTCAAGCATGCACACAATTATTATGGATAAAGCAGCAGCGTGATGATATGGGAGTTAAATTGAAGTCTCCGATCCGAATCTAGTGTGATAAATCAAGTTCTATAAATCTCAACAAAAATCCCTTCCATCACTCAAGGAAAATTCACATTGAGATAAAGTATCATTTTATCAAGGAGAATGTTGAGCTGGGAATCGTGAAGTTGGAGTATGTGCCTATAGAGCTACAGGTTGTAGATATTCATACAATGGCCTTACCCAAGGAATCTTTTAAGAGGATTCAACTGTATCTAGGAGTTATGTCGACTCCCCACACTTGAAAGAGTGTGGATGTGGAACCCCCCTCTCCCCATGGTATGATGTGTTTCGCTAATGTGCTGATGTGTTCTCTACTCTGTTACATTCTAAAAAGGAGTGACCTGTGGTTTCATTAACAAAGGGGGAGAAAATAGTGATTGTTCAAGGAGAGGCAGTGTGGCTATTTGAAAAATCATGAAAAATATGGGGAGAAGCTGAGAGGTGGAGCAGCGAGATAGAGGGAGGAATGAGAAAGGGGGAGAGTATTAAATCAGACGATGCTAGAAGTGATCGATCAATGAATAGATATCACTAAAGTTGAGGATCGTGATAAAAGCAGATGAGTGGTGTTAGAAGAATATTTCCAAAAATTGATATCAGTTTGGTGAAAATTAGTATCAGTTTGGTATTAACAATGGGTGTAATAGATGAAGTGATTCATTGATGAAATTTTCATTTACTCTTGTTTCTCAAGACGAACATTGTTCATGTGGGCTTAGCATACGTGTTGAGTAAATCCTTGATCGCTATCAGAATAGCATTTGGGTGAATGGTGGATGAAGAGTTAATGATGTATCTTTTTATGGAAGATTTTTCAAAAAACCCAAAGGGATATATTGTTGGGAAAAAATCCCTCAAGGTATCATTGAAGAATTTTTGAGGTGATTGTGTTTGTTGACAAAGTGGACAACTTTTCTTTGATTGTTGACAAAGAAAACCATGACATACAAATTTTTTGACAAAGGGGATTTCATGGTGGTATTCTGAGTTCACGAGCTGTGGTTAACGATCAATGTTTGATTTGAGATCATCAACAACTGAATGGATGATTTGGAGGCATTACAAAAATAACAGACACAAGGTGTCGCCGTTTTCCAGTGTTTTCCAATTTTTTGGGCCTGAAAATCGACAAATGAAGATAAGTGTATTTTGGAAAAGTAACTTGAGCACCGTGTACTTGATGGCTTGAAAACTTGTGCACCATATGTTTTAGAAAATCATATCATCAAAATATGTCAATAGGATAAGGGTCGCGCATGTATTTATTTAGTCATGCAGGTGACTTGGACGCTAAGAGAAAGGAGTTGCGTGTCGGTGCCTAGGAGGATTGGAAACATGTGCGCCTGTTGTTTTTCAGGATCAAAACTTCATAATATGGCAAAGGAAAGAGGTTCATGCATGTTTGGAAGTGGGTCGCGTAGGTGACTTGCAGGGGAAGAGACATGCACGCCGAGATTTGCGCACCAAGGGTTGACTTGCATGCCATAGTGCAGGTTGGTCAAGTTGCCTATAAATACTGGACCACCCCTCCTCATTTCTCAACGGAGTTCAACACTTTGAAAAATCATAGCTCTTGTCACACAGGTGTGGTGGTCACGCATGTGATGATTTATTGCGGAATTTGGACTTAAACACCAGATTTGAAGAAGGTTGATTGATGTTTATTGCACGCCAATATTGGTTTGGGTGTAAAGGGATGTGCATCGAGAAAGTTTGAAGTTGAAAAATCCTGTGTTGCGCAAGTGTTTGAGGAGGACTTGTGTGCCAGTTGTGACTTGCACGCCGAGACTTGTGCACTGGGTTAGTCCTTCCCTCCAAGTATGGTTGATTTCTAGCAGTTTTTTTGGTCTGTGTGGAAGCTGGAAGCTTGCCCAATACCTTCAGTGCAAAGAGATAATCATCTACGGGTGAAAGTTGAACTTCAATAGAGCATCCACATACAATAGATGATGTATTCACTATAGATAATTAAAAGACCTACAGGTCTATAAACTGTGACTGGATCTTTTCCAGAGCAGTGAGCAATTGAAGAGGAAGAATGAAATCATCTCTACCGAAAGTGAGCCAGAGAGAGAGATACAGGGAGTGACCCTTGGTAAAGCAGTGATATGACCCTAAACATTGTAAAGTTAGTGAGCCTAGGAATAGAAGTGAACTATACCGAACCTTGTAATCTACAACTAGTGATGTTTAGTGGAATTTGATATTACCGGAAACTTGTCGGTGTATGCTCCTTAGGCATAGCCCAGTTAGGGTGAAACAAGTAATAATATTTGTGTCTCTAGACATGAAAAATGGAAGAGTGCTTGGAAGGGAAAAAAGGGAAATATCTTTCGGAAGAATCGAGAATCATAGATGAGAGGATTGTAAGATATCTATTTAATTTATTTAAGTGAAATTTTTTCTTCATATAAGTTTCAATTATTACAGAAAAGTTCCATTAATTAATACAGGACTCTCTTGAGGAGTAGAGTTAAGAGGGGACATTTATAGCTACTGGGAGGGAAGATATTTTATTTGCAGTATTGGAAAGGCCCGAACATCCTGGTCGTGTAAGAGGATATCCGGCAGGTGTATCGGTAAGAAAAGTGTTTCAATGTTCTTTAACTTCTAACATTTAGGGGGTTTTAAAAAAAAAGAATCCTTGGAGGATGAAGTTCAAAATATTAATGCGAAGATGGAGGACAAGATTATAGAGTTAGTGCAGACTTTATTTGTAGAAATTCAAAGACAATTTCAGACTGCAGCTCCCAATCCTCCACCTCCACCTTGAGACCCCATTATTTATCCTCCACCTCTGCTAGTAGCTCCCACTCCCCCACCTCAGCCTGCGGACCCCATTTTTTATCCTACGCCTCTTCCACACCTTCCTAGATATTGCGAGTTGTATGTTGATGATTCTCAACATCATAAAGTAGCGTACGGGTTGGTATATTGTATAGGAGATACAGTTCATCATCAACAATTAGAGGTAGAGAATCAGAGGGTCACTGTACAAGATATTATAGATAGATCAGCTAGGGTACCAATTCCTACAGATGAGGTGGCGACAGTTGGACAGAGTATCGGCCATTTTTTTGTTTGGCCATACAGACTTCTTCGACTCATTACCATAGAGGTATGAATGTTATATCTTTTATTTTATTTTTTTATTAATGTTGTTTTATCATTTGAAAACTACTATATTTTTCAATTTTTTTCACAGGAATAAATCAAAGGTAAATAAATACTGTATAGACAACAAAAAGACAACATTCTATGACATCAGATACAGATTCCAGTCGTCTTGATATATTTTCAAGATATCCACATTTGTTGTTGGGTTTTTATGAGTTTCTAATGGAATCTCATGTTTCTGGACGTGAAATAAGTGTGGGGATTACAAAAACTGATATCATGGAGCTTGTTACTGGAGATAAGTTGGGCATCAACGTGGTGCAAATTTTTTCCATGTAAGTCTTAAAACCTTTTCCCTACATTATATTTATTAAAAATGTATACTTATGTATGTTTTGTATTAGGTATCTTTATAAAATTTGTGAGAGGAATGAGCTGACAAAAGTATATGGATTCATGGACCCACAATTGATTTCCCCTAAAGCATGTGCATTGAATGAGGAACAAAGAATGGTTTATATTGCTGAAATATTTGAAAAGAATATAATCACACAATGTTCGATGATGCCTTTTTGTGAGAGGTATGAAACACATTTCACTCAAAGAGTTAATTATCTTTTAACATAAAAAACCACTAACATTAAATTTCCTTTTATTAGTGATCATTGGATGTTAGGGATTTTTTGCCAAAGGGAGAAAGCTCTTTATTGGATATGCTCTGTTCATTGTGATGTTCGGGAAAGTTTTAAGAATATATTGGAAATGTAAGTTTCAATTTCTCAATAGTTTTATATATTATAATGAACTTTAAATTTACCCCATTCATATTATTTTCTAATAGTGCATGGGTCTACTTTCGAAAAAACACAAAGAAAAGAAATGCAAAGATCAAATATGTAAATGCGAAGGTAAATTTCCATTTATAATTTTTACTTTTTGATTTATAAAAAAACAATATAGTTAATTTACACTCATTCAAACAGAATTTTCATGAACAAAAAGGCGTCATCGAATGCGTATATTATATGTTATGATTTATGTATGAAATAATAACAACTGGGACAGTTGTGAATTATGACCTAGTACGATTTCCTCTTAAACTTTGCTATAATATTTCAATTTGATTTATTCATTATACAAGTTAACTATCTTCTTTTTCATTTGTAGCTTTTTGATGACCCTCAACCCTATACTGCTGAAGACATCAAACACGTACAAGTGGAGTGGTAAAATTATTTTACAGGTTTGATTGAATTTTAGTTGTATGTAATGTAAAATGTAATTTTGAATATTGTAATTTTAATTGTGTATTTGGTAGTTCTTTAGGTTGGATTTAGTTTTTTTTGAAGTTGACAGTGTAAGTTTTGAATTTAATATAAGTGAATGTTTAATTTTTCTCTACTTCTTGTTTTGGTCTACTTTTGATGGTTTTTCTGGTATGGATTTGGGTCTATGGGGGAGGGGTTCCAAGGGTGTGGGGGTGTGTTCAGGGGGGTTGGGGGGTGTCCAGCAGTCTGGGAGGGCTGTCCGGTGGGGTGGGGGGACAGTCCTGGGGGGTGGCAGGGATGTCCAGGGGTGTGGGAATGTGGTCCAAGGGTGTGGAAGTGATGTCCAGGGGTGGGGGGGGGGTTGTCCATGGGTGTTTGGGGCTGTCCAGGGGTGTGGTGGGGGCTATCAAGTGGGGTGAGGGGGTGAGGGGGTGCTGTTCAGGTGGGTGGGGGGTTGTCCAGGGGTGTTCGGGGGTGTTCGGGGGCAGTCCAAGAGTGTGGTGGGGGCTCCAATGGGGTGGGGGAGGGTTGTGCATGGGGTATACATGAGGGTGGGAGTTCCAATGGGGTGGGGGAGGGCTGTCCAGGGGATATACATGAGGGTGAGGTCTCCAACGGGGTGGGGGAGGGCTGTCCATGGGGTATAAATGAGGGTGGGGGCTGTCTAGGGGGTATGTTTTATATGTTATCTATGTACATGCTTAATTTTTATCTACTTCTGTTTTTGTGGTACGATTTCATGATTTGTTTTCTGGTTGATTCTAGTGGAGAGAAGATGACTGCATTCTGTTTAAAAAATATTGGGTTTATCACATCGGTTATTAAGTAACCGACATTATAAAATACCAGGAGAGTGGTTTACCACATCAGTTATTTAATTACCGATGTGATAATAGGCCTGGAGAATGGTTTATTACGTTGGTTATTTAATAACCGACGTGATAAAAGGCCTGGACAATGGTTTATCAAGTCGGTTATTGAATAACCGACCTGATAAATGGCCTGGATAATGGTTTATCACGTCGGTTATTGAATAACCAACGTGATAAACCCCTCTCACCCCTGTTTATCACGTCGGTTCTATATTAACTGACATGATAAACCCCCCTCTCCCTTGTTTATCACGTTGGTTTTTTAATAACCGACGTGATAAACCATTTTCTAGGCCTTTTATCATGTCAGTTGTCAAATAACCGACATGATAAACCATTCCCATTTTCTTTATCACGTCAGTTCTAAAATAACCGACGTGATAAACATTGCGATTTTATGTTTTTGACGTCGGTTTTTAAATAACCGACGTCAAAAACTTTATTTATAACGTCGCACGTATTAACTTCGGCTAGAAACCGACGAAAAAAAATGAAAAGTAACCAATGTAAAAAAGGTTTTCTGCACTTGTGAGGGGAACTCCCCAAACATTAACTGAGTTCTCTGAGTGGCGTGATGTGCTATCCCAAAAATCTTGTAATGGATGTTTTCCTAGCATAGTGTGACTGCATCCCTTGGATCACTTCCATCAAATCCTCCTAGGTCACTACCTTGGGTAATGCTTACGTATGTTTATATACGTGAAGGTATCTTTAATTTTTTGGAATTTGTGTCTTAGTCTCTGTCTAGAATGAGACCGTTCTTGAATCGAGGTCATGAAATGAAGAACATGAATGTACTGATCAAACAAATCAGATGTTCTAGAAACAGAAAAGAATTATAGAGGGGAAGATGCACACAACACCTTCTATTGACAACATTATTTTCGATTGTCTCCCAATATGACTATCGCATAACCCTTATCTTTTATACAACCAATATGTTTCACAGAGCTACACCACATGTTTAGAATGGTCTTTAATGACAAAAGGAACATTTTTGCGCATGATTATTTAACTCCAATATTTTGTACACAACAAATTCACATATTAGATAACCCATTACATTATTGAATGACATATATATTTTTAATGGGAAAGACCAAATATTTACAAGCCCTGATGACATAGTTTGAATGATTCATGAGGGGTGCATAAAACCATATTTGAAATCACATTGAGCATGTAATCCTCTTCCATTAAATATATTCATTTAGGTAAATTGAATAATTTTTCCAAATTTTTTCCTTTACTATATTTCTTTTTATTATCCAAAAAAAAAATTTCACACAAATTTTTATACAACCTTTATAATTTTGTACGACATCATTATCAAAAAAACAATTTTCTTCATTAACCAATTTTCTTCATTCACCAATTTTCATACCCAAATATTAGGAACCAACTATGAAACGATACCACCTTCAATATTTTTTCAACATTAACTATAAGATCACATTGCCTGGAACTCCCTAATCTTTTATGTGAGGATTGAAAATATTCAGAAACCTTACACCATTTCCAGCAAAGGACATCCTCAGTCACAAAAGTAAAATCCCAATATACATTTGTCTCACAACTGTAAAATCCATATGTAACATTAACATATATATATATACAATGAAATATCTCCCTTCATGTTCTCACAAGAGGAATATTATAGAAAATGCCAATATATCATTTTATATCCAAGATCAATATAGAATTATGATCAACAAAAATAATCTGATGACTATTTCATAAAATATTATTTTGGTTTCCCACATACTCAGGTCATGAATCATATAAATAAAACATAATCAAAATTTAATTCAGATTCATTTATCAATGTCCTATGTAATTCAACAGATTTATTTTTTTCCTTTTTATTCATCATAGGGATAGACTGTACAAAATTTATCTATAAAATATTGGACCTCTATCTTTTCCTCAGCTTTTAGTATTCCATTTTATGAAAATTCATATACCTTGTATCTATTTCAATACTTATCATGGTAATGAAAGAGTTTTTCTTCCATGATAGAGACCCAACCACATTGTTCACCTTCCCAACGTTGTAATGTTTTGGGATGTGTAAATATATGATAAATTCTAACCCACATCTCTAGAACTTATTAATCTTTTTCTACATAAATATATATTTAATTATTTTTTATCTAGAATATATATATATATATATATATATATATCACACCATTTTCCATAGACACAATTGCCTGATCTCTTTTAACCCAAATATACCCCTTGTCTGTTCAAAATCATTACTAATGTAATTCTCCTCATCAATTATAAATTGGAATGTGTCATATGCTATAAACACATCATTCCAAATTTAAATTGATTTATAAATCCATTTTGAGGAAAAATGTGAAACCATAGTTCGTAGACAAGACCACTACGTGTTAAAAAAGATCAAAAAATGATTAAACACAATACATTGATTTCTTAAATCATATCCTCTATAATGTTTCCCATTGAATCAGACTAACCTGGATTTATGGGTCCCCTATGATAAGCTCTTCAAGGTGGGTGAGTATCCTCTCCATTGTATGATTGAATTCCTCTATATTGATTATGCTCTAATTGAAGCCCGGGTCCAGTACTCAATCTTCTTTTTCTATGAACAATTATTTATCCCCATTGGAATCAACAGAAAACCTTATTCATTAAATTAGTTTAATATCCTATTCAAAGACATTGCTTTGGAAAAAATTTTCAATCATTTCATCATTGGAGTGCAGAATCAGTTTCAAACATTGTACGTCCTCTATTCCAATTTCTCTAGTATTCCTTCTTGTTTTTTCGCATTACCTTTCAATAGGAATTTTAATTCATTATTACTACCCTTCATGGATGACATCATCTCCATCAGATTTGGAAAAATAGAGTTATCCTTGTGTCCAATTGGTTTTTCCCTTGGACAATTATGCATTCCCTAAATCTATAATTCCATTTTTCAACTTCATATTTCAAGGTCTATGGGTCCTATTCCCTTGAAAGTGGTCCACGAGATCCACTAAGAGTTTACTATAGCTTCCATTACCTCATGTATCTTCATATTGAGTAAAGGGGGGTTATTGAACATACAATCCCTCAAATGGATTCTCCAGCTTAATCCCCGAACAATTTTTGATTCCCCTTTGTTAAACTAGAAACTCCCCATTCACTTATTTGTTGACCAAACCATTCTTTTTCCCCCATTCCCATCCTTTAGAAGAAATTTATGGTGGGATACGAGGATGATTGGGTCTATGTTACCCAATACATTCACTTTCGTACAACCTATGTTTTCAACTATGACTCACTATTTAAGCTAGTAAGATAATATTCCCATGCACCATGTCTAAGCCTGTGAGTTATCCATATACTCATCCCATGAACTATGATTTCATTTTATTGTTTTCCCATCAATGACCATGACTGCCACGAGACCCCTAAACATCACCAACTATCAGGTCTCTCACACCTTCCTCAAGACTACTGATTTTAATAGGTAAATTCACTATAGCTCCATCCATGGGGTCCATTCATTTTTGGTCCTCCCCCTGAACAACCCTATTTCTACCCACTTTCAATGGAGTTATAATTAAATCATCTTTATGATGGGAAACAACATCTGCTACCTACAACTTTGCAACCATTAAATTCACAAACTTCACTGCATCTGAGAGAACCAATGAATGTTATTGCTCTAGCTGATCCTCTTTAGAGAGGGACTCCACTCCTATACAGTCTTTTTTCCTAATAGATTCCACCACAAATGGAACAACCCCACACACCTCCTCACACCCTCCCATGCCAGTATTATCCTGACTCTGCTCAACTAGGGGAGCCACCTGCACTTCATACCCCTTAGATGGGCTTAACACTGGGGCTGTGATTTTCCTACCTCTATGACCGCGTCGACCACGAGAGACCATATGGACTAACATGTGGAACCCTAGCCAAAATACATTCCAAGACTCAAATACCACTCTTTTCATCCTTTTGAACACATCACCGACTAGGATCCATAGCCATTCTGTTGGTGTTTTTGAGGCATCATCATCAACACATACGTGAGGGGTGATTGGATGACTTACCTTGGATGTGTGATTAACAGAGCACAAAAACCTTCCTACTAGATTCCTCAACATACATCTAATCAAAGGGTTCTGTAAAGGGAGAGGAAGATGATGAAATATTACCCAAACCGATTTCTTAGGTGTATCCTGATTCATATTGAACTAAAAAGGACCAACGAAGGAGGTGAAAACCTCATCGATAGAAAAGAAAAGGGGAGATGGACCCTACAACTATGAGATCATCCTGCATTTAGAATCAAATAATTAAGAGGCACATATCGATAAGACCTATCACCATACCATAATGAAGGCCCAAAGAATAAAAAAACTACCAAAAGAATCAACCTTGTGTCATCTACCCCTGAATCGTGCCACAATTCTTGACCTATGAAGAACTGATGCTACATTTAATTCTATTGTTGAAAGCATGAGATGAGACGATCCATTGTGCATATTTTCGAACTAAGGTCAAATAGGGATTGAAGAGAATAGAGGAATAAAATCCGGATTAGTTAAAGGGATAAATGGCATAGACATCAACAATGAAGGAAATAAATTTTACCACACCTCGCTGGTCAAGATGGGCCTGATCCACATGAATCTCTACATAGTCATCACCACCACTGAAGGCTCAAGCTCCACTCCATTGTGGAATCTCACCACATCATTCTTTATGAGTAAACATCCTATTACATTATTTAACAAATCATATTAGATAAAAACCATTATCCAATATAGGGTTCTTTGGACACATCTTCACTAAGTATTCTTTTATTCAACTCCTTGAAGTTATCTTCATATTCATCTATCAACATGAATATAACTCCAAATCAAGTCAATGTTGTGATTGAATTAGATATTGAATTTAAATATATCATTATACAAAAATAACATATATAACTATCCGAAGAATACTAGAAATATCAATAAATATTGTGGTCATGTCCAAAACATAATAACATTAGTCGTTGAAAGACCAACAAAAATATATTAACATAAGATGTATCACTGAGAATGATTTTTTTCTAGAAAATATTATTAATTAATTTTTTTATAGAACTTCCCCATATTAGATTTATTCAAAACAATTCTTAGATGATTTTATTAATTTTCATTTCCCATTTTAAATTTAACAATATCATTATTTAAAAATATAAAAATTCAACATGGTACAAATAAAAATAATATATTAATAAAATATATGAATATTAAATTGGAATTAATATGTCCAAATTATTCCATGAAAAATATAATTGTTGTCTTATTTTATAAAGGATGTTTTATTTCATATATCTCCCTTATTAACTGCCAATTGATGATAAATATAATGAAGGTAAATATTTGTAAAGTGTTGAGATCGTCATTTTTTGTCAATAAAATTGTTGGTATGATGTAGTGGATAGTTGTTATTAATACAGATTTTGTTATTTTCTTGATAATCATTGCAATAAAACAATAATACATATATATTCTAAACCAAAATAATATGTGAAACCCATAGTGATAAACTAGGGGTTTTGAATACATTATTATGATTCTATAATAATTTTTATCCATTTTCTAAAACTAAATTGTGGTCATTATTATTAGATTCATTGAAATATGAGTTTCTCATAGTATGAATTAAAATTGGTAAAAAAATATTAAAATTAAATGTAATACATGGAAAATTATCTAGAAATACATCAATAAATTGACAATAACTTTCCATATCCTCAATGTTGTGTTTCTCTACACCATTCTAAGATAGATACCCTTCATGATTAGGAATTTCAACTAACAAAATGTAATAGGTTTGAATTAATCCTCACAATGATGCAAAATAATAGGTTCACCTAGAATATGAAATATCACATCCCTTAATTGTAAATTTATATAGTATATATGTATATGTATCATATACATTTCCAAAATCAAATAATATTCAACTAGAGTGATAATAAAAAAAATATTGGAATCAAATACCAAAAAAATAAAATCATAGATAATTAATAAACATAAATTGTTATCATCCTACTATTATTAGATATTATTTATAACTAAATATATAAATGTTGAGGTTCTGATTTTTTACCCCTATAATATACATCATATATAAATTACTAGGTATATTTATAATAAAATAATATATTTCAATTTCTAGAGTGTATGGTTAGTCTCTTATTCTCCTTGTAATTCTCTAGACCCTCTTCCTTTATAAAATCAAAGGCATTTCCATTATCCAATTTCATTGGGGGATGCTGAGTCCCCCATTATCATTAACTGTTTCATTATGGATTTGATTCATATTATTCACATCCTCAATGTATATAGTGAATTGTACTTCATTGCTTGAAAATTTTTTCTTATATGTTGTGTAAGATGATCTTTTTATCCCCCCATAAACAATTATTGGATTGATATCTATATTTTAAATAATTAATTCCATTCCTAGTTCTATATAGTCAATTTCTAGAATTTATTCCTAATCATATTTTGAATGTTGGTGGTTTTAATTTCATTTATATATCAGATTTATGATTTTTTTCATTAAGCTACAATTTTCTATTCTTATAGCTAGAACCAGATGACTAATAGTAGTTCCCAATCACTATTTTTCCATTCAGAGAACATTTAATGTTTACTTAATATTTGAGAAATCCTCTTTCGGATAACTCATTTAGATTAATTAGTTTCACAAAACTAAAAATATGTTAAATTTTAATAATAGGTATGACTATAATTATAGAAGAAATTCTTGAATATCTTTTAAAATATTATACATATATAGGATGCGATTATACATTCCTATAGTTTTTTTAGACATTAACCTTCCATATTAAAATTATGTGTTCAAGGAAATAATCTAATATGACGTAGACATATAAAATCCTCACATTCCATTTAGTTTATTTCACCAACATGTACCATGTTCTTTTAATGTGTCCACCATTGATTATATTCTCCATCTAATAAATAGTATCATAATAGAAAATTACAGGGTATAATAAATGAATAATGGAAAGTATATTTTCCATAACAAAGATCTATTCTAGGGTAGAAATTGAATCATAATACCCTAAATAAGGATGGTTAAAATTTTTATTTTATTGAAAAATAACATGTTTCTTATAACATGGTGCATTAATAATCCATATGTTTCCAAATTAATATGCATATCATGAGGTACATGAGTGATATTTATCACATGATATTTAATGATATGTCCCAAACTATTTACGTTATATTAAGGTTGTTTTTTGAATTTACCTTCACATTTTTTGTTCACATGATTAATTTTCCTTCCAACCATTGGGTAAATAATAATATATTTCACAATAACCAAGCCATAATAATCTATGTGAAAAATCATATGTAAATAAAAATGTCATCATAGTTGGTTCTCAATAAATACAATTTCATTTAATCCTATAAAACCTCAGGTGTCACCTAAGTAATGTATAATTAACTCCTATTTAAGTATACCATAATGGTACACTAATAAAATGTTAGTTAACCTAAGAATATTCTTATGGTGTGTCAATCCATATTATGGGCATGAAAACCCTTCAAATGCACCATAATGATGGTTATGATATACTTATCCCTCAATATTTTTGGTTACATTCCATAGATGAATATATTGAAAAATGACATCAATCTTTAGTATCTAGAATGGGGGTTTTTTCATGGAAACCCATAACATATCACCCATTCCCAAATATATTTGATTTTATCCAATAATTTTAATTATAATAATCATTTGAACTACATTTTTATGACCTTAATCCCTAAATATTTACTATATCTTTCAATGATACCAATTTAAGAGACCCCAAACCAACAAGGATAATTATTTCAACATTTTAGATGAATATGCAATAAATTTAAAAGTAATACATTAATGATGACTGACATTGTTTTGTTTCTTAAGTGAAAACATATATAAAATTATTACTTCAATATTTATGTCCAAAATCTTATTGAAAAATATTATATCATAGTACCCTTATATGAATAACCCAATTTATAAAAATTATTCATAACATGTTGAAAATTTGTATATTATCGGGCGATATTAAATATTCAGTAAGGATGAAAATTAGAGATTAAAAACATTATAGGACAACATGATCATATATTTATTATAAAAGATAACTTTATTGTAATCTAATACATTCTAATCTCAAATGAAAACATATAGTAAGCTCCCAAATCAACTCATATGTTGAATATTTATATAATAATGTCAATTAAATATTCAACATCAATGAGTAATAATATAGAAATTCTACATTATAAGCATAATAAATTTTAATGATGTATACAAATAAAATTTACTTCATATCCACGAATAATGTTTTTTGAATAGGTATAAATGGAAAATGTTCACACATAAAAATGTGAACAATTCGGTTCTTCATCATGTCCATGAATTATACTCTGATGATTGATTGACACAATCATACAAAATCATCAATAATAGAATTGAATTATTTGAAATAATTTCTACTATTATCAGCATAATCACAGTAGCTATCGATACCACATTACCCAATAAAATATTGGTATTGATTTTACCAAACCATCCATTGATCATAATCAATTCTTATAAATGTCCAATGATAAATATTATATATTTTAGAATCCATGAATATCAAATGGAATGTAAAAAATGAATATTATAATTAATATAAAAATATTATTATTCTAACAAGGGAATGAATTATGTTTTTTTCATCATATAATCTCCCAAGTGAGTAATAATTAACATCAAATCATTCTATATTATAGGAAAATATTCATTAAATGATATATGTAATAATTATTTAGGAAAATTACCTTTCATTTTGAAATCTAATATATAGATTTTATTTATTAAAAAAACATTTATAAATTATTTCTCTTTGAGAAAAACTCAATAATGTATTGGAATATTCAAAGAATATATTTCCTATGAATGTGGGAAATTATATTCAATAAGTGTTCATTAAAACAATGATTCCATCAATATTTTAAAAATAGAAAAAACCTACATCAAAAAATAAAAAAAAGAGTACTTTTCAAAACATTTGGGAAAAAAATAAAAAATGGTAAAATTTAATGTCAACAGTAATATATTAATATTCAATAAAATTGAATAATGTTTTAAAAACCATATATATACTAAAATAAATAGTTTCATAGATGATTTGAAATAATGCTAGGTAATTGTAAAAATATTTTCCATAATTTATGTACACCATAAAAGAAATACTGTAAAAAACCTTAAAATGTAATAAATAACACGACGATAAGTTTTAATAAATGGAATTATTAGATAATTATCATTAAATTTTATAAATGGAATCTTGAGAATATTTAATTCTATTAAAATTTCGATTGAAACATAAATCACTTACCTCATATCTCCTCTATCTACATTTTAATTAAAATATCATAGTCAATAAATATATATTCATTATATAAATAAGTTTGAATCATATTTATATATATCACGAAATATATTAATTACTTAATAAATATTATAAATATTTATTGATAATTCATTATTAAAATCAGAAATTCGTGTGGTAACAACTTCATTTTTCATAGGCATTTCAGTTCGAAAGATCATTTCCTTGTACTATAAAAATGGATCCCAAATATCCAAAAAAAAAATTAATTATATAAATATAATGTATATTAATTACATAAATATTTCTAATAATCATCCAAATGTATACATAAAAAAGGATTTATATCAGTTATGGAGACTGTAGTTCATCCATACGAACGAACATTATTTTCATTAACAAAAAAATAAGGACAGAAAGTAAAATATTATTTTATAATTAAAACCCCATTATTATATCATAAATAACGATTATTTATATATATTCATTTACTATATTTTTATTATCATTCTTCAATAATGGAAATTAAACAAGAATCGCATGTCTTCATGGAAGTGGTTGTCCACACATATACACAAGCGACATTATCAATTTGCAAATAATTGGAAGTCATGGAGGTAGATATGAAATTATAATTAAAATATAAATTAATATCTCATTAATATAATATAATAAATATAAAACCCATCACTATAAGTATAAAAGTTGAATGGTGATGGAAAAGGAAATGTATCGTTATATAGAGGTTGTAGTACACACATACACATGGAAATAATTTCACATCCCATTTGATGAAATTAATGGTGATTTGTTTTGGAAAAGTAATCATAATAAAGTTTAGGAAAATTTATGAGAAGAAATTTATTAATTTATGATGAATTATGAAAATTTATTTGTGTTGTAAAATTAATAATTAAACATAGATCATATTATATGATTACATCTTCTTCAATAATCCACTATTAGATCAATACTTATAAACACCTATAATGGAATTTTAATAATATAAACACCACTATATAAATTATATATGTTGCTATAAGATAATTTATTATGTTTTCTAAAAAATATATCTCATTGTGGTTTAATAAAGTGATAAGAGATGTGTCCTTTTAGAAGTTTTGGGTTGGACAGACTTTGAATTCCATAAAAGAATAGATTAATAATATATATATATCATAACCATGTCATGTGAGACTAAGTAAAATTAAATTTAATATAAGGTTTTATATGTTAACAATATATTCAACCAATAATGTTTTTTCATTTTTAGGATAAATTATAATAATTATCTCTTGGTGAATTAGCTTTCATCAAAATATTACATAAACCGTGATAACTGAAATGATTCCATGAAAACACATATATATTAATCTATATAATTGGGGAAATATAAAAATATTATACATGTTTATTCTACATTTTTAATAAATATTATCCAATTTGTTACCTATCGGTGTTTTATGTTAATTTATATATAACAACAAAAAATGAAAAATAAGTTCTCCAAAAAAATTAATTTAATAGTAAAATATACTATATAGTTTAATAACGTAAAAAATTGTTTTATATTTATTTTATATTAAATAATAATGAATTAAATATTTTATGAATATACATGAGGAGAACACTGAATAAAATCTTTCAACCATGCCAATTAATGTAATGACATAAAATAGTTTTTAATTTTAAAACAATATGACATCTCTTTACAAAAGTCAAGATAGGGCTCCAAAATTATAAATAGTATATTAAATTACATTATATAACCCCATAAAAATATAATAGGTAAATAAACCCTCTTTATATAGTACATGTTCATGTGGTAGTGAGATTTTGATGCTTTAGCCCATGCTTTATCCCAATTTTACATCTTTTATCGAGGTGAAAATATGTTAGTATGGTTAAATTTTTAATGAATAAAATATGGTTCAAAATTTCAAATTAAAGGAAATATTCTGATTACAATAATGGAATATATTTTACCATATATAATTCGCTAAAAATAATTTAATTTTCAATTAAACCAGAAAAATACGAAGAAAAACGGTTCTCTCGGGGAAATATTTTTTTATGTATAAAAGATTTGTATTATCAAAACCAAACATAAAATTGATTTCAATGAAGTTTATTAGATTTTTAATAATATAATTTACAAATTTTTCATGTATATATTCTAAAAAATCTAAATCATATTAAATGATTGAAATGAAATGAAAATTATCAATAAAATTCATTAAAGTTAAGTATACTATAAAACCAATGTTATCAAAAAAATCAAAAAATGTCCCAATAATAAAATTTTAGTTGATGATTTTTAAAATTATATAGTTTTTGATATTTATAGCTTCAAAAATTTATATAAAATAATTTTATTAAATAAATAAATTAATTTTTTTTATAAATATTCTATAAAAAATTAAATCATTTTTCTAAAAATCAAATAATTATCTGCAAAATCATTTATATTATATGAAATAGTTATACATATATCATGTAATGTATTTATTCCTCTGTATAGTGAAATTTTTGATGGATAGTATATTAATGATATAATTTAATAATAAAATATTATTCATTGTCCTCAAAAACACGGTGTTTCATAAAAATCAAGAAATTAAAAGAATAAAATTTATTTTTAGAGAACTGTTTCATAAAATATTGATGTCATATAGTACATATAAAATTAAAATATTTTATTATCATTATATTTTATAATACAAATTGATGGAATGTGTTTTATTAACTTTAAAAATCAATATATTGGACTTTTTCTATTTTTTAGTTTTTAAGAGCATTATATTTATAATGATTTATTTGAATTTTATATACCTGTTTTAAGACTTTAATTAACCAAAAGAAGAAACCCATCCATTTAAAAATATATTTTTAATGCTTCATTTTACTCATTATTATTTTAAAAATCCATTTTAGTTGTCATATTTCAAACTTAATTATATCTATTTCTTAAAATCAATGGTCTTTAGTTATCATGATCCACAATGAAAACCACTCATCCTAATTATTATATTTAAATTTTAATGTATTTTCAAAATATATTTTAAAAAAAATTCTATCTACCTTCAATGAGATGTTGAAATTATAAAAGTAATTTTTACATTTTTTCCCTTCATTATCGTTCCAATAATTTAAATTAATTTTTAAAATCTCAACTCATGATATATATAACAAAATAAAAAATGACTAGTTATTTTTTTTATTATTTAATTTTCTATAGTGGGGTAGAAATGATGTTGTTTTAGTTATTAGGGGGGTAAAAATTTATATTTAACAAACCATTTACTATTATATTTTAATTATATTCTCTTTTTACTAAAATATTTTGTGGCTATCAAAAAAATGGGTAGAATTTTTCTCTACTAATATTCTTATTAATTATTGATCACAAACACTACCTAATGTATCTAATTATTATATATAAAATTTGGGGATTTTTATTTCATCAAGTTATAATATTTAATGATCCATAAAATATCCTGGTCATATTCTAGTTGGTCTTATTGAGAACATGAGGTATATTTGTGGTATATTTAATGTTCTTCGAGGGAACATGATAGGCCATGATTGTATATTTGGTAGATAAGGCTGAAAAATCTCTCCAATGTAGGGATATTAATTTCTATGTCCATACATTTATATCCAATAGCACATTATAAGAGGTTTTTTCCTAATAAGAATAAGATTATACGAATTATGGGATTACTTCCATTAGTTTAAAAAATAGAATACGTTACCTGACCATTGGTGGATGATCAATGACGGGATATTTAATTCAGTATAAACTAATCTTTCCCCAGATGCCACACTAGATAACTGTTGGGATCATCTGAATAGAAA
The DNA here is from genome assembly GCA_963277665.1 of Viscum album. Taxonomy (NCBI): domain Eukaryota; kingdom Viridiplantae; phylum Streptophyta; class Magnoliopsida; order Santalales; family Viscaceae; genus Viscum; species Viscum album. The sequence continues at coordinate 955,784,532 of OY728130.1, read as the reverse complement.
GTGGATACATTCTAGAAACATGCTTTTTTGCGTTAATTGGTTTTTTGAAGGTCTTGAATATACTATTCAATGTAATTGACCAATGATATATTTATATATCACCCATGTTGGCTATAAATAGAGACATGGTGTTTCTTGTAATCATACTAACATACCTTCTAACACAATTGTCAAAACAAAATTAAAATTATTAGAATATTTTTATGGATCTTAATGTTTATTTCAATTCCAATAATATTTATTATTATTTAAACACTTTAAAAAAATTACATTTTTCTCATTAAATCCTAATGATTCTTCTTATCATTTTAACATAATAGTGATTACACCAAAATGTGATATCTTTTAGAAATCCACACCTCATTCTATCATTCATTTAAATTTTTTATAACTAAACATAAATGTGAGGGACTCATGTATCTTAAGAAAAACCATGAAAATTCACGATGTTTCTTCTTTTTTAGGTGTCCACCTAAAACTATTATTAATAATGGGTCAATAATGTTAAAGATTCATTCTATAACCGAAAATAAAATGAATACTTGGTATATATTTTATCATTAAATCCAAAAGACATGTAAAATAAATAAACATAAAATTTGGGTATGATATATAGATGTTTAGGAAATAATATTAGACACCATTTATCCAATTATGTTCAGTATATAATGTTTTGTCTATTTATATCATTACTAGCATAAACCTTATTTTTTAATAAACCATTACAATGAATCATTCAATTTAAGAATTTCATATAATTTTTAATTTGGATTTATATTATATGATAATTATTCCATTAATGAAATTCCATGTATTTAATAAAATAATTCTCATAATTATTTTCCAACTTTCAGTAATTATTCAATAATAGTTTTTAGTCTTTATGAAATTATATTATTTTATAATAAGTAATTTCATGCCCATATTTTCATTTCATCCTACTATGGCCTATAAAAATTTATAATATTTCTAATATTTCAATCATTGATATACCACATGATTTTATTTATTCTTGTAAATTATTTGATTGTTCTAACCCATATCAAATCCTAAATTATTTTAACTATTGGAATGAATTAGTTTTAATTATTATATAAAGAAACACTAAAGACTTGTAAAATATGAAAAAGAGTATATCCACGTTTAATGAATGATAACTATCATAATGGATTCAATTTTTATTATAAAATTTCAATAGAGAATAATGATTAGTGCATGAAAAAATTATATTAGTCAAATCAAACCATGTCTCTTGAATGTAATGAATGAAAATAAAGAAGAAATATCCAATTTTCGTTTAGAATATGAAATATGTGTATTTAGAGAACAACCCACAAAATAATAATGAATTCAATATTTTACTGAAGGTATTCACAGAGGATGGATTGTTATGTTTTCATTTACAAACTACTAAAATGAGAATGATGATGATGTTATGGAGATGATTATTCTTTTGATTCCACTATTTAAGTAAATTAAGATGATATTTTTTCAATTGAGATTGATTCAAAACATTTATAAAATTTAATTAAATGGATGGTAATTGATGATCACATCATTTAAATGTAGTTTGTATGTCGTATAACTCAATGGATATTTTTTGGTACGTGTTCAAGAAGGCTTGAAAAAAGTGTTTATGAATCGGTGGAGAATATTATAACATTCCATTTTCAAATCCCAAAAAAAATAAAGGGTATAGTGTAAGTCATATGGAATGTCCAATTTTGACATCCCCATTCACCAACTAGAGGAACCATAAATATGTTTTATTATTTCATATTGACTGTTTGGTGATAAAATTAATGGATGGATATAATCATGTGAGAATTTGTTCTTTGAAATTATATTTTAATGCAGATAAATTCATATATATTATCCAATAGATGATTCATTCAAGTCATATTAATGTGGTGTAAGGAATAAAAATCCTCTATCTTTTATGTTTATTGTAGTGGAGAGTTTCTACGTAAAAGGGTGAATGGAATGAAGCCTTTATATTGGATGGATATTTTTCAAATCATAAATATATTTAAATTTCTATCATTAAATATTAGTTATAATCACATTATAAAAAATATGAATTTAATCTCTATAAGTAATAATAAAAGAGTTATGAAACAAAATTTTGAATTTCATATTGATATTTATATTTTTTTTCTAACAAGAGAAATAATAATTTTTTCCTATTAGTAATATCAGTTTAATAGAACAAACCAAGTATCTCATTACTTTTCCAAAAATACAGTGTTTAATAATTCCTTGGGTTGTTTGGGTTTTTTGGACATATGATTCATTCAAATGGTGTTTCATTCCAAAAAATTCTCAAATATCTAGTTTTCTAATGGTGTGACGTTATGGTGGTGTTTCAATTATTATAGTGATCCATTATGTTGGTGTGGCTGCCTGGTTTGGGCTCATTCTATCGATGTGCCATTTCTAGAGGTGTCTCATCCTGGAAGTGTGAAATTTTAATGGAGTTTTATTTCTCTCGTTATTTAATTATGGTGGTGTGTCATTTTTAGGAATGTGACTACTTTATAGTGTGTCATTCTAGGGGTGTATCATTTCTTATACTGTGTAATACTATTGTGGTGTCATTTCTGACAGTGTGTCATCTTAGTGTAGCGTAATATGGGCGATGTGCCAATTATAACAATGTGTCTTTCTTTTGTTGATGGATTCTTTATGGTGCACCACCTTGGTGGTGTGTCAGTCTAGATGTGTGTAATTTATTTGATGTTTCATCTTGGTAGTGTGTCATTTCTGGTATCATGTCATTTTGTGTTGTGTTATGATTATAGTGTGTCATTTCTGTTGTTGTTTCATCCTTGTAGTGTGTCATTTTTGGTTGTTTATCATCTGAGTGGGGTCTCATTTATAGTGGTGTTCCATGGTGGGGTTGTGTTATTTCAAGCAGCATGCTATTATGGTAGTGTTTCATTTCCAATATTTTTCTATTTTTTCAATAGTTTCACTTTTTTTTAAAAAAATATAATTTTTTTTAGATGTCTATTATGATGAATTTTTTTACTAAATTCATTAATTAATGGTTGGAAATCCATTTCAATGGATATTAACAATATCCTTACTTTCTAAAAATTCAGGTGGCCTTTAAAACATTTAAAATGTTTAGTATTAATGAAATCTACCATTAATGACCAACTATAATGTCATAAATACTATTAGTTACAGATCTTATCATTTTAATACCGAGATATTCCTTTCATTCATTATACATTCTCTTGAAATAGGGGGGTGTTCCAAATCATTCTTCCAAGGAGTCTTAGAATGTGTCATGCGGGATTCATGTATAAATGTTTATCCTTGGAGAGATAGTTGGTTTAGAATTAATAAATATAATATAATTTTTCTTAAATAAATATTAAGGGGTAATGGAAATGTTATGTATGATCTCATGAATTAAATGATATTTATTTATTTAATGAATTGTATGGGCTAACTACCCAATAAAAATATTTTCCATCAATAGTTTTAATATTGAAGTATATCTATTTAACTGTGGAATGCATGTATTTTGGTTAATGAAAATCCCAAAATATCTAATTATGTATTTAAATAAAAGTGTTTAATGAATTAAATGAACCATGCTCTAATGGCTTGGGTGGTAACACCCTTAATGAATGATGTTAAAATAAATTACAGATCCTTAGGTAAATCAGAAAAATTATTGTGTTATTCTATGAGATATTACGTTTTTTGTGTTATTGGGAATGATATGATTGAGAACTAAGGTTACGATGAAAGGTTGGTGTGGTTGTGGTTGTTGGGATGTTTCAATACGCCACTTGTTGTGTGTTGTTGTTTTATTGTTCTTGGATGGTGTGGATGGTGATAATAATGATCATTGAAATTAAATCATTAGATGTTTTTGTTGAATGGTTTGGTAATGGGGAATCTGGTATATGGCTAAATATTAATTAAAGAATAAAAATGAATGATGAATTTCATTCATCTTGTGAGGGGTAGAAATTTAGTCTTCACAGTGGACATGGGGGAAACTAGTTGTTCATCTGTGATATTAATGTAAACCCATAGTTTTATATTTTATGGATTCATATATATTTATTTATACATCATATTTTCCTTTTGAATTATATACACATTTCATCGACATCATTCACTATGTTCTGACATTAGCATAGTTTCATGGGGGTGTCTTTTGTAAAATCATTGTGGGATGATGTATTTATGTCTACGCACTCTTCCATACTCCCTCTTCCATGGGATAATTTTCCAATGGTCTTCCTGAAAGTATTGGTGTCTACTCCCAGATGTCATTGGGTAAAGTTTTGATGTGATGTGATGTGTGTCCCAAGTGTGTGCATGAGTGATGTAATGTGAGGTGTGGCCCATGTGTGTCCGGTCAGGATGTGGTGTGATATATTCTGAAGATATAGGGGTTCTAGAAAATTATTTTGAGGTGTTAGAGTAGCTAATTATTTGGAATCTGTTGTGGGATAACTTATCAATAATGTTCATTATCTTATATTATATTACATTGAATCATTGTTTTGTGAAAAATACTTTGAGAGGTTGGGGTTATGGTTAGTTTAACTATTAGGTTTTATTTGGTTTTGTTGTTTTCTCATTGGTGAATTTGTTTGATCCTTCCACATGTGCATGAGAGTCTATGGTTTTCCTAATGTGTATAACTATATTCTTTTCATATGTAAATAAAAACGTTTTTCATTAATCTTGTAGGAACAATTAGGCCAAGTAAGACCTTAATAGTCGTACCCTTGGATAGTTGTTGTATTTATGCTCTAGTTTCTGTTTTGTAATTGACATTGGAGACATTTATTTGTATCTGGTTTATTCGCACATTATATGTGTGTTGGTTTTTTGGTTTTATTATAAATATTTTATGGACATTATTATTTTTGATACAACCTATCCTCTGATATTATTCTTTTTATAGTGGGTAATTCTTCCCATATTACGATGTTTATATCCATCAATCTTAATCTCTAACTTATGGCTTACTAGAGGCAAGACTCAGGGGTCATTATCTACCACACATCAATACAACATATTTGGTAGGAGGGGGTATTGTGGTATAAAATGTGATGGTTGAGAGATATGATGGAGTTCTCAGTTAGAAAAAGTTAGAAATGCATGGGTTAGTATAGGAATAGTTGATGTGGACCATGGTGAATGACATAGGCTAGGGAGACTAGCTATGAAAATGGATATTTAGGCCCAATTATATAATTCATGAAATATAAGATTATTTATTGATCATTTTATATTGGAGTATTTATAGGGTAGATATGTCGGAGAGTTACATGCATCCTGATGACTTTTTTATTGTTTGGATATGGTTGTTTGTGGAATTTAAAAAAAGTATAAATTTATTAAATAGATAATTTTTGTGAAAATATATCATAATAAAATTCACACATCCAGGATTATGAAATTACTTTTTCTCATTCTGCTATGGTTGCTGGTTGTCATCCACATAATCCTCAAGAATTCATGGATTATAAGGATAACCAGATTGATCAACTGAGGATTGACCTATTTAAAAATGATTATCATTGGAAGAAGGCATTGTTCCCTTTTCAGTGGCGGGCTATGGAATCGTACAAGGACAGTTTTTCTGGTATGAAAACATGGATATTTTCATAGAGGAATTAGTGATTAATTTTTTCATGATCCAAGCCTTGATAAATTATAGGGTCCCTTGGGCGGTTAGTCATATACAAAAAGTTATGCACTAGAGGTGTAGGATGTACGTTGGTAGGGAGAGTGAGGAAGATGATTCATGGGACGAATTCTAGAAGGAGTTTCGGGAAGAGTTCCTCACATTGACCTTGATGGTAGAGAAAATGAAGGAGATACTCTTCCTTCAGTAAAGGAATATGTCGATGTTGGATCTTGGGATTAATTTCAATGTCCTTTTGCTATTTATCCCAAATTTTCTTTAAAATGAGGAGTCCTAACTGCAGATTGTTATGGATGCACTACATCCTTCAATCTAGTATCATATTACACCTTTTACATTTCAATGCACATAGTGGATTAGATGAAGGAAGAGGTGTTCAAATAGATTCACTCATGTGAAGTGTTTTCGTGAGAGGGGAACTACTAAAGTTCCATAATGAATTGAGTTATTATTGGGAATCCTTAGGTGTTGGGGCCTTCTAGTATTATACTATTTGTTAGTCAAACACAACATATTCCATTTCATAACTAGATTTCATAAAATTCATGTGATCTGGGGGTCAATGTGTTTCTACCTTGGGGTGTAAGGACACCATTAGGACCAGTTCCATATTGCTGATTGAGCGCTATTTGATTGAGGCATTAAGGATTAGCGTCAGCCTCGAGATAAGTTATTAGCGAGGCCATTCCAATATCAGGGAAATACATGTTATAGTTTATATTGTTTAGACAAGGTTGTTAGTGGAAAACCTTATGATGTTCCTCTAGCTAAGATACCTTTACCAGATCAATAACTTGTAGGTGGTCATTAGAAGAGTTGAAGGGTAGATGGGTGTGGCGAGTTGGTTATAGTGATGGTAGAAGAACCAAAGGAGTCAGAGATAATAACATTTATGATAGGTTCACCATCAATGATTGTATGTTCATTATTTTATTTGAGAGATTTTCACTCCTTTCTACCACCCACTGTATCCCATGGTTTTGGACTAGACAAATTGAGTCATCTCATATCCCTAGTGTTAACAATTCCAATTGGTGGACATTCTATCTTTTTTGATGTGTGTTGGTGTGTAGATAAATGATGAGGATATATTAGTTCAACGGGTAGCCTTTGTTATATGAGAGTCATTCATATGGATTTGTCCTTATAATTTATTACTTGTATTCAATTCATGCTATTATTGACTCCTTTCGGAGGAGAAACATGTTCTCAGACATGGATGACCAGTGTATAATTTTCATTAGCGAATGGAGATGTTATGAGTGAAAAAGAAATAGGGATCTACTTATTTCATTGGTGGTTGAGATTTACATGGTTCTTATGGGAGTTATGGTAGAGAAGGATCCTCATTTCATCTGGGTATTCCATTACATTTGCCTCAATGAGGACTTGATATTACCCTCATGATGTAACATTGGGTTTGTAAAATACATTTGTTGTGGGGATTAATCAATTTTCATGACTCCTTATCGGATGGAACACTCTATGTTTCTAGTGTTGAGGACTCAAAAAAATTATCTAATGTATATTGTCTTTTTATGGCCTAGATTATTTCTATGGGGTGCTCTAGTGTTCTTTTCCTAGAAGGAGAATGTTATAAAATGGTTGTTTATAGTCTATCAGAGGTTAAATTAGGTGATAATTAGGAACCATTATCCACATATTAGGAGATATGGTCATTTTGAATAATAAAAAGGTGCAAGTTTCATTTCTATGATTGACCTTCACTCTAGATATCACTGTTTAACGGTGAATGATGGTGATATCCTTATTAAGACCATATATTGCAGGTATGTTCACTTCGAGTTTGTATTCATGTCATTTAGGGTAACAAATAAAGCCTATAGTTTGATAGGGCTCCTGAAATCTATGTTTCGTGATTTCTAGGGCCAATTTATTTTTGTATTCATCAATGATATATTTATCTACTAAAAGTTATATAGAGTATCATGTCGATCATTGTTGAGAAATGTTGAATGTACTGTGATGCTAGCATCAGTAAAGGATGTTTTCCATGTGTATATTTTCTATAGGAGATGACCATTTCCTTTAAAATGTGGTTTCTCAGTAGGGTGTCCTAGTATTCCCAATGAACGTAAAATATATATTTTTCCTGGGAAGAAGCTTATATCATGGCAGATGTTCATATCTTCCTTGGTCTCATTCACTATTATTAGAGGTATGTGACCAACATCTCTCATGTTTCATCCTTGTTGATATATTTTATTAGTATGATAAAGATTTTTTTGGACTAACCAATTTATTGAAGCATTCAATTTCTTATAAGGGAAACTTTTTCAGTGCCCAAGCGCTCTAGTTTCTAGAGGAAGGGTAATGTTTTAGGATATTTTGTGAAACTTCGTGTCTAGTATTGTGATGTGTCATAATGCAGTAGAATGAGTTATCTTTTATGGGTATAATAAGAAATAACATCATGAACAAAAGTTTGGTACCCAAGATATTGTGCTAGAAAAAGTTCTGTTTTCAATGAATTTGTAGATTCATTGCCTCATTTGGGAAGGAATTGTGTTCATCATGGATCAAAATAGATAGAGGTTTTTGTTTTATCATTTTTATCTAAATCAATGGTATTGAAAGTGGATAGAGTTTCATTATAAATAAGATAATGATATCTCTTACAACTCATGAAAGTGTAATTTCATGGATAATTCCATTATAAAAAGGAAAATGAGGGATTCTGTTGTGGAATTTGTGGATTCATGGAGAGAAATTGGTGAATTAGAATCATTTCACTTGAATTTAAGGGTGGTTGATATGGTAGGTTTAATATTCCAATTAATACAGTAGTCTTCTCAGATGTGGCATGTGGGGGGTCTTAATATGGTGACTCATAGGTATAAGTGATGTGTGATTGTGTTGGCCATATTGATTTTCTATATGGATGGTCAGATGATGGTTAGAACAAGATTTTGTTTCATGAAATTATATTTGTTATGGTGGCAATTAACAAGGGCTTTCATTGTAATTTTCATATCACACCATTGGCAGTACGATATTGAATTTATAAGATGTACCACATCACGAGGTTGAATATTTGGTCGTCAATGTTAAAGAATGTAGTGGTGGTGTTTAGTGAATCTTTTTTGGTTTTCCAGTAAGAAAATTTATTGTATCTTGTTCCTTGAAGTTTTTTTCAACCCTTAGTTGTCCCACAGTGGAAATGGGATGAAATCATGATGGATTTTGTCACATGAATACAAAATGATTTGGGATGATGTGATGATATATTTGTGGTCATGGATCAGTTGACAAAAATTGGCCCCCTTCATAGCGACTAGGGAGTAAGGTGTAGTGAATTCATTCGTTACGAGCTATGTGGAAGAAGTATCGCGGCTATATATAGTTAAATTTCTCATTATCTTTGATTGATAGACATGTTTTATCTCACTAATAATGTGGGGATTACAACATGATTTTGAAACCCACTAATGTCTCAACACATCCTTCCACCCACATATGGTTGGTGAGACAGTGTGGACTATCCTAACATTAGAGGATATGTTGTGGGTGGGTTCCATGTACTTTAGTGGATCTGGTTTTTGACACTTACCATTGTAAGATTTTTATTATAATAGTATATATAAATATTCCATTTGAAGGTACCCATTTTATGATATGAACGTGATACCATTTTTCTCGCTATTATGATATACATTGGTTGGGGAGATTGATGTTCTTTTTCCCAACATGGCTTAGAGAATGATTGAATGGGTTCAACATCTTAAATATGGGATTATTTATGAATGAGAAAGAAATAATTCATATTTTTATCACATGAGGAGGCCACTACAGTTTGTGTTTGGAGACCACGGGTTTTTTAAAGGATTCCACTTTGTGTTGGCAGTGATGGTTCATAAAAGAATTAAAGTTGTCACCTCATTTTTTGGGTCCCTTCAAGGTGTTAGAGACTGTTGGTTAGGTAGAATTGGAGTTTTGAATTTCACATCAACTGTATCAGATCATTGATGTCTTCATTGTCTATCAGCTCTGTCAGTATCGTCATGATGACTCCCATGACATTAACTATAGATATTTTGATATCATGGAGTATGTGACCTTCATGTACCATCTAGTGGAGATACAGGAATGTTGAGTGAAGGTGTTATGAGGAAGAATCATTCTTATTGTTCGTGGGCTATGGATGCATAGTTTCATCGAGGAGAGTACTTTAGAGGTAGACACAGTTATGTGGGTCTAGTACTTAATGTTTATTATTATTATTTTTGCACTTTAATTTCCTTATGTTGTGACGTTCATACATTTAAATTTTATGATATATATTATTTTCCACCAAAAGTGATGTGTTCTGTGTGATGGGTGATAATGTTATAACATGATAAAATTGGAAGACAATATTCCTAACTAAGAATCATTTAACTATGATTTTATTAAACCCATGAGGGTGAGTCAGTGACACCCATAGTGGATAATATCATTTCATGGAGGATTTAATTCATTCATTCCTATGATCAAACAATTTTTTTTTATTTTAATGGTTTTTGGGAGAGAAAATTGGATTGGTGGTAGTGGTTCGGGTGTAATGAGTTTATTGAGAGGTACCTTGTGGGATGGTTGTTCAGACCCTTCCTCTCAGTTATTCGGGGTTGGATTGGAATTACTAAGACAAATAATTGTTTGATATGTTTTTGATATACCATCCCTAACCTTATGACCAAATACACTGTAAATAATAGAATATTTTTATATATGTGGGTAATGTTCTTGGTGTTTTTATTGACTTGTGAGTCATTTCAATTTTGTGTTGTTCCAAATATTGTCCAACTTTCCAAATTTCCAATGGTGTGGTATTATGGGGGTGTGTCATTTCTAGAGATGGATTTGTCTGGAATTGTGTAATTTCATGTTTTTTGGTTTAATGGTGGTGTGACATTCTGAAGATGTACCACTTCTTCTGGTGTTTCATTTGAGCGGTGTTACATTTTAAAGGTGTTTCATTTCAAATGGAGGATCATGATGTTGGTTTTTCATTTCATGATTTGATTCATCCTGGATGTGTTTCATTCTGGAGATGTGTCATTCTACCATTGTGTCATCCTACTAGTGTGTTTGATCTGGCGGTGTGTCATCTAGGTGGTGTGTCATTCTGGCAGCATGTCAAATATAATGTGTTCCATTCTGGCGGTGTGTCTTTTTTGAAAGTCTTTCATCTTATTGTCATTTATTTCTTTAGTTATGTCATTTTTTTTGTTAAATCATCTAGGTTGTTTGACATTCTAGTGGAATCTCATTTAATTTAGCTGGTCAATTTTGCAAGTAGACATTTCTATGATTGTGTCATCATGGAGTTGTGTCATCCTAATAGTGTTTCATTTCATGCAGTGTCTCTTCTTGATGGTGTGTCATTTCTAAAGGTGTTTCATCAAAGTTGTGTTATTTTTCTATCAACATTTCATTCTGTTGGTGATTTATTTCTATGAGATTTCAATTTTTCTATAATTGTAATGTTTTTCCAAAAAATTTACACATATTCCATCTGGGTTCCTTTTATGAAAAAACTATAAAAATGACTTAATTAACGGCTATAAACCAATTTTAATAGTGGATAACCATATCCATTATTTATAAAAAGTACTAAGACATTTAAACTGATTAAAATGAATGGTTTGAATTAGATCCTCCTTTAATGGTAAACTAAACTATTTTATATCCAGTTAGATTCGAATATAAACATTATAAGACTGAGATATTCACTTCGATCATTACTTCGTCTTTCTCTATAGATGGTAGGTTCTGAATACTTCTTCCCTGGCATAAAATATTGTTATGTTTTATCTATTTAGGGTTCTCAACACAAAAGTGGCATTTTTCTCTTGTAAAAACACCCCCTATATTGGTGCAGTATGTTGGGTCCAAGATTCTTCCTTCCAAGTCAAATTTCCCTCATATTTATGGATTTTGTATCATACGGTATCGGTATATTCATGTTTATACAAGTATAGATGGATAATTTTTAATTTAAAACTATAATATAATTCTTATATCAAAATATTATTTGGGAATGGGTAATTTAATGTATGATATTACATATTATTTGTTATGTATTGATGTTATGAATTTAATATGATAATTACCACTTGAAAACAATGGTCATTCAGGGTGATTTCATATGGTTTTATCTTGTAATCAATGGAATTTATGTTTTTTTTCTTCTAACAAAAATGTAATATTTAATTAGAAAATTACATATAACTAGTAGAGGAAGTTAATTCCCAAATATCTAACATATTTTGTGACAAAAATAATAAATAATTATGTGAAATTAAATAATATATCCTAGAAAAAACTGGAATATTTTTTGTTTTGTGCTATGAGATATTATGTATGTGAGGGATGTGGGAATTATATGTTCAACCATTTGGGTTATTATGAAAGGTGGTGGTTGATTTTGTTTTTATCATGTTTCAATATGATACTTTAATTTTTTTTTGTTTTTGGTTCCCAGTTGGTATAGATGGTAATAAAAATTAACATCGAATATAAATCTATACATGTTTTAGTGGAATGTGATGTTAATGGGGAATCTATAAAATGGTTTAATATTAATTAGGCACTAAAAACGAATTATATCTTGCTTTATACTTGTGTAGGGTTATGCATTTAGTTTTATTAGTGGATGTGAATGACGTTCTGATTTTCTTGATGGTATACCTGTAAACCCATATATAGGGATTATATGGATTCATATTTATTTATGTTGACATTATATTTTCTTTTTGATTTATATACTCACCCCACCCATGTCAGTAATTATGTTCCTACATATGTATATTCACATGGGGGTATCCTTCCCAATATCCCGGTGGGAGGATAGATGGATGGACCCCTGCTCTTCCCTCCTCCCTCTTACAAGTGATAATGGCCTATGTGTCTTTAGGTGACCTGCTATGTGTTGTACCATGTGTTGTTTGGATGATATGTGATGTGACGTTATGTGATGTGTTTTCTAGGTGTGTGTGGGTGAGATTTGTTCGGTGGTGTGGCCAAGGTTTGTTTGGGTGGGGTCTGATGTGATATATATGTGAGAGTATATAATTAGTGGTAAATTTATGTGGGGTACCCTATCATCAATATGATTAATATTTTATTGTTTTAAATGGATGTGTTATTTGGTGATAGATCCTTTGTTAGGTTTATTTTATGGTTAGCCTATCTATTAGGTGTTGTTTGGTTGGGTTATTTTCTTATGAGTGCACTACTATTCTCCTTCCACATGTGCATGAGAGATTTCGGTTTTCCTATTTTGTATACCCATATACTCACCCTACCTATAGAATATCTATATTAAGGATTCCATGAGGATATTGTGGACCGTGATGGAGATAAATAGTCATACCCTAAGACAATTTCTATATTTTTGCTCCATATTTTTTGTATATGTTACATTGGAGATATTATTTTTATCATTTTTATTCACACAAGGATTGTGGTTTGGTTTCTGGTTTTCATATCTATATTTCATTGTGTTGATTGTGGTTGATATACCTATCTTCCAAAATTAATTATTTTATAGAGGGAAATTCATTCCATGTAGTGATATTTTTATACCCTCTGTGTTAATCTTCATCCAAGGGATTACTGGAAGTGGGACTTGATGGTCATTTTTTTCTACCTTCATTGAGACATCATTGGTGGGACGAGTCATGAAATTTAGGATATTCACATAATAGTGGGATGAAGGTGTTATTCAAACAACATTTATCCATAAATTTGAATATCAACATATTAGTTATATAAGGTAAATGTTTATATAGTATTTTTGATAAAAATTTAAATGTTCTTAATAATTATCTGAATATGATTCATTCCTCTGATGAATTGAATTTCAAGGAGTAAAAGATTTAGAATTCAGATAATATAATAATATTTTAAATAAATTTAATCATCATGTGGTATGATCTTCCAAAAATTCATTTATATTTTTATAAAAAATATTTAGTGTCAAGGTGTGACAGATAAAAAAGGTTGTGAGTTTGGTGTATAAGACATCTAATCGTGTATGTGCTTCTTTGGTATTTGTAACACCCGAGATTTTTATGAGTAATATTTTGTTTTTTATATATCATCAAAGGAATCTTTCACTACATACTAGCTTGGCTTACTTTACACGCAATCGTGACCTTCCTCGATAGTTTGCGTCGTACGCAATACCGAGTTTCACTAAACAACGATATGCTATTAAAATATTATTAAAACTAGCCGTTATGAATAGTAATAACCACTTTTTGAAATTTTATAAATTTTATTTTTTAAAATGGATTTCATTTTTGGATTCAGAATACAGAAATTATCCTAGGGTGAAATTTTGGTATTTTTCTGAAAACTTTCAATTTTTGATGAATAGTGAAACCACTAAGTGGTAGGTTAAAAACTGAATTTTGCATAAAACTTAATTTTACCGCTTCTGTGAATGGAATTTTGAAAATCTGACATACACGGTTGATATCAGTAAGTAAAATGTGGTTCAATGAGATAAATTTTTTTTGGTGAATAGTAACTTTTTACTTTTTTTTACCGCGGTTAATAGTAAATAGGGTAACTAAGGTTAAATATGATATTACTATTACCCTAACACATGTCCTAATTCTATTGGATAAGTGTAATTCGACCAAAAACATCCTTATGAATAAAATATGACCATTTAGGCCCACTTGGGTTAGATTAGGACATTTATTATTAATTTATTTAAAGAAGGGTTAAAATAGTTAAAATCAAAGTTTAATAAGTAAATAATTTTTAATATGGGGATATACATTAGATAAATTCGACTATAAATATTCATTAGAAAGATACAAATATTTCCTACATAAGGGTATTTTATTTATAATTTTTAGACATTAATTAATTTAATTTATTTATGACACAATTATGATGCAATAATTATCTTATTTATGAAATATTGACATAATTGATGTTATAAACACAAAAATAAATGTAATTTGAGACTTTTTATGAATTAAACAAATTTTCTAGGTTACTATTATATATTAGTGTTGATTTAATCAACTTCGTTTGAACATATAATTCTGTTATGACTTTCACAAAAATCATATATCAAATAGTGTCAAAATTGACACAAAATAGTTTTTAAATCAAATATTATATTATTAATTGTTTTTTTATTCATAAAAATCTAAGATTAGGCCAAATGACTTAGATAAGGATATATATATTAATAATAAACAATTTGGGGTTCTTTTGGCATGTTATAGTAAGTGTATTAACCATATAGTGAAAGAAAACAAAAAGACATGGTAAAAGTTAAATTATTTAACTTAGAGTTAAATCTAATTGATAAGGTTAAAATAATACCCTAAACTTGTCTAAATCATATTGGTTGATAGGATTTCGACCCTTCCCCACTTTAGCTTCGAAATAAGACCCTTTGGAACCATTATAAACTGATTTTGACTTTAATATAAAATAATATTTTGAGATATTCCTAAGGTGCCCGTCTCCTCCCTTATAAAAGGGCACCTCCTCCCCCTCCTCCTGACACCAAATTGAGCACTCAAGCTCGGCCAGCCCCTGCCATTTTCTCCTCTCCACTTCCCTAGAATAATCCTAGAGGTCCTGGTCTTCTTCAAAGACCAATCTTAGTTCCCTAAGTGGAGGATTCAAAGAGGCGTTCCAAAGAAGAGGTAATATCTGTTACCGATCTTTTCAATTTCTTTCTTCTTCACCTTCTTCTCATTTAGTTGTTTCATGATAAAGTAATAACATCAGTATTACTTACATACTGATATGTATTTATAAATTTGAAATAACCCTAATTTACCTTCTATCCATCCTACGGAAAAATGAAATCACCGCGCGTGCGTACGTACGAAATATCGTCTCCACGCCGTGGTGTAATCTATTTTCCACCATCACATTACAAGGATTGTTATAATGGTGTAATGAGTAACTATTTATGACTATTATAAAGTAATATTGATACTTAAATAATATATATATATACTCCAATACAATTCCACGATCATAGGAACGATATCATCACTCGTGTGTATGTACGGAATACCGTCTCCACGATGTAAAGCGACTCGCTCTACATGATCATCATTACATAATAATTATATAAATGAATTGAATGAATAAATATGATATATGTTACACTAATACCATTCTAGATATACGGTATCTATAACCTTAAAAGATGAATAAGAATTTATTCGGCAAAACACGCATAAGAACAAAAGGCAATAAAGACTCGAGTAACAAGTAACAATGAAATATTACTAACAAGAAGCTAAGAATATGACACTATATAATATCATATCAATATGTATGATTCTGGAATAAGTCAATAACATTATTTAAACCATTATACAGGAGCTTCGGACACGTACAAAGCAAATCGGACCTAAGGTAAGGGAAAATATCACAATCTCATTTTTATCCAAGATTGTTTATTCGTAAGTATTTTCTGGGGTGTATTTTATCATCCACATCCATGTTCCCTCAATATGTAATATTGTTTCCATCCACTTACAATAGTTTAAATCCAATTTTACCCTTCGGTGAGTTTTTACTAATGAATATGAAAGGAATCTTTTGTCGTTTTTTTCGTACGAGGTACTTTTTGACTTTTCCGACAAAGGTACGAAGAATGTTTTTTTAACTTATACGGCATGTATAGATTTTTAAAACATTACTTCCAAGAAGATTCCTTTACAAGTTTTCATGTTTATTTTTAATCAACTTCTTTTATTTTAAAGTCGTATGACATGTTATGAAAGGAAAAATGTTTTTTTGAAGAAGAAAGGATATTTTCCTCAAGAATGGAGTTCAAGTGTTTTATAAAAATTATGTTCCATATAAGATAATAAAGGGTTCTGTTTTTATCCTTATTATTACATTGATTTGATCATGTTGTGATTGAATTATTTTTATGATTTCCTTTATCTTGTATGAATTGTTTTATGATGTCCTGATGTTTAAGATTCCAATTTGTATTACATGGGTTATGAAATGATGTATGATTTATGATTATGTGGCACACATAAGAAAGGATTCATTATAAGATGGGTTTGACCTATATCTCCCTCCAATGCATTGGGTAAAGATTTTATATCTCATGAGATAGACATGGCTAGAACGGAAGGTTATTTCTGTTCAGTGATACAGGACTGAAACGAGGAGTGAACTCGGTTCAGAAAGAGACTTTGTCCACTAAGATGGTCTTGGAAATGAGTCAAGACTAACAAGAAATGATTTTCCATGATTATGTGTGCATGACACAAAGTTTAAAGTTTCATGTTATGATTATGGGGATCTCATTTTCACTTCTATGATTTATTCCATGTTAAGATATTATGATCTCTTTTGCAGGTTATGATTTTCAAAAAGATATGATATGATTTTTATTTCCTTTATTTTCCCTTGCTGAGCATTTGAGCTCACCCTTTTATGTTTTCTTTTCCCCAGGTCAGGAAGATGGATATTAAGTAGAATATGCTAAAAGGGACCCTAGATATGATGTAATAAATGGGAGACACTGTAGAAGATTTATGAACCAGTTGTTTATGTTTCCCAGTTTCTAAAGACACTATACCTATACGGTCCTTTGTGGTTTTGTCATATGTTGTAATAAGTGTGCTTCAATTTGGAAGTATTAACAATGTATGTAAAGTATGGGTCGTTGTAGTTGGTATCAGAGGAAAGGTATAGTCAACCTATGGAAACTAAGATGTGAAAGCCTTAGTAAGAACCCTAAGGATAAGTCTAAGCATAGAACACAATCTTAGTGTTTTAGAAATGGCCATGAATACCCTAGGATAAAACCTTAAGTGTGAAATTTTATCCTTGACTATGTGGTTTTCCTATTATAAATAGTGTTGCTCACACTATTCTTCTTGGTTTTAGTCAATGGCTGGAACCCGAAGGAACCGTGTTAATGCGGAATGCAATGGGAAATGCATTGATTGTCCCCCTGAGTAACCAAACGATATGGGAGCTGTAATGCAAAATCTTGTAGCCATGCTCACACAACTTTCTCAAGCTATGAATCATGCAGGACTTCCAAACGACCAAAGGAAGGAGCAACATTCTGTTGAATCCTTCATGAGGCAGCGTCCACCTTCTTTCAGTGGGTCTACTGATCCATTAGTTGCTGAACAATGGATTAGTACTACTGAAAAGATATTTTCAATTCTTCAATGTTCTGAACATGATAAAGTCATCCTAGCAGTGTATCGTTTGGAAGGAGATGCTGATCAATGGTGGAATCTTATTAAGAATATGAGGCAAAGGGATGAAATTGAGTCTATGGAATGGGACGAGTTCAAGAACATATTTTTCAATAAGTACTTCCCTTCGTATTCTCCGAACAAAGATGGAGAAAGAGTTTCTTGAACTGAAGCAAAGGGATGATGAATCTGTTGGTACCTATGAAGCAAATTTTACAAGACTTGCAAGGTACGCTTCTGGTATTATTATCCAACCTGAGAGTAAGATCGATCGATTCTTTAGTGGCTTAAAACCAAGTCTTCGAAGGGCATTAGCCATAATGGACTTCAATAGCTACGAGGAAATCGTTCGATGTGCTCTCAAAGTTGAGATGGAGATTGGAGTAACCCATCAGTCACATGGGTTTGATAAGAAGAGGAAGATGGAATTCAAAGGAAAATCTAAAGAGCACACTGAAAATAAGATGAACTTTCCCTTATGCTCAAAGTGTGGAAAGAAACATGGAGGTAGTTGTCTTAAAGGGACAAGTAAATGTTTTAAATGTGGAAAGGAAGGTAATCGGGAATTTTAATGCCGCGATAATGGGAAGAAGATGTCTAACGATGAAAACAAAGGAAGGGATACACAGAATGAACCTACTACACTTCAATTTTTCAAGTGCAAGGAGATGGGGCATTATGCCAATCTATTCCCAAATCCAAGGGTTGATGATGATGGTAGACGTCAACAAAATATTAAGGCTAATGGAAAAGGAAAGTCACATGCAATTTCTATCAGCGGTGTGGAGTACGATAATGAAGTGGTGAAAGGTACACTTACCATCCACTCTAAAGTATAAAATGTTTTATTTGATTCTGGATCCATCCACTATTTTATTTCTGAAAAATTTTCTAATGGTATCACCGTACTACCTCAACAATTAGATGTTGAGTTAGCTATGACAACACCTAATGGCACAACAGTCGCATCAAAAGTTTATAATTCTTCTCCGATCGAAGTTTGTGGGAAAGTGCTTCCTGAAAATCTTGTGATCCTTCCTTTAGTGGAATTTGATGTGATTCTTGGCATGGATTGGCTTTCTCTACATGGAGCTCATATCAATTTACAAAGAAGGGAAGTCACATTTCATATTCCAGATCAATCTACGATCGTCTATCAATGCAAGGATGAACATAACCTTCAAGTGGAAATTTATTCCATCCTATGGGTATTGATTCCACTAAATGAAGGTTATTTATCTCAAATGGTTGGTGAGAAACTCACAATTAAGAATATTCCCATTGTACGGGAGTTTGATGATGTATTTCCGGAGGAATTACCGGGTCTTCCACCAAATCGTGAAGTTGAGTTTTCAATAGAACTCGTACCGGGCGCTTTGCCAATTTCAAAGACACCCTATAGAATGGACCCAATTGAGTTACAGGAATTGAAGAAGCAACTCCAAGAGAATCTTGATAAGGGATTCATACGCCCTAGTGTGTCACCTTGGGGAGGACCTATTCTATTTGTTAAGAAAAAGATGGATCAATGAGACTCTGTATTGATTATCGAGAACTTAACAAGATCACTATCAAGAACAAATATCCTCTCCCACCCATTGATGACTTATTTGACCAACTACGCGGAGCACAATACTTTTACAAGATTGATCTTTATTCAGGGTATCATCAATTAAGGGTCAAAAGTGAGGATATACCAAAGAAGGCTTTCTGTATAAGGTATGGACACTATGAATTTATAGTGATGCCATTTGGTCTTAATAATGCCCCTGCTATCTTCATGGATCTAATGAATAGAGTCTTTAGAGACTATCTTGATCAATTTGTGGTAGTTTTTATAGACGTTATTCTTGTCTATTCAAAGAGCAAGGAAGAGCATGAAGATCACTTGAGAATTATATTGAAGAACCTGAGAAAGGAGAAGCTTTATGCCAAATTTACCAAGTGTGAATTTTGGCTTCAAAAAGTTTCATTTTTGGGTCACATAATCTCAAAAGAGGGGATATCTGTGGATCCAGCAAAAACAGAGGTTATCGAAAGATGGTCAAGAACAACAACAGTAACTGAGATCCGAAGTTTTCTTGGTTTGGCTGGATATTATCGACGTTTTGTAAATGATTTTTCATGATTATCTAATCCACTCACCATGTTGACTCGGAAAGGAGTAATGTTTGTTTGGACAGAGGAATGTGAAGAGAATTTCAAGGAGTTGAAAAGAAGGTTATCCAGTGCACCTGTGCTCACACTGCCTTGTAGTGGAGAATGGTTTGTGATCTACAGTGATGCATCCAAGAAGGGATTGGGGTGTGTTCTTATGCAAAATGATATGGTGATAGCTTATGCCTCACGACAGTTGAAAATCCATGAGCAAAATTACCCAACTCATGATTTAGAGTTGGCTGTGGTAATCTTTGCATTAAAGATGTGGAGGCATTACCTTTATGGTGAAAGGTGTGATATTTATACTGATCATAAAAGTTTAAAGTATATTTTCACACAAAAGGAGTTGAATATGCGTCAAATAAGATGGTTGGAGCTGATTATGGATTACGACTGCTCAATCCATTACCACCCTGGGAAAGCAAACAAGGCGGCAGATGCATTAAGTCGACAAGACCATGCTAGTTTATCCATGATAAGGATCACAAAGGATCCAATATTTATGGATTTACAATGTATGGATCTTGGAATTATAATGGAAGGGGAAAAATCTTATCTTTCTCAAATGAATGTTCAACCAACTATACATGCGAAGATTAAGGAGGCACAGAAAGAAGATGTCGAGTTACAAAAGAAGGTGAGAAATGTTCCTGAATTCAACCTTGATTGTGATGGGATAATAATGTTCTGGAATCGGTTTTGTGTTCCTCCCATCCCCTAATTAAAGAAGGAGCTGCTGGATGAGGCTCATAGTTCTTCATTCCCTATTCATCCTGGAAGCACGAAGATGTATAAGGACCTAAAAGAGTACTTTTGGTGGGATGACATGAAAAGAGATGTTGCTGAATATGTCTCTCGATGCTTGGTTTGTCAACAAGTTAATGCTGAGAGACAGAAGTCTAAGGGGATGTTACAACCATTACCCATACCCGAATGGAAATGTGAAAACATCACTGTGGACTTTGTCACAGGACTTCCTAAAACATCCAAAGGAAATAATGCTATTTGGGTCATAGTTGATCGTCTTACAAAGTCTGCACACTTCATTGCTATTAGAGAGGATTTCTCTCTAGATCAGCTTTCTAGGATATATATAAAGGAAGTGGTAAGATTTCATGGAGTACCACTTTCTATTATATCTGATCGAGATCCGAGATTTACCTCGAAGTTCTGGCGAAGTCTTCGGCATACTCTGGATACAGAGTTGAGTTTCAGCACTGCATATCATCCCCAGACAGACGGTCAGTCTGAGAGAACAATTCAAACCCTAGAAGATATGTTGAGAGCTTGCTCTATGGATTTCAAAGGAGGTTGGGATCAACACCTACCTTTGGTGGAATTTTCTTATAATAATATCTTTCACTCGAGTATTCAGATGGCTCCTTATGAAGCTCTCTATGGAAAGAAATGCCGGACTCCAACTTGCTGGGATGAAGTTGGGGAAAGAAAGCTGTTAGGACCTGATCTCATTGATGAAATGGCAGAAAAGGTTAGATCTATTCAACAACACATAAGAGCAGCTCAGAGTCGACAGAAAAGTTATGCCGACAACCTAAGAAAAGACATATAGTTTGAAGTGGGTGATAAAGTGTTCTTACGAATATCTCCCTGGAAGAGGGTTATGAGATTTGGAAAGAAGGGGAAGTTGAGCCCTAGATATATCGGTCCTTTCGAAATACTGGATCGTGTTGGGAACATAGCTTACCGATTGGCGCTTACACCGAATCTCTCTCAAGTTCACGATGTGTTCCATGTATCTCTCCTGAGAAAGTACATACCTGATCCTTCACATGTACTCAGCTCAGAAGTTGTACCGCTGGAGCAAGATCATTCTTATGAAGAACAGCCGATAGAGATTCTGGATCGTAGCGAAAAAGTCCTACAAAACAAGACCACTCGATTGGTGAAAGTTTTATGGAGGAACCACCAACTTGAAGAAGCTACATGGGAGCTTGAGGATATGATGAGGGAGAAGTATCCTCATCTGTTTGTTATAAAGTGACGAATTTCGAGGGCGAAATTCTTTTTAAGGGGGGTAGAATGTAACACCCGAGATTTTTATGAGTAATATTTTGTTTTTTATATATCATCAAAGGAATCTTTCCCTACATACTAGCTTGGATTACTTTACACGCAATCACGACCTTCCTCGATAGCTTGCGTCGTACGCAATACCGAGTTTCACTAAACAACTATATGCTATTAAAATATTATTAAAACTAGCCGTTATGAATAGTAATAACCACTTTTTGAAATTTTATAAATTTTATTTTTTAAAATGGACTTCATTTTTGGATTCGGAATACCGAAATTAGCCTAGGGTGAAATTTTGGTATTTTTCTGAAAACTTTCAATTTTTGATGTATAGTGAAACCACTAAGTGGTAGGTTAAAAACTGAATTTTGCATAAAACATAATTTTACCGCTTCTGTGAATGGAATTTCAAAAATCTGAAAGACACGGTTGATATCAGTAAGTAAAATGTGGTTCAATGATATAAAAATAATGTTTTGGTGAATAGTAACTTTTTACTTTTTTTTACCGCGGTTAATAGTAAATAGGGTAACTAAGGGTAAATATGATTTTACTATTACCCTAACACATGTCCTAATTATATTGGATAAGTGTAATTCGACCAAAAACAACCTTATGAATAAAATATGACCATTTAGGCCCACTTGGGTTAGATTAGGACATTTATTATTAATTTATTTAAAGAAGGGTTAAAATAGTTAAAATCAAAGTTTAATAAGTACATCATTTTTAATATGGGGTTATAAATAAGATAAATTCGACTATAAATATTCATTATAAAGCTAAAAAGATTTCCTACATAATGGTATTTTATTTATAATTTTTAGACATTAATTAATTTAATTTATTTATGACACAATTATGATGCAGTAATTATTTTATTTATGAAATATTGACATAATTGATGTTATAAACACCAAAATAAATGTAATTTGAGACTTTTTATGAATTACACAACTTTTCTAGGTTACTATGATATATTAGTGTTGATTTAATCAACTTGGTTCGAACATATAATTCTGTTATGACTTTCACAAAAATCATATAACAAATATTGTCAAAATTGACACAAAATAGTTTTTAAATCAAATATTATATTATTAATTGTTATTTTATTCCTAAAAATATAAGTTTCGGCCAAATGACTTAGATAAGGATATATATATATTAATAATAAACAATTTGGGGTTTGTTTGGCATGTTATAGTAAGTGTATTAACCATATAGTGAAAGAAAACAAAAAGACATGGTAAAAGTTAAATTATTTAACTTAGAGTTAAATCTAATTGATAAGGTTAAAATAATACCCTAAACTTGTCTAAATCCTATTGGTTGATAGGCTTTCGACCCTTCCCCACTTTATCTTAGAAATAAGTCCCTTTGGAACCATTATAAACCTATTTTGACTTTAATATAAAATAATATTTTGAGATATTCCTAAGGTGCCCCTCTCCTCCCTTATAAAAGGGCACCTCCTCCCCCTCCTCCTAACACCAAATTGAGCACTCAAGTTCGGCAAACCTCTGCCATTTTCTCATCTCCACTTTCATAGAATAATCCTAGAGGTCCTGCTCTTCTTCAAAGACCAATCTTAGTTCCCTAAGTGGAGGATTCAAAGAGGCGTTCCAAAGAAGAGGTAATATCTGTTACCGATCTTTTCAATTTCATTCTTCTTCAACTTCTTCTCCTTTAGTTGTTTCATGATAAATTAATAACATAAGTATTACTTACATACTGATATGTTATTATAAATATGAAACAACCCTAATTCACCTTCTATCCATCCTACGGAAAAATGAAATCACCGCGCGTGCGTACGTACGGAATACCGTCTCCACGCCGTGGTGTAATCTATTTTCCACCATCACTTTACAAGGATGGGTATAATGGTGTAATGAGTAACTATTTATGATTATTATAAAGTAATATTGATACTGAAATAATATATATATATACTCTAATACAATTCCACGATCATAGGAACGATATCATCACTCGGGCGTACGTACGGAATACCGTCTCCACGATGTGAAGCGACTCGTTCTACATGATCATCATTACATAATAATTATATAAATGAATTTAATGAATAAATATGATATATGTTACACTAATACCATTCTGGATATAAGGTATCTATAACCTTAAAATAAGAATAAGAATTTATTCGGCAAAACACGCATAAGAACAAAAGGAAATAAAGACCCGAGTAACAAGTAACAATGAAATATTACTAACAAGAAGCTAAGAATATGACCATATATAATATCATATCAATATGTATGATTCTGGAATAAGTCAATAACATTATTTAAACCATTATACAGGAGCTTCGGACACGTAAAAAGAAAATCGGACCTAAGGTAAGGGAAAATATCACAATCTCATTTTTATCCGAGACTGTTTATTCGTAAGTATTTACTGGGGTGTATTTTATCATCCACATCCATGTTCCCTCAATATGTAATATTGTTTCCATCCACTTACAATAGTTTAAATACAATTTTACCCTTCGGTGAGTTTTTAGTAAAGAATATGAAAGGAATCTTTTGTCGTTTTTTTTCGTACGGGGTACTTTTTTACTTTTCCGACAAAGGTACACAGAATGTTTTTTTAACTTATACGGCATGTATGGATTTTTAAAACATTATTTCCAAGAAGATTCCTTTACAAGTTTTCACGTTTATTTTTAATCAACTTCTTTTATTTTAAAGTCGTATGACATGTTATGAATGGAAAAATGTTTTTTTTGAAGAAGAAAGGATATTTTCCTCAAGAATGGAGTTCAAGTGTTTTATCAAAAATATTTTCCATCTAAGATAATAAAGGGTTCTGTTTTTATCCTTATTATTAAATTGATTTGATCATGTTGTGATTGAATTATTTTTATGAATTCCTTTATCTTGTATGAATTGTTTTATGATGTCATGATGTTTAAGATTCCAATTTGTATTACATGGGTTATGCAATGATGTATGATTTATGATTATGTGGCACACATAAGAAAGGATTCATTATAAGATTGGTGGGACCTATATCTACCTCCAATGCAATGGGTAAAGATTTTATATCTCATGAGATAGACATGGCTGGAACGGAAGGTTATTTCGGTTCAGTGATACAGGACTGAAACGAGGAGTGAACTCGGTTCAGAAAGGGACTTTTTCCACTAAGATGGTCTTGGAAATGAGTCAAGACTAACAAGAAATGATTTTCCATGATTATGTGTGCATGCCACAAAGTTTAAAGTTTAATGTTATGATTATGGGGATCTCAGTTTCACTTCTATGATTTATTCCATGTTAAGATATTATGATCTCTTTTGCAGGTTATGATTTTCAAAAAGATATGTTTGATTTTTATTTCCTTTATTTGACCATGCTGAGAATTTGAGCTCACCCTTTTATGTTTTCTTTTCCCCAGGTCAGGAAGATGGATATTAATTATAATATGCTAAAAGGGACCCTAGATATGATGAAATAAATGGGAGACACTATAGAAGATTTATGAACCAGTTGTTTATGTTTCCCAGTTTCTAAAGACACTATACCTATACGGTCCTTTGTGGTTTTGTCATTTGTTGTAATAAGTGTACTTCAATTTTGAATTATTAACAATGTATGTAAAGAATGGGTCGTTACAGTATTCATGAGTGACATAGTCATATTTTATAAGAAAAATTCAATGGATTTTTTTTCCAAGTGTTACCCCAAGATCCTTATGAGTATAGTAATTGTTAATGACCAATATTATATATTGTAGTCTCAATAAATGGATAATGAGATGAAATATAGAATTAATGGTGTTTAGATTAAAATGGTTCTCTAGTGATTGGAAATAAAACTTGGAATTGAAATCAGTTAGTGGATGGAGATGAACCCATTTAATGGGTGATTATGACCATCAAAATAGGATTCTATGATTTTGATGAATGTTTAATTTAACTTTTTCATTTACATCCTATATGTGGGAGTCATATTTTTTTGACATATGTTTTGGATAATTAATATGTCCCTAGATTTATTTTATATAGTATTTTTCAATAATTTGGATGATGGTCATGTTAGGGATCGTGTGGAAATTTGGAAATGTGACAGTATTCTACAAGTATCTTATATATTTAATAGAAGGAGAAATTATGAACACATGAAATATTGAATAATATTATGTTGATTATTAAAATAAAAATAATAAAAAATATATGGTTAGTGGGAATGGTGAATATTAATTAAAATGTAGTTATAACCACACCATATCTTACATCCATTGAAGAGAAGAGATTTATAACAGGATAAATCATTAACGGACTACGATATAGTTTTCCCTTTAGAATAATTTATGACATATATTGATACATGATGATTCATTAAGGGTATTTAAATCGATTTTAGTGGTCATAGATCTCATTAATGTTTTACTGGAGTAACATAAGTAACATTTGTTTGACCATGTGGCGTATATTCAATTGAAAGTGAAACACATGAAATTGTTTTTGTTATTATATGTATCAACCCCCATTTTTAGGGGTATGTAATGAAATGAAGATAAAAATTGGTCTACAATACCATGAGAGATGAACCATGATGTGGTGATGGTTTTGGCCGCTAATGTGCCAGCCTACTCTGATTAGAGGTTGTTCTGGATAAGAAATGATAAAATGGTTCCATTTTTTGTGGTGTTTAGATTAGTGGGGGTTTAACCCCCTCTTATATAACAAAAAATTAATCATAGGGAAGTCTTTTATGGGTGGTTCTAACCGCCTGATATTTAATGATTCAACTTATCGTTGTTTAGAACAACATATAGTTGAATATCAACCTTCAAATTAAGGGCGGTTATATAAGCACCCATAATATTGAAAATTTTATTAATTTAATTCTAGGCATGAATCCATTTCACCCCACCCTCTGACCCCCGACACCCCCACAAGACATCCCTAAACATACTCACAAAACAGAAATCCCCCCTCCCCCCACCCCACACACCTCTAAGACACAGTAGACACAGTCTCGACACCACTGAGACACCCCAGACAATTCCCTGACACCCCCATACATGCAACGACCCCCCATACACACAGAGAGATACCACACCGACACTACCAGACACACCGAGAGACAACACCCTGACACCTCCACACAATCTGAAACCCTCAACACCCATACGTCCACCCACATGCATCTTACACACGTTAAGGTAAGGCTGAAAATTGATGTTGTGAGTAGACAAAACTATCACAACTTTCACCAATGCAATATTCCTTCCCCAAAAAACCCAATTCAAATTTGTTATATTATATAAAATATATTATATTTATTTACATTAGAAATGTAATACTTAGTAAAATAGAAAATGATAATTTTATATATATGTTTGTGTGTATATATACAGAATAATAAATAATATTTTATGGTTTATAGAATATATTTGTGTATAATATTTATATATAATATATATAAAAAATTATATTTACAAACATAAATATATATTTATAAATTTATATTTTTCTTTGTATGTGTATATATGTATTTATAATCTCTTTGTAAATATAATGCTATTATAATATATATATATAATTATTGTTATATACATATATATGTGTGTGTGTGTGTGTAACAATAATATTATTAATAACTATTATTATTACATATATTTTTCAAACTATAACAATTATATGTTGGTTTTATCAATACTATAAATTTATATATTTTATTATTTTTATTATTCCTATATTATATTAAATAATGTAATATTATATATTTATGTCTTTAATTATATTTATTTATATTATATAATATATACACATATATAGATAGAGAAAATTAAATACAATCATATAATTTGAATTTTATAATATAAATAATTGACATATATTTTCAAAATTAATTTATAAATAATATGATATTATAAAATTTATATAAAATATTTTTCTAATATATATAAATTTATTTATAATAAAATATTTATAATATAAGATATATAATATAAATATGTAATAATATATATATATATATTACTTTGTCTATATTATATATATTATTATACATAATATAATATAAATATATTTATTTATAAATATATAATTGAAATTTATTTAATATAATATATGTAAAATATAAATCATAATATAAATGTATTTCATTTATAAAACAATGTATAAATTTTATATATTTGAATAAATATATTTATAATTACAGTAATAATATGTATTGAAATATTTATATATGTATACATATATTTTATATGTATAAGTATTTATTTAATGAATTTACATAATATATTTATATATATATATTTATAATATATTAAAATGCATTTATATAATGTGCTTATTTAATATATTTATAGACACAGATGCTCAGAAAAAATATATTACGGTATAAAATTTCAATTTATATTAAATTTATTTAAATAAAAATTAATTGGGATTAAAACCACTCTAATAAAAAAGATATGTGGAAGTTTATTAATCCCCTCTAATTTCTGGAATTTTATGGTGTTCAAAAACACCTCTGATATCATTTCTTATAGGGGGTTCCCAACCCCCTATAATTTTTTAAATTAGTAGATTTTCAAAACACCCTGTAATTTAAGGGATTAGTAGTTGTTCTTCAAACCCCTATAATTCCATACCTTAGCATCGGTGCATAACCCCCTAAAATTTTATACATTAGGGTGGGTTCAAAACCCCCTGTAATATCCAGATGAATATATATATATATATATATATATATATATATATATACTGTCTCTAAAATCCAAGCAAACAATTATTCCCACTAATTATTTTATTAGAGGAGTTGTTGATGTAATAGCCTCGAAAATCCAATAGAAAATTCAAATAATTACGCTAAATTTTTTACTAGGGGTTTTGTACCCCCTCTATATTATATTATTAGAGGTTTGTTTTCATATCCCCCTCTAAAATGAATTTTTAGGGGTTTTTCATAACCCCATCTAAAAAACCATCATTAATGTATTGTTTTATATAGTTGTTCTAATGGTCAAAATAATATTTTGGATACAATTTCATTCCATAAAAATATTGTATAGTTCAATTTATTAAAGAATAAATATACCTAGAAGAACATGCTAGGCTAGATAGTTGGAATGGGTCCTGCTATCATTTCTTCTAACAATAAACGTTATCTAATAAGGATTCTATCATTGCCTCAATATTCTTGAAATATCAATAGAAAGACCTTGATACAAAGTCATGTTTGAGAACTATGTATCATCATCATACCGATGGTCTATATGAGGGATCCATTCATATCATATATTATATACTTAAATAATTATCTCTGTTTATAGATATTTTTTTGTATGAACACTATATTAATTTTTTTTTCATATAATAAAAGCATTCACACAAGAATTATTATGGCTCTATATGAATATGTCAGTCAAAATGTGTCTACAAATCCATTATGTTGGGATAAATTTTCTTTTTGTAATATTTTACGGAATGAGTTAAATAAAATATGGAAGATAAGGTATTTATAATTCTGCAACACATAAAGTAAGTATGATATAGATAGAAAATTTATTCTTATAATCATTATTTTTATATGGAATTTGTAGTTTATGATAACGTTTATACATATATATATCCATGAACGAATTTTATGATATTGGGAAAGGGGGACACGTGATAGCCATGTATATATCCCCTTAGATTATCCTTTATCTTGTCGGAATGGAAGGTTATTTTTTGGCAACTCCATCAAACCTCTCTAATATTTATAATGTATTCCATGTAACTCTCTCGGTGATGTACATAACCAACACATAAAATATATAGAACGAAGAGGTCATACCTCTAGAGAAATATCATTATTATGATGAAAATCTGAGGATATTCTTGATCATAGATATAATGTTTTATAAATCAAGACCACTATCATGTTCAATGTTCTCTACAAAAAACCAAAAATCTAAAGAAGTGGTATAGGATCGTATAAATTTAATGAGGAATAAGTATCGTTATTTTTTTATTTGAAACAAATCATTTTTGGTTAAAATTCATTTAATGTGGGGTATAATTTAAGAGTCATAAATTTTATGAAATGATTTGTTTTTTATTTAAATTATTTTATTTGATATCTTATATTATATGATACCCTGAGTTTTATTGAACCACAAAATAATAATATTATTGTTATTGAAGAATTAAAATTATAACATGGAATTTAAATATGACTATGATAATTCGTATAAAATATTTTTAAAATTATTTATAATCATTTTAGATAAAGAAAATATATCGAGAAAAATGTCCAAAAAAATTTGTATTGTTTTTTATAATTAGAAAATAAAATTGTTCAAAAAAAGGATTTCATTGATTTTTATTATCCTTATATTATATTACACAATTTAAAAATTAGAATGATTATTTGGAATGTTGAACTTAAATTTTTTGAATCAAAATTTAATAAATATTTTCCGATTAAATATTTGGTATTTTATGAAAATAATAATTTTTTTATGAATTTTGAAAAATAGTAGTTTGAATTGAAAACATCCTTTTGGATGGATATATTTAAAAGTAAAAATATTTTTTAAAAAATTATAAATAATAATTACATCTTTTATATTATTATAAATCAAATTTATGGATCTTGAAATAATTTAATGATGAATTTTCATATATTAACATTGTTTTCTTTGGATAAAAATATTATTGGAAAAAAAATTTCACATAGAGTTTATTTGTCTGGTTTTAAGTTTAAATTATCCAAATATGAGAATTACCCCATGAATAATGGATTCGATATTTTTATTTAAATTAATTTACATTATATACCATGGGAAAATTAATATTTTATCTCAGTGAATACTAAAAAGTGTAAAAATTATTTAAAAAGATAATGGTTAAAAAAGGATTATCAGGGATTAAACATAAATGGTATTTTTTAATATGAACAAAAAATTGTACAATAATAATTTTATTGATATATGTGGACCTTATCTTGTATAATTATTTTATAAATATACTTTTTTAGAGCCCTGTGGAAACTTTAGAAGGTTATAATACATTTTTCATTTTAAAAATTCTATGTGGGTCCTCTCTCCAACTTATTAAAAGGAACTATGTGTCTTCTACTGTTAATACTTCCAAAAGTA
Organism: Viscum album; assembly: GCA_963277665.1. NCBI lineage: Eukaryota > Viridiplantae > Streptophyta > Magnoliopsida > Santalales > Viscaceae > Viscum > Viscum album. The sequence goes on along the minus strand of OY728130.1, from coordinate 955,753,299 downwards.
TTTGGATCATCTATTACCTACAAAATCAGTTTAATAATTTCCCATACATCGATATATTATGCATTTTTTATTAGTATACTATTCTATCTAGGATGTTGGTTCATAGCTTATGAGGTTGTACGAATAAGAGATATCATTCATATATGTCTATTTTTTATTTATATGTACAAATACATTTATTATTTATTAAACATTATTATATAATAACACTATTATTTAAAATATATTTATATGTAACATGTTTTTCAAATTAATATGACCTAGATGGAAATAAGGATATATTTAATGAATATAAATGATATTAATGGTAAAAAAATAATTTTATAAATATAAATTCATAATTATTTTTCATTATATCTAACTATAGAACGAAAGGAAACAATGGTCATGTATATGCATGGAATTCTATCTCGATGAAGTGTGTATTTAATTTTTCATATATTCCTTATTTTAATGACATTAAATATGTATATAATGACAATATATATATATATATATAATATCATAAGTAAAATTATTTAAATTATATGATTGTAATAAATGTATAATGAAAAGTATTTCCGAACTATAAAATATAAGAAAAATGAAACACCTTTCACCCACAATATTGATTTCAACAGAATATTATTTTGGAATTCTTGGTGAAAGGTTATAATTAAATAATTATTGTTATTAAAAATTTGATTATTTTTATATCATATATTTATAATAAATCTATATTTATAATATAGGAGGTTTGAATTAGTATAGAGAGATTCAAGACAAATGGTAAGGGATTTTAACTCACATTTCTTTATGTGATACACATGAAAAAATTCACCACTTGTATCATTTGGGTGGATTATAGACTACCTATGAATTTAATATTTGATAATTATTTTGAATGATACATTGAAGTTATTTTCCATAAAATGTTTGTTACATCATAGTGCTTATGATTTAAATGTAACCAATTTGGTGTGGCTTTATGTTGAAATATAATTAATTATTGCGATTATATATTAAAATTCTTATGATGATGATATAATATGATATATATCTATATTAAAAAATTAAATTTCTTCTCCACTTGTTATATCTATAAATTTCGAGATTTAAATTTATTTTCATATATTTTAGAAAAATTGATAGTAAAAGAACAATTCAGAGGAAAATTGAAATTATCTTTCACCATAGACAAACATCATCTCTCTTGAATTGCATGTTTTTAAAAAATGTTTTCATGAATTTTTTCAATATTTTACAAATATTTTTTCATGAAAATGTTTCCCTTTTTTAATTTTTACATCATTTTGTAAAATAATTCTTTTTTATTTTTTCTGAAATGATGTACTTTTGAGTTTTTATGGAAAATGTGAATGAAATATGTATTTTAATGTGTTTGGAATGAAAAATATATTCCTCCATCATGAACTGTTAATGATATAATGAATCCATTAGATCATTCCATGGATATTTTAAAATAAAATATTTTCTTTAATATATAAGAAATTTTTATATATGAATGGTTTTATTTCAAAAATGAAGGGTTATTTTCATGGATAATATTTCAGTAATATATTTAAGGAAATAGTTTTCCTCTGAAAAAAATCCATCAGTATATATTATGTTTTACGGGGGATGTGATCCAATGGAACCGTATTTTTAATTTATATTGTGTTTTTATAATAATAATGATTTTATATTTATGAAACATATTTATTTTTCTTGTTTTATGAGTATATGGATTGATGATATTTTTATAAAACACCAGTTAATTGAAAGGGTTAAAAAATAATGATTGTAAGAACCCAGATCTTCAGTTTCAGGTACGGATCTCTTTTATGGTCTTTTTTAGGAAAAATGGAGAATCCTAAAATTTTTAGAGTACAGGTAGTGTACGTTATGATTACATGCCATGTACGCCTCTACCTCTTGAAGCCGTGTGTTGGCCATGTCTGAGCCACACACACGATGTGTAGGGGTGATGTGGCGGCCGCTTAAAGTGGAGTACAAAAAAACATAGTACACGTCGTGTACTCTTATAGTACACGATGTGTACTTTATTTTTATTTCATTAATCGGACTGGGGTCACGCCTAATGCTCATAAACTTCTTCTTCTCCACCTGATTCCACCCAGAGCATCCGAGGAGGCCGATTCTTCTCTGAGCCACTGATCCATCACCGGCTGTCTGAATCGAACTCCGTCGATTGTAGAAGAATCCCAACGGTGAGTTATTGGTTCTTCGTTAGCCTCGTTCCCTTATTCTTCCTCTCATATTGGTTATCTGAGGTTGGATGTTTTAGATGTTTTTACATATATGAGGTTGGTTATCTGAGGTTGGATGTTTTATATGTTTTTGCAGATCGAGGTTGGTGGTTTGTTTCCCTTCATTGAAGTTCATTGAGTTTTAGATGCAAAAGTGCCGGATACCCATGTATAGGGTATCCCAAGATTAGGATTTTGATCCTATTGTTTGTTTGCCATGATTTATTATTAGCTTATGATTAATTGTTTCTAATATATGCTAGGTTTCATGTTTTAGGATCACCCCATGGGTGTCTCTCCCTGTTTGGTTGTTTATCGCAGTTTGGTACCGTTTTCTTATGACAAAAACCCTATAGAAATTGTTAGTTTACTTGTTATCACTGATTGAATGTGTTTCCTACTATTTAAATGATTATAATGCATAGTAGAAATTAACCAATAGGATATGAACTTACTTAGTGCTACTGATAGTCGATTACGCACGACTGTACTACTCAGGGCTTTGAGAACCCGATGCGGGAGATCAAAGAGGGAATAGACGATTAAGTGCTTCCCTAGAGGATTAGTTGGTTTCAGTTTTGTACGTAGGACCTAAGGGAATTGTACTTTCTGCTTCCAATGAATTTTCTTAGTTTACCCACGCATTGAGACCACATGAGGAATTAGACTTAAGTCCTTCCTCAGAGAGTCTATAGCTATCATTGCAAGACCATAGGTGAATTGATGTGAGATCTTCCCAGAGAGTCTATGCCATGTTTGATTACTGGACTATAGGGGCCTGCAAGTTTGAGCCACCTAGAGGGTTGGTGTGAATTTTGTTGGTTGGTTGGGATGAGCCCCCCAAGAAAATGAACAAGCATGGGTTTTTTACAGCTTGTTTTTAAGTAGTATTCTGAGATACCAGTTGTGATACTTTCTTTACCTTGGAATAGATAACTTTCTAGTTTTCCTTGGCTGTTTAATTAAATTAATTTGAATGGTAATTGGTAGGATTATTTACTGGTGTACACCTAGTTCATTACTGTATTTATTTTATTTTACATTTTCTATATTACTCACTGAATGTTGGGCACAAATCTTGTGGTGGTTGCCTATTGGGATTAGTCTCACACCCTATTTGGGTCCTGCTTTTTGGCCCAAACAGATTATATGGTTGCAGTTGTAGAAAGGGATTGTGGCCCTTCTACCTCAGGTACTTGATTAATGGTTGGAGCTGGAGAGCATGGGACCAGGTTTACCTCACGATGCTGCTAGAGTTTTTGTTTACGTTTAGTAATTTGGTTTCATTTTTATTTCAGCACATTGATTCGTTTACTTCTTTCCATAGATACGTGTACCATACTGCATCATTATTATATCATACATTGCTTCTACTTTTAGTTTAGTTGTTGTATGTTGTTTTATACATCCGCTATTTTTTATGTTTATTCTTCCGCTGTATACTTACTAAATGTCAGAACAGTTTTCCCACAGACTCACCAATGCCCTCACTGCTAGTCGGCAGCCTCTGGTGTTTGGGGAAACGTGCATGAGGTCATTTGACGAACCGGGTACGGGGCACCAGTTAAGTGGCTCCGGATTCGGGTCGTTAAAAAGTGGTATCAGAGGAGTTTTTCTTTTATGTTGGCTTACTGTTTTGTGACAATATACAGGGATATGATGAAATTGGTAGTTAGTACTTAACTATGACTAGGAGTAATTAATCCATGTACATGGAAATGCTATATTACCTCGTAATTGCAATTTTCTGTTTTTTTCCATTTTTACAGTTTATTACATTTCACCGTTGGGTGATGCACATGTTTTGTGCTATTACATTTTATATGATTGTGGTTCTATTTTGTTGCAACCCAATGAGATGAGGGTGTTCCATCTCATGTATCATATTGGCACAGGGTAGGAAATCACATGTCATGCATTTTACCATGTCATCTATGGTGCATTAGAATTTCATGCTGTTCTGATAGATGTCGTAATAAATTATGCATGTTGTTATGATAGTTGTTGTGATAGACATACTTGTTATGCTCTTTTACTTGATATATTCATAGTTATGATGCCAAGTTTTGATTTGATGGGATTATGGTCCCCCACAAAACATAATATGGCACATAAATGATTGTTTTTTAGGGTTTCTGGCATTCAGTGCAGTTTCTAAGCTACTGCCCGGAAAAACCCAGAATAGACGGCATGTACTTTTTTTAAATACACGTCGTGTAGTTTTTTTTACCGTGTTACTACCTATATGATCAAAGACACGGGGTGGTGGAGAGTCTTCGGAGACACACCGTATACCATAAGTACACGTTGTTTAGTAGTAAACCGTGTACCCGACAGTGTCACTAACAACACGGGTCCGGGGAAACTCGTGTAGTACACACCGTGTTCTATATGAACACACCGTGTAATATTCTTCTGGGTACCCGACTGTGTCACAAACAACACGGGTCGATGTTATCTATTATTATACACGTCCTGTTTGTTAGGAACATGTCGTGTAGGGGTCAGTTGTGTAGCCGACCGTGTAACCACTACACGGGTAACCGAAACCGATCTAGTACACATTGTGTCCTTAGTGAACACACCGTGTAGTTTAGAATAAGGGGGACCGTGTAGGTTGGCCATGTAAAGAGCCTCAGGAAGGGTAGTAAAGTTCATGTACACATCGTGTTTTGGGAAAACACGTCGTTTAGTCTGGGATGTTACCGACCAGTGGTGGTAAAGTTACACGCCCATGTGGAAGGCTTAGCAAACACGCCGTGTATTTTAAATACACGTCGTGTAGTCTTGTTTTGAAAACGTAAGTGTTTCTCTATCATGTTCCATTTTTTTACTCTTTTGTTTTCTGTCCTTGATAATCCTAAATCTGAGGTGTTCATTTAACCATTTAGGGCCATTGCACTAGGATGTCCTCTCGTTGCATGTCAGGAACCAGGCAGTGACCGTACACCTGATACGGCAGACCGGGGACTACCGGTAGTTACTATGATCATTCTGGACATGGATCCTGCAGTGATTCCAGACACTGGTGTCGATGCTCAGTTTAGATATGGTTTCATGAGGTTCATTCAGACCTTCCAGGTAGCTCAGCATCCTACACCATCTATGGCAGAGCTGACGCAAATCTTCCAGCAGCAGCGTCCTCCCACATTCATAGTGGATGGAGGACCTCATGCTATAGAGTCATTGATAGAAACCATGCTTTCATTCTTTGGGAATCTTTAGACACCCCCAGATAGAAGGTTCAATCTTGGGACTTACATGCAGAGAGATTCTTCCAAGTGATGGTGGGATGTAGTCTCATAGGCAGGGTGCTAGCGGACTATGGCATGGGATGAATTCCAGCATACATTCTACAAATACTCCTATCCGGCGACGTTGAGGGCCGACAGAGCCAGAGGGTTCATGAACCTGTAGCAATGTACTCTTTCGGTTAGGGAGTATTCTTCATGTTTCACTGTGTTACAGTGTTTCGCTCCCGTTATGGGAAATGATGAGTTGTTTTTGGCATGGAATTTTGAGGAAAGCCTCAAACCAGAGATCAGATCGCAGGTGAACGTCTTCCAGTTGACTTTTATTGCTTTGATAGTAAACCAGGAGCTAATCACCGAATGAAATCTGAGGGATACTGGAGCCATTGACTAGGGTGGTTCAACAACCAAGGCAGATTCATTTCATTCTGACAGTAGGAAGCGTCACCGAGAGTCTACTCGAGGTGACTCGAGGAAGTGAGGAATTTCTTCTGGTAGATGGGATCTTCCTTCTGGAAACTAGGTGGTGTGATATTAGTGTGGTATGAGTGGGCATAATAAGACTCAGTCTCTGATAGATCCATTGGAGTTACAAGCTCGCGGCTAGATGATTCATATATAGTGTTTTTGCATGGTTCTTCCTCTAGCATCCAGTGAAGGAGGATCCGTGTCTACTCCTCGTACAGGAGAAGGATTACCAGTTCCACAGTAGACTGGAGTTTCGGGTTTTTTAGGTCGTTCATGCTAGGGTAGAGGTCATGGATGCGGTGGTCAGGCTCAGGGAGGATCCGATCAAGGATATCATGCTGCTACATAGTGTCGTTGTACTAGCCAGACATTTTCGATAGAGCAGATCCATCGAGAGCAGGATCCTGGACCTTCCACAGTACGAGGTATGATCTTAGTAGCCTCAATTTTATCTTCTGAACTTTTCGATACTGGAGTTCTCAAAGCTTTTTTTCTGTGCACACTATGGAGAGCCTTAGAGGTATTGTCCTTACTTTTGAGGATACGTTGGCACTAGACACTCCTTTGGGACATAACACTACTAGTATGCGTTAGTGCAAGGAGTTCCCCCTTGAGGTTGGTGGGTGTCACTTCTTCTGGGATCTTTATGTCCTTGATATGACAGGTTATGATGTCATTCTCGGAATGTACTGGCTAGTTCCTTTTCAGGACTTTGTGTACTTTTATCGCTGCAGGGTTAGTTTCACATCACCGTGGGGCGGGTCTTTTCTTCACAAGGGCGAATGAGATGTCCAGGAAAGTAGAGCTGAACCAGAGCATCATGGGATGGGCAGTGTTATAGCCCAGATTGATAGTTTATATCTGGATGATCAGGGGACTTCTCATATATAATTCCCTCTGGTATTTGACCATTTTTCGGATGTCTTTCCAATAGACTTTTCAAGGTTACCTCTGGAGTGTGAGTTTGACTTCTCTATTGAGCTTGTTCCATGAGCAGCACCGATATCCATACCTCATTATAGGATAGCTATGCCTGAGTTGCAAGAACTCAAGAAGCAGTTGGAGGAGTTGCATACGAAAGGTTTTATCCGACCCAGTACAACCCCTTGGGGTTCGCCTATGTTTTTTTGCAATGAAGGCGGATGGTACCTTACGGATTTGTGTGGACAATCGGAAGTTGAATCAGTTGGCGGTCAAGAACCGATATCCATTTCTGAGGATTGATGATCTTTTTGATCATCTTCGAGGAGCTATGGTGTTATCGAAGATCGACTTGATATCCAACTATCATCAGTTGCGGGTCAGACCGTCTGATATACCTCTCACAACCTTCTGAAGCAGGTATGGTCTCTATGATTATCTGGTTATGCCGTTCGGTCTCACGAATGCGTCGGTAGTTTTCATGGTGATGGTGAACATATTTTTCCATCCATACTTGGATTCTTTCGCTATTGTCTTTGTGGATGATATCTTGGTGTACTCTCACACTCGACACGACCATGCTACCCATCTTGAGATCGTTTTTATTACACTGAGGGAGCATCAGTTATATTCTAATTTCTCATAGTGCCTCTTCTGGATGGATGAAATTCACTTTCGGAGTCATGTCATCTTAGATACAAGAGTTTCTGTAGACCCATAGAAGGTGAGTGTAGTAGTTACTTGGGAATAGCCGAAGAATGTCTTTGAGGTATGTAGTTTAGTGGGACTGGCTCATTACTACATGCGATTTATACATGACTTGTCATGCTTAGCATCGCCGTTGAAAGGAATGACTAAAAAGGGTGTGAAGTTGTCTTGTTAAAAGCTTGTGACTCAGCCATCCAGAAGATGAAGGGTAGATTGACTTTAGCACCGATTTTAGTTCTTCCAAAGTCGGGGAAGAGTTATACAGTTTTATGTGATGAATCTAGTATCAGGCATGGAACAGTTCTTATGCAATAAGATCATGTTGTTGCGTACCGATCTTGGCAGCTGAGGCCACATGAGAAGAACTATCCTACGAATGACCTGGAGTTGGCTGCAGTTGTTCATGCCTTGTGTTGATGGAGAAACTATCTCATGGGATAGCATTTTGTTGTATATATTGTCCACAAGATCCTCAAGTATATCTTCACACTGTGGGACTTGAATCTGAGACAGCGGAGGTGGGTCGAGTACCTACAGTCTTTTGACTTCGACCATGCTTATACGGCTAGGAAAGGAAATGTTGTGGCTGACGCACTGAGCAGGTGGACTCTATTTCAGGTGGTTCAGGAGGCCAGCAATGAGTGGCGGTTAATGGATCTATTCTCTAAGATGTATTTTTAGGTGCACGACAGACAGGGACATAAATTTCATTCTTATGTAGCTATTACCTCTACTCTTTTAGATCGAGTTCGAATTAGGTAGCTATCAGACCCAGAAGGCCTAGTCCTACTAGAGGGTGTGTCAGATGGAGACCCTACTCCAGGGTGGATAGTGGGAGATGATGAGGTGCTATGTTTTCTTGATCGTTTATGGTTTCAGTTGACATACGAGAGGAGTTGATGCGGTAGTTTCATGCTTCAGCTTTGGCAGTTCATTCTAGGGTCACCAAAATGTACTGAGACTTACATCGTCAGTATTTGTGGCTAGGTATGAAGAAGGGTGTGGCTGGTTTTGTAATGAGGTGTTACACCTATTAGTATGTGAAGGCCAAGCATCAGTGACCTGCAGGGATTTTATAGGAGTAACCCATTCCTGAGTGGAAATGGAATGATGCCTCAATAGACTTCGTGATAGGTTTACCAAGACCGGCTCAAGGAAATCATGTAGTTTGGGTGGTAGTGGATAGGCTCACGAAGGTTGCACACTTCTTTACTATCAAGGAGACCTCCATTGTTGATGATCTGGGACAGTTTCAAATCTGATAGATTGTACATCTGCATGGATTTCGACACTCTATTGTTTTAGATAGGGATGTGGGTTTTACTTCGCACTTATGGTAGGGGCTACAGAGGTCCTTGGGTACACATGTATTTTTGAGTATAGCATAACATCCCCAGACTGATGGCTAGTCCGAGCATACAATCCCAGTTCTTGTGGATATGCTCCGAGCGTGAATTCTAGACTTTGGAAGTACACAGGAGAAGCATATCCTTTTTATGGAGTTCGCCTACAAAAAACATTTTCAGGCGAATATTCAGATGGAACCTTAAAATGCTTTTTACGGTAGTCCATGCTGATCAACTTTATGGTGGCTGGATGCAGTAGAGGCAACTTTGCTGGGACCTCGTCTTGTTTAGAAGACATCAGAGCAGATAGAGTTGCTTCAGAAGAGGATGGATACCGCACAGTCTCAGCATAAGTCTTATGCTGATCATCAGAGTCGACCTTTGGAGTTCAAGTTCAGAGATTAGGTTTTCCTGCATGTTACCCCGAGGTTGGGACATAAAAGGATTAGGAGGAAGGGAAATCTTTCACCGAGATACATCGGGCTGTTTGAGGTTCTGGAGAGAGTCGGGCTGGTTGCTTACTGCTTGCAGTTACATCAGAGGTACTAGGCCATGCACGACGTCTTACATGTTTCTCACCTTCGATGGTATTTCTCAGACCCGTGTCATGTTTTTCAACACCAGGAGGATGAGTTGGGGCAGGATGCATCATTCGATGAGCATCCTATCATAATTGTTGAACGCAGTAAAAATATTTTCCGTGTACAGTCTATTCCTCTAGTACAGGTGCTATGGCAGCACGGGTGAGTACAGGACGAGACATGGGAGATGGAGGCCGACGTTCGATCGTAGTAGCCAGAGATGTTCGAGGATTCTTCAACTACGCCTTGATAGGGAAATTTAGGGACAAATTTTTTTAAGGGGGGATGTTTTTAAGAACTTTGATCTTCATTTTCAAGTACGGATCTCTGTTATGGGATTTTTAAGGAAAAATGGGGAATCTGGAAATTTTCAGTGTACACACCGTGTACTTTATGAGTACACACTATGTACTCCTCTTTTGCTCAAATCTGTGTGCTGGCCATGTCTGGACCACACACATGGTGTGTATGGGTGATGTGGCGGCCGGTTAAAGCGGAGTACGAAAATATCTCGTACCCATCATGTACTCTAAAAGTACACACTGTGTACTTTCTTTTTATTTCATTAATCTGACCGGGGTCGTTCCTAATGTTCACAAACATCTTCTTCTCTGCATAATTCCACCCATAGAATCCGAGGAGACTGATTCTTCTCTGAGCCACCGATCCGTCACCAGTTTTCCGAATCAAACTCCATCGATTGAAGAAGAATCGAAGCAGTGAGTTCTTGGTTTTTCTTTAGCCTCGTTTCATGATTCTTCCTCTCATATGGGTTGTCTGAGGTTGAACGTTTTATACATTGTTGTATATCCACTCCGTTTTAATCTGATTCACGGGCCGAGGTTCAATTATATCGTTCTTTGAGGATTGAGGTAGGTGGTTTGTTTCACTATGTTGAAGATCTTTAAGTTTTGGTTGCAAAAGTGTTGGATACCCATGTATCGTGTTTCCCGGGTTTAGGATTTTTAACCTATTGTTTGTTTGCCTAGATTTCTTGTTTGATTATGATTAATTGTTGCTAAAATATGCTAGTTCCATGTTTCAGTATCACCCCATGGGTGTCCCTCCCAGTTTGGTTGTTTATCACCGTTTGGCACCGTTTTCATGTGAGGTAAGCCCTATGGAAATTGTCAGTTTACTTGTTATCACTTATTGCAAGTGTTTCCTACTGTTTAAATGATTTTGAGGATTTATAGATATTTTCCAAGTAGTTGTGAACTTACATAGGGATGTTGACAGTCGATTACGCACAACTGGACTGCTCCGGGCTATGAGAACCTAGTGCAGGAGATCAAAGAGGGAATAGACGATTAAGTGGTTCCCTAGAGGGTCTGTTGGATTTAGTTTCGTACGCAGGACCTACAGAAATAGGACATTGTGCTTCCCAAGAGTGTTCCTAGTTTACCCACGCATCGAGACCATAGTAGGAATTAGACGTAAGTGCTTCCCCAGAGAGTCTGTAGCTATCGTTGCAAGACCATATGTGAATTAACGTGAGAGCTTCCCAGAGTATTTGTGCCTTTTTTGATTACTGGTCTATAGGGGCCTGCTAATTTGAGCCACCTAGAGGGTCAGTGTAATTTTTTTTGGTTGGTTGTATCGAGCCCACCAAGCCAACGGACAAGCTAGGGTTTTGTACAACTTGTGTTTAGGTAGTATTTTGAGATACCTGTTGTGATACATTCTATACCTTGGAATAAAGAACTTGCTAGTTTTCCATGGTCATTTAATTAAATGAATGTGAATGGTAATTGGTATGATTATTTACTTGTTTACTCATAGTTAATTAATGTATTTATTTTCCTTTACTTTTGATATATTTCTCACTGACAGTAGGGAACAAATCTTATGGTGGTTGCCTATAGGGATTAGTCTCACACCGTATTTGGGTCCTGCTTTTCAGCCCAAACAGATTATATAGTTGCAGGTGTAGAAAGGGATTGTGGCCCTTCTACCTTAGGTAATTTATTACTGGTTGGAGCTGGAGAGCATGGTACTAAAAATAGCTCATGATGCTGCTGGATTTTTTTTTACATTTAGTACTTTGGTATCAGTTGTATTTCAGAAGGTTGATTTGTTTACTGCATTCCATAGAAACATGTACCATACTGCATCATTATTATATCAGACATTGCATCTACTTTTTGTTCAGTTGTTTTATGTTCTTTTTTACTTCCTCTATTATTTTTGTTTATTCTTCCGCTGTATACTTTCCAAATGAGGGCATAGATTCCCCATAGACCCACAAAGGCCCTCGCTTCTAGTTGGCAGCCTCTACATTTGGGGAAACGCGATTGAGGACATGTGGCGAACAGGGTATGTGGAACTAGTTATGTGGATCCGGATTCAGGTCGTTACAATGATATGATGAGATATTGTTGAGTTTCTGGCACACATATGTGTGTTGTTGATTATATGACTCATGGGTCCACAATTATATATACCTTCAATTCATTAGTTTAATATAAACTAATCATTTGATAATTATGTTATGTGAGAACCTAATTTCAGGTTCACAATGTTATCAATGGATATGGTTTCATGTCTATATGGTTCTTTTTTTACCTCATTTTATGTTCATAAATATATGTGTGGACCTATTTTCATTTCCATATGTTTACATGTGAACCAGTTTTTGTGTCCATATGTTTATTTTAGGGACTGATTCTATGTACATATATTAATTGGCCTTATTGTTTGTATTTATAAATGTTATCATTGTTATCAGCGTACATTCTTGGCCACAATTCATTGTATATTCTATTCTCTCATGGCTTAGTTTCAATGATTTTTTTTTCACGATTCATATTTTATAGGATCTTCTATCAATTGTTTCTTTCCAAGTTTTATGAATAAAGGATTTATATAGGATATGCCTATGAATATTACTAAATCTTATGATATTTTTTGAAGATTTTTATGATATTTCACAAAATTAGAGGATATTATTTTTACTCTATAAATCCACTAAACAATTATTGTTCAAATGTATTTATTGGTGAAATTTATTAAAAATTTATCTAAATGATCAAATATTTATGTTTAAAAAAATTGTTCTCATTCAAGGACTATTAAGGTGTTTGATAGCCTCGAAATATAATGATAATGATCCTGGTTTGGATGGCATGTCATGAGGGTCGATGTTCTAGAATGAGACACATTAAATGTAGAGTATTTCACTTAGATAATGAATAAGTTATTCAAAATTAATTTAATGATCATGATAATTAAATTTATTATGATTAACAATGATTATATGTTGATTTCATCAATTTTCATATTTAATTAAAATGATATCTAATATCATTTTATAATGTGATGAAATTTTAAATTTACGGAGTAATTTTGGAATAAAAATATTCAAATCAAAGAATATTTTTATAGAGAAACAATGCATAATTTTGGATATCTCATAATGAGATGACTGGTGGAAAATTTAACTTTTTATGATCTTATAGTTTTATTGTGGAGGTCAACTAATGTTTAGGAATTTCATATAAGTTATGATCTTACATATTTTTAAAAAATAGAAGATGATGGTTTCCGTGTAACTAGGACGACATTGATAGATGTTAATTTCATCTAATATTTTAAATTCCATGACGAGGAATTTTTTTTATTACCAATAATAATAATAGGATATTTCAAGACATTCTAAAATAAGATATTCTAGGAAGATGTGATATTTATAATCATTGAATAAAAAACATATCGGAACTATGATGTAACATTTTTCTATACATTGGAATGTAATCTAAACTTTTAATGATGTTTAAGGTATATGTACATTCAAAAAATGTGTGAAGGTTCTCCTCTCAACCTCATTGAGTTGTGGAAGGAATATGGATTTGAGCTTACAGTGACCCTTGCATGATAATGAGTTATGCATATAATTACTAAGGATGTGATTCATTAAATAGAGTGACATATCCTAAACAACACCTACTGATAATTTCTCTTTTAGTGATAGTGTGTGTTGATATAATGTTGATTTAATTCACCTTGTATTTTCCGTGTGAGGCTGAAAAAATAAAAATCTTCAACCCCTTTTGAAAATTACAAAAGGACCCCAAATGGTGGTGAACTTTATATTTTATAACATCTATTAATAAATCATTGGTGATCATATTTTTTTAATACCAATGACTAATAATAATTTCAAAGTATTAGGACCTCATTGTTGTAAAGTGTAATTAACATGAAGTTTTATCAATGTAATTTCCCTTATAAAAATTATGAAATGAAATATAGGCATATAAATAAAATAGAGAATCCACAAAATTATTATTCTCATAAATTATGAATGATAAATTAATTGGTAAATAATTCAATAATAACAACAAATATTAATCAGGAAAATAAATAGAAAATAAGAGAATAAGGATAGTAAAATTTGGATCTAATCAATCCACCAGAAATAATGCGCTCATGAATAATTCTATAGAAATAATATATACATTTAATAATAAAAAATAAGTTTTAATATGAAATTATAAATAACCTTGAATGGATATTGATGTTAGTGATGAATGAATGAGATGAGTAATATTTATAGAAAGTATTACACCCATATAACCATTAAGAATTTTAGTATGGTGAATATATTAGAATCCACTCCTAAAGAAATTTAATATGATATTTAGGTACCATTTAAATTTAAAATATAATATATTTAAAACATGGTATAAGATAATAAAATTTTTAAAAATGAAAAATTAAGTGCTAGTAAAATTTTAAAATGTAAATGTTATATTTGTAATATTATAAGGAATATAATTTTTTATTTATAAAAAAATTAAAAAATGAATTAAAAAATTTATATTATGTTTTATTATAATTATGTGAAACATTTATGAGATGATAAGTAATTTTTCAAATGGCTAGAAAAAATTATTATATTGATAAAATCAATATTTTTTAAAAATAATTTAACATTTCATATATTAAATTTATTTTATTTGGAATAATATTTCAAAAAAGTGATTCCATTTTTGAAATGAATATTTTAAAAATGGTTTGGGTGAATTTAAGGAATATTTTTAATTTTTATTTAATTTTTTTATCAATATTGAAATTCATTATTTTACAGTAATTTTTCTTATAATCTGAATACTTAAATTTTTGAGTCAGGTATGATGTAAGACCCCATCAGATCGAACACCAATGAAATATTTATTGAATATAATCACAATAATAACTACTTATTTTATTATTGAGAAAAAATGATTAACTAATGAATATAATAATAAATTCACCCCTCTCCCCCCTTATAAATACCACCCTGCACCCCTTTATCCTCACACCTTCTAAGCATTGTTTCCTTCAAAAATTCTTCCCAATTTCATTTAAAAGACACTACCCTAATTCATAATTTTTTTGGACTACCCAAAATACAAATTCCACATTCCTTAAGGAGGTTTTGAAGGGGATGAAATTTATTCGGTAAAATCCTCTATCATTCTCAATTAAACACTCCCCTTATTATACCTTATCAAATGCCCATATTATATGTGTTGTGATAACTACAATATCATATATAAACTCTAATTATATGTTTCTAATGAAATATTTTCCATAAAATCACTTCCCATTACATTTTTTTAAAATAAAAACATTATTTGTAATTTGTCGATTTATCGCCTTTGTGGATAAGAAGTTTTCATTTTCTATTATTTCCCTAGAGGATAGTCCTAAAACAATTATTATGGTAATATAAGATTTTGATATGTATATTATGAATTATTTAATGCAACATAACTAATATATAGAAAAAATATTTAAAAATGGAACTAATTCAAGGTGGTTGGAGAAATATCCTAAACAAACCAAACATTTATCATTATTGTTTTATCGAATGAATCATCCTTACTCCACAAAGGAAAATGTTATATGGAAAAAATTAAACACATTTTGGTGAATAAGAAAATTTCATATATGGAGTAACACTGTGATTTGACTTGAACATCCATAAATATAAACATGTTAATTTACCTTGATACCATTAAGTGAATGATGCCAGAATAATGAGATTAATCCTTATAAATCCTAAAAATGAACATAAATGAACTTTATATAATTATATTAAATAAATATAATTGAAATAGGTTTTAATTAATCAAGTTAATTGATAATATATTATTATCTAGGAAATTACTTGGATGTGATGAATTCATTCAGACATAAGGTATGTGATCACCATAAACCTCCCTTTTTCCATTTAGTATAAAAATTATCTGTTTTTACCCAATAGAATATCATATTTATTATTATATAAAAATCCTCAATTATGTTTTAATGTTTCACACTTATTCATATAGATCAATTCATCATTATTTTATTGGTAAACACATGTTTTAAAATGGTCCATCCATAATCTCTCTCAGTATGAATGCTCGATTAAACAAAAATTCTATTTTTTTACTCATATTCATGTACAATAAAAAAAGAAGTTTTAAATAATTTTTTTAATAAATCTACTCCTCTTATATTGAAAAAATTATTTTAGTTCATTTCATGTTATATATAATATATTACACTATTTTCCGATTCAAATAATCATTATTCATTTCAATAAAACCACAATTAATTGGAACATTTCTATTGTTACCAAAGAACTCACTTTCTTGTTTCCAATGTAGTTGGAAGTAATAATACAAGATGTATAATTATTTTTACATTATGAATTACCATGAATAATTTAATCACTTCATTCATGTATTCCTTTATGATATGTCCTTTGATTTTTCCTTATGAATTTATTATGAAACCCATTTCATTCATGTGTAACCATTACGATTATTCAGTATGGTTTATTTTGTTATGTTGCTCACACATTAAGGTACATGTTATGATGGGTTTGTGTTGATAGAAATAAGAGGAATTGGGTAATGTATTGTATCATGATATGTTTTTTACTGGAAAATTAATCATTATTATTATCAAGAGGGGATTGAGGAGGGGAGTTAGTCCCCGACACCAATAAAATGATAGGATCATATAGGGGTCCTAAATTAATTATGACTGTGGGAAACCCAATGAATAGTTTATTTTAATTAGATAAATAATACTAACCAAATAGAAGTTAATGATAAGGGGCTAGTCAATAAAACTTTCTCTAGCGAGACCATATGTAATGATGTTTCCTTCCCTCCAAATATGTCCCACCACAACCCCTATGGCCAAATCCATTTTTCAACCTCAAACCAGATATATAAGATCCCATGAAGAGTCTACCTTCCCATGAAAGATGTTCACTAGAACATCTGAATCAGATCCCACCACCTTGACCCGAATAAGAAATCATTATCACAAGGACGATTATGCATCAAATTCCTTATTTTATACCCCATTGAAACTACTCAGCCTGAAGAAAGCACTAATGTAATGGTCAATCGATCCCTTGAGATCTGTCACTCGATTTCAACCTTTCATCTATATATTTAATAAGAAACCATACATGTGGAGATTTGAGCCATTTCTAGATGTAGACCAACTCACCCACCTAGCCTGAGTACACGGACCTATAATCTTTATGATGATAAATTTACAAATTGTTTGGGAACATGAATAAAATTGGTCATATAGCACATTTCCATCACTCTAGAGAACACTATTAACTGTAATTAGATCATCTAATTTTGCACACCCATTCTGGCCCGATTACATGCATTCCAAATAGTCCAACACACCAAATAAAAAAATTAATATATGGATATTACTTTCAATAATATCATAAATCGCTCTATGGAATTATAGGCCAACAACCTCTTGCATGGTAGTAACATATAAAATAAGGTGAGGAAAATGGTTAAAAACATAAAAAAGACCTCTAACCTTGTCACTCTTGAAGAAGACATGTTTAATTGATTTCTTCCTCGTGTGATCACACCCCTAACATATTAAAGCCATGGAAATTCATTTATTCAGGATATTTGTTCAGTCATAATAGCATGATACCATAGCCTCCACAAAAAAGGTTTATCTTCGGTGGAAACTCACTACACCACAAAATCTCATCCCACACCTCACATTCGTTATCAACATGCTAACTTTCCCGGACATCCCGCCCCTAAAAACTCATAAAACTGGACCTTATAAAACAGCATATGTATTATTCCGCACTATTTATAATTTTAACTAAAACATCCAGTTACCACTGCATAGAATCACATCAATAATCATAAGGCACCCACCGGACTCCCTAAAGTACATATATGGTAACTAACATCCTAGGATGAAAATATTATCACCATACTGGTTGTCACACCATATATCAATGATAGCTTACCCAAAATTCCATATAGTTGAATCGTCATGATAACAAATGTTTATGAGCATACATCATTTAAGGATTGATAGCATAAGAATTATATTACCCTAATCTTGTCAGTGAGCTCTATATCTAGTTCCTAGGAATGAATCCCATAAAAATCACCTTCTAGAAAATTCTAGGCAAACCAAGCCAGCACAGACCTCATTACTTTTGAAATATGGTGACCCTGCCTTTTCTTACATTACTATTTCATCATTTTAATGAAAAAAACATAATAGTATTACACATAGATGATCCAAAGGTTTAGTTTCTTGGGAAAATTATTACCATACATAACAAATAAAACATCATGCATAAACATTTATTTAATTTCTTCTTATATGGCTTCTAATTGGAACTTGTCCTCTCCTTAGTACATGTAGCCACCTGATGATATACATAAAAAGGGGTGATCTAGAATCCCAGTAATAGGATTGATAAGAACAATATATCATGGGGTTATCATAATCATAACTTGGGAAAAATATCATGAAAATGAGAGGAAGCAAAAATATTAGTCTTGAAATGTGGCAATGCATAAAAATGAAACATCATGTCTTAGTGGTTAACTACCACACATAATTGTGAAACAAGAAGGCATATTGTTCACACATCATTTCACACATACTCATGAGATTAATAACTTTACCCAATTCATTGGAGTTCTATATAATTCCAGGCACACCCGTCACATTTAAAAATTCATATTGCACTATATAATTCCGAGCACACCCGTCACATCATAACATTATCATTTATCATGCATGAAACAATGAACATATATCAATAATGAACATAATGAACCCCAAAAAAGGATTGGGTTTATTCACATAAGAACACATTCATAGTCATTTCATTCCAAAAATAATGAGGGAATAACATACATGTTAAACGAACCATCAATATTGAATTCAAAGTAAACGGTTTGTTATTGAAAGAATAGCTCTATTGGAAAACATTTGGTTTTTTATAAATACCAATGAAAAAAATTTATATGATATTAAATGAAAGAAAATGATGAATATATTATCTTTATGGAGTAACCATATAAAAAATAATGGAGTGAATGAGGGAGAACCCGAAAGATGAAAGTTGGGTTTGAGAATTTCCCCTTACCTTGTATTTGAATGCATCCTTCTCATTAATGTTTTGTATACTGAAATTATATTCATTAATAAGAAATAAATAACCTTGTGTCCATTAATATGGTTCAGTATGTTTTCATTACGTGATTTTATGTGCCTTTGGATGAGTTTTAGAGTTTAAAAACATTATTCGGGAATGTTTTTTATGGTTTTCTTGAGTGGTGAAGTTGTATTCTTAAATTGTTGTTTTGGTAGAACTTGGGTTAACATCCAGAACTGATATTAAATGTTATTAATGATATTACAAGATATTGAATGATCTTATAATGAATAATATCTTATCATTCTTGATGGTGATAAATTAACAACTCACGAACAACACTCTCTTTAATAAAATAAACTGAAGTGGGAAAGAGGGTGGATGATATAATATCCCATTATCATAATAACATTCTAGTAGATGTATAATACTGGAGTTAAAATATAATTTAGATGATGATGTGTGGAGAAGGATCTAGAAATGAACTTGAATATGAAAGGAAATTAAATGATAAGAGGGATCAGAATTACCTCTTAAATCCTCCTCTTGAGATTCTTTATAAGGGCATATGCTTTATCTTTTGATGAGACTAGTAGCTCTTGGACACGAGGGAGGGGCTAGATAAGGTGTTTGGGAAGAGTTTAAAGATGGCTTGGATCATGAGAGGTGTGAGGAAATGAGGGTGTGATGTGTGGTTTTTATAGTGTAGGGGAGATGGGTTTCCTTAATATAAAATTCATTAGTATATTAATTTCCCCGAAGACATGGAATAGTGAGTCTTCAATGATCGAGAATAGTAATTGTTTCATGATATCCTGAACCAAGTTGGATTACATCATCATAACATCACACATGACTCCGTAATTAGCTTATTTTTCTTATTTTGTAAATTATGGTATTTCACTATTCATAAAAAATTCTAGTATCTCAGAAAAATCCAAAAAAAGTTACCCCAACCATTTTTCAACTTTTAGAATCCAAAAATGTATTCAAATTTTTAAAAATAATTTTCCAAATATAATTAACTGAATAATTATATAAAATCATGGTTTATTACTAAAAAACAGTTTTAAAACATTCATTTACTTATTCTAGAATATAGGTACATCATACATTCACTTGAATATTATTTTTATACTATCATAGGTAAGGTTAATATTAATTCGTGTATATCACTATTCATAAGGGTATGTTACTATTTCTAAGGGTAGGTTACTATTCAACAGAATTTTTTTATTAGACTCCAAAAATCATCTCGAACACAACCGTGTATGTCAGATTTTCAAAATTCCAAACACTGAAGTGAAAAAATTATATTTAAATGTCACTTATCACATAGTAGTTCATTATGTTGTTTTTTCATGTGATTTTATAACATAATTATAATAAGGGAATTTCCATTGAAAAAATTTGGGTCGTTACATTCTTCCCACCTTAAGATATTTCACCCCGAAAATTAGACTCTACAGAAATAGGTGAGGGTAATTCTCCTTCATTGCATCCTTTGGTTCCCATGTTGCTTCCTCAAACTTATGTTTCCTTGAAAACACTTTGAAAATATGGGTTGTCTTGTTGTGTAGAACCTTATCTTTCTGATCCAAAATCTTTACCGGCTTCTCCTCATAGGAGATATCATCTTCCAGCTACACCACCTCTGAGTTTAGTACATGTGAGGGATCAAGTATATACTTCCTCAAGAGTGATACGTGAAAAAAATCATGAACTCGAGCCATATTCGGTTGAAGTGAAATTCGAGAGGCCACAACTCTTATACATTCAAGGATCTAAAATGGGCCACTATTCCTTGGGCTAAACTCTCTTTCTTCTCGAATCACATGACTCTCTTCCATGGAGATATTCTAATGAGATTTTATCTCTAACGTCGAACTCCATGTCCCTTTGACCATTGTCAGCATAGCCCTTTTTCTGACTTTGAGTGCATTGATGTGTTTCTGGATGACCAAAACCATCTATGACATCTCTTGAATAGAATCGGGTCCAAGTAGTTGTCTTTATCCATCTTCATCCCAACAAGTTGGAGTTCTACATCACTCTCCATACAGAGCTTCATATTGGGCCATTTGAATACCTGAGTGGTAGCTATTGTCGAATGGGAACTCAACTAATTAGAGATGTTGATACCATCAACCTTTGAATTCTAAACAGCAAGCACTTAACATATCTTCAAGCGTCAGAATAGTTCTTTCAGACTGTCCACCATTTTGGGGGTGATAGGTCATGCTGAAATTTAATTCAGTACTTAGAGCTTGTTGAAAGCTTCTACATAATATAGATGCGAACCTTGGATCATGGTCGGAGCCAATTCAGAGTGGAACACCGTGCAATCTCATCACATTCTTCACATATATCTTAGTAAGTTGTTCAAGTTAGAGATCTTCCTGATAAAATGGGAAGTCTTGGTGAGTCTGTTAACCACAACCCATATCCCATTATTTATGTTCAACGACTTCAGGAGACCCATGAAAAAGTCTATAGTAACATTTTCCCATTTCCAGATGGGTATATGTAATGGCTGCATCAAACCTTTCGACTTTTTTCGCTCAACATTAACATAATGACATACAAAGCACCTTGATATATATTCCGAAATCACCTTCTTCATGTTATCCCACCATAAGTGTTCTCTGAGATCACAATACATTTTGTTACTACCAGTAAGGATAGAGAATATTGAGATACCTTCATCATCCAATAACTCCTTCTTTATCCTGGGTGAAGAAGGCACGCAAATCAGCATTCCAAACCAAATCAAACCATCATCGTCGATATAGAACTCTGGCAGTTTCCCTTATTTTACTACATTCACCCTATTTTTTATCTCCACATCATCCCTATGTGGTTCCTTAATCCTCTCCTGGATGGATGGTTGTGCATTCATTTGGGAAATGTAGGATATATCCCCTTCCATTATGATTTCCAAATCCATTGTTTGCATATCCAAGAAGATATGGTCTTTCTCAATCCACAACATGTATAGAGTAGCAGGTTCTTTTCTGCTTAGAGCATCAGCTACCTTGTTCGCCTTTCCAGGATGATACTGAATAGTGCAATCGTAATCTTTGATTAGCTCTATCCATCTTTTTTGACGCATGTTGAGCTCCTTTTGTGTGAATATATACTTTAGGCTCTTTTGGTTATTGTATATGTCACACTTTTCACCATAAAGGTAGTGTCGCCATATTTTCAAGGAAAAAATCTTGGCATCCAGATCAAGATCATGTGTTAGGTAGTTCTGCTAATGGATCTTCAACTTTCGTGAGGCATATCCTATCACATTATCATTTTCCATGAGTACGCAACCCAAGCCTTTCTTTGAAGCATAACTATATATCAGAAAACATTCTCTGCTTTTCGGTATTGTGAGTACAGGTGCAGTGATCATCATTCTCTTTATCTCCTTGAATCATCCCACACATTCTTCATTCTAGACATACTTTACCCCTTTCCTTGTTAACTTAGATAGCGGGCTTTACAATCGTGAGAAGTTTCTCACAATACGTTGGTAGTACCTAGAAAATCTATGAAAACTACAAAGTTTTGTGACATTAGATAGTCTAGGACATTTGTCAATCACATTTGTTTTTAAAGGATCCACATATATTCCCTCACTTGTGATCACATGTCCCAATAACATGACTTGATTCATCCAAAAGTCACACTTGCTGGACTTGGCATACAACATCTCCTTTCTCAATGTTGCTAACCCATGTCTTAGCTGTTTTTCATGTTCCTACTTTTTTTTGGAGTAGATGAGAATATCATTGATAAAAACTAACAAAAAATTTTCCACATAATGTCTAAACACTATATTCATGAAATCCATGTAGATTTCAAGGGAATTAGTAAGTCCGAAGGGAATCACCAACAACTCATAGTGCCCATACCTTGTACAAAAGGTAGCCTTTTTAATATCTTCCTCCTTCACCATTACCTTATGATATCTAGAATGAAGATCCACCATTCAGAAGTATTGAGCTCCACTTAACTGGTCGAACAAGTCATCAATCCTTGGGAGAGGATACTTGTTATTTATGGTTATCTTGTTGAGTTTCTGATAATCTTTACACAACTGCATGGTTCCATCCTTCTTCTTCAAAAAGAGCACTAGTGCACCCCAAGGTGATGTACTAGGTTGTATGATCAATTTTTCAATATGCTCTTTCATCTACTTCATTAACTCCTCTTGTTCAATAGGAGCCATCCTATAGGGACACTTTGAGGTAGGAGTAGCACTGGGTATGAGTTCAATTGAGAACTCTACCTCACGATCCCAGGGAATTTCGGGTAACTCTGCAGGAAATACATCACTGTATTCCCTCATGATGGTCATTTTCTCAATGATGGATCTTTCCATCAACTCAAACACTTGGGCGAGGTATGCTTCTTTATAGGGAATCAACACCCACACCATTGATGGATTTTTCAAAGGAGATTCATGATCTTCCATTCATTTGTAGAGGAGCATGGGATGGTTTTGAATATGAAAAGATAATTCATTTTCCCAACAATTGGTATGTGCTCTATATAAAAAGATCCAATCCATTCCCATTATAGAGTCGAATTACACCAAAGGAAGTGTTGGTCACATTGGACACTCAAGAGGGGGGTAAATTGAGTTCCAATTAAAATTTCTGTTAAAATATTGTCTAGTTAAAATCCCCCGATTTATGAAATAAGTTAAACTATAGTGAATTTATACAGATTGTAAATGTTCACTTAGCTTATCAAAGATTTATTAGGTCTCAGTTAGTTTAACCACAAGATCAATCTAACTTTTGAAACTAATCTACTGATTTACAATAAGTGTAAACACTTGCTAATCTATCTGTCAAAGTATCTTCAAAATAATTTTGTATTTTAAAGTAATAGCAGCGGAATAAATATAATATATGTCGTATACATTAAACTTAAATAAAAGATGCACATAAGATATAACAAGAGGTTCAGTCTCAAGCCGAGACTTAGTCCTCTCAAATATAAATAAGAATTTGATCCACACCCAAGATCGGGGTTAACAACAATTTTACAAAAACTGTCCAGGCCCAAGACCTCTACCACTATTATTCATTGGAAAAACAACACTAAAGAAGCTGTTCAGGTCACACAAGACCTCTACCACTATCCCAGTGGGAAATAAAAGATGTAAGATTTTGAGTGAGGGTTTACAGATCCTCCAGTTAATGTTCAGGAGACAATGTGTGAGTAAAAATATAGCAGATGACACACATTGCTCGAAAAGTAAATAATGAATCACAGAGAAGAGTTGTAGAGTTTAGAAATGTCTCTAGTGATTGTCAATGTAGCTCTGGACTCGTTGGATTAAGTAGGAATGCTTCAGAGTCCTTCTCTGGTTCTTCTATTAAAAAACAGAGTGTTGTAGTTCAGCTTGTGTTCTACAGTCTCTTGATTCGTCGTGTGTTCTTTAGAAATGTAGGATTGCATGTATGGAACTTCTTTGAGAATCGTGCAATGTGTTCTTCACAGTTGTGCTCTGGATTGTTCTTCTGTTCAGTACAGAGCTCGCATGTACTGTAGTATATGTGTCGAGACGTGTCAAGCGCGCATGTGTTCTCTAATGCACCTCAATCTTCTTTATATTCCACGAGCTCTGGCAGTAGAAATTATTCCCTTTTCATAGGTACGAGATACGGTTTTCTATCAAGACAACAACTAACATTAAATAACATTAATTGCATTAAAAACACAAAATATGACTGTTATCATTATTTAAAATAATATTGACAAAAGATTAATAAGCGGTGTCACAGTGATCATGGAAACGGTGTCTGGTCACGATGTCTGGTCACAGTGCCTGGTCACGGTGTCTGGTCACGGTGAGTCCTTCACGGTGTCTCCATACATAGAAAAAAACACTATATTCAGACTAAGATAGTGATATACAGAATATGGGTTAAGGTTAATCATTAGAGATAATATATGAGAGAATTGTGATTATGAATAAAATTTGTAATGATTAATTAACATCCATAAGATTTGTTAGTATAAAAACATGATATTCACCTATTGTTGAGTTTGAAGAGCATTAGCGAGATGTGCACTGAAGATCAAGATTAATTAACAGAAATGAGATTTGTGATCATTAAAACATGATTAACACATGAGGAGTCCAACAATCTCCCCCTTTTTGATGATCACAAATCATATATAGGCAGAATATAAAAGAAATGTAATATTAAAGAAACTAGCATAGCAAAAACATTATAGAACAGATACTTGCAGTTTTTCAGAACAGATACTTGCAGCTTTTCAGAACAGATAGTTGTAGTTTTTCTCCCCCATTTATACTATAATACAACCGATACCCGTAGGTTTTTCTCCCCCTTTTGGGATTATCAAAAAGTATAGAAAAGAAAATGAAACTCGGTAGTTGTTCTTAAAGAAAGGATTCATAATACAAAGTACAGGAGAAGTACAAACTGTAAACCAGAAATGACATCCCATCCAAAAGAAAAACAGTCGGTAAACTCTTTAGGGATCCATTTTTGTCATGCCTTTATCAGCAATAGGAGCTGGTGCTGAAGTAGAAGAAGGCATAGAAGAGGTAGACAATGAGGGTAAGGGTAGACCTTCAAAAATAGATAGAGCCAAAGTAGTATTAGTAGAAGATCTAGGCTTAGGATGGTCAATAATGACTGACTGGATCTGAGAAAGGGCTTGTCTAACTGACATGGTAGTTGATGCTAAGTCAGAAAGTCCAGGTCTAAGGGGTGTAGCAGCTGGAGCAACTATATCAGTACTCTGCACATGAATATATGGCTTCAAAAGATTGATGAAATCAGTAATTATTTCACCACCATATTGTATAGCCTTTTAAAAATCATCGTTATTCTCTAGAAATTTGTCCAACAATATTGTGAACTCTGAATGTTTCTGAACTTGAGCTTTAAAAGCTTGAGTCACCTGAGGGATTCTCAGATTTTCCACAAGATATCTAAAGTGATCTGTCATGTAACTTTTAGAGAAAATCCGAGAAAGATACAAATCTATTTTCTTGGAGATCTCTTGTTGAGCATCATTGGCTATCTTTGAATGGATCATAACCAAGTCCAATGCTCTATGACTGTTCTTAATAACTTCTGACAAATAAGATAGATCCAACCCACTGAATGTATTCTGTAATTCTTCCTTAATTATGGATGTCAGTAGAGAATCATCCAAAGCAGATATGGAGGTCTGACCAGAAGCAGGTGAAGCCTTGACAGCTTCGGTTAGAACTTTGAGCTGTCTCAGAACTTTTTGTAGACATCCAGTGTATTCATCTGTAATCTTATTCAAAGTTTCCACAAGCTCTCTCATGCGTTCCAGCGTCTTCGTGTGCCTTTTTCCAATCTTTTCATCAAAATATAGTAGGTAAGGACGAACATAAGACACAATCTCCCTAGCAAGGAGGGAATCAGATGACTCATGTGAAACAGCAGAATGTGCAGGGGCAGAAACAGGAGAAGGCTCAAATCTCACAGATAGCACATCTTGCAGACTTGCGACCATACTTTTCAGATTTGCAACATCAGCACTCAGCAGCTTATTCTCTATTCGGACTTCTTGAATTTCACTGATCATCCTTGGATGAATATGGAGGATAATATTTTCCAAGAGAATTGATGCATCTTCTTGACTTAATTGAGTCACTGGGTGAGGTTGAGTGGAGACAATTTTCTCAAAACCAGCTAACAAAGTCTCACCAAAAACATTCAAATCATCTTTGGTTACAAAGGAATGAAGCTCATGTAAGAATATAGGTAAAGGTAGAGGTTCAGATTCTGGTTGAGGATCAGATTCATCTTCTGACCCAGATTCTGATCCAGATTGAGGTTGGGGCTCTAGTTCTGGTTCTGAATGAGCTAAGGACTTCAGTTGAAACAGAGAAGAAAGATCCATTCCAGTTGCAGTCACTTGTTGTGACTCATTCACATCATAAATTCTTGGGAACTCATACCGAGAGTGTACAGAGAAAGTGACAGAAGGTTGAGAAGCTTCACCAGATCCAGCTTCCACAATATCAATATTTGGAGTTTCATCCCCCTCAACATGTGCTTCCCTTTCAGATTCTTGATGTTTAGGAACATGGACATGATCCACAGGATCATCCCCAATCTCTTCAGCAAACTCTTGCCTTGCCAACTGAATGTAAATGTCCATTATTTCTTCAGTAGATGAAATAATCTCAGGAATAGATTGTTCCACTAGATAAGCTTGCAGACTTTCTTCTTTCTCAACAGAAAGAGTCTCTTCAACAAAAACTTCCTCTACTTGAGGTATTTCAGCAAGTATAACACCCCTTTCCTCTTCAACATGAACTGTTTCCATTGGAGGCATTACTGATTCTTATCTAGATGGAACTTCATCTGTTACTTCTTCTTGTTCTTCTTCATCTGAGTACTCAGCCACTTTATCTAGTTCGAAACCAGGATCATCTCGGTTCATAGGCCTTCTTGGATAGTCAACAGGATTAAACTTTTTATACAGATGATCACTATCCTCTACCCATTTCTTTTTCAAGGGATTCCAGCTAATCTTCATCCTTCTGATGACAGGCATGGATGGGCAGAAATCAAAGTCCTCTAATTTTTCTTCATTCGGTACAACCATACCTTTTGATACTAACATGGCTGAAATCATCCTTGAATAACACATGGAGGTGGATTTGGAAGTTACATTGATCAGATCACAGATATGGTTGATAACATACATACATAGATTGATCATTTGGCCATTCTTCAACAGGTGAATCATGTACACATCCTGATACTTTATCACAGCAAAATCTCCTTTTTTTGGACTAACCAAATTCTGAACAAACTTGAACCAAAGTCTTGTCTCCCTATCCAGTTCAGCAGATATGGCCCTTCGCTTGGTTCCATTTCCAGTTAGATTTTCCAAAGCAGTTTCTAGGTCAAAGATGTAAGTTGTTGGAGGAGGGTCTCTCTGGTAATCTTCACACACTTCTTCATGTGTAATTATTAGGCATGCAACCCACAACATTGAAGAGAAAGAGCACTTATGACTGTCGATCTAGCTGGTCACCAAAAAGCTTTCTCCAAACTCAAAATAGAACTTCACATAATGATAGAATTGAGATACAAGCCTCGGGTAAATCGGTCTATTCTGTCCAGTGAACCATTCATGCCATCCTTGTTCTTTTAAAACTTTCAAAAATAACAATCTGGTATACAACAACCATTCCAGGAAAACCTCTTTTTCTGGTACAAAGGTACGGCTTACCAGGTTTGGGTTTAGAGGTCCTTCGAGAGATATCCTCGGGATCCTCCTTTTTTTCTTAGAGCGGCGCTTCTCAGATGAGGGTGAATATGGACGCTTCATCGTTGGCATTCACTAAAGGTTCGGGCGAGATGGAAGAGAATATTTAGGAGAGAATTCGGGTAAGGAGTCGAATGAAACCATTATGTTTTATCATTTGGGAATGTCAAACATCATAAAAACACAAACACGGGAAATCAAATAGCGGTGAAATAAAAATTACCGTGATATGGGTAAAAATTAATTAAAAAATTATCATACTTCTCACGGTGAGACAGAAAACCAGCCATCACGGTGAGACAGTTTATAGTTATCACGGTGAAACAGTGAGTAGTTTATATAGTCACGGTGAGACAGTGAGTTGTCAGACCGTTAGATTAAAATAGTAACTTAGAAACTGTAAGTATAAAACCGTAAAGTAAGGTAAAGTAATGTTTTAAACATTAAGATCAGTGAGATATTAATTTATGATTAATCATACCAAGATCATGTATGATGTAGTCTAATCTTTCAGAATTTAATGGCTTAGTGAATATATCAGCAAGTTGATATTCAGTACCAATGAATTCCAATGTGATATAACCTTTTTGATAATGATCCCTCAAAAAGTGATGTCCTACATCAAAATTTTTTGGCCTATAATGAGAAACATGATTATTAGAAATATTAATAGCACTTGTGTTGTCACAATTTGTTGAGACATGTCTGAATTGATCTCCATAGTCTAGTAATGTGTGTTTCATCCACAAAATTTTTGCACAACAACTTCTAGTGGCTATGTATTCAGCTTCTGTAGTTGACAATGAAAAATAAAATGTGTTTCTTACTACACCGTGATACTAGTGACTTGCCTAAAAGATGACATGTTCCAGAGGTTCTTTTTCTATCTAGCTTACATCCAGAAAAGTCAGCATCAGAATAACTAACTAGTTCAAATGATTGTCCTTTGGGATAGAACAGTCCTAAATTGGGATTATGCTTAAGGTATTTGAAAATTCTCTTTAAAGCAATTAAATGTAACTCTTTAGGGTTTTCTTGAAAACGAGCACATATACACACACTAAACATAATATCAGGACGACTAGCAGTCAGGTAGAGTAGACTTCCAATCATTCCTCTATAAGTGGTTTGATCATCAAATTTTCCATTTTCATCAAGATCCATCTTACATGTGGTACTCATGGGAGTGTCACAAATTTCTGTTCTAGACAATCCAAGACATTTTAAAAGATCTCTAGTATATTTACTTTGAGATAAAATAATTCCATCATCATTTTGAAAAATTTGAAAACCAAACCCATTAAACTCATTTCAAATTCATTTTGCATCATTTTTGAAAAATCAGTACATAAAGAATTTTTAGAAGATCCCAAGATAATATCGTCAACATAAATTTGTACTACTAAAATATCATTAGAAATTCGTTTTATAAAAATAGTATGATCAGATATTCCTTTTGTAAAACCTTTAGAAATTCGAAAAGTACTTAATCTATCATACCAAGCTCTTGGAGCATGCTTTAAACCATATAAAGCTTTTGATAGTTTGAAAATATGATTTGGAAAATGAGGTTTTGAAAAACCAGGTGGTTGTTCAACAAAAACATCCTCAACAATATATCCATTTAAGAATGCACTCTTGACATCCATTTGATATAGTTTGAAATTTAGATGTGTATCATAAGAAAGTAAAATCCTAATAGATTCTAATCTAGCTACTAGAGAAAAAGTCTCCTCATAGTCAATACCTTCTTCTTGACTATATCCTTGTGCAACTAGTCTAACTTTATTTCTAACCATGTTTCATGGATTCATCTACTTTATTTCTAAACACCCATTTTGTGCCTATTGTGAAAGTGTCCTTAGGTCTTTCAACAAGATTCCCAACTTTATTTCTTTCAGACTGATTGAGTTCTTCTTGCATAGACATTACCCAAAATTCATCATTAATAGCGTCATCAATGTTTTTAGGTTCATGCTGTGACAAGAAGGCTAGATGTTCAACCTGATTTCTAAGAGAAGCTCTAGTCTGTGTCCCTCTATCAGGATTTTCTACAACAGCATCTAAAGGATGATTTTTCAGAATTCTAGTTGATCTAGTAAAGGTAGGGACAGAAATTTTAGGTTCATCAACAGGTTGGGAATCAACAGAAGCAGGTTCTGGAAAATTTCCTGAACTGGATGTTTTAACTATAGGTCCACTATCTTTATCATTAAGGTTCAAAACAGAGAGATCATCTTCAAGATTTTCAGGAGAGGTTTTAGGATCATGTGGGTCAGTTTCATCAAACATGATGTGAACAGATTCTTCCAAACAAATGGTTCTCTTATTGTAAACTCTATAGGCTTTACTAGAGATAGAATAACCTAGGAAAATTCCTTCATCACTCTTGGATGCAAACTTTTCAAGATTATCTTTGGTATTAAGAATAAAGACTTTGCAGCCAAAAACTCTGAAGTAGTTAACCTTAGGTTTCCTATGGTTCCACAACTCATAAGGGTTCCTTTTAGGAATAGGTCTAATTAAGCCTCTATTGATAATATAACAAGCTGTATTTACAGCTTCATCCCAAAAATAAACAGGTAGGTCATACTCATTAAGAATATTTCTAGCAATTTTTTGCAGATTTCTATTCCTTCTTTCTACAACACCATTTTGCTGGGGTGTCCTAGGGGCAAAGAAATTGTGACTATAGCCATTGTGTGAGCAGTAAGATTCAAATTCATGATTTTCAAACTCACGGCCATGATCACTTCTCAGAGTTTTAATCTTAAGTCCACTAAGGTTTTCTACAGATTTGGAGTATTTAATAAAGTAAGAACAAGAATCACTTTTGTGATCTATAAAATATACCCAAGTATATCTAGAAAAGTCATCTACTAAGACATAGACATAGTGCATCCCATTTAATTTAGAAACTTTAGATGGTCCAAAAAAATCCATGTGAACCAACTCAAGAGGTTGAGAAGTTGAGACTTCTTTCATTGGTTTGAAAGAGATTTTGAGTTTCTATCCCTTTTGATAAGGATTACAAACTTTGTAATTTGGAAACTCAAGTTTGGGTAGGCCTCTAACTATGTTATTCCAAGTATGTTTTCTATGTGGGTGTATATTGCAGTGTCCTAATCTTCGGTGCCAAATCCAAGACTCTTTATGAAAGGCATTCAAACAAGTAATATTCTGCCTAGCTAAGGAATTTAAATCAATAGCATAAAGATTTTCATTTCGCAGGGCAGCAAATACTAAAGCATTTTTAGAATTAAAAAAATTGCAAGAATCATTTTCAAATTTAACATTAAAACAATCATCACATAACTAATAAATACTTAACAGATTATATCTATGTCCATCAACAAATAAAACTTTAGAAATTAATACTGAGTCAGTGTTACCAATATGGCCTAAGCCGATGATTTTCCCTTTAAAATTATCACCAAAGGTGACAAAGCCTCCATAAATCCTAACTAAGCTTTTAAAGCATGAGAAGTCTCCAGAAATATGTCTTCAACATCCACTATCCATTTACCAGTTCTTCCTACAGGAGCTCTTTAAGAAGGTTTCCTACAAAACAGATTTAGATAGGAAATGATTTTGGTACCCAGATCTTCTTGGGTCCAGACAGGTTAGAAATCAAAGATTTTGGTACCCAAATTTGTCTTATGGGTCTCATGAAAGTTGTAGAATCAACAGACATTGAAAGATAAACCTTATTAGATCTATAACTATGAATATAACTAGTTGAAGCATATAAATTTCAAGAACTAGATTTAGCAGCATTCTGTCCAGATTTAGGAAGAAATCTATTCTTAGTAAACTTTCTCTGTCCAGGTTTGTAGCCTATTCCAGTTGTGTATTTTGGTGCAACTTGCTTTCCTAGCATTTGAGTTAGTGTATCCTTCCCATTTGTGAATTTCTCTAAATCCGTTCTGAGTTTCTCATTAGATAATTTCAGTTCAGTGTTTTCTTTAAGAAACTGAGCATTCTTTTCCATTTCAATATCAAGATCAGATTTATGTTTAACAGTTAAAGCATAATGTTTCTTTAAACCTTTATATTTGTCTTTCAGCTCATTACATGTTTCTTCTAACATATCACAATATTTAAATAGTTCATATTTTTATATGTTATCAGAGTCAGTATCATCTCCAGAATAATAAGAATTTAAAGCAGGAGTTTCAACTGTTACCTCAGAAGTGTTTGTCATAAAACACATGTTTTCCTTATTTCTGTGTTCAGTTTCAGAAACATCAGATTCAGTGGAGCTATCCTCAGAAGTGCTCCAAGTAGCCTTCATAGCCTTTTTGTACCTACTTTCCTTGTAATCATATTTCATCTTGAATTTGAGCTTTGGGCAGTCTGCTTTAATATGTCCTTTTCTTTTGCACTCATAACAGACAACATCATTACTTTTATCTGGATTTTTCCAATCCTTCTTCAAATGTTCTTTATTGTCATACTTTCCTATGTAATTTGATTCTCTGAATAATTTTTTTTCCTATAAAACTTCATAAACCTTCTGGCAATGTGAGCTATTTCAGCATCACTATTAGAAGCACTTTCATTGTCTTCACAGCTTGAACTCTCATTTATAGCTTGAAGTTTATCCTTATCCTTGTTATTTGAAGTTGAAGATTTGAAAGCAACAGACATTCTTCTGGGTTCATCTTCTTCTTCTTTGTTCACCTTGAGTTCTTCCTCATACATCTTAAGCTTACCAATGAGTTCTTTAATAGGTAGAGCAGAAATGTCACATGACTCTCTTATTGAAATAGATGTGCCTCTCCATCGGTCTGGTAAAAATCTCAAGATTCTAATAATTTGTTCCTTTGCTGGAATTGCTTTTCCAAGTGAATTCATTGTATTGACTATCTCAATAAACCTGAGATACATGTCAGAAATAGGTTCACCAGTTTTCATTTTAAAATTATCATATTTAATAGTATAAGTATTTATTCTAATTTCCTTAACATTGGTTCTTCCTTCATGAGAAACGCCCAAGGTATCCCAAATTTTAAAAGCAGTTTTATAAGAAGAAATTCTGTTAAACTCTTCATCTCCTAAAGCACATTACAAGGAATTCATGGATTTATAATTATTATTGTAAGAGGTCATTGTAGGTTCTTCGCAAGTGGATCTAGCAGTAGTGGGAAGTTTATATTTTGATTCTATGGATGTCCAAATATAAAAACATATGATTTCTAAATGAATTTTCATTTTAAGTTTCCACTGAGCATTGTTGGTACCATTGAAGAAAGGTGGATTGTTAGTAGCAGCACCCTCTAGTCTATTATCCATAACTAGATTTCAGAGAGACAATTTAAAGAGATAAAAAATATTTTAGAACTAACAGAAATTTAAGATATTTAAAGATGAAACTAAAATCAAAGTTGAAAAATAGAGTATTTCAAAAAATCTTTGAACAACAAAAAAACTAAACCTCTAATACCAAATGTTGGTCAGAGTGGACACTCAAGAGGGGGGTTAATTGAGTTCCAATTAAACATTCTGTGAAAATATTGTCTAGTTAAAATCCCCCGGTTTATAAAATAAGTTAAACTATAGTGAATTTATACAGATTGTAAATGTTCACTTAGATTCTCAAAGATTGATTAGGTCTCAGTTAGTTTAACCACAAGATCAAACTAACTTTTAAAACTAATCTACTGATTTATAATAAGTGTAAACACTTGCTAATCTATCTGTCAATGTAGCTTCAAAATAATTTTTTATTTTAAAGTAATATCAGCGGAATAAATATAATATATGTCATATACATTAATCTTAAATAAAAGATGCAAATCAAATATAACAAGAGGTTCAGTCTCAAGACGAGACTTAGTCCTCTCAAATATATATAAGAATTTGATCCACACCCTGGATCGGGGTTCACAATAGTTTTACAAAAACTGTCCAGGTCCAAGACCTCTACCACTGTTATTCGTGGGAAACAAAACAACAGCAAACTAGCTGTTCAGGTCACACAGGACCTCTACCACTATCCCAGTGGGAAATACGAGATGTAAGAGTTTGAGTGAGGATTTACAGATCCTCCAGTTAATTTTCAGGAGACAGTGTGTGAGTAAAAATACAGTAGATGACACACACTGCTCGAAAAGTAAATAATGATTCACAGAGCAGAGATGTAGTGTTTAGAAATAGCTCAAGTGATTGTCAATGTAGCTCTGGACTCGTTGGATTGAGCAGGAATGATTTAGATTCCTTCTCTGGTTTTTTTGTTGAAAAACAGAGTGTTGTAGTTCAGCTTGTGTTCTAGAGTATCTTGATTCGTCATGTGTTCTGCAGAAATGTAGGATTGCATGTATGGAACTTCTTTGAGAATCGTTCAATGTGTTCTTCACATTTGTGCTCCAGATTGTTCTTTTGTTCAATACAGAGCTCGCATGTATTGTAGTATATGTGTCGATACGTGTCAAGCGCGCGTGTGTTCTCTAATGCTGCTCAATCTTCTTTATATTCCACTAGATCTGGCAGTAGGAATGATTCCATTTTCATTGGTACGAGATACGATTTCCTGTCAAGCCGACAACTAAAATTAAATAACATTAATTGCATTAAAAACAACAAATATGACCGTTAGCATTATTTAAAACAATATTGAAAAAAGCTTAAGAAATGGTGTCATAGTGATCATGGAAACGGTGTCTAGTCACGGTGTCTAGTCACGATGTCTAGTCATGGTGTCTGGTCATGGTGTCTGGTCACGGTGTCTGGTCACGGTGTCTCCATACTTAGACAAAAAAAATGTATTCAGACTAAAACATTGATATGCAGAATATGGGTTAAGGTTAATCATTAGAGATAATATATGAGATAATTGTGATTATGCATAAAACTTGTAAAGACTAATTAACATCCGTAAGATTTGTTATTATAAAAACATGATATGCACCTATTGTTGAGTTTGAAGAGCATTAGAAAGATGTGCGCTGAAGATCAAGATTAATTAACAGTAATGAGATTTGTGATCATTAAAACATGATTAACACATGAGTAGTCAACCAGGAAGTATTACAAGATTTTATGGAAGAATCTTCCCACATACGCCAACAAGAGAAGTTTCAAACACATGGGTTAAAATTATTTCACCACTTGGTGTTTTTACAGATATCTTTACTTCAAGGTTTTGGGGCTTCGATTCTATAGTTTTAGGATCCTTGTATGATATAATGGTATGTGTAGAACTACAATCAAATTAGACTTTCACCATTATTGAGTGAATAAGAAGTGTACCTTGTACGACTTCATTATCTTGCTACACTTCTGCATTAGTGATGGAATAAGCCTTCCCTTGTTCCTTTGGATTTGGTGGCTGCTGACACTGATTACCCTCGAGAACACGAGGTTTAGTACACTAGATTTCATAGTTCCCTATCTCCCTATAGTTGAAGCATTGAACCATGGGTAGTTCTCTCCTTTCATCAGCTACATTATCCTTCTTTTCCATGTCCTTTCGACATTCTTGAGCATTATGTCATTTTATCACACACTTGGAGCATTTCCCAACCCCTTTGAGGCAGTTCCCATAGTGTAACTTTCACATTTTTGGCATGTGGATCATTGAGTATTCTTCCAACCCTAATCATTAGATCCATCATCTTGAAGCTTCATCTTTCATTTCTTATCCCCATAGCCAGGGGACCATTCTACAAACTTCATCTCCAATTTCAGGGCACATCTAACATCTTTTTCATAACCGCCATAGTCTCTAATTTCAAGAGCCTTTCAAAGGTGTGGTTTTAATCCACTAAAGAATCTATCAATTTTTATATCATTGTTGATAACAAAACCCAAATCATACCTTCAAATCCATGTGAAATTATCTTTATTGGTTGTGACAGATTCTTCTTCTTTTTGGTTGAGCACTATGAATTCTCTCTCCATATTCGTGTGAAGAGTTATTAGAAAATACTTGTTATGAAACATTATCTTAAATTCTTCCCATTCGATCCCCTTAATTTATTCCCTTGTCTTGGTGTTCTTAATCAACACCCACCATTGATCGGCTTCTCCATCTAGATGATTAATGGTTAGGGTCACCTTCTCCATCTCAGAATAGTGAAGCATAGAAAAGATATTCTCCTTGTATTTACCCCACTGTACTGCAACTATTGGATATGACGATACACTAAACGTCGGTGGTCATTCCTGCATAAAAATTTGATATCCAGTTTCACCCTTTTTGGTTTTGAAATCCACCCCCCAAATCATTGGGGATGTCATTCGTGCAATCGTTGCATTCTCCCTCGCATGAGTTGTTTTCCTGATTTCAACTAGTTCCCACCATTTTCTAAAAGAGAAAAGATTTGAACAAAACATATGTAAACAAGTCATAAATACATAACTTATTCATTTGAAAAATTTATACTAAAATCATAACATATGGGATCGCTTTGTAAATTTTCTTGTGTTCATATTTTTACTTAGTCTCATGCTATAGGTTTTCTCTAGGGTTCACTAATCCTAATTCCCAAATTAACTAATCCTTTCCTCTGATAGAAACTATAGCGAC
The DNA here is from genome assembly GCA_963277665.1 of Viscum album. Taxonomy (NCBI): domain Eukaryota; kingdom Viridiplantae; phylum Streptophyta; class Magnoliopsida; order Santalales; family Viscaceae; genus Viscum; species Viscum album. The sequence continues at coordinate 955,716,509 of OY728130.1, read as the reverse complement.
CCTGACTTTTCATACATTACTATTACCTCATTTTAAAGATAAACAACATAATCATATTACACATATACGATCCAAAGGTTTAGAGACTCGGGAAAGCTAGGACCATACATAATAAATACTACATCAAGCATAAACATTTATTTAATTTCTTTTCTCTTGCTTCTTATTGGAACTTGTCCTCTCCTTAGTACATGTAGCCACCTGAGGATATACATAAAAAGGGATGATCTAGAATCCCAGTAAGAGGATAAATAATAATAATATATCATGGGGTGATCATAAACATATCAGGGGAAAAATATCATGAACATGATAGGAAGCAAAAATATAAGACCTGAAATCTGGCAATGCATAAAAATGAAACATCATGTATTAGTTGTAAAATACCACACATACTTGTGAAACAAGATAGAATATTGTTCACACATCATTTCACATTTACTCATGTGATTCATCAAATTACCCAATGCATTGGAGCACTGTATAATATTTGGCACACCTATCACATTTAAGCATTCATATTGCACTATATAATTCCGAGCGCACCCGTCACATCATATCATTATCATTTATCATGCATGACACAATGAACATGTAAAATAATTGAACATAATGAACTCATGAAAAATAATGCGTTTAATCTCATAATAACACATTCATAAACATTGGGTTCCTAAAAGAATGAGGGAATACCATACATGTTACATGAACCATCAATATTGAATTAGAAGTAAAAGGTGTGTTCTTGAAAGAAGAGTTGTTTTGGAAAACATTTGGTTTTTCATAAATAAAAATGTCAAAAATGTATATCCTAGAAAATTAAATACAATTATGAAAAAATTATCTTTAATAAGTAACCATATAAAAAATAATGGAGTGAAAGTGGGAGAACCCGAAGAATGAAAGTCGGGTTCCAGAAGTTCCCCTTACCTTGTATTTGAATGCTTCATTCTCTTTATTGTACTGTATAATGAAATTATATTCATTAATTTGAAACACAGATATGTGTGTAAATTAATATGGTTCATTATGGTTTCACTATGTTATTTTATATTCTTTTGTATGAGTTATAGTGTTGAAAACCATTATTCAGTAATGTGTGTTTTTATTGTTTTCTTGAGTGGTTCACTTGTATTCTTAAATTGATGATTGGGTAGAACATGGGTAAAAATACAGAACAAATATTACATGTTATTAATAATATTACTGGTTATTGAATGATCTTATAATGAATCATATTACATCATTGTGGATGAATCATTAGATAAGAATTAAATGATGAATTTTGGGTTAATTTGGGCATTTTTTCGATCAAAACAAACTTGTTTTAACTTATCACATAGTAATATGGACATAGGTTTTTTCAAAAACTATAAATAGGAAATAATAAATATAAAAAATTGGTTTCAACCATATAAATGGTTTCATCACCTAATCTGAAGGTAGAAATGGAAGAGGAAAGCATGTCGTTCTTGAAGGTGATAAATTAACACCTCACGAACAACGTTCTCTTTAATAAACTAAAAGGAAGAGGGATAGGGGGTTGCATGATATAATATCCCATACACATCATAACATTCCCATATATGTATAAAACTGGAGTTACAATACCATTTATATGAATATAGGTTGGGAGAGATCATGAAATGAACATGAACATTAAAGGAAATTAAAGGAGAATAAGGAGAGAAATAACCTCATAAATCCTCCTCTTGAGATTCCCCTGAAGGGCTGAACCATGGACTTTTGATGAGACCAGAAGCTCTTGGACGTGGAAAAGAGGATAGGGAAGATTTTTGGGTAGAGTTTAGAGATGGCTTGGAGCTTGATAGGCGTGATGAAATGAGGGCATGAATGGTTTTTTTTATAGTGGAGGGGAGAGGGGTTTCCTTAATATAAAATTCATTAGTTTATTAATTTCTCATATGACAAGGAATAGTGAGTATTCAATGAAAAAAAATAGTAATTGTATAATTTTATCCCAAACCAAGTGGTCTTACATCAGCAAGACATCACACATGACTCTATAATTAGCTTATTTAGCTTATTTTGTAAATTATGGTATTTAACTTTTCATAAAAAATTCAAGTGTCTAAGAAAAATCCCAAAACATTTCCCCAACCATTTTTGACGTTTAGAATCCAAAAATGATGTCAATTTTTCAAAAATAATTTTCAAAATATAATTAATTGAATATTTAATTAAAATCATGGTTTATTACAAAAAAACATTTTTAAAACATTCATTTACTCATTCTAAAATATAGGTACGTCATACATTCACTTGAATATTAGTTTTATACTATCATAGGTAAGGACACTATTAATTAGGTTATATATCTATTCATAAGGGTATGTTACTATTCATAAGTGTAGTTTACTATTCACCAAAAATTATTTTAGTATTATTAGACTCCAAAAAACATCTTGAACACAACCATGTATGTCAGATTTTCAAAATTCCAAACACAAGAGGGACAAACATATATTTAATGGTTACTAATCACTATGTTTTTCGTTATGTTGTGTTTTCATGTGATTTTATGACATAATTATAAGAATGGAATTTTTATTGAAAAACATTGGTTCATTAGATAAAATATCTTGAATTCTAACCCCACCTTCCTCGATCGGTCTCTCCATACACTTCAAGGGGGCCTAGTTCTAGCATATAGAGAAATTATCATCCTAAAGAAACTATTTATAACCCTCTCCACACAGGTAATAATATCCTTGGGGTGGATGATTTAATTAATATGCATCAAAATTGTTGTTAAAACACTTTTGATAAGGGTGACTCTACCTCCAAATTAAAGGAATTTGTGTTTCCAATTTATAAATACTCCCTATGATATTATATGTAATTTCAATTAAGAACTCCATTTTTATTATACTATGATGGACTTGAACATTGAGGAAAGTCATAGGGGAATGGATCCTTTGAATACCTATGATTTCTAGGATGACCCTTTTGTGCCTTACTAAGCACGTTTTTTATATAAAGACCATACATTTGGACGAGTTAATGATTTGAGAACTCATATTCCCATAAGTGGACATTCTAATCATGGAACAAAATTTCCACTTATGGATTTAATTAATGAATATAAGGATATCATCTGGAAACATTAAGTGTGATATAATTCCATCCCCTACATATTATGATAGGGTCCAATACTTCCACACACCATGCTCATTCTAATGTTTTTAGAACGGGATTACTATGAAAAAATGATGATAATGGGAGATAATGGATCCCTTTGCCTCACACCTCATGTTATTTTGGAGATTCCAAAACCATTCCGTAATAAAGAGATGTTGAGCCGTGGGGAGGAAAAACATCTGAATCACAACTATCAAAACCATTCATTGAATCCAAACATTCTCATGGAATGTATAGAAAACCCCCATTCCAACTTTTTGTCAGCCTTATCCACATATATTTTGGTAACATAATTAGAATCCACCAAGGTCTTGTTGGTATCATCAACCAATTATTTAGAAATTCCAATGGAACCCTAGATAATCCTTCCATTAAGGAATCCATGCTTCTATCTTGAAATAATGAGATTGATATTCTAATTATGTCTATTATAAATTATAGTTGAATGAATTTTTTAGATAAAACATCATTAAAATATTGGGTTATATTGGTTGATTCTAACCAGATAACTTGCCAACGGAATCGACACAACCCTAGAGGTGTACACACTCATATTGAGGGGGACTCATCTGATGAAATCCAAGATGGATTCCACAACCAGTAATTTAATTAAATCCTATGTAATGACATAAAAATAACTAGGGATACCATATGGGCCCCTCATACTATCTCATCTCACACTGAATACATTGGCTTTGATCTCATCCTCTATAGGAATCTCTGTTATGGAGTTGTTTTCTGATAAATCCACCTTCACACGAAGACATGAAATAATGTTATTATATAATTATTCATCCCTATATTCATAATTACTTCAAGGACTTGAGCCAAACAACTACTCTTAAAAATTATCAAGTTCAGATTTACTTACCACCCTCCTTTTTGAGGTGTAGGTCCAATCATCCAACATCAGGTTAATTATTCTTTTCTGCAATTTTTTTCAAACGGGATTGGATGAAGGTTGTGTTCCGATCACCATCCATCATCCATTGAGTTCTGGATTTGATCCTATAAGCCTTCTCAATATTGAACATTTTTTTCATCTATCTAGAAACACATTTACAGAGGTTGAAAAATAATATATCATCCCAAGACTCCTGCAGCACCTCCTCCAACTTACCAATGGATTCCTGCAAGATTCTAAGACCACTCTCCTCTATAGGGTTCAATTCCACCCATGATATAATGTCCTTCTTCAGCCTCTGTTAATGCCTAGAATGGCTGACTAAATTACAATTAGCCTCCTCAGAATCCTTGGATTCTTTCACCCACTACATGATGCCATCCATAGAATTCTACAAACTAGTATAACACCTAGGGAGCCTAATTAGATCCCTATTTCATAGCTCCACTAAAAGTGGAACATGGTCTGAGTTTGAATGAGTAAGGTGTGTGACTGAGGATTTAGCGATGCAATCCAGAACATGGAGATTAGATAAGAACATTTCTAGTTGAAACCAGATGCGACTGGAACCCCTAATATTGTTACACAAGGTTAACATGTTTCTAAAGAACCAAATTTCAATGAGGATTGACAAGGAATGAAACTCTGAGAATACTTTTATGCCACTATTAAGGATACCAGTGCCTCTTAATTTCTCTTCCACCTACACAATTGAGTTAAGGTCACCTCCAATATACTACATATACATTACTAAATAACAATAATCTAGATATTTCAAAAGATCCATCTGTCCCTGAGAATTAAAACTATCATTAAAACGTATATGAACAATGAATCATTCCAAGAACTAATCCTAATAATAATTCACAGATCCATGGCACTCACCAGTTCCTCATTAATGTCTTTGTAACAACAAATCCAAATTTTCCTATTATCAGGGAAGGTGTGAAAAAAATTCCCAAAAAAAATTCTCAAAGGAAACACACTAATCATGATAGGAACATTTTTGGGCTCTTTGATTGAAATAACAGAAGCATTACTACTAAGAGAATCAAAAGATATAAACACTCATTTTTCCTACACCCCCAAATCCCTTAAATTATATATAATCAATGATACTATCAAAATAGTTGGGTTTTTCTCTTTCCCAAGTAAGGCATGAGACTGAAGTATGACGAATCTCAAGAAACACTTTTTATTTGGAATGAGTAAATGGAAATTATAACTTCACACAACATCTTATAATTGCATGAAAAGGGGAAATAACACCCACTAAATCATCCAGAACAATGATAATATAATTACACCCACTAGGGGGAGATCCCGTAATCTAATGTTCAATAAAGGAAATAGAAAACATTGATCTTGGAGGAGAATTCAAGGAAGCATGAATAGCCTTCATCACTCCCACTGGAAGATCATTCACAATAGACATATCAGGGGATTCGTTCTGAGTAGTGGAGGCTTGGTAGGAATCCATTTGGACTAGATATATTGTCACAAGAGATGAAAACTTGAAAGGAGGAAGAGGTGGAAGAAACTCCCTAGGAAGCCACAAAATGGTGCACATAGCCAGCTTTCCATAACATTAGATCATCATAGAGGGAGTGATGATAAACTCAAAATAGAAAAAAATGAGTCTGACATGGATGATCGAAGAGATACAATTCCATTATAAAATGGTTAGGTGTGAGAAAAATAAAACTCTAAACCTGTGTTAGGTGTTTCTATGGGCACCTGAGAATGAATTTTTGAATTTTAACATCGTGCCAACATTCCTTCTTAAAACTAAGCCACTAAAATAGAAATGCATTCAACATCTCTTGACACATTATCGAGAAATAAATTGTCCCAAGAGAAAAAATCCTTTGATAATATGAGAACGTTAGTGGTAGTAGTAGGATTTGGTCTCTAAGAGTACCTTTCGACTAAATCTTATTTCCAGAAGTCCACCGAATTCCCTTAAAGACCACACAGAACATAAAACATTTCCAGTACATAAAAAAATAACCATTTCCACCAAAAATTTCCATCATATAATTTTATAAATTCATAAGACATAAAGGGAATCACTAGATACATCTCCACACAGATCTGAGGAATAGCCACTGCCATTAGGAATAAATAACTATCTTCAACACAACGAAATGAAACCAAAGAGTCTCTCATAGAGCGTAGTATCAGGGGATTCTACAGAGGCACATAAATCCCTGTTAGAATTATCCATATTTCAACTAATATTGATTATCTACTACTATGATAATCCCATGACTACCGGAAAAGTGTTATATCCCACGAGATGCATCGCCACACTTCCATATCCCAGGCCAACACCAAGTCCACCCAAAAAAAATGTATGTGAAAGTCGAACCTTGATATATCTGATATAACCAAGGGCTGTTGCATCCCCTAAGATCCCAAAAACCTATTAATGAATCCTTGATAATTATTTTCCTGGCCAAAATCTGCCACCAAATAATGGTCATGAAAAAGGAGAAGCTTTATGAATCACATTTTTAGAGAGATAAACCACTGGAGACCATTCTACCGGCCTTAGAGACTACTTCAATATATTGATCGCTTGGACCCAAGGGGGAATATCCAACTCAGAAGTTTCCAGATCACTATATTGAACCTACATGAAAGAGTTCTCTAATGCCACAACTGATCCAGGTGCTGTCGAAGGAGAAACATGAGACTGATAAAGAGCACTACCGAACGCCACTCGTGCAACACCCATCACCCAAAAACCCTCTCTAAATAGAAGAGAAGGAGCAATACATGTCCCAATGGTAAAATAAAACATATAATGATATGTTAAATATGATATTATGGAGTTAACCTAATCTATTATAGGACATTTTCCACCATGTCATACCACATCGGTAGTTATCATTGACTCATGATTATGTCATGTTATGTGTTTCTTCCACATTATTATATGTATATAATCATATGATGTAATGTCCGATATGATATTTTTATAGATGTTTATTTTTGTTTCATGAACGTCATATTTTTATATTATTTAATCTGACAAATGTTATACAATTATATTCATGGATTATTCCCTTACTATACTTTTTATCTCATCCCTTTTTATCAATGTGTTACCCATGTTATTTTATGACGTTTTAAGTGCTCATGATATGCTTGGAGATTATTATGGAGATTAATAAAATATTATTAATTCATGTTTCATGTTTTCTAATTATGTACTTTTTCATTGGAAAACACTATACTTTTCGACACGCGGTCTCTATTCATGGTTATTTATGCATAAAATCATGGAATAATTTGTATAAAATTGTAGGATTTCTATAGTTGGTATCAAATAAAAACCAACTTATTTTTTTAATATTACTAGATATAATTAGTATTAACCCATGGTATAATTATATAATCAAGGATGATGAATATTAAATCATATAGAATCTAATGTTTGGAAACATCTATCAATTATATGTTTATCCCTCTATATTCATTGTTGTATTTTCTATGCTAATATGAAAAGTATCCAAGCACAATTTTTTTAACATAATAAAGATAAAAATGACAACTCATGATAAAAAATGTGATAAGTAATGTGATGATTTCGAAAATTATATGTCAAAATTAATTGTAATGGGATATCAAATAACTCATGATAGTACTAGCTCAAAAAACGTTTTGAATAATAACTTATATTATGTGTAATACCCTTCTTCTCCTAATAATGATAAATTTCCGCACAAATAATATATCCCAAAATGATCTCTATTATTTAGTAGATCATATGACACCCTCATCACAAAACAATGTATTAACTCCAATGAAATATATATTATTTGTCCTCCAATTCTAATAAAATGATTAATTCATGACATTAGAATTTCATTGTGATGGGGAAGGGTATAATTTGTGGAAACTAATAACAAAAAATAATCACACTGAGGATACTGATTCACGAAAATGGAAAGGATTAAATAATCTCTTATATTAATAAAACCATAAATTCTCTATATAGGATAGAGAGGTATTCCCTTGGACTGGAAAAAATGGATCATGAGGCTATCAGCGCATGTGATAAAAACATCACACGGCTTGCAATATATTCCTCTAGCTTTTTATGAACAGTAATTACAAGTTTGATCTCTTATTTAATAGATAAATGATTATTTTATGATTTTCCATGGTTTTTTAAGACATCAGTAGATAAGAGAATGATTTATATGGACAACACATGGTTAGATAGGGAAGGGAGAATCATAATGGTATCCTTGTATTAGAGATAAAAAGTGGAAAATGGAGTTCAATATGGCATGATCAATAGATAAAATCGATGGATGAATGAAATGTGAAAATTCCACATGTCAAATGTGTGAAGAGAATCATCCTAAGAACATCATAGTGTAAAGGCAGAGATGCTTCATATTTGTAAAAAATGTGAATTAGGATTATTATTGTCAATGGGATATGAATAATCTCACAAATAAAAGATAATAAAGGAAGGATCATGTCAATACTCATCTAGTTTTTCAAATTCCCAACTGTAAGGAATAAGAAAATTACCCTAGACAATTCCCCAAAGAAAAGGGTTTCTAGAGAAAATCAATTAAAAAAATATAATTAATCATGGAAGGGAATATGGTATCTCCATTACTGAGATGGATCTGGAAAAGGATGTGGTGACAGGTAAACTTGATATTCTTTTAATAATAGAGAACACATATTTTGATTTTGGATCATCATTTTCTTTCATATCATGCATGATTAGTGGACTCTTCAAACACCACTTCAAATATGATGGTGAGTTATTCTTGAGAATAGATAATGAGTAATTCATTGTATTTATTGTAAATAACTCTTCCATAGTAAATTAATATGGACTAAACTTCCAATAAAATCTTGTCTTACATTATTTGGTGGAGTTTGATTCTATATTATGCATAAATTGGCTATATTTATTTAATGATAACATCAACCATCGAGATAGGGAGATATCTCTTCACATTGAATGGAATCATCAAATTCTAAAATATTTAAGGTGGGAGTTGAATGTACATTGTAAGAGTATTCACAATAATGGTTATTATTTCTTTATAATCAATTATATACAGATCCAATGATTTAGAAAAAGGAGGGTATCATTCTTCAAGACATTCCCATTATGGGGGACTAAAAATATGTGTTCCCCAATGAAGTATTTCGTTTTCATACAAGATGATAGGATGGGTTCTCAATTTAACTTATAAAAGGATCTCACCGCATATTAAAATATCGAATAAAATCACAACTATTATGTTAGAAGAACTGAAAAAACAGTTACATGATTATGTGAACAATGTTTTTTTCACCCTATTGCTTCACCATGGGGTTCACTAGTACTATATGTCCATTATATGGATAGATCAATGCACATATACATTGCTTACCATGATCTAAAAGAACATAAAAAATAACAAGTGACCATCCATAGATATATGATTTATTCAATCATTTACATGGGACTATGTAATTACCTAAGGTGGATCGTCAGTCACAAAAACACCAACTAATGGCCAAGAAATAAGATATTAATAGACATACATTCTAAAGTGTTATGGAAACTATGAGTTTGTAGTAATTTCATTCATACTCTCTAATTATCTAGAATTTTTCATGGGATTAATGAATTCTATCATTACTGATTTCCTCAAAATTAATTGAGTTTTTTAGAAAATATTCTAATATACTCTATGGGAAAGGATGGAAATGTGGAGAATTTTAATATTATGTTGTTGAATTATAATGGAATAAAATATTTTCAATTTAATGGATTTGTGAGTTCGGCATGGATAGAGTATATTTATTAGATAATGTTATGACCAACTATGGGATATCAGTGGAACCTTATAAAATGAATGAAATCAATTACGAGCCCAATCCAACATCTAAAATCGAGAACCATAGTTTACTCACTATAAATAAGTAATACCACTTATTTTTGAGAAACTTCTCAAAATTGTGAAACCCACTAACAATGATGAGTAGGAAGTGAGTCGCATTATTTTAGGACTAGGGAATGAGAAGAGATATTTATATTGTTATAAAAGAGGCATATAATAACATCATTACTTAAACTACCCATATCAGTATAAATCGTTGTGGAATATATTTATGAGTCAAATATTGGATTTGGATGTTTATGGATATGAATTGATACTATGATAGCCTACACCTCAAGGAAATTGAATATTCCCAATAAAAAACTATCCCACACAAGATTTGGAGTTGGTGGTTGTGAACATATCATTGATAAGATGTGGTAATTATTTCTTTGGGGAGAAGAGTGAGATATATAATTATAATAATAGTTTCAAATATATACTCAAATAGAAGAAGATTAATAATCACCAATGATGATGGTTGTAGCTCACAACGGATTTTTACCACTAAAACCACTACAATCCAGATAAGGTGAATAATGTATAAGACAATCTATATAGAAACGATCATGAAAAATTAACAATTATTGGGATTGATAAGGATATAATCATCATAAAATTATAGTGTATAGAAATGGTAATCATATGAGAGGGATCCTCATTATTCCTTTATCAACTAATTTCTAAACAATACCATATGATGAAAATAAAAGATGCTCAATGAAATGATCTAGAAATATATTATAAAGTTTAATCATTAATAAATGGGAAATCCTTAGAGTTCAAATTTGATTAGGATGGACATGTAAGACTTAGTTAACGCCTATGTGTACCACAAAATAATAAGATAAAGATTTATATTTTGAATGATGCAAATAGATCATCCTTCTCCATCCACCCATCCATCACCAAGATGTATAGTGTCCTGTGATATAACTCTTGGTGGAAAAATATAATAAAAAATATCTTTATATATTCATTAATTTTCTTGTTATGTCGTAAATTGAAGGCCAAAAGGTAAAATTAAAAGTTGATGATGAAACTATTACACATTCATAATTTTTAATGGGAATATATCAATGATGATTTTTCCCTGAAAATACAAAGATATGTCGAAGAAAAATGATATATGGGTTCTTCTGTATCATATTATAAATACGTCACATTTCATTTCAATTAGGGAGGACATGTCATTTGATCAAATTTCATTTATACATATAAGATAAGTTGTCTGATTTCATGTAGTAAAATTATGTACTGCATCTGATTGAGACTTGAGATTTACCTCCATATTTTGGAAGGGTATAAAACATGTTATAAACAATGATATGAACATCAATACAACTTATTATCCTTAAAATGATTAAAAATCTTATAAAACTACTTAGATATTTGAATATATGCTGAGAGATAGATATATCAATCTCAAATAAGGATGGAGAAAACATAAACCTCTGGTTGAAATCTCATACAAAAATAGTTTACACTCAAGATTATAAATTCATCCATATGAGGTCATTAGTGTTAATATTTGTATAGAACTTGTATGATGATATTTGTTTGGTGAACGTAAGTTGTTGGGACCAGAAATGGTAAATGAAATGGTAGAAAAAGTAAAACCCATTTAAGATCACATTAGGGTTTCCCAAAAATTAATTAATAGATATGATGAAAATCATTGACGAGAATTTTATTTTGATGTTAGAGACATGTTTTTCAATTATATATCTCCCCGGATGTATCTAATTATATTTGGGAATAAGGTAAAGCTTATTCATAGGTATTTTTATGATTGATAATTTTGATCACATCAGAAGTGTCCAATATCAACTGATAATTCCACCAAACATATCTTATGAATGTGATTTGTTCTAGGTATACACATTGAGTAATTGAATATAAAATCCCTCACATGTACCAAATTTAGATGTGGTAATACTATAAAATGATCTCTATTAAGAGGCGATTCTACGGAAGATCGTGGACCATAGTGATACAGATCTACACAAATAAATACTATTCACATCGTAAAAGTAATATAGAGGACCCATATAACGAATAGATGACATGGGAACCCGAGGAATCGATGACGGAAAATTACCCTCAATTTATTTCTCCATAGTATGTAAAATGATACATTGAAGGAAAAATTTCATAATGAAAGGAGAATTTAATGACTGATAATTATTTATAACTAGAATTTCACTTATTAAAAAAATTACTTGTTGTATAACTATATATATAAGAATGATTAACCATAATTTATTGTTCTAAAAAATGATTAATGATAAAATAGTCATATAATAAACAAATAATAATTGAAATATTATTGTGGTATAATTAATATAAAATAAGAGAATAAGGATAAGGGAATTTTCATCTTATCAATCCACCATAATGACATCCCACTCAAACAAATATATCAAAATTAAACATAATGTTTATAATAAAAAATTAATCTCTAACATAAAATTAAAAATACCCAAGAGAGAATATATAAATGAATAAAAAAAGAATGAGATAAGAGGTAATTATAGGATATAGTACACCTTTATGATAATTACAAATATGACCATTTAATTGTAATTTTTTTATTGGTATAGTTACATGACCGTTATAATTTTAATTTTACTATTCCGAATAGTAGTATGGCTGATAGAATAGAAACATATCCTATAGAAATATAAAATTGTACTCAGGTACAATATAAAATTATATTATATTATATTTAAACCAGGTTACAATAAATGTTATGTTTAAAAATGATAGTTTAACTATTAGAATTCTTGTAAATGTAAATATTTTATCACTACTTCTATATTGAATATAATGGAATAAAATAGTTTTTTTTTAAAATGTAGTCATTACTTAGTATTATGTTGTATTCTAATTATATTATAATTTTATGAATTCATATGTAATATTACATAGGGTCATACAATAGATTATAATATTAAAATCTGTATTTCCATATAAATTATGATTTTATTTTAAAAACAATGTATCATATTTAGATGAAAATATTAAATAAATTCTGTGATTATATCAAATCCACACATTATAATATTTTATAGTTATTTTTATCATTTTCCTAAAATATTTTAATTTTTTGGTGAATAGGTAAATATGGTAATTTATTATTATCAAAATTAGAAACAAAACACATGATATTTTGTGTCATGGATGATTTATGAACCCATTAGTTTGAACTCAAATTCAATATATATTAGTATATAGTAATAATAATTATATAGGATTCTATTTTCTACCAAAATAGAAAATAAATGAATATAATAATAAACAACACCTTTCTTATGCATATATAAATACCACCTCTTGCTATACATTCTCACCACAACATCAATTATTTGTATATTATAAATATTTTTACCTATTAATTTAATAATCCTATTTCTCTTGTACTATTTTTCCTTTTCTCACAAAAAAAATTAATTTTCTTTAAATCGGTACTCATGGAGATGATATTCAAGAGGTAAAATCATCTATCATTATCTAAAAAATATTTTTATCTATATACATTTTCATCAACCCCAATAAAAGTGTAATGATAATCCATCAACATATATGTTTCAGATTTTGTGGTTTTAATATAATATTTATCATCTAATCCCTTCCTTACATTTTATTTTGTAAAAGTTTAAAAATCATATATAATATATTGATTCATCACCTTCATGGATGATGAATATTCATTTTCCATTAATTCCTTCAAGGATCCACATAAAAATTATTACTGTTAAATAAGATTGATATATGTTTATATAACTTATTTAAATTTATTTAAACTAATACATATTCATAATATTAATTTGAACTAAAATATTTAATAATGGTTTGAATAAATGATAAAACATTATATACATTTATAAGTAATGTTCTATCAAATGAATCATCCTCATACCAGAATGAAAAACGTTAAATGAGACCATTTAATCTTATTTTGGTTTATAAATACCATATAGTTTCAATTCTATATTAGTATTCCCCTTTGAAAAGAACACTTATAAATAAACACCATTGAAGATATCTTGAAATAAATAAACGAACACTCCAAGAACAACAAAATTATTTCTTATAATTATCAAAAATTAACATAAATAATTGAAGCAATTATAATAAAATAAAATCAAGTGAAATATGTTTTTTAATATGTTTTCAATTGATATCATTTTTTATATAGTACATTATGTAAAGACCCGTAAAATTCAAGAAAAAATTTTTCTCAATTTTTCTTTGGGATTTTACAAGAACGCAGTTTCAGACGACACTTGATTCCGAGGCCCGGTGTGCCCGGAATTTCTATCCGAAGTTTAACTTGGGTACGTTCAGTAAACAAACGAGAGGGATTTCATAACTTATGAAACAGTGCTCAGAATCGAATTCCGAGGGCACCGATGGAACCGAAGCACTGATAATTGCTTAGGAACGCTTAATCTGAAGTTGCGTTTACACAAGAGAAGTTGATAAAAATTGTGGAAGTTAAAAATAAATATTTAACAACAATTTTTATTTTTACTCTAAGTGTTTAATCCTTTGGATGGATGTTGGGAAACTACCCAACCTCCCTTGGGTGGTTATGAGGGTGGTGGGGCCCACACGAATCCCACCCCTTCATATCCTATAACCCCCCTCAACACACCATTAATATTGTTAACTTAAGTTAATAACTTATCACATTAATGTAGTGAGTTCAATGTGAGATTTTGAAATTCAAACTCTTGAATTTCAAAAGCCATGGTGTGTTAATAAAATAAGTGGAGAACTTATTTTATTGGGTTGGTGTTTATTTGTTTGAGAGCCTTTGGAGAAAATGCTAAGGAAGTCTTGAGTTCTTCATTCTCTTTGACGAAGAACACGAAGAACGAACGTTCTCCGACGTGGAGAGCCGAGCCCTCAGAGACTGTCTTCCGCGACACCGACCCGTGACGAGACGTCTTCTTCCACGATGTTTTTCTACTGCGATGTCTCTTTTCATGACGGTTTTTCACAACGAAATCTCCGTCAACGTCTTCGAATCCTCGCTTTGCGACGCCGATGTTCATCATCTCTTTTATCAAGGTAGGGGTTTATTTAATTATTTTAGTTCATGATTTCTAGTTTGTCGTTCTTCATAGTTATACGACCAATTGATATCGGTTAACGAGAGGGGGCCAGACCGCGCTAACACGGCCGACCCTCCTCCTTTATCCTTGTTTGATTCTTTGTGGTTGGGAAGGAATGGCGTGGTGCCGTCGCACCATGCGGGATCGTATGGAAAGTAAAGTGTGGCGCCGCCGCGCCGCACCGTGAAGTTGAACAAGGACCCGATGCCGTCACGCCGCGTCGAAGAAAACCGAAGACACCACGTCTGGAGCAGGGCCGCAGTGGAAGGGCGCTGTGCCGTCGCACCACGCCGGACGAACCAAGCCGCGGCCGGTTCCGGGCCGCGGCGGAGCAGGGTCACCGGCGGCCGGTTCCGGGCCGCCGGTGTCGGCGAAGGAGGAAGGATCGGTCGTCGCCGGTCCTTGTTGGTAGAACCAGCTGGACAAAAGGAAGCCCGGGGAATTAATTCCCCCGGCCGGCTCACAAAAACGGCCCCCATTAAAGGGGGCCGCAGTTACCCAAGGGGGGCAGGCACCCCCCTGCCAACGGCTCGACCGTTGGTCGAGATGGGCAAAGCACTGTGCGCGCCGTGCCCAGGCCGGGCCGCGCCGGCCGGGCCACGACGCACCGGGCCGATCCAGACCCGGGGCGGGTCGACCCGGTTCGGGCCGGCCAGGGGGGCTCGGGCCAGGGCGGTTCGGGCCCGAAACCCCCGTTTTCGGACCGTCTTCGGTCTTTTTGCCATAACATGGGCTAAGGACCTCTGATCTATGCACCGTCAGTTGCGATACAATCCTTGAATCGAGACGGTCGTTTCGGTATATCGCACTCAAGGTTTCGGAATACTTTGGGTTCATATGGGTTGGTTCGTACACGAAACCAACCGGGCCCTCGGAGTGGAAACACTCATATCTTATGCTCCGGACGTCCGATTGACGTACCGTACACTTTGTTGGATTCCTCTTAGTGAGACGGATCTTTTGTCTTACTCCGCCCGAGGTTTGGACGCAGGTGGAGTATGGTCGGGTTGGTTTTTCCTTAAAAACCAACAGGGACCCTGGGACGAAAAAGCCAATAACTCTCAGATCGGGCGTCTGATTGACGCGCCGTCTACGACGTTGAGTTCTTGTTGACAATACGGAACCTTTGGATACATCAAATCTGGACTATGTGTTAGTTGATGTATCAGTCTCTCGGCTCGTGGAGCGAACCCTCTCGAACGATCTTGTTGTGTGCGGGAACCCTAGAGCTGGCTGTGACTGCGACGACGACTATGCAGAGATCCTCAGTGGATTCGACGACGATGACTAAAACACTCAATGATACTTTTTGGATCAGTGCTACCGATCCTATGTGGGTCTGATCATGTGTGGGTCAGCGCTCATCGGTTCTATGTGAGGCAGCGACTACAGATCCTATGTGGGTCTAATCCTGTGTGGGTCATTGCGGGGGATACTACCTATCGATCCTTTGTAGGTCCGATGACTTAGAAGGATCAGTGATCATCTCTATCGTCTTTCGAAGAAGTATACATGTGTGAGCTGAACCCTATTTTCTTTCTTATGTGGATTGTGTTGTGCTATCCTGGGTGGATTAAGTTTTGCTTCCTATGTGGAATACGTATGCTTTCCTATGTGGACTGGGTTGTAATTGGGCTCGGAGGTTGGAGAATATTGGAATTGATGACTTAGGTATATGTATGGGAATATACCTAAGCAGTGTCTGTTGTTACTTCGTGATTGTATCTTTACTTTGTGGTTTATCCTTTGTAGATTTAGGGAGACCTTCGGGGGTATCAGGGTCCCTACTAAGTAGCTTATACACACCCCTGCACGGGCTATGCCCGCACTATGTTGTGTTGGTTTCAGACGATGGACAGCGCTGATCATGGTTGAGGCTTGCAGAGCAGGGCAGTACCTGGAGGTGGACCACTAGGTGGGACGTACACGGAGCGGTCGGTTGGACCAGAGGAGCAGTGGAGGCTATATGTACACACACTTCAGGTGGGACTTCCAGAGGACGGCTCGACGTTGCGACTTTACTTTCCAGTTGCTGTTTTCCCTTTCGTGTTGTACTTTACTTTCAGTTTGGGTTTGTATTATGGCCAACTTACTTTTTTGCACATACTGTTGTACCAGCTTTTACTTGGTGTTTGCTTCTTCTGATTACTTTCTCAGTGGTGTTTGTTTACTTTACAAAGGAAATTACTTCCCTTTTTATCGGGATTTATGCCTCGGTGCTAGTCGCCATCCCCTGGCCTATGGAAATCGGTCATGGGGTAGTCACGGCACGGGCCCCGAGGACGGGTCCTGAAAAATTGGTATCATAGGAGTTCGGTTCTACCACAGAACTTTGGACTCTGATCATTTTCTATGTGAAGCAATATTGTTTAGCGTATTGAGTGTGGTAATCAGTCTAGGGAGTCTAGTGTTTGTGCGGCGGCCGACGTATCCGTACACCAGGACCCTGAATTCCGATTTCCAACTTAATGCACGAAAACATTGATTGCATGTGTGTTTCATGTTTTCTTTGTGATTACATTGTATCAGATCACCAGGTATACTATTCTGACCGTGATGCACCTGTTTCCTTTTCAGGATGGCCCCACGATGGCAGCCAGTTAGGGTTCCGAGAGTCGAGTGTGACGACAGCCCACCGAGCGATGAGGCCTCAGTGCATGGCCCTTTTTCAGCAGTGGCACTAGAGGTAGCTCTACCTGCCGAGCCACAGATGCTTCCATCACCAGTCGGTGATGATTCACGTCACCTCAGTGCACTTCATGAGTTCCAGCGCCAGCGACCGCCTAGGTTCCGCGGGGAGACGGACCCCCAGGCAGCCGAGGACTGGCTGGAGGTAGTGGTGAGAGTTTTCAGGTTAGTGAGGACAGCAGCAGACCTCATGGTGATCCTTGAAGCGAGCCTACTGCACGCAGCAGCAGGAAGATGGTGGAGCATGATGCTCCATGTGCACGATGTGGCATCTCTTCTCTGGACGGACTTTGAGAGCCTCTTCTGCTCGGAGTTCGTCCTAGCCACCCTCTGTGCGGTGCACATCTAGGAGCTTCTTCAGCTGCGGTAGGGCAACATGACGGTCGCCCAGTACTCGGTGAGATTTACCGATCTCTTACGCTACTTGACAGACATGGTACGTGACCCATTCTTCTGGGCCCGGACCATTGAGCAGGGATTGAGACACGAGATGAGGGCATCACTGATCTCCCTCAGCATTCTAGAATCATACATGAGTACTGGAGCGGGCCCTTTTGATCGAGAGATTTCTTGCTGATTCTTCACCAGTGCCGGGACCCACCGCAGGGCGGCACGTAGCAGAGTCTTCTATAGTAGGAAGTTGACAGATGACTCTTGGGTCCAGGTAGACCAGACACTCAGGTAGACGACCTCAGGACACTGGCTCAACAGTACGGGGCACACAACACGGAGCCAGTCTTTCGAGAGGCAGGCAGTGCTACTCATACTGCGGGCAGGGCCACATAGATTGTGATTTCCCAACCCACCGTTCCGAGGAACAGCAGACGGTTGAGGGACCACCGAGGCATAGGCAGAGGGTTGAACATGTAGGTCCGTAGGGAGAAAGCGGACGAGGCATAGGAGTTGGTCGAGTAGCAGGTGGTGGGAGACGCATTGAGGCTTTACCACCACCACCACCAGGAGGTCCACCCCGGCCACAGGGAGCTGGCGGGTGGAGACAGGCACAACTCCAGGCAGTAGAGGCCTACGCCCACGACGCTCCCGAGATGATTTGAGGTACTATCTATGTCTATTCCACCCTTTCTGCAGTTCTTATAGTCACAGGAGCGAGTCACTCTTTCATAGCTGCTGCCCTTGTTCGGAGCTCGGAGATTCCGACAGAGCCGTTGGATCGATCCTTACGGCTAGAGACTCCTACGGGAGCAGACTCGACGATTACGCACTGGAGCTGATAGTGTGATCTTACTCTAGGAGGTGATAGCTTCGGCTGGGATCTTCTTGTAGCGGTGTCGAGGCCTTACGACGTCATCTTGGGCATGGATTGGTTATCTACGGTCCATGCACAAATTGATTGTATTAGGCGCAAGGTGCGATGTGTACACACTGACGGGAGCAGGTTCACCTTCACCGGCAAGAAGGGAGCCTTCATAGCATAGGATGGACTTCCGCAGAGTAGAGGAAAGCCCATAACTTATCAGTTGGATAGCATCATCCTAGGAGCATTTGACGTGCGAAGTCCTGGTTTTCCTGCAGTGGTGGATCAGTATGCAAACGTCTTTCCCGACGATGTTCCAGGGCTACCTCCTCGGAGAGAGGTAGACTTTTATATTGACCTGTACCCCATGACAACCCTGATATCGACTCCAGCATATCGGTTTACCCCTGCTAAGCTTCGAGAGCTATGGGTACAGTTGGAGGACTTGTAGAGCAAGGGGTTTATCCGACCCATTGTTTCACCCTCAGCATCCCCGAAATTGTTCGCCAAGAAGGCGGACGGGACCTTGCGACTTTGTGTCGACTATCGTCTCCTGAACCAGGTGACAATGAGGAACAAGTATATGATATCGAGGATTGATGACCTCTTCGATCAGCTCAAGGGAGCACGGTGGTTCTCAACGATAGACCTCAGGTCAGGCTATCATCAGCTCAGAGTTCCAGACGAGGACATGCAGAAGACGGCCTTCAGATATCGGTATGGCCACTATGAGTTCTTGGTTATGCCTTTCAGCATAACCAATGCTCCAGTAGTGTTCATGTCCCTCATGAACAGTGTCTTTCAGCCATACCTCGATCGATTTTTTGTGGTCTTCATCGACGACATTTTGATTTACTCGACGACTGAGGAGGAGCACGCCTACCACTTGCAGGTTTTACTAGACACACTCTGAGAGCATTAACTTTATGGAAATCTCTTGAAGTTTCAGTTCCGGATACGCGAGGTCCACTTCTTGGGACACGTCATCTCTGAGGCGGGAGTTGCGGTGGATCCTACGATGATCGAGGCAGTGATAGCTTGGGAGCCACCTAGGAGCATGACGGAGGTGCAGAGTTTCTTGGGACTAGCTGGATACTACTAGAGATTCTTGGAAGACTTCTCCAGAGTTTTGGCACCACTCTCAGCTTTGAAGAAGAAGAAGAAACCCTTCGTGTGGTCAAACAGATGTCAGTAGAGCTTCCAGGAGCTGAGACGGAGATTGAACAGCGCACCTATCTTGAGGTTTCCTGAGGAGGGATTAGGGTATGTAGACTACTATGATGCATCAGGGACCAGACTCAGATGTGTCCTAATGTAGGAGCGGGCAGTGATCGCCTATGGATCACGTCAGTTGAGGCCGCGTGAGCAGAACTACGCTACCCATGACCTGGAGTTAGAAGCAGTGGTCTTCTCTCTAAAGACATGGCGACACTATCTGATGGGTGAGTGCTTTACAGTCTTTTCTGACCATCAGAGTCTCAGATACATCTTCTCTCAGAAGGATTTGAATCTGAGACAGCGGCGATGGCTCGAGTTCCTCCAGGACTATGACTTTGAGATTGTCTACTCCTAGGAAGGGGAAAATGGTAGCCGATGCTCTAAGCAGGAGGACGTGCATTCAGCTACTCGAGGAGGTGACAGAGCAGATAGCCTCTTTGCATATATCCTTCATGGATAGAGATGGAGCAGCCTTTCTTCAGTCTCTCACAGTCACTCCTCCACTACTACAGTGGGTCAGAGAGGCACAACGTGGGGACGCTGACTGTGAGACACGGTGTGCACAGTTATCCTCAGGACAGGAACCTGATGGTTTCTCCTTTGGAGCAGAGCACGACATCCTTTTCAGAGGATGTACCGTAGTACAAGTTGCTTTATGAGAGGAGGTGCTGAGAGAGTTTCACAATTCTCCTTTGGCAGTACATCCTTGAGAGGAAAAGATTTACCAGGATCTCAGACGACAGCATTGGTGGCCGGGCATGAAGAAGGTTGTGGCAGAGTTCATTTCACGATGCCTCACCTACCAGCAGGTGATGGAAGAGCACCAGGTACCATCAAGCTTGGTACATCCCTTAGAGGTCCCAGAGTGGAAGTGGGATGGGATATCTACGGACTTCGTGAATGGACTTCCACACACTTCCAGAGGTCACGACTCCATCTGGGTGATTGTCGACTGACTCACAAAGTCGTCACACTTTCTACCCATCAGAGAGCGGAGATCAGTGGAGAGCCTGGGACTTCATTACATTCAGAAGATTGTGCGGCTTCACGGTGTTCCATCATCTATCATCTCCGATCGAGATGCTCGATTTACTTCCCGGCGTTGGAAGGGGTTGCAGGAGGCGTTCGGGACGCACCTACGTCTGAGCACAGCCTTTCACCCACAAACGGATTGTCAGGCGGAGAGGACCATTCAGACTCTCGGGGACATGCTCCGTGCATGTGTCCTCGACTTTGGTCGCAGTTGGGAGGACCACCTACCCTTGGTGGAGTTCGCGTACAACAACAGCTACCACTCCACCATCGGGATGGCACCCTACGAGGCATTGTAATACCGACCATGTAGATCTCCTTTATGTTGGAAAGACCCTGGGGAGTCAGAACTTGTCAATACGGAGATGGTATAGGCCACGACAAAGAAGGTCATGTTCATCCAGGAGCGGATGATGAAAGCTCAGAGCCGGCAGAAGTCATATGCTGACAGGAGGCGGAGGCCACTAGAGTTCGAGGATAGAGACCAAGTCTTCTTGCGTGTCTCACCTTGACGTGGATTACGGAGATTTGGGCGAGGCAGCAAGTTGTCTCCATGCTTCATCAAACCGTTCCAAGTCCTCGGCAGGATTGGCGAGGTGGATTATCATCTTGGAATACCACCACAGTTGAACCGGGTGCACGGTGTTTTCTACGTGTCTCAGGTGAGGAGATACGTGCATGACCCGACTCATATCATTGACCATGGGGAGCATGACGTCGATGATGGGGTGAATTTTGCGGAGGTCCCAGTGGAGATCAACTATCGACAGGAGCGGGTCCTACGTGGACGGTCAATTCCTCTAGTGCGCATCAGATGGCAGCACGGGAACCTCCAGGAGAGCACTTGGGAGCAGGAGGCTCCGATGCGTGCTCAGTACCCACTTCGGTTTCCCTAGTTTTCGATGTATCTTTACGGTGACGTAAATCCCTAAGGTGGGAGTAATGTAAAGACCCGTAAAATTCATGGAAAATTTTTTCTTAATTATTCTTTGGGATTTTACAAGAACGTAGTTTCATACGGAACTTGATTCCAAGGCCCGGTGTGCCCGGAATTTCTATCCGAAGTTTAGCTCGGGTACGTTCAGTGAACGAACGAGCGGGATTTCCTATATTATGATCCAGTTCTCATAATCGAATTCTGAGGGCACCGACGGAACCGCAGCGTCGGTAATTGCTTAGGAATGCTTAATCCGAAGTTGCGTTTACATGAGAGAAGTTGATAAAAAATGTGGAAGTTAAAAATAAAAATTTAACAACAATTTTTATTTTTACTCTAAGTGTTTAATCCTTTAGATGGAAGTTGGGTAACTACCCAACCTCCCTTGGGAGGATATGATGGTGGTGGGGCCCACATGAAGCACACCCCTTCATATCCTCTACCCCCCCCCCTCAACTCACCATTAATATTGTTAACTTATGTTCATAACTTATCACATTAATGTAGTGAGTTTAATGTGAGATTTTGAAATTCAAACTCATGAATTTCAAAAGGCTTGGTGTGTTAATAAAATAAGTGGAGAACTTATTTTATTGGGTTGTTTTTTAGTTGTTTGAGAGACTTTGGAGAAAAAGCTAAGGAAGTATTGAGTTCTTCATTCTATTTGACGAAGAACATGAAGAACGAACGATCTCCGACGTGGAGCGCCGAGCCCTCGGAGACCGTCTTCCACGACACCGACCCGCGACGAGACGTCTTCTTCCATGACGTTTTTCTTCCGCGACGTCTCTTTTCATGATGGTTTTCCGTGAATAAATCTCCATCAACGTCTTTGAATCTTCGCTTTGCGACGCCGACATTAGTCATCTCTTTTATCAAGGGAGGGGTTTATTTAATTATTTCCGTTCGTGATTTCTAGTTTGTCATTCTTCGTAGTTATACGACCAATTTATATCGGTTAACGAGTGGCGGCCGGAACACGCTAACACGGCCGACCCTCCTACTTTATCCTTGTTTGATTCTTTTTGGTTGGGATGGAAAGGCGTGGTGCCGTTGCACCACGCGGGATCGTACAAAATGTAATACGCAGCGTCGTCGCGCCGCACCGTGAAGTTGAACAAGGACGCGACGCCGTCGCGCCGCGTCGAAGAAAAGCGAAGACACTGCGGCCGGAGTGGGGCTGCGGTGGAAGAAAGAGGTGTCGTCGCACCACGTCCAACGAACCAAGCCATGGCCGGTTCCGGGCCACGGCAGAGAATGGTGACCGACAGTCGGTTCCGGGCCGCCGGTGTTTGCGAAGGAGGAAGGACCGGCTGTCGATGGTCCTTGTTGGCAGAACCGGCCGGCCGGTGCGGGCCGGTCAGACAAAAGGAAGCCAGGGGAATTAATTCCCCCGCCCGGCTAACAAAAATGGCCCCCATTAAAGGGGTGTCGCAGTTACACCAGGGGTGCAGGTGCCCCCCTGCCAACGGCTCGGCCATTGGCCGAGCTGGCCAGTGGGCTGGGCGCGCTGTGCCCAGGCCCGACCGGCCGCCAGGCCGGTCTGCCAAGCTATGCCGGGCCACGCTGGGCCGGGCCGACTCGGACCCAGGGTGGGTCACCCAGTTTGGGCCGACCGGGGGGGTCTTGGGCCAGGTCGGTCCGGGCCCGAAACCGCCGTTTTCGAACAATCTTCAGTCTTTTCACCATAACTTTGGATAAGGAACTCCGATCGATGAACCATCAGTTGCGATACGATCCTTGAATCGAGACGGTCGTTTCGGTATATCGCACTCAAGGTTTTGGAATACTTTGGATTTATCCAGGTTGGTTCGTACACGAAACCAACCGGGCCCTCGGAGCAGAAACACTCATATCATAAGTTTCGGACGTCAAATTGAAGTATCATCGACTTTGTTGGATTCCTCTTAGTGAGACAGATCTTTTGGCTTACTCTGCCCGAGGTTTGGACGCAGGTGGAGTGTGGTCAGGTTGGTTTTGCCTTAAAAACCAACCGGGCCCCTGGGACGAAAATGCCAATAACTCTCAGACCGGGCGTCTGATTGACGCGCCATCTGCGACTTGAGTTCCTGTTGGCGATAGGGAACTTTTGGATACATCAACTCTGAACTATGTTTCAGTTGATGTATCATCCTCTCGGCTAGTGGAGCGAACCCCCCCCCCCCCCCCCCGAATGAGCTTGCTGTGTGCGGGAACCCTAGAGCTGGCTGTAACTGCAACGACGACTATGCAGAGATCCTCAGTGGATTCGACGACGACGACTACAGCACTCAACAATCCGATGTGGATCAGTGGTACCGATCCTGTGTGGATCCGATTCTATGTGGGTCAGCGGTCAGCGGTTCTGTGTGAGCCAGCGCCTACAGATCCTGTGTTGGTCCGATCCTGTGTGGGTCATTGCGGGGGTTAGTACCTATCTATCCTTTGTGGGTCCGAGGACTTAGATGAATCAGTGATCTTCTCTATCATCGTTTGAAGAAGTATACCTGTGTGAGCTAAATCATGTTTTCTTTCCAATGTGGATTGTGTTGTGCTATCATGTATGGATTACGTTTTTCTTCCTATGTGGAATACGTATGCTTTCCTATGTGGACTAGGTTGTACTTGGGCTCGGAGGTTGTAGCATATTGGAATTGATGAATTATGTATATGTATGGGCATATACCTAAGCAGTGTCAGTTGTTACTTCGTGATTGTATCTTTACTTTGTGGTTTATCCTTTGTGGATTTTGGGAGACCTTCGGGGGTCTCGGGGTCCCTACTGAGTAGCTTATACACACTCCTACACGGGCTATGCCCGCACTGCATTGTGTTGGCTGCAGATGATGGAAAACGATGATCGTGGTTGAGGATTGCGGAGCAGGGCGATGCCTGGAGGTGGACCACTAGGTGGGATGTACTCGGAGCGGTCGGCTGGACCCGAGGAGCAGTGGAGGCTATCTGTACCCACCCTTCAGGTGGGACTTCCAGAGGACGGATCGACATTGCGGATTTACTTTTCAGTTGTTGTTTTCCCTTTCGAGTTGTTCTTTTCTTTTAGTTTAGGTTTGTATTCTGGCCCACTTACTTTTACGCACATACTGTTGTACCAACATTTACTTAGTGTTTGATTCTTCTTCTTACATGCTCTGTGGTGTTTGTTTACTTTACAAAGGCGATGCCTTCCCATTTTACCGGTATTTACGCCTTGGTGCTAGTCGCCAGCCCCTGGCCTATGGAAGGCAGGCTTGGGGTAGTCATTGCACGGGCCCCGATGACGGGTCGTGACACATTAAGTTCATGTAAATAATGCATTAAAACCTAATGTAAGTTCTATCCCCATACCTCTATTTTTTTCCATTGGGTTACAATTTCTATCTATTTACCAAAATATATTTCTTTATTAATCTTATATAATTATCTTATATTATCTTCACATGTTCAACTCATGTGTATTTTTTTAAATTTAACTTTCGTTGATGGGGAAAATATGTTTTTAAAAGGATTGCTTCTCAATTCCTCCTGAAAGGCATGCACAATTAATGGAGACTTTACAGTTTCACACTCATTTTCAACTACACTCAATATAATATTTTAATCTACCAATATCTTTATAAAATAACTCATTTTATCATGGAATATATTATATATTTTGATGTTTTATAAAGAAAATTATTATTTTTTCATCTTTACAGACTCATTATTCATTGACCTAAAACCACAATAAAGTGGAACATTTGTAATGTTTTATAACAACTCTATTCCTTTTTTTTCAATTCAGTTGAAAATCATTATTGATGATATATTATTATTTTTCATTTATTACCTTGAATTAATTAATCGATTCATTCAAGGAAACTATTTTGATACACTCTATGGTCATTCCTTGTATAATTGTTGCAAAACCCATTTCATTTCAAGGATAACCCTTACGATTATTTCTTATGATTTATTTCTATATGTGGAAGACAAATGAATATTAATGTTATGATATGGGTTCAATGACTGTGCTCCAATTCACTGTGAAATTATTTGACTCATTAGATGTTATATATGGGATTATGGATTAAACATAATCTTTTATTAGACTTTTTCCATGACGTGATACCATCTTGGCAGTTATTCTTTACTCATAGTTATATCATTTTATGTGTTTCTTCTACATTCTTATATTTCAATGATACTATAACTCTATAATTTTTATGAGATTACTCTAAATGTAAATTCACATTCCATGTATTTTATTTTATTATGGTATACCTTCCTACACATGTGTTATACTTATTTTCCATTATTATTCTCATACCATGTTTTTTAGAATATCCCTTTATTATTTGTATTCCACATGTTTACAAATATAGTTTCATATGATAACCAAATCTTAGGATATCATTTTTGAGATTAATAAAATTTTCTTCATTAATGTTTAATGTTTTCTAATAATGTACCTAGTATTACCATGACACTAGAACAATTGATCAATGGTTTCAATCTCATTTATAATTATGATTAAATTCTTGTAATAATATTTGATAATATATATGGTTGTTATAGGAAGTGAATATATTTTTATAAAAATAATTGAAAATTAATAATTTCTGTCTATTTCATCAGTATTTAAAAGCATGATTTCTCCAAAATCATACTCTATCATCACTCTTATACCATATTTGGAGAGTAAAATTGGTGATCATGTAGGTATTATGAAATAATATTTTTTTATAAATTATATAAACAAGATAATTCAATTAATTAAATGAAGGTAATTTGGTTATCATGGTCACAATATATAGAATTGTGTCGATGATAAATGTTAATTAATAGGACGGTCTATTTAGATTCAAAATATAATATTTTAAATATATACATTATATAAGTACTAAAATTCATTTTATTGATATGGATTTACATTTTGAAATTCAATACATATTGATAATGACTAGAGGAAGAGATAATATATATATATTTATAGATGTTGAATGAATGCATATTCAATATAATACAATTATATTGTTATGAAAAAACAATTTTATACTCCTGAATAACAATATTTAAATTTAATTTCATATATTGATGAAATTCAGAATAGATAAGAGGAAGTATGAAGACATTTTGGAATATAATGGATGCAATGATGGAACATGTGGAATATAATTTTTTATTAACCTCTTTTGAAACATAATATAATTATATCTCTATAATTTTTTAATGTGGTTGTTAATAAATTATGATTTTTAATATGAGTATATAGAAAATTTAATCGGATTAGTTAATTAAAATTTTCAATTTCGGAATTATTTACTATTAAAAAATTATGATTATTTGTATATGAGTTGAGAAATATTGTTATACCCAATGTTTATAGGATTAATTAAAATTTAGTTATTATAAGTAATCTTTATGAATCAATCATAAAATCCATTTATATGGGATACTTTTTAAAAAAATAAATAATATATCTTTTTTAATATTATTGGACAATGATAATCCAAGACAATGTAGATATAAAATTAAATTCATGTATTCCAAATGTGGAAGAATAAATTATTTCTGTAATTTTATTATACAATGAATTAATTTAGATAACACTCTCATGATAAGATCTACAATGGTTTGTATTACCGCTTATTGATATACGAAAAAAAAATTTCCATCTATAAGAATAAAATGGTATAAAATACTTATCATACAAAGAAGAATAGAACATGGTGTTTTCATTATTTCGTCAAAAATGTTGTATGTGGTATTGTTGATTAGGTTTTAATATTATTTATGAATAAAACTAAAATCATTATTAATGGATAGAGTAATATAATATGTTCCAAGTTGAAATGATAAATTTGGGAAACAATAGTTTTATAAATCATTCCAAACATGGCATGAAAATTAAATTAAAATAACTAGAAATATTGTAATATTAAATAATTGAAATGATCACACACATTATGTAGTTTTAAATTATGTTCAAAACAAGGTATTGATAATGTTGTTTCATTTGAATTAATTGTCATAATTATTTATGTTCTAGAAAGAATAAATCATATGGTAAAAAACATGTAAAATAAAATATTTATGAAATCTAGTAACTCACCACACTATTGGAATAAAATTAATTTAAATTAAATGATTTAGGGCCTCTATGTGCTGTCTCAATGTCATTTATCACACAATGGATCTTCTCTATTGAGATAAGATTAATGGGAAGTCTAGTGTGTAGATTTATGACATCTTCTACCAAAATCCACCTTTTATTTTATTTTCGTCTTTCACTTACCGTAATTTATTTTTGTTTATTTCATATTTATGCATTTTCATCAATAGTTATTATTCAAAATTCTACATGTTAATCAACAAAATTCACTATAAACCCCATTTTTTGTCTATTCTTATAGTGTTTTCCGTATTATGGTTTCATGACACAATATTTCTGTGTTTGTATATTGTTTAATTATTGTTATTTTATTGTGGTTGTTATTTTTCCCTGTCTATAACACTCTATCATGTCCTGAGATTAATATTAAACAAAAAAAATATATCCTGATATACAATACTAAACCTTATTTTTATCTGATTTTTTTGTTTTCAAGGTTTTTTTGTGATGTACGTGTTAGTTTTTGAGTATGTTGAAGGAGGAAATACCTTTTTTTAATTAATTAACAGTTAATTTTAGAGATTATTATTGAATAATGGTAGTTGTTTTTATATCATCCATGAAGGATTTTAATTTTAATGGTAAATTTGATTTCTATTTGTTGTTGTCTAAGATATTTCATTACAAATAAGTCAATTTCATCATTTGTTCTTTCTTAACAACATCAATGACTACTCTCTACTTTTCAATGTTTATTTCGATTGGTCATGTTGATCATTGTATGTCAATTTGAATAGTCACGTTCAAAGAATTTTTTATTGGAATGAGGTATAGTTTCTTCTTAATGGAATTTATTGGAAATGAAAACTGCGTAACAGAATGTAAATTTATAAATATTTCATAGATATAAAATTTATGTATTCTATATATTTCACCAAATGAATCCCCATGCTGACATGATCCATGATATTTAATTACAATGAAATCATTTTAATTGGATTTTTGGTTTTGAATTCTATTAAAAACACTACGAAATATATATCAAAATATTTTCAATATTTCTAATGGATTTATTAATTACACTGACATAATTATTAACATTTAAATTATTTTTTTCATGATTGAACTAATAATATTTATGATGATTAATATTATTTTTCATATATATATAATAATACTCTTATCATAATAAAAAATTATGTTAATGTAATTTACTGGAATTGTATGAACAATAAATCATAAATTTTCATCTTAATTCTTATGAATGAAGATAAATTAATTTAAAGGTAAAACATTGTTATTTTTTTAGAAAAAAGTTTTTATGTACACAACATCTATTAATCATAATATAAAAATTTCATTCATTATTGTAAATAATTATATTTACTATATATTTACTAAAATATTATTATAATCATCATATAGATATTAAAAGGTATAAAACTAATGTTATTTTAGTTTTATGATTATGAATAAAATTTTCAAAAAATTGTTTTATTTAACTTTTTTAAATTCTTTTATTATAATTTCTATAAAAATAAATAAAATTAATTTAATATAATATTTTTCATATTTTTAATAATATTTAAAAATTAAATCATAGTCTAGAATCATTTTTTATCATAATGAATAGTAAAAATTATAATCATTTGTCACTATGGTTGTGCTAAAATTAGTTAATGAACACGATTCGAATAAGATATAAGTGATCAAATGACACATAAGTATTCCTAAATAATTTTAGATGATGATAATGAGACCTTATATTACATAAAACATTAATGTTTTCCGTTTTTTAACTTTTACTAAAATATGATTTTATATTATTTAGATCATTTATGTAATTAAATGTATTCCCATCCCATCACATAAAAACGATCATTTCATAAAAAAAAATTTACAAGAATTAATCCCTTTATGTTTACTGAGATGTTTTAGAAATCAATCTAAGAATTTTCCCATTTATTAATATTCTATTTTTATTGTACTAATACAATCGAAATATGGATTATTTTGTAAGGAATATGAGATCTCCCATTGGAGAAGTAATCATTGAACATGAATAATTCAACATTCATTTTCTATTATAAACCCTCTAATTCTATTGTATCAATCCTAATATAGCTAATCCATTGTAAAAAATAAAAATAGTTGTAATTATTATTATTTTAGAAAAAATTAACCATCATTCTATTAAAATTGATATCAAAATATCTATAATGCTCTCATGTAGACTACCTACTCCATATAGAAATATAGATAATTTGACAAATTAAACTCACTGTGGTTTGTTATAATGATTTATTTAGAAATTAAAAAATATATTTATGATATATTTATGGTTATCTAAAGATAACATATTATTTTTCTTTCATTCATTCTTATCACTAGAAACTAAATCAATGTCCTTATATACATATGAATTACCGAAAAAAATAATTTTGAAAATAAATATTATATAGTAATAATTTAAGGATAGTTATAATAATTTTTGGAATTAATATATAATATAATAATATCATGAGTACATTTGTAGATACGATGAATCATTTATGAAAATTCAAATATCATTACATCAAAATCAAAAAATACATATAATACAATGGAGTTTTGATAAGAATTGATAATGATAATGAATGATTGAATATGAATGAGATAATAAATTTTATATGTAATCCTATAATGGTATGATATGTTTGAATCATATTAATCTGTATATTTATTGTATATATATATTTACTAATTTGTGGTTATAATAACATATAATGAATGTTGTATTTGATGTATCTTATTGTCTAGTGATCCGCATAACCCATGCCACAAGCTAGTGGGTCACATGACCCCATGCGTTCCTCCCCATATGATAGAGGCAATATAATAGAATATTTGGTGTAAATGTGTTACAGTGGGGAGAATATTACAACATATCATAGTGGTATAATGGATACCACAAATAAAAGAAAGCAGACAGTGGAAGCATAAGATAAACATACTACATAACAACAAGACCGGTATGAGACTATAAGGGAATTATATAAAAACTGATGGAAACATAGAAATTTATTTAATAAAAAATATGGAATCATAAATAACATATAAAATATAAAAATAAATAAAAATCATAGTCTAATTTGTATATAATGAATTCATGGAATGATGGTAAAGTACAAGATGGAAACATGGGATAGGCATATACATCATGCAATAAAAAAATACAAAAAAGAGAAAATTATTCTCCAATTTAATCTCATGAATATTAGTGCCTCTATTCTCAAATAATAAATAATATAAGTAAAAGAATCATTCTTCATTAGAAGTGATTTTTCCTTATCTAAACATATAGAAAATTAATATACAAGGGTTTAAAATGTTTCTTGAGTAAGTAGTGAAATAAAACACTTGTAGGCCACCAAATACAGTTATATAAATATTTTAAAATACTTATATATAAGTATAATTGTGTTGGTGTAATAATAATAATAATAAATTTGAACAAATAACTTCCATTTGGCTTAGGTTCCCACATGACACCTTGATGGATATACCAACATTGGAATATGACAATGTAATATTATTATCCAGGAAAATAAATAAATACATTTATTTATTAGTAATATATATTTTAAATATATAATATATCCACCTATATTCACTTTTTATATGGGGGAGTGTGTAGGCATGTATAAGTATAATAGGTGTTAGATGGACATTGGGTAGAACCCAAGCGTCCAAACTAGTCTAACGATAATGAGGGTCAAGAATATGGTAAATTCATGGAATATTATAATTATTATAATAAACTATTCCCATTAATCTAGATAGTTGGTGTGATTAGTTATTCTCAACACACAAAAAAGAATTATGGAACATCATTACTATCAACAAAATACAAGTATAACACTGAGACACTTCATGCTCAACACCTGATGTTAGGGAGAGTGAAACATTATTATCAGAAAGTCCCTTAACCCTCATTCCAAAACATATGTACATGGAAAAATAATAATAATAGTAATAATAATAATATACATAGAAATCAACTAAATTACATTTATGACCATATATCCCAACATTTATCAAAGGGTGTCACATTTCATATAAGTAATATATAAATCATTAATCTCAGGGCCTTACCATTCCTCCCATTTAAAAAATCTCACTAACTAATCGAAGAAATTAAAACCATATAAAAGTTCAATGACAATTTTATATAATGTTCTAATAATTTTAATAATTCTATAAGAGCTATAAAATACATTTATAAGGCAATCCAAAAAAATATGTGGTGTATGGGTATTTGAAAATTGATTTTAAATAGGGTATTCCATTCAGAACACCCACATGGTGGTGATAATTGAGGTTGACATCATCTACTCACATAGATAAAATCCTCATGAGTGTTAAAACATGCGTATAATTATTTAAAAATTAATATTTCATTTTATGGAAATTCTTCCAAATGGATGCCATGTAGATCAATAATGGAGCTATGAAAGAAATTTTTTTTAATAAATTCTTAATAAGATAAATTCAGGATGTATTTTAATCCTCATCCAATATAGTATTAATATTTTATTTATATTGAGTGAAAATAATTGATAATAGTCTAATTCCTTTAATATAGTGTGAACTATATTGTATGAAAATAGTTCAAGAGATATAAGAAAAAGATGAAATAAATATCACATATTCTAGTGATTAGTGATGTCGATCCTAAATAACATTTGATTCTTGATTTCGAGTATAGATGAGGATTCTATATTAATCCCAAGGATATATTTTATGTAGATGTCACTGGTGATTAAGGGGGAATAACTCTTATAAAAATGAGAAGGATTAATGAAATGTGAGGTATTTAATTTCATTTAGAGATAATATGTAATTTGACACCTCCAATCATGGTCTTGTGGTTTTTATGGACAGTTGGAAACTTTTGCGCCAATAGTGTGCACATAAATATCTATGGAGGGACACCAAACATATAAGGAGAGTGATTTTCATAACCATGAAAATGAAATACATGAGCCTCTACCACCCTACCTCTGTTATTAGATAAGTGTGTGGACTTAGGATTTCATTGTTGTAGACTACATCTACTCACACCTTACTCACCTATGAAATTATATCCATGGTTAGGCAAACCATGATGATGGGCATTATTTTTTATCATAATACTATGGCCTATTATGGTATTCAAAACTATAGGGTTTGTGATCTAAAAAATACATGAATACCCTCTTGACTAACGTGCCTCCATTCTGTAGCATTTCACGGGGCATGTTATGTAATATAAACTGAAAAATTATGAGTTATACCTTTTAGAAAATCCAGGTCATCACAACAGACCATTCTTAATGTAACTCACCCTGAGTTTGTCTTATAAGGGTAAACATGTATCATTTGAAAATGCTTTGGCTTCTGAGCTCATATATTATCTCCCCATTCCCAGGTCTCACCTAATACTCAAACAAACTACCATATCACCCATGCTAAAGGAAATGACCTTCTCCAATGTTTTTTCATACTCTTATCCAGTAAAAACATAGGACACTCCTCAAAAAATAATCCAAATATAATTCAAAATCATTTGGATTGATATGTGAGATAGTAAAGGATATTATCATTGGATATTAAATATATGAAAGATGTCATCCATAGACTAGTATCTATGAGGATATGACATCTATTAATCCATTGGTCTGATTTTCATCACATTTTCAAAGAGTCAAACAAATCATGATGAAGTATTACCTTATATATGAATCCATATATGGGAAAAATTGGTCCACACTCAAAATAAATCTAGATCTCTAACCTCAAAATATCTATATCATGGGTGTAAATTGGTATAATACTAAAGTCAATAATGAACTTACATCATGTGTATTATAATAAACTGGAATTTATTTGAAGTATCATTGAGGATACGAGGTAAAAATAATGTATCCACCACTATCTATAATTAGTATAAATGTGGACAACATGTCCTTCCATATAAATACACTTAAGGATAAATATTAATTGTATCACAAAACATGATATTATAAGTGAACACAATTAGAGGTATGTGTTTTCAAAAGTATCACCAAAATCATGGACACATAATTAGAGCATGAACTCTAACACCTGAATCATATGATCCATCTTTCCATCAGTATGAGGGTGATAGGACATTCTCAAAATCTCATGAGTACCCATGTCCTTCTGCATAACCCTCTAGAAATTAGACATGAATCTAGAGTCCCTATTAGAGATTATAGAATATGGATCTTTAAGAAGACCTATCGACTCCACTATATATTTCATTCATATAACATTTAATGAATATTTTCTATACATGATACCATAATAATATGGTATATTCCTATCAAAACGATATCATTAATATGAGTTGATCTGGATAAACCAATCATAAATTCCATAGAAACATCATACAATTCACATTCATAAATAACTAATGGTTTTAAAATTACTATCTGTCCCTAATGTTTATCCTCCCCCTAATGAAAAATGGAACAATTAGTGATACATCTAATAATTTTCAATTTCATATATGGACACTAGTAGTTTTGATATAATCATTGATACGTCTTGGTAACACTTTGATGTACTTCACATGATGTGGTATGAAATTCTAGCAGGACGTATAAATGAGTCCTGCTAGGACCCAAATACATCCTTGAAAACCCATGTTACCATCCTCATACACTATTATATGAGAGTATGGATCTTCATAGACGATACAATCCTTATGATCCGAAGGATCTAAAAGATTCTGCATTTCCATCCATTCCATAAGGGTATATTTCTTTGCTACAGATGATAGAATATTCATCCCATGATCACCCCAAACCTAAAGATAAATATTTGAAAACATTTTCATGATTATCCATTCACCACTAGGATGTCAATACGCATGTGACTATGTGTACAAGCATAGACAAAAATTTTCTAAATTTTATTTTACTAGGGTATATGCATGATCAAAACCAAATTTTTTATGATAATATACCAATATTTTATTCCTCATATTCACATCATGCTATGTATGATGTACATGTAGTTTTTATGATCATTGAATAGAAAAAAAAAATCTATCAAATTATATATTCACTTTGAATGTAAAAATAATGAACTACAATAGAAAGCTGGAGAATATTATTTAGGTAATTTTACACGTGAGGCCTCAACTGGAGAGTCCCCAATGCGATGAACCACTTGTCTTATATTTGAATAACTCCCACATAGATACCTAATGTTTCATGGTAATAATTACAAATCATGTATAACTATAGAATAATTATTATTGAAACAGAACTCAATATTCACTTCAACTACTAAAAGTCTGATTCACAATCTAATAAAAATAATAATTTCACACCATTTTTAGATAGGCTCGTAAGGGTCAGTATAAGACATGTAAAATCATAGATGAAGAAGTTGTAATAATCATATATCCCATAAGAACTCTATTTTCAACTAATTTCATAATTATATCTTAGTAAAATAAATATCACACATTCCCTAGGTCCAATGAATCCCCTCAATCTGAGATAATATGGCCAATGAAGTGCTTTTTACAAATCCAAAAGCTTAATTTTATGAACATATCATGGCGACGGTTCTCTATCACTGTATTAATCACTATCTAAATAATGTTTTAATAGTAATATGGAGATTTTTATTAAAATAATAATTTATCAATAAAGACTACCACCTGTGAATCCATATATAAGTGGAAAAGAGAATTTATTTGTTTTATGAAAACAACAAGTGTGTTCCTGAGACCGAATGTCATTACAAGGTATTCATAAAGACCATAACAACTCAAAAATTTTATTAGAGGTATTATGGAATACCTTACATGAATATTATGATAAACCTACACCAAATAAATATTGGGAAATTCTATCTCTCGTTATATATTTTTAAAGAGTTCATCTATTTGAGGAAATGAATAACATTTCATAATTGTAATTTAGTTCAATTGACAATAAACCACACAATGTCTGTTTGAACAATCCACCTTCCTAGAAAATTGTAATGGTGTGCCCCATGGGGATTTTTTCGTGAAAATAACTGATTTATCATAAAAATCCTATAAATATTTTGATCTACACAAGGTCCATATGATCTATTATATATTGAGGAACAAACCATGCTGTTTCTTTGGTACTAGAAAAATAGTGAACTACGCCAATATCACTAAAGGTAACCTAGATATGTTATTAGAAAATATTTCCCTTAAACGATCCATTATAGGTAGAAAAACTATTTTTCATATTCGATAGTCATTCATGAAGAGTCTGGAAATTAGTGCTTCCACACATCACATCCCATGTTACTCAAGTCCTAATCACATAACATGTATAAAAAATTCTCCTATATTAACATGTCTACCTATATATATGGATGTAAACTTCACCCATCAGTGATTGTAGTCATTGTGATATCAAAAGGGAACTAAATATTATATCATGATAATTAATTATAACCCTTTCATATTTAGGATTAAAGGATTCCATATAAAGAGACATCCATCTATCTAAAGGGGAAAATCATTACAACATTGAACAATCTCATATCAGATACCAAACAGGGTATTAAGAATCATCATTCTTGTGAAATACTATATCATGAGGTCTAGAATCTCCATGATTACCTCATATATAAAATATCGTGATAGATCAATTTTAGAAAAATAAAACGCTAACTTATAGGATACTAATAATAGTTTGTCAAATAGTAAGTTCTTCGATACTCTAATCCTCCAACATTAGATTCAATACATTTAACTGGACCATACCATGTCCATGAGTCATAGTGAATCTTGCTTTGGTATTCCCACTTTGTGTGTGCTGAGAATATAGAGTTTGAAAACAAATTTATAGACCACAGCCTCATCCTGAGTGACTAGTGTAAATCAAATTTCATTCATGGTGATATGTTACTAGCCCCACTCCAGATCATGGGTTAGGCATATGTCCTCTCCCTCTTGGATCTGATTGAAATTTCCTATATATGAACTAGGTATTATCCATTCTAATGTATCCCCAAAATTCCATTGGATTCCATACGTAATTTGGTTTCATGTGTCCCTTTATTCGGCCTTGATGACATATCATAATAATGTCATTATAAAAAATCATACTATTTCTACCCCAACAAGAAACCTAAAAGTTATTCTTGCACCCACAATGAGAACCACTGGTAGGTCTTTGTACTAATTATCCGTTTTTTCCACCATCATCATCCCTTATATTCTCCCCTATAATGAGGACCTAGTTAACTATCTGTCTAATTGAAATCATCTAAAAGACATTGTCATATGACTTGAGGGTGTATACTAGGTCATCCTATAATTCCCTCATAGTCATGAGATCATCAATTTATTAAGAATTTTTAAAATTACACACCTTTGTAAAATTAGTGTAATATACATTGAAATACATAGACCCCTGCTAGAAAGATATAAATATCTTTTATTTTAATCCATCTGAGTTTCTAGAAATTAGTAGTTATAAAAATCACTTCTAACTCCATCTAGACCATGTCATGATGTCAGTCTTTTGGGGTAATAACAACACACCATCACAAAGAAATATAAAATATCATATAACAATAAATATTGACCCTATTCACTGGATGAATCTCAATATGATTGTTGAAAAACATCATGGACTAGAGAAATGAATCAACAACATGTGGCCCGCTATAATGAAAAAAGCATGGTGAGTGATGCAACTAGAACTCCTGAGTAAATTACTACATTTTTTTGATAGGTTGGGAGAAACCATGAATGATTTTCATCATATGTAAAAAGATTTCGAAAAGTGGGCATCGGTTCCCATATCATGAACAATAGCATATTCCAAACGTGGCACAACATTAGAAATCAACAACGGCTAAGGTTTTTTCACCTATAGTTCATGTTTATTACCATATTTAGGGCATAAAACTCGAGGATATCATAGTTGAAGGAATCTATAAAACCAAATGAATTCCTCAAAATATAATCTAATTGTCAATATAATTATAGATAAATAACAAGGATAGGTATAAACATTTCAAATGAAATTATCACTCCTGTCTACCTACTAAAAATCAATGTATCATAAATAAGAAATACCATATCATACAATAAGAATTTAAGAGACAAACATCTACCCACAACTACGGTTGGGCCCCATTTTAGGTCTCATATCTGCTGATTGAGGATCTGAAATATAGAGTTTCAATTGAAATTCACAGTGGAAAACACCTTTTACATTACAATTGGAATCCCATTTAGTTGTAACCAGTTAACATTAAAGAAATTATTTTTATTAGTTTTCATAATATTGTATATATAATACATATATATCATTTTCCAGAAATAGTAGGTCTGGAAACCCAAATATGGTATAATTGTGTAATTTAGGATTAATCACTAATTTATATAGGAAAAGAATATTATGATTGTTGTAGGAATGTTAATTAATCTAATTATATTCATCCTTAACGAAATGTCCAGATATATCTATATATTATATTTAGCATCTAACTATATGAAACAAGATAATGAATATAGAATATAAATGTGGCATTGAGAAATGCATTTCATTTTAGTCATATTGTGTCTATAATTATGAATCAACATACACAACATACTTTCATATGGACAATGTTAGTGATATTGTTATTGAAATAACACAAATAATAATAACATCATAAGACATGGGTGTCACCCAATAGTGTGGTGTTATCAACGTTAATAGTCATAATCATTAATAACAATAACCCATTTAAGGTATATTGTTTTTCCGATGTACATGGGATACCTATGATGATTCAAATTCTCATTACCAAATTTCATTTTATCCTATTCTATTGGGTAATAAAAAATTAGTAAATAAAATGAAAATGAAACACCGATGAATCCACCTTGTTACCAGGTAGCCCAAGATCAACATAACCCATTCCCTATGCTTATGGGACACATAACCTCAATCGCACCTAACTGTACAGTAGAGTCTTCCATACTGTAGAGAGGGTCTAAAGGCATTATTTGGGTAGACTATAACATTATATAATAGTGGAAAGGTAGATACAACAGATTATCGACATCTCATAGGGAGAGAATAATATAAACTGACACCATATCAACTAGACCAGAAATCCACAATAGAATATGTATATATAAATATATGGAAAATTAGAAATATATATAATAAAATAATTAGAATAATAAATAACAAATAATCATTAATAATATCAAAATAATATATTCTGATTCAAATACAATCATTTCATGATTTTTTTGTCAATAAATAAGGAAATGGGTAACACGCATATAGAAAATTCTATAAAAAATAAAAAATGCCAAGAAACAACACCAATCTCAACGTGAGAATATTCTCAGTTCTCCCCCCGATTAACAGTACATTAAGTAACATAATCATGAATCTTTAGCAGTTCACTCGATCTTATATAATCATGAAGACAAGTATTCTATATTTGTACAAATGGAGACTCAATTAGGGTGTGATATAAAAACAAATTAAGCCACCACCAACAATGTCTAGAAGTTAAACATATTGATTTCATAAGAATATAATAATGTAGGTATAAGAATAATATATAAAATTGATCTAATAATAACTAGTCAGCTCGGGATCATACATGACACCAAGCTAGTTATACCTATATCAACATAGGTTGGTATAAGATTTTGATCGGTAACCATACACACACACACACACACACACACATATATATATCTCATAATAATATATAGTATAGTTTTATACTATATACACATATATCCCATAAGTTTGTTAGGACATAAGGTGGGATATACCTGGATGATAGGTGTTGGATTGACCATAGGCGTAACTCAAGCACTTAAAACCAGTCTATTGATAAAGAGACTCACGTGAAGGGTACATGCATTGATTCCCATAATAAATGTGATACATCATGCTCATTAAATGAAATATGTGTGGTGAAATATCATTCCCAATACCATAATAAATGTATTCTGATAT
Source organism: Viscum album (assembly GCA_963277665.1). NCBI lineage: Eukaryota > Viridiplantae > Streptophyta > Magnoliopsida > Santalales > Viscaceae > Viscum > Viscum album. The sequence goes on along the minus strand of OY728130.1, from coordinate 955,676,188 downwards.
GTGATTACCATGATCTAGATAAAAATATAATTGTGAGATACATCATTCAAAACCCCTGATTTAAGGGAGAGTTAAATTCCATGCACTAAATGTCCCTAAACCATTATTACATAATCAATATCAATGAAATAATAATAATAATATCCAGTATTATCACATTCCTTCTATTTATTACCATTAATCCTAATATTTATCATAGTGTTTAATAGTTCATATAATAAATATATAAATAGTACATCTCATGGTATTTCCAAGACTCTGATTCCCATTTCATTTAAATAAGATATTTAATTAATCATGGACGGGAAAATAATATTCATGTTCAACATTAACACATATAATGTTCTCCAGTCCTTTTAGAAATTATATCATAGATGTGAAATCATTTCACATGACAAGAAGAATACTTGGGCCATGTTTAGCTATTGAAGAAATTATATTATATATGGAATTCCATTCTTCACACCCAAGGGGTGGCTGTAATTTATGTAGGAATCATTTAATAACATATAATGATAATCGAGAGTATAAAACCTTGCGTATAATTATTTAGAAATGAATATCACATCTAAAGGAAAGATGTGAAAATCGATTGCATACGACATAATGGTGGATCATTGAAAAGCATTGAATCATTTGGAAAAATTTATATACCACCTAATATAGATCCATTGATGGATGATAATCCATTATCAGGTTTATATTTCATGTATGTTAGATGAAAAATAATGAACATTCCACTTGTCTAAAAATAGACCTAATGAGATCTCACCAAATTAATTCATGATATGAAAAGATAAATGATGAAAGGAAGTATTAGGATTTGAGTTCTTACTAATGTAGACATAACCTGACATATGATAATTTATTTAGATTCCGGATGAGGGAGTTATATTTATTCCTAGGGGAGTCTTTAGATAGAGATCATAGGATAAGTAATGGTTATTCATCTTCTAAAAATTAGAATGAGGACCAAAGTTGAGTTATTTAATTACATTGATTATGAAAGGTTAATATCAAAAATATTGTATGTTTTGTGTTGTTTATCCACATGTATGGAAAAAAATACACCAACTCTTCACACCTCACTGTCTAAGGAGGGACCCTGCATAGTCTAGGAACATAGTTTCCATAACAGTGCACACGCCACATTTAGGACAATATTACCCTACCTATACAATTATTCACCGACACTATATTTGAATTTTATGGTTTCAAACTGTCAATGATTCCCCTTTATCAGTAATGATGTTCTCCACATGGTTAGTGAAACTATTGGAATATGATATATAGTATCTCGTAGCCATGAGGGTCATAATGTTGCACCAAATTTCAAGGTTATGGCCTCCGAAAAACCCATTGTCACCCTATAGACCACTATACAATATTATTTACGTTTTTATGAACAAAATTATAAAATTTAATCAAAAAACTAATTTTTTATACCATTGATGAAATCCAACTTGTTACACCAATGGTATTGGGTTTATGGTATATTTCATTACACTTTAAGAGTTTAATTTTTGATCAATTATTGGTGATGAAATATATAATATACCAAGAAAACTATTATATCTATTATTCTCTATTACATATTTGTAGAAACATGACGTTCACCATTCATTTTACACACTCTATTTACTCATACCCTTGAAAGAAAGTATTTATGGAAAATACATATTAATTTACTCTAAAGTGTATAAATTTTTTTTTTCAATTACCATTTTTATTAAAAAACTTGTTGAATTCATTAATATTCTATAAATAATTATTCATGGAATTCATAATTTTTTTTAATATAATAAAAAATGTTTTTATCATTTTCCTAGAAACAGAATTCTTTGTATTGTTTTGAATGGAATAATTATTTTAACATATAACTATTGAACAAATATACCCAAATTCATGAATTATTTTTCATTGAAAATTACTTTACAAGTATACAAGATTTTTTGAATGAAAAAATTATTAATATTATTATATAAATATAAATATTTTATATATGAGATATTGAAATAGAAATGGTATATTCCTCAAAAAATGAGTCAGATATAATTTATATTTATTTTCCTCAATGAAAATATCAATTGGATTATGTTCTGATTCACTAGAATATGATACAATTATACCATTATTATTTTTTATCATTAAGGTCTATGATTTTAATGATTACTTTTTCATTATATTGGAAAATATAAATTTTAATTAAAAATGATTTCATAATCATTTTTCATACATATAAAAAATTATAATTATGTGATAGATGTTACATTGATATCCCTAAATTTCATTGTGAAATTATTATTATTTTATTAGCACAAAGGGTGAAATATCGGTTTTTTGCCAAAAATATGGTACAACAATGGTTAGTTAAATCATGACATGGGTAAAAACGTCGTTATCCCAAACTTATAATTCAATGAATGTCTTGTGTTGTCTTCATGAACAATAATTCAATAATTTTTATTCTACTATAGATATTACTTCATTCACTATGATAATCTACTTTCATTATGATATAATCCCATGATCATTTATTCATCTTTGATTAATATCACTCAATCTTGTAAATTTTTTCCATTAGTATGGTCCATGATTTTCCTTTTTCTATTTTCTAATATTTTTCTCATATTCCCAATAACTAATTCTCGAGTTATAATTACATATTATCATTGAATGATATCCCATAATTTTTTCCCTTATTAATAACAAGGTATCATAATTAAATATATTCCCATTCTATAGGATATGCAATAGGGTTTGTAGTAGGTTATGAAAAACAATTGTACTATGTATGAATAAATTTTGGGTAGAAATAAATAATCATTCAGGGAAAAATATGATTCTATAACCACTCTTAATAGAAACTACACCTTTTTGAAGGAGGTAATATAATTATGAGATATGTCAAATATTTGTCAATAATTATGTTAAATTTATCTGTCTAATGTCTTTGGATGATATAGTTTGTATCATTTTATGATGTATTTGTATTTATCCATTAGATTTTTTGAACATTATAGAATATTCCATGGATAAGGTAATATTTAAAAGTATATCAATTTTCCTTGAAAAAGTAGTTATTTTTTGCGTTTTATAGAAAATAAATCACCTTCTGATGACAAGATAGGTGATGTGGTAGTGGATCATAAATACATTGGGTAAGAGCACTGAAAGTATTGTATTGGGTATTAATATGATTATCATCGAACTGTAATAATTATTTATAACACCATAAATATGGATATAAAAACCCAATGTACATTCATTTTTTAATTAAAATATTCTTAATTACACGTTATGAATCATTTTATTAGATAATGTCTATATATTAATAATTATAAAACTATTTGTAAATAGATTGAAAATATGTTTTTTTGATGTATAAAATATATGATATTTCTTGAATATATGAATTCTCATAGTAATTATTCATTATCAACCCATAAATCTGGGTTTTATTCAATGGACATATATATGATGAATCATATGAAAAATGTATGTTATTATAAATGTAAATCATAATATTATTTATCCGGTGACATTACATTATTATCCTATGAAACATGATGAAATTATGAATGACCAATTGAGGGACCAATACAGTAAATTTATATGCAGTTGGAAACATAATTATTCTTGATGTGGTTAAAATGGTTGACTAATTGTTGATATGTAATTCATTACAACCAAAGGTACATTTTAATCCTCTATTTATAATATATTGAAAGGATATTTTTTGATATTTTTCATTTTGAACGTAAATAATATCATTATAAAACACTTATAAACAAAATGTCGTAACATGATTAAATTGACTCTATAGACTGGGATGAGTTTTGGAGGGAATTTTTCTTTAGTAAATTTTAAAATATTGTCTATAAGAGAATATATTCGAAATTTCATGACCTGATATATAGTAATGATGAATCCATTAGTAATAGTGCGGTAAATTTATAATGTCATTCAATGATATATTTTGATATTATCATCCAAACTGAATGAATGATGTATTTATTCATCAGTGGAATAAAAAATTTCCCCAATGTGTGATACCAATAAATAAAAATTATTAGCTATAAAAAATGATCTGATGATCAATAAAAATAGAAATTCATATAGGAATCACCATTCTATATCATGGTTTTTTATTTTCTATTAATTATGTAATTTAAAGGAAATTTTAATATTAATCACCATGGAGGTAAGAAGATTATTCTTATATTTTGAAATATTTGTGGAATAGAAAACTGTAGAAATTTTTATAAGGTGTCATGAAAATTAATTATGTTATCAATGAAATTATTTAATGAAAATTAATATTTATGTGAATGGAAAATGTTAATTAATAATTCCAATATATAGAATGATCTAAAAATTACACAACACAGACACAAATTTTTTAATAACTCATGGATTGAAAGAAATATTATATGTGTGCAGTATTGGAAAATAGTGTTATACCCTAGGTTTTAACCAAAACCATGGGTATAGGGACCCCTATACCCATGGTTTACCCAATACTAGGGGTATAGGTATTATATGGGAACGTATACCCACGGTTTTACCTAATCCATTTGTATAGGCACCTCTATATGCATGGTTTTTAGGAAACTGTCCGTATAGGTATTGTATGGAAACCTTTACCCACGGTTTTCCAAAACCATGGGTTTACGCTCCACTATAACTAGGATTTTGGTAAAACCATGGGTATAGGGTAGTTTTTCAAGACCTATACCCATGATTTAATAGCAACCGTGGGTCTAGGATTGATTATTGATGACCTATACTCATGGTTTTGTAAACCGTGGGTATAGATTTCCCTCTTTAAGGAACAAATTTTTTTCATTGGGAACAATTTGTTTTCACAGGAACACCTATTCCAACAGGTTATTATCTATAACCACGATTTATGTAAATATATATTACTAAATATATATTTATATTCTAATAATACATATAGGCACTGGTTAGGGCTAGAGGAATAAAAGAGCGGTCTAAGATCGAATCCTGTAAATGATTGCTTTATAAAGGATATACACACTGTTTAAAATCTATGTGCATAGGTGAATAAAACGGTGTCATGCTGACTTACACGGTGGATTAGACCAATACCCACAGTTTCCTAAACTGCGGGTATTTCTATGGGCCTACCTTGATACCTCAGGAGCCCACAGCTCCCTGAAACCGTGGGTATTGCCTATGCCCATAGTTCACTGAATCCATGGGTATAGCCTATACCCACAGTTTTAGGGGATATACCCAGGGTTTTAAACCGTGGGTATAGGTCAAATTATATGTAGTGATAGACTGAATATGATGGTTAATGATGGTGATAAAGTCACCCACATTTTATTGGAAACCTCCTGAGATAATTATTGTGGATTAGTATTATGAGAGGAATGTGTTTAATTGTATTCATATCATTTACTATATAACAGTTAATTTCTTATTTGATTCATGATCTACCCACTATTTTATATATATATATATTTATATGATAATCACATTTCACCAAATAAACATATTTTTATGTTAGACGTGAAAAAACCCAATTGTATGATGATCACATATCAAGTCTATAAATAGTTTTCAATATAATTTGTGTATATTGATTTCTTAAAAATATTCTTTATCACCTTATAGTTGAATTTGATATGATTTTTTCCATGAATTAGATCTCACCAATGAGTTCCTATTTCAATTTTCGGGGAATGGATGTCACATTTTATATACCAAATGATCCACCGGTCATTTATCTATGTAAGAATTATTATGAAAATATACATTATATTTAATTAAATTAATGTTCCATAAATCACATTCATTGGTTTAATTATATTAAAATTTTAGAGGAAATATCAATTTCAATGATATTCATATTATATTTGATATTTTTTAAATATATTCAAATGATTTATGTAGTTCTCCTATAAATAATTTTTTTGTGCTGTTAGTATAAAATACACCTTGGGTTACACCGAAGTTAATGATTCCAAATAAAATGTAAATGATTGGGTTTTGAAAATTGATTTTCACTCATTTTGAAAATGGTAACTATGGATTGATTCAGCCTATTCAATCAGAATTTGCTGCACATGTTAATTTTTTAGGAATAATGATGGATGAATGTGATGCTTAATTGATTATAAACAACATAAAATGTTCATGATCATAGATTAGTGTCACCTTCCATGTATTTATTATTTCATAAACCAGTTTTATGGTGTTAGAAAAATTTATTACATTGATGTTCATTATGGATAGAAATTATTAAGGTTCAAAAGTGAATTTTTACAGGTTACAACCTTTGGTTACAGTTTTACACAATCTTACATTATATTTTTACAATTTTAATAAACTAATTCCCCTAAAATCTATATGGATTGGATGAATAGAGTCTAAATGGATTACATAAAATAATTATATAATTTATATATTATTTGATTATGTACTCTAATATAATAGAACTAATAATAACCATGTAATTGTTTTGAAAAATATCCTACAATAGGATAATATTTATGCCAAATTCAGTGAATATGACTTCAGGATATATATTGAATCATATAGGGGTCATTTCATTGATAAGATAGGTTATATCAGTAGATAATTCTATGATCAAGGTTATTAAACAGTGATTCATACAATCGACTATTACTGTAACCACATTTGTTTTTTCATTGGAAGAATATTATTGATGTTTTATGAAAAGGTTCTCATTACTATGAAATCAACTCTATGTGATTATATAGATGGGATTCACGTTCATTTAGGATAATGGATGTGAATAAAAGATTGGATCTAAAAAAGGTTGATTAATAAACTAATATATATCATACAAAATAATGGATAATATTTTGGGAAAGTTTCTTTTACACAAAAGTAGGGATGAGTATGTGTTCATATAAAGAATCATGTGATGATATCATATTCCTACCATCTTGTAATGGATTATGAAAATCAATACCTAATACAGGATTCATATTTATTATAAATAATATTCATTTTAATCATATAAATGCAATATCATTATGGTGAATGGTTTAACAAATATGCTAACAAGAAATTAATAATTTGTATCTTCAACTATATAACCTTGAATAACATCTCTAAAATATGGGTGCTGTTGATTAATAATAAATTATATTAAATACATTACCACTTTATGATTTTTTACATGTTACCTACGTTATTTTTTTTTCAAAATTACCATTCTAGTGTAGACAAGATGATGAAAAAAATATCAAAAACATATTTATTTTCAACGGTTATAACATGATATTATATAGGATGTGGGTTAATATTTTCACTATTTTATGAGGATTCATATATCAATCATCGTAAATAATAATTTTTAAACGATGGAGAATTTAATTTTTCATGAGAATATGAGAAATTTTCATCAGTTTTATCTTGTTAATGAACAAAGGATATGGTTTGTGAAAGGAGTATCTGTCCCTATTACAAAAAAAATTGAAGAGAGATATATTAGAGGAAACTCAATGCACATCATTATCTATTCATAATTTATGTGTCAAGATGTATAGATAAATTAAATATAATTGAATGAGGGATACCATAAATAGTTATATTTTATATTATATATATGGATTCATGGTATTCCTAGAAGTTAAATTTGAGTAGGAGAATTTAACCGCTTTACCAATCCCATTATAAAAACATGTCTGGACATGAGATTATATTATTATTGATTACATCATAACACCCAGTAGGAAAAGTAAATGGAATTATTATATATTTTCTATTTTATATCCATTAGAATTCAAAAAATTTAATTACTATCAATGAATACTACTCCCTTCATTAGGTATCCATCGTGTATATTTAAAGTGTAATGATTGCATGAAGTATCATATTCTATTTTATCCAATTGAGATCCGAGGATTAAATCAATTTTATAGGGATTAATTAAGAATTGTATGGATACATGATTTGGTTTTAGTTGATCCTATAATACATAGAGAGACGGTATGCCCTAAATAAACATTAAATCCATAAATAGTATGATACGATCATTTCCAATTGATTTCTATAATGTTATGATGAAAACAATCATTCTAAAAATATTATATAAGAATAAAACCATTCACTCAACAATTATGATCTATCCTTATGATTAAAGATATGTAAAGATATATAAAAAAAAAAGTTCTAGAATAATTCTATAAAATTAATCTTACTATAACAAAATCTAGATTCGAGATTGTCAGAGAAGGATAATTCCCTTCAATAGCAAATCAAGGAAGAAAAATTTCAAAAAATTTGTTTAGCCAACAATCCTCATATAGAATTGCAATTTTATGTAGGTATGAATATAATTCATGAATTCTTCAATGAATAATTTTATAGGAATTGGATTGAATGCATACACGAGCCATATGTTAATTCCCCAATCATGATTTCCGATAAATTTTAAATGGTATCTTATCACATAGAACTTCCACTGAATGACTCCTAAGATCGTGATTTTTTTAATAAATACCATTTATTGATGTAAATACATGATCCTTCACATGTTATAAACTTATAGGTTTTAATATGGACCATGATATTTCTCATGAAAAAATGACTTTTATAATTAATGGATTATATATATAAAGTTCCACATAACAAGACTACTCTAATAGTTATATTTCATTGGATTAAATTGAAATTAAATAATTGTACATGGATAACCAAGTACATGATAATGAATGATTAATATTTTTTATTGTATTAATGTGATATATTTTAAGGGGAATATTTAATTTTAATAGGGTAGAATTAAAATCCTCAGGATTTTATATGTATTTATTAGTATTATATTAAATTTATTTGATAGATTTCATTATAATCAATCCTACTACAAAATATACCATTATATATTATAACATGAATATGCTATTCCATTTATTGTTAGCTATGAATAGGATTAATGAAATAAAAAAATATTTATATAAATGTTTTCCTTCATTTTGATGTATTTATCAATTACTACGATATAATCTTGAAATATATAATACAATCAATTGATTGATAAAAGAAATATATTCCAACAATATTTTTTATATGTGTCTGTGAATTATTAAATAGACAATTATATTGACCACCCATATAAAGATACATTAATGTAATGTGAATGGAATTTATGAACATAAATTCATAGGTTTTTTAAAATGGATAGGAATGAAGAAAAAATACTTTAAAGGGAGAATGTGTAAATTTTCATAAAATAGTTCTAAAATTCTCAATGTGTGTTTTTCTTAATATAATTACATGATATTTTGATTTTAGGGAAAATATTTTCCATCACCTTCCAATCATATTAGAATTGAACGGATCATGTGTGCATACATGTGGGCTACCGCCTCCACATAGTAAAATGATTCACACACCATCAATACATAATATTAATGGATATAGTGATGTTTTCAATGATTACATTTTATATTTATGATTATGTAATTATTTAATATTTGTATATTGTTATTTCACTTTTTCATCGTCAATTCATTATAAAATTAAAATACAATTCTGGCATACATGATGTCTGCCATATCCATGAATAATGTAATATATTATTATATATATAACTTGTTTGTACTATTATATATATGTATATATTAATTATATATAATATTTAAATAATTATTAACATAATATTGTTGATAAAATAATTATCAATCTATGAGGACCATAATTATAGAATTTGAACATAGATTGAAAATGAAGCATTTAACAATAAAAATTTTATGGTAATGAATTATTATTAATGTAAAGGTGATAAGTTGTTATAAATATTCTTCATATGGAATTATATATATATATATATATATATATATATATATGAATATGATTATATTATTTACGAATAATATATTTAATTTTGAAATAATGTATTTAGAATTATCATAAAAACAATGTCTAACCCACGGTATGTGATTTATGGTATATTCTAAATTTATTATGATATTATTATTTCCTCCAAAAAAATTGATGAAATTATATGATCTATCATCAAAAATAATATTTACATATCACACATGTATTTATATTTATATAATAACTTATGAATTATTTTTCCCTCCCAAAACATTATCTAATGCTCAGAAGAATATTTTTATTAGGAAAATAGACTATGTATCACTCTTCAATCGACCATTGTTTTCCTCTAAGAATATATTTTTTAAAATTAATTGATAGATTTTTTTAATGTTACCCAATGATTTATTAATCTAATGTTTACAATTAGGTAATTTTTTATTAATTTTTTTATGAAGTATATACTTTTTACAAATAATGGGAAATGATTTATTCTTCTCATGTATGCCACATATATGACTTTTCCTTCAATCATAACTACTAAATTTATTATTTATCCAACTAACGGTATACTTTTTTATTTTATATTAATATTTTTGTATTCATATAAAGATTTATATTTTAAAATAATATTTTCCAAATAATAAGGTTATTTTCAACATGAAATGTTACAATTTTATTTTTAATGTATTTTAATATTTGAAAAAATTAACTTAATCAATATAATATTCACTAGGGTTAATCAAATGATACCATTATTATTAGTTTGTTTTATCATTACGATGTTTAGATATTGAGGAAAATAATTATAATTTCCATGGGCAAATCTATGGTTAAATCATGTATATTTTAATCACCATGAAACATACATATAAGTAGATTATGATAATGTGATGGTTGGGTCTGTTATATACTACCAGTTTAATTGTGTAATGATTATAATTTTTTTATCTATAATTTTACCTGATTAGTTTCAAAATTTAAAAAAGAGGGAAAAATAGTTTTTACCAAATATAATTCATGTAGAAGGGTGGTTATGGAAATACTAACATGTGATGAATTTATTAGATGGCCTCTAAGAAATAATAATTCTATGAATATTATAATTCAATTAATTGTATTCCATGGAATATTTAATGATCACATAGTTATGATATGATCTTATAATCCATTAGTATAAGAATCATTCATTATGTTTTGTCAATGAATTATACCATAATAATAATATTTTATTTTTTATATAATATCCAAATTATATTAACTTATTATCATATATTTAATATCATGTTATTATTAAATAATATTAGTTAATTATTTCCCACTTTATTAGTCATACATCACTTATGCAATTACACATTCTTAATTTTACATTCAAAAGGTTTTTATTAAAGGTTTTGTATTCAATATTACCAATAATTGTACCATTCGAGAAGAACATTGATGGAGATATTTATGATATAATAATGAGTAATAGGATTATATATGTAGTAATAAAAGAAAAAAACACAATAAATTTTATGTAATTTATTAATATAATCTATATTTTTTATCCATAAAAAATATTAAGATATTTATATACGTAATTTTTCAGTTTACATAGAAAATTCATGTTGTTTTTATCAAAGGGTGTGGGAATCGTGATTTTTTAATTTTCATATAAAATATTAAATGGAATGATGGGATGATTATATATGGGGCACCTAATTTACTAGTTTTTGGTGGGGAATTTGGTGAAAATGAAATTTTAATTTTAATTTAATGTTGTGATGAAATTAATTGATGTTTTTTAAAAGTTTTTTGTTTTTATTTTTTATTGATCTCCATCTTTTTTTTGTAAAAGTATTTTTCAATTTTATATATTTTACTGTTTGGATATTTTTGTAAATATTTTAGTATGATTCTTGGTTTTTTTATTGGTAAATTAGGTAAAGGGTCCATGTAATATAAAAAATATGCTAAGAATATGAAATAATAAAATCTATTAAGGGGAATTCCATAACTATAGGAAATAAATTTTGCATGTTGATTGGTATAATAAAAATATTGAATTACCATGTCTTAAAATGGATATTTCTCCATATGAAAAGTGGCATGGATGGAATCCCACATTTTATAATTGTATATAAATAAGGGCAATATTATTTATTTCAAATAAATTGGGAGATTAATGAAAACACCATTACACAATTTACAATGGTGAAATCCTTGGAAAATCATAAAAATTTACATATTATATATAATTCAATAATAGACATAAAAATAATATCAAAATCATTTATGTGATGGTGGATAAATAAAAATACTATTTTTAGAAATTTGTGTTCATATATAAGTTCTTTAATATAAATGTAGGGTTAAATATAGAGTATTTATAATATCATAAAATTATGATTGGTATGGATTTTTATGAGTATTTATTAGTAGAACATGATAAATAATTGATTCAACATTTTAATAAACTATTAATGAACAAATTTCATGTTGATATATGAAAAATTATTAGGTATAATTCAACATCAATATAAACATGAATGATGGGATTAGTGGAGCATATTTCCATATTTTAATAAATATAATGAAATTCAGTTATAATAACCTCTATATAAGAAACCATTATTGAAATATATAACATATGATTTTCAATAAATTTATATGAATAAAAATTTCATATTATTGATGTAGAAAGATATAATAAATTTATTTTAGAAAAGTATACATTAGATAATAATTCATTAATATGGAAGACTGGTTAAAAATATTTGGTGCCTAGTATGTAATTGTTATTAATAGGTTTATTAAATTTCTATTAATGAAAACTTTTCACGTGTATCACGAAAAGATAATATCATACCATTCTCTATAATTCATTTTTAATTAATTTTTAATGTATTTCAAATGGATGTGGAAAAAAATTTAGTTTAGTGTTGAATGAATTTGTTTATGTCGAAAATCCAGTTAATGTTGTTAAATTTGTTTATGATTCAAATGTGTATAGATCTTAAAAAATAATTTTTAATCCATGAATTTTTTTCCAAATTATTATGATTGGATACATTTCAATTAAAGTAAGAATTCAAATGATTTGTGTTATACCCGATCCTCATAGAAAATAAATTAGAAGATTTTTTTAAGCTGATGGTTTATATTGATATCATAATATTTTATGGAATCAAGATGTATTTATTTACTAATATCTCTCAGATAATTATTCTTGATTTTGAGATGTAATTATTTTGATAATTTATCCAACTTCATGGGATAATAATTCATCATATGAATGTTAGAATATTTATATCACCATAATCATATGAAAGGTAAGTGTTATGAAATTCATAATGCTGGAGTGTAAGTTATTATCAAATATAACAATAATCTAAATAGTGGTATGAATAAATGAAGAAAAAAAGGGGGTATAATATACATTGTATACAATAATAATTATGATTTTTACTTTTCATACTTGAAAAATATTAGTAATATTATATGTTTTTTTATCTATTGTATGGTTATAGGTTTTTTCTATGAAATAACACCTCATTAAAGTGAATATTAAAATGATCAATATCTAGGCAATGTTGAATTATGTATATATGGTCTATGAAGAAAGTGATTAATATTTATTTTCATATTTTAATATATATTAGCTTTATTACATTGGGGATTAATAACCAATACATTAAAGTAAATTTTTATAATGAATGAAAGTATGTTACGTGGATTTTTATGAAGAAATATTATTATATATTGATAAAAATTGAATTATACTGTATAATTTTTACCAGCATATCTATATTTATTTTATATGTTAGAGATTTAATTGGAAAATATTTTCGTAATGGTGAAATTAACATTGTTAGTTATACGTAGTAACAAACATCACATTTAAAAGGTGCATAATATTGTAAAAAACTGTCACATGAAACATATTAAAATGTATTTGATCATTCAAAATCATAATGTAAATGAAAAATAAATAAATTAAAATTTATATTAATCCACACAATATTTTAACAACATGTCCAAATTTTTAATTTAACATTTTTTTAGAATCATAGAACTAAAATTGGACTTCAATTAATTATCACAAATATACAGATATTCATGATTCTTTATATAAAATATATATACAGTTATCTTCAGATAATAATTTTTCATGATGGTATTTATGACATATTAGATGTATATTTATAGGTGGATATACTATTCATTTGGATTTTAATGTAATTTTAATGTTTAATTAATCAATTATTAAGGGATATCATTTAATAAATAATTATTTCTATAATTTCTTAAAGCATGCATATAATCACAAAGGGTAAAATATTAATTAAAATCTCCTTGTTAGGATTTTTAATTGTTCATTTTTCATTGATATAGGGACTATAAATTTACTAATCTACACAAATGATTTTTATTTTGTTTTTAAAGGGGTAGAATTACCCAACAAATGCTATATATTTGTTAGAGATTTATATTGAATAATTATAGAATGAAAAATATGATTTCTTTTTACAAAAGGTTATTTCATGGATGATTTATCAGGAACGATCAAAAATCATGGAATGAGATATTTTGAAGATTTGGACACATATATGATATTTGAAAAAATGTTGATACTGTTATATCATAGGTTATAATATTGGGTAATTGTTCATCTGATGTCAGATTGACACCATTTGACAAAGTGTTTATGATTCGTAAGATGAATGGAAAAATTATGGAAGGAATGGGTTAAACATCCCAATTTATGGTAATTTGTAATATCCTGTTTTTTTAAAGATGTATTAATTCATTAAATTTATTTTCAAATTTATCTATTGACAATAATAAAAGGTCCAAAGAGTGATTAAAATTTCATAGAGAAGTTCAGACCCATTCATATACATATGTTTCAAAATTTGGAAGGATAGGGTGTGACACATGGTTATTGCTAACCATGAACCACAACAATTTGAGTTATATAATGATATGAAGAGTTATCGTAACAGTGGAATGGAATCCAAATGTCATTATAGGAAGATTAAGAAATCATATTGAGTTGATTCACATGGTTTTCACAAATATTTTCTAACTACATTAAAACTGAACATGTGGTGTACCATATAGACCTCAATGGTGCATGGTTCAAACAGGGTTTGCACAACCATGTGTCAAAATAATTTTCCCACTAAAAATTGGTAAAATTACATTACTTCCACTTTATAATTTCAAATTATTTCCCCACATTAGATTAAATAAATTAAATGAATCTCCCCCTCATTAAGCCCATAACATATGTCCTCTTATATTGGTGATATCTACTTCATTCTTCTTCCGAAAAAATAATTTTTTATCTCATTGTATATATCATTATAGGTACAAAAAATATTATTTCATAATTAAAATTTTCCTTTACATTTTTTTGAATTATATTTAAAATTGAAATCATATTCTATATTTGTAGTGGATTTATCTATTTCACCGATTTATCCCATTCTAGCGAGGATTACTACTGAATATTAGATGAAGTGTTGACTACCGGTATATTATCGGTGGTAACATGACTTTCCAATAATGTTATGATATATATAAAATGAGATGTTGTTTCATGATCTCTGGATTATGTAAATCCATAATAAAAAATTAATTTCCTTAAAATTAAAGGTTATGACATGATAATATACTAATAGATAACCCATGGAAATTATTATTGGTTGAAAACCTCGACATAACCACCCATTGGGTGATACTTTACCCTTTACGTATATAAAATTCATTGTTACATCCCTCATTCTATAGTTGTTTGGGAAATGAATTTATGATCCGCTCTATAAATTAAAGAAATTGAAATTCTAAAATATGAAAGATGATAAAATAATGGTATTTCCATGTTGGATGATTTTGTTATGATTGACTTAGACCCATAACTAAATGTGAAAAACTGAAAAGGGATATATGGTATAATTTTATTACATTATTCTTATAAACTGATTATTTATCCTCATGAATAACTGAAATTAATGTAAATGTGACATATAATATAGATCATTTAACTCTTATTAGGAAAATAATGTATAGTTATAGGATGACCTTACTTGGGTATGTCTTGGACTCCCATAATGGGTTTTCCTTTAGTAGATATAGTATGAAACCATATCCATAGATACATTTTCTAATAGTTCATACGAATCTTCTAGTTAGGTCATATCACGGTATGATGGTTGACCAGTCATAATTATATGGACTCGTCCATTACTATTCAACATATGTTAAAATTCCTTATATAATCTCCTTGTATTTTTTAACATTTATTTCATCATGGACTACATCAGATTATCTCCATGTGATCATGTAAGGTATATTCGAAGAAAACATTGTACTTGTTCCATGGTATTGAAAGAAATATCATTATATGTGAGAACATATGAAGAATTAATATGGTATTACTATTATACCCCTATGGCCAAACATCATGAGTTATTACCCTTAGAATGATTTGTAATCTATTTTAATGGACTCCATGGTTATAATAAGTGACCTAGATTATTATTATTATCACATGCTCACTATTCTGAAACAATTTGGCCTACAATAAAGTAGGTATGGTAGGATGGGTGTCCTACATGGACTTGAGATGATATGATTTATTTATTTTACTTCCCTAATCATTATCATAATTATATTAATTTTTCGATTATTTGGTTTAAATTTTACACACTGCTTTGGTTTTCCAATTGTCTATTAATAATTCCATATTTGTGCCCCATTTAGGTATCGATATTTATCTTTTTTATACATGTAGTGACATGGTCCAACTTTAGGGTTTTGATGCTTGAATTTTCAGTACTAGGAATAAGTATGTGAATAATGAACTATGCATTTTCTAATGATTTTATTTGAGATATCATTATCCCATCATTTCTTTTATATATAATGTACTCTTGTATTATGGTTGAATAGTATATTTATCCTATTTTTCTTGAATCACGAAATCAACATTTTGCATTGGCTGCAATATATAGTTCATTATTTCTATTTATATAGATGATTTACTTCTGATTCTATATTCATTTTATTCTTACCTTTTTGTAATATCATAAATCATATATTTTATATTTTATCTACCATTATGATCAACTATATCAATTATTTTATAATATCCCCAATATATAAACATAAATAATCACTTATAGATATAATCATAAAATAAAATAAGAGTAATGCATGAGGCCACGTGGGAAACAATGTTTTGTAACATATGATTGAACTAGGAACGAGACATTGTCATGTCATCTCATATATATTTAATTTTTTCATAATATTTTAGGTTTCATTGAATGTATTCTTGGAATAACATAGAATTTTGTAATGAGTCCATTTTGGGGAGTAGTTAACCCTAAAAAATGGAGAAATCAATGAATAACGGATGAGACAAGATCATTTGTTTTTTTCTAATTATAGTTGTACTAAATTCTTCATTGGGTGACTCACATTAGTTATAATGATTGGGATTGTTAATGATTTTTACCCTTAGACATGTTTGTTAAGGGAAATTGTTTCATTCATCATTATTAGGACATACAGATTCACATTCCATTTATATTCCATGAAATTTTGAATACATTTCTGAATTTTATGAAACAATATTTATGTGATTTAAATGATATAATTGTCTTTTGACTATTTTTTTCAATTTTAATGATATAAATAGTTGTATAATTAATATGTTTTCATAATTAAATCTTTTTTCCATAAATAATGATCATGTCCCCTTAATAATCAAATTTTGAATATTTTTAACAATATGACTATGATTAAATAGACTAAAATTTTAGAAGATTTTAATTAGATGAATTTAAATTTAAATCAAAAATTAATTTACTTCAATAAAATGGGAATAGTGATTCATGTAATCAAAACATTTTATATGAATACTAACATCATGATGATAGATATAATTTGCATGATTCATAAGAATAATTTTACTACAAAAACATTTAATGAATACACATTTATCACATGGGAATTGTAAATCAATGAAGTTGTTCCATATGTATATAAATATGAACTTTTCAATGCCTATAAAGATAAATGAGGGGGTTTTCCATTAAATGGGGATTCCAATTGAAAGATAATGTTTCTCAAACCAAATCGGGCTGCCATCCTACCCGGTGCGCAACCCGGTCAGCGGTAAGGCCCAAAGGGCATTCCCGGTCCCCATGGGATGAAACAAGTGCCCAGGTAATAGAATACAAGGGAATGATTTACCAAAAACAATAGACCCAAAACCACTAACATGATGAATACAGTGATACTATAAACAAAAAACCAAACATTACTTTAAACCATTATCATATTTATAGTCTATAATTCTACTAAAAAACCACGAGGTGCTACTATAAGATAGAAAATTAAAACTCCAATACTGACCTATAAGCAACACGAGATGAAACATACCCAAGCTATCAACACCATCCAGCATGAAAAGACCATCAACAACCCAATACACCATTGATAATCATGATATATCGACATGGGGTACAAAAATAACAAGCTCAACAAGCACCAAATGGTGTATGTAGGATGTGATCCAAGAGCCTAGTGGGATGCCGCATAGAGAATATTCCACTAATTACAATTTAACGACAAATAAAATATAGAGTTAAATAAATAAATAGGAAATAAATTATTGAAAAGTATTTAATATAATTTTTTTAATAACATGTGTTTTATATGAAAACAAGTTTAATTACCACAACATAAATTAAACCACACACACACTTACATTTAAGATTACAAATTTTTATGCTGGTGACCATAAAGTGAACAAGTAGAACCAAATACGGGAGAGGCCTCATGGGTGTTAGCTAGCATGGGTTAATAGATCTTTGTGTATCAGTGAAATGTGGTTTTGAAACCATGACACTCAAAAAAATGTCTTAGAAAACAATGCCCTCAGTCATTCATATGTTTAGATAGTGTTGTAGCCGTCAATCCGGCTAAGTGAAATAGGTTCGAAGCCAGCCTCAGATCACTAGCCCACTAGTCTAGTCCACTATCCTTGCAACCTAAGCTTCCTCCATTGCGCTCAAACAAGTTTCAAGTTCCTAAATGGTGAACAACAAATAAAAAAGCCAAGCTAAAATAGGACGCAAGCCATGATACCATTTACACCATCAACTTCACATTTATTACCCAAGTCCAGGTCACATGTAAAATTTGTTTGTAAAATAAAAACAAGGTGCTTCCACAAAAAAAAACAAAATTTTCAGCCCAAAATTACATTTTTATACATTATTCACACAATTACATTTTCCATAAAAGTTCCACAATATCGATGTAATTTGATAATCCCTTTTAAAAAATTTAAAAAAAAATTATAAAATAGTATCACCATGATTCACACATGGAAACACACTCAAAATTCTAACTTTTAATTATGTGCACACCAAAATCATTACGGAACATTATATGCATTACATACACCATCAATTAGATATATTAATATTTTGATGAAAACACTTTTACAAATAAACAATCACCATGATAATTTATTAAAAAAATTCATAAAAGGGAGGGACTACAATAAACACAATGACACCCTAAAAACCACTTTTATGACAAACCACACTTTGATGTCACACTCAAAACATACACCGTATATCATTCACATTCAAAAAAAATAAATGCCAATTTTTTAAAACACAGATAAATAAATCAATGTAGGTTGTCACAACAATACACATTTCTATCACAGAAACACCCTAATAACAATGGAAATTCACAACAAAACGTAGTCAAAATCACATTTTTAGCATTTAAACTAATTAAAATAGTGCTAAATTATTTAAATTAACAAGCTAATTAATTAGTTAAAAATTTTATGTGGGGTCACCGACATACACATGAAAAATTCATTCTAGGAAAAACAATTGCATAAAGAAATCATTTATTTTAAACTGGATTTGCACCACTCGAACAATAAGATAAATTAACATCACAATTCATAAGACCACTCTCGTAGTCGAACAATCCACCAAAAAAATATCTGAAAATATTTTCAGAATATGACTGAAGAATCAAAACACTAAAAACTCAACAAAAATTTCTTCTATGACTCAACTCAAGTTAATGCTAAACCAGAACACAATCTATATAGTTTATAAAATGTAAATAAAGAGTTAAATAATTTTTTTCACAAAAAACAAACCTATATCACATATAAATATAAAATTCATTTAACAACACTATTTTAATAAAAGACTAATGAATAAATATGATAAATTAATTTTAGAATAAAATTATTTCTTCAAACAATGGTTTAACAAGGAACCACCAACCTAACATGGGGATTCCTCTTGAATGTGGGGAAAACCCTCATATTCACTGTAATCGCACAGTGAAAAAACCCTAACAAGCCACATTTACCCAAAATAACCACAACAAATAATAAATATTAAACCTACACCATGAAATTTATGGAAAAACCTACAAGATTTTAGGGTGTTTACCCAGATGGAAACAGCGGGTACCGAATGAGAGAGGGGCGTTGATGGGGGTTGAAGTCACCAATGGAGGTAGGAGGCCGGTAGGAAACACACCAATAGTGAAGTAGAATAATGGTTGGTAACATTCCTAAAATGAATCATTTTTGAAGGGGTTGTGGTGGGTGGGAAAAACCGGCTGATATGGGGTCAGATTCGAGGTAGTTCAGTCCTAATGGAAGAATGTGCGAAAATAGGGTGAGGGGGGTGTGGCTACTGCCTTAGTGAGGAGAGGTGAGGGAAGTGGAGTCCTGGTGATAAATAGGGATAATAAGTATTGGTATGGCGGTGTGAAGGCCTCATGAAAATAAGGGGCCAGAGTAGTGATGGTTGAATGATGAAGGCTATTGAAGGCTCATGGACAACACAGGAGGTCCGCACATAGGAAGATACGAGAAGGTGGAAGGGGTTTCCAGTGAGTCTATTAGCTAGGAGGTAGGCCAGCTGGCAATGGGGGATATACGGTGTGACACGAATTTGTGGTGGGGGTCGCTGGACAATGTTCGGCCAAGGAAACATGGGTGATGTCGCGTACTGTTGCGAGGGGAGGGTTAGGTCGTTCCTGGTAAGGGGATTCACTCTTCTTCATTTATTTTATTATCTAATTTGATCATAATAATAATATAAAGTAAATGAAAACAACAATAAAAAATATATTAAAAGGTTAATATTAATAGTAATAATATTAATATTAAAATTAGAAATAATAATATGTACATTCATATCACTGATAATGATAATAATAATAATATTATTATTATTATCATCATCATTAAAGAAAAAAATAATTAAATTGTTATCACAATTTTATTTTTTTATTTTATATTCATTTTATTAGTAACCATTGTTTCATTATTCCTTTATGTTATAATTTAATTTGAAAAACAGTTAGGTCATGCTATCTCCGAATTGTCGCCTGCTTGTGAACCCGATGATGTTAAACCAAAACGTTTATTTTTCTCAACAACACTAAAATATTTTAAACATTGTCTCACCCAAATCCCAATGAAAAATTTTTGGGCCTTAATTAAATTGAAAAAGATAGGGTCTAACAATTCTCCCCACCATAATGGTTTATGTCCTTGGAAGGCCACAATTAAGGATGAGACTCAAAGTATAAGACAATACCTCCTTAAGGTTCAAAGATGATTCCTATATTTCTTAGAGAAATTGAATTAAATGAAAACGTCAAGAAAACTGTAAAATGACTTTCCACTAAGTTTCACCCATCCCTAATAGCTATATCACCTCTAGTTGATTGATCATGGAATGAAACTCTCACACCCACAGAAATGAACATGACAAACCACAACACCTCGAGCACCATTGAACAAAAACGACACCATTTGACATTAATGATCAAATAGGATCAAACCAAATCCAAAGAACACTCATATCACTTACTAGTAAGACATCATTAATAACAGAACTAAATGGCAACATGGGGAAGCCTGAAGGGACAACCCACTATTATAAACTTACTGATGCCCGAGATGAGATTGGAAAACCGATATAGGGAGGTGCGGTCGGACTTCGTATAATTATAAAGAATGGACACCACTGTTTCATTCTAGAGAAAATCGAGTGAGGTCCATTGTGTGTCTCCAAACCATTATAAGTGATAGTAGATAGAAAACATTGAAATTTACTTAATGGTTACCAAACATTCTACCGCAAGGGGTGGGGAGGGCTGGGCCCAACTACCGGGGTGTCAAAACCACAACCTAAAAAAACGAACATCTACACATCCCTAGATGAGCACTGTTCAAATTTGATACTCAATTACCCAAAAAAGCCCATAACTAACACTAAATGAAATTAAATTATTTGGGACACAACCCCCCTTGGACTTCAAGGTAATGAGACTACCACTCCACCTCACAACCACGTGAATCCTCATGCACCAAAATGGGTCGTTCGGAACAGAACAACCACATAAAAAAATTTATGTCACCTTAATCTTCAATACCATTGAAAAAAATAATTTCAGGTTCCCATAAACAACTTGGGTTCATGACCACATACCAGCTTCACTCTGAGGCCTATGGATAGAGCCCTAATGATTAAGGCATCTCATACCTCGTAGTCAGGCATTGGAGAATTACGAAAAGAGCTTGTCCTATTCTTTCGACACACAGCCACACAGTATCATAGACAACACAAAAAAACACAACACATCACGACATCGAACTAACCCATCACAGAACATCCACCAGAATAGGGGTTTAGATGATGAACATGCATCAACTCTTCAACACAACCAAGAAACATTAAAAGTAAATATGCCCAAAAAACATTTCCTTTTGTACCTAAAAAATAATAACTCCCTAGTAGGACTTAATCCTAGGAAAAAGTGGGATTCCCAAAGGGTTATATGAAATCCACCTTTTCACTTCAAAGAGAACTCACACTAATGGAAGTCACCAAATATGACAATCGTGGCCCATGAATGTTCAACAAAGCCCATCATGACACTGGTCAACACTAATAACTATGAATAACCTTCTTCCTTCCCCAGTGAGATTCCTTTTACCATTTTCAGGGAACTTTCAGACACATTAGTTTCAAACGTCATACCTGGTGAAAAAAATAACTCAAAGGGACCAAAACTCCCTTCCACTCCTATTGCATCTGACATCCCACTTTGAGAGGATCCAATTTACAGAAAAAGAAAAGGAATAGACTTATCAATATAAATAAAAAGCGTTAGTCCTTACTTTAATCAACTGGAGGTCTAGCCAAAGGTGAATTTCCCATGGCCGCACTTCAATCGCTTATTAAAACTTTTTGGCAGAGTACACTAATCAAGAAAAAAACCATAGACCTCATTAAACTGGTCCAATGTCCAATAAATTCCACAAGCGAACACTAAAAATGTTTGGGAACAACTATAAGGGATTCCGAAAAAAAATCCAACAGAATCTACTAACCACATGCATTCACACCAACTTTCAAATAATAATTCAAACTAGGGACACAAAACATTCAAAAGGATTATTGGCTCAAAATGACTCGTGTACAACTTCCCAATAATACCAGGACACACCAAAAAATTAATGGTCATTCAAACACAAAATTTTCCATTATCAAAACTTTTTGAAAATTAACAAAGTTGTTGGGTTTCACAAGTATAATTTCTGTCCCTTGAGCCTAACACATTCATGTTCCTATGCTACACTAGCACCCACATCATGTTTATCCAAGAAGTCATCCACTCATGCCATTGACCATTTATCATTCAATATATAATCATTCATGTGGTTTATCTGAGAAACCCATGTATCAAAACTAGAATATTCTATTTTCCAAAAGCAAAAAATTCAACCCATAAATTTCAAACCTCACACATCAGTTTCTTTTTAAGGCTCTTCATTTAATAAAATTGTAAGACCAATTAATTTTAACTAAAAACCAGATTCCCACAATTAAAAAACAAAGAGACAATGTATAATTAAAGAGGAGACTAGTATCAGCAGGTTACTATGAAAAATGGTTAGAGGTCATACACAAATCACATCACCTCCACATAGAGTATTCTAGGAAAGAATCATTGACTCCACATGTATTGTCATACCATGCGAGGAAAATGGGAAACATACCCTACTTCCTTTTCATTTCCCTGAGACAAGATTAACTATTAGGACCAGTGAATCTGAAAAAACACAATTTACCAAGGTAACTTGAGTCCTTCTATAAGGTGTGTTGGACATGCACCATGCTGATTCCCAGAATGTTATGTTCTAACACCCTAAACTATGGTATGCTGATGCACGCCTATCTTAGGGCGTGAAAAAAGCAATTAATTTTCGTAATGCAGAACAGAGCCTTACTAGGGTCGTCTCACTTGAAGTGTTTTCTTGGTGGTTTACTTAATCTATATAACCTAAAAAAATTTCTTATTGTTTCTAATTAATCTAAGAATGAAATAAAATTTCAAATTCCAAATAAATTTTTAAACTTATACTAACATTCAATTATAGAATGTAATTATTAAAGAAATAACATGGTCCTATGGTTGGATAACACAGGTTCCTTAATTATTTATTTACTGTTTAAATTCAATTTGATAATTCATGTATTGAAAAATCAGTAATGAATTAGTTTACCATGATTTATTTAGTGTGTGATTTTAGTATGAATCTGGCACACCGATCCACAACTCCTCAAATATTCAGAGAGGAAAACACCTCAACAGAGAATGTTATTCCAAAAATACTCGCCTCCACCTGATACTGTTTCACCCCTTATCACAACCCCAAATCCACCATGTTAAGGGTATTCCTAAGAGAAGGGAGGGAAAATTAATTAATAAAGTAAGATAAATGGATTTGGGAATAGTGTCTTGGTGGATTACCACCACACCTGTGCAATATTCCCACTTCGACCACAAATAGATTTATAAACTTTTGAATTTAAATTGAAAAAATGACGAACACCATGAAAACAACCCCTGGACCATGCCTCATGTTAACCCATATTTTTTAGGATAATTGGTCATGGTGGATATAATTAAAACAAAATAGAATAATTATATTAGGTTTGGAAGATAAAGATAGATGGATGAAGTTGCAAACACTTGAATTATAAATATGCAAATACATTGCATGGGAAAAGTAAACTAAATTAAAAAGAAAAGAAAAGAAAAATCATATTTTAGAAGAATGTACATAGGAATACACTCCAACAAAGGTGTCTGAATCCATCCTTTAGCATGTTTGAACTCCACCTTATATTGGAAATGGATTTCTATTACTCGGTCTTCAAATTTAAGATCATCAAAATCGTGGTTTATGATTTTCGGAAAATCTAGTCCACCGAATATTTAACCATGGTTGGCCAAATAAATGGCTGAATATTGGCATAATTTCTTCATGAAAGATGTTCCAAACTATATTCTACCATTCTCCACTAAATTAAATCTTTATTCTCACTATATATTAAGAGATATATCTAATTATATTTGAGTTTTTATTATGGTTAAATGATTTGTTTTTATTTTCCAAACGATTAGCATCCATGGGTCACATTAATGAATGAATATCTCCATGATCATTAACAACTAAATTAAACAATAAATATTATTTCAAATACAATTTTAATCACCTAAATTGGATATATTTAGACTTATTTATTATTAGTTCATCGGGGTGGGTCCACCCGATCGTCCATAATAATTGTCCAACTAGATTGATTTTTTCGGATAATTGGATGGCCAAATTAAATCATAGTACTTAAATCACAGATGAATATAATAAATATAGGAATCCAATAAAAAAATAATCACTAAAATTGGATTTATATTCTAAACTATATGATTTAATTACATAAGTGATTAAAATCTTTCAATATTTTCAAATTAAGTTGTTTTCATATTTAAGATCAGGGCACAAAAAAATCAAAAATTGATGTAAATAAAACAAATTGATAAATTTTTACTGATTAAGTATTTTAATTATATATAAAAAATAATTAAAATATTATCTCTATCAATTCCGCCACACATATACTATTCTTGTCCTCAACCATAGAATCACAATATGGAATTCAAAGGGGACAGATGTAACCCATATTCAAATTTCAATGCAATGAATCAAAAATTTATCAATGTACATTAAAATTTTCATCATCCACAAAAAATACATATTTAATATCCCATTTTTATTAATAAATAATCAATTTGTTCATTTTAATTTTTCTCTTTTAAAAATGATGGAGCATCTACTTTCATTCATCCAGGCTTCTAAATTTTTTATTATTAAACATGCCAAATCATATTTTACCTCTCTATGAAATATTTTATCTCATAACTCATCATAAAATTAAAGTGGTGTTATACTCATATCAGGATATCATTCTCCGTATTCATTGGATTGTAAAGGAACTACTTTCTCTACATTGTAATGACAAAATGCACATAAAATCTGGATGTCCTACAACAAATGTTCAAATGAAAATGTGGATTAGGGATGGTGGGTAAATGATTGAAATAATTTAAGGCTAGAAGTTTGAGGTTTTACTCTAAAGTAAAATTATTTATTAATCAATTAAAAACATAGGATGAACCTCACTCGCATCCCCTTGAGAATGTGAAATAAAACACCACCATCTTTTCAT
This sequence comes from Viscum album, assembly GCA_963277665.1. Lineage (NCBI taxonomy): Eukaryota > Viridiplantae > Streptophyta > Magnoliopsida > Santalales > Viscaceae > Viscum > Viscum album. The sequence continues at coordinate 955,649,726 of OY728130.1, read as the reverse complement.
GACATGAGACATGAGCCAATAAATGATTAAAAAAATGATATCATCCACATTCTCCCCCTTTTTTATTTTTTTGTTAATATTATGAATGGAAAAACATTAATTTTCCTTTTTTTTATCACCAAATAGTCACAATATTATTTTCAATTATTTTCCCAATTTTTTAGGTGAACCGGATGAAATGAAAGAAGCATATGACTAATTCCCAATTTTATAATAACTCATTGCCCAAAATGATGAACCACACATAAAACCACCCAAAAATTATATACATCCCAATGAATACACATGAATGTCCCTTCCCCCACACTCACGCTTGAAATATACATGCCAAATACTAAAAGTTCAATTAGGTAAGGAAATATCACCTTGTAGTGTGGATTAAACCTATATGTTAATTAATGGATTCTTTGGGCTAACGATCAATAAATGTAAGGGTGTGTATCACGTAAATATGTGGCTATCCAATGTAGTGACTCGAAAATTGTAAATGTTTTTTTGGACAATCATTGATTTTACAGTTTTCATGAAAAATTCTGGCAAGTGAAATGTCCCAAGATCACTCAAGAAATATGATCATGATAAAATAAGAAATATTTGGTCTAGAAAGCCTCTTTGTAATGTGAATATGATATTGGAAAATCCCACATCACATTATTAATAATAAAAAATTAATTCACATGATTATTAAAAATTAAAATCATGAAGAATGGAAGGGAAATTTAATTTACATGAATTCATTAATTACCACAAATCAGGAGTGCTTGTTTCAATATCCATGATTAACTATCATCATAGAATTATCCATTTTACTCATTAAATCTAATTAACATTGAAATATTAAACATGGAATCACTGGATTCCTATAAAACTCATGTCTCTTAGATATTTCAAGTAAAAAAATAATTCAAGTGTGGGGATTTGATTCTAGTTCAATGACTAAAACAAAAATATAAGGAGTTTCAATGTTAAACATTAAATGTGAACACCCTTTTTAATGTAATTATGGTTTTTATTGATTGGGGTTTCCCTTCTTCTGTCATAATCCTACAATAGATAATTACTCAATTAGTTGAAAGGATCATGTCATTAATGCTCAAAAATATAGGAGGGATGGGCAGCATGATAATCCACTTCTATAAAAAAAATTGGTATCTAAATTCGAAGAAAGAATGTAAAGATATGTTTTGGTAAGATCCCTATGTGGGACCTTGATTATTTTACAACCTCCATCGGGCCGTACTAGCTATCATCCATAATCTGATGGTGGGTGTATCCTCTTGTAAATAAACGACCACATGTTTTTCATCCTAGTTTTTAGTTCTCTGTTATTGTTGGGGAGAATTCCATGTATAGTGTAAAACAGATCAACCCCTTCAAAATGTGGTAAAGCATGCATTGTGGGGGTAAGATGATGTATGGAACGTCCGCCTCATTACTTAGTACTTGTGAAAAATCCTTTTCCAAATCCAGTGGTTTCTCCAGATGTGTTTCATGAACTGAATAATCAAAGGGATATGAAAAATATAAAATTGAAATATTAATTTCAAAATATTCTCTTATAATGTAGGAAGCTTGAAGAGTTGTTTTTTTAGGCAGAGACACTGTTATCTTTTCATGGGCTTCCTCAAGCATATTATCAATGTCCTTAGGGAGCTCTAGGTTTTCATCAACTGGTGCAGTTTCTTTTTCTTCATATTCCTTAAAGGTGATACACTGATTGACCAAATCTTAAAATTCAATGTCATAAGGAGTGATACTCAAATCATATTGAATGAAATTAGAAAATATTGAGTTTAAGAAAGAATCATCTCTCTAAGATACTTATGTTTCATTGTCATCTTTATTAATAAGTGCCTATTGGATTTGATATTCACTTGATGGGGGTAGGTAGTTAGGCTCCTCCATTATTTCATCAAATTGTACCACATGGGTCGTTTTTACATCCTCCAAGTCCAGAGAGAGGTATAAAGGTGGTTGTTATCTACCTTTTATGGAATAATGAGATAATTTTTCATTTCAATTTCTTCCTATGCACTCTAAAATTTATCCAAATTCAAATGATCCCCCTCTTGTAAATTAGTATAAATTGATCATTCATCTATCTCCATCAGAAAATGGTTGAGAGTGGTGGAATCAATCTTCAGGAAAATCCTCTTTTACCTTCTCATGTTCGTCAACATCAAAAACCAGTGGGGAAATTTCTCCCACAGCATGCTCGGGTTGTTGCTCTAGTTCAGTCTTGTGATGCCCACATTATGCTCAAAAATAGTCAAATGATATTTTCATTTTTCTCTCTAAATAATCCAGAGTATTTATAATCATATCCAACCGGGCATTTTGATCGCTATAATCCAGTTCTGGTTCATGATATTGCACCTACGAGTAATCATCCCATGCATAATAATTTAAATTTTAATACATCGAAGAAAATTTTTTTAGTCATTTTTTTTAAAAAAATAATGAAAACTATAAAAAATTTGAAAATAGAAAAATTAATGTAAAAAACTAATTAACTCACCAGTAACAGATCCAGTTTTTACCCACGCATGTCGTAGGGTGTGGAAACTGAAATTTCTATGTTTTCCTGATGCAACACAGTGGCTGACTACGGTCTTCTCACTTTAGGTCCTTTATCAGTTGTTCACCTAAATAATCTGTATCACCTAAACTAATTATTGGTTAATTTTATTTACTCTATTAAGTAAATTAAAATTAAATGAAATAAACATTAAGGAATCATGATGTGAAAAAATGTAATCATGGATGAAAGAACTTGGTCCAAGGGTTGGGTAACATAGGTCCATTCATTATTTATTTATTATTTAAATTAAATTTGATAAATAATTTATTGAAACATTATTAATTAATTAATTTCAATAAATTTATTTAGTGTGTGATTTTAGTATGTGTCTGGCACATCAAACCACACCTCCTCCAATAGTCAAATAGGGGAACACCTCAACTGTGAATTCTATCCCAAAAGACCCGACTCCTCCATATATCGATTCATACCTTATGGAAACACCAACTCCATTGAATGAAGGGATTTCTTATGATAAGGGATGAAAATTAAATAATTAAGGAACCAAAATAGAGTAGGTAATAATTTCGTGGTGGAAAACCACTACACCCGTGCAATATTCCCACATCAACCACAAATTCATTTAAAACAATTGGAATTTAAGTGAAATAACAATGAACACCATGAAACCTACCCCAGGGTAAAGCCTCATGTAATCCCCTCACATATGGGGATAATAAGTAACCATGGATAGAATAAGAAGAACAAAAGAAGAATTAGATTATGTATTAAGAGAAAGGGAGATTGAAGAAGTTTGAAACAGTTGAATTAAAATTATAGAAATGCATTACATGAGAAAAGTAAAGAAAATTAAAAAATAAAAGGAAAGGAAATTCCGATGTTATCTGAAAATACCTATGAATCCTCTCCAATTTCGGTGTAGAAGTTCTCTCTATATAGGCCATGTTTTTCCATCCTTTAGTCTTCAAAATTTATATCTTCAAAATTGTGGATTAAGATTTCTTATAGATTATAACCACTAAATATTTGACCATTGTAGGAAACATATATGTCCTAATATTGGCATGTTGTCTTCATGAAATATGCTCCCTAATATCTTCTATGATTCTCCACAAAATTTCATATTTATTTGCACTCTGTAGTAAGATATATCGCTAATTAAATTTAACATTTTATTCTGGCTGATTGTTTTTATATATTTACACGAAAGTATTAGTATCCATGGGTAACATTAATGAATGAATATCTACAGGATCATAATAAAGAAATTAACCATTAAATATTCTTTCGAATACAATTTGAATCACATCAATTGGATGTGTACAGAAAAATTTATGATTAATTCATTGAGGTGGTGTCCACCCGATCATCCAATATAATTGTCCAACTTCAATTAATTTTTTAGACCCCTGGATTTCCCCATTAAATCATGGTACAGAAACAAAAGTTGAAAAAAATAAATATAGGATTCCAATATAAAATAATCACTTCGATTGGATTTATATTTTACAGGATATGCCTGAATTACCAAAGTGATTAAAAGTTTTCGATATTTCTGAATTACACAGTTCTCATATTTATGCTAAAAACAACATATAAATACAAAATTGATGTAAATAAAAAAAATTTAAAAATTATTATTGATTAAATTATTGAATTATATATAATAAATTTTGAAAATGATATCTATGTCATCTTCCCTGGATCTATCCCTAAATAACATGAAAAAAAAGATAAAACCTCTTCTAATACCATTATGTCGCAAATCAAGCTGGTCTTCCATCCAACCCAGTTCCCAACCTGGTTTGTGTCAAGCCCCAAAGTGAAATATTGATTCCCATGTGCTGTCACAAGTGTCTGGGTATCAAAAACAAAAAATTGGATCGATTTACCCAAAAATTTAACATAAATCCACTAAAAAGATTAATTAACATAAACTAGAAATAGACAATCAAACATTCCTTTAAACCGGAATCAAATTTAAAGTCTACAATTCCACTAAAAAACCAAAGGGGAATACAACATGATAGAAAACTAAAACTCCAATACCAACATCCATTAAACATGTGAAGCCACATCCCCAAGCTATCAGCACCAACCTGTACATGAATCACATCATCAACCTGAACCACCATTGCTAAATTTGATGCCTCAACCTTGGGTACACAAAAAACAATGTCTACATATACCCATAGGAATATGTTGGTTTTGATAAAAGAGACTAGTATGATTACCCCAGGGAATGATTCCACAAAAAACCATTTAATGACGAATCCATTTTCCAGTTAAATAAATAAAAATGAAATAAATGGTTGATCAATATTTAATGAAAAAACATTTTAATGACATGTTTTATAAATTAAAACAATTTTAATGAAATAAAACTAAAATTTAAGCACTCACAGACACACTTACATTTATGATAACCAATGTTTCATGCCATTGACTATAATGTATCCTTGGAGTACCAAATATGAGAGAGGCATCAGGGGTGTAAGAATGAGTGGGTCCTTATATCTTTTTGTCATGGAGAAACATGGCATAGAAATCACATACCTCAGGAAATGTGGCTTTGTAACCACAACCCTCAACCAAATTGTCTTAGAAATAAAGAAACTAATTCATTCAAAAAAAAATTAGTTTTGCAGTCTGCAATCCTACTAAGGGAAACAGGGCCGAATCCACTGTCGGATCATTAGCCCACGAGTCTAGTCCGCCTTCTTAGATACCCAAGAATCCCACATTTTGGTCAAACATGTTTCATGTTCATAAAGGGTTAACATCACATAATCATGACAAAAAAACACCATTCAAGACAAGATACCAATTACCCCCTCAACCTCACTTTTAAAATCCATGTTCATGTCGCATGTCACATTTTTTTAATAACAGAAAAATATGGTACTACCAAACAAAAAACCAACATTTGCGCAACCAAATTCAATTTTGAATCATTATGAACACCTAAACATTTCCCAATAAGGTTTCAAACCATCTATATAATTTTATAAACCCTGTAAAAAAAATTTATAAAATAATTCTAAAAGAGTATCACTAGGCATTACAATAGAAACACACTCCAAATCCCCATTTTGAATTAAGAGCTGCCAAAAATATTTTTAGAACATTATCTGAATCAGTTTCACCATCAATTAAAATAATTCCAATTTTAAAGAAAATAATTTTACAAATAATCAATACGGAGGAATATTTATTATGAAATTTCAATAATGTGTCTTCTGATATTAAACACCAAAATAGACTGAAAACCTATTTTATGTCAAAACACACTTTCATTCCATAACCAAAACACACACCATAACACTTTCAAATTCATTCAAAGTAAATGCATTGTTTCGAGAACACTGGTAAATATCTCAATGAAGGTTGTCACAAAAAAACACATTAACGTCACATAAACACTCTACAAACAATATAAATACACAACAAAACTATTTAAAAAATCACATTCGTAGCATGTAAAATAATTAACAATACATATAAATTAAATAAATTAACATTTTAATTCACTAGTGAATAATTGTATACGGGATCACTTACTTCCATATGAAAATTTAACTATAAAAAACAATTCCATAACAAAATCATTCTTTTTTTAACAGTATTTTCACCGCTTGCACAACAACATAAATCAACTGCACAGTTTAAAAGTCCACTACCACAGTTTAATGAACCCCTATAAAATTTATGAAACACTTTTTCGAATATGACGCATTACTCAATTAACTAAAAATTAAACAAAAAATTCCTCTATGACTGAACAAAAATTGGCCCTAATATAGAACACAATCTACAATTTTTTTAAAAAGAAAATAAACAGTTCAGTATCAGTTTTCACATTAAATATACCTATATCACATATCCATATAATCTTCAATTAAAAATAGATTCTTATTAAAAAAATGAATAAATATAATAAATTAATTTAAGAGGGATATTAATTCATCAATTAATGGTTAAACAAGGAACCACCTACCTCACATGGAGATTCCTTTATAAAGAGATGTAAAACCTAATTTACACGGTAACTGCACAATGGAAAATCATAAAAAGACATGTTTACCCAAAATAACCCCAAATATCATTAAAATGAAACCTAAACTATGAAATTTAAAAGAAAATCCCTATATCAAGGGAGGAGGTATACTTGCAGGGAAACTGCGTGTATAGAATGATAGATGGGTGCTGACAGGGGTTGTTGTCACTACGGTACTTAGGAGGCCGGTTGAAAACACACCAGTAGAGAAGAGGAAGACTGGATGGAAATGAACAGGAATGGAATATCATCTCAAAGGGGCTACACCAGGAAGGAAAATGCACTGGAGAAGGTTCACATTCATTGATGTTCGGTCGCACTGGGTGGAAGTGGGGAATGAGGTCGAGGGTGTGAGGATTCTTCTAGAGATGAGGAGGAGTGAGGGATGATGATTATTATTGAGAATTATGGAGGCCAAGTGCAGTCATGGAGGTGTGAAGGCCACACATCGTGATGGGGGTGGAGCGGTGCTGGTAGGCTAGGTAAGGCCAACAAAGGATCACATGCGGTGAAGGAGAGACGCACGAAGGAAGATACATGAATGGGGATGGAGTTTTCAGTTAGTCTGTTGGTCGTAGGGTAGGTTAGATGGCCATGGGAGAAGTTGGTCGCGACGCGGAGTGGTGGGTGGGTCACCATATGAAGGTCATCCAAATAAGTAGGGTCGACGCTGTGTAGGGTTTCAATGGGAGGGTGTGGTCACAAAATGGTTAGGGATTCCTCCCCTCTTCAATCTATTTTTTCTCTTATTAAATAATAATAATAATAATATAAAATAGATGATATCAACAATAAAAAATAAAGGAAAATATTTATAGTAATAATATTAATATTACCAGTACTTATAATAATATTTACATCCTCAACACTGATAATAATAATAATATTATTATTATTATCATTAAAAATATACATTAAGTTTTTATAACCCTGTTCTTATTTTATTTTATTATCATTTTATTACCCATTATTATTTTTTATTCCCTTTTGTTTTTTTATTTCAAAAACAGGGTAGGTATAATGATCTTAAAAAAATTCCATTCTCTTGAGCTCGAGGACTCTAACCCAAAAACATGCATTTTTCTCAACAAGACACAAAACTTTTAATCATTGGCCCACTTAAAACCCCAAAATATATTGTCAAACTAGGAAATTATGACATAATATATATTCAAAAACTTACGGTGTGACATAATGGGTCTTTTCCGTCTATAGTGTGAAACTGATATGTCATGACCCATCCTAGTGGGGCGAATATCGAGACTCTATATTACCACAATAATAGGAAGAGTTCTGGTGACTAGTGGAGAGTAGTTATATTACTAATATGGGAGGCCTTTTTTAAGGAACATCCACACACACATCTCCAACCCCATACAATGCTAAAATATAAAACAACTGATTAACCATGTATTCATCCATTTAAATCCCACAACCAGTGTATAAAAATAAGTAATATAGAGTAAGTTGGAACAAATACAATCCCACTTCAATGATTCTGAAAACAAGGCCAACCAAAAATTTAATATGGTGACTTCTCTCAAGAAAACTATAGGAACGCTTCTTGGTCATTCCATCTGGATAAGAACAACATAATCCTGGTCTCTATAGGATATAAAAAAATCTTGACAATCTACACAAGACATAACATGTTTGGTAAAATCCCTTTCAAACTTGATTATATTAATACACGATAGGACACAATGAAACCATAAATTCCTCTATATAAAGAATAAAAATCTTTTATAAACATGTATATATTTAAAAAACATATATCAAGAATAACTAGATATACTAAAAAATTACACATAGTCTATATTTTAATTAATTATTATAGTAATGTCCTTGGATTCATGCTCAAGGGTTGCATATAACACTTATCCTAGAGAACACACTGTGCAATTAAAAAAGATAGATTACGTCCATCCAAAAGAAAACCATTGTTATGTTTTTTCATACGATGTATAGTGCAGATGTTTGATGTGATATAATAAATAAATGAATAAAAAACCCATATCCATGGAGAATACTGGAAACCAATCCATAATAAGATGCTATGTAGTATATAGGTACTAAAATATTATTCTTCATTATGATACTATGAAGACCACTTTGGTCAAGATGAAAATATAGAGTCACAAACCAATCATCACATCGGGATTCCAATACATTTATCAACATAGTAGTAATAATGGTATCTGTAACACCCCAAGAATTTATAAATAGATTTAATATAGAATTCATGAAACACTGAGACTCAAAAAAGGACACTTTGTTATAACCTAACCATGTAAACATATTTTTTCCACCTCTGTGATTTGAATTTTGAAAAACTGACATACACAGTTGTGTTCAATGAGATATTTACAGTCTGATAAGACAATCATAATTTTCGATGAACAGTAACATACCCTTGTGAATAGTATCATACCCTTATTAATTTTAATGAATAGTAAATTGTCCAAATAAAATATAATCCTCACCCATGAAAGTATAAATACAATTTATAAATCATATAATTGAATAAAACGATTATAGTATAATTGTTGATATTTTTTAATGTCATAAATATTTTAGTTAAAATTTAATGATGAATTTAACATTATAAAATTTAAATGTATTGTCATAAAATTTATTCAAAAGTTATTACTTTGTTGTCTTATAGTTATAGGATAATTTAATGGGACGCAGATTAATTTATGAAGTTGTTATAAAATGAGTAATAGTTTTAGAGTAGTTTTTTTGGAATATATTATTATTTTATTTAGAATTTAAATTTAAATTTTTTATAAAATTAATTAAAAAAAATCTAGTTCATTTTTGAATTGTACATGTTGAAAAACAGATGTGCATATTTTTTGGAATTTTTTTTAAATTCCTGAATTTTTTATTTATAGAGAAATACAATAATATTAAGAATATACAAATTATCTGTTAAGTACACTATATCTGACATAATGGGTGATTTAATGTAACACCCCAAGTAAGTAACAAATAATAGCTTTTCATATCTATATCTATTTAGGAATTAGATTTTTTTAGAGTCCTAAAATGAGAATTAAACCAAACATAAGAATAGAATACTCTAATATTTTTTTAAAAGATTGTTTTACTGCCTTTTGATGGAAAAATTTTTTAAATCTAACTTTTGACAATTTTATAAGCTCTATATGTCAAAATAAACTTATTCATTAGAATTAGAACATTTAATTTTACATTGGATAAATTTTTGTTTTTTTTCTGACAATGTTCATTTTTTAATGAATAGTGAAAAATACTGCATTTTAATTCAAAAAATTCTTTTTCATCTAATTTAATTATATGGATATATTATCTTTTTAATTGGATTTAAGGTGTAATTAGAATATATATTTTCCATTTAATACAATGTTTGTCATTAGAAATAATTTTATTTTGAAAGTGGATTTAAACAACTGTCAATCTTTTGATAGATATTGTTTCTTAAAAACAAGCTATTTGTTTTGACAATGTGAATTATTTTTAAATTAATTACTACAATTCCTGTGATTGGAATTTGGTAAAATGTATTATATATTTGGAATCATATGGTCTAAATTATTTAATTAAGACTCTTTTTTTGGACATTTTGAATAGAAACAACAGTAATTATCTTTAATTATAGCGATTAATTAGTAATTGAGTAGTTAAGGGTAACAAACTAATATCATAATAATATAAAATGACCCCAACATGTGTCCAAATCCACTTCATTGAGTCTTGTTCGACCCTGGTAAGCATTTTTTCGAACGTGAGGGCCCATGGAGTCACATGGGTGAGAGAGTGACATTTATGGTATTATTTTTAAAAAGAAGAGAAATATAACAAAGGTTTGTATATCCTAAGTATAACAATTTTAATATTGTTTACATATATGATATCTTAAACTAAAAATATTCATTGGAAAGCTAAAAATATTTCCTACATCATTCTTTTTTTATATATTTTTTTCCATAAATAAAGAGATTTATTTATTACACCATGATGATGCATTGATTACCTCATTAATGAACAATTAAAATAAAATGAAACGTTAAGGTAAAATATAAAAAGTACAATTCCAGAAAACCTATTGGATGGGTATATTTCGAACCCATATCACCTTATCCCCAAAATATATCATATTTTGACTTATAAAATTTGGAAATCATTATACAGTAAAGTATCATTTAACGACTTTCCAAAAGATAGCCCCTCCCTCTTAAAAAGTCCCCCACCAATACCACATTACCCACAAATCTCAAGCCCTTGTATCCTCCAAACTCTACTCCTATTATCTATCCACATCCATCTCTTACTCCTAGAATCCTCATTTTGGGAAAAAGTATTTCCAAGGAAGCCTTTGGCTCAAATCAAAAAAGAGTTACCCGATTTTGAAGTAATGTATTCTCTCGAGTTTCTTCCTTTTAATTTCTTTTTTTCACTCACCACTATCTTCTTATTATTTGATTCCATAATAACACCAGTACAATAAATATAATATTAGGTTGTTATGATAAGAATTATACCTACCCAAACATAGACCTCTATCTAGTGGTTAAAGAACACACTATTTCTGTGGGTGGCGAATTACTATCTCACAAAACGATGATTATTCAATCTTCTTTTAACACCTTTCATGGTTGCCATGATGATGTCATGGTATTTATATGTGATTTATATGATATTAATTTTTTCTATATGCTTCTGATTTTTATTTTTAAATCATATCTTTATGCTTTTCATGTTGTGAAACTGCGATAATTTCAACTGAGGAAGTGTGGACTACCGCCCACTCAAGTGGTGTGACTCATTCATGAAAAACAGGGAATTAATAAATAATTTAATTAATGAACATATTCTACCTATATCAAATATATATTATACTATAATTATATTATATATATACCTTATTTATTTTTAATTTCTTTAATATGACAGTGAAATGAAAGTAGCGTTCATGCGTACGTACGGCCTACCGTATCCATTAACGGTGCATTCCATTTTTTATATAAAAATGTTTTGTAGTAGTAAAAAAGAATATATAATAGATATATATGATATTTAAATCATTAATACCATTCTGGAGATGATGTACTTCTAACTACATCGGAAATTCTTTTCAATCAAGTTCATTTTTGACTCGTGTACTGAACATCGACAAAATGTATGATATGAACTCCCATAATTAACAAATTATTATAACATGATGATATTTGATATGAATTGAATAATAAAAATTAATGTAAGTCCTTATGAATTATATATTGACCTAAGTTTATTATTCTTGAATATAAATAATGAACTAGAACAAGTCGGACATGAGGTATGAGATTTAGTCGCAATCTCCTTTCATTAATGCATACTTTAATTTTCATACGGACTCCATTAATTAGTTGTGACAGAAATCCTTTTTACATTTAATTTCATTCAAAAGGAATATTTTTAGATGAGTCATTTTACTAAACGATAAAAGGAGTTTTTTTGTCTTACATATGCAGCGACAATGACTTTTGTGCCACCGTGACCATTATTTGAGTTTCAGCTTCCTCTAGAAGACATAACATTTTTTAAATGAAAAATATATACCATGTTTTACTTTTCATTTATTTTGTTATTTAAAATGGTTTTTATAATGTTTTGATTATATCAATGTGTTTTATTGATATCTTGAGATCGAAATATGGAAATTTTATGTTTTCTTTATGCATGTTTTATGTGATAAAATTATTTTATGGTTCTTGGGAATTGTTTATGATGTCTGGTGGTTACATGATAAACTAAGGTGGATGAGCACAAGATAGCTCTCAAATGGATTGGGTAATGCGAAGGAGTTAAATTATAAGGATTATCAGAAGATATTTCGGGAATATACTGAGATGGGTATTCCAAACGTAACCATGAGGGTTACTCCATATGTAAGAATGTTACGAATGACTCATGTTACCCTTATGTCTTATGATTTCTATGATTTATTCATAAATCATATGATTTCATGAGGTATGTTAAAGTGATTATGTTTTATGAGTAATGTGTGATTTCATTGATTCTTATGTATACATGGACTAATGTTTTATTTCCGTATTTTTATATCCATTACTGAGCTTTTTATGCTCATCCCTAGTTTTTGAAATGTTTTTCACATGTCAAGGGAAAAGTATATGATGTGATGATAATGTTGAGGAAGTTTCAAGAAAGAAACCTTGTTTTTTTAAATATGTTTCCTTTGGTGGAAAAAATGAATACTTTCTTTGATATAACAACCTTGTTTATATGTGGAATGTAATGCATGACTTATGATCTAATTCTCTAAAAATATAATCCTGAAAATATACTCAATGTGAATTCATAAAATAACACAAGAATAACTAATGTTTAAGTATGAGGGCTTATAGTATGTATTAGAGGTCAGTTTAGACAACATTATGAGTTAGAATTATATTAAATGATTATCCATAAATATTTTTTTTTCTGATTATGGTCAAATTGAAATGATATAGCATTGGAAGATTACTGTGTTGCTTCATCTAATACATGTTTATTCAGAATGGATTACCACATAGAAAATAGGAAATTAGTACTAGGAAGGCATACAGAAAGAAATTACCTTCCAAATTTTCATCTTGATATGGTAGGAATTTGAACTGAACAGTTTGTGGCATTAATGGCATAGGTGAATCAAGCGATAAATGGTGGTGGTATCCACGCCTGAGATCAGCCAGATCAATCACAGCGGAACATGTCAGTGTTGTAACATTTCATGAGGCTACATCGCCATTAATTTAGAGTATTATCAGACCATGTACTAGCTGAAAGGTGGATTAATGAATTGGAGAAGATTTTTGATTTCATGGGTTTTTCAGATAATCAAAAGGATAGTCTTGTTGTTTATCATTTGGAGGGTAAATAAGATCAGTTGTGGTCGATGGATAAAAAGGCCAGGCACGCTGATGAGATTGATTCTCTTGAATGGGATGAATTCAAAGGTATGTTTCTTGAGAAATATTTTCCTAAGGTTGCTCGACTTAGGATGGAAAGAAAATTCATAGAATTGATGAAAGATGATGACTCAATGTCTTTTTATGAAGAAAAGTTCACTCGATTGGAAAGGTATTCGCAAAATTTTATCAGAGACCATGATTGTAAAATCAATCTTTTTTACTCAGGATTAAAGCCAAAATATCAAAGGGCATTAGCTTCTCATGAGTTCCAAAGTTATAAAAAGCATGTTTGATGTGATGAGAAGGTGGAAATGGAGTTTTCCGATGATCAAGTTTTCTAGGACAACAAATAGAAGAAAATACTTAGGTGGCATGAGAAAGGGAATATTCCTTCAAACATGTTTGATGGTAAGAAAACTAAGTTTGTAGTTTGTGATAAATGTTGTAAAAAGCATGCTATGGAATGTATTTTGAATTCTAGAAAGTGCTTTTGATGTGGTAAGATAGAACATAGGTCTCTTGATTGCACGTTAAAATATCAGGGTAATGGAAAGATCAAATTTGATATACACTTAGTGAAATGATTCAAGTGCAATGAGATGGGTCATTATGAAAACGAGTGTTCGACAAAGAGCTCGAATGATCAGAAGAAGTCAGACTACACGCAGAAATGTGTGGTGAAATCCTTTGAAACTATTTCAGTAGATGTTGGGCCATCAAATGAAGTGTTATTAGGTACTTTGTTTTTTCAGATTATGTCAATGTGTTGTTTGATTTGGAATCTACACATTCTATCATCTCTAAAATATTGTTTACTAAATTGGTAATTCCATCTCAAGAAATGACTCTTGAACATGTTTTAAAAACACCTAGTGGAAATTTTGAGGCCAAACAATTTATAAGAATCTTCTTATCCTTATCCGTGGAAAAAACCTACTTTCAAACCTTATTGTTTTACCTCTAGTAGAGTTTTATGTTTTCCTGGGTATGGATTGGATCTCTGTTTACCATGCTAAGATTGACGGAAGAGCTAAATAATTTTATTTTAAGAAATACTTTCAATTTGTGTACAAGAATGAACCCATACTGTTGATAAAATATCAAGAGGCTGAGAAACTTGTAAAATATTGAAATGAATGTTACCTTGAACATATTATTGAAAACAAAGGAACCGTTCAGATTAATGATATGCCAGTGGTAAATGAGTATCTAGTTGTTTTTCTTGATGATTTGCGTGGAATAATAACAGATTGGGATGTTGAATTTACTGGGGACTTTGTTCATGATGCTAATCCATTTTCAAAACCCCCTTATCGAATGACTCAAATTGGACTTTTAGAGTTGATGGAGAAATTGAAAGACTTATTAGAGAAAGGTTTCATTCGACCTAGAACATCACCATGGGGTTCTCCTGTATGACCCCAAGATTTTATGAGATCTATTCTTTTCTTTAATATCTTCTATTGTACGCTACACCAATATTATCTTGTGCTATACTCAAGACCGTATTAGCTTTTAGAATAAGTAACACTCTTCTTGGATCGTGTTACACAAAATTTGAAGTTCGTTTGATAGTAGTTATTCTACACAACATTGAGTGTGTATATATATATATATTCAATGTATAAATGAAATATGGTCAGATTATGTTATATGCAACAACAAAGGAGTCTTTCAATACATGCAACCTGGACTTGTCTTACATTACACGCAATCGCGACTTTCCGTGATAGCGTGTGTTGTACGCAATACCGAGTTTCACTAAACAACAATATGTTATTAAAATATTATATGAACTATCCCTTATGAATAATAATACATAGTTTTTTAAATTTTATAAATTTTATCTTTCAAAATGGACTTCATTTTTGGATTCGGAATATAGAAATTAGCCTAGGGTGAATTTTTGTTATTTTTCTGAAAACGTTAAATTTTTGATGAATAGTGAAAACACTGGCTTACTATTTAAAAACTGACTTTTAATTTAAATAAATATTTATTTTATTTAAATTTATTTTAGTTCAAATTTGATACATAATACCTATATACGTTCAATGTAATTCATTTGAGTCGTTTTATAATAATTTTAGATATATAAAAATTTTATTGAACTTTTCACTGTCTTTTACCCACCTCCTAGAAGAATATTAAAATTTACATAAAACTTAATTTTATGGCTTTTGTGAGTGGAATTTCGAAATTCCAAGAGACTCGGTTAATATCAAGGAGTAAAATGTCGTTCAATAAGATAAAAATAATTTATGGTGAATAGTAACTTTTTACTTTAATTTACCACGGTTAAAAATAAATAGGGTAATTACGGATAAAAATGATATTATTATTATCCAAACACATGTCCTAAATCTATTGGATAAGTTTATTTAGAACAAAAACAACCTTAGGAATAAAATATTTCCCTTTATGTCCACTTGTATTAGATTAGGACACTTATTATTATTTTATTTAAAGAAGAGTTAAAATAGTTAAAATCAATGTTTAATAACTAGAAAATTTTTAATATAGGGATATACATAAGATAAATTCGACTATAAATATTCATTAGAAAGAAAAAAATATTTCTTACATAATGGTATTTTGTTTATGATTTTTAGACATTAAATAATTTAATTTATTTATGACACAATGATGATATAGTAATTACCTTATTGATGAAATATTAACATAATTGATGTTATAAATACCCAAATAAATATAATTTGAGACTTCTTATGAATTCAACGTATTTTATAGGTTAATATGAAATGTTTGTATTGATTAAATTAACTTTTTTTGAACCAATCATGTTTTTATTATTTTCACAAAAATCAATTTTCAAATAGTGTAAAAAATTGACATAAAATTGTTTTTAAAACAAATATTATATTATTAATTTTTATTATATTCCTAAAATTATTAGGTTAGCCAAATGACTTATATAAGGATATATATTAATAATTAACCACTTGGTGTTCTTTTGTCTTGTTATAGTATGTTTATTAACAATATTTTGTATGAAGACAAGAAAACACGGTAAAAGTTAAATTATTTAACGTAGAGTTATATCTAAATTATAAGGTTACAATAGTAACCTAAACTTTTCTTAATTCTATTTGTTGAGAGGATTTCAACCCATTCACACCTTTGATTCGAAATAAATCAATTTTGAGCTATTAAAAACTGAGTATGACTTTATTATAAAATAATATTTTGAGTTTTCCTAAGGTACCCCTCCCCTCCCTTATAAAAAGGGCACACCTTCCCCCTTCTCTTCACACCCTTTTGAGCCATGAAGCTCAGCCAAACCCTAGAAATTCTTCTTCCCAACCTATTTTTTTATATCATAGAGGTTCTGGTATTCTCAAAAGTCCAACTCTATTGCCTTAAGAAGAAGTTTAAAGAAGGTGTGTCATGGAAGAGGAAGTTCAGGTACATACGAAGCATATCAGACCTAAGCTAAGGGATAATTATTCCAATCTCATTCTGGTCCGAGACTGTCTTATTCATAAGTATTTACTAGGTTTATTGTTATGATCCATGCCCATGTTTTCTAAAAGTGTTTTTATGTATTCTTAATGCCCTTTTTACCCATTTTTAACTTTTACCACATGTTACGAAAGGAATATTTCTTTTGTTTACCATATGAGTAACTTTTTGACATTATCGACAAAAGTATGTAGAAAATATTTTTTAACTTATACATTATGAACATATATTTATGGTTTCATAAAACATTATTTTTATGAATTTTCCTCTACATTATTTCATGATTATTTTAAACAAAATACTTTTCTTTTAAAATTACATGGCATTTTGGGAAAAGGAAATGATTTTAGAGAGGAAAGGATATTTTCCTCAAGAAATCATTTCAAGTGTTTCGTCAAAACTATTTTCCATCTAAGATGACATTATTTCATATGCGTATGTTTCAAGTATAATGACTATATGATTTATATGGTTTCACTTTTCTTATGATTAAAATATATCCATTTGTTTTATATGGATTATGTTATGATGGGATGATGTTTATGAAACCTATTTTATTCATTGGGTTATGATTAATGATTTATGTTTCTGTTGAGGAACGCGTAAGAATGATTTAATTTGAAGATCGGTGGGAACTATATCTCCATAAAATGCATTGGGTAAAGATTTATATCTCATGAGATAGACATGGCTGGAATGGTAAGTTAATATGGTTCAGTGTTACAGGACTGAAACAAGGAGTGAACTCGATTCAGAAAGGGACTTTGTCCACTAAGATGGTCTTGGCAGAAATGTCTTGGATACTATGGAAATAATATCATGTGCATAATGGTTTTTCCACAATTACATGTTTTATTCCGATTCTATTTTATCATGATTTATGGTCTATCATGATATATGTCTTACGTACTGCCATGTTTTATTTCATTGCTCAATATTTTGATGTTTAAACATTATGTTCATGTTTTTAAGTTAAAATGAATAATAGATTATTTATTTTATCCATGCTTACCCTTAATGAGAATTTGAGATCACCCTTTATATGTTTTCTTTTCCTCGGGATACAAAGACAGGTTTTAGGTAAAAAAAGGGAAGATCTTTATGGGATATGTTGATGATCTTTCACCAAGAATAGAAGATTATTTTTCCGAGCTTCCAAAGACACTAAACTATTATAGAACTTGTGTGTTTTATTTTTATTATGTATTAAGTATTCCGAAGAAGTAATTTAATCTCTAGGTATGTCAACATTGGGTCTCTACAGTTGGTATCAGAGGAAATGTTTATTTAACCATTGGAAACTAGGATGCGAAATATTTAGTGAAATCCCTAGAGATATTTCTAAGGTATGTCAAGGGATGTCTCTAAAGATAAGTATCTATATAGTTTAGAGTCCTAGAATTATGTTGACGATCATGAATAACCTAGGGTGAACATAAGGTGTCATGGATTAAAAAGGTTTTTTGATATGTTAGACATCCTATAAGTGATTTTTTATGATTATGTGGTTTCTCATTATTTTAACTGTTTCTTACACTATGGTTTCTGGTCTTAGTCAATGGAGGGAACGAGAAGAAATTCAGTTAACATTGATTCAAATGGACAAATTCGTGACTATGATAAAAAAAAATTATGTAACACATTGAGAGAAAGATATTGTGATTATTCCGAATCATTCATCTCAATATATGATTAACAAGATGAACATTAATTGTATTCCTAAGTCATCAAATAAGAGGAAGATGGAATTTTATTCTTTTTTGTATGGTGAGGAGAATAGAGAAAAGAAGATTGATATTTATAAATAAGGGAAGAAGAACCTTGAGGAATACCTCAAATGGAATGGATGATGTTATCTATGTGGAGAAATGGGTCATAGAGTGACAGACTATTATGGAGTCCAATTTCATATCTATAGAGAACATGATCATTACCCAACTCAATGCCCTAACCTAAGAAGTTTCTTCAAAATCGAGGAAGGACCAATTCCATACCAATCATTTAAGAGGATTGATTAAAGGGATTATTTATTGGAATTAAATAATAATGTTGTTTAGGTACTTTTATAGTATATTGAAATATCTGTGTATTGGTCCATCGTGGTTTTCTATAATAATATGGTACCGGTAACCATGAAAAGTGATTGAAATATTTTTGGAAAGGAGATGATATGTGCATAATGAAGGGATAAAGAAAAAAAGTAAAATGAGATAATGAATGATATTAGGAAAAAGTGATATCATGGTTTGAGTATATAGAAATTTTGGGGCTTTGTTATGTGGAAAAAGTTACCTTTTGACAGCATTCATGTCTTCACTATGGTTCTATGGTAATTCATGTTGCAAGAGAATACAAGACTAAGGTATTCACATGTTTGGAATGGGATATATCATATGCTATATGGGGAATAAATGATGGTATTCACATGAATGGTTAATGACATTTCTAGTAATAATTTTCTTAATACTATGATATTTGATAGATGTATTTTGGATATGCATAAAGATTGGAATGGATTATGTTGGAAATTAGATAGTATTGTTTAAGGCTAGAACTTTTTTCGATATTATTTATGTAATGTTATAATAGTGTAGCTTTATAAAATGGACAACCTACGGGACAAGTGAAAACTGGTCTCGTCGGACAAGGCTGTGGGAATCAAACCCACAACCGAAGTGCGACAGGCCTTTATTTCCTACCACTAGACTATAGGAAGTCCCTCTTTGGTAGAGACTAGTTTTATTATATTAAGCAGAATGATATATGACGTATAAGTCCATTTTATGAACTATATATGATTAATCTCACTATAGATGGAATTATGTATTTTTGATAAATTTTATTTGAGACAGATGGAATGACCCATTATTCTATCACATGATCTACTAACACATCACAAATGACAAATTCTACTTCAATTCATCATGAGATGAATTGGAAATTGTTCAAGGAATGATAAATGGTGAGATTTTACCAAAATAAAGTACGTAATTATTCTAATTCAAATTCAATAACTTTTGGGAAATGATCTTGAATACCAAAAAATGTTGTCTAGTGCCCTAATATCCGATGAATCCGATGGTACCTTAGATCATTAAAAATTTATTGCTTTCTGATTGTTGGCTTTTTCATAGCCATGTTTTCTACCAATCTCCATTAGAACATGATTGTTAGATTCCTCTTGCATATCCATATTTTCACCTATGTTATCCTATGGGGAAACCCAGTGATTAGTTAATTTGGGTAATTGATACGTTTCATACATTAGTTTTTAATGATAATTTTGGGTATTCCTTTTTACAATGTGGGATTCTATGAAAGAAACTCTCATGTAATAAACCATTTATAACCCCAACGAATTTCAAAGGCTAAATTCATTTTAAGGGAGGTAGAATGTAACACCCCATGATTTTATGAGATTTATTCTATTGTTTCATATCTTCTGTTGTATGCTACACCAAGATTATCGTCCACTATACACAAGACCGTAATATCTTGCAGTATATACAACACTATTCTTGGATTGTGTTACACACACTTTCATGTTTGTCATATATTAGTTATTCTACGCAACTTTGAGTGGGTATATATATATATATTCAATGTATAAATGAAATATGGTTGGATTCAGTTATATGCAACAACAAAGGAGTATTTCACTACACGCAACCCTAACTTGGCTTACATTACATGAAATCACCACCTTCCACGATAGCGTGTCTTGTACGAAATACCGAGTTTCACTAAACAACAGTGTTTTATTAAAATATTCTATAAACTAGCCATTATTAATAGTAATAACCAGTTTTTGAAATTTTATAAATTTTATCAATCAAAATAGACTTCATTTTTGGATTCGTAATATCAAAATTATCCTAGGGTTATTTATTGGAATTTTTTTGAAAACTATCAATTCTTGATGAATAGTGAAAAAACTGGGCTACTATTTAAAAACCTAATTTTTATTTAAAAAATTATTTATTTTATTTCAAAATTGATACATAATACCTATATAAGTTCAATTTAATTCATTCTAGTCATTTTATAATAATTTTATATATATATAAACTTTATTGATCTTTTCACCGTCTTTTACAGACCTCCTATAAGAATATGAAAACTTACATAAATATTAATTTTACCACTTCTGTGAGTGGAATTTCAAAAATCTGAGAGACATGGTTAATATCAAAGAGTAAAATCTGGTTCAATAAGATAAAAATAATTTTTGGTGAATAATAACTTTTTACTTTGATTTACCACGGTTAAAATTAAATAAGGTAATTATGGGTAAAAATGATATTATTATTACCCTAACACATGTCCTAATTCTATTGGATAAGTTTAATTCAACCAAAAACAACCATATGAATAAAATATTTCCCTTTATGTTCACTTGGATTAGATTTGGATACTTATTATTATTTTATTTAAAGAAGTGTTAAAATAGTTAAAATCAATGTTTAATAACTAAAACATTTTTAAAATAAGGCTATACATAAGATAAATTAGACTATAAATATTCATTAGAAAGCTGATAATATTTCATAGATAATGGTATTTTATTTATAATTTTTAGACATTATGTAATTTAATTTATTTATTACACAATGATGATGTAGGAATTACTTTATTAATGAAATATTAACATAATTTATGTTATAAATACCCAAATAAATATAAATTGAGACTTTTTATGAATTAAACTAATTTTATAGGTTAATATGACATGTTAGTATTGATTAAATTAACTTTTTTATAACTAATAATTTTGTTATTATTTTCACAAAAATCCATTATCAAATAGTGTTACAATTGACATAAAATAGTTTTTAAAACAAATATTATATTATTAATTGTTATTATATTCCTAAAAATCTATGGTTCGACCAAATGACTTAGATAAGGATATATATATTATTAATTAACCACTTGTGGTTTGTTTGGCTTGTTATAGTATTTTTATTAACTATATAGTGTTAGAAAACAAGAAGACACAGTAAAAGTTAAATTATTTAATTTAGAGTTAAATTTAAATTATAAGGTTAAAATAGTAACCTAAACATGAATAAATTCTAATTTTTGAGAGTATTGTGACCCATACCAACATTAAATTCAATATAAATCAATTTTCAGCTATTAAAAGCCGAATATGACTTTATTATAAAATAATATTTTATGTTTTCCTAAGGTGCCCCTCTCATCCCTTATAAAAAAGGAACCCCTTCCCTCTTCTCTTCAAACCTTGTTGAGCCTTGAAGCTCTGCCAACCCCTACCAATTCCTCTTCTTAACCTCTCTAGTTATAATATAGAGGTTCTGGTCTTCTAAAAAGACCAACTGTAGTTCCCTAAGAAAAATTTTAATGATGGTGCGTCGAGGAAGCGGAGGTTCAGATACGTACAAAGCATATCAGACCTAAGGTAAGGGATAATTATTCCAATATCGTTATTATCCGAGATTGTTTATTCATACGTATTTACTAGGGTTATTGTTATCATCCTTCTCCAGGTTTTCTAAAAGTGATTTTATGTAAGATTAAAGTCCTTTTTACCCATTTTTGACTTTTACCACATGTTATGAGAGGAATAATTCTTTTGTTTACCATATGAAGAACTTTTTGAATTTTCCTAAAAGTGCAAGAGGATAATATTTTTTAACATATACGGCATGAATGACCTTTTACGTTTTCATAAATAATTATTTTCATGAAGCTTACTCCACAAGATTTTAATGATTATTTTAACCAAAATCCTTTTCTTTTAAAATTGCATGGCATTTTGTTAAAAGAAAATGATTTTGATAAAGAAAGGATATTTTTCTCAAGAATTCATTTCAATTGTTTTGTCAAAACTATTTTCCATATATAATGACATTATTTCATATGTGTATGTTTCTAGTATAATGTCTCTATGATTTATATGGTTTCTCTTTTCTTATGATTCAAATATATCCATTTGATTTATATGGATTATGTTATGATGGGATAATGTTTATGAAACCCATTTTTTTCTTTGGTTTATTATGAATGAATTATGTTTATGTTGAGAAACACATAATAATGATTTCATTATGAGATGACTAGGACCTATATCTCCCTCCAATGCATTGGGTAAAGATTAATAACTCATGGGATAGACATGGATGGAACTGTATGTTAATCTGGTCCAGTGTTACAGGACGGAAACAAGGAGTTAACTCGATTCAGAAAGGGATATTGTCCACTAAAATTGTCTTGGCAGTAATGCCTTGGCTAATATGGAAATAATATCATGTGATTAATAGTTTTCCAAAATTAAATGTTTTATTCTGATGTTATTTTATCATGATTTATGTTCTATTAAGGTATATTCCATACGTACTGCCAGGTTTTATTTCATTGCTCAAGATTTTGATGTATAAACATTATGTTCATGTTTTTATGTTCAAATGTATATGGTTTGTTTTATTTTCTCCATGCTTACCCTTACAGAGCATTTGAGCTCACCCTTTATATGTTTTCGTTTCCCCATGAAATAAAGACATGTTTTAGGTAAAAAAGGAAGATCTTTATGGGACATGTTGGTGATCTTTAACCAATATTAGAAGATTATTTTTATGAGTTTCCAAAGACAAAAAAAAATATTATGGTCCTTGTTTGTATTCTTTTTATTATGTTTTATGTATTCCGCAAAAGTAATGTAATGTCTATGAAAGTAAAGATTGGGTGTCTAAAGCTCATGTATTACTTGTTAAAAAGAAATATGGTTTAAGGATACATTTCATTGACTATAGAGCCTTGAATAACATCACTGTTAAGATCAAATATCATATGCCTCATATCAATGATTTTTTTGATCACCTCTAGGGAGCTTAGTATATTTCATTGATTGACTTGAGATCGGTGTACCATCAGTTGAAGGTAAAAGAATCAGAAATTCCAAAGACTGGGTTTCATACAAGATATGGCCATTTTGAATTTGAAGTTATGACTTTTGGGTTATCCATTGAACCTGTTGTATTCATTGACTTTATGAATATAATTTCCCAACAGTTCATGGATAAGTTTGTGGTTATTTTAATTGATGATATATTGGTGTTTTCTAAAATTAAATAGGAGTATGGAAGTCATTTAAGGCTAATATTGTGAACCTTAAAAGAAAATAAATTGTATGGGAAATTCAGAAAGTGTGAGTTTTGGTTGCAACAAATTTCATTCCATAGTCACATTATTTCTAAATATGGAATAACAGTTGATCCTTCAAAAATAATGGTTGTTGAAGAATGGAAAATAAAAACAAATGTGACTGAGATTTGTAGTTTTCTTGGTTTGGCAGGCTATTACAGAAGGTTTGTTAAAAACTTTTCCCGGTTTTCTAGCCTAATGACTAAGCTAACTCGAAATGGTGTTAAGTGTATCTGGACAAAAGAATGTGATGATTTTTTTTCTGAAATTGAAAAAACGATTGCTGAATGATCCTGTATTGGCACTACCTTCCATGAATGGTGATAATGTTATCTACATTGATTCTTCATTGAAAGTACATGGTTGCGTCCTAATGCAGAATGATCAGGTAATTTCTTAGGCTTCATGTCAGATGAAAACTCACGAGATAAATTACCCTACACATGATTTGGAATTAGCTACAGTTGTTTTTTCTTTAAAAATTTGGCGGCATCATTTGTATGGTGTAAAGAGTGAAATATATACAGATCAAAAAAATTAAAAGTATATATTCACTAAGAAATAATTGAACATGAGACAGAGGAGATGGGTAGAGTTAATCAAAGATTATGATTGCACGATTCACTACCACCCAGGAAAAGAAAATAAAGAGGCAGAATATTTGAGTCCAAAAATTAATGCTTCATTAAACATGTTACATTTAGAACGTGATCCTTTGGTTAATTATTTGATGAATTTTGGTGTGGAAGTTGTCGGTGCAAGAAATTCATCTGTTTTGTTTCAGGTATCAGTGAAATCATCTCTATGAGGTAGAATTATGCAAGCATAGAAGTAAGACAGTGAGTTGTGGAAAAAGGTAGAGCTAGTTCATATGGTTATGTTACCTAAATTCAACATTGATAATGATTGTCTTTTGAGATATGGGAGGATATTGCGTGTTCCTTGTGATTCACAGTTCAAGAAAGAGTTATTATGTGAAGCTCATAGTTCTTATTTTTCAGTTCATCCAGGCAGTACTAATATGTACAAAGATCTTTGAGAGTATTACTGGTGGGATGGAATGAAAAGAGATATTACTGATTTTACAATGAAGTGTTTGACTTGTCAATAGGTTAAAGCAGAGCGGCAGTTACCGAAAGGGAAGCATCAGCCATTACCAGTTCCAGAGTGGAAATGAGAGAATATATACCCATGGACTTCATTGTGGGATTATTGAAGACACCTCGAGGTAATAATGCAATATGAGTTATTATTGATCTTTTGAATAATCTGGTCATTTCCTTGATATACAAGATACTTTTTCACTAGATCAACTTTCTCGATTGTGTCTTAAAGAGATTTTCAAATTACACAGATTTCCCCTCCCCCCTGTATATGATCATGATCCCTGGTTTACTTCTATATTTTGGAATGGCCTTCAGAAGTCATTGGGTACTGGATTAAATTTTTGTACAACTTTTCATCCTCAATCAGATGGGCAGTTATAATGAACAATTCAGACCATTGAGGTTATGCTATGTCTTTGTTTGATGAATTATCAAGGAGTTTGGGACCAACATCTTTCATTGGTTGAGTTTTCTTATAATAAAAAATTTTCATTCCAGTATACAGATGACACCATTTGAGGCATTATATGGGAAGCGGTGTTGAACTCTATCTTTTTGGGATAAAGTAGGTGAAAGAAAGATGATGGGAACAAAATTGGTAGAAGAGATGGTAGAAAAAGTATAGCATATACAAAATCGAATGAGAATAACTCATAGTAGGTTGAAAGGTTATGCAGAAAACAGGAGGAAGGATCTATCTTTTGAGGTAGGTGATCATGTCTTCCTCAATGTTTCATCTTGGAAAATTGTGATGAGAATTGGCAAGAAAGCAAAGCTAAATCTAGGGTTCATTGGACCATATAAAATTCTGGAAAGAGTTGCATCAGTTTCATACAGAGTGTCTTTACCTCCGATTTTATCTAAGGTACATAATGTTTTTCATATTTCAATGTTAAGGATGTACCTGCCTGATACATCTCATGTTTTGAGTCCAGAGGTAGTTCAGCTTGAAGATAATCTATCATATGAAGAACAACCTATCCATATTCATGACCACAGGGAGAATTTTTTGTGGAATAAGGTGATTCATCTTGTAATGATTCTATGAAAAAACCATATAGTTGAAGAGGCAAAATGGGAATCTGAAAATTCAATGACAGATAAATACCCCCACTTATTCGTTAAGTAAATATATTGTGGGGATGCAATATCCTAGAGGGGGAATGATGTAACATCACAAGTATGTAAAAAATAATATATTTTTAAATCTATGTCTATTTATGAATTAGATAGTGTTTTAGAGGCCTAAAATGAGAATAAATTCAATCGTAATCATATAATACTGTAATATTTTTTTTAAAGATTGTTTTACAGGCTTTTGATGGAAAACAATTTTTAAATCCAAATTTAGACAATTTTATATGTTTTATTTGTAAAAATAAGCTTATTATTTAGAATTGGGACATTGAAATTTACATTGGAAATTTTTTTGTTATTTTTCTAACAATTTTCATTTTGAATGAATAGTGAAAAATAGTGCATTTTACTTCAAAACTGCTTTTTCATCTAATTTAATTATATGGTTAAATTATCTTATAAATTGGTTTTAAAGTTTAATTAGAATATATTTTTACGATTTAATCTAATGGTGGTCATTAGAATTAATTTTACATTGAAATTGGACATAATAATTTTCAATATTTTGAAAGATATTGTTTCTTAAAAAGTCGTTATTTGTTTGGAAAATGAGAATTATTTATAAATTAATTACTGCAATTTATGTGTTTGGAATTTGGTAAAATTGATTTCATATTTGAATCATATGGTCCAAATTAGGTGATAAATATTCCTTTGTTTTTGGACATTATTAATTGTAATGACGATAATTAATTTTAATTATCTTGATTAATTTGTAATCAAGTAGTTGAGGGTGATATAATAGTATCATAATAATATAAAATGACCCCAAAATGTGTCCAAATACTCTTTTTTGAGTCATGGACGACCATGAGAAGCATTTTACCGAACATTAGGGCCTATGGAGTCACGTGGGTGTGATAGTGACATTTAAGACATTATTTTCATAATGAAGAGAAATATAACAGAGGTTTGTATATCCTAATTAAAAAAAATTTAATTTTGTTTACATATATGATCTCTTAGACTATAAATAGTCATTGGAAGGATAATATGATTTCCACTATCATGGTATTTTTTTTTATTTTTAGACATTAAATAAATAGATTTATTTATGACACCTTGATGATGCAGTGATTACCTCATTAATGAATGGTTTAAATAAAATAAAAAGATAAGGTAACATATAAGACATACACTTATCGAAAACCTATTTTATTAGTGTATTTATAACACTTATCACTTTATCCTAAAAATATATCATTGTGGGACCTTTAAAATTTTAAAATCATTTTATAATAATGTAACATTTCAAGACTTTCCAAAAGTGACCCCCTCCCTCTTATAAAAGCCCCCCACCTCTACCTTATTACCCACACCTCTCAAGCCCTTGGATCATCCAACCTATGCTCTTATTATCTCTCCACATCCTTCTATTACTCCTAGAATCCTTACATGGGACAAAAGTCTTTCTATGGAAGCCTATGGCTCAATCAAAAAGAGTTACCCGATTTAGATGTAATGTTTTCTCTCGAGTTACTTACTTTTATATTCCTTATTAACATACCACTATCATATTATTGTTTGATTCCATAAAAACACCAGTATCCTAAATCTACTATGATTTTTTTATGAAAAGGATTACACCTACACTTACACACAGATTCATCTAATGGTCAAAGAACATACTGTTTCTGTGGGTGGCAAATTACTGCCTCACGAAACGATGATTGTTCAATCTTTTTTAACACCTTTCATGGTGGAAATTATGATGACAATGTATTTATATATGATATATATAGTATTAATTTTTTTTACATTCTTCTGAATTTTATTTTTCAATCCCATCGTTATTCATTTAATGTTGTGGAACTGCGATAATTTCATCTGAGGACGTGTGGACTACTGCCCCCTCAAGTGATGTGACTCGTTCATGCCAAACATTTAATTTATAAAGAATGTAATTAAGGAAAATATGTTACCTATATCCCATATATATTATACTGTATTTATAATATATATATGTCTCATTTAGTATTAATTCCTTTAATATGATAGTGAAATGAATGTAGTGTTCATGCGCACGTACGACATACCGTCTCCATGAATGGTGCTTTTCAATTTTTATCTCGAAATTTTATGGAATAGTATAAAATGAATAAATAATGGATATATATGATATTAAAATCATTAATACCATTCTGGAGATGATGTACTTATAACAATGTGGGAAATATTTTTCAAACAAGTTCATTTTTGACTCATGTACCAAACATCGACAAAACGTATGATATGAACTAATATAGTTAACTAATTATTATAACAGTTTAATATGTGATATGAATTGAATAAAAATCTTTAATATAAGTCCTTAATAAATTATAAATTGACCAATGTTTTTATTCGGGAATATAAAGAACGAACTAGAACATGTCATCATTGAGGTAAGCGACTACGTCTCAGTCTCCATTCGTTGAGGCATACATAAATTTATATAAGACCTTCCTTTATTAGTTGTGTAATAAACCATTTTGAAATTTAATTTCATAATAACAGAATATTTTTACATGAACCATTTTACTAAACAACAAAAGGAATGTTTTTTTCATATGTATGTGGCGAAAATGACTTCTTCGCCTCCATGACCATTATTTGAGTTTCAGCTTCCTCTACAAGCCAAAACGTTTTTTAAATGAAAAATAAATACCATGTTTTAATTTTCTTTTACTTTGGTATTGAATATTTTTTTGATAATTTTTTCATTATACCAATGTGTTGTATTGATATCTTGAAATTGAAATATGGAAATGTTATGTTTTCTTTATGCATGTTTTATATGATACAATTATGTTATGGTTCATAGGAATTGTTTATTAAGTTGGGTGGTTCGTGATAAACTAAGGGCGGGTGGTCCCGAGATAGCTCTCCAATGCATTGGGTAACACGAAGTAGTTAAACTCTAAGGTTTCTCCGAAGTGATTTAGGGAATATACTGTGATGGGAATTCCCAAAGTAACTATGATGGTTACTACCAACGTAATAATGTTATAAATGCCTCAAGTTACCTTTATGACTTATGAATTCTACGACTTATTCTAAAATATTAAGATTTCATGAGGTTTATTAAAGTTATTATGTTTTATGAGTAAAGTATGAGTTCATTTATTCTTATGTGTACATGGACCAATGTTTTCTTTTTATATTTTTATATCCCTTAATGGACTTTTTATTCCATCCCATGTTTTTGAAATTTTTTTCACATGTCAATGGATAAGTACATGATATGATGATAGTGTCGAGTAAGTGTTAAGAACGAAACCATGTTTTATTTTAAATAAGTATTTTGGTGGAAAAAATTAAAACATGATTTGATGTACTCACCTTGTTTAAATGTGGAATGTAATGCATGATTTATGATCTAATTCTCTAATACTCTAAACCTGAAAAGATCCTCACTGTGAATTCATGAAATAACCCATGATTAATTAATGTTTAAGTCAAGGGCCTTATATTTAAGGCCACTTGGTTCGAACTCAAATTCACTTATTACTATTAGTGGTCACAGGAAACAACACCATTGGTTTTCTTGAGGGAAATAATAAAATAAAAAGTAAAATATTCAAAATTCACTCATCTCCTCCACTATAACTCACCCGCTAACTCCCTATTAACATCACTCCACTAATGAATTTTTCCCCTTTCATAATATCAGCCAAAATACCCTTCCATAGTAAATCCCCAAATAATGGAGCTCTTTTTCATTCTAAAATACGAGAACCTATACCCGAAAGAATCTCTCAAGGAAGATTACTTAAAGAGGTAAATTCCTCTATTCATTTCATTTATTTCAAGTTATATTTTTTGTTCTAGGTATTTTAAGTTTTCATACAATATTATTATTTCCATATGATTTTTTACTTATACAATTTATGAGTCTTTTATGAATGGGTGACCCATGTACCCACTCTTTTTAATGTTTTCTAAAACCATGTAGCATAGTCGTTAAGGTGGAGAATTTTCATGTCAAAATCTCTATATTTTTCAATCACTCTTTTTATGCTATTATCATTTAATGTAAATTGGTTTATTCTCATATATGAAATTTCTTATACCGTATAATTTTCATGTAATGAATGAATTATTATATAATATTGTTCTCTCATACTAATATTTTATTATATTTTATGCGATATAGTTAGGCTACCAAATTTTTGTGAGAGATTTCTCAGCTTATCAATTATTTAGAGTTCCTTTATTTTATATTTAATTCCTCATCACCCTCATTAAAATGATAAGATATTAATATTAACTTAAAATAAAGGTAATTTTATTATTCTATTGTAATATTCCTTCATCATCTATCCTTTCCCATTCTTTTATAAGGAAAATGAAAACAGCTTCTGAGATGTGGTAATTTTCAATTTATAATATTGTATTAAATTATGTTAATTAAACCATTATTATCATTGAAAAAGATTATAATATATGTATTATGTATCATATATAGTTCTGGAATCTTTTTTTACATATGTTCTTGATATATAAAGAAAAAAAATTTGGGGTGTCTAGAAACCACAAATTTACCCAAACGGTTATCATTAAATAATTTATATAATGATTCATCTTAACTCTATGTAAATAAATAAAATTAAAAACCCTGGAAGCCTAAAAACGTTCTCTAAAAACATATAACATCAATTATGGACAAAAATACTCATTTTACATGATTTTATGCTCATGTAAATATGTATACCGATATTGATATCAACAGACCTAAACAACGATAATGAACCTCTAGACCCATCAAAAAGACCATGAAAAAATTTAATATGGTTACAATAAATCAATTACATGTATAAGAGGTTATAAAAATATTAATTAATTAATTTAAATAGGTTATCCAAGACACTATGATCATGTGGATAACACCATCAGACTTAAGGTAAGGGTTTCATCATCTCACTTCCAATTTTTTGAGATATTCTGTATTCACTGCTATTACTTGTGTAAGGGGTATGCATACTGACCTTGGATGTTTCATATCAGGAATCTATTTAATATCATTATAATCAATTTACCCTTTTATGATTATTAATTTTTGGGAATACAATTAAATTGATTACAATGTTTTTAGTATTTTCTACAAGATCCTCAATTTTTATTTAGGATGCAATTATTCTCTACTAAACTCAATGAATTTATTACTTATTCTTATGTACTCCCCAGAAATTATGTGGGAATGTTATATATATTTTTACCCTTTAGAATAATTCATTATTTTAAGGGTATTTAAATGTTTAAAAATAATCGTCATTTAATTCTTTCGAAAGGAAAGTCCGATTTAAGGAAACATATAGTATCCTTACCCATTTTTATGTGTACTACAAAATATTTTTTAAGACACCATTATTTTTATAAAATCTCTTATTTTATCGTGAAAAATTATCATGGTTCATTTTTGGGTTTATTAAATCAAACATGCCATTCAAATTTAAAATTCTATTTAATATTTTCCTTAAAATGATCTAAAATGATTTATTTCTAGGGATTATTAAGAAGTATATTTAAATTATTTCACTTCAGCCGGACATCATTTATGCCTCAAATATAATTTAAATTTACTTTATTTTTTATTTTGTTTGGATATACATGTTTAAAATCATAATTCATGTCAAATAAAAATGATTTTCTTAAATAGTTCTTCTTTCAATATTAAAAAGGATTTTTCTCATGTCACATTCACATTTATGAAGTATATACCTTGTCCAAAACTTATTACATTAATGTTGGGAATATAATTACCTTTGTTATATCATATCAAGAGTCTATATATTTTGATGATATTATATGGTATTATTATTTTAATGTTTCTAGGCGGTAAGGGACACATTGGGATGATTAATGATTATTTCCTCAAGAATTTCTCAATGGTCTCATTCAAAAGCATCCTTATTTATGTAAAAATACATTGATGAATATTGTATTTAATAGATTATTATCTATTATAATATCATCTATAATATGTTTTTTATGTTTTTCTGAATAGTTTGACTTTGGATTCCCTATCATGATACAATTCCCCATATTATTTTGAATGGTTTTTGATTATGTTCAATGATTTCGGAAAGTTATTTACATTTCATATGTTAGTTTGAATATGAATGTATTTGTTAATTATGATCACCCATTTCATATGAGGAATGCGTTGGACTTAGAATGTGATGGATGGGGCCTGCTATAGAATCTTGATTCTTTAGTAGGTCTCATGAGAAAAATAGACGTGGACTTAGCTGAGGACTTTTCCAATTTGTTATATGGTTTTTGATGAGGACTTAATCCTTTTTAGATGTCTTGGATGAGGCCCTTGATTTATGTTTTTTAATGTTCGAAATTTTCATTTACCTCGTTATGAAGTTATAAATTAATTTTTCATGTGGTTATTTGAGTTTTAGAATACCTATGATTATGATTTATTATGAAAATGTTTACTCAACTCATATTCATGAAAAATTATGTTTTAGTTTATTTGTAAAAGGAATGTTTTTTTAGTTATTAATCGTGTCTAGTGTTTATTTTTATTATAACTCCCTATGTATTACTTATGTAACACCCCAAGCCTCCACGATATTGTTCTCTTTGAATAATACAATATCATGTGTTGTACGCAACTCTAAGTGCTAACACACCACAACCAATCAAACTTGACGTTATGAATAGTAATACCCACTTAATGAAATTATATAAATTTTATCATTAAAATTGTACATCATTTTTGAATTCGGAATATTGAAATTATACTTGGCTGAATTTTGGGTATTTTTCTGAAAACGTTCAATATTTGAAGAATTGTGAAAAACCCTGAGTTATAGTTTAAAACTAACTTTTCATTTAAATAATTATTTAATTTATTTAAATATGTTTTAAGTCAAAATAGATGCATAATACCTCTATATTTTTAATTTAATTCATTGGATTTATTTAAATTAATTTTAAATAAAAAAAAATTATTTATCTTTTTACCGTCTTTTACCCACATCCTAGGAGTATTTGAAATTTTATATAAAACTTAATTTTACCACTTATGTGAGTTGAATTTCAAAAATAAGTTTGGGTGAAGAGTATCTTTTTTCTATTATTTACCATAGTTAAAAGTAAATCTGTAATTAAGGATAAAAATGGTATTATTATTACCCTAACACATGTCCTAATTTTATTGGATAAATGAAATTCAACCAAATAAACCTTATAAATAAAATATGATACTTTAGGTCCACCTGGATTAGATTAGGGCATTTATTATTATTTAAATCAAAGAAGAGTTAAAAGTGGTAAATTCAAAGTTTAATAACTAAAACATTTTTTATATATGGTGACACATAACATAAATTATACCTTAAATATTCAATAGAAATATAAAACTATTTCCTACATAATTGTATTTTATTTATATTTTCTAAAAATTAAATAATTTATTTTATTATGGCACAGTGATGATGTTGTAATTATCTAATTAATGAAATATTAATTTAGTTGATATTATAAAAATCCAAATAAATGTAATTTGAGAATTTTTATGAATTACACTAAATTGAATGGTTAATATGACATGTTATGGTTGGTTAGATGAATTTTTTTCGAAGTAATAATTCTGTTATAAATTTATCAAAAACAAAATATCAAATAGTGTCATAATTGACATAAAAGAGTTTGTAAAAAAAAATTATATTATTAATTGATATTATTTTTTAAAAAATATAAGGTTCATCCAAAATACTTATTTAATGATTGTTGTTTCATTAATGAACCACTTGAGGTTCTATTGGATGTATATAGTAGGTTTATTAACCATATAATATAAAAATACAAAGAGACATGGTAAATGTCAAACTATTTAACTAAGAGTTAAATCTAAAAGATATAGTTATTATAGTGACCAAAAACTGACTAAAACATATTGTTTGAGTGGTTTTCAACCCATACCCACCATATCCTTTAAATAATTCATTTTGGAGCCATTAGAACCTGAAAATTATTTTATTATAAATAAATATTTCTATCTTTTTCTAAGGTTCCCCCACCCCTCTTATAAGAGGGCACTCCCCATTATCTCTAATTCACACCATCAATGCCATTTGGATTGGCCAAAACCTAGCCAAATACCCACTAAACTGTCCTCTGTTCATCCTATAGGACTTCCTTTAATTAGAAAAACAACCTATAGATCCATTTCAGTCAATCAAAATGAAGAACCCGTAGAAGATGTAAATATGTTATCACCTCTTTCAAGTTCATTTATTCTTCAACTTACCCTTTATTTGTTATTTACATTCTAAATTAAAAACTCAAGTATCTTATATTTATTGTGATGTCATTATAAATATTGTACAACCATTTTTATTCTATCCATCCTTTGAATGGCATGTCACCATAAGTGTGTACGTATGACTTACCGTCTCCACATCATGGTGTAAATGTTATACAATACATTATTATTTGGATGCGCATAATAATGAACTGTAATTGATGTAAATAATAAATATAATATGATAATGATTCATGTATATATGATATAACTTCAAATTTTATGTTATTTTAATAAAAAAGAATGATATTGTCACTTGTGCATACGTACGAATTTCCGTCTCCACGAACACAATGAGATTAATTCCCCATCGTATCCATTCAAGACTAATTTTATTTATATGATTAAAAATAATTTTTAAATACTTAATATCATTCTGAATTTGAATAATAAACATCCTATGCATAACAAACATTACTTACGTAACAAATCATATAAAAGGAATCGAATCATTTAACACCTAAAATGACGACAATACTAAGATATTATTAACAAAGGAATGTTAAAAGATAATATATGATATCATATTACTATATACAATTATTTTATAATTTAATAACAATTATTTCACCATTATACTTGAGGTTAACCCACCCACAAACAAGTATAACAACAAGGTAAGGGTTAATTCTACAATCTCTTCATTATCAGAGGTTGTTTAAACGCAATTTTCTACTGGGACCTCTTTATCTTCCACATCCATGATTCTTTAAAATATATTTCAAAACATTATTACTATTTTATAGACTATATGTTAAAGTCATTTATACCCTTTTTTGAGTTTTATATTTTTTTTATAAAAGAATCATTCTATTTTTTTTCCAAAAAAGGTACTTTATGACTTTTTCAAAAATATTATGGTAAGAATGTTTTTAAAAATTATACGGCAGGCGTGGCTATTTTCCATTATTATAACATCATCGATGCTTCCCTTACAAGAATGTAAGAATATTTTAGAAATAAATGTTTTCTTTTATAATTACATGAAATTTAAATGATTTTAAAATAGAAAGAAATATTTCTATAAAAAAGTTTTGATTTCATTTATGTCAACATCATTTGATGGATTTTAAACTTGTTTGATGTTGATTTATTATGATACAAAACTTCCATATTATATTGAAGGTTTTTTGATATCATTGACTGTGGATGTATTATTTTTACACCATTAATGGTTTATATAAAATTTATTTACATTTCGTACGATAGTTTTAATACAAATTTTTATAGTATGTTTAAACATTTTCATATATGGAATGCAATGGACATAGTAAGTGACAGGTGGAGCCCGCTATAGCTTATCAATGCATCTGTAGGCCTTATGATACAAACTAGTGTCTTGTCCCAATGCATTGAAAAATCTTATTTGTATTCTAGGAATAAGTCCCGAACAATGAGGTTATTAATGTCTGGAATTATTCCTTCCATCATTATGAAAGTGGCTATTGATATTGGATGTGATTATTAGACTAGTAGAATATCCATGTGAGTATGTAAATTGCATTATATTGATTTACATTTTCTATATTATGATGAAATTTATGTTGAAAATGATTTTGATTTAGTTCTATACATTTCCTTAAATGTTTATTCTTATTTATAAAAGTTTCTGTTGTATTGTTCTCCTTACTGAGCATCTGAGCTCACCCCTTTCTATGTTTTAATTTCCCAGGATGCGAGGGAGTATATTATGACTGACCTACAGGAACAGTATATGGGATCTCTGTGTCATCTATTGAATCAATGTTGTTGTAGTTTTCCATTTTATGATGTAATGTTATCCTTATGAATGTATCTAGCACTTCAAAGGCTACAATACTAATTTGTATTTCGAGACTTGATCATCTTTGATTATTACATTGTTATATAATAACGCACCGACTACGGGCTTCTGGGGTCGGGGCATTACAGTTGGTATCAGAATAAGTTTATTACAACCTTCGAAACTAGATTGAGCTAAACTCTTATTAGAGAATATAGACCTAATATAGAATTTGAGAATTAGAATAGAAGAACTTCCTATAATTTTGGTATTGTAGAGATTTTAAGAGTTTTATAAGAAATACATCAGTGTCTAAATAAGAGCACGTACAGGAAGCTCTGGCACATGTGTACATAGGGGTAAAACCCAAAAACATTTCATTGAACTAGACTCGAACGGGAACTGGTGCACGACAACGGGCCTTGTTTCACTTTTGGTTATGACACTCCCAGGGGATATGCATGGGATAATTCTCAATTTCATTACTATCCATTATTAAGGGTTTATGAGTATATACGTTCTCAAATAAAACCTTTTTATGATTATGGAGTATATCGATGAAATGTTACATTCATGTTAAGTGTTTTACAAATTTGGATTTATTTATTGGGATTCATAAACTAATCTAATACATGTCATTGTTTAGAAATAGAATCTAGTGGGAAGAATGGAAATTGTATTAATGCACGCACAACAGGTAGGGAATTTCCTCCTACTTAAGTTAATTTTAGTGGAGCTGGTGATACAACTGGTGCTGATCATATTATTACTATATTGGGACAACTCACTCATGTTATGTATAATAACATTACCCATATGGAACACCGTTATCCGCGGCGTGGAATGTCAATGTTAGATCTCTTCATGAGGCAACAACCACCAACGTTAAATGGGGGTAAAATTCCACTAGTACCTAATCAATGGATAGATTTATTAGGAAAAATATTTCATGACATGGGGAGTAGGGAAATGGAATAGGTTATCATGGCTGTTTACCGACACACTAGAGATGTTGATCAATGGTTGTCATTGATTCAAAACACAATGGAAGATAATGAAGTATCAAATATGGAATGGTGGGGGTTTAAAAAAATCATAGAGAAATACTTTTCTCCTGACCATCATGCGGATATGGAAAGAAAATTTTTGAGTCTGAGGAAAAAGGAGGATGAGAATGTTGCAATGTATGAAGCTAACATTTCAAGATTAGTGACGCATGTTGCAGATTATATACGTAACCCAATAAGTATGGTTGATCATTTCTTTTATGGGTTAAAACCATTTCTCCTTCGAGAAATAGTCCCACAATCCTTCTCATCATACGAAGATATTTTATCATGTCCTGTCAATAAAGAAAAAGAATTTTGAAAGTCATATGAATTTAAATCAAAGCAAGTGAAGAAGAGATATTTTGAACACTCTGAAAATAGAAATAAGGTGTTGATGGGAAATGATGAATATCCATCCTGTAGTAAATGTTGGAAAAAACACCCTAGTAATTTCCTGAATGGAATGGGAGTCTATTATAAGTGTGGTGAAAAAGTCCACCTAGTTCATGATTAAAAGGGGAAGAATGAGGCTATCTATGTTGAATGGTTCAATTATAGACAATGGGTGAATTATGTGAATGAATGTCCTAAGTGTCAGGGGTAAAAACCTCAGAAAAGTCCAAGGAATCAAATCCAAGATTATTCTATCACTACAACTGAGGTTGAAGGTCGGAAAGACATAGTGACAGGTAATTTAATGGTTTCCTCAATATTAGACAATGCTTTATTTGATTCTGGATCATCACATTGTTTCACATCTTCCCCGATTTCTAGGAAAATTAGTTATTTCCAATTTTATTTAACATGGATGTTTTTAGTCAAAACTCATTATTGAAGTATCATTGCAATAATATTTTGTGTATCTGTCTCCATTAGGTCAAATAAATTTTCATTATCTACTGATCTCATAGTCATACCCATGATTGAATTTGATATAATCCTCGGTATGGATTGACTTTGGGACCATGAATCAAAAAATATATTGTAAGAATAAGGAGGTTACTATTTTTGATGATGATGATAAAGAACACCTTATCTTTAGAGAAGAATCTTCACCACCTAATTCTAATCTAGATCCACCACCATTAGCTCAACTAAATTCAATTTTTATGGAGGAATAGAATGAAATAACTGTGGGTGAGGAAAGTAATGTTCAAATAGATGATATACCTATTGTGATTGAATATGTTGATGTGTTTCCAGAAGATTTTCATGG
Source organism: Viscum album (assembly GCA_963277665.1). Classification (NCBI taxonomy): domain Eukaryota; kingdom Viridiplantae; phylum Streptophyta; class Magnoliopsida; order Santalales; family Viscaceae; genus Viscum; species Viscum album. The sequence continues at coordinate 955,610,970 of OY728130.1, read as the reverse complement.
ACATACTCTAGAATAAGAAATTGAGTTTTCCATTGATTTAATTCCAGGACCAAGGACCATATCGAAGACCCCATATAGAATGGCCACTGTGTAATTAGTGTAATCATGAAAAAACTAGAGGAATTGAGTAATAAGGGATTTATTCGTCAAACTATTTCTCTATGTGGAGCCCCTATTCTCTTGGTTATGAAAAAAGATGGATCTTTGAGATAGTGCATTGACTTCAGGGAGATAAATTCCACAAAAATAAATAACAAGTATCCCATACCTTGTATTGATGATTTATTTGACCAACTTCATGGTGCTCAGTACTTTTCAAAGATTGACCTTCGATATGGATATCATCAGTTGTGTGTGAAGAAGGAAGACATTCTGCAAATAGCATTTTATACCAGGTATGGGCATTACGAGTTTATAGTAATGTCTTTTGGATTGGAAAATGCATCCTCTGTCTTCATGGATCTAATGAATAGAGGTTTCTTATAATATCATGATGACTTTGTAGTGGTATTTTTTTATTATATCTTTGTATACACCAAAAGCATTTAAGATCATGAAAATAACTTGAGCATTATTGTGTAGGCTCTAAGAAGACCTGAATTATATGGGATGTTTAGCAAGTATGAATTCTGGATTCAGAAGATATCTTTTCATGGCCATATTGTCTATAAAGATGGAATATTTGTTGATCCTTCTATGACCAAGGCAATCCATGAATGGCCAGCACTAACGAGTATAACCTAGGTTTGCAGTTTTATTGCTTTAACAGGTTATTATCAACGTTTCATCCAGAATTTTGCCCGATTGGCTAACCAATTATCCAAGCTCACCCGTAAAGGGGATAAATTTTTTTGTACAAATGAGTGTGAAGAATGTTTTGAAGAACTGAAGAGAATATTAGTCAATGATCATATATTAACTCTATCATCCGGGAATGATGGGTTTGTTATTTATAGTGATTCCTCAAAGAAAAGACTTGGTTGTGTCCTTATGCAGAATGATAGGGTTATTACCTATGCATCATGACATCTAATAATTAAAGACCAAAACTATCCTATTAATTATCCTGAGTTAGAAGCTATAATATTTTTCTTGATGATATGGAGACATTATCTCTATTGTGAAAAATGTGAGATATATTCTGATCAGAAGACTTTGAAGTATATTTTCCCAAAGAAAGAACTCAACGTGAGGAAAAAGAGATGGCTTGAACTTATCAAGGATTATTATTTCACAATAAACTACAACCCAGAGAAGGAAAATTAGGTGGAAAATGATTCGAGCAGAAATGATCATTGAGTTTGGAACAAGCTGAGAGTTTAAAAGGATCCTATATACACATATCTAGTAAAGATGGATATGGGAATAACCATGGAAGGTGAAAAATCAATATTTTTTCAAATGGTTTCCAAACCACTTTTACATGAAAGGATAAATAATTCTCATATCGATGATGAAGAGTTTCAAAATAAGTTTAATGTTTTAAATGATGGGGGATTTTGTAACATTGTGTATGAAGATGGAATATTGAAATTTGGGAAGATACATTGTGTTCCAAATATAATAGATCTAAAAAGGATATTATTGGATGATACTCATAGTTCCAATTTATCTGTACACATTGGGAACACATAAATGTATAGTGATTTGATGGAACATTTTTTGTTGGACAACATGAAGAGAGAGATCAATGATTCTTTTTCAAGATGTGTGGTTTTTTAAAAAGTAAAAGGTGGAAGACAACAGCCTGGACGATTCATGAAACCTCTTCCCATATTTGAGTGGAAATGGGATGATATCATGATGAACATTTTCATTGGGCTACCAAAGGCTCCTATAAGTAATGATACAATATGGGTCATTGTTGATTGTATTACCAAGTCAGCACATTTTTTGCAATAAGATAACATTTACCACTTGAACATTTAACAAGAATATATATTATTGAAGTTGTAAAACTTCATGGAGTACCACTATTGATTGTTTCTGATCATTATCCCAATTTTACATCAAGATTTTGGAGAATTCTTTATAATTATTTGGATACTGAACTTTGTTTGTGCGCTTCCTACCACCTTCAAAATGATAGTCAATCAAAACGTACTATTCAAACCTTAGAAGATATGATGTGATCGTGGTCACTTGATATTCAAGGTATGTGGGATCAATATTTAACTTTGCTCGAATTTTCATACAAAAGTAGCTTCCATTGATGTATTCAGATGGCACCATATGAAGCATTATATAAAAGAGATGACGCTCACAAACCTGTTGGGATGATGTTGGTGAAAGAAAATTCATAGGCCCATAACATGCTGAGGAAACAATGGAAATGGTAAAGGTAATCCAAACCCACATCAAATTATCTCAATGTAGGTAGAAGATCTATATCGATAACTGAATGAAGGATTTGGTATTTCATGTAGGAGATCATGATTTCTTGAAGATATATCCATGGAAGGGTGTTATATGTTTCGGTAGGAAGGGAAAATTGAGTCCCATGTACATCGGACCTTTCAATATTCTAGAATTAATTGGTGTCGTAGCATACCATTTGGCAATGCCGCCAAGTCACTCTAAAGTTCACAATGTGTTCCACATATCACTGTTGATAAAATACATTAATGAACTATGAGGAATTAGAACTGGAACCTGGTCTGTCTTATTGCGAACAGCCTGTCATGGTTCTTGATACAAGAGAACATGTGTTGAGAAACCGGATGACTCATCAGGTAAAAGTTCTATGGAGAAACCAGAAGATGGTAGAGACAACATGGGAACCTGAGGAACTTATGATGAAGAATCACTCGAGTCTTTTTTCCCAGTAATACTCTAGAAATTTCGAGTAAGAAATTATTTGATGGAGGAGATAGTGTAACACCCCAAGATTTCACTATACGCTTCTCTTTGAATAAAACCATATTGTGTGTTGTATGCCACTTCGAGTTCTAACAAACCACAACCAATCAAACTAGTCATTTTGAAAAGTAATACCAAATTTTTAAAATTTTATACCCTTTATCTTTCAAAATGGAATTAATTTTTAGATTTGGAATATCAAAAGTAGCCTTGGGTGAATTTTTGATATTTTTCTATGTACTTTCAATTTATGATGAATAGTGAAAAACATTGAGTTCTTTTTTGAAATCGAGTTTTTTTTAAATAATTATTTATTTTTATAAATGATTTTTAGGTAAAAATATAGACATAAGTCCTATATATGTTCAAGGAGTGTCAACAAATTTACATAAAAAATAATTATACCACATATGTGAGTGGAATTTGAAAACTCCGAGAGACATAGTTGATATCAGTAGGTAAAATGTTCTTCAATAAGATAAATATATTTTTTGGTGAATAGTAACTTTTCAGCTTTATTTACCACTGTTAAAAGTTAATATGGTAATTAAGGGTAAAAAGGATATTATTATTACCCTATCACATGTACTAATTCTATTGGATAAGTTTCATTCGACCAAAAACAAATTTAGGAATATAATATGATCCTTTAAGTCATCTTGGATTTGATTAGGACATTTATTATTACATAATTCAAAGAAGAGTTAAAAGTGTTAAATTCAATGTTTAATAACTAAACCATAATTCATTTAGGGTTACACGTAAGATAAATTCGACTATAAATATTCATTAAAAAGATAAAAAGTATTTATACATAATTTTATTTTATTTATATTTTTTGGACATTAACTAATTTAATTTATTTCTGTCACAATGACTATGCAGTAATTACCTAATTAATAAAATTTTAAAATAACTTATATTATAAATATCCAAATAAATGTAATTTTAGATGTTTTATGAATTCAACTAATTTTCTAGGTTAATATGATATTTTAGGGTTTGTTAGATTGGCTTTCATTGAAATAATAATTCTTTTATGAATTTATAAAAAACAAATACCAAATTGTGTCAAAATTGATATAAAAGTGTTTTTAAAACAAATATTATATTATTAATTGATATTCTGTTCCTAAAAATAACAGGGTCTACCAAAAGTCTTATATAATGATAGGTGTTTTATTAAGGAACCACTTGGGGATATTTTGGATTTATATAGTATGTTTATTAACCATTTAAAATAAAAATACAATGAGACATGGAAAATGTGAAATTATTTATCTTAGAGTTATATCTAAAAGATAAAGTTAATATAGTGACCGAAACCAATACAAAAAATATTTTTTGAGTGTTTTTCAACCCCTCCCCACCTTATACATTAAATAATTAATTTTTGAGCCATTACAAACCGAAATTGGTTTTATATAAAATAATATTTCTACCTTTTCCTACGGTGCCCCTCACCCCTCTTAAAAAAGGGCACTCCCCCTTCTCTATAATTCACATCATAATAGCCATTTGGCTTAACAAAACCCTTACCAAATACCCTATAACCGGTCCTAAATTCCTCTTAGATGGATTCCTTATTCAGAAAGCCATCCTAAGGAGCTGTATTGATCAAATCAAAAGGAAGAACCCGGATAAGAGGTAAATATTTCATCACCTCTTTCAAGTTTCTTTCTTCTTCCAAATACTCATTATATTCTATTTACTTTATAAAATGATAACTCATGTATCTTCTATATACGGTTATGTTATTATAAATATGTTACAACCATATTCATTATTCTATCCATTATTTGAATGACATGTCACCATACGTGTGTATGTACGGCTAACCGTCTCCACGTCGTGGTGTAATGCTTATTAAATACAATATTATTTGGATTTTTATAATAATGATATGTTATTGATGTAAATAACAAATATAAAATTATATTGATTCTGTATATATGATATACCATCCAATTATATATTATTTGAATTCCAAAAGAAGGATATTTTTTCTCGTCCCTACGTACGGATTAATGTCTCCACGAACGCGATGAGATTCATTCCCCATCATATCCATTGAAGACTAATTTTAATTAGATGAATAAATGTATTATTTAAAGACATAATATCATTTTGAGTATGAATAAGATACACCCTATCTGTAATAATCATTACTTACATAACAAAGCATATTAAGGAAAACGAATCAGTTAACACAAGAAACAACGATAATACTAAGATATTATTATCAAACCAATGTTAAAAGATCGTATATGATATCATATTAATGTATACGATTATTGAATATTTTATTTATAGTTATTTTACCATTATATAGGAGGTTAACCTACCCTATACCATGTAAATGAACATGGTATGGGTTAATTCTACAATCTCTTCATTATCCGTGGTTTTTTATACAAAACTATCTACTAGGACCTCTTTATCATCCACATCAATGTTTCTTCAAAACGGAGTTAAAAATATACTTAAAATTTTATAGACAATGTGCTATATTCATTTATACCCTTATTTGACTTTTATAAGATGTTTATAAATGAATCTTTCTGTCATTTTCCAAACAAGGTAATTTATATCCTTTTCGACAAAATTAAGGTAAGAATGTTTTTTTAACTTCTATAGTGGGTGTAGCTATTTTTCATTGTTATAAGATTGTCAAAAAATCCATGATAAGATTTTAAGAATTTTTTCAAAATAAATGTTTTCTTTTATAATTACATTACTTTTAAATGATTTCAAAATATAAAAAGTTATTTCTCTTAAAAAGTTTGATTTCATCTAAGGTAGTGTATATAGGAATCCTTCCTAAGGTTCAATCCCAACAACTTCTAGTCCCAACAACTTCATGTCAGTTCACCAAACCCATCTAAACTATGTGGACATAGATCCTTACTAAGGCACAGTATGTAATAATCCTTCATAAGGTTCAAGACCAACACCTATTGGTCCTGACCAAATTCACATCGAATCACCAAATCTACCAAAACAATGTGGAATTTGATCCTTGACAAGGCGTGGTACATAGGATGCCTCCCTAAGGTTCAATACCAACACCTATTGGCCCAGATCACTTCATGTCATTTCACCAAAACTTCTAAACAATTTTGACATTGATCCTTGATAAGGCAGGGTACACATGAAGCCTCCTTGAGGATTAATCCCAACACCTACTAGTCCCAACCACTTGATGTCTGTTAACTAAACCCATACGAACTACGAGCAATTTGATCCTTCCCAAATGAAGGTATGTTGGACTCCTATCTAAGGTTCATGAACATCACCAATTAGTCCCAAACCCATTCACATTGGTTGACAAAACCTTCTGAACTATATGGACCTTGATCCTTATTAAGGAAGGGTACGTAGGAAGCCTCCCTGAGGTTCAAGCCCAAAAACTACGGGTCCCAACCAATTCTCATCGGTTCACCACACCTTCTAAACTACGTGGAAAATGATCCTTGCTAAGGCAGGGTATGTAGGAAAAATCCCTAAGGTTCATGCCCAACACCTATTGGACCCGAACACTTCACTTTGGTCCACAAAACCAATATCAACTACCGGTACATTGATCCTTTCCAAGGGAAGGTACATAGGAAGCCTCGCTGATGTTCGATCACAAAAACCATTGGCCCCTTCTGCTTTCACCTCCGTTCACAAACACGTTTCCTGAACATTGTGGACTTTGATCATTTCCAAGGCAGGGTACGTAGGAAGACACCCCAAGGTTCATGCCCAACAACCTTTTTTCAACCCCTTTCAAGTCGGTTCACATTTGTCCCACATGATGTTAAACTTCATGTCTCCTTTTTGTCCCGTGTGATTTGAAATAGTTCCCATTCAAACAATGTGGGCTTTGATCCTTATATCTTTTACAGGGTACGTAGGAAGCCTCCATGAGGTCCAACCCCAAATGACGGAAAGTCGTTGTGTTCCCCAATAGACTGTATGCCTTTGAAGTTCCCAATCAGTGGAAAACCATTGTCAAACTCAACTGTGGTAAGTCGTTGTGTTCTCCAACTGAAGTAAAGGTATTGTGTTCTACAACCGATGGTAAACTATTTTGTTCCCCCAACCAACGATAAGCCATTGTGTTACCCAACAAAATGTAATCAGTAATGCTCTGATCCTATAATTACGGAGCTAGTAAATAATTTTAAGACATTGTCATTATCATAAGAGATCATGTACCGAAAGACCGATGACTTTAACAGTAATGGAAAATAGATTACATACCTGAATGTTACATTAAATTTTACAAAATTCAACACAACATAAATAATCCTTTGATAATCCATTATTCCATTAGCTTAACCCTGCATATCAACTATAGTACACTTCATGGAATCATGGGGAAATAAAACATAATAAAAGTGTGAGATTAGATACTCAGTAATAAAAACAATATAGCAGTAATTATCATAAATAAGAATAAACATTTAAGAAAATATATATGACAAAAATAAAATCCATTTAAACTTAAAATTTAGCAAAATATTGAAAAGTTAAATCAAATAGTTCCATTTAATTATTCACATGGATATTTTACTAGTTTAATAATCACATGTAATATCAATATCTAATTTCATAATGATGGAATGCTTAATTTTAGACATCATAACCACATAGTCAAGTCCTCATTCCTAGACTACATATATAAATTTTGTCAAGGACTTGTTCCAAGACACTACTTTCTCTCATGAGACCTACCGATTCATTGAGGAGGTATAGCAGGCTGCACCCATCACATACTATGTACAATTAAATCCTCATATAAAAATTTTTAAACATAACATAATCATTCTTATTAAAAATATCATCGAAAAAATCAATACATTAACCATAAACCATGAATGATATAAAAATATCACATCTAATGTCAAATATATTGTGACACCTTCAATACAATATGGATGATTTTATTATTATAAATCAACCACAATGAAGAATAATATACAATAAAGGATGTTTTCATAGTTGAAATGGTGTTTAATTGGATGTTATATTACATATACAGAATCATTAACATGTTATAATCACTAATAAAATTAATTATACTCATTATTATACCCATTCAAATAATATAGTGTTGAATAACAAACAACACCACGACGTGGAGACGGCAAGCCGTACGTACGCACATATGGTGTCTCTGTCACTCATAGGATGGATAGAATACTAAATATGGGTGTACCATATTTATAATAATATAAAAGTATGTATAGGGTAATGTATTTATTATTCTGGTATGGAAACAACAAATAAAGTTGATGTGGAAGAAGAAACGTTACTTGGAATAGGTGATGAAAAAATTACATCTTCTTTGGGTGTTTCATTTTGAATAGAACAAAAGGGATCCATAGGTTGGATTTATGATCAAATTATGGCCTATATATTTATGTGATGATATTTGAGAGAATATTTTATCAGGGTTTCACTGATCCAAAAGGTTTTGGAGGTGTAAAATTAAGAAAAGGGGATGACATTTTTTTAAAAGGGATGAGGGTCACTTTAGGAAAAGAATGAAATATTATTTTATTATAAAATCATTTTCAGTTTCTAGAGGCTCCAAATGGATTTCATTCGAAGATAACGTCGGTATGGGTTGAATGTTTTTAAAAAAATAGGTTTTATACAACTTTACGTTACTATATTAACATTATTTTTTATATTTATCTCTTATTTAAATAGTTTAACATTTACAGTGTCTCCTAGTATTCTTGAACTATATGGTTAATAAACATACAATAAACATCTAAGATAACCTCAATTTTTTCATTAATGAGATATATAACATTATTTATGTCCTTTTCATATCATTATATTTTAAAAATTATTATATCATTTAATAATACAATATTTATTTTAGAACTCATTTTTTTTTCAAATTTGACACTATTTAGTAATTCTGGTTTTAAAGCATTACAAACATGAAAAATTCGAAAAAATTACTTTGAATCATCCCTAACATGTCATATTCACTTAGAAAATTAGTGTATGGCTTAAAATGTTTCTATTTACATATGTGTTAATTTTTATAATATCATTTATTTTAACATTTCTTTAAGAAGGTAATAAGTTCATCATCATTGTGTCAAAAATAAATTTAATTATATGTTGTGTAAAAATTATAAATAAAATACCTATATATAGTAAATATTTTTATCTTTCTAATGAATATTTATAGTTTAATTTATCTTATTTTTGACACTATATTAATAATGTTTTATTTGTTAATATTTGAATTTATTGCTTTTAAATCTTCATTAAATAAAATATAACAAATGTACAAATCTAATCCAAATGGATCCTAAGGATATTATTTATTCCTATCTTTTATTTTCATCTAAATACATATACCCAACAGAATTTGTACATGTGTTGGTGTAATTTTAATATTATATTTACCATTATTTACCTTATTTACTTATAACCGTGGTAAATAAAATTCAAATGTTACTATTCACTAAAAATTATTTTCATCCTATTGAACCAAAATTTTCTTTCTGATTTCAATTTTGTCTCTTGGATTTTTTAAATTCAATGCACATATGAGGTAAATTTATATATTATGAAAATTTTCATATGTTCCTAGAAGGTTGGTTAATGATGTTAAAAACTTCTATAAAATTGTATATATATAATCTTATTATAGAAGGACTCAAATGACCCACATTAGACAAATTTATATATAATGTTTCTATTTTAACTTTAAGATAAATTATATATGAAAATAATTATTTAAATGAAATAGTATGTTTTTATTTACAACGTAGTGCTTTTCACTATTAATAAAAATATGAATGTTTTCAGAAATATATCAAAAATTCACCCAATGATAATTTTGATATTCCTAATTCAAAAATGATGTCAATTTTACCAAATTCAACACATCGATTTTTCATTAATTTGATTAAAATTATTTCAAATTGTCAAAAGCAGAAAGTGGGGTTTAAGATCTAAAAACTACCAAATTATTGACACACGTTTATGTATAATTTAAAAGTGAATTTACATCAAATAACAGATATTATATTAAATTATAAAAATATATATTATTGATACTTTATAACCACTCAAATTTATAATATATTACTATATATTATTTAGATTAAAAAAGTAATTTTTAATTAAATTTATTTTTTTTCACAATCCATCAAAATATTAAAGTTATCAAAAATGTAGCAAATATTTATCAAAACTAACCATTAATTTCCTACTTCTAATGAAGAAATAAATTTCATTAAAATTAATATATAAAAGATCCAAATATTGGATTTAAAAATTCTTCTCCCATAAAAGTATGTAAATTTTTTTTAAAAAAACACTACTTTTATCTGAAAAAATGAATTGGTTCTTATATTATGTCTACGAACCAAATAATATGAATGTTAAAATCATATGAGTATATAAAATATAAAATAAAGTTAAGAATATTGATATCCACTTTTTGAACAGCTAGTTCGGTAAGTCGTGGTGCGCTAGAAGTCAGTGTTGTGTATAGCTGAAGCTGTTGAATTACTTTAAAGAGATAACATCCTTGGAAATCATGTGGTGTTCAATAATTAATTGTGTTCCCCAACTGATGGTAAGAAGTTTTGTTCCCCAACTGACAGTTAGACGTTATTCCCCCAACTAATGGTATGTCGTTGTGTTCCCCAACTGTCAGTAAGTCGTTGTAGTACTCTTCGCTGGGACCCACATCTCTGGTCCACCCTCGTGGCGTCAAACCAACCTTGGATGCTAACCATGCATATGACATAGTATATCATTGGATCATTTCCCTCTGCACACACCCTGAATCCATGCCCCCATCTTGAACTATGAGTAATTTTATTCCCTACCACATGGATACGTAGGAAGTCTCTTCATGGATGAAGCCCAACATTACCATCACCTTCACAACAGTTCCATCTCATTCCCCAACCACTTCATTAAACATTACATCACCCATCCTAATTCCTACCCGGGCCGCCACATCTCGGTGGGATCATGCCTTCACATTTCATTTCTGCCCCTAGTAGAAATCGAGCTACCAGCCACACGTTAGCCCCAGAATTAGTGTTCCATCATGTGGTTTCACCCATCTAATCCACCCTTATCAGTGTTCTGGTCAGTCTGATCAATATTTTCTAGATGTTACAGAAGAGGCAAACCATGTGATAAACATGGAAGGCTGGGTAAAACATCAGATACATGCCCATGGAATATAATTCCCCACATTCAACATGGGATGCCTCGGGCATACACACCCTCAAGAGGCCCTATCATAAGGGGAAGAAACCAAAACACATCAGTGTTTTATCATCCAGACACACCCGTGATGTCCAACATTACGTCACACCTGACTGAAGGTTGTTGCACTGACCAGATTCCCTAGAATGTCTTAAAAGTAGAAGTGTAATTAACCGGCATCCATGAAGACATGGAACCAGAAAGTGTTTCACGAACAAAGTCTTAATATTTAAGGGAGACCTGGACTAATCTATGAGTTCTGAAGAGGTATTCATGGAATGAGGAACCAAAATCCCTTCACACCATTTAGAACAAGGAGTAAACGTACCCGAATAAGTGACAGATGTCACCCGCCATTGTAAAGATGGAATGTGGGGAAACACGCATCACGTCCTTCGAAACAGACAGATGTGTGCCCCATCAAAAGAGTTAGAAACAGAAATTGTGAACCAGATGTGAAATTATTCTTCTCAATATGGATATTAGAAACGTTTGAGACATCAGTGGACTATCATGACACTAAATCCTATATCGTGTGGTAGGTCCTTCTAGGAATGTACTCGGAATACCGTGAAACTCAACAGAAAATGGGACAGTTGAATGTTGGACATCCCTATCTACGACATTGTCAGCGTGGATCATACTTACCAGCCATGGAAGATGGAATTATAATGGGGACTAGCTATTTATTTATTCCTTGAAACACTAATGGTTTAATCTCCTTGACATCTAGGACCCAAGCTGACATGACAAGAAATGGATCACCTCCCACCCAGCGATGTCGGGGATGGGGAAACGTCAATACTATAACCCCGCATGGCTCCACTGCTTATGCGACAGCTTCCACACCCATAGTTTTTTGGTTCCCACACCCTATTTCACTTTTTTTAATCAATAAAATAATGGTTATAAATGACGTTGTCTGGATATATGTGTAGAAGGGGTTCATCACAACCAGGGAAAAAGCCGGAAACGACATACATGAATCTACGCCTCATCACCATCACTGCACCCAAGGGACGCGCCGGGAGACAATGCACCCCAATTTGATGGACAAGCATTTTGGGAACCTCTCCCCAGAATGATTTGATGACTTCACCCCCTATGCTGATGAGGTGTGTGGTGTCCAGCCCAGCCCAGCCGGGATCCCGTTCTATGGGCTCCAAAGGAGTTCCCCCACTAGGTTGCGCTACTGCTACCACCCAGCCCCATGAGCTGGGGAGCAGGTAAACTATGTGCCTGCACCGTTGGCCCCGATCTGGCTATCCTGACGCCAACAACAGGTGTAGGATGAGGAGGGTACATATTGATGGCTATAAACGTCAATGACTACCATTGCCCAAGCCACCACTAACGTATTCCATCATTTCTAGGTCTATGCCGGGCAAGGGTATAAAGACACTCAGACTGGATTTAGGCCCCAACCGCCCTATGGGAAAGCTGGGTTGACTGTCATGGTCGCCGATACAGTTATCACCCGCTTTGGGCCGCCCCATGGCCATCCTACCCACTACGGAGGTCCTCCCTATACCATAACTGATGATAACGCATGTTTTTCTCGCATCCATGTTTGGCATGGATGTCCTCCCCATGTCACCTTTATTCAGAAATAGTTTCCTCCCCATGGTAGTGACAGACAGTAAAGAAGCCTCTTACGCACGTATAAAATCAGGTACGGAGTCGTTGCTGCTGTCACAAGTCACCAGTGTAGAGATATTACACATCCAGTCAATCTCTATTGTGGGGGTTCCCCATGTCCTTACAACAACCAGTGAAGGCCCTCTTCATCCTAGTAATCATTGGAGTGAAGGTAAGCATCAATTCATCAGCACCCAGAATGAATGTCCTACTTATGTTAGGATTGACCTATACGAGGACCCTCCTCGCACTGACGCTACTAGGGGAAATAAGCATGGGGGGCCTACCCATGATCCTACCCACTCTAGCACTTTTTGTGGAGATTCCCTCCGCACATTGGCATGTGGACACAGATATCATCCTCGTGTTCTATTTGTTATTTGTCCATGTGCTACTTGCACCACATCTCACTTAGGCAGAAGTCCTCTCCACCCCTGCACCAGTTCGTCCAGAGGACCTCCCCAAGCTAGAAAGCTACCCTGTCTCGATGACCCATCCCAGGTTGGGAAGGGAGGTCATCACCACCATAAACAGAATGTCTGGTAGATTCAGACCAAGATTAAAGCTATATAATTCTCATACTCAATGGAGGAATATGACTCATCTATGGAACCCTCACCTCAATCCTCCATGTTAGGGGTCAGGCAGGAACGAGGCACATCAACCACATACATCAGGAACACATGGTCCACCAGATCCCTTCCCCCCTTTGCAGATATGTCCAGGTAGACAAATATTTTGTGTCTTCCAAGGGTTTGGTCATGCGATCACCACCATCATCATCAATATATTTATATACAATGAATAGAGATCACATAGAGTTATTCTAGGTACCGATGGTGAACAAACAATAGTGTGGTCCACCGCCAGCAACCGTAGTACCTATGCCAAAAACTATTGTCACCAACCCATTTTATCGCAATATGGTGGCCATGTCACTACACTCATTGGAGGATAGCCCAAGATGCGATGGTTTTTCATCCCACTAAACATATTCTCCACTGGAAAACCTATCGTCTAAGCGGTCAGATTTAGTACCGCTACTAGTTCCCAAAGATCCTCCATTTGATGAGTGGGGCATCCAAGGCCTAGACCCCAAGTCTTGGATGATGAGATTGTAGGAAATTCTGGTCAGAGCCCATTTCCCAAATATGTTTTGTTCGGTTATAGCACCGAATTTCTGTGCACCAGAATCACTCACCCAATATGTGGTTGGATGCTTTCACCAGACCCTATGGGCGACACACATTCTTCTACGTCGTAGATGATTGTCTTACCCCAATATTTATTCACACCTTGAATAACTTCGTCAACAATACCATTTGGTTGATTTGTCTCCACTCCCCATGGATCAGCTCCAGGATTCTCCAGGCCGCCAAAGGACTCCCCCCAACAAATATGCCTTCATAGCATTCAAGTGCTCAGTAGTATTATTAGGGAGGCTTCCCCCCATGTGCAGATCTATGGCAGGGGCAGTATCCTGCGGTCCACTTCAGTTCTATCCAACACCATCCTGACATTCTTGGAGATATCGTGGACATGCCTCCAGGTAGGTTCGAGTTTAACAAGGGTGGCCTACCAGGGGGAGAGAACGATTTAGAGATTCTTGGAGAAGACCTACCCCCCGAGGTATTCCTACACATATTGGATCTATTTGGAAGAAATCACTCTCCAACAAAGGAGTTTAATTTGTCTACCTATACCTATCGAGTCATTAAACCTCGGACAGAATCTAAATATGTAAAAATAGTACAATAGAGCCATCAAACCCTCATACTCGCCTGGCTTAGTGAAGAATGCAGAGGATGATACCAAAAAATCTACGTTGCACCAAAAGATCGCAGAGCACAATAAGATGGTTGACTACCTCCTTGAAGAATGTGATGTAGAGTGATTACTAGAATATTTTAATCCTGGGATGGTTCAATAGTGGAAGAAAAAACTCCCCGGTGAATTTCTTCAAGGTTATCAAGACCATTATTACCATGAAGACATGGTAAATGGTGGATCTTATAGTAATAGGGTGCGGTATGTGTCGCCAAATCCACCTTCACGGCGTGACAATCCCCAGGACCCAGCTCAGGTTCCCCAATATGCTCTACAAGTCACTCCACCAGCCACTCCACGGGCTGCGAGGCCTGCTTACCATATTAAAAACCCTACCAATGCATTGGTGGTTAGGGATCCTAATCAAGATAGGATCCCTTTCCCAGATGACACAATGGCTGCCATCATTTCCCGCCTAGAGGTGTTGGAGACTCGACAGATGTTAATCCCACCAGATAGAAAGCTATATTTTTCATCGGTGGATGATATTACAAAACTCCCACTTTTTAAAAATCCGACCTTTTCCCCCTTCTATTGGAGGGGTGACCCGCGGAAGCATCAAAACCCCTTCATCTCAAGGTGTGGACCCATGTAGGGAACTCCCGCATTCTAAGAGGCCGCCAATGTCTGATGTTTTGTGCAGAAATTGGAGGGGCCTTCATTTGTCTAGTACAACTAGATACCTATTGGATCATTATCCATCTTGGAAGATCATAATAGGAAATTTCATTACCATTTCAGTTCCACCACATGGATGATGAGTATTGCAGACCTCTTCAAGTGATAGAAGAGGCCTGATGGGAAAGTTGTAGACATTATCTCTCAGTGTAAAGGGCTCAAATACTCCCTTTACATGCCACCGACTCTAGATCAACTGATGGTGATGTGTGGGGGGGAATGTCAAGACAGAAATGGTCCCCAATATGATCAACCAGAATTACCCTACGGATTTTCAGACTTCTATGTTAAGTCCTAGCATCTAGTGGAATCCTTTCAGCATGTTAAGCATGCCCGCCCGCTGCCTTTAGCAATTTCCATAAGGAAGGCCTCTAAGGATAATCCTTCCACAATGGAACAAATAGAGACCCACATGCAACTAGAGTTGTTACCAGGGGAGGCAGCACCATATCCTCGTAGAGGCCCTCCACCTCAGATGCAGCCTCCAGCCCAACAATGCCAACCTCATAACCGACAACCACCCCTACGTAATGCACCACCACCACCCAGGTGAGACAACTAGGTTTCACCGCCTCGATAGGCTCCTCCATTCACTCGTTAGGGTCAGGCTCCCAGGGACCCCGTCTTGGACAAGAGAAAACAAACCTACTCATTTTATGAGGCCCAGGTTCTCATCTATTTCTTCCAGAGTCTTGGATCATGGACCTCTATGCTTTCTTGATGTAGGAGACCAGACGAGGTAGACCTTACTGATCTCCATAATTACAGTCCCTATCACTAGATCCCGAGGCACACCCTTAATTACTTATATGTGTTTCAATACATGCTTCAATGTTAGGTGGATCAAAAAATAGTATGGTCAGGCCTAGATCTATAACATATGGAATTAGTCTTCATGACACCGGATATCATAAGTGACAATGAGGGTGAGTTTCATCAGCTAGCCAAACATGTGTCTTGGAAGTATAAAAACTTGATGTATAGTGACCCTACCTTTTCTTACATTACTATTACTTAATTTAAAAGATAATAAACATAATAGTATTACACATAGAGGATCAAAAGTTTTAGTGTCTTGGGAAAACTAGGACTATACATAACAAATACAACATCAACCATAAACATTTAACTAATTTCTTCTTCACTAACTTCTTAGTGGCACTTGTCCTCTACTTAGTACACATAGCCACCTAAGGATATATATCAAAAGGGGTGAGCTAGAAACCTAGTAAGAGGATAGATAAGAACAATATAGCATGGGGTGAGAATTATTATAACATAGGCAAAATATCATAAACATTAGATGAGTATAAATAAAAGACATGAAATGTGGCAATGCCTAAAAATGAAACATCATGTCTCAGTAGTTAACTACCACACATACTTGTGAACCAAGCTAGAATATTTTTCACACATCATTTCACATTTACACATGAGATTCATCACTTTACCCAATGCATTGGAGTGCTATATAATTCCGAGAGCACCTGTCCCATTTAAACATTCATATTGCGCTATATAATTCCGAGCGCACCCGTCACATCATAACATTATCATTTATCATGAACTACACAATGAAAATATAACATAAATGAACTTATATAACCCATTCAAAGAATGGGTTTCATCTTATAAGAACACAATCATAAACTTTGGGTTCCCAAAAGAAATAGGGAACAACATTCTTGATATAAGATCGATCAACCTTGAATGAGAAGTAAAAGTTGAGTAATTAAGATAAGAGTTCTTTCAGAAAACATTTGGATTGATATAAACTTCATTAGAAAACATTTATTTCCCATAGAAGGAATTAAAATGATTAACAAATGATCTTTAAGTAGTGACTATATCAAAAATGGATTGAAAAAGGTAGAACCCGAAGGATGAAATTTGAGATCGAGAATTTCCCCTTCCCTTGTACTCGAATGCCTCCTTCTCTTTAATGTAATGTATAATGACATTATATTAATTAATTAGAAATTAAAAAACCTTTTATACATTAATATTGATCATTCTGGTGTCATTATTTTTTATTATGTACCTTTGGATGACTTATAGAGTTTAAAAACATTGACCGGGGATGTTCGTTTTTATGGTTTTATTGAGTGGTTCAATTGTATTCTTAAATTGAAGTTTGGGTAGATCATGGGTAAACATCCAGAACTTATATTACATGTTATTATTGATATTAAATGTGTTTTAATGGGTTTTTAATGAATTATATTAGATCCATGTGGGAAAAACATTAGATAATAATTTAATGATGGTTATTTGGGTTAATTTGAGCGGTTTTTGGATCACAATGAACTTGTTTTAACTTTTCAATTAGTAATATGGCCATAGGTTATTTCAATAAAATATAATAGAACATAATAAATATAAAATATTATGGTTCAACCATAAAAATGGTTTCATGAAAAGATATAAAGGTAGAAATGGATGAAGAGAGAATTTCGTTTTTGAAGGTGATAAATTAACACCTCATGAACAATGTTCTCATTAATAAAATAAAACGAAACGGGAAATGGTGTGGGGTAATATAATATCCAATTAGAATCACAAAATTACATTATATTTTTAATACTGGAGTTACAAAACAATTTATATGAATATAGGTGGGGAGATATCAAGAAAGGAACTTGAACTTGAAAGGAAATTAAAGGAGAAGAGGGAGGGAAATTTCCTCTTGAATCATCCTCTTGAGATCCACCTTAAGGAAGCTATTCATGGTATTTTGGTGAGACCAGAAGTTTTTGGACGTGTGGGAGGGGATACGGAAGGGTTTTGGGATGATTTTAGAGTAGTCTTGGAGCTTGAGAGGTGTGAGGAAATGAGGGAGTGAAGGGTGACTATTATAGTGGATGAGAGAGGGGTTTCCTTAATATAAAATTGATTAGTTTATTATTTCCCCACAAGACAAGGAATAGTAAGTCTTGAACGTCCTATAATAGTAATTTTATAATGTAATCCCGAACAAAGTTGGATTACATCAGCAAAACATCACATATGACCCAATAATTACCTTATTTGTCTTATTTTATAAATTACGGTATTTCACTACTCATAAAAAATTCAAGTATCTCAGAAAAAATCCCAAAACATTACCCCAGCCATTTTTAGAAGTGTAGAATCAAAAATTGACATCCATTTTTCAAAAATAAGTTTCTAAATATTATTTATTTAATATTTAATTAAAATCAGAATTTACATTAAAAACGGTTTTTTAAGATTAAAACTAATTTAGAGTGCTTTCAAAAATTACGTAGGGTCTTATAAAATTATCTAAAAACAATAATTCATTGATTAAATGATTTATGACTACATTTCAGGGAAATAAAATATCTTTTAAATAAATAAATTAATTATAATTAATTATTTATGAATAAAAAAATACCAAAAACGTTTACTAAGGTCAAATTATCACTTTATAAGATGTCAAAATTTTATTTTATTATTCATAGGTACTGTAACTCTTATGTTGGATGATTTACTATTCATAAGGGTCATATTACTATTCATAATGGCATGTTACTATTCATTTGGGTAGGTCACTATTCACCAAAATTTATTTTTGTTTCATTAGACTCCAAAAATCATCCTGAACACAAGCGTGTGTGTCAGATTTTCAAAATTCCAAACATAGGGGTGAAAAAATTATGTTTAAAAGTCACTTATCACTTAGTAGTTCATTATTTTGTGTTTTCATGTTATTTTATGACATAAATATAAGAAGGAAATTTTCCATTGAAAATCTTTGGGTCGTTACATTCTTCCCCCTTATGAAATTTCACCCCTAAAATTTCACTTTACACAAAATGGTGAGGGTACATCTCATTCATTGCCTCTTCGGGTTCCCAGGTTGCTTCCTAAAACATATGGTTCCTCTAAAACACTTTGAAACGATAGGTTGTATTGTTTCATAGAACCTTATCTCTCCGATCCAAGAACTTTACTAGATGCTCCTCATAGGAGAGATCATCTTCCAACTGCACCGCCTCTGAGTTTAGTACATTTGAGGGGTCTGGTATGTACTTCCTCAGTAGTGATACATGAAACACATCATGAACTTGAGCCATATTCGGTGGAAGTGCAAGATGATAGGCCTCAAATCCTATGCGGTCAAGGATCTCAAAAGGGCCAATATACATTGGGCTAAGGTTCCCTTTCTTCTCGAATCACATGACTCTCATCCATAGAGATATTCGAAGGAAGACATTATCTCCAACGTCGAACTCCAAGTCCCTTCGACGGTTGTCAGCATAGCTTTTTTGTCGACTTTGAGTAGCTTTGATGTGTTTCTGGATTCCTTGAACCTTCTCGGTCATCTCTTGAACAAGATAAGGTCCATGTAGCTTTCTTTCTCCAACTTCATCCTAAAAAGATGGGGTTCTACATCGCTTCCCATAAAGAGATTTATACGGATCCATCTGAATACTCGAGTGGTATATAATGTTGTATGAGAACTCAACCAATGAGAGATGATTATCCCAACCACCTTTGAATTCAAGACAGCAAGCTATTATCATATCTTCAAGTGTCTGAATAGTCCTTTCAGACTAGCCATCAGTTTGGGGGTGATAGGCCATGCTGAAATTTAATTCAGTACTCAAAGGATGTTGAAGGCTCCTCCAGAATTAATATGTGAACCTTGGATCACGGTCAGAGACAATTGAGAGTGGAACACCGTGTAGTCTCACTACTTCCTTCACATATATCCTTACATGTTGTTCAAGCGAGAAGTCTTCCCAAATAGTGATAAAATGGGAAGTCTTGGTGAGTCGGTCAACCACAACCCATATCGCATTATTTTCCTTTGACATCTTCGAGAGACCTGTGAAAAAGTCCATAGTAAAATTTTTACCATTTCCACATGGGTATAGGCAATGGCTGCATCATACCCTTGGACATTTTTCGCTCAACTTTATCTTGCTGACATACTAAACACCTTGATATATATTCTGCAATCTCTTTCTTCATGTAATCCCACCAGATGTGTTCCCGGAGATCATGGTACATCTTGGTACTCCCATGCTGGATAGAGAAAGTTGAGCTATGTCCATTATCTAATAGCTCCTTCTTTATCCTAGTTTATGAAGGCACAAAAAGTTGTGTTCCAAACCGAATCACATCATCATCGTCAATATGGACCTCTTGCATCTTCCCTTACCTTACTGCATTCACCATCTTTTGTATCTCCACATCATCCCTTTGTTCTTATTTAATCTTCTCTTGGATGGATGGTTGCTCAATCCTTTGGGAATGGTAGGATTTATCCCCTACCCTTATGATTTACAAATCCATCCTTTGCATATGTAAGAAGATAGGGTCTATCTCAATCCGAATCATGGATAGAGTACCAGGTTCATTTCTGCTTAGGGCATCATCTACCTTGTTTGCTTTTCTAGGATGATAGTGAATAGAGCAATCGTAATCCTTGATTAGCTCTAACCATATCCTTTGATGCATGTTGATCTCCTTTTGTGTGAATATATACTTTAGTCTCTTGTGGTCGGTGTATATGTCACACTTCTCACTATAAAGGTAGTGCCACCAGATTTTCAAGGCAAAATCATGGCTGCCAACTCTAGATCATGCGTCGGGTAGTTCTACTAATGGATCTTCAACTGTCGTGAGGCGTAGTCTATCACATTATCATTTTGGATGAGTAAAAAACCAAATCCATTCATTTAAGCATCACTATACATCACAAAAAGATCTCCACTTTTTGGTAGTGTGAGTACAGGTATAGTGATCGACCTTTTCTCTACCTCCTTGAATCTTCCATCACATTCTTCTGTCCAGACATACTTTACCCCGTTCCTTGTTTACATAGTTAGAGGTCTTGAAAATAAAGAGAAGTTTCTCACAAAACGTCTGTAGTACCCAGCTAATCCAATAAAACTACAGATTTCTGTGACACTAGAGGGCCTGCGCCATTCCGCAATCGCCTTTGCCTTTGAAGGATCCATAGAAATTCCTTCACTTGAAATCACATGTCCCAAGAACATGACTTGATTAATCCAAATGTCACACTTTCTAAAC
Source organism: Viscum album (assembly GCA_963277665.1). Classification (NCBI taxonomy): domain Eukaryota; kingdom Viridiplantae; phylum Streptophyta; class Magnoliopsida; order Santalales; family Viscaceae; genus Viscum; species Viscum album. The sequence continues at coordinate 955,589,679 of OY728130.1, read as the reverse complement.
TTGGAGTACAACTTCTCCTTTCTTAATGTCGCCAACAGAAGTCTTAGATGTTCATCATGTTTCTCTTTTCTCTTGGAGTAGATGACAATATCATTGATAAAAACTACCACAAATTTTTCGAGGTAATGTCTAAAGACTCTATTGATTAAATCCATGAATATTGCAGGGGAATTAGTAAGTCCAAAAGGGCTTCACCAAAAAACTCATAGTTCCCATACCTTGTTCAGAAGGAAGTCCTCTGAATATCTTCCTTCTTCACCTTTACCTGACGATAGCCATAATGAATATCCACATTTGAGAAGTATTGAGCTTCTCTTAAATGATCAAAAAAGTCATCAATCCTTGGGATAGGATACTTGTTCTTATTGGTGATCTTGTTGACTTCCTGATACTCGATACACAATCGCATTGTTCCATCCTTCTTCTTCACAAAGAGCACTGGCGCACCCCAAGGTGATGCACTATGGTGTATGAACGCATTGTCCAGATGCTCTTAGATCTTCTTCTTTAACTCCTACTGTTCGATAGGAGCCATCCTATTGGGGCACTTTGAGATAGGAGTAGCTCCGGGTATGAGTTCAATTGAGAATTCTACATCACGATCTGGGGGAATTCTGTGTAACTCTTTAGGAAATACATCGTCGTATTCCCTTTCTATGAGCATTTCCTCAAGGTTGGAACATTATTTTGACTCAACCATTTGGGAAAGGTATTCTTCTTCATAGGGAATCAACACCCACACCATTGAAGGAGTTTTCAAAGGATATTCATGATTTTCCTTGCATTGGTATAGGAGAATGGGATGGTTTGGAATGTGAAAAGATATTTCCATTTCCCGAAGTTGATGTGTGCTCTATATAACGAGAGACAATCCATTCCCATTATATCGTTGAATTCCACCAAGAAAAGAATTAAGATATTTGCTGGAAGAATATTCCCACATACGCCAAAAGGAGATGAGTTAAATACTTGGGATGCAATGATTTCACCACTTTGTGTTTTTACAGATATTTCTACTTCATGGTTTTGGGGATTCGATTCTATAGTTCTAGTAAACATGCAAGATATAAAGGAATGCGTAGAACCTGAAAAAAAATACTTTTTTCATTATTGAGTGAATAGGAAGTGTAACTTGTATGACTTCATTATCATGCTCCACCTCCTCAGTAGTGATGGAATAAGCCTTCCATTGTTCCTTTGGATTTGGTGGTTTCCAATGCAGAATACCCTCGAGTGCTCGTGGTTTAGTGCAATGGTTTTCATAGTGCCCTAGATCCCTACAGTTGTAGCATTGAACTACGAGTGGTTCTCTCCTTTCATCGGCTATATTATCCTTCCATTAATGACTTTTCGACACTCTTGAGCATGGTGTCCTTCTTTCCCACACTTGATCCATTTCCCCATCCCTTTGAGGTAGTTACCATGATGCAACTTTCCAAATTTTTGGCATGTGGGTCATTGAGTTTCTTCCCACCATTATCACTAGATCCACCGGCTTGAAACTCCATATTTTGTTTCTTATCCCCATAGCCATGGGACTATTCTCCATACTCAATATCCACTTTGAGAGCACACCGAACAACATTTTCATAACTACCAATGTCTCTAATTTCTAGAGCCTTTCGAAGATGTGGTTTTAATCCATTAAAGAATCTCTCAAGTTTGCTATCATTGTTGACAACAAAACCCAAAGCATACCTTGCGAGCCTTTTGAAATTTTCTTCATAGGTTGTGACAGATTCTCCTTTTTTTTCATGAGCTCTATGAATTCTCTATCCATATTCGTGTGAATATTTCATGGGAAGAACTTATTAAGAAACATTATCTTAATGTCTTCCCATTCCATCTCTTCTATTTCCTCCCTTGGCATGGTGTTCTTAATCAAAGGCCACCATTGATCAACTTCTCCATCTAGACGATAAACAGCTAGAGTCACCTTCTCCATCTCAGAACATTGAAGTATAGAAATGATCTTCTCCATGGAATTGACCCACTGTTCCGTAACTACTGTATCGGAAGATCCACAAAATGCCAGGGGTCGTTTCCGCATAAATCATTCGATAGCGTTTTTCTCCCTCTTTGGTGAAGGAGGAAGATCCCCATTATTATGGTTATTATTCATAACCTGAGATAATTGGTTAAGAATCTCCATGAAATTTTGAACTCCACCTCCCAAATCATTGGGGATGTCATTCAGGAAATCGTTGCATTGGCCCTCACATGAGTTGTTGGCCTGATTTTTCCTCGTTCCCACCATTTTCTAAAATAGAGAAGGTTATAACAAAAAATAAGTAATCAAGTCATGAATAACATATTCATTTAAAAACTTTATACAGAAGACATATCATATGGGATCCCTAGGAAAATATTCTTTCGGGCATATTTGTACTTAGTCTCATACTAGAGGTTTTCTCTAGGGTTCACTAATCCTAATTCCCAAATAAACTAAACCTTTCCACTGATACCAACTAAAGGGACCCTGAATTTTCTTACATTAATATAAAATCATTTCAAAGATAAAAAACATAATAGTATTACACATAGAAGATCCAAAGGTTTAGTGTCTTGGACAATCTTGCACCATACCTAACAAATACAACATCAACCATAATCATTTATTTAATTTCTTCTTCACTAGCTTCTTAGTGGGACTTGTCCTCTCCTTAGTACATATAGCCACCAGAGGATATACATTAAAAGGGGTGAGCTAGATTCCCAGAAAGAGGATAGATAAGAACAATATAGCATGGGGTGAGCATTATCAAAACATAGGCAAAAGGCCATGAACATGAGAGGAGCATAAATAAAATACTTGAAATGTGGCAATGCATAAAAATGAAACATCATGTTTTAGTGGATAACTACCACACATACATGTGAACCAAGATAGAATATTTTTCACAGATAATTTCACATTTAATCATGAGTTTCATCACTTTACCCAATGCATTGGGGCGATATATAATTCCGGGCGCACCCGTCACATTTAAACATTAATATTGTGCTATATAATTCTGGGCGCACCCATCACATAATAACATTATCATTTATCATGCATGACACAATGAACATATAACGTAAATTAACATAAATAATCCATTAAAAGGAATGGGTTTCATCTCATATGAACCCAATTATAATCTTTGGGTTCACAAAAGTAAGAGGGAACAACATTCTTGATATAAGAGCCATCAACCTTGAATGAGAGGTAAAAGTTGAGTTATTAAGAGAAGAGTTCATTAGGAAAACATTTGGATTGATATAAACTTCATTAGAAAAAATTTATTTCCCACAAAAGGAAATACAATGATGAAAAAATTATCTTTAAGGAGTGAACATATCAAAAATGGAGTGAAAGAGGTAGATCCCGATGGATGAAAGTTGGATTCGAGAATTTCCCCTTACCTTGTACTCGAATGCCTCCTTCTCTTTAATGTCCTATATAATGACATTATATTCATTAATTAAAAATTCCAGAACCTTTTATACGTTAATAGTGTTCATTATAATTTCATTATGTCATATTATGTACCATTGGATGACTTATAGAGTATAAAAACATTGATCGAGGATGTTCGTTTTTATGGTTTTCTTGAGTGGTTCACTTGTATTCTTAAATTGATGTTTGGGTAGATCATTGGTAAACATACATAACTGATATTACATGTTATTAATTATATTACAGGATCATTATTTATTTTATAATGAATTATATTTGATCCTTGTGGACAAATCATTAGATAAGAATTTATTGATGGTTATTTGAGTTAATTTGAGCGGTTATTTGGATCACAACGAACTTGTTTTAACTTTTAACTTAGTAATATGGACATAGGTTATTTCCAGAACATAAAATAGAACATAATACATATAAAATATTATGTTTCAACCATAAAAATGGTTTCATGAAAAGATATGAAGGTAGAAATGGAAGAAGAGAGCATGTCATTTTTGAAGGTGATAAATTAACACCTCATGAACAACATTCTCTTTAATATAAAAAAGGAAGATGGAAAGGGTGTGGGGTGATATAATATCCCATTAGAATCATAAAATTACATTATATGAATAATAATGGTGTAAAAAAACAATTTTTATGAATATAGGTGGGGAGAGTTCAAGAAAGGAACTTGAACTTGAAAGAAAATTGGAGGGAAGTGGGGGGAAATTACCTCTTGAATCATCCACTTGAGATCCTCCTTAAGGAAGCTAGTCATGGTATATTTATGATACCAGCAGATTTTGGATGAGTGTGAGGGGATAGGGAAGGAGTTTGGGCAGAGTTTAAACAAGGCTTGGAGCTTGAGAGGTGTGAGGAAATGAGGGAGTGAAGGGTGGCTTTTATAGTGGAGGGGAGAGGGGTCTCCAAAATATAAAATTGATTAGTTTATTATTTCCCCACAAGACAAGGAATAGTAAGTATTAAATGACCCATAATAGTACTTTTATAATCTAATCCCGAACCAAGTGGTTTTACATTTGTAGAACATCATAATGACCCGATAATTAACTTATTTAGCTTATTTTATAAAGTACAATATTTCATATTCATAAAAAATTCATGTATCTCAAAAAAATCCCAAAAAATAACCCCAACCGTTTTTCAATGTGTTGAATCCATAAATGAAGTCTATTGTTCAAAAATAATTTTATAAATATTATTAATTTAATATTTAATTAAAATCATAATTTACTTAAAAACTGTTTTTTAAGATTAAAACTGATTTATAGTGCTTTCAGAAATTACATAGGGTCTTATAAAATTATATAAAAACTATTATACATTGACTCAATAATTTATGAATACATTTCATTGAAATAAATATTCTTTTAAATCAATTAATTAATTATAATTAATTATTTATTACTTATAAAATACCAAAAACATTTACTAAGGTCAAATTGTCACTTTATAAGATGTCTAAATTTTATTTTATTATTAATTGGTATTGTAACTCTTATGTTGGATGATTTACTATTCATAAGGGTCAAATAAATATTCATAGAGGTATTTTACTATTCATAAGGGTAGGTCACTATTCACCAAAATTTATTTGTGTTTCCTTAGACTCCAAAAATCATCCTGAACACAACCGTGTGTGTTGGATTTTCAAAATTCCAACACATGGGGGTGACAAAATTATGTTTTAAAGTCACTTCTCACTTAGTAGTTCATTATTTTGTGTTTTCATGTAATTTTATGACATAAATATAAGAAGGGAGTTTTCCATTGAAAAGCTTTGGGTCATTACACCATGGATCATAAAACATTGTCTTATTCCCATTGTGTTATCCATCCATGTCTAAATCAGTCTGAACCTTCATATGTCACAATGTCACCAGCAGCCAGTAACTCTACATCAATGGCTTAGCCTCCCTCTTCCCAGAAGAGAAAGCATCGGTAATGCAATGGAAAAATGTCACCCACTATTATCATCACTACCATGTACTATTGGAGACTTTAGTCCCCCAAGGATGGAGATCCCCCATTGAATCCATCAATGGTGGATGATTCATCAATTGGCAGTCAAGGGTACGCCTCAATTAATACCATAGACCTAGTAAACCCACTACATGATTTCAAACGGCGAGAAGCACTAGGATGAACCTCCCAATGTTTCCAGGAATCACCAACACCAAGAGAGACATGAAAATATGAGTCATTAGAGTTCCTCAGTCAGTATTTACATCTAGGTTGTGCATGCTACCGAAACCGGGTAGCGAGCCTGTTGTAGAGCTCATCATGCCCAACCTTCTCATCTGGTGTCATCAGGACCACTTTCACCGCCATTTGTGCTACTTGATTTGGAAGATCTTCCCCAACTGTGTCATGATTAGCCACACTCCATTTTGGACTGGTCTCAGTCATCTGGCCAATATCCATTAATCACTCAACAGGCTTCAAATAGTGAGAAATAATACATTCCATGTACTCGTCAGCCGCAAGTCTGATCGGTAGGGCCCGCCATACTTCTTTTCACAGAGCGACCACCTGTAAGAAGAATATCACAACAGGCATGAAATTATGATGTCATCAAATATATTTCTAGAATTATGGTAAGGATCTCTATCTGTGAGTCACTTCGCCTATTAGCGGATATGCGTGAAGCCCTCGCTGAGACTTTAAGAAACTCCCTTCAATTCAAGACAGATTTAGCAGCTATAGAAGCCTTCCTAACTAAGGTAGTCGAGCTTTCTTAATTCCAGGCCATCATGTCATTCCCTTGAGAAGATGAATGATCTCCCATATAGGGGGACATTCTCCCACTTTACATCGCCGTCCAATTTAATGGCGTGGAGTTTCATTGTTTTCCTATTAACATATTCTCTATGATCATTATAATCCAGAAATGGACGTTACTAAAACTTGGTTTGTCCAAGGATAATCTGAGTCCCTATGATATTAAAACTCAATGTTATGACATGACGGAATAAACACTGGTCAGCAAGATCCACCTAAAGACCCAGTTTGGTGGGCTAGTTTCCAGCACTAAGTTCATGGTTATATCCCATGACACCACCTATAATGTGTTGATGAGTAGTCCATGGCCTCCACATGCATGTGGTGGTCCCTTCATCGTATCACTAGTGCATTATGTACTCCCTTAATGGTCAATTGGATATACGCCAAGCTGACACGTCTCCCTTTGCCTCTTGTGAAGCATTCTATCTATATAAAGACTATTACAAGATCATGGAAAAACAGATTTAGGCAAAGGAGGTAGAGTGTGTTATGACTACGACTGTCTTGTAGACAGATCTAGATGATGCCTACATATTTCCAATCCACCAATTAGAGGCTACAACCATGAAAATGGGATAATTATTTTTTTTGGAATGAGGAGGCAGCACATTCCCATGTCTATGTGATGCCAGAAGATCACCTCATACTCCTACACGAATCAGGCATGGGTGATACCAAAGCCCCCTACACCCATAAGATGAAAGAATTCTTTCCCCATGGAAACAGAAATTCACCATACTTGTTTGTTTCACAGGGATGGGATAAACAAGTTCAATCCAATGTGTCATTATTTCTTTGATATCATCAAGCATGTCCTTAAGGGCCATAGAACAGATGTGATTTGATCGACATCATTAATCGCTTTGGTTTCAGAAACATGGGAGTCCCCTGAGGAAATGTCCTCTACCTATTAGGCTAGTATCTGTCTCCCTTTGAGATCCATTAACTCAAAGGAAACTCTTCCCACCAAGGATCCCTCCTCCATATGTGAGTAATATGATTTGGAGTTTGATCCTCTCTCTTTTGAATAGGGCACCTCCACTATGGTCAATGAATTGGTATAGGTAATCATCGGTAGCGAGATAGATATGAAACCCACATTAATCAGTGTTGGTGTGGAAGTCGAAGATAATCATAATTATATAGACATCCTCAAAAAAAATATTGTGATATGTTTTCTTGGAGATATATTGAAAAGTCGGGGTAGATCCCCAAGAAGCAATCATCCACCTCGGTCTCCCAGTAAACCATCACATGTTTAAGGAGCCTCCCCAAAATATGTACCCTTCTAACGGTGCCACGATCGAGGGCAATCTTGATAAACTCATCAGAGCCAATTTCATCAAGGAGGTATAGTTCCTTAAATGGTTATCCAACATTATGCTCATCGGGAAGAAGAAGAGACAGATCACGTTATGTATCAACTTCCGAGATCGCAACAATCATAGTCTTAATGATATTTTCCCCCTCCTTGTGGTGGAATTATTGATTGATGCTAAATCTGGGTTCCATGCCCTCCTTTTCATGTATGGGTACTCCGGGTATAACCTCATCTGAAATTCTCTTGAGTATGAGGATTATACATCCTTCAGGGCACCACAAGGTTCATTTTTCTACCATGTAATGCCCATCGGTTTAAAAAATTAAGGTTCCACCTATCAACATGGAATGCCTCTAATATTTATGATGATCCTCAAAAAAATTTGTGGAATGATATATGGATGATCTGGTAGTAAATTCTTGCTCGCGTCAGGACCATATCCAATACCTTGATAGAGTTTTTGGATTCCTCCGTTTTCGCCACCTGTAGAAGAACCCATTGAAGTGTGCCATTGGTGTCACCTCTGGATTGTTTCTCAGCTTCTTTTTCAAATACCGGGGAATCAGAATCAACTTAGATAAGATCAAGGCCATTATCTAGATTTCTATCTAGAGAAACATAAAGGAGATTCAAGGCTTTCAAGGCCACTTAGCCTACATTTGCGAATTCCTCGCAGAATTCGGGTGGCAATTGTAATCCCTTTTATTTGTTCACAAAGGAAGGAACTGTCTGCCAGTGGGATGAAGAATGTATGACTACTTTTGAGGAAATCAATAAGTACCTGTTACATATTCCGTTCTTGATGCTACCCATATCCGGCAATTCGCTGGCCCTTTATATGACTGCATTGGATTGGTATGTCAGTGCACTTCTCACCCCGAAGAATCATGAACGAACATAGAATAGTCTCTATTATCTAATAAATATTCTTCTATATATGGAGACCATATACTCCCATATTGAGAAAAGCTACATCATGTTGGTATTCGCATCACATAAGCTGCAACATTACTTGATGAACCATGAGGTACAACTGGTGCCCCAGGTAGACCCACTAATGTTCATCCTAAACCATGCCATGTTGATAGGATGTCTGGATTGGTGGTAAGGGATTCTCAAACATCTTGACATTAGCTTTGTCCCATGGAAGGGTACTATGGGGATGCCATTGGCAGATTTCCTCGCCGCCCATCCAGCTCTGGGGGACGAAAACATGGACCATGATTTTTCTGATAAGTCCATCCTCTCAGTGGACCAATTCATTCCATTCTTGAAAATAATCTTTTATGGTGCGTACCGAAGCCCTACCAGAAAAAGGCTTTGTGACTCCAGGCTCAATAGTGTAGGCTTGGGTTTCTTCTTCATTACCCTAGTAGAATCCTTTTTTCGGTGTTCATTCCTCCTATTAGAAGGTTGCACCAAAAATGAGGCGGACTACCAGGCTCTCATCACTGGCCTCAAGAAGGACCTCAATATTGACGTTCCAAACATGCATGTGAACGGGGTCTTTTAACTAGTCATCAATTATATCAAATGTGACTATTTCATCAAGAATCCAAAGTTCATGCCACTTTTAGAATGCACCCTCCAACTAATGGCCTAGTTCCCATCTCGTCCAGATGTTACCCATGTCCCTCGATCACAAAACGGTCAAGGTGATGCCCTGGGTAGCCAAGATACATCATGTGTAGATATTGAACAAAATGATTTGATTATCCATGTGGAACACTAGAGATTCGTTTCCCCAGTCATTCCAAACGACGATTATAGCCCACAGGTAATCCATATTACCACCGGTGCCTCCAGGTGAAGGCCATCACGTACCTCAGTTGTAGAGTTGGGGCCACTTTTGGCCGGAGGATTCCCTTTTCTGAGTACCTCCATCACGGCAGTCTCCCAATATATTGAGCCGAGCATGAGTGAATATGACATCGCATGTTCCAATTTACTCTCAGAGCGGCCCGGGACTGGATCAAATCCTCTACAAGTGCGGGGTTGATGGGGTTCTCCTCCATTGAACTCATGGAGTCGATATTTCTGAAGTCATGCCAGAGGTTCATGATGTTTGTTGCAGAGATCATAAGTCCAAGACGAATCTATCTCACCAGATCTAGAGTGTGGGATATTTATGGCCCTCCATGATATGTTACTACATTTAGATTAACCAGAGGTTCCAGGAATGACAAATTCATGACAACATTATGCGTTTGCTTCCAGAGAAACTCCATAATAGCATGTACTCTTGGCCATTTGCGGACTAGGGACTCGATGTCATTTGACCATATACACTAGCGACAACTCGCCAATTAATGTTCATCCTGATGGATACAGATTTCTTCTCCAAGTGGGTAGAAGTGGTTCCTCTCAAGGAGGTCAAGGCCCATTATGTCATTGAATTTGTGGGCTCCAATATCATTTACCGGTTTGGAGTCCCTCAAACTATCCTCAACGATAATGCCAAAACTTCTATGAAGCAGAGTAGAAGCAATTGTATTCCAAGTACAACATCCACTATAACCACACCACCCACTATCACCCACAATAAAATTGGAAGATTGAGGCGTTCAACATAACCCTCAATAAAAATCCACAAAAAATGGTTGGGCAAAACAATAAGGGGTGGACAGACATGCTTCCCAACTCCCTCTGGGCTTATCAGATGACGGCCCACAAATCCACACAGGTGACCCCATACTACCTGGTGTACGGAATGATGGTCGTCCTTCCCATTGAGATTCAGTTACTTTCATTACGCACAACTGTCTATGATCAGCAAGTGCCCGATAAAGTAGCTAAAATCATTCTGTCTGAATTAGAAGCACTCAATGAGAATAGGATTTGTTCCCTGTACAATCTGGAGAGGCATCAAAATAATATTTATTGATCTTTAACATGAATGTCCACCTCTTCTCATTCTTGCAAGAAGACTTGGTGTTGGCCTTAAAACACCAATTATTCCTAGAGAGAAGCCACAAGAACAGGATCCCAAGTGTGAAGGAAATTACATTATTCACAAGGTTTACCCTAATGGTGAATACTATATAGTTACCATGGATAGTGACCTTATTAACCCTCCCACCAATTCAATGTTCCTCAATCAATACTTTCCCTGAGGAAAGGGGATCATACATGACCTTAAAATGTTATGTCCTTCATGGAATTAAATTGTATGTCATCCCGCATGACTTTAATGATTATCTGGTCCTACATTAGCTTAAACTATTATGTACCACATGACTTTAAACAGTATGTTGTCCAGAAATATGTCTAACTACATTTCCAGAAATATTTATGGCTTCATTCAGATGCCCTTGGGATACGTAGGAACACTCAGACAACTCATCTTGAGTCCATCCCCCAGATTCATCATTGACTATACCCCATGGGTAAAGATCTCTTGGAGGATGCTACATGGTGTTGTGTAGACTCCTTTGGACCCACTCATTTTGGTATTATGATGATCAAACCATGTTCCCCCTCCACATCCTTATATTCTACCACATCCTCACCACAAGACACTAAACTGCATGGCCTTCAACAAGTATGTATGGATGATTACTATATTTATGGGATACGTAGGAACTCCAAGAAATTTTGTCTATCTACCAAGACCCAAACATCTGGATCTCCTCTAGGGTAGGAAAAAATGGTATGGTTCCAGAATTTTTTCTCCATTATGCCGAGTTCATCATGACTGCACCATACATCACTCTCCATGGAGTTATCCACCACTTTCACCATCATTGTTAATGTAATGTTTGACGAGAACATTTATGCTGCACACACTCCCTTAACATGGGAAATCATCATAATTTGCATCCAAAAGGGCCAAAAATTTGTAAAGAAACATAGCCAAAGGGCTCTCCTATCATTACGGGTCAACTTCCTCAAGGACATCGAACATCAAATTGATACATGACCCACATTGTGAATAAGGTCACCGGTCGATACTCATTTGTTGTTCCCATTTCAGGTCACACGATATGGATGATATGTTTCAGACATTGTCAATAGTTATCCTTCATCGTTGTCACTACACCCATATGTCCCAAATATTTGGTGTTGTGGTTCATGTTATCCCGTTATCCCTTCAAACATCGGTCTGTTTTGGGTAGGAGTGTGAGTTCATCCACTGTACCCTTATATATTGGGGAGTTCCATGTCCTATTACTTGTTTCCCACACCGATCCTTTCTCATGTGGGGTTTAGAATTTAGGAAGGCAATACCCACATAAAAGGTCATGTGTCTATGGTCCGAGCTCTACGACCTCAAACTAACATCTAAATCATCCTCATTACAAGTTTTTATACTACAAACTAGTTGGTACATCCCATATTATATCCCAAAACCTTGTCGGCACCCTACCCTAAGTTCCCATTTGTGATTGTAATGTGTAGTGTGAGATTGTTCCCTCATTAATGGTGGGTCATACCATGTGTTGTAAAAATATTTCATTGAGATACATTTCCCATATATTTTTTCTTTCCGTATGACAGAAAACTACACAACATCCTATAGAACTACATGTGGCTTGATTCCCATCTTTATGGGATATGTAGGATCCCTCGAACATTTAGCATTTGATTCCATCCCCACCTCTTAGGAACCTCCTTATCATCCTAGCCTCCTGGAATGTTTCTTTCTAGGGGAGGGGTATACAGTGTGTTACATTCTTATGTCCCCATTCATGTTGGTTTTGTAACAACCACACCCAAAACCTCTCTATCATGATTTTCCTTTTCTCGTATGTTCTACACATCTTTTCAAGTCGGCTTCTCATAAGTTGGGCCCCTTTACCCTCTACTGCGATTCACCAATGTGCCTAGGAGTACTCTGGTTCAGAACATAGAGTGTCAGATTCTACCTAGACATGCTCTTTCACATATTTCAAGATTGATTTCCCCTTTATTTGGGTTTTCATCATCTTTCTCATCTGAAAGGACCCACAAATGGCATGGATTATCAGCCCAAGCTCTCTCCTACCATTTCAGGCCAACACTCTCGAGGGTTTCGAATGAAAAATTGATAGAAATATCGTATTGAAAAACTTGTAAGTGTTTGACACTCCCTTTTTGTTCCTATTTCAGATCACATGATAAGGATTCTATGTTTTGAACACTATAAATAGTTATCCCCCATCGTTTCGCTGAACCTATCAAGCCCTAAATGTCAATTGCATGATTCAAATAATTTTCTACCCGATCATCTCCAAGGAGAATTTTCAAACTCTTAGTACTATCCCTCAGTTAACATTTGCACGTTAGGAGGACAAAGCTGCATTAAGGTGTCATTCGGGGATCCAAATTGATTTACCCTTTATGTGTATCCCATGTGTTTCAAACACCTATTCTGCCCTTTTTTCCCACACTGAGTTTGACTCACATGGGCTTAGGGACCAGATCGAGATCTATGCTTACATTGAAGGGTTTCCCTTCTCCATGGTATGAGATCTATGTCCTTAAACTAAGATCCCCTTATATGTCATCTCCATAGAACATCATCCATCATGATTACCAACTTATGGGATATGTAGGAACAACAAGACATCTTTTCTTTGGGTCTAGCTCGGATTATAATAGTTATCTCTTTTGTTCTGCCTTTTTTCCCACGACACATATTGGGTTCTGTGGTGTGGCATGTGTGGGACTACGTCCTCACTCACATCTGGTTTGAAAAATCCTCACCACGTACTCCCATTATAGGACCTAGTCTCTCTTATCTCTTATTCTTCATGACAATAAATGGTACTCTTAGAACTATATATTTTTTGATTCACTTATTCATGCGATACATAGAAACACCTAGGCATTTCATCCACAGATCCAATGCCATATTTTTTTGGCATTTTCAGGCCCCTTGTATTGAGGTTTCTTCCCTGGAATTATGAATTGTGTGGTGTGGAACCCATCCTCATTCACATTGAGTATGCTTTTTCATGCATTGTACGATCTATTCTAAAACATAGTTCATTTCTCATGTCCATGACATATGATGTTAAACTATTATTCCTGGTCCCCCATGACATTAAACTGTTGCGTCTTTATTACATGAAATTAAAATGAATAGTTTGTCACATCATAAGAACCTAGGCTATGATATTATCGTCATGGCCGAATGATAAAAAATGTAATTTCAAGGTGATTCCCTCACTCAAGAGGACATCATGTTGGGTATTGGTCATTCACCATACAATTTGTTAATGCCTATATGCGGCTTGATTTCTTTAGAGACACCAGGATACATGGTCCTCGGTTTGTCTCCTAAAAAAAGAGACACACATCTATCCTATAGGACAAACAAGATCTATCAAATGCCACTTTTTTTGTGCATGGACCAGACCTGCATGACCTTATCATTCATGGAACTAGTACCTTACAATTCCATTTCTAGAACTATGTCTATCTAGATTCCCATTCTCAGAGGGTATGTAAGAATTACCACACACTTTTCCTCGTGACCAGCCTAACATTTGTTTTCGATCCACGACCCTTGACCTCCCCAATGAACATGTGGTGATATGAAGTCCATGTACTCATTCACGTCGAGTATCAGAATTACCTACCCATGTGTCTCCTCCATTCCTTACTTTTTCAATTTTGATCTATAGGACCTTAAACAATGATATCTCTATTTCCTTTCCACAACACATAAAAGAACCATTCCAAGAACTATGTGTGGCTTGATTTCCATTCCCGGTGGATACATAGGAATGCCCGGATGTCCCGTCGGTGGGTCCATCCCCAACGATCGTAATTCATGCCCCATTCTCGGCCCGTTGGCCCAAGGTTTCATGGGATGTATGTTATGTGGTGAGTAACTATTGGATTCACCATTTTCGTTAGGTTTTGCAACAACTTCATCATGTAGTCCCGCCTGGTCTGAGTTCTACGCCCTAAACTAAGATCTCCCTAAGGGATCTATGCATCAGTTATGATCACTTTTCCACCTAGTGAACATTTTATTAAATCAAGTACCCCAATTAATGGTCCACCATCCAAAATTAAGATGGATTCATGCAACCCCATGACCCTTTCGTTGGAAAGGGAATTGACTCCCTCTGTTTGATACATCTTATTGGATTACTCATATGTATTGCGACAAAGATACCAAAGTGTGGAATTTTCATAGGGATATTCCATCATTCTATGTCCAGGCTTCATGAGCCCGTTATTTGGATCCTCATCATCTTCCATGTTATATGAGAGCCCCTTTAAGGACCAGCCCCATGCCACATTGGCTCACCAACCATCTTGGGACAATGCCACTAAAGACCTCATATAAAATTTGTGATAGGTCCCATGACCCTAACATGTTCAGCGGTTGACCCTCATTTTACTATCCTCATTCCAAGTTAACATGATAAGGATTTTATGTTTCGAAATGGTCAGAAGTCATCCTCTATCGTCACGACAATATCATTTTTATCCAGATCTCCAACATCATGATTCATGTTTCCCACTCTATTATGCTTAAGTGGATTACTAGAACACTCGGTTTTTATACCTTGGCGCATCTCTATGAATTAATAAGTTGGTTCAATACTTTTGGTATAAAATTCAACTAACATTATATTTCCCATGATTTGTGACTCCCTGTGCTAGGAAAGTCCCACCACTACACTTTTTTCCCACATTAAACACGACTCAGGTGGGGATAATAGTTTTGGTAGGATGTGTAATGGTGCATCCATGCGACACATGCCTTTCATGCAGCTTAACGTTAAACATAACTCTAAAAACTACATTTCTCTTGATTCCCATTCTCATTGGATACATAGGAATGGCTAGGAAACCTGTCATGGGACAATCCTTGTTTCCACCTTCGGTCAGTTGACCTAAGGATTCTCTTTAGAGTGTGTAGTGTGGTAGGGACTCTTATTGTCCTCTTTCATGTCATGGTATGTATTGAACCTAACATTTCAATCCAGGGTCTCCTAGTCATCGATTCCTGACATTAAACCGATTCCCCAACCATGAAAAACTTTAGGATTCCCAATGATAATTATGGGATGTGTCAGCTTCTTCACTAGAGAGGATTCCCCCTACCAGCATTGGTCCTTGACCACATTTTTCTCAAGAACTATGTTTGGTTTTATTCTAATTTTTATGGGATACGTAGCAACGCCCATGAATTTGGCCTCGAGCCCAGCCTGAGGGTCACTAAACCTTCTGGCCCCTCGACCCCAATCAGATCCCAGTCTCTATGACCTTAAACTAGAAGCCTATAGTCCATTAAACATGACCTTAAACTGATAGCCTTGGTCCAGGTAGTATGTCCTTAAAATTATGTGAACCACCTTAATTGTATGGCATAGAAAATATTTCTATTGCCCTCCTTGATTTGATGTTAAACCAAAATGCATTATAGTTCGTCACCAAAGAGGTCTGGTTTGAATGGAAGTGTGATTTCTTGTCAGACCGATTATCCCACCTTATGTGTTTTCACCGTAGTGGCATAATTTCAAGAGAGTTGTACTCCATTATAACAACACATCACTCGAATATCTACTATATGCATACCATTTATTCATACCCTTGTCCTCTTTCACATCTAAAATAATTCCATAACAATATGGATGCCTGAAATATGGCTCACCTACTGACATGGGCCAGCATTTTGAAATACTAATGGATAAAATTTTGAGTCATACCTTGTGTTTAAAACATGGTCAGTGATATTCCCCTATTTCTTATCCCCATTTCATGCTAACACAATAAGGATATTGTGTTTAAAACAGGGTCGACACACTCATATTCGAGTGGAATAAAAAGGTGTCCATCCCTTGTTTCTAACATCGGGACTGACCCACATGAGCTTATAGATTGATCGTCGAATGTTCCACGAATGTGACAGACATGTAGCATGTTGAACCAAATAACACAACTCTTGCACGAGTCTAGAATAAATAATAAAATCATGAATGTACATTTAAAAATTAAATGCATTTTAGAACCTTAGGTTCAACCCCTACCTTGGATGGGTTGACCTCGTAAAATGAACGTTGAAGCTCCACCACTATTTGGCTTGTGGCATCTAGAATTCATTGTCTCTTATTCAGTTCATGATCCTCCTCTACAGCAATGGGGCGTAGTTCGTCACATGAAATATAGTCTAGATCATCGTCGATCTAGATAATAGTTATCTCCCCAGAGAATTTCTTTATCCATCCATCGGCCTCTTCTAGATGGTCTTTCAGCACTGATATAATATTTGATTGTGCATTAAGGAAAGCAGAATTCTCATCTACTGGACCTGCAGCCATTGAATCTCATTTTCATCCTCTTGGATCCTCTTGATTATCACCTCATTCCTATTTGTTTCCAAACCACACCATGGCCACATCCATCTTCAAAAAATATTCTCTTCTATGTAATCTCAGATGAGCATGTGATGAAGATGGGAATCCACTCCCCCAACGCACAGTTCACGAAGCAATGACCGATGCCTATCCATATGGTCTATCAATTATTCTTGAGGGGTGTCATCTATGAATCACTTAATCATCTTCCATGATCAACGATGAGTTATTTTTATATCCTCCTCATCAAAGGCGTTATTGTCCTGATCCATGCGGTCAAATGGTTCCTATGCCAGAAACACCCCTAAGAACACGTCAGTAGGGTCTGCATCTGGTGTTTGATCAGGTATGACGAGACCCATGTAGTCTTATCGGTCCTCGTTGTCATATCCAACATCAATTATCATAGACTCTTTCCTGCTAATTATCCCAACAGTTATTGGGAGCGCCACTGCGTGGTCAGTTTGGGCGTTTTCTTCCACTACTACCGGTGTTCCCCTTGGAATGCCACCGCCAATAGTACCAACCAACCATGCCATGGTTCCTCGATCCATTTTAAGAACTGGTACATACAAAAAAGAGTACAGAAGGCTGTTAACCTAATCATTGGGTGGAATCCATGAATTCCAAAATGGAGACTTGTAGATATCAAAATGACGGTCTCTCTTGGGTTGAAGTCGTTAGGATCCAGAGGTTTGATCCTCCGTATATTGTTGGGAGGTATGAAAACTACTGATAAACCACCTTGGATATCACATCCCTACAAGGTGAGGTAACCGCCACATCCGTGTCCGTGGATCCCGAAGGCCCCGTAGCTACATCTATTATTGGGCAGGAGAAGGTTTTGCGTATAAGGCCATCCTACATAGTTTAAATATTAGGTGAGAAGTCCTGGATGACATGGATGTAGACATTGGGGACGTAATTTATGATTTTAATCAATGGACTCCACAAATGCTTCCATCTCCATGTCTGAATCGCCAACCTCACCCTCCTCCAGGGGACTCCCTCTACCATCCTTCTCCACATAGGAGGACTCATCATATTATTTTGTCATAGAGTAGCACCCACTCAATTCCACAACTGACAACTACGGAGGGGCTCTTCGATCTATAAACACCTTTACCCAGTCCGTCATTGGCCACGAGGCACCCTAGGAGTGCACGATGTCCTCAACCTCAGCAAGGTATTTCTCCACCTCCTCAATTGATACTGCAAAGTCAGACATGACATGGCTGATCCCTGGAAAATTCACCCCAAGGTGATTCAGGTGTTTTAAAATCTTGGATGGGTTGAGGAACTTCCTTTCAACATCCCTTATGTCTCAAGACACCAAGAATATAGCATTCTGTCACATTTCTATATGGAAAGACGCTTACACAATACTAGGGTTGATATCCTGCAGAACACCCTAGGCGGTCTCCCCTACAATGACTCTGCTCCTCTAGGACCGCTGGGCCCACCACTACCACCACCCTTTCGACCGTTGTGGGACTTGCTGACACTATGCACTCGCCACCAAGAGAGGTCCTTTCCACCTTTTGGCCATGACCTCAAGGTTGGGTAGGCATCCCAACACTAACCTAGATTGTCTGATACTTCAGTATCTCCATGGAGTGTGCCGCCTCCCAGCTCTGGGCATATTCCTTTACCAGACTGATGATGATCGTTGGATGAGGTAGCTCATTCCACATCTTTACATATTCCCATTTGAACAAGATCCACATCTACCACGTCATACATGAGTTATACTCGTGGCACACCACAAAATAGACCCGTGGGGTCATTGGTTGCATGCACCAAAACTTACTCGCAAAATGGTGCAGGGTGTATGGCTCACAGAGGGACTCGTGGTCCACCCACACCACCAGGACTCCACCACAAAAGGACAGTAGGTTGGAACGATGCCCTTTTTTCCCCGAATATCATTAGTGAACTCACCTATTGGAAATGATAATACTTATAAATTGAACTTTGCTGCCTTCCAGACCTTGTTCAGCACTGCTTGGAAGGTCATCTTAGTCGGAAATCTCCCCACCGCATTCAGAATTGATGTATGGAAGTTCAGTCCTGGAGGGAAGATGGGGTTCACATATTCATAGATACCTTAATATTTTCCACTATCCACTCATACATAAGTTGGAAGAGCCCACATATCCTCTACAGCTTCTTCCCCTCGTGGATATGCCACAACATCTTGTACAACATGGAGAGAATCTGGATCCCAAGGGTGACATGTCTCCTTGTTGCCAACATAGACACCATAATGAACATTCTCAATCACATGCCCATGTTCATGTCCCCCATATGAAGGATTCAACTGCTGATTAGTGCTGCAATGAATGAATCCCACAAAACCACCAGTTCTTACTTGGTACTGATTATGAATCCCCAGGTTTTCCATTGGATGTCCTCTAAAATCCACCAGTTTTAGTTCTACTTTCCCTGTTAAGAACCTTTTGGACAAGTCTGAGGCCTCACCGGGAACATCCTATTTTCTAGAATGTTTAGGAACTGCTTGAACCACCATTAGAAATGGATTTCTCTCACCGAATATTTTTCATCTCCCCACACCATGTCCAAAAATGCCCTTTCCAATGGCGGGATTTGCTCCATGTCCTCACATGAACTCATAACGAGGAGGAACATATCATTCATTTTCCCCAATATCAGAATCCATGAGATTTGGTGCAGGTCCCATATATTGATGTCAACCACTCCATGGTGAAAATGGAAGGTGTTGATCCTCGACGACCAACTACTCAGCATCTTCGGCATAAACTGCTTCGGCTGATAGATGTGGAATTTAGAAACCCAAGACTCCTCATACAGACCCATTTTCCTAAGACCTTCCTTGAAATCCTCACATGAGGTACCTACCTAGTAGGCCCAGGCCCAATCATCTGTGAAATTGCAGCCCTACTGCAGATCCCACCCATCGGTCCACATCATCTCCTGATTCCCTAGGTTTGCCATTAGGGTGGTTTTGTACAACGTGGGAGCTATCATTGGATGAATCGCCTTCACATCAATTTCATTCATGTTGTTCTACAAGAAATCAAAATTTATGGGTGTGAAGTCCTCCGATGTGTGGTCTCCATCCACTCTGAACCACTGACGCTGGAACAATATGCTATTGAATCAGTAAGTTGGTTCATTCTAGCTTGCCTCTGGAATGAATATGTCATCCCTCAAGCCAAATCCATACAGAGGCATCCTATTGCAGGCTGTGTTGTCCTTTTGACTCATTGATAGTATCTCTACCATTGTATTGAGACCCAAATGGATTTGAATGAACTTCCCTATACCCGATATATTCACCATTTCTTCCCTCATAGCAGCATCCTCAAGGACCCCATGACAACATCTTTGTGAGCCATTATGTTTTTGAAATTTGGACCTTTTTGGTTATGATTCGCGAAGCCCATTTGTTCATCCGGATCTCAGCAAGACGTTGCATAGCTATACCCTGACCTAGAAAACACAATTCGTGGAGCGCACCCTCATAGAGTCTAATACTCGTTGTGCTCCATGAAGCAGAATACCTGATTCGTGGAGAGAAATAATAGAGAATGAAGAGATTCGCGAATTGAGAGAATGAGTGACAAAACACAGGGGTAAAAAATTATAAAACAGATCTCAGGCTGCCTTAGTTATAGGTGAAGAACCCTATGCTTCGTGGAGCGTCTGACTGTGGAGATCTTCATGACTCTCTCAACCTGCACATCGCTACTCTGCATCACAACCCTCCCCCACGAGCATGCTTTGCGATTGGACTAAGGGATTTTGTCGATTGAGCCTCATAGTTAGACCATAATTTAAATATCGGATAAAAGTATAAGATGGGAATGTTTTGGATCCAAACTATGGGGAGAATAAGAGAAAATGAAAAGAGGAAACCACCTCCTTTAAGGTTACCTCGCGAAGCCTGTTCGTGGAGCCCTACAGCACCACATCCGGCGTGAATCAAACTCTCTTGAAAATCCACTGCGAAGAAAAGAGGTGGGAGGCACCGTGATCCACTTGAGGTTTAAGAAGCCTCCATTAAGAAAAGAGGTGGGAGGACCAACGATTCGACTAATGTTTGGAAGCCTCTACGATGTTTTGAGTGAGGGGGCTCCACGATCCGCATGATGTTTGAAAATCTGTTGCAAAGCGAGTAGGATGGAGACTACATGGTTATGAAAAAGTTCCACATAACTTTGTGACAAGTGATCCTTTCTTCACAAAACCTCTTTCTTATTTATACCGAACTCCCCTGATGAACAAATGATAGATCCCCTGACCTTTCCCGTTTTTAGCCCCCAAATCGCGAAGCTATTTCTGCTATGGGAAACATAAGCTCCTCATGTTATTTGGGCATCACAAAGTGCCTTTACCTTAGCTTAAATTCAACACATATTATAATAGGGATGCCCCTCATGGAGCCCACGGGCCTCCAAAAATGAAAGGGGGTCCCCAAAGGGAGTCGATTCATCACATATCACTCGTGCTTCGCAAAGTATCCTATATGCACAATTACACCACATTCTAAGGTAGGGTAGTTGTGATTAGAGAAGCACATTGGTTCACAGTACTACGCTCTGCAGGTCACCCTTGCATCACGATGCCCTACTCTGTGATATCCAATCTTCTTCGTGAAGAACCCTCAATGTGATATTATGCCCTATGCCTATGATAGCCCTCTTATTTCTTGATCCACACCACATTTGGAATCCCCTCTACTACATGGAGCACCATAGCTTCATGAGGCCTCTACCTCTGAAACCCTTTTCTCAACAAGCCATTTACTTGTATGGACCTCCAGGCTAGTATGAAGCAACATTATTGTACCTTTGGTGGTACATCCCATTGTGTTTCTTCACCTTATGCTTCTTCACAAAGGCATGTTAACATCTATTTCCTCTTCACATATCCACGCTCAAGTAAACATCACAATAGATCAATCCACACCAAACCCTTACCATGGAATTGATGATGCCTTCCCTTCACCATGGGGTGGGAGGTACCAGTCATGTATATCTTAAGGAGGGTGCAGAGTGAACGTGCCTCATCTAAGCTACATGATGTTTAAATGCCAAGAACCATAGTCCACAACTCATAATGCTAAATTTTGATCTCTCCCAATGCATCATAAATAGGTTGCACCATCTCAGACATTCACTATGTCTGCTCATCTCCACAGTAGTGAGATCATCCTCACATTGAATGAGATCTTCATTGATGGACTGTCGCCTGTCCTCGGGGATGGTAAACCAACTTCGTGTAAGCCCATATCCTTTGTTACTGGATGTAGTACCTCTATTATTACATATTCATCCATCCCAGAGACCAGAGTTGAGAGGTGAACAAGGACCTTCATTATCCCGTCCCACTCTCGTTGGGTTTTGGCTCCACCAGGCCTCCATACTTGAGTAAATACCAATCTCCATCTCCCTAAGCTTACAACCACATGTAAGGCCCACTTCACTTTCCATGGATACAACATTCATGATGTGATCGTAATGTCTTTGATCCCTCTTATTTCTCACACTGAGCATGAATCACGTGGGATTAGAGTCATCATCGCCCATGACATTCTCTGTGTGATGCCTTAACATGTATGCCCCAAACCATCTGAACTATAGAGACTTTGATCCTTACCATGGAATGGTATGTAGGGAGCCTCCCTGAGGATCAATCCAAACAACTATTGGTCCCAACCCCCTTCACGTAGGTTCTCCAAACATCTATTTTGAACTATGTAGACATTTATTCTTACTAATGTAGGTTACGTAGGAATCCTCCATGTTGTTCAAGACCAACACCTACTACTCCTGACCACATCATGTTGGTTCACCAGACCCATCTGAACTACATGAACATTGATCCTTGATATGGCATGGTATGTAGGAAGCCTCCCTAAGCTTAAATCCAAAATACTATTTGAATTGACCCCCTTCATGTCGATTCACCAAATCTCTCGAACTACGTGGGTTTTATAATTTCCAAGGCAAGGTACAAAGGATACCTCTTGGGGGTTCAAGCGCAACACCTAATGGACCAGACCGCATCACATCTGTTCACCAAACAATTTGAACAATGTAGAATTTGATCCTTGATAAGCCATGGTACATTGGAATCCTCCCTGAGGATCAGGCCCAACACCTACTAGTCCTGATCACATCACCTCGGTTCACCATACCCATCCGAACTACAAAGAATTTGATCCAGGAAAAGACAAGGTATGTAGGATTCCTCCCTAGGCCTCATACTCAACACCTATTGGTTACTACCCATTCACGTAAGTTCAAAAATCCTTCTGAACGACATGGAATTTTATCCTTTCTATGGTAGGGTACATAAGAATCCACCCTGAGGATCAAGCCCAACACCTACTTGTCCCAACCACAAGACGTTGGTTCACCAAACCTTCTGAACTATGTGGATTTTGATCAATGCTAAGGCAGGGTATATAGGAATCCTCTCTAAGGATCAAGACCAACACCTACTGGTCTCGAACAATTTAAATCAGTTCATTAATCCCAACTGAACTATGGGAATATTGATCCTTCCCAAGGAATGTTATGTACGATTAATCTATGAGTTTCAAGCCCAACAAACATTAGTCCCGGCCACCTTCATGTCGGTCCAACACCACCTCTCCCAAACTACGTATAATTTGATCCTTTAAAAAGTTTGGTATGTAGGAATCCTCCATGAGGTTCATGCTCAACAACCATTGTTCCGACACCTTTGATCTTGGTTTACCTTCATCCGACGTGATGTTAAACTACATCTCCATTTTTTCCCGCAAGAATTCAAATAGTACCGATTCGAACTACATGGGGTTTGATCCTTGTCTCTTAGGAAGGGTACCGAGGAAGACTCTATGAGGTCTAACACCAATCGATGGTAAGTCGTTGTGTGCCCCAATCGACAGTATATCATTGAAGTTCCCAATCAGTAATAAGTTGTTGTCAACCCCAATCAATGATAAGACATTGTGTTCTCCAACTAACGGTAATCCATTGTGTTCCTCAACTGATGGTAAGATATTGTGTTCCCCCAACCAATGTTAAGCCATTTTGATCTCCAACAGATGGTAAGCCGTTGTGTTCCCCAACTGATGGTAACCTGTTGTGTTCCCTAACTGATAGTAAGTCGTTGTGTTCCCTAACGGATGGTAAGCCGTTATGTACCCCACAACTGAATTTAGTCTATTGTTTTCACCAATTAATGGTAATACATTGTAGTCCCCTTCGCTGGGAGCCACATCTCTAGTCCTCCCTAATGGCGTCAAACTGACCTGGGCTGCAAACCATGTGTAATCCCTAGTATATAATCAGGTTGTTCCACTCTTCACACACCTAGATTCCATACCCCCATCCTAAATTACGTGAACATTTATTACCTTACACGGTGATACATAGGAAGTATCTCGGAGGATTAATACCAACACTAACTTCTCCTTCACGATGGTTCAATATCAATCCACCACCACTTCATTCAACATTCAATCATCCACCCTAATTTCTACCCAGGACACCACATCCTATTGGGATCATGCCATATCATTTCCTCACTACCACTAGTAGTAATTGGGATATCATCCACTCTATTTACCTAGTATCAGTGTTCCCTCTAGGGGTTTTACACATCCGATCCACTCTTATCAGTGTTCTGATCAGAACGATCCATTCCCTCCATATGTTAAACTAGCGGCGTACCTTATGTTTAACATTGTAAGTCAAGGAAATCCTTAGAGACATGCCTATGGAATATAATTTCCTACATTTTATGTGGGATTCCTTGAGATTTTTTTCCCCCTAGAAGCCCTATCATAAGGGAATGAAACCAAAACACATCAGTGTTCGAGTGTCCAGACATGCCAATGATGTTTAACATGACTACTACCCCATCTGAAGGTTGTTTCCCTAACAAGACTGCTTGGAATTTCCTGACAGATGTAGTGTAATTTACTAGTTTCCATGAAGAAATAGAACCATGACGAGTTTCATGGAAGAAAACTAGATCTTTAAGGGAGACCTCGGCTAGGCGGCGAGTTCTGAGGAGGAGTCCACGGAAAGAGTGACTGACATTTCATCTTCCCATTTCAATCAAGGAGTAAACGTCCTTGAATAAGTGATGGATGTCACCTATCTTCTGAAATATGGAATGTGGGGAAACAAACAACATGTCCTCTGAAACATACAGATTCGCACCTCGATGAAGGGGGAACAAACAATCATGAAAACATTCCAAAAATAATTTTCAATGTAAACAAATTAAATAATATTTGTAACATTATAAACTTCATTTTCATTGACAACACATTGAAAATATATATATAATAATTTAACATATTTTGAAAATGATTTATTTGAAATTTCCATGGAAAACATATAATGAAATTTAGAAACTTTTGTAAAATAGTCTCGTTGAGAACAATTTTAAAACATATTGGGAAGGCTTCCAAACGTTTTGAAATCCAATTAATTTAAAATATAATTTTAAATTTTTAAATAAATCATTGAAATCCATGAAATATTTTTCAATTCATTAAAACATTAAAATGATCTTTTTGGATTAATTTAAAACATTTTTAAAACATTTTTCAAAACATTGTTTTTGAAAAAAAATATATTTTTGACTGAAGACCAAAATATGGACATATTTTTATGAATACATTTTATTAATTATATTATGTGTCAAATAGTGGAATAATAGTACTAATTCGTGGATTTATCTTGAATTGATAGAGGATAGTTAAACTAATGATTTTTATTGAGATATGTATAATATTATATTACCAATTGAGGCATAATCCTAATTTATCATGAGAAATGATGATATTGTTTCACCAAAATCTTATCACATGGTAATATGGGATTACACACTCCATGTAAGTAAAAGAAAATAACTTAAGATTAAAAAATTAGGAATAGAATTTTATTCCTGCTATAACTTGTAAAATCTTTGATTATATACATTGATAAAAAATTTAGGTGCATAACAAAACATGTGTCTCAAGGAAATTTTTTTTAGAGAAAACTAACTTACCGGTTTGTTAACATTTGAGACATAAAACCAAGGAAACAATGATCGTATAATGGAAAATAAAAAAATAAAAATTATGAATTAGAATCACAACATACATTAATGGATGATATTATGAACTACATAAAATAAATATATGTTGAATAAGGAATATATCTCACAAATATAAAAATTGAGATGAAATTACCCTACATTGTGTCTTGACTCTCGTCAGACTCATTCTATACTCCAGTAGAATAAATATATTTTTATAATAAATATATGAAATAACCAATTTCTAATTTATAATAACATATTAGGTTATATTATGAATTTATATTACCATCTTATTAAAAATTATATGTTATTTTTTCACTACGGGTAATATTCTCTTTCCTTGTCGCATTTGTCATAAATTGTTGTATCCTTTGTCCTTATACATATATCATTATTTCCAGAATTTAATCCATAATATGAATATAATTAATATTCATTATATTTATATTATGATAATTCATATAATTTATAATAATGAAATGGAATGCACTATTCTCAGATATGGTAATCCATACATATGCTAGAATGTTGTTTCCATTTTATTATCGTTTTGAAAGAGAGTAAATGAAAATATGTACACATATATGTAAAAAATTATATATATATATATATTTATTTATTCTAGTATCATGATAATATAATATATGTGTAATATATTTAAATTCTACTCATCCTTAATACATTCATTGTGAAGTTTGAATGAATCATCTTGCTTTGACGGTGAAATAATCCACACTTCATCAAATAAAATTTTTGATTTTAGAAAAATGGAATGTATAATGATATGTGTTATAATTAATTAAATAATATTAACTAATTAATAAATATAATGTATATAATATATTAAAATCTAGTTGATCACAATTTTTATCTATGAAATGGGGTAATGGAAAAATGATCAATCATCATATTGTGAGATGGTAGTTCACCTTACACATAAATAATATGTTAATTACCCATTAGATTGAAGTGTGTGTAAGAATAGGTTGAACACATAGAAAAACACGATATCAGTTTATTTTTTATATATGTTTTGTGTAATCATGGAATATTTATAGTGGATTGCGCGGATAATGAAAATAAGATAATGGAGCTACAAAAAGGATGTTACCTCTTCTTTTGGTAAGTCCTTTTGGTTTTTACCAATCATGTTCCATTCATTGATATCTACCCAAATGGATGTGTAAAGGATCATGTATGGGATTTTGGGAAATTTATTTGTCAGAAATTGGCAGATCCTATGTGTTTTGAGAGGTGTGAATAAGGGGTTAATGTGGTGGTCTTTTATAGGGAAGGGAAATGTCTCACTCGATATTTTTGGAAACTTGTTAGGTGTACCCACATTTTACATTAATAAAGTCATATGAAACATAAAAAACTCAAGAATGGATGGTTCATTGACTAATTATATAAACAAATGTGTTTTTGTACAAGTATATATGTCATTTGGTCCCTTGAATGTATGTTTATTCACTTATTATTCTTAATTTCAGTTAAACCTTCGTAATTAATTTTCCTTATTTTCACTCATTTTTTTCAAGTACTAATTTCATATTATAAAACAATATAATTTATGGGGATTCCATGTATTGAATATATTTTTCCAAATTAAAATCCAATAATTGGCCAAAATTATTGTAAATTTTGTCATGTATAATGGACAATAATGTATGTTTTTAATGTAAAAACATTAAAATGTTTAATATGTTTTTATATTAAATTTAAATATGAAATTGATTCCAGTTACCAAAATTTGATGAATTGATAATTATTTTTTAAAAAGTAAAAATAAAAACCAAATTAAAATATAATTTCACAGTATAAATAATTTATATGAAAAGGTATTTTTCAAATAAAATTAATTATTATCATTATTCTCTAATAAAAATAAACCTCAATAAAATAAAGTCATAATAAGTTAATTTTTATTTTACAATAGGAAATATTAATTTTAGTTATACATATAATACATAAAAAACATCCAAACTTGTATGTTAAATATGTTCTCTATTAAATGCAGATAAATGCACCATTACAAAAAGATTGATTTTTATGTGAAATATAGGGTTTGTTCCTAACATTTGAATATAAAATATATAGAATGATACTAAAATATTTTTTTTGATCATATAATATATGTATATAATTAATATCATTAAATTATTTTATTCAATTAAATTTATTAGGATTCAATTACTTTGGGATCATAAAATGTTTTTTATAAGAACATTCCATCTATATTTATGTGTTTCCCATATACATTTATAATTAATTGATGAAAAGTTTAATCAATCATGTATATTTTCATCAATCCTAACCATAACATAAATATTATGGGAAAATTTATATCATATTATATTAAATAATAATATTTTTAATAATATATTATTGTTTGGTAAAACTCAAATTTGTGTGCAACACATGCCGTCGAGGAAAGACAACCTGAATATATTGTACGATATCATACATGTTATATGTAGATAATGATAAACATTATGTTTTGATTAGTGAAATATTAAGTTGGGTTTTTGTATAACGCATGTGAAGTCAATGATTAGTGTAGTGCAAGTCACATCAGTGCCCTGTAAAATAAATGTTTGACTTAGTGCAATGTAGGAACCCAAAGAAAATTTATTTATATGAAAAAATATATTTTAATAAATTTAGTTGTGAAAAATTATACCTCCCTTAAAATGAATTTATCCCTCTTAATTATTTTGATTTATATGAGTTTTAATGCTTGAATATTTCTTTTATATAAACCCACATTGAAAAAATATAGATGAAAACATTTTTTCAAAATAAATATGGAAACCTTATTATTACCCAAACTAACATATAACAAGGTTTCTACATATGAGAACATATGTTGAAGGTGAAAACCTAGATATCTACGAATAATATGACTATCAAGTTATAATGGATTGTGATAGAGACCACGTTCAGGGGAATGTTATCAATCATAATCCATGATGTTTTGATGTCCTAAGGGGAAATTTAATTCATCAAAAATGACAGTTCTATATTAAATCATTTTTCTATGTCATTTTCATAGAGTAGAGGTATTAATGTACTATCTATAATCTTGTGGGAATATGCGTACATGGTTTAATTCCAATTCATTTGAAAAATCTCATACTTTGATTTTCCCTTGATCAATTCCATATTCATCACATAATACATGGATGGAATGTGAATTTTTCAATAATGATGAACTAAAATTTATTGAGATATATCATATTCAATACAATGTTTCATTAATTATCATTAACACAATGTTGTCAAAATATTTTATCCGATATTCATAAATCCTCATATCAAGATATAATACATAAATATCACAAAAATAATCTAATGATTAACATAAAAATTCCATAAATGTTTAAATGTATAACCATTACAAAATATTATAGTCCAAATAATTAGAAAGAAATTATAAAAATGTGTTTAACATTGATCACCCATAAATAATTAGGATCCACAAGGATATAACATTCCAAAAATGTGAATACCATCTTCACATATTCCCATGAAACATTGTAATAACATGAATATTCATTAATCATTTGAAAAACAAGTCTGAATCATTTTTCCAAAGGCTACCCAATATATTATCTGAAAAAATATTAAACATCATCCATGATGATATAGTATAATTTCTAAACAAATATATAATCATATTTGTTCCATATAGTTTACTTTATCAAAATAGCCATTTCTTAATTCATGTTAATCATAATTTTCTCTACATCATGGTCAAATTATGGGTTCCCTTCCAATAAAAAATATCAATTATTTATGTCTTCATCAGCATAAAACATATTATTTTCAATTTATTATGATAACATATTCTGAAAATACATGTATATAATTCATTATTCATATAACATAATCATTAAATTCCAAAACATAAATATTTCATTCATACAACATTTTTATTAAACCATTTCACAGACATCATCAACATATTCCATAATACATATTCCCTATAATATGATATAATATTCTTGTATAATGGTTCCCCAGACTCAACCTAATCAAGATCCTATGGTTTAATATAAAAAATAAAAGATGAATATCACACACCATTGGTATGTCAATTATGGTATCTTTATCTAAAGAAGTATATCCAATACTCATACCACATTCATATTTATCATGATGAGATTTGTACATTGAAAATACATTTTTATAGTAGTTGTACTTTCATATATAAAATATTAATTTTAACCGGGTTCCTTCTATTTCTATATATTATCTAAAACCTGATAGAAAATTTTGATAATATCATATCATATAAGAAAACTACATTACCATAAAAAAATATTTTATTGGATGTCAAAAACATGACCCCAACTATTTAATCGAGGACAACATAGTGTTATCTTAGGTTATTCATAGTCATCTTCTATTCAAATCCATTAGTATGGTTGGTAATTATATTGTGTATTTCAAATGAATATCACATGAGAGTGTCAAATTAAGCATTCCACAAGGAAAATTGTCATGTAACAGGTTATGTCAAGTCAGGTCGACCACACCATGTAAGAGTTGTTACCAATAGATACATAAGGGCTGGACTAACATACATATGCAGTATTTGGAAAGGGTTGTATTTCTAGGAAACACTCAATATATCCTCTACCAAAATTCAATGACATCTTCCTATACATTTCCTCATCCATAGGCTTATACTAAGAGACATCCCTATACATTTACAGAAAAATATTACATTGTATCACACTAAAGTTTTATCATCCTTTCCATATATTGACTGATCCATTTTTATAATTTCAATTATTATAATACAGTCATAATGTACATATCCATTTCATAAATTTTTTGGACTTCTTTAAAAACATAAAAAAACATCCAAATATTGTATTACTTTACGACCATAGTAACCACATAAACATAAATAATAGAACATAAGTGAGTGAAATTATCTCCCAGATGGTTTTTTTCTTAACCATCAGCTTTTTAGACACATCATACATAATTCAAAACCTCATAAAATGGGTATGGAATAATGTAAAGGGGTGATCTCAAATACTCCAAAAGGGTAATCAAGGGTGTTGTTTAAGAATAAATAGGAGAATATTAGTATGATAACATGATTGTAGCATTATAATATCATACCCTTCAAATCAAATATCATTAACATGAATCATGGAATTGATGTTCATAATACATGAATTAGAT
The DNA here is from genome assembly GCA_963277665.1 of Viscum album. NCBI lineage: Eukaryota > Viridiplantae > Streptophyta > Magnoliopsida > Santalales > Viscaceae > Viscum > Viscum album. The sequence goes on along the minus strand of OY728130.1, from coordinate 955,558,538 downwards.
TGGAAACTAGTGCATAACCTATAAATAACTAAAATATGACTAATACGTGGAATTATGGCACACCCATAATTTTAAAAAACCCCTATGTCATGGATTCCTACCAAGACCTTTGTAACATGTCTGGATTTGGCTAACCACCTATGTACCTTCATAGGGTTTGGTATTACCTATGGTGTACTATCTGGTTTTGTGAATTGAATTCCCTCTATTTCCACCTCTTATTTAAAACATGGTATTCCCTCTATTGTACTCTCTATTTTAGGCATTGGATGAACTCATGTGTACCCTCTTGTTTTATGGATGAGACTCCCTCTCATGTAACATATTATTTTAGGACTGGGATTATGTTCTGTGTACCCCTCGATATCTTAAAATAGTTATCTTTTCCCAATGCAATGGAATGAATTATATGTCTCACTCGTCACATACTGAAATCATACATAAATGTTCCATAAAAATAATCACCTTATTAACTATGAAAATATATGGGTTTAATTAATATAAAATCATAACCCATGAAATTAAATGGGAATCATTATCATTTCATCACATCATAACTGATGGAAAATAAATCGGTTTCAAAAACATTTCATCAGATCATTTTCCATGAAAAAATGTGTGTTTCAAAAGTGTATACCATATAGATGATTAATGGGTGTCGAAGCCATTATATATAAAAACATAAAACATTAAAGAAATAATATTAATTTATCCTTTTTATTATTTCATTTATGGTATTTAATAACCTCAATGGATGTCATTTTAGATTAAGAAAAAAATGGAAATATATTTTCAAAATATTTCATGAGCTACATACCAATTTTTCGTGGTAAAATGAATTTTTAATAATAGAACCTTTAAAAAAACTATGATGAATATAATCATGATAAATCAAAAAACTATTTAATACATTCTGAAAACAATTTTACTTGAAATAATATAAATGTCATGATTTTTTTAAATCATTTTCCCAGAAATCATATAAAATAATACTACAAAAATTATAAAAATCATTTTCTTTGAAAACACTTTTAAACCATATAAATATGTTTTGAAAATATTTTTATAATAAATTCTTTTAAAAAAATATTAAAAAAATTAATAAAATATTGAAAATATTTTGACAAATATTTCATTGAAAACACATAGAGAAATTATAAGGAAATCATGAAAATGTTTTGAAAACCATTTAATTTTTAAAAAAACTTTGAACTCTTAAAAAGAATGATTTGAAATGAATTAAAATCCATTTTCCATCAAAATAATCTTAAGTGGTCATTTGAAAATATTTTTAAAAACATGGTTTCTAAAATAGATCACATTTTTAACCGAAGAGAGAAATGCAATTATAATTTTCTAAAAAAATATTTTAGTAATAATCTTAGCTTCCAATGTGTGGAAAATTGTACTATTACATTGATTTATCTGGAATAAATATTGAATAAGTAAAATCAATATTTTTATTGAATCAGGGATAATATTATTTCAACAATGGAAGCATAATCATAAATAATCATTATAAATGATGTGATTATTTCACCAAAATAATATCACATTGTAACATGGGATCATACAATCCAAGTAATAATATGAAATTTAATTAATATTATAATATCTTAAAAAGAAATTTATTCTTGTTATAAAATTTCAAAGGGAAGTATATAAACCTTGAAAAGTAATTTAGATTCATATCAAAATATTAGGGTCAATGGATAAAAACTGAGACAAATCTATCTTACCGGTTTGATAAATTTTGATTCATAAACCACATGACATAAAGGACATAGAAGAGTTATGTAAATACCAATTAATTTTTTAATAATATTCATAGAATATATTAATATCCATTATATACACCACAAAAAATAAAATAGTGGTGACCATGTCATATATATCCCATATATAAAATTTCATATGAAATTCCCTTTCCTTGTGGCTTGGATCTCTTCTTATGCATTCAATCCTCATATATAAAAAATTTATTTTTTTATACATCTATAAAATAATCAATTTATTATATATAATAACATATATGATTGTATAATTTATTTATATTACCAACTTATTAAGAAACCTATTTAAAGGTTTCACTTGGAGTAATGTACTCTTTTTTTTCACATTTTCCTTAATTTGTTGTATCACTAGTCTATATACATATATCACTATTTGTAGAATGTAAACCATGATATAAATAAAATTTATACTAATTAAATGCGTATTTTATTATTATATATACTATTTTAGTGTGAAATAGAATACAATGTTCTTGGATATTTGAGGTCATACATACACATGAAGGTTGTAAGAGGAGGTAGTCCACCCATCCTCAAACGAAAATATCGTATTTTCACAAAATGGAATGTATAATGATTTATGTTTTAAAATAATTATAGAATCAGAAATACATAATAAGTATAATATAAATCATAATAAATATCATGAATATCATAATGTCCATCCATGAAAGCAGTTAATGGGAAAAATGAATATTCATCATTTCGTGAGGCTGTAGTTTTCCGCACTAATAAATAGTATGTCTTTTATCCATTACCTGGAACTATGTGTATTTGTGGTTCTAAAACTCAACATAAAAACATATCAATATATTTAGGGTCGTATTTTTTTGTATAATCATGTAATAGTAATATTGGAGGAGTGTATAATTGAAATAAGATAAATGAACTCAAGGAAGTACGTTGCATATTAATCTGGTATGTTCTTTTTGTTTTCCCCAAAGGGATTCCTGGAATTGGTTTATCCCTAATAAGAGGACTAAAAGACTAATGGAGGGATATTTGGATTTTTATTGGGGAGATCCCAACTGAACCGATGTTGTTTGATTTTTATGATGAAGGGGGAGTGGTGGTCACCTGTTATAGGAGAGAGAAATGACTCACTTAGAATTTTTTTAATCATGATTGTTGTAACCACGTTTTTACAAAATGAAATTCATCCCAAATAAAATTTATGCAACAGTGGAAGATTGATTGACGTGTTATAGCTAGGAAATGGGTTGTGTAAAACTGGTTAGATCAGTTAGGCCATTATGTTTATGTTTTATGCCCCCGTTCATCTTAATTTCACGTTAATCATTGTAATTAATTTTATTTAAATTAATTAATATTTTTGTCAAAAAAAAAATTTATTATTAAAAATAATAAATTATGTTGTCTAAAATATGGAATTAATTTTTCCAGATTCGAATCAATGAAGAAGTATAAATTCATTTAAATTCAATCTTGCAGTGGGGACACCAATTCGGGTTTTTCAATAAAATAATTTCAAAAGTTTACATTTTCTTTATATTCCATTAATATTTGAAATTGAATTAAATGACTTTAATTGGATTAATTGATAAATAATTAAAATTATAATACATTTTTTAATATGAAAATATAATGTGAAATTATAAATATTTTAGATAAAAAATATATTTTGAAAAAAAATTCTTAATTTTTCAGTATTAAATAAAAAAGAAACATCATAGTGTAACATCCCGGACTAGGGTACCACCCAAAATTTCCACAAACCATGTTGGTTTCATACCCTCAAGTGCATTTCCTCTAATAGATGATGAATCAAAAAATAAGTGTGGGCTAAGGTAAAACATTATGGAAACTATTTCCTCATTGGCAGAGTATAAACAACATAATATAATATAAAACAAAATTATAAGAAGTAATACATTTAAAGTAAACATCAAAGAACATAAAAGTAAAACAAATAGAAGCCTCAATATATATATATATATATATATATATGTGGTTCATGGAATATTTATCTAATAAAACATCAAAAAAATCCATAATCCGTGAAAGCAATACATAAACCAATGTACAAAAAAAAAGTAAACTCCTGCATCATCTCAAGCCTCGACTTGGTCCCATGCTCCCCAGATCTATCAGTAATAAGGTACCTGATTAAGAATGGTTCTTTACATTATCTATATCTATAATCATATATTATTTTTATGTCACAATGCATGACCCAAATATGGTGTAACATGAAACCTTGTTGGAAATCACCAAAATATCTTTGACTAACTACCTGTGAATACATATATCCGATAATATGAAAAAATGAATCAATAATCTAGGAAGTAATAAATAGTAAACAATCCCATAGTTTTCAATTGCATTCATTGAAATTTAATTATTATTCAATCCATGATTCATGTAACCCCCAGATATAGAGTGGGATCTATATCACCTGTATAAAAAATCCGAACAGATGACTGAGAGTGGTATCTAAACAATTAGGTATAATAGAGACCAAGATTGTGATTTGGCTACACATGACTGTCACAATTATAAAATTATTCATAAACGACCCATTTGAAGGGTTCTCATAGTCTATACCCTATGTTTTATAATCACATCAATTATTTAGATAACACATCTCTAGGAATCTCTAATAGTCTATCCCATTTTGTCTAATGCAGCATCATGCAATTAAATAACCACTAACTGGGATAGCTCTCCCGGTCAAACCCATTTGGTCTATCATAGCATCAACAATTATAAACGGCCACCTAGGAATCTCTCACTATCTAACCACTTTGGTCAGAGATTATTTTAATAAATATAAATGACCACATGTGACGATCTCATGGTATAAACCATTTGGGAAGATCTCACATTCTAATCCCCTTGTTCAGTATTCACGATGCATGTCTCAGTCATTTCATGTAATCAGTAACTCCATCCTAAAATAACAAGGCATGGAAAACAAGGCAAGAATAATAAGCATTCTAGACCCAATGACCATAGCAAACAATCAAGGGAAATGATCCCATGGGGCATCCCAACAATAAGGTATCTAACCGTATGCATAAACAACAACCATTTTATAAATCAATCAAACCAATGAAGTTAATAAATAGGGTTAGATTTTATATCAACGAATAACCTAAACATGGGTATGCCACACATTTAGAACATATGATCCATGAAAAATAATAAAAGTTTCAAACCACCTACCATGATGTCGTACAATCAATATACATGAATGTTATCCCTTGAATCAGACTTGATCAGTGTAGATCTACAAAATGGTGAAAATCTCCCAACCATGAATAAAACACAAGAGGGGATGAATCAAGAAGAGAGGCTATAGGTGTTTTTTGAGAAATCACCAGTGGGATTCCAACACACCCGAATGTTTCTCAATCGGAGCTCGATGGGAGAATCAGGAGGGGTTCGTAGTTTTTCAGTCATTCTGTCATGCTCCTATATGAACACTCTCTAGATGAAGATGTTTCCATATATGACACGTGACACTACTCTCATATATCAATTAAAATGAAATGAAAATGGTGTGTTCGTTAAAACTACATGTCATGTATCAGCCTCATCCAACCCCAACATAAGTGGCTTGCTATGTCGCCACACGACCATGTACTCATCCATTACATGGTCAGCACATGGTTGTACATGGAAAGCTATGTACATGGTGGCTTCTCATATGTACATTATGTGACGTTGAAAAAAATCCTCATTTCTACATTATTCCTCAACAACACCCCAAAATCATGATCAATACCTAAAATGAAGGCTTGTGTTCTTAAAAAACATCCCCACGTAAATAAAAATTTCACTTAAATTCACTTCAAATGGTGGTGAATAAGACATAATGAAAAACTCACACCACTACGATCACACATCAGCCTGCCTCTCTAATGTATCATCCTTTACAAAACCATGCTTCCATTGCACTAGCACAAAAGGAACATACTGTCCAGGGAGAACCATCATGTTGTGATCCACAATCTAAATAGGTGATCCTAGAAGTATGTATCCACCTTCAACTCAACCTTATCAGGTTGAAAAACGTGAGATGGATCTGAAAAGTAACCATATAGCCTAGAAGCATGGAAGACATTATGCATAGACTGGTACCTATGAGGTAACTATAATTGATAAGAAAATGTCCTGACTCTCTCCAAACCCTCAAACAACCCAATGTATCTATGTGAATGCTTCCCCTGCCTCATAATCCATCTGTCTCCTATCCTTAGGGTGACATGCATGAATACATGATCTCCCACCTCAAACACCATAGGTCATATTCATATATCAACATAATATTTATGGAGGGATTGTGCAGTATACATCCTATTTAGAATCAACTCAACCTTCTCAGTGGTATACACCACAAGATGATGTCCCTTCACAGCCAACTCTAAATCCTATTTATAAACATAGTAGTTATAGAAAAGGTTTTTCATAAAAATCCTCATAAGGTTCCATTTGATCCATTTCGTGAAATGTATTATTGTAGGAAAAAGCCACTAGGGGTATGCGTCTCTTCCAGGAGCCCCTGAAATCCAGGATGCATGCTCGATGCATTTCCTCCAAAAAATGAAACATGGGCTCAGACATTCCATCATTCTATGGATTCTATGTTGTACTCAAAGGTACTAGTGTACCCTAACCCCTATATAGTCCCTTCCATACATGATATGTAAAACGGGAATCCCTGTATAAAATGATGGGGTGTGCAACCCCATGTAAATTTAAAATCTATCTGATGTACAAAATTCCACCCTAATCAATAATGAAGGCTTCCTTGATCATTAATAGATGTGAAATCTTCAAGAGTTTGTCAGTAACAACCCATATAGCATCATTTCCATGATGTGGCCTTGGAAAAACTATCACAAAATAAATCAGAACATCATTCCTCTTACACTATGGAATGGTAACTGCTGTAAATGCTCTTCCAGCTTCTAATTCTCAACCATAACCTGCTGATAGGTGGAATATCCCTTAACAAAACTAGATACATCCTTCTTCATACATGGACAGAAATACTAACGATGTAAATATTGATACATCTTGGTCACTCCAGGATGAAAAACCCTTACAGAGGCATGCAAATATTGCATCAACTCATGATGTATGTCTTCTGACACCCACACACTCCCATGAAAATGAAAAACCTTATCTCATCCTATGGATCACCGAGGTGTAAGGTCCTTGCATAACACACTTTCCTATATAACTAGGCTTTCAGAATATGATAGATTCCTCATTCGCACTTGATACAACAAATTAGAGGTAACAACTATTGATGTAAGAAATGTCTATCAATGTTTTTATTACACCTCCAAATTCATTTCATAAAACATATCCATTAGAGGCCACTCACTACTGTCCTCATGAACAGCCTGTATCTAATTTATCATGCTCAATGCGTCTGCCACTATGATTCCTTTTCTAATAGTGTAAGAAAGTTCATTGTAAAAATGTTGAAGGTACTCATCCAAACTTCTGTCATGAAAAATCAAAAAACAATGTGCAGAGATATACTTGAGGATTATATATTATGTGAACACCACAAATCGTGTTCCCAAAAGATAATGTCTCCAATAGTGCGACACATGAAAAACTGTATCTAACTCGTGATCGTGCATTTGGTAATTTCTCTCATGTGGTCTCAACTACAGATACTCATACGAAAAGACTCCTTACCCTTTCATTTATCACGTCGTCGAGCCCGATACCATATGCATCTTAGTAAACAGTGTAACTCATTCTTGGTTTAGAAAAAATCATGATTGATGCTGATGTAATTATCCCTTTCAGATCATGAAATTTTGAAACACATTATTTTTTCTTACATGTACTTCTCCCTCTTCTTTGTTAGGAACATCAAAATAAACTTATAATATTGAATGTCCTCACCAACTCATATGTAATAACAAACCATCCCCAGAAAACTCCAAAAACAAATATACGTTCTTTGTCTTCTCCCAAGAAACTACAACTCTCACCATTTATGGGTCTAATAACACTCTTGTCTATGAGATTACATTACCGTAGAAGTGATTATGATCTATCCCAATGTGTAATTCTATGATATTAGCACATAAAAAATTCTATATCAGGGTAATCAAAATGATATCAGTATGGGTGTCAAGGTCTTTTTGTGTTTGAGAGTACACCATGAAATTATTCATGAAGACTACCATAAAATAATCAAAGTAAATAAGGAACTATCAGTTCATCAGTTCCATGACAACTATCGACACATTCATAAGACTGAAAAAAATAACCAAATACTTGTATAGACCATACATGCTCTGAAAGGCTATAATAGGTATTTTTAATGTACTAATGTGCAACTGATGATAACCGAATCTCATGCCTGTCTTCAAGAACACCCATGCTTGTCAAAGCTGATCAAAGGGATCATAAATCCTTTGTAAGGTAAATCGGTTCTTTATCATCAACTAGTTTAGATTAAAATAATCCAAAAATATTCTAAGGGTACTCCAAGACTTCTTTACAAAAAGGAATGGAAAACACAAAGGAGAAGTACAACATTTGATGAAATCCTTTTCCTCTAACTCCCCCAACTGCTTCTTGAGCTCCTGTAACTCTGGTGTATCCATTCAATAAAGAGAATTGGACACCAGTACTACTCTTGAACAAGACCAAAATTGAAATATACCTCCCACTCAGGAGGTAAACCTAAAAATTAATTTATAAAGACATCTTTGAAAAGATACACCACTAGTGGAATGCCAATATGTGAAGTCCATATGTCAACTAGAAATAAACATGCAATTTGGGTGGTGATTTTTCCAAACCCATGATGGTCGGGTCTTGTTCTGGTCACCTAGACATTCCATTCAACCTTGTGTAGAAACGATCCACCCTCTAAGGATGTGAAACTCTCCCTGTGGTGATAGAAGTCAATAAATGCCTAAACGGAGACCAACCAGTCCATTACTAGATTTAAATCGAAGCAAGTCATCTCTATGACATAGAGATCCCACAAGAAGTGACATCCACAATCCTCAGAAGGAAACTACAAGCACTAACATACACTAGACGTAAAAATCCTCAATAGAGTGTCTATAATCATAAAATCATTAGATGTAAAGATACACTTCCAAAGGATTTATATAATGGATATAGTTATAAAACAGTAGGAAGCACCGGTATCCAGAAGAGGAGAAGATAAAACTGAGGAAACTAGAATCATACCTCAAACCATAGAGGGTATCAGATCCTACTCATGTAGGGTATATTCAATTACAATTTCCTAACCTATATTGGGCCCTGAAATCCTACCTAGCTAACGTAAGCTGATACACTCAACTGTCGACGAGAACCTATCATCTGTCTACCAAGAATACGACCACCACCTCAGCCTGAACATACTGAAAAACTATAGTTTGCTGATTGATGAGGAACTGGTGGTCCTTCTCCTGAATGATAAATCATAACAGATCCACACTCACTTTCTATTGGTGAGAACATCCAATAAATATTCTTAATATGGCCCATATTTTCACAAGATTATCACACAATAGGGTCCCTCATGCTTTTTGGTCTCATATTCCAACTCATTCCACAATTTGAACACTCTAAATGGATACATAAAGAATCATAATTATAGTGCTTCATGCTATCGGTCTAAGGAGTACTAGACCTAGATATTGAACCACCCAGGAACACGTCTCCAAACTCCCTCAGATTGCACTCAGTAATCAGAACCTGATTTACTATAGAAATCTTTGAAGTCAACCTGAAAATATTAACCTGTTATCAGATGTCGTACCCGAGCCGATCCTCAAATCACCTAGCCAATGATAACATGTCACTCCCTTGAATTGGTGTGCATCAATGAATCTCCTTAATGTGTTAATAATAATCCATCCTGGAAAGAGCACCCTACTCGAAATTCATGAACTCCCTAGGTCGTTATTCCCTCAATGTCTAGGAGTATAATTAATCAGAGAAGGTCTACTAGAAATCTTTCCAAACCATATCACAATGTTGTACCTCCTGTGGTAGGACATCCCACATTCCCATTGTAGAATTATGTTCCATGTGAGTCATGAGCTACACCCTCCTCTAAAAAGGAGTCTCCAGATGCTTGATGATTAAATGCATGGCTTCCAACCATGAATATATACCTAATGTTCCTCCATCCCCTAAAAATGTTGGAGTATGCTACTGCTGGAACACCCATGTCAGGTCTTCCATAATCGGGGCAGGATGTGGTTCTCTCGGAAAATTTTGTATCATCCTTATAAAGACATCACAGAACTATGCATCAACATCTATGTCTAATATAATAGATGTTTCCAAGACAATAATGTTGGGATGATCTGCTGGTAGTCCCTAATCTACTATTTCTAGCATATGATCATCACATTATACCTAGAGTACAAAAAAATGACATTTTAGTGGCACAAATTCGTAAGGTCAATCACACACCTCAGTACAATATTATCAAGGACCGTAACATAGATGTGAAATAATTTTAATTGTTAAAGAATACATTAATGTTTTACAAAATAGGTTTACGTGGAGTGTATAACCACTACATGGAGTGTTCCTGTTAAGCCTTAACAAGGGTGTGTACCTCCACCATCCAGTTCCTATAACTCCCTTACCCACATCAGGTTCCTCTTGACACACGACATGTACTTGAATACTCACTCCTACCAAAGTAAGTTTTCAATGATTGAACTAAACAGTTCAGATAGTGTCACACTAAACAACATCGACACTCTAGACACGACGTGTACCAAATATTTTCTATACTGCCATGTCATTAGTCACACAACTCGATACATGGTTGACTACATCACAGAGTGTACTCCCATTACATAGCATGTTCTTATAATAGATTACCAACACAGTTTCTTTACTCATGTAGTTAGTCAAATAGTCTGAAACTACACAAAGTGTACATAGGATAAACGACATGTACATAAGAAAATTCATTTCATCCAAAATATAAGAACACATCGCGTGTGTTCATAAAATCACATGCCATGATTTCTAGGGTTTCTTGACAGTAATCCTCTAAAACAACTTCAGATTCCACAAAATCATTAAATACTAGCCAAGGAATGAGATGTTACGATTCGTGAGACCCCGTACTCATGAGAATCATAGTTTTAAATCCTTATTCATATCAAAACTTAAGAGAATTTAATAAAGGTTTGAAATTATCCACCAAATTACAATCCAAGAGGGAACATATCACCTCATGGATTAGAGCTTGGAATCCATCCAAATGAAACTTTCTATATACCTATACCCTATCAATATAGAAAATATTCTATCTCAACATTTATCTTAAAGGAATTCATATTTAGCTCAATATATATCACAATAGTATGCAATCAGTAATTCTCTCTAAATGGATTGGTAAGAATGCATGATATGTGATCTATAAAAAGTTCCTATATAATGCATGAAATGGAATAGCCTCATTTCATTGGGATTCAAAAAATTATAACCACAATGATATTAATAATAATAGTAAAAAACAAGTGCACCACCCAATAGTGAAATCAAATCAACCGTGAGAATTGGAAAACCAGAAGAAACTTGCATCATTTGTTATAACATGTATTCTTCATGTACACAGGTTAGCTACTCTCGATAATATCTTATCACCAACTACCTCTTCTTTATTATCCTAGACTATTAGCTCCAAATTTTATGTCAATGTATGAATGAAAACCCTTTGATGTCACATTGTAATATACCAAACTCGGGTACCACACAAAAATTCCCCATACTCAGTTGGTCACATAACCTCAAACACATTTCACCAAATGCCATAGGATGCTGAATAATAGGGAGAGATAAGGTAAGAAATTTGGGAAACTATTACCTAATTAGAAGAGTATACACAACGAAACCTAATTTAAAACAAAATTTGATAAATTAGTACCACATAAGTAAATTTAGAAAGACAAAAAGTTAATAAAACAGAATCCACAATATATAAATATATATATGCTGCGTGGAATATATATCAAAGAATATATTCAAACATGTAACAATTATATAATGAAATATAAAGCCCATTGTAAAAAAAATGGACCATGTAAACTCTAGAAGCATCACAAGCCTCATCTTGGTGCCAATATCTCCAGCACCAGCATCAATCTTGTACCTGATGAATAATGGAACATTCCCTTATATATACTGACAATAGTATAATTTTTTTGGGTCCAAAATCATGACCTGTATAGGGTGTGAGGTGAATCCTAGTATGCAAACACCAAAATAACTGTGGCTAACTTATGTGAATATATATTCCAGTTAGTATGAAAATAATGAAGCAATAATCTTGGATGTACCAAAAAGTAAAAGATCCCATTGTTCTCAATTACATTAATTTACATTGAAAAATTATTCAATTTGTTGAATCATGTAACCCGCATAACTATCATGAGCTTTGTATACCTTTTATAATGTAACCAACATATGACTTAGAAGACCACCTATACAATCAATTAAGAATGATTCTATGATTTTTCATTGGCTTGGATGACTCAATAAAATTATACAATTATTCATAATCTACCCCTTGGGAATTTTCTCATGGTCTATCCCCTCTGGTCTAGAATCACATCAATTCATATGATAACGACTATCGAGGAAGCTTTTATGGTCTATATTCTTTGGTATAACACAAAATTAATCAATTAAATAATTACCGTTTGGGAATTCTCTCATATTATAATCCCTTTGGACTAATATAGAATTAAAAATTATAAACGACCACCTGACAATCTCTCATGATCTAACCCCTTTGGTGAGGGATTTATTATAAAATATAAAAATGACGACATGGAAATCTCTTATGGTCTAACCCCATAGAGAAGCTCTCACAACCCCATACACTTAGTCAACATTCAAAATTCATGTCATAATAATTTCATTTAATTAGTAACTCCATCATTACCGAACAAGGCATGTAAAACAATCATTCCTAATAGGTATTCTAGACCAAACAACCATAACAAAAAATCAATGGAAATGCACAGATGGGGTGTCCCATAAACAAGGCATCTAACCTTACACATAAGAAACAATCCATTATCATCAATCAAACCATAGATGTAATAAATAGGGTTAAATTAAAAATCATGTAATACCCATAATGTTTGTATGAACGACCTTTCAAATATATGATCCATGAAAAACAATGAAAGGCCCTAACCACCTTCCTCGATGTCGTACAATCGATATAATTTATTGTCGGCCATTGAATCATCCTAGATTGGTGTAGATCTACAAGCAGTGAAAAAAACACAACATTTAATAACACACAATAGAGGAAGAATTAGGAAGAGTGGCTATAGGGTTTTGAGAACTCACTAGTGGGATTCCAAGGCACCTGATTGTGTCTCAATAGGATCTCGTATGTAGAATCCGGAGGGGTTCAATGTTAATTTGTCATTTCCTTGTGCTCCTATTTAAACCTAGGCTAGAAGAAAACCTTTCAGGATAAGAGACACATCCCCACTATTATATATTAATTAAAAAAAGTACACAGAATGTTCATTAAAACTACATGTTGTAAATTAGCCTCAACATGCCCCTGACATAAGTTGTCTTCCAGGTCACCACATAGCCATGTATTCAATCATTACATGGTCAGTACATGGCTGTATGTGGAATCCTAGGTACACATTGTGTATTCAAAAGTACAAACAGTGTACATAGAATATTGTCATTTCATCCTTTTTCCTAAAAAACAACCCAAAATCAGGATCCCTAACTGAACTAAAGATCTGAGTTCCTACAATAGAAATATATCAAAAAATAACCTCTATCTTAATTTTATCATTATTTTTAAATATGATGTTTTTTAACATAGATTATTTATAAAATTACAAATGGATTGGATTTAAGATTGGTTCCCTATTAAAATATGGAAAACCTTCCTTTATAAAATTATTGATTTTTTTGTGAAATATATATTTTGTTATGATCATATTATTATAATTTATATTGGTGTATTATAGAAAATATTATATTTAATATATAAAATAATAATATAATTAATATCATCCACCAATAATAATTATTTTAATTTATTAGGATAAAATTATTTTATGATCATAAAAGTAGGTTTTCGAAAAATATTATCCCTATATTCAATTAGTTCAAAAAAAATTTATTATTAATTCATAACAAATTAAGTCAACCATGTATAAGTTATTTAATTCTAGTAAGCACCACCAACATAATAGTTAATTTATATATTATTATATTAAATAATAATATTTATAATAATATATTATTATTTTTAAACATATTATTTCCTATTAAGAAATCCATCGTGGAAATTCAATCATGGATGTAATGTAACCTACCATCCATGATTTTTTTAGTTCATGATAAACATCATATTTTTTTTGTGATATTGAATTTTTGTTAATATAACATTCACCATGTCGGTGTTGCATGTAGCGCAAGCCGATTTGTTGTCATGTGAATGAAATGATTGACTTAGTGCAGTATAAGTCATCAATGACAATTATTTTATTCAAAAGAAAAATATTTCACAAAATATCATAGTGTTAAACTATTGACCTCGTAAGATCATATATCATGGAATATTTTTACAATATAGCCTACTCCCATGGAGTGGTGTGTAATCTATTTTATAGTTTGAGGTACAATTTTTGTATAATATTCTATAGAAACCATAATTTTTTATATTGGTCACTAACACTACATTATATCGATTTCTGTCATGGTTTTTGTTGGAATTGAAATTTAGTATTATTATATAGTAATTACTCTAGAAACTCTCTTAAGAGTGTAGTTATAATCTGAATCCAATACGAGGAGTTACCCCTCATGGTTGAAATCTATCATTTCATTTAGAACCTTTTCATACTTGATATATTTATCTTTGATGTCATTCTCGATGTGAATTGGTTGATTACCTACCATTCTTCTGTTGAAATATTTTCCAGATAGTATCAATTATATCCCTAGAGAACCATAAATATGTTGAAATTATAGATTAGTTTCTTTTGTCTAGTTGAGATGGACAAGAGTGTAATCAGTAAAGTTGACAAATAGGCTATAATTATATACCTCTTATAGAAAATTATGTACGGTTCAAATCAATATTCCCATCACATGTGGATTAATTTAGGTATTTTTTCACTATATAATATTCATTCATTCTTCCAGAGAGAGTGCTGGAGTTTACAAATATTCATTTTCATAAAGAATCTATAGAACATATTCCTCCTTATTGAATGGGTCCAACTGTGATTTTGAAACCCAATAGGTTAATAGATGTCACTTAATCTAGGGGGTTGTAAGACCATTTAGTTCTTAATGGTGTTTAGAAATTCAGTAAATCATGAATGAAAACATAACCCATATTAAATTAATAGATTATTATAAATTATATCAAATTATGATTATGATCATTTGCCCTTTAACATGTATAGATGATCAATTATATTATCTCAACATAGATAGAGTTTACTCAATGAATGATGTGAGTATGAGATATCATCAAATATATCGTACAACCTCAGATATACAATTTTTATCATTTCACATTATTTATATATATATCTAGTAAAATTATTATGTAATAATGTTTTGTCTCATAATCATTCTTCTTTTTCATGTCTGAAATGAATCATGTTTCCCACAAATATCAGGATTCTTTTGTGGGTTTTGCGTGGAAAATATATTTCTGAAATCATAGATTCTATTTGATCATTACAAACCCCATGATTTCATAACAAGAACACCATGTGAGCAATTTTTATATGAAATTATAACAGATATACATCTATATTGATGAGTTTCACATCTCGGTCAACATTATATTATAATTAGAAGTATCTGTTTATCAAGAGACATTTTGATTCATGGTTTCATGGGAACAAACCATGAATATCATTTATATCTATAGTTTCATGGGTCATTTCATATGTAATATTGATTATATTTGGGACACAACCAACCTTGTAGAACGTCATATTTTATTGACAAATATAGATTCTAAATTATTTTTGTATGAGGCATGTGAGAATACCATTCATGAGATGAATGGATGGAAAACCTCAACCAGGATATATATTTTAAATGTTCCTGGTAAGGTATATTTTATTTTTTATTAAGCATAAAGAACCTGGATGGGAACATTTTAATGCAATAAAATTTATCTATAGCATATGAGTCTCGGATGTTGATGACCCAGGAAGGAAGCTACCCAACCCATGACCTCGAGATTATATTAATGGTCCATTCATTACAATGTTAGTGGAACTAAATTATAGTAGAGTGGTTCATTGTATTCATGATCCAAAAAAGTATCAAATAATTATTCACAATATGTTATTTGAACCCCATAAAAAACATTGATTAAATACCCAAGACATTCTAATTTGAATACAAATAGAGATTCAATTGAAGGTTCTATATGTAGGGAGACTCCGAAATGAGAAATTTAGAAGGAAATTTATGAATAGATGATGATTTATATTTTGTATGACTCTCTCAGAGGATCAAGTGTGTCATATGCATCCTATTTTAATAATACAATGTGTGGAATCTATATTTATGGATAATGAGATGTAGAGGAACCATTGGATAGTTTGAAAATTTAATGGGATGATATAGTGTTAATTCATTGGTTTTAATAGAGTATAGAGGAAAAATTATAGTAGTTTAATTTATAATATCATGAATATTTATTGATTGTTCATCTGGGGATCACTATAGGTTTTTTGATGGGTTTATCAAAATTCCATCATGGTAGTGATTCATTATTGGTTATCATAGAAAGGCTATTTATGGTCACTAATTTTATTCATATTCAAGAGTAATAATCAAAGGGTTAAACTTTTATTATTTATGTCTATGTTATTAGAAAACATTATGGATTTCAATGAACTATAGTATCATATATCAATTCTCATATTAAACCATTGTTATGGTAGGGGTTGGAGATGGATATTGTTTCACCAGTTCTATTGAGCACAACCAACCACCCTCAGACCAATGGTAAATAAAATCACATTATACATGTGTTATGATGCATGATTCATTCTTGTATATTTGATTTTGAAGGTACTTGGGTTACAAATTTGGATCTTTCATGGTTCTCTTAAAATACATTTTACATGTTTTTATTGATATGGATCATTTCGAGCACCTAAATGGTTTTTATTAACCCATGTCGTAGTTATAGGTAGACGTTATAATGATATAGGGACCTAATATAATTTAGGATAATTTAGATATCGAACATCTTATATGGACTTTATGCCTGCTAATTACTATATGATGATGTCTTATGTAGATACCAATCTATGTCACATGTAGTTCATAGCTGGGGATTATGTATTCATGTGTGTATCGATGGAGATGGATCATTTTTTAATTTTTTGGAATGAAATATTAACACCTAGATTCATAGACTCTTTCTTATGTAAATATTTTTTCATATTAGAGGATTATTATCAGGAGCATAATTAGAGATACATGGTTATGCATGACACCATTTTCATTAGCAAGTTATGTTTTCATAATTTAGACATGTAACATGGTTCTCAAAATTATCTTGATATGGATGTTAATGGATCATTTGTGTAGTATCATATATGTATCATTTATTAAAATAAAAAGTCTATTTGTGTTAGGTTTCCTTACCATATAAGGGTGTTGTGTAATCATGGACATGTATATAAAAAGACCTGGATGTGATAGAATTTTATATGTGCTCAGTTAAAAGATCTATTTTTCAAAGAAGATCAACCACACCTAGGGAAATATATACATATGTTTTCTTAATTAATACTCTTTTTTGGACATTACGAATAGTAACGATGGTAATAATCTTTAATTATCAAAATTAGTTAGTAATAAGGTAGTTAAGGGTAATAAAATAATATCATAATAATATAAAATTACCCCAAAATGTGTCCAAATCCTTTTTTTGAGTCATGGATGATGATGGTAATCTTTTTACCTATCTTTAGGGCCCATTGAGTCACATCGGTGTAATAGTGTCATTTATGAAATTATTTTTTTAAAAGAAGAGAAATAACACAGTGGTATGTATATCCTAAGTAAACCAATTTTAATTTTGTTTACATAATATATATATTAGAATATAAGTAGTAA
The DNA here is from genome assembly GCA_963277665.1 of Viscum album. NCBI lineage: Eukaryota > Viridiplantae > Streptophyta > Magnoliopsida > Santalales > Viscaceae > Viscum > Viscum album. The sequence goes on along the minus strand of OY728130.1, from coordinate 955,540,605 downwards.
TTATAATGATAAAAAGATTTCCTACATCATGTTATTTGTTTTATAATTTTTATACATTAAATAAATAAATTTATCTATGACACCATGATGATGCAGTGAATATCTCATTAATGAACGATTAAAATAAAATGAAAAGATAAGGTTAAATATAAGACATACACTTGTAGAAAAAATATTGTATGGGTGGATTTATAACCCTTATCACCTTATCCACAAAATATATCATTGTGGGACCTTTAAAATCTGAAAACCATTTTATAATAGTGTAATATTTCAAGACTTTCCAAAAGTGACTCTCCTCCCTCTTATAAAATTACCCCACCTCTACCCCCATACCCAAACCATTCTTTCCATTTGATCATAAAAACTCTTCTCATATTATCTCTAAACATCTATCTTTCACTCTTAGAGGCCTCACTTTGGGAATAATTCTTCCAAGGAAGCCTTTGGCTCAAATCAAAATGAGATACCTGATTTAGAGGTAATGTCTTCTCTCGAGTTTATTCCTTTTATTTACCTTCTTCACCCAACAATTTCTTATTATTTGTTGATCCCATACTAACAACAATATCTTAAATATACTATGATGTTGTTATGATAAATAATATACCTATACTTATACAAACCTCCGTCTAATGGTTAAATAGCATACTATTTCTGTGGGTGGTGAATTACTGCCTCAAGAAATGATGATTGTTTAATATTCTTTTAACAACTTTCATGGTGGACATTATGATGTCACTATATTTATATATGATATATATGGTATTTATTTTTTCTATATTCTTCATAATTAAATTTTTAAATCACATCTTTATGATTTTCATGTTGTGGAACTGTGATAATTTCATTTGAGGATGTGTGGACTGTCGCCCCCTTAAGTGATGCGACTTGTTCAAGCCAAACAAAGAATTTATACAGAATATAATTAATCAACTTATTATACCTATATAACATATATATTATACTGGAATTAAAATATATATATTTCTCATTTAGTTTTAATTCATTTAATATGAAATAGAAATGAAAGTATCCATCATGCGTACGTACGGGCTACCATCTCCATGAACGGTGCATTTCAATTTTTATATCATAATGTTATGCAATAGTGTAAAATTAATATATATTGGATATATATTATATTTAAATAATTAATACCATTCTGGAGATGATTTACTTATACCTACATGGGAAATTCTTTTAAAACAAGTTCATATTTGACTCATGTACCGAACATCGACAAAACATATGATATAAACTCTCATAATTAACTAATTATTATAACATGATAATATGTGATAATAATTGAATAATAAAAATTAAATTAATTCCTTACGAATTTATAAATTGACCAAAGTTTATTATTCAGGAATATAATGAAACTAACAAGAAAAGTCTGACTTGAGGTAATGGGATTTCTTATCTCACTTTTAATTCCGTTAGATTTCCATTGTTTTCCACTTATTTATTAAATGTGGGGAATTTTCTAATACCATTTGATATATATTATCATGATTTTATTTATATTCATGGTATTCTGTTATTAGTTTTGTTTTTATTATCTTTTGGTCATACGACGCGATTTATTACAATGAGGTAAGGGGTTTTTTTCTCACTTTTTATTCCCGTGAGATTCTTGGTACATTTTCCACTATTTCCTTTTTATAGTGTATTTACTGACCATGATTGTATTATTTGAGTAATATAAATTAATTTATGTTCATGTACATCTTCATTGTATGACCCTTCTTAAATGGGTTGTACGTTTTGAATGTTACCCAAATCTGTAAGGGAACCTTTAACCCTCTTTTTTTAAATGATTCTTTTGGTTAGGTCTTTTAATTTACATCTTCTTGTGTTGGGATATGTTCTTATATATCTATATTTTTAGATGTTTTATGTACATGTGATGAGATACCCCTTTTATCTATCATCAAATTATTTTCTGAATTTTAAAGTGACATCGTTAAGCTTTCAAATTTCTGTAAGGGAACTTCTTAACAAAATTTCAATTATTTAGGTTAAACATGTACTTCATTATTATGTCGTGATATGAATATGTGTGGATGAAATCTGATTGTTTTACACATAATATCCACTTATATTGAGTGTATTTATATTTTTAACAAATAATTATATAATTTATTTATCCTTAATCTAAGTCTATCGTCTTTGTATGGGACATCATCTCAATCTCCTTTCATTGAGGAATCTTTTGATTTATATACGACTTTATTTTATACAGTTTATAAAACCCTTTTGACTTTTAATTTCATTCAAAAGAAATCTTTTTTCATGAAGTGTTTTACTAAATGACAAATGAAATGTTTTGTCTTACCTATGTGGTGACAACGACTTCTCCGCCGCCTTGACCATTATTTGTGTTTTGGATTCCTCTACAAGCCATAACCTTTTTTAAATTAAAAATAAAAACCATGTTTTAATTTTATTTTACATTTGTATTGAAAATGGTTTTTATAATGTTTTGATTATATCATTATGTTGTATTGATATCTTGTGATTGAAATGTGGAAATGTTATTTTTCTTTTATGCATGTTTTATGTGATACGATTATGTTATGGTTCTTGGGCATTGTTTATGAAGTCTGGTGGTTTCCAGATAAACTAAGGATGGGATATCTCGAGATAGATCTCTAATGCATTGGTTAATGCAAAGGAGTTATACTCTACGGTTTCTCCTAAGAGATTTAGGGAATATACTGCAATGGGTATTCCAAACGTAACCATGGGGGTTAAACCCTACATAATAATGTTATGAATTCATCATGTATCTTTTATGTCCTATGATTTCTATGAGTAATTCATTAATCTTACCTTTTTATGTGGTTTGTAAAAGTGATTATGTATTATGAGTAATGTATGATTTCATTGATTCTTATATATACAAGGACTAATGTTTCCTTCCATATTTTTATATCCCTTACTGATTTTTTTATGCTCATCCCATGTTTTTCAAATTTTTTCCACTATACTTAAATATGAATAGGGTCAATGATGGGATCAAGGAAAGACATGTTGTCTAAAACATGGAACTATTCATGTGTTTTTTTAGAGTTTTTATTTTATGAAAAAATGGAAACTATGTAGAAGTGTCTACTTTATAATGTAATAGTTATGTCCTAAATCACTAAAACTCTAAACCTGAAAATATCCTCATTGTGAATTATTCATTTAATTCAATATTATGTAATGTTTTAAGGCAGGGTCCTTAGAGTTGGTATTAGAGGTCTGTTTAGATAAATTTAGAGGTTAGTGTATTCTTTAAGCACAAGTGACATTGCCATAATGGATAGGATGTCAGAAAGCATCATAGTTTTTAAATAAAGTGAATGAGTTTAAGATAAAAAGAATAATTATACCTTAGTATTATACGATGATTTTACTAATACACTCACAATAACCTTTTTGGTTTTAGAAAATGGATGTATTTAGCAGGAACCAAAGTATCAGTGGATGTGAAGAAAAATGTGATGATTTTCTGAATGAACAAATAAATGATATGGGAGATGCAATGAGATCTCTTGTGGTAATTTTCAAACCAACTATCTAGAGTCATGATTGACCACATGAACCTTAGTGATTTTTATAAGAAATAATATATGCGAGGAACAAATCCCTAAAGAAGTTCATGTAATAATCATAAAGGTAAATGTGTTCAAAAACCAATGTGTCAAAGATATGGAAAGAATCACCAAGGAAAATGATTCAAAGGTCCAAAAAGATGATATATATGTGAAAATAAAGGTCATAAAACAAGAAACTACCATGGAAAAAGGAAGCATCCTGTTGACTCTAGGAAAGGAAAATAAGTACTTTCTGAAGGATCAATTGAATGTTTTAAACGTGGTGTACATGGTCATTATTCAAACACATGTCCTATGATAAAGTATCAGGAATGGGATCACCACGATCGTAAAAATATTCTTTTACCAATACCTAATTCCATTCCGATTAAGGATGAAGAAACTAATAATGACCAATTAAAGGTATGGATTATTTCTTAACATATGTTTTCCTATTATGGAATCTTAAGATATGATTCATGATTTTATTTGTAGGAATGAATTATTTCAGAATAAGTTATAAAGGAATGGTTAATGGATCCTGAAGAATATTGAATTATCAATAAGTCAACATATAAGGGATTCATGAGTTGTGGAAGATTTTATGATGGTGAATTTCTTAAAATTATTAGGGCTTTGTAAATGATGAGATTACATTTGAAGAGTTTTTATAGTATGTGTAACTCTGATGTTTGATATATGAAAATATTATTCAAGGAATAATTATCTTTTCTTTTGTGGATATTGTAATAAAGAACCATTTTGGTATATATGATCCTTGAATTTGTGGTAATTACAAGTTAATACATTTTGGGATTCAAAACGAATGTTTTTAGATAACAATTGTGGTTAAAATATGTTATGGTTATTATTTAAGAATTTATCCCTTTTTTGGAATATTATAAAATTATGTAGTTTTTAAAAAGGGACAATACATAAACTGTGTGGCGACCCATCACGTTGGACAAAGCTACATGAATAAAACCGACAACCAAAGTGCGACTGGTATTCATTTCCTACCACTGGACTACATGAAGTACCTGGTTAGTATGACTAATTCTTCTTAGTTAAATGATATATTGAATCGGTAATAATTTGGTTTTTGGTAAATGGTTATCCTAACATGGAGGATATGTGATTAGGTTAATTAATTTTTAGTACGAGTCTTTAAGAGTAATATATGTTATTTGGAGATAAATGTTAAGATTTACCATGGAAGAATATGTGATTAAATCCTTCAGAGATTTGGGTTTCAATATTAGTTTGGATTACATTGAAGAATTCTATGTATAGTTGTTTATTTAATGGTATTTCTTGAACCTTGTGTTCTATTTGATGAATTTTGGATATTAAGAGCAGTATTTCATTTTGTAAAAGATTATCATTTTTGGGGATTATCTAACATTGTACTAAAAATTTGGGTTTTGGTTAAGTTCTAAAGACATGGGAAATATATAGTTCATCTTTTTTGGATTTGTTGATTCTCATGATGTTTTGTATAGTGCTCTTAATGTGAATAAGTCATCCTAAATACTCATCTTTTGGAGAAAATAAAAGTTTGTGTAAGAAATCTAGTATGAGATGAAAGTCTACATGACAAGTAAGAATGTTTCCTTATGATTTTTTAACCTCATAAATAAATTCTTCAATGAAATGTAACATAAAACCAAAAAGTTGTGTTTTAACTTTTTCTACTAGGGAATCAAATACCGTGTAACCCATCACAGATATGTAATTTTCTAATGGTTAACATTCTGCTAAACATGTTTTCTATCACTCTCTATCAGAACATGACCCTTTGTTTTCTCTTCCATATCCATGTTTTTATGGAATCCTAATATATGTTGTCTCGGGTGACCTTTGTAATTATTTTTATTTATTTTAAAGTGATAGTTTAATTTACTCCTTTTCTGATGTGGGGCTTTCAAGGAAATTTCTGAGACCAATTTTATAATTGCGAGGATGTAATTCCAAAAAGGGAGGAAGGATGTAACATCCCAGGTATATTTAGAATATGAAATTTTCATATTTATTAATATTTCTGAATAAAATGTTTATATTAATTTAAATGTAATTCTATGTTCGATGGAGAACCCAGTACGCAAAAAACAAGTGTCATTGAAATGTTACATTGCACACTAATAATATAATAATATTATTTTAAATGGAAGTTAACGCCTTGCCGTTGTAATGGCGGGAATGAACAGAACTAACTAAAAAATGATTATATAAGTTTTTAAATATTTTTATATTTATCCAATAAATTTAGTGTCTTAAAATAAGAAAATAATTTGTTTTTAAGCATAAAAATTCTAATGTTCATTAAAAGGTCGATTAACCACCATTTGATGGTGAACCCTTTTTAAACCCCCTTTTTTCAATTTTATTTGTTATATATGACAAAATAAAATCTTTTTTTAGAATGGGGACATCATAATTTACTTTGTGTAAATTATCGTTTTTTTTCCCATAAAGTTAATTTTTAATGAATAGTGAAAATGCTATATTTTAATATAAAACCTCCGATTAATATACCTTATTTTTTGGTTAGATTATATTTTTAATTGGTTTTAAAGTTTATTTGAAATATATTTTTAACATTTAATACAATGGTTGTCATTGGAATAAATTTCACTTTGAAATTGGATATAAACAAATGTCAATCTTTTGTTAGATATTGTTTTTTAAAAACATGCTATTTGTTTTGAAAACGGGAATTAATTATAAAATTAATTAATGAAACATCTATGTTTTGAAATTTGTAAAATGTAAATCGGTTATGAATTCGGAATATCAAATTTACTATGGATTATTTTTTGGTATTTTTTTGACAAATGTTCATTTTTAATGAATAGTTTAAAATACTTCATTTTACTTCAAAACTGATTTTTCATCTAATTTAAATATCTAGTCACATTTTCATATTAATTGGTTATAAAATATAATTGAATTATGTATTTTTCACTTAATACAATTTTGATCATTGGAAGTAATTTCACTTTTCAATTGGATGTAAAAACAATTCAATCTTTTTGCTAAATTTTACATCCTAAAAACCAGTCTTTGGTTGTGAAAATGGGAATTTTTTTTAAATTAAATACTACAATTTTTTGGTTTGGATTTTGGTAAAATGGGCTCCATATTTGTAATCAGAAGTTAAAAATTATTTAATTAAGAATATTTTGTTTTTTGGACATTACGATTAGTAACGATGGTAATTATCTTTAATTATCGAGATTAATTAGTAATCAGGTAGTTAAGGGTAATAAAATAATATCATAATAATATAAAATTACCCCAACGAGTGTCCACATACTCTTTTTTTAGTCGATGATGACCATGGGATGCTTTTTACTTAACATGAGGCTCCATGGAGTCACATGGGTGTAATAGAGAAATTTATGACATTATTTTTTAAAAAGAAGAGAAATATAACAAAGGTTTGTATGTCAGAGGTAAAAAAATTGTAATTTTTTTTACGTAAATAGAATCTTAGTCTATAAATAGTAATTGGAAAGATAAAAATATTTTCTACATCATCGTATTTTTTTATAATTTTTAGTCATTAAATAAATAAATTTATTTATGACACCATTATGATGCAGTTATTACCTCATTATTGAACGATTTAAATAAAATGAAAAGATAAATTAAAATATAATACTTACAGTTGTCTAAAACCTATTGGATGGGTGGATTTAGAAACCTTATAATCTTATACTCAAAAAATATCATTGTGAGACCTTTAAAATCTGAAAACCATTTTATAATAAAGTAATATTTCAAGACATTCCAAAAGTGACCCTCCTCCCTCTTATAAAAGTCCCCCAACTCTACCCATTTACCCACACATCTCAAGCCCTTGGTTCGTCCCTCCTCTGCTCATATTATCTCTCCAAATCCATCTTTAACTCTTAGAAGCCTTACAATGGGAAGAAGTCTTTCCCAGTAATCCATTGACTTAAATCAAAAAGCGTTACCCGATTTAGATGTAATGTCATCTCTCGAGTTTCTTCCTTTTATTTTCCTTCTTCATTAACCACTATCTTCTTATTATATAATCCCATTATAACACCAGTAACATCAATATAATTGGGTGTTGTTATTATAAGGATTATACCTACACTTACAAACAACTCCGTCTAATGGTTAAATAAAATACTATTTCTGTGGGTGGTGAATTACTGCCTCACGAAACGATGATTGTTCAATCTTCTTTTAACACCATTCATGGTTGCCATTATGATGTCACTATATTTATATATTATATACATGGTATTTATTTTTTCTATATGCTTCTGAATTTTATTTTTAAATCACATCGTTATGATTTTCATGTTATGGAACTACGATAATTTAATATGAGGATGTGTGGAGTACCGCCCCCTCAAGTGATGTTACTAATTCATGCCAAACATGAAATTTATAAAAATGTAATTAATGAAATAATTTTACCTCTATAAAATATATATTATACTTGAATTATGTTATATATATGTCTTATTTAGATTTAATTCTTTTAATATGACAAAGTAATGAAAGTAGCGTTCATGCGTACGAACGACCTATGGTCACCATGAATGGTGAATTTCATTTTTTATCTCCAAATGTTATGGAATAGTATTAACTGAATACATACTAGATATATATGATATTTAAATAACTAATACCATTATATATATGATGTACCTATAACTACATGAGAAATTCTTTTAAAACACGTTCATTTTTGACTCATGTACAGAACATCGACAAAACGTATGATATAAACTCACATAAATAATTAATTATTATAACATAATAATATGTGATATTAATTGAATAATAAACATTAAAGTAAGTCATTAGGAAATTATAAATTGACATATGTTTATTAATCAAGAATATAAAGAAACGAACAAGACACGTCAGACTTGAGGTAAGGGGATTTCTTATCTCACTTTTAATTCATTGAGATTTCCATTGTTCGCTACTTATTTATTGCATGAGGTGTATTGTGTACTGGAATCTGAAATATATTATCATGATTATATGTATATTCCTGGTATTATGTGATTCATTTGGTGTTTATTATATTTTGTTCATACGAATCAATTTATTACAATGTGGTAAGGGGTTTTTATCTCACTTTTTATTCATATGAGATTCATGCTACATTTTCCACTATTTCTTTTTGTATGGTGTATGTACTTCCCATGATTGTATTCTTAGAGTAATATACTTTAATTTATGGGTATTTGATATTTATTGTATGAACCTTCATTAATGGGGTTTACGTTTCAAAAGTTACCCAAATCGGTAAGGGAACCTTTCACCCTCCTTTTTTTAAAAGACTTCTTTTGGTTATGTCTTTAAATTTACATATTCTTGTGTTGGGATATGTTCTTATATATACTTATTGCGGTAAATTTTATGTCCATGTGATGAGATACCAATTTTATCTCTCATTTACTCACTTTCTGAATTTTAAAGTGACGTCATTAAGTTGTCGAATTTCTGTATGGGAACTTCTTAACCCAATTTCAATACTTTGGGTTAAACGTCCATTTCTTGATTATGTCAATCTATGAGTATGTTTGGATGACCTATGATTGATTTAAACATAATATCCACTTATATTGAGTTTATTTATATATTTCACACATAATTATGTAATTTATTTATCCTTAATCTAAGGATACTGTCTTTTTATGGGACATCGTCTCAATCTCCTTTCATTGAGGCATCTTTTGATTTCTACACGACATTATTTTATACAATGTATAAAACCCTTTTGACTTTTAATTTCATTTAAAATGAATATTTTTACATGACGAATTTTACTAAATGAAAAAAGGAATGTTTTTTCTTACATATGTAGAGACACCGAATTCTCACCCGTCGTGACCATTATTTGAGTTTCGACTTTCTCAACAAGCCATAAATTTTTTAAAATGAAAAAAAATTACCATGTTTTAATTTTATTTTACTTTTGTATTGAATATGTTTTTGATAATGTTTTTATTATATCGATATGTTGTATTGAAATCTTGAGATTGAAATGTGGAAATGTTATGTTTCCTTCATGTATGTTTTATGTGATACAATTTTGTTATGGTTCTTGGGCATTGTTAATGATGTCAGGTGATTTCCGGATAAACTAAGGGCGGGTGAGCCAGTGATAGCTCTCAAAGTCATTGGGTAACGTGAAGGAGCTAAAAACTAAGGTTTATCCACAGAGATTTAGGGAATATACTACGATGGGTATTCCAAAAGTAACCACGAGGGTTACTCCGTACATAAGAATGTTATGAATGCCTCAAGTTACCTTTATGTCCAATGATTTCTATGAGATATTCATAAATCTTTTGATTTCATGAGGTATGTAAATGTTCATATGTTTTATGAGTAATGTATGATTTCATTGATTCTTATGTATACATGGAATGATGTTTTCTTTCTGTATTTTTATATCTCTTACTATGCTTTTTATGCTCATCCAATGTTTCTGAAATATTTTCCACAGGACTTAATGATAAATAGTGTCCAGGATGGGATCAAGGAAAGACATGTTGTTTAAAACATGAACCTATTCATGTGTTTTTAGAGTTTTTATTTTATGAAAAAACAGAAACTGAGTAGAAGTGTCTTCTTTATAATGTAATAGTTATGTCCTAATTCTCAAAAAATCTAAACATGAAAAGATCCTCAATGTGAATTATTGATTTAATTTGATATTATGTTATGTTTTAAGGTTGGGTCCTTATATATAATATCATAGAAACAGAATAACATTAACATTATAAACCATCAATGAGATACAGTTATTGTAAATAATTTATATGGGATTGTTAGATGGTAGTCGGCCGCACACAAAAACAATTCCATCATTTTCTATTTTATTGAATAGGATATGGTCATAGGTTGTGAAAATAACAAAAAATCCATATATATATATATATATGATACTTGTGTTATTATTTTATCATGGTTTATTTTTATACAGAGGTGGAATATGATACAAATAAAATTATATAGGTTAACAATGATACATTTTAATATGAAAATTTGTTATGGTTTAAACTAAAATGCTTCACAATAAGGTTTTGTGATTAATCCAAATACTAAATGAATTTAAAAAGTATGGATGTAAATTATTTGGTTATATATTTTCTTAACCAAGTTTTTTTAATGTTTTATTAAAATAGAATAAGGAGATCCATTTTATGTGGGATGGGATGGGATCTTATTGAGTTTTTCATAAAATTTATTGAATATAAATTAATTCTCAAATATAAATATCACAATAAGAATTTATATAAAATATAATATGTGTATCAATAAAATTAATCTATTATGAGTATTTATTGAATAAGTATCACACATTTTAATTCATTACTGTTTTGAATATGTTTTTACAATTATCTTTTTTGAACCTCTCTTTAACATATTTCTGAATTATTCTGACTATAATGATTTTTACTCTTTGACAGTCAAGATAGTTACTATAATTGGGAAAAATTACCGTAAAGAGAAGATGGTGGATATTATAGGCACTATAAACATAAATTTTATACATATATGTTTTTTTATAAATTTTATATGATTTACTAAAAGTATACTTATTATAAAATATAAATAATTTTACATTTTAGTACAATTCATTAAATTTATTTTATAAACATCATTAAAAACTAAAAACAGGACAACATTTTTAACACATACATCTATTTTAATTTTCATAAAAACTATTAATAAATTACATTAATTATATTATATTAAATAATATTTAATATTATTAATATAAAATATATTATTTTCAAATTAATTGAATAATTTCGGGATCTATTTAATTTCAATTATTGAGGTAAATATTGAATACATAAAAATTACTCATATGATTACTTGTATAAAATAAATAATTTATATTTTTGAATAGTATTTATTGTTGGGAATATCCTCCATTTAAAAATATTAAATAAAATATTATAGTTATTCAAAAAAAGAGTGTGATATGTTTTACTATTATTATAATAAAATATTATAAGTGATATAAACACTTCCTAATTGAAAAACGGACATATAACCAAATAATATATGAGTGAGGATGATATGGAACCATCTATAAAATTATTTTATGTGGTTTGGTTTTTTTTGTAGTACATATAATATTTTTTTATCGTTAATTACCCAAATTTCCCTTCGTTATGGTAAAACATATAACAAAGGTAAATATTCATATTCAAATGGAAAAAAAATGATCAATTTCACAAATTTGGAACCAGTTATTCCATATATTGTATAAATTATTCAAAATTAAAAATACAAATGTGGTATACTTTAATTTGGAATTTATCCATAAAATTTAATGATTTTTTTTAATATAATTTTTAAAATATAAACTTTTTACATAGTAAATTCAAGTATAAAATTTTGTAAAAAAATTGAATAGTTATTTTGAACAAGAAAAGAAGAAAAATAAAATATTCTTGAGTAATTCTTAAAATAATTTTTCATTAAATATAATTTAAATTAATAAACATTTTACAATAAAATTTCATATCTTTCACTAATCATTAAAAATCATTATCATTTAGAAATTTACAAAAGAATATATTAAAATGATGAATTTAAAGAATAAATTTAATTTTTCAAAATTGATTATATAAATTGGAAACATTATTTTTAAAAATACTTTATAATTCTAAATACCCATATTTGTTTGAAGAAATGATTTTTTCACATTTGAGTAAACATTTAGTCTAAATTGATAAAATGAATATTTTTTTATAATATATAATAATTAATATTTATAATGAATGAAGATGGTGTATTCAAACCTTACTAGGTTTTATACGTTCTTCCCACTTTTAGAATCTGGATCATCCCAAAAGGTTTCATTAATTAGACATGTGGTGATACATTTCCCCCAAATAATTTTTAGACTCGCATTATACATATTCAACTATATGGGTTAATAATAAAAAAATATCATGATAAATTATCTTATTTCCCATCACTATATCTATATTGTAAATAATATAAACTAGTTGTTCAATAATATAATGCTTTCACCAAATTCATCTATATTAGGGATCAAAACTTGATAAGAATCTGGAACATATATTCTTAGAATGAAAATAAGAAAACCATTTTGTTCTAGGGACTAACATAGAGAAAAATAAACTATGTAGGATTTAGATCCAACATTATATATGATTTAAAATTGTATAATGAACTATTTAATATTATTCTTATTTTTATCAAATTGAAAAAAAGTCATGTACATAACTTAACAACAACATGATTAAGCACCTAAAAATAATGATATTTCCACCTATTAAACAAATATTTTTCTATGTTATCTAAGCTATCAATATATTTTTTTGAATTATGTTCAACTTCTCTATAATTTCATCAATGATTTATCATACCATAATTAGAATTAAAAAATTTTTATCCAATAAATCATGTGTTTAACATCAATATCCATTTAATGCCTCAAATAGTTCGATTTGTATTCTGGAATGATAAATTTTATTATACGGAAACATAAATAAATATTGATCCTCATCCCATGATACCTATAATGAAATAAACTTACGCATACCATTCCATCTATTTTATAAATACTACAATTAGTATATCCCTCATATTGAGGATGAAAATACGTACTAAAATTTATTCTAGTTCCAAAAATTCATCTTAAGTACATTCCAAAACATTATAGTGAACCTTGTATTATAATCAGATGCAATGGTGAATGAAAATACATGTAACCAAACTATCTCCTTAAAATTCCACATGAAAATTGTGATCCAAATATATAATAACTCAAATCTTAAGGAAATATGAAACTATAGTTACTCTATCAATAATAACCCGGACAGAAAATTTACATCAATTTTTCACGACAAATACCACTTCAAAATCCATGGATATATTTTCCAATTTATTTTTTGGTAAAAGAATATGATTATTCACCCCATTTGGTAATTTTATTCCTTGGTAACTTTTTTTTTAAAATTGATACATTTCATAGAAAACTCTACAATATCTCTTTCCTTTCAATCCCAAAAGCAATACACTCAATTTAATTAATGTATCTTAGTATGTCATGGATAAATGGAAAATGGGGAACTATGGTCATAACTAAATAATTATTTCTTCATCTTCGAATCACATAGGACACATAATATCATTCCAAATCTCACAAAACATACTTCAAAATTATATTCATGGAAGATACCATTATTAGAAAATTCCAACTTTTCCTATAACATACAGTTTTATAGTTTATCTTTCATAGTAAAATATGTCAATGTCGAATCCATTAATATTTAATAAAATGGATTAATTTCATGAATCCACATATTATAGGATAAAATCAATCAAATTATTAACCAAAAATTCATATTCCATACACAACATGGTCAATGAATCATTATTTTCCTAAATTAAACCATCAACTACAATGTTTTATTTTTAGTGATGATAAAGATTCATGAAGTTGTAATCTGAGATATTTTCTGACCATCTTCATTGTATCATGTTCAATAATTTATAATGGAATATATATATATATAACACTAAAAATATGTATATATTTCCCAAATTTCCCCATATAAATGATTCCTATAATTTTTTAAAAATAATACAAACTAGTTAATTCTATATCATCACAATGATAATTTAAATCATATTGTTTTTGTACTGAATAATTTGAAATCACATGTTCAATTTTTACCATAACAAATAGAGGTCCCCTAAAAATGAATTAATATATATGGAAACATCACTATAAATATTGGAAAATTAAAAAAATCATACCAATAGTTAATCTACATATTAATTCCTATAATTAATAATCACATTATTCTGTCTAGTAGAATTTATCACTATTTTATATTTAATATATATTGTTTCACAGAAAACTGAGTGAAATTTTCGGAAAACCATTTTTAATGACCATATAAACCAAGAAATATCGGAATATCCATCTTATTAGTAATTTATGGAAACTATTCATCATTTTTATTTTTGGAATGTTAAATAGATATTCCATATTTACAGACTATACATCTAAGGAAATATTTGTTTTCGTCAAAAATTCACAGTAACTAAACATTGAATATAATTTATTTTATAAAAATGATTCCAAAACAATCAGTATCTTTATTAATGATCCAAATGATTTTTATAATAGAGTAATAATCCATTAATAAACAATACAACCAAATTCACAAATATGCAACAGAGACTATATTAATAAGTTACAAATAAAATCTAGTTTCTTATACAACTGGAAGGGAATAACTAAAAACATATCATTCCCATATATATTTTGAAATTTTATTTTTATAAAATCATCTTCGATCACATTAAAATGACAGTACCCAGACCTAACATATATTCTGAAAATATATTGTACATCATGTATATGATTAAAAAGTAATCAGAATAAAGAGAATCATAATTGTTCATTAATTTTATGTTATTAAAATAACTAGAATAAATGAAAATATTCATGGAATAATTTTCATTCTTATGAAAAAAATTAGAGTACCCCATGGTATTGTAATTCATTGAATTAAATAATTATCATGATCCTCTTATAATTTCTTTTCTTGAGATCCAAAAGTACAATTGAGAAATTCAATAACAGATTTTTGAAACTAATTTAGATGAAGTTAAAATGTAATTAATAAACTCCTCATCCCTATATGGAATCACAATAGTTACATAATTTAGAAAAAATGAATATTTTTATTCACTATAGGTACATTAATAACATATATAGTTTAATTCATTTCAACAACATTGTCTATATAACATATAACTCCACTTCTTATCAGTTTATCCTCACCATTTCACGCAGCAATGTTGTGTAATAATCAAAAAATATGTTCTAAGCATAGAAATATATATTTTCATGATATACTAAAAGAAAATATATTCCAAATATAATACCAAAATATATAATGTGTAGTTATAAAAGACATGTATGAATTTACAATCACATGAAAAAATAGAAAAACACCAATAAATTGCGGTTTCATTAAAATAAATACATAAAGTAAATAAAAAGTCATTGGTTATACGTTCGATATTTTTTAATACCAATTATTCATGAAACTTTCATACAATTCATTGAATGGGAAGGTCCTGAGACACAAAATGTTGTTGTAATTATTCTATGAAACAAGTAACCTATATTTCACTAATACAATAAATGTCCCTGAACCAATCATTACTCTAGTGGAATATTATTCCTCAACTTTATTCTTTCGATCCTGATGATTTTAATGTTGATTAACTAAAATTGTGGAAATCGTAGTATAATTTCCAAATACATTGAAAATAAAAAAATTCACTATTGTATGTATAGTGGTTATGAAATTCATATATAATTATGAACTCTTTTCAATGAAATTATAAACATTGAGGAAAAAGATACCACAATATCAATGCTTCCCATTATTTATTCCATATTCCCAGTGTTGGGATTTTCCATAGTTTTCAGAATATGAGAAATTCATGTCCATACCATTGTATTTGATTAATGATTTTTTACCCATTAACTTACATATGAAACAATTTTTCATATTGTTATTATGACATAAAAAATCATCGAATGATTCTATCTAAATGCTATTTGAACACCGTAAAATTTTCTATTGAATTTTAAATTCACAAGAAACCAATTCCCATGAGTATTTTAGTTTCAAACTGGAGTAAATATAATCAATCATTTTATCATGATATATGATAAAATATGATATATATAATCATTTTATTGTAAAATTATATTAATAAAAATCTACAAAATCATCATCCTTTTTCCATATTATAATCAATTGCTTCACTATCTTGAGTTGAACGACCAAACGGAAAAATTCACACGGATAAAAAATGTGTCCCATTCCATAGAATAAATATCATCTGTCTTATTATTTTTCTTAACCAAATACCATCCATTATTAGTTTCTCCTTAAAATGGTTAAATTAAAAGGGTTCAATATTGTTGTTATAAACATCCCATGACATAATATATTTACTCTAAGACATTGATTCATCCATCAGCTACCACTAGGATAAATGATACACTTTGATCTAGAGGATTTTGTCTCAGAATGTGATCCAACATCATCATGTTAATTCGTGGTATATCTATTTCTAATTAATCATGGATTCCTCCACCATTTATAAATTGAATCAATTGATACATAAATGTAAAAACCTACTCAATTAAATTTATGAACATTCATGGTTTATAATTTCAAAGTATATCACCCACTTTGTGTATTCATAACATAGCCTCCTAGTTTCCTATGGGAAAAAAATTCTAAACAAACCATGATTAGATAAAACAATATGTTTATCAGAAAATATTTTATAATTTCCTCTTAACCATTTGTTAAAACTCAATAATTGGTATTCTATTACATTATACTGACAGTGAATGTTATTCAAACCATTATTTGATACCATTTGTAAGGATATATAATTAAAAAAACATATTCTTGTATATTTAATCAATATTTCACTTTATAATTTTCACGATGATCATTTTGGATTATTGTTTTAGAGACTAAGGACAAAAATCATACATAAAAACAAAATATAAATTGAAATTGGACTCCAAAAATAAATAAATATTTTCCTACAATATAAAACATATAAAATGATAACTTATTTTTATTCATGAAACATCATCCCACCATTTAACTTGACTTCTTGATTTCCACTAACAATTTATATATGAACTAAAACATATTTTATAATGAAGGATGAGTTAAAAACCCAATAATGTACATGAAAAAAATAAATCTATTAGCACAGTCAATATCATGAAAACCTATGAAAAACCATTCCAAATACATATTTTTTTTTCTAAAAATAGAATTTTCCATTTAAAAATGAGTATTATCATTCCTTTTTCAAATAAACTATTTCTAAGAAAAACATTATCAATCTCCATAAATTTATCATGGATCTTTAACACCCCAAGAATTTATGAAAATTAATATTTTTAATTTCATTGATGTCTTGTGTTGTATGCAACACCAAATGAAGCTTTCACTACATGCAGCCCTAACTTGGCTTGTATTACTCTCAATCAAGACCATCTTCAATAGTGTGTGTAGTACGCAATACCAAGTTTCACTAAATGAGATATTATTATAATATTATTATGAACTAACCGTTATGAAAAATAATACCCACATTTTGAAATTATATAAATTTTATCATTCAAAATGGACTTCATTTTTGGATTCAGAATATCAAAATTAGCCTAGGGTGATGTTTTTTTATTTTCATGAAAACTTTCAATTTTTTATAAATAGTGAAAACACTAGGTTACTAATAAAAAATGACTTTTTATTTAAATAATTATTTATTTTATTTAAATTTTTTAGGTCAAAATTGATACATAATACCTATATAAGTTCATTGTAATTTATTGAAGTCATTTTATAATAATTTTAGTTATATAAAAATTTAATTGAACTTTTTACCGTCTTTTACCCACCTCCTAGGATAATTTAAAAATCTACAGAAAAAATAATTTTACCGGTTCTGTGAGTGGAATTTTGAAAATCCGAGAGAAATACATAATATCAAGGAGTAAAATTTGGTTCAATAGGATAAAAATAAATTGTGGTGAATAGTAACTTTTTACTATTATTTACAACAACTAAAATTAAATAGTATAATTAATGGTAAAAATGATATTACTATTACCCTAACACATGTCCTAATTCTGTTGGACAAGTGTAATTAAACCAAAAACAACCTTAGGAGTAAACTATTACCCTTTAGGTGCACTTGGATTGGATTATGACATTTATTATTATTTTATTTAAAGAAGTGTTAAAATGGTTAAAATCAATGTTTAATAACTAAATCATTTTTAATATAGGGTAATACATAAGATAATTTTGACTATAAATATTAATTATAAAGCTAAAAGATTTCATACCTAATAGTAGTTTGTTTATAATTTTTAGACATTAAATAATTTTATTTATTTATGACACAATGGTGATGTAGTAATTAAATAAAAAATGAAATATTAAAATAATTGATATTTTAAATACCCAAATAAATGTAATTTGAGACTTTTTATGATTTAAAATAATTTAATCAGTTAATATGACATGTTATTATTGATTTAATTAAATTTTCTTGAACTAATCATTCTGTTATGATTTTCACAAAAATTAATTACCAAATAGTGTCAAAATTGACATAAAATAATTTTTAAAACAAATATTATATTATTAATTGATATTATATTCTTAAAAATCTAAGTTTCCAAAAAATGACTTAGATAAATTTATATATATTAATAATTAACAACATGGGGTTTGTTTGGCTTTTTATAGTATGTTTATTAACCATATAATGTAAGAAATCAAGACAACACGGTAAAAGTTAAATTATTTAACAAAGAGTTAAATCTAAATGATAATGTTAAAATAGTTACCTAAACTTGTCTAAAACCTATTGGTTGAGAGGATTTATACCCATCCCCACTTTAATTTTGAAATAAATAAATTTGGAGCTATTATAAACCGAATATGACTTTATTATAAAATAATATTTTATGTTTTTTCTAAAGTCCCCCTCTCCTCCCTTATAAAAAGGGCACCTCTTCCCTCTTCTCTTAACACTCTTTTGAGCCTTGATTCTCGGATACACCCTGAACATTTCCCTTATCATATTCCCTAGAAACATTATAGAGGTTTTGGTCTCCTCAAAAGTCCATCCCTAGTGCCTTAAGAGGAGGTTTAGAAGAGGCGCGTCAAAGAAGAGATAATATCCTTTATCGATTCATGCAAATTTATATATTCATGCACATATTATTATTTATTTTTTTATAATAAATTACTAACATCAGTATCACTCATATACTAATATGTTATTATAAATATGAAACAACACAATTTCATCTTCCATCTATCCTATGGAAAACGAAATCAACACGCATGCGTACGTCCGGAATACCGTCTCCATGCCGTGGTGTAATCTGTTTTCCACCACAACCTTACTTGGATGGTTATAATGGTGTAAACAATAACTATATGTTATTACTGTAAAGTGATATTGAATGTTAAATATTATACATACACTTCAATACAATTCCACGATCATAGGAATTATATCATCGCTTGTGTGTACGTACGGACTACCGTCTCCACGACATGATGAGATTCATTCTCCATGTTAACCATTCATGAATGATTATAATGTATATATAATGAATAATAATGAAATGTATGACATAATAATGATACTGGATATATGTATATATATATATATGTATGTCATCTACTCAATTCCATTCAATTCAATAAGGAAACGAAAACAACGTTCATGCCTACGTACAACCTACCGTCTCCATGAACGATTTATTTCATTCCAATTATTGATCTATCATATATATATATACAAATTCTGAATATATATTATATATAAATTATGTATTAAATTATGAAATTAAGTAAACCAGTATATATGTAATAATATCAAGAACAACAAGTCGAAACATGTACGATAAATGAAACAATTTTACCCAAAATGCTGCTTTACCATGGAATTTACAAAAGAACAGATAATATAAAGTCATAACTGAACCATATATAATATCATAACAATTAATATGATTCTTTAATAAGTCAATGACATTTTTTAAATCATTATACAGGAGGTTTGGGTACATACAAATCATATCAGGCCTAAGAGAAGGGATAAATTTTCAATATCAATCTTATCAAAGATTGTTTATTCATAAGTTTTTACTGGGGTTATATTTATAATCCATATATCATTTTTCTAAAAATTGTTTCATGTATGTTTAAATTCATACTTTCCCATCTTTTACTTTTACTACATGGTATGTAAGGAATATTTTTTTTACCATATGAGGTACTTGTTGACTTTTCAGGAAAATGTACGAGAAGAATGTTTTTTTAAATTATATGGCATGAATGAATTTTTATGGTTTCATAAAGCATTATTTTCATGAATTTTATTCCACAATATTTCATGATTAATTTCAACAAATATTTTTCTTTTAAAATTGCATGGAATTTTGTGAAATGAAAATGATTTTTTAAGAAGAAAGGATATTTTCCTCAAGAATTCATTTCAAGTGATTTATCAAAACCATTTTCCTTCTAAGATGACAATATATCATATGTATGTTTCAAGTATAATGTCTATATGATTTACATGGATTTACCATTTCTTATGATGAAATGATATCCATTTGTTTTATATGGATTATGTTATGATCAGATGATGTTTATGAAACCCATTTTATTATTTGGTTTATTATGAATGATTTATATTTATGTTGTGGCATAGGTAAGAATGATTTCATAAAGAGAAAGGTGGGATCTATATCTCCCTCCAATGGATTGGGTAATGATTTATATCTCATGAGATATACATGGCTAGAGTGGTAAGTTAATCTGGTTCAATGTTATATGACTGGAATGAGGAGTGAACTCGATTTAGTAAGGGAATTTGTCCACTAAGATGGTCTTGGAAGTAATTCCTTGGCTACTATGGAAATAATATTATGTGTTAAATGGTTTCCACAATTACATGTATTATTCCCATTCTATTTTATCATGATTGATGTATCCATGATTTATGTACTGCTATGATTTTCGTCATTGCTCTTGATTTTGATGTTTAAATATTATGTTCATGTTTTGATGTTAAAATGTATGTGGTTTGTTTTATTTTCCCCATGCATACCCTTACATAGCATTTGGGCTCACCCTTTATATGTTTTATTTTCCCTAGGATTTAAAGAAATGTTTTAGGTAAGAAAACCAAAGGGAAAGATCTTTATGGGAGATGTTGAAGATCTTTCACCGTGATTGGAAGATTATGTTCTGAGTTTCCAAAGACACTACTCTATTACGGTCCTTTGGTGTCTGTTTTTGTTATTTATTAAGTATTACGCAAAAGTAATGTAATTTCCATGTATGTCAGGTTTGGGGTCTCTATAGTTGGTATGAGAGGAATGGATTAGTTATCCTTTAGAAACTAGTATGTGAAATCTTTAGTGAGATCCCTGGAGATATTTATAAGGTATTTCAAAAGATGTCCCTAATGTTAAGTATAATTATAGGTTATAGTCCTAGAATTATGGTAACAATCTTAGAAATAATCCTAAGATGTTTGAAATTGAAGGTACTCCCCCTTTGTTATGTTGTTTTCCCTAGCCCAATTTCTTCCTCTCACAATATTATTTTTGGGTTTTAAACGTTGGCTGGAACTCGAAGGATTCATTTTGATCAATGTAATTGACAAAGAAATGATTGTCCTCCTGAACAAACCAATGTTATGAGAGATGGAGTGACTAATTTTATTTCTATACTTACACAATCTATCAATCATTCTGGACATCCAAATGAGCAGAGAAGGGAACAATAATCTATTGATTCCTTCATGAGGAAATGTCCACCTTCTTTCGGTGGATCTTCTAATCCACTAGTTGCTGAACAATGGATCAGTACCATTGAAAATATATTTTCCATATTTCATTGTTCGGAACATGATAAAGTCATTCTAGATATTTACCCTTTAGAAGGTAAATCAGACCAGTGGTAGACTCTAATTAAGAATACAAGGCCCTAAGATGAAATTGAATCCCTGGAATGGGACGAGTTCAAGAACTTGTTTTTCATTAAGTACTTCCCTCGTATTCTTCAAAAAAAGATGGAAAAGGAGTTCTTTGATCTTAAGTAGATGGATGATGAATTTTTTGGTATATACGAAGCGAATTTTACAAGACTTCCAAGGTATGCATATGGTTTTATCATCCAATCTGAATGTAATGTTGATCGATTTTTTAGTTGCTTAAAACCAAGTCTTCAAAGGGCATTAGTTATAAGATACATCAGTAGCTATGATGAAATTGTGTGTTGTGATATCAAGGTAGAACTTGAAGATGGTGTAACATATCCATCTCCATGTTTTGACATGAAATAAAAGATGAAGTTCCTGGAAAAACCATAGAATAATGGTGAAAAGAACGTGAATGTTTCTTAATGCTCAATGTGTGGAAAGAAGCATGGTGGAGATTGTCTAGATGGTACTAGAAAATGTTTTAAGTGTGGAAAAGAAGGTAATCAAGCATTTGTGTGCCGATGTAATGGGAAAAAAGATTCTAATGACATGAATAGAGAAAAGACTATAGAGAATGCTTCACCAACACTTCAATGCTTTAAGTGAAAGGAAATGGGGCATTATGCTTACCAGTGCCCTAATCCTAGGGTTAATGTTGATTGACATCAACATCCTCTTAAGGAAAAGAATAAAGGGAAGTCACACGAGATCACTATTGGTGATGTTGAATATGAAAGTGATGTGGTGGAATGATTAAGAGTTTATGTAATCAGATTCCAAAATAATGTTGTATATATTATCTTGGAATATTGGAATATTTATGTTTTGGTCTATTGTAGGTTTCAATAAATTTATGGTGCCAGTAACCATGAAATGAGATTTTGGAAAACAAATGATATGATAAGGAAAAAATGAAATGTTTAAAAGTATTCATGAGCTCATGATGGATATAAGGACTATGTGATATCATTGTTTGAGAATATAGAATTTTTGGGATTTTGGTATTTGGAAAGAGTCAAGTTTTGATAGTATTCATGCTTTACTAAAGTTCAATGGGTATTAACTTTTCAATAGAATACATGATTTAGTTATTCAATTGTTTGGAATGTGACCAATAAGAGATATCTTATTTTATATGGGTGATAAATGATGGTATTTACATGTTTGTTATATGAACTTCCAGGTAATTGTATTCTTTTTTACTATGAGATTGGACAATGTATTTTGGATAAGTCTAAGGATTGGAATAGATTATGTTGGACATAATTTTGTATTATATAAGTATAGAACAGTTTTTTCGATATTATTTCTGGAATGTTATAATAGAATAGTTTTAGAAAAAGGACAACCTACAGGACGGGCGACAACCCGTCGCGTCGGACAAGGCTGTGTGAATCGAACCCACAACCAAAGTGCGACATGCCTTTATCACCTACAACTGGCCTACAGGAAGTCCCTAGTTAGTAGGAACTAGTTTTATTATTTTAAGCGGTATGATACATGAATTATAAGTCTATTTTTGGAATCATATATGATTAACCTCACCATAGATGGACTTATTTATATTTAATAACTTTTGTTAACCTTGTGTTCAAGACATATTGAATGACCTATCATTCTATCGCATGATCTGCTAACACTTCACAGAAGACAAATTCAACTTCATTTATTTAAGAGATGATGTGGAAATTTTTCATGGCACAAACAACAGTGAGATTGTACCAAAATCATGTAATTATTTCCTTTAATTCAAAAATTATTCAACATTAAGGAAATGATCATGAAAACCAAAAATGTTGTCCTAGTGCCCTCAAATCGGAATAATCAGATGGTACCTTAGGTCATCACAAATTTATGGCTTTGTGATTGTTGGATTTTTCCTAGCCATGTTCTCTACCACCCTCCATCAGAACATGATGGTTAGATTTATCTTCCATATCCATATTTCACCTATGTTCTCTTATGTGGAAACCGAGTGATTAGCTAATTTGGGTAACAGTTACGTTTCATACTTTATTTTTTAAAGATAAGATTTAGTATTCCTTTTAATGATGTGGGTTTCTATTAAAGAAACTTTCGAGTAGTAAACCATTTATAACCCTGACGAATTTCAAGGCCGAAATTCATTTTAAGTGGGGTAGAATGTAACACCCGGAGATATATGAAAAATATTCTTTTTAATTTCATTGATTTCTTGTGTTGTACGCAACACCAAACAGAGCGTTCACTACACGCAACCCTAACATTACTTACATTACACACAATAAAGACCTTCTTCGATTGCGTTTGTAGCACACAATACCAAGTTTCACTAAATGAGATATTTTTATAATATTATTATGAACTAGTCGTTATAAATAGTAATACCCACGTTTGGAAATTTTATAAATTTTATCATTCAGAATGGTCATCATTTTTGGATTTGGAATATCGAAATTATCCTAGGGTGAATTTTTGGTATTTTCCTGAAAACATTTAATTTTTGATGAATAGTGAAAACACTAGGTTACTATTTAAAACCTGACTTTTTATTTAAATAATTATTTATTTTATTTTAGTTCAAAATTGATACATAATACCTATATAATTTCATTTTAATTCATTGATGTCATTTTATAATAATTTTAGATATATAAAATTTTATTGAATTTTCACCGTCTTTAACCACCTCCTATGAGAATTTGAAAATCTACATAAAACATAATTTTAGTGCTTCAGTGAGTGGAATTTCGAAAATCTGAAAGACACGGTCAATATCAAGGAGTAATATTTTTTCAATAAGATAAAAATAATTTTAGGTTAATATTAACTTTTTAGTTTTATTTACCACGGTTAAAATAAATAGGGTTATTAAGGGTAAAAATGATATTACTATTACCCTAACACATGTCCTAATTCTATTGGATAAGTGTAATTCAACCAGAAACAACCATAGTAATATAATATTACCCTTTTGTTCCACTTGTATTGGATTAGGACATTTGTTATTATTTTATTTAAAGAAGAGTTAAATGGTTAAAATCAAAGTTCAATAACTAAATCATTTTTAATATAGGGTAACACATTAGATAAATTTGACTATAAATATTCATTAGAAATAAAATAATATTTCTTACCTAATGGTATTTTATTTATAATTTTTATACATTAAATAATTTAATTTATTTAGGACACAATTGTGATGTTGTAATTACCTAAATAAAGAAATATTAAAATAATTGATATTATAAATACCCAAATAAATGTAATTTGAGACTTAATATGAATTGAACTAATTTTATTGCTTAATATGACATGTTAGTATTGATTTAATTAACTTTGTTTTAACTAATCATTCTTTTATTATTTTAACAAAAATCAATTACCAAATAGTGTCAAAATTGACATAAAATATTTTATAAAATAAATTTATATTATTAATTGTTATTATATTCTTAAAAATCTAATGTTCAGAAAAATAACTTATATAAGGTTATATATTTTAATAACGAACCACTTTGGGTTCTTTTGGATTGTTATAGTAATTTTATTAACCATATAGTGTAATAAAACAAGACGACATAGTAAAATTTAAATTATTTAACATAGAGTTAAATCTAAATGATAAGGTTAAAATAGTAGCCTAAACTTGTCTAAAACTTATTAGTTGAGATAAGTGAGACCCATACCCACTTTAGCTTCAATATAAATCAATTTTGAGCTATTATAAACCCAATATGACTTTATTATAAAATAATATTTTATGTTTTTCTTAAAGTGCCCCTCTCCTACCTTATAAAAAGGGCGCCACATCCCTCTTCTATTCACACTCTTTTGTGCCTTGAAGGTCCAAAAATCCCTGCCCATTTCTCTTATAATCTTCCCTAGAAACATTATAGAGGTTTTGGTATCCTCAAAAGTCCAACCCTTGTGCCTTAAGAGGAGGTTAAGAAGAGGCGCGTCAAAGAAGAGGTAATATTTTTTGCCGATTCATTCCAATTTATTTCTTCTTCTAAATATTCTTATTTCTTTGTTTCATAATAAATTAATAACATAAGTATCACTCATATAATGATATGTTATTATATATAGGAAACAACCCAATTTCAACTTCTATCTATCCTACGGAAAACGAATTCACCACGCGTGCGTACGTACGGAATAACGTCTCCACGCTGTGGTGTAATCTGTTTTCCACCACCACCTTAAATGGATAGTTATAATGGTGTAAATAATAACTATATATGATTATTGTAAAGTGATATTGATTCAGAAATATTATACATACACTTCAATATAGTTCAACAATCATGGGAATGATATCATCGCTCGTGCGTACGTACGGACTACCGCCTCCACGACGTGATGAGATTCATTCTCCATGATAACCATCCATGAATGATTATAAAGAATATATAATAAATAATAATTAAATATATTACATAATAATAATACTTAATTTATGTATATAAATATGTATGTCGTCTACTTAATTCCATTCAATTCAATGAGGAATCGAAAACAGTGTTCACGCGTACGTACGACCTACCGTCTCCATGAACGATGTATTTCATTCCACTTATCGATCTATCATATATATATATATGTATATTCTGAATATATATTATATATAAATCATGTTTTAAATTCTTAAATAAAGTAAATCAGGATATATGTAATAATATCATGAACAACAAGTCGAAACACGTACGATAAATGAAACGATTTTACCCAAAACGGTGCTTTAACATGGAATTTACAAAAGAACGGGAATATATATACATAAGTGAACTATATATGATATCATTACAATTAATATGATTCTTTAATAAATCAATGGCATTATTTAATTCATTATACATGAGGTTCTGATACGTACGAAGCATATCGGACCTAAGGTAAGGGATAATTTTTCAATCTCATTCTTATCCAAGATTGTTTAATCGTAAGTATTTACTGGGGTTATATTTATCATCCATGACTCTATTTTCTATAAATGGTTTCATGTATGTTTAATGTCTTTATTATACATTTTTTACTATCACTACATGGTATTTAAGTAATCTTTTTTTACCATACGAGGTACTTTTTGACTTTTCTGGAAAAAGTACGAGAAAAATGTTTTTTTAACATATACGACATGAACGGATTTTTAATGTTTTGTAAAGAATTATTTTCATGAATCATATTCCACAAGATTTCATGATTATTTGCAACAAATAATTTTCATTTAAAAGGTCATAAAATTTTGTGAAAATAAAAATTTTTTTAAGAAGAAAGTATATTTTCCTCATGAATTCATTTCATGTGATTTATCAAAACCATTTTCCATCTATGATGACATTATTTCATATGTAAGTTTCAAGTATAATGTCTCTATGATTTACATGGTTTTCCCTTTTCTTATGGTAAAATGATATCCATTTGTTTTATATGGATTATGTTATGATGGGATGATGTTTACGAATCCCATTTTATTCTTTGGGTTATGATGAATGATTTATGTGTATGTTTTGTCACACGTAAGAATGATTACATTATGAGATGGGTGGGACCTATATCTCCCTCCAATGCATTGGGTAAATATTTATATCTCATGAGATAGACATGGTTGGAATGGTAAGTTAATGTTGTTCTGTGTTATAGGACTGGAACGATGAGTGAACTCGATTTAGAAAGGGTCTTTGTCCACTAATATTGTCGTGGGAGTAATGCCTTGGCTACTATGGAAATCATATCATCTGCTTAATGGTTTCCACAATTACATGTTTTATTTCCATGCTATTTTATCACGATTGATGTATCTATGCCTTATGTACTTCTATGTTTTTGGTCATTGCTCATGATTTTGTTGTTTAAATATTATGTTCATGTTTTGAAGTTCAAATGTATATGGTTTGTTTTATTTTCTATATGCTTAACCTTACTGAGCATTTGAACTCACCCTTTATATTTTTTCATTTCCATAGTATTTAAAGAAATGTTTTTGGTAAGAAAACCAATGGGGAAGATCTTTATGGGAGATGTTGAAGATCTTTCACAAAGATTGGAAGAATATGATCTATGTTTTCAAAGACACTAAACTATTACGGTCCTTATGTGTCTGTTTTTGTTATGTATTATGTATTCCAAAAAAGTAATGTAATTTCCATGTACAACAGGTATGGGGTCTCTACATGATTCATACAAAATAATCATAATCATCACCTTATAATCACATATAATTTCAATATAAATACAAAATAATTCAAATACAATTGTCCAGAGATCATATTAATAACTAATTCCTTGGAGCTCTATCAAGGAACATCTATTATATAATAGATAATATAATCAGATGGTGCAATCTAGGTTTACTAAACGTATGTGATATAATGGACTCGATAATGAGTTTCAATGAGGGTCAAACCATCATAAAAAAATTTACACTCACAATATCATGAATAAAATTGATTACAAAGCATTTAAACCCGTGATAAAAATATTTCAAATATCATGAGAACTATAATTTTTAAAACACATATTTAGTTACAAAAAAAACAACAAAGTAAAAGAAAATTTTTCCATTAAAAAATAATTAAATATTATAGAGTATTGAAAATATAATATAATTTTAATGTACACAAAAAATTATTATAACATTCTATATAAATATATGAAACTCCATATTGTTATTTTATAATGAACATACTTCCTTCTATAAAAAAATTATAAAAAAAGATTGTATCAATGGAAAAACTGAAACATGAAATTTCTTTCCGAAAAATATTATTTCCATATAAATAAATCCATAAATAAACATTAAAAACAATGATGTGGTTGAAATATAGTGTTATGAATGAATCATTAAAAGTATATTTTAAAATAATGACCTTATAGTGATATTGAAACATTAAAAAAATTCTCAGTATTTGTGAATAATAAAATAATTATAATTATTCATATGAATGACAAAAAAACTAAGAATTTTTATTCTATTTAATTTAATTATTATCATGTTATAAAAATTACGCAATTTATTATGTTCATTTTTTATGTTTAGATGGTATTCGTTTAATGTGTAAAAAATGACTACAGTATGTTGACTATTTTCTTTAAGGTCACTATTCAGTCATATACAAAATAATCATAAAATAATTATACTTACTAAAATAAATTATATAATTAATTCCAACCTTTAAATCTGAATATGAAAAATAATATTTGATACAACAATGCATATGGTGAACTATATACACACATCATTAATGATTTCATTTCCATTGACTATGGTGGAATGAAGATAAATACTATTTTATCATTACAGAATGATATTATTATAATAAATTCAATATTAATACAATAAATATTCTCATATATATATATATATATATCTGTTTTCCAATGTGATGTTTTGAGGAAAACAAAATCAAATCGGTATATGGAGGAGGTAGTTGATATATATGCATGAACGACTTTATCATTTTTCACTGAATTGAAAGGAAATAAGATAATGATACATTATCATATTGTAATGATAATTATTTAATAAATATCATATATAAATATAAATTCCATCATTTTAATCAAACCAAGAGATATGTTGATGGAAAATGAAATTCTTCAGTTCATGTATATATTATCCACCATACACAACAATTATGGTTTTGATTTCTATTTAATGGAAGTGGAAATGAATATTTGGTTTTCAATTAACATAAAAAATATAAGTATGCTTACTATTTTTATTTGATAATTAAATTATGTACAAATAATGTTAAAAGGAAGAAGAATAAAATAAAACAAAATTACTCAATTATGAAAGATACCTCTTTTTTAGATAGTCTCTCATGGTTTACAACAAAATAATTTTATTGTTGTTCCTGATTCCAATAAAAATATAATAGGATATGATGAGGGATTTAATTAATGGATTCTTATTTAAAATTTTGAACCTGAAATATTTTCCTTTTGATGTTTGAAAAAATAATATGAAAACATTATATTTAATAATATAGGGGTAGGAAACTCTTGGAATTTTTGAAAATATTAAATTAATATAGATTTGTTTTGAATTCCAAATTAAATTGAATTGACTTACTATAATGATTATATCGGGTGGATAAAAATAATATAATCAAAATATTACCCATTTTTGAATATGTTTTTTACGTTATATTTTCGTTTTTACCCCTCCATAACCCCTTTCACAAATTTTTTGACAACAAGGATTCATACTTTTTTAGGGTCAATATAGATATGATTAATGGACAAAAATCATAAAAAATTAATTTTTTTTATATTATAAGACATATCCTAATCACGTTTCTGAATTTAAAAATTTATGGAGTTTTATATTATTTTTTGAAATAAAAATTATATCTATTTTTTATTGATTACAATTTATAGAACCATAGTTTATATTTATTTTAATACCATCATGAAATTATAAAAAACAGAAAAAAATAATATATCACACAACTGTCTATATAATATATAAAATTCTTGGATAAAATTTATTATGTTATAATAATTAACATTTTATATTGTTAATATAATTAAATATATTTTTCCAATAATTGAAATATTATTCTTTCACCGCTGTTTATATAGTTATTGTAATTATATCATCACTAAATATTTAAAATAAATTACCATGAGAAAGATTAGTATTTTAAATTTAAAAATAATATTTGCATCTAAAAATAACTAATATCTATCCCTATCTTGAAAATATTAGACATACAAAACAAATTCTGTGACATTTTTAGATAATTTTTAAATAATGTAATATACAGTTTATAATCACATTCAAATGGAATCAAAATACCATATAAATTATTATTTTTTGAATTATTCGTGAGGTGGTATCATCTAATAATATTATGAATTTTTTTGTCCCTTTATAATCCCTCATTATTTTATTTTATTTTTTAATTACTCACTTTTCCATTTATTATGGGAACAAAGATTTCTAGGATTACTATTAACATTTATAAAAAATTAACAGGGGAAAATTTGAAATCATAGGCCCTAATGATTCCATATTTTAAATTAATTTGTTAAAATTTATAAAATAGAATCAAAATAATATAATTTATAATTTAATTGAAAAAATACAGTGAAAAACGTTTTTTATAAAAATTTCATTTTAATATATATTTTTTTGATACAAAAAAATGAATATGAATTTCATTTTAATACCATAATTGGATCATTATAAAAAAAATCAAAAAATTTATATTACAAAAATCTAGATTATATATTTTTCTTCAAATAAATAAAAATTCCAAAATATTAGTATTTTCTAGTATTTATTAAAAAATTATTCTTCTAAACAATTTATTAAAATTCAGCATGACATAATTCTAACATGGATTATTCAAAATTGAAATTATTTTTGTGAAATAAATCTTCAATAATTCGGAAACCATGAATTTAAATAATAATATATAATCCATTAAAATCCATTAATTTTGGAAAAAAATTGGTTTTGACTTTTTTGAATGAAAATTTTATTAATATTCATATGATGAAATAAACCCTAAAATATATAATGAATTAATACTTTTATATATCTATATTATATATTTTTACATTACCTAGTATGTCAAATAGAAATCATTATCATTATAGGAGTGAATTATTGAGGATACACACTAGGATTAAACCCATACCTTTATTGATATACAACACAAGTTTTAAATATTAGTTTAAATTCCATATAATATGAGATAAAACATGGTTATACCATGTGCCATGGATAATTTTTATCATATCATGATAAATATTTAGAGAAAATTTGGATTAAGATGATGTAATTATTGTTGGATTTTGTGCATCTATAAACTCTTCCAGAAATTGGAATTTTTTTTAATACATTAAAATGTACATGCGTGTTATCCATTTTATTGTGAATGATTAGATAACATTAATCAAAATTCGTGGTTGAAAAATGAGTTTTACTCCAACAAATTTTAAAGTGGTGATTGTGTCCCAAGTTAAATTCATAGATGCATGTAGGTATATGGGAATTCACCTAATTGTGGATAGTAGATTATTACATACCCAAAACAAGTATATGATTATAGAATATTACTTCTGCTCATAAATCTATTCCAGGTTCATTTTCACATTTTTCATTATTTTATATGTCATATACTCTAGAATAAATTCTATCTTTTTTAAATTCTCATCATTTAGTATAGCATCATGAGTCCAAAAATTTTATATTTTAATTGAAATTATTTTTTATTCATATTTATCTAGATGATTCACTTGAGATTATTTTATCATTTTTATGGTTCCTCTATTATAATATATTTTATTCAATACTTTATTTGTCATATTCAAATTTTTTACCCTTTGATTATATTTGTTTTGGCTTCCAAATATACCACTGAAGCCCCCCATTGATATTCTATAGTCTCTTCCATATAAGGAAGTTCACTTAAGGCCTTATAGAAAACCAGTTTCAGTTACTTATGACTTAAGTGGGTCGAAGAAATCAAATAATGTACCATAATAGGAATTATATTGAATGTGAAAATTGATAAGGTATCCTCATATGCAATATTAATATAAATAATTTTAAATGTTTTTCTCTACATAATAGAAATGAAATAACATATCATTTTGAGGATAATATATACAAATAACATGTTAAATAGGGAAATACGTGTTTTAGTTGAATCAATATTAATCAAATATTGTAACTTTAAAAAATATATGGGGTGTTATCTATGATATTAATACATGTTTAATATTGTTTTAAATTTATCTTTTAAATAATTTTTAAATATTTATGAACATTTTTTATTATATATTTTGAAAATATATTTTTGGGATAAAATATATTTTTGAAAGATGAGAAAAATGAATTCAGGTATTCCTAAATTTTTTTTGTAAACATGCTAAATATCATAGTGTTAAAAATGGTATGATTAATATCATATAAAATGAATAACCTGTGAATTATAAAATTTGTTTCTTTATTTACAAATTTTCAAATAAATTACTCCAATAAAAATTAATGGTCAATGAAAATCGATTAGAATGAGATTGTGGAATAAACCCGTAAAACGATAATAATAATGAAGTGAGAGTTTATCAATGAATATATTATGTGTATCAACTGTAAATTAAAATAAAATATGTTTAAATGAATTATAATATAAGTAAATGTCATTCAAAAAATAATATTATAAAATCAAAGATGATGTAGAATTGATATAATCAATGGAAAAAAATTGATTTATAAAATTAATTATAACATGAAAAAAACTATATTATCTCCATATGGGTGAAATAATTAAAATATACACATAAAAAATCACTAATTTATAATTAATTTTATAACTACATGTCAATATGAAAAAAATACCCCCAAAAAATTAAATTTATGAATAACATACAAATGTGCCTCAATGAAAGGAAATTAATTCAGAATCCATTAGTTTTTGCTTCCTTTTAGTTGAACATTATTCCAAATATTATATATTGGTATTAAACATGTTATTAACTTATAAAAGTACTGTATTATTATTAATGATATCATATATGATCTTTTTATAACATACTATCCCCCTTTTGTTAATAATCATTCGTTGATTTCATTGTTTTGGGTCTAAATTGACATGTCCTATCACAAATTTTATGTTAATATTGTTTTGATTATAGGGAATATATATAATTCAATTATATCTAGTATAATAATAATTTCCTAATTATAATATTTATTATCATGTAATACTTTTAATTTAAATCCTTAAATATATTTTTAAAACGCGAATTATCTTACTATCATATAGGTGGTAGGATATAGGTAATCATGAGTAATGTTTTTAATTTTTTGAATGATCATCACAAAATGGATGTATATAATATTTTCATGATTCATCATAGATACCATAGTACCCTTGACACTATATATGTCATTGACATGTTCCGAAAGGTGTTCCCAATTCACATTGGTTAGTGACTAGAACCTAGCATCACAGAAGAGAACGTTTTGCAATATTTTTTCCACATAAAAAAAATAAAGAAATGGATACATGTCGATATGATCAAAATATAACTCCACTGGGAGAACAATATAAGAATTCAAGATAGTGTATAAAAATTATATAATAATAAGTTAACATAAATCACAAGACAATCTAACTCAAGTCCAAACAAACACAAAACCACTAGCCCAAATATGTTAATAAAAAATACCACATCCAAGTGGCACATTCCCCATGTGTGAACATAAAATATGGAAATATAAAAATTGCTGAAGGAAATGGTAAATTGTTATCTACAAGATCACTTTGTTTTCACCATGTTTTCTATAATAATATTTCAAAATATTTAATATTGTAATTATTTAAAAATATTAATAATTCATGCATGGAAGTATGAGATCATATTTAAAATAAATAAATTCTTTTAATATAAATATATGGAAACATTTAAAACAATTAATTTCTAATTTTTTTATAAAAAAACTATTTAAATTTGTAGGGAATATGTAATGTTGTTTTATAATGAATGGATTATATCAAAATAATCACAAATGAGAAATATAGTCATTTGTGATGATATATGCTAGTTCTAGGTTACAAGATCCTCACTCACATATATAATTATAATGAAAATGTGAACATATCTATTAACACTATCCAAATAAGACTAATTGGTATCCTAATTAAGGTAAGATCCTATAAAATGATTATATTATATTTCGAATGTGGAAATATGTTGTTATGGGATTCCCATAAAAGCATATTTTTCAAAAATAAAACACATAATAACATGTATGGAATGTTCTAGAACAACAATAAATAATTGGAAAATTATATAAAATCAATTCAAAATACAACTGAACTATACTCCATTATAATATTCCAATTTCTCTTTAAAACCCAAAACAAGGGTTTTTATTCAATTTGTTAATTTTTCCCTTTTAAATATAACGGGTTCTTATGAAAAAAATTAATACATTTTTTAGTAATGAATTTCAGAAGTCATTTTCAATAAATCGAATAACACAATTTACATAAAATCAAAATCACACCCCAATTCAACGAAATTTTGGAGGTCTACCCAAAATCATAACAAATCCATTTAGAATATCAATTTACATTGAATAGTATTTTCACAATTTACATGGAAGAAATTAAAAAATTGATGAAGTTAATGGTTAAATTAATTGACGAATCCTAAATTGAACAACTTACATTTTTCATGGAAACACACTACGAGAAATAGGACTCAAAAAGAAGGAGGAAAATGAAGGTTTAGGAAATCATCCTAGAAATAACATTAAACAAAAAATATTTTAGAATCATCAATACCAAGATGATATATCCAGAAACAATAATGGATAGGTAAAAAAACATACAATTTGGGAGACAACTTACTTTTAGATTAAAACCACAATTGCAATAAACATAAATCAATAAATTGATTAGTCTGTATGTGTTAGTGGGATCCAAAATCTGTTGGGGGTGTATTTAAATTGGGATAAAGAGAACCTGGAAAATTTTAAATAACATTTTCCACTATTATGAATATTTAATCATAATTTATGGACATTCTATGATGTTTAACATAAATTCACTTTGTCTAATTCTTGATTCCATGAAATTTTGAAAAACTGAATATCTATTATTTAAAAACCTATTTTTAATTTAAACATGATGTGTAAAATATACATGACACATATCCTTTAATGTTATGTACTAGTTTCCTGATATATAAGGGGAAATGCTGTAAAATTGTGTGAAGAAATTAAGTATAATTCAAATCTCTAAAAGAGAGAATAACATGGAGATATATGACGAAAATTTCTAAAAAGACTCAAACTTCACCATTACAGGTATCCTTCAATATCATTTTTGTCCCATTCCTCATCAAAAAAAATATGAAAACCATAAATCCATACTTCAGACGTACTTGATAAAATTGAAATGGCATGTAACAAATATTTTAAATTTTCATAATGATAAAAATATATTATTTTTTGATATACGTATATATATTATCCATGTTGTGTTGTGATGAATATATAGCCAAATTTCGTCATGAAGGTGATATTATACACATTCCTGAATGATGTTATCTTATATATGTAAGTGAACTAGTAAAAAAGAAAATGATATATTATCTTTTCAAAATTATTTATGTATCATTTATTTAATAAAAATTTCATTAATATCACTTATATTCATTAACATTATCCTCATTATCTTCTATGTGTAGTGTTAGTGAAAAAATAATAACAACACTTTGAAAGACACTTGTCCTACATACAGACAAACAATGTTATTATAACCCTAGAAAATTTAATGTTAAAAGGAAAATATGATATAATTACTTTAGAAGTATATTTATGTTATTAATATCAAATATATAAATTAATACCATCATCATATGCACACATTACTAGTAGTAACCAAAAATAGAATGCTATCATTTCATGAATTTGTAATCCACCATAGACAAAATAGATTATTTAATTACTCTTTTGATGGATGTGTGGCAGTTATAGGCCACTCACATAACATAAAACATCTCAGTATATGTAATAAATTATATTAATTATACAATATTGTCTTAATAATAATTGAATGATGTGTGGAGTGAAATAAAATAAAAACATTTGTTGAAGAATGTCAGCATTTATTTTTGTAGCCTCAATAGGTTTTCACAAAAATCATTCATAGGCTAGATTAAATCCCAAAACAAGGACTCCATGATTATAATAAAGACTTTGGTATGTGATATCGGTAGGTATAGGCTGAGCCAAAATGGTTTTATGTTGTTAAGAAAAGAGGAGATGTGAAGACACTTATAAGTGATGGGACTATCACACTAGTATACTCTAAAAAATAAAAGGATTACCTACAATGTTACAGTGAATAAAGTGTCCATTATGAATTATTATCATGAATTAGACATGATAGGTTAAAAATAAATTTATGAAATTGATTTTACTCATGTTTTATGTAATTTTAACCCTTATCTTTTTAGTTTAACTCGCAAGTAAATCTATTTTTATCTTCACCATGATAATTAGTTTTTTCACTATTCATTCAGGTTAAACAGGTGGTTGAATTTATTTGATAATATAAATACTAATTATCCAAAATATATGATTCAAATTTTCCAAATTATTTTAGTATAATTTGAAAAAAAAATTTAAAATTATTCCTGTAGAATCGATTAGAAGGAGGGTTTCCAAAGAGGAAATGATCAAAATTTTATAAAGGGTTTATATCAAAATCCTAAAATATATTGATATAAATGATGTTAATTGGATTAATATATATATATATATATAATTTTACAATAATAAATTAAAAACATTTAATAAAAAATTATTATTTGAATATAATTTGAAAAAAATGAAGTTTTGAATTAAATATTAAAATTTATTAACTATTCATCAAGAAATGAATCATTTCTAAAAACAGATTTCCCAGTACTATGCACTAAACCCTTTTCATCCATCAGTCATGGGTTAATGTCCTAGAGCCCTTCCATATGAAAAGGGTTTTCTCACATAATATTGGATTTATTTTTTCTAAACTATAGTAATCTATTTCCTATCATATATTAAAATTATATTATGGTCATCCCTGATGTAAAATTAATCATTAAATATTATTTTTACTAAGTTTTTAAATACAACTTTATTTCCAAATTGTCATGTATTATTATATAACTGTTATTAAAATTTTATTAATGATTATATTATCCCTAATGATTACCAACACCATTAAACATATGACTATAAATTTTAATAGAATTATTCAACAAATAAATATTTCACGATAATATAAACAATCGATAACATTATCCCAAAATATCCCTAATTTTTGTAGAATATCATGACATAAAAGATAAAAATATTTTTTTAAGATATTTATGTTATGATAATATTTTATCTTAATATCCAATTATGGTATCCATAACTCTATGTTATTGATGAGATATATTATTCTGAAATTTAACATAATCCTTAAATGTTTCATGAATCTTATACAAACATACCATTTGTAAAAATTCTTCTATAATATAATTATACAATTCTAATAAATACCATGAATGTTTTATTTCAATATTGTCCCAACCATGGTCAATGTTTTATCCTTTAGTATATGAGATTGACTTGGAAAATTCCATGCATTTCCACATCTAAGAGAATAATATATTGATGGATATATATAATGAGAATTATTTTTTTCCATTTTAATCATTATTTTAAATCATATTTAATTTTCATTATTATCATCCGTTACACAAATTAATCATTTTTAAATTCAATTATGATGCTTTAGTGGTTGTCTCTTTTTTTATTTATGTGTTTATGGAATTCTATATTTCTTCCTCCATTGTCTCCATCGTTCAATATATTAGTGAAATATTTCCTTTTCTTCATTAGTGAGTTTGATTTTTTTAATGTATATGTTTTTAATTATATTTTATGATAAATAATTTGATCATGATCATGATATCATTTACTCATATCATCATCCAACCATGGTTCTCTTTGAAACTCAATTATACTTCCTAATAGATGTTTACATTATTCCTTCGATATCCTTCAATTTAAAAAATCAAATTGTGACAAACAATATCTATAGTGGAAAACCCATGTAATCCTTAACTATATGACTAAATCATGATATATTATTTTCAATATAAGATTTATTAGGTTTAACATAGGTTTCTAATTTTCATCATATATTTAAATCATTCATGATGGTTTCAATTGAAAATGATAATTATCCAAAGAATATCCCCCAGGACTATGAAAAACGTTTCACAGTAAGGATCATTATAGTGGACCAATGATGATTGGGAGAAGTCCAATGTTTCTTTTTTTAGATTTTTTCCGTATAGGTACAAATGTTCCAGAACCATTTCGACATTTAGTACCAATAATGGGGTGTATTTCTATAAAATCATACATAATATATCACCATAAAACAATATAATGGTATTTTATATTACGCCTCAAAGTCCATCATATTTTTGTGGTCCCTAGTCGCTATTTTCCTTAATTTAGTTGTCAAGGGTTCTAATAAACATACACTGATAGAAACAATATTGATATATTCTCATGTAGCCCAAAAATAGTGTATATTTTATCACATTTATATAGAATACATAAAATCATATCCTATATGACCACATTGTTTAGATGTTTTGGTAAACTATCATCATACATCGGTATTACGTTTCATTAAAATACATAGACAACAGAATAATTATTTTTAATAATAACATTATTCCAAACTGCATATCAATACATGTCGATCATTATGACCTTCATGGATTTTTGGGAAAATAAAAAAATAAGGGTGACCACAAATGATCATTATGGGTTACGTATTGAGTAATATTTCATGAATCAATAAGAATAATAAAAATGGATATGTATATAACTAAAAAAATTCCATATAATCATTATACTGAGAAGGATGTGAATGAATATATAAGATCCATTTAAAATTTAATTGATAATATTTAACAAGGAATGATGAATAACATAAAACACATTCCATTAAAACATAAAAAATGACCCTCATAATTTGATAATATATAATCAATATGAGAAGGTAAATAATTGAAACCA
Source organism: Viscum album (assembly GCA_963277665.1). Classification (NCBI taxonomy): domain Eukaryota; kingdom Viridiplantae; phylum Streptophyta; class Magnoliopsida; order Santalales; family Viscaceae; genus Viscum; species Viscum album. The sequence continues at coordinate 955,500,804 of OY728130.1, read as the reverse complement.
CATGCTAGTTAGTCAATAAATCGTAATGAAATAATTCAAAACGAAATTTAAATGTGATTATATAGTGAATAATATTAATAACTGAATTACCAATTATGAAAATCCATTTTATTTGAAGTTATGAACTGATGATAATGATATCCCGAACATTATGACTCGTGACAACATTGTCTAAAAATAATGTGTACAAAATCATCTAGTATGGAAAACAGGTTTTTGTAGAATATTAATATTCTCAATGTGGATATAGATGAATTGAGTGGATATCAATAATGGGGCCCCAACCATGTCTCTATGTCAAAATAATTACTCACATATTGAATAATGGAAATTATTCATGAACAATATTCCTTAAAAATATGTTTCCTTATTAATGTGTTAATATAAATTATAAATACTTCATAGGTCCAAAAAATTACATTTAATGTAAAAAAATGTATTTATAGATGGGATATGATTTATGAAATAATAATACCCATGGTAAATATTATGGATTTTTTGTGAATAATTAATGTCCAATGATATCATGAAAGATAATTTTCTGAGGTCAAGTAAATTAATAAAAAAATTATTCCTAAAAGTTATGTCAACACTTTTCACTATCAAAATGATCAAGAAAAATATAGGATGAGTAAGGATGGTATCAATGAAACGTCAACCCATTATAGTAAGAATAAACAAATTTTTCATTTTGATAAAAATAAATGTAGTAATAACAAATTTAAAAAACATTATTTGGAAAATATCACTTTTATTTCAGTCATAACTTTTTAAAACTACATATTCAAAAAATGTTATGAAAATAAATTTATTTGAAAATTATCATTCAATATTTTATAGGATATTTTAATATATTTTAATGGTTATAAGAAAGTAATAATATGTTCATATCACACACATAAAAACAAATATTCCATTAACATTTTCTATAAAAACATTCATTTTATTAAAATGATTCATCAAATCATTTAATAACGTGTTATTAATGTTTAAAATGGGTAAAAATTACTTTATTAAATAATTTTGAAAAGTATATTTTTTTTAATACATGTTTTTTTGTGTAATAATATTTCTAACCGAAGAGATAAATAACTTCATATTTTAATGAAAACATTTTATCAATATTTTTACATACAAAATTGATAGAAATTAGTACTATTACATTAAAATATCACTAATAATTAGAGTATAGTAATTAAAATTAGGATTATAATTGAATGGTAAAATAAATTCATTCAACTAGAATTCTAGAACCAACAATCTGTATTTGAATGATATTGTAAAATAACCCCTTTCGATGAACATAACATTTATGTCAAAAAAATGAATGAATAAATTATGAGTATCAAATATAAAAGAACATAAAAAGGAGAAACTAAAACGAAATATAATCAAAAATTAATTTCACATATAATCTTATAATAAAAATATTTATGAATCATTAATATAACCCCAAAAAAATAATCTATATTATGAAATTCCCATCCACTTATTTACATTTAAATAATATATCATTGGATTAAATAATTCAAACAGAATCTTAAAATAACATGATGTATTCTGGAATCACAATATTTTTGGACACTAGAACACCACTATCCGAGAGGGGTTAATTTGGGTGGGATCTTTTACTTTTAATGGGACATTTTTTCCCATATACGTATGATCCAATTAAATCATTATGATGGAATTGTGATGTAATTAAACATTCACATGTTGAGATACAACATAAAATTTTTACCTCTTTCACCACTAATAGAACGTCAAAGGGGCATATAATTATTGTATTTCAGTTTCACCTAAATCGATTATGCTTCAGTAGTTGCAGAGGTAAATAGAATATCAGAAACAATCACATTGTTCATGGAAATAATCCATTAAAAAATATTTACGGATAGAAATATTCCTCCATTTAAAATATTCCATTTTCCCTCCCCCCACTTCTTTCTCCCTTTGGTGAATTCTTTCTTAGTTTAAGGACATGAATTTATCTCCAATATATTGGAATTGGATTGTTTTTTCCTGTGTTCTGCCTCGGTGGTGGCGCATTTACGTGTAGTGTAGAAATGGTTTGATGAGGATCATCACACATCACTTTTTCTACAGAGGCAGGTTCTAGATGAATTTACCATTCCTTTTTTTCGACCTGTTCAAAGTAGTTATCCTTTAAAAAAAGTTGAATTAACTATACATGAACTGTTGTTCCCTGTGGACGATTGCATGAGAGTTGAGCACTCATGCAATCAATTCTTCTCAGATATAACTACCTCGGTCGGTATCAAATGGGTTTATTTGCGGAGCTATGAACGCCCAATGACCATTGAATCAATGATTCATGTACATTCATTCCAAAGGTAGGTGCCCTATGGCTGACGATTTCGCTAGTGATACATAAGGACTCCATTCGTCGAGAGGATGGGGGTCGGGCTCACTGAACCCTTCATGTATAGTATGGTTTCCTATTCCAGGACTATCTTATTGATTTATGTTGTGTTAATATGTTCGTGAACCCTTGGATCATTCCTGAAGAGTGTTTCCATGAGAAACCCATGGTTTGAAAAATTGTTGTAATAATTCATATGTTTTTTATGCTACGGAGGTGACGCATACTTGTGCCATTTTGTAAGGTGCTCTAGAGTTTATCGTCATCTAGGGGGGACATATGGTTACTTGATATTGGGATCATGCCCACCAGGAGGGCTTCTTATGTATCCTCAGGATTGGAATCAGAACCCACATATTTCAGATCATGTGGGGCTTATGCATGGAAGCTTCAAATATGAGATTCATGACTGGGTGAACCCTTTATGGATGGTCACCCTTTTTAGCTCATGCCATCTAGTAATCATCCTATGTATCCTGATTTGAATAGGAATCAATTTTCTCATAGTTCTGAAGGTTTGGGACTTACACATGGAAGCCGCCCATTGGATAGACATTATTGGGTGGGACCTTTTGGATTGGAACACTTTTTGAGCTCATGACTTCTGGTAGGCATCCATCATATCATTGTTTGACAAGGAATAAAAGATCTCATCGTTCCGAATGTTTGGATGTTGTAATCTTCACAAACCTCTATGCCCATGTGAGGCATTCTCCGTGTGAGAGACAATATGATGTGAATGATTCAACAATGCACAAGCCTCCTCTCCTATTGGTGCGGGAGAGCACGCACTGGAAAAGGCTGGGGAGACTATGGGTGAGGGTGCGGTTCAATTAACCATTCAACATGGAATGAAATTGAAGGTCAGTCGGCCCTACACAAAAATATTTGGGTATTACCTCAGTGGGAGGGCCCCATAGCATGTTCTAGGATAGTGAGGAGTTTCATCGTCCTCAAAGGTGGGACAAATCCTATCCCATTTGAGTGATCACTATCCCTCATTGAATGGAAAAGAAAGTGATCACCCTTAATGCCTAGAATATGTAGGGTCATGTACACATCTAATGGTTGGACTCCGGGTTGCTTTGGGAATGTAGCCTTACAAGAATTCCCGAAACCCATACCATTGTGGGTAGGGCCTTCGTGACTACACTTACCATGGGTATATAGACTCAATGTGGTGCGTTGATGCACTCGATGGTCTGTTCATATGGGTCTGATGGATTTTGAGGTGGATTTGGCCTAATTTCAGAGGACTGGTTAGCAGAGGGATCACGGAGGACTGGACAGAAATGGAGGGTGTGGTTGGAACATTGAGGAACCGTACCTGAAAACACCCCATTCCATGTACTGGTATTTATTTCCGGATGGGGAAGGCTTCTCATACCTTAGTGGTGTGTAGGAAGAGGGTCCATTCATGTACAAATGTTGTATGCAAGAATTGGTATCATCCATCACATACCAAAGTGGTATATAGCTCATTGTGCTTCATTGGGATACATCCATGTACAAATTTGGAACCCAGCGCCAGGTTAAATTTGTATAGAAGTACTCTACACAGAGCACCATACTAGAAGATGTTATGGGGAATCATTGTTCACTGGGAGTTCATGTATGATATTTCTTTGTTTCACGGTTCACCATTTAGTTTCATGGTTTTATTATAATTATTCAATTCTTCTTTTTTATGGTTTGCAGGCATTTGTACCTACTCATGGAGTGGTTTGTGTTTTGGGCTTCACCAATTAAAAAAGACGGAATCCAGAGTGCAACCTCTATGTCTCCCTCAAGCATTCGTCATCTGTCATTATCTCCATCTTTCTCTGTATCTATAATTTTTTCGTACTTCTATTGTGCTCTTTTTGTAGAGGATCAAAGTAATCGTATCTATTGGGAAAAAAGAACTATTTGTAGAGGACCATTGATTCGATATCATGACCTATAGAATACTTAGAGAAATGGGGTTTCCCAAGACTTCAGTTCATAAAATTGGTTCATAGATCCTTATGCATTGGCATCGTCCACGAACTGATGGGTTTGCGGTACTGTATGAATACTATCTTCACATACAAAACTCCTTTGGTGACACTGTTCGGAGAAGTCCTTTTTAATGGCCATCACCCAATGAGCTAGTGTTTCACATATCATACCACGTACTTGGCAATTTTCAATTGAGCTGGTCTGCATACCCTTCCCAGTGAAGGTATGCTATTCACTCGAAATATTTTGAAATCAGGAATTCCTTCAAGTTTCCTCTAAAATGTGCATCTCAATCTATGCCCATTCTCCCTGATATATATGTATGTGCAATTTATCCCATAATAAATGTTATTATGGGGTTATTTTTTCTGTTGGATGAATTTTTAGGACCCTACAAATGCCCCCAATAAGAATGGGGTCTGTTAAGAACGCAAGGGAGACTATTAAGATATAGAAGCGGTCCTGAACATAAATGGATCACAGTATAACTGATAGACACATGAAGAGGGGACCACACCAATATATAGTGGCCCATGTCATTTTTCATGTACTGTTTCTCGTGGAAAATAGTACTCTCTATTTCCCGGGATTATTTTTCACTCACGTACGGCGCACCTTGCGAAAATCTTGTTCGTGAACAGCTCTATACATTTTTTGAACCTATTTTATTTTTATTTCAACATTCGCGTACCATATTTTGGATTACGCGTACAGAATTATGGAATTTTAAGACATAAAATTCATATTTCATATTGGAGAATCTTATGCAGCTACCATTTTCACATACCATACTTGGATCGGCAAACTGGACATTAACAACTATTAATGCAGACATAAATTTTAATCCTCAACTTCTAAATGCGATCTTAACAGAGGTCGAGGTTAACAGATTCTTCCTTCCACGAACTGTTTCTTTCACCGACCAATGGTTCATGGGACAACGCCTAGCAGATGGTTCGCATATGATAGTAGTGCACGGTGTACTACAACAGTGTACCATAACTATAGTTGGAGTAGCTTCCACATGTCATGATGTTCACGGAATGCTCCATCAATGTACGGTTTCCAGGAAGAATACACAACGCCTTTTTCAGACTTGTTTTATATCATTTATCTGTTTGATGCATAGCCTTTTCCAGGAGTTTTTATTGGATGACTTATCATCGACTTCGTGATCCTCTTATGCAGGCTATAATGGCAGATTCACAGGCCATTACAAAATCAATGAGGACAAGGGAAACCATGAAGAGGAATATCAATGATCATCTTCGAACCCACATCATTCCATGTGATAGATTCCTAACGGTATTCTTGACACAATATCTCTTTTCTTACTCATTATCCATATAGTTTTGACTTTACAGCATAGCCCTTCCTACCAATGTGCCTCTAACATTCCATAACCCTTACATCCCATTCATGCTCTTGTAGTCAACACAAGGTAATGATCGTGCCAATATTTCCATAGTAGGATAAGTCATTTCCACTCTGTTTCAGGGGAAAATCTTCATACTACGATGCTCAACATTGACTCAGGGAAGCCGTGAGGGCTGGAAAGGTTTCCCAAGAATAGATGATCGATAAGTCCTATCAATAATTAGCATCATAATAGATAATCCTAGCTGTATATGGAGCACCAATTAGGACTTTAATGCCGGATTATGATTATTCAATGAGTGGTCCTTTGAAATTTAGATGAATCAGACACATCTGGAGTACCCTAACCAGTTGGAGGTGGTGGGATTATACTAATAAGACTGGGTTTCTTAGTTTTCAATATTTTCATCGGGAGAAATCGTTTGAAAATTGTTGATGCGCTAGTGTTCGAGCACCAACACATTCCACCTACTTCACGGGGAAGTGGGAATTAGTCTATGGGATATCTACCAGTTGGGGGTGCTCTCTATCCATCGGAAAATTTATGAATAGTTCCTCTTGGCAGCCGTTACATGGAACGACATAGATCACTTGTATCCTTTGACAAGGATCTTACTATTCCTGGTAGCGGGATAACTGGATCATCCCCATGAGATTGTTCTCGCATCCCATTCGAAGTGTGGATAATTTTCTTCCTACATACGAACGGGCCCAATCCGAGGGATTTCCGCAGTCAAAGTCATCCTACATTCCAATCCCACAAACCACATGGTCATATTTTTCAACCCTTTAAGCATAGAGATATACAACATGGGGATACGAGCTTCGGTCATACGTTTCAGTTGCACAAATACTGAAAGGTTTCTAAGCCATTGTGGATGGATCTTCCCATATCATGATGTATATAATGGGTTTGGGGAATATACCTTGATGATGTAATCCACATTGGTAGAGTGTAAACCCATTAATTTATCCCTTCATATGGTCACCCGAGATTATGATTTGTTGGGATATATACATGAAGGAAGGCCTCTACATCCTCTTGACGGAAAGTTATAAATACTATACGGGTGGAATGTGGAACACTTCCCCTGTTATGAATAGGAAAATACCCCTAGGGTTACCAATTATGACAATAATCCTCCTCTTCTCAACATTTCAGTCGTTCATCCTTGGACTCTCTATGTGGCTGATGTAGTTTGGCAGTAGAACGATGCCTCTCATTTCTCATTCGCACTATATCCTACCCCTCATGGGCTTTTGAAATATTATATGGGAAGTTCCTTGGATTAATGTTCATAACTAATAAATCTTCGAGATGAGATTCTCACTACTTGGGTAGACCAAGTAGTTATTTGTGATCCATACATCCCCTACCGTTTTTCAAGTCAATTTGGATTCCTTCAACAGACTGCGCTGCTTCCGGTTGTTCGACTAAGGGTAGAATCTCATCATGCAGTTCTCCTTTAATTGAGGATTATGATAATACACAATGGTTCTACTATGTATTTTATCATTCGTAACATGACGTTCCCACCTTTATAGCACTGGAGTATGCCTATCTTTGGCTAGATTGTTACCCCGATAGGATAATGGAATAAGGAGTTCCGTGGGTGCAGAAACCATTGAACATTTCCATCCCCTTTCTTGATCGAATGAAAAGACCACACATTCATTTTACCATGAAAATTTCAACAACTACACCATTTAATTTCGTTACAACAACATCCAAGAGGGATCCACCTCATGCTCTTAGTGTTGTAGTAAGAAGGCATTCGGTCCATCATCAAAAGCGTTGGGGTGGGGTTTAATCAGTGTTAAGTGATTCAGACTACACCCATCATGTGGATAATTCCCATGAAATTAATGAGACTTAGACCATATGAGTATCGCCAATCTTCCTGGAGGACACACTTAGTCTTCTTCACCCAGCTCTAGTGGGTGGGCCACTAGTGGGAAAACAGATCCTCTCGTTTTTGGTGTCATTTCATAGGTCCCTACTCACTCTAATGATGGCACTTCCTACTTATTATAATGTGGTAGCATGTGAGGATTGAAGTGTTGGTCATCTGGAAAGGAAAAAATTGGTGTGAAAAGAGGAATGACACTAGTTATCTTCTCTTTCTATGAAGACACCCCTAGCCAATTTTGCTGACAAGGGTGTCAAATTACATCATTTAATTACTGAGACGGGTTTTGATGGCTTTGATTATCAAAACCTTCACCTACTTATTTACCAAATCACCATGGCCTGAGAAGACCTTGCCTCTTTTGAGGACAAGATGGGAAATTTAAATTCATCACATCACCATATGGTGATGTTCTAAGATATTTTAGAAGAATTTATTCACTTGATGGTTGAGTAGGAAAAGGCCCCAGATTTTGTGGAGACTCTTGAGGAATAGAAACGGGAGTGTGAATCCCACACAACTAGGTTGAGGGAACCCTCGCACACCAAATATGATGTTATCTAAAAGAATGGGTGGGACTATAAAGTTGTTCTGGAGTGGGTACTTCCGACGGTCAAAGTTTAAAAGGACGAGAGAGACTCTTTGGAGAAGACTATTAACGGCCCGTGCCAACCACTATCCATTCTTCTAGAAATGGATAACCAAGCCTTATTATATTATGGTATCAAATCATGATATATACTTATTTTTTTAAATACTCTGGAGAGATTCTGAAGTTGGGAAGTTCCTCTATTCTTGCTGAACTCAATGGAACAAATTTGTCTTTTAAACATCTATTCTCCCTCTTTTCCTGTCAGCTCCAATTAAATCATGTATTATATTTAAACCATGACATGAAATCATTGAATTAAAATAATTTAATTGATATGTATTTGTTTTATTGAGACAAGGGATTCAGTGAGTGTAGTTTGACTATTATTGATATTTTATGGAATAAGTCACGAAATTTATGTCTTTTCACTATTATTTTCCGAATTTTATCTTAACCCATCATTGTATGAACTTAGCATGTATAACTTGGATTTTTCATAGCCCTCCCTTTTTGGGTTTTCAACCTAACTGGATTTATGCCATTTATGATGGATCAATGTTTTTGTAATGAACTAAAACATGATTTTTTCCTAGAGGTTCCCATTTTAAGGTTCATCCTCTAGAAAATATGGATTTTTTTCTACTAGTTCACTATCCTTGCAATCAAACATGCAACCATTATTTTTGGTTGAACATATTTGAACAGACATAAATGTTTAGGGCCTTGATTTGAGTGCGTTATCCAAGAGTGTTCTGGAATCCTTCATACATAGATTAAAGAATTTTAATGACCATTAACTTATGGAATCTAGACATGCATGAGGCATGGGAAAAACTTTAAGCATACAAAGGTAGGAAAAACTATCCTAGGGACGCAATTTCCATTAATTGACATCCGTCTTTTACAGTTGATGTTTGCAGAGATACCCTGGCATAATGCCCATAGTCGATCAAAGTTTTCTTTGGGTCATGAGCCTTCAATTTCCGATGGCCTGGTGAGATTTTCAATATTATGAAATTATTTGAAACCAGGGGACCTAGTGGGTGGCAGGCCCGTGTAGTGGCGTCTGAAGACATTAGAGACATTCATGTCGGCATTGAGTGGGATACAGTTCCCACAAGTTTCATTCATGTCTAATGGAGAGATTGTGAATGGTATAGTTAATTAAGAGTCTTTTTTAGATCAGGGGAACTTGTATAGAAGGGGGTATATAAGCCTCCATCATAGTGTTTTCCGAATTCGTGGGTGTTAAAAGTTGTGGATGTCATTTCCGCATAAGGAAGAAGAAGAGGACATTCCTGGGGACAAATTTTCTTTGGATTGACAACTATTCCTGTGCGAAATATTTGCAGAGCCACTGGGGAATGATATGAATAGTCAAGAAATGGTGTTCTCAGGACCTCGGCCTACCATTTTCAATGGCTATTGGGGATTATAGAGATTGTGATCTTCCTGAACACGGTATGTGGCCTTCAATAAGGGGTCACATGAAAATCAAAAAGGGTCATTTAAACAATGCTACTTTGTGGAAACACAGAAATTTTTGGGGAACAATACTATTTTATGCGGATCAACTTCACTCATATGGATGGGATGTATTTAGAATCCCTTAAGTGGGTCAGAGATGAATCCGTCATGTATGTTCTGTTATATCCATGATATGTATATAGAGGAAAATGTAAACCATGACATTCAGGGCCCTTGAATTAGAAGGGATGGAATGAGGCATGGAAGCCTCTGGGCGTACTAAGATAGGAGAGGACACTATTGAGGATGAATTTTCCTTTGATTAACTACCATTTTTGAGGGATATGTATGTATTTCCACCAGGCATGATGTGCATAGTCATGAAATGGAATCTTCATGACATTGGCCTTCCATACTAGATAGCCTTAGAGGGTTATGGGGACTCAAGATCACACAAAACATGGAGTTAGAAAGGAGTGAATCTGGAAATATTGGGGACATTTAGGTAGTGATTTACTAATTAAAATATTTGTACGTTATGATGATTTTACTTGTATGCAGGGTGATGCATACATTTAACTTTTTATACCTTGTTATTTAACATCACATTTATGGTACATACGGTTCATACCGAGGGTGAAAATCATGCTGTGACTTTTTGGGTTGTGTTGGTAGGAAAAAATTCATAGACTATTTTTTCATAATTCCATAATGGATCTCTTTTTAAAATTCCTAAGCTCCCATGAGCTATTATTAGTTTGAGAAACAAGGGATTATAATAATATTTTTTGATTTCTTAGGAATAGAAAAATCAGCAGTAATGGGAAATTTTGGGAATAACCATTGTTATGTAGTTTAACGTCATACAATAAGAATGATTTTATCCTTATAGTTTGACATCATTCTGTGAGGATGATTTTCTGTCATAAATATCTTTTAAATTTTTAGGTTCATCATAACCAGGATGTTCTTTCATTCCATAGATGTGAGTGATGATAGAAGGTGTAAACCATAATCCTCTGGGCGACATGAATCGAGAGGAATAACATGGGGATTGGAATTTATTGGGTGTAATGCGAAAAAGGAGGAATATCCCAAGGATAAATTTTCATATGATTGATGGCCATATTTTGTGGGAAACATATGCAGAGCCTTCATGGCATGATGTGTGTAATCAAAAAAATGTTTCCACAAGACAGTGTTCTTCCACCCAGATGGCCCTGAATAATTATGACCATCCATGTTTTCATGAGGTATGTATTGTGACAAATGGGAAGGTTGTTCCTGGGAATGTGAGAATACCAAGACCGTGATTAACCATGAACTACAAGGAGCTTCCACATTGGTTTGACCAATATGTATAGGTGTAGAAGTATCTGTTTACTTCTCATGACAAAGAGGATTGTGTGGAATCTCATTATACTAATGACTAAGAGACACATAACTCTTGAAAAAATTTCGTAGTTTTATTATCTTGTGATATGTCCTTTTATGGACTCCCCGTACAAATATGACCGTTGTATTGGGGAATGGGGAATTTTTTACTGGTGGTTGGGCCCGGATGCTGAATCCAAGCATCACTACATATCTGAAGGGGGAAGAAATCCAGTCACACATAGTTATAAATGTTCCATACAAGTTTTTTCAAGATGTGGTAGGGTCACTTTAATGAATTTTTTTGTTTCACATGATATAGTTGAAAGACCTATCATATTCCACTACAATTTATATGAATAAGATAATACTCACCATTGATCCAATTATCACATGAGTTATACTCGGTGTGAGAAACAAGGAGAGGTCACCGAGTCTCCTTCGCAAGTGTAGGGAAGTAGAGAATAAGATGGGGGGATTTTCTTTTTCTTTCCACGTGGGGATGGTCCAATATACGGGATCGATTTGTCGCTAAATATCCTATATGGGATGGAATCATAAAATATGTATTTATGTTTGTATCCTATACAGATATGTCTTGGTCCAATGGGTAGGGACATTTTCATTATACCTATCATAGTGTCCAAGTATATCATAATACCCTATAGTAGGCATTCGAAATAGAATCTCTATCACCAATCCTATGCTCACAGGTGTTATCCATGACAATAGAAACAAGGAGTGATAAATATTTCCTTTATGAATATGTGTAGATAGGGTTCATGATGGAGGTATTTTGTATGGGTGTTGGGCGAGGATCGAGTTCGACGCCTTGCAACGTATCCTGTGAGGGAAGGAATCAATCCACGCATAGTTCTATGAGAGATCATTCATTTTATTTTCTTTCAATTTGGATGTTTTATTCTATGTAGCTTAATCATCTTATACTGAGGACATGAGTCAAAGTTTAATTCCATGTTTATGGTATGAGTTACATAAATTTTAATTTTATGTAGAAAGGACAATGACTCATAGTTTATGGTATTAGAGTTTGAACCTTGATTTTCGGGGCATTTTTAACTCGTAGTTTAAGGTCATCGACTTTATACTATAACATTGAGGGAAATTTTTTTTACTGTCATGTTTCTTGGAATAATACCGTATAGTTTAATGTCATCTGGTCAAGATGATGACTCATAGTTTAAGGTCATAGAGTTTGGACTATGACATCAGGGTTTCATAACTCATAGTTTATGGACTTAGAGATTGGACCGTAACATGGGGCTATTATTATGACTCATTATTTAGGGTCATCTAGCATGTTACTAGGACTCCATATTTAAGGTCCTAGTGTTTAGACCATGATATTGGGGATATTTTTATGACTCATATTTTATGGTCATAGAGAATGGACCTATGTCTCTTAGCTTAAGGTCATAGATTTTGGATAGTATCATTGGGTTTACATGAAGTATTTCTTTAGGAAATTATCATTTTTTGGAACTGTGATGTGTTTTCTATCTATTAATATGAGGGAATATACTCCATTGTAAATGTCCATGTGTTTGACGTATGGTATTTACCACATTGGATCAAGCATTATGGGATTCTTCCTAAGTATCATTAGGGTTTTGGTGACTAACACCATTTTTACTTCATGAAACGATCGAATGCAAACCATTTTGTTGAAGGTTTATGGAATTCAATTTTGGTAGATTTCCAAATGGTGTAGTGTGTTCATACATTTCACATCTAGGTTCTCCTACTCATAAAACTATATTTTGGATTACTCATCTATGAATATTTGATTGCAAATGGCCACACGAAGTGACGATAATTGTATTTCAATATATAACACCGCCTATACCCCGTACACTAGTGAGTACAGGGTTTCCTTGTTGGCAGTGTGGGTCGTGGTTCTGTATTCCCAAAAAGCATGAAAGAGCTTGTCTGACAACAATTTCAATTCCTTATTGACCATCATTTGGAGTATATTGGACAAAGTCTTGTCGAATGCCTCTATTTTCTTGTTTTCGATCACGTGTTAGTTCGAATACTTGTAATCTTTAATCCCATAGTCTTTATATAACTTGTCCATCTCAATAGAGTAGAAGTTGGTGCCATTATCTGTCAGTATTGTATGAGGGACAAGAAATCTGGTGTTGATGTTAGCCTTCACAAATTTTGTGATGATTTTCACCCCAATTTATTTAAGGGGTATGGTCTCTGCCAATTTAGAAAATAAGTAATTTGTTGTGAGTATGAACTTGAATTTTTTGTCGGTAGCAGGAGGATATGGTCCCAAAACATCCATCCACCAGGTGACGAATGGCCTGAAGTACATGGTGGTGTGAAGTTACTTTGGGGGTGATGTATGAAATTAGCATGAACTTGGAAGAAATGTTACTTATTAGTGAATATAGCACAATATTATATCATAGTTGGCCAGTAATACCCAAGACATCGAATATGGGGAGAGAGCTTGGATACTGACTGGGGCGCTACATAGGCTCCAACGTGCACTTCTTTCTTGAAGACATCAGTCCCTTCTCCATAAATCATCTGAGAAGGACTCTGTCAAGGTCTTGATTTAAGAGAACCATTTCTTGGATTGCTCCATTGTACAAGGACAAGTTGACTGCTTATCTTCAGACATGACCCCCTTCATCCCTATCTGGTATGAGTTTTACATTCTAAAGAATACATTCAATTGGAGACATCCAACCGATAGTATGATCATAAGGTTCAATAATGGGACTAATTTCATCAATTTCCTCTATATGGATCTGGATGAATGGAAGGAACATCCTGCAGTGAAAAATGCTAATGAATGTTTCATCCCGATCAGGATTAGCTAGGGTTGTGGATGAATTTTCCAAACTCCATCTTAAGCATTATGTGACCAGGGGACATGATTCAATGTTGGTTCTGATAGGAATTCTTCCATTAGTGATTGAACATGGTTCATCAAAAGAACCAATACTTCATTCATCATAGAATAATAACTGTTGACCTATTTGATGACTACCTCTGAATCACCGTATATTTTATGGTGTTTGGCTTACACCTCGAGTACCAATTCCATGAATGCAATGAGGGTCTGATACTTCACTTCATTATTCACGCATCATTCCGAATGTTGGAATGAGTAAGGCATGATTGAATATTAGGGACATTCTAGTACGAATCTCATCCCCATTTTATTGATTTTGGAATCCTCTATCCTTTATTCCTATTGGGCTTTAGGAATCACCATCGATGTTCCTTTCCCACATATAAGGGTCCTTCGGAACAGAAAACACTTCTTTATTTAGAAGTTTCGCATCCAACAGTGTTGTTTCTTCCGTGGTTTTGTCCTCCAGAATGCCTACAAACACTTGGAAATTAATTTTTTTCGGGGGAACGTACTATATGTACAACTATTTTATGATGACCACCCATCATGATAGGCTCCCATTTATCATGGGATAATTGGGGATATATTAGAGCGGGTTGAAGAAGAAGACGAGGTGAACCAGATGGTGTTGAATGTATTGTATGAGCTTCTAAACTATGATGATCGGGGCTATGATGTTATTTTCAATATTTTAATACTGAGTTTCCACATCGATCATTTCCCGAGTGAGTTATTGGAGAATCCTCTGACTGGTGGCATCATTCTATTGCACGACAAAGGCATATAATGATCATTTCGGGGTGGTTCTGTATAGAATGAGCAATCTCTACTCGATTGGTGGAATTATAATTGATAGGGTTAGGAGGTATCATTTAATATTTTCAAACCATTCTGGGAAATCATCATCCCACACATACATAACTCCTCCCTTCATGATCCTGGTGAATGGTAGACATTTACCTGCTAGGTTAGCTATAGAGCGCCGAATGTAGGTGAGGTTCCCTTGTAGACCTCTCAACTCGGTGAGGTTTCATGGTGGGGACATTCCCAGAATGTATTTTTCCTTCTCGGGGTTGACATTGATTCTATGATGGCGCATGATAAAGCTGGTGAATTTTTCCAAGGTAACTTCAAAGGATTATTTAAGGCGATTCATCATTAACATTTGCTATCAGAGTTTTTTGAAGATACTTTCATGGTCAGCCAGGTGGTTCGATTGCTGTTTTGATTTAACCAATAGGTTGTCAACATAAAACTCGATGAATTTTCCCAAGAAGGTATTGAATATGTGATGCATGGCATGCTGATATATGGGGTCATCATTCATTAGGCCAAAGGGAATAACTTTGTAATATAAAAATCCCTGATGGGCTATATATTTTTTATCTTCTTCATCTCCTCGAGATATATGTATTTTATTGTTTCCAGAATAACCATCCATAAAGGAAAGAGCTTCATATCCTTCTATCTCATCGATCATCAATTCTATGATTGGGACTAGGTAGTCGTCTTTTGGGAAATGCTGATTAAGGTCCTTGATGTCAATGCAGATTATAATTTGTCCATTATTCAATTTGACATTAACAATGTTTTCCAGCCATATCAGATATTGGAACTACTGCATGATGTTTTATTTTATATGTTTGTCATCATTCGCCACTATTTTGGTAGCTTGCATCTTTTTTCTCTTCTTGGATGCCTTTTTATAGCCCCAGATGATCTTATGGTAAGCCTAGAGGATAGGTGGAGACCTCAGGATCAAGGCCTAGAATTTTTTTGTAGTTACTAGAAATCAGATCTCGATTCTTCATTAGGAAGGTTGTATATGCCTCCTTCTCCACGACACGAATAACCACACTAATCAGAGTGGGCCGCTAGTCATTTTTGGTTCCCAGTTTTATCTTCTTGTGTTCATCGATTATGGTGGAGACACCTTCTTCAAATGCATGAGGGGAATACTTGAGGTCTTTTTCCTATAAATGATTGATTTTCATGGGATCGTGGGAGTCATCCCACTCTTCTGTGTCTAAGGAATTGGTGGTCGTAATGGAGATCACAAAAACAGCAGAGTCTGCATTCAAACATGTACTTTTGCATTATACACAGTTAATGGGCAGTACATACTCTTCCCCATGGTGATGGAGGGGATCCACGGGATCCATATCCAATCCATTTGGGGCATTGATATAATCAATGTTGTCATCTGAAAAATGTTTTCCATCTGACTTATAGTACCTGACATCGATATAGAGTGACTCCCATAACTCAAATGGGGATTTATCGGTGTGAAAATTACCATTTTATTAATTATTGGAATATTCCATGCAATGATTTTATGAGGACATAATTCTATCATGATTATGTATCCACGAACTCCATAATAGAATGTTGATGATCGTACTTTTCCATACCATGAGGTACTCAGAATATGATATGAGATCTCCAAGCCAATCATTAAGCCTGATTCATCCCAAAAGTTTCTTCCCACATTGTTCTTAAACTAACAGAATTGTAGTGTAGGGTATCAAGCTGTCTTCATCATTTCCTAGACGAGGAAGCATTTATAGTGGAAGGATGTTAACTCTAGATCCTTTGTTGATGAATATCCTACACACATGAATTCTATTTATTCTTCGAGACACATATAAGGGTTTGATATTCCCTTGCATGATGAATTTTTCATCACTTTCTGTGAAGAATATAATGAAATGACATTATATGGGACAATTCTCTATTTAGTATACTTTTTATCTTCTACATTGTCCTCAAAATCTTGGTGGATTAACAAGGTTTTGATGAGTGCCTCCCAATTATCAGTGGATAGGCTCAACGCATCATGGACTGAAAACTTCGTTGGTACTAAATTCAATTGCTTTAGAATTTCATACATCATCTCTAAATTTTGGTTCATCCCGACTTGGGGTTTCTCTTTTGTAGACACGTTAGGGGTGTGATCATTGTACATAGATGGTTTTCCATCTGTAATATGGGATGGCGGTGATGCAATCCTTTCCACGTTTTTCCGAACTGGTCTTCCATTATACCTTGGGATGTTCGGTGCTTTTTTTTTCCATGATGGTACTCCAACATAAATAGGGTTGGGTTTCTTCTGATAGGGGAATAGAATCATTCCAGTTCTTGTTGTGTCCAATAGAAGGTCTTTACGTGAATTTCTACGATATTAACAGTTTGACTTATGGAGTTGTAGGGAATTAGACTCTATCCATGATCATGCCTTCTATGAATAATCTGACCACTAGAGCCTCTTCCTCCGGCTCTCTAACTGGTCACGGGGAATACGGGTTCATGGACATAGTCTTCAAAATAAAATAATTCCATCATGTGAATGACATTAATGGATCCGAAGACATTTCATGATTCAACATATTTTTTGTCTGACTGTCTCATTATGATGGTGTCGTTTCGTGGGATAGTTCATGTTGTACCATTTGGCGGGAAGGTTCCCATTGAAACTTTTGGTGGGGTGGTTCCCATTGTTCCAATATTGTTGGCATGAAGTCTGAAAGTGTCAATATTGACTTCGAATTTGGTGTCAACTCATATTCTTGCTCTTTCATTCTTCCCTTCTAGCCTTTAGTGGACCGTAGGACCGAGGAGGATGGTTGTGCTATATTAGGAGCTTTTGAGGGCACATATGGTGGTTTAAACTATGAATAAAGGTTTCCAAGGACTCAGTTGGAAGTATTTTTGTTCATCCATTCCTCAATATTTTTTGCCTTCTTACTGGTAACTATATTATACTTCTCTTCCTCTCTTGATTTGGAGGTGGAGACACATGCTACTTCCGCTAATGGTGGTCCCAACATGACATGCCCAGAATCCACCATCTTTATTACGAGATCCTTGCAAACTAATAATTCCTAGATGTTGTGTCCTAGTATCCAGTTATATGGAAAATAATTTGGACAGTCGTAGAGACCCACTTCATCGGATCGCTTTTTCACTAGCACCTAGAGAAAATTTCAATTCCTGGAGGATATAAAATAGTGGTGGACCCGGACATCTCCGAATGAGTAAGAACTATTTCATTATTATTAAAACTGGTTTCCTTTAGAACCCAGTCCCACATCTTGCCGAGGTGGGGTGTTGTTGGTGTCTAGGTGTGTCCTGTAGGGTTTGGTGGGGGCCTCGTAGCTAGAGCGGGTGCTGGGGGTATCTTGTGCATAATATAAGCCACATAATCTTTTACCATTCTTTTCACAGGGGATGAGGGGCCCACTTGGGACATAATATTGGGCCTTTTCAAGGAGTATTATATCATTTGGGAAAAGGTGTAGAAGTCTCTAAACCCACTCATGTACATCACCGGGATGGAAGGTATTCGAAATTCTTCCCAATGTTAATCGATGCACAAGGAGAGAATCTCATCCTTGGGGAGTGGTCAATTCTGGGAATATATCAAGCTCTTCTACATGGAAATTAATTTAGAGACTCTCTCAATTTAATACTACTTAATGCTCCTGAGATTACTAAATGTTGTCTTAGGCATCATCGAACTGAATTGGAATTGAAACTATCATCAGAGGTCCTCCTGGCCTGTAATTGAAATAGATGGTAGGCTAGTATACCATAGGAAAGCAGAGCCTTGCAGGTTTCATATGAAGAAACTATGCTTTACGACTCCTTTATTCACTGGAGTGCCCATCATGGGGTTACAGTAAGATGCATAGTCCATAAAATGGTTTTCCAAATCCCCCAATCAATTGAATATTTGGAATATGGGGTTCCCGAAGTATGGTGGTGGCATAACATCTCTAACCCACTCGGGGTACGGTTTGTGCTCTGGTGGTATCAAAGAACTCATCCTCTCTATGGCTTATAGTTAAGTTGTTAACTGATTGATAGTTTTTAAGAGCCCTTGATGCATATATTTCTACGCCCGATCTTGAGATGGTGTGGAAGGGGACAAGAATGGTTGTGCAAGAACTACTTGAATTTGGGGTGGATACCCATCCAATGGCATCATATGTGGGTTTACATAGATATATCCAGGATTCTATTCCCAAGGGAGGCAGAGAGGTTAGGTTAAACGGTTTTCTAATCATTGCTTCATTTATCGAAATGAGTATCAGTGGGATGGGAACCTCTTCTGCGAGCACTTAAAATGTTCTGTGGGGGGAAACATCCCCTGAGATAACACCCTCAACGTAGCTCGACATTAATTTTCTTGTGCTAATTAATTTCTTCTTCCTTGTAAGTTATCCTTTCCTCGAGGGTGAGCGGCACATTCTCATGGGGAGTAGTATGCGTGTAATCGATGACCATGGATTTATTTTTCTCCTTATTGGAGTTTTGCGGGGGAGGTAGTGTCTGATTGACTAAGGGGGGACTCGATTTAGGACCACCCTATGGTTCCGGGTATGCACACCATCAGGATCGATGTCTGATGCCTTAGGGAGGGAACCATCTACCTTCATGTCCTCTCCCACAACTTCATTTTCTGTGAGATCTGGGGGATGATGATTACAATGTTCACTGAGCTATACCACATTTGGGGAGGTGTACCCAGAGCCGGATGGTGGGAAATTATATTCCATCCTTTATTTCACATTCTCATTCCATTATACGGTATTCTCTGGGTTTCATGATGATGATTGATCTAGAGGGAGAAATTGTATGAACCTGAAACATGCCTTTGTCACGGAGGGTGAAAACCAAGATAAGGGTTGGAACGGGTAACACCTCTTTCCATATTTATTCTTAGATGGTGGAAGAAATATTTCCATTGTTTGGGATATTGTGGTAAAAATTTCCATAGACCTGTAGATTAGAGTTGTTCCCATTCGCTTGTTGATGTGCTACAGGCTGGATATGATGGTCTTTTGGGGGAATTTAGAATTTAAAATTCCCCCAACCCTATGTGATGGGGTTGTTCTTATATCGCAGGGGTGGTTGCCTCTATTTCCACCCTTTCAATTTTATGTACTTCCGAATTGGTGTATGACATGTGTTACATTAGGCCTACATGGAATCTTTGATTTTATGAAGACATGAGCACTACATGATGTCGGCTTCCCATAGGCAGGAATCATGCTGGATGTTCATGGTTGCCTAACTTTGAAGAAGTTTTATGGCTTCATCTCTTCGACCCCTATTCATTTAAGACTTCCTTTGTGTCAAATATTTTGGATTCTCCCATATTTCTTAAGCATGGGTTTGAATTTATTATTTCCTCTCCGTGATAACATTGTAGGATGCCATTTACAATGGGGCCTGTTGGACGGGTCACATGGTGATGTGTAAAGATCCATGTTCTCACCACCCCCAAATTTGAACCCCATCTAGGGCATTTCAAATGAGGTGACCATTTTATGATGTGCATGGTGGAAATACAGTTCTTGTTTATTCATTCCCCTTTTCAATTATGTCTGCTGTGCAGAGGGGAGGTCTTTCGAGTCGATTAGACAGTGAAGCTCCCTTATTGTGATGACATGGTCTGTGTTCCCTTATTAGGGTATGAATTTTTCGTTTAGCTTTCAATGAGATGTCAATTCATTGGGGTGAATGTCATGCGTTCATTCCCCCAAAAAATTTTCTAGTATATCGATGTGAGAAGTGGTCGTATGCCAGTATATCACTATTATGTTATCTATAGCTAGTTCTTTATCACTAGCATCATATCATATTTTTGTTCTTCCGGATGATCCTCAACTTGATATTCCCCACTTGACTACATTATAATAAATTCATTCCATGAAACAAGGATGGTGGGAGTCTTATTGATTTCTGGATGCTGTGGGGGTTTCTTAAAAGAGGATTGTGGTCCTAGGCCATCCATTAGTTTATAATTAATATCACTCCTTTTAGACAGAGTGACAGATGTGTCTGAATCCTTTCGGAGTGCCTTAAATAGGAGAGATTTCCCACATTAGTTCCAGTAAGGGGAGGGCCTTCTTTAAAGGGTGAATTTTGATTGCAGGGAGGGCCTTTCTAATTGAAAAAACAATGGAGAGGGATACTATTGAAACTTGATGACCGACAATAGGAATTTTTTTTACGGTGTATACCCTGGGGTGGATCTTCAGGGTGGGATGTAGCTAAGGTATGACCTTATTTCTTTCTGATTTCACTTATGGGAGGACCTTCATATCAAAATTCATTTTGGGGAGGGCATTCACGATGATTGTCATCATGGTGAGGACTACCATCATTACTTGATAGCTAGCTATAGAGAGAATTTCTGCAGTGTACATCATTAATAGGGATTTTAGGATGTACAACAGTGACGGGGAGGACCTTCACATTGTTTGGTGTTTCCATGGGGAAGATGTTCACAACAACTGCCATTGTAGGGAGAGCCTTAGCTTTGAATGTCATCATGGCGATGACCAACACCATGACATGACACTAAGATACAGGTAGAAATTATGCAGGGTAATTTTGTCGAGGGCCTTCATGTTGTACTACAACTTGGAGAGTACCTTTTTTTCTTGATGTTTGCATGGGGAGGACCATCACAACAACTACCATTGCAAGGAGGTCCTTCACAATGACTGTCATCATGGTGAAGACAATCATCATGAAATTAATTCCAACAACAAGGAAACACATATTTACAATGTATACCCTGGGGAGGACGATCAAGGAGAATGAATGAAAGGGGAGGACATTATTGCATTATGATCTTCATGATGAGGTGAGGTCTACCCTGACGTGCTTTAGAAGACATGATATTGTGGTCGATCATTATTGGCCCAAAGAGTAAGGCTTCATGGGTGCTCTGTGGAGGTCCTTCAAAGCTTCTGGTAGCGATATTGTGAGGAGGACCTTCGCAACTACTACTGACACTTCCAAAATTTGGTATTGTAATGAAAACGTCTTGAGACATTGTTGATATATGTTTGAGGGCATCAAGAACCGCATATTCCAGTAGAGAAATATCATGTATGTTCTATTCATTTTCTGGTAGCCACTGGCACATATCATTTTTGGGAGGTCTCTTATAGGAAACTAGGGAATTCAACTGTTGATAATGCAATTCATATACAGTTACCTATATTATTAGGTGTTTTTTATTTGGGATACTCACACAATCATCTCAATTTTGGGTGGGGAATTATGCTTACCCCTGAGCGGCCACCACAATGGAACGACATCCCCCATTTGGAATGGGTATTTATTCCCGATATGGTTGTCCTTATATTGTGGGGTATTTCTGTCGACCCTCCTAGAATAGTGTAGGGATGAATACCTACTCTGGAGTGACTAACTCATTTTGTGGGTGAGTCATTCCATTCCATAAAATTGGGTCGTGGGACCGATTTTTCACCTATTCAATTGATGAAATGATATATTGGAATGTTTAGAGGATTTTTTCTGGAATTGACATATGATTTTCCATCATTTATAGGATGTGAAGAGATACATCTTTGGGTAGAATGGGTATGAAGGCCCATTCTGATATCGGATAAAGAATTTGTGCCTGCAGCATTCCTCTACGAGTTTCTAGAAGATAATGGGTATTCTCTTGTACCATGATAGTGTAATGAGTCTGTCTCTGATTATCTAATATTTTACTGGTGCTATTAAAATTCATGAGTGTGAGATTTCATTTCCCCACTTCACACAGTATTTTTCTCACTAGATTTTTATTCATCCACAGAAATTTGACTCTGGTTGTATATGGTTTCCACCCTATTTGGCTAGCGGTCTTGATATGAATCAGCAGTTTATTGTGCATGCATAAGGCCAATTGACACCCAATTTGGATGGTGTTCTTGAAACGCATCTATAGGTGTTTGTGCTTACATACATTTGAGTGCCACCATATTTGGATGGCAGGATTGTTGTGGCTTGGTATATTTTTTCATCTTCCTGTAGTACGTCGCTCTGTCTGTACGGTGGGACTAACGAGGATTACCTTGAACGTACATGTTCTTTTATTCGGACACCCAATTTCCCTGGTGGGATTGAGTGGTGAGGGAAGATTCATAGGTCTTCCTATTAAATTCCACTACTTTAGTATGTCGAAGCTACTCCTCAAGAACCATCATGATAGAATGTTGTTGGTTGTATATTTTCTACTCTTGGAGGGTTGCCCAAGTGGCCCGGGTCTCTATGAATTTGGCTGGTGCCATTCGCATACGGTCCTCCATGGCGGGAGGAGTCCCGGTCATCCGGTCTCTTCCGCGATGCTCTCTGTATGGGGCCCGTGAGTAGGAACCTTGTGCAGTTGAGATGAAGTTGTCAACATTGACTTCATCAGGCTCCCTATGTAAAGGGAGGTATTCATTGTCACGTTCTTGAGATGGGCTCTTAAAATTAGTTTAGACAACCAATAAGGCCACCATGCACTGGGGTACCGAAAGAGGCTGAAGAGGTGGCTGTAAGACCTTTTCAGGCTTGTGGGATTGTCATGCAGCCTTCAGCATGGGGAGACTACCATTTCAGAGGTACTAATTGATCCATGTATTGGACACCCAACATTGAAGAAGTTGGGTAGGAGATGGTGTCAAACTCTTCATAGGTGACTTGGCCTCTTATGGGATTGCTAATGTGCTTGTCTGCAAGGGCTGTTGGGAATTCATTTGGATCAAAGGAATATATGTAGGAATATACAATATACATATATTACATACAGACCAAAACACATTGAGAAAGTATAATTCCATTAAACATATGATTATTTGGATATTCATCACGGCCCCTTGACATTTATTTTTTTGGGGTGAAGGGGCCTTAATGGGGTGATACCGACACCTTGGTTAATGATTCATGTCGGGTTCACCATTTTGGTTCCACCTTTGAGGCGGCGTGTTTATGCGCGGTGCAGAATTGGTTCAATGAGGATCATCACCCGTCTCTTTTTCTACAAAGGTGGGTTCACGTTGAATATACCATTCCATTTTTTTGACTTCTTCAACATCATTTTACATTAATGATAGTTGAATTATTCTTATGGGAACTATTGGTCCCATGAAGTCAATTGTGTGGGGGTCGATCACTCATGTAATTGGTCCATCTCAGATATAACTTACTTAGATGGACTTCAATGAGTTTATTCATGGATCCAAGAATTCCCAATGGCCATGGTATATAGGATTCATTGACATTCATTCTAAATATAGGCACTTGTTGGATGTCGATTTGTCCAGTGACACTTATGGGATCCATTGGTCGAGAGGATAGGATGTCAGGCTCACCACATGCCTTCGGGAGAGGATTGGTTCCTATTTTTTTGACTCTCATATCGATTTAAGTCATGTTTGTATGTTCATTAATCCATGCTTCATTCTCGATGAATGTGTCTAAAGGAAACCCATGGTTTGAAAATCCTCTTAAGGATGCATATATATTGGATTCTATTGATGTGATTCTCACTTGAGCGATTTTATAAGGATTTTTGGAGTTTATAATCATCTAGGGGGGATGGAAGGTGACTTGATGTTAAGATCAGGTTCACAAGGATGGATTCCTATATATCCTTAGTATATGATTCTGAACCCATGTAGTTCGGATTATGTATGGCTTACAAATGGAACCTTTCCATTTGATAGTCATGACTAGTTGAACCATTTATGGGTTGTCACCCTTTTGATCTTGGGCCTTCGGGTAGGAATCCTACAAATCCTTTTTTAAATAAGAGTCCATGTTCTCATAGTTCAGAAGGGTTGTGATGTACACATGTAAGCCACGATTGTGATAGACATGATTGGGTGAACCCTTTTGGATGGGCACCATTTTTGAGCTCGGACCTTCTTGTAGGTGTCCAACATATCGTGGTTTGGCTTGGAATCATAGTTATCGTATTTCTGAATGTGTGGATGTTTTAATCTTCACAATCCTATAAGACCACCTGAGTCATGATCAGTGTGAAAAAGAAGAGGATGTGAATGATTCAACAACTCATAGTCCTCCTCTACTATTGGTGGTGGAGGGAGAACCTATGGTGGAATAGGTCAGGGCGACTTTGGGAGAGGGAATTGTGCAATGAACCCTATAATGTGGAATGAAATTGAAGTTCACACAACCGAACCACAAAATATTTTAGACTTAACTCAGTGGGAGGGCCCCAGAGCACATTTTGGCAAGAGGAGGAATGTGTTCCTCATCAAAGGGGGTAGTGAACATAACACCGTAGACTGATCACTATCCCTCATTGAATGGAAAGTCATGTGGTCACCCTTAATCCCTAGACTAGGGAGGTTCACGTCGGCATCACAAGGTTGGACTATGGGTTACCGTTGGAATGTAGCCTCACATGAATTCTTGAAACCCATATCTTTTTGGGGAGGGCCTTAGTGAATCCACTTACCAAGGTTATGTAGACTCAACTGGGTGTGCTGATGCACCCGATGGTCTGATCAAATGGGTATGGTGGCTTTGGAGGAGGCTTTGGCCTAATGTCAGAAAACTGGTTAGCGATGGCATCATATGGGACTGGATGGTAATAGAGGGGTGAGGTAGGAACAAGAAGAAACAATACCTAAAAAACCACATTCTGCGTACTTTTTTCATGATGGATGGGGAAGGAACCACACACCATAGTGGAATGCGGGCAGAGGTTTCATCCATGTACTGATGTGGTACACGAGCACTGTTGTAACAACCCAATGTTTTCCAATGGAAATTCCATTCTCATAAGTAAATCATAAAATCACGTGAAAACACAACATAATGAACTACTAAATGCTAAGTGACCGTTAACCATACATTTTACACTTCTGTGTTTGGAATTTCGAAAATCTGGCATGCACGGTTGTAATCAGTATGTTATTTAGAGTCCGATAAGAAAAACTTATTTTTTGGCTGATAGAAACCTAACCTAATGAATAGTAACGTACCCTTATGAATAGTGATATACCCTAATGAACATTAGGCTCACCAATGATATTATAAAAATCATATTCACGTTGGAAGTACAATATACCTATATTTTTGAATAAGTTAATGAATGATTCAAAAATGGTTTTGATAATAAATTTCTATTTTAATTAAATATTAAAATAATAATATTTAGAAAATTATTTTTGAAAAATGGACATCATATTTGGATTCTACATGGTAAAAAATGTATAGTGTGAGTTTTTGGGTTTTTTCTGAAATACTTGAATTTCTTATGAATAGTTAAATACGATAATTTAAAATAAATGCTAAAAAAAGATATATTGAGTCATTAATGAGGTTATGATGATGTAATCCCACATGGTTTGGGATCAAATAATAAAATTACTATTCATGGTCATGGAATAATTAATATTCCTCATCTTGTGAAAAATAATAAATTAATGATTATAATATTATGAAGCCCTTCCTCTCCTCCACTATAAAACCCTCCCTTCACTCCCTCTACTCTTCACTTCTATCAATCATTGTTCCTTTCCATTATTCTACCCAAATCACTCCCCAATATCATCCCCCACGTCTAAATTCTCGTATCCACTTCAAAATACCAAAACCTCTCCCCTTATAAGGTTCTCAAATGAGGAAGTCTCAAAAGGCAAATTCTTGTTTCCAATTCCATCATTTCTTTTATGTACTCTTTCTTTTTGTTTAATTCCTCACCTTCCATTACAATAATATTATGATAAATCCAGTAACATACATGCACTAGAATTTTTTCATGATAATGGTATATTTCATTATCTTCTCTCCTTTCCCCACTCTTTTATTTGAATGAAATGAAAGCATCGTATGAGATGTGCTAATTTAGCACATTCATGGACAATGATTTATCAATTTCATTTTTTATAATTAATTCTTGTCATAAAACTATTTGTGTTATGGTTTAAAAATATTATTATATATTTTATATATCCTTTTTTTGGTTCTTTAATCTTTTTGTACAAATGGTATTAATTTATATACCAAAAATGGTCATTGTTATCAAACCCACCGATTAACAAAAACGGTTGTCACTATTGATTTAAATAATAATTCAACATCACTCTAAGGAACCTAATAAAAATGAAAACAATGTAATATACTGGATGTGAACTAATGAATATAACTTCTATTCCTAAAAACCACCTTCATCTTACATATAATCCAAACACGAATATAAGTGAACTGATCTTTTAAATCCATGTACACAAATGACCCCAAACAATGAAATTGAACCTTATAAATAAACAAAAAGGTTTTGAAATAACTAAAACGGATTATAGTAAATAATGACATATAGAATAGGTTTTGGAATTATGAATTAATAATCCTAATTTTTTTATTCAGGTCATTAATAACAAGTGCAGAACACCACCTTATTTTAGGTAAGGGATTATCTCTTTTTCAGTCTTAATCAAGATTGTCCTCTACACTATGATTTTTTATTATTAATACTAAATGGTGTGGTATATTTTTTCAACTCCGACATACATCCCTCATTATGGATAAGTTATGAGAAACACCTTTTCTATACCACCAATCCCTCTTGGGTATCCCGACACCATGACGATAAAACTGTAACGAGTTCTACCAGATCCTCCTTTGATTTTTTGGGTTGCCTTATATTTCTATCAAAATGATGTTATATTATATATTTATGTGAATCTAATAAATTATGGTTAGTTTTAGAGAATTTATATATCAAGACCGTTTCATCAATTTCTTTTGGGGATATACATGTTTTTAAAAGGTTCCCTCTAGATAACATTCCAAGAAACAAATCTGTTTTAAGTGGACTTCCCAAATTTCTACCCAAATTTAATGTGCACTATTTCCTATGTTTTAAGACACCATTGTATTAATAAAATATGTATATTTATTATTAATACCTTGTTGCAATAATTCTGGTTTTATATAAAATATTTCCCTCTTTTCTATGTCAAAATCTCTATAGTATTTTCCTTAAAAACACAAAAAATTGTTTTAATGTTAATGTTTCTGAAATACATTTATTATATGTTGTCACTTATATTTCACACCACCTACCATGTTATATGCCTATATTACCTTATGAACTTCCCTGTATGTTCTAATCTTCTTCTTTCAGGGACACATTCATGATACGCCAATTTGTTATGATTTATGTCATGATTGTTGTACCCAATTATTTCCATAGGTACCCTTATGTTTATGTATGGTTGATTATGTATGATTGTCTATGTGGTAAGAATATTTATGGGGAAATAATATTACTGAAAAATTTTAGATGGGTGCGCCAAATAGCTCCTCAATGCACTGGGTAAGGTTAGGTCTCCTGATATGTGATTTGAAACAGGATTGGTGGTTAGCCTTGACCCGTACTGAAATGGGAAATGTGATTAGTGGTTTTCCTTGAACCGTACTAAAGAAATGTTTTTTTGATACTACCACAATTATATGATTCCATGTTTATATGATCCCATGATTATATGATATTATTTACTATGTTACATGTTTTGGATATCAATATTTCATGCTTCCCAACTCATGTGCTTAAGATGTTTCCTTATGTTCATTCCCTTACTGGGATTTTCAGCTCATCCTTTTGTTCATTTGTTCAGAAAGGTACCCTATGCAGAAGTAAGGGCTCAAAGGATGATATGATCTCATTAAGGAGATTAAATGAAGACGTTTTTATCCCATGTTTTATGTTTTATGTGCCAAGTATTCATAGACATTAGACATAACGATCCTTGTCTTGTACTCCGATGTTTAATTATCCTTAAAATCATGAAATGTTATATATAAAAGGCTTGGGTCACTAAAGTCGTTTTCATAGGATGGTCTAGTTTTTTGGAGATTAGGAATATAGCACCTAGTGTGAACCTTAAAGTTGAGACTAAGAATAAGAAAACATTTTTAAATTTTGGAGAGTATAAAGTATGTGGTATATCAAGAAAATACATCCCTGTCTAGATATGAGTAGGTAGAGGCAGCTCTGGCATAAATGTATCTAGGGGTAAAACCCAAAAACACCACCTTGAGATAGACTCAAATGAGAACTGGTGCATGACAATGGGTGTTGCTGCACTTTTGGATACGACACTCCCAAGGGATATGATTTGGTAGATTCATGAGCTTAGTAAAAACTATTATTAAGGGACAAAAATAATACCATAAGAATGTAAGATAAGAAATACATCGGGGATAACGTGGATATAAACCTAAGGAATCAATAAGTTAATATATACTTCTTCTTTAAATGTTTATAATTTTATGTTCAATGATTCCGTTTTATGATCAATAGAAAAGTATTCAAGGCCTCTAATTATACGTTCTTTTTCTCAGTTAATTGAGGGAAATAGAAAAACACATTCCAAAAACCAATGTGATAGACAATGTGATGATTTCCTTCATGATATGCATGATGTTATGGAAGAGGTTGCTCAAAAAACCATGGCAGTACTTGCTTAGGTAGCTCATGTTATGAATAATCACATGAATCAAGTCGAACATACTACTCCTTCAAGGAAATAAAATGATTCCATAGAATCCTTTATGAGGCAAAGGCCTCCCATGTTTTGCAGGTCTTTTAATCCCCTCCTCATAGAAGAAGGGACTAACTCCATTGAAAATATTTTCTCTGTCCTCTAGTGCTCAGAAGAAGAGAATGTATTACTGGCATTTTATCCTTTTGATGGGGAAGTTGATCAGTGGTGACAACTGATCATGAATACAACGTACCAAGAGGAAATTGATTCCATAGATTTTGGGGAATTCAAGAGGATGTTTTTCAACAAATATTTTCCTTGAACCCTTCGTCTGAAGATGGAAAAAGAGTTTCTTAGACTCATGCAGAAGGAAGATGAGTCCATCGGGGCATGCGAAGTTACCTTTAAAAGGCTCGCAAGGTATGCCTATGGATTTGTCATGAACAATGAAAGCAAGGTGGATCAGTTATTTATCGTATTAATGCCGAGTCTACAAAATGCATTGGCGATTTGAGAATTCGACATTTATGAGGATATTGTTCATTGTGCCCTCTAGGTTGAAATGGAGATTTGATAATCTCAGTGGTCTCAATGGCCTAGTGGGAAGAAGTAGAAAATGGAGAACATCATGGGTTGTTCATTAAAAAAATCGCATGACAGAAAGAATCCGCACTTTTCCCTTTGCTAAAATTCTGTGAAGAAGCATCTTGGTGAATGTCTCAAGGAAACCAAGAATTCATTAAATTTTAGATTTTTTAGTCATTTGCACAAGAACATCTGATGGGATATGAAAAATTCTACTAATGTTGAAGAATAGTGTAAGGTTCAGATCAACACTCAGCCTACAGTGTAATGATACAAATTCAAGGATCTTGGTCATTCTGCAAACAATTTCCCTAAGCTGAGGGTTGTCGAAGGAAATTAGAAATAACCTCCAAGTCAACATGGAAGGGATTATGATATCACTATTTCTGAGGTGGAGCCAGAATATAATGTGGTGACAGGTACGCTTGTAATTCATTTATGAATAGAGAACATGCTATTTGATTTTGGTTATACGAATTCTTTCATATCATGCAAGTTTAGTAGAACTATTAAAACACCTCCTAAAAATTTGGAAGAAAGGTTATCTATGAGAACAGACAATGGGGAAATTATTGTGTCCATTGTTTATAACTCCTACTTGGTTAATGTTTGTGGACTGAACCTCCCAGCAAACCTTGTAATACATCCTTTAGTGGAGATTGAAACTATCTTGGGAATGGATTGGGTATCATTATAGAAGACCAATATCAATTTTCAGGAAAGGGATATCACTTTTCACATCACAAAGCATCCACCGATTCATTACTAGTGTAAGTTGGAAGATGAGTCTCCTTTAGAATATTAGTATCATGTTTGGATATTGCATCCTTGTGAGCAAGCATATCTAGCTCAAATGATTGGTACAAATGATAGAATCATGCACGAAGACATGCCCATCATGAGGTATTACACTGATGTATTCCCTAAAACGTTTCATGGTCTTCCTATTTACCGAGTGGTTGAGTTATCAATTGAACTTATCATTGTATAACTTTCAATATCAAAGACACCTTACAGAATGTCCACTGTAGAGCTCGAAGAGATTAAGACGAAGTTACATGAGAATATAAAGAATGGTTTTATTCACCTGAGTGCTTCACCGTGGGGTGCACGAGTCCTCTTCATAAAAAAGAAGGATGGATCAATTAGCCTCTGTATTGATTATCGTGAGCTCAATAAAATCACTATAAAGAACAAGTATACCATTTCATGGATAGATGACTCATTCGATCCACTTCGTCGGGCTAGTTATTTCTCTAAGGTGGACCTTCAGTCAGGATTTCATCAACTAAAGGTGAGTAAGGAATATATTCCCAAGACTACCTTTCAAACAAGGTATAGATAATATGAGTTCATAGACATACCCTTCAGACTCACTAATGCTCCAGTGATATTAATGGATTAAATGAATAGATTTTTTAGAGATTACCTCAACAAATTTGTTGGGATATTTATTGATGATATTCTAATATACTCCAAGCTCAATGAGGAACATGAGAAGAATTTAAAAACTGTGTTAAAGACGTTTTGAAAGGCTATGTTATATGCAATGTAATGTAAATGTGAGTTATGGATGGAGAAAGTATCATTTTTGGGGCATGTTATCACCAGGAAAGGGATATCTGTGGACCCTTCCATGATAAAGGCAATTGAAGAGTGGCTAGGCCCACTTCTGTAATGAAGATATGCCACTTTTTGGATCTGGATGTGTACTATCGATGATTCGTTAAGAACTTTTCATGATTTTCAAACCCAATAACCAAGCTGACATGGAAGGGAGTAACGTTTTTTTGGAGATAGGAATGCGAAGACTATTTCATGGAGTTGTAAAAGAGTCTTATCACTATGCTGGTACTCACACTCCCTTAAAGTAGATAACTCTTTGTGGTGTATAGTGATGCTTTAATGAATGTCTTAGGTTTTTTTGAAATGAGAACTAATAAAGTGATAGCATATGCTTAAAGGCATCTGAAAATCCAAGAGAAAAACAATCCTACGCATTATCTTGAGTTGGTGGTTGTGATATTTGTGTTGAAAATCTACCAGCATTATCTATATGTGGAAAATTGTGATATATATTCTGACCAAAAGAGTCTCAAATATATATTCACAAAAATAGAGCTTAATTTTTGCTAGTGAAGATGGATACAGCTCATCAAGGATTATGACTTCTCAATCCAGTACCATCCTGGTATGACAAACAAGTTGGCAGATGCTCTTATTATAAAGGATCATGCATCATAATAAATGATGTGAATTGAAAAGGATATGATATTCTTAGATTTTCTAAGGATGGACAAGGGAATCATTATGGGAGGAACAACATCAATCCTTTCTCAAATGATTTCTCAACCATCCATCTTGAAGAAAAAAAGACACTCAAAGAATGGATGTGAAAATTCAGAAAAGGGTGGAAGCTATTAAAAATAGGATATCCACTAATTTTAAAATTGATAAGGAATGAGTTGTAATATTTGGGACACGATTAAGTGTACCATCTAATCAAGAGATAAAGAAGGATCTATTGAATGATGCATATAGCTAGACCTTCTCTATCCACCCAGGATGCATAATGATTTATCGAGATCTCCTAGAAAACATTGGTGGGACAATATGAAAAGGTTGATTTCCAAATATTTGTCAAAGTTCCTTGTATGTTAAGAAGTAAAGGATGACAGACCAAGGTCTAAGGGGATGATGCAAACACTAACCAAACCATCATGTAAGTGGCAGAACATTACCATGGACTTTGTCAGCAGACTTCAAAATACATTTAGAGAAAAAAAATATTATATGGGTCGTTGTGGATCATCTAATGAAGAAAACTCACCTTATCGCGGTTTGAGATTAATTCTCATTGGATCAAAATGCATGGATTTACATCAAAGATGTGGTAAGGCTGCATGGAGTACCACTATCTATTTTATCTGATCATGATATGAGATTCACCTCGAAGTGCTGGAAAAGTCTCCAATATTCTCTAAGATCTGAACTAAACATCAGTACAGCCTATCATCCTCAAACTGCTGGCCAATCCGAGAGAACTATTCACACATTGGAAGACATATTGGGAGCATGTTAAATGGACTTCAGAGGTGGACGGGACCAACATCATTTACTCGTTGTATTCTTTTACAACAATAGTTTCCACTAAAGCATCTAAATGGCACCATATGAATCCCATTAGGGAAAAGGTGTAGAACACTGGCTTGTTGGGATGTAGTCAGTGAGAGTAAGCTACTTGGACATGAAATGGTAGAAGAAATGGTGTAGATGGTGAAAACCATTCAACTGCATATCAAGGCAGCCCAATGTCGACAAAAGTGTTATACAGATAACCATCAATTAAACATTGATTTCATAGTTTGAGACATGGTATTTCTATGCATATCTCCCCGGATAAATATCATGAGTTTTGGGAAGAAAGTGATGTTAAGTCCAATGTACATCGGCCCCTTCGAGATCCTTGATTGAGTCAGAGCTGTGGAATATCGACTGGAACTTCCACCTACCATTTCGAAAGTACATGATGTCTTTCATGTATCCCTCTTAAGGAAGCACATACCAGACCCTTCACATTTACTATTTTCATATGTGGTACAGTTGGAGGATGATCTCTCTTACGAGGAGCAACCAATGAATATATTGGATCATAGAGACATATTTTACGCAACAAGACAACTCAACTGGTCAAGGTACCATGGAGAAACTATATGTATGAAGAGACAATATGGGAACTGGAGGAATTAAGGATGGAAAAGTAACCACGCATGTTTTTTTCATAGAATGTAAAATGAAATTTTGAGGGAGAAATTTCATCATAGGGAAGAATTCAACGGCCCAATATTTTTCAATGGAAATTCCATTCTCATAAGTATGTCATAAACTCACATTAAAACACAACATAATGAACTAATAAGTGCAAATAGACCTTTAAACATAAGTTTGAATCTTTTGTGTTTTGGATTTCCAAAATCCGACATACACTGTTGTAATTAGTAAGTTATTTGGAGTCCGTTAAGAAATACTTAATTTTTGGTGAATAGTAAACTACCCTAATGAATAGTAACATATTATTATGGATAGTGATTCACCCTAATGAATATTAAGATCACCAATGATAATATAAAAATAATATTCAAGTGGGAAGTATGATATACTTGTAGTTTAGAATAAGTACATGAATGATTTAAAACTGCTTTTGATATTAAATTATTATTTTAATTAAATATAAAAATAATCATATTTAGATATTTTTCCAAAAATGGAATTAATTTCTGGATTTTACACATCAAAATATGGTTAGGGTGAATTTTTGGGATTTTTCTAAAATACATGAATTTTTTCTGAATAGTAAAATACGATAATTTACAATAAATGGTAAATAAGGGATTTATTGAGTCATTGATGATGTTCTGCTGATGTAAGCCCACTTGGTTTTGAATCACATGATTAAATTAATATTATTCGTCATTTAAAACATACTATTCATTGTCTTTTAAAAAAATAATAAATTAATGATTATAATATTATGAAATCCCTCCCATCTTCCACAATAAACCCCCCCTTCACTCCCTCTTATCTTCACTCATCTCATACCTTGTGCCTTGAAATTATTCTATCCAAATCTATCCCAAAGAATCTACCCCACATCCAAAATCTCATAGCCTCTTCAAAATACAAAAACCTATTTCTTTAAGAGGATATCAATGGAGGAAGTCTCAATAGGTAAATTCCTCTTTCCAATTCCTTCATTTCTTTTATGTTAACTTTATTTTTGTTTCTTTCCACACCTCCCTTCACCATAGTCTTATTATAAATCTAGTAACATAAATTTACAGGAATATTTTCATGCTAATGGTGTATTTCATTATCTTTTCTCCCACCCTTTTATATGAAAGAAATGAAAGCACCATTTGAGATGTGCTAATTTTGCACATTCAAGGACGTTGATTTATCAATTTCTATTATTATCCTTAATTCTTGTCAAGAAACCATTTGTGTTATGGTTAAACCATATTATTATATATTTAATATATCCTATTTTTGGTTTTGTAATCCTTTTGTACAAATGGTATTAATTTATAAATAAAAACATGTTCTTTGTAATCAAACCCACCGATAAACAAAAACAGTTGTCAGTATGGTTTTAAATAATAATTCAGCTTCTCTCTCAGCAACCTAATTAAATTTAAAACCTTGTTATATCCAGGATTTGAACTAAAGAATATAAATTCAATTCCTGACAACCACTTTCATCTTACATATAATCTAAATATGAATATAAGCCAACCGATCTTTTAAAGCCAAGTAAACAAACGAGCCAGAACAATGAAATTAAACCTTATAACTAATCAAAAAGGAATTTAATTAACTAAAAAGGGTTATAATAAATAATATAAATATATAAGAGTTTCTGGAATTATGAATTAATAATCCTAATTCTTTTATTCAGGTCAGTAATTACAAGTGGAGAAGACCACCCGATTTAAGGTAAGGGATTTTCTCCTTTTCACTCTTAATCAAGATTTTCCTCTATAGTATGCAATTTTATGGGTAATACTAAATGGTGGGGTATATTTTTTAACCTCCAAAATACTTCCATCATGATGTATAAGTGATTATAAACCCCTTTTCTCTCCCATCAATCCATCTTGGGTACTCCCTACACCAGGACGATAAAACTGTAACGAGTTCTACCAAACCTCCTTTGTTCTTTCGGGTTACCATATATTTCTCTAAAAATGGTGTTATATTATCTATATATTTGAATATTATAAATTATGATTTTTTTTACAGAATTCATATAACAATAACCTTTCATCACTTTTTTGGGGATATAATTTTTTTTAAAAGGTTCCCTTCGTAGAACATTCTGATAAGAAATCCTGTTTTAAGGGGGGGTTCCCGAATTATTACCCAAATTTAATGTGCACTATATCCACTGTTTTAAGGCACCATTGTCTTTATACAATCAGTTTTTTTATTATAAGAACCTTATTGTAATAATTCTGGTTTTATATAATATATTTTCTTCTTTTCTCTTTTAAAACCTCTATAGTGTTTTCCTGAAAACCACAAAAAAAGGTTTTAATGATAATGTTTCTCAAATACATTTCCTATATGTTGTTGCTTATATTTGAAACCAACTACCAATTTATATGACTATTTTGACTAATTAACATCAAAATTTGTTCTAATCCCATTCTTTCATGGACACTTTCATGATATTCCCATTAGTTATGATTACGTCATGATTGTTGTACTCAATTATTTCTATGGGTACCCTTATTTTATGTATGGTTTATTATGTATGATTGTCTATGTGGTAAGACTATTTTTTTGGAATGAATATTCATGAAAATTTTGCGATGGGTGCGCTAATATAGTGCTCCATTTCATTGGGTATGGTTAAGTCTCATGAGATGCGATGTGAAACGGGATTGGCAGTTAGCCTTGACCCGTACTAAAGAAATGATTTATGATTCTTCCACATCTATATGATTCAATGTTTATATGATCCCATGATTATATGATACATTTTCATATGATACATGTTTTGTATATCAATATTTCATTCCTCCTAACTCATGTGCTTAATATTTTTCCTTATGTTCATTCCCTTACTAGGATAATGATGTTGTTTTAGAGACATGTTTTATGTTTTATGTGCCTAGTCTTCCAAGACACTAGACTTAACGATCCTTGGCATGTACTCCGATGATTAATTATACTTACAATCATGAAATGTTATATGTAAAATGCTTGGGTCGCAATAATGGTTATCATCCACCTCAAAACATTGTGGTATGTGGATCACTGCTCGACTTTTACTTATGTCCTCGTACTGATTTGGTACATGACATTGTGTTCAATCCGCATAGAAGTATGATACATGAAGCACCATACTGGAAGAGGGTATTGGGGATCATCATTCATGGGGAGTTCATCATCAAGAATTCATTGGTTTTCGGTTCACCAGTTAGGTTTGTTGGTCAATTATTATTATTTTTCAATTCCCCCCATTTTATGGTTCACATTCAGATATACCTAGAGAGTTAGTGGTTCATATATTGGGCTTCATCGATGAAACAAAACGGAAGCCGAAGTGCAACCTCTAAGTATCCCTCAATCTTTCATCGTTAGTCAGTCTCTCTATTTTTTTCCTTCACTGTTCATTTTTTTTAACTTCTACTATGCACCTTTTATAAAGAATTGGAGTAATCATATCTATTGGTAATGTTACACCGTTTGTAGAGTCCCATTGAAGCAATATCCTGACAAGTGGAATACTCGGTCTACCGGGTTTTGTAGAGGCTTCAGGTCGAGACAATGGTTCGTGAATCCATGCTCGTTTGCTTTGTCCGTGAACTGATGGGTTTGTAGTACTATACAAAAAATGTCTCCCCTTGAAGTACTCCTTATGTGACATAGTTCATATCCCACCTTGTACGCTGACCATTGCCGAGTGGGCCAACAGTATGCAGATCATTCCACATAACTGGAGATTCATGATTGAGATGGTCACCGTACCCATCCTGGTGATGGTATGTGGTTAACTATAAATACATTGAAAACTTGAATTTCTTCAATTTTCCTCTAAAACATGAAACTCAATCTAAGTCCACTCACCCTGGTATACTTGATGGAGTATTTTCTCCCTTATTCAATGTGATTTTCGGTGTATTTTCTTCCTTTGGATGAATTTTCAAGACCCTGCACCTTAACTAGATTATGAAACGTCATGCAATGATTTTCTATGTTTATGCACATGAAATCAATGTTCAATTAACCCAGATGTTCACCACAACAGTTCATGTAGCTTATATATTTACAAAAATACACTTCTTCCACAATGCTCAGATCCTTTTGGCACCAAACTACATTTTCCAAGCACATTTCTTTTGTGAGACACCACGTCTTTTCAAGAAAAAAACTCTTAATGAAACTCTTTTTACTAAATATTATTATCATCCATTAAGAATTAAGAAATAGTTTCATGATTTTAATACTCACCAATAATTCTTATTTCACAAGTATCAATACCTTCATGAAATATGAGTTAATAACATTTTCTCAAAAAAAAATTCAAAATAATGTGGGTGTGGAAATATATTTATAGGAACAATCATTAAATAATATCCCACACTCCTTATAACCATTTTGATAACCTCATTATTCATGATAATGAAGCTCAAATGTATGAAAATATCATTTCAAAGATATCATGTACACAATTATTCTCATAGCATTTATGACATAGTTTCATTCCATCTCTTTCCCTCAACTTTTATTAAAGATGATATCATATTATTGAATCTAATCTATTGAAAAACTAGTCATCAAAAAACCCATTACTCTATTTATTGGATGTTTTCAATTTTAGATACAATCTCATCAATTATGATTTTTGGTCCCAAAAATTTGAAAACAACAGGAAATGGCCCCATATTCATCATTATATCCATCATGTACTCTATGTTAAATTTCATTACAAACTCACTAATCAACCCAATAAGGATTGATAAAAACCAAAAACATGAAACCATTTATTTCTACGAACCACCTTGAATCAAAAATATATTCATCATAAAATGTGTAGTACATACACTATATAAATTCAATTAATTTATAACATACAAATGGTTCTTAATAAAATGGAATTGAGATATAATCTTTTACTATGAACTATGTTTTTTTGAATTTGATTTATCCTCATTTATTGAGGTTTTTAATATTATATAATCTTATAAATGAATGAAATTAATCATATTAATTTAATATATGATCATTTTATAAGATATTATCACTCATTCATTAATAATGATTCATTACAATCATTATTTCATGCGTTAATTCCTTGTTTTCTAATTAATATTTGTTTGAGAATACTATTTATACCTATAAATAATAAATTGTTCCCTTATTTGTAAAATAAGAATCAAGAATCAATTATAATATTTAAACATCAATTATAATATTATTTCCAATAATCAATGACGGGTTTTAAAAATGATATATGTTAGGATCATAAATATTATAGGCCATACGTACACTTCAGTAAAAATTTTATTTTTTTAAAAATATTACTAAAAGGTGATATGTAATATTTTATTTTTATATAATAACAATGGTATATTATTTATTTATATATAAATATATATAATCCTTGTGGGTTGTTAATGAAAATTGAGTCATCTTACTTCATTAAACCATTAGTCCTCTTGTACATGAGTGATATTATCATCTTTATGTGAGGGAAAAGATCGAAAAGAAATTGAATTATTATCCCTTCATAAAGAATAATATTTCATTAATTTCAAAATTATGTCATTTATAACACATGTTTTCATTAATTTAATCTTTATTACCTTCAACGTGACATGTTATTAATAAGGTAACCACATAATTTTGTGCGGTTGTTATCCTATGGAAAGTCAATATGCATTACCATATCCTATACGGAATGGAATTTAGAAACATTATATATGATATAATGAATCCAGATGTAAAATTATTTCATAAATATAAATGATATACATCATATCCATCATAATACCCAAACATAATAGTTTGTAATGGAAAACGAATGACAGTGGTTTATGAGATTGTAATCCAATGTACAAAAGAATGATTATTTCGTTACCATTTTTTTTGGAATTAACGATGGATATGGCTCATGAACATAAAAAAATATCATTATAATTAATTTACTGACTTCAGTATACAATCTAGATTTTCTAATAATATTAGGATTTGAAAAACAAAATAAAAACGCTCCCTGAAGAACATTATCTTTTATTTAGGTATCCTATATAGTTTTGAATAAATATCATTCCAAGGGAGGATATACTAAAATATTAATATATAGAGTATTACTGGATGGAATATGGGATGTTTTTTGGTCAGGTATTTGTAGATATAAAATTGGTTGATGGTGTGGATAGGAGATGATAGTTGTTTCCTTTTATAGGGTTGGGTAGTGGCAATCATAGAAATTATAAAATGAAAAAGGAGTACATAAATGATTCAATGAAAAAGGGTCCATAATTAAGTATTTTGTTGGCCGACTCTTTCACCTTGGTAGAGGGATTTATCTCATTTTCATCTGATGATGTTGCGAAAGTTCCCATGGGAGGCACCGACCTTTTGTCTTCACTCTATACATATATCTATTTCAGATCTAGAATTTCCATCATGTGGAAATGTGTGGAGGAGGTTCATCTTCATCAAGATATTGTGGAGGCTATGGGTTTGGAAAATAGTGTATCTCGGGGAATAATGATTCTATTCGGCTGTCCAGACCATCCTTGGTAGAGTTCTCCAGTTCCTCGGTGAGCGGGTGCGATAATGGATTTTTCTGTGGTGGTCAGAATGATCTGCGGTGGTCAGTGAGGATCTGTCTATGGCTGATGGGGTGTGTCGGTCTAGATCTTGTAAATGGAATCGTGGAAATTGGGGTGTTCATCAATTGGAGATCAGACACTCAGATGGTGGTGGTTCGGTTCGTTGGTCGGCTGGCGACGTGACAGGGGAATCACAGTTATGTTTTAAGGTTGGGAATTTTTGGTCATATTAGTTGATGAATCACAAATTGTAAAATGGATTTTTTACCATTGGTCCTTCAGACTATTGATTGATGGTCTTGTGACTGTTGGGCCTCTGGGATATGTGGATTATTTTTTCTGTTTGGTTTGGTTTGAAGTGACATTGTATCATTGGTCATTTGGTTCATTTTATCTTTAGGCCTATATGCCTTTGTGTTTTTAGATTCCTATTGGGTTCTCCCTTTTCCTACAAAAGGATTTTTTTTCCTTCAATATTTTTGTTCATAAAGGAGATTTCCCCTAAAAATCCCACTTTATGTGTAAAAAAATAAGTTCATCATAGTAAAAAATAAAAAAAATTCAGATTCCAAATATTGAAAGATTTTTTTGAAATAAAATTTTAATAAGTAGGAAGATAAATTAAAATTTATCCTAGATATGGGATGAGAAATAGGGTATCAAGGAGAAAATATTCAAAAATTGAAAATTATTTTGTCACAAAATTCAATATGAAAATGACTATATCGAAAAATATTGATTAATGGACTTATTGTGAACTAATTCCCATTAATAACAATTTAAAATATAAGTTGAGTTTGTAAATTATATTAATGAAAATGAATTTATCAATTAAAATTTATTATTTTTAACATATCATAAAAAAAAAAAATTTCGTAAAATTCATAAAAAAGTCACCCAAATCCAATTATTATATTATTATTGAAAAAATAATTTTCTGTTTATTAATTTTATTTATAAAAGGAGTGATCTTTAATTTTAAATTATGATCTCATTGTGTTAATAATCTATCTTTTTGAAAAAAATATATTTTCTAGAAAAGAATATTTTTCTTTTAAATGATAAATATTTATATTATTAACAATATTTAAACATTAGTTACATAAATTAGATACAAAAAATAATACTATACAATTAAACTATTAGGTAACAACAATATATTATATTATGGTTCATTTTTAACTGAGGATGAATATTTCATATGATATATAAGAGATTATATTTAAATAAATTTTCATTGTGAGTTTTTTTAAGCTCAGTGTTCCATTTAACATACATTATCAAAAATAATTTTTTCATTTAAAATATCATGGTGTCACATTAAGAATGAAATTCATGTCTTTTG
This sequence comes from Viscum album, assembly GCA_963277665.1. Lineage (NCBI taxonomy): Eukaryota > Viridiplantae > Streptophyta > Magnoliopsida > Santalales > Viscaceae > Viscum > Viscum album. The sequence goes on along the minus strand of OY728130.1, from coordinate 955,459,235 downwards.
AATGGGTTCAATAGATCGTCCAATTAATATTATTTTTATGATAGATAACATAAAAATAATGTGTTTCACTTTTGAACAGTAGAATTAAAGATGGATATATAAAGTTATATGATCCTTCTGTTTGGATATAATGAAGTAATGGAAGATAATATTGTCATTATAATTAGTTTCATAAAATTTCATTTGTAATTTCCCTTACATCAAATATTTCCTTTTACTGTATAGTAATTGTTCCAATATACCTTCGACATTCCATTATAATAATGTATAATGATTGATCTAATGGAAATGGTAATCCCTATAGAGTTTTCTTCCACGAGGAAAACCATAAACCTTCCTAAAAAAATAGAGGATGTATGCTACTATTTCGATATTATACAGTCATTATATCTGAGTTTTACAAACATTAATGACTAATGAAAATATAGTAGGAATTATATTTTTTTCTTTCTAATGCCTATGATCATAATACGATCTTATAAACCCAATTAGTTTTATCAAAGTATTTTTCTTCGTAGAATATTTGAGGTTAAAGTATTATTTTACAAATAAATCATAGAATGATCATAATTTATTTTAATATATGATACAATATATATCCAATATTTTTAATAATTGTATAGTACAACAATTTTCCATATTAATTTATAATATATAAAAACCACATATTTTGTTATATATAATAGGTTTTGAAATGTGAAATCAAAATCAATAATTTAACAAGTGATTTCAGGAGAATATTTAACTACAAAATAATTATGATGCACATTATATCTTTAAATGTAATTTTTATTGTACGAAATTTCTTACTATAAATATTTATATGTGTCATATTTTATAATTACAGGTGATATCATAAAATACTATATGTATGGTGGTCTTCCTCACACTAATTCTAGTAAAATTTTATGATATATAATATAATTATAAATTAAATAATACATATTTCTTAAGAAAATCGATATTTTTATATTTTAATGATAATTTTAATATTTTATTAATGATTAATAATATACATGTGATAGGAATTGTAAAAAATGAAATAAAAACCTAAATAATATATAATAATTTCAAATTTCTTTCGCATATTTTTTAAGACAGTTGAAATGCTAATTTATTTATTATATTAATTCAATATTGATGTTCAATAATTCTATAATTACATTTGGATATAGATTATTACTATATTTATATGATAAAATGATTATATGTGATAGATCCTTTAATGTCATTCTATTTTTTAATCCAATAGATTTATATTCTCTAAAATATATCATTAATTTTTTATACTGGATATTAGATTAAAAATTGATATTTAATATAGTCTCTATTTTTTTGGTTTTGGTCATATCATGAATTGAATTCACAATTGAGTAATGTGTCCCAAGGGAGATGGATTTGAAGTCATACTACCAAATAAACATAGAGTCATAAACATTGATATTAAATTTTAGTGGGTTGTAAATGAGTTGATCTGGGGTAAACTAGATTGACATTACCAATATCTTACATCAATATGAAATTAAATTAAAAGTTCATGATCCTTTACTAGGATATACAATAAGATATGAATGAATATTATTATATTCTATTTTTTCGATTAATAGTTTCTTTTGCGTAGAGTAATAATTTTCTATGTGATGTGGTTTGAACATGGTAATTTCTTTATATAGAATAGATATTCTGAAACTAATTTGTTAGAATCATGCATCCATCGTTGAAAAAAACATGAGATTTTTTTCAAAAAAGATGAAAATTTATTTTTTGAATAATATTTTTATAATATATTATATAATTTTATATGAAAACTTCTTAAAAATAGTTGTCATATTTCATTTAATGTTGAATTTTTCAATACCTCAAAAATTATACAACCTTAGTTATGAAAATAGTTGGTCCCCATGAATAATATTATATAATAAAAGAAAAAAATATGTTATATATGATCATCCACATGAAGGTAATATCCTGGTTGGATTCCACTTAAGTATCTATTATTAGCATATTGCAAACATTTTATTTGGTATACACATAACTAAGTAACGCTATAATTTAGAATAATTGTGGAATGTTTTTGATTTCTTTATTAATGATGGATCTGAATAGTTGTATTACTACAATAAATTTCATTAAGAAAATTTTATAGGATTTTAATTATTTTATATGAATATTTCTTGTAGTGATTTGAAAAATAATACATATTAGAAGAAATATAAATGATTTACCAATTAAAATATGCGATGTTTGTGGTCGTAATTATTAATATTTTTACATTAATTATGAGGCTATTATGAGAAAAAATAATTCATTACACTGACGAGTAAATATATATATTATCGGTAATTGTACAGTTCATGATAATCATATTGATATACATTATATTATGGCATATAATAATGATAAATATGACTGTCAAAGGTTAATAAATGTTGTGAATATTATGAAAATAAGGAAATTTAATGTTAAATTTATATAGACCAAGTAAACTAACACTGACTCAGGGGTATAATATACTAGGTTGGAATCACACAATTCTAATTTTAAACACATATAATTTGGTATAAAGTAATTGAAAAATAGTAATGTAGTTCCTCATATTGATAATGGAGTAAGAGTTACATATTTGGATGTAAAAACTTATACATTGACATTATAAAGAGGAATAATATTAGAATTGGAGATGTATTATTATGTGCACACCATAAAATTAATTTCATTTTTATCCTGCATCGAAGGAAATGTATTAGGATTCACAGTTATGAACATGAGTTGTTCTATATAATTTAATTATATATTCCATTTTATTATAATTTATAGATATGGAAAATTAACTATATGAAATTTATAAAAATATTTTTAGGGTTTATTACATTATTAATTACATTTTTTGGTGTTTCCATAGAAATGTAAAAGAGAGACACATTCATATTCACCATAAATAATAATTCATAGACATATTTAATTAAGAATAATTTGAGAATTTAGAATCTTTTTCCTTGGGAAAGATGATCAGATATCCTTTTAAAAGAATCATTCAATGGTATAGTTTATTTTAGAATCATTAACTAGTCATGTATATGGAGTAATGAGTTCTCAATGAATATTTTGTTTAATATTCATCCTTAAAGTTACCGATAATAATAATTTGTATAGTTATTTTAATATTTCTATACTTTAACATGAATCATTTAAATCGATGATTTTTTTAGAAAAATTAAAAAAATAACAACAATATTGAATTAAGACACTCTATTCTGATAGAGGTGGTCAATAAAAAAAGAAAAAAATCATTTATTTATTCATAAAATTATAAATTGTTTCATGATTCATTCCCAATTAAATAAAAATAATAATTTTTTGTCTAAAATGAGGAATCATACATTGATAGATACTTTTGATCACGGATGAATCAATGTGATGTTATAATTAAATTATTATAATTTTTTGTTAAGATATGTTCTTTTATACAAAATAAAAAATTATCTAATACATTAATAATAAAACAACATGAGATATTTACCATAAATGTCCCATTAAGAAATTTATGATTTAGTATCATGAAAAATCTGAACAATATTTGGAATCTGAAATATTTTTAACTCTAATTGAAAAATGTTTAATGGTTAGTTAACCCATGATGATAGAGAGAAATTATTTCTCTAAACCTATTGATATGAACAGATTTTTTGTTGATATTTATACATTTTAAGAGATTAAATTAATTAAACATTATGTTTGTTTGATGGATATATAATATTTTAATTATTTATACCTAAAAATGAAAATGTTCATATAATGGAATTTGATCTGGTTGAATAATGAGTTAAAAAAGATTATCATACTATTGATACATAATAACCATAATGATATTGTATGATTTATTAGGATACCAAGAGATATTCCCATATCATGGTGAATGAAGAATAAGTATTGGTCGATAAAATAATCATACTACCCAATGAGAAACCATAAAGAATAATAATAATTCTAAATAGATAAATTTAATAGAATATAAAATGTAATCCATATAGAATAACTTATATTTTAACTAGGATATTACATCATTTACTATATTCACGAAGGGTCTAATCATTAAAATTAACTTCTGTTATCGATTTGGGGAACAATATGAATTACAAAATGATATTTTCAACATCATTCATAGAGATAGAATTATTAAAATGAATTACCATGATAGTTTTTAGGAATGGGTGGTCTATTTTATGTTTATATGAGTTTAGAGACCATCAAGATTCATGAAATCTATTTCGAGTGTGGAAAAAAGGGATCTTGGTTAGTGCACATTTAGTGCTAACTGTGAATCCTAAACAATACAACAAAATCATACCGGAATAATATTTTTTAACACTATTATAGGAACTCCAGATAACCATGAGAAATGGTGCGGTGGTAAAGGAGGAACGAATGGTTGGTTCAAATTTTTTATAATAACATGATGAAAGCATGAGAGTAAGGTGTGTTTTGGGGATGTAGAACCACATTATTTGTGCACGTTCAGTAATCTGTGTGTGATAACTATGAATTAAAAAGGAAATATAGTTATTATAACTAAATAATTATTTCATGGATTTCCAAACCTTGAATCAAATTTATATGGATCATTAATTTGATGAAAATGGATGATTTTACTCTAGATGTTATGTGTACCATATTCATTCCTCCTTCTTCATTTCCCACTCGATAAAGCCGCTTGAGCGTTCCCCCCACCATCCATTTGAGTTCCATGGTTCTCCATCATTTAGATTCAAAATTGAACATCATCAGTCACATTTAATCACCCTCGGTAATATTATGATTCTTCTACTTGGATTTTTATATAATCTCATGATATTGGATGCTAACTCCATGTGTTTTTTAAACCATATTTTCGATTTATTTCCACATTCCCTTTATTTATCATGTATAGAGATGAATTTGTAACCAATTTAAAATTAGTGGATCCTCCTAATTATGAATTAGTTTATTTAAAATTTTTTAATTAACTATTTATTTTAAAATATTCCCTTATTCCACACACAAGACATTCCATACATTTTGGCTAAAATTTTAAATCCTTAAATTAAATTGTTTTATCCCTTATTTGGTGTACTCCCGTAGTCCCTTGACATTTTCAATTCTCTTCTACCCCAGTTAGCTCTACCCTGATAGGTAGATTAAAAATATATAATGACACATTAAGAAGACACATATTAAAAAAACCATCTATTTGAGTTTGTATTGTCCCTAATTTATGTACTTTAAAATGAACCCTAAAATGGATGAATACCCTTTATGGTATTTATTATCTGTTTAATTATATTTGATAAATATATATAATGGAATATTCAATTAGTTATATAAATCCATTACACCTTTACTAGTTTATCAGGACTCAAATATAATAATCGACCAACATAAATAAAACTATTAATCAAAATTGAGGTGTGCTTTAAAATTGAACCACTTTTTTACATATAAATGGTTTTATAAATTAAATGATCATGATAAATCATATCATGGAGAAAGGTAATTCCTCATACACATTACCTTTTTCATAAATGTTATAATTTTGGGGAAAAACCTCGTTGATTACATTAATGTATTAAATATAATTCTATATTGAGATTATTATTATATAATAGATTGTGGCTGTTATGAAACGGTTATGTGATGTTTGGGAATAATGTTTCATGATCCCTTGTCATGATATTATTATAAAATCTATATCTTATAATTTATCGAGGTCAATTGGAATGAATTCCCAACACAAATATCAGGATCATTGGTCTTGATTTCCTTTAACATTTTTTGATCTAATTAGGCATGGTTTTCATTAAAAATGATAGAGATCATTAGGATGGATTTAAATTATCATTTGAAAATATCATTGGGATTTAAAATACTTATCATTTATTGATATAATTCGAAATGAACATCATTATCATATAATAATATATTTTTCATTAATATACTTATAATTCATTGATATTATTAGTGATCATGTTCTATAATTAATGCTTCAAACAGGTTAGATATAGTCATGGTGATGCTTCGGTATTAAGAACAAGGTTCACACCAATACATATTAATATGTTTGTAAATTTATAATTATATTTATATGATATAATACCTTTTGATACTCTATCTTAGGATGAATAATTTGTGGTCTGTTCGGTGTCCATGGGGAACCCAAGATGACTAGTGTTATGTTTTGTCTATTTATTTCATATATTATTATGAATTAACATATCCTTATGATATATTCATGCACTAAATTATATTAATAATAATTGGTATTTGAATACTAGTATTATTTCACAACAAATTATAGAAACTTATTAGTTTTTTGATGGATCACCTAATTAACCATTTGGAACTGGACTATGATTTGTTCAATTTTTCATTAAAGACTATAGATGGATATGGGAGGATCGATGTTGTGATTCGATATTTACTTAATATTCATTCAGGATTTGGGTTTATCTTTTAAATAAATATTTCCTTTTTTAGTATATCATATTTTTTTATTTTTACTAGCATTAATGAATTCTTGTTCTTATTTTATAGAAAGCCCATGCATGTCTATTTATTTTCTATTTTCTTGGTTATCCAAATATATACAGATTTAATATAGTTGTTATATTCCAAATTAATTATTTTCTATTCAAAAAACAAAATATTTTAATGATACAGAAGGTATAGTCTCTACTATTTAACACATTTAGACCCTGACTACATGTTAGATACATCTGGAATATGAGGGGGCATGCTTGAGTCACTGTGGAAAACTAGTGTTAGGAAGCACAGTAGTGGCACATAGGCCATGTAATTACAATCATGTGTAAGAAGATTATTTTTTCTTATATTAATATTTTTGGGTAGTTAAATGTTGACTAGGACTGTGTGAAAACATATTAAATAGATCAGGTCAGGTAATTCCCATCCCATAGATGAGTGAAGATCAATATTTATGTGATAGGATCATTCATTCAACTGTTATTACAATCAATTACTATTTCAGCATGGGTTAATAGTATACTATAATATGACATATGTATTTGTTTTATTAAATATATTTATCCTAAAATTGTATGGAATGGAAGTATTTTTCATGCATCATTATTTTCACTTAAGGATTTATATGTAATTCATATACTATATCCTATGAATTTTATTTCATATATATCCTATTCTGTTTCCAATGTGCTAAAAATTATATTTGTGAACTCTAAAAACATTTCATGTTGATAAAATGAGAAAAATAATTTTTTTATTAAAATGTAATCTTCAACCTATATATTTTTTCCCATCAGGATTTTTGGAGGATAATAATTATCAAATTATGAGAATTTTGTCACAGGGACATTTATTTTCATGGATTGAAATATTAGTTTAATGGACTAAATGGTTCGAAATTGGAATTTATAATATATATTGGATTTTTTAAATTTTAAATGTAAAACCATATAATAAAACCACTATATAGAGACCAAATATATATCTATATCGAATGATACAACATTTTGGCAGTTACATGGATGAAAAATTTAAAAATAATGTATGTACGATTTTATCTTTTGAATAATAAATCTACAATTTTAAAAATCTGTAAATATAAAGGTTGTTAAATCATGACAGATTATAGACAAATTAAAATTACACAATGTTAACATTCATCAATAATATAAATTTATTTCATATTGATTATGCTTGAATGAACCATATTTCCCTATTTTAAAAAGATCTTTATTACATTATAGACCAACTAAGGGTATTATTTAAAATAGTGTATTCAAAGATGAATGGTTTAACTTAAATGATTAGAGGGTTTATTCAATGAATCATATTCGATCACAGTATTCTATTGGTCATTAGTGTTAATATCTCTATGGGTAATCAAATTAAATACATGTACGTTTATTTACAATGTCATAAATAACATACATGTTATTACATAAAATTGTATAGTGGCATCATACCATATATGTCACTTTTAAATTATCAATATCTAATATTTTCTATTGAGTTATATTATTATAAGGATTCTAATAATTAATATTTCAATTACAAGGTAATTATTTTTTCATCTATAGTTTAAAATTGAGATTTGATTTATCTATAAAAATTCATGGTCATATCGATAAATGAATAGATTAGAAAACTTAATCAAGTGATACTTATTCTATATTATCTTCCAATAAAAGTTTAATAAATAGATAAATAAAATAGCTTCATGATTTCTATTAAAATTTCAATTTCTAAATGATATACCCATTACTCTTACATGTTTACAGTTCATGTAATTTTGTTTCTTTTGATGAAATAACACCATGGGGGTGTTAATAACATGAAACATATTGTTATGATTAATTATTGTTCATTAAATAGAATTTATTGTAAATGAATAATGAAATTACATATATGTTTCAGTGTCATTTTTTTTATATACAGGATATGATATTTAGACTAGAGAACCATTTTGGGCTTGTATCTAGATTAAATATCGATTCCTTACGCTGAAATTGCGAGCTATGCATCATTATATATAATCCATGGGAAGAGGAAGATGGAGTAATTTTTATCGATTCTCCAAGGAAAATATAGTGATGTTATCCAACCATTTGTGGTTGGTGTGACTCTTATATTTGTAAATGATACCCCATGATTGGAGGTGGTTGTAATGTCTGTTAATCTCTGATGGTGGTGTAATCGTATATGGGTAGATGGTGTGGGTCAGTTCATACAATTTTCACTTTGGGATCATAAACCTCCACGCTCTTGTTCCTAATGATAATTATTGAAAATATCCAAATAATATTATCCTAATCCATGGTATGGGATATCAATAAAATTATGTTTAACTGTTTGTCCCTTATAGGTCGACGACCATTTTATATAAATGTTGTTCCACCTCATTATATAATGTCAATTTGAATGATGATTCCATTTAATATATTACATAAATGAGATATTGTTCTCATGAATTATATTTCAGGTCATGGTGGATTGACCTTGTGGCCCCTAACAACTACTCAGACCCAAGTGGAAAAGAGACATTTAGTTGAACATGGAAAACTTCTACTAAGGTTTTCTTGAGGATTATAAATTCCAAATGAGAAAATTATCCCATATTCTTTTTATTTTGAGTCAAATTATTCATAGTTTTACAATTCCATTAATATAGGCATTATGATATAATTGAATATCTATATTGATGTTTTGAATCTATGGTTTTTGATACTTATTTTAGAGGTTATGTTTTTTCAGGTTCTTGGTTCAGTTTACCAGTAGTGATACACCTGATGTAAAATCATTAAAAATGATTCCTTGGGGTGTGTGATCATTAGATAAATAATGTTTTAGGATATGTAAAAAATATTTTAGAGTAGTACCATGTGAAATTGATGTATGTTAATATTTACATGTTAGGTAGTGCAGTCAGAATATGCTTATTATTGAATGACTCATGTGGGTATGAGTTGGGTTTGGAACAAGGTGGTACTAGATTATACACACACCATCAATGAATACATTAGTTAAAAAATTTAACATTAGAGTAAAATTTATGTATAATATTGAATAGATTTCAGGCCTTTGATAAGGATCCATAATCTAAAAAATTATGCACAAGGGAATGGTGACCAAGAGAAAATGGTAAATTTAAATGAACAATTTGTTATGAGGGCTTAATTGAATTTAAATTGATCTCCATTGGACAGTTGACCTATTCTTGTACCTGGACATACATTATCATCGGAAATACTGATAGGATGTGTTAAAAATGAATGTGAAGCCTATATTATTGTTTTCATGTCTCAGAGAGAGTGATACCAACACTTTTATGCATTTATAGTGTACCACTATATTAGTGGTTATCATGACCAATACCCGGATTTCATCCTGAGTATGTTGAAAACATTCAATTATACAATGAGAATCATAGCTATGCATTTTTTATGTATATGGACTCTTTCAAATTCAGGCGTGATGAGAGGTATAATTTAATCTATATGGTTGTGATTACACCCTTTTCATTTTGATGTTGGTGAACCTCATTGATGATAAATTTTTTAAAATTTAATGAAAAAAATTATTTAATGCTAGAATATATAATTTTTTTGTCCATATGTAAGATCTTATGGATATTATACATTTATTAATAATAGTCATCATTATTGGGATGGATGGATAATGGGACACTGTAATCAGAAAAATAGTGTATTTGTTGGCTAATGATATTGATTCTCTTAATATGGGGAAAGGGATGTCAGTTATAGGTGGGAGAATGTAATGTGAGAACAATTACGATCCCCAATGATTGGATATCAAAATATATTTTGTATTTAATCTAATATTATAACTACATTAAGATACTATTATTTTTCCTAGGTTTTTAAGGTATTGGGCTCCACAATTATTTTTTCCAATTCTCGGTGTAGGTGTAATGCTCGGTATGAAATTTGACAGTATATGTGTTGGATCACTCATATATTTATAATCCCAATATATCATAATGAAATTTTCATACATGAGATGCTACATTTATGACACATCGCCATAATTTATGTAGGATATTCAGTAATCATTATCAAAATGTTGTTAATAGTCCTTGGGATTAAGACATTGGAATCAGGTTCAATGTCCTATTAGCGAATGATGATGTGCATTTTTTTAATGGAGTTTGTAAAATGTAGTATGAATTATGTTTCTTCAAATATTTGTATGAATTTAAAGAGGAACTGCCTCATAAAATTCACACAGATTAGAAATATTTAGTATAAATAAAATTCACTTATTTTTGATGAAAAAGTGGTGTCACCATTGTGTGTTTGGTAAATTATTGTTTAATTTTTTTATCAAATCAATGGATGTGGGTAGTGTCCAAATATGGATTTGATAATCATTTATGATATAATTATATGAATAATCAGAACATATTTCTATAATAAATTCTCATGGTGGTAGTACAGTGACTGAAAATCAATTGTTAAATACTATTACAAACGGTGGGGAAAAACATAAGAAATTTGGTGGAAGATACAATAATATGATCATGTCATGGGTTAGGTGGGATCATGTGTGATTTTTTATTGTGTTTCATCATTAAATTCAATAATTTCAGTAAGTATTAATTATCTCAGTGTTTTATGATTAGAGATATGATTTCCAGAACATTGTGATTTTTAAAATGAAATGTGTTCAATTTAATTAGATTACCAATACAAAGTAGGTATTATGTTGTTTTAATTATCCACTGGAGATTCCCTTGGGTGAGAAGATCTACCTTAGAAAGATTGTACTATCACCTTTTTTAGATTGTTTTAATTTTCTAGTGGAATTGTAGTCTTCTATTTGGTGGATCGGCCCAATTCTAAATTGAGTGTTAGAACATAATTTTGAGAGTTAAAATGATTAAAAACAATTTTATAGGGTTAATGGATTCGGTAGTGTCTCAACTGATCATATTTATTTTTGAGGAATCATGGTTAAATAATTATGTTTTTGTAGATTAATACAATGGTTCATGGTTTGGGAATGTTTATTGATAACCATTCATCCTAAACTATATAACCCACCTATACAAGAATATAGTGTTTTAAAACCGTGAATGGGAATTTTGATATTCTTGAAAGATGGTGTAGAGGTTATGGGGAAGTCATATTGTTTTTGCATCACTTATCTAACCATGCACAAAAAATTTTTGATGTAGAGTGGTTTGGTAGAAATAGAACCACAAGGTTTTCACATTATTTTTAAAACATCAGAGAAAACCATATATAAGGGGGGGACAAGAATATTAGAACCAAAATGTTAGGATATAGTGATCTAAATAGTTTGTATCAACAAATGGATGGAAATATCTACTCTTCCCCTACATTCCTTATCTCAACCTTCTCCCTTCCTCCTGTCTCATTTCCTATTCTTGGAAGCACTGCAATCTCACTTATCCCTCATATAGGATTTAATGGTTCTCCTTGAATTGTACTTGAAATTAAATGAATTTAGATAAATTTGATCACCCTCTTTCGACATTGTTTCCTCTTATTTTTTTTTCATTTATCATTATGTATTCGATGTAATATTCATATGTGATTTTATACATTATTTTCATGGTATTTTTAAATTATTTTGATTTTTCACATATCTTATAGAGTAAAACCTTAATAATAGATGAATTAATACTCATATGAATGATGTCAGCCATCTACATGTATTTCCATTACTGTGTTCCAAATTATAAAATTTTCTATTATTAAACATGCCATAAATTCCATGTGTTAATCCTCAATTTTAAAATACATTAATAAAATTTATTATCCCTTGTTACATATACTCTATTAGTTCCTTGAAATTATTAATATTATTTTCCAAAAATTAATAGACCATTGTGGTTATTAATAAAAATTTAACACAAATTGCAATATAATAAGTGATAAACCAGCTTCATTGTGTGTTTGAATTGTCCGTAGTAGATATCATTTAAAATAAAATTTGAATGTTTTAATAACATTCATTGCCCTTATTATCACATATTATGGATTTCATAATGACAAAAAAAGAAATGTTAAATGAATGGGGGTAAATATATTTAAACGTGATTAATTAATTATAGTGTGAATTCTATAAAGGGCCTTCCAAATTTAATCTATCATACTGTATTGATGAATGAGTTTTAAACATGTCCCAATTATATAATTTTGATTTATTTGATAAAATAAGCGCTCATAATGAATCATGATGTGAGACTTAAAATCAAATCATCAATACTGAATATATGTTAATTTTTTAATGGATGGGAAACCATATGTCAGGTTAAGATATGGTATTAAAGATAATAACTTATTGTGAATATTATTAAATCATGGATACTATTTATTATGATGCATTTTGGGGAAGGATGGAAATTACGCTCCACACACTTTTGATTTGATATCATTATGATTGTAATCACATATCATTTATTAAGATTATTTCACAAGATGTACCACATATTTTTTGAGGTCATTGTGTATGACATGACTTATCATTATTATATATCATTGGGTCTAACATCTAATATTATTTGTTACGATCATTATTCATGAATCCCCTGTTTATTTATCATGATTATAGGAAATAATGTTGGATATATTTTGATAAAATCATTGGTTATGACATCCCTTAACATTTATATAAATCCTTGGTAACAATGTACCATATCATTCATTATAATAATTATGAAATATATAGATTTTTTAATGTGTGTGATATGTATGACATCAATTTTGGGATGCATTGGTCTTAGGCTGTATATCATGGATAGTATATATATATATATGTAAATTTAATTTTATGTTGTTAGTTATATATGATGGAACATATAGAGTTACACCGGTATAGGCCGAAGCATGTATGGTATGTTGCGAGATCTATAGTGAACCCGAGAAGATTGGTGTTTTCTTTTGTTTATTTGTTGTTGGGAATATTAAAACTGTATAATAAATTGTTTTATATTTAGTGAATTCCTTTCATTATACAAAATTTCTATTTCCATACTTTGTTAATCTCACAATATGATAGGAGATTCTATTGGTACAAGGATAAATCACCTAAATTTTGGTTAGTAAATAGATTATGCTTAGTGTTATTTTTCATTATAGGCAAGGGATGGACATGGGAGAGTCGGATCAGTAGCTGAGCATGTACATGAAATGACTTACTAGTTTTAAGAATTTTTATATATATCTATCAATTATCATTATATATATGTTCATTTTATGTGTATCTATTTCATTGACTATATGCATTTATTTTTATGAATTTGCATACATAGATATTTATGTTTTTATGTAGTTATATTTTTATTTATTTATTATTAGTTAATGTTACACCCCAAGCTTTTACGGTACACTTCTCTTTGAATAATGCAATAGCGTGTGTTGTACGCAACATCGAGTTCTAACACACCACAACCAATCAAACTGGTAATTATGTATAGTAATAGACACTTTTTGAAATTTATAAATTTTATTTTTCAAAATGGACTTCTTTTTTGGATTCAGAATATCGAAATTAGCCTAGAGTGAATTTTTGGTATTTTTCTGAAATTTTTTTTAAATGAATAGTGAAACAACTAAGTGGTAGTTACAAAACTGAATTTTTCATAAAACATAATTTTACCGCTTCTGTGAGTGGAATTTAGAAATTCTGAGAGACATGGTTAATATCAATTAGTAAAATGTGGTTCAATGAGATAAAAATAATTTTTGGTGAATAGTAACTTTTTACTTTTATTTACCACGGTTAAAAGTAAATAGGGTAATTAAGGGTAAATATGATATTAATATTACCCTAAAACATGTCCTAATTCAATTGGAAAAGTTTATATCGACCAAAAACAACCTTAGGAATAAAATATTATCATTTAGGTCTACTTGGATTAGATTAGGACATTTATTATTATTTAATTCAAAGAAGAGTTAAAAGAGTTAAAATCATAGTTTATATACTAAAACATTTTTAATATAGGGTTATGCATAAGATAAATTCGATTATAAATATTAATTATAAAGATACAAATATTTCTTACATAATGATATTTAATTTATTATTTTTATACATTAAAGAATTTAATTTATTTATGACACAATGGTGATGTCGTAATTACCTAATTAATGAAATATTAAAATAATTGATGATTTAAATATAAAAATAAATGTAATTTGAGAATTTTTATGAATTACAATAATTTTCTTGGTTAATATGACATATTATTATTGATTATGTAAATTTGGTTCGATGTAATAATGATGTTATGAATTTATCAAAAACAAAATACACAATAGTGTCAAAATTGACATAAAAGATTTTTTAAAACAAATGTTATATTATTAATTTATCAAAATTTCCTAAGAATCTAAAGTTCAGCCAAGAGAAATATATCATGATAGGTGGATCATTAATTGATCACTTGGGGGTCTATTGGAGGTATATAGAATGTTTATTAACTATATAATATAAAAATACAATGTGACATGGTAAGTGTCAGATTAATTAACTAAGAGTTAAAACTAAAAGATAAGGTTAATATAATGACCCAAACCTGTCTAAATTATATTGGCTGAGTGGTTTTTGACCCATACCAACTTTAACATTTAAATAATCCAATTTAGAGCCATTAGAAACCGAATATGAATTTATTATAAAATAATATTTCTAGCTTTACCAAAGGTGCCTCTCACCCCTCTTATAAAAGGGAACTTCCCCTTCTAAATAATTCACATATTAAAAGCCTCTTGGTTCATCCAAACACTGCCCAAATACTCTTTCAACTTCCCTGAATTTATCTTAGAGTCCTTCCTTCAGTCATATTTCTAACCTAAGGAGCCCTTTTGAGAAAATCAAAGTGAATAACCCAAAGAAGTGGTAATGATTTCACCACCCCTTTTCAAGTTCCTTTCTTCTTCCACTTCTTCTTTCTTTGTTATTACCATTATAAAATAATAACACCAGTATATTATATATAATTTGATGTTTTTATAAACATGTTATAACCATATTTCAGTATTATATCCATCTTTTTAATGACATGTCACCATACGTGCGTACGTACGACTTACCATCTCCACATCGTGGTGTAATTGTTATTCAATAAATTAATAATTGCATGGGTATAAGTATGATGTGTAATTCATGTAAATAATAAATATACCATGATAATTATTCGGTATATATGATATACTATCCAATTATATATTACTTTAATATCAAAAGAATGATATTGTCACTCATGCGTATGTACGGACTACCGTTTCCACGAATGCGATGAGATTCATTCTACATCGTATCCATTGAAGTATAATTCTCATTTTATGATTAAAAATAATTTTTAAGGACTTGATATCAATCTGGATATGAATAATATACAACCTATCCATGACAAACACGACTTGAATAACAAAACATATAAAAGAAACCATGTAAGTTAACACCCGAAACAACGATAATACAAAGATATTATTAACAAATCAATGTTAAAAGATCTTATATGATGTAATATTAATGTATAAGAGTTTGTATAATTTAATAACAATTATTTAACCATTATAAAGGAGGTAAACCTACCCTCAACCAAGGAAAAGTACAAGGTAATAGTTTATTTTTCAATCTCTTCATTATCCGAAGTTGTTTATACGTAATAATCTACTGGGATTTCTTTATCATCCACATCCATGTTTCTTAAAAATGTAATTCAAAACATTTTTACTATTTACTAGAATATTTGTTAAAGTCATTTATACCCTTGTTTACTTTTTTAAGTGGTTTATAAAGGAATCTTTCCGTCATTTTTCAAACAAGGTCATTTTTAACCTTTTCGACAGAATTAAGGTAAGAATGTTTTTTAACTTATACGGAAGGTGCGGCTATTTTCCACCATTATAAAATCCTCAAAGCATCCCTTACATGATTAAAAGACAATTTTCAAAGAAAATGTTTTATTTTATAAATATATGACTCTTAAATGATTTCAAAATAAAAAAAATATATTTCTCTAAAAAGAGTTTTGATTTCATCTATGTCAACATCCTTTGTTGGATTTTACGATTATTTGATGTTTATTTATTATGATACAAAACATTTATATTATGTTAAAGGTTTTTTGATATGATTGATTGTGGATGTGTTATTTTTATACCATTCATTGTTTATGGATAAATTATTTACATTTCGTATGATAGTTTTGTTACGAAGGTTTATGTTATGTTTAAACCAGTTCATATGAGGAATGCATTGGACTTAATATGTGACGGGTGGAACCCAATATAGCTCCTCGATGCATCGGTAGGTCCCATGAGACAAACTAGTGTCTTGGTAGAAGGCTTTGGAAAAATATTATTTGTAGTCTTGGCACAAGGCCTTGGCTATGTGGTTATGATAGTCTGGAATTACGCATTCCATCATTATGAAAGTGGTTATTGATATTCCATGTGATTATTAGATTAGTAGAATATCCATGTGAATAAGTAAATGGCATTATATCATTTTATTTTTTCCATACTATGTTTATGGTCAAGGATAAAAGGCTTCTTTTTACCTATACATTGCATTAAATGTGTATTCTTATTTATGAAAGTTTATGCTATATTGTTATCCTTATTGGCCATTTGGGGTCACCACTTTTCTATGTTTTATTTTTCCCAGGATGTGAAGAAGTAATTTATGAATGACCAGCTGGGATAGTATAAGGGGTAAAGAGTGTATAATATGTAGACTATATTGTTTTAGTTTTCATTTTATGATGTAATGTAAACATTATTAATGAATCTAGTTATTCCAAAGATACTTAACTAATCGGTCTTTTGAGACTTGATATTTTATTGATCATGACAATGTAATGTTATAATGCACCGACTCTGGGTATCTAGGGTCAGGGCGTTACAGTTGGTATCAGAGGAAGTTTATTACAAATCTTGGAATCTAGATTTAGATAAACTTTGATTTGAGAACATAGATTTAAGATGGACTTTGAGGATTAGTATAGAAGAACTTCCTATAATTTTGGTATTGTAGAGATTTTGTGAGTTTTCCGAGCAATACATCCCTGTCTGGATACGAGCAGGTAGAGGTGGCTCTGGCATAGATGTACCAAGGGGTAAAACCCAAAAACACCGCTTTGAGCTGGACACGAATCAGAACTGGTAAACAACAACGGGCCTTGTTTCACTCTTGGATACGACACTCCCGGGGGATATGCTTAGGATAAGTCTCATTTTCTTTACAAATCATTATAAAGATTTAATGATTATATAATTCCTCAAAGATAACATTTTAATGATTATAGAATCTATCCATAAATAGTTCAATTTATGATAAGTATTTTATAAGTATGGAATTATGTATTTTGATTCATAAATATATCTAGTTTATGCCATTGTATAGAAATGGATCCTAGTTGAAAAAATGGAAACCGTATCAAAGAACGCAATCCATGTAGGGATTTACCTCTTTCTCAATATAATTATAGTGGAGTTGGTGATGCAACTTTTGCTGATCAAATAATCACCATACTGGGAAAACTCACTCAGGTTATGAATAATAACCTTACTTGTATGGAGCACCCTAATCCATAGCATGGAGGATCAATGTTAGATCTCTTCATGAGGGAACAACCACCAACATTCAATGGGATTATAAATCCATTGGTAGTTGAGCAATGGATAAGTTCCCTAGAGAAAAAGATTTCAGGCTTTGGGAAGTAGTGAAAGGGAAAAAGTTATCATGGCAATTTACTGCCTCACTGGAGATGCTGATCAATGGTGGTCATTGATTCAAAACATAAAGGAAGATGATGATGTATCAAATATGGAATGGAGGGAGTTCAAAGATTTTTTTTTTGAAAAATACATTCCTCGTTACCATCGACCAGATATGGGAAGGCAATTTCTGAGTCTGAGACAAAAGGAGGATGAGAATGTCGCAATGTATGAGGCTATCCTTACAAGGTTAGAAAGGTATGCTGGAGATTATATACGTAACCCAAGAAGAAAGATTGATCGTTTAATTGATGGTTTAAAACCATTTCTCCATCAACCATTAGTCTCAAAATCCTTCTCATCGTACGAAGAAAATGTCTCATGTGATATCAAGACAGAGAAATAAATCTATAAGTCATATGACTTTAATGTAAAGAAATAGAAGAAGAGATCTGCTGATCAATCTTGGAATGGAAATAAATGGAAGAAGGGAAAATTTGAATATCCATCCTGCAGTAAATGTGGGAAGAAACACCCCGGTACTTTCTTAAAAGGAACGGGAGTCTGTTACAAGTGTGGTGAAAAAGGCCACCAAGCTCGTGATTGTAAGGGGAAGAAGGAAGCTACCGATGTCCAATGCTACAATTGTAGGGAGATGGGACATTATGAAAATGAATGTCCAAAGTGTCAATGGAACTTACCACATAAATGGCCAAGGGATCAAGGCCAAGATTATGTTATCACTACTGCTGAGGTAGAAGCTCCGAAAGACGTGGTGGAAGGTAATTTAATGGTTTCTTCATGTTTTTCAAATGCATTATTTGATTCTGGATCATCGCATTGTTTCATATCTTCCCAATTTGCTAAGAAAATTAGATATTTCCAATTTGATTTAACAAGGGAGTTTTCAGTTAAAATCCTATAGGAAGTATCATTGCAACAATGATTTTTTAATCAATCCCCATTAGAGAACTTAAATATTCTTTATCTGCTGATCTCATCGGCATACCTATGATTGAGTTTGATATAATCCTCGGTATGGACTGGCTTTCAGACCATGATGCAAAGATTTATAGTAAGAAGAAGGAGGTTAATATTTTTGATGATGATGATAAGGAACACCTTATCTTTAGAGCAGAATCATCACCACCTAATTCTTATCTAGATCTACCCCCAGTAGGTCAACTAAATTCAAATATTGTGGAGGAAGAGAATGAAATGATTGTGGGTGAGGAAAGGAATGTTGAAATAGATGATGTAACTATTGTGAAAGAATATGTAGATGTGTTTCTCGAAGATTTACCTGGACATCATCTAGAACGAGATGTTGAGTTTTACATTGATTTTAATCCTGGATCAATGCCTATATCGAAGACCCCTTATAGAATGGCCACTGTGGAATTAGTCGAACTAAATATACGACTAGAGGAATTGAGTAATAAGGGATTTATTCGACCTAGTGTTTCTCCATGGGGATCCCCTGTTATTTTGTTAAAAAAATATGGATCTATGAGGTTATGTATCGACTACAGGGAGATCAATGCTATAACAATAAATAACAAGTAT
Organism: Viscum album; assembly: GCA_963277665.1. Taxonomy (NCBI): domain Eukaryota; kingdom Viridiplantae; phylum Streptophyta; class Magnoliopsida; order Santalales; family Viscaceae; genus Viscum; species Viscum album. Next base: position 955,439,436 of record OY728130.1, on the reverse strand, counting down.
CACCTACCTCACATTGATGATTTATTTGACCAACTGCATGGAGCTCAATACATTTCAAAGATTGACCTTCGATCTGGATACCATCAGTTGTGTGTGATGAAGGAAGACATTCCAAAGACATCATTTCAAACTAGGTACGGGCGTTACGAGTTTACATTAATGACTTTTAGATTGACTAATGTACCCTATGTATTGATGGATCTGATGAATAGAGTTTTCAAGGAATATCTCGTTGAATATTTGGTGGTATTTATTGATGATATCTTGGTATACTCCAAAATCTACGAAGATCATGAAAATCACATGCACATTATCATGAAGACTCTGAGAAGACATGAATTATATGGGAAGACTAGCAACTGTGAATTTTGGATTCAGGAGATTTATTTTCTTGGCCATATTGTCTCTGATGATGGAATATATGTTGATCCTTCTAAGACCAAGGCAATCCAAGAATGGCCTGCACCGACGAGTATAACTGAGGTACGTAGTTTTATTGGTTCAGTAGGATATTATTGATGTTTCATCCGGAATTTTGCCCGGTTGGATAACCCATTAAAAAATCTCACACATAATTGGGTTAAATTTGTTTGGACAAAAGAGTGTGAAGAATGTTTCGAAGAGCTCAAGAAAATATTATTCAATGCTCCAATACTAACTCTACCATCGGGGAATGATGGGTTCGTTATTTATAGTGATGCATCGAAGAAAGGACTGGTTTGTTTCCTTATGCAGAATGATAGGGATATTTCCTATGCATCACGATAGTTGAAAATTCATGAACAAAACTATCCTACTCATGATCTCGAGTTAGCTGATGTGATCTTTGCTTTGATGATATGGAGGCACTACCTCTATGGTGAAAAATGTGACATTTATACTGATCACAAGAGTTTGAAGTACATTTTCTCACAAAAAGAACTCAACATGTGGCAAATGATATGGCTTGAATTACTCAAGGATTATTATTGCATGATACACTACCACTCAGGGAAGGAAAAAAAGGTGGAAGATGCTTTGAGCAGAAAAGATCATCGAGTTTTGAACAATATGATAATTGAAAGGGATCCAATTTTCATGAATCTAATAAAGATGGATATTGGAATAACTAGGGAAGTTGAAACGTCAATGCTTTTTATAATGGTTTCCAAATCATCTTTATTAGAAAGGATTAAGAGTTCTCAGACCGATGATGAAGAATTTCAAAAGAATATTAAAGCTATGAATGATGGGGGATTGCGAGACATTGTGAATGAAGATGGAATTTTGAAATTTGGGAAGAGACTTTGTGTTTCCGATATACCTGATCTAAAAAGGGAATTGCTGGATGATTCTCATTGTTCCAATTTCTCTATACACCATGGGAGCACCAAAATGTATAGATATTTGAAGGAATATTTTTGGTGGGACAACATGAAGAGGGAGATTGCTGATTTTGTGTCAAGATGTATTGTTTGTCAACAAGTGAAAGCTAGAATGCAACTCCCTGGAGGAGTCATGCAACCTCTTTCCATACCAAAGTGGAAATGGGACAATATTACGATGGACCTTGTCATGGGGCTACCAAAGACTCCTAGAAAGAACAATTCAATATGGGTTATTGTTGATCGTCTTACAAAGTTAGAACATTTTAAATCTATAAGAGATTATCTACCATGGGAACGTCTAGCAAGACTATATATTAATGAAGTTGTGAGACTTCATGGAGTACCCATATCGATTGTTTCTAATCATGATCCCCGTTTTACTTCAAGATTCTGGAAAATTCTTCAGAATGCCTTGGATACTGAACTTCATTTGAGCACTGCCTACCATCCTCAAACAGATGGACAATCATAACAAACTATTCAAACCTTATAAGAAAAGTTGGTATCCTTCTCACTTGACTTTTAGGGTATGTGGGATCAATATTTACCTCTGGTATAATTTTTCTATAACAATAGTTTCCATTCATGTATTCAAATTGCTTGATATAGAGCGTTATACGGAAAGAGATGTCACACACCAACCTATTGGTATGACGTTTATGAAAGAAAATTTGTAGGCCAAGAACTGGTGTAGGAAACGATGGAAAAGGTAAAGGTAATCCAAAACCATATCAAAGCAGCACAAAGTAGGAAGAAGAGTTATGCTGATAATCGAAGGAAGGATTTGGAATTTCATGTTGGTGATCATGTTTTCCTTAAGGTATCTCAATGGAAGGGATTCATACATTTTGGTAAGCATGGTAAATTGAGTCCCAGGTACATCAGACATTTCAAAATTCAAGAATGAATTGGGGTTGTAGCTTACTGATTGGCAATGCCTCCAGGTCTCTCCAATGTTTACAATGTGTTCTACGTATCTCTGTTGAGGAAATACATGCCTGACCCAACGAATGTAATCACCTATGTGGAATTATAACTCGAACACGATCTGTCTTATTGCGAAGAGCCTGTCAGGATTCATGATATGAGAGAACAAGTACTGAGAAACCAGACGACTCGTCTGGTAAAAGTCTTGTGGAGAAACCATAAGATGGAAGAGGCAACGTGGGAACCAGAGGAACTAATGATGAAGAACCACCCGAGTATTTTCATGCAGTAATATTTTAGAAATTTAGAAGATGGAATTATTTTAAGAAGAGTAGAATGTAACACCCCATGCTTCTATGGTGCGCTTCTCTTTGAATAATGCAATAGCGTGTGTTGTACGCAACATCGAGTTCTAACACAGCACAACCAATCAAACCAGCCGTTATGAATAGTAATACCCAATTTTTGAAATTTATAAATTTTATTTTTTAATATCGACTTCATTTTTGGATTCGGAATATCAAAATTATCCTAGGGTGAATTTTTTATATTTTTCTGAAAAACTTCATTTTTTGATGAATAGTGAAACCACTAATTGGTAGTTAAAAAACAGAATTTTTCATAAAACATAATTTTACCGCTTCTGTGAGTGGAATTTCGAAAATCTGAGAGACACGGTTAATAACAAGAAATAAAATGTGGTTCAATGAGATAAAAATAATTTTTTGTTTATAGTAACTTTTTACATTTATTTACCACGATTAAAAGTAAATAGGGTAATTAAGGGTAAAAATTATATTAATATTACCCTAACACATGTCCTAATTCTATTGGACAATTGTATCTCGACCAAAAACCACCTTAGGAATAAAATATTATCATTTAGATCCACTTGGATTAGATTAGGACATTTATTATTATTAAATTCAAAGAAGAGTTAAAAGAGTTAAAATCAATGTTTATTTGCTAAAACAATTTTAATATAGCGATATACATAAGATAAATTCGATTGTAAATATTAATTAGAAAGCTAAAACTATTTACTAGATAATGGTATTTTATTTTCAATTTTTAGACATTATATAATGTAATTTATATATGACACAATCGTGATGCAGTAATTACCTAATTAATGAAATATTAAAATAATTGATATTATAAATATCAAAATAAATGTAATTTGAGACTTTTTATGAATTACACTAATTCTATATGTTAATATGAAATATTAGTATTGATTATAGAAATTGTGTTTGAAGTAATAATGCTGTTATAAATTTATCAAAAAAAATACCCAATAGTGTCAAAATTGACAGAAAAGAGTTTTTAAAACAAATATTATATTATTAATTTATATTAAATTCATAAAAATCTAAGTATCGGCCAAGAGACTTATATAATGATAGGGGTATCATCAATGGACCACTTGGGGGATCTCTTGGAGGTATATAGTATATTTATTAACTATATAATATAAAAATACAAAGTGACATGGTAACTTTCAATCAAATTAACTAAGAGATAAAAAAAAAGATATGGTTAATATAATGACCCAAACCTGTCTAATTTATATTGGATGAGTGGATTCCAACCCATCCCCACATTAACCTTTAAAAATCCCCTTTGGAGCCATTAGAAACCGAATATGAATTTATTATAAAATAATATTTCTAGCTTTTCCAAAGGTGCCCCTCACCCCACTTATAAAATGCCCCCCCCCCTTCTCACTAATTCACAAATTAAAATCTTTTTGGTTCGTCCAATGCCTGAAAAATACTCTCTAAACTTCCCTCAATTCATCCTAAAGGGATTCCTTTATTCTGAAATCCAACCTATGGATCCCTTTTAAGCAAATCAAAAGGAAGAACCCGAAGAATACGTAATGATTTCACCACCCTTTTACAAGTTCATTTCTTCTTCCACTTATTCTTTATTTGTTATTACCATTCTAAAATAGTAACACAAGTATATTATATATACAATTATGTTATTATAAACATGTTATAACCATATTTCAGTATTATATACATCTTTTTAATGACATGTCACCATACGTGCGTATGTACGGCTTATCGTCTCCACGTCGTGGTGTACTTGTTATTCAATAAATTATTATTTGGATGGGTATAATAATGATGTGTAATTAATTCAAATAATAAATATAACATGATAATGATTCTGTATATATGATATACCATCCAAGTATATATTATTTTAATATCAAAAGAATGATATTTTTGCTCATGCGTACGTACGGACTACCGTCTCCACAAACGTGATGACATTCCTTCTCCATCGTATCCATTCAAGAATAATTCTCATTTGATGATTAAAAATAATGTTTAAGGACTTGATATCATTCTGTATATGAATAATATACAACCTATCCATGAAAAACACAGATTAGGTAACAATACATATAAAAGAAAATGAGTAAGTTAACACCCGAAACAACGATAATACTATGATATTATTAACAAATGAATGTTAAAAGATCATATATGATATCATATTAATGTATATGATTTTTTTATAATTTAATAACAATTATTTCACCATTATACAGGATGTTAACCTACCCCCAACCATGTAAAAGTAAAAGGTAAGGGTTTATTTTCAAATCTCATCATTATCCGAGGTTGTTTATACGTAATAACCTACTGGGATTTCTTTATCATCCACATCAATGTTTCTTAAAAATGTATTTCAAAACATTTTTACTATTTACTAGAATATGGGTTAATGTCATTTATACCCTTGTTGACTTTTATAAGTGGTTCATAAAGGAATCCTTCCATTTTTTCCAAACAATGTCCTTTTTATCCTTTTCGACAGAATTAAGGTAAGAATGTTTTTTTAACTTATACTGTAGGTGAGTCTATTTTCCACCATTATAAAATCGTTGAAGCTTCTCTTACAAGATTATAATAATATTTTCAAAGAAAATGTTTTATTTTTTAAATATATGACTCGTAAATTATTTCAAAATAAAAATAGATATTTCTCTAAAAAGAGTTTTGATTTCATCTATGTCAACATCCTTTGATGGATTTTACGCTTATTTGAAGTTGATTAATTATGATAAAAAAATCTATATTGTGTTGAAGGTTTTGTGGTATGTTTTCCTGTGGATGTGTTATTTTTATAACATTCATGGTTTATGGATGATGTGTTTCCATTTAGTATGCTAGTTTTAATATGAATGTTTATGTTACGTTTAAACCTGTTTATATGAGAAATGCATTGGACTTAATATGTGATGGGTGGAGCCCGTTATAGATCCCCGATGCATCAGTAAGTCTCATGAGATAGAATAGTGTCTTGGCACAAGGCATGGGAAAAATCTTATTTGTAGTCATGGAACGAGGCCTTGGATATTTAGTTATGATAGTCTGGCATTATGCATTCAATCATTATAAAAGTGGTTATTTATATTGCATGTGATTATTCGATTAGTAGAATATCCATGTGAATAAGTAAATGGAATTATTTCATTTTATTTTTTTCATACTATGTTGAAGTTCAAGTTTAAAAGGCTTTTGTTTTAGTTAAAAATTGACTTAAATGTTTATTCTTGTTTATGAATGTTTTTGCTATATTTTTATCCTTACTTGGAATTTGAGCTCATCCCTTTTCAATGTTTTAATTTTCCTAGGATGCGAAGAAGTAATTTATGAATGACTTACAAGGATAGTATGAGGGGATAAGAGTGTAGAATATGGAGACTATATTGTTGTAGTTTTCATTTTATGATGTAATGTAAACTTTATTAATATGTCTAGTTATTCCAAGTCTACTAAACTAATCTGTCTTTTGAGATTGATCGTTCTTTTGATCATTCCAATGTTGTGTAATAATGCACCGAATCTGGGTATCTAGGGTCGATGCATTACATGTAATATTTTTAATCTAGTAAAATTATTTGTTTATTGTTTAATTTCTTTAATTTCTTATATAAATTTTATATTCCCCACTATACAACCATTATATCCTCACTACAAGTCAATTTCCTATTGTGTGTAGGAAGATGATCTTGAGGCCAAAGTTGTACCGATGCAGGGCATTGGATTAGTTTTTTTGGTGAAAGATGTTGTGGAATTTTTTTGAATGGATTATAATCATATGAATGAAGTAGGGTTCATAACTGAAAAATCACACTAATTAAAGTGTGTATATATATAAATCACACATGGTTTTAATTTCATTTAAAAAAATTATTTTTATTGACTATTAAGAAAATATTTCATATATTGTTTTGAAAAATTATATTCTAAATTTCTTTCCCATGGATGACTAATATGATTACAAGTTATTTCATATAGATATAAAAACAATATTTGGTAAAAGGCATTACTTTAAGATCCTATATAAGAAAAAATTTAATGTTTTTAGTCTTTTAAAAAAATATTTTTTTATATTCATGTTTCTACCATCATAGTATATATTAGATAACACATCTTGGAGTTAAAAAAATATCGTTTAGTGATTTATTAAATGAGTTTAGTGATATCAAGATTATAGTCCATTATTAAATATACATATTTATCTGTAGATTATAGATGTATTTGTAATATTTTATATGGTTGATATACTAAATATATAAAATCATACCCAAACACTTCACTTTATGATTTCATAGCTAGGCATATACAACAAAATGAATGAAATGGGATGATTTTCCTAATTATTATTTATAATGATCAATAAATATTGACATAAGATTATATTCAGACATAGTTTGGATAATTATATTGGAAAATAAAAAATCTATTTAGCATGGAGAACTCTATGAGGGAGTCTTTACTAGTGATATATGACATTAATCTCAATGAAGTATAGAGTTATTATAAAGAGTTATAAATGAATAACATGATTCCTTATGAATTACCCATTTGATATATCATGTATTCCAGGTTTTATAAGTCTAAAAAAATAACCTATTATCAATATTTGAATATTGTACATAAATACAATTTTATTTTATTTCTTTATAAAGATTTGAAGAACAATTTCATGTGCATGACAATTACTAAGGATATGTTATTGATGATTACAGGTGATGATGATCACTATATAAATGGTAATATAGATATAAAACACTAGTCTGAAAAATTAGATATAATTTATCAATTTGATTAAGAGTTTCACCTAAAATATTATCGTAATAGTTATATGGATTCCAAAAAATACATAATATTGGGATCAACAATATATTTTGTGTACATTGTAAAATTAGATTATATGAAAGAATAACTAAATATATTAATGTTTATTACATATAATCAATAGATTCCTAGTATAACTGGAGAATCAGATAACTAATATGAATAAAATGTATATATTTAATATCCTATGAATTATTTGTCTCACAAATGGAAAAAACATACCATTTTAAAATTATATATCATAAGAGATACATTTGGGTTCAGAAATGTAATGATCAATTTATAAGAGATGGTTAAAATTTGTTAATCTCTTGAAGAATCCATTATCATAAATGAATCAATTGTGTAATTTGGAATATCTTAGTATATGATACTATAGATAATGATGTAATGGTTTAATAATGTATAATGTTATTACATAAAAAATAAATATGCATTTACCAATAAATCATATTTTCTTTTATTATGTCACCTGATTTGTGGAATGATAATATTTCATAAAAGTAAGGTTTATTGTTATCATAGATTCATGATCATCATTGAGTACAATTGTTTGGTATGATATGTAATTAATATCATGAAATAAACTTTATTTATTTGTATAATGGATTATATGTGAGATATGAATATTGGATAAAATACGAAATACATATAGATTTCATTCTATAACTGAAATACTAATGTATATCAAATTTAATGCGAATTAGTCACCGATAATGTTTTTGTAATATGAATATTTTCAATTCAACTTACATATGTTTAGTGTTAAACCATGTATAATAACTGTATTATATTAATACAATTATCATGTAATTCATTGTTACATTGAAAATTTGGGGGTGTTTATGTATATTGATAATCATGTCATTTATTGTTGCACAACCAATATGGCATTATGAAATGGATAAAAAGGTGTGAAATTCAATGAGGGTGGGAAAAGAGAATCTATCCTTTAAAAAAATACTAGATCAAACTTGTAATCCCTGAAACATATTTAGTAGATATATCTCATAATATTAAATTAAATAATTTAAGAATTAAAATACATATATTGATGATACATTAGAGAATATCATTTTTTAATCATTTTCATTATATCTCTTTCACAAAATACTTAAAACCTTAAACAAATATATTATCCAAGACCAAAATTAGTCTTGTTCCTTTGGAGAAATGAAATCATAAACACTTGTAAATAAGTGAGATACATTTTCTCCCAATAGGATCTTCTTGAATAGAATCATTCTTAGGATAATCTAGCATAATACATGTATCCACAACCTAATAAAATGAAACCTAAAAAGTGGAGATCTCAAATGCCCAGTAAGGGTAAACAAGGTATATATGTAAGCATAATCATTATCATAATTGTAGGAGAACATGATCATTAACATATATGATCATACGATGTATATATAAGATCATAAATGAGAATCATGGTATAATGATTGAGAGTTCATAAGACAAGAATCATAAAGAAATGAAGCACATAATACATGAATGATTATCATATGAATAGAACATTGAATTTTAGAAAACACATAAGAATTTATAATGATTTCCATATAAATCAATGAATCTCTTCCAATCCATCTCAGTGGACAATACCCATTACTAAACTAGGTTCACTCCCCATTCTGTCCTTATATTAATGAACTGAGTCCAGTCATCATTCTACCCCAATAATAATGAAACGAGTTCACTCCTCGCTACATCCATGTATATTTCATGAGATCTAAATATTTTACCAACCAATATTATTAGGATATTGGTCCATCCATCTCATAATGAAACCAAACATAAAGTTGTCATAAATTAATATTCAATCGTCTCTTAACCCATGAAAAGAAATGAGTGTCATAAACATGTAGTCATATAATAACATGTGAAAAAATAGGTTAAACAAACATTCCATCAATGAATAATATCTAACTGGTAGAATATTTCATTAGAATATAACGAGATAAAGAGAAAGGGGTTTCATAAAAATATAACACGTGGAAGAAAAAAATGCTTCATAAACAGCATTCCCTCAAATAATAAAACTCTTATAAATAGAATATGATTGGATACATTGAATAATTTCTCAATAAAGGCATGAGTAACACAAATATATGTCATCATAAATGGGAAATAGTTTTTAAAATCCATTGAGAAAAATTTCATGAAGAAAATAACCTTTCCGGTTTGATTATTTTAGAATACATAAAACAATTTATAAACATTTTTCAATGAAAATATTTTTTCAAAACATCTATAGAATCCATTAAAAACCATATATAAATTCTTACATCATTTTTCCTTGAAAATAATTTTTGAAATCATTTTTGAAATATGGATTTGGAAATAAAATATACTTTCGACTAAAGGGAGAGATACATTCATATTTTTCTTAATTTTTTTTTCATAATTATCATTATTACAAAAGATTGATAAAATGGTACTAATACATTGAGATATCTTGATTAAAAAGAGGATAATAATTCCTATGAGTTTCATAAGAGATGGATCAAGAGATTTCATCAATGTAGGAATAATAAAACAAATTAACTATAAACGAAGGGATTACATCAATCAACTCTTTTATCATATTAAAATTGGATAATACTATCCATATATGAAAATGTATTTATAGGAGTCATTAAATTTCATGAAATGTGCATATTCATGATATAACATGTTAAAAAAACATGGGAAAGTATATAAGAGAATTTAATATTTTTTTCTCAAAACAGGAAATTTGAGAAAAAAATATCTTACTGATTTGTTAATTATTTATACACAAAAATAATGAAATAATTATCATAGATTGTAATGATATTAATGTACATTTAAAGACCTTTTTACTGTATATTATGATCCATGTTCCCGAAGGAGGCTTAGATGATGTTTTTAGATGTTTGGTTAATTAAAATCTAGAATGGGGGAGATTACATGTCGTGTAACAATATTACACAACTTGAAATCAGATTTCATAGGTTGTCCAGGAAACCATTAGTACATACATAATTTTACATGGTGGTAATGTGGTATTGAAGGAGTAAGCTACTCAAGGGTATGAAAAATAAAATAAATAATTGATTTGATACATTTTTGGAAGAATTGACTTTGAGACATTAAAAGATACTAAATAGGACTATAGGTTGTGTAATAACCCGAAACAGTATGTTTTTTTTGTTTTAATCGTCTATGTTTTTCTGAAATCCTATAGATTCAACAGATCTCCCTCGACCCTCAGTGTCCCAATAACCCTTTCTTCACTGTTTTGGGGATTCCTTTTTCATGGAACGATCCTTAGTTACCTCCTTCAATATGAAGAGATATGTCTTCAATATATGGTATGATCTAACCATGTTCTTGTTGGTTCCTCAATCTCTTTCAACCAATTTCTCATTTCCATGTGATGGTGCATTATCACAATGTTTGTAATAATTTTTTTGGTTGTCGGTTGGTGTGGTTGTGCTACTATATCCTCGGGAGGATGTAGTTTTTGTTCGAGAGGTGATCATGATCTGTTAAATTGATCAATTCTTGTTTGAAAAACGTCAACGAACTTTTATGTAATGGTGTTCAATGATTCTATATTTATTAATATGAAATCATAGATATAACATGATTTATCCAATTGTATCACAATGGAAGTTACATAATTTATACTTGTACCATATTAACGAATTTGTATCAATCATATAATGATGTTGAATCCCCATACCATTATAACAACATGCATATTGATTTTCCAGAGAGTGTGATATCTATTATTTGATTCATTTAGCATTTCATTCTTGACCAAAAATTTTATATAACCTATAACCATAATTAATAGAAAATTAATTGGATAAAAAATAATAGGGAAGATTTAATGAATCTGAATATTTATGTTGGATGTTTTAGATGATAAAATTGATGTATATATTCCTGTACAATGAAATTGTTAATAAAAACGAAGCATGTCAGGGCATGATGATAAATAATTAAAGTCATGTTAAATAATGGTTTAATTTTTTTATATCTAATTAAAGCTTGTTGTTTATGTTTCTATTAGTTGGATCATGTTAATAATGGATCGGTAAATTCATGATGGAATAAGATATAATTATGTTATATAAGATAATTCTTTTCTTGGGCTAGACTTTCCCACATTCTTGTAAACTACAAGTTCCTTACTCATTGGGTCAATGAGACCTCATTATGGGTATAGGATGAATATCTTTGTTTTGGGGAAAGGGGTCAGTTATATTTTATGGTTACTACTTTTGTTTTTCTCTTTATTATAAGAACTTCTGGGTATAGGAGCTATTTGGGATTTATGGTCACTGTCGTCTTTAATTTATTTTGGTACTTACTTTTTTTTTAATTTATATTGTAATACTTCTTGAAAGACATTAGGTTCATATTCATGGGATTAATTTATATTATATTTCTACTAGGTGATGATTGTTGTCTATATAATATATATCTTCTACTTATGTTTCTCTAATAGGATAATTCCTTTCATCTTCATGTTTATTATACCTTAGATGCTAGTCTCCAACCCATGGTCTGTTGCAGGTGAGACTCAGGGGTCTCACAATCTCTCTTCTCCAAATGCTGGCCAAGGATGTGTACACTTTGTGGGGATGTGACATTGATAGAGTGTTTTCAGAGGTCTAGTAGAAGGATACTATGAAGTCGAGATTGGGAATAGGTGAGGTTTCATGGGTTGGTTGTGTAACTGTGTCAGATAAGATTAGAAAGTGTTGTAAACACATGAGACCGGATGAGACACATGTATTTCAATCCCCTTGTGATCTGCATCACATAGCATTAATCTTACGATGGACAGTAAATGAAGCGATACTAGTTTTTGGGTAGAGACCTAGGAAAGGATATTGCATCATTCATCTTCGTGCCATTTTTTTGAATGGGTAGACTATATGATATTTCAACAATAAAATTAAAAGAACAAATTAATTAATTAATATTTATGTCTTCTGTATTATAGGTTATGAAGATCTAAATGTTTTAATATTCTAGGTGTTTCTCCGAGCCGAAATCCTCATCAGGTGCACACAAAATATATTCAATATGTTGTTATTAAGGATCATTGTAGAGTATAAGTTGGTGACAATAACACATAAAGGACAAAACTGCAAGAGAATATGTACTAGAGTCTATAGAAGTACAATAGATCTATTTCAGATGTAGTCAAAGAAGATTTTATCGATGTGGTTGAGAAAAACTTTAGTTCGATTCATTCTCAGAAAGAGAAATGGGTATAATTGGTTGTGATTATGTTCTTCTGAGTGGTGAGGTAGTGGCTGTTAATGTTTCTCGGAGCTCACGAGGAGGTGGAAGTCTCATGGTAGGAGTTCTGAGTCCAATTCAGAGAAAAGTATATTTCTTTTATCTCGATGGAATCTAGTCACTAGTATATACTTACCATTCGGTAGCGAAGCTCTAGGTTGAGATTTTTATATATCTCTTTCATGAAACTTTTATGATATGATCTATATTTATTTCCATGTGAGGCACCTAGGGTGTGTAATTTAAAGGATGTTTTGAATCCATAGGTCCAGAGCCAGGTCACCCCATTTATGTTGAAGACATATCTTGAGGTTACAACAAGAGAAGTTGTCATCGAGAAAACATTGGAAATAACACAATCTTTGTTAGATCAGATCCATCATGATTCATCACAAAGTAGAGTTGTGGTCTGGGGTTCCCGGTTTTCCTAGAAGAGGAGATTCTTTTTTGATAGGGGTAGGTTCCATCCATCAATGTCTCATCTCTCTCAGGGAAGTGGCTCTGAGGCATATGATAAGGGATCATGATCTTTTTTTCTTATAGAGATAAAGGTCATTAGTGTTGTGTGTGACCAAGCATTTTTAGGAGTTATCATATTCCAGGAGTTCCACTCTAGGTTCCCCCATTGAGGTAGTCCCATACAAGCTAGAATATGTTGGATGAACTAGTTTTTGAACAATAAAATGTATATGGGGTAGGTAGAGGACAACCATTGTATACTCCCAATCCATAAAGAGTAGAGTTATACTATGTATGTGGACATAATTATTATCATATAGTCTATGGTGAAGGTCGCGGTCAGCTTCATGTGTTAGAACTGCTAATGACACATAATCCAAAAAGAGTTCAAGGTACCCTTTTAATGTTATTTAATTTTGGTAATTCCATGATTTATTTATGAGTTACACACTCCTTCAAATCAAATTCCATTTTCCATGAATTGGGACTTAAGATAGAGAGGCATCATTTCCCTTGGTGTTGACTACCCACTTTGGATTTCAAGATGATTTGTTTGAAGTATGTTGGGGATGTGATCTAGTTTCATGGAAGCATCACTCTTGGATAGATTACATATGTTTTCAATATAACAATATGATTTCACCCTCATCACGGATTGGTTGTATTTATTGGACACTATCATGGATTTTATCTGCTAGAAGTCTGTGCTCTTTGGTGCTGATAGAGAGCCACTACTATTTGTATGTGAGCAAGGCCCATCGATGGGTTAAAGTCAGGTTCCATCTATGTAATTTTCAATGAATGAGTTGACACTGATTTTGTTGGAGGTTAAACTTTTTTTGTTCCCCAAGGTCATAGAATAATACCATGATGTCCATCCAGAAGTGGTTATAGCCTTACCCCCTATATAAGAGATCAATTTCAGGATCCAACTATAGTGAGGAGTGTCTCCTATCGCTTTGTCTCCATATAGGAAAGAACCTTATATGCTATGAGATTTTCTTATATAGAGTGATGGTCTATTGTAGTGTGGTTTTGTTCAGCTGAGTGTGTCACCGTGGGGTTCCCTAGGGTTTTTCCATGATGTAGACTAACATTTGTTTTCAGTTGTGTATCGATTATCATTTCTTCAACAATGTGACAGTGATGAACTGATATCCTCTTCTTTGGGTTAATAATTTATTTGATCAACTGAAGAGTCAATGTTTGTTCATGATGATCTATTATGTGTTAGTATATCATCAGATTCATGTAAATGATGATGATATTATGAATACATATTTATGTTGTCTTCAGGGGAATTATGATTCTGTTTTCATGATATTAGGTGTGATGAATTCTTAATATGTGATCATCAGTTAATGAACATTTTTTTCTGTGAGTTCCTCAATAATTTGTGATGGTTTTCATCAATGAAATAAGAGTATACTCCACATATAAGGTGGAGCATGTAGAGAATCTGTGTTCCATTTTCGGAGTTCTCCGTTGTGGAATGTTTTTTGTGAATTTTTCAAAGTGTTAGTTCAAGGATCGATAGGTCTGTTTCATGGAAAAAGTTTTATATGTGAATGGAGTAGCTATGGGTCCATAAAATATAGAAGTAGTTTTGTATTGGTAATCCCCCAATATAGTGGTAGATGAGAATATTTTCCATGATCTCATAGGCCATTATAGGATGTTAACATCTAATTTTTCTCATGTTGTGACTCCTATAATATTTTTTACTATAATGGATTAGATGTTTGTAAGACTAATCATTGTTCAGAAGCTTTTGAGTATATGAAGGAGAAGATAGTTAGATCTCCAGTTAATTTTCTATAAATAGAGAGAGTTCAGTTTGAGGTTTTGTGTGACACTTCTAGTCTTTCATTGGGAGGTGTTATTTTTTATTAAATAATATCTATTTTTATAGGTCTATGTAGTTGCATGTAACTGAATGTAACTATTCCACACATTATCTCCTTGGATAGTTTTGTTTTCACTCAATTTTTGGATACCTTACCTCATTAGAGAGTTATTTTTTGTCATCACTGATCATAAGAACCATATGTGTGTTTTCTCCCCATGAGACCAAAACATGCGCCATCATCAGTTGATTCGTTTTTTATGGGATTAATACTTCGAGATGTTATATACACATGGGAAACATAATATTGTGTCGGATGCATTGATCATGAAGTTGTGCAATGATGTAGTGTGGCAAAATAGGTATTCATGGAGAATGATGGAATAAAATTCATCATTACATCTATAAATGGGAGAATACTATGGTATAGTTTTTCTTTTTTAGATTATGCTGAAGTCATCTATGGTGTAGAAGGTGGATGAATCAAAGTTGTAGGATCTTTGGTAGGAGGCCTAGAGAGAACTAGTTTCCTTTGGCGAGGCCCCTGATGATTGGTTTGAGGATGAACAATATTGAGTGTTGTTGCAGGGAAGGCTTCTCATTCATTTGATGGTCTTTAATATGGTTCTCATAGTGTTCCATATTTCAACCATTGTGGTACATAATGGTGTGACAACAATGTACGAGGCCTTAAGTGGTCATTTTTGGTTTCCTAGTTAGAAAAATTTAGTTATAGAGTTTGTATCGGGATCTTTGGTTTACCAGAAGGTGAAGGATGAAAACTGTGTTCTGGGTGGTTTTATCCAACCATTATATGTTCCCTTGTAGAAGATAGAATAAATCATGATGGACATTGTTAAAAATATTACTAAATATAAGAGAGGCAATAACTATATATTCTGGTAGTGGATCCTTTAATTAAATCATCCCAAATATAGATATCATGGAGTCATGCTTCGTGGGGGGTTCTCTCAAGATATAATATGTGGGATGTGGTATGGATCCTTAGAATCATGGGGATGATCATTTATGATTAAGGTCCTCATTATACCTCCTAGGTACAGAGTGGTCTCCAGTATGCATTTTTCATCTTGATATTTCTTAAAACTGCTTTACAACCACAGATAGATGGTCAGATAGTTTGGACCATCTATACACTTGAAGATATGTTCACTCTTGTGTCTAGGATTTTAGAGGTTCGTGGATGAGGATCCAACCCTTGGTAGTGTTCACTTAAAACATTATTTTTCACTCCACCGTTAACATGGCCCCATTTTAGGCCTTGCATAGAAAAACATTCCTTTCACCATTCTGTAAGACAAGTGTTGGAGACTCATGAATTATTGAACTATAGTGGGTACATAATAAAACATAGAAGTATTAGTTGATTCAATAGAGGATGAAAGAATAACATGATTTCCATAATTCAGATGTCGGTCATAGGAGGAGACATATGGAGGTTGTATTTGGAGATCACATGTTTCTAAATGTCGATACCTATGATGGGGTGAAATAGTTTGGTTGTGGGATTAAGAACCCTCCTTGGATACTTGGTCCTTTCTAATTATTGTCTTGTGTTGGAGCTATAGAGTATTAGGTAACAATTATCCCAATGATGAGCCAGATAGAATATTTTTTTTACGATTCACAGCTTGGTCGTTATCTTCATGATGAGTCTCTTCAACGATTTAGTGGAGGTCGATTTAGAAAATTATGTAACCTTTGAGGACCAACCAATTTATATTAAGGGCATCTAGTAGAAGATGATACATAGGCATGTTATCCCATTTTTTTATGTCATGTGGTGGAATGATTTACTGGTAGAGAGTACCTAGGAATGGGAGTTGCAGATACATGCTCAGTAGCCTAATCTATTTGATTATTAGCTCTTCTCTTATATCTCTATATATTTCATGGTTGTAGACCCTCTCTATTTATGAGATGGATTTATCTTATCTCATTTTTTGATTTCTCTATTTTGAGAGGTATCCCCCACTAGATAGTTTTTAGGATATTGTAATTGTTTTTATTTGTTATTTCACTTATTCACCTAGTTAGGTGGTGAGCTCCAATAGTGGAAAAAGTATTGAGAGGTATCTTGCTGGGTGGTTGTTCATATAAACTCATTCTTTTTCCACTATGGTTATTTTTGGATTCTCAAATAAATGATTTTTTGTATAGGTATTTATTGTAAGGGCTCAGATCCTCGTGGATCGACCCATTTCATGTTTGTCAATTTCAACATTCTTGGGGGAGGCTTAGAAGAAGTACAAAGTATTTCTATTAAATAAAAAATTGAGTGGGGATTACACATAGTGTATCTATATTATACGATGTGAAATCCAATCTCATGGCTTGTCTTAGAATGAATCATAATGTGAATTCTTTTACACATTATGAAAGAGGGATTCAAGGTGTAAAATACATTGGGGTCTGAAAAATAAAATAAAGAGTTAATTCTATTCATTTTTCGTTGGGAGTAACCCCAAAGAATTACATGACTTGAAAGGGGATTACAAATTTTTTTCATTCCCTAACGCTGTATGTTTTATGTTTTTTCCAGCAACATGAATTTTTTTCAAAATGAATGGGATTAGAAGATCTCCCTCAACCCAAGACAACCCAATGACCCCCTCTTCAGCATTTTGTGGATTCCCTCATCTGGGAACGATCAATATCTCTCTCTTTTAATATATTGTGATCTATCATTGATATATGGTATGATAAACCTTCATTATGGTAGTTTTTTTGTTCACATTCATTATGTATCTCATATCCATGTGATGGTGTGTGACCTATAAGTATCTAATGGAGTTTCATTTGGTGCTGGTTTGTTCAGTTTTGCTCATATGTACTCATGTTGATGCAGTTATTGTGGGAGAGGTGATCTTGATTTGTTGCATTAATCCATTCCCATGAGAATAAAATCAATGACTGTTTGAGGTAGAATATATGATGATTCTATATTTATTTATGTTCATGAGTATAGTTAGCATGATTTATCAAATTATATAATAATTAAAATTACATAATAAATACTTGAACATAAATAAATAATTGTTATTGATCACATGGTGTTGTGATTTATCTATACCAAGATAATAGTTTTCCTATTGATTTTTAGATAGTGTGATACCTATTTTTTCATGAAATTGGATGTCATTATTGATTAAAATTGTAAAAGAATATAAATATGTAATTAATTGAAAAATAAAAATCTAAAAGATAAAGAGGCATTTTTGAAGAATCCGATAGTTTTTGATTCAATTTGATGGTGATAAAGTTGATGCATATAGGCACTTATAACCGAATTTGTTATTGAATGTGAAGCATGTTGATTATTTTTGATAAGGGATTAATGGAATGTGAAATTAATTTTGGCAAAGTTTATTATAGATTTTTATCTAGGATGCATATTGTTAGATGATTGAATAATGAAATAGTTTATTCAAGAAGTAATAAGAATTGGTATTGTGATAAAAGATAATATCATTGTAGGTTTTGAGATTTCTTCTTTCTTGTAAATGCCACATGACTTATGCTTTGTAGTTGTGATAGATCACTATGTGTGAATGATGAATGCCTAAATATTGGCCCAATAGCCCATTTCTATGTTGTTCCTTCTAATTGTAATATGATCTGGATAAAATAATTTTTATATATGGGGTGAGGAGGCCCAGATGTGAGGTGGCCCAAGAGGGTTGTTGTAGTACATGAGTCAGGGAGGCCCAATTGTTCTAGTGGTTGTACACACATAGAGTGGCGAGCCGCATAAGTGTATGCATGTTTGTGTCGGGTAGGAAATCATTGATTATAGAACATGTTTATGATGGGATTACCCATTGGTATGATATTTCGATTCATATTGAGTATATTTTTGTTTATCGTCATTACATTACCCATTTATTTAGAGAGATTTTGTTACCCTCCTCCCAACAGAGGAGAAGACACGTGGGGTGTTCCATGCGCTTTTTGTGTTTATAAGCTCAAGGATTTAAGGGTCTATACTCCTATAATAAGTGGAAATGACTTGATGGATAACTCATCTACATAACATATTGAGCCCCATATTGTTGGAATCATAGAATTTTTTCATTGAATACCATGAAATATGAAAAGTTTTAATTATATTAATAATTGAATGGAATATGGTTTAATACATGGGGATAGAGTTTCCATGGATGCAATGCGGAGGTTGTGATTCTAAGAAGCCCTGGATTATGCTGGTTATTCCAGGTGTTAATGGATCTTAGTTAGAATATTAAGGGAATTTTATGTGGAATTGATAATTGTTAAAGAATTAATTAATATAAAGTGAAACTAATAATAAGTGACATGTAACATTATATATCTCTTTATGTTTTTTTTATCTTATAGGACATATAATCTTATTAGTAATAGCCATGACTCTGAGATATGTTATATGTAGATGAGTTAATGACTATGTTATTTTCAGAATTTGGATGTGAGATATATTATATCATGTACATTTTATGTTATTATATTCTACTAATCCATATCCATTTGGGAGTTTGACACACACTAGATTCTGAGCCCTGGGGGTGTTTTTCCCAACATTTTTGTGGGAGGAAGGATGGATAACAACCACCTATAGCCCCTCTAAATTCTATTGGTAGTTACTATTGATGGTATGAATGATGGTTAGGTTTTTCTATATATGTGTAGAGGGATGTAATGTCTTGTGGTTATTCCCACACATATATTCCAGATATTGTATCCAATGGACTATTATAGCTATGATATGTATAACCTGTGATGGCTTGAGGTTCCTTACTCGGTGTATGGGTTTTGTTGGCTTGAGTTATAATACATGACGTATGATACATTGTATATGAGTTGTGGTGGATCTCAAAAACTACCTAGTTACTTTTAGTTATGTGAACATTGTTGTTTTCTTTCACAAGGTTCATGATGTGGTGTTTCTCCATGGTTTCTTCGGGCTAGGCTTTTTGAGACCTTTGCTCAGGATGTGTGACATTGGGAAAAAATGGGATACTTGTGTGGAAGTTGTAGTGGGTTACACTTGACAATATTTATTATATTATATGAAATTATATAAAATACGTGGTTAGAGTATCCATTGTAAGGATAGAATAATTGTATACCTATATGGTTTCTTAGTTAGTTTCACTTATTTTCATTGTGCTTTAGCATGATTTCATTACTTTTTTAAGAGATGTTCTAGGAAGGATCTTTCTAAGTATACAATAATAATCACCCTATGTATATACAATCTATTTTTATGGTTATTAAAAGTAGGTTTGTGATTTGGATGTTCACTCATATCTGGTGGGTTTCATGTGTTATTCGAGGTTCATGGTAACTATCATCATTAATTTCATTTGGTACATTTAGTTTTTACTTTTAGTTGTATTTGTTCTTGAATAACATTTCATTAATGTACTCGTGTTTCATTCACATTCAAGTTTTACAAGGAGTTTTTTGGTTTCTATCGTAACTCTATGTCCTATATGTGTTTCTTTAATATGATAATTCCTCCCATATAGCTGTTTATTATACACTCGGTTCTATTTCCCGTCTTAGGGCCTACTTGAGGCTAATCATGGGGGGTCAATATCTCTCTTCTCCCATTGATAATCCAAGAGGGGTACACACTGTGGGGTGGGATTATGACATAGATTGGATATGAAAATTACCATAAATTAAATAATAATAATCCTATAATGCATTCATGGGTTGTATATACACCACACAAAAAAAAAGAATTGTGAACATGGCTTGTATGTCACATATTTTAATAGTGATATGAAATTATCTTACATTGGGTATTGACACACTTTGTACTCATTTGAACCTCTCATATAAAAAAATTAATTTTTTTTAAAAATACAACAGAACAATAATCTTATATGTAATACCATATATTGTTTTATTATGTCTGTATATTTTTGTCTTGTTAAAATTTCCCTTTTACCGTTAAACAATAATTAATATTCATTTTTTTGTTCGTATGTGTCATAATTTGATATTTATTCGGTTCTATTACTTATATCATGATTTATATAATGTAATATAGTATATAAATATAAATTATATTCTATATATGTTTAGAATAAAAATCTATAGAATACAGAATAATGAAATTGAATATACTGTTTATGGAGATAGTAGGCTATATATATGCAGAAACGACTTTTTCAATTAATTTTCTTATTGAAAGAAAGGAGGTAAATGAAATATATATGTATATATACCATTAATACAATAGAATGATTATTTCATATATATCATATATGTTTATCAATCCAGTCCTTAATACATTACATGTAGTGTGTGAACGAATCAAATCACTTTGAGTGGGCGGTAGTTTGCACATCATCAAATGAAATTATCATATTTACACCAAATGGAACTTATAAATATATATGTGGTAAATGATTAAGGAATAATAAATTTATAATAATTGTAATATATAACATGTTTAATATAAAATTACATCAAAATATTTACCATGATAGGTTGTAATGAAAAAATGAACAATCATCGTTATGTGAGCCGGTAGTTCTCCATAAACATAATAAATATGTTGGCTAACCATTAGATGGTTTTTTTTTGAATTAGATTCTTGGAAACGTTACACTTAAAAATCATTATATTGAGGGTACTAGTGTTTTTGTATAATTGTGGACTAATATGGATTTATCTCATGTAGAAATAAAATAATATAATGGGTCTTGATGTAGGGTGTTACCTACTAATTGGGTAGCTCCTTCTGGTTTGAACGAACGAGTTTACTTGAAAGGATTTTTTGTAAATGTTTAAGTATTCAGGGTGATGTGGGGATGTTTTGTAACAATTTTTTAGGACCCTGGATGTGACAATGTGTCTCCATAGGTGATAAGATGTTGGAGTAGATGATTCTGTTTTATAGCTGGGGAGGAGTGGCGCACTTAAAAATTTCGGGAAAAGGAATTCCATAAACATTTTTTACATGATGAGTGGATCAAATAATTGACAACATTTGAGATAGGGGATGATAGAATATAAATAATTCTTTTCAATGGCCCTAGGGAATTTTTCTTTGTGGTTTTGTGTCTCAAATTTATGGTTTAGTACTATTTAAGTGAATTTTTTTATAAATTTATTAATTTAATTTAATTTCATTCACTAATATCTCTTAGTAAAAATTTATTTTGACCTAATTATAAATTATAAATTATTATAATACAAAATATGGAATCCATTTTTCAATATTCTATTAGCAGATGTGGTAGAATTTAATTTTAATTTAATATCATAAACAAGAGGACACAACAATGTTTTAAAAAAATGATCAGTATTTTTCTCTAACGTTATATACAATTTCAACGTAAATATTTTTGTAATAACCAAAATTTTATTAATTGATAAATAAATTATCTAACTAAAAATTAAACAAAATTAAAAAAAAATTAACCTGATAAATAAATTAGACAAAAAATATGTTTTGAATTAAAATATACTACTTTTATATACTCATTAAAAGATGAAACCTTACATGAAAAGTCCAAAAATTTATCCAAATCTAATATTTATTTTTTTCTAAAAATATAAAGTTTATTATTAAATGTTATATATATAAATTTTTAAAAATTGTATTTAAAATGTGATATCCGTAAAAGTTGGTAAAATAAAATTATAAAAAATATAGGTTTTTATTCATTAATATTTTCATGTTCTTATCTTATTTATTTGGAAAATATCGGGATTAATTTAAAAAATTTATCGAATATTTTACAAATATAGAACATTAATTTCACTAACTAATGTTAATTATTTATATTTTAAATGATAAAATAGCTCTAGTACTAGAAAAATATTAATATTTTCCATTATATTCAATCCGTTTTCATATTTATTTTTAATTAATTGGTATCCTATGAATTCATTTTATATTTTTGAAAAAGAATGTTTTTTCAGTACATATATAATATTCATTACCAGTAATATAATTTCTAGGTTATATATTATCATATTAAATTATAATATTTTAATAATATAATATTTTTCGTTAAACCCTGGTCATGCTTGTTGCGCAAGCCATCATGGAAAGAAATTATTTTATTTAACATAATATAACATTAGAGTTTCATGTAGAGTATGATAAAAATTATGTAATCTTTATTGCATGATTATCTTGATATTTTATATAATGTAAGATAAACATAGTTTTATATTATACAATAAACTATATTTGTAGTTGCGTGAAATTAAAAACATCAAAAAGATAAAACTAATTCAAAAATAATTGTTTCATAAATTCTGGGTGTGTTAAATTTTACCAACCCCAAAATTAATTTATAACTCTAAATTTATATGGGTTATCAAAGGTTTAATACTTGAATGATTCATTCATAGAAACACACATCATAAAAATGAGTACTAAACCATCCCTTAAAAATTGAATGTTAGAACAATCATGGTTAATAAATTTATCATATAACTTTGATTCCACATAGGATGACATAGTTTGTGAGTGCCGATTGTATATGAATGAAAATCATTAATATTTATATGGATTTATTATTGTCAAAAATAAAGAACAATTAAATCATTAAGTAAAAGTTGAGGGCCTAAATGACATTAATTTATTATTATTTAAAAGGAAATCAATTTTAAAAAAAATAACACATTAGGATAATTTTTTAAGAAAATTATCTTATATTTTAGAAATTATATAATTGGACAACAATATAAAGAAATTTTCATAAACGATATATTTATATAAACAGAATTTCATTATTCTGATTTGATATTATAAATTTCTAATTAATACATTACTTCAAAAAACAGATATCCAGAAATTAACATTGATATATCATGTAATAAAATACAAATTTAATAGATCTTATGGGCCATTAATGAATGAATAGTGTTACTATTTTCTTATCATTATTATTCAATATCAATATGGTTAATACATAAAATGGTAAAAATAAAAAATAATTATACTGATTCATTATTAATATTTATTAAAAAAAACTTATTACACATTAACCAGGGCATCACGTTGAAATATCAGTAGGAATGAAACCCATATCATCCTTTGGTCATGGGTTCAATAACCTTGTACTTTCCAATCATGATTGGATGACAACTGACATAAATTATTCCCTTTTCGAAAAAAACACTAATATAATTCCCAATATAAGTAATTATACTTCCTTGAAATAACTGTTATTACTATATATCCTTTAAAACAAGTATTTTTATACAAACTATGATTATAAATACTTCTTCTAATGTTTAGAATAAATATTTCATGGATGGTTTACCATATGACCCTTATGAATGAAAAAAAAAAAATCATAAATAATGTCACAATATTATACTAACATTGACCCGTCATTTATCTCAATGTACCACATGGTTTTAAAATTCCATCCATGTGAGTAACCTCATTATTTTTACTCTTAAATCATGTAATGTCCTAAATAACAATAAATGTATGTTATAATCACATCCAAATGGAAAAAAGTCCATATAAATTGATTTTGGAGGATTATGGGTGAGTTGAGATCATATAATAATATTATAATCTTTCGGACATTTATGTTTCACCATTAATGTATTTTTTACATTAATTACTCAGTTTTCCCTTTATTAATGTAACAAAATATACTAGGTTAACAATTGACTCTTATAAAAAAAATTGGCGTTGGACTATTTAAAAACATTGTCCCCAATGATTCCATATATGGAATCCAGTTTTTAAAATTATAAATTTGAAGTGAAATAATTTAATTTAGAATTTAATTGAAAAAAACAAAATGAATAAATTTAATCATAAAAATTTTATTATTACATATAAAAATTTTTTATACAAAAATAAAAAATAAAATTAATTTAAAAACCATTATTATATCATTATAAAACAAAAAATCTTAAAAATTATTTTAAAACTATTCTATTTTATAAAATTTCTTTTCGATTAAATTAAATGAAGAAAATTGTTTTCAATAAAAATCCATAATTATCATTATTCATTAAAAATTTATCTTCTCAGAATATTTTTAATTTTATCTTGACATAATTCTAACATGAATTATTGAAAATTGAATTTATTTTTTAAAAATAAAATTTCAATAATTTGAAAATCATGACTTTTAACAATACCATATAATTCCTGAAAACCCAATTTGTTAGAAATATTGTTTTTTACTTTTCTGAATGAAAATTTGATTAATATTTATATATAGAATTAAAAAATATAATATCTAATGAATGAATATTTATTATATATTAAAATTATATATTTTATCATTACCTAAGATGTTAAATCAAAATCATTATCATTATATAAGTGTATTGTTGTGGATCCACATTTGGATTAAAACCATAACCCTATGAATAAACAAGTTGAGTTTTAAATATTTATTAGATTGACCTTATAATATGACATAATCCTTGGTAATAACAAGATTCATGGATAATTTTAATTATATCATGGGACTTATTCCTAGAAAATTTGGCATAGGATGAAGTAGTTATGGTTGAATTGTTCTCATCTATGGACTCTACTAGAAATTTCATGTTTATTTTAATACATTATCCTTTACATGAATTTTAACCATTTTATAGAGAATGATTAGAAATAATTGATTAATATTGGTGGTGGAAAAAGTAGTTTTACTCACACATATTTCACGCTAGTTATTTTTACCCAAGATAAATTCATGGATGCATGTAGGTACGTGGGAATTCACAGATATGTGTATGGTAGATTATTATATACCAGAAATGATTATAAGATTAAATGATATTTCTTCGGCTCGTGAATCTATTCATGGTTCATTTAGGAAATTTTATTTTATATTATATTTAATATAATCTAGTATGAATTCCACCTATTTAATATTAGCAGCATTTATTATAGCTTCAAGAATCCAAATTTTTTATATTTTAATGAAAATTACATTCTATTAGTATTCATCTAGATGAATCACATGACCATATTTTATCATTTTAATTATTCCACTATTGTAATAAATTTCATTCATTATTTTATTTTTCATCTTACACTATGTTACCCTTTGATTATAGTCTCCCAATTATACCATTGAATTCCCATGATGATGGTCAGTATTCTCTACAATATAAATAGGTTCACATGAGACCATTTAGCCAACCAGTTCCGGTGATGTATGAGTGAACGAGGTCCATGAAATCACATAATGTACCACAATATGAATTATCTATAATTTGAAAAAATTATATGGTTACCTCATATGTAATATTTATATATATAATGTTTAAGGGTTTTATATACATAATCAAAATGATATAACTGATCAATTTATGGCTAAGGGGTGATATATATGAGATAAATATTACACCATATATTATGTCAGTATTATCAATCAACTGAGAGCTTATATTTTACCTATATCAAATGAAATAAAAATATTATGACATTAATGCAAGGGATATGTACACCTTAAATGATAATCACGAATGGTTATTATTGGTCTAAAAAATAGGAATTGATATTATATAGAATCTCTATCCATTTTATCCTAGAGAAAGTGTTTTATTTGTTACATATTCTTATCATATAAGTAATCACATACATAAGAACCCAATATTTTTTTTCTTGTTATAATAAATTTACATATGAATCTAATATTATATTTTAATACATTAAAAAGATTATTAATTTTTTCACAATAACATTATTCCCACTAATATATTCTTTTTTTTCAATCATAAAACACTTCATGGATTCATATGTAAATAAATAATATATATATATATATATAATCCACATAAATTGTTACATACACCAAATTATATCATTAATCAACATGAATAATATACATGGTTAGTTAAATATCCCATCTCAAATGACTTGTAATTAATAGACTATGAAGGATGTGCATCCAAGGATATTATAAATTCAGAAATAACATGGATAATAATAAAAAATGGAAATTAAAAAAATCACATATAATCAATAACTTTATAATCATAACTAGATAATGCATAATAAATATGAAACAGTAAATAACAAAAAATGAATTTCATTTAACCTAAAATTGAGAATGAAATACAAACAGATATAACGATATAGAATTAATTTCAAAGATATTAAATATAATTTTCTTAAATTATGTTTTTACATAATTATTGGATGTCATGAACCATGTAATGTGATCTTTTTATTGTCAATACAATTAACATGACAGTATAAAACTAGTGGGTAAAAAATCAAATGGTTTTAAAAACTAATATTATGATATCTTACAGATTCCCCTCATGATACATCAACTAATTTGAATCTATTAAATAAATAATCCCAACTAATTTATACTTGTTTAAATAATTCCTTATATATATGAAATAATCAATTAAATTCATGAACAACATGACTTATTGTTAAATATATATATATATATATATATTAAAGAATGAATATGTATTGACAATATTTCCTGATTCATTCAAATAACATTTAATGTAAAATATTTTATATATAAATGAGATATGTTTTATGAAATAAAAATATATATTATAAAAAATAGATTTATTTCTATTAAATTTAATTTAAAATAATCAGAAGACGGTGAATATTTAATATGAATCATAATGATTACAAAAATAAATCAATAAAGTCATTGTCAATTCTATCCTTAGTAGAAGTGATCATAAAAAATAAGGGAATAATAAGGATTTTTTAAATAAAAATTAACCCCATTTTATTAATAAAAAAATGTAGTTGTTGCCTATGAATATAAAAATCATTAAAGGATCATTAAAAATTATTCAGTATTTTTTTTTTATTTTATAAATATTATTATAAAAATAATTTTTTATAATACATTTTGAAAATAATTTTCATTAAAAATATTCTTTGAAAAATAAATTGGATGGTTTAAAATACTTTATATTTGATGATATTTTTGAATTTCATTAATAACATACAAGTTAAAACAATGATTCATTTCTCTTCTTCATTAAAAGAAAAAAAGTATGTTTTTAGAAAAACATAACATTAATTTAAAGAAAAATATATAATTGTTTAATATCAGTTGACATTTATATTTTAATTATTTTTTAAAAGCATAGGATTATTTCTGAGATCATTTTTTGAAAATTATTTTTTGGAGAAAATAGATTTCCAAAAGTTGAGAGAAAAGAAGTGAGGTTTTCCTGATAAAATTTATTGAAAAAGTCTAATAAACATACTGTGAAAATTTTTATGATTAATATAAAATATAATTAAAAACTTAAGGATAATAAAATGTGTGTCTTTATTTAAAAATTTTCAATTAAATTCCTTGAATAAAAATTCATGAACAATGAAAATCGATTAGAATGAGATTGTGAAATAAACTGTTACCATGATCATAAAAATGAAGTGATAATTACTCTATTAATAGATAATGTGTATCAACTATAAATTAACATAATAAAAGTGTATATACAAGATAATATACCAAATTTTCATTCCCTAAATATTATTATAAAATCAAAGATGATGGAGAGTTGATATCAACCATGGAAAATAAATAGAGTTATTAAAATCATTACAACATGAAAAACATCTATATTATACCCTGATGGGTGAAATAATTAAAATATACACAATAAAATTATAGAAAATATAATGAGTTATTATAAAAACATATCCATATGTAAATAAATATAGAAAATAAATGAAATTTCTGAATAACATACAAAATCACCTCAATGAAAAAAAATTAAAACAGAATCCATTAACTCAAGCATCCATTTAGTTGAACATGATTACAACTCATACATATTGGTAGAAAACATGATATTAACTTATAACATAACCATATTATTATTTATGATATCATATATGATCTTTTTATAAAATATTATCCCCCTTTTGTTAATAAACATTCATTGATTTCCTTGTTTTGTGTGTGAATTTCCCTGATTTATCACTAATGTTTTCTTACTATGGGTCTGAGTATAGGGAATAATATATAATTTAATCACATCTGGAATAAGATTAATGATCTAATTATCAAATTTATTCATGAGTAATACTTAATTTTCAATCCTGAAAGTTATTTTTGAAAGCAAATTTATGTTACGATCATGTAGGCAGTAGGCTATATGTAATCATGAGAAAAGTTTACGTTTATTTAAATGATCATTACAAAATGGATAAAAGTAATAATTTCAGGAATCATCATATATATCATAGTACCCTTGACACCGAATATGATGTTGACTTATATTGAATGGTGTTCCCAATCTGCATGTGTTGATGACTAGAACCTTCCATTACACAATGAAATAGTTTGGAATAGTTTTTCCACATAAACCAATAGTTGAAAAAGATAAATGTCCATATGATCAAAATGGAAATCCATTGGGAGAAAAATATAGGAATTCAAACATGTATATTATTATTTCTAATAAGAATGTAACATATATTAAAATATAAAATAACTCAAGTCCTATCAGACACAACACTATAATCCAAATGGAGTAAATAAAAACAAACACATCCTTTGGGGACATTCCCCATGCTCTAACCCAAAAGATAGAAATGTGAAAATTCATGAAGGAAGTGGTACATTTTACTGTACAAGATGACATAGTTTTAACCATATATTCAAAAATAATATTCCATAATATTTAACAATGTATTTTTTTTATTTTATATAATTAATATATGGTAGTATAAGATCATATTTAAGATAAATAATTCTTTTAGTTTAAATTTATGTAAACATTTAAAAAAATGTATTTGTATAAAATTTTCAAAAAAATGTTTATTGAAATTTTCAAGGAACACGTAATGATGTTTCTAAAACAAAGGATTATATCAATACAATCACAAATGAGAAATATAGTCATATGTGATTATGTACACTAATTCTAGGTTATAGGATCCGAACACACATATATAGTGATAATGGCAGTTTGAACACATCGATTAAGAACTATCCAGATATGACAAATCAACATACCAATGACTGTAAGATCCTCTAACATGTTTATGTTAGTGTTATAATGTGGAAATACATTATTATTTAATTCCCATGCAATATTATTCTTCAAGAAAAACACACATACTAACAAGTCGTTCATGTCCTATAACAACAATAAATAACAGTAAAATTAATTCAATTCTATTCAAAATACAATGACACCAATTTCTATTATAATATTCCAATTTCTCTTCATAAACAAAAAAATGGGGTGTTAATCAATTCATTCATTATTACAGTATAAAAAGAATGGGTTCTTATAAAAAAATTAAATTCATTTTATAGTAATGAATTTCACAAATTATTTTCAATAAATATATGAAAACAACTAAAATAAAATCTTAATCACACCCCAATTCATTGTAATTTTTGTGGGTTCCCAAAAATACAAGGAAATCAATTTAGATTACCAATTCATGCTAAATTGGGTTTTTATATTTTAATTGAAATGATTTAAAAAATCAAGAAATTCATGGTAAAATTAACTGAATGATCATAAATAGAGCAACATACCTTTTTCATAGAAACACAATGCCTGAAATGGGAATCAACAAGAAGATGGAGGGAACTGAAGGTTTTGGAAATCATCCTATAATTATATTCAACAACAAATATTTTTGAATCATCAATACCAAGATGATATATCACAATCCATGAATCAGTAGAGAAAGAGACATACAAATAGGGAGACCACAAACATGGAGAGGCACACCGCAATCAGAAAAAAGATCAATCACTAAATAAAATAGTCCGAAAGTTTTGTATGGATCCAAAATCTCCTGGGGGTGTATTTAAATAGAGATCAAGGAAACCGGGACATTGGGAAAAAAATTCCACTAATTTAACTTTTTAAATTTGAATTTTTGTACTTTATGTGATGTGTAAATCATATTCACTTAGTTTAATTTTTTAATCCCTAAAATGTTGAAACAATATTTAAATTTTATTTAAAAATCTATTTTTATTTTATACACAATGTGTAAAATATACAAGACATGTATCCATTAATGTTACACACTAGTTTCTTGATATAAAATGGGGAATGATTACAAATTGTGTTACAACATTACATAGAATATAAACCCTCAAAAGACAGCAGAACCCAAAGGATTATAATGAAAAGTAAAAAAAATCTATAACTTAACCATTACAGGTATCCTCAAAAATCATTATTGGCTTATTTCCCAACAAATAAATAGGAATAATAAAAATCCATAATTGAAATGTAACTGAGAAAATGGTATCATAAATTTTCAAATATTTTAAGTTTTTCAAGTGATAATAATATATTATTTTTTGATATACTTATATATATATTATCAATGCGGTGTAGTGATGAAAATATAGTCACATTTCTTTATGAAGGTGATATTCCACATGTACATGAATGATGTTCTCATGTTTAAGTGAGTGAAATGGTAGAAACAAAACTAATATAATATCATTTAAAAAATTTATATATCATTAATTTAATAATTATTTCATTAATATCACATATACGAATTGAATTTTTCCTTATTAGCTTCTATGTGATGTGTTAGTGAAAAATGAATCACAACAATTTGCAAGACTGTAGTCATATACACACACAATGGACTTTATCGAATCACTAAAAAAATTTCTTTTAAAAGGTATATGTTATATAATTACTATATATGTATATTTATGTTATAAATATCATATATATGTATATATATATATTAACCATCATCATATAGAATTATTACTAGTATTAACCAAAACATGAATTCCATCATTTCATGATGTGGTTATCCACCATAGACATAATAGATAATTTAATTACACATATGATGCATGTGGGGATAGATGTATGTCACTACCATAACATAAAACATCTTAATATATGTAATAAATTATGATTATTATACAATTTTGTTTTAATAACAATTGAAGAAGGTGATGAATGAAACAATTTATGAAATTTATTGAATAATGATTCATATTATTTTTTGAAGCCTGGTTATGTTTTCACAAAAATCCATAAATGTCTTGATTAATCTCAAAACTAGGATCCCATGATGATATTAGGGACTTTGGGGAGTGATATTGGTAGTTATAGGATAAACCAAAATGGTTTTCTATTGTGACAACAGGAGGAGATGAGTGGACACTTATAAGTAAGGTGACTATCACATTAGTATATTATAAAAATTAAAAGGTTTATCCTCAATGATCAAATGAAAAAGGGTAAATTATGAATTATTATAAAAAATTAGACATGATAGTTTAGAAATATGTATATAAAATATAAATTAGTCTTGTATTATGTAATTTTAACCCTTGTCTATTTAGTTTAACCCCCAATAAATACATTATTATATTAACAATGATAATTAGTTCTTTTTATACTATTAATTATTGTAAAAAGTAGGTTGAATTTATTTGATAATATAAATTATAATTTTTTAAAATAAGGTTTCAATTATCTATTATTATTTTAATATAATTTAAATAATTAAATTTAAAATTAATATTGTATAATCGATGAGAAAGTAGATTTCCAAAGATAAATTGATCAAAAGTTTTCGATGGGATTAATTAAAAATTCTTATTTATATTGAAACAAATAATGTTAATTCGATTAATATATATATATATAATTGTACAATTATACATTAAAAAAAATTAATTAAAATTTATTCTTTTTAAATAAAATGTATAAAAATGAGGTTTTCAATTAAAATTCAATTTTATTAACTAGTCATAAAGAAATTAATAATTTTTCAAAAATACAAAATATTATACTATGAAAATTTTTATAATTTCATTTCAAAAATAAAGATAATTTTTTATAAATAAATTTTCAATAATTTGTTATGTTTTATTTTAATATATTTGTTCATGGGGAAACTAGTTTATCATTATAACAAAATAATTTTTTCCAGAAACCCTTCTCTTTACCATTAAGATGCATTTTATTTTATATCCAATAAGCACATAACAATAAATTTCATAAATTATTTTTAAAAATTAATACACAAAAATTAAATACAAATATTATAATATTATACAATGATATAGTTCGTTTTATCTTCGTCTTCCAAGTTTCAAATGATATCAACGATATTTTATTTATATATATATATATATATTGTTGGATGTTTAAGATCAGTCTATCCTTTCAAATATGCTATCAACAACTGTTTTATTATTTTAAAATAATGGGGTATTATAATTTACTCTCATTAGAGAAATTTATTTCATGAAAATTAATGATGATCTAAGTAATCAAAGGATTCATATTAAAAATTCTTTTTTTAAAACCTATATTATAAAAAGATTTAATAAAACATTCTCTCAGTAAGAGTGGCTTGTTGTAAATGTGGTATATGGTATAATCACATAACTATCATTCCATGTAAGAGAACATATGAGGAGAATGATAGCATGGATATAAAAGAAAATTCTACATCACAAGTATTAATGAATCCTTATATATTTCATTGATCAAAATAAAGTGGGTGACCTATAAAAGTATTATAACCACAAAACTAAACGACAATATGTGTGAATAAAACTAATTATATCACAATAATGATGATAATAGTGAAAAAAATCAGATAATTGTACTAGAGTTGATGAATTATTTTCCTGTCTATGAATACAATGATATATAATAACTCTATGTTAACTATTTTATATGGAGAATTTCTACCTTATATTATTCTTAGAACAATTTTCAATTCACAAATTATTAAAAGATATGAATATCCAAAAATGATTTTTTTATAACTAAGTCACTAAAAATCACTTTTAACAGATCGTGTAGTTCATAAAATAGTTACATATCTTCCTGTCTATCTCAAACTATTTTCCAAACCCAGTATTGTTATCAAAACATATCCAATTATATAAATTATTCATTACTTCACAAAAGTAAAACATCTATTTCTTTATTATTTTTATTTTTCAAAACATTTAACCGATAACAATGTCAGATTATTGAAAAAACACAAATCCCAGTAGTATGCACTGAACCCTTATCATCCTTTAGTCATGGGTTCATGCCCTAGATCCCTACAAGATATAAAGTGTTTTCACAAAGAATACATGTTTTATTATTTCTAAACTATATTAATCTAATTACTATAATGTTCCAAAAATTATATGATGGTCATCTATGATGTAAAATTAATCATTAAATAACCATTTTAATATTGTTTTAAATACAAATTTTCCCACATAGTTATGTATTATTTTTTGACTAATATTTCAATTTAATTGATGATCATATTATCCCTAATAATTATCAATACCTTTAAACATATAACTAAAAATTATAAAGGAATTATTCAGTGAAGAAATATTTCACTAAAATAAAAACTATACCTATATTTATCCCAAAATATCTTTAATCATGGTATAATCCCATCACATAAAATCTATAAAGAGGTTTTTATTATATTGATGCTGTAATAAATACTTAACTCATTATCCCATTATTGTATCCATAATTCTATGTTAATTAAGAGATAAATGATTCAAAAAAATTAAACTAATCCTTAAATGTTCATGAATTCTATATCAATATACCTTTAGTAAAAATTATTATATTATATAATTATAGATTCCAAATAAATACTTCGACCATTTTATTTCAATATAGGCATATCCATGGTCATGTTTTTATCCTATAGAATATTTTGATTGACTCAGATATTTCACCTGATTCCCACATTTATGAAAATAATATATTGATGGATATATGTGATGGGATTTATACATTTCCATCATAATCATTATTTATAATCATATATCTTTTTCATTATTAAATTAATCTAAAAAAATTATTCATTTTCCAATTCAATTATGATAATTTACTATGTGTCTATTTCTATATTTATGAATGGTTGGAAATCAATCCTTCTTCCTCCATTATCTATATCACTGAATCCTTTAGTGAAATTTGTCATATTCTTCTTTAGTGAGTCTGAGTGGTTTTTAATATATAGGGTTTTAGTTATATTTTAGGATAAATTATTTGATCAGAATCATGATATAATTTACTCTGATCATCATCTAATTTGTTTTGTCATTGAAACTAAATTATACTTCATGATCAATGTTAACAAGATTCATTTTGGATCCATTTATTAAAAAATAAAAAAACATATTGTGACCATTAATAACTATACTGAAAAACCCATGAAATCCATAACTGGTTGACTAAATCATGATATATTATTTTCAATAAATTATATATTAGGCTTTACATAGTTTAGTAATTTTTATCATCTATTAAAATCATTCATGATGGTTTTAAAGTAAAATCATAATAATCCTTGGACTATACCTCTGGACTATCAAAATCCATTCATAGTAAGGAACATTATCATGGACCAATAATGATTGGTAGAAGTCTAGTGTTCTCTTTTCAATGTTATTACCCATATGAACATATTTTTTTGATCCTTTTCTAATTTTAGTATCTTTAATCAGATATATTTACTCGAAAACCAACACATTATATCCCTAAAAAAATACGATTGTATTTTATACATCTCCTCAAATTACATCATATTTTTATGGTCCTTAATCATAGTTTTCCTTAATCTATTTGTCAAGGGTTGTACTAAGCATACACTGATACAATATATATTGAACCCTTCCCATGTAGACCAGAACTAGTGTCTATTTTAACACATTTATATAGAATACATGGAGTCATATCCTAAATGATCTCATTATATAGATGTCTTAGTAAACTGGCTAGACACATCAGTATTACATATCATTTAAATACATAAAATAAAACATAATCATTTTTTAAACTAACATCATTCCCACTAACATATCCTTTCATGTCAATCATTATAATTATCATGAATTCCAGGGAAAATAAACCAAGTTAGGGTAACCACAATTGATTATTATGGGTTACTTATAGTGGAATATTTCAAGAATAAATAATAATAATAATAATAATGGGAATGTATATAACTAGAAAAAATTCCACATAATCATTAAACTGAGAAGGATGTGCATGAATATATAAGATTAGTCCATAAATCTCATGTATAATAATTAATATGGAATGCTGAATAATTGAAAACAAATTCTATTTAAGTATAAAATATGACTGTAATAATTTGATATGGTATAATCAATATGAATGTAAAAAATAATTGAAACCACTAGCTAGTTAATCAATAACTGACAATAAAATTACTCAAATGGTTATATAATAGTTAAAATTCCATGTTTAATAAAAATAAATGAATTATCAATGAAGTAAATGCATAATTACTATATGTTAGGAACTCATGATAATGATAACCCTATCATCAAGACCCTTGAAAAATAGTGTAAATCTAATGGGTACAAAAACATCTAATACGAAAAACTGATTTAATGCTAGAATATTAAAATTCTTCAGGAGACTATAGATGAATCGAGGAGATATCAATAATGGGGCCACCCATGTCTTTATGTTCTAAGAATTCATCACCGATCGAATAATTGATTTAATTCATGAACAATATTCCTTAACATTATGTATCCTTATTAATGAATGGATATAAATTATAAATACTTCACAGGTCAGTCAAATAAATTTTAATGTAATAAACTATATTTTTAAATGATATATGGTTTATGAAATAAGAATACCCATGATGAATATTGTGGATATTTTTTAAATATTTAATTGAAAAAGATATCAGGAATGATAATTTTTCAAGGTAAAGTAATTTAATAAGAAAATTAATCATAAAAGTGAATTTAAAAAATTTTCATTTTCAAAATGATTAGAAATCATTCTATATGATGAGTAAGCATGGTATCCATGAAACATATATCCATTGTAGTAAGAATAAATGATTTTTTCTTTCGATTAATTGAAATAACATAAAAATGAATTGAAAAAAATATTTAGGAAAACATCAAATTTATTTCATCAATGACTTCTTAAAACTACATATTCAAAAAACATTATGAAAATAAATGTAATCGAAAATGATCATTGAAAATTTTAAAAGATTATTTAATAAAAATGAGTGGTCATTATTAATGAACAATCCCTTCATAACATATACATTTAAACAAATATTCCATTCACATTTCTGGTAAAAACATTTATTTTTTTAATGATACACAAATTCATTTAATATACTATTTTTAATGATAATAATTAGTATACTGACTTCAATAAATAATTTAGAAATGGATAAAAACAATTTTTTAAATCATTTATTTATTTGAAATAATATTTTTAACCAAAGAGATAAATATATATATTTTTTAATAAAAATATTTTATCAATAATTTTAGGTGAAAAATAGATGAAAAATAGTACTATTACATTAAAATATCATTATTAATGAGAGTAGATGATTTTTAAAAGGCATTAGTATGAAATAGACAGATAAATTCATTCAAATTGAATTCAAGAACAAATAATCTTTATTAGAATGATATTTTGAAATAACCACTTTCAATGATCATAAAATTGAAGATAAAATTTATCAATGAATCATGTATGTGTATCAAATTTAAAAGACATAAAATGGGGAATAATGAATAAAAGATAATAAAAATTAATGTCACATATAATCTTAGAATAACCTTGTTGATGAAGAATTAATATTACCTAATGAAAGTAAACTGAATTATAAAATTCCCTACCACTTCATAATATTTAAATAATATATCTACGTATGAATCAATTCAAACTTAATCTCAAAATAATAATATATATTAATTATGAATGATATTTTTGGACCATAGAACACCATTATTGGGTAGGGTGAATCTAGGTCAGAAATTTTACTTTTAAAGGGAACAATCTTATACCCATGTTGATAAGAACATATTAAGTCTTTATAATTGAATCATGATGTAATTAATCATTCAAATGTAGAGAGACAAACACATCAGTTTTACATGATTCAAAACTAAGAACTCATCAAAGGAGAATATAATTATTGTATTTCATTTGTATGTAAACCGATTATGCTTCATTAGTCATCGTGGAAAATATAAGATCACACACATTAACATTGTTTGAGGAACAATTCCATTACAAAAAAACTACTGATAAAAAAATACATCCCTAGACAATATTCCATCGACTCCCCCTTGCATGCCACCTTTCGTGAAGTCTTACATAGTTAAATTACATGAACGACACTCTAATATATTGGAATTGAATCTTTTTACCCTAACTAGTATAAGACTTTTCATGCACTAATGTCCTAAGTTGATGTGCATGAAAGAAATGTTAAATTTAACCAGATTTCCCCCATGATAGTTCATGAATCTCATCACCTTCCTATTATACACTTCATCATCAAAGCATAAATCCTTTCTAGAACAAAATACATTTGCAAAGAACATTTCCTTTTCAAAAATCATTGTCTTCTCAAGACAGCCAATATTCATGAAAAGAAAATAACTAAAAAGTATTCACATATATTGATAATTAACAAATATTTTCATTATTTTAATGCTCAACAATAATTCCTCCTTAAAAAATAAAAATAACATCATGAAATTTGAGTGAATCACATTTACACAAAAAATAAATATATGCAATATAACGTTATTGTGGCTATTTATTTATGGGCACAATAGTACATGAATATCCCACAATCCCTATATACTATTCAAAAACCCCTTCATTATATATCATTAAGCTCATCTATTTGAAAATATCTTTTGAAATATATTATGATCACAATTCTTCTCACAGAATTGATGATTTATTATCATTCCATCTCTTGACCTCGATTTTTGTTAAAGACAATACCATCTTATTGAAGATAAAATATGGAAACTACTATTCATCAAGAAACCTTTTAAATTAAATTTATCTGATAATTTTTAATCCTTGAGAAAATCCATCAAGGTATCATTCTATTTCTTACTGGTTTTCATCGCTATAATTTTAAAAACAGTTAGAAATGATGCAACCTTCTACATTTAATCCATCTTTTACTCTAATTTCAATTTCATTATAAAATCATAAATTATCCCAATAGGGATTAATAAATACTAAAAATAAGACAACTTTTATAGCCATGAATAGCCTTGTTTCCAGAATATATTCCTCATAAAATTAATAGTATATATTGTATATGAATTTAATTCATGTATATCATAAACTGATCCTTGATGAATGAATATTGAGATTAAATCTTTAACCATGAACATATATTAGTTTGAATTTGAATAAACTCTATTAATGAAATTTTTAAAATTTTATAAACTTATAAATGAATGATATTAAAAATATTAATTTTGTATATAAACATTTTAAAGATATTATCACACATTCATTAATTATTATTCATTGTTGTCATTATTTCAAGTGTTGATTTCCTTGTTTTCTCATTAGTGATTTTTAGAGAATGATAATATTCTTGTGAATGTTATATAGTTCTCCTATATTTAAAATATTACTAATAAATCATTTATATAATTTTTAAATAATTTATAGTATTATTTACAATAATTAGTGATGGTTTTGAGAAATTATAAATATTATGATCATGGAGATTATAGACCATACGCAATGAAGAGAAACATTTTTATTTTTCAATATATATTACTAAGAGGTGATAAATAATCATTTACCTATATATATTGACAATGATATTTTATTTATTTAGATATAAATATATATAATCCATGTGGGTTGTTGATGAAAATAGAGTCAAATCACTTCATGAAGCCAGTAGTCCTCAAATACCCAAATGATGTTGTCATCGTTAAGTTAGTGAAAAGGTTTGAAATAAGATAAAATATTATTATTTCGTAAATAAAAATTTTATATTATTTTCAAAATTAGTTCATTTATAACACATATTATCATTAATTTCATCATTATTACCTTAAATGTGTCACATTAATAATAAGGGAATCCCATAATTTCATGAGGTTACTGTTTAAGGGAAATACAAGAGGCATTACCATATCCCATACGGAATGGAATATAAAAACATCATATATGATATAATTTATCCATATGTATAATTATGTTTTAAAAATATTTTATATACATTATATCCATCATCATTCCCAAACATGGATGCTGGTAGTGGAAAAAGAAAGACATCGGTTCCCGAGATGGTAATTCACTGTACAAAATAATGATGATTTCAAAACCAATTAGTTGGAATTTTGTATGTTTCGAGGACCTAAAAATAAGAAAAAAAATATATTTTTATTTATTTTAATTATTTTATAATATAATCCTTCTTTACAAATAATTTAAGGATGTGGAAGAAATTAAACACTCTTCTTGACTAATGTTATCTTTTATTGAGGTATCCAACCTGGTTTTTCATAAATATCATTCCAAGTGAATATATACTATAATAATAATATTTTTAATATTATATGATGAAATTTTAGATGTTTTTTTGTCAGGTATTTTGAAATCTAGAAGTGGTTGATTGTGTGAAGAGGAGAGGATAACAGTGTCCTTTTATAATTGAAGCATGTGGAAATTATTTAAATTCAAAAATAAAAAATGTGTACTTAAGTGTTTCAAATGAAAAAAAGGAATACAATTAAGTATTTTTTTGGTTTATTATTTCCCCTAGGTAGCCAGATCTAGATCATATTGATCTGGAGCAGTTGTGGATGTTCCAGTGGGAGGAGATAGCATTTTTTCTTCACTATGTGCATCGATCTGTTTCAGATCAAGTGTTTCCATTCAATGGGATGAACGAAAAAGGTTAGTTTTGATGAATATATTACAGCAGTTATGGGGGGAGACATAGGTGGCTCTCAAGGCTTCATGATTTTTATTGGAAATCCAGATCATCGTTAGAATAGTTTGGTTATTCCTTGATGAGAGAGTGTGACAATGGATTTTCCTTCAGCAGTCGGGATGCTTTATGGGGGTCAAAGAGGATTCGTCTGTGGTATATGGGGTGCACGTGTCCCGATCTAGTCGAGTTCATTATGGAAGGTGGCATGTGCATCAGTTGGAGATCTAGAACTCAGATAGTGGCAGTGTGGATCGCTGGTCAGATAGCGACGCGATAGGGGAATCATGGTGCTGGGTTACGGTTTTGGAAATTTTGGTCATGTGAGTTGACAGACGATGGGTTGTGTAATTTTTGTTTTTACAATTAGGACGTTGAGGTACTTATTTTTTGTCCTATGACTGCTAGGCCTTCAATATATGTGGATTTTTTTCACTGATTAGTTTTCTTTGTAGTGGCTTTATTTCATTGGGATTTTGGTCATTGTATTGTTATGCCTATGTGCCTTTGGGTTTTTGGATTTCTTTTGGGTTCTCACATTTCCCACAAAAGGTGTTCATGTTCATTCCCTATTTTTTATAAATTTCATTTCCCACCAACATTCCTAATATATTTGTAAAAAAATATGTTGACAATAATAGATAATAAAAAAATTTATTCCAAATATTGAAACCATTTTTCAAATTTCATTTCAAATAAGTATGAAAGGAAATTTAAATTTATGCAGGAGATAAGATAAGAAATTGGGTTTCAAGTAGAAAAAGTTCAATAGTTGACAATGTTTTAGTAAAAAAATCAATTTTAAAATGATTATATCAAGAAAACATTGAATAATAGACATATTGTTGAAATAATTTACCATTAATAATAATTAAAAAATATAAACTGATTTTATAATCAATTTTAATGAAAATTAATTTATCAATCATAAATCATTATTTATCATTTTTCCTAAAAAGAGAAAATATTAATTAAAATCACTAAAAATAACCAAATTCCAATTATTAATTTTTTTTTGAAAAAAAATGTTACATTTATTATTATTTATTATAAAATTGAAAACATTTAATTTTTAATTTTGATATCATTGTGTGAATACTATATCATTTAGAAAAAATATAGTCTCTAGAAAAAATATTCATTTTCTTTTAAATGATTCAAATTTTATTTGTAACCAATATATAAACATAATTATCATAATTTAGTTAACAATAATAATACTATACAATTTAATAGTTAGGTAATTACAGTTTACTATATTATGGTTCATTTTGACCTATGGGTTAATGATCTACATGTTATCTAAAAGATTATATTTAATAAAATTTAAATTTTGTGTTTTTAAATGCTTGGTGTTCCATTTAACTTACATTATCAAAATACAATAATTTATTTAAAATATCATGTTGATACATTAAGAATGAAAATCATGTTTTCTAAATGGGTTTAGTATATCTTATAATTAATATTATTTTGTATGATTCATTAAAAAAAATTAATTGTTTTCGCATGTTCAGTGGAGTATCAAGGATGGATATACAATGTATATGATCCTTCCGATTGGATATAGTGTTGTAATGGAAGGGAATATAGTTATTATACTTAGATTCATTAAATTTAATCTATAATTTCTCTTACATCCAATATATCCTTTTACCATATAGTAAATGATCCGACATACATTTGGAATTTAGTAATACTTATGTATAATGATTGATCCACTGGAAATGGAAATCTCTCAGGACATTTCTTCCATGGTGAATACCGCCATCCATCCTAAAAAAATATAGGGGATGGAGGCTACTATTTTGTCATTATAGTCATTTTTTTCTGTGTTTTCCAAATATTCTTGAATAATAAAAATAAATTGGGAAATACATGTTTTTCTTTATACTTCCAAAGATCAAAATATTATCCCTTATGACCAATTAGTTGTATTAATTTATTTTTCATTATATATTATATGAGGATATTGTAGTATTTTTCAAATAAATCATAAATTGATATTAATTCGTTTTAATATATGACACAATATAAATCCACTATTTTTAATTATAATATAGTACAACTATGTTCTATTATAATTTTTAATATAAAAACCCATTATTTGTTTTATTTATCATAGGTTTGGATA
Organism: Viscum album; assembly: GCA_963277665.1. NCBI lineage: Eukaryota > Viridiplantae > Streptophyta > Magnoliopsida > Santalales > Viscaceae > Viscum > Viscum album. The sequence goes on along the minus strand of OY728130.1, from coordinate 955,396,529 downwards.
TTTGATATCAAAATACATGATTGAACAAGTGATTTCATGAAAATATATTACCATAACATAATTATGATTCACATTATATCCTTAAATTTAATTTTTATTGCATGAAAATTCAAACTATAAATAATTATATGAATCATATTTTATAATTTAATTATATATCATAAAAAAATATATGTATGTTCTTCTACCTCACACTAATATTAGTAATATTTTATGACAGATAATATGATTATAAATTCAATAATAGATAATTCATAAAAAAATAAATATTTTTATAATATAATGATAGTTTAAACAATATATATACGATTAATAAAATATATGTTAAATGAATTGTATAAATCCAAATTTCCTTCCTGAAAAATATTTAATAAGATCATATTCTTTTTGTATAATTTTCAATATAATATTAATACTTATTTATTTTTAAAATAAATTTAATATTTATGTTTAATAATTATCTAATTAAATTTGGATATTTTTAATTCTAATACTTATAGGATAAAATTATTATTGGAGATATATCATTTAATTTCATTCTATGTTAGAATCCAAAATATTTATATTCTCTAAACAATATCCTTCAATTTATGTATTGGATATTAAATAAAATATCCATATTGAATATATTCTATTTATTGTGTGTTTTGGTTATATCATGAATTGAATTCACTGTTGATTAATTTTTCCCTAGTGAGATGGATTTTATATCAGAATACCCAACCACATGGAGTCGTAAACATTGTTATTCACTTGTAGTGGGTTAGAAATGAGTTGATCTAGGATTATCTAGGTAGAGATTATCAATATCATATAACGATATAATATTATATTCAATGTTCATAAACCTTATTCATGATATATAATATGATATGTATGAATATGGTTATATTCCATTTTTTGAGTAATAGTTTCTTTTAGTTATATTTATAAGTTTCACAGTGATGTGGTGCGAACATAGTAAATTTTTGTATAGAATATATATTACTTCACTCATTTAGGAGAATCACACCTCCGTCATAGAATAAAACATGAAAAAATTATAGTAAGTGGAAACATTATTTATTTTAATATGTTGATTATAATATTTTATATAACATTATATGAAAACATCCTAAAAATATTAGTCATTTTCTAATTAATGATGAATTTTTCAATACTTAAATAATTATACTATATTTGTGATGAATATGGTGGTTACCAAAGAATAATATTTTATAATAAAAGAAACAAATATGTTATATATGACCATACATGTGTAGGTTTTATCATGTTTGGATTCCTCTTCAGTATCTTTTGTTAGCTTATTACATGCATTTTATTTGGGAGACACACAACTGAGTAATGCTAAAATTTCAGATAATAGAGTAATTTTTATGATTTTTTACTTAATGATGGATTTGAACAATGTTATTTCTACTATAAATTACATGAATAATTATTTTATTGATTTTAATTATTTTCAATGATATTTTTTTGTAGTGATTTTAATGACAAATAACACACATTAAATCAAATATAGATGATTTATCAATTGAAATATATGATACATGTGGTCGTAAATAATATTATTTTTACATTAATTAAGAGACCATTATGAAAATATATAATTCATGATACTAACCCATAGATATTTATCTATTATTGATTATTCTACAGTTCATGATAATCAAATTGAGATCTATTATTTTATGACATATTATAAAGATAAATATGAATATCGAAGGATGACAAATGATAGAAAATTAGATAATTTTAGAAATTAAATGTGAAAATTTTACAGACCAATTAACGTTACACTTAGTCTGGGGTATAATATACTAGGTGAAAATAACACATTTCTAATTTCAAACACATCATGATTGGTAGAATATTAATGAAAAATGGTGAGGTAGTTCTGCATGTTGTTGATGGAGTAGGAGTTGCTTATTTGGATGTGAACACTTAGAATTCACATTATAAAGAGGAATTATTTTTCAATTGGAGAATTATTATTTTGTCCACACCACAAAATTATTATAAATTTTATCCTTCTTAAAAAAAATGTGTTATGATTATCTATTATAAACAGGAGTTTTTCTATATAATTTAATGTCATAATACATTGTTTTACACAATATAGGTATAAAAAATTTAGTATATGTAATTTATAAACATATTCTTAGAGATTATTACATTATTAATTACCATTTGTAGTGATTCCATAGAAATTTAATAGAGATACACACTCATATTCACCGTAAATATGAAATAATGGACCAATTTAATTATGAATAATTAGATAAGTTGGAAAATTTTGACTTGGGAAAAATAACTAGATATACTTTTAGGAGAATCCTTGAATTGTAAAGTTTATTTTTAGAACCTATAAATGGTTATGTATGTGGGGTAATGAGATATCATGGAATTATTTTTTTAAAATACAAAATTAAATTTTCTTATAATAGTAATTGGTAATGTTATTTTAATATTTCGATACATAAACATGAATAATTGAAGATGGTGATGATTGTATTAAGAAAAGTAACAAAATAACAACAAAAATTAATCAAGGAACTCAAATTCAATTGAGGTGGTCAATAAGAAAATGAAAAAAGTTCATTTATTTTATGAGATAATTATAAATTGTTTCAAGAATCATTCTCAAAATGAATTAAATAATGGAAGGGTTTGTATAAAATGAGGAATAATTAATTCTTAGACTAGTTCTGATCAACGATGAGTCAATGTGACCTTCAATTTAAATAATATTGTTAATCTATTTAAAGGTTTTCTTTTATACAAAATAAAATATTATCTAATACATTCATAATAATACTATATGAAATATTTACCATAAATGTCCAATTGTGAATTTTAGGCGTATTTAGTATCATGAAAAATCTCAAAAATATTTTGATTTTGAAAGATATAAACCTTTATTTGAAAACTTTTTAATTTTTAGTTATCCCAAGATGATGAAGGGCTATTATTTCTCTACCCCTATCAAGATGAATATATATGTGGCTGAATATTGTACATTTCATGAAAATAAATAAATTAATTTTTATTTTAGTGGGATGAATATTTAATATTTTATTCTTAGGTACCTAAAAAAGGAAATGTTTATATGATGTTATTTTATTTGGTTCCACAATAAGATATATAATATGAAAACCTCTTGTTAAATAATAATCATAATGATATTTTATCATTTATTTGAGAAAACAATAGATATTTCAATATCATGGTTATTGGAGAAGAAGTAATGTTCATGGATGTGATCCTACTAACCAATGAGAAACCATAAAGTATAAAAATAATTTTAAATAGATAAATTTTTTTGAATGTTTAATGCAATCCATATACACTAATATATGATTTAACTGCTATAATATATCATGTATTGTATTCTAGAAGGTTCTAATTTTAAATAGTAATTTGATTTTTCAATTTGGGAAATATTATGAATTAAAAAAATGATATTTTAAATCAGTAATAGCCTTCACCATGTTGAGAGAAGGGACAACAGATTTCCAGAACCTTCCTTCTTCATGTTGAAGGAGAGATAATGACCCCTGAGATCTGCCTTCAATAGGTCCTAAAGTGGTTACTAGCACCAAGGATATAAAATCACTCAAATTATGGAAGGCATTACCCTTTTTATTTAGTATGATCGGGAGATAAGATTGTAAATCCAAACAACACCAAAAATAGGAGGTAATGGTATAGCCAAAAGAAGACCATTTCATATGAATTTACAAAAGAAAATGCTACAAAATTACAAGGAAACCACAATGTGATGTACCGAAGAAAATAAAACAGCAACAACAAATGTCCCAACGTCTGATCTAGTATGGTCCTCCATGATCCCTGAAATTCACCCGGAAACCTGTGATCTATTTATATATGTAGGGGGATCATATAAGTATACTCAGAAGGGAAAATAAAAAGCATTTGTGCTCATGTGGGAAGGCATTATAATGCCTCGAGAGAAAAGAAAAAAACTAAACCACCTAGAATGGAAAGACATTCCAAAAAAACATCACCAACACACACTCCCCAAATAACGCATGTCAAGTAATGTATTAGTAATAACACATAGATATTTCGATTCTCCGTTCCACTTTCTCACTAGTTTTTTAAGACATCCTATGAATCAGACCTCTCCTTCCATTCTCACTATTGTCCCACTTCCATACCCCGCCCGCACACACCTATGAAATAAACAGACATCCCTCCCATAAACACATTGGTCACAACCAAAAATCACACTCACAAATACCTGGGCCACAACAACCACATGTAACCATGCCTATAAACAGCTTTGCCAGAACAACTATCGCTACTCTCGAAGATACCTATGCATCATCCCAAAGATTCTTGGGATACAATATACCTACACATTAATGGTCCAACCACCACAACTACCCTATGCGATGAATCATGAGAAATAATAGACCTCAGGACCTCAAAGCCTACCTGAAGGATCTTGGGCTACTCGGTAAAGGGAGTAGAAAAGGAGCCAATAACCAACCACTCGTAGAAGTGTTGGAAAAAATATCCTACCCCATAAAATGGGGGTGTTTGATACAAAGTAATCAACTTGGGTTGGGTGCGAATAAGAAACATAAGATCTAAATTATATATATATATATAACAATATCTTATCCCAACATAGGGGTTCCAAACCATCCCAACACAAACACTGTCGTTACTATTCATTACTGAGAAACACCACATCCACAAACATATCACAACTCAATCCTGGAAAACAACTCCCCTTTGAGAAAATTCTTGTTTTTGTATTAAATGTATTCCATTTAAGTAAATTATGCACTACTAGGAAACTAACATTCATATCCACAAGATAAGGAACGGAAAACAACCAAACAAAAAATGAAGCATTCACACATGGATCTCTATTAAAGTCACAACAACAATTGGGTTTTGTAAGATCCCTTGAAGTATTGGATCAAAATGAAGCCTCAATATACGACCTCACACTGCCTCAGATCCTCAAACTAACAACTCCACCACAACAGAGGATCTCATCGACATCCATGTCATTTCACAAGAACCAACCATAAACATCATCAGAATATTGGAAGGGAGTTTTCAAATTCATATATTCCATTCATTTAGTCTCATCATTCAGTTTGGTTAACCAGGGTGTTCACACATGGATTTTTATTCTTTGGGCATCCATTTAATCAACCATGTTTTTGGGAATTACAGTTTCTATTTTACTACCGTTCAATCATATAATTATCCAGAAAAATAGAGGTTCATTATTATGAAAGAAAATATCACCAACTACCATTATTTTTAGTGGACATAAGCCCATACAATTTACAACACATAATCAAGGGTAATGTGTACAACAGAAACATCGAGCAGAACCCCTTAATCCTTTAATAGTCCTTTCATTATCTTCATTACGGTCTGGTTTCATTCCTCCCAGCATGAAACATTTTCAAACTGACCCTGCATGATACATGGTAAATAGATGATGGAAAAACCTTCTTGGATGATCAAAGATCGACATTTATCTCTGCGCACCAAGAACTGGGGAAGCGCGATTTATAGGGGAGTAACTTTGTGGGCTCCCAGAATGAGTATAAAGCGCTACACCACAGGCACACCACTCACCTTAGAAAACAAACACCAAATGCACCAAGGTTAGAATAAAACCATCCCAGAAGAATATGGAAGTAATTCTCATGTGATATAAGGATGAGATCCTGGAATTACGGGATATAAAGATCTTGAATTGATTTAGTGGCAGATCATGGTTTCACCATGAGGTTGGGAGGTTACACAAGATGGAATTTATTGTTATTTTATAATTCTATTGAAGGGGTGGACAAAAGAGTTGTGCGTTAAAGGGTTTCATTGAAATAGTGGGAAACGTGTTACACAACGCTTTGGAATTTAAAACATTCTTTATTGGGAAAAAAGGGGTTTGACCCACTTTTCAAAGGTTATAAAGGCTTAAAACTGGCGTTACGAGAAAAACTGGGGGAGAAAAAACCATCGAACTTCTCTACCACTGATCTGTGACACACCGATCAGTGTCACCGATAGTTGACACCGTGGTGATGTCCTGCCACAAAGGCACCACCTTTATGATCCGGACCAGATGGGTCCAAGCCATGCCAAACACCAATAATTTGTAAAAGGGATGGACCACGAGGGTTGGGTCATTACATTAGATACCTCTCGAACTATTCTCTTCCTCGAGAATCATAGCTTGTCCCAAAAAGAATAGAGGTATCTGAACAACCACCTCAAGAGGTACCTCTTCGAGAAAAACCACCAAAAACAGCCATACCAAACAAAAGTATCTCATTGCCCGGACACACAGATCCAGGAGTCCCTTCCACCATGTCAAGATACTATCCTCTTTAGGCGGTACTGACACGCCCACAAAGTTTTAATTACATCCACCTTAATGCATCATGATTAGGGATTACATCCTTACTTCCCCACATTTCACGACTTTTCATAAAAATTCACATTTTAAGGAAACAAAACATCTCATAAACCAACATGTTCATCCTTACATCACAAAAAATTACAAAACAAAACAGAACAAAACACAAAACAGCCTTGGGTACTGGGCACACATATGTGCTTCTCGTTCCCATTTACTCTCTTCTTGGACATTGTGCCTCCACAACACACGAACCAAAGGGATGGTTCATCCACGAAGCACATTCTCTTTCAGATCCTCGATCCTCACTGGTCTTTCCACAAACATCGCATTGTTCCCTATATCCAACTATTCCCACTCAATGACATGGGAGTCATCATGTAGATATCATTGAATATGAGAGAAGGGGTTAATTTCATGGATCCTTACCATCTAAGGTGGAAATTCTAGCAGATATTCCACCTCACCGACTCTCCCCTACACTTAGAAGGGTCTGATGACCCTATGGTATAGCTCGATAGCCATGCTGAACCTTAGCTTCCCACATCGAGGGGAAACCTTCAAGAACACATGGTCTCTAACATTGAACTCCAAGGGCCTTATCTTATGATCATAATACGACTTTTGTCAGTAATTGGATTCCTTCATCCTCTCACACACATGCTAAACCTTTTCTATGTTTCTCTACACTACCTCTGGCCCAAGAACACCTGCCTCCCCATCCTCGGCCCAACACAGAGGCGAACAACACAACCTCCCATACAAGGCTTTAAAAAATGTCATGCCAATAGTAGTGTGATAGTGATTATTGTATGAAAACTCTACTTGGTACATGTGTCATTCCCATGATCCCACGAAGTCCAGAACACATTCCCATAACAAATCCTCCAATGTCTGGATGGTTCACTCTATCAGCACATCTATCTGGGGGGAAGCAGTGTTGAGACGTAGCTGGGTGCGAAAATAATGTTGTAATCCCTTCCTGGCTCGTGAGGGTAATCATGCATCCCTATCCGTTAATATGGACCTCAAAAATCCATGGAACCGCACCACCTCCTCTACGTATCTTCCTGCAAAGGCACCCACCACACTCTTCCCCTTGATCGTGAGAATATGAGCTGATTTCCTTAGCCGGTCTACCACTACCCTTATAGCATCACAACCTCCATGAACCCTAGGTAGTTTTGTGAATAAATGCATTGAGATGTCATCCCACTTCCACTCAGGAACATCTAAAGGCTACAACAATCCTCTTGGGACATGTTGTTTAGCATTCACCTGCTGACACACCAGGCACATTTCCATAAACTCTGCCACTGCCTGTTTCACCCTACACCACAAAAAATGATCCCTCAGGCCGCATGACATCTTGGAAACTATAGGGTGTACAACAACTAGTAGGTTATGAAACTCATGGAGAACTCCCTCGTGCATCATTTCTGGGATGACCCACTTCCCTCATAAAATCATTTGATTCTGACCATCCTCTAAACACCCTTCAAGAGAATCTCCTTGGATAACCTGATTGTGAATCACTTCACTCTCTATGTATCCCTGCTGAGACACCACCACCTTCCGCAGTAGAGATGGCTGTACTTTAATTTGAAATAGACAACCTCTACCACAATCCACTCATACATTCACGTGTAGGGAATCCAAATCCTCCATTTCCTTCCAAACATCCACAGGTTACTGGACAACTTCCCTCCCTGAAATCCTGCACAAGGAATCAGCCAAAACATTCCCATTACCTTCAGTGTATGATATCTCAATGTTGCAGTCCTGAAGAAACTCCACGCACCCTTGCTGTCGCAGGCTTTAGATCTTGTGTGGCATAGTTACGGTCATGAGGACGTAACTGCATGGACCCATAAGATATCACTCCCCATTGTGGTATCAACACACAACCCATGCCATGTCCAAAAGCATCACAAAACACCTCAAACAAAATTCATTCTTATGTTATCCATAGTAATTAGGCACTAACCTACATATCCTTATGATAACTGAAGGCTTACTAGAACTGCTCACTCCACACAAAGTCCTGGTCCTTTCTGGTCAAAGGTGTCAGAGGAGCTGCAGCTCGAGAGAAGTCAGGTACGAACTTCCCACAATAGCCTTTCAAACCAAGAAAACTACAAACCTCTGTCACATTCTTGGGTGCATCCTATGAAACAATTGCTTTGACCTTTGACGGATCGACCGCTACCCCTTGTTGAGACACCATGTGTCAATGGAAATGCACTTCTCATGTGATGAACATACCTTTGGCAAATATCCCATAGAGCTGGTGATGTCAAAGGATTTCCAAGACTATATTGAGGTTATTAGTTTGTTCATCCTCTTATATTGAATAGATCAAAATGTAATCAATGAACAAAATGTAGAACTATTCCTGAAACTCGTGGATAAGATAGTTTATGAGCCCCATGAACATATAATGTGCATTCATAACACTGAACAACTTGACGACGAACTCAAAGTGTCCATACCTAAACTTGAAAGTAGTCTTCATAATATCACTATCCTTCACCCTTAACTGGTGATACCCAGACCAAAGATGGATCTTAGAAACCCAACATGCTTCCCTCAGCTAGACAAAGAGATCGTCTATCCTCAAGAGAGTGTAACAATCCTTGAATATTACCAGATTCAGTTTCCGATAGTCTACGCACAACTTGAGGCCCCCATCTGCCTTATTCATGAACAATAAAATAGCACCCCTAGGTGACACACTAGGTTTGACAAAACCATTCATCATCAAATCATCAATCTGAATCCACATCTTCCGTAACTCAATAGGAGCCATCTGATAAGGGGCCATGGAAATTTATGGGCATCGGTTTGTAATTCTATCATGAACACAACATCATGTCGAGGGGGTAGAGTCACAACCTCCATGGAAAAAACGTCCATGATCTCTCTATCAATTCTCGGGACATCTGTCATATCAGCATCCTCTAGTTCAGCTGGAATCTCGGCCATAATATAATGAAGTGGCACCACTGCTCGTATCCCCAACTAGCAACTCCATTTAACAAAAAAGCCCCATGTTGGTCATCCACATCAGAGAACATGAAACTTCTCTGGAAATATTTGATAATATCTTGCAAAAAAAAGATATAGTGAATGCCTAGGATGAAATGATATGGCTGAATATACAACAGTAGAAGATCCCTACTAGATTGATGTGGCCCTATTATCATTCTACACCATTGGAAAACATAAAACAAGTCGGTATGACCACTAATTAGAACACTCAACACCAGAGGAACTGGATGTATCTTAGAATCTAAACCTAGAGCTCATTCCAGACTCGGCTCAACAAATGAGTGAGAAGCTCATGTATCAAACAAAGAATAGAGAAGATTATTAAATAGGTTGATCGTACCTTGAACAACTTCTGACCCTTCTAGAACTGCTACCTCTGCGGTGTGTAACTGCCCCTGCGCAGATCCTCTTCCCCTATGTTTTCGGCCACTTCCCCTACCACGCCCTGGTAGAGGCCCCTAAGGAGCACCTTGTGGGTTGCCACCTCCTATAACATATTCACTCGGAGGAGCGGGTGCTCACTGTCCCTACTGCTATTGCTATTGGATGGGCCTGGCTAGAATTTGCATCTACTTATGTGGGTGCTGAACCTACCCACCCACAATATAAGATGCTCGGTTCGGGAACTAATTCTGAAGGTGCCAACAGCTCCCACAGTTGAAGCATCTCATTCCTAGTCCCACAAGGATGGGATGAGGACTACAGGATTAAACTAGAACTGTTGGGGCCAACTGCCCACCAGCCAAAACCTAGACGGCCTTGATGCTTGAGGCCTACTGGTGACGACCTTCCCTATTAACAAACACCCTTGGATCCCCTCTCACTGCACACCTCTCATTGAGTGCATCCTTTATACCACTTCATCCTTCATGGTGACCTCCATGTATGTCAGTGTAGTGAAGGGAGTAACAACATACTAAAGAGAAGGTCGGAGTGCCTCCTCTAGACGTCTTTCCTGAGACTCCTCGTACAGAAAAATCACTGGAGAAAAATGAAGGAGATCCATTAACATGATCCACAACTCCCTCAAAGACATGCTCCCCTGCTGGAGGGAGAGAAGATCCTTCCTCTTATTAGCTTTCATCATGGAAGAGAGGAATTCTCCCAAGAACCCCCTCCCAAATTCAGTCCAAGATACATCATCCTCCATCTTCTCCCCATGATAGAGCATCCAGGACTGACGTGTTGCTCCCCACATCTGGATTATAGCTAGAGGAACCCAGTACTCCCTCAGATCTTGGATATAGATGAAATCTATCACCAACACCTCAATCCTGTTCTCGGTGTCCTTGTATGAGATGCTGCCCTCCTTCTTCCCGAGGGTCTGTCTCCGAAAGGCACGAAGCATCCTTTACCACTGGTCATCCTCCTCCTCTCGATTAGCCCTGTGCTGATGAGACAAAATAGCCTCTTGGGTCTCGATCAGCCACACAACTTGTGGTCATCATCCAGGTGTTGTAGGAGGAAGGTAAACAAAGAATGCCTAAGCCTGGGTAGTGTAGATGGTTGCTTTTATGATTTGATTAAACATTTAATTTATTTAAATTCACAGGACACCATGAACAAACAAGAACACATGTCATTATGATGCATGTACCTTTCTAATGTTCTCTATCCTGTAATCAGTGTAGCCTCACGTTGTTGTTTGGTAGTCCCAGAGTCCTTCATTGGATCGCAGGGAGCCCTAAAATCTCGTGTCCTAGCCTGTCTTCCCAATCCTATTTCACGAACCATGATTTCCTATCATTGTTGGCATACCATATCATGTATTCCTTACTTTCTCTAACCTTGACCTCCATCCTCTTTCTCAACCTCTACTCCGATACCATTCTATCATGACCCTCCTTCGCCAAGATGAGAGAAGGGACTGTTGATTTCCAGACCCTTTCTTCTTTAAGTTTAAGGAGTGATAATGACTCCCTAGACCCACATTCAATAGGTCTCGGAGTGGAGACTAGAACCAAGTGTGTAGAATCATGCAAATGATGGAATGAATTACCCATTTTAATTAGTAGGATCATGAGATAAGATAGTAAATACCAACAACACCAAAAACTATAGGTAAAAGATAAGACAAATGCAAATCATTCCCATATGCAAGTCCAAAATTAAATGCTACAAAAGTACAAGGAAACCCCAAAGTAATGTACCGATGAAAAAAATAGTAATAGAAACTGTCCCAAATTCTAATCTAGTACAGTCTCTCATGACCCCTAATGTCCTCCTAGAATCCTGAAAGCAGTTTTATATGCAGGGTGAGCATACAAGTATACTCATTCTGGAAAATAAAATGCTCGCATGCACAAGTGGGGAGGAATTATATGCCCCGGGAGAAAAATAAGAAAACAAAAGAATGTAGGATGGAATGACAATCCATCCAAACCTCACAAAGGCACACTACCCAAATTACACATGTCAAGTAATGTAATAGTAATAACACATCAATATTTGGGTACCCTGGGCTACTTTCCCTCTGGTTATTGAAGGCATCATATTCATCGGACCTATCCCGCCATTCTCACCGTAGTCCCACAGCCATACCCCCCTGCACACAGAAGGGCTATAACCACATATCTCGCCCAAAAACACCTGGTCCACAACCACATATCCCACCCACAGACACCTGGGCCAGGACGACTATCGACATGCCCGAAGACACCCTGGCCTCATCCCGAAGAAACTTTTGAAACAATATGCTCGCACACACATGGTCCAACCACAAAAACTATCATTCCCAGAGAAGCTTGGGCTATAATAGTGATTAGGTCATCACAACCTACCTGAAATATCATTGGCTACTTGGGAAAGGGAGCATAAAAGGAGTTAATAACCAGCCACTCATAAGAGTGTTTGGATAAACACCCTCCCCCTTGAAATTGGGTTGTTCAGTACAATGTACTCAACTTAGGTGAGGTGCGATCATGAAACATAAGAAATAAATTATATATATATATATATAAATATATAAATATAGGAAACAAGCACTCATCCCAATCTAGGGGTTCCAAACTAGGAAAACAAAAACACCCCTATTACTATTCATTCTTGAGAAACATCATAGCCACAACCATATCACAACTCATTCCTGAGAAATAATTCATCATGGAGCCCATTTTTATTTTCATATTCAATTGATTAATTTTATGTTAAACTCTGTACTACTGGGAAACTAACAGGGATAAAAAACAGCCAAGGAAACGAAACAAACCAATCAACAATTTAAGCATTCACAGCTGGTTCTAATGTAAAGTCATGACAACAAAAGGGTTCTGTGAGATCTCTCTAAGTGACGGAACCAATCCATGCCACAAGATATGGACACAAACGACCATAGATACACAAAACAACAACTATATAACAACAGAGGATCTCATCATAATCCAGGTCACGTCACAAGGACCAACCATAAACATCATCAGAACAGAGCAAGGGAGTTTTCATATTCGAATATACCATTAATTTAGCCATGTATTTCTATTTGGTTAACCATGTTGTTCACAAATGGATACGTATTCATTGGGAATCGATTTAATCAACCATGATTACTTGATTTACAGTTTCCATGTTACAACAATTTAATCATATAATTAACCAGAATAAAAGAGGTTTATTAGTAAGCAAGGAAAGACCACCAACGACCATGATTTTCCTTGGACATAAGACCTTATAATTTACAACACATAATAAAGGGTAATGAGAAAAACAAAAACATCGAGCACACCCCCTTCATTCGTTAAAATTCCCTTTATAATATTCTTTAAGGCTCGGTTTCATCCCTAACCGCAAGAATTATTTTCATACCCACCCCACATGATACTCAATAAAGAGAGACGAAGGAAAACCATACATAGATGATCAATGATTGATGTTTATCGTCATGTTCCATGAACTGGGGATGCACGACTTGTAGGAGAGTAACTTTGGGGACTTCAAGAATAAGCCGGAAGGGATACACCACATGTGCACCACTCGCCTCCAGAAAGGGACTCCAAACACACCAAGGGAATAAAGAAACCAGCCAAGAAGAAGAAGGAAGGAATTATAGTGCGATATAAGGACGAGATCCTAGCATTACGAGATATCAAGATCTTGCGTGGCTTTAACGGCAGATCGTGGTTTCGCCACGCGCTTGGGTGGTTACACATGATAGAATTTTTTTTAATAATTCTATCAGAGTGGTGGCCAAAAGATTTGTGTGTTAAAGGATATTATTTAAATAAAGTGAAACACATTACACAGACACACAATCATTGTCTGTTGAGGGTCACCCCACTCTTAGGGATTTAAAAAATTGTTTATGGGGATACAAACGGGCTTTAACAACTATTAAAAGGATAAAAATGATTAAAAGTGATGTTATAGAAAAAATGAGGGAGAAAAATCTGACGATCCCCTCTTCCACCGATCGGTGTCACCAATGTTTGACACCGCAATGACACCCTTCCACCAAGATTCTGTCCTTACGATCTAGACCTATTTGATCTAGGTCATTCCAAACGCCAAATATTTGGCATAGGGATGGACCATGAGGGTTTGGTCATTACATTTTCAATGTAATTTCGAGAGATTCAATTCACAAGATGAACTATTTTTATAGTTTTCAAGAATGGGTGCTATTTTTATGTTTATATGAGTTTAGAGATCAGTATGATTCCAAAAACCTATATCTGGTGAGGAAATATGGTTGTTGTATAGTTAGTGATATCTCTAAATCCTAAACCATGAAGAAAAATTATAATGGAATAATGTTGTTTAAATCTATTTTAGTAACTCTAGATAAACATGAAGAATGGTGTGAAGTTAATAGAGGAACACATGGTTGGTTTACATTTTATAAAATAATGTGATGCAACCATGAGATTTAGTTGTGGTTTGGGAAAGTAGATTCATAGGATTGGAACATGTTTAGTAAAATGTTTGAGATAACTATGAAATAAAAGGGTATTGTGGATATTGGAACTGTATAATTGGTTAATGGTTATCCAAACCATGTATCCAATTTATGCGGATCATTATAGGGATGAAAATGGATGTTTTTTCTTCCAGAAACTAACTAAAACTTCTCCACTACTCCTTCCTCATTGTCCACTCGATGAAGCTTCTTGATCTTTCATCCCACTATAACGTCCTGACCTGGATTACTGTCACTGATGGCCAGACCGGTGGGTCACATGGCCTCATGCACGTCTCCTCGTACGCTAGAGGATTCCAACTAGAAGTGAGGGTCTCGAGAGGTGTTATTGGGGAGACTATACCCTCATATCAAGGTAACACAACGGTATTATCAGATTAAATAATATTCAATTGTGGAAGCAGTAAACAATTGAAATGAAAATGAAATAGATAGGTAATAACCATTCTAAAAAAGGTGGAAAATGCCAGTTTACAATGCATACATGTACATATGATGTAACATTTATGAATGAAGGAAAATATTTCATCATGATTTACAAACAATACAATAAAGAAAGGACATCAAAGCCCGATTGTGATCCCCTGAGCATCCAAAGCTCTCGCTTGGTCCTTTTCCCCTAACTCCCCAGGTACAAACAGAATAGTACACAACCTAGGTCCTACAAGAAAGAAGGCCTACTCAGGTACCCCAGTGCAATAGAATCCCGAGTAGGGTGTGAGATATAAATCTCAGTAGGCTAGTACCACCAGTGTCAAACCCAATCTAGACAGTGTATAATAATTAAACATTGAAAAAATGGACAAAAATAAGTAATTAGAATTATTTAAATAAATAACACCCGTCTAGGTTACCAAGGGAGTATAATGTAACACCCTGAAACTGTATGAGAAGTATATTTTTTATGTCTTATGTTATATGCAACATCAAAGGAATCATTCACTACACACTACACTAGCTTGGATTGCGTTATACGTAAGAGCAACCTTCCTCGATAGCGTCTGTTGTACGCAATACAGAGTTTCACTAAAGAACGATATGTTATTAAAATATTATATAAAGTATCCTTTATAAATAGTATTAACAAAATTTTGAATTTTATATAGCATTAGAATTCATTTTACATATGATACAAGAAAAAAATAAATTTTTTCGGATAAAAGAATTATTTTTAAAAAAATGCAGTTTTCTGCCTTCTGATGGCACAACCATTTTAAATATAGTTTTTGATAGGTTTATAAGCTCAATTTTAAAAAATAAAAATATTATTTTGAATCAAGATAAAAAAATTTACATTTGATACATTTTTGAAACTTTTCTGATAACTTTAATATTTTAATTCATAATAAAAATACGCAATTTTTTAATCGAAAAAAACTTATTTCATCAAAATAATTTACATGGTTAAAATATATTACTGAATTATTTTAATGTATAAATATAATATATTTTTACCATTTAATATAATTTATGTCATTATCATTAATTCTATATTTAATTCATTTGTAAAAACATTTCAGTCATTGGCAATGTTTTTACTTTTAAAACCCATTTACTTAACAACAAGATTAATTTTATATTAATTACTGCAACTTCTATGTTTTGAATTTTCAAAAATTAATATCATATTTATATTTACTAGGTCCAAATAATGTTAATATGCAACCTTAATTTTTTTTATGAATACTAACTACGGTAATTTTTATGTACTATAGTTAAGGTAAATCGGTTAATTAAGGGTAAAAATAAGATTATAAAATTTCCCTAACACCTACAAAAACTCTATTTGATACTACTAAATGTCGACCCATATCACCTAATGGTCGGAATAGTTTAATTTTATGGACTTTTGATGGTGATAATAATTTATTTATTATTAAAACCAAAGAAAGTGACAACATGTCACTCTCTTAAATCTTATAAGTATAATAATTTTAATTTAGTGATAAACATCATGAAACCTCAAATATGAATATTCTCCAGAAACAAATATAATTGTATACATAATTTGAATTTATTTATAATTTTTAGGGATCATATAATTATCCTTAAAGGTGACACAATAGTGATGTTGAAATTATTTATTTGATTGAAATATCAAATAAATGGTTTTAAAAATATTAATATAATTATAATATGAACTATTTTATCTTCTCCACTACTTTTATAGACAAATATGACTTGTTATGAATCTATTAAAGCTTTAATTTCTAATATATCCTCTATGTAGATTTTATTTAAATTCAAATAAATGAATACTGTCAAAATTGACACTATGGTTATTTTATAAAGATAACATGTTATAAAATTTACTAAAAATCAAAAAAATATTTATAAATTATAAATTTAAATTTATATGGTCTAATATGTAATTATGTATCTAATTGTGGATAATTAACAGCACATAAGTAATGATTTATATCAATTGAATATTCATAATATTATTACCGAAAATAAAATTAAATAGATTAATTAAATATAAATCAAGTTGATAATGATTAAAATAAATTCCCAACATGTATAAATATTATTGGTTGATGGGATTACAACCCTATCTCATCTAATCATATAATTTTAGTAATTTGGGTTGTTTTTATGTGGGGTTTGAATTTATTATAAACTAATATTATTTAGATTTCCAAAGGTTCCCCTCTCCCCCTTATAAAAGGCACCTCCTCCCTATCCACCTAACACATTTTTGAGCCTTAATTCTCGGCCAAACCCTTCCCATTTCCCTGATAAACTTCCCTAGAAACATACTAGAGGTCCTGGACTTCTTCAAAGACCAATATTAGTGCCCAAAGAGGAGGTTTCAAAGAGGCGTGTCAAAGAAGAGGTAATATCTGTCACTGATTCATTGAAATCTATTTATTATTCTAATTCATCTTCTTTAGTTCTATCGTTATGATGTAATAACATAATTATCACAAAAATACTGATATGTTATTATAAATATGAAACAACCCTATTTCACCTTCTATCCCTCCTATGGAAAATGAAATCACAGCGCATGCGTACGTACGGAATACCGTCTCTACACCGTGGTGTAATCTGTTTTCCATCACCACCTTACTTGGATGGGTATAATGGTGTAAATAATTACTATATATGATTAATATAAAATGATACTAATTCTGAGACATTCCATCTTCCACTCCAATACCATACAATGGTTATGGGAATGATATCATCCCTCATTCATACGTATGGCCTACCGTCTCCACGATGTGATGTGACTCGTTCTACATGATATTCATTGAATAATGATTATATAAATGAATTGAATGAATAAATATGATATATATTACACAAATAACATTATGAAAATGAGGTATCTATAACCATAAAGATGAATAAGAATTTATTCGACAAAACATGCATGAGAAGATAATGCAATGAACACCCGAATACCAAGTAGCAATGAAATATTAATAACAAGAAGATAAGAATATGAACATATATGATATCATAACAATGAATATTATTATGTAATAAGTCAATTACATAATTTAAATCATTATACATGGGTTTCAGATACGTACAAAGAAAATTGGATCTAAGGTAAAGGAATATCTCACAATCTAATTTTTATCAGATTTTGTTTATATTTTAGAATTTAATTGTGCATATTTATCATCCAAATCCATGTTTCATCTATATGTAATATTATTTCTATCCGCCTAAAATTTTTTAAATCCAATATTACCTATTGGTGAATTTTTTAGTAAAAGATATGAAAGGAATTTTTCATCGTTTTCAGTACGAGATACTTGTTGACTTTTCCAGCCAATGTACGAGATTATTGTTCTTTAAATTATACAACATTAGTGGATTTTTATGATTTCATAGAAAATTATTTCCATGATGATTCCTTTACAAGTTTTCAAGATTATTTTTAATTAACTTCTTATAAAATTTTATGACATGTTAAGAAAGGAAAAATGTTTTTTTGTTGTAAAAAAGATATTTTCCTGAAGAATGGATTTCAAGTGTTTTATCAAAAATATTTTCCATATAAGAAAATATCAGGTTCTGTTTATATCCCTATTGTTACATTGATTTTCTTATGTTGTGATGGAATTATTTTTGTGAAGTCCATTATCTTATATGAATTATTTTATGAAGTTAGGATGTTTAAGAATCCCATTTTTATTACATGGGTTATGCTATGATGTATGATTTAGGATTTTATGGCACACATAAGAATGGATTAATTTTGAGATGGATATGATCTATATCTCCATCCAATGCATTAGGTAATGATTTATATCTCATGAGATAGACATGACTGGAACGAAAATTTAATCTAGTTCAGTGATACAGGACTAGAACGAGGAGTGAACTCGGTTTAGTAATGGACTTTGTCTGCGATGATGGTCTTGGAAATGAACCTTGACTAATATGAAACTATTTTCTATTATTATGTTTTTATGCCACTATGTTTCATCTTTTATGTTATGATTATTGGGATTACATTTCACAACTATTATTTATACCATGTTATTATATTATGATCTCTTTTACAGGTTAATATTTTAAAAATGTTATGTTCTTATGAATATGATATGATTGATATTTATTTTGTTTACCCTTACTGAGCATTTGAGCTCACCCTTTTGTATTTTTTCTTTTCCCTAAGTCAGAAAGAAGGATATTATGTAGGATATGCCAAAAGGGACACTATATTGATGAAAGAAATGTGAGACAATGTAGATGCTTTATGACCAAGTTGTTTATGTTTCCCAGTTTCTAAAGTCACTATACCTATACGGTCCTATAACGGTTTTGTTATATGTTGTAATAAGTGTGCTTCAATTTTGAAGTAATGACAATTTATGTAATGTATGGGTCATTATAACAAACATCCAACACACCCTTAATCATCCAGTAAACCCTACAATGCTTAAGCCTTGAAAACTCGATCCAATTCTCGTTTCCCAACCAAAACACCGAGACGACTCTTCCCGAGCCCATATACCCATGGACATGAACCCATCTTCGTCTCGCCAAACATCCAGCAATAGATAATTTACACATTAGACTTTTAACATTAAGTAACCAACTCCAAACTACTTTTCTGAAAATCGTTTGAATTAACATTCAAAGCATGCATCAATCTTTCCAACAATGCTCCTATCATGATTTGAAAAGGATCAAACGTTTGATTCCCCATCGACCTAAAATCCCAATTCGAGCAAGATTTTTATATTAGGCATCTGCTGACACAAACCGCACTCACCTCTACCTGACGATGTGCCAGAGAGAGGTATCTAATAGACCATCGACATTTAACAAGAACCCCGAGTCAAGCCATTTTGGCTGACTATTTACATGAATGCTCGGCCTAAAAGGCCGACGTATTTCAAATAGAACCACAATGCCTTTCTCCAAGGTTCCTTATGATTAGCAAAATAATGTTAACCGAAGCCTACATCCGACATCTTATGAAATTTCCATAATCAAACCATACAAGAATCCATGCATCCCACAGGCAACGCCGAATGGGAACCATTAGACCAAGCCCAACGGATTAAAAGCCTTAGCGAGGATAAGACCAACACTCTCTTAGTGAATCTAGAATGAGGACAAGATATGGGACATGATCATCACAAAATAGAATACACTAAGAGAATTGAAGGATTCCAGTTAATCATATCAAACTACTGGAATGAAGAACAGTCAAACCTCAACAGGTCGACTTCAATGAAGGAACTCGGCTTCACCTGTCGACGCATCCACAGGATTTAAAACTCGCATGTCTCAAGGAATTAAAACATGAAAAAAGTTTTCCAGAATTATTTCCAGGTACTGTCTCTTCTACATGGAATGACACTTTTACCATATTCAACGGAACACATTCCCAACCTTAATAGTGTCCTTTTCATCGAAGGAAAAGAAGGTAAAATAGCCGAGCACAAACGCGCTAGTACACAAACATAGAAAATGATCATGTGATTCTCCTCCACCACAATCAAATAACCAAACAAATGAAGAAGATCCCAAAACAAGGAATCCATCATGTCAAAACGTAGGAGTCATTCGAAAGCCGTATCGATCATTGGGATGAAAAAATTCTTTAATGTCGGGCCACTCTACTGAGGAGATGAAACAAAGTCGCACCAAAATTAAAAACCCAACAACCACCAATTCAAACAAGGGTGTAATTATAAAAAACACTGGTCCAACAAAGGAAAACTACACCTGAATGACACCTCATGTTAGAAAACCCATGGTACAAGTAAGGCATAAAAACATAAAGTGTGCTACCAATCACATGATATCCCCTCACGAATATCATGCATCGACCCAAATGATGGGTCATTCCAAACAGTGTCTCTAGGCTCAAAAGACAAACAACAATCCTCCTCTAATGAAAATAACACCTATGGAAAACACCTACGGATCCATTCCAAGGAAACTCAAAGAGAAGTCCAAGCTTCCCTTACATGGGGGTCCCAACACACCACTTATAGTTTCCATTACCAAGCACATAAAATTTTATTTCATCTAAACTCTAACCATTTAAAATCATCTTCCACACATCAAGAAAATAGGCAAGTTTCACAAAAAAAATCCATTTAAGAATGTCAAACATTCATAGACATATCGTCTATATCAACCAACTGAGAAAAAAAATCCATTTAAACAAAAGATCGTCCTACGAGTGTCCCATTTTATCCATCCCAGATTCTTCAAGAAGAAACCCCAAAGAAATTGGTGAAATTTTCTCAAACACCCCAAATCGGGTTATCTCATACAACATTTTTCAACCGAACTACATTGGAACAATCACACAATTAATATGAATCCAAAGCCTTTTAATTTCAAAATTAGGCATCATTTTTTATTTAATTATTTCACAATACAACAAGACTTTACATTTAATGCAGGTTTCCATTTCCCAATTCATGAAGGGCCTATACACTTCATGGATTGAAAATTGATGCCCTTATTTATCAAAACTATATTCCAACCCAAAATTTTACATGCTCAAAATGGTTTTAATATATGGGTTACCCCTTTCCGGTTGTAAGGCACCCATAGACCTTGCAATCTAAAATATGTTTCTGTTCATTCACAACCCAAGTACAACCAAAGGAGGATGTGCCGTCATAAGAAGTTAACATAGAACATGTTCTAAAACATAAGCATGGAATATAATCACATAATCATATTATACATGCAAGCTAAGATTTAACTACATGGCATGGCACATGCATGACATGTTAATTCCTATGTGCATAATATGATTCATGGAATGTAGCTTTCTTGCCATATTAGGCCAAGGGTAAAATTCAAGGAATTACATAAACCATAAGAAGTTAAAAATACACCATTTACTCAAGGTGAAATTATATCAAAAGTAACATAAAACAACATGAACAACAATTCCCAGCCCTGGCCATATGGTCATTTCCCGTATGTGGGGTGATCAGTCCCAAGCACAGCTAATATCCAAGTGGCGACACTTTCCAAATCTCTTGTATACCAACCCAAAATAGTAAGTGAAAAAGAAATGAAATTCCTCTAATACCACTTTGTAACGTCCTGGCCTCGCTTACCATCACTGGTGTCAAGACTGGTAGGTCACATGGCCTCATGCACGTCTCCCCGTATGCTAGAGGTTGCCGACTAGCAGTGAGGGTCTCGAGAGGTGATATTGGGTATAATATACCCTCATATTAGTGTAACAAAATGGTATTATCAGAGTAAATAATTTTGAATAGCTTAAAGAGAAAAAAATTGAAAGGCAGAAGAAAAATCTATGCAATAACCATTCTATAAAAGGAGGAAAATTCCAGTTTACAATGCATGCATGTACATATGATGTTACATTTATGAAAGCAGGAAAAAAATTCTGCATGCTTTACAAACAATAAAAAAATAAAGGGCAAGAAAGCCCGATGGAAATCCCCTGAGCATCCCAAGATATTGCTTCGTCCGTTGCTCATAACTCCCCAGGTACAAACAACATAACAGACAACCTAGGTCCTGCAAGAAAGATAGACTACTCGGGTACCCCAGTACAATGGCGGCCTGTGTAGGGTGTGAGATATAAATCTCAGTAGGCCGACACCACCGATGTCAAACCCAATCCATACAGTGTATAATAATTAAATAGTGAATAGTAATGGAGAAATATAAGTAAGCAGAATTACATAAGTAAATAACACATGTCCGAGTTCCCAAGGGAGACCTGATGGTTATACCAGCTTCGGCTCGTTGCTGGTAAAATAACCCGATTATGTCAGCGTATATATATATATATATTCATTTTGATCATAAATGGAAAGGTGTACCAATGCATCCCTTCTATACACGTATAGCGAATACTTGGTATGAGGTAAGAATGCCTCTCCTCCATATAGGTCAACTGGCTAGGGGTAGTAATGCCTCCCTTCCATACACGTATAGAGAATAGCAGGCACAAGGTTAGAATGTCTCTCGTCCCTATAGGTCAAATATCAAGGGGTAAAAATTCCTCCCTTCCATACACGCACAGAGAATAATGGGAACAAGGTAAGAATTCCCCTCGTCCCTATAGGTCAACTGGAAAGGGGTAGGAATTCCTCCCTTCCATAATTCTAGATTAGTGGGAACGAGGTAAGAATCCCTCTCATCCCTATAGGTCAACTAGAAAGGGGTAAGAATGCATCCCTTCCATCACATTCATTTATCCGGCATAGGGTATAACTGACTCCCTCCAAGGCACATATTTATTACTAGGTGGCCTCAGCATGTGCTCACATTTATAATCATTCATTATGTGAAATCAGCATGTACGCACTCACAATACAAACATGTTTATAGTATAGCGCTTATGGCATTACCTCATAAGCCTTCAACAAGTCATCCCATATTCACAATCAATCATAAAGCTCAGTTCTACATAATTGTCCATAATCTCGTTCATCACAAGTATACTCAAGGCAACTCCTCTTCTGTATTTATATTAACATCAACATCATATTTAACACATTTATACATAAGGAAAATCCTTTTAAGTATATATATCTAGTAATTAACATATTCAGTTTACTAGCATAGGTCGTGCTCAATACGTTATCCGAAGGTGTGGTCATACCACCATAGTCCATTCATTTCTTGTTTGACAATTTCATCTTAAAGGATATGCTTATCATTATTTAACCCTTTGATACCTTCTAGAGGAAACATTTCATATATTATTAATTCATCCCACTAACGTTAACATCATATCAATTTTCCTAACATGGAAAATTGACCCAAACACAAGTATCATAACAATATCATTCTATTTGCCTCAACAAGGCATGTTCACATAGAAATCATCAAAGAGGCACCACAACGATCCAGTAGGCATGCATAAAAAGCCTATCACTAATTTTTATCTTGAAGATAGTGCACCTATGATCGAGGGGTTTTATTATTAAATTGTTAGTTCAGTGACCAATCATCCTCTTTTATCTTATTCCATCTATTTACACGATTTTCACAGAAGAATTTAATCAGAACCAAACTTGCATAAGTAAAATGCTAAGACATGAAAATATTAAACTCACTATTACTTTACTTAAATTTATAGGGAAATGAGAGGGACTCTACCTCCTGGTGGATCTATCTGTCAACTCCAACTACTGGGGATTTCTAACTAAGAGCCGTTTCTGCTCCCCCACTGCGCATGTGCACCTTCACACACATGCAAGGACACCTCTATGCCCACGCATGCAAGTGTCCTAGATATTGGCGACTCGAAACCACACCAAAACATCCAACACACTACAAGACTAATCCTACGAACCATAAAATGCATAAAGACACTAATTTGGGATATGAGAAACCAAACGGAATAATAAACCCTTACCACGAACCAATTCCGGCAACCAAAACCACCCATATCCACCTCGCCGTCGGGGGCAGATGCCCAAACATGATCCCTAGGTTCTCGAGACAACCTTGGCACAACCATAGAATGAAGGGAAAACAATAATAAAGAAACCCCCAATCCCTAAGGTTCGGCCGAATCCCGCGAGTCAAAGGATAGGCCAAAATATGGTTGGAAGAAAGGAGGATAAGTGAGAGAGAAGCTTACCATGATTATTCGAACCAAAAACCGAAAGAAATCCAGTGAAAATGAGAAAACGAGAGGAGGCCAGATGGAGGATGTCATGTGAGGGAGAAGATCACATGGCAGAAGAGGGGAGGTGTGTCATGTGGGTTCTGGATGAGAGGAGTGAGGGAGAGTGTTTAAGTATAGGTTTTAATTTATCTTATTTTATATTATTAAATTTTAAACAAAAGTTTTATACAGAACAGTTTACATTGGTTGATCTACACGGTTTTCCAAACCGTGTGCAAACTGTGCAGCACCCTCTGTCTAAGAGAGATCCCTCACATGGGCTTGGAACAAGGTTTATGAAACTTTATATAGCCCATGCGCAAGCCACTGCCCCCTTAAAATAAGGCCGCACAATTTTCCTGCAATGGGCTGCATAGTTTGGTCAAACCATGCGCAGCCCGTGCGCCTTCCTATACCGTTTAAAAACCAGCCCCTCTCTCTCGGAACCAAAGCTCCTGAGATCCGTTGAGACACTGGAGAAACATCGTGGGCCTTCACCGAAGCACAAAACCAAAACAAAAAAGAATTCCAACTCTCAGAATTGCGTCCCGAAACTCAGTCTAAAAAACGACCCATTGAGTAATCAAAAAATATCAAATTCCTTCGAGTTTTAGTCCCGTTCAAAACGCGGGTCCTTACAACTTCTCCATTCCTCCTTCCTCATTTTCCACTGGATAAAGCTTCTTGATCTTTCATCCCTCCCTCCATTTGGATTCCCTAGCTCGTTATCATTTAGATATAGAATCGAACATCGTTAGTCACATTTTATTACCCTTGGTAAGATTATGATTCCTCTTATTTGATTCATATATAATCTCATTATATTAAATGCTCCCTCCATTTTGTTATTAATGTATATTTTAAATTTATTTTTCAATTCCCAAGATTTCTCAAGTATATACATGAATAGAAGAACAATATTAAATGATTGGATCATCCAAATTATGAAATACATTCTTTTTTATAAATTTATTAATTATTTTAAAATATTAAGTTGTTCCACGCACCATAAATTCAATTAATTTTCACTGAAATATTAAATCCTTTAATTATATTGGTTTATCGCTTATTTGGTATACTCCCGTAGTCTCTGGGAATTCTCCATGGTCATCAACACCAATTACTACCACCTTAATCTGGACATTTAATAAAATATAACAACAAATTAAGAAATAAAATATTAATAAATTCCTTTAATGTGACTTTCTTTTTTCCCTAATTTTTGTAGGTTAAAATGAACAGTAAAATGGATGAATATACTTTTTGGTATTTTTATAATTTTAATGATACATGATAAATAGATATAAGGAAATATTAAATTAGTTAGGTAAATTTAGTATTTCTTTACTAATTAATCACCAGTCAAATAAAATATTAGACCAACATAAATAAATATATTAAGTCAAATTTAGGTGTTATTCAAACTTGACCCAAATTGTTACATTTGAATTGTTTTATAAATGAAATTATCATGATAAATTATATCATTCAGAATGGTAATTACTCTTATACATTATCTATTCTTCAAATTTTATATTTTTGGAAAACCATCTCTTTGATTATTTTAATGTATTAAATGTAATTCCATATTGCGATTATTATTAGATAATGGATTGTGGTTTTTATGAACTAGATATGTGATGTGTGGGAATAACATTTCACTATCGCGCATCATGAGATAATTGGGAAAGATATATCTTATCATTCATCTAGGTCAATTGGAATGACTTCCCAAAACTATTATTAGGATAATTGGGTACGATGTCCCTTAACATTTCATGATATCATTAGGCATGGTTTCCCTAAACATTTATAGATATCATTTCATAGAATTTCACTTATCATTTATAAATATCATTAGGAAAGAAAAAACATATCATTTATTGATATCATTGGGAATAAACACAATTATCGTATAATGATATATTTGGCCATGAAGTCCATTATCATTAATTGATATCATTGGTCATCATGTCATATAATTAATGTTAGAAATTGTTATGATATACTTATGTGGATGGCTGGGTATTATAAACTTGGTACACAACAGTACATATTAATACCTATGTATATATATATATATGATGTAATGTATATAGACAATCCATCTTATGCTAAATAATGTGTTGTCTTTTGGGTGTTCCATGCGTATCCCATTCAGACTAGTGTTATGTTTTTTTATTTATTTCATATCTTATTATACCTTCACATATCTTTATTATTTATACACAGACTTGATTACATTAATCATGGTTTGTAGTAGAAAACTAGGTTTATGTCACATCATACTCTAGAAATCAGTTAGTACCGGGATGGATCACCTTATTAAATGTTTGGAAGTGGACTGTGCTTTGTGACATTTTACAATAAAGAATAGGGACGGACATGGGAAGATTTATGTTTCCATTGATTATTCACATTATATTCCTTCATTATTTAAATTTAAATTTTAATTTAATATTTCATAATTTAGTATGCCCTATTTTTAATGATTAATAGATTTAAATAATTATTCTTTTTATTTTTTATCATGTTCATGGATGTATGATTATTTTTTATATTACTGGTAGTCTGAATATATGTTGATTTTATGTAGTTATTATACTCCAAATTCCTTATTTTTAATTAAAAATACAATTTACATTTATGATATAGTGGTTATTGTCTCCACTCATTACTTCTTATAGAACATCATTACTAGTTTAATACCAATGTCATACAAGGACACATGCTTGAGTCACTGTGGGAAACTAGATTTTGGAACCATAATAGTGGCACATAGAACATGTATTTCAGTCGGGTTTATAAATATTATTTTTCATTATCTTATTATTTTTGTGTAGTTTAAGGAAAACTAGGAATTTAAAAATATATTAAATAGACCAGGTTAGGGTATGTCCATCCCAAAAATGAGTGAAGATAAATATTAAAGTGGTATAATCATTCATACTACTATTATTAAAATATATTACTATTTCATCAAGGGTGTCTAGTATACTATAATTTGACATATATATTTTTTGTATTTACTATATTTTATCATCAACTTTTATGGAATTTATATATTGTCCAAGCAACGTTATTTCCACATATGGATTTATATGTTATTCAAATACCACAACCTATGAATTTTATTTCCCAAATTTCTTATTCCATTTCTTATGTGCCAGAAATTATATATGTCAACTCTAAAAAATATTTATGTTTTGAAAATGAGAAAAATAATTTATTATTAATGTTTCATCATCATACAATATGTGTTTTCCATATATATTTATGGGGGATCATTATTACCAATTTATGAGAATTTTATCACATAGACATTTAGTTTCGTGGATTGAAATTTTAGTAGTATTGATTAAATGATTCAAAATAGGAATTTATAATATATAATGTAATTTCTAATTCATTAATAGAAACCCATATAATCAAACCAGCATATAAATACCAATTATATTTCTATCCAAGATGATACAATATTTTCATAGTTACATGTATGAATGTTGTATAAAAATGTATGTACAATTTTAACTTTTGAATAATATATCATATAATTGGTCAAATTATTAAATAGAAATGTTGTTAATTCTTGAAAAGTGATAGTGATTTTTATGTTACAAAAAGATACATTTAATTAATAATATTAAATTTTTTCTTATTGATTACCCTTGAACCGAACCAGATCTGCCTATTTTGAAATGATTTGATTACTTATTTGGAAAACTGAGGGTGTTTATAATAAAGAGTGAATTCAAAGATATTTGGTTTCACTTAATATATTCTAGGATATATTGAAGGAAATCTAGTAGAACACTATATTCCTTTATTAATTGGTGTTAATCCCCCTAGGGGTAGACGTATGAAAAATAGGTATGGTCATTTAATGGATCAGAAACAATATACATGTTATTACAATCAAATTCATAGTGGAATCATACCATTCATTTATCTTTTATTTGAATAATATATAATACATTATATTGAGACCAATTATTATGATGATTATAATAATAAAAATTACAATTACTACTTAACATTTATTTTCTTTATGGGTTACAATTGATATTACCATTATCTAAAACATTTTTCAGAACATATAGATAAATAAAATGATTAAATGTGTTAATTAAGGGATAATTATTATATATTATATCATGATTTTGTTTTAATAAATATTTAATTTAAATTACCTCATTATTTGTTTTATAATTTATAGTTTGTTAAATGATATACCCTTCCTCTTATATGTTTATAGTTCATGTAATTTTTTTTGATTTGGATTAAATTACAACACGTGGTGTTGATAATAGCAAACCAAATGATATGATTACTTATAGTGCATTAAATAGAATATATTTAACAAGAATTTTAAAAATCTTATAATTTTTGTGGTATTTTTCATATTGTTGATATATAAGATATGATGTTGAGACTAGTGAACAATTATGTGCATGTATATTGATTAAAAGTCGATTCCTTAAGCTAAAATTATGAGCTATACTTCATTCTATAGACCCATGGGAGGAAGAAGAGGGAATACTTTTGATCCTTGTTCTAAGATAAATTTATTTTCATTATCCTATAATTTGTGATTTGTGGGACTCTTATATTTGTAAATGACACCCAAAGTTAGAAAATGGTTGTAGGGTATGTTTATCCTAGATGGGGGTGTTGTTATATAAAGATACCTAGTGTGTGTAAGATCATATTATTTTTATTGTGGGGTCATGATCCTCTATGGTGTAGTTCATAATAAAAAGTATTAAATATAACTAGGTCCTATTATCCGGATCCTTGGTAGGGGATACCAATATAATTATGTTAAATTGTTTGTCCCTTATAGGTCGATGAACATTTTAATTAATTTTAGTACCACCGTTTTATATAGTTTCTATTAAACTGATGGATGACTTTTAAGATAATTACATACATGAAAAATGTTCTTCATGAATGAGTTTCATGTCTTGGTGGATAAACCTAATGTCCCCTAACTTCAAATCAGATCCTAGTGTATAAGAGACATTTTGTTGAACTTGGAATCCTACTAAGGAGGTTTCCCTAAGGTTTATAAATACTATATGAGAAAATTATCCAATATTATTCTTATTTTGAGACAAATAAACCATAGGTTATAAATTTAGTTTATTAAAGAATTAGGAAAAAATTTCATATATTGTGGGAATTTTTAGTCCATGGATTTTGATACTTAATTTGGTGGGTATGATTATTTAATTTCCTAGCCTAGTTTAGCATTGGTGGTACACATGATGTAATAACATTGAAATTAACTCATTGGGGTGGGTGATCATCCCATAAATAATGTTTTACGTCTTGTGAATATTATTTTAGATTAGAAACATAGGAAATTAATGTATTGTTATATTTAAATGTCTAGTAGTGAAGATTAAATATACTTATTGTTGAATGAATGATGTGGAAATTAGTTGGTATTTGAACAAGGTTCTACTATATTTTACACACACCACGTATGAATACATTAGTTCAAACATTTATCATGAGAGAGAAATTGATGTAGAATATTTGTGAGTGGTCAGGTCTCCGATAAGGATAAAAAATATAAAATATTATGCATATTGGCATTGTAACCAAGAAAAAATTATTAATTTAAAGGGACAATTTATTATGAATATTTATTTGAATTTAAATTGATATCTATTGTATAATTGACATATGATTGTGCCTAAACATACATTTTCTGAAAAAATGGTGTAAGGAAATGTTAAAAAGTAATGTAATGCCTATATTGATGTTGGTATAGTTCAGAGAGAGTGATACCAACCCTTTCATCGATTCTCAGTATACCCCTACATTAGAGGTGATAATGACCCATACCATGATTTCACTCGGAGTATGGTTACATACATTCTAATATATAGTGAGATACATATCTACCCTTTTTTATTTATATAGACTCTTTCTAATTCAGGTTTGATGAGAGGAAAAATGAAATCTATACCGTGGGGATTACACCATTATAATTTTGATGTTGGAGAACCTCATTTATGATAAATTATAAAGATTTCCCTAAAACAATTCATTAAAAAATGGAATAAGTGATTTTTGGATCTTATGTAAGATATTATGGATATAATAATTTTATAAATAATAGTATTTATGATTAAGATGGATGGATAATGGGATATTGTAATCGGACAAATGGTTTATTGGTTTGCTAATGTTATTTATTCTCCTATGGTGGTGAAAAGGATTTCCTTTATAGGTGGGTGAATTTAATGTGAGAACGGTTATGAGACCCATATATTGGTTATTAGACAATATTTTTTATTGAATGTAACTTATCATGTATATTAAGATCCCCCTATTTTTCATGGTTTTTAAGGGTATAGGTTTCTATATTAATTTTTTTAATTCCATGTGCATGAATCATTCTAAGAATGAAATTTGACAACATATGTTTCGGATCCATCATCGATTTATACTCCTTATATATAATAATGAATTTTTCAAACAAGAGATGGTTCATTCACAACACATCATCATTATTTATGTACGATATTTAGTTATCTTTATCAAAATGACATTAATAGTCTATGGTTTTATGAATTTATAATTTGGTTTAATGTTAAATTGGTGATTGTTGATGTGCATT
This sequence comes from Viscum album, assembly GCA_963277665.1. NCBI lineage: Eukaryota > Viridiplantae > Streptophyta > Magnoliopsida > Santalales > Viscaceae > Viscum > Viscum album. The sequence goes on along the minus strand of OY728130.1, from coordinate 955,365,421 downwards.
TTTAATGGAGTTTATTTAATTTAGTACGAAATATGTATTATTAAATAGTAGAACTAATTTAAAGAGTAATCACATCATAATATTCACATAGATTATAAATATTTAGTTTAAATAACATCAAATTGTTTTTGGATGAAAATATGGTGTGACTATTGTTTGTTTGGTCAATTTTTGTTTGAATATTTTGATGAAATCAATGGATGATGGTAGTGTCCACATATTGTGAGATGATAATCATTTTTCTATAATTGATATTTTAATTTAAACGTGTCTCTATAATCAATTATAATGGTGGTAGTACTGCGACTCAAATTCATTTTTTATATACTAGAACTGATGGTGGGAACATCATATGAAATTTGGTGAAGTAGACAATTATTTGATCATGTCATGGGTTATATGTGATCATGTGTGCATTTTAATAGTGTTTTATAATTAAATTAAATCATTTGACTTGGAATTAATTATCTTAGTGTTTTATTATTGTAGATATTCTTTCCATAGAACTGGAAATTACAAAATGAAATGTGATCTTTTGAATTTGAGTAACTATCCATAATAGGTGTTGTGTTGTTTTCATTATCCACTCGGGATTCCCTTGGGTGAGAAGATATACCTTGGATAAGTTCTACTGTCCCATTTTTTATAGGTGTATTTTTCTAGTTTAATTTTAGTATTCCATTTGGTGGATGGTCCCAATTTTAAATCTAGTTTGAGAACATAATTTTGACACTTAAAACAATTAACAACTATTCCATTTATATTTTTTAAAGCATGGGTAGTGTCTTTAGGGATCATATTTATCTCTGAGGGATTAATATTAAATATATATGTTTTTGTTGAGGAATCCAATGGTTCACGGTTTGGGAATTGTAATTTCTAAGTTTTCAACCGAAAACATATATCCCAACTTTGTAGAAATATAGTTTATTTAATCCATGAATGAGAATCTAGATATCCTTGAAAATGGTACAGAGGTAATGTGGAATTCATATTGTTGTTACATAGATTTTCTGACCATGAACTAAATTTTTGTGATGATGAGAGGTTTTGGGGAACTAGAACAACATTTTTATCACATTTTTTGTAAATCATCAGATAAATCCATGTAGAAGAGAAGAGTCTTTGAAATTAGAAACACAATTTTGGGATATAGTGTCCCAAATAGTTTTTCTTAGCAAAGGTATTGAAATTTCTACTCTTATCCTCCATTCCGTAACTCACACATCTCCCATCCTCCTCTCTCATTTCCCATTCTGGGATGTTCTTCGAGATCCCCTATCCTCCTCCTCTAGGATTTAATGTTTCTCCTTAAATTGGACATGAAATAAAATTAAATTGGATACATTTGATCACCCTCATTACAAATTAGTTTATTATTGATTCTTTTTTCATTTATAATTATGTATTATATGAAATATTCATATGTGATTTTATGCAATCCTTTAATGGTGTTTTTAAAATGTAATTATTTTTCATGTATCTTCTATATTAAAATCATAATAATATATGAGTGAATACTCATATGAATGAGGTCAGTTATCTACATGTATTTCCCATACTGTCTTTATAAATATAAAATTTTATATTGATTTACATGCCATACATTTCACAAGTTAATCCTTAAAAGTGGAATACTTTTATAAAAAATTTATCCCTTGTTACAAATACTCTATATTCCATTGAGATTATTAATAGTATTTTAAAAAAATAGTACCCATTGGGGGTTTTCATAAAAATGCAACAATCTAAATGATATAAAAAGTGATAAAACCTCTATAAAATTGTGATTTATTTTCATGAGTTGATATATTTTAAAATGATGTTAAGAATTATTTATTAATAAAAATTTCCATCATTATTAATTAATAGTGATTTCACAATGATAAATAATGATATTTTAAATGAATGGGGTAAATACATTGGACCTAGGTTAAATAATCATAATATGATGATTATAAAGGACTATAATAATTTAGTCTATCAAACTAAATTCATGAATATGTTTTAAAATAGTCTAACTTATTTAATTTTGAATTATTTGATAAATTAATATCTACTGATGAATCATAATTTGATACATAAAAATTAATCCTCAAAATTTAATATATGAGAATTATTTAATGGATTAGAAAACATATGTCATATTGAAATATGGTAATAATTAAAATACATTATTTTGATTATTATTAGATCATGGATATGATTTTTTGCAATGAAATTGGCGAAGGTTTGGAATTATGATCCACATTCCTTTGATGTTATATAATTATGTCTGAAATCAAATACCATTTATTGAGATTATTTCACAAGATTTCCCATATAATTTATCTTGGTCATTTTGTATGAAATTACTTATCATTATTATAGATCATTGGGTACAACCACCATTATAATTTATTAAGATCATTATTCATGAATCCCTGGGTCATTTATCGTGATTATTGATAATCAAGTCCAATATTTTTTATTACAATCATTTGGTATGACATACTTTATCAATTTTTGATATCATTTTGAATAATTTTGCATTTCATTCATTATGATAATTGGGCATGATATACGTTTTCCAATGTATGAAAAATTTATGACAACAATAGTTGGATACAAAGGTCATAGTTAATATTTCATGGATAGTAAATATATATTTTTATGTATGTATATATAATAATTTGTATATGTTTCCTATTAATTGAAGTAAAATAAATTGTTTTAAAAAAATTTATTCAGTACAATATCATTTACATTTTATAAATATAATTATGAAAATAAATTTTTATAAAACATTTTGAAAATAATTTTCTTTTAAAATATTATTTGAAAAATAAAATTTATTTTTTAAATCTCTTCAGATTTCATGATGCTTAGGAATTTAATAAATGACATACATATTAAAACAATGAATTTTTTATCTTTTTCATTAAATGATTTTTTTAAAAACCTGTAGAATCATTTAAATAAAAAGAAATCAATAATTAATATGGGTTGAAATTTATTTTGTAAATAATTTTGAAAAGGTTAGTAATATTTTTTTTGGAAACATTTTTTTGAGAGAAACTAGACATCCGAAAGATGAGAGAAATGAAGTCATCTATTCCTAAAGACATTTTTGAAAACATGTTAATTAACATAGTGTGAAAAAATTTTATGATTAAAATAAAATAAGTAAACTGATGATCATAAAATGTTTGTCTTTATTCATAAATTTTCAAATAAACTCTTTAAATAAAATTTCATGGTCATTGAATCTCAACTAGAATAAAATTCTGAAATAAACCCTTACAGTGATCATAATGTGGTAGTTAGAATCAATTAGTAAATAGATTATGTGTATCAACTATGAATTATCATACAACAATTGAAAATAAAACATAATATATAAAAGTTTCATTACACAAAAAATATTATAAAATCAAATATGATGAAGAATTGATATAATCCATGCAAAATGAATTGAGCTATAAATTTAATTACAATATGTAATCATTTATATTATATCAACATGGGTGAAATAATTATAATATACACATAAAGAATCATGAATTTATAATTAATTTTTATATTACATGTCAATAGATAAATAAATACCCCAAATAAATGAAATTTATAAAAAACATTAAAATGTACTTCAATGAAAGGAAATTAATATAGAATTTTTTAGATCATGCTTCCTATTTCTTGAACATGATTCCAACTCCTATATATTTGTATTAAACATGTTATTAACATATACAATAACAATATTATTTTTAATGATATCATATATGATCTTTTTATAACATCTTATCCCATTTTTTTGAATTATCATTCATTGATTTCTTTGTTTTGGGTGTGAATTTCCTTGTTTTATCACGAATGTTTTATTACTAAGGATTTTATTATAGGTAATAATATATAATTCAATGAAATTTGGAAAAATAATATTGATGTAATTTTCATATTTATTCTTCATTAATACTTTGTATTTCAATCCTAAAAGTTATTTTTGAAAACATGTTTAGGTTACAATCATATAGGTGGTAGTATATATGCAATTAAGAGTAATGTTTAGATTTTTTGACTGATCATTATAAAAATGTTTTATGTAATATTTTTATTAATCATCTTAATTCCAGTGTACCCGTGAAACCCAAGTTAACATTGACATGTTCCGAAAGGTGTTCCCAATCCGCATGGGTTGTTGACTAGAACCTTCCATCACACAAGAAATAGATTGGAATAGTTTTTCCACATAAACAACATAATAAATAGATACATGTATGTATGATCATAATATAACTCCATTGGGGAATCAATAATGGAACTCAAATGATTTATATAAAAAATGTGACATCACCATTTAATATAAATAATAAGATAAAATAACTCACGTTCTAACAAACACAACTCAACAATCCCAAAGCAGTAAATTAAAACTACCACATCAATATGGCACACTCCACATGCTCGAACCTAGAAAAAGTAAACATTGAAATTCCTAAAGGAAATTGTATATTTTACACTACAAGATTACTTAGTTTTCACCATGGGTTCCATAATAATATTCCATATTATTTAACAATGTAAATCATCAATTTTTATTAATTAATTAATGGATGTATAAGATCATATTTAAAATAAATCACAATTTTAATTTAAATTTATATAAACATCTAAAACAATGTATTTGAAAACATTTTTCATAATACAATTTATTGAAATTTGTATGGAAAATGTTATGATTTTTTACAAATGATGGATTATATCAAAATAATCACAAATTATAAATATAGTCATATAATAAGTGGTATACTAGTTCTATTTTATGTGATCTAAACATGAACATATAATGATAATGAAAATGGGAACACATCTATCAAACACTATTTAGATAATAATACTGAACATCTTAATGATGACAATATCCTCTAACATATTTATGTTATAATTCTAATGTGAAAATATGTTATTACGGAATTACCATACAAAAATATTTTTCCAAAATAAAACTCTTAATAACAACTTTTTCATGTTCTATAACAAAAATAAATAAGGGAAGAATTATTTAAAATCTATTTAAAATACAATTACACAATTTCTAATATAATATTCCAATTTCTATTCAAAAAATTAAACATGGATTTTTAATCAATTCATTCATTTTTCTTGTATAAAATGAATGTGTTCTTATGAAAAAATGTTAATTCAATTCTTAATAATGAATGTCACAAATTATTTTCAATACATATAATAACACAACAAACATGAAATCTAAATAACAGGCCAATTCATTAAAATTTTGCGGGTTTCCCAAAAATTATAAGAAATCATTTTTTATCTCAATTCACTGTAAAATGGGTTTTCAAAAATTAATTGAAATCAATTAAATGATCATGGAATTAAAGTTTAAATTAATAGACAAATCAGAAATAGAACCACTCACCTTTTTTATGGAAACACAATTTCTAAACTAGGACTTATCAATATGATATAGGGAAATGATGTTTTTTGAAATAATTCTGGAAACAAGAGTCCTCAAAAAATTTAGAATCATCATTTCTAACATGATATATAATGATCCATGAAGGGATAGAGAAAGAGACATATAGATTGGGATACCAATTACATGGAGAGGCACAATGAAATTGAAACAATGATCAATCATTAAATTGAATTGTCTAAATGTCTTAGTGGGATCCCAAATTTTCTAGTGATATATTTAAAATGTTGTCAAAGAAACCAGGACAATGGGTAATATTGTTTTCTACTATCCTGACTATTTAAATCCAAATGTTCGTACTTTATTTTTTGTGTAACTCATATTCAATTTGATTAATTTTTTATTCCCTAATATACCCAAAAATTGATCAACTATTATTTAAAAACTTATATTTAACTTATACATAATGCATAATATATACATGACATGTATCATTTCATGTTACATACCCATTTCAAACTATATAATGGGAAATGGATAAAAATTATGTCACCACATTACAAAACATTTAAATTCCTAATATATAGAAGAAAACAAATATTTATGATGAATTTTACAAAAAAAAATATATATCATCACCATTAACAGTATCCTCCATATTCAATATTGTCATGTTCCCTAACAATGAAATAGGAAAACGATAAATTCTTACATAGAAACCTACATAATAAAATTGTAATGGAATATATCAAATAATTTAAATTTTAATACTGATAATAATATATTATTTTTTGATATATTTATATATATATATTATCCATGTGGTGTTGTGATGAATATACAGTCACATTGCTTTATGAAGGTGATATTCCACATGTACATGAATGATTTTATCATGATTAAGTGAGTGAAAAGGTACAAATAAAATGATATACTATATTTTAATAATTATTTATAAATCATTAATTTAATTATTATTTCATTAATATCACATATATACATACAACTTTTCCTTATTAGCTTCCAAGGGAATTGTTAGTTAAAAAAGGATCCCAACACATTACAAGACGTCAGTCATAGATACACACAAATGAAATTATCGAATCTTTAAAAAATTTAATGTTAAAATGTATATATGATATAAAAACTATATAACTATACTTATATAATAGATATTATAGATAAACATTATAACCATCATCATACTCAACCACTACTAGTGGTATGTACAAAATAAACGCTATCGATTGATGACATGGTAATCCACCATATACATAATAGAATATTTTATTAACCATTTGATTGATGTGTGGATAGTTGTAGGTCACTTATATTACAAAAAAACATCTAAATATATGTAATAAATTATGTTTATTATACCATCATTATTTAATAATAATTAAATGAGGTGGGGAATGGAATAAAATATAATTTTTTTGAATAATATTACATGTTAATTTTTTGAAAACCCATTATAATTTCACCAAAATATATCTTAAGATGTATTGAATACCAAAATAATAATTCCATGATTATTTAAGGGTCTTTGGGGAGTAATATTGGTTGGTAAAGTATGAACCTAAATGGTTTTATCTTGTGATGACAATTGGAGATGTGAGTCCACTTATAAGTGAGGTGACTATCATACAAGAATATTTGAAAAATGAAATGGTTTACACAGAATGTTCAAAATAAAAAAGTTTCCATTAAATTTTTTTTATCATGACATAGACAAGATAGAGAGTAAATATGTATATAAAATATATTGTAGTCATGTTTTAGGAAATTTTAATCATTATAATTTTAGATTCACCCTGAGTAAATAGATTTTTATCTTAAATATAACAATTAGATCATATTTTACAATTCATTATGGTAAAGAAGTGGGTTTAAGTTATTTGATAATATAAATTATAATTATTCAAAATATAGTTTCCATTTTTCTAAATTATTTCAATCTAATTCTAAAATTAAAATTAAAACTAATCATATAGAATCGAATGGAAATTGTGTTTCCGAAGAGAATATTTTCAAAATTTTATAATTAGTTTAAATTAAAATACAAATTTATATTGATTTAAATAATGAAAATTGGAATAATATATATATAATTGTTGAAGTATAAATTAAAAAAATAATAATAATAATTTATTATTTTAAAATATTTAGAAAGAATGTTATTTTTTTAAAATAAATTTTATTAACTATTCATTATGAAAAGATTTATTTCTTAAAAATCATCAAATTATCCCTATAAGAAAATAATTATATTTCTATTTCAAAAATAAAGAGAAATTGGTTAAAAAGATTTCCATATTTGGTAATTTTTTATTTTATAATATTTGTTCAAGGAAAAATTAATATATCTTTATGAAAAACTCATTTTTCTAGAAAACCATTTATTTTTCATTAAGATTAATATTTTATCATTAATCAATATATAACAATTAATTTTATAAATTAGTTATTAAAATCAATACAAAAAAATAATAATACTATTATAATGGTATACTATAATATAGTTCTGTCACATCCATGACATATTTGAAAGATATTTTTCATATAATTTCCATTAAAACATTGTTTTGGTTGTTACCATGCAATTTTGTGGAAATGGTGGGTTTTCAAAATTTAGGATAAACCATGAGCCCATATCCAGATTTAAAAATAAATTTTGTTTCTTTTATGATTCTTTCATTTTCAATATTTTACATTGATTCCACTTCATAATTGGAATCCCTTTGTATATTAAAACCACTATATAATTTGAGTCACCATATTAATCCATAACAATAATAGATTTGGGGTTTTAATTAATGCATTGAGATGACCCGTAATCCCATTTCCTGCTTTAAATTATTTATTTAAAAATTTTAATTATTCATTCTATTTTTAGTATTTTTCGGTGACTCTACCACCAAATCGAAGCCAAAAAATTTATTTCTCAACCACATTATAGAGTTTTTCTCTAGGAAGCTCATCTCCATTTTGAATTAAGGATAAACGTTTTCTGGTTTCTCATATCATCCAGAATTTTGAAAATAATTTTCTAATTTCATTATAATTTCAAGTATCACTATTCCCCCCCCCATTTCTATCCCCACATGATATACTAAGTGTCATTCAGTCCTCCCTACTAGTTTTGGTTACATTTAGATTCATCTTTTTAATGATTTTGAGAGATTTCTTCATTATATCTCAATTTAGTGTGTTTCCTATCATGGTACTTCCGTTTTAATAGATTTTCTTCCACTTTTCACAAGTTTCTAAAATTTATTGTTTCTAGGGTTCATACCTAGGGTTTTATTTTCATTTTGGTGAAATCTTGTGAATCAGGGCTCGAGATGAATTCTTTGTGGTGGGGCGGTGGTGCGATTGACATTTTGCACAACGATTTGGTGTTTTTGGCACAAATGGAACGTTATTACATTTGTAAGAATTATCAGATCGGTTAGTTTTTATTTATTTAAATTCCTTCTTTATTATCTTATATTTTGTTTGGTGAAAAAATTATATTTGTTAGCATTTGTTAAGGGGTTGGTTTTTAAGTGGAAATTTTGTGCAAAATTGATATTTTTTGTGTTTATTCAATGTTTTGGTCATTGGGGTTGTTTTATCATTCACAAAATATTATTATTAAATGATTTTATATATTCCAATTCTGGTTTGAGGTGTTATTGTTATCCTTTTGGGCTTTAGATAGGTTTTTTGGAAGGATTTTATGTGAAAAAACATGGTTACACTCCATGGATTTTTTTGGGGCGTTTATAAATGGTTTCTTGATTTATGTAAGAGGTGAATATATGTTGACAAACTATTTTTGTAGGTATGTACTTTTAAAATGATCCATATTAATGTGAATGGGCGTTTATGTTATGTGTAGTATCGTGGAAAGGTTTTGAAAAAAATTTAATGGATTTTTCGAAGTGTGAAAGAGAGGTGAAACCTGTTGTGGGCTCTTTTGGTGTGAGTATGATTTCAAGAATTATTTTGAATGTAAAAGGGGATCATGTGATATTTGTGATGGAATTTGGTTTTTGTGTTACTTGGAAGTGGTATTTTTATATGAAAATTGTATTTCATGTATTTTCGAACATGTTTTAGCACAAGAGTGAAAACCTCGATATCTAGGTGGTTGGACGTGTACTAGTATTCTAGTGATCGAGTGGGCTTTGTCAATTGTTTCAGGTAGAATGTTTGAAGATGAAATAGTAAATAAAATATGATAATGATGATGTTGGGGGACTACTAGGTTATGGGTATGATCCCTACTAGTGGCTCATGTATAGGAGAACAAATATTTATTATGGTTACTTTCACCGAGATATGAGGTACCTAGGACCCACAACGAGTTAGTGCCTTGGGTTATTTCCCATTTCTAGTTCTCATTAGATTATATAAACTTACCCTATGAATAAACTCTTTTTGGATGGATAAATTTAGTTGCTTGAAAATTTTATTTAATAGTTTTCATTCTTTATAATATCCCACATGAAACCAATTTTTATGTTAGTTGCATCATTTAGATATTGTTACTATCATTTCATATTTAAAAAACATGAAAACTTTTTTCCTTATAATGATTATCACGTGGAATCATTTAGTGGTGGCAACCTACTGGTCTTTGAGTCATACCCTACTTACAACATTGGGTGTATGTTAATTTGGTTATTATGACGTAGGTTTTGGTAATGATTTTAGAGCTAAAGGTTTGGATTTTAAGTAGTCCTTTATGGTGTAGTGTCGTGGATATAGAATTAGAGTAGTGCCACTTGATTTTCTTTGAGTATTATTTATAATTGGGTAACTCAACTCTAAAATTTTGTAAAAGATAACGTTTTTTGAAAAAAAACCCAAGTTTTTTGTATTTGATTATTTTGTTGTTTTATGGTTATAAAAATTTGTAAATCATTCCCAAATTTCATTAAATGATACCTGGCAACTTTTTCCAGCATGTGGGGGTTAGTAACACCATTGTGGTATTTCCTTGGTCTATACCAGGTGCTGTTTTCGATAATGACTAGATTCAGTTAGTGAAAAAATGATATCAGGGCAAGTTCACACTTTGGGTCATGTTATTTGGGGAAGATTCAGGATAGAATGGAGTTAGGATTGTTGGGTATTGAAATTCTTATTAATTAATTAAAATTTGGATATTATAAAGTACCATCCTAATTTAATCTATCAAGATAAATTTTTGAATGTGTTTTAAACAACTCCAGCTTATTTAATTTTGAGTTATTCGATAAATTAATCACTCACGAATAATCCTGACGGCATACATAACAATTATTGATCAATATTAATTATATAAGAAATGTTTAATGGATGGGAAACCATATGTCATAAAAAGATATGGTATTAAAGATAATACATTATTGTGATAATTATTATATCATGGACACAGTTTGTTGCAATGCAGTTTGTGTAATTGTGAAAATCATGCTCCACGCTCCTTTGATGTTTTATCATTACAACTGGAATCACATATCATTTAATGATATTATTTCACTTGATGTCCCATATAAATTATAGATGTCATTTTGTGTGGCATCCCTTATCATTATTATAAATAATTGGGCCAAACCTCCATTATAATTTATTAAGATCTTTATTCATGAATCCAATGATCATTAATCGCGATTATTGTTAATCATGTACAATATATTTTGTTAAAATAATTACATATTAAATCCCTTATCTTTTATTAACATCATCATGAATAATTTCCCATATCATTTACTATAATAATTGTACATGATTAGTTTTTTTTAATGTGTGAGATATGTTTGACATCAATTGTGGGAAGCATAGGTCTTAGGCCCTATGTTTCAGATTGTAAATAAATAAATATATATATATATATATATATTTTATTGTTTTTAGTTATATATGATGTCATATATACAGGTACACCCATATAAGCCTAAGCATGTATGGTCTGTTGGGTGTTCAATGGGGAACCTGAGTAGACATGTTTTATATTCTGTTTATTCATTGATTGGAATCTTATAACTGTACACTGACTTGATTTATATTTATAATATTTAGTTCATTATACACTATTGGTGGTGTACTACAATGTTATCTCACAATTTTTTAGATATATCTATTTGTACACGGAAAGATCACATGAATTTAGGTTTTGAAATAGACTATGCATTGTGTTATTTTTCATTATAGGCTAGGTATGGACACGAGAGAGTGGGAGTAGTGGCTGAGCATATACCTGGGATACCATACTACTTTTTATCATATATAAATATACCCATTTTTATTATAGATATGTTCATTGAATGTGTTTATATTTCATTTATCATATGAATTTATTTATATGATGTTTCATGTATGGATGTTTATATTTTTTATAAATATCCTATAATTTATATATTAATAGTTTATATTTTTAATATTGTAACAATATTTATTTTATATTTTATTTTATACATTGAATACATAGAATTTATTGTCTCTTCAATACATAACCTTTGTAGCATGACTACAAGTATAGTGCATTTTCTGTATGCGTAGAGGATCTTGAGGCCAAAGGTGTACCGACATGAGGCACTAGATTAGTTGATTTTTGGAAAAGATGTTTCAAAATTATTGGAATGGGTTATAAAGATATTATTAAATCGGGTTTTCTACATGAAAACTAACATTGATGGTAGATATTATAAAAATAAATCATACGAGGGTGTAATTGGTTTTTAGAAAATTAATTTTAATGACTATTGAGTAACAATTTCATATAGTGAGGTGAAAAACTCTATTTAGATTTTGGTTCCAATGGAAGATTATGTTGATTATAAGTTACATTAACTAGATATAAAAATAATTTTTGGTAAATTTATTTCTTTTAGGATCCCATATAAGAAACAAATTAATGTTTTAGAGCTTCGAAAAAAATAACATTATTATATTTTAGTATAAACCATCATAGTATATGGTCGAGAACACATCACATTGTAAAAAATACGGTTTAATAATTAATTCAATGAGTTTTTTGATATCAAAATTATAGATAATTCATGTAGATACATTTGTATTAGTGTTTTATATATTTTTTCGAATATTTTGTGTGGATGATATATTATATACTGAAAATCATACCCAGACATTTCACGTAATGATATAATGGATAGGAATGTACAAATTAATGAATGAAATTGGTGGATTTACAAACTAATTATATATAGTGATCAATAAATATTGACATAATATGATATTCATACATAGTTAGAATAATTATATTGGAATATTAATAAATATATTTATCATAGAGAACTCACTAAGGCAGTCTTTTCTAGTGATATATGACATTAATCACAATAAAGTTCAGAATCCTACTATGGTGTTATAAATTAATAACATGATTCCTTATAAATTATCATTTGGATCCTTCATGCATTTCAAGTTTTATAATTCAAAAATCATAATATATTTTCCATGTTCAACTAATTTGAATAAATCCAATTATTTTTAATTTCACTATATTGATTTGAAGAACTTTTTCATGTACATGACAATGACTAATGACATTTAATTGATGATAATAGGTGCAGATGATCAAAATATAAATGAAACACAAATATATGATACCAATCTGAAAAAGAAGACATCATTTATCAATTTTGTTTTGGGATTCTCATAAATGATTCTGATATTTGTTAGATGGATTACAAAAAAATAACTAATATAGGGATCAACAATAATGTTGGTCTACATTTTCCTATTAGGTTATATAAAACAAAGTACTCAAGATTATGAATTTTATTAAATAAATGGAATCGATTCCTAGTATCACAATATAATTGGATAATTATTATGAAGATAATGTATCTATTTAATATCCTAAGAAATATTTTTCTCACCAATAGGAAAAATATATCATTTTAAAATATTATCTTATAAGATATAATTTTTGGTGGGGAAATTTTAGGATCTATTTAGAAATGATGGTTAAAATTTAGTTAATAGCTTGATTAATCCATTATCATAAAAGAATCATTCAGGTCATGTAGAGTCTCTTATTATATGATACTATATACAATGATGTATGGTTTTAAAATGTATAATGTCATTACATTAAAAATAAATATATATTTACCATTAATTTATATTTCCTTTCTTTATGTTACATGATTGGTGGAATGATAATATTTCAAAAAAATAAAGGTTTAGAGTTATACTAGTTTAACTATCATCATTTAGTGAAATTATTTTTTATGATATGTAATGAATATCATAAAAAAAATTTCATTATTATCATAATGGATTTTAATTTACATTGGAATATGTGATTAAATAAGAAATAAGTGGATATTTATTTCAATGTCTGACCTACTAGAGTATATCATTTTCAATGTTATTTAGTCAACAATATAGATTTGTAATAAGATTTTTTCCAATTATACATACCTATGTCTTGTGGGAAACCATGTATAATAACCATATAAAATTAATGTTGTTGTAAATTAATTCATTACTACATATAACTATTTGGGAGTTTATATATATTAATTATCATATCAGTTGATAGAGAACAAAAAAGATGTAAATTTTTAATGGTTTAAAAGGATTGGTAGTCACTGAGGGTGGGATAAGAGAATCAGTCCCTTAAAAAGTATTAGACCAAACATGTATTCACAGATACATATATTTCTAATATATATCCAAATATCTAATTTAAATAATATACGATAAAAATTACATATATTGATGATACTATAGAGAACCCCCCTTTATATACATTAACATTACATATCTTTTACAAAATACCTAAATCCATAAACAAATATATTCTCAATGACCAAATTAGTCAAGTTCCTGTGAAAACCTAGAAACATAGTCACTTATAAATAAGTCAGATACATTATACCCAACTATGATCTTCTTTACTAGGAACCTTATTAATTCAATATAACCTAATATATATATATTAGATAATAAAAGGAAAAATAAAAAGTGCATAGGTCAAATGCCTAGTAAGGGTAAATAAGTGATATATGTATGAATAATCATAATCATAATGGTGTGAGATCATGATCATGAATATATAAGATCATACAATGTATATAAAATATCAAAAATTTGAATCATGGAATAACGATTGAGAGTTCATAAGACATGAATCCTAACGAAATGAAGAACTTAATCCATGAAATCTTATCATAAAAATAGAACATGGAATTTTATAAAACACATAATAATATATAAGTATTTCCATAGTAGTCAAGGCATTGCTTCCAAATTATTCTCAATAAACAATAACATTTATAAAACTGGGTTAACTCCCCTTTCTAGCCCTATATTAACTAACCATGTTGAATCCTCATAATACCCATATAACAAATAACCGATTACACTCCTCACTCCATCCATGTATATCCCATGATATATAAATATTTAACCAATTCGTTTTAGTAAGATATAAGTCCCATCCATCGCATAATGAAATCAAACATACTTGTTCCACAAATTCATTGTAAATCATATCATAATGCATGAAATGAAATGGGTGTTATGAACATGTATTCATATCCTAACATGAGTAAAACCATAGGTTTAATAGTCATTTTATCAAAAAATAATGTCTAAAATATAGAAGGTTTAATAACAATATAACCTATGTAATAGAATGGGGTTTCATAAACATATAACAAATGGAAGAAAAATATGTTTCATTAACATCATGCCATCAAATAATAAAAAATTTAAAAATATATTATAAAGGGATATATTGAATAATTTATCTAGAAATGAATGATTAACACCAACTGATGTCGTCATATTTGGGAAAAAATTTTGAATGTCCATTTAGAAACATTTCATGTGGAAAATATCCTTTATAATTTAAAAATGGTTTTGAAATTAGAATACATATTGAGAAAGTTTTTCATTGAAAAAAGTTTTTGAAAACTTATAAAGTAACCATTAAAATCCATGAAAATATTTAAAATCATTTTTCCATGAAAATAATTTTTGAAATCATTTTTGAAATAAGGATTTTTAAATGAAATTGATTTTCAACTAAAGGGTGAAATACAATAATATTTTTCTAAAAAACATTTCATTAATTATCTTCATTATCAATGTGTGAAGAAATGGTACTAATACAAGGAAATATAATAAGTAAATATAGGAGAATAAAACATCAATGTTTTCTCCATATATGGTTCATATGATTTCATCAATAGATGCATAATAAAAAACAATAACGTTAAATGATGATATTGGTTCAGTAAACTCATTCTACATGTTATCTTAGGATCATAATCTCTATGTATGAAAATGAAATAACATTAATCATTAAAAGTCATGAAAATTTTTTATTCATGATATATCATTTCAAATAAAAAATTAGTAAATACAGTAGCTGTGCTACAAAAAATGTGTCTCAAAATTGGAAAATTAATACAAAACTAACAAACCAATTTGTTAACTCGTGAAACAAAAACCCCATGAAATAATGATCAGGGATTTTAAGGTCCTGAATCTAAATTGATCAACCCTTGGAATGTATTTGATGATCTATGTCCTCGAAGGAGGCTCAGATGAAGATCATAGATGTTTGGTTATGTAAAATCTAAAATTGGGGGATTATAAGATGTGGGACTATATTACACTACATAAATCCATTTTAATGGGTTATCCTAGAAACCATCATGATATAAATAGATTTAATGTTGTGAAAGAGGAATTCATGTAGTCAAAAACTTGGGGGTATGAAAAATAAAATAAATAATTGAGGTGATATATTTTGGGAAGAACCGACCCTAACCCAATAAACAACGCTAAAGGGGATTACACATCATGTAATATACCAAAACGTTTTGTTTTATGTGTTTTCCAATAGCTCAGGATTTTTTAAATCCTATGGATGCAATGGATCTCCGTCAACACTAGGTAAACCGATAACTCTTTAATCATAATTTTGGGGATTCATTCATCAAGGAATGATCTCGAGATTCCTCCTACAATCCATAGAGATCATTCTTTGATATAAGTAATTATCTAACCTTATTCTTGTATATTCTTCAATATTCTTCCTCCCATTTCTCTTTTTAAGGTGATGGATCATGATAAACATGTTTCTAATAATTTTTTTGGTTATTGTTTGGTGTGGTTGTGCTACTCTGTCCTTAGAAGTATGTAATTGTTGGTGGATAGGTGATTGTGATTTGTTTATTTGATCCATTCTCATGTGAAGAATGTCAACGACGTTTTTGAGGTAGGGGGTTTGATGCTTCTCAATTTATTAATAAGAAATTATAGATTATTCATAACTTACCCCATTGTATCACAATAGATTGAAATAATAAATAATATTAAAAGATTAATAAATTGGTATTGATCACATAATGATGTTGATTCTCTATACCATTATAATGGTTTTTTTATTAAATTTATAGTGTGATATCTATTATTGAAATTTGATGATAATAAATTTTTTGACAATAAATCTGGTTCATTTTGTTGAAATTTGATGATAATAAATCCGGTTCATTTTGTTGAAATTTGGTGATAATAAATTTGTTGTAGATATAGATGTATAATGAAATTGGTTAATAAACATGAAGAATATTTATTCTTGTTTACATTTGATTAAATTAATGTTTAATAATTGTTTAATTTATTTTTAATATCTTATGATAGCTTTTTTATGTTTGTTGTTGTTTGATCATGGGAATAATGGATCGTTTATTTCAAGATAGAATAAGAACAAGTTTTATGATAAATGATTATTCATTTCTGGGCCCTGTGTTTCCCACGTTCTTGTAATGTAATTGTTCTTTACTATTTTTATCCATGAGATATCATTGTGTTTTAATACTAAATGCCTTTCTTTGGACTCAAGAGATCATTTTTATTTTGTTAATACTTCTTTTGTTGTTCTGTGGTTTCTATGAGCTTGTGAGTTGCATGCGCTGTTTTATCTTCATGTTCACTATCATCTTTACTTTCTTTTGGCCCATACAATTTTTTGTTTCTATTGTAACAGTTCTTTCATGACATTATGTTCACGTACATGGGATTCATTTATATTATTTTCATAGTAGTACTTTATTGGAAATTATCTTATCTCTCGATTCTACCAATGTTTCCTTATGAGGGTAAAGCCTCCATCTACATGTTTAATACACCATCAGTGCAGGTGTCCATCCTATGTTCTACTAGTGGTGGGAATCAGGGGGGACAATATCTCTCTTTTCCCAATGCTATCCCACGAGGGTAAAAACATTGTGGGGGGGGGGAGTGTCACTATAGAGTGGTGTCAGAGATCTTGTAGAGAGATATGATGGAGTCGTGATTGGGTAGAGGTGAGGTTGTGTGCGTTGGTTATGTAACGATGTTAGAAAATTTTAGAAAGTGTTGTAAACACATGAGACTGGATGAGACTTGTGTATTTTCAGCCCCTATGATATGATGCACCGACCTTTATGCTTTCCATGACTACTAAATGAAGTTATTCTAGTTTTTGGGTAGAGTCCTTGGAATGGATCCTGCATCATTCATATTTGTGCCTCTGTTTTAATGGGAAGACCATTGGATATGTCATCCTAAAAATGAATCGAAGAAACTTATTAATTAATTTTAATGTATTCCATATTCCATGTTAAAAAGCTATAAGTGTTTTTATTTTCTAGGTATTTGTCCATGTCACCATTCTCAATAGGTTCACACAGAAAATATTTAAAATGATAAGCCTACAGATCTATTTGAATTATAGTTTGTTGATAATTACATTTGAAGAAGGACATTGTAAGAGTTTCAGCGCTAGAGTTTATAAAAGTATAGGGGATCCATATTAGATGTTGTCATAGAATACATGATAGAGGATTCTGAGATAGACTTCACTTTGATTTGTTATCAGAAGGAGAAATGGGTTTCATTGGTTGTGATGATGTATTGTGGGGTTTTGATGTAGTGGTAGTTCTTGATCCTCAGGTCTCACTAGGAGTTTGAAGTATCATGGTCTGAGTACTGAGGCCACTATAGATATGATTATATTTTTATTTAACTTGAAGGTTTCTAGTCTCTAAGATATACATAACATTCTGTAGGTAAGATCTAGTGTGTGAGAGTTCATGATCTTTTCTATAAAACTTTTGTGATATGATTCATATCTATGTCTTGGTGATGTAGCTAGGAGTAGTCATTTCATGGTGGTTTTCAAGCCATAGGACCAGTGCCAGGTCACTCCATTTATGCAGAAGAGATGTCTTGAGGTTATTGTGATAGGAGAGGTCATCGAGAGAATGTTAGAAAGTATAGAGTCTTCCTAAATGTGGGCCTTCATGATTCCCCACAAAGTAGAGTTTTGGTCCAGGGTACCCAGTTTTCTGGTAATAAGAGATTCTTTTTGGATGGGGTTAGGTTCCATCCCTCATGTATCTTTTCTCTTGGTGTAGTGAATTCCAAAAAAATGATATGGGCTCAGGAACTTTTTTTCTTATGTAGACATAGGTAAAATGATGTGAGAATGACTACCCATTCTATGGAGTCAACTTGTTCTATGTGTTCCACTATTGGTGTCTCCACTGTGGTAGTCCTGTCTGATCCAGTAGAAGCAAGTTACACTAGTTTTGCATCAACATATAGTAGATGTGGTAGTTAGAGGAAAATCCAAGTATAACCTCTATTCATAGATTGTATAGTTCTGATGTAGATTTGGTCATAATCTTTATGATAGAGTCCATGGTGTAGGTCACAATCAGCTTCATGTGTTATCACTACTAATTTTAGGTGAGCGAAAAGTCATTCGATGTACCCTATTCTTGTTTTGTACATGGGAGCATGCCTTTTTGATTTAGGGTTTACATAATTCTTTATATCACATTCCATTTTCCAAGCATTTGGACTTGAGGTATAGAGTCTTTTGGTGCCCTTGGTGTTGACTACCCCCATTGGAGCACAATATGACATGTTTGAAGTATGTAGAGACTATGATCTAGTTTTTCGGAATCACCACTCTTGGATATATTACCTATGTTTATGAATAAAATTATATGATTTCATCCATAGTATGGATTGGTTGTATTTAGTGGAGGATATCATGGATTTCTTCAGCAGGAAATCAGTGTTCATTGATTCTGATGTAGAGACACTAGAGTTTTTTTTGTGAGCAATACCCTTGGATTGGTTAATGTTTTTTCCATCCTTGTCATCCTTGATGACTGAGTTGATACTGATTTTATTGGAGGATCAATAGTTCATGATACTCAGTGTCATAGAATTTTACCCTAACGTCCTTCTAGAAGCGGTTGTAGCCTTATCCCATAGATGAGAGATATATTTAAGGATTAAACTACAACCATGCATATATCATATCTCAATGTCACTGTGGGGTGGCACATTTTTTTTATGAAGAACTCTAACGACAGTTTGCAGTTCTGTATCGATTATCATAACTTGAACCAATTGATGGGGTAGAACTACTATACTCTTCTATATAATGATGATTTATTTGATCAATCAAATAGTGGTCATCGTTTCTTAAAGATCTATTTTGGTTTAGGATATAATCATGTTCTTGTAAAGCATGATGATATTTTGAATATATGTTTTTGTTTCCTTTATGGTCATTATGATTTTGTTGTGACGTTATTAGGTGTGACGAATGCTTCAACTATGTTGATAGGGATAATGAACATTGTGTTATATTAGTTCCTCGATAATTTTTTGATTTTTTTCATCAATAAAATCCTTGTATACACAGCATCTGAGGTAGAGCATGTAGAGAAACTATGTGCCATTTTGTAAGTTCTCTGTTTTGATATGATGTTTGGGTATTTTTTGAAGTGTGTGTTTAGTGATCGAGATGTCCATTTCGTATTGAATGTTTAATCCGAGTATGGAGTAGATATGGGTCTATAAAATATATAAGTATTGGGTATTAGATATCCCCTAGATAGTGACAGATGTCTAATTTTTCCATTATCTTATTGGATATTATAGGATGTTCACATGTTATTTGTCTCGTGTTTTGACTCCAAAGAAACTTTATAACAAAACAATCAGTTGTTTGTATGGACTGATTTGTACCAGTCAGCTTTTGAGTATCTAAATGATAATTTATTCAGTGATCCAATTCATTGTACACAAATAGAAGGATTTCTGTTCTAGTTTTTCTGTCACTCTTCCTGTTAGGGGTTGTGTTGAATTCTTATATAGCATAGATTAATTGTTATCTATAGGTCTTGATAGTTTCATCTCCTTAAATATTATTATTCCTCACATTATCTAGATTTTGGGGATAGTGGTGTTTTCTATTAATGTGTGGATACATTACCTCACCAGATAGTTCTTTTTGGTCTTCACCGATCATAAGGTCCTGAGGTATGTTTTCTCACAGTGGGACTAGAACCTGTTCCAGTAATAGTGGATGCATTTTTTAAAGGATTACAACTTCATGATTTCGTATACACCTATGAATATGAATCTTTTAGTTGATGAATTGATCAATAAGTCATGTTGTTCTTTAGTGGATGCATTTTGTCAATTTTAGATTACAGTGAAGTCATCTACGGTGCATTAGGTGGGTGAATAACAATTGGGGGATCTTGAGGAGGCGGTCTAGAAAAATCTAGTTGTGTGTGGCGAGGAACCTGATGATTGTTTTGTGGATGAACAACACTAGGTTTGTTTTTCATGGAAGGTTTATCGTTCCTTTGATGGTGTGTGATATTGTTATGATATAGTTCCATATTTCATCCTTTATGGTACATCCTAGCATGAAAACTATGTACCATGCCTTCAGAGGTCAGTTGTGGTGGCCTATATTGAATCGTCAAGTTAAAATGATTTCGTCTTGATGATTGGATTGCTAGAAGGTGAAGGATGAACACCATATTCTGGGTGGTTTTCTCCAAACATCAGATTTCCCCCACTATAAGTGTGCAGAAATCACAAGGTAATTTGTTATCAATTTTACTCATTGTAAGGGAAGATATAAATCAATATTGTTGGTTGTGGAAAATTTGACAAAATCATCCCACATTATAGCAATCAAGGTGTCGAGATTAGTAGTGGTTTTTGTCTTAGTAGTATTTAAAGGATGTGGAAAGTCTCTATAGAGTCTTGAGGATGATCATTTATGATTAAGATTCCCATTTTACCTCCAATGTATGTAGTGGGCTCCAATATGCATTTGGTTCTCAACTATGACTTATCACTACATTACATAAATAGAAATATGGTCCAACAAAGTGGACCATCAAGGCACTGGAAGACATGTTGCTCTCTTGTTTCCTGGATTTTTTAGGATTGTGGATGAGGCACCAGCCCTTGGTAGACATTACTTACAACAATATTTTTTACTCTACCATCAACATGGTCTCGTTTGAATCCTTGTATGGATAACATTTCCATTCTTGGTTGTGTTAGACTAGGGTCATAGAATCACAAATTCTCCTACAAAAAAATGTATAGAATAATACATTGAAAATTTTTGGGATTTTTTAGGGGATGAAGGAATCATAGTGTTTCCAGAAATCAAATGTCAGTCATAGGAGGAGACTTATAGTGTTTTTAATTAGGGATCATATTTTTAAAAATGTAGATCTATATGATGGGTAGACACATTTTTATTGTGGTATTAAACACTCTCCTTTGTATTTTGGGCCTTTCTAGCTGTTATATTATGTTTGAGATGTGCTGTATCAGGTAGTAATTCTCCCAAAGATGATCCAGATTGACGACTTTTTTCATGTTTCACTGCTCATTCATTATCATCATAATGAGGATCCACATCGATTAGGGAGAGATCAATATTGAAAATGATGAAACATTTGAGGAGAATCCGATATAGATTATAGAATACTAGGAGAATGTGTTGCAGAGGTATGTTATTCCCTTGGTTTTCGTCTTGTGTTAGCATGATTTCATGGTGGATAGTACCTATGAATGTGAGTTGTAGATACATGCTCAGTACCCTGATCTATTTGATTTATAGCTCTTCTTTTATAAAATTTTATATTGGGTTGTTGTAGGAACATTCTATTTGAGATATGGATTTTTCTTATTTCTTTTTTTTTTAATTTTATAGTGGTATCTCAATTGGGATAGTGTTTAGGAGATGCTTATGGTTGATAGGTGGTTTTCTGCTTATTAGCCTAGTGAGGTGGTGTGAACTAGTTGTGTAAAACAATTGAGAGGAATCTCACAGGGTGGTTGTTCAGATAAGAAAATTTTGTTTCATCTCTCATTGTTTTTGGATTCTCTAAGTCATG
The DNA here is from genome assembly GCA_963277665.1 of Viscum album. Classification (NCBI taxonomy): domain Eukaryota; kingdom Viridiplantae; phylum Streptophyta; class Magnoliopsida; order Santalales; family Viscaceae; genus Viscum; species Viscum album. The sequence continues at coordinate 955,342,768 of OY728130.1, read as the reverse complement.
GTTTTTTAGTGGTATATGTTGTAAGGGCTCTGATCTTCATGGATAGACGTGTTACACGTTTTTGATGGCCATAGTGCTTGAGTGGACTTAAATTAAGTATGGAGAATTTATTTTAAATAAAATATTCGAATGGGGATTACACTATGTTTTACTGTATTACATGATGTGAAATCTTATTTCATGCATTTTCCTAGAAGGATTCATGATGTGCATACTTTTAGACTTCATGAAAGTGGGATTCACGATGTGAATTACATTGGGGACTAATGAATAATATAAAGTGTTGAGGCTATAAAAATTTGGTGGAGAGTGACCCTGCAACATTGCATGACATGAAAGGGGATTACACGTTGTGTAATTCTCTGACGCTATATGTTTTATTGGGTTTCTATCCACTCAGTTATTGTCAGAAAAATGGTTGTAGTGGCTCTCCCATGACCTAAGGAGACCCAATGACCGACTCTTTATCATTTTTGGGATTCCTTCATCAGGGAAGGATCCCTAGATACCTATTTCAATTTGTAGTGATCCATATTTGATATATGGCATGATCTACCATTGTTCATGTGGTTTCATCAAAGAGTTTTTTTATGTTTCTCATTTCCATTAAATGGTTTGTGACATCCTTGTTTGTAATGGTGTTTAATTTATTGTTATTTATTGTGGTTTAGATACAATGTACTCGGGTGAAATCAGTTATTGCACGAGAGGTGATCATGATTCGATGAATTGATCAATTCCAGTGAGAATAACATCAATGAACTTTTGAGGTAGGGGATATGATGATTATATATTCATTTCTTTTCAACTGTAGAGTTATCATGAAGTTTCACATTGGATAATAATAAAAATTATATAATAAATACTAAAAATTTAATAAATAATTGGTTTCAATCACGTAGTGATGTTGTTTCTCAATACCAAGATAATAGTTTTCCACTTTATTTTCTATATTGTGTGTTATCAATGCTTTTCATGAAATTCCATGTCTTTCCACATTAAAATTTCTATATAATTTAGTGATGTAGTTAATTCAAAACTATTTTTCTTTAATATAAAGAGTCATGATTACTGAATCTAGATGCTATTATAGAAATTCCAGGATGATAAAATAGATGCAGTTAATCATGTATAGTAGAATTTGCTAATGTAAATGAATCGTGTTGATGATTTTTGATAAAGGAATAAATTAATGTTAAATCAATTGTTTAATTATTTTGTGATCATTTTTATAGCTTGTTATCTTGGATGTCTATTTCTAGATCATGTGAATAATGAAACATTTAATTCAAGTAAGAATAAGAACTGGTTTTTTGATAAATGATAACATCATTCTAGGTCCTGATTTGACTGCTTACTTGTAAATTCCACATGACTTATTCTTTGGAGATGTGAATGATCATTGAATGTGAATGATGAATTCCTTTTATTTGGATTCGATAGCACATTTCAATGTTGTTCATTCTATATGTGATATCCTCTAGATATAATACTAGTTTTATGTGGGGTGAGGAGGCCCATATGTCAGGTGATCCTCAAGGGATGATTTGGTACTTGGGTAAGGGAGGCCTAGTTAGTGTAGCAGTAGTTCACGCCTGGAGTGGCAAGGTGCATCCATGTATGAAATGTGGGGTTAGAGAGGAAATAAAATATTATGTAACATGTTTAATATTGGATAAATTGTTTGTATGAAAGTTGGAATCATATTGAATATATTTTTTGTCTATCTTCTTCACATTCCCCATTACATGAGGGATATGGGTTTTTACCCTCCTCCAAAAATTTACCAAGATGCGTGGGGTGTTCCTCATGCTTTCTACATTTAAAGCTTTGGGATGAATGGGTCTACGATTCTATTATAGGTGGAAAAGACTTGATGGATATCTCAACTACTCAACTTGTTGTTTATAATATGGTTGGTTTCTTATAATATTTTCATTAAATAACATGAAATGTGGAATGATATAATTATATTCAAATGTGAGTGAAATGTGGTTTAACCCATGGTGATGGGGCTTCCTGGGATGCAATGTTGAGGTTGTGATTATAAGAATCCATGGAATAGATTTGATTATTTCTAGTGGGTATGGATATTATATTGAATAATTATAATTGAGTGATTTTTGGAATAGATAATGATAAAGGAATTAATTAACGTAAAGTGAAACTGATTAAAAATATATGTAAGTTAAGGTATCTCTTTAAAATGTTGTGTGCTTATAGTATATCTAGTCATTATTGGTGGCGTCTAGGAGTCTGAGACACGATAGATGTTGTTCATTCAATGAATTTTTTATTCCTATAATGTTGTTGGAAGATATATTATATCATAAAATTTCAATGATTTTATATGATACCCAACCATATCTGTTAGGGAGACTAACACACCATGGATTCTGGGACACTGAGGTGGTTTTCCCAACATTTCAGTGGGAGGAAGGATGGATAACTACCCCATATGGACCTTATCTATTCTATTGATAGTTACCTGTGTTGGTATGAACAATGGTTAGTCTTCCACATATGTGTGTAGAAAGATTTAATGGATTGTGGTTATTTCCAACATATATCTTCCAGATACTAATTCCTAAGGACTATTATATCTATGAAATGAATTACATGTGATGTCCTTATGATCCTTAATTGGTTTATGAGTTTTTATGACTTGCTTTATAATACATGACATATGATACATGTTATATTAGTTGTGGTGGATCTCAAAAAATACAAGTTTACTTTTGGTTATGTGGATATAGTTATTGTCTTTCCCAGTTTAAGGTTGTGGTGCTTCATCTTGGTGTCTTCAGGCTAGCCATTTTGATATATATGTTTAGGACATGCGATGTTGGGGTAGAGTGGGATACCAGTGGGGAAGTGTTAATGAAGTAAAAAAAACATTATTTATTATGTTATATGATCTTGTTTGAAATAAATGGAGAGATTAACCATGTTGTGGCTATAATAGTTTTATAAATAATTGGGTTCATTGTTTTATTCACTTATTTTCATTGTGCTTTTGCTATATTTCCTTACTTTTTTATGAGAGGCTCTAGGGAGGATCCTCCTATGTATACTATTATAATCACCCTATTTATATATAAACTATTTTTTGGGTTAGTTGGAGTAGGTTAGTGATTAGTCTGGTCACTTCTATGTTGTGGGCTGTATGAGCTATTCGGGATTCATGGTCACATGAATCATTAATTTCATTTGGTACTTTTAGTTTTTAATTTCAGTTGTACTGTTCTTGAATGACATTACATTCATGTAGTCGGGTTTCTTTAACATAGAAGTTTGACCATGACATGGTTGGTTTCTATATTTACTCTATCGACTTCATGTGTTTCACTAAGAGTTTAATGCCTCCGATTTACCTTTTTATTATAAAATAAATTCTAGATCCCAACCCAGGGCCTAATTGAGGCCGGACTCAGGGGGTCAATATCTCTCTTCTCCTATTTCTGTCCTATTAGGGGTACACATTGTGGGGAGGGGAATATAACCTAGATTGGATATGTATATTACCAAAAATTCTGGAATAACATTCATATAAAACATTCATTCGTTCAAAATACACCATAAAAATAAAAGAGTGGTGAACATGGCATGTATCTCACATATTTTAAAAGTGAGATGGAATTTCCTTTCCTTGTGTAGTGACACTCATTGTACTCAACCAAAAATAATATATAACAAATATAAATTCATTATACATATATTATAGAAGCATATTATTATATCTAGTACAATATATGGTGTGATTATGGCTCTATATTACCCTCATGCTAACAATTACATTTTCTGGTTATGTTTAATGTAATATTCACTTTGTTTTTAGTTTATGTCATACATTGAAATATATTAGGTCCTTATACTATTATCAAGATAACAATAATGTAAAAATTATATAAATATAATTTTATATTCTATACATGTGTAGTATAATATTCTATAGAGTATAGAATAATGAAATGTAATACACCGTTCATGGAGACAGTAGACTGTATATATGCATAAATGAAGTTTTATTTAATTATCATAATGAATGAAAGAAGGTAAATACAATATATAAATATATAAATATATTTATTTAAACTAGTATAAATATAATTTTATATATATCATATATGTTAACCAATATTTACCTTAATACATTCCATGTTTTGTGTAAACGAATCGCATCACATTGAGAGGGCGGTAGTCCACACTTCATCAAATGAAATTCTCATATTTACACCAAATGGAATGTATAATTATATATGTTTAAAAAAGAATAATGAAGAATAAATACAAAATAATCATAATATATAACATATATAAATATATTTTCAATCACATAGTTTATCACGACAGGTGGTAATGGAAAAACGAACACTCATCATTTAGTGAGTCAGTAGTTCACCATATAGATAAATGGTATGTTGGATACCCATTATAAGGATGTGTGTATATGTCAGTCATGAACCCTTCAAATAAAAACATCTAATAATATTGAGGGTACATGTTTTTTTTATAATCATGGAATAATATAGATTTATAATATAGATAAATAAAATCAAAAAAAGGAGGTCGAGGGATGGTGTTACTTATTAACTGATTTAATAATTCTGGTATTCAACAAAGGGAATACTTTTTAGGAATTATGAACAATTTTAGTATTTTATGGTGATGTGGGGATGTTTTCTAGATAATTTTAGTGACCTTGGATCAACTAATGTGTCTCTAGAGGTAATAGGAAGTTGGAGGAGATTATTCACTTCTATAGCGGGGGAGGAGTGCCAAACTTGTAAATTTTGGGAAAAGGAATTCCATACACATTTTTTACATGTCATGTGGATCAAATAAATTTCCAAATTTCAGATAGGATATGATAATAGTGAAATAATTACATACAATTACCCTTGTAATCATGTCTATGTGGTTTTGGGTTTAAAATTTATGGTTTATTACTTTATAAACAAAATTTCTCTCTTAATTGTTTTAAATTAATTCAATTTCTTTCAGTAATATTTTTAGGTAAAAAATAAAGTTTAACTTATTAATAATTATAATATATTCTAATATAAAATATTGAATCCTCTTTTAAAAATTATTATTATATAACTGGTTGAGTTTAATGTGAATATAATATCGTAGATGAGAGCACAGAACAAGGTTTTATTGTAAAAATTATTATCATTTTGCTGTGATGATATGTCCAATTTGAAGGTTATTTTTTTCTAATAAACTAATTTTTAGTAATTGATAAAAAATTTATGTAATTATAAAATCAAATATTTTTGAAATATAATTTAACAATATAAAAAAATTAGATTTAAAATATGTTTTGTCATAAAATATAACCTTTTTATCTACTAATTAAAAAATTTTACCTTATAGAAAAATTCCAAACATTTATCATAATATAATATTTAATTTTATCATAAAAATATGATGTTTATTATGAAATATAAAATCTTTAATAGTTTCATAAATTGTATTTAAAATTCGTTTACCATAAATGTTGGTAAAACTACTATTAAAAATTATTTTTTTATGCATAAATTTTTTTATGTTATTATCTTATTTATATTGAATCTATTAGATAAATATAAAAATTCATTAATGGAATATTTAAAAAGTATATTTAATTAATTTTAGTCAGTAATGTTAATTAAATATATTTTATATGGTATGACAGCTCTATGACAATAAAAATAATGATATTTTTCTTTATATTCATTTAGTTTTCATATTTATTTTTAATAATTGGTATCCAATGGATTCCTTTAATATATTTAGAATCCATATATTTGAAATATTTTTTTAATACTATTCGTAACAAATTATTTAATTTCTATGTTATATATTATCATTAATAATAATAACATCTTAATAATATAATATTGTTCGGTAAACCCTTGTCATGCATCTTGCGCAAGCCATCAAGGAAAGTAATTATTACATGTAACACAAGATAATCATAATTTCCCATGTAGACTATAATAATATTTATGTTATGTGTAGTGAATGATTATCCTCATGTAACATATAATGAATGGGTAAAAAAGTATTTCATTATAAAATAATCTACATTAAGAGTTTCGTGAAATGAAAAATATAAAAACGATAAAAATATTTCTAAAAAAATACTTCTCAAATTCTAGGAGTGTTGTATTTTACCAACCCTAAAAAGAATTTATTACTCTAAATTTATCTACGTTATCAAAATTTAAATACTTGAATATTTCATTCATCGAGACACATATCAAAAAAAATGAATACTAAACAATCCAATAAAAAATTAATGTTGAACCATCACGGTTAAACCAAGTAACATATAACTATGTTTCCACATAAGATAACATATTATGGGACTGTATATTATACATGGAAAAAATCATTAATATTTATTGGGATTGGTTATGGTCAAAAATAAAAAAAATTGAATCATCCAATAAAAGTCGAGGGCCTCAATTTCATAAATTTTTTAAGATTTAAAAGTCCATCAGTTAATCAAAAGATAACGTATTAGGACATTTTATTTGAACATTATCCAATTGTTCGGATATTATTTTATTGGCCAATAATATATGGAAATATACATTCACAATATGTTTCTATAAATAAAATTTCATTTTTTAGCTATGATATTATAAATTGATAATTAATAGATTAATTTAATAAATTGATATCCCAAAATTAACTATGATGTATGATTTACTAAAATACACATTCAACAGATCTTAAACCCCATAAAAGAATAAAAAGTTTAACTATTTTCTGTTAACTATATTTCAAAATCAATAGGTTTAATAAATTAATCTCTAAACAACAAAAGTAACTATATTGGTTTATCATCATTAATTATTCAAGAAATCTAATTACACATTAATTGGGACATCACGTTGAATAATGGTAGGCATGAAACCCATATCGTCCTTCTGTCTTGGGTTCCAGACTCCTGGAAATTCTTGTCATTATTAGTTGTCACCTGACATACAAGATTCTCTTTAAAAAACACTAATATAATTTACAAAATAAATAAAATATAAATACTTGAAATATGTATAATGACAATATAGCCGTTTAACTATGTATTTATATAAAAATAATGATCATAAATACTTCCTATAAAGTTTAAAATAAAAGTTTCATGTATGGTTTACCTTATAACACTCATGAACAATGACAATCGAAAACATCATAAATTATGTCATGAAATTAGATTAATATTGATCAACTATTTATCACAAAGCACCACATTATTGTCAAATTCCAAACATTTGAGTTCTGTCATTGTATTTAATCTTAAATCAAGGAAATGTACTAAATTACCATAAATACAAATTGAACATTTGAATGTTTCTTATTCAAAATTATATTGTATCTATTCCTTAAATACTATAATTTTTTAAACATTTTCAATAAAAACATAATTCTCTTATCAACAACTCCTTAATAAGTCTGAAGATAATCAATATATTGTAATTTACTTATTTATATTTCATATATAATTATTTAAAAAACATTATACTTACAAAAGGGATATATTAAGGATTATATTTCCCATAATCATGTGTTTCCTTGGATTCCAGCATTCAATTAAATCACGTTTCTATTCCACTGATACCATTCAACCAGTTCTTAGAAAATCCATAGTGAATGAAAAAAAAATAGAGAATTATTATATATTTTAACATTTTTATAACACAATATTGAATCCAAATACAAAAAACATCAATTTTTCAACTTCATCTTTATTCAATTAACAAGGATACCTCATCGTATTACATAATAACTATTTCCTCTATCATTTTATCTATAGTATCTTCAATATCAACATTCTAACCTTTACTCAAACCACCTTGATGATTTTATTCAGGAATCTTCCTCTTGAGATATTGAGTTTCATAATGACCATTTACTATACACATATTACATTTTATCATTGATGATGACATTGGGAGTCCAATATTATAATCCATTTCATAAATGGATATCTTCATTTTATCGTTGCAATCCCTTTATTTGTGTCATTTTTTCCAAAGTCAAAAAACCTTCTTATTCCTCAAATACACTAACTTAGGTGATTACTCCAAATTCCTAACATGATGGGGAAAAAATATTCAATCCTCCAGGGTTTTCATTACATGAACTTTTAGTGGTATCCTTTTTTATCATTCATGGTGATTCTAAGAGATTATTAACATATATGTTGTTGATCATGTTCCTTAAAACTGATTTAGGCATGATCACAATATCTATAATTATTGTGATCATCCTATTTGACTGATGATAAATATATTTTATAGTATATTCATTGTAATTAAAATTCCTCCTGGTTCCCTCCATTTACTAAAATCATGATGAATTAATTCGGAAATGATTTCCATTGAGAGGAATCACATAATCATAAAAACCCTTTATATGATTTCTAAATTGTGACATCTTCCATAGTCAATATAACATTAGGTTTATATGAGCTTATTCATAGCCAATATATATTTAAATCTTTTATTATAATTTATGATGCGTTGGTGAATTTCCCCAGTATATCACTTGGGAGTGCCAAAATAAGCCTGCAGCAAGGCCTATTTTCAGGAACCAAATTACTCGAAGTCAGGCCCATGACATCTTCTGAGAGTTATTACCCATATGTAAAACTATTCCAAATCCACATATACTTTTATAATCTATATTTGGATGTATTTTCAGGAAACCACTCACTATATCCTATATAAAAAGTATTATACATTTTCCTAAATTTTGATTCATCATTATACTTATCCTTAGAGGAATCCTTCAACATATCCTTTAAAATTTACCTAGGGATCTCACTAATGATCTATCATCTTGGTTTACAAAGATAATATAAAAAATTTCTCGGATAAATTTTTTTTGATTACTTATTATACATTAAAATTATATCAATTTTAGGGAATATATAAAACATTAAACAAATATATTCCCAATGAACGTATTAGTCTTATTCATTTGGAAACATAGAAACACATATCCTAGTATATAAGTGAGATACATAATCTCCCAAAATGATGTTATTTACTAGAACCATTCGTAGGCACATAAAAAATACATATCTTCACAACCTTGGGAAGGAATCATAAAAGGGGGTTAGATCAGATTCTCAATAATAGTAATCAATAGAGACATGTAATACTCATCATTAACATAAGGGTATGACGACATGATCAAGAAATAATGATCATACTAGAATTATTAAAGATCAAAAACATGTATCATTAAATAATGATTTTTAGTTCATAAGACATAAATAATAATGAAATAAAGATGATATTCCATTAAATGATATCATAAGAATAACACATGAAAATAAGGAAAAAATTAATAATATATAATTATTCCTATAGTAGGCAAGGAATCTCTTCCAATTCCATCATAGTGGAAAAATTCCTTCACTAAAACGAGTTCAATCCACATCCAACCCTGTATTAATAAACTGAGTTTACCCCTCACTTATGATCTGTAATATAGAATTTATTTCATTCACCACTCCAACCATTTCTATCTAATTATATATAAGTCAAACCCAATTCATTGGAGGGAGATATAGGTCCCACCCATATCAGAATGAAATCATAAATACATGTCCCAAAAATTGATAGTTAATCATCTCATAACCCGTGAAATGAAATTGGTGTCAAAGAAATGTAATCATATAATTTTCAATAGAAAAAGAAATGATTAGAAATTTGATCATCAATGAAGAACCCATGATACAAGATAGGATTTATAAGAATATATATTGTGAATGAGAAACAAGTTTTGTAAACATATAACTTTTAGAAGAGAATCATTTTTCATAAACATAATTGAAAAATTAAATAAACCATTCAGTGAAAAAATAGGAATGAATAAATTGAAAATTTTCTCCAAAAAAGAATGCTTTACACCACTGGTTTTCATCTTTGATTGGGAATAATTTTGAATTACTTTTTACAGTCATTTCTTGATGATAATATCTATTCACCTTTGAAGATTTATTTTTAAAAAATCAAACAATTTAAGAACATTTTTCTTTGATAATAGTTTTGAAAACATATAAAGGAAGCATTTAAAACCATAAAACATTATTAAATACATTTTTTCATCTAAAAATTTCTTCTTTTTAAAAAGGTTATTGAAATTAAATATACATCTAATTGAAGAGTGAGATACGGTCAGATTTTACTTAATTTTTTTTCTTAATTATCTTAAGGACCAAAGTGGTGGAAAAGTTTACTATTACATAGTGATATCTTGAGCAAGTAGATGAGTATAAAAATCTTTCGTTTTCTTGAGATATATATCATAATATTTCATCAATGGAACCATAATCATAAATAATGTTGACAAACAATTTGATTGTTTCAATTAGTTATTATCAAGTGGTATCATTGGATAGTACTATCCATGTAATAAAATATAACTAAATGAAATATAAAACATCATTAAAAAATGGGTATACCGAATATAAAATTTCATATAAGTATTGGGAAAGTATGTAGGTGCATAAAAAACATATGTCTCAAAAAAAGAAAATTGAGAAAAACTTTCTTACCAATTTGTAAACTCTTGAAAAATAAACCAAATTAAAGAAATATCCTTGAGTTGATTTGTAAATAACCACATGTAAAATAATAAAAACCATATAATATATTTAGGGGATGTATATACATCACAGAAAAGAATATATTGGTGAACATTTTATGTATCTCACTAATATAAAAAGTGACATGAAATTCCCTTACCTCGTGTCTTAAATCTCTTCATACTCATTAAAAACTCCATTATAATAAATATATTACAAAAAAAATCTTATACATAATACAATATATTTATTTCTAATGACTTTATACTACCCACTTGTTAGAAATTCCATGTTTAGGGTACGCTTCATGAAATAGTCATTTTGTTTTTTGAATATGTCTTATTTTGTTTTATATTTTGTTATTTTACATATATCATGATATCTAGAATATATACAATGATATAAATATTTTTTCTATTCAGTATATATGTGGAATAAAAATCTTTAGAATATATAATTATGAAATTGAATACATTATTCATGGATGTGGTAGATCGTACGTTCAAATGAAAAATGATTATGTTTAATTTTTGTATTGAAAGAAAGAAGGAAAATGGAATTTTCTATATTAATATATATATATATATAAATGTTATAGTATAATTATTGTATCATATATATAATATATTGTCACTAAACCCATCAAATATATATTTTATGTATTGTTTGAATGAATGAAATCATTTTTAGTTGTCGGTAGTCCAGACTTCACAAATAAAATTATTGTATTAAATAAAAAAATATATAAATATATGTGTGGTCAAATGATTAAATAAGATTAAAAATAATAATAAATTATACATCATAAATAAATATATTTTCCCTCATATTCTCCACCATGAGAGGAGATAATGGAAAATTGAACAATCATCAGTTAGTGACGTGGTACATTGTCATCCACATTAATAGTATATTTGTTACAATTACAAGGATGTGTGTATAAGTGATGGTCGAAACATTATCATAAATAATCCCAATATATTAATTATATTGTTGTTGTTGTATAATCATTGAATAATTTGAATTTATGTGGTGGGAAATAAAATATTTGAAAGAACATTGAGGGAGGGTGTTACCTCTAAATCGGGTAACACCTCTTTGTATTCATTAATGGGGTTCCATGGGAGGATATATGAACAATAGAAGGATTTATAGAGGAAGGTAAAAATGGTTATTATTGATTTGGGTAGATTTCATCTAATTTTAAATCACATTAGTGGGGTGAGGATATGGGAAGAGGGGAGGCCTTTTATTTTGGAGGAGGAGCTACACTTTTGTTTATTTTGGGAAAATGATTACATACCTGATTTTCAGATGTCAATTAGAAACAATAATGTTCCAAATTTGAGCCATGGAATTATAGGGTCTTAATATGGATTTCCAATGGACCTTGGAAACGTTTTTAGGTCCTTGTGTGTCATAAATGTTATGTTTTTTACTTTTTAACCTAATTTGTTTGTTAATTATATTAATTAATTTTAACTGTATTCACACATCATTATGGTAAAAAATTATAGTGACCATATAAATATTATAAATTATTATAATTAGAAATATGGAATCATTTTTTCAAAATTTTAATCACATAAGTGGCATATGTTAATATAAATAAAATCCCTTAGATTGGATGACACTAGGTGTTTTTAACGAAAAACATAACAGTAGATTTCTATTTATTATATCCAATATCAAAGTGAAATTTTGCCATAAAGTCCTAAATTTTAATTATTTATAATATTATTATCAAATTAAACATTGATACTAATTTAAAATATAATTTATCTTTATAAATTAACAAGAAGAAAATATATTTTTAATTAAAATCGAGTAATTTTAACTATTCATTATAAAATGAAACCTTAGAGAAAAATAACAAAAAATTATCCTAACCTAATTTTTTTACACTTAAAAATATGTATTTTGTTATTACATGTCAAATATAAAAAAGTTTTAAATAATTTATTTAAATTTTATTCGTCATTAAAATGTTGTAAAACTATCTTTAAGAAAATATTGGGTTTTAGGCATAAATTTGTTTATTCTTCATATAATATCTCTATAGAATCTATTTGATGAATATAAAATTTTAGTTGAATATATAAAATATATATTACATTAATATCACCCACTAATGTTAATTAATTTTATTTAATTGGGTAAAACAACTTTGGGAACATAGGAATATTAATATTTTCTTTTATATTCAAACACTTATTATTTTCATTTCTAATTAATTGTTATCCTATACGGTCATCATATATTTTTGTAAACCATATATTTTCATATTCTAGTTAATTTTATTGATAACTGATAGTGTAATGTCTAGGTAATATATTATTATATTAAATAATATTATTTTAAAAATATTTTATTCATGTTCAAACCTCAGTAAGGTGTGTCAAGCAATCCATTAAGGAAAGTCATTTTTGTGTGTAACCCAAGCTAACCCATTTGGTCTATATTTATAAAGATAAAATTTATTATTTTTTAGTGAATTATTTAATTGGTTTTTCATATAACATATTCCAAACATAGTTCATTATTTTATAAAATATATTTTCAGCATTGCATTAAATGAGAAATATCAAAAATAATAAATTAATTTAAAAAAATAATTTAAAAAATTAATGGTTGTAATATAGAATCTCCTCTCTATGTATGATTAAATCTCATGTTTATTATAATGACCAAATATAAAAATAAAATAAATTATACAATAATGTCAATTTTAATGATTACATATCACAAATAGTAATATAACACAATGAATAAAATGATTCATTTCAAGGACATTATTTAAAGAGAAACTATAATATAAAATTATTTATCCTTAATCAATCTAAAAAATCATCCATTATAATGTTACCATAAATTATGAATATATTCATTACATACGGAATGGAATCATTATAATTGTGTGGGATTAGATACTTAGTACGATAACACTTATAAAAATTACATCCACTATTAGATCATATACAAATGAGAAAACATTTTTTTGGATGATTTAATTATTGAAAAGGCCATAGGATGATATCTACTATCAATTAAGGTTGATATATTTTCTTCCAAACTCAAATCGACCAACATTTTCCTTGTAACAAATTTTACAGAATCATGAGAGAAATCCATTATTCTAAGGGAATGATCGTATGTATATTTATATGTGTAATTTCATATAATAACAAATTATTAAACAAAAATTATTATATATATTATATCATTGTGAAAATAATTCATATTGTTCCTATTTTAACAGAAAACACGCACACACTTCACGTTGTGAAAAATAACATCTCGACCAATTCGGTAAATCACAATGCAGATGCATCATTATTTGAAAGATAAAATTAATATTATTTATGTTATGATAAAAAACACATACCACTACTCATCTCTTGGAAAACAAAATAGTGACATTTCATTTTGTGATGAAAAATCTTTTCCATTCGTCATTTGTGAACACAGGAAACAACACACATAATATCAATTTATCATAAAATATAAATCCATAACCAATTAATTATATAGAGACACATGACCCACCCATAATTATCAATATACATTATTAATATTCTAAAATAAATCACAGTGATATCATAATGAACTAATGGAATGGAAATGGGTTTCATTGTCCATCAAAAAATGGTTTCTGTAATACAACCATAACAAACCATAAAATATAAAAAAACCAATTAAAACAAATAAATTATATCATTTTTATATATAAATTGTTATTGAAACATAAGTTTTTTTAATGGAAATCATTGGTGGGAAAATATTATAAATAAATACTAGTTTTATAAAAGAATATTAAAATATTGATATAATATATTAAATTTAAATTTTCTTTTTGTGATTTTAATGATGATATATATCTAATACTTATTTTAAATATTTCCAAATAATGAATTATTTAAAATATTTATTTTTTTCAAAAGGGGAATTTTAATAATATGGATAAATTGAGCTTTAAAAATAATATTAAATAAAGTATACATCAATAGGATATTATATTATTAAAAAGAGAGAGTGAATTTTTTTATGTTTAATTTCAATTAATTTAACCAATATTGGAAACATCAATTGTAATATAGTTTTATAAAATATATATTTAAAGATGATAATAAAAAAATTAATCTTTAAGGGTAAAAAAATAACCTTCATCCATTTTTAAAATACATTATTTAACAATATTAATTATTAACATTGCTAGTAATTAGTTTTTCATAAAATAATTAATGGGATAAATGGATTAAAATAATAAAGCTTCAATAATGGAAATAAGACCATTATTAGTATGTAATAATTAATTAAAATAAATGTGAAGGATTATTTAAATTTTTTTTTGAATATATATATTTAACAAGAAAGAATTATTTAGTTTAGATCATGACTAAACATGTATAAAAGGGGGATAAATTAAAAAAATCATTCTTAGATTATGATTGATCAATAATGAAAGATTATTTTCAAGTAAAATTTATTATAACCAAAGGAAAATGTTTGATTAAAAAAATTTCATTCTACTTTTCATTACATTTTATTTAATAAAAGTTAGAGTTTTTAAATTTAAAAGGAAATTTAATATGAGAAAATTTGAGAAAATTTGAATAAAAAATATAATATAGTTGAATTTACACCAATGGAAGTTAATTATTATGTATATATTAAAAATTCCATGAGTGATTGAAATATGAGAGAAATACAGCATTATAAAAATGGTATAAAATGAATAAATTGGAAATGAGGGTGATAAAATCAAATATAACATAAAATATACTTAGTGTAATGATATTTATCATACATGAATAAAATATTGTATTTTATATGTCACAATCTAGATAAATAGTTGAAACACCGAAAAACATGCCTAACTGAACGTGAAACCAAGACAATAAATCCTTATATTGTTTAATTACATATTAGATATATCACATATGTTGCTTTGTTTTGAGCTAGCATCCAATTTTTTTTTAATTATTCCATTAGATTCCCAATGAGATTTTTGTGTTATATTGAGAATTATGTAACGGTAGTAGGTGGTGCATTATTGGAATTTTTTTAAAACCATGGGCCCTTTCAAAGTAAACCATAAATCATTTGGTCATATTGGGAAATAGGTGAACCGCATGGTTAGTGCATAGTTCGGAGACCATGCGAGAAACAATTTGGAATGTTCCTCTATTACAATGACATGTGTATAGAGGCTAAAAATAATGTAAAACTTTGTTATAAAATCATGTGACATTTTTTGGTCCCCAAAATGTGGGTTTTTACTTTTTTACCCCCTTCGATTAACAACCCTAAACACACCTAATATATTTCATTCAGCATTCCTAATGCAAGTTGCCACCTCCATCCCTCTTTCATACCATGGATTTTAATTTTTGTGGTTTATTTGGAGTGTTTTGTTTAATAATGTCATTTTATGTGACTTTCCCCTTTGATTGATCACATTTTCTAAGGTTTTTCTTCCCCCTAATTCGGGGTCTTGTTCCCCTGTGGGTTGCGAGACATATTTGTCATTGAATATTGATTATTATGTTTCAATACTTATGCTATATTGTTAGATCAATCCAATAGGGGTTTTACGTAGGTCTAGTAGTAATTTCTTGGTGATTTCTAAAACCATCCAATATTTATTTTTAAGATTCTAGCTATTATCATTACTATATGTTTTTAATATGATTTCATGAGAATTTATGAATATTCTAAACAATATACGTGTTACACCCCAGGTAAATAAATAATATGACATTTTTTTATATATCCCTATTTGTGAAAAAAATATTAATATTACTTTAAAGGGAACGCTATGCTTGATGGCGTACCCAATACGCGACAACGTGTTCCTTTGAAATCTTACATTGCACTCTAATAATAAAATAATATTATTTTAAATGGTAGTTAACGCCTAGCCATTGTAATGGCGGGAAAGAACATAACTATCTAAAAAATTATTATCAATGTTTGTCAAATATGTTTACTCTTATAATAAATTTTAGAGGATTGAAAATGAGAATGAATCCAATTTTCAAGCATAAACATTCTAATATTCTTTAAAAGGTCGATTAACCACCTTTTGACGGTGAACCTCTTTTAAATCCACTTTTTGACAATTTTATGTGTTATATTTGAAAAAATAAAATTCTTCTTTTGAATTGGGACATCAAAATTTCCATTGTGTAAAGTTTTGGTATTTTTCCGATAATGTTTATTTTTTAAAGAATAGTGAAAAATGTTGTATTTTAATTCAAAAGCTCGTTTTAATCTAATTTATTTATATGATTATATTATCTTTTTAATTTTTTTTAAAGTTCAATTTGAATATATTTTTACCATTTAATCCAATAGTGGTCTTTGAAATTAATTTCATCTTGAAATTTGACTTAAACTAGAGTCAATCTTTTGATACTTATTATTTCTAAAAAACACGCTATTTGTTTTGACAGTAGGAATTAATTATTAAATTAATTAATGCAACTTATATGTTTTGAATTTTGAAAAATAGTCTTCATTTTTGAATTCATAATATCAAATACAGCTTAGGGTGAATTTTTGGTATTTTTCTGAAAAACTTTATTTTTTGATAAATAGTGAAACCACTAAGTGGTACATAAAAAACTGATTTTTCATTTAAATAAACTTTTACCACCTTTGTGTTTTTAATTTCAAAAATCCGACATACATGGTTGTCATTATGAAGTAAAATGTTGTTCAATGGGATTAAAATATTTTTTTGGTGAATAGTAACTTTTATGTTTATAATCGCGATTAGAGGTAATTATTGCAGTTTAAGGTAAAAATAATGTTTTAATAATATGAGTTGAGCATGAAACATGTTCTACCATCATTGGATGTGTCATGGCCTACCACGACAATCCATGGGTCAACTTGGAGACCCCATGGATCCACATTGGTTGGGAAATGACATAAATAATTTTTTATTTAATGTTAAAGTAAAAATGACACAAACCTGGAATGTTTTACTAAAACAATTTTTACAAGGGGTTATACAAGTCATATTTTTGACTATAAATATTAACTAGAAAGATAAAAATATTTCCTAAATCATAGTATTTTTTTAATAATTTTTAGACATTAAATAAATTAAATTATTTTTGACATCATGATGATGCAGTGATTACCTCATTATTTAACGATTTAAATATAATGAAAAGACAATGTAAAATCTAAGACCTACACATGTCAAAAACCTATTGGATGGGTGGATTTCGAACCTTTATCACCTTATCCTCGAATTATATCAATTTGGGACCTTTTAAATCCGAAACGCATTTTAAAATAAAGTAACATCTCTATACTTTCCAAGAGTGCCCCTCCTCTCCTCTTATAAAAGGCCCCCACCTCTACCACCTTACACAAACCTCTCAAGCCTTTGGCTCAGCCAACCCCTGCCCATTTCATCTCTCCACATCCCTCTATTCATCATTGAATCCTAACATTGGGCAGAATCCTTTCCAAGGAAGCCTTTGAGATCAAATTAAAGAGAGTTACCCGATTTAAAGGTAATGTCTTCCCTTGAGTTCTTTTGTTTTATTTTGCTTCTCCAACCCCCTAAACACATATTATTAATTTCTTTTGTAAATAATCCAGTATATTAAATATAATAAGATGTTTTTATAGAAATTATTGGAGCTACAATTACACTCACCTCCATCTAATGGTTAATGAACATACTGTTTCTATGGATGGAGAATTTCTCCCTCACGAAACGATGATTGTTCAACACCCATATAACACCTTCAAAGGTGGCCATTAAGATGTTAATATATTTATATATGATATATAATATGTTTATGTTTTACTTAAGCTTCTTTATTTTTCATTTATGGAATACATTGATGGTTTCCATTATGGGAAAACGCGATATCTTTATTTTAGGAAGTGCGGACTACCGCCCCCTCAATGTGATTTGATTCGTTAATTCCATATAAGGGACGTATAAAGGATGGATTTAAAGTTATTTTATATTATATTATACTTTATTAAAATATACCTTTATATCAATATTATTTTCATTCCATTAAAGTATGAGATAGAAATGAAAGTAGCGTTCATGCGTACGTACGGCTTACCGTCTCCATGAACGGTGCATTTCATTTCTTATCACAAAATGTTATGTACTATTATAACTACATATATATAATGGATATATATGTAATATATTAAATCTAAATGATGGATATAATTCTGGAATTAAAATATGCATACCTCTCATTTGGTTTTAATTCCATTAATATGACATATAAATGAAAGTAGCGTTCATGCGTACGTACTGCTTACCGTCTCCATGAACGGTGCATTTCATTACATACCTCTAAATGATTATGTAATATTATAAATACTTGTATATTATGGATATATATGATATATATGATATCCAAATCATGAATATCATTATGGATATAATGATCCTTTGACCACACGAACAACATTTAATTGTAAGAAGTCCACTTTCGACATAAGAACCAAATTTCGACAAAACAAACATTATTAACGTAAATGATTACATAATGTTTATAACATGGAAATAAGTGATATAAATGGAATAATTAACTTGAAAAAATGTTCTTAAGGAAGTATAAATTAACTCAGGTTTATTATTTAGGATGTTAAAGAACGATCGAGTCAAGTCAGACCTGAGGTAAGGGATCCAACCCCTCTCTTTATTTTTAAGTACACTCTTTTATGTCATTCCTTTTAAGCTCATCATTATTATGATTGGGATGTTCATTTATATTACTCCAACTGTAATTTTTATGTTCATAAGATGAGAAACCCTATTTTCTCTCACCAATCCATTTTGGATGTTTTGAGTGGCGCCGTTAAGCTGCCGAATTTTCATAAGAGATCTACCCTCTCTCTTTCTTTTTAAATACTCTCCTTTATGTAACTTATTTTAAGATACTATTTGTTATGAAGGGGGATGTTATTTTATATTACTTTTTATTTACATTTTATTGTCATATGATGAGATACCCTATTTGATCTCATCCATCCATTTTTTTAAGTTTTAAGTGGCGCAGTTTGGTTGCCGAGTTTTCGTAAGGGATTTTTCATCTCACATTTATTCTCATGACATTTATGCTACTTTTGCCACAATTTCCTTTGAGTGGTGTATGTACTTCCCATTATTATAAACTTTTTGTAGTATAATTTAATTTATGGGTATTTACATCTTCATTGTATGAACCTTCTTCAATGGGGTGTACTTTTCAAAAGTTACCCAACTCGGTAAGGGGACCTTTCACCCTCCTCTTTTTAAAAGACTTCTTTTTTATGTCTTTTAATTCACATAATATTATGTTGGGATATGTTCTTATATATCCTTATTTATGTAAATTTTATGTCCAAGTGATGAGATACCATTTTCTCTCTCATCAACTCATTTTCTGAATTATAAAGTGACGTCGTTAGGCTGTCAGATTTCTGTAAGGGAACTTATTAACCCACTTTCAATTATTTGGGTTAAACCTCTACTTCATGATTTTATTATGCAAATATTATCTGTGGAATATCTATTTTTTAATATCCATAAAACTTTTTATGGATATGGTATTTCTACACATAATCATCTCATTGATAAATTCTTATGAACTTGTATGAGAAATCATAACTTAATCTCATTTCATTGAGTTAAATATCAATGTCGTTGGTTTTGTTTTTCCATGATTATGTGTGAATGTCCTATGATTTTTTCACACTTCATATCCACTTATATTGGGTGGATTTATATTTCTCACACATAATTATGTGATAGATTTACCCTTAATTTAAGGATACCATCTTTATAATGGATTTCATCTCAATTTACATATCCATTGAGACTTCATTGTTTTATGCACCAATTCACTCTTATATGGTGTGTATGTTGTCCTTTGACATATTATATCATGAATCCCTTTATTCTCATGATATTATGAAGCTCGGATTACATGTTATTTTGCAATTATTTGTATTCAAGAGTCTCTCATTTTGTCAAAAACTCATTCACAAAAATATCTTCTTAAATGTTTTAAAGATTCATTATTCTAAATCATTATATTTAATGTTAATGTTTTGAAAATGGGTTTCAGTATTTATTTATATGGACATTAATATTTTAAAATTATAATTCCATTAAAATCTTCAATGTAGTATGGGACACTTTTATTCAAAAATCTATTTTAAGTGGTTTTGGAAAATGGATTTCTTAATTAAATATCTTGGAATTACTTATTGTGATTTCAAATGAACTATTGTTATTGAAATGTTTATATTTTCAATATTTTATGTTTAATGATGGTACGTGGACATTTTACGGGTGGTTACGTGATAAACCATATGACGGGTGGTGCCGTGAATACGAGGACGCGTGGTTACATTATAACCTCCAATGCATTGGGTATGGAAGTCGGCCGTACGGCTATTCCATTAAGTATGTATGGATGTTGGCCGAATGGCTATTCCATTAAGTGATATGTGTGGAAGTTGACCTTTTGGTTATTCCACTTAAGTATGTTTATGTCCCAAGTTGCCTTTATATGCTATGTGTTCTTTATATGTGTTTTATGGAAATCATTTGGTTACAAAAGGGTAAGTAATGATATTTTATTCAGTGAAGAGTTTTTACTACTTCCTAAAGGTGAAAGGTATTACATTGATAAAGTATACATCGTTTACTTGTTGATATGAAAAACTAACAGTTTTCATTCTTTGTGTATCCCTTGCTGAGCTTTTTATACTCACCACAAGTTTTTGTTGAAATGTTTTTCACAGGACTTAATGTGGAATAGGGTCAAGGATGGGATCAAGGGAAAGTCATGCTATCTAAAACATGGAACTAGACATGTTTATTTTAAAGAGTTTTTATTTTATAGAAACTTAGTAGAAGTTTCTACTTTGTAATCTTTTGAGATGTAATAGTTATGACCTAATTCTCTAACACTCTAATCCTGAAAAGATCCTCAATGTGAATAATTTATTTAATTCAATTTTAAGTAAGGTTTAAGGCTGGGGCCTTATAGTTGGTATCAATGTTCGGTTTAGATAAATTTAGAGGTTAGGGTATTCTCTAAGCATAAGTGACAGTACCATAATGGATAGGATTTCAGAAAGAGTCCTAGTTTTAGATAAAGTGAATGAGTAGGCATATCTTAGTGGTTATCTTCCTCATTATTACATGATGGTTTTGTTGATATACTCACACTGACATTTTTGTTTTTAGTGAATGGATGGATCTAGCAGGCACCATAGTGACAATAGGTTTGAAGGAAACTGTGGTGGTTCTCTGATTAAGAGACTGGATGAAATGGGGTATTCAATGAGGAATCTCATGGTTGTTCTAAACCAACTATCAAGGAGTCATGATCATCCACTTGAACCTTGGTATGTTCTGTAATGAATCATGTACGAGATAACCAATCGACGTGGAAGTTCAGGTAATAATTATAAAGGTAACCATTAGGGTTTATATGATCCATACTTTTGAGGTAATTATGGGTAATTATAAGTTATTATGGAAAATAAAAGGCATGAGATAAACTTGAGGTTAAAATATGTTATGATTATTTTTGAATATTTTATCTCGTTTTGGGGAATGTTTTAAGAATTATATTGCTTTGTAAAAAGGAAAACACGCAGACCGTGGGACAAGCCGTCGTGCCAGACAAAGCTGTGGGAATCGAACCCACAACCAAAGTGCGACTGGTATATATCACCATCCACTGGACTACGTGATGTCCCTAGTTAGTTTGACTAATTATTTTTAGTTAGATGATTTTTGGAATCAAGATTATGTTTATTTTGGGTTATCTATAGAAATGATTAACCTATCATCAAGGATATGTTAACATGTTAATTACTTTTCAATATGAGAATTTAAGAGCAACTAATGTAATTTGGAGATAAAAGTTAATTTTTACCTTGGAAGACTATTTCATTAAATCCTTCAAATATTTGGGTTTCAATCTTAGTTTGGTTTAATTTGAAGAATTTTATGGAAAAATTGTTTATCGAATGTTCCTTGTTGAACTTTGGGTTTTGTTGGACAAATTTTGGAGATTAAGAATAGATTTTCTTTTTATAAAGGGTTATCCTTTTCTGGATTATCTGATCTTCTACTAACCTTTTTGGTTTTGGTTTTGGTTAAAGTATAAAGACATGGGAAGTATATAGTTCTCTTTTTTGGGTTAGGTGATTCTCTAGAAGTTTATTATAGCTCTCTTAATGTAAAAAAGTCATCCTAAATACTCATCTTTTGGAGAAAATATGATTTCATGTAAGAAATATAGTAAAATTTGAAAGTCAACATGACAGGTAAGTATGTTTCCTTATGTTTTAGTTAAGCTCAAAAATAAATTCCTCAATGAAAAGTACCTAAAAAATTGTTTTCCATTAACTTTTCCTACTAGGGAATCCAATACTGTTTAACCCAGCACAAGTTTGAAGTTTTCTTTTGGTCAAAATTCTCCTAGACATGTTTACTATCACTCTCCATTAGAACATGACCCTTTTTTCCTCCATGTCCATATTTTCATACATGGAATCCTATTATAGGTTAACTCGGCTGACCTTTGTACTTCCCTTTCTTTCTTTTAAAGTGATAGTTTAATTTACTGCTTTTCCGATGTGGTACTTACAATGGATTTTTCAAGCCCAATTTTGAAATTGCGAGGACGCAATTCCCAAATGGGGGGAAGGATGTAACACCCCAGGTAAATAAACAATATGATATTTTTATATTTATCCCTATTTGTGAAAAGAATATTAATATTACTTTAAAGGGAACTCTATGCTTGATGGCGTACCCAATACACGACAATGATTTCCTTTGAAATCTTATGTTGCACTCTAATAATAAAATAATATTATTTTAAATGGTAGTTAACGCCTAGCCATTGTGATGGCGGGAAAGAACGGAACTAACTAAAAAATGATTATTTATGTTTGTCAAATATTTTTACTCTTTACAATAAATGTTAGAGTATTGAAAGTGCGAATGAATGCAATTTTCAAGCATAAACATTCTAATATTCTTTAAAAGGTTGATTAACCGCCTTTTGATGGCGAACCTCTTTTAAATCCAGTTTTTGAAACTTTTATGTGTCATATTTGACAAAATAAAATTCTTATTTAGAATCGGGACATCAAAATTTACATTGTGTAAATTTTTGGTATTATTCCGATAAAGTTCATTTTTTAATGAACAGTGAAAAATGTTGTATTTTAATTCAAAACCTCTTTTTAATATCATTTATTTATATGATTAGATTATCTTTTGAATTGGTTTTAAAGATCAATTTGAATATATTTATACCATTTAATCCAATAGTGGTCGTTGAAATTAATTTCATCTTGAAATTGGACTTAAACTAGAGTCAATCTTTTGATACTTATTTTTTCTTAAAAACACGCTATTTGTTTTGACAGTGGGAATTAATTATTAAATTAATTAATGAAAATTATATGTTTTGAATTTTGTAAAATAGACTTCATTTTTGAATTCATAATATCAAATATATCTTAGGGTGAATTTTTGGTATTTATCTGAAAAACTTTATTTTTTGATGAATAGTGAAACCACTAAGTGTTACTTAAAAAACTGATTTTTCATTTAAATGAAATTTTACCACCTTTGTGTTTTGAATTTCAAAAATACAACATACATGGTTTTCATTATGAAGTAAAGTGTGGTTCAATGGGATTAGAATAATTTTTTGGTGAATAATAACTTTTAAGTTTTTAATCGCGATTAGAGGTAATTAGTGTAGTTTAAGGTAAAATAATGTTTTAATAATATGAGATGAGCATGAAACATGACCTACCCTCATTGGATGTGTCATTAACGACCAATAAAATCCATGGGTCAACTTGGGGACCCCATTGAGACACTTTGGTTGGGAAATGACATAAATATCTTTTTATTTAATGTTAAAGTAAAAATGACACAAACATGAAATGTTTTACTAAAAAAATTTACATGGAGTTATACAAGTCAGATTTTTGACTATAAATATTCAATAGAAATATAAAAAGATTTAATACATCATACTATTTTTTTATAATTTTTAGACATTATATAAATTAAATTATTTATGACATCATGATGATGCAGCGATTACCTCATTATTTAACGATTTAAATAAAATGAAAAGATAATGTAAACTCTAAGACCTAAACATGTCAAAAACCTATGGGATGGGTGGATTTATAACCCTTATCACCTTAGCCTATAATTATATCAATTTGGGACCTTTTAAATCTGAAACTCATTTTAAAATAAAGTAACATCTCTTTACTTTCCAAGAGTGCCCCTCCTCTCCTCTTATAAAATGCCCCCACCTCTACCACCTTACAAACACCTCTCAAGCCTTTGGCTCGGCCAACCCCTGCCCATTTCTTCTCTCCACATCCCTATATTCATCATTTAATCCTCACTTTGGGCAGAATCCTTTCCAAGGAAGCCTTTGAGATCAAATCAAATAGAGTTACCTGATTTAAAGGTAGTGTCTTCCCTTGAGTTATTTTGTTTTATATTGCATCTCCAACCCCCTAAAATCATTTTATTCATTTATTTTTTAACAATTCCGTTAGCTTTAATATACTAGGATGTTTTTATAGGAATTATTCGAGCTAAACACACACACACCTCCATCTAATGGTTAATGAACATACTGTTTTTGTGGATGGTGAATTTCTGCCTCACGAAACGATGATTGTTCAACACTCATATAACACCTTCAAAGGTGGCCATTAAGATGTCACTATATTTATATATGATATATAATATGTTTATGTTTTACTTAAGCATCTTTATGTAACATTTATGGCACTGCTTTATGGTTTCCATTATGGGTAAGCGTGATATCTTTATTTTAGGAAGTCCGGACTACCGCCCCCTTATATTGATTTGATTCGTTAATGCCGTATGTGGGAAGTATAAAGGATGGATTTAAAGTTATTATATATGAAGTTATACTGGAATTATAATATACCTTTCTATCATTATTTTTTTCTTTCCATTAAAGTATGAGATAGAAATGAAAGTAGCATTCATGCGTACGCACGACTTACCGTTTCCATGAACGGTGCATTTCATTTCTTATCCCCAAATTGTATGTACTATTATAAGTACATATATATATATATAATGGATATATATGTAAAATATTACATCTAAATGATGGATATAATTATGGAATTAAAATATACGTACCTCTCATTTGGTTTTAATTCCATTAATACGACATAGAAATGAAAGTTGCATTCATGCGTATGTACGGCTTACCATCTCCATGAATGGTGCATTTCATTTCTTACCTCTAAATGATTATGTAATATTATAAATACTTGTATATTATTGATATATATGATATATATGATATCCAAATCATTTATATCATTATGGATATAATGAACCATTGACCACACGAACTACATGTAATTGTAAGAACTCCACTTTCGACTTAAGAACCAAATATCGACAAAACAAACATTATTAACGTAAATCATTACATAATGTTTATAAAATTGAAATAAGTGATATAAAATGAATAATGAACTTGAAAAAAAAGTTCTTAAGCAAGTATAAATTAACTCAAGTTTATTATTCAGGACGTTAAAGAACGATCGAGTCAAGTCGGACCCGAGGAAAGGGATCCTACCCCTCTCTTTCTTTTTAAGTACACACTTTTATGTCATTCCTTTTAAGGTAATATTTCTTATGATTGGGATCTTATTATATATTACTGCTACTGTAATTTTTTTTCCATATTATGAGAGACCCTATTTTCTCTCACCAATCCATTTTGGATGTTTTGAGTGGCACCGTTAGGCTGCCGAATTTTCGTAAGAGATCTAACCTCTCTCTTTATTTTCAAGTACTCTCCTTTATGACACTTCTTTTAAGATCCTATTTGTTGTGATGGGGGATGTTATTTAATATTCCTTTTTCTGTATATTTTATTTTAATATAATGAGAGACCCTATTTTATCTCATTAATCCATTTTTTGAAGTTTTAAGTGGCGCCGTTAGGCTGCCGAGTTTTCGTAAGGGATTTTTCATCTCACTTTTATTCTCGTGACATTTATGCTACATTTGCCACTATTTCCATTGAGTGGTGTATGTACTGCCCATTATTAATCAATTTGTGAAGTATAATTTCATTTATGGATATTTACATCTTCATTGTATGACCCTTCTTCCATGGGGTGTACTTTTCGAAAGTTACCCAACTCGGTAAGGGGACCTTTCACCCTCCTCTTTTTAAAAGACATATTTTGTTATGTATTTTAATTCACATATTATTATGTTGGGATATGTTCTTCTATTTCCTTATTTATGTAAATTTTATGTCCAAGTGGTGAGATACCATTTTCTCTCTCATCAACTCATTTTTTGAATTTTAATGTGACGATGTTAGGCAGTTAGATTGCTGTAAGGGAACTTCTTAACCCACATTCAATTCTTTGGGTTAAACCTCTACTTCTTGATTGTATTATTCCAAGATTATGTGTGGAATATCTATTTTGTAATTTCCAAAAACCTTTTTGTAGATATGGTATTTCTACACATAATCATCTCATTGATAAATTCTTACTAACTTGTATGGGAAATCATAACTCAATCTCATTTCATTGAGTTAAATATCTATGTCATTGGTTTTGTTTTTCCATGATTATGTGTGAATGACCTCTGATTGTTTCACACGTAATATCCACTTATACTGGGTGTATTTATATTTCTCACACATAATCATGTGATAGATTTAACCTTAATTAAAGGATACCATCTTTATAAAGGATTTCACTCAATTTACATTTCCATTGAGACTTCATTGTTGTTATGCACCAATTCACTCTTATATGGTGTGTATACTGTCCTTCGACATATTGTATCATGAATCCCTTTATTCTCATGATATTATGAAGCTCGGATTACATGTTATTCCACAATTATTTGTATTCAAGAGTCTCTCATTTTGTCAAAAACTCTTTAACAAAAATATCGTTTTAAATGTTTTAAAGATTCATTATTCTAAATCTTTATCTTTAATGTCCATGTTTTCAAAATGGTTTTCAGTATTTATTTATATGGACATTAATGTTTTAAAATTATAATTCCATTAAAATCTTCAAAGTGGTATGGGAAACTTTGATTCAAAAATCACTTTTAAATGGGTTTTGAAAATGGATTGCTTAATTCAATATCTTGGAATTACTTATTGTGATTACAAATGAAATGTTGTTATTGAAATGTTTATATTTTCAATATTTTATGTGTAATGATGGTACTTGGAAATTTTACGGGTGGTTACGCGATAAACCATATGAAGGGTGGTTCCATGAATACCAGGACGGGTGGTTACGTTATAACCTCCAATGCTTTGGGTATGGAAGTCGACTGTATGGATATTCCATTAAGTATGTATGGAAGTTGGCCAAATTGCTATTCCATTAAGTGATATGTGTGGAAGTCGACCTTATGGTTATTCCACATAAGTATGTTTATGTCCCAAGTTACCTTTATATGGGTTTTATGGTAATCTTTTGGTTACAAAAGGGTAAGTAATGATATTTTATTCAGTGAAGAGTTTTTACTAATTCCTAAAGGTAAAAGGTATTACTTTGATAAAGTATACATCGTTTACATGTTGCTTTGAAAAACTAACAGTTTTCATTCTTTGTGTATCCCTTGCTGAGATTTTTATGCTCACCCAAGTTTTTTTTGAAATGTTTTTCACAGGACTTAAAGTGGAATAGGGTCAAGAATGTGATCAAGGGAAAGGCATCCTATCTAAAACATGGAACTAGACATGTTTCTTTTAAAGATTTTTTATTTTATGGAAACTTAGTAGAAGTGTCTACTTTGTAATATTTTGAGATGTAATAGTTATGACCTAATTCTCTAAAACTCTAAACCTGAAAAGATCCCCAATGTGAATTATTCATTTAATTCAATATTAAGTAAGGTTTAAGGCTGGGGCCTTATAATATGTGTGGTGAATAATGTTATTTATAATTTTTTGATGAGTGAATTTGTTAAAATATGGTTCTCCAAATAAAAAGGGTTGTGTTTCACGTGTGATCATGTGGTGTGTTTCATAAATTTTATCTATAAATTTTTATAGTTCATTAATAAATTGTGAATTTGGTGAAAAACTGTTTTTAATGTCGATGGGATGTTCAATTTAATTTTCAAGAGTTTTTTCATTCACGAAATTTAGTTTTCCTTTGAGTATTCGCATTAATTGTGTGTGCATGTGAATTTCATGATCATTGTGATACATGAATTAGAAATTGAATAATAAGGGAATCATTTTTTTGTAGGTGTGAAAACTAGGAATAAAATTATTGTTGAATTGAAAGTGACTTATTCCATATTCAACTTGAAGGAATTATGATTACAAGACTAAATAAATTATATTGATGAGTGCATACTGTTAGAACATTGGTTAGATTCCTCTCCATTGGGTTGTGTGTGAGGACGTTCTGGGTTGTTGTTGATATACCATGTTTCACCAAGATACATGGTTCCTTGTATCAAACTAGTGATTTTACCTTTACGTATTTCCCATGGTATTATTCTCATGTTATGAAGACTGTTACCATATGGTGGATCGTACACTTATGTTAACAGAAAAAGAATGGTTTTTAAATTGTTTTTCATTTTTAAAAATAAAATTATTCCACATTCATTCATAAAACTAACCGAATTATTTTTCTTCTAATTTTATTGCCTGGAATCCTTCATTTTGTTGGATTACTACCAAGCTTTGTCTCACACATTACAAACATTCTAGGGTATATGTTGGATTTCTAATGTATTTCCAAGCTAAATATATTTTATATCATTGTGATGATGTTGTATCTGTATGATAGTGTTCCACTTATTTTTGGAGTTTGTTATTGTGGCTTAAGTATGTTGTTCCTCTTGTTGAACATTGCTTTTTTGTGATAGTTAATTTGTTCCCATTCGGTTGTATCTCTTTAGGGATGTGTCTAATGTTGTAAACCCTAAATTGTAATATTGTTATACCTCATTTGGTTTTTATTATTCAGTTATTTATTTCTTATTACAGCTGGTTTATTGTGATTTTATATAATGGGTGAAGTCATTTCCAAATCATGAAGATGATACACATTATCTTTATTATAGGTCATGGGGATTATGAATTCCCATAGGGCCATGATTTTCACTACGTCAGGTGTTAAGATGGATTGAACCCCTTATTGGTATGTGAAAAAATAGTATCAAAGTTGGTTATGACCTTTTGGTCATGTTATTTTGGGGTAAGACTTGTTAGGTTTGAGCAAGAACATTCGAAGATTGATGTTCTATTAATGAGTAGTGTACCTGGACGACACATATCATGATAGATAATGATTTACCATGGGGTGCTATGATTTTATTTTACGTCTCCTCTAGGTGAGATGTACTTTCTGAAGATTGTATATGGATGCTGGGTGGGGGTGGAGTGGCTTAGTTTTCATTGTTATTAAGATTTATTTTTTTATTTATTTAGTTATATAACTAAATGTGAGTTATTATTATTGCTCAAAAACTTCAAAATACGTGTTCATAGATTAATCGATATTTTCCATGTGGTTATTTCTAGTGTAGAAAAATGTATCCCCGTATAATCCATATGTATCCATGTGAAGTGGTTGAGAGATTTGACCATGACTAATTGATCCTAGATTATTTGAAGTAGTGGTTCAGGTTTTCCATGATTTTGACAAGGAGTTTGCTCTTGTCCAGATCAGGATAGATAAGCTGAAATGGGTTCTAGTAAGGATGAATCTAAAGAGTTTCTAAAAAAATCCTACTTCATTATGATGAATCGCAACATATTATGATGTGGAGGGGTGTCTTCTAAATATAGATAGGATGTACAAGTTTCTCGATAATCCTAAGGATGTATGTGTTATGTATCCTTAATTCATGTTGGAAGATCCCAGGTAGAAGTGTCAGGACTTAGTCATAAAAGAAATAAAGAAGTAGTATATGGGTTGTCAATAAATTAAGGTATTTTTAATGAGGAGTCTGGTCCGATTTCATTAACTTAATCCAGATCCTAGTATTTTATTGTGAAAATATGGGGAGACTGTTTTAGGATAGAATATATCAACATCTTTGCTGATTTACGTCATTATGCTTTTAATATTGTTTCCAATGAGAAAATAAATACTAAATGGATCAAGAAGGGGTTGTAGTCTGAAATCAGATATAAAGTCCCTTTGTTTAAGGTGACGACATATACAAAAGTGGATGATCATTCCATTATGGTAGATATTTTTGTAATGTCCAAACTAGATTACATTTATCAATGCTAGCTGTGGGAAATCATAGTTTGTCAGAAAATAAGTGGATGTGGGATGAGCAGGGGAAGAAAGGAATTTTTATTTTATTCGTCCATCCTGGATTTCATCATCCATGTCTTCTGATGCGGGTATAGTTGTGTAAAATCTTTATGGTAAGGTACATCACCTATGAAAACTTTTCATATCTTTTTTTACAAATTTTCATCAATTTGGATCTACGTGACACAGTAAGAATTGTTGAAGGGCCTCACGCCCTTATCATAGTGGCGTGGGTCTATATATTCTAACGGAATATTAGCACCCTCTTCCCATTCCAAGACATCAGGTTCTCAATTTGGTGGTCAGGGAAGTAGGGTTGGATCTTCTTATAGGAACAATCAATTAATGGAAGAGACAGTGGTTATAGGTTTATCTCAATATGTGTATAATATGATGCAAATTCATGGGGATTATTGAGAACTACTATAATCATATACATGGCCTATGGTAGTTCGAGGATCCATTCATGTTACATTATCTTTTGATATTTTAATGTTTAGTACTGGTGATTTTATTTCTTTAATTTCAATCAAACTTTTTTATTTTTTAATATTTCCAACCCAACATAATACATATGTGATGGATTTGGTAACATCACTTGGTATGATGTTAGAGAAGGGTATCAGGTTTCTACATTGTGCACTCGCCTAGTCTGGGGTTGAGTTGGAATTTTATTTCCGTGTTTTTTATATGGAGTTATTTGACATAATCCTTTGTATGGATTAGATGGTGTTCTTTCAATAACACCTCGTCTATTATAGGTGACACTTGAGATTTTTGGAACTTGATGGATGTAGGTAAGACATTCATTGTGAATGTGATCCTCATTTGGAATTTTCTTGACCTCCACTTTTTATTTTAAGTATTTTTATTTTTTAGATATTTTCACACACATTGGAGGATTTTGGTGGTTCTCCAATGGACATATTACCCCATATCATGGACATGTGTCAAGAGTTTTTAATGTATTTTTTATTTTTCTTCCAGAGTGAGATGTAGTGTTTATAATTAATTTAAAACTATGATAACATTTGATATATCCTACCTTGTATTATATGTCCCCCACTGAGTTCACAAAATTATAAATTTATATGGAAAAATTGGAATACAATGGATATAGGCGTGAAAGCGTCATACCTTGTTCAACCCCATTTCTATTCATGAAAAAGGATGATGGACCATTTAAGTAATTAATTTACTATTAGATGTTAAAAAAGGTAACCATTAATAAAAATAACTTTTCCCCATTTTGATGTTCTTTTTTATCATCGTATGTTAAAATTTTTATTTGAAAATTTTATTTCATTATAGTTACCACCATGTAAGAGATAGGGAGGTGGATGTCCAGAAAATTTTGATTTGACGATTGTACGATCGTTCTATGTACTTTTTCTTTAACTATTAAATGAAAAAAACTATAGTGCTCTTAATAGAGCTTATGAATATATTATTCCATCAAAACCTCGATTCATTTGTTTTGGTATTTGTGGATTATATCTAGGTCTATTCATGGACTAAGGAGGAGAAGGAGTGGCATTTGATAATTGTGTTGGTCACTCATTGAGTTCATCATCATTATGTGATTCTTTCTAAGAGAACCTTCTAGATTATAGAAATGAAGCTTCATGTCCATAAGATCTCTGATCAAAGGGTTTTAGTGGACCTTAAGAATATTACATCAATGATTTCATGGGAATAACATTTGAGTGTTTTCAGGATTCGGATCCTTTTAGACCATGGTGGTTATTACAACTGGTTCACAAGATATTTCAAATGGAATTATTCACCCATCGTAGTGCTCACCTAAAGGGGATATAGTTTTCATCGATCCAAAATTTTCAATCGTTCTTTGTGGATCTTAAACAAAAATTGACCAAAACTCCTATATTTATTTTTCTAGAATTGGGAAGGGGTTATGATTTTTATTTTGATTATTCCAGTGTGGGATTAGGTGTCTGATGATGAGTAATGACCAAGTGGTGGATAATGGTTTTGGGTAACACTAATCACACAAGTGGAATTACACAACCCAGGAACTGGGGATGGAAAAAGTGATGAATTCCTTGAAAACCTAGTGACATAATATTTTCCAAAAGATGTTTGTTGTGTATTCATATCAAATAACTATAGCTTCTATTTTATCCTAAAATTATTTAAATCTATGTTATAATCATTGGGAACGTACCATCAATATTTTGATATTGATATTGTATAAACCTCAAGGTAAATAAAATGTTGTGGATGATTCTTTGAGCAGGTAACATACAGTTAAAGCATTGAAAGAGTCAAATGGTTAGTGGGATTTTTAGGGCTCCTTGCTCAAATTCTGTTGGCGGCCAAAGAGAAAACTGGAGGTTTTTTAATGGCTCATGTTCATCTAGAACCATTTCATCTAGTGATAATTTAGAGGTAGAAAACTATTGATGTGTTTTTCTAGTACTCTGTGTTGTTTATTAATGGTGGGGAGACACCTAATTATTGGTTTTTTTAAGATGGACTTTTATTCTTCATGGGTTTATTTTTTACATTGTTTCCTATATTGAAGGTTTTGATACTTGATTTCCAGCATCCTATATGGGTCATTCATACTGGTGATACCAAGATGCTTTATGAAGTGAATCATTTATTCTTGTGTCTGAGCAAGAGGGTTGACATAGATGACATTGTATCACAGTGTTATTCATTCCATGAGATCAAATAAGACCACATAATGTCCTCACGATTTCATCAACAGCTACCTATTCCTATGTGGAAGTGAGATAAGATTGACATGGGTATTATTATTGGATTACCTCATACACCATAGTGGATGGATTCTTTTTGGGTAGTGAGTGATCATTTGGCTAAGTCAACCAACTTCATTCCAATTTATGATTCATCTAAAGTGCATGATTTGGGCCAGTTGTATGTCCCAGGGGTTATGGGGCATCATGGTGTTATTACAGAAATTTTTTCGGTAAGGGACCCATGTATTTTGTCACTATAATTCGAATTTTTTAAAATTAAATTGGATTCCATGTCATGTTTAGTATATAATAAAATCTTCAAATAGATAGTCACATGGTATTGGAAAATCCGATTTTGGAAGACATTCTTCACAAATGTGCTTAGGACTTCAGATGATCATG
Organism: Viscum album; assembly: GCA_963277665.1. Lineage (NCBI taxonomy): Eukaryota > Viridiplantae > Streptophyta > Magnoliopsida > Santalales > Viscaceae > Viscum > Viscum album. Next base: position 955,308,679 of record OY728130.1, on the reverse strand, counting down.
TGATATCCATTTGGGATTTGTTGAGAATATCACAGTATTTTAAAATAATTAGTTTGAATTGATCATTTTATGGTGCTTTATAGTTGACAGTTTCAGTTCCATTTGTATTGGGATGTGGTGGGAGAGACCTCATTGAATGGGGAAAGCCTGGTACATGAGACTTCTGATAAATATAAGTTTATCTAGTAACATTGTCTCACATCTTAGATTCAATAAAAGTATTATGTCAATGAAAGTTGATGAGGTCTATAGTTTAATGTTGTTGACCATGTGTTAGTAAAGTTATCACCACATGTGGGACGCCATCATTTTATAAAGCAAGTAACGGTAATGCCAACATATTTTTATAGTGACCCTCTCATTTAATACATTATCATTAAATAACCTTTTTACATTACATTAAACAATTCCTAAATTTATTCCCAAACCCATATTAGATTATTTTTCTTTTAAAAATGGGATATAAAACAATAATACACGAGTGATATATATTTTATCCCATTGGGTTTATCATGAAGAAAACCCTTCATTGCCACATGATACATAATAAATCTATTCTTATACTGGGGATGGAAACATAAAAAAGGGTGATCTCAAATGCACATAAAGGATATAAAATTAATATATATAATCACAAACATGAGCATTGGGGTATGATAAATTGATCATAACACTAAAACATAAAACCATGCATATCAAATATCATAACCATGAATCATGGAAGACAACATAGTAGTTCATAAGACATAAATCCAATGGAAAAAAATTATATTCCATAAAATCATAACATTGGATTAATACATGTAATTGATTCATACACATAAGAATACAAAATGATTTCCATAGTAGTAAAGGGATCAATACTAAGGCTATACATATGGAAAAAGAATTTTACTCAACAGGGTTCACACCACTTTCTATCCCCATATTACTGAACTGAGTTCACTCATTATTCCCAGCCTATAATATTAAACCATGTTCACTCCTCATTACATGTCTTTAATACCAAATTAAGTTCATTTATTATTCCATCCATGCCTATCTCAATATATATAAATCGTTACCCTATGCATTGGATGGTGATATAGGTACCGCCCATCCCATAATTAAAACACACAATCATGCTCCACAAAATAATAAACAATCATACTTTTATACATGAAATTAAATAGTTTTCACAAACATATTTTCATTTATTTACATGTGTTTCAAGTTAGGATTAATAATAATTTCATCCATTCATAACTCGTCAAAGGAAGTGGGCTTCATAATAACATAACCCATTAAAGTGATAAATGGTTCATAAAAATCCTCATATAAAAACCTAAACTATTTATGGATATTATATGAAATTATTATTAAGATCATATCCTATAAAGGCCTGAGTAACATCAAAATATGTCATCTTAAATAGAATATAATTTTGAAATATCATTCAAGAAAATTTCTTATAGAAAATATCCCTAATTCTTTATAAAAACATTGTAAAAATGAAAAACTTTTGAGAAATAATTTCTTACAAATAATCACGAATTCATATAATGAAATACTTAAATCAATTTGAAAACAACTCTCTATAAATTCTTATATGAAAATATAGAAAACTTTTTTACTACCATTTTCCATGTAAACATAAAAAATATGCTTGAAAACATTTTTATAGCCATGTTCCTAGAAGACGAATAAATTAATCATTAAAATTGTTTTAAACCCATTTTCATTGAAAACTTGAAATAACAGAGTAATAAAATTTGAAAAATATTTTCCTTGATAAAATAACATATACGATTCAATACATTTTAAAAAACATTATCATAGAAAATGACTTTTAGAAATTATAAAAAAATTATTGAGAAAATATTGAAATCTATTTCATTGATAATATATTGAAAACATATAAATAGTATTGATTTTTTTTTGAAAATAATTTCAATTAAAATACATTAAAAACATATAAATAAAGAAATAAAGATTTTTTAAAACCATTTCATTGAAAATAAAATTAAAAATTATATTCTAATCATTAAAACGTTTTTAAAACCATTTATTTTAATATAGTTTTAAATCATATAAATAATTATTGAAAACATTTTGAAAATGTTTTTAAAAACATGGTTTTTGAATAACATAGATTTCAAATAAAATATAGAATTATATGCTGGCATTTATAAAAACAATTTCTAAATAATATTATATAACAAATTGTAAATATATTGGTAAAAATATTATAATATATCATTAATATGTCAAGGGAATGTAAATTCATTAGTGTTTTTAAGAGGTGGGTCAGAATATTTTATTAAAGGAAGCATAATCCTAAACAATCACAAAAAGTGATGAGATTAAATAAATATACTATTAACACGTGGAAACATTGAACTAGACTCCCCATTTAAAAAAATTAAAGTAAATGAAGAAAAATATATCCTAAAAAGAAAAAAAATTCATGATATAATATTTCAAAATCAGTATATATATCTAATGTAAATAAAAGTTTCATAATATTACATGTGTCTGAAAGATAGAAAACAGAGACAAAATTACATTACCAGCTTTGTAACATTTAAAATATAAAAAACATGGAAGAAAGATAATAAAATTGATAAGTAAATATATTTATATAAACTTATGTATTAATTTTATTTAATTCATCCATAGTCAGTATACACACCACTCAAAATGATTCGACAGTGAATAAAAAATGTATCTCACAGAAAAATAAGTTGATATTTCATTACCTCATGTCATGATTGACTTCACATTCAAAAAATATTTTTGAATAATAAATTAAATTTTATTATAAATCTTATATATAATAAATATATTCAATATAATAACATATATGGTTTTATATTTCACAATTTGTTTCATTTTTATATAAAGGTTTCACTTCGGGTTATATTGTCTTCTTATTTTTCTTCTTTCGTTAATTGTTATATAATTATTATTTATACACAAATAATGATTTATATAAAATAAATGAGTATATTAATATAATTTATATTGAGTTTATTATAATTTTAACAATATAGTTTTTATAGAAGCATGATATGTAATACACTGTTCAGGGAAACTGTATGTCTTACATACGCCTGAATGTTGTTTTAGTTTTATTATAGTATAGAATGAAATAGATTAAATGATATATATATATTATTATTTATATTTATTTATTTTAGTATAATTATTATATAACATATATCATATCATTTCACTAAACTTATCATTAATACTTACTTCATAGTGTGTGAATGAATCACATTTCATTGAAGGGTCGGTAGTCCAAATATCCTCAGACGAAATTATTGTATTTACACAGAATAAAAATTATAATGACATGTGAAAAAAATATTACAAAAGAATAAATAAATAATACATATAACATAATATATATATATATATATATTTTATATCATTATGTCCTCCATGATAGAAAGTAATGGAAGAATTAACAATCAATGTTTTGTGAGGCCATAGGTCACCACACACATAATCTGTATGTTCGATAATGAAAAGATTTATTTTTGGGTTATTGTTGGTTAAAAAATTATTATAACAACATCATATTATTTAAAGATACATGTGTTTTTAAAAATCAGGATATAATAGTAGTTTAGTGGAAGATAATTGAAAAAAATGATCTTGAGATAGAATGTTACCCCTTATTCGGGGAACATCATTTGGTATTCAACAAAGGGAATCCTTTGATTTATTTCATCCTTAGGGAAGGCTGGTATGAGTAATATAGTATTATTGGGAGACAATTTGGTTTATATTTTCTTAAGGCAACATGTAATGAGATGTTTGAGGAAGGGGTAGAGTGATTTCAATTTTATAGTGGAGAGGGGATGGAGCTATTGTAAATACTGAAAGGTATTCAATTATTGGATGTATATTTTCTCTATTGTGTCTAAAAATGGATATGTAATGAAGTAATGTGAATTTATGGTCGAAACATATCATTACCACACAAATTATGTTTAACATTAATATTTTGGATCCCAATTGTCAAAGATTCAAAAATTTTATTATTTTGGTTTTTATTAAAGCATCTATTTTTCAATCTTAATTAAATTTACCATTATTGATTAACTATTTTTATATTTATTATAAAATTCATATCAACATAATTATAAATATTATTCATGATCATTAGCGTATGTGATGTGAAGTACACTATTTAATCTAGGATCGCGCTAACAATTTTTTACAACTTCTGAGAAAATATTCTAACTATAAAAGATAAATTGTTACATTAATAGGCCATATTTAATATCTTCTACCCTTAAAAATCACTTGGAAAAATATTATCATTTTATTAATTTTAATACTTTAAATAAAATATCATTTATTATATAATAAAAATAATGTCAAATTTGAGATTAATTATTATTTTTAATTTTAACATATCAAAATAATATTTTATTCAAAATAAATTAAATATACATTTGTGTAAAATGATATATTAATTTTAAATAATTATTAAAGATAATAATTTAATCAATTTATTTAACATTTAAAATTTATAATTTAACTTATTTTAGTTTGTTTTTAAATAATTAATAACAATATTAGTGTTTAATAATTATTTTCAGTAACTAAATCATCAATAAAAAATATTGGTAAATCTTTATTATAAAATAATCCATTTAACTTTAAAATGGATTTGTATATTAGAAAATATGATGTTTTTTACATATCTAAATGTTTACAAAATAGTTAATGTTAAGGAAAGATACTTTTTGGACTTATTTATTTAAATAACCATATATGTATATGGTACATCCATTTATTAATATCCCATTAACCCATAAAATTTTCAAAAATATTTTATATGCTTGACTTATTCGCATAAAAGTTATGTTGAACATGTTTCCAAGTAATTTTGGTCATTGTGATTAATTCTTAGTCCTTAACTAAGATTTATCTTACCTAAATCATTGTGATTAATTTTAATCATGTTTATTAATATTTTTGGGAAAAAAATTATTTATATAAAATACCAATATTTATATAAATAAAATAGTGTATGTCAATTTTTAAAAATTAATATCTCAGAAGAGGATATATTAAGTTTAACGCAAATCATGTAAATGTAGTGAGAATGAGGGTTTTTAAAATATAAACATTAAAAAGTTAAATAAGTTTTTATAAATAATTTCACATTAAAAATAATTCAAATGAATTAGATTGGATTTATATATGAATAATTTATCTATTGTTTCATTAAATACAATTTAAAATATAATTTATCAATAATGATTATTTAAACAATAAGGTTGTTTTAAACTAAACTGATGTAAATTTTACTATGCCAAGAAAAAAAAGTTTCTCAAAAAAAAACACTAATAGGAAACCTGTGATAATTTAAAAAATTGGATTTGAAAAATGAAGTTTATTTTATCATTTCCAATTTCAATAGTTGTCTAAAATTAATATTTATTATTTTTTACAAATGGCCATAAAATATTTTCTTTAAGAAATTTGTTTTCTAAAACATATAAAAACCTAAAAAATATATATATTTAATTTTCAGTATTTTTTATTTATAAAAAAAATTATTAATAATATTTGAAAATTAACTATTAATGTTCAAAGGATCATTTTAACATCTTGGTTATAATTATCTCATTTAAATACATAATGCAATAAAATTATGATATGTAGAAACATAGTATTTTCTATAATGCATTCCAGTTCAGTGTTGCTTATAGAGAAATACAATTATGTTTCATGTGGATGTAATATCTGACTTAGTCTAGTAAAATATATAAATAAAAATTATTTCATTTTAATAATTCCCAAAAACTGGTGGTGTTACATTCTACTGCACTTAAAATTAATTTCTCCCTCATAATTCATCTAGGTTATCCATGTTTTAGTACATTTAAGATCCTTAAATTGAAACCCACGTAGTAAAAATGAATAGTAAAACTAAAATGAAAAAAATGAATTTTGGAAACATAATTGTTACCTTGTGAACACATATCTATGTTTCCACATAGGAGAAACGAGTTTCCAATTAAAAAATAGGACATGGAAGAGAAATATAACTATCATGTTTTGGAGTAGAGTTATCGTCAAATAAGCCAAGAGAAAGTAAAAATTTACAAATCCATAAATATTATATGACCTAAGGGACGTTTTGATTCATCAAAGACATAGGTACTAGGAATATTTATTTGGGATGAATATCCTTTTTCTAAATGTTGATGATTTTTCATAAAATGATTGCATGATTTTATAACAACATCAACCATTGTTGTTTTTTGATGAAATTCATTAAAAAGGACGAATAATTATTCATTCGTAATGTAATAAAAGATCATGATACCCAAGATGTGTCATCCCATTAGTTATCATCAACATAAAGTAGTTTTAACATGCTTCACAATATCTACAAATCCTTATATGATGAGATAATACATTAATATTTCTAACATCATTCAAAAAATCAAATTAAACATTTTATACATTTTTAATCCTAAAAAACATCCAAAAGAATAAATTTAAAATATTTATATAGAAATACATGAATTTGGATTATCATTGGTCCCCAAATAGTAGAATTTACAAATTAGTTATCATATTCAAAACATAGGAATTCCTTCTTCATATATTCCCTTAATTTGTGTAATTAATTATTGAAGAAATTCATGCATTTTTATTCCAATGATTATTGGATATATTTATAAAATCCAAGAATTTATAAACATTTTTCCAGATTACATAGAACTCTTTTTAAATAATCAGATCTAGGGTAATATGTACCATCCCAATTTTTTATTTATATCCAGTATATCATTATATAGTTATAATTATCTCAACATGATTCATTAATTTAGGTTTTCCTTACCTTAATAAAAATATCACCTTTTCATGAAATAATATATATATTTCTTTATAACTATTAAGTATTTACTATTCAATACTCATTGAAAAATTATGCTGAAAATACATATATATTCATCATCCAAATAACATGATCATGAATTTCCAAAACATAAATAACATATTCATCCAACATTACTCTCAAACCATTACTTAATCTTCATCAACTTATTCAATAATATGTATTTCCTATAATATGAAATATAAATATTTTTTTTGATGATCGTCAACACTAATCTATTTATTCTTCCTATGTAAACAACACTCGAAGAACATATCATACATTTTATAAGTAATTTGTTATCTATTTAACATCATATGTATAAACAATATTCATACCAATTTTTTGGTTAACCTTGTTTGATTTCATCATGGGAAATTGGATCAAATAATTCCCATACTTTCCATATCTGAAAAATGAAATTTTAACCATGTGCTTTCTTGTTCAATCCATTGAGTAAAAATAGATGTCATATTGTGAGAAACATTTATCATATATGGATACCATAAAATCAAGAAATAATACATATATGCTACCTAAATCATGGATCATACATCATTAATATATTAATACATTTTATTATTCTATGAAATTCATAGTTATCAAATATTTAAATAATTTTTGATGCTTCGTAAAGAGTTATCGAATTCCCAACGAATATCCTCTAGGAGTTTCAAACAAGTTTTGAATCAAGGCATATTGTCGTGTACCAAATTACCCCGTGTTAGGTCTATAATTTATTTTTGAAGTTGTTACCCCTAGGTACATATATTCCAGGGCCACATCCAGATGTATTATCCATAAAATGATTTAATACTAGGAAACCACTCACTTTAACTTTTATAAAAATTCTAGGACATTTTCCTAAATTTTATCTCATCCCTATACTAATCCTTAGGTACATCAATATAAATATCCGTAGAATTATACATAGGGATCAAAAAAATATTTTTTATCCTAGTTTTCATTGATTGAATAAATATTCACTCCAATTCCATATATATAGACCCTCTTAATTAATATATTAACATTACCTATCTTTTGCAGAATATATAAATCATTACACAAATAGACACCCATACACCGTATTATTTTATTTCGATTGGAAACATGAAAATAAACTAGTACATGAGTGATATACATTACCTTCAAAAAAATTCATCATTATTAACACACTTCTTGGAAACATTATACATAATATATATTTTCATATCAAGGAGATGGAAACCTAAAAAAACTAGTAATCTTTGATTCTCAGTAAGGGTAATCAATGGATACATATAAGAATAAACATTAGAATATGAGTATGATAACGTGATCATAACATTAGAATATCATATCCTACATATCAAGATCATAATCATGAATCATGTCATAAAAATGGATGTTCCTAAGACATGAATCATATGGAAATAGTGAACATTATTAATGAAAGCATAACATAAAAATATTATATGGAATTGTGGAAAACACATTAAAAATTATATATGTTTTTATAGAATACATGGAATCACATAGAAGACTATTATAGTGGACAATTTTTATTACCAAACTAGGTTCACATCCTGTTATGGCCCAGTAATACTGAACTGAGTTCACTCTTCATTCTAGCCCTATAATACTAAACCATGTTCACACAACATTCCAGCACTATAATATGAAACTGAGTTCATTTGTTAATCCACCCTTTCCTATATCATGAGATATAAATCTTTACTCAATTAATAGAGGGAAATATTGGTCCAACCAATCACATAATAAAATTATAATTATATTTCCCATAAAATCATGAGCCATCTTATCTTAAACCATGAAATTAAACGGGTTTCATAAAGATGTAATCTTATCATAACATGTTTAATAATTTATGTTTCATAGTCATTTCATCACATTATACCCTAGGAAAGGGGGTAGGTTTTATAATCATATCACATATGAAAGATAAAAATGATTCATTAAAATCATGTAATGAAAACAAAAAACATTTAGAGAAGCAATATAAATTGAAGACTTAGATAATTTACTAGAAATTCGTTATTGAAATATAATTATAACATCTTATATGGAAAATAGTTTCAAAACATCTTAAAAGAAATTTCTTAACAAAAATTTCATTTCTCTGCAAGAAAACAATTTTTAAAAACCTTATACCCTCTAAGTGCAATTTTTCATAAAAATAAACATAAAAACATATAATGATATACAGAAAAAAATTTGACAACTGTTTTGCATGAAAAATTATAAAAAAAGTTTAAAAATATTTTAAAAATGATTTTCCGTGAAAACTAATAAATAAATATTGAATAAAATATGAAAATATTTTTTTATCAGAACATATAAAAGTTTTTTGCAACCAATTTTCCTTAAAAACTTATAAAATAATATTCCAAATATTTGGAAGACCTTTTTTATTGATAACATATATAAATTCATTGAAATCATTTTGAAAACCATTTTCCTGGAAAACATATAAAATAAGATTCAGAACATTTTAAAAAAAATATTAATTCAAAAAACAATTAAATATTAAAACAAAAACTTGAAAAAAAATTATGAATTCCATTTCATTTAAAATGCATTGAAAATATAAAATTAAATATTAAAATTGTTTTGAAAACCATTTCATTGAATATTTATTTAATACATATAATGAACGATTGAAAATGTTTTGAAACCAATTTCATTGAAAATAATTTGATAACTTATAAAGAAATAATGAAAGGGGTTTTAAAACCATTTATTTTAAAAAAATTAAAACATATAAAAATTTATTAAAACAATTTCGAGAACCTTCTTAAAAACATGATTTTAATAGAAAATAGTTTTTGAAACGAAGTGAGTAGGAAAGTCATAATTAAATTAGAACACATTATTAATAATATTATATTAAAAATAGTGAAAATAATTGTGCCAATATATGAATATATCATGAATAAATACAGGGAAATTATACTCATTATTGTTCATTAGATATAGATCATATGTTTTTATTAATGGAAGTATAATCATAAAAATTCTCGAAAGGCAATGAGATTGTTTCAATAAGCTCTTAGCACATTGTAATAATGAATCGTACTCCCAATTTAAGAAAATGAAATTACATGATGCATAAAATATCATAAAATAAATTATTTTCATAATTGGACATTTCAAAGTAAGTATATACACCTCTTTGAAAAAAAATTATGAGAATAATATTAAATAACTCTCGAAGAAGGAAAACGGAGACAAAATAACATTACCGAGTTGGTAAAATTTGAAATATAAACCACATAAATGAAATATAATCATATGGATATCTAAAAACCCATAAATTTATTTATAAGAATCAAAGAATTCAGAAATGGGTGGTGTACAAAACACATAAATGGATTGGTTGGTGTATTAAAAAGGTATCTCAGATAAAACTGAGATGAAATTACCTCACCTCACATCTTGACTCTCATTATACTCAATAAATATTCATAAATACAAAATTTATGTTTATAATAAATAATTTTGACATTGTTATTATTAATTCTAATACCATATATTATTTTATATTTCCGAATTTTTATCAATTTTATGTTATAGATTTTATTCATGTAAAATTCATTTTTTTACATTATATGTTAAATCATTGGTCCTTATACATATATAATGTTTTAAAGAATTTAATAAATGATATAAATATAATTTATATTAATTATTTTTTTATTATAATAATCTATAGAATATTGAATTATAGAATTGAATACATAATTTTTTGAGACGGTAGGTCATACGTACACATAATAATTGTTTCCATTTTATTGTCGTATTCAATGAATGCGATTAATTGACATATGTGTGTATATATATATCATTATTCCAATAGTATTATTATCTCATATATATCATATATGTTATCTAAACCCATTCCTAATACCTTCCATCTAGTATATAAAGGAATCACAACATCTGGGGGTTGGTGATATTGCACACTTCCTGAAACTAAATTACCATATTTACAATGAATGGAAAGAAAAAAGATATCTATTGTAAAAATATTACAAAAGAATATTGGCATGATAAATATAATTTAAAACACATATACATAGTTTTTCCATCATAATTTCCACCGTGATAGGTGGTAACAGATAAATGTACAATCATCATTTCGTGAGGTGGTAGTTCATCATATACATAAATAGTATTTTCATTACCCATTAGATGGATGTGTGTGTAAATATAGGACGAACACATAAAATAAAAATATCATAGTATAATGAGGATAATTATAACATCCATATATTTTTATGAGAGAATTTTTTTATGTCTTCGGCTGTACGCTACATCAATATATTATTCTACAACATACCTCACCGAATTATCTTGCGGTATATGAAAAACTATGTTTTATTTGTGACAAAAAAATTTCTAATTCATTTGATAGAATTCATTTCACGCAATACCATGTTTATGAGAACAACTAAATAATATTATGTTGCCTTATAACCAAGTCATTATAATGGTGGGTATGAAAATAATTAACTTAATGAGTAAAATATTATTAATTATTTGTTGAAAAATTATTTCATTGGTGAAGAAGTATTTATAACTGAAAGTATACCAATTTTTATATAAAAAGAAATGTGTTTATGAAAAAACTTTTTTAATGTAAATATGTTAGTTTATTAAATAGTAAAATAACTCTTGTTGGATATTATTAATTAAATTTATATATAATATATTCAACCTTATTTTGAAAATACATCTTATATTTTTCTGCAGATGGTATAAGAAAAAATTTAATTTTTCTGATAAATGAAGTATTTCTCAAAATACAAATTTACTTTTCCCTTGGATTATGCGTCCATTTTAATTCGATTATTTTACTATTATACATATTCTATTTATCAAAATAAACATATTCATTGTATGTTCATTATAAAAATATTATCTGGATGATGTTTTTTTATTTTTCTCATAAGATTGATATTTTGATGAATAGAAAAAATATACAAAATTTTAATCAAATAAAATTGATTTCATAGAAATTAAATATATATGAAAAATTATATATCGAATGGTTTTATATTTATAATAGAATATATTTTCTCATTTAATATATTTTTAGTGACATTCATTAATTTTATGGATAATTTATTTGTTAAAACATTTCAATTGTTGCAATGGTTAAAACTTTATAACCTATTTTTCATTCCGAATAAGTGATTAATTTTAAATTATTTATAGGGAAATATGTGATTATAATTTTGAAAAAAGGATTTCATATTTGGAATCAGAGAGTCCAAATTATGTAAATAGATTTCTTTTATTTATTGTACTTATAAATAGTAACTACAATAATTTTTATTAATATGATAAAAGGATAAATATGTTAATGAAGGGTCAATATAATATTATATAATTACCCTAACTCATGTCCTAATTTAATTTTATATTTTAAATTTGACCTAAACCATCCTTGGATCAAAATGGTATCCTCTTGAAGAATCATGGGTGAGATTTGAACATTTAATATATTTTATTTAATGATACATTAAATATTACCTAATCATATTTTAATATATTTAACATTTTTAAAATAAGGTTACATAGAATCCAAATTAGACTATAAATACACAATTTAAAGTAAAAATATTTTTCTTTATCATGGTAACTTATATTTAATTTTTTATAAATATATAATACATCAAGGGCTTATACATGGATTATGCTGAAATTATATAATTGATGAGAAATTAAAAAAACTATTTTTTATTAAAATGATAACAACAATTAATATGGAAAATCACTTGAACAAAAAATTTTGGTCGAGTATATCTTGACCATAACCATAATTGTTTTCAGTTATTGAGGATTTAGAGCTATATGGAATGTATTATTACACCTATAATATTTTATTTAATGTGATCTTCAAGTTTTCATATTAAGGTTTTATTAAATATGTCATTTTTAATGTATGATTTTCTAGGATATAGGCTCTCCTATATGTATTATTATTAAATATATAATAATTTTCATCATTATGATATGTTATTTATTATTTTTAACTAAAAATAGGAATATTAAATAATTACATAAAACAGATGTTCTAAACATTTTTTTTAATGAAATTATGCAATTAATGTTTTATAAATATGAAAATAAATATATTTTTGAATAATTATTATATCCAAATAATTTTCCAGATTAACATAACCCCAAGAATCTTCTAGATGACGCCCAGGTGTGTGCGGGCTGGATACGTGGTTGTGGGGCCCAGATGTGTGCGGGTGGGATACGTGGTTGTGCGTCCCATGTGTGTGCGGGCGGGATACGTGGTTTTGAGGCCCATGTGTGTGCGGGTGGGATACGTGGTTGTGAGACCCAGGTGTGTGCGGGTGGGATACGTGGTTGTGAGGCCCAGGTGTGTGTGGGCGGGGAGAGTGTGGCAGCGTCAGGACGTTCACCGTTAGGAAGAGCAGCTAACAAAAAGGGAAATGGTGTGGGGTACCCAATACTCTTCTTTCTTATATACTACTACATGTTGTGCTTGTGTTTTTGGTTAGTGTGGCTAGTGAGGTTGGGTGGATAGAATTCCATTCTAGGTTTCTTCTCTTGTTCTAACGGGACATTAGGATGTCTCCCCACTTTTTCACGAGAGATTTAGGTTTCCCTGCTGAGTATACTTGTATGCTCACCCTACGATTACTTTCAGGTTTCCATGTGGACTACCAGGGCCATGCGGGACCCTACTAGTCAGACAGTTGGAGTTTTTGCTATTGTTGTACCTTGTTTTCTTTTGGTATTGTACTTTGATATTTCTTGTACTTGTACCTTGTTATAAAATTATTTAAACATGCATGTGGTCTTGGTTTGGGTTTATTTATATACACAGGTTCTTTTCCTTTTTAGTGGTTGACTTGTCCTATTTCCCGATCCAAAATAATAGAAAAAGTGGTAATGCCTCCCATATTTGTGAAAACTCATACCCTTGGTGCTATTCGCCACACCGGGCCCTACAGGAGGTAGGACTCGGGGGGTCATTATCTCCCTTTCACCATTTCCAGCTCCGGAGGGGTATCTTTGGTGGGAGGGGGTCATGACATTTTTGATATATAAGTGGATATTATTTGATAAAACATGAAAAAGTGTGACAAAAATGAAAAACAATGATTCTTCACAAATGTGGTACTATGCATACACTCACAACAAACATTTTATTTTTTAATTGGATGGAATTGAATAAGTCGAACCTTAAAATTATATTATATAAATAAATATATACATATTAAATTAGATCTATAATTTTAATGGTAATATCATATTTTCAAGAGTAATATTAATATGATAAAATAATTATTAGAGAATACTTATTCTTTAGATATGATTCCTCAATTCATTTTCACATGAAATTGAAGGGATTGCTATGACTATGAGTGAACATGGGCTTTTGTGTGTGTGATATGCATCTATTTAGTGTAAAATGGATGTGTTTAAAGGATAATTATTATATAGTGGTTGGTTTCTTAAGGGTTCAAGTGATTTGATTTTAAAAGAGTGGAAATCTATCTTTTAAAAAATATTAATATTTTATAAGTTCTATGTAACTATTCAACGATTAATGGCTCAAATGTATATAAATAATTTATTGTCAGATATATTTTTTGTATTTAATAATCCATGGATTTAGACACATATTTTTATTATTTTATATTATTATATTATTATTCTTTTAATTTTTACACTTTCAGCTTGAAACATGGTTATTTTAGGTTTTAATAAAGATATATCATAAACCGAATCAAAATTTGGTTTGGTAGAAACAATTTTACATCTATTTAATATATAAAAATTTCAAAATACTATAAATTATACTTCCTATTCGAAAATATATTTTAAAAAAACAATTTAGTATAAATTTAATTTTTTTAACATTATAGAATCTTTATGATATTTTTATTGATTAACAATTAATTGAGTATTAGTAGATTTATTTTTGTGTTTATAAATAATATTCAATTATTTTTTAAAGGATATAAATTAATTTTTTTTATCATGTAACTCTTGGACCTCATAAACCATGATTATGTGCATTATTTTAATACACTAGAAAAATTACAAGGAATTAAATATTGAAGGACTGATCAATTTAGCAGCATTGTAAAATATATTACATTCATCAATACTTACATTAAAATTAAAAACATAAAATAAAACAATGATAATCCATTTCGAATCCCAATATTCTGCCACCCTACCTCTGTATATCAGTTATAATACACTTCATGAAATCATATGAAGATAAATCATAAGAAATTGGTGAGCATAGATGATCAGTAACGGTGGGTACAAAAAACAATATATTATGAATAATAAATCATAACCCTTGAGTAAGTATTGGTAAATGTAACACAAGACCCTTAAGAATAATCATGATCATAATATGGAAGTAATATTTAAAAGAATATAACATAATCATAAACATGGATATAATAATAATCAAATAATTACATTAAAAATCCATAACTAATATCGTAATAAGGGAATTCATAGTGCGGGATATTTGAATCCTACATTAAGGATTCATTCAATGAATCGAATATTGTCAAGGATTCGATCCAAGAATCTAATACTTTCATGGATTCATAAAATGAATATAATCAATGGGTAATGACTCATCTAAAACGATATATATATTGTTTCATGAAACCTTCTGATTCATTGAGGGGCTATATCGATCAACACCCATCATTTATTATGTCCAATGAATTCTTCTTCAAAAAATGATTGAAATATAACATAAGCATTCATATTAAAAATACTATAGAAAATGTAAAAAATTTACCCATAAACCATTAATGGAATCCAAATGGAACATCCCAAATAAAATATATCATAAACCCTTCAATTAAATATGGAAATATTGTATCATAATATATCAACACCAATAAATCAAAAAAATAAAACAAATTATGTTGACATAGATGAAAGTTATCTAATAAATTCATTAAAACTATTTGAGAGAAATATCCCTTTTTTTACATTATAATTATTTAGATGCTAACTAATTTTAAAATAATACATTTATTTTTAAATTAACCTTGTAATCATGTATGAAATTCTATATAATGTTATGAAATAATAATGACAAGAAAGTATCTTCTTATGCCGTATAAGTTTATAAAAACATTTTTTCTTTAATTTGTGGAAATAGTTATAAAGTACCACATTCGGATAATAGATGAATGATTCCTTTCAGAAAATATTAAGTAGAAAAAATGAGTTAAATTTGATTTAAAAATTTGTCAATATAATAATGATTTACATTTTAAGAAACATGGACATAGATGATAAATATGTTCTAGTATATTCTTACACATAAATATCCATGAATAAATATTATATTATAAATTTAACCCATACGTTGTAGTTTCATTCGGTGGAGGGTGAGTTAACCTAGTATATAATGGCTAAATCATTTTATTAAATTATACCAGAACCATATCCAAATTTAGGATATCATATATGATCCTATTATGTAATTTTGTAAATAATATTTCAGTATTACCATTGTTTCATTTATTAACTACATCGTTTTCCCATTCATATTTCATAATGTAAATCATGATTTTTAGGTATAGGATATATTTTATTTATATCTATAATGATATAAGTATCATAATTATTATTTTTTATTATTATATAAATTTTATAATCATTCAGGAATGATTAAACTAGAGAATGAATCTCACTGCGTTTTGGGTATAGTAGGCTATACGTAGGCACGAGTGATGGTATCATTCCATCGATGGTTAAATTTAACGGAATGTAATGATATATTAATTAATGGTAATCATTATAATTTTATTTACTTTATTTATATACATTATACTCATCATTAAACCCATATAAATAATGTAACATTGAATAGAAAATTAGACCATAACGTGGAGATTGTAAGCCACACATACGTACACATGGTGATATTAATATTCTTATGATGGATAAAATGAGGAATATGATTGTTCCATGATTATAATAACATATCAGTGTATGTATGATACTGTATTTATTACTTTCTTATGTAAACATCATTGAATGTGTTATTAGAAGATTAAATGACTTTGAAATTGGTGTTATAATTATTATATCTTATCAGGTATCTCATTTTGATTTTCTCAAATAACTCCATAGGTTATAATTCTACCAAATGTATGGGTGAAAAAAAATTAGGGCTATTGGGAGGAACAATTTTCATGTTTTGGCCAAAAAAAATGTCTTTATTGGTGTGAATTAAAGAGAATGAGAAGTCCCCATTTATAAGAGTGGTGAGGGGTACATTTGGAAATTCATAAAATTTTAATTTATTAGAAGTTTATTTTCAGTATATAATCACTCATAAAGAATTTATATAATCTTATATGTTTATGGGTCCAAATTCCACCAATAAAATTATTTTAGACATGTTCAGGTTAAACAATTGTCCTTATCTTTTGGATTTTATCCTTTGTTAAAGAGTTTAAATGTCATTGTATTTTCTTATATTTCTAAGCCATACGGGTAATATAGTTACAATAAATTTCCAAAATAACCCCATTTGGATAATTTATGCAATTTTATACATTATTAAATTTATTTTTATGAATAGTCTCTTTTCCTTATGTTTATATCATTGAATAAAATAGTATTTATTGATATATATCATTTAAGTAAATTTTAGTAATATTGAATTATATCATTGTTTTTAAATATAACAAAAATCTGAGAACATCATGAAAATAAATTCAATAGGTAAATAACATGTATAATTTAACTATACAAGTAATTTATGTCATTAATTAATTCAATTTATATTTATTCAAATATTTTTTGTAACATATAGTTGATATTTATATTAATAAAATAATTTATGCATCACTATTTTGACATCATTAATTGTAATTATTTATACGCTAAAAATTAGAAATAAATATTTATGATGTAGGTAATTATTTTATATTTGTATATAATATTTTATAATAAATTTTATCTCCTAGATATACATATATTAAAATTAGTTTATTTATCTGAAATGATAGTGTGACATTTTTTCCCAATCATTAAATTTAATAATATTCATGTCATATTCATGGAAAATAATCCATTAAATGACATAATTTATAAAAATAGGTTGTAATTAGATTATTACGTATCAAATTTAATTTTTACAGGTTTTAGGATAATTTTGTAATATTCTTTTTACCATAAATTTCCTGATTTACCATTAAATGTAATAACAAATATTTAATAATGTTCCTATTTATAGTTCCCAAAAATAAAGGGTGCCTATTTTCATATTTTGATCCCACTAAAAAAAATATTGAATTCATTTTTATAAATTAAAAACACATATGTTTGAATAATTAATTTAAAATAAATCCCATTATCGAAATGAAAAATAGTTTTTTAAAAGATAAAACTTTTTGAAAGATGGAAATGATTTTACATTAAAATTTGTGGTAACATAATTACCAATGAACAAAATTATATTAATTGATAAAATTGTAAAATTTCATGAATTTAAAAATAATATAATATTTATTTTAACACTATAAGATATTTCGATGATTTTTTTTATTACAATTTATGACTTTTTACTATTCTTCAAGACATTAAACTTATCCTAAAAATAAAAAACAAAAATGAATCAAATTAAATTTTCTTATTAATATATAAAATAAAATTTTGATACTGTAAAAAAATATAGAAAATTTAAGAATATTTTATTTAAAATGGATTCTCTATTAAAAGGTGGTGAAACATTATTTTATGAAAAATAAATCATTTATCTTAAAAATAAATTTTTTCTTATTTCATGTCTTGAAAAAACATAAGATGAATGTTAAAATTATAACAAATATATATAATAAAAAATTATTTAAATAAAAATTATAACCCCTATTTTAATGTCTTTCTAATATATTTTATTTAATAATTTTTTTTATTAATATATTATTGTTTGGTAAAACTATGTCTTGCATGTAATATAGGAAAACTCATTGATGTGTGTAGATTAATATTAAGATGGTGTTTCATAAAAATAATGGAATTAATAAAATCAATTTATTTAGAAATTAAAGTATTTTTATATATCATTGTGTTACATTCTACTATCCTTTAATAAATTGTATCTATGAAATTTGAAATTGTACTTAGTAAATATAAGGTAAATACATAAATTACAATTGTGGAAAACCCACATTAGAAATGAGGTTGACAAAATATAATCCTAAAATGTGGGAAAGGGAAAAGAGATAGTCACCACCAAATTAAGATTTTGAATATTATAACAGTAGTGGATAGTAGAGATACATACATGGAGGTAAAACAAAAATATTTCTTGGGAGAGATTGAGGTCATCATTCACAAAAAAGTGAACAATCAATGTAAAACAGATGGCCTCAAATCCATAATAAAATGGTGATTTAAAATACCACCAGATTAATTTATTGTTAACCTGAGATACATATTTAGGATAATATATTTTATTGATACATTTTCCTATAGTTGATAAATTATTTTAAAATATAGATAAGTACTTCAGAAAAAAAAATTATTGATTCCATAATTTTATCCTTTGGTTGTTCTTCGATATGTCTCCACATAATCTTATAAACTTTTACTGAAACTAAAAGTGTTTGACTATTTTATACGAAAAATCATACATTAACCTCAAATAATATTATCATCTGTTCATTTTACTACTTTCTAATCATTAGACTCCACCAAAATACTTCCATCCATATTCATTGTCTAAAAACATCTATAAATTTTCAAAATAATTCATAACATCAAATTAGACAAACAATTAAATGCACATAATATTGTCACATACCAAATATTTGATAACATTATAATACATAATGATATGTTTTTTCCTCCAAATCATTAAAGAAAAAGTACAATAGTACAATCCTTCGCATCTCATGAATTTAATAACAATAAAAACATTTATGTATTAAGTATTTAATCCAAATAATAATTAACATTAATCATTCAACAACACTCTTAAACAATTTATTGTGATTCAATTTTTTAATCTATAATTCCTTCTTCATCTCAATAAACATTTTCAGTCTCTTAATTATCCGTTGTATAACCATTAAATGTATAACTTTTAGAATTATATCCACTGACAAAAACTCAAAGAACAATGTAAGAAACACTAATCATAGTGATATATTCATTAATAAGGATTTGTAGGATCTATAAATGGTTCCAAACACTCCCCAATCAATAAGTTAATTGGATTAACCAAACTTATCCATTAGAAAATAAAAAATATGATATCATATATATATAATTACACTCAATGTTTTTTATAGGTTTATTTTTTTCTAATATTTGATTTTAAAATCTAATTTACAATGTGTTTGTTACACTTGATTTGATACAAATTGTAAAAACCTAACCCCTAAAAAGATTCAGTGAATTAATTTAATACATTGACCGGTTTACATGGTATCAAATCTTAAAGGACCGATTAGTTTAGTATCCATAGAAAATAGATTATAGTCATCAGTCCTAACATTAAAATTCAATAAATAAAATACTACATGGATAATATTTTGATAACACCATTATTATCCAAGATTAACATTATATATCAGTCATAATACAATTCATGGAACCCTTGTTAAACAGTTAAACTAATTAACAATTGATTAAACTGTTTAAAAGTTTAACCCTACATGTTCACCAAACAATTCATGAATTTCACTTATAAAGAAAAATTGTAATCATTTTAGTATTTTTAATATTATTTAATTGATATTTGTATTAATAAAATAATTTCTACATCACTATTGTTTCTTCACTAATGGTAATTATTTAATCTCCAAAAATTATAAATTAATTTATATATTTGAGTTAAAACATTTATATTTCCACATACTTTTTAAAATAGATGATATATGTTGGATAAATCAATATTAATATGTTTATACTTTAAGAAATGATATTGTGAAATTTTTTCATAGTCGAAAATTTTAATAATATTCATACCATATTCATGGAAAATGTTCCATTAAATGACTGAATTTCAAAGCATTGGTGATAAGGGTATAATTTTTTCATTCAATATAAATTTTTCAGGTGTTTGAGTATTTTAATAACAATTTTTTACCATTAATTATCAGATTTACCCTTAACAATATTATGAAATGAAAT
Organism: Viscum album; assembly: GCA_963277665.1. Classification (NCBI taxonomy): domain Eukaryota; kingdom Viridiplantae; phylum Streptophyta; class Magnoliopsida; order Santalales; family Viscaceae; genus Viscum; species Viscum album. The sequence continues at coordinate 955,287,609 of OY728130.1, read as the reverse complement.
TACTAATGTTATTATTGATAATTCCCAAAAATAATAGAACCATATTTAAACATTGTGGATGTGCAGATTCCAAAGATGGAATCGATTTTTCAAATGTCGAAAAAATTACATTGCATTAATAAAATTAAAATAGATCCCACTGTAGGAATGAAAAAAGGGTTTTATGAAAATTAAATCTTTGAAAAATATTGATACGTTTTTACATCAAAATTCATGGTAAAATTAATTATAAATAAAAAAAATATATATAATTGATTAAAATATAATCTATTTAAAATTTAAAAACAATTAAATGTATAATTTAACACTATAATTGTTTTTGAATATTTTTTTTGAAATAAATTTTAGTAATTTTTACTATTCATAAAAACATGAAACTTATAATAAAAATACCAAAAAATGAACGAAAGTAAATTTTTATATTACAAATTTAAATAAGATTATTATTTTGTAAAATTTGATACATATGTTCAAAATATTGGAATTAAATTGTGGTTTCCATTAAAAGTAAACCAAACTACATTATTAAAAAAATTCATATTTTATCCTAAAAATTGAATTGTTTCTTATATATTTTATAGATATTATATAAGATGAATTTCCAAAATATATTGAAAAAATAATTTTCAAAATTTTTTTAATAATATTTCAAACTGTTATTTTTATGGAAACCATACATATTATTTTAAATAATAATATTTTATTAATATATTGGTGTTCGGTAAAATTTGGTATTATGTGTAACACAATCCAAATAGTTGTTATTTGTAACATATGTTTAACATGTTTTTTCAAAAAAATAAATCATGAAACAAAATTAATTTTATTTAAGAATGAAAATATTTAAATATATTGGGATGTTACATTTCAAATTTCTCAATATTAATAAAAATTTTAATTTCAAAATTATTGTTCACTACAATCGAGGTAATTAGAATTAATCCAAAATAAACAGAATTTTATACCTAAAAATTTAGTTTAATATATAAAAAAGTATGTACATTATAATATAAAATAGAAGAATAATTTTATTAATTTTTTTTCTAATAAATTAATCATCACTTTAAATAATGTAATGCCTAAAAACCTATTTTTTATTTGTATATCTCTTCATTGAGATTTATGTATAAGAGAAAAAATTCTTTTTTTTTGTAAAGATATTAATAATAAATTAGTTTTTAATCTATATTTACGTGAAATTTTAAAAAAATCCTCATCAATATTTCCCCATTATTTTATTTCATTAGATAATTGATGAAAGATACTTATCATTTAGTATTACATTATATTCTAAAATGATATGGATCGGTTTAATAAGCATAAAATGGTACATTTAATAATTTTTTTAAAAAATATGAATAAAAAATGAATACATATAATTATGATGATATTAAAATTGTTGACTTTTAACAAATATCCAAAAAAAATATTTATTTAAAAAATATAAAAAATATAAAATTATCTATTGTTTTTGTAGAAGTAAAAAAAATTATTTAAACTTTAATATTAAATGTGGGAAATTATAAAATCGTTTTTTTAAATAAAATTATAACATAAAGAAAATGAATTATATAAAATAGCCATTTTATTATTTATCCATATTAATTATTTACCATATAAATATAATATGTATTAATGGCTTACCATATTAGTTATTAGTATCAATATAATGATTAATAATCCTAAATATATTGTTTTTTCATACATTTGGTGTAATGTGAGGAATAGGTAAAATAATTTTTTTTAATGGATCCACAATCTCAAGTCATTCCATGTGTGGTGTGTTTTAACCAACCCAAAAAAATTTAATAATTTATTATCATGATAATCAATATGAATGATTATAATGATGTATCTATTAGTAATACTAGGACATACTAGTTATAGTTATAATTCAAAAATAATGAAAATCCACCTAAATAATGATATTTGGTGAATATACGAGTCCCGTAATAGAAACAAGGATGTTGATTTTGTTCTTTAAACATAAATTAACAAATTTAATAGAAATTGTTATATATTATTATTTAATAAATAATTGTATTAAATCAATTTAGTCATGATTCATCATATAATATATGACCTTATTATTTGTTATTAATAAAACCATAATACCAAGAAAATATACTTCTGTAAATTACATAGAAATCCATTTCAATATCGATGACTCGGTAAAACTCTTTCAAGATAACAGTGTCATGTCATATAGTATCTCTATTTAGTTTTCATTAAAACTTAAAAAAAATCATTTAAATGATATTTTAAATATCATTGTGTTCTACTATATTTAAATCCTCCATAAAATTATATTTTAATTTTCCAATAATAATATTCATGTAATAATTATATCACATGATGATGATGTGGATACTCATTCTTTATCCTTGAGTTCCTCAAACATGTTGTTTTTTAAACTATTAATATCACAAGGGTTTCTATAATGTTATTGTCATACATAATTAACTATTTTATAAACACCTTGACTCTAAAAGTTTCATTATTCCTTATTTATAGTAAACTAGTAGAAAAAGTAAAAAATGTCATTAATGATGAAATTTCTCTAAAAGGTTGACTTTTCCTAAAATAATCATTTAAATCAGAAATATATTGTAATCATCCCACTTATAGCCACACATATTATCATTGTTTTTTCTATAGAGGTTTTCAATTCTTCTCGCATTTTGCAATATCCAGGAGCTACAATGTAAAATTTCATCATATCATTTAGCATGATTAATCATTATATAACATTATGATATCTACTTAATAAATCAAAACTCTTTATTATCGATTATAGAGTTTAAATTAAATTGAATCATTATTCACTATAATCAACATAAATAAATTAATTGAATATCATATGAACATGTATCATTCTTAATAAAATAAATATTTTAGATACAAATTTATTATATTATTTATAACAATTTGTCCTTTATATAGAATTTATAATATTTTATATTTTTCATCACATCGAACTCACATACCTATAAATAGTTTTTATTGAATTTTAAAGACCCTATATGATTTTATGGGCAGGCAGACAGGTTATACAATTAAAAATACTAAATATATGGATCATCCCAATAAACTATTTCACAACTCAACATATGATGTCAATGATGAACCATGTTATAGAAAAAGGAACCTTGTGGATCAATCCCATGTACAAAAAATATACACTTCATATTGATTTTGTGATGTACGAAACTGAAGAAATAAATTGTATTTAACACATAGTATAAATTCTAAAAAAATTATATAACTTATTAAATAAACCTTAGCGAATCATTGAAATTATCACAAAGACAATAAAATTAAATTATCTGGCTATAATCCCCATATTTTTTAGCTCACTGTGAATATTTATCCATGTAATTCACAAAACATTTTTTCATTTCTATTTCTAAATGATTTTATTTCTAAAATATATGTCTAATTAAATCATCTCCCATAAAATGTTATTTTTATTAAATAAAACAACATCTACAGAGGGTCAAAAATGTCACAATATTGATTATTTGAAAAAAAGCTCATCAATCCAACCTTATAGATAATAAAAAAATAATAGAATATAAGCTAATGGAACATTCCAAAAAATTATAGGTGAAGCCTCATGAGACATCAAACACCTTTTCGTTATGAGCTATATCATTATATATAATAAGTGTGATTTAACTATTAATATGTGTTTTAAATATCGAAAACTCATATCCACGTTTCGATTATCAATAAAAAGTATAAAAATCACAATGATAACTATTAGAAAGATATATTTGGAATAATTAGAACTTTTTAGACTAATTTCCAAAATATAGTAATGTTAATTCAAAAACGTGTACTCCCATATCTATTTCAATAAGAAATAAATTGTACATCTCTAAAATCCCAGTTTTTGGGGTTTTTATTGGATCATAGAAAGCATTTGATGCTCTAATTGAAAATATATTCAATGTACTATTGGTTTGTTTATTCATTGCCATTTCTAGATTAGTAACATCTCCAATATAAACTTATTTGTTTCTCATCAATTAAAACAAAACTATTAAACACTTCTACTGAAATAAAAATCATGATTATATAACCATATGATGTTTAATTATGGTAAAATATTTAATAAAATTAATGAAATAACTCTCTCCACATAGCGAAATTATTGACCTTGAACCACATGAATTATTGTGAACCCGATGGAGTGGTTACACTATATATCAAGTCATTTTGATTTTTCATCATCTTACCATTATTTCATGTATTTAAAATCAATTCATAGTCATTTATTAGTAAAGGAATGTTTCTCAAAAATTATACTATAGTCTCCTTGCTCATTTTATTTTTTTCACCGTGGCATAGTCTATTGTGACATAAAATAATTTTATCTTTCCATATCAAATAATAACATTATTTCACTTCACAAGTATGCAATATGTGAGCTTATGTTATTATCCTATTTTATATAACACCATTATCAGTGAATCACTTAAATATCTATACAAAATAATCTAATACCGCTTTAATAACAAAAAAATAATACATGATTCTCTTAAATGGATTTTTCATGAAATTCAAAAAAAATCATTGAATTATTTAGTTCGTCCCATGTTTTTAGGTTAAAAAAAATAAATTTTATTTGAGATTTCATTTCCAATTGTTAATGACACTTCCTCATTCATCTCCATATCCTCACGGATATATAGATCTCCATTTATATGACGTTAAAGAACCACATTACATTATCCATGGTTTCTTAGATGTATGTGATTTGAGATGAATATTCATTTAATTTTTATGTTGGAATTGAAATTTTATTTTCTATTTCATATGATAATATTATAATTAAGATAATTATATCATAAATCAATAATTTGATGCCATTATATCGTCCATAAATAATAATAAAATCAATCCAATAAACCATTTTTTATTTTTTATCATCACCAATTGTTTTAGTATATTGTTTCATTAATCATTATTCATCATGTTGTGGTTATATCTCACTTGAAGAAGATTTATCCCTATTACCAATAATAAGCATATTATAACCGTTGGTGTATTGAGTATGTAACATAATACTATAAATCCAATCATAATCTAAAAACCTCATCCAATTATTTATTTTTTGGTCAATAAAACTATTTTTCATTACTCATTTATGTATTATGTGGAGATTCATTCCAAAATTAGTCATGTGAAATTTTCAGTATTTTTTCGGGATATAATGGATATTTTGTCTACATAATTATATTTAACATATGTGTATACATTTAAATTTCTTCTAAACTTCATGAAATGGTATGTAGTTTTTGTTTCTAAATATAATTTCATATCAACCAATCATTCAACAATAATATTATGGCTAAAATATTGTTTCCATGTTAAAAAATAAGAATATATGATCTAGTATAGTATTCATAGATATGTTATTTTCAATTAAATTTCATGGAATCTATAGAGTTGATTTTTTTACCATTATATAAATTCGAATTAAAAAATATTCAACATTACTGTTTAAATATCTTTAAAATTAAGGATAATAATTGGGATCTTATTATTAATAACTAAAATTTATTAATATTCTCATGATTTTTTTGTTTGAATTTAATAAAATTTTATTTATAATTATAAAATTGTCTAATATAGTCTCTATATATTTATTTGACTATTATCTTGTAAAACTATTACAAATATCATAGAAAAAAATAATATTTTGTCATCACTATACCGTTTTTCCATAGTCAACTTCTTACATGGAATGTAAATTGTCTGTATTTGAATCATCATCTATAGTAAATCAATCCATTTCATGGGCCATGAAAAAATTATTGGTATATTTTTAATGAATCTTATCGTCTACATTATTTTCAACAGTGATATAAATTACTTAATAAATTGATGTGAAATTACAATTTAAATAATCGGGAGATATTTTATTCTTCAATTATTTTATAATGGGGTTCATTATAGTCATAATTTTTTAGAGGGTGATAATTTATTATTTCCTAATATTTCCTTCATATAAGAATTTCAAGCGTTAAATAATAGAAAACATAATAAATTTACTTGTGTTTATTAAATTTAATGTATTATTCCCTTTAAATATTCCTTTTCTTCCTATAGTAAATATTCCTGATATTAAAGATAGTTCCACGTCAAATTATTATATATTTTCTTCTCCATGTAAATCAATTAATATAATATAAATTTCAATTCATGAAAATATTATAATGTTACATGGTTGTCCGTAAATCCATTATCCATACATGCATCTCCTCTTATCATTTCACAATTTATGAAAATGTTTTGTATCTTATAAATATTTAACTCAATATGATCAATGTCCTCCAATGATGAATCATCTTCAGCGTACCTTTTTCAAAGAATTCTAATTACATTATTGACCTCATTAGAATCATCATTTTTTCCCAAAGGGTCTAATTACTATTTCAAAAAAATTGAATCCTATAACAAACATTCGATTGGATTTGAGATATATATTTTATCATCATAAATCTATTATGTATAGTTGTAGTATTTCATTAATAACCATTTTATTCATTGAAATTAGGATATAGATATTTCCCTATAATTCATTAGAAGACTTAAATCCAAAATAAATTATAAATTCAATGTGCAATAAATAACGTAAAATATAATTTATATAGATTCAATCATTTTCATAATTTTAAATACATGTAGAAGTATAACTAATATTTTTATTTAGAATATCAAAAATATGAAATGAAGTATAAAAAACACAAAATTTATACGATTAATAGAGGAATCCTCCTCTCCTTTTCTAATTGAATCACCTTAGAATCAATAGTAGAAACTCATTTCTTATTAAATTTGTTTTATTTTATCGCCATCACTCTATATTTATATCTTCTATGGTATGTTGGTATCTGATAAATAATGTGAATAATTATATAGAAGGGAAATTCAATTTTTTTAGCACAATGAAACATTCATAAAATTATTTAATTCAGAAAAATTACATTTTAATATTATGCATTATTAAAACAGACAGTTCATCTTGCATGAAACACAATGCCTAGATTAAACAAAATGTAACATATTATTAAAATATTATTGTTTAATATAATAATTATCACCGAGCTGTTTTAATTGAATGTATGAATAGGAATATCCAAATTATAGAAAAAAATGAACATTTTTTATAAAATTATTTATTTTTAAACCAATTAACTATATATAAAAATGAAAAATATTTGAAATTAATGGAATTATATTTTAGGAAAAAAATTAAGAAAATAATAGAATAATAAATATATAAAATAAAAAAATTACTTTTAGAGAATAATTTCGAGGAAATACATATATTATATAGTAAAGAAAATATTTATAATATATCATGTTGTTTGCAACACGTGGGACAATAAAAAATACATATTTTCTCTTAAAAATTTAATTTTCATGAAGATGTATTTTCAAATTTTTACACTTATTATTAAATTTAATTTCCATCTAATTTATGACGTGTTTTCTCAATAAGAGGAAATTAATTTCCTATATGAGAATTTATATAATACATTTGGGTAATGTTTTGATAGTTTTCTAGAAATATAAATATTTCAATGATTATTGGAAAATACATGTATTTATATAGAAGTACAATTTCTCTTAAACCATATAAACAAAAAAGTATTTTAATATAGGTTTAATGATATAAATAGTTGAAATATATATCAATTAATAATATTTATTTATTTATAATCAATATCTTATTTTATTTTTTTAATAAAAACTATTAAAAAAATTGATTTCCTTCTCTTTAAAAAGAATCATTAGTGTTCTGTCTGTGGGATTAATTTTAAATTAGTTTTTCTAACAACTATCAATTGAATTTGGAACAAATGGATTAATTTTTTTAATAATACGATTTTATATTATATAGTAAGGTAATTTATATTTTTAGCATAATTAAAAGTAAATAACATTTATAATTATTTATTTTCACTATGGTAAAAATAAACATAACTAGGCGGCTAATATAAAATTATAAGTGTTACAAATTAACCAAAACATAGAAAAACTTATTTTTTGGACATTTTTAGACCTTATATATTCTATGTTTGATAGTATAAAATTTTATATCCATATGCGATGTGATGAATGTTGGTAAAATAATAGATTTTAAAAAACTAGAAGTGTTACACAAATCTCTCTTATAAAAATACACCAACTCCCCTCTCCACTTCACACATAAAAAAGAATTTATTCAGTCGCTGCCAATATAATATATACTCAGGTTCTATGAATTGGTGGCCCAAGATGGTTCAAAACATGAAATCAATCACGACTCCATGCTTGCAAGAGGATGTCGACTTCAGTGAGGGGCTTGTAAGTTAGTCATCGGTAGACTAAACCAACATTTATCAATTTAAAATCCTAGCCAAAATAAATAAACAAAATAGAAATAAAAAATATATATATATATATCAAAAAACATACTCATGTCATGAGATAACCAAACTATAAAATAATACTCAACTAAAATAGAAAATATACTATTCTTATATAGGTGTTAGGTATATATAATTCAACTGATCGTAAACACACTACGACTCCCTAAACCGGCCACGAAGAATTTTTGGTTCCCTTCTACATGATCCATTCCCAATCAAATACATATCCTAGGTACATTTCACAAATTATGTCATGAAACAGTATAATCTATTCGGGTACCGATCATGCATCCTAAATAGGGTGTGAGTAAAACATAGTTGTCCACCAACAATAGTATCTAAAACATGTCTAGTCACAATATAGTTCATGTAGTTTAATAAGAAAATATGTACAACAAAATAATAAATAATTTATTACATTTTAATTTATTCTTATCTAAGAACATTGTCCTTATGGTTTCCAAGGATACTCTTACATGAACTTGAAAGTTTTCCTAGGTAATATCATATGTAAATACATGATTCTTACCAGATCTCGATGTATTCAAAGGTTCTAAGATATCTACATACCTAATTCTACTCATGATAGAGTTCTAATATTCTTATTTGATTCCTTGACATAGAGTTCTATTATATCCATTCTTTAATTTCACATTTATAAGCCACATTTTTTAATGTCACTAATATCAAAAATGTAAGTTAAATGAAAATGTTACAATGCTTACCCATTAATATATTGATAATGTTCCCATTATCTATACACATAATTATAATGACCATCTTAACATGTATACAACTCAATTCAATTTTACCATTTTACCATTATCTTTACTCATATGTAGGAAGAACATGTTACTACTTTTAAATAATAATTTAGATTGACCATGTTCCCATTATTTATCACATAATTATTTTACCAATTAATTATTTACTTAAATACCATTACTAATTTGACTATTAGATAAATACATCCATTCCCTTATTTACCTTATCAATTAACTAAGTACATCAAAAAATTAATTATTTCATATATTAAAAAATCAATAACACAAATTATAATATAAAATTAATTTTCTAGACTTAATTATATCATTCTAATCTCCATATTCCATAATTAATTCCAAAATTAATAATCTGGATCATGTTATCGAATGAACATAATTAATACACCATTAATTCTCTCAATATAGACATTTAAATATCTCATAATGAATCCTATGATTAATTATCTAGATTTCAACCCCTATATATTATCATGAAATTAACCAAATAAATTATCTAATAGGGAATCCCCAAGGTCTCATGATTTATTCCCTAATTAATCATCTATTTCTATACAAAATCAATAAATCAATTAGTTAATCTAATTAACCAAATTCAACAAAAAAAATTGATAACTAATTCTAGAAATTATAAAATTATTGATATTTATAAAAATTCCATGACTATGGAACATATATTTATACCACATACAACTATTAGTTGACATATTTTTTCTCATAGTAAATCCCTAAAATCCAAGCTGCACAACAGTATAGATATGTGATCCAGATCGAAATATCATAAAAAAATTATCATATCAAGATCCATTTATTTTATATCTATATCTCCAATCCTAGATATTTATCTCACCACATAGTTTTATATATAAGAAAATAATGGATATATTCTCTAAAAATTACATGGAATGATAGAATAAATATTTCACGAAGCATCAGGATGAAATCAACTTACTAGAAGAAGATAAGATCTTCAGTTTTCAATTTTGATCTCAAAGAACATTGTTAGTAAGTCCATAGAATCACTTTGGGAGGATGGTATAACATTTTTTTACCATTTGGAATTTAAAATCCCAAGTTAGGGCCCCATAAGACGTGAAACAAGCCATTAAATGTTGAAAATGGGTGAGATCCATAATTTCAAGATCTCACTAGAAGCCCTCACGTGGTTTAGTCACACGATAAGAAAAATTGTGTAGTAACCATGCCATAGACACCGCTCCATGTGGGATCATTACATGGAAACCTTACATGTGATATCATACCAAACATTTCTTATACTGAAGCAACAATCTCAAAAAATAGGACAGTACAAGATTTCTCCGAGGTATCCTCACGGTTTGTACAAAGCAGTCCCTAACCATGCACAACCTCTTGTATCCGAAATTTTCATAGAATTCACCCAAACTCTACCCCTTTCATCACTACAATCAATGTTACATTAGTGAAAACAATATTTACATAGAATCACACCCATGATAAACTTAATAGTAGGATGGGATCATAAAATTCCCCCACCTTATAACAACATATCCTCAATTTTTAGTTCTGTTTATTTTTATGATTCCAAGACATAATGATCGGGTCATTGATCCCTGATATATGCTTCTCATTCAAATTTTTCATCTTGTACAATACATGGTTTCCATAAAATGTGATCTACCTACAAAATATTTTCGTGAAAAAATTTATCAATGAAATCCAACACACGTATCATATTCTCCTCAAAGGATGCATCTATCTCAATTTCAACCCCATCCTCATCGATCACATTAGAAGAGTCTGGGAGATACTTCAAAAGTTGTGATACATGGATAAAATCATGAATAGTGTTGTATTTATGCTGATGTTCCAATCGGTAATAATCGGGCCCATTTCTCACCACTATCTCAAATGGACCACCAAATGGGGGCACCAAATTTCTAGGCCTCCATATTTTGCTGTGATCGAACCTTGTCGACACCCGAAGTAACTCAAAATCACTATCTGTAAACTCCAGCTACATTCATTGTCTATTAGAAAATTAATTATGTCTACTCTCAGTTGTATCCATATGTTTATGAATCAATCATTCTTTCTCTGATTTCTCCTGCACGTGACTCAATCCCAAAAATTATGACTCATTGACCTCCATCCTGTATAATTGTGATCTATATGGCCTACCATAAAGAGGTTTAGATGGTTAAAATTATATATTTTCTTCCTAATTGTTTTCCTAAGATAAATCTAACAAAGAAAAGTGATTTTCCCAAGATCCACCTAATTCAATCACAAATGCCCCTAAAAATCCTCAAGCACCACTATAATTCATTTTAGCTGCCCATTTTTCTGTGGGTAGAAGGAAATAATCAATAATTCATGTGTTCCAAGTGATTTTTGAATTCCATGTTATAATCATGGAGTAATGTGTGAATCACAATCTTAAAATATATTCTGTGGCACTCCATTTAGTTGGAATATCTCACAAACGTACTATTTTTTCATCCTTTCTAATGTAAAGTCATCCCTTATAGGATGGAAATGCGATACCAATGTCAGTCAATCTATAGTGACCCAAATATTTTAATTCTTGATAATAATAATTTTGTTTCCCAACTCTAAATACATGTACATGTCACCTCACTTCTATTATAGAATAGTCAATAGCTATAGTAAACCACAATGTATTTGATCCTCTTACTTCACCTGATGACAGGGGTATCGTCTTTTCATAAACCCTATTATATAAATTTTCATTTATTGTCACCAAAAAAACATTTTATGACCTGGTATATTTCAGTTCCACGTGAATGAACCACCCATTTTGAGGTTTGAAATTCCTAAATGTGCTTCTCTCGCTTGGTCCTAGGTATATTGACTAGATTCATCACATAAATGATCTCATATTAACTATTAACCAATATAACGATGTATCCATAACATAAATTTTTTTTTATCATGGATAATTACTATGAATCCTAATATTTTCAATCCTTTATCCATCTCAAATGTATAGAATAAATTACAATTTATAAAAGAATCATATGCACCATACACTCTAGAACCAGCACATAAATTTATGTTAGAAAGGTCATAACCTTCCACTCTACACTAGAGTCCTAAACCATATGAGTCTGAGTATTCCTACATAAGAAATTGTCCACACCATTTCCCATCCATGTAGTATATTCTAGTTCAAAATCAAAAGACATCATACACTAAACCCATACCCACTAGCGAATATTCAAATCATGTTGTGAAAATATATACTTCGAGCTCTTGTGATCTGTATAGACTATATAATTTTTCCCAAAAATATAGTGTTACAAACACATATTTCCATAAACTAGTTCTTCCAAATAAATTTCATGTGTAGGTTTATTCCATTAATGAGGCCTAAACTAAAAATACCCAGACACCAAAACTCAATCTCCCAATATCATCATATCTCAAAGTCAAATAATAGAAGAGTCACAACAAACCTTATAATATTAACATGACAGATGTAGGATCGAAATTGATGTTGATGTTCACTTATTCATAAGCTACGAAAAATCTCCCTCAAAAGCCTCTGACCATTCAAACATTACTCCATTTTTTGTCAATCATAAATTTTGCACTACCAAATGGTAAAATACTTGATAAATATATTGTAATATCTATCTAATCCTAGGATTCTTCAAATGAAAAAAATAATATTGGGGTGATTACCAGAATAAACAACCTAATCCTTCAATGGATCCACTAACACACCTTCCTCTGAGATGATGTTCCCTAGGAAGTGTACCTTGTCAATCAGAAACATGCTATTAGATAGCTTGGTGTAAAATCGAAGCACTCTCAATATACCTAGCCTAATGTCAAGATGTTGGGAATGATCGCGATGAGTCTTGTGGTACACAAAGATGCCTTCTAGAAACACCACAATGAACTGATCCATAAATATATATGAAGGAACATGTCCATTAAATGCATAAACACTTCTAGTTCATTTTTCAACACAAACGACATCATTAAAAAAACATAAAGTCCAAACTTTATTCTGAATAAAGTATTCAGTTTATCAGAATCCCGTACTCTGAAGGAATGAGACCATTATATCAAATCTACCTTTGAGAATACATGACCTCACATCAATTTAAAAATAAATATCATAGATACAGAGAAGATGATATCAATTTTTCACATTAATTGTGTTCGACTTCTGGTTATCGATGCATAAGTTTAAAATCCCATCATCCTTCATTGTGAACAATACAGGTTCTCTGTAAGGTGATGTACACGGATTGATAAATCCCTTATCCTATAATTTTATAAACTGATTTTAAACTCTTGAAGCTCGGTCTGTGCCATTTTGTATGGTCGAATAAAAACTTCCTCTTCCCACTACATGACCTTGATAGAGAATTAAACATATCTCTCATGTTGTATCCTTAAGAAGTCTTCATCAATGAAATACAGAAATAGATCAACTATTAGTGGAAGGAAACTTTACCTAACATCCATATCATCAAACAATACACTAGAAACATGTCTTATGAACTCCCCCATTTTCTGAGTAATTTTCACTATTTAGCCTAAATAGATATACCACTCTCCACGATCAATATAATGGTCACCCGTAGGAGATGTAATCTTAATCCTCCAAGGGTTACAGTTAATTCAGACTCAGTATGTGACTAGCCTGTCTATATGCATAATTTGGTTGAAAACCATATTATCTGAAACACAGAGACCCCATAAGAAACATTATTCCCTGAAATCTAATGAACATCAACTGCATTGATATATATCTCAGGAAAATACTCCTAACATTTTATCAATAGTCATTACCCCACTCAAAACTCCATTGTCAGGCTCAATCCACAAACGTGATTTTCATATATAATGGAATGAGAGGCTCTATTATCAAACTAGGGACTAGATAAAGTTGTATCTACTAAAATTCATATAACTATCAATGGTCCAACCCCACTATCCACATGTTTAGGTTGTACTGCATGTAACTATGATTCTATTATTCCATGTGGTGTTTACTAACTACCCTATTTAGCACAACTATGCGGATGATGGTGATCCATCTAAGAAGTACCACATCTGTTAACTCTAATGACTTAGCTAGTAGAACCACATATTCTAGGATGATATTTTGTAGAATATAATCTTCATATAATACAAATCCACCCAACCTATCCTTTAGCACTAGTCTATCACTACGACCTATAAAAAATCTCTAAATGTCCCATTTTTTCTGCTAGATAGACACACTATCGGTGGTCAGGAACTTCTTCAACGATTGTGTCATGGACTACCATACTAATGATAGAATATACTAGTAAGGTATTGTCAACATGACCCTCATGTATGCATACTCTACTTCCCAATTCCATGGTTAATCTTGTAAAAATGGTTATTGTTTCCCTTATTAGTCGCAACTATTAATCAATTTGTAACAAATACCTATCTAGAACTAGAATCCAACCTCAGGTACCTATTAACTATGGTATCCAGATTCACATATTCTTATTTAGCCTAAATATATTCACATGGTACATAATATCACACTTTTGTCTCTTCTAAATATGTTTCCCCATAACATCTCTATTTCCTAGTAATGTTGAAGAAATGATTTTCCGATCTACGTAGCATCTAGTATAGTCCATCACCGGCATGTACCATCGGTCTGCTACATGAGTTGAAAGGATATATATTGTCTTTGAAATTTTGGATAAATATTCTCCAATAACCTCTCCAAGAGTTCCTACAATAACATACTGTATGTATAACTACTTATCACCTAAATGTCCCACTTGTTATTCACTGATCCCCTTAGAATATAAGAAGACAACTTGTCCCTCCTACTGTTTTAAGTCACTAAATGGTCATTTATAGAATTTATGTACTCAAAACATATGTTTTCTCCATCATGACCACCATATATAGTAAAATTCAGAGGTTGATGAAACAAAAACACCCTTGTCAACTATGACATTCTTTTTGCAACCCTCACTGGGTCTCTTTTCATAAATTTCATTAAGGGAGTGTTTTTATCATGAAACGAATCCCCTTCAACATCATCTAGCTTGATCGGTTCCTCATGTTCCATAACATGAAAACAAATTCATAGGCACGCCCCTTGGTCTACCCCTTAATAAGTGTCATGGAGTAATAAACTCTATATGCCTTACACTCTTCTTAGGTCTCATAAAAAACCGTACAACATTTACGTAAGATGAAATAATCCCAATAATAATTTCCCCCCACCTCTACACATGGTAAAAATTATTCTCTATCATTACTCAAAACCATCCTACACCTAGGATTTTTTTGATAAGGGTAGAAACTCTATCCTAATCAATTTTCCCATTTATAAACCTAATTATTCTAAGTATTCATAATTTAATAAAATATTCAAATGATTTGAGGAACTAATTTTCATTTTAATATCGTAATAAATAAAAATAGTTAATGTTTAACTAATTTCTAATAACCTTTTTTCTTAATCATTCATAAATTTATGTATGTAACAATAACCCTGAGTTCCAAGAATGATGCATGTAAACCCATATATTGTGCCATAATGGGCCAAGTATCAATATTCAAAATTCATTTAAATAATAATCACATCCCACCACAAGTTTTTTAACCAAGGTGACATAATATTCAACTATAACAGCAGACAATAATAAAAACAATCCCACCCTATGTACCAGGGGTTTCCCTAATATATGGGTTTTCAACTCCAACCGATGAGATCATTATAGAGAAGTGACTATTCATGTTATCCTATATACCATTACCAAAATAGTAAGATAGAATAAAAAGAAGGAAAAAATACTTCTGATGCCACTTTTTAAAATCATGATTGAGGTGCCACATGACAGTGCACCATGTTGGTTCACCGCATAACCTCATGTGTGCCTCCTCGTATTCTTGATGATGCTGACTAGTAGTGATTGTCTATTAAGTTATTCATGGAGAAACTATACCCTCATTTATAAAATGTAATTTCATGGTGAAATAAATAAACAAATGAATAATCATATATATATATATATATATATATATAACCATAAAAATACTCATGTCACAAGATAACTAAACTAGAAAATAATACTCAACCAAAATGGAGAACATGTTATTTCAATACAAGTGTCAAATGACTATAATGAAACTAAATGTAAAGACACTAAGTCATCCCAAATAGTTCTCTAACCATGTATGGTTCCCTTCTCCATGCTCTATCCCCAATCAACCACATCTCCCATGGACTATTGCCTTATACATTCCTGCAATAATATATTATATTCGGGAAATGATAAGGAAAACTAAATAATGTGTGAGTACAACTCAGTAGGCCATCAGAAAAATGTTTTTAAATCAATGAAGTCAAAATATAGTTCAAGAAGTTATATAACTAAATATAGAGTATCCAGTAATAAACAATTTATCATATTTTAATTTTTTTTGTATCTAACTACATTAACTCCATTTTTCCCAATGATACCGATAACTCAATTCTAACTTCATCTCATACTAGAGACCAATGATTTCAGTAGGTAAAATTATATATTCATACGTGATTCTTTCTGGAGCACAATGTATTCAATGCTGTCATGATATCCCAGAACCTGGTTCAACTTAGGCCAGAGTTTTAATATTCTATTGTGAGGCCATAACTCCGAGTGTTATTATTTCCATAAGAAATTTCACATTTATAAGAAACATTGCCAATGTTAATAATATCAAAAATTTATCTAATCAGCCCATGTTATCATATATACCCCTCAATTGAATGACCATATTCTCATTATATTTACTCATTAGTATAATTTCCATGATACTATGTATACTTCCCAATTTAGAATGATGTTGTTATAATTCTATTTACTCAAAATAATGATGAACATGTTTCCCGTTGTACTTATCATTATAGAATGATCATTTTCCACTTATTTATGAAATAACTAAATTACCAACTAATTATCTACCACAATACCATTACTAATTCAACAACTAGATAAACACATCCATTCTATTAGTTAACTCAACAATAAAATAGTTACTTGTAACCTATAATTAATTCAAAAATTAATTTATCAATATCAAAACTAATAATCCATAATTAATTTTATAAAATTAATTATCTCATTATAATCACTACATTCCATAATTAATCCAACAATTAATTATTTACATCATTTAATCTAGAGAACATAATTAATCCTCCATTAATTTTATCTACTTATCCATTTCAATATCTCATAATTATTAACCTGATTAATTATATAGAATAAAACCCCTACCACTTATAATCAATTAACGGAAATAAATTATCTAATAGTGAAGGAACTTAGTCTCATTATTAATTCTCCAATTTATACCATATTTCCACATAGCATTGATAAATAACCTGGTTAATCTAATCAACCCACTTCAAGATGCTCAATTGCTAAAAGATGATAGATATTATATAATTTTTTATATACATATATAATACAAGACTATGGGAATTAGATTTGGAACACATACCTTGATTCATTGACCTTATTTATATCAACATAATTCCCCAAAATCGCTACAATAAACAATAATGACTTGAAATCTGAATAAAAAACCCCTAATCAAAAATCATGATATCACGATCCAGTAATTCTATATCTAGATCCCCAGTCATAGATCTAGATCTCACTACATAAGATTATATTATAGAAAATAGAGGATATGTTATATGAATAGATCATAAAATGATAAAAGAAATAACATGATAAACTTCAGGATGAATTCAACTTATAGAGAGAACATCATGTCTTCAATTCAGGATTTGTATCTAGAAGAACGATGTCCGTATGGCCCTAGAATCCTTGTGAGTCTATTGGAGAACCTTAATTAAACCCTTTTAATGTAATATACTATGTTAGGACCTCACATATGGGAAAATATGTCATTAAATGTTCAAACTTTGTGAAATCCATAATTTTAGGATCTCACTATCTTCCCTCACATAGTTTAGTCACGTGGTTAGATAATATGTTGGATAACCATGCAATAGACACTTCTTCATTGGGAACTTCTAATGGATGCCTTCAATGGACTGTCAATATGTGTTTAAAGATGACAAATAAATTACCTAAATAGACAATATAGAACATGGTTCCTCCTATGAAGATGTACATGTTATACAAACTATGTTCCATCAATGCACATCCACTTTTCTCCGAAGGTTTCATAGACTTTCCCAGTACTCACCCAATTCCATAACTCACATCAAAGGAATATAAGTAAATAAAAAAGTTACATAGAATAGTGAATGAGAAAACTACCAAAAAAATTCTTTAGATTACACTACTGTCCAAGATATGATATTTGAATACCTAATCCTCTGTTAGAAGACTTATTTTGTTCATAAAGTCAACTAAAGTAGTCTATGGGTGAAAACAAATAGATATTTTCCAGTGAAGAAGTAACATCCCTAACTGGTAATTTTATTTTACTTAATCATCCATCCAGTAAATTAATCTAAAATGATGATGAAATAATAATCAAGTTATCCTACATATAATAATATGCTATTATGTTAATTTCACAAATTAAATTATTATTTTCATCCATTAAATTAGTTTTTAATATCTCAATTTTATGAATAGAAGACTACCACCTTGTGAACTGATGTTTTCAGTTATCATTATCCACTACTAACATATGGATGTAAATATTTTTTAATGTTATTATATAATAGATATAAAAATATAATTCTTTGAGAATAAGTCTGTTATAGATTCCTACTTAAATTCTATTCCGTTTGAATCTGATAATGGTGTTCGGGTGTACGATAGACTACTACCTCATGAAGAGATATGGATTTTTACAACATTACATGGACGGAAATATGAATGGATTTAATGAAAATGTGATATAAAAATGAATAAAAAACATCATTAATGTTTATATATTTTTTATCATTAGTTTTCTCTCTCAATCTAAAATTGGATACATTTTTCATGACTACATATGGCATTCTATCTCCATTTATGATGTATTTAATTTTGTAAATAAAACTTTTAAGGATAAATATAAAATATTATATAGTAAAAATATTAAATATTTATAATTTTTTTAATATTTTGGTGATTACATAACAATGATCAATGTAATAGAATAAAAAATATCAAAAACAAATACACGAAAATGAATGGACTTATTGTCTGAAGTGAAACAGTAACATGGAATTTTTAATAAACATGTAATAAAAGGTCACAAGGAAATAATATATATTATGATATATGATATTATGGTTCATAATTAGATTTTTAATAATCTAATATTTACTACATATTTTTTATTAAAATATACAAACAGATTTTTTAATGGTGGTAATGGATTTTTGTATCACTTTTTTTATATGGGATACATTACATATTCACCACGAGTTTCTTTTACGTGGTGTATATACTAACCATGAATGTATTTTGTTATGATCATCCTGATTATTATTCAAATTTTTATATCCTATTGTGGAACTCTATTTCATGGGGTTTACAGTACAAGATATATTATTTTGAAAATTTGTTAAATGATATAGACTCATTGTCTTTCTAGATTATTTATGTTGATGGTTCTGATGATGAAATATTCTGATTCATCTCTCATAAAACTCATGCATTTTTACCCCACAATTTATTTCATGAAAATAATGATTTCCAATAAATTAACCCAATTTATGTACACATGAGTTTCAATGAAAATTTTTAATGAAAACTAATGTCAATCAACTCATTAACCAATAATCCAACACGTTAAATAATAATATTTTATAAAAATGCTTTATTTTTTATTTTAAAAAGTAAATATTTTTATTAAAAAATTACTAGACATTTTTTTCATCTTAAAATTTCATTGAATAATATTTTTCGGTAATTTTTCAAAACAAATGTTGGAATAGTTTTTAATGAATATGTGAAAGGAACAAATGTTATAATTTAAATGTCATGAATGATGTTCTCTACCATCACGACTTAATAATTATCATAATGAATAAATTATATGTTTCAAATTTTATATTCAATTAAATTAATTTTCAAAATTAATTTTGAATTTTAATATTTAAAAATATATTTTAAAAATGGAATGTGTATTTTACTAATGAAATTTAAAAAAAAAATTAAATAATCCACTATATGTTAAATTTTTTTTTTAAATAAAATTATTTTAGAAATATATTCTGTTTTAAATTTTTTTCTTCAATTGGAAAATTCAATATTCATGTTTCAAGTGAACCTTAAGAAATAATTTTCCATGGTAGTTGAAATAATTTGATGTTGTATATTCTTTAATGTGGACAAAATTGAATTGTATTTTCAACATTATTTCTTGGGATGGTTATATAATGTGTTGATTAAATGTTTATAAAACCCATTTATTTTTCAAGGTGTATGCTATGGTAAATTTATTAAATGTTTATTTAACTATTTTTGTTTACATAGTTTATACTATGATGATATGATGAATGATCTTCGGTATTGGGGAACACATAATTATGGATTTAAATATGGGATTTGTTGAAGCTATATCTCTCTCAAATGCATTGGAAAATTATCATGATGATGGGCTTGTTATATAGTGGGAAACATGTGTATCCTAATCCACTCTAGGAAACAGGTTTATCCTTATCCATAATGTGAAATAGGTGTGATTTTATGATCCAATATGTGTACGATTTATGAAGATAACATTGATATATGTGTTTTATTCAATATTTATGAGGGTACCACACTTTTATTAAACAAACTCAGGATTATTAATTTAATTATGTTTATTTACAAATATTATTGACCATCTTTTCTATAATGATAATGTTTACTGTCAAAATTCATGTTTGTTATATGTCATAGGTTATGTATGAAAATCCTATGTTTTATTCATAAACTCATACACAAATAGTTATCTTATTATTCAATATGATCATATATTGATATCTCTAATTTTTTTTCTATATACTATATGAGATCCCCAATTAAATTTGTTCATTCTAGAGTTTATGATCAATGGTTTTGGTTGGCTATGCCAAACAGGAGTATATATGGAATGGTCCATGTGGGATATATTAAAGAGAATTCATGAAATAAGATTATTATGTTTCTAATCTTAAATGAAACTATTCTATTTTGGTCCATGAGTATGTGATTTCTGAAATTAATTGAAATTTCAGCTAACCATATGTTATATTTGTGAATAAAAGATATGGTATATGTAGTTACTATCCAAAAAATTGTTTGGTCAATTTTACATTATTATTATTACAAAAATGATATTGATATTCCTAAGGATAATAGTATATATATGATTAGTGTAATTTTGAGGGATATTTATAAGGATAATTATTAGGATAAATTTAAACATTAGAAAGATTATTATAATTTCGGAGAATCATAGAACACATGGTCTCTATGAAATTACAACCTTTTTAGGAAACTACAAGTAGATATGGATCGAGAATAGTGTTACCTATGGGTAATGACTCAGAAATGGGAACCATGAAACGGACTTGATTATGACATGATGAAAGATAAAGGGATATGCTACCAAACCTATTTGACACTCCCATTGGATATACATTAAATATTCAAAAAACAATTTATGAACTGTTGTTAACAATTTAAATAATGACCAGGATTAACTGAGGTTAAGCCAAATGTTATATATATTGATATTAAGGTTTGATGATTTAGACATCCTATATATAATTATTTGTTACTATTTGGTTTTTGAATATTACTAATATTTCTCCGAATATTATTTATAGTTTTATATAGTTGAAAGAACCTAAACGAATAATGATAATTCTGAGTGACTTCTAATATTCTATTTTTATCCTCTTGATAATAGAAATTTAATATAATTTGGAATGAAATAATTTATTTATATGATCATAAAACATTGTGAATATATAAATCTAGAAGATCATTATAATGAGGAAAGGAAGGAACCACATTCAGTAGTGTCCTTCATGTGAAATTTCCACCTTCATTTTGGGGTTCTACAGATCAACTGGAACAGCTGAAATGGATTACTACCAATGAAAATTTATTTCAATTCAATTGTGCTTATAATATTAATATTTCATTTCACCTCTTTATAACATGAATTGAAAATAATCTGAGTTTTAGATACTTATTAACAACACAAATGAAATAGAAGGCACTAAATCTACATAGTAAAAAGAGTTTTTAGGGATATTTCCCAATATTTCAATCCATGTTATTGTATTAACAAATATAGATAAGGGATTTAAATATCCAAAGAAAATGTATGATGAATCAATTGGTACCTATGAAGATAATTTTAAAAGATATTCAATTTAAACATCTTGTTTAATAATAATACTAGAATTAAAAAGTAACTGATTTATTTGGTGTCCAAAAACAAATTTTTTAATATGAATAAGAAAAAAAGAAACATTATTTCATAAATAAGAATTTATGTGATGTGTATTAATTGTTGAAATGGAAATATGATATTTTTATTATTCCTATGGTGATAAAAAGAAGATTTTCTCAACCCTCTTGAAGAAAATGGAATAAATAAATTCCATAAATTTTAATTCCATAAATTTGGGAAGAACAATCAATGGATTTTCTTGAATGGACCATTTATATTCATTAAATATTTAACGGTTTTTCAAAATTATCATGAATTTAAAGATGGGACTAATAGCCTAGTTCATGAAATGGATGAGAATATAGGGGAATCTAATGAACAAAAAGCACACCTATGTTTCAAGTTCTACGTGATTGGAAATTACATGAATGAATCCCTTTATCCTATGGATAATTTGGTTGCTAATAAAAACAATGACTGAAGATAATGGAAAAAGGTAAATATTATGAAATAAAAAATAATGAAGTAAATCATGATAATTATGGACCACTTATCCTGCCATATGTAGATGATAAGTTCATATTGGATTATGTGTTCATTAGTGATGTAAAAATATTAGTTTTCTTCTTCTAGGGAAATTTAATTTGATTATCTTCCTTTGTCGAGATTCAAGAATATTGAAATAAAATTCGATATTATATCAGTGTAAGGATGACCATAATATTCCAATGAAAATATATAATTTTTTTTAGATATGAGATTATATAAATATTATAGTGTGATTAATATATTTAATTTTATATTTCTATTATTCATATGAAAATAAGTGTATTTGATACTACCATGGGTTTATTGGTTTACTGATTTCCATAATTTTAGTTCCATTTACAACACTTTTTAGGAATTACGAGATTAAATTTTATCAATAATAAAAATACATTAATATATATTTATGAAAAATACAATAAATTAGTTTTGTATATATTTTAGTTATAATATTATCTAATGAGGAAATTATTAAACATTATGGAAATATGATTAATTGTATTAGTAACCTATAGGTTTTATCTAATCATTGATGTTGATATGATTATTTGTTGTTAGTCATCACCGTATGATTTCAAAAAAAAAAATTTATTAAGGATTATTTCTCTCTAAATCATCTTGTAATAATATAAATTAAGAAAGAGATAATGATTCATACAATACCAATTTAAATTATAACTTATTGGGATACAATTATTAACTTCACGTTTTAAAAATGTATACAAGAACATCTCGTTAAAGACTTGTTTTTTAGCACTGTGTATCATTATATGAAAGATGGATAGTATGAGAGAAAAATACACCATATAGGATATGATATACGGATTTCTATTTACTTCATAGGTGGTTGGGATCAACACCTTCCTCTAGTTGAGTTTTCATGCAGGAAAAAGATTCACCTAATAATTTAGATGGATTACTATAAATATCACTATTGATATAAGTGTTGAATTATAACATTCTATAATGATGATATTGAAAGACAACAATAAGAACATGACCATGTTCAGGATAAGTAAAAGAAGTTAGATATATTCAAAATCACATAATTAAAACCCAAATTTTACATAAATGTTAGGACTAATAAAGTATATATGATCAATAATTTGATGTTTGTGAGAATGAATTTCATTGAATTTCACAATGGATGAAACAAGATAAATATATTCCATCCTTATATCGATCCTATTGAAAAAACAATAATCATACAAAGACTGTATATTATCATTTGAAACAACAATTGAACCACTCTATTATTTATGATGTGTTCCACATACCCCCATGGAGGATGGACACACCTAATCCTCTATATATACAGAACAAATATTCCATACAACATGATAATGATATTTTATATAAGGGAATCTACTTTTGAATTATATAACATATGGAGAATGGTCTACAAAACCAGACCACTCACATATTAAATGTTTTTTGAAGATACCACCAAAAGAAGAATGCAATTTAGTAACCTAATGATGTACTGAGGCATATGACTCTACAGTTGTCAGTACCAAGGTGAGAAATTTCAAGGGAGAAATTCATTTATATAATGGAATAATTTAACACCGTGGGAATGTTTGAAATTATTGTGGAATAAAGATAATATTTTTAATATTTTTTCTTACATGAAACACGATGTTAATCATTCATTACATTCTTTACCTATTCTATATTCTATTACACACAACAACAAGATTAAATAAAATGTGTCTTATTGTTAAAATAATATTATTTTTTATTATAGTTATTGAAAATATATTAGAATAGTGGTTATTAATTTTATTACCTAAATTATTAATAAATAATATTTACATGTGCATATACAATATTTTCATTGATGAACAATTATATAGAAATTAAAATAAAAAATATTTGAAAATAATGGGAACAATTTTTTCAAAAATATTTTGATGCACACAAATGAATTATATATATAATTGTAAATATAAAATTAAATTTTGGAGGATAATTTTAATTAAATTTATAAAATATAGAAAAAAATAAAATGTTGATCAATTATCTTATATATTTCAAGGTGAGAGTTAAGAATAAATCAAATGTTATGTTCAAAAATTTTTTATTCTAAAAATTATATTTTTCAACTTTTCCACACCTATATTTAATTTAATTTCATCAAATTTTTAAAATTTATTAGAAAAACTGATACTATTTTGTTATGTACTTATATAAAAATTTTTATGGGGTGAATTTTTTATACATCTCTAAGATGATTGTTTTTTGATAAATAGTGAAAAACACAGTTTTTATTATTAATTTTTATTTCATTTATGGATTATAAAAAATAAAAACAATTTAAAAATGTTTATAAATGTAAATTTGGATTTACAATATATATAATAATCCATTTAATGTCGGTTAAAACAATTTCATATTGAGTTTTGATATTGTGTTTTTAAAACGTTTGAAAAATTAATTTTTGGAAAACCACATTATCATCATGTCTTCTAGATTAATGTTAACATAAAATTTTCCATTTCTAAATATGTAATATGAAAAACATTATTAATTATATTAATCATAAAAATTTATATTTTATCATAATATATTCTTTTTACCAAAATGAATATAAAAATTAGTAAAACCCATCTCATGGTTATGGTAAAAATGTCGATACAAGGGGATTAAAATAAAATGATAATGCTTAGAAATTATACAAAATTTATCAAAAACCCATTGGATATCTATATCATCAACTTATATCTAATATTTCCTTTATTCAACCATTGCATATCCTCTATTCCTGTGAAAAACATGGTTAAACATTTATATTTTCAAAAATTACAAATGTTCCAATCGACTAATTTTTTAAAGGCTACCCTATATCCTCTCCACATCAAATTTTTTTAACCCTTTGTTTCAGATAATACATAAAAACATACTTTCATACACCCTATCATTATATATTCATTAGTTTTTTCATAATTCCAATGTAAAAATCAATTTCGTGCTTACCATAATATTTTTTTCTGAAGTACCGGAAACATCCCAAAAAGAAAAAGTAATTTTATTTCAACCCCAAAAATTATAAATTATTAATAAAAGTATGTTATATAATATTCTAATTATATTAAATATAGTGAAATTTTAATATGTTAATTTAATAACCTATATCAATTTCCCCATCCATTCAATGGGTTGTTAAATCTTGATTCTTGTATATGATGGACTACCACATGGATAAATAGTGTTTTCCATTTTCCATGACCCCTATCACCAATTCATATAAGGATTGTTTTTTATATATGATGATTATTATGTGATTACAATAATGGAATTGTGATATCACATTTTCCATCATACAATGCATTCTCTGTGAATATGATAACTTCGTTCATCTGTGGGGTAGACTAACACCTCATGGAGAATTTTGATTTCATCAATATTTACATGAATGTTGATAAGAATAAAATTAATGAGCCTATGTGATATATATTATAGGAAAATCATTACATACTATTTAAATATTATTTTTTATTTATTCATTCATTATATTGTTGAAAAGGGAATAGTTTTCTTACGTACATATGACATATCGTCTCCAAGAAGGGTGTACTTAATTTTAAATGTATTCCGTTGATAGACCACTATAAATACCTATATACAGAATATATATGAGATATATGTTGTTTAAAATTATTTATAACATGATACTATAAAAAAATTAAGAGAAAAAAAATGAAATATCATTTAATACATGAGATACAAAGTAGTTATTGACTCATGATATCTTTTACATAGAAATTTTTATTAATGG
Source organism: Viscum album (assembly GCA_963277665.1). Taxonomy (NCBI): domain Eukaryota; kingdom Viridiplantae; phylum Streptophyta; class Magnoliopsida; order Santalales; family Viscaceae; genus Viscum; species Viscum album. The sequence continues at coordinate 955,260,724 of OY728130.1, read as the reverse complement.
GATATAAAACGTCATATGAAAGTAATATATGGTCTGCTATAAATATATATTTATATTTCTATTATATATTTATAATAACATTATATTTATTATAACAGATGATTTAATGTGTAAAATGGAATTTAACAGTTTTGGAAAGTTATTTCAGTCCCACATTTATTTCTCGTGAGAGAGATGAAAAATTAACTATTTGTTTCTTTAATGTTTTATATATTATAAACATGAATTTTTTATTGATTATTATAATAAAAATTATTTTTATTTAAATATCAATTTTATAATCTCTATTTAATTGTGTTTCTAATAAAATCTTACCAACGTGTGATGTGTTTTTTCATACTATCTCATCATTTATCGGGATTATTGATGTCTATTATTCAAATTAGAATATTATTATTTATCTATCAATAAACACTTGAGGTTTATTATTATTAGGTTATTTCAATATAATATAGTATTTCCATTCATTTTCTACTCTTTCTTTACTTATTTAATCAATATAATGTTTTTAATAGAATACAGAATTAAATTTCCCCATCAACCAAATATCATTTTTACTCTAAAATCATTGTTTTTTATAAAATATTAAATAATACTTTTAGACCCAAGAATTGATTTATTAAATTTATTTTTAATTATTTGTGATGTTTTATTAAATATTATGATATTAATATTCATTATATTTTATAATTAATTTCGATTATTATATTTCCAAAAATTATAAATGTGTCATTAATTTAACATATACGATGTGAATGGTATTGGACACCCTCATGAAAAAAAATTATGATTTATTTATAAAATTCCTTATTTTTTTCAATGAAAAGTATCTCCAGATATATTTATTAATCAACATTATGAAAATTTTATTTTCAAAATGGAATTACATTGTCATCAATAAATTGTTAATATTATTTTTAAATCATTATTCATTTATTTTCCATTTTGTTTTTAAAGAAATGGATTTTGAAAATGTTTTATATTTTAAATTTTTTTCCAAATTGGATTTTCATTGTTTTATAGTAGATCTTCTAAGTCCTCTTCAAAAACTATTTTCCATATTAGTCTATTTTCAATTATTAACCACTTTATTTAGTGGGGACAAGATGGAATGAATCACTCTGTATTCATTAATTGGATATAAAATTTTATTATTGATTACATGTTTATAAAACCAATTAATTTTCCATTGGTTATTCAATGGTGAATTAATGAAAAGTCTGTAAAATCCATTTTTATATAGGTTATGATGTGATAATATGAGAAATATTTTATGATACCATGGAACATTTAAGTGCTGGTTTTATTATTAGATGTGTGAGACCTATATATGCCTCCAATTATTTTGGGAAACCATCATATATCGTGAGATAATTATTTGAAAATATTCAATGTTCTTGGTCCACTATGGAAAATAGGTGCACCAAAATTAATATGAGAAAATAGTTCTGTCTAGATCTATAATGGGAAATAGTTGAAATGTACAGATCCACCCTATTGATGGTCTTGGTAGCTACCCGTAAAATATGAATTTTTTTCTTTATTAAAGATGATGACATGATTACATGAAATGTGTTACTGGTTAATCATTTATTTATGATTTTTTTCACTCTTATGTGCCCTGTTTTATAAAATAATATTGTTTTATGTTAGTAAAAATAGTTATTATCAGTTATTAGTTTGGTATGATATACCTTTGTTATTTTCATGATCACATATCCATATGATTATTTAATTATTTGATATGATCCGACATTTATATCTCATATTTCCACCCTTAATGAGTATTTAAACTCTACCTTTTTATATTTTCATCAATAGTATATGAAAAATGATTTATGTATGGTATAAATAATTGGATACTATGAGAGAGGAACTATGTGGATGGTTTTGATAATATTTACTAATATGTGATGTTTTTTAGTATCTAAAAGAAATAACAAATTATGTTCTCCATGTGTGTGTTTATGATATATATTGAATATTCATATAAAATTATATGATATTTATGTGAAAAATATTGGTTTATTATAGTGTGGGGGGTATATTAGTACAATAGTAGATTTGGAAAAACTATTAATACATTTTACAATTTTATAGAGATATCATCATAAATAATAAAAAACAGGATATATAGAACAATGCGTTTTATAAGTAGATGAATTTATTAAGGTATGTTTATATCCCTAATGTGTGGTAATTTTTATCTTATATACAGGTGACTAATTTTTATTATCAAGAAAATATATTGTCCAAATTATGATATTTGGATTATATAATGATCTAAATGTAACATATTAGAAATAATCCTTTCTACTACATTATTATTATTCTCACAAAATATTATTTATATGTATTTTGAAAATAATTATATATGTTACAATAAATATTGGTGGGATGGGAAAATTGATTCTATAACCAACCATAATATTGTTACAAACAAATCCATTTAACACTTTACATGATTCTAAAAATATTCCCTTCCCATTATTTTTAAAATATCAAAGTCTTTCCCTTTGTAAAAATCCTTCAAAAACCTGATATTAATTTCCATAAGAAATATTTTTTATATCTACTAGGCCTGATACTCTATTAGGGGTGAATCAAGGTATGAAAGATTAAAATAGCTACACCTTTTGATCTTGATTTTTTTTTATAAAAATCCCTTTTCTCTCTACTTCCCATTGTAGTGTATGAATAAACATGAAAGCATGAATTGGAAATATCTATTTCACTTGGTTCAACACACTGGGGTAAATCCAAGGAGAATACATAATCAATTAATAGATCCCCCAAATCCACTATAATCACGATATTGTTTATAAGTTAAATGCAGACTCATTTTCTCTCCTGGTTTACAACCATTCACAATTTGAGAACGCACTGCTCTCTCAGCTTAAGTGAGGTCACTGCTTCTTTAGAAGATCCAATTATCGTTTATAGACATCTAGGTCTCTTAATTATCACTAGTGAATATATTATCATTTATAGATAGTTGTGTTATTGAATTTCCAAATTTATCTACTGATCAAATACACTTGGACTCTGAATAATAGGTAGTCCCTTTTTATCTATTTTTCTACACATAGTTCCTTTACAAATCATTTACTTTTTCAAAGATCAATGAAGCATTTTCAATGGACCAAACTCTTTTTGAAGCTCACATGTTCACATAGCTTACATGTTATCCAATCTCTCTAGATTTCAAAGCACTCTAGATCAGAGAGCTCACTGATTCGTAGAGCTCACAATGGTCATTGGATTTTCCCAATGAAAAAAAATCCACCGTGAAGCTCACATCCTCCGAAAAGCCAAATTGGTTATTCCTGCAATCCTACCTTTCATAGAGCATAACTTCCTATACAAATTCTCTTTTATTTCATTTAGCTCCAAAGTCCTCCAGTCTCTTTTTCAATTTGAGATCATAATGCTTTCAATTTGACATTTTCTCTCTTATCAAGGGAGTTTATGTCAATTTATATGTGACTCCACCGACCCGAGAGCCTTCTATGAATATTCCACACCACGTATTCTGAAATTGAATAACACTGTAATTTTCGTTGAAAACATCCCTATATCATGAAGCACCATGGAAAATTTCAGATCACAGAGCACATATTAATTGAAGAGGGTTCCATCAATTACTTTTTTTGTAATTTTAATGCTCCCACAAAATTATCTTCACCAATGCTGTTCGCAATTCTCATTTTAATCATAGAGCTCACTGTCAACATTCTACATGACTTTGGGAAATAAAGTTCATGAATCCCATATTCACGAAACTCATGACTTTGACATATTTTTATGAGATATTTATGTAAATCCACTTTTCTCAATGATGAAAAAACTCCAAATTTTAGACCCCAGAAATTTAGTAAACACTAGAAAATGACACTACATTGTATATGTACTTTTGTACAACCTCCAGATCAACAATTCGTTTTTTCCATGTTTCATTGTCAACATGAATTGTCAACAAAATCCCTAGAATCTGATAGTTCACCCTGAAATCCTACCTTGTCAACAAAAACAACCAACCCAAAATGATGCAATGTTACCTTGATGGAATTTTACCCAACAATATTACATGTAAAAATGAATTAATAGGATGGTGACATGGAACCACAATGTTTAGTTTGGTGTTCCTCAGACACAGTAATTTTTTAAAATGAATATCATAATGTTTTTTTACTTAGTAATGGTAATATATTATTCACAATTTTCCAACATTCTGGCCTAGACCATTATAATTATTCAAAATCATGAAGAATATAATCCAATACTCTATCAAAATTAGTCAAAATAATTCCTTATATAACAAATGTAGAAGACATTTCCAAAATGATCAATGATAATGTTAGATCAGGTAATGTAAGATTTTTATATTTGAAATTCTCAGTATTTTGTTTTTTAGTCATTCTATCAATTCTATTCCAATTTTTTAGTGACTATGAAAATCACTATGGTGTGTTACCCACTTCATTTGGATGGTAATGTTTTATAAAAATACAAAATCTTGCTTATATATGTTCTTTATTCATTCTCTGTTACAAATTTTATCACACCATGAATCACTACTAATTATCATTATGATATTTCTTTCCATTTGAAAAATACAAATGAATCATTACAATTTATCATGTTCTTTAGAATATAATTATTCTGGATACACATTCATTTCACGAGTAATAATCAAATGATATTTAAATATCATATATGGTAATTTATTTTACATATGAAAAATGACACTGGCTATTATATATAATATGAATTACCTTTATGTATGTTAGAATCTGTTTTATTATCCCTCACTCATGTATAATTTATATTCACACATATTTGAACAATTGGTCAATAACATTTATCCATCACACTAGCATAGTTATTTCAAAAAATATATCATAATATTACAAAAGGGGGAATATATTTTTCATCTTCTATTGATTTTTAGACACATTCTACATTTATTTAATTTTATTGGAAAATGTAATGTCATTTTACATTGAATATCATATGATGTGGTTATTTTATTTTATGAGGTGAACATAGTTTCATTTTAACTTATATCAATGATATATGATTTATGTTGAAAAAGGATCAGTTTATAATTTATCATCTTGGAAAATTAATTTTTAATATAAAAATAAAACATTTTTTTGAGTGTAGTGGTAAATCTATATAAGGAATGTGGGATAATATCTTCATTTATTTAATCTATATGATATATAATTCACTATATATGTTCATATAGAGATATTATTATGTTTGTTATAGAACTAATTATACCCCATAGTTATTTGAGTAGTAGTGATGTTTTTCTACATGGGTTTCTTTTCATAATTATATAATATAAGTATTATATATTTTTATAAAAGTTACTAAAGATTATAGGGTATTATAATTAATCTTTATGATCAGGAATATGTTTTAAGGGATTGTTTTGTTCAAAAATAGACATATATTAAATCAATTATATCTATAAGTGGTTTTAAAGGGGATCACAAATATTTTTTATTTTTTTTTACATTTTGTAGTAATGGTATTTTATTATAAGTGGGACATTATTGTATTTTCAAATAAATCATGACGAATTTTATCATATGATTTCCCACAATTCGATGGGGTGATATTCATCTGTTGTATATCATGACATTTAATTTTTAATGAATTATATGATTATTGGGACACCTATATCGTAAGCTATAATTATTATAATACTATCATTCTTGGGATTCATGCACATAGAAGGATTCTTAGGCATGTTTTTTTGTTATTATATCATATATGATTAATTATAAGACGATTGAATTTCTATGTAATGGTTTAGATGGATATTACACAAAATAGTAATTCATATGATAAATGTTATATGCCCCATATTATTCTAACATAAGGAATATTAGGATTCCAAATTTCTAAAACTGACTAATCAAGATGGACTCATATGAAATACTTCCAAAAAATTAAATAGTTATATAAAATTGTTTTCATATATGCATAATTTGTAGTTAATTTGGGGATTTTCATAATTACATTGAAATAATATTTATCATTTTCCCATTTTTTTAAGTTAATATGGAGAATTTTGAATTATATTTTAAATGTAAACTGTATAAATGAAGCTTACACACTATATCTACATCTGTTCTGTTTCATTAAGGAGGAATATTTCCAATAAATTTATTTTTCATAGAGAAATATCATTTCTGTATAGAATATAATATTATTGAATAATAATGAGAACAATTAAGACATATATTCCACTAACACTAACAAGGCTACAAAAAAATTATTGTACCCATTAAGGTAAAAATCTATATAAAAAATTGTTTTTCTAGTAATACAAGTAGTGAAATAAATATATATGATAAAATGAGAATTTGAGAATAGTTTAGGAAATATAATGGGTTTATCTCTAATATTTGGAAACCACCTTTCTATGTATATAATTATTTCAATATGAATTGTGATTCCATGATTAATCAATGATTATATATATATTGAGGAATAATCAAAGAATATACAGGATGGGAACTCAGAGTATTCATTATCAATTTTAAGATATGCATTTTTGAATAATCTATGATTGAGGGGGTAATATAGGAAATTAATATTAAAATATTTAACAATTGCAAGAAATTTTGGATCGATATAGAATCATTTTCACAATTAATCTCACCATTGAATATATACTCACCATGTTGTAGGCTTTCAGTGGCGTTGGGAAAATATATAGATTATTATAGGAATGTCAATATTTATTTTATAGAAACAAGAATAAAGGGTCAAATTTTTTCATCACAAATTATAAAAACTATATTCTATAAGTGTATGTGGCATGTATTTAAATTTTCTAAATTTAATTTGGAACAACATGTGTAATGATATTTGTTAAACATAATAATTTCATTTTTTAGATTTTTTTAAAGGTTAAAGTGTTTTAATTTAATGATTGTCAATATAAATATATTTTTTGGGTATATTGAAGGTTAGATATATGATAGGATGTGACCAAAATTCATGGTGTTGAAATGGGGTGAAAGAGAATGTGGTGATGATAATTTATTTAATGCAATTATTTATATAATTTCACTTCAACCCAATGTTTATGTTTCATAATCAAAAAGTATGCGACACCCTATTACTCTCAAATACTCCTTATTGTATGATCATGAATCTAAAGGACATTGCAATTTCCATGAAAGATAAAAAACATCATTTACTTTTTTTTATTACCATTACACTTTCTCCATCAATGATTGAATATGAAAGATATTATTGTTTCTTTATAGGAACATTGATTATTATTTTCTCTTGAAAATTTAATATTTTGAGAATGATTAAATATTATATTTATTTTTATCCACTCCATATTGTTATATAATGATACTTTAAAACACATGAGTGGTCACACTAATAAAATTGTGAGGTTGATTACGGTTTTTATAATGTATTGGATATACATGTTCCATGGTGTAAATTTCATTATGTAATACCTTGAAATATAACATATAATTTTAATAGAAAATTTTATAATAACTAATCTATTCAATAACGGATGAATATGTGATTATGATTGTTTTGGAGTGATTGATTTTGTTTACATCTTAAATGATGATATTTTGAAATAGTTCAATGAGTTTGTGAACATTTGAAGCTATATTTCATGATGAAGTATATCACACCCATACCCATGTAGTGATTTTTGTAAATTATAGAAGAGACTAAAATATCACTCCATAATGAAACCTTGTATAATGTGATTTAATTAATATATTTAATTTAAGTATATTTGTTAATATTTCATAATCACGTAAGTTGGTAAATATGGGTTACATCCCTCATAAACCTAACTGAATAAAAATGGTTGAGATAAACATTTACAAAATGCAATGGTAGAGTTTTAATTGGTGGATAAATAATTTTATTAATTTTTCTATTATATTTTCCTATCATATATATATTTATAAAATACATTTATATTATGGGGTACCACTCAGAAACATAAGAAAATAAATATTTATGTATTGTGGAAAAGATTCAATAGTGACGATTATATAATACTTTTAATGAAAATATAATTTATATATATATATGTGTTCAATTTATGTTTATACACAAAATATTAACTATTTTTAATAATTTTAATATTCAATAATCATATAATAGATAATCATTGAGTACACATGCTAATATTTAATGGTTTATAACTAGTTGATATATGTTTAAGTTTCACATGAATATTGAATATATATTTGTAACCATTTGGAAACAAGTATGTTGATGGTATGCATATGATATTGTAATATAATGAGAATTTATACCCTCCTAAATCATGTAACAATGTACAAGTTACGTTTGGGTAAAATTGATTATCCACACATAATATACATATTAATCATGGATGTAGTTCATGATGGATGAAATTTTTTATATAGATGTTTCATATTTTTCATTACTGTTTTCTAATTTCATTTTTCCAACAAGAAGACATGAATTATTTTTTTATGTCATGGTCATATCTACTAAAAACATAATTACTCTAGATTTTACGGTTACAATGCTTTTGTTGATAACAACAGGATGGATATTACTTGAATAAATACTATTCATATCAAAACTCCCAACTATGATCACAACATAGATATCATACATATTCTGATAGATAATATCTATAGTATGTTACTTATATTCTAATTTATATATTCATCATCAATATAAAAAATTAAATATGCCCCAAATATACTAGATTATTTACACAATTGTAAAATTAGTTTATTATATAACATAATAGAGAAAACAAATCATTATTTTAATTCCCAAATATTGTAATTCTGACCTTCAAAACAACATTGTTTCACAATTATTTCACTGTTTTGGAAAAACATTCATTTCCTTAAAAAATGAATCCAACATTATCAATATTCTTAGTGATATTACACATGAAAATAGAAACTTATTCAACTAACATATATTGTAAAATTACATAAAACATATATAATCTCACAAATTTATGTCTCATTTCCCATTGATACGATGCACAAAATTAGAGTGACTAAAAAAGTATTGGGAAAATATCATTAATCAAATATATAAAAATCACTAAATTATTTGAGAAACACGAGGTTCTTCATAAATGAAATATTCCATAATAAAATTTTTTCATATCATCTAATTTGATCTATGTCTTGTTTTATTATTGATGGTATATAAAATGGATTGAAATAAGAATATATGTTATAAATTTTATCATTAATATGAAATAATTAAAGATTACATATTGTGTTCATATAGAAATATCATAGATTGTTAAAACCATATCTTTAGGAATATTCCATGAAAATATAATTATTAATTGATAGGTTAAACTATAATCATTATTATTTCAATGATTATTAAAATATATGTTATCCTAAAATATACATTGTATGAGATGTAACACATGTATGTATATGTGTTCATCAATTAACATCTAGGGAGAAGGAAAGGAATTTACACATGCATTATAACACATGATTCAATTCATGAACATTTAACGATCATTCGTGGATAATCTAATAACGTACCAACATCGATGATATTTATGTGTTGTTTTTCATTCATTATTCAACCAAAGACTCCCACATAAGGTTATCATAATATTCTACCATTACCAAGTGAGAAGCTAGAATTCCTTAGTGAATTCATGGATCATTCTTGAATTTTGAGACATTTAAGGGAATCTTGTGGATACCTCAAGTCGAGAGAAGTATTATGAATTCATATTTTTAAAATTTCTAATGTATATTCAAAGTAGTATTAGGAGTAACAATGGGGTCATGTATAAATTACCCGAATCATCATGAAATATTCATGGTTTAATTTATTCTTTCATTCTGATCTTTGTTTGAGTTTCATAAAAACATATTATGTATCTAATATGTAAATTTTTCAAATATAAACAAATATTTTTTTCCAAATAAGGATATGTGTTTGAATGATGAAATCATAAAGTGAAATTATTTTTTTCATTTTAGAATATTAATCATAAAACATGCCAAATCCTTTTATTCTTCAGTGTTGATTTGTAGATAACTATATGTGATTTCAAAATAAAAGACATAGCTATAAAACCCATTATTTTATACATTTCATAGTATATAGATCTTAAATTTTGTATCATATGATATGATTGTTCATGTTTCAAAAACAACCCACCGAATCACAATCAAATTATTGAAAATTAATATTATCTATTATATGTATATAATTGGAGATAAAACTACAATTAGTCCTAAAATATCTATAATAATTCTTAAATATGTTATAAATTATTCCTACTTGACATTGAATATGATTCTTCATGGATTATTGATAATTATTTATGTCATATCCTACAAATCATATAATATTATAAATTATTGTTGATAATGATATTTTTCTTTATTTACATTTACGTTTTTATTTTATTATTTTTAAATTGGTAAAAATAATAATAATTAATAAATAATTGATATTTATAAATTAATAATAGAATAGATAAATATTTTATTACCAAGATTTTATAATAAATTTATCATATGTTGATGAAAAAAGTATTATAAAAATTTTCAATAATATTTAGTGTTGTTATAAGATACATTTGAAATGATTGCATCACATTTTCTGTTAAATATATTATTTCTATAAATTATGACTATAATTTATAAAATGTATAAAAAATAAAAAATAAATTATAAAATAATATTTTTGTATATAAATATTAATTTTCTTCAAATTAAATATATTTGGTTTTTTTAATTTTAAAATCAAATTACATATACAATTAAATATATTTGAAAATATTTTTATGACATATTTCATCATTGTTTGTAAAATATTACCTATTTAAATATAAAATTATGTAAACTGTTTAAATAATATAAATTACTTTTAATTTTTTTATTATTTAGAAAAATATCATATATTTAACGGAAAGTCGATATAGTGTATTGTATGAATGTGTGAACATTAGTAGCTAAATATAAAATGTTTATATTTTTTAATGAATATATAATCATAATAGCCAAAATATTAATTTATATTACAATTTAAATTATTTACGAATTATTAAATATTTATAATCAAATAATTGAATGCATTATTTAATAATTTCTTAAAAAAATTATATGTTATATTTATGAATTATCTATATAAATTTTTTTATATTATTAATTCATCTAGTCTATAAGTAAATTTTTTTGAACAACATCTATATATTATCATTAATTCTTCTATTTAGTATAATTAATTGTGGAATAGATGATTTATTTTTCATATTCTTTGATATTAGTTTCTAAAGGAATAAATTATCTTGAATTTATATTTTGAATTTATATTTTAAATAATATGTCTTTGATTTATGATGAATAGTAATCTCTCATGAGTAGTTTACACTTGGTAATATGTAATCTTTGGTAAACATTTAAATTTTGTTAAGGATTATTCCATGGGATAGAAAGATTGCAGACGATTATATCTGTATCTAAGATTACTCATGAAAAAATATTCAAATTCATATAATTTTAACCCATTACATGTGTTATGACCAAACTATAGTATAAAGTTATTTGTATTTTTTTTGTTAAGGAAGGTTTTTTGATGAAATAAAATCCATTACCATTGAAATTTGGGGAAATCATGTTGACTATTATATTGGGAAAAAAATATAACTCCCATTTATCCATCGTAATGAGGATAAGATATTTTTGGAGAAGTGGTTTTGATCGGACTCAAATTGGGTTCGGTAAGGGAAAAAATTATACTGGGGAATTGATCAAGATAATCAATCTCATAGAGAATTTATATTTATTAATGGAAATGGTCATCATATACACCTTGAATTTTGTGTGAAATATATAAATATTTTTATAGAAAATCATAATCATTATGAATATGATTAAATAAATGTGACGATGATTTGTTTCTTTTTATTTCATATTTATCATATGTTGAATTTATAACATATGATTCAAGATTTATGGATGAAAATAGAAAACTATCCTTCTAATTTGTTCCTATATTTATCATATCCAGATGCAAGATAAGAAATAGATTGTACCGATTGGAAAGGAATCATAAACAATTTATCATATCAGGGTGGAAGTAGAGTAAGATAAGTTATTGATTTATTATAGTGTATGATAATCCATTTAAATAATTAAAAAAAATTCCAAAAAAATGATCATATTTAGGATTAGGAAAAAATTTATCAGTTTAAGAAATGGTAATACCCAAAAATGATCGTACATGTAAATGATCATATCTAGGTGAATAATACTTAGATAAATTATACTCTGGAAAATATTACTCTGAGGTGGAATTTCTTGAGGCTGAAATATAAAATTATAAAGATAGAATGAGAAAAGAAAATTAGGCATCCATTTCAAAAGTATTGAATTACCTTTTTTATTTCCAACTAGGTCAAGAGGATATGAGAAAATGATGTTTCGTATCTCAATTTTGGAAAGAAAATTAAATTAGGAGTTTTAGGGATGTACTAAAAAGGGTATACCATATTTCATATTAATGATAATATTCATAAAATAATTGTGGTATCATTTTCATCAATAAAGTTCGTACAATTTCAATAGAATTTATTTTTGACAAAATCGAATTTATAAAATCATACTAATATATTGAAATCAAACTAGAAATTCAAATGAAATTATAAAAAAGGAGATGATATTTTTTTAAAAATAGATAATCTTCAAGAAGAGTTGAAAATGTCAAAATGTGTCACTAAATTTAAGGGGAAATTATAATTTATGTGAATTTGTGTGAGTGGGATTTGTTTTTTGGATTCCCACCCTAGTCCTCTTGTGGTTCATCCATAAATGGATAAGTACTTTTTTACTTTATAATGGTTGGTAATGTTCACTATAATAGGGAGAGAATATCCAGGTTTTTGGAAATATACAAAAGATTCCTTATTGATGTTTTTTGAATAATATTTTTAGTGGATGTGAAAGAGAAGAGAAATAACAATGTTTAATTTATATGATAATCATACTCGATGACTATTATATTCTGGTGATTAGGGCATTCCACTTTTCAATTGAATTCTGATGATCATCATTATAGGCTAGATTAATAACATTTGGGATTTTTGCATTTGGGTTCTCTGACTGAGGATGGATCATACTGAGTTTATGAGGATCATTAATTGATTTGGGGATGATTAATTTCTATTTATTTGTAATAATTCATACTTAGATGAATCAGACTGGGAATATTTACATAGGAAATTCAGATTGAGTTTCTCATAACAATGTCTATGAAGGAAATATCTTCCAATGGGTAAGAAAGTCAAGAATTTTATTTCAATGGAATACATTTGTGAAATTGAAAATAAGAAAGGGTGGAATGGGTCAATATATAATCATTTTATTAAAATATTTGTGCTAATAGGGTGAAGACATAATATTGGAATTGTTCACATAGTGCTACATGAGTGTAATGGTATATCATACTCCTGGTAATCAATGGATTGATTTCTAGTGGATTATATAGTATTAGATAATTTCCAAACCATACCAAGGACGTAGTTATAATTATTGAATAGTGATACTTGTAAATAATTGTGTTCTTTTAAATGTGTGGTTGAATTATTTTAATTAGGGAATTGACTTTTAAATGTAGGAGAAGGTTGTTTCTAGGAAACATAAAGTAAAAGTATAAAAAATTCACCCCTACCCCTCTTACTCACACAATCATTATAACTGGGAACGTCTAACTTTTATGAGAGCATAGGTTCCCTTTACTTATTCTCTACTGATAGATAATCTGAATTGTATAAATAGTAATAGAATTTATATCTTCGATGGAAAGAACTATCATGTATAGAATGCTAAAATGATTCATTTTCTTTTTTTTTTCATCATTTATTATTTTCTTGAAGAAAAAATAGCCGGAATTCACCCCATTGATGACAAATCTCATCTTACAAATGTTGATAAGATGAATATAGACAATTATGTAAGGGATAACAATGCTATAATTTCATCACATTCTAAAAGTGAATTATTGAGAGTGAAATGAGTTCATTCAACCAATGATATATGGGTTAAATTGAAAAACAATTACATTGGAAATAAACAAGAGAAAAACGAGAATCTAAAAATATAGAGATTGAAATATGACTACTTGAGTATGGGTGAGAACTAATCAATTGGGGGCTTATTAAACCAGGTGAATGACATTTTGAGTACTATTGGATGTCTTGGTGAACGTATTCATGACAATATAATCGTTAAAAAGGTTTGAGAATATTACCATACAAATTCACGAAAAAGTTTCTTCATTAGATTATAGATATCATAAGACATTATCTCATGATGATTTTCATAAAATTATCTTTACATATTAATCAAAAAGGGAGAAATGAATAAAAATAAAAAAATGTTTCATAATGAAATTAAATTCAATCCTATAATGAAATAAATGTCAAAGAAGATTTCTTATTGAAGATAAATCTGGAAAATATGATTCAAAAATCGAGGTATGTTAAAATATTGACAAATTTTTATCCTTTATTTCTGAAAATTTGAATAGGGGTACAAGTAAATACATAAGGAAACATACCTTGAAATGATTTAAAAGTGTATTTTTTTGGAACATTACTACAAATTGTCCATGAACAAGGAATGGAGGGGATATTTATATAGAATAATGTCAATAAGTGTAACATCCCAGGTAAATAAATAATATTACTTTCTAATGTTTATCAATATTTTTGAATAAAATGTTAATACTACTTTAATGGGAATGTTATTCTCGATGGCATACCAAATACGCAACAACGAGTCTCTTTGAAATCTTACATTGCACTCTAATAATAAAATAATATTATTTTAAATGGTAGTTAACGCCTAGTCGTTGTAATGGTGGGAATGAATAGAACTAACTACAAAATTATTCTATATATTTGTAAAATATTTTAACTTTTTACAATAAATGTTAGAGTATTAAAAATGCGAATGAATCTAATTTTAAGCGTAAACATTCTAATATTTTTTAAAAGGTCTATTAACCGCCTTTTGATGGAGAACCTCTTTTAAATCCACTTTTTGACAATTTTATGTGTTATATTTGACAAAATAAAATTCTTCTTTATAATCGGGACATCAAAATTTACATTGTGTAAATTTTTGGTATTTTTCTGATAAAGTTCAATTTTTTATGAATAGTGAAAAATGTTGTATTTTAATTCAAAACCTCATTTTAATCTAATTTATTTATATGATTATATTATCTTTTGAATTGTTTTTAGAGTGAAATTAGAATATATTTTTACCATTTAATCCAATAGTGGTCGTTGTAATTAATTTTATCTTGAAATTGGACTTAAACTAGTGTCAATCTTTTGATACTTATTGTTTCATAAAAACAACCTATTTGCTCTAACATCGGTAATTAATTATTAAATTAATTAATGTAACTTATATGTTTTTTATTTATTTAAATAGTAATCATTTTTAAATTTGGAATATCAAATATAGCTTAGGGTGATGTTTTGGTATTTTTCTGAAAAACTTCAATTTTTGATGAATAGTGAAACCACTAAGTGGTAGTTAAAGAAACTGATATTTCGTTTAAATGAATCTTTTCCACTTCTGTGATTAGATTTACAAAAATCCGACATACATGGTTTTCATTAGGATGTAAAATGTGGTTCAATGAGAATAAAATATTTTTTGGTGAATAGTAACTTTTAAGTTTTATTAATCGCGATTAAAGGTAATTAATGTAATTTAATTTAAAAATAATGTTTTAATAATATTAAATGACCTAGAAACATGTCATACCTACATTCGATGTGTCATGGACGACCAAGAAAATCCATGGGTGATGTTGGGGACCCCATAGAGCCACTTTGGTCAGAAAATGACATTAATACCTTTTTATTTAAAGTTAAAATTAAAATGTCACAAACATGTGTTGTTTTACTAAAAATTATTTTACATGGGGTTATATAAGTCATATGTTTGACTATAAATATTAATTAGAAATATAAAAATATTTCCTACATCATGATATTTTTTTTATAATTTTTAGACATTATATAAATTAATTTATTTATGACACCGTGATGATGTAGTGATTACCTCATAAATGAATGATTTAAATAAAATAAGAGGATAGGGTGAAATAAAAGTCTTAAACTTGTCACAAACCTATTGGATGGGTATATTTCGAGTCCTTATCCCCTTATCCTCGAAATATATCCTTTTGTGACCATTTAAAGCCGAAAATCATTTAATAATAAAGTAATATTTTATAACGTTCCAAGACTGCCCCTCCTCTCCTCTTATAAAAGGCCCCCGCCTCTACCACCTTACACAAACGTATCAAGCCTTTGGCTGGTCCAACCCCTTCCCATTTTATCTCTCCACATCCCTCTCATCATCAATGAAGCCTCACATTGGGCAGAATCCTATCCAAAGAAGCTTTTGAGCTCAAATGAAAGAGAGTTACCCGATTTAAAGGTAATGCCTTCCCTTGTGTTCTTTTGTTTTATTTTGCTTCTACAACCCTCTAAACTCTTTTAATTCCATTATTTTGTAACAACACCAGTATCTTAAATATACTAGGATGTTTTTATGTGATGTATTCTAGCTACATTTACACTCACCTTCGTCTAATGGTTAAAGAACATACTG
This sequence comes from Viscum album, assembly GCA_963277665.1. Classification (NCBI taxonomy): domain Eukaryota; kingdom Viridiplantae; phylum Streptophyta; class Magnoliopsida; order Santalales; family Viscaceae; genus Viscum; species Viscum album. The sequence continues at coordinate 955,244,045 of OY728130.1, read as the reverse complement.
TTTCTTTGGATGGTGAATTTCGGCCTCACGAAACGATGATTGTTCAATCTTCTCTTAACACCTTTCATGGTGGACATTATGATGTAACTATATTTTATATATGATATATATGGTATTTAGTTTTTCTATATGTCTCTGTATTTTATATTTAATACATACCTTTTTTCTTTGCATATTGTGCAAATGCGATAATTTCATTTGTGGAAGTGTGGACTACCGCCTCCTCAAGTGATGTGACTCGTTCATGAAATACATGGAATGAATAAAAAATGAAATTGATGAACTTATGTGATCTATATAACATATATATTATACTGGAATTATAATATATATATTTATATATCTCATCTATTTTAATTCCATTAATGTGCCAAAGAAATGAAAGTATCGTTCATGCGTACGTAAGGCTTACCGTCTCCATGAACAGTACATTTCATTTATTATATCCCAATGTTATGTACTATTATAAGTACATATATATAATGGATATATATATAATATATTTCATCTATATTATGGATATAATTCTGGAATTATAATATATATATCTCTCTTTTAACATTACTTCCATTAATATGACAAAAAATGAAAGTAGCGTTCATGCGTACGTACGGCCTACCGTCTCAATGAACGGTGCTTTTAATTTTTTATCTCCAAATGCTACGGAATAGTTTAAAATGAATATATACTGGATATATATGATATTTGAAACATAAATACTATTCTGGACATGATGTACCTATAATTACATGGAAAATTCTTTTCCAACAAGTTCGATTTTTACTCATGTACCGAACATCGACAAAAACGTCTGATATGAACTCACTTTATTAACAAATTATTATAACATTATAATATGTTAAATTAGCTGAATAATAATCTTTAAATTAGGTCCTTATGAAATTATAAATTGACCAAATTTTATTATTCATGAGATTAAAGAATGATGGAGTCATGTCGGACACGAGGTAAGGGATCCTACCCCTCTCTTTCTTTTTAAGTACACTATTTTATGTCATTACTTTTAAGCTCATATTTCTTATGATTGGGATTTTATTTTATATAGATCCTACTTTAATTTTTATGTTCATATAATGAGAGACCCTATTTTCTCTCATAAATCCATTTTTTGAAGTTTTACGTGGCGCTGTTAGGCTGCCGAATTTTCGTCAGGGTTCCAACCTCTCTCTTTCTTTTTAAGTACTCGCTTTAATGTCATTTCATTTAAGCTCATATTTCTTATGTTTGGGGATGTTATTTTATATTACTCATACTATAATTTTTATGTTAATATTATTAGAGACTATATTTGATCTCATCAATCCATTTTTGGATGTTTTATGTGGCGCAGTTAGGCTGCCGAGTTTTCGTAAGGGATTGTTCATCTCACTTTTAGTCCCGTGAGATTTATGCTACATTTTCCACCATTTACATTGAGTGGTGTATGTACTTCCCATTATCATACTATTTGTGTAATATAATTTCATTTAGGTATATTTACATATTCATTGTATGACCCTTCTTCAATGGGGTGTACGTTTCGAACGTTACCCAAGTCGGTAAGGGAATCATTCCCCTCCTCTTTTTTTTAAATACTTCTTTTGTTATGACTTTTAATTCACATACTATTATGTTGGAATACGTTCTTCTATATCCTTATTGATTTAAATTTTATGTCCAAGTGATGAGATACCCTTTTTATCTCTCATCAACTAATTTTCTGAATTTTGAAGTGACGCTGTTAGGCTGTCGAATTTCTAGAAGGGAACTTCTTAACCGAATTTTCATTCATTGGGTCAATCTCCTACTTTCAAATTATTTCATGATATTATTATATCATATCTTGTGTTTGCACTTTTTTTATGTGTACTTATAGTGAATACACATAATAGATCTATTTTATTTTAATAAAAGATCTTTGTAAGGGACTTCGTCTCAATCTCCTTTCATTGAGGCATATTTTGTTTTATACACAACTTTCCTTTATACAGTGTATAAACCCCTTTGACTTTTACTTTTATTCAAAAGTAATGTTTTTTATACGAATCATTTTACTAAATGACAAAGAGTATGTTTCTTTTAACGTACGCGGTGACAACGACCTTTCCGCCGCCGGGAGAATTATTTGATCTTTGGCTTCCTAAACAAGCCGTAATATTTTTTTTAAAGTAAATAAATACCATATACACTTTTATGTATTTTGGTATTGAAAATGATTTTGATTATCAAATTGATAAGTCAGTTTATTTACGTGATATATTGTGATTGCAATATGGAAATGTTATCATTCATTTATAGTTGTTTTATGTATTATGATTTTGTAATGGTACTTGGACATTTTTTGGGTGGTTACGTGATAATCCATATGATGGGTGGTGTCGTGAATACCTGGATGGGTGGTTACGTTATAACCTCCAATGCATTGGTTATGGAAGTCGGCCGTATGGCTATTTCATTAAGTGATATGTGTGGAAGTCGGTCGTATGGTTATTCCATTTAAGTATGTTTATGTCCCAAGTTACCTTTATATGTTATGTTTTTTATATGGGTTTTATGGTAAAATTTTGGTTACAAAAGGGTATGTAATGATCTTTTATTCATTGAATGTTTATACTACTTCATAAAGGTGATAAGTATTACTTTTATAAAGAATTCATGGTTTACTTGTTGTTTTGAAAAACTAACAGTTTTCCTTCTTTGTGTATCCTTTACTGAGCTTTTTATACTCAACCAAAGTTTTTGAAATCTTTTACATAGGTCTTAAAGATGAATAGGGTCCAGGACAGGAACAATGTGAATGTCATGCTACCCAAAACATGGAACTAGATATGTTTCTTTTTAGGTGTTTTTTTATTTTATTGAAACTTAGTAGAAGTTTCAACTTTGTAATCTTTTGAGATGTAATAGTTATGTCAAAATTCTCTAAAACTCTAAACCTGAAAAGATCCTCAATGTGAATTATTCATTTAATTAAATATATAGTAAGGTTTAAGGTCGAGGCCTTATATTTGGTATCAGTGGTTGGTTTAGATAATATTAGAGGTTAGGGTATTCTATAAGCATAAGTGACATTACCATAATGGATAGAATTTCAGAAAGAGACATTGTTTTTAGATAAAGTAAATGAGTAAGTATATCTTAGTGTTTATTTTCCTTATTAGTACATGATGATTTTGTTGTTATACTCACACTGACTTTTTCTTGTTTTAGTAAATGGATGGATCTAGGAGGCACCAAAGTGACAATGGGTTTGAAGGGAACTGTGGTGGTTCTCTGATTAAGAGAATGGATGAAATGGGGGATTCAATGAGGAATCTCGTGGTTGTGCTAATCCAACTATCAAGGAGTGATGATCAACCACTTGAACCTTGGTGTGTTCTCTAATGCATCATGTACGAGATGACCAACTTGATGTGGATGTTTAGGTAATAATTATAAAGGTAACCATTAGGGTTTATATGATCCTTACTTTTGAGATAATTATGGTTACTATATGTTATGATGGAAAGTGAAAGGCATGAGATAAAATTGAGGATAAATTATGATATGGATATTTTTTATGGTTTCATATCTTTTTTGGGGAATGATTTGAGAATTATATAGTTTGGAAAAAGGACAACACGCAAACTGTGTGACAACCCGTCGCGTCGGACAAAGCTGCGGGAATCGAACCCACATCCAAAGTGAGACTGGTATTTATAGCCTACCACTGGACTACATGATGTCCCTGGTTAGTTTGACTACTTATTTTTAGTTAGATGATTTTATGAATTAAGAGTCAGTTGACTTTGGGTTATCTATGGAAATTATTAACCTATCATGGAGGATATGTGATTAGGTTAATTACTTTTCAATAGAAGACTTTAAGAGAAACTGATGTTGTTTGGAGATAAATGATATGATTTAACTTGGAAGAAAATGTGATTAAATCCTTCAAATATTTGGGTTTCAATCTTATTTTGGTTTACCTATGGTCTTCGTTGAACTTTGGGTTTTATTGGACAAATTTTGGAGATTAAGAATAGATTTTATTTTTATAAAGGGTTACCCTTTTCTGCATTATCTGATCTTGTACTATCCTTTATGGTTTTGGTTTTGGTTAAAGTCTAACGACATGGGAAGTATATTGTTCTCTTTTTTGGATTAGATGATTCTCAAGAAGTTGATTATGTTACTCTTAATACAAACAAGTCCTTCTAAATACTCGTATTTTGGAGAAAATATGAGTTTGATTAAGGAATACAGTAAATGTTGAAAGTCTACGTTACAAGTAAGTATGTTTCATTATGATTTAGTTAATCTCAAAAAATAAATTCCTCAACGAAGAGTAACATAAAACAACAATGTTGTTTGTTAACTTTTCCTACTGCAAAATCGAATACCGTTTAACCCATCACAAGTTTGTGATTTTCTTACGGTTAACCTTCTCCTATACATGTTTACTATCAATCTCCATCAGAACAAGACACTTTGTTTTCCCTCCATATCCATATTTTCATACTTGGAATCCTAGTATGGGTTAACTCGGGTGATCTTTACACTTTTCTCCCTTTCTTTTAAAGTGATAGTTTTACTGACTCTTGTTCCGATGTGGGACTTTTAATGAAGTATCCAAGCCCAATTTTGAAATTGCGAGGACACAATTCCCAAAAGGGAGGAAGGATGTAACATTCCAGGTAAATAAATAATATTACATTCTAATTTTAATCAATATTTTTGAATAAAATGTTAATACTACTTTAAAAGTAATGATATGCTCGATGGCATACCAAATACGCAACAACGAGTCTCTTTGAAATCTTACGTTGCACACTAATAATAAAATAATATTATTTTAAATGGTAGTTAATGCCTAGATGTTGTAATGGCGGGAATGAACAGAACTAACTACAAAATGATTATATATGTTTGTCCTATATTTTTACTTTTTACAATAAATGTTAGAGGATTAAAAATGCGAATGAATCCAATTTTAAGTGTAAACATTCTAATATTCATTAAAAAGTCGATTAACCGCCTTTTGATGGAGAACCTCTTTTAAATACACTTTTTGACAATTATATGTGTTATATTTGAAAAAATAAAATTCTTCTTTATAATTGGGAAATCAAAAAAAAATTGAGTAAATTTTTGGTATTTTTATGATAAAGTTCATTTTTTTATGAATAGTGAAAAATGTCGTATTTTAATTCAAAACCTCTTTTTAATCTAATTTATTTATACGATTATATTATCTTTTGAATTGTTTTTAGAGTGAAATTAGCATATATTTTTATCATTTAATCCAATAGTGTTTGTTGGAATTAATTTCATCTTGAAATTGGACTTAAACTAGTGTCAATCTTTTGATAATTATTGTTTCATAAAAACACGTTATTTTCTCTGACAGCAGGAATTATTTACTAAATTAATTAATGTAACTTATATGTTTTTAATTTTTTAAAATATAAATTATTTTTGAATTCTGAGTATCAAATATAGCTTAGGGTGAATTTTTTGTATTTTTTTGAAAAACATCAATCTTTGATGAATAGTGAAACCCCTAAGTGGTAGTTAAAGAAACTGATTTTTCATTTAAATGAATCATTGCCACTTCTGTGATTTTATTTTCAAAAATACGACATGCATGGTTGTCATTATGATGTAAAATGTGGTTCAATGAGAATAAAATAATTTTTGTTGAATAGTAACTTTTAAGTTTTATTAATCGCGATTAAAGGTAATTAGTGTAATTTAAGTTAAATATAATGCTTTAATAATATGAAATGACCTAGACACATGACCTACCCTCATTGGATGTGTCATGGCCGACCAATAAAAACCATGGGTCAACTTGGGGACCCCATGGAGCCAATTTGGTTGGAAAATGACATTAATACCTTTTTATTTAAAGTTAAAATTAAAATGTCACAAACATGTGTTGTTTTACTATAACAATTTTTGGGTGGGGTTATATAAGTAATATGTTTAAATATAAATATTAATTAGAAAGATAAAAATATTTCCTACATCATGATATTTTTTTTATAATTTTTAGACATTAAATAAATTAATTTAATTATGATATCGTGATGATGCAGTGATTACCTCATAAATGAACGATTTAAATAAAATAATAATATAGGGTAAAATAAAAATCTTACACTTGTCACAAACATATTTTATGGGTATATTTCGAAACCTTGTCACCTTATCCTCGAAATATATCCTTTTGGGTCCTTTTAAATCCAAAAATCATTTAATAATACAGTAATATTTTATAACATTCCAAGAGTTCCCCTCCTCTCATCTTATAAAAGGCCCCCACCTCTACCACCTTACACACACATCTCAAGACTTTGGATCTGCCAAAACCTTCCCATTTCATCTCTCCACATCCCTCAATTCATCATTGAAGCCTCACTCTGGGCATAATCCTTTCCAAGGATGCCCTTGAGCTCAAATCAAAGAGAGTTACCTGATTTAAAGGTAATGTCTTCCCTTGTGTTATTTTGTTTTATTTTTCTTCTCCAACCCTCTAAACTCTTTTTATTCCTTTATTTTGTAACAACACCAGTATCTTAAATATACTAGGATTTTTTCATGTGATTGATTCTAGCTACACTTACACACACCTTCGCCTAATGGTTAATGAACATACTGTTTCTGTGGATGGAAAATTTCCGCCTCACAAAATGATGATTGTTCAATCTTCTCTTAACAACTTTCATGGTTGTCATTATGATGTCTCTATATTTTATATATGATATATATGGTATTTATGTCTTCTATATGTTACTTTATTTTATATTTAATTCATACCTTTATGCTTGGCATGTTGTGCAAATGCGATAATTTCATTTGAGAAAGTGTGGACTACTGCCCCCTCAAGTGATGTGACTCGTTCATGCATTACATGGAATGAATAAAGAATGAAGTTGATAAAATTATGTGATCTATATAACATATATATTATAATGGAATTATAATATATATATATATATATATCTCATCTATTATAATTCCATTAATGTTCCAAAGAAATGAAAGTAGCGTTCATGCGTACGTACGGCTTACCGTCTCCATGAACGGTACATTTCATTTATTATCTCCAAATGTTATGTACTATTATAAGTACATATATATAATGGATATATATGTAATATATTACATCTAAATTAAGGATATCATTCTGGAATTATAATATATATATCTCTCTTTTAACTATAATTCCATTAATATGACAAAAATGAATGTAGCGTTCATGCGTACGTACGGCCTACCGTCTCCATGAACGGTGCTTCTAATTTTTTATCTCCAAATGATATGGAATAGTATAAAATGAATATATACTGGATATATATGATATTTAAAACATCAATAGTATTCCGGATATGATGTAACTATAATTTCATGGAAAATTCTTTTCCAACAAGTTCGATTTTTACTCATGTACCGAACATCAACAAAAACGTCTGATATGAACTCACTTTATTATCCAATTATTATAAAATTATAATATGTCATATTAACTGAATAATAACCCTTAATTTAGGTCCTTCATAAATTAAAAATTGACCAAATTTTTTTATTCAGGAGATTAATGAACGATCGAGTTATGTCGGACACGAGGTAAGGGATCCCACCCCTCTCTTTCTTTTTAAGTACACTCTTTTCTGTAATTCATTTTAAGCTCATATTTCTTATGATTGGGATGTTATTTTATATTAATACTAATGTAATTTTTATGTTCATATGATGAGAGACCCTATTTTCTTTCATAAATACATTTTTGAATGTTTTAAGTGGCGCCGTTAGGCTGCCGAATTTTCGTAAGGGATCCAACCACTCTCTTTATTTTTAAGTACTCTCTTTTATGTCATTTCATTTAAGCTCATATTTCATATGTTTGGGGATGTTCATTTATATTCCTCGTACTGTAATTTTTATGTTCATATTATTAGAGACTATATTTTATCTCATCAATACATTTTTTTATGTTTTATGTGGCGTTGTTAGGCTGCCGAGTTTTCGTAAGGGATTGTTCATCTCACTTTTAGCCCCGTGATATTTATGCTACATTTGCCACCATTTACGTTGAGTGGTGTATGTACATCCAATTATTATACTCTTTGTGTAATATTATTTCATTTATGGGTATACACATATTCATTTTATGAACCTTCTTCAATGGGGTGTACGTTTCGAATGTTACCCAAGTCGTTAAGGGAATCTTTTACCATCCTCTTTTTTTAAAAGACTTCTTTTGTTATAAATTTTAATTCACATACTATTATGATGGAATACGTTCTCCTATATCCTTATTGATATAAATTTTATGTCCAAGTGATGAGATTCCATTTTTATCTCTCATAAACTCATTTTCTGAATTTTGATGTGACGCTGTTAGGCTGTCGAATTTCTGTAAGGGAACTTTTTAACACAATTTCCATTCTTCGGGTTAATCTCCAACATTCAAATTATGTCATGATATTATTATGTACTATCTTGTGTTAGTACTTTTTTTATGTGTACTTATAGTGAATACACATAATAGATCTATTTTATTTAAAAAAAAGTTCATTGTAAGGGACTTCGTCTCAATATCCTTTCATTGGGGAATATTTTTTTTATACACAAATTTCCTTTATACAGTGTGTAAACCCCTTTGACTTTTACATTTATTCAAAAGGAATATTTTTTATATGAATCATTTTAATAAAAGACAAAGTGTATGTTTCTTTTAACGTACGCGGTGACAACGACCATTCCGCCACCGCGAGTATTGTTTGATCTTTGGATTCCTCAAAAGTCGTACTATTTTTTTAAAAGTAAATAAATACCATATACTATTTTATGTATTTTGGTATTGAAAATGGTCTTGATAATGGATTTGTTAAGTCAATATATTTAAGTGATATATTATTATTGAAATATGTAAATGTTTTCTTTCATTTTTAATTGTTTTATGTATTATTATTTTGTAATGGTACTTGGACATTTTTCGGGTGGTTACGTGATAAACAATATGACAGGTGGTGCAATGAATACCAGGACGGATGGTTACGTTATAACATCCAATGCATTGGGTATGGAAGTCGGCAGTATGGATATTCCATTAAGTGATATGTGTGGAAGTCGACCGTATGGTTATTCAATTTAATTATGTTTATGTCCCATGTTACCTTTATATGTTATGTTTTTTTTATATGGGATTTATGGTAGTCTTTTGGTTACAAAAGGGTAAGTAATGATATTTTATTCATTGAAGAGTTTATATTACTTCATAGAGGTGAAATATATTACTTTGATAAAGAATTCATGGTTTACTTGTTGTTTTGAAAAACTAACAGTTTTCCTTCTTTGTGTATCCTTTTCTGAGCATTTTATGATCATCCCATGTTTTTGAAATGTTTTACACTGGAATTAAAGATGAATAGGGTCAAGGATGGGAACAAGGGAAAGTCATGCTACCCAAAACATGGAAGTAGACATGTTTCTTTTTAAGATTTTTTTTATTTTATGTAATCTTAGTAGAAGTTTCTACTTTGTAATCTTCTGAGATGTAATAGTTATGTCCTAATTCTCTAATACTCTAAACTTGAAAATATCCTCAATGTGAATTATTCATTTAATTCAATATTATGTATGGATTAAGGTCGGTGCCTTATCATAAGATTGTTGAATAAGGATGGTGAATAAAAACATTTTATTCCATGGGGAAAGATATGAAATTAATCAATTCCCAAACAAGAATATTCTTTTCTATAGATAAAGAAGCAGAAGTTAGTGATGTTGAATATGAAAAATTAGTTTCTTATGACATTGATAATACTTTTATTGTAATAGAGAATGATGAATATATCATAATAATTAGAAACTATGAAGATAATATTAATGTCAACATGAATTCTATATAAATGATGAATTAAAATAATGCATGAATAAGATTAGAATGCCTGAATGAAAAACATAAAATTGGAAGATGAATGTTCCTAAAAAAGAAATAAATAATTTCTTGGTGACGAGAAGGTGAATATTGAGAAACTGATTTAAGATTCGATGAAATATAATGAAGAAGAAAGAAATCTCCATTAAAAACAATAAGTGATGATTAAAGAAAAAGAAGAAGAGATTAACCATTTACAAAAAAATTATATTAAGGTTAATTGAGAAATAAATGTTTCAAAAACTCTACTATTTAAATTAGTTAATTTTATCATAATGAGAATCCTAATAAGGTTCCACAATAGTTAATTTGAATTGGTTATAAGATCGACAATTTTTTTCTAAAAAGATAAAATCTGTGGAATTCATGTATTTCTCCAGGACCAACAACGTTGGGAATTTAGAAGGCTCAAAGACACCTAAATCTAGAAAAGTAACATAAAATTCTAGTTCTATTAAGGATTACAAGAAAAAGAATAATCTTATTGACAATATAATGGTTTCTAGCTCATTAAATAAAGAGAATAATGTGGTGATGAGAAATATTCATATATTCATTAAATATGGAATTTTTTGGGGATGTACTCCTTCATTAGATATTGCTGGTATTGTGGGGGATTTGGACACATGGAAATTATATGTTAGAAAAAGAAAAAAAATGATCATTATCCCATAGGTTATGAATGGAAAATGTTTAGGGGTGGTCAATTCTATCATAAGAAGAAGACTGAGAATGTTGTTGTCAGTAATTATATAAAGACGACATTGAGGATTGAAAATAGTCTCCAGCTTCTCAAAATGATTTGTTAAATATGTTAAAAACATGGGATCCTTGAAATAGGATTTACTTTTATAATAAGGGTAGGACAAAATACATATAAAAATAATCAAAATCTGTATGTGAATAAAGAAGATAAATGGAAAAAATATCTTGTTGTTGAAACTAAATTGAAATCGACAATAAAAAATGAACATTGATACATGATAGTGGGAGTTCATCTCACATGATTGGAGACATGAAATAGTTTAACAAAGTGAATTTTACTAAATAAGAAAATATAAAAAATGGTAGAGATGAATAATTGAAAATAAAAGGTGTTGGGTAAGCCATCATGAAAAATAATAGATAAATTCAAAGAAAAAATTGATTATTGATTGGTTGAAACACAATATTCTAAGAATATAACAATTTAATAATGATGGTAACAATGTCATTTTCATGAAATATGTAATTTTTTGTTTAGAGTAATGAATATGGTAAATTTGTTTCAATAGTATAATGTACAAAATGGAATTTGTTTCAGGTTAGTTTCATAAAAAACTCTTGTTACATGATCTTTTTTTAGAGAATCAGTTGTGGAATAAAATTAATTGAAATATTTGTTAGTAAAACAGTATAAAGTTATCTAAATGAGACAGTGTTTGATACATTACTTAATTTCGATGAATATGGTATTGTTGTTTCAGTATCATCCAGAATTGAAAATTACAAATGTTTTATATAAGAATGCTGATATTTGTTCAACACATCCCTTGGAGATGAATCATTCAGATATATTGTAGGCCAATGAGAAAACAATCACCATACAAAGATAATTACTTTATTTCTTTCACTGATGATTTTAATCAAATTACAGGTGTTTTGTATATGAATCACAAATACTAATATTTGAAAATGATTAAATATTTTAGAAAGAATGATGAGAATGATTATCAGTATTTTGTTAAAAAATGAGGATAGATAATGTTGGTGAGTATATGAGTGAAATTTTTTAGGATTATCTTGAGAATAATTCATTTGAGGGCGAGTATAGTTCTCCATATAGTCCCCAACAAATAGGGTTTTTGAAATAAATAAAATATACCTGGTTGAAATAATGATAATTATGATACCTGAACATGGTATTTCTCATTACTTTAGAATGAAATTCCTTGATTAATAATTCTTATATTAAAAAAAATTCTATAGGGATCAATTAGGTTTGAATCCATATGTATTATTTTATGAAGAAATTCCAAGTTTGAATAAATATTGAGTTTTCTAGATTCCATGTGTTAATAAATTAAATTTATAAATTAATGTATGATTCTGAAAAAAAAATTATGATGGATACTTCAACATAGAAATAGGAAGAATTTTCCATTCAGTTGATGTGCAATTTATTGAACGGTCTGAGAATGAAATTCATGCTCAGACATATATGGAATATTAGAATGTTGAATAAATGAATTCATATAAGGATACAAACAATTTAAATCCTTCTCATTAAGAATAATTATACATAGTGATTTCATGTGATGAATAAGATAACCAAAAAATATCTTCATATTAAGAGAAGAAACTTTAAAATTATAATTTATTTGTGATCAAGATCAAAATGTTCTCACAATTGGAAAACCCAATTCAGTGAAAAATACTTCTCTATAATCAAAACTCGAACTAAATGATGTGAAGGAATATTTCCAATATCAAGAATGGGTTCATCTGATGAATGAATATTTTGATCAAATTGAAAATAATGTTACATGGTAACTCATACTGAATCCTAAAAACAAAAACATTATTGGCACAAAATGGGTTTTCAGGAACAAGAGGAATGATGAAGGTAAACTGATAAGAAATAATTCATGATTGTGTAGTAAAGGTTACCTTGATATTTATGGAATTGATTATATGAAAACATTGTTATAATGGAGATACTTGAGATAATAATATTATTCATTTCAATTGCTACACAGTGAAGCTACCAGATCATCCAAATGGACATTAAATCTATATTAAAGAATTGTGATATTTAAGAGGATATTTATAATGAATAGCCTTCTGACATTGATTTTGGTAAAAATTAATGTTATGTGGGTCGATATAATAAGCCCTTGTATGTGCTAAAATAATATCATAGGTTATGGAATTTCAATTTATATACATTCATATTGAAGATGAGTTTTAATAAATTAAGAGTATATATCAATATTTAAATTATAGAATGTCAAGAGAATTTCCTGATTGTAATTTTTTATGTCGATGATATTATCTTATTGGGATTAATTAAAGATTTTGGGATTGTTTTTCTGATGATATGAAGAAGGTATTTGAAATTTCCATGCTGCGGGAAATGAAATACTTTTTTCAAAAAAAATACATCATATAAATTAATTCATTTATCATTATTCATTAAATTATTCTATGAAAAGTCTTAATATTAGGAATGATAACCACCATGAGTGACCTACTTTAGTGGTAACCTAGTTGGGTAAATATGGATAAGGGAAAAAAATTGATCAAAAAGAGTATCAAAATCAAATTTAATGGCTATTGTAATTGGTTAACACAAAACCCAACATTGTTTATGTTGATTTTGTATGTTCCTAAATTCAGAGTGATTTAAACTAATATTATTTACTTGTGGGAAATGAATTCTTAGATATACTAGAGGCACAATAGATTTAAAAATCAGGTATTTCATCTTAATTATAGTTGATTATATGCGTATTCTGATACATATTGGGTGGGAAATGTTGATGATTAAATATCCACATACGCTGGAGTATTCATTCTAGAAAAATAAATTATTAGTTTTTATTCAAACAAACAGAATTTAGCAACTCTCAGTGTTGTTTTAGTTTAGTATGTTGTTGTCACTCAAGCCACGACTCAACATATGTTGATAAATACTCATTTGGAATATTTACTTGTTGAAGTAATGTTACCAATTCTCTTAGGTAGTGATAATCAAAGAATAATCAATCGAACTAAGAATTATATTCAACATTATCGTTAATAAAATATTGATATGAAATATTATTTCATAAAATAGAAAGTGTATAAGAAATAATTGATGATATAATATGATCCTATATTGGAAGAAGTTACTGACATATTCAAAAAAAACCATTAATAAAGTATTTATTTTATTAATAGAGGTTGAACATGGGTGTGAAACCACTTTCTCTTCATGGTAAGGTATTTGTTTATATCCGCCATATCATTTTACCTTTTGATTGTGTTGTTAGGGGGGATTATTTTTTTAAATCAATGTATTTAATGTAAAATGAAAGAGTTATGGCTAACCTCTAAAATAATCATTATATTGTGACTAAACAATTCTAACGATTTGTTGGAGGGGTTGTTGGAAATGTAATTTTATAGTATTATATGATGGATGACGAAAATATGTTGTTGAAGAAGAGTTGATGAAGGAAAAATTAAATTGATTTCATAACAACTATTTTTTCATAACTTGGTCTTACTGTAAATGATTCTTATTTTCTATTGTGAGTTATCTCATATATCCTTATAATTTTTATAAGTAATCCATCACTTGAGGATACAAAATTCATTGATTAATGAAACTTATTTAAAAAATCTAAAGGGTGAGATTTTTTAGGACCATATTGAAGAATTAAAGTTATTGTAATTTTTTTTAAATAATGTTTTTCAATAAAAGATAATTTCTTCTCTTAGTATTTGTTAATTTTACTAACCGGTATATTCTAAAAAAATTGGACTCACTTTTTTCCAAAATAATGAGGAGAAGATATTTTGGAAAAATATATTGTAATCAGAATCACCATGGGATTAGTGCGTGATTAGATCGTAATGAAAAATTGATCAATAGTATCGATCATATGGAGAATTCAACGTACATAAAGTAAACAATCATCAGATTCACTATAAATATGTTGTGGAAGAATTTTTTATTTTGATAGAAAATTAGAATCTTTATTCATACAGTAGAATTAAGGTGATAATTCTTTTATAATTTTAATTTCATAAAAATCATAATTTGAATTAAGAACTTATGATGTGTGATTGATGTAAGAAAATTTAAAACAAATCATAAAAATTCTATCAAGATTTATTTTATTTAGGTGGAATATAATAAGGATAAGATACTGACTGAAATGGAATCATACCGAGATTTATCATATATAGTTAGATGTGGAGTAAGAGATGGTGATGACTCACTTTTGATTCTCATCATCCATCTGAAGCATGAAAATCATTTCTTACCCAGGATGATCACACTCAATCTAGGATAAAATTATAGTATTAAAAAATTATCATACTGAAAAATAATAGTACTGAGAAATGATTGTATACATGCCAATCATTCTCAGAAAAAACATACTACGAACAATCCTATTCAGACTAGAAATTTCATTAGTCCAATGGATAAATATATAAGGACATAATAAGATCAACAATGCAGTTAACCATTTCAAAATATTTGATTTAAATTATAGATTTCCAACTCTGACATATGAATAAAAGAAGATGATGATTTGTATCCCAATAGGGTCATGATAAAAATAGAATAAGTTTTTTTGGATTTACTAATTAAGGGGAGCTCGAAATTCATAATAATGATCATATTAGAAAAAATTAAAAGTAGTATTTATTTCTTCATAAACATTATTTCAATTAGTATATGTACGTCGTTTGAATAAATCAGAATCAAAAAATCAGATTCATTTATTAGATTCAGACAATAGATTAAAATGAAATTATGAATAATGAGATATTGTTTTATGAAGACACTAGATGCCTTGAAAAGAGTTGAATAAGTCATAATTAATCCATTTATTTCTATAGAAATATAAATTTGGGTAAATATGTTTGAGCATTAATATTTTTGGCATTACCACCGAAACCAATTTTGGGTTACCTCTAAAAGGATAAGTACACTATACATTATGACTGTTTGTACTATTTACAGTAGTGGAAAGTGAATCTCTGAGTAAATAGAGAATGAACTAAGTTACCGTATTGATCTTGTGTTGAATAAAATTTTAAGGAGATTTAAAGCGTAAGTGACATCATAATGCTTTATTTAACTGATAATCGTACTTAGTGGTTTTCATATTTAGTTTATTACTAAATTCATCTTTTCAATTGTATTTTGTTTATCATCATATCTGTTTGGATTAATTGCCTTTTTGATTTATGTATTTTTGTTCATGGACTGAGGATAAATCATAATAAGTTTATCAGGCTTTGGATTTTATGTGGTAAAGATTTATTGTATTCTGATATAAAATCAAACTCTAAGAATCGTATTTGGGAGGAATCATACTCCGATGAATCGGACTGGGAAATTCTTACCCAAAAAATCATATTTATTTTCACATAACAAATTTAAAAAAGTTCATACCTTCTTCTAGTTTAGAATGTGATGAAATTTATTTCAATCGAAAATATTTTTTAAATTTTATATAGTAATGGGTAAAATGAGTAGTTACATAATCATTATGTTACTATATTTGTTCCATTAAGGTGTGTATGCAGTATTGGAATTATTTACATTGGGATGAATTATTTTAACGGTAAATCATACTCATTTTAATCTATGTATTTATTTCTAAAGGATTGTATATTATTGGGTCTCTTATAAATAATACTAAGGAATTATCTAATCTTAATTAATAGTGGACCATGTAAATACTTATGTTCAATTGGAAGTGTGGATGGCATGTTTTTAGTAGGGAATTGTATATATAACATGATGCAATGGTTGTTTCATGGAATAATAAAAGAAAAAGTATCATTGATTTACCTCTCCACCAATAAGTGATACAATCAGCATGAATGGGAACATTCAATATGTAAATTTTCATGTAAAATATGAATCATAACCAAATGTATAATTTATAATTTTTTTATCATTCATGTTTTTGTGAGTAACACAAACATGGGTTTCTGTAATGATATACAAATAAATATAGTTTTAAATGTTGAATAATATTCAAATTTAAGTCAATAAAATCATATAATTGTGAAGGAAATTAATTTCCCTATGATTATGATTATATAAGACAATAAAAATATTATGTGTTATATCCCATCCAGTGTGGATGTTTTCACACCATGATCGTTCTATAAAAGTGACCCTAGTGGTTTGACGTCCATAAATTATCAACTCATTAAGTTGAAAGTATTCAGGTGACCATATTTTTTAGTATCCCTACTATTATTTAAATTGTAACACCCTAGGCTTCCATGGTATGCATATCTTTGAATAATGCAGTAGAGTGTGTTGTACACAACTTCATTTTCTAACACACACCACAACCAATCAAACTAGCCGTTATGAATAGTAATACCCACATTTTGATATTTTATAATTTTTTTCTTTCAAAATGGACTTCATTTTTGGATTTGGAAAATTGATATTATCTTAGGGTGAATTATTTGAACTTTTCTAATAACTTTCATATTTTGATGAGTAGTGAAAATTACAAAATTTTTATTAAAAACTACTTTTTTAATCGAAATAATTAATAGTAATAAATAATTAATTTTAGGGGTTTTAAAGTATAATTTTATTATATTATTATTTTTTAATCCAATTTTGGTCATTATAAATAGTTTCACATTTAAACTGGATATAAGAAAGTTTTAATCTTTTGATAACTATTATTTGTTAAAAACACACTTTAAGTTTTGATGACGGGAATTAATATTAAATTTATTTCTTCCACTTTTGTGTATTGGATTTATAAAAATGGATTACATATTAATAAATATTTGGTCCAAATTGTGTAAATAGATATCTATTATTTTTAGACATTTTGAATAATTACTCTAGTAATATTTTATTTACCACGGTTAAAAGATAAATCGGGTAAATAAGGGTAATCAAATAATATTATTATAATATTAATTTACCCTAAACTGTGTCCTAACCCTATTTTTTGATACATGTCCGACAATGGGCATCTTTGGGACGATTTTGGGACCCCATGGATCCACTAGTATGTGATAATGACACATTATATTAGTTACATTTAAGTAAATACAAAAATGACATAATGATATATATTTAGCAAAAAAAATTACCTAGGGTTACATATGTTATATTTTAGACTATAAATATTCATTAGAAAGATAAAATGATTTCATACATAATATTATTCTATTTAGAATTTTTATACATTGAATAATTAAATTTATTTATTATTCAATAATGATGTTGTATTTTCCTTATTAATGAAAAAATCAAATGATTGGTATTATAAATGAAAAAATAAATATACTTTTAATGTTTTGCTGTAATACACGAATTTAATTGGTTAATATGACATGTTAGGATTTCTTAAATGAATTTTATTTGAATTAATAAAGATTTTAGGACTTTTATAAAAATAAATTATTAAGTAGTGTCAATATTGACCTGATGATGTTTTTAAAACAAATATT
Organism: Viscum album; assembly: GCA_963277665.1. Taxonomy (NCBI): domain Eukaryota; kingdom Viridiplantae; phylum Streptophyta; class Magnoliopsida; order Santalales; family Viscaceae; genus Viscum; species Viscum album. The sequence goes on along the minus strand of OY728130.1, from coordinate 955,225,918 downwards.
ATATTATATATAATATAATATCCCTAAAAATATAAGGTTAGGAAAAATGACTTATATAATGATATTTGTATCATTACTGAACCAATTTGGGTTCTCTTGGAAGTATATAGTATGTTTATTAACCATATATTATAAAAATTCAATGAGACATGGTAAATGTCCAACTATTTAACTAATAGTTAAATATAAATGATTAGTGTAATATAGAGACCCAAACCTCTCTAAAATCTATTGGATGAAAGGATTTAGACCCATCCCTACCATATAATCCAAATAAGTCACTTTTGAGCCATTATAAACCGAATATTATTATATTAAAAAAATAATATTTTATGTTTTTTCTAAGCTGCCCCTCACCACTCTTATTAAAGGGAATTCCCCCTTCTCTCAAATTAATACCATCAAACCCTTTTGGTTTGGACAACACCTAACCAAATATTCTATCAACTTCCCTAACGTCATCATAGAGGCCTTTAATTAGACATAATCCCATCTTAAGGAGCCCTTCTGATAAATCAAAAAGAAGAACCAGAAGAAGAGGTAAGGATTTCACCACCATCTTACAAGTCCCTTCTTCATCCACTTATTATTTCATTTTTATTGCCATTATAAAATAATAACTCCAATATATTATATATACTATGATGTTATTATTAATATGTTACAACAATATTAATTATTCTATTCATCCTTTGAATGACATGTCACCATAGGTGTGTTTGTACGGCTTACCGTCTCCACATCGTGGTGTAATTGTTATTCAATACATTATTATTTGGATGGGTATAATAATGATGTGTAATTGAAGTAAATAATATATATATATAACATGATATTGATTCTGTATATATGATATACTATAATATTATATATTATTTTAATATCAAAAGAGTGATGATGTTGCTCATGCGTACTTACGGACTACCGTCTCCACGAACGCGATGAGATTCATTCCCCATCATATCCATTCAAGACTAATTCGCATTTGATGATTAAAAGTAATGTATAAGGACATGATATCATTCTGGATATGAATAAGATACAACCTATACATAACAAACATGGCTTATGTAACAAATCATATAAAGGAAAATGAATCAGTTAACACCTAAAACAACGATAATACAAAGATAATATTAACAATGAAATGATTAAAGATCATTTATGATATCATATTACATTATATGATTCTTGAATAATTTAATAACAATAATTTCACCATTATACATGATGTTAACTTAACCTCAACCAAGGAGAGGACAAGGTAAGGGTTAATTCTACAATCTCTTCATAATCTAAGGTTGTTTATACATAATGATCTAATAGGACCTCTTTATCATCCACATCCATGTTTTTTCAATATGTATTTCAAAACATTTTTACTATTTACTAAAAAATGTGTCAAATTCATTTATACCCTTATGTATTTTGAAATGAATTTTTCCGTCATTTTCCAAACAAGATACTTTTTAATATTTTCAAAAAATTTAAGGTATGAATGAATTTTTTTACATAAACGATGGGTGCAGTTTTTTTCCTCCATTATAAAATCGTCGAAGCATCCCTTACAAAGATATAAAAATATTTTCAAAATAAATATTTTCATTATAATAATGTGAATAATAAATTATTTCAAAATAGAAATAGGTATTTCTCTAAAAAGGGTTTTGATTTCATCTATGTCAAAATCATTTGATGGATTTTAATTTTATATGAAACTGATTTATTATGATTCAAAACATCCATATTGTATTGAAGGTTTTGTGATATTTCTGACTATGGATGTTCTATTATTATTCACTTCATGGTTTATAGTTAAAGTATTAACATTTCGTATGCTAGTTTTAATACAATGGTTTATATTATATTTCAACCTTTTCTTATGAGGAATGTATTGGACTTAGTAAGTAAAGAGAGGAGCCCGCTATAGCTCCTCGACGCATCGGTAGGTCTCATGAGACAACCAGATGTGGAATTGGCTGAGGCCCTTTCCCAATTTGATATATGGTTTTGGCCGAGGCCTTAAGCATTTTAGATGTCTTGGCAGAGTCCATGACCAAATGTTTCAGAATGTCCGGCATTATACATTCCCTCATTATGAAAATAATATTGATGGTTTATGAGGCCATTCTACTAGTAGAATACCAATGATTATGTTTTATAAGGACAGTATTTACTCAAATCATATTATTCCCATAAAAGTATTCATCATTATTATTCGTAAAGGAATGTGGATTCAATTATTCACCATGATTAATATATATATTATCTTCTGCTGTATTTCTTACCCTTACTAAGCATTTGAGATCACCCATTTCTTATGTTTCATTTTCCCAGGATATGAAGAAGTTAGTTATAAGTGACTTGCAGGCATTATTTAGGAGGCATCGATGTTTCCAAGGGAATAAATTCATGTTGTATTTATTTTCATGTTCTAATATTGGAATAATGTATTAATATTTTTTCCAATAATAATAATCTAATTGGTCTTTAGAGACATGATTTCCTTATTATCATGACAATGTTATGTAATAATGCACCGACCCAGGTTAACTAGTGTCGAGGCGTTACCGTTTGTATGAGAGAATGTTTAGTACAAACTGTGGAAGATATATTTAGTTAAAATATGATTAGATAACATTGACCTAATATAGAATTTGAGGAAAATAATAGAAGAACATCCTAGAATTTGGGTATTTTATAGTTTTTGAGAGTTTTCCGAGAAATACACCCCAGTCTGGATACGAGCATGTAGATGAGGCTCTGGCACAGTTGTTCCTAGGGGTAAAACCCGAAAACACCACATTGAGTTAGACTCGAACGGAAACTGGTGCACGACAACAGGCCTTCCTGCACTCTTGGTTACGACACTCCCGGGGGATATGCATAGGATAATTCTCATTTTCATTACAAACCATTATGAAGGGTTTATGAGTATGTACATTCTCAAAGAAAACATTTTTATTATTATGTATTATATCCATAAACTATTTCATTTATGTTATGTGTTTTAGAAGTTTGGAATTATGTATTTCAATTTGTAAACTAATCAAGTGTATTCCATTTTTTAGAAATGGTGCCTAGTGGAAGAAATAGAAATTGTATCAATGAATACACTCCATGTAATGATTGCCCTCATGCTAAATATAATTATAGTGAAGGTGATGATGCAACTGGTGATGATCAGATAATCACTATATTGGGACAACTCACTCAGGTTATGAATAATAACTTTACCCATATGGAGAACCCTGATCCACAACGTGGATGATAAATTTTAGATCACTTCATGAAGAAAAAACCACAGAAATTCAATGGGAATACAAATCCATTGGTAGATGAGCAATGGATAAGTTCCCTAGAGAAATTATTTTAGGATATGGGGAGTAGTGAAATAGAAATAGTTGCCATGGCGGGTTATCCCCTCACTGGAGATGCGGATCAATGGTGGTCGTTGATTCAAAACACAAAGGAAGCTGGTGAATTATCAAATATGGAATATAGGGTGTTTAAATAGATTTTCTTAGAGAAATACTTTCCTCGTGACCATCGAGCAGATATGAAAAGGCAATTTTTCAGTCTGAGGCAAAATGAGGATGAGAATGTTGCAAAGGATGAGGCTAACTTTACAAGGTTATGAAGGTATGCTGCAGATTATTTACGTAACCCAAGAAGTAATATTGATCATTTATTTGATGGGTTTAAACCATTTCCCAGTCTTGGTTTTGTATTGCAATCCTTCTTTTCATAATAATATATTTACTCATGTGCTATCAAGACAAAAAAAATATATGAATCATCTATGTCTTACGGCTTTTAATCAAAGAAAGAGAAGAAGTTATCTTCTGAACACATAGGGAAAGGAAACAATGAAACAGTGAAAAAGGAATGAGTTGAATTTCCACCAAGTGATTATAGTGGAAGGAAGCACCCCGGTGCCTATCTAATAGGAAATGGAGTATGATACAATTGTGGGAAAAAGGCCATCTTACTGGTGATTGTAAGGGAAATAAAGACACTATAAATGTTAAATGATACAACTGTAGGGAGATGTGACATTATACAAATGAATTTCCTAAGCACTAGGGAAACTTACCTCATAAAAGGTCAAGGGATCAAGGCCAAGCTTATGCAATCACTACTACTGAGGTTGAAGCTCTGAAAGACATGGTCTTAGGTAATTTAATGGTTTTCTCATGTTTAGAAAATGATTTATTTGATTATGGATCATCACATTATTTCATATCATCCCAGTTTTATATGAGAATTAGATATTTTTAATTTGATTTGACAGGGGAGTTGTTAGTTAAAACTCGTAAGGTATGTATCATCGCAACAATGTTTTGTGAATCCATTCCCATTAGAGAATATAAATTTTCTTTATATACTGATCGAATCATCATACCTATGATTTAATTTTATATACTCCTTGGTATGGATTGGCTTTCAGACCATGATGAAATTTTTTTTTGTAAAAAGAAGGAGGTTACTATTTTTGATGATGATGATAAGGAACACCTTAACATTAGAGCAGAATCATCACCACCGAATTCTTATCAAGATCTACCCCCAGTGGCTCAAATTAATTCAATTATTGCGGAAGAAGATAACGAAATAACTATGGGCAAGGAAAGGAATGTTCAAATAGAATATGTACCTATTATGAATGAATATGTTGATGTTATTCCATAGAATTTACCTTATCATTTTCCAAAATGAAAAATTGATATTTTCATTGACCTAATTCCTGGTTCAAGGCCCATATCAAAGACCCCTAATAGAATGGACACTGTTGAATTTGTGGAAATAAAAAACAGCTAAAGGAATTGAGTAATAAGGGATTTATTTACCCTAGTGTTTCCCCATTGGGAACCCCTATCATTTTTGATAAGAAGAAAGATGGATATATGAGGTTATGTATCGACTACAATGAGATCAATGCTATAACAATAAAGAAAAAGTATCCCCTACATCACATTTATGATTTAATTTACAAACTTCATGGAGCTCAATTCTTTTCAAAGATTGACCTTCGGTCTGGATACCATCAGTTGTGTGTGAAGAAGGAATACATTCTGAAGACAGCATTTGGAACTAGGTACGGGCATTACGAGGTTACAGTAATGCCTTTTGGATTGACTAATGAACCATATGTATTCATGGATCTAAGGAATAGATTTTTCAAGGATTATCTCGATGATTTTATAGTGGTATTTATTGATGATAACTTGGTATAATCCAAATGCTATGAAGATCTTGAAAGTCACATGCACACTATCCTAATGACTCATAGAAGACATGAATTATATGGGAAGTTTAGGAAGTGTGAATTCTAGGTTTGTGAGATATCATTTCTTGGCCATATTGTCTCTATGTATGGAATTTCCTTTATACTTCTATAAAAAATTCAATCAAAGAATGTCTAGCACTGACCAGTATGACTGAGGTACACAATATTATTAGTTTAGCAGGTTATTATTGGTGTTTCGTCCCGAATGTTTCCCAATTGGCTAACCCATTAACGAAACTCACACATAAAGGGGTTATATTTATTTGGACAAAAGTGTGTGAAGAATGTTTTGATGAACTAAAGAGAAGATTAATCAATTATTCTTTTATTGACTCTACCATCGGGGAATGATGAGTTTGTTTTTATAGTGATGCTTCAAAGAAAGGAATTGTTTGTGTCCTTATGCAGAATGACAAGGTTATTTATTATTCATCACGACAGCTAAAAATTCATTAGAAAAACTAACCAACTCATGATATTGAGTTAGCTGTGTAATATTTTCTTTGAAGATGTCAGTAAACTATCTCTATGGTGAAAAATGTGAGATATATACAGATCACAAGAGTTTGAAGTATATTTTCTCACAGAAAGAACTCAACATGTGGAAAAGTCGATTTCTTGAACTACTCATGGATTATGATTTCACGATACACTAACTCCTAGGGAAGTCAAAAAAGGTGGAAGATGTTTTGAGAAGAAAGTATCATGGTGTTTTAAACAAAATGAAAGTAGAAAGGGATCCAATTTTAATTGATCTAGTAAATATGGATATGGGAATAACCATGGAAGGTGAAACATCAATAATTTTTCAAACGGTTGTCAAACCATATTTAATATAAAGGATTAAGAGTTATGAGAATGATGAAAATGAATTTTGAAAGAAGATTAATGCTATTAATGATGGGATATTGAGTGAATTTTTTTATGAAGAAGGAATTTTGAAATTTGGGAAGAGACTTTGTATTCTAGATATACCTGATCTAAAAAGGGAATTGTTGGTTGATGCTCACTATTCCAATTTCTATATACAACCTAGTATTACTATGATGTATAGTGATTTGAAGGAACATTTTAGGTGAGAAAAAATGAAGAGGTAGATTCCTGATTTTGTGTCAATATGTATGGTTTATCAATAAGTGAAATCTGGAAGGCAACAGCCTGGAGGAGTCATCCAACCTCTTCCCATACCCGAATTGAAATGGGATAATATTATGACGGACATTGTCATGGGGCTACTAAAGACTCCTAGAAGTAATGATGCATTATGGGTCATTGTTGATCGTCTTACCATGTCATCAAATTTTCTTGCTATATGTGAAGATCTACCACTTGAACGTCTATCCAGAGTATATATTAATGAAGTTGTAATACATAATAGAGTACCCCTATCAATTGTCTCTGATCGTGATCCCCATTTTACATCATGATTCTGGAAAATTCATCAGAAAACCCTGCATACTGAACATCATTTGAGCACTGCCTACCACCCCCAAACTGATGGACAATCAGAATAGACTATTCAAACCTTATAAGACATGTTGAGATCTTGATCACTTGACTTTCAGGGTATGTGGGATCAATATTTACCTCTGCTAGAATTTTCCTATAACAATAGCTTCCATTTATGTATTCGAATGGCACCATATGAAGCGTTAAAGGGAATGAGATGTCACACACCGACCTATTGAGATGGTGTTGGTAAAAGAAAACTTTTAGGCCTATAACTTGTTGAGGAAACAATAGAAAAGGGTAAGGTAATCCAAACCCACATCAAAGCATCTCAAAGTAGGCAGAAGAGCTATGTTGATAACTGTAGGAAGGATTTGGAATTTCATGTAGGAGATCATGAATCTTGATGATATCTCCATGGAAGGTTTTTATATGTTTTGGTAAGAAGGGTAAATTGAGTCCCACATACATAAGTTCTTTTGAAATTTTAGAACGAATTGGTGTAGTAGCTTTCCGTTTGGCAATGTCTCCAAGTCTCTCCAAAGTTCACGATGTGTTCCACGTATCATTGTTGAGAAATTATATTCCTTACACAACGCATGTACTCACCAATGAGGAAGTAGAACTGGAACCTAATCTGTCTATTTGTGAAGATCCCTTCAGGATTTTGGATACAAGAGAAACAGTGTTGAGAAACCCAATGGCTCGTCTGATAAAAGTTCTATAGAGATACCATAAGATAGAAGAGGCAACGTGGGAACCCAAGGAACTTATGATGAAGATCCACCCAAGTCTTTTCATGCGGTAGTATTATAAAATTTTGAGGATGAAATTGTTTTAAGGAGGGGTGAATGTAACACCCCAAGCTTCCATGGTACGCTTCTCTTTGAATAATACAGTAGCGTGTGTTGTACGCAACTTCACGTTCAAAAACACACCACAACCAATCAAACTAGCCATTATGAATAGTAATATCCACTTTTTAAAATTTTATAAAATATATTTTTTAAAAATTACATCATTTTTGGATTCGGAATATTGATATTAGCATAGGGTGGATTTATTTTACTTTTCTGATAAATTTTTATTTTGATGAATGGTTAAAATTAGTAAATTTTAATTAAAAACATCTTTTTTATTCGAAATAATTAATAGTGATAAATTATGAATTTTAGTGGTTTTAAAGTATAATTAGATTTTATTTTTACCTTTTAATCCAATTTTTTTCATTTGAAATAAATTTACATTTAAACTGGACATAAGAAAGTTTCAAACTATCGATATTTATTATTTGTTAAAAACACACTTTTTGTTTTGACAACAGGAATTAATTTTAACTAATTTTGGCCACTTCTGTGTTTTTAATATAGAAATATGGATTCCATATTTCTATCCAGGAGGTATAAATTGTGTAAATATGTATGTTTTAATTTTATTCATTTTAAATAATCATTTCGGTAAATATTTTATTTACCATGGTTAAAGGATAAATCCATTAAATAAGGGTAAAAAATTAATATTATAATAATATTAAATTACCCTAAAAAGTGTCCTAACCCTATTTTTTGATAAATTTCCAACCATGGGAATATTTGAGTCGATTTTTGGACCCCATGGAGCCACTTGTAAGTAATAATGACACTTTATATTTATTAAGTTAAAGTAAATACAAAAATGACATAAGCATATATCTTTTAGAAATAAAAAATTTACATAGGTTTATATAAGTTATATTTTCATCTATAAATATTAAATAAAAATAAAAAAAGATATCCTAAATAATGGTATTTTATTTATAATTTTTATACAATGAATAGTTAAATTTATTTATAACACAATAATGATGCATTATTTTCCTTATTAATGAATGAATCGAAATGATTCTGTATTATAAATGTTAAAATAAAAATTATTTGAATTTTTTGATGCCATCCACTAATTTTATTGTTTAATATGAAATGTTATGATTTATTAAATTAAATTTTTTCTATTTAATAATGTTGTTAAGACTTTAAAAAAATCAATTATTAAATAGTGTCAAAATTGACATAAAGGAGTTTTTAAAACAAATATTATATTATAAATTCATATAATATCCCTAAAAATATATAGTTCATCCAAATGACTTATATAATGATAGGTGTATCATTAATGAACTACATTAGGTTGTCTTGGTAGTATATAGAACGTTTTTTAACCATATAATATAAATATATACAAAGAGAGATGGTAAATGTCAAACTATTTAACTATGATTTAAATATAAATGATAAGGCTAATATAGGGACTCAAATCTGTCTAAAATCTATTGGATTAAAGGATTTCAACCCATCCCCACCTTATCCTCAAAATAAGTCAATATTTAGCCATTATAAACCGAATATAAATTTATTATAAAATAATATTTTATATTTTTTCTAAGGTGCCCTTCACCCCTCTTAAAAAAGGTCACTCCCCCATCTCTCAAATTAATACCAACAAAGCCTATTGGTTTGGTCACACCACGCCCAAATATACTCTAAAATTTCCACACTACAACCTAGAGTTATTATTTTAGTCATACATCTAACTTATGAATCCCTTTTGATCAAATCAAAAGGAAGAACCCGAAGAAAAGGAAATGATTTCACCGCCCTCTTTCAAGTTCAATTATTTTTTCCCTTATTCACCCTTTTTTATTTCCATTATAAAATAATAAATCATGTATATTATATATACTATGATGTTATTATGAATATCTCACAACCATATTAATTATTCTATCCATCCTTTGAAGGAAATTTCACCATACGTGCGTATGTACGACATACCGTCTCCACGTCGAGGTGTAATTGTTATTCAATACATAATTATTTGGATGGGTATAATAATGATGTGTAATTGATGTAAATAATAAATATAACAGTATAATTATTCTTTATATATGATATAATATCCAATTATATATTATTTTTATATCAAAATATTGATATTGTCGCTCGTGCGTACGTACGGACTACTGTCTCCACGAACGTGATGAGATTCATTCCCCATCGTATCCATTCAAGACAAATTTTCATTTGATGATTAAAATTATTGATTAAGGACATGATATCATTCTGGATATGAATAATATACAACCTATCCATAACAAACATGGCTTACGTAAAAAATCATATAAAGGAAAATGAATCAGTTATCACCCAAAACAAAGATAATACTAAGATATTATTAACAAAGAAATGTTAAAATATCATATGTGATATCATATTAATGTATATCATTATTGTATAATTTAATAACAATTATTTCACCATTATAAAAAAGGTTAACCAACCCGTAATCGAGGAAAATAACATCGTAAGGGTTAATTCTGCAATCTCTTCATTATCTGAGATTTTTTATACGTAATTATCTATTAGGACCTCTTTATCATCCACATCCATGTTTCTTAAAAATGTATTTCAAAATTTTTTTACTATTTTATAGACAATGGGTTAAATTAATTTATTCCCTTATGTTTTTTGAAGGGAATCATTCTATCATTTTCCAAACAAGTTACTTTTTAACCTTTTCGACAAATTTAAGGTAAGAATGTATTTTTTAACTTATACAGCGGGTGCGTTTATTTTCCGCCGTTATAAAATCGCCAAAGCTTCAGTTACAAGATTATATGAATATTTTCAGAATAAATGTTTTCTTTGTAATAATGTGGCTCTTAAATGATTTCAAAATAGAAAGAGGAATTTCTCTAAAAAGGGTTCCGTTTTCATCTATGTCAACATCCTTTGATGGATTTTATGCTTCTTTGAAATTTATTTATTATGATACAAAACTACCATATTGTATTGAAGGATTTGTGATATGTTTGACTGTGGATGTGCTATTTGTATAACATTCATGTTTTATGGTTAAAGTATTTACATTTTGTATGCTAGTTTTAAAACAAATTTTTATGTTATATTTCAACCTTTTCATATGAGAAATGCATTTGACTTATTCAGTGACGGGTGGAGCCCGCTATAGCTCCTCGATGTATCGGTAGGTCTAATGAGACAACTGGATGGGGAATTGGCTAAGTCCATTTCTCAATTTGATATATGGTTTTGTCCGAGGCCTTAATCATTTTAAGACATCTTAACTGAGGCCTAGACAAAATGTTTCAGAATATCTGGAATTATACATTCCCTTATTATGAAAATAATACTGATGGTTAATGTGGTCATTTGACTAGTAGAATAAAAATTATTATGTTTTTTATGGCATTGTTTACTCATCTCATATTCCTGCCATAAAATTATTCATTTTTATTATTGGAAAATGCATGTGGTTTCTATTATTCACAGTGATTAATATTTATGTTATCTTCCGTTTTATTTCATAACCTTACTGAGCATTTGAGCTCACCCCTTTCTTATGTTTCATTTTCCCAAGATATGAAGAAGATAGTTATGAGTGACTTTCAGGCATTATTTAGGAGGCATGGTTGTTTCCAATGTAATAAATTAGTGTTGTATTTATTTTCAAGTTGGAAAGTTGAACTTATGTATGAATCTTGTTTCCAATAATACTAAACTGATTGGTCTTTCGAGACATGATTTCCATGTGATCACGCCAATGTTATGTAATAATGCACCAAATCTGGGTAATTGGGGTCGAGGCATTACAGAAATATTTGGATCAAACATATCATGTAATCCTTAATGGTTTGGATAAAAAAAGATAGATAGTATATTTTGTATCAATATGATTTAATTTTATATATTTATCCATTCCACTATCGAAGAGTCATATTTTATATGGTCAGTAATTATTTTCATATAAATATAGTAGTTTCATGTTTATAATCACAATCATGATATATTTGTCAATATATATCAAACCTATAACTAATATATATATGGTGGATATTAAAATGGTATTCGTTATTGTTGGATGAACTTTAATAAATGTATTCATAAATCATTGTAAAATATGATATTCACATGGTCAAATATTTGTTATTAAAAGAATTATCATGAAAAAAATTAATTTTATGTTTAATTATACGAAGAGGGTAGTTAATATAGAAAACTCATAAGAATAGTAAATTATGATGAGTTTTAAAAAAAGTAAAATCTTATGTGTTAATGAGCGACTATCTCAACAAAACAATTATTTAATGTTTTCAATATATGTAATTATATTTTTATGTAAAGAATTTAATTATTCACTTATGGTTACATTAATATTAGATCATATTTTCCAAAGGTATGTTAGTACCATATATTCACTTTTATTGGTATATAAAATGAAATCTATTATTTTTTATAATGAAAATCATTTAGATTCAAAATGGTTATCCATGAGTCTATTTTTAGTTACATTATTCATATTTTTTTCATTAATATAACATTTGTGAAACTTTTTATGTGTTTGAAATGGTTCTCTTGATTTTTAATATTTGTGTAATAGATAATCAATTATTATGATATCCAGATACACCATTTGTGTTGTTACTACATGTAAAAAATCGTAAATATAGGGAAATAATAGTTAGTCATAGAGTCCAACAATATTTTTTCAAGTATCCAGTCATGCTTATTGAGAATTTAAGGCATTATTGAGAATGTTGGGTATTGAATCCCTAATATTTAGTTAGTCTAGAAGAAAAAAATATTTTATTATACCATAATGAATTCATATTTAAAGTGTTTTTATAACTCATATTATTATTTGTAGACAAATTTCATAGAATGGGTCCCTAATATTCATTTCATTTAAGGGAAAATTATATCATATATTATATTTCACTATGTAAATAGTATTTAGATTAGAAATGGTAAATTTATTATTTTTTAATTACGTTATTGAAAATTTTTTATATATAAAAAAATACCATTAAATTATTGTATATAAAAAATTATATAATGACTGAATACATTGCAAAACAAATCCCTATTAGATTTTTGTGTTGTGTTAACTACAATTTAATGAACTATTAATGCTATAAATGGGATTTCAATTCTATATTTCTATTCAATGTGGTCAAATGTAAATGTCGAAATTGAATACATTGCTAATTTCGATGTGTAAACATTCATGGATCATCATACAATCATGAATAGAAGATATTTTAGAGTAAATCATCACCACTAATACACAATGGATCCTTCCATGCTATTTATATTATTATTAATATTTTAAGGATCTCACCCATTTTTTACATATGTCATGGGAATAAAATGATCAAAAATACATCATAGATAGAATATTGGAATTTAAAATTAAATTTATTCTGATAACTCCACCAAGGAAACATTTGTATCCTAGAGTTGGAATTTAGAATAGTTCTAGGTCTAGTTTTTGGGTTGCATGGATGAATATCATTAGTCTGGGGATGTTGGTTGATGTTTTTGTTCATTAAAAACATCTTAATTAACAATAAATAGTAATTTCAATAGGCATTTCCATGAAATTGCGTCCAACAAAAAATGAAATTTTCAAATTGTTATTCTTTATTTACGAAAATCATAGAGAATATGTGGATAAAATATAAATGTTACATCGAAAATGGTCATCCAAAGATCATAATTTCATGGGAATGGATATAGTCACTTTGTTATTGTCAAACATCATAATAATTTTACACAACACCATGGTAACTATCCCATTATCTACATGACTAATATAATTCCAAAGATCTATTTTGTTACATGATTAACTAATGGGGAAGATATAGAGTCTATCACTATGGGTGAAATTTCAAAGAATGAATTATGATAATAATTTTTATGGATCCCCCTGATCTCCATCTAACACACATATAGAGGATTTTTAATCCCATTGTTACTTCCATATGAATAGATATAAATAGATCTATTACTTTACGCACAATAGTTATTCTAATAATGGAATTAGAAATAACAATAAGCATCGTAATAATTTTTCCAATTGTGAGAATAATATTGATTAATCTTTGAAGGTGAAAAAAGACATGGAGTTTAGTGAATATGGAGGTTAAGACAATATGGAATCACACATTGGAAAATGGAGTAAAGGATAGGTTTTGCTAGTATAAATGTAGGATGTATAATTTAGTTATTATGGCAGTAACTAGCAGAGAAAAATATTAGTTATGATATAGAAGCCCCATAAACAACAACTTTCGAGTCTTAATATGAATATCATGTATCCTATTGTATTATTCAGTTTTATTCAGGGAATTAAATTTGGGGTATTTTGACTATGATATATTTTTTAAATTATAATATATTGAATTGTTTTTTACCCTATAAAGAAGATCATGTATTTTTATAAATTAATCATCTTAAGAATCTTCATTCTTATGATTGTAATTATTTCATGTACATTAATTTAAAATAGTTTCATCAAATAGTCATATCACTTCAATGAAGGTGATTTTACTCTTACAAAGGGAATGGTATGATTCTTCATGGAAAATAATGTTTTAATTTTGAGTACATTGGATGAATATTAAGAAATTAAATTTAAAAATACTTGTTATAAAGAAGGAAGGGGTGTTCCAAATGGGTTAAGGAAATAACATTCATTATGAAATATTAATTTAATTCTCAATGTAAACTTGATCTCATTTTAGATTTATCATTTAAATCATAAACATCACATATAAAATATACACTGATTTGGAACTCTCTATCTTGGCTAAAAAGTGTTGGTTACTTGACCTCAAGGATGAATACCCATACGCCAAGGGCCTCTAACTGGCTGAATGGGATGTGATTACCATTATCCAGAGTCTAAAACCCTTTGTAAATAGTCACATTGTAGTGGTAATAAAAAATATTACTAGTACAATCAGAGTAACAGACAATCAAAAAAACATTTCATACCACTATGAATTAAAAGGAATAAATATTAACCAATAATAAAAATTCATATAATGATAATCAATAAGGAAATTAAATTCCATTATATAAGGAATAAAATAAAATAAAAGCATAATTAAATCAACTCAAATACCTGATTCCCTAATTCCATATTGATTTTTTCTCCATAATATTTCTTATTTATCCATCAAAAATTGCACAGAATAGTCACATTCACCTGTCCAATCATAGATCCATGTAATATTCTCAGGAGAAAAATTTCGTCCTGAGTTTGGTGGGAGTACAACTTTGTAGGTCACCAATACTATGTATAATGATAACATTTCATATAATATATGTATTAATTAGGTTATACATAGGTGTATTAAATAATTAAATAATTAAATTAATACCACATCAAACTGCATCAGCACCATGAACAAATATCTCTAATCATCTTTATCAACCATTCCAACCATAAAAATTGAATATTAAAACCTACTTTAGTGCTCTATTAGATTTTATTTGCGGATGTCCCACAACCATTCCCCCAATAATCATATATCCATTATATAAATTACATAAATTGGGTTCAATGTGACTATATAATCACACCACCAATAAATATGGCCTGAGCCCAGTATTTAACCATCATAGGCTATTTTAGGGCCACACCCAGTATACACTCATGTCATCATGTATCAAGGCCATGCCTAGAAAATAATCATTTCTGCACGTATCACAACGATGCCATGTATTTATTCATTTAAAATTGTATAAAATCCAATCTCAGTATATTATAATTTCAGAATGTGTCCCTAGGAATATCATACTATATTATCATTTCAATATCAATCTTGTCCAATTCCCCATATAGTCATTACTACATAGAAATGTCATCACATGTTACAATAATAAGGATATTAATATATCACATCATAAGGATCAATGGTTAATTACGAAAATTAAAATTTATAATTCAATGTCATAGCTTTTTGTAACTTTGATCATTAACCATTAACAATATAATTACATAAGTAATCATTCCAAAGACATGTGAATATATATAAAATAGAGACCCATAAATAATTCCATTCTAAACCCACATTAATCCATTGTTATATACATTTATAAACAAGGGATCACTCATGCGAATAGTAACCTTAATCTAGGTCAATATCCAATTGGATTCAAAGGTATTCCCCAGAATAAAATAATTCATAATTTAATTAATATAATTTGACACTCTGGTGGTGATATATTAATATTTCACATACATGAAATTAAACAGATAGTAGGGTTAGGTTGTAGAACCCCTACCTATAACCGAAGACCAAAAAATTCTTCCATTTGGATTCTACAACAAGAATGAATGGAAAATAAGAACCCATGAATTATCCAACTCGATAACAAACAAAATAATGACAAATAAAGAAAATGGTCAACGAATTACACCAAAAAATCCAGAGAACAAGAAAATATAGGGGAAACCCCGAAAATAATGAATTTCTATGGATTTATTTTCTAAAATGGAATGTATTTAAGGGAGGATGAGACTGAAAAATTACGCGATATATGCCCTAGGGTTTATAGGAGGAAATGTACTGTATATGGAAATAAAAATCAACTGGATGGAACCATTAAATCTTCTGGTTAGGAAATTAGAAGATAAGTAATTCCACTACGTGTAGTGTAGTTAGTTTTAGAGGGATACTATGAAAACCCAATCATCAAATATTGCCTTTAACATAACCAATCATTAAAAAATTTGTACATCATACGTATTTTATGAACGATTCATTCAATATATTGGATTCCCAAAAATTGTATGGTAGACATTACACATTTTGTATTACATTTACTTGATGTGTAAAGCCCGTGATGATAGCTTTAAACACATATTCCAGGAATGGAACTGAACCACATTTAAAGACATCCAAATCATGGAAAACCCTCATAATCCAATTTAACATGTTTAATCCTAGACTCCATTAATAAAAATAATCATATATCCCCAATCATTAAATCAATTTTTTTGAAAAATGATCTCCATCTCTGAAAAAAAATCATCCACTAAGGCTCAATGAAAACCAATACCCAATGATTTTAATTTATTGCAAAAACATAAAGAGTGACATACTTGGAATAATATTATATCTTACCTCAAATCAACCATATACAATAACATTCCTTCGTTTCTCTAAGAATAAATATGGGTTTTCGGTGAAGAAATCATATAGTGTCCCTCACTTATAATAAATTAACATTAAATTCCATTTGTTGAATACTTAAAACATTATAAAATAGGTACCAAAATACTATATTTTCCTTGTTCAATTGGAAACATGAAAACATAAACACCGGTACATAAATGAGCCCCATTATATCTCATAAGATTTCTCTTGAAAATCACCCTTTTTAGACATGTCAATCATAATACATGTATTCTATCCTTGGAAGGGAAACATAAAATGGGTGATCTCATATTATTAGTAAATCTAAATAACTTATAAAAGTAAGCATAATTTTGAGAATAAGGAAATGGGAACATTATCATGAAAATAAATGATCATTCTGTACATATCAAATATCATAATCATGAATTGTGGAATAAATGATGGTAGGCGATTAGAAATAAATCATAATGAAATAAAGATCAAAACCATCAAATCATATCATAGGAATAAAATATGAAATTATTTAAGTCACATAAACATATAATATTATTTCTATAGAATAGAAGGTATCAATTCCAAGACTGTATTTTTATTATGGGTTCACTCCCAATACTATCATGTTAGTCATGATTCACTCTTATGGAAAAGTTAGTATCACGAGATCACTTCTAATACAATATTTGTAGTGAGGGTTCACTCAAATTCCCATTATAGTAGTAATTGTTAATTTAAAGAAAATATTAGTCTATTTCATCATATATAAATCGTTACCCCATGCTTCAGAGGGTTATATTTCTCTCACCCATCTCATAGTAAAATCATACATACTTTTTCGACAATATCAAAAATAATCATATCATAGGAAATGAAATGATGTTGGAAATATAAACATTCCACAATATTATGACCTATTGAAAAATGAAGGTTTCATAATCATATCAACATATAAATAACCCATGAAAAGAAGAATGATTAAAAACCATATAACCCTTGAAACTGAAATGAGTTTCGTAAACATAATGAAAAAAGCGTAATAAATTTAGAAAAATAATATGAATGAAATCATTGAATAATCTCCCTATAAAGGCGTTATTGACACCAATATATTTTTAATTTTATGTCAAATAAATTTTAATGATCTTTTTAAAACTTTTTTTGTGGAAAAAAACATTTATGCCATAAAAAACATTCTAAAACGACAAATATTTGGGAAAATATTTTATGTTTTACAATAGATTTAAAAACATATAAATATTATTTTTAATGAATAAAGAAATTTATATGATATTAATTTTCAATAAAAATTATGTTCAATAATCATTTGAATTTTTTAAAATCATGGGTTTTAAATAAAATTGATTTTAGACCAAATAGAGAAATACTGTTATATTTTTATTAACAAACATTTTCATAATAATCTTATGTACCAAATAGTATAAAATGGTACTAATAATTATAGATACAAAAAATAAATAGATTATAACATAATTAGTTATCATTATTGAGTTGTGGATCACAATATTTCAATTAAATAAGCATAACCAAAACATATCGCAATATACGATTGGTTTGTTTTAATAACCTCTTATGAATTGGTAACATGGGATCATACTCTCCATCCATGAAAATTAAATTAAATACATATTAAAATATCATTAAAATAACTATATTCAAGATATACCATCTAAAATAGTATAATTATCACCACAAAAAAGAATGTAGGATCATAATAAAACATTCATCACCAAGAATGAAAATTTAGACAAAACTGTCTTATTGATTATGTATATTTTGAAACATTATCAAAATGAAATAATTATTAGAGAATGGATATGTAAATTCCCAAAATTTAGGTAAAATAATAATTTATTTCATCTATGGGTATTATAAACACCACACAAAATGAATGGATGGTGAATTAAGCATATATCTCATAGAAATAAAAAGTGAAATGACATCCCCTTACATTGTGACTTGACTCATGTCATAGTCATTAAAGAATAATGTATAATAAATAAAAATTAATTTTAAATATATCAAAAAACAATAATATTACTTCTAATACCATATAGTGTTTGATTATTTCTATATATTACCTTCTTGTTAACAATTACATGTTAAGGATTCACATTGTGTAATATCACCATTGTTCATTGTATGTGCCCTAATTTATAATATCATCGGTCCATATACATAAATGATGATCAAAGAATATTATTATTATAATAATCTATATAATATTTAATTATGAAATGAAATACAATGTTCGTGGAGATGGTAAGATGTATGTACACATGAATATTGTTATAGTTTTTGTTAGCATAATAAAAGAATGAAAGAAAATTTCTTATATTTATAAATTTATTTAATATAATTATAGAATAATTATATTTTAATATATATCATTTAATTTTAGTAAATATATTTTTAATACAATCCATGTACAGTTTGAATGAATCATATCACTCAGAGGGGTAGTATTCCACACATCCCTAACTGAAATAATCATATTTATAGAAAATAGAATGTAAAAATTTTATATTTTGTAAAAGGAATAAAATAGATTAATTTTTTAATAAATATAATATAATTAATATATAAATATATTATCCCACATAATTTCCTTCATGATAGGTGTTGAATTTAAAAAAATTAACAATCATCATTAAGTGAGGTGGTAGTTCTCTATACACTTAAATAATATATTTATTACCCATTAGGTGGATCTGTGTGTAATTATATGTCAGAAACATAGAATAAAAAATCATACAATATGTATGAAACTACTTTATTATAAATTTATTGAATATATATAGTGGATGTGGTGGAGAATGAAAATAAAATAAAGGAGTTTGAGAGAAGATGTTTCCTATTAATAGGGTAACTCATTTTGGGTTATACCAAAAGGATTCCTTGGGTTATTTATGTATAAGGAGAGGCTTATAAGAGTAATATAAGGATTTTGGGAATTTTATTTGGAAAATAAATGTTGATACACTGTTTTTTTGAGGTGTTAACAAGAGGCAGATGTGGTGAAAATTTATAGGGAATGGAAATGACTCAACTTGTATTATTTAAAACATGTTGGGGTACCATCATTTTTATAGATAAAAATTTATTCCAAATGAAGAAAACTAATTGATGGAAATTTTATTGATAAATTCATTCCATAAATAGGGCTTTATAAAAGGTTATATTTATTTTATGGGTCACAATTTAATTTTTTTAGTACTTTATTAAGAATAATTTAACCTTATTCGTTTTAATTAATTTTATTCACATTTCGTAATATTTTTTGTCAGAATATATTTTTAACATATTAGTAATTATTAATTATTCTGATTCCAATAATGAAATCCATTTTGAGAAATTATATTCACATATTATGTAGAAAATAATTTAAACTTATTCCCCCTGATGAGACGACTTTACGGGGTTTTAAAGTAAAAACAACCAATCTTTTGCTATGTTTTATAATGAATTTCAATGTAAAATTGATTAAAATGAAAAAAATTGGATTAAATGACAAATATAATATCAAATTAATGTTTTTTTTTCAAATTTTAATATCTATTTATAATTATTAATAAATTAAATGGAAAAAAAAATTGTTAATTAAAATATGTTAAATATCAGAATTCATTAGTAAATAATGTTTCTCAAAAAAATCACAAAAATTATCCCAAAGATAATTTTTAAATTTTATATAAAAAATAATTATTATTTTATATAAATAAATTTCTAAATTTTTCTATATGTAATTTTAATATGTTTCATTGAAGGGAATTAAAATAATTTCATTTGATAAAATATTATTTTTAAACATATAAGGACATTACCAAAAAATATATCCTTTATTAGAAATATGATTTATTTATTTAAATCCATTATAAATGAATATTTTAAAATCATTATCACTATTCATATTACCAATTTTAAAATCTATAATATAGTTATATCATTTAAATAATTATAATAATAAACATTAGTTTTGTAGAAACCCCGTGTTGTGTGTAACATATTCCAAGACGATTTTTTTTGTTACATACGCTACATAGAAAGATAACCAAGGTGTTCTGTGTAGATAAATATAAATTTTTTATAGTATTCAATTCATAATTATATAGGTGTTTCATATAATGCATTCTAATCATACTTATTTAATATAGAAGAATCTCTTTTTATTGTTACATGAAATAAAAAATATCACAATGGTTAACTGAATTACAAAAATTCAGAACATCTTGTGGATTTACATTAAGCCCCCATTAAAATTAAATTTTTCCTCAAAATTATTTTGTTTTATCATAGTTTTAATTTTTTATTTCTTCATTCATAGAATCCCACATTGAAAAAATGGATACAAAAACTTCACCAAAAAAGTGAGAGTTGGATACATAACAGTTACAAAAAGTAATATATGACTATGGTCCCACATAAGAGAAAAAATGTTGAGAGTGAATATTTGATCTAGAGGAAAGGAATAAAAATTTATATGGAGTGATTGAAGTCACCAATCAAAAAAAATTATTGGTAAAAGAAAGGATAAGGGCCTCAATGTCATAAATCAATGAGGATATAAATGAAAATCAGTTAAAATTATTAAGAAATTAGGACAACGCATTTTCCATTGAACATTATATTAATGTTCATTAATTATTTTATCAACTAAAAATATATGAAAATATTCATAATTCATATATTTTTTTAGAAAAACCCATTCATTAGTTTTTCTTTTATAAATTTATAATTCATCTATTACATTGCGTTATAGACGTCTAGAAATGTTCTTTGATTCCAGCAGTGATAAAATAATATTTTACTAGGTATGAAGGCCAATAAATGAATGAAAATTACAATTACTTGTCTTGGAATATAATTCAAAATATATATAATTAATACATTAATCTCTAAAAATAACAATTAACAATACTGGTTCATTACTAATATTTATTCTACAAAATAATTACACATCAAACACGACATCGCGTAGGATAGTGGTAGGTGTGAGTCCCTTATCATCTTTCAGTCATGGGTTCAATACCTGTAGCCTTTCTTGATATCATCAATTGTCACAAAAAAACATGATGTTTCTATCTAAAAATAAACTTATATTATTTTTGAAATAAATATGATGGAAATCATATAAAAACCCATAGACACTAAATAGCCTTTAACCAATGATTTTAATACAATCCTAATGAATAAATACATCATCCAATGTCTAAAATAAACCTTTCTGAAATGGTTAACCTAATACCATTATAAAATATGCTAACATATATCATTATAAATTATTTAATGAAATTATATTAACATTTATTACCACGTATATCACGTAGTATCTCTGGGTTGTCACATTCCAAAAAATGTGATTACCCTCATCATCTATTATCTTGAAACAGGGTAGTAACCTGAATTACCAAAAATACATAGGGGAAAATGATTCCTTCTATATTTCATAGAATACTAGATATATTCCAAAAATCTATGTAGTTTTCATGTTCAACCAATAAATCATAAACAAATTTTGAAAAAGTCCCTAGGTTTTTCCAAGGTATTCATTACTAACCAATTTACATAAATCCAGAATATTGTTATCCAAACAAAATTTTCATAACATAAGGAAAATATTAATTGATATATTTACATTATACATGTGTTTTACATGGACATCACCTTTCAATTATATCACTTTTCTATTCCATCAATACTATTGAATGGGTTCGTGTAAATCATTAGTGAAAAAAATATAAACATAAAAATCCATGTTTATCTCAAAATTAATATAATATATATAATCAATCCTAAATACATAAAAACATTTATTATTCCACTTCATCCATAATCCAAAATAATGATACCTCATCCTATTAGTTAACAAAAATTTCTTTTCAAATTTTATCTGTAGTTACATTATCATTAGTAATATATCTATTACTAGAATGACATTGCTGATTATCAGCAAAAGATTCCCTATTAGGACATTGAGTTTCATAGTGACCAATTATTACATACAAAAAATACATAACCATTTATGATGACATAGGGAGGTCGATATTATCTTATATTTCATTAATAGAAATTTTCATTTTCCCATGGTGTCACTTTCTTTATATCATTATTATCCATTGTCATAAATTCCTTTTTTCACTACGATTCTCAATTATGTGATTCCTTCCATATTAATGACACAAAGGAAAAATAATATTCTTTCATTGATGGTCTTCATTAACCTAACTCTCAAAAAACTCCCTCTTCATCTTCCTTGTGGAGTCCACAAGTTGGTCAATGAATAAATTTCATATAATGATCCATGAAAATTGATTATGAATGATCACAACATATTCAATCCAGTGATCATCCAAGATGACTACACATCAGAAAATAATCCATCACATTCAATGTTAATCCAGTTACTTCGTGTTTGTGCTATTCACTAGAACCAAATTTATATTTTCAGCATTAATTAGCATAGTATAAAACCATGTATTCATAAAAATAATTACTTACAGGATGTCTAAATAAACATTAGTTCCTTAATATATGACATCCAAGGTTCATTATAGGATATTCATTTCCAACATATATTTAAATAATTTATTATCGTTCCTAAAGATTTTGTGAATTCCCAATGTGTATCCCCTAGGATTAACAAACAAGGTTAGAAACATGGTCTTTTTTCATTTACTAGTTTACCCCATGTCAGGAACAAATCATCTGTTTGAATTTTACTCATATGTACATCAATTATAGAGCCACATCACGTGTCGTAATAATATTAGGTTATATATATAAGGAACCACTCTCTGTATCCTTTACCAAAATGCATGATATTCTCATATACCTTTCTTTATTTTGAACCTTATCCTTAGACATGATCTTATGTTCCCCAACATGGTTTTCTCATCCTCGATTCCAAATGATAACTAATAAATTTCCATGATACAACCATAGAAACTCTCGATTTTCATAAAAGAATATTTCATAATTTTATATGAAGATAAAAAAAATTATATAATAGATTCCCAAAGTCCATATTAGTATAGTGTGTTTTGATACATGGAACCATAAACAACGATACATAAATGAGCTACATTATATGACATTCACTTATTCTTAACTATAAAACTTATTATACCCATATAACATAATACATGTCTTAATAAATCAGGATTGGAAACATAGAAAGTGTTGATCTCATTTGATCAGAAGGGGTAAATAAAGGGGACATGTAAGAAAAATCATAACCTTAATGGTAGGAAAACAAGATTATGAAAATATAATATCGAGACAATTTATATCAAAGATCAAAAAAATGAATCACATCATAAATCATGGAAGTTTAGACGAAATGGATCATATGAAAAAATGACCTTATGACATGAACGAATAGAATAGTACTAAAACCTAGAATTTTGAAAGAAACATAAATATATTATATTATCACCGTATACAAGGAATATCTTCCAAGACCATTTGGTACCATGTGATCACTCAACATACCATATTTATAGTCATGGTTCACTCATATGTCCATATTAGTGACATGTGTACACTCCTCATACTATCTCAGTATTCATGGTTCACTCACATTGCCATTTTACTAGTGAAGGATTCATCCGAATATCATCTTAATCTATCTCATAAGATATAGATCTTTACTCAATGAATTTGAGGGAGATATAGGTCTCACTCATCATATAGTTAAATAATAAAAAAAGGTTCCATTAAATTATAAATAATCATATAATAACCATTCAAATGAAATTAGTATCATAAACATATAATGATATCATAACATATAGAAAAATACATGTTACATAATCATTTAATCATAGATATATCCCAAGAAAAGAAGTGGGTTTTAAAATAATATAACCCTAGAAAGAGAAACATGTTTCAAAAACATCATCCAATTAAAAATTAATCCATTAAAAGAATGAATATGATTGAAACCACATAATTATTTCCCAAGAATGGCATGAGTAAAATAGATGTTTGTTATCATAGATTAGAAATAATTTTGAAATAAATTTTAATAAAACTTATGTAAAATATATCTTTTATATACTGAAAGATTATTTTAAATATTAATAATCATTTTTGGAAACCATAAATTTTGAAATTATAAATGAAAATATATAATCGATTTTTTGAAAATAATAAAATAGTTTTATTAAAAAATAATTTTTTCCATTAAATTTATATTCATGGACCATATGAAAACTTTTTTCTAAAAAGTTTTAAAAAAAAGTATTTTGAAATATAATAAATTTCTGACAAAAGAGGGACATATTTCCAGATTTCTATTAAAAACATTTTATTAATTATTTTAAGTAAATAATTGTGGAACAATGTCACTATTACATGGATATTCCTTCAGTAAACATAGGATAAAAAAATTCATGACTATTATTGAGAATGGATTACTTGATTTCAATAATGGAATCATAATCATTAACTATCTCAATATAAAATGATATTGTTTAAATAAACACTTACAACAAGGTTACTTGGGATCATACACTCCATGGAGGAAAATGAAATAGTATGAAGATTAAAATATAATAAAAATAATGATATACGTGGTATAACATGTCAAATTTATGTTTACTCACCACAAAAATGATGGTTGGCATGTAATAAATCAAGTGTCTTAATAATTGGATATTGAGACAAAATTGTCTTACAAATTTGGTAGATTTTTACGGAAAAACCTATGAAATTAAGATAAAATAATGGATTTTCAAAATTCCATAAATTTAGTTATAATACTCATTAAATGAATCAATGAGATGTATACACACCACACAAAAGGAGGGGTTTGTGAATTAAGAATGAATCTCATGAAAATAAAGTGATATAAAATTCTTTTACCTTATGTCTTAACAGCCATCGTAATCATTCATAACTCCTATATAATAAATATAAATTAATATAATTCTATAAATTTATATTATTACATATAATATCATATAGTGTTTTATCATTACTTTATATTACCCTCTAGGTAACAAACATATGTAAAGGTTTCACTTCAAGTAATATATGTTATGTTCATTCGATGTGTAAAAATTATTATATAATATGTAATTTTAATTATATCATCTTTAAATAATATAAACCATTATATAAATATCATGTATATTTATTAGTGTATAATAATAATCTATAGAATATATATATGTATTAAATGGAATACTCTGTTCATAGAGACGGTAAGACATACATAAACATGAATGTTGTTTCCAGTTTTTTCTCATACTCAAATAAAGAATGAAAATGAAATATATGTATATATGTATATAATAAAATTATAGAATAATTATAATGTCAGATATATCATAAAAGTTTCTTAATCCCATCCTCAATACATTTCATGTATATTGTGAATTTATGACATCATATTGAGGTGGCAGTAGTACACAGTTCAACAAAAGAATTTAACAGATTTACACAAAATGGGATATAAAAAGATATGAGTTTTAATGGTAATAAGGAAACATAATTTCATAATAAATATAATATAATACATATATAAAAATATATTCCTTCATAATTTTAACCATGAGATTCGGTAAAGGAAAAAATGTCCTATCATCGTTTAGTGAGGCGATAGATTGTTGTACACAATAACACTATGTTCATTACCCATTAGATTGAAGTGTGTATAAGTGTAGGTAAAACAATTATCAAAAAATAATAATATTATATTGTGGATATTTTTTTGTTATACATGTATGGAATGGTGAGTGTGGAGGGGTGGAGAAAGAAAATAAAATAAATGAGCTTGATAGAAAACAATACCTCTTAATCTGGTAAATCATTTTAGTTTTTGGATAGATGATTCCTTGGGGAATTTCCTCTCCAAGGGGACGAATCTAGGAGGAAGAGAGAAATTTTCGGTAGTTTAGAGGGAAGATAATATATGAACCTATTTAGGTTTACAGGTGTGAGGATAATGGAGAGATGGTGTCCTTTTATAGATAAGAGAGCATACTCAATTAATATATTTTAAAACAAGTAAGGTTTAAAAATATTTTTACCTAAAAAAGTCATAAAAAACAAAAAAAAACATCAATAGAGGGGTCAGGTCTTATAACATCCATACAATGGTTTTTGGATATATTCATAGGCCATTTGGTAGTTAATGATTTGGTTTAGTCCCTTATCAAGTTGAATTTTTCCTTAATCATTGTAATTAATTTTAGTCACATTCAATAATGTTTTTGGTCAAAAAATGTTTACATTATTTGAAATTATATATTATACTCATTTTGATAAAGTACAAGAAAATATTAAATTACAATAATACATTTTTGATTAATTAATTTAAAAATAATCCTTCTGACATGGTGACACTGGAGGTTTTTAATGTAAATACATCAAACCATTTTCAAAATTTTAAAACCAATTTCAAAGTGAAATTGATTCCAATAATGTGATTTATATTAAAATTTTAAAATATAATCTAATTATAAGTTAAATCCTATCTAAAATAAAATTTATCATTATAAATATGTTATATTAAAAATAAATTTTAAATTAAAATCTATTATTATTTACTATCCATTCAAAAATGTTTCTCAGAAACATCATCTTCACTCGTGGATTCTAAAAAAGTTTTCCACTGTGGGTCTCCTTGACTCAATGAACATAATAATTTGCTTTGATTCAGAGGAATATTTTATTCTAACATGTTCCTATGATCTGAAAACATGTGATGGCTCACGATTTTTTCTCATCCAATGGTTTAGGATTACCACTTGAGGTGGGATTCAATGACCATGACAATTTAAGAGAGATTTTCATAATTTCTGCTTCAATTTAAGTACCATGTTATCATTCACATGCTTGGAAATTTTTATAGCCATTATCTATGCTCAGATATTAGAACTAGAGCCATTTGTTATCATGTTTCACTAAGAATTTAGGTTGAAGTTGATTTATCTACACCTTTGGTTAAATCGTTCATCATTTTTGTGAGTGAAGAGTTTGGATATAAACCATCATTGGTTTTTGATTCGTGGATTGATTACCGCTCCCTATGTATTAAATTCGGGCATTAGAAAGAAGTTTGTGGATGTAGAAGGGTGGTTCCACATGTAGCTTTGTATGTACAAGTCGCGGTGAACATGAAGTCTGAATTAGGAAAGTAGTTCTCTGGTACTGAAACCCTGACATGGCCTTGTATTGATAGTGCCACTACAGTAAATAGTTACTAAATGAGGTAACTGGGGGATCCTTCGAACCTAAGTTTGGATGAGGTGATTGTATGATTGAAATGTGATATTTTGGTTCTCAATACAAGAGGTTTGGATGCCATTATAAATCATGCAGTTCTACCCATCAAGAGTAATGATACATCTCTGGAGGATCCAAACACAAGAGGAATGGTGGGCACTTTGAACCAAGCAGTTAAACCCACTAGGAGTAATGAGGCACTGAGTGACTGTCATGTTATGAATATTTAGGCATGTGGTTCATTGGATGAAAATGGTTTGTGGTTGAGGGTTTCAGCTGGGATGAAGAAACAATCTATGAAGAATATGGCTAGTATTGAACAGGGTAATTGTTTTTTGGGTCTGGTGAATGATGAATTGTAAATGGACTAGGATTACATTGTTGATCAAGCTGACCCTACTCTATCTGCTAGTCGGACATCAGTTTACGATCACTATAACAACAGGATTCTGAGTCCGAGAAAGAAGTGTAATAAAGGGGAGTAGGAATGGGATGTTTCAAGAGAATGCCTCTGGAAACCCCCTTTAATAACTGAAGCATCATATGCTCTCTCGTGTTGAGGAGGAAAATACAAGCATTGAAGGTGGTAATATGTATATTGAATTTTATTCACAGGATGTGGTAATTGGAGAAGGTATATTATAGAATGGGGTTCATGATGGTAATGTGTTTGTGGAACACACATAATGTTTATAAATGATTGATAATAATAGTCACTTCAGGCAAGAACGATGGGTGAATGATAGTTCCTAAGAGGTGAATATCCCTAGAAAATCGGGTGACATATCTGATAGTGAAAAGGAGAATGATGTTGCTAGGGTTCAAAACTCTTATTGTGATATTTTTCAGGGTGTAATGAAGAATGTGTTAGGGAATGAGGATGTTGTGACAGCTCCACCAAGAATAATGTAGGGGAAATTTTATTGTTATTTTTCAAAGTCGATGCATACTAGGCCTTCTTCCAGCAATGGAAAAGGTGTGCAGTATTCTGATGAGTTTCTATATTTGAAAATTTTAAATCTACGGAGGAAGTATATTAAAGCATTGAAGCATTATGAATTCTCTCATTAGGAATCAGCTGCTACGGGTGAAGCAATCGATTAGTGATATGGTAATGGGTATGGTTTTTATGATATATATTTTCATTTTCTTTCTTGTGGTACTTTCTCGTAGTAATTTTCTTTTATTTTAATAAATGGATAGAGACTTTTTATCTGGATGAGAATTCCTGGTACGTATCTCATTACAATCCCACAAATTTTCCTTAATATAATTTTGACTTTATAAATGAAAAATTGATTTTTTTTACAATTTATTTTTTTTAAATTTTATAAAAATAAGTTCATTCTTTTTCAAAAAAGGACATTAAATGATCTTATTTTGAGAAAATATTATGTTTAACCATATATGGACTTCACAAAAAATTATATTTTTCATCATCCATATGTTTTATTTAAATAAAAAAATTAGAAAACAATAATTTAAAAGTAGTCATCTCTATTGATATTATTCTGTTTAATTTCAATATTAAAATTTTATCATTTGAATAATTATAATAATAAAATAATGTTTCATTGAAACTTGTTGTTTCATGTAACATATTCCATTTCATTGTTGCATGTTACGTAGGAAAAAATGCAAGCTAGCCTTGGTGTTCCATGTAGAGAAATATAATTTTTTTATTACATGATTAACTTTCTTTTTCATATAATGCAAGATGCACATAATGGATTATTATAAAAGTTCTCCAAATAAAGTGTCACATGAAATGAATTATATATTAAAGGGTAAATTAATTCAATCAAAATAATTCCCCAAATTACAAGGTGTTACATGTCTGGACATTATGGTCGCATATCAGATTCCCTCTATGAGGTTTCCTCTAGAAGACAACCAGGCTTCCACTAGATTGAAATTTGATGGATTCTCTTACCCTAGAGATTTATCTCCCTAAAATATATACATCATATAATTTTATCCTAAATGTATGCATCCAAAATAGGCTTGGTGACTGGTATATCAATTAAATTAGAAGGTTATGAATGATTTATTGAATGATGTGACACATGAAACACATCATGTGGTGAACTAAAAAAGTGACGAAGGGATAATTAAACCAATATGTGACTGACCCAATAAATTATATCAATAGGCCAGAAAAAACTCATAGATAGATTTTCTTTTTTCCAAATACGACATTGCCTCATCATAGAACCCAACATAAGGAAAAAATATGGGGAATCTCAAACTCCATGTTTCATTAATAATTGATACTATATGATATATTCTATCACTACATGGTTCCTAATCACTACCTAATCAATTAATCCAGCTCAGAAGTATCCTTAATGAGAGATGACCAAAAATTTCTAACTCTCCTTCCTCCAACAAAAAAGTAAAATAATGACATATTAATCCATAAAATTACTCAAATGATTAAATAAATATTGAACCATGGATGCTGGTATTATTATAATACTATATGAGTTCTATACGATTCACAGAGAAACAACTCTAATCCAAAACATAGGATTATAATCTCTCATCCAGAACATGAATAGTCCACTCGGTTTGATTGTCAGTATGAGGATGATAGGACATGATCATAATAAAATGTCATCATAGATCATTATGAAGAAACTACCAAAACACCAATGTTAAATGACGATCTCAGATATATATTATACTCATTGGAACATAGTCTAAATAAAGTATATCATGCATGGAATGACTACCTAGATAATGAACTATGAATGTCTCATAATTATGCATCACTAAGAAACATTAATTAGTTGATAAAACATCTCTCATATAGTGTCATTCTTACTAGATTTAATAGGTAATCTTGTAAAAAAATCAATACTTACATCATCTGATGTCCACTCAATAAAGAGATAATTGTGTAAAATCCTAGATTGCCTATGATGCTTGACTTTCACCTATTTAAAATTGAATACTATTTCAATATGGCTCACTAAATCCTTCTTCATTACTACATAAATGTACTATCTAAGGAGGCCATGAAACATTATTATCATTCTAGGATGTACCACCAATAATGATTCATGAAATTCTCTTAGAAATACCAAATTAAAATCCACATGAACCCATAATTATCTCTAGAAAAAATATATTTGAAACTCCAATAGATGACCTTGTTTGTGTCTCTCCACTATATAAGATACCTCTTAAAACTATAGACTCCCGATCATATATCTTATCAATCATGATCTGAACAAAAAAGGCATTATAGTAGATGTGACACTCAGGGATGTTTGTTCATGAGACACCCTAACATCTAGATGAATTTCTCAAAAAGTTTAATAATACCTAATTAATTTTAGGACTCGAACACACCCTTTATCGATGGTTTCTTGGTTAATTTGTTGGAAATGATATTCCCCTTGTCTTGTTTATAATCCAACTCGATGTTAATAGACTGTAGTTATATAACTCACTTCCTTCAATGAAGAATTAGGTCTGACTGGGTAAAGATGTACCTAGGGATCTTGTTTTTTGTATATTCCAAAAACCTATCCTTCAAGATAAAATGACTTTGAAATCATAGGAGTTGTACCAATACTTCTAACTCTAAACCACTATTAGTTTAACCCATATCATGTGGTAAATAATTTCAAGTTCCACAAGTAACTTCTCGATCCCCCTACATCATGTTTTCTCTGAGTCCAAATTCATATGAATCATTGTTTAGTGTGTATTATTTAAACCTCATTGGTTATGTGAGGATATTTTTTGAGGTTAGACTTACGTTAAGCTCTATAAAATCTCTCTCACATGAATTTTACCAACATACTAGAACTAATATCTTGGATATCCCTACTGTAAATGTTACCAAATCGGAGAATTATTCGCTAATGAACTAATGATAATCTACTAAAAATTGAATGCATTTATTATTGAAGACATTTTGGGGATTCCCCCAAAATAAAATGGATACAAACTTCTCCTAGTCCATTAACACTCCTACCTTTTAGATGAAATAGCCCTATAAGTTCACATTAGCAAACCAAAAACAAAATTTTTAATGATTGGTATAATGTTAATTATACATCATTTTACTGAATATGAATTCATGTTGTTAGTAAATATCATCTAATAACATGGATTACACTACTATATCATTGTCAAAAATCACCAAAAACAGGTTTACAGAAGGATAAAGTATTCTATTAATTATGGGTTGTGAATATCATCGGTACATTAGTAAAACCAAACAAAATCAATATGAACTCATAAAATACATTCCTTCTACATAATGAAGATGGAGGTATCTATAATGTGATCACCCTCAGCTTATGATATTATGATCTGAAATGATACTGGGGGTGATCGTATAACCTCTCAAATGATTGAAGAGGTTATCGATCAAAAGAAAGGGAGACTGGTTCTTGACCATATTCTAGTTCAACCTTTAATAATCCAAAAAAATTTAAAAGTCTCATCATCACTTATAGAAAATAGATCGTAGGAATCCCAATGATTTGTACTTATCTGTATTAAATAATTATCTTCCCAGACATCTAATTCAACATTCATCTCTTGAATAAATTCTAGTTTAATTCTATATAGTAGGACTGAAACTGGATCTGATCCTCAAAAAAACATGATCATAAACTCAATAACTCACAATAGAATTACCCCATAGAACTCTTCATGACATACATCCAAATATTTCTCTTCGACTAGGGGAAAATAATCATGCACCGTTCTACTATTATCTATATAACAGTTGGCTATTTGAGATGCGAGACAATAAAATTTTCACTAAATAGGTCCTAAATGACCAGTCATAGTACCCCATTCTCCATAGTGAGAAAAGATTCAACCTTATGTAGAATGATTCTGAAGTCCCCTTCAGTAACTGTAATGATGATATTTGTAAACAACTATCGAGTATATACTAAAACTAAAATCACTCCTTTCATTCCAAGAATAAACATTTCTCAAAAGAAAATTATCCAGAAATCATTATAGAACACATCTTTCAATGTTATATATTCCAGATCTAAACATTAAATAGTGTATCAATCCCATGAAACTATCCAATATTTCTACATCCAATATGAAACCCTTTTAAAAAGTGTATATTAAATGGAATGAAAGACACAAATATTTTAAAAAAATAACATTTTTTTGATGATGGATTTTCCATACCCCTAATGGTAAATGTTCCTACAGCCACAATAAAATGACTAGTAGGAATAACATGTATATGACATGTCTGTATACCCTAGGATGTATTCTAACACTATTGATCTATTCCATTGGAATGGTAATAGAATTCCAATAGAAGGAATCCATGTCCCACTCCTTGGCCAGAATTTCCTCTAGAACTCCAAATACCTATCTTTAGACAAGTATATGGATTATTACAAGACTATGTTGCCTATCTTGATCCCATAAAAATTATTTTCTATGGAATTATTTAAAAAAACTTAATAATGGCCCATAAATATGAAATAATAACTCTCTAAATAGAGGTACAGAAATAATGTTACTTGTGCATCATATTGACACATTGATATCGCTACAATAAAACACAATCCTAAGATAGAAAAAAAATCCATAAGTTCCCTAGAAACTATTTTCAAGGAAAACAATTTTGTACTGATTTTTTATATAATATATGTTCCTCGGCCACCCTACTTAAACAGTTAGGCAACTACATGGGGCCACTCTCAAATAATGTTCTGTAAATATTTCATGATTCATCACATACATTAAAATAACAATATGGAACATGTTCAACTATGAACTGATCTCAGTGCAATGGTAATCTTAAAAATTTATCTCCCAATATATATCATCCACCTTAGAAGATCGTTCAATGCATTTTATTCCAATTAATCGTTTAGCATATTCCATCACAGGAATGCCATCAAAGGATAGGTTTTAAAAAATCATTTCCATTCCTCAATATCAATTGATAGAAATCTATTCATAAATTAATATTTATTTCATTCAAATAGTTATAATACTACTATCCATATTTCTCCAGAATGTACCAACAATAATTGGTAGGTCCCTATAATATATAGGAACAATTCTTCACTCTCTTATTTTTGGGTTTCTAAAGATGCTTCAATATCATCCTGACTAACTCTATACAAAAGTCAGCTTCGTAGGGGAACCTATCCCTAGTGAATATAGGTGGATTTGTTATACGGTAGTCTCTCATAATCTTGAATATTGAAGAAATTATTTTAACAAACTATATTTACATGGAACACTCGGCCCCCATGAATCTTCCACAAATATGAAAATCCATCTGATCCATAGGATCATCAAGAAAACTATAGTTTAGAATCAATAAAATCTTGATAAATTCCAATCTTTTTAATCTCAACATAAAGATGACAAAGAGTACATTCATATTCAATACAATTATACTCTTTTTAAAAATAGAAACAATAACATGGTTAACATTTACATGTGATAACAGTAGAGAACCACTACTCTGTCTCTCTCTAATTAAGTCAGAAATGTGTTTTAGCATTAAATAATAGTGCAATTAATTCATTTCGTATATATAATTGGTATCTTATATAATTATTTAAAAATAAGAATTGATATAACATATTATAAATATGTCATGACCAGTTAAAATCTATTTCCATATATATCTAAATATCCTTATAATGTTGGATGCATTCTCATCTCAAGCCCTCAACAGCCATGAGTAAAAATTTCTAGAACCAATATCATCAACATATAATTTTTTATCCCCACATGTGAATTAACTAGGTTAAATAACTTGAACTATAATAAGAGAAAAATATAAACAACAAGACCATCCCAATAAACTAATATTTTACCCCCACATAAGTGTCATCAATGGAAAAGAAAAATATCATAACCAAGTCCATAAACAATTAAATCTCTATTTAAAAAATCCCAAATACTAATGATTACAAAATGTAAAACATCACTATGATAACACCTCTTAATTTCCCCTCATTTATCAAACATTCCTCCAAATTTATTTATTATTTTATTAAAAATCCACTTTATGGAAAAGTAGGAACCATTCTAAGACATTCACTACAGTGCACCAACATACACGACCATCCAAAAACAATGTTTCAAAATTCAGAAAATTCAAACAAAACCAACATCACCGCGGCTCAAAATGTCTCCATGAACCCTGATTTATATATCAAATAGCACATAATCAATGCCTTGAGACACGAACCATCAATCCCACATCATACAAACACCGTATCCATGTACCCTAATTCAAATTTCAAACATCAAATGATCAATTCCTCGAGCCACGAACCATCCAGCCCATGTCATACAAAAACCATCAATCGCGTCTTTACCAACCACCATGAAAAACGATGCAGGATGTGAACTTGTAATCGAAAAACAATTAGTCACAACCGAAATCCTCCCGAAGCCACTCATACAGACTCAGTTCACAAATAACCATAATGACCACCACTCAACTCCACCTCGGAGTGAAAGGTGAGAACATGGATCCAAAGTAGTGAAAAATTTGGGCCTTTCCAGGAACAATATCAAGAACATCCTGAAAACATAAACTGCACAAAAGAGGTTACCACACCACCATTGTTGACCACCAACAGAGATCATGAATAAGAACTACTCCAGCTACAAACCCTAACACGCCAAACGCATCTGATCACTATAGGCCAAATGATGCTGACTGTTAGTGAGGGTGTGATAAGTAGTGTGGGGGTAATATACCCCCAAAAACTCAAATGACCCAGGATTGATGTACATTTACTATACATAAAATTTTCAAAATATATATAACATTATAAAAACACAAACATAAAGACCATATTAGTTAATTTCCATTGAAAACCTGCAAGAATTTCATCTAATTAGGCGAAGGGTCTTCCAAATCTCCCATAAGATCGTCCCTTTTATTTTTCCTACCTAAAACCTTTCATTATAACTTGATGAAAATAAAAAAAAATTGGTGATCACAAATTCTCAGTAAAGGTATAAAAAACGGAAATATGCAGACATATCATAAGAATAAGGGTACGGTAATATGATAATTCAAATAAATGATAATTCCCTTCATCTAAACAATCATGGAATATATTTTAGCTATTTATAAGACTTGAATCATAATGTAATCAAAAAATATATTCCTTGGGATCATAAAATTAACATAAGACATGAAATTTTGTTGTACACTTGAAATTGTATCCTTGTGAACCTGAATAATATTAACATATCAACTCATTTAAATAAGGATATTAAATCAAAACCTTGTATAAACAAATGGACATAGAAACTTGGTCATCTCATAAAATAGTGGAAATGAAAACTAGGTCCACACATATCGGAATGATCATGAAATAAGTCTCATGAATAACATATATAAATAATTATTTTTCCATATTTTCCCAATGCATTATAGGGACATATAATTCACACCATTCACGTATTAAAAACCATAAATGTGTGTAACACATGAACATAAAAAAATTTACCATACTGGAACCCATGAAAATAAATAGATTCAATAATAATATAGCCCATATAAATAAATTTCCTAAATAAAATTATACTATAAATACAATTTGATTTTCATAAAATTAGAATGATATAATTAAATGATATCCAAAGTAAAAAAAATCAAAAAATGTTATATTGGATGGAAAATAATCATAATATATCAGAAGAATGTTTTTCCTGAAGAAAATATACTTTATTCTATGAAAAGTTATTTTTGAAACCGAAAATTAATTTAGAACCCTTTTCATTGAAAATAAACATTTCAGAATGAAAATAAATCTTGAAAAATGTTACTAATTGTTTTTCCATTAAAATGAGATTAAGATATCATTCATAGGTATTTACTTGTAAAAATAATCTTTAAACATTTAAATGATTCTCACACCACACTGAATAATGTGAATCATAATATCAATGAAATAATAACCTTACAAGAATATTAAATATGATGAAAAGAAGTATATTTTTGACAATACATTTGATTTTTTAGTTTATTACCCTTTTAAAAATAAGGTGCATATCAAAACATCTGTCTCAAAGAAGAAATATTGAGACAAAACTAAATTAATAATATTTTCAACTTTTGTTACGTAAAATACCATAAAATAGGGATCATAAAATTTATTTTAAAACACCCATAACAGAATTTATAAAAATAATAGAATATATTCCGGGGAATTATATAAACCATGTGGAAGAAACAAATTTTGTATCAATCTTTTTTCCCGAAAAAATCCCATACCATAGGTTTGGGATCTTTTTTATATGTATGAATATCTTTTATATGGGTTTAAATAATTTTATTAACATATTAATGAATAATATTTATTTTTTGAAATAGTATGTGATCATATTATTAGCTGTTTGTTAATTACTTTTTTACAAATCTTTCTAGTTTTAACAAATTCATTTTCTTATGAATTTTGTATCATATAAGTTTCGTTTCATGAACATAGTATATTGATATTTCTTTTTCATAATTAAATTATGGTATTAAATATAATATTTATTCATTATATACATTGATACAAACCTAATTGAATGGTGAATATGAAAATAAATCACATTGCATCATGGTGACTGTAGTCCGTATGTACACACATGTGACAATATCATTCTAATAATTAAAAAATGGTATGGAATTGGTTTATATATATTTTGTTCTACAATAAAAATCATGTTATAATACTCATATATCGTTATAATTTCATTCATTATACCCATCCGAGTAATGTTGTGGTGAAAAACAAATCACCCCATAGTGTGGAGACAATAAGTTGAATGTGTGCACACATAGCGATTTTATTACTCAACACAAAGATAATATATGGAATATAGTCTATCGAATGTCATAATATAATCTAGGAATATGTATAATAATCTATTTATTACATTTGAATAGAAAAAAATTAGGATGATGAAGTAGAAGAACAAAATGTTATAATGAATCAGTATAGGAGATTATGTCTTCTACGAAGAGCTCCCTTTAAGTATCATTTTAATAGAACAATGATTGGTATTTTGAGATGACTAGAACCTCTATAATTTCTCCTTAAATGTTTTAAGGGATATGGGTAGGTTATGGCCATGATATAAAGCTCAATGTGAATTAATGAAGTGAAAGAGGATGTGCCCTTTAATAACTATGGTGAGGGCCACTTTTGGAATCTCCAAAACTATTAATTTATAATAAGATAAAACCAAAAAAAACATTCCAATATACACTAGTATCTAATATATGATTTTATTATCTTGTAATATCATCCGAAAATAAATTTTAGTCAGGTATTTCTATCCATTTAAAACATATCATTTTAATTATCAATTTTTTATTCTATTTAATTTTTAACTAAAGTATCAAATATTTAAATATAAAAATGGTGTAATGTTTACTTATTTATAGTTAGTTATAAAATATACTAATAATTGAAAACATTTTAAAACATATAATAATAATTATATATTTTAAAAAAGGTTTTATGATTTTATTATAATTTAATAATACATTATTTTGAGAAACAATCAATAGTGTCGATTTTGATAATATTCATTTTATTGATTTTTAAAATTCTCAATAGAAGATATTAATCCTCAAAAAAAATAGTTAAGTTTACACTTATTGGGAGAGTTTTATCCTGAGAATTAATTTTATATATTTATTATCTAATATTTTATTTATTCTAGTTTTTGTAAAAACATAATTTGATATTTACATTAATAAAATAATTACTACATTAGTTTATTGTAATTATTTAATATACTTATTTGTAAAATGAAAATTAAAATAAAATATTAATACGAATTTAAATCATTTATATTTCCAATAAATACTTATAGTCTAATGTATACTATTCAGATTCCAATATTGAAAATGTTAAATTTGATACAACATGAATGTGACAACATAAACTTCAAAATAATTACAATATTATAAGTGTCATAATCTATTCTATATGGAGAAAATATGTTAATAAATAAACCCTTGGATGGTTACAAAAGAGTTATAAATTAACAAAAGTATTTTAACTATTATTTTTCATTTATAGGTTATCATCATTATAAAAAAAATGCATTTTATTTGTTTTTTATCATTTAAATAATTTCTTCACCAGCATTATATAATCCTTTGATGTAATTATTTCATTACAAATAATTACAAAAAAAATTATGATATTTAAAAACATTTTAGAATTCATATATATGTGTATGGTTGTATTTATCTCTTGTATAAACTCATAATAAAAATGATATTGTTATTAAAATTGGAGTAAGACATATTTAACATTTCTTTAAATAAAATATATTAAATGTCCTAATCTATCCAACCATAGGATAATATTTCCACCCAATGATGATATATGTTTTAAAAGACTCATCCAATGATATTATGACATCTGTTTGGATAATAATATTATTTTTTACTTAATTAGCTGATTTACCATTATACGGTATTAATAATAATTTACTGAAGTTACTATTCATAATAACAAAAAATACAGGATTGATATTTACATAAATTGGACCCACTAATCCCAAATATGGATGTAATTTTAAAAAATGAAAACACAAGATTTTTTATAATTATTTTGAAATTAATCTTATTGTGGGAATGAGATAATGTGATTTAATTGTTAAAACATTTCAAAGGGATTAAATGTTATTACATCAAAATTAAATTTATAATAAATGCCACAAACATTAATTATATTAACTGATAAAAATATAATCTAATTATATTTAAAATAAATAAAATTATATAAATTAACTACATAAATTATTTTGATGAAAATATTATTTTCAATTATGATTTAGTATCTTAAAACAATTCCGAAAAAATTCAATAATAGCATAAAAATATCATCAATTCATCCAAATTAAATTTTATATCCCGCTTCCAATGAAGAATATTATTTTGTAAAATAGAATTTTAAAATTTTTATGAAACTAGATTTAAAAAGTGCAAACCATAAAAAGAAGGAAAAACAATATTTTTTGAAAAATAATTCTTCTATCCAAAAAAAAAATTGTTCTTATACCATGTATATGAAAACAAATAAGATGAATTTTAAATAGTTTTTTAAATATATTACAAATATATTTCATAAATGAAATCCAAAAAAATTGATTTTAATATTTTATAAAATAAATTATTTTGATTTTTTATTGATTATTCAGAAAAACATTTCTATTTTATATTAAAATGGGATTTTTTTAATTTTTAATTATTTTCACACCAGAGAAATATTTATTTATACATGTGTAAATAATATTTTAATAATTCCGTAAATATTTTTCATAAATTCCTCTATAATTGCTAGGATATAAGGTATCATAATTACAATTAGTATATTTCTAAAACTTATTCGTGCGTGAAATAAAATATATCAAATGAAATTGAAAATTTTTATATCACATTCCAAGCATAGGGTTGCATATACTGTAATCTATATCAATGTTTCATGTAGAAAAAAATATATTAGTGTAGAATACAACACAAGGAATCAAATATATTAAAAATAATATAACTCATATAAATATTGGTGTTGTATATTCTACCCCCATTAAAATGGATTTCACAATCTATATTCATTTGGGTTATAAAATGATAAATACATGAATGTTTCTTTTATAGAAACCAACAATATACAAAAAATCAATGGAACATACTCCTAAAAAGGATAGGGATAAACATAATTATTTCATAATGTAAGTCATCACTAGGTTTCAACATAGTGTAACATATGAGTAATGTGAAAACATGGATATGGAAGAATAATCCAACTATCATCTTGAGGTGGAGAGTGATAAGGAAAAATGATAAGTGAAAGTAAAAAAAATAAAATCCATAAACCAGTGAAGATTTTAGGGACAATTTGATCCATCATAATTGAATGTAAAAGGATATAAATTATTTGTGTCAAAATAATTTCCCAATAGTTTAAGAATGATATGCAATAGTTATTTATTAAAATATGTTTGGTACCATCCGGTTTATTAAAAAAAAGATAGATCCCATTAAATCTTTGTTAGGGAGAATCTATTACAATATTGAAGGCTAGAGGCATAAAAAGATGAATTTGAGGGGTTCTCCCCCATATGATTCTACTAGGACATAGACCAAATGAATCTAGTAGAACCCTTAGTGGACACTTCCTAACTGAATACACCTAAGACCGTAATGCCGCGTTGAACCTCCATTCATTGTTCTGACATTACATCAACCATGCCTTATGTATCATGTCACGCCATCGTAAGGCCATCACCCTTATGGACCGAACATCGATCAGTTTAAATTACCAC
Organism: Viscum album; assembly: GCA_963277665.1. NCBI lineage: Eukaryota > Viridiplantae > Streptophyta > Magnoliopsida > Santalales > Viscaceae > Viscum > Viscum album. Next base: position 955,184,630 of record OY728130.1, on the reverse strand, counting down.
AGAAACAACTCATTTGACACCTCCTGAGGTAACACTAATGCATCTCCCCAACCAAGCCCTAAAAAACCCTGCCGCTACCCACACCAGATCATCAAGACAAAGAAATATCCTCCACATACTGCATTATCCACTACCATCTTCAAATCTCCACCTCGTTGCACCGTCGAAGCAATATCGTGCATTACCGCATCGATATTTCTACCAGATCAACTCGCAACACACTGTCGTGCTGCCATTAGAAAAGATCTATACCTGATCTGGGGCCACCATGCAAAATACTGAAACTACTAGTGCCCTCGTGTCGATGAAAATTTAATTTAATATAAATGATCCTTCACCACCAATGTAGAAATCATAATATAAGATCCGAATAAATGATGTCGAGAAGAACTATCATAGGTCGACGCCGATATGAAAAAAATAGGAGTCACAGATGATGCATTATCCTCTTCAGAAGAAATAATTATTTATTATGTATAATCTCATACTTTCATTATTTCTTGATCAATTTCCACTTCACCTCTTATTCCTTAGAATGAAAATATTTTTTGTATTCATTATGCATTATCATATCATGATATCCATTAATAGAATTCCAAGTCACTGAATCTGTCTTTATCATAAAAAATTATTAGTAATAGTTATCAAATGTTAATAAGTCAAACTATAGTGATATAATAGGTTAATCTAAAAAACATCATATAAATTTTAAATTATACCTTTACATAATGGTTAACCATAAATTCCTTCAAAAAACACCAACTCCAATACATTATAAAAAGTTTTACCATCTCTACATAACATTAATCCACCATAAATCATAAGGTATCTCTTGTTGGTCAAATTTAAAACATGTGAACACCTTCATCATGTAGTATCTTAAGTCAAGGTAATATCCTGAATAAATATTTTTCCTTATAGAAAACATGAATGTTTCTTTGTTCAAATAATATTGGATATATTCCATATGTTCCAAAAAGTTTCATACTTAATCCCTAATAGAATAACCCTCTTGATAACAAGTCCATAATTAGTATCCAAGAAACTAATGTCATTAAATTTACTTATTCTTATCCAATATATCTTTATCCAAACATCATTATCTTAACATATGGGACATATTAGGGGTTATATTTCCCTTAATAATGTTTTCACCGAATGTATCACCTTACCCTTGGATCACATTTCCATATCATTATAACTATTAAATATATCCTTCCATTCCTTAATTAATGAATTATACTGAAAACACTTAAATATTTCATGATTTGTATAACATAATATTTTAATTCTGAAACATATACCCCTCAATCATTTATCATTATTCTTAAACCTTTACTTATGATCAATTATATTAGTATTTTATAAAATATAATTCATGTCATAGATTCCTCAACCATAATCTAATGGATACTTTTATGAATAATGGGAACAATATTATTAGAACATCCCACAACTTCCACATGTTATTTATAATATCTTTATCCACATCAATCTAACCAATACATATACCACTGTCATGACAATATTCAGGAAATTTCCACTTAGGAAATCAATTTTCATAATTTTCATAATTTATACCATCTTCTATATAGATTCATCTATTGAAAAATACCAGAATGTAAAGTTCCAGAAAGAGTTTTCAGATATGAAAATCACATCACCAAGAGACATTACTTATAACATTTCAATGAATGAAACCATCGGTTTAATCCTTGGATATTCATAATCATTACCAAAATTCTATGTTTGTAACCAATAAATATATTTATCCATTAGGGTATTCGTTGATATATCATATGAAATACCTATATGAATTTTACTACTCTTTCACATACTAGTTTCTAATGGTTCACTATACCGTTTCTCTTGTAGAATCCCTTAACAAATCTTGACACACATGCACATTAGATACATTTTTTAGATTAATTCAATAAATAAAAAACACACACAAAATTATCAAATTATTCTTGTGCATTTGGAAACAAGAAACAAATTATTCTATTTTGAAGAATGATATTCAGCATCTGCAATAATATATTTCTCATTAGTTATCCTACCTAATACAATTATTTATAACCTTTTGAAAAGATAAAATGTAAAGTGGTGATCTCGGATGCTCAGTAACGGTATAAATATGAAATACGTAGGCATATCATGAGAATAAGGGTATTTGAATGTGGTCATTAAAATAAAAGTCCATACCTTGCATATCAAAAATCATCTATTAATGTTTGGAAGTTCATAAGAAATTAATCATATGGGAATCAAAATAAATTACCCATGAGATCATAACATTAAAATATGAAATGAAATTGTGGAATACACGTAAATTTGTTCTGTTTTTAATATGTATAATTGAAATAGGCTCAATCATTAAATCAAGGAAATGAAATCAGGTCGTTCCATAAACATATAGACCTGGAACGTAGGTCCACTAATACAATTCTAAACATGAAAACCAGGTACATGTATAGAATTGTGAACATGAAATCAATTTAACTCATAAAAATATACCTCATGAGTTATTCGTATTTGCCCAATGAATTGAAGGCAGATTTAGATCCCACCACTAACATAATTAAATCCATACATATGTATGATGTATGATCGTAAAGGCATTCATAATATCATAACGCGTGGAATGAAAAGGCTTCAATCATAAAATACCCCCAATAAAGGAAATGAATTTAAATTATATAATTCAAGTACAAACGTAATTAAATTTTATAATCAATGGTAATGATAAAATTAAATCATTTTCTTAATAAAACATCAAATAATATTATCTTGGATGGAAAATATTCGTTATAGATCACATGAAAATAATTTTTAGGAAAATATCCATTATTTGATTTTTTATTAACATAAAAAATTATGAAATACCATTTCATTAAATATAAAAATGGATAATTGTCTATAATGAGTAAAAACTATTGAAATTGTTTTTCCTTGAAAATGGGATTAGGATATCGTTTAGAAAAGTGGTTTAGTAAAATAATATTTAAAAATTTCAATTTTTCCTATACAACATTCATACATTTTAATCATAATCCCTGTGAAATAAAAACATTAAAAGAAAAATAAATTAAAGTGAAATGATGTATATACCTGATATAACATTTCAACTGACAGTTTATGCACCTGTTAAAAAACATTGGTGCAAAACAAAAAATTTGTCTTAAATATGGAAAATATAGAAAAAACAACATTAATCATTTAGTATCTTTTCATCTATGACATGCAACAAAATATATATTTTAAATCTGATTTCAAAATAACTATAAGCTAATTTTTAAAAAAAATATCATGCAATCATGGGTATTATGTACACCACGTAGAGAAAACAAGTTGTGTATAAAGCATGTTTCCCACAAAAACAAAAATAAGACATAAATCCCATTACTTATGTCTGGGATACAATATTTGTTTTATAACCTATTGTATAACGGTTTAAATAATGTTATTAACATATTCAAGAATAATAATTATTATTATGATATCATATGTTATTATATTATTACCTGTTTTTTAATAACATTATTTATCATCCTTCATGTGTTATGTGTTTCATGTTATTATGCATGTTTTTTCATTTATGTTTCAGTTTATGAACATAGAATATAATTATTTCAAATAAATAATTATATTAGTGAATTAATTATCATATTTATAAAATCTATAAAATGATATAATCATAATTTATTGGTTAATATGTAATATTAATCACATCACTTCATGGTGGTAGGTCATAAGTATGCACGATCGATGATATCATTTACATAATTATGAAATTGTATGGAATTGGGTGGTATATATATTGTTCTAGAATCCGTATAATGTTATAATAATCATATATTGTTATAATTTACATAATTATACCCATCCAAGTATAGTAGTGGTAAAAAAATATATTACATCATGCAATGGAGAGGGTATTTTGTATGTACACATGTGTTGTTATTTAATTTTTAATAGGATGGATTAAAGGTGTAAAATAGTTGTTCCATAACCATAAAAACATATAATAATATATATTATACTGAATTTAATACTTTATAATGGAATGAAATCAATAATAAGTGTATAATAAGGAATAATTTTGAATGAATTGGTAGTTGAGATTACACCTTCCACGATGAGCTCCCTTCAGATATCCTCTTAATGCCACTAGAGTTGGGCTTCTGAGAAGACAAAAACCTAAATAATGTAACTAATGATTTTAATGAGGGAAATTTTCAGGATATGTCCAAGGTTTAAGGCTTAATGTTTTGTTAATAAGTGAGGGAGGATTTACCCTTTTAATATTTTGGTGTGGGGAACTATCTAAATCTACAAAAATAGTATTTTTAATAAAATAAAAATATATATAAAAACCACAAAACTATACTTTTTAGAACATGTTATTATATAATATTTTTATCTAATTAAACAATAAATTTTATTCATGATTTTCTATCAATTTAATTTTTATAGTTTTAATTAACACTTTGTTTTTCTATCTATGTTTTCACTACGGTAGCAAATATTTCAATATTGAAATATTGAAATATTTCTATCTATTATGTGAAGTAGAACATAAATTAATAAATTTGATCTTTTAAAACAATATAATAATTATTATAAATTTTTAAAAAAATTACTTTCTTTTTAAATAATTTAATAGAACATTATTCTCTTAAACAGTGAATAGTTTAAATTTTAACAATATTCAATTTAATGATATATAAAAATATCAACATAAGATGTTATCCCTGAAAAAAATACTATTATATCCTTATTTTGTCATGGTCATCCAATATATTCATTGTATATATTAATTTTTCCAAATAATATTTATTTTAATATTGTTATTAGTATTAATTCTATACTTCCACTAATAAAATAATTACTACATCAATTTTTTGTAATTATTTAATATACATATTTGTTGAATAAAAATATAAAATAAAATTCTATACCAAAGATAAATATTATATATTTTATACTAACATGTGTTGTTGAATATAACTTCTAGAAAAGCCTATATTATAATATTTATATGTAATAAATCATGAATGTGACATCATTAACATTACATTTGTTAAAATATTATATGTGTTATAATATTATACATATGGATATAAATGATCAATAAATAAAAACATGGATTAGTATAGTCACGATATAATTAAAAATTATTATTTGATCTACTGTTTTCTTATTGGTTATTATCATTTTAATAAAAATAATTTTATTTATTTTTCCTCATTTAAATGATTTCTTCATTATCAATTTATAAGCATTTAATGAAATTATATATATTTATAAAATAAAAAAATTAAATGATAAGAAAAAAATTAGGTTAAAATGTGGATTTATAGTCATTATTATCTTCTATATAACATCATATTTTAAAAAATATATTTATTAATATTTTAGTAAGATATATTTAGCTTTTCTTTATATTAAAAAATAATAATTGTCCAAATCTCATCCATGTGGCTTCCAATGGATAAAATTTCTTCCCAAGTATTATATTGGTACGAAAACAATAATCCTATGTTATTAGGATAATTTTTGGGTAATAATATTATTTTTACCCTAAAATACCTAATTTACCTTATAAACTTATTAATGAAAAATTGAAAAACATGACATTTATAATTACGAAAAAAAATATTTACATAATTTAGACTCATATATTTTAAATAGGGAATCCATTTTTCAAAATTAAAAACATATATGTTGTTGTTATCAATTTAAAATTAATCCCATTGTCGGATTGGGATAAGATGAATAAAAGTTAAAACATTGCAAAAGACTGAAATATTAATACATCAATATTCAATATAAAAATAATAAAACCAAGATGCGTTTTAAATGATAAAAATGTAATAAATTTATATATTTAATCCATTAAATATTATATCTTTATCATATAAATTATTTCGATGAAAAATATTGTTTCCAATTATGATTTACACTATTTTTATTATTCATCAAAACATGAAACTTATAAAAAAATATCAAACAATCATCAAAAGTATAGTTTTAAATCCATCATCAAAAGAAGAATATTATTTTGTCTACAATAATATAAAAATGTTTTAAGAAATATATTTTAAATGGGTGCTCCATCAAAACCGACATGACTGCATTTATTGAAAAAATACCTATTTTATTAGATGAATTGTATTTTTTATTATATCATTTCTATAAAACATATAATATGACTTCTAAACACAATATTTAACATTTTCAATATATAATTTATTAATAAATTCAATGAATAATGATTTCAATATTTAAAAAACATGTTTATTTTTAATTTAAAAAGTTTTTTTTTGAAAAAAAACATTTCCATTTATATACAAAGCTTCATATTTTAGTATATAAAAATTTTATTACTAGATATATATATATATATATATATCTTTGTGTGTGTGTAAATATTATTTTTAATATTTAGTTAAAATCTCTTTTATGTTAACTGAAATATATCAAAAGAAAACTAAATTCTGTGTAGCAGAAGCCATGAATAGTGTTTCTTATACCAAAAACTATATCAGGGTTGCATATAACACAATATTTTCATTGTGTAGTAAAAAAAATATGTAATCAAATAAATAAAACAAATCATTTTCATAAAAATCACGGGGTGTTACAAGATTGGATATTAATTGTAGTGGAAATAAACAATAAAAATAGCATAATCAGAGAATAATAAAATCATAAAAAATATCTCATACCAATGGAAATAAATGGACAAAAAAATAAACCATTGGTATTATATCGTGCAATGATATGAATAAATGTAACTATATGTCAATTTTGAAGTAATACAATAAAATATTAGAAGACTCAAACAAACTCATAGTCTTTTGTCCCAAACCCCATGTTAGTCACATCTCAAAACATTGTCCCATCCATCAAGTAAAAACATAAATAGTAATGTCCATTTCCCTTATCATATCCTGCATTCATGCAACCTTCTCAGGTACCAAATTGCAACGCATGTATGGTGCGAGTATATATGAGTAGGTTAAAACCAACGTGTCCAAACATAGTGTTTAAGAAAATTAGTGTATTTAATAAACAATGCTCAGTTGTATTAATTAATTAATTATATAATATAGAACAACATGAACATATTTCAGAAAAAATAATAAAAATATTTTAGCATATCCCTCGACCATGCCAGCCCTGACCATATAACCATGGTAAATCACAAAATAATAAGTTTCCATGACGGAATGTTACTTTGCATGTATCACAACCATGGTAACCATAACCATATTTACATGTTAAAAATCACTGAAATCTTATATAATCCTACTATATAATATATTCAATAAAACATTAAGGTTGATCTCGATATATAATAATTTTAGTAATCATCAGGAACATTTCACATATATAATCATTTCTGTATGTACATGGAAAAGCCCTATTTAAAATAATTTATGTACATATATGTTTCATTCAATGCTTATAATAATTTTAGTTTGTATTAGGGGAAAGATCAGTATATAATCATTTCCACATGATTTATTATTTATGGAAAAATATATTAGTATATCATCATCAAGCTATATTAATGCACAATATCAGCAATATAGTATATAAATCACAACACAATTTACAGAAATAGGGATATAAAAAATCAAAAAAGATTAATGCACCATATTAACAATATAGAGTATAAATCATAACAATTTTTATAGAAATAAGGATATCACAATATCACATCATAATGCTAAGTGGCTAATTTTATAAATTACCTTTTATCTTTAAATTTAAAATATTATTCATCTATTTTTCATAAACCAATAATTTCCTAGTCACATCAATACATAGGCCATGAGAATATGAATGTATAATAAGTAGTAACCCAATGCTAATTCCATGCTAAACACGCATTAATAATTATTTCAATTCATTAAAAATACAGAGTTATCTCACCGTAATTGTATATATAAACTAGTTTATTGACCAATGTGATCTAAGGGGATTACATAGAATAATAAAAATCATAATTTAATTAATTTATTCACATTATATGTTGCAAGAACAATATTATTTTTCATACATGGTATTATAAAATATATGGCTTATAATTTAGAACCCCTTCCTTTAACAGACAATCAAACAATGCACCCATAATGAATCACTAACAATATTGAAAGTGGAGATGATTACAAGAAGGATCTTCTTTCTTATCCAATTAAGATTAAAACCAATACGAAACAACGTCCATAGATTACACCACAAAATCCATTGAAAAAATGAGTGAGAATAAAAAACCTTAATATAATTAATTTTCTTGGATTTATATTATTAAATGGGATGTATGTAAGGTAGGATGGTGCCCAAAATCACATAGAATACTCCCTATGATTGATAAGAGGATGAATATAGTTGATAAAATTAAAAACCCTCCATAAAACACCATTAAATATATTTTCATGAATGTACATGGTGTTTATTTTCTCCACACATTGTGTATTTATTTTTAGAGGGATACACAAAAAACATGGCATCACAACATAATTTTTTTAGGAACAGTCATCAAATGATGTGATATTCATAGATTGTGTGTTTTAGATTCAAGGAAGGTATTGTTATCATGACATGTATATAGTGGATATATGTTAATATGAAATAATTTTTCAATGGTGTGTATGTAATGTCCCAGTTCTGGGTGTCACCCAAAGATTCCTTGAACTTGGTTAGTCACATAACCTCAAGAAAATTTCCCCAAATTCCAGAGGCTGCTGACTAGCAGCGAGGGTCGTGGTGGGATAATTGGGAAACAAAGCCTTCATTGGAAGAGTATAGAAAATGGAAAGAAAATATTAAACAATATCGGAACCAGTAATACCATAAAACAAATGTAAACAATGAATGAATGATAGTTATAAATCAACTAGAGCATTGATATAAAAGATGCATGTCACATATGTTTGTGAAAGTATCCAAACAAGTAAAAATACTTGAAATACAATATGGAAACCAAGAACATTAAAAAAATTTACACTACAATAGCATCGCAATATTTATCTTTGTCAAATTCTCTCGATCTCCAACAACAATCTTGTACAACATTAAGGAGGGAGCTTTCCCATATCTATACATGGGAGCATATAATCTATTTAGGTCCAAGAGATTGACCCAAATAGTATCTAAGATGTTTCCAATTATGAAACCACCAAAATATATGTGTCTAATGATCAATGGATACATATATATAGCAGGAAATATATAGAAACAGACAAATAAACTAGGGAATACTCAATACAAAAAAATCCTAGAGTTTTCAAAACATTCATTTAAATTTAATATTCAATCCGTTGTATTGTTTAAACTTTGGGATCTAGCCTAATATCTGTATGTCCTATGCAATTTTGTCAAACATATATCTTAGAAGTCCATCTTAAAATAAGAAATAATGAGTCCAAGCATATTTCTTTCCAGGAAGACTCTTGAAAATCATTAAATTATTCAAAATTGTCCCTTTTGGGAATGATATCATAATTGAATCCCCCGGTTCTAACATAAAAAAATTCATCTAAATTATGACCCTTTGGGTAGATCTCATGGTCAAACCCCTCTAATCTTCCATTGTATTAAATATTTACAAATGACCACCTGGGTAGCTCACACGATCAATGCCCCTTGGTCAACATAACATCAATTAAATATAAAAACAACCTAAAAGCTCTCGAATTCAATACCCCTATGTCATCATAATAGTAATCCATACTTAAATTACCCTACCCCAAGAATCATTCACAATCAAATTCAAATTGTTATAACATTACAATATTCCATTCTTAAATGAATTTACCTCAGGAAGCTCTCACAGTCAAATTTCCCTTGGTCAAACCTAATAATGCATACCTCAGGCATGTCACATACTCTTCAATTCCATAATAATAAGGGAAGACATGGAAAATAATTAAAACCTAACTAGAATCCTAGAAAAAGAAACCATAAACAATCTAACAAGGGAAAATCACCTTCAGGGTCCAACAAACATGATATCAAACATTATGCATTGGAAATAACCATTAATTAATAAAAAAACAATATAAGGTATTAAACAAGGTTAAATTAATATCATGTAACACCCCGAACGTGGGTATGCTGTAGTTTTAGAACAAATAATCCAATGATAATCAATGTAAGGCACAAACCCTTAACCGTGATGTTGTAATATCAATACCCTTGAATGTATTCCCTTATATCGGCCAGGAACGGTGTAGATATACATAATAGGTTAAAAATAAACAACAATGAAAAACCAAATAGAGAGTATGAATTAAAAATAAGGACTATAGAAGAATTTAGAACTCACTAGTGGGATTCCAATGCATCTGACGACATCTCAATCAGAGGTCAGAATGAGAATCAGGAGGGGTATAGATTTTGTCAGCCCCTCCATCACTCTCTTGTATGAACAAAGGGAAAAAGCTGAAATTTATGATGATGATACGTGACACCCCTTCATTTTATCAAATAAAAAGAACACTAAAAATTTTGTTCATGAAAGGTATATGTCATTTAATAGCCTTAACCATCCCCAACCATAAATGATCTTTTATGTCACCTACACAACCATGTACCTGACCATTACATGACTAATATGTAGCCGTATGAACTAACTACATACATTGTGTGTGATCATGAGTACACGATATGTATATAGAAAATTATAATTTATTCCTTTTTCCAAACAAATAATCTGAAATTAAGATCCATACCTGAAATAAAGACCCGGATTTTTATAGACATCCCACTTAATGAAATTTGTCCCCAATTTTTCCTTCCAAGGGTAGTGAAGAAGAAACATTAGACAACTCTAGACATTGTGATTATACATAAGCTTCCCTCTCCCAACTCTCATCTTATACTCTCATGTCCTCCCTAGAACCCATACCAAAGTAATAGACTTTCCATGAAGAACCTTCGTGTTACGAACCACAATCTGAGAAGTGTTCTCCTCGATGAATAAATCCAACACCAACTCATCCTCCATGGGTTAAAAACATTATATGGTCAGGAAAAGTAATTCCATAGATGAAAAATATGAAATACATAATTCAAATCCTAGTACCTATGAGTTATTAAAAATTGATAAGAAACTGAACCGACTCTCTCTAAAACGTCAAATTGTTCAACAAATCTTCATGAAATATTCCCATATCCCATAATCCTCTAGTTTCCCAACCTTGGCATGACACAAATGAAAAACAGATCTCAGACCTCTAAATCCAGAGTTCATCTCTGTCTATCAGCATAAGATTTATGTTGAGACTATGTAGTATCCATCCTTTTCTAAATCAACTCCACCAGATTACTGGTCTCCATGGAATGATGAAGCCCCAATATAGGTTCCATTCCTACTTCAAGACAACATAGGGGTGCTCGGCATGTCCTACCATACAAATCCTCATAAGGTTCCATCTGAATATTTTCCTAAAAACTATTATTGTAAGAAAAATACACTATGGGTATGTTTCTCTCACAATAGTCACCAATGTATATGACGCATGCTCAAAGCATGTCCTCTAAACCCCAAATTTTGTGCTCGGACTTGCCGTATGTTTGGCGACGGTAAGTTGTACTCAGAAGTACCTGTGTACCCATAAACCTATGTAATCAATACTAAACACGTGAAGTAAACAATGCATCCCTTCCTGAAATGATAGACTAAGGATACCCAAAAAAACATACAATCACTTAGTTCTACAACCTTCCCAGGTCATTAACACTGATAGTTTCCTTAATCAGCTGGAAGTGTTCAAACTTCATGAGCCTAACAATAGCAACCCAATCTACATCATTCAATCCAGGAATACTAGGTAAACCTATCATAAAATACACTGCGAGATCATTCCAATTCCAATTTGGAATGTATAACTGATGTCAAATCTATGTGGGTCACTAATGATCATCCTTAACCTACTGAGAGGTAGAACATCTCATAAAAAACCCACTTATATCCTTCTTCATAGATGGCCACAAATATTGATGATATAGATCTCGATACATCTAAGTGACATCAAGATGATCTTCTCAAATTGAGGAATCGAAATCTCACATAAACTCCTCATGTACATCTACTGACACCCATACATGACCACGGAAACAGAAAACCTCATCCTTGTCTATATCCCACACAGGAGTAGGCTCATCGCCTTACACATTCTCGTGTAGGACTATGCCTTCATAATCAAATAGTTTCCTCATTAACACTCGATCTAGTAGAGTAGAGTTAACCTCTATATAATAAATAAATGTATTCCCTTATTTTACATGAACCTCCAAATACATCTTAGTGAATAAGGCCATAAGCTGCCACTCACTGGTATCCTCATGAACTTCCTATATCTAAGCCCTCCTACTCAATGCATTAGCCACTGCGTTTCCCTTCCCAAGTGTGTAAGAATGTTCAATGTCAAAATACTAAAGGTACTCAACCCACCTTAACTATCTCAAATTCAGGTCTCACTTAGTAATGATATACATGATACATTTTTTGTCTGGGTTTACCATAAATGTTTCTCCCATAATATAATGTCTCCAACAGCATAAATCATGCACAACTATAGATAACACGTGATCGTGCGTCGGGTAATTTCACACATGTGGCCTAAAATGCCAAGGCCCATACACAATGACACCTTCCCCCTTCATAATCACTACTCCCAGCCCGATACCTGATGCATCGTAGTAAATGGTGTAACTCCTGACATAATGTAGAAATATCAGTATCAGTACTGATGTAAATCACCCTTTCTACTCCAGAAAGGCTGAATCATAGTAATCTCTCCACATGTACTTTTCACTCATCTAAGTCAGACATGTATGTGGCACTTTAAAGCATGAAAAGTCCAATATAATGTGTCAATTATAACATTCCATCCCTAAAAACGATGTACCAAAAAGGTGTTCTTCATATTCTCCCAACAAAATAATGATCTCAAATTCTATGGGTTTACTAAAACTCCTGTCTCTGAGATTTCATTACCCAAGAAGTGAATCTAATCCCCCAAAAATTTTAATTTTGAGAGATTATCTTATAATTGATTCTCTCTCAGTGTATTCAATATGATCTCAAGATTAATGGAATGGTTGTGTTGAGTGTGGTAGTACACTAAGATATTTTCCCGCAAGACTACCATAATGAATATAAGTATGGATGGAACACTGAGTTCATCAATTTCAGGAAAACTACTAGGGAATTCCGGAGACCGAATGTCATAACAAAATACTCGTATAGACTATACATCCCTTTAAAGGCTATAAGAGGTATATTTGATAATCTAACATGAAACTGATGAAAATCATATCTCAAGTCAATTTTCAAGAACACGCAGGCTCCTCGACATTGATCATATATATCATTACTCCTCAGTATACGATATCGGTTCTTGACTGTCAACTGGTTTAGATTCTGATAATCCACACAATGTAGAGGGTACCATCCTACTTCTTCTCAAAAAAGAAAATAAAACCCCAAGGAGAAGTACTAGGTCGGATGAAACCATTTGCTTGTAAATCCTCTAACTTCTTTTTTAGCTCTTGTAACTCTTTTCTATCAATCATATATGAATACATGGAAATTTTTTCACCCCAAAAATAAGATCAATAGAAAAATATACCTCTATCTATGGAGGTAAACTAGAAATGATTTATATAATGTCATTCCTGAAATGATACACCACTTGAGAAAAATCCAACTGTGATATTCCTTGGTCATCCATGTATAAACTAGAAATCTGGTATCTAATTCCACCCATCCCATGATGCTTGGGTCCCGCTCTCCTTTCCAAGATATCCCATTCACCTTTATGTAGAAAATATTATCCCATTGGTGATGTGTAGCACACCCTGTAGAGATAGAAGTAAAAAAAGTCCTGAATTAAGACTTACCAGCCCATTCCGAGAATGACATCAATTCATGTCATAACTAAGATAAAGAGGTACCACAAGAAGTGACACACACCAACCATAATAGGGAACACCTTACATAGACATACATGAGCCTTCCTAATCCCCAACAGAGAGTCTTATGTCATATTGTCGTCTGAATAAATATTCAGATCCCAAGGCTATCCACAACAGAAATATATATAATTCTCTGGGAAGCCCCTATATCAAAAATAGTAGAAGATACAACTAAGGAAACTAGAATATTACCTCTAATCGTAGAGATTATGGGACTGTGCTCCTACTGGATTTGTTCCATCACAGAATTATGATTTGTATCGTGGACCTATGACCCAACTGGACTACCTCGAGCAGCTCAATCTTGTAGTCATTGAAAACCTTTTGTCTATCTAACATGGATACGACCTCCTCATCGGACTGAGTGGCCTACCTAACTTTAGTTCCTTGACTGATGGGAAACTTCTTGTCCTACTTCTAAATATGGAGTCATAACAGATCTCACCACACTTTCTGTAAGAGATATCATCTGGATAAAATGTTGTATATTTCCCATCATTCCACAATATTGGCACTAAATTGGGTCTATCATGCACTACAGTCTCGTGTGCCTAGTCCTTCCACACTGGTAGAACACCACTCAGATTCCTGTTGAAAATCATATGAGAGATCCATGTGGCACTTCCTGTTAACGGTCGAAGGAGTACAAACAGTGGTTGTAGAACCACTATGGCTCGAAATTCCTTACTCCCTCAGATTGCACTCCATAATAACTGCCAAATTGGATATTACTGTCACCATAGTCATCCTCAAAATGTTCACCTACAATCATATTTCATACCCGAGAACATCCTCAAACCACATTGCTAGTGATAACTTTTTACCTCCCAAAAAATGTGTAAAGTGCTGAAGCTCTATAAAACAAGAAGAGTAATCCATCATGGAAATAGCATCATAATCCAAATGAATCATATCCCAAGATTGATTGTTCCTCCACGTCTCAGGATAGAAGTATTCATATAATTTCCTATGAAACTCTTCCCAAGCCATATCCTTATGATGTCACACCAGTGAGGTAACGTCCCACCATCTCCTCACAGAATCACAGAGCATGTACGTCGCGATCATCACCCCCCTCTCCGGAAGAGTCTCTAAATCCCAAGAAGAGAGGTTTCAACCCACAATCATCAAAAGAACCTGAACTTCCTTTGTAACCTTCCATGGAATGGAAAACCCTAGTAATCCCCTTGGATATGTTTATATCTATCCACAATTAGATCCATAAAATTTATATTCATAGACTTTAGGTCAATTTCACCGAAAAATAATCCTAGTTTCCGATCAAGAACCATCCACCAAGGCTCATATAAATTGAAATAAAGATGAATTAAATATTACTCAAAAACACATAGATAACATTAATTAATAAATATGGGATCTTATAAATGTATTATTTTATAAAATATTTAAAATTTAGTAAAAAAATGAAAATTTGAAAATTTATTTATTTTTTAATAAACTAAAAAATATTTTTTAAAATGGTCAATCAGTATTTTGACCGACACACAAGGGATTCTATATTTCATTATATAATTGGATAATTTTTTTATATGTAGCATGATTCCACCCTATTTTTTATAAATCCTTTTTTGGGATGTTTTATAAGATAAATACTTTTTTCTATCACCTAGGGTTAAAATTATAATATATATCTCATGGATAATGAAATTCACAAGTCATACCATTCTAGGGATCTAACAGGTATAGTTTTCATTGAATCTAATTATGTGTTATTTCTTAGAAATTCCATGATTTTTTTAAAAATATTTGAATTTTTTTCAGGACCAGACACTCTGACCGCACCTAATTCCAGGGATCGGTGAATCCAGTATAGAATATTGATCTTTTTTAGTTCATTTATTTCAATGTGCAAGTGGGATTTTATAACCTATGAAATGGTGCTCGTTTAAAAAATTAGAGGGCATCGTTAAACTAAGAATGTTAAAATTCTCCTAGAAAGGAAATATCATCGATATGAGAATTTTTATCAAAAAAGATAATTTTTGGACTTCTCGGGGAAAAATAAAATAACAGAAAATGTTATTTTATTTGTTTTTTACAACCATTGGGTGGTGGAAAGGCAGTGCTACAGTGCTACTATAAATCAATGAATAGTCACATTGAATGAAGCCCATTACTGGCTCATAAACATGCAGAATAACAAAATATTAAATGAAGAGGTATAGATACAATGTTTCATAAATGAAACAATGTAATGACATGATGACGTAGTGTAATAGAAATACAGCAACATGTTTTATTTTAATGGGTTAAAGAGTTTCAAAAATCAGGATCCAAGGGTGGAATTTCCTCTAACAATCCTACAGTGGGAATTCTGTCCAATGAAAAACATAGAATACTAACAAATAGCCCGTGACATCGACGCACCATGAAGAATGGGAATTGAGAGCATCGAACACCAACTGCACTTCAACCCCTGTTGACGGATCTATTCAATGATTAACTACGACGTGATAAGGGTTTTTTTGTTTATATTTCCCAGTTATTTATTATAAAATGATGAACAGGGATCATCCCAGGAGAAGAATGAACCTTGGATCGCTCATTCTGCAAATAGGGTACTTAACATGGGATTTTTCATTGAGATTATTACTTTTTGTCAGATAGAACGTCAAACCATTATCCCATGATTCTAAACCGATATCGTAGAGCACACTGGATAACATGAACAATTCATGATCACCTCTTCCTTGTGTGTTATTCATTGATGCATCTTCAATATGGTGGAAATGAGGTTTCATGGAAATCTCAGGGAGGATGGAATCCCCAGAAAGATGTAGGCGTAAGAGGATCGAATAACAAACCACAAGAAGATAACCAAGTGGTCCATAGAAAAACCCATTGTGCACCACTGATAGTGGAAGTATCCATAGGCAGGTGGTGGTGCACCAAAAGAAATGTTGTGTCTGGATCAGGCCATGTCTGTGCGGCAGGAGCCGCCAACCTCTATGCCAGCGGCTAGTGGCAGGTAGACGCGTTCACCCAGCATCCTCGAAGGCATGACGGATGTGACACAATGTCGTGTCGCATGCCAAAAATAAATAATGGATGATATGTCCCCATGGATGACCAACGATCAGGGGGTACAGATGTGGTTTCCAACCTCATCCCAACCATGGAGTCGTCATCCCACCCCTGGTGGGTTGGGATGTGTGTGGGCCAGACATGCGGTCCAAAATGCCAATGACCAATGGGTCGGGCAAGATCTGGTTCGCATCGGGTCGCAATACCCAGGTTCGGATAGTGGACCCCTGGCTGGCATGGTAGACCACAGGCTGGGCCGGGTCCGACAGAATCTGACTGGCCTCTTTTTTAAAAAAAGCCAATAAAATACAAACCGTTCATCCAATTGATGGAATATTTTTTTCATTGGATCCCTTGTAGTGAGGAGGTTCATTCGTAATATTCTATGTGTGAATCAATGGGTGCTAAAATAAAAATAATAGAATGAGGATATGTACTGCCAAAATCACGCACCTTATGTGCAGAGAGACTATGGCTAACTGGGATATGAAGACTGCGGACAAGACACCCTGTGTGGATCAGCTACGTTGGCCAAGTGGAAAGAGGATTTGTGAAATCCTGAAGCCCCATTGTGGTGAGAGGGTATGATTGACCCATCATTCCAACAGTACTGGATGGGGAGGATTACAATATATGATGACCAAGATTGGAAGCATCTCTATGTGACCTAGCATGCCTACATTGGGGAGAGTCTATGTGTGACCTAGAATACACACAGTACTCATTAGTTATGAGTACCACAGTAGTCCAAGGATAATGGGAAGCTGAAACGTGTGACCTGAAAGGCTCATAGTGGGGAGTGTCTCATTATGACCAAGAATACACATGTTACACAAAAGGGAGGAGTACTCCAACACCACAAGGTGTTCAGGGATGTGACTGATAGTAATTCATTATTTACTCTAAATTATACCTAGTGGGAGTTGTTTTCCTTCATGATAATGCTTCATGTTTTTTTATGGATTTCATTTTCTAAAATCAATTTTGTGTTGGGATGCCTACTTAGTATTATGTTACACACCCCTACATGGGCTTCGCCCCACACATATTTTTTCTAGTGCAGATGACTGGTGACTTTGTGGAGGACATGGTGGAACATTACCAGGAAATGCCATGTGAGATCAGGAAGGTAGGACATGTTTCCACAGCATCCAACAATTACGCTATATTCCCTTTAGGTGGGGTTTTCACCAGACAACTGACCATTGATCTTTTATTTTTTCATGATTTCATTTTCTTTTTTTGGTTTTCTATTATATCCCACATACATTAATTTGTACCTTTAAACAAAACTATTTTTTAGTTGAATGCTTGTTCTATTTTCCAGTTTTTTGGGGTGTGGTTGTTTTTGTGTTTTTATAGGTACTCATAAAAATTCTGCACACATGTAGGTTCACACAGTTGGCTATAGTCGCTGACTCGTGGAAATCCAGAGTCGGGATTCAGGGAGTCACTGCATGAGCCCTGGGGGGAAAACATGAGATTTTAGAATCAATGGTGGTTGGTTCTACCTTAAATACTGAGAGTCTATTTTTATGGGTTTCAGAAATAATGTTAAATGTATTGAGTTTGACATTCAGGCTTTGGGAGACTAGTGTTGGTGCGGCTGTCAGTGTATCTATATACTAGAACCTTGAATTTTTTATTTCAACTCTATACATAAAAAATATAGTTGCATGTATCATATATGATTTTCATGTTTCCTCATCTTCTTATTAAATTTTAGTATGCTCGCCAGGTAATATTTATTGACTGTGGTCCATCTTTACCCATTTCCAAATGCATCCACATAAATGACCAGCCCATATTTTGATATGGGGTCATGAGGATAGACCTCCTATAGATGTGGCATTAAATTAAGGAATAGTGCATGAGATGGCCCTTCCAGGTGGTGCACCACAATTACCAACACCATTTGATTAGAAATTAGTACCGGAGTTACTGGTAGAGGATGAACATAGGATCCACTCATTGTAAAGGTTCCAGATATGGAGATATCCCATGTTCATGGGAGAGACAGTTCCTTAGGTCACTGAGGACTAGCTATTGTCAGTGATGTGGGTCTTCTGCTTTGGGAGGACACCACTCAATCAGAAGACAATCTAGGTTTCAATTCTTCTTCAGGGTTTGGTAGGGATATGGTGGAGACTGGTGATTTAGAGTCCAGATGAGGTGACCCTCTACTAGGATGAATTCGAGCATCTATTTTGGGACGATTTTAACCCTGCGACCATTTTATCAGTGTCCATACAAGATCTACGTCACTTACATTAGGGAAACTGTTTAGTGGATGAGTACTCTGAGAGGTTTAGTGAACTCTGCCACTATTATATGGACATGGTGTGGGACCCATTCATCAGGGTCCAGACCATTGAGAAGCGAATCCAACGAGAGATCAGGGCATATATGATTTCCTTCAGCAATCCCCACTCATGATGGAGTGAAAAAGAGATCTCTTATTGTAGATAGATTCCTCATTGGGCGGGCATCGATGGTGGGATACACAACTGGGCGACAAGGGGCTGAGTCATAATTAATGGGCAACCCACATATGATGTAAAGGTCAAACGAGGCGATATCATACTGATTGCAACCCCAGGTTATAGAATATGTTGTGTGAGGCCACCGAGGAAGTGGGTGTTAGTAGTGGAACATGGCATTCTACTCGTACAACGAGCAAGGACACATGGCTCATGACTTCCCAACCGCCACACATATGGCCAAAATATGTTTTAGAGACTACCAAAGAAAATGCGTAGGTTTGAGTGAGGAGGTCCGTGGGACAGTAGAGGAGACAAGGGAGAAATCTGAGCAATGAGAGATGAGTGATGGTTTGATGCACTACTACCACCACAACCACATGGTCGAACCCGACCATAGGGACCAAGTGGATAGGGGTGATGTCAGCTTCAGGCAATTGAGGCCTATGACCACATAACTCGAGAGAATTTTAGAGGTATGATCTGTGTGGTATCCTATTTAAATTCATTTATTATACACATAAGTTCCAGTCACTATATCCATTCCATGGACCTCGTTCGAGGTTTGATGATTCTTATGAATCCTTTGGCCCAATCCTTAATATTAGAGACTCTAATGAGAGGGGATTTGACAATGACACATAGGTTCTAGAAGTCTCATCATAATGGTAGTGGTTTTAGGGTACATAAAATTTAGTAAAGGGAATGAAAATACCCCCAAAAGTTGGGTGATGCAAAGATATAAAGTTGGATTAAAAATTTGTGAAGAAGTTAGAAGAAATAAAATTTTGCAAAGGAATCCAGCCCACCCATGTAAAGATTGTCAAGAAAGGTTTGAAAAAGGAATAAAACAAGTACCATCTTTATGCGGATAACCAATGGTGCGCTGGACCGAGATGTGTTGGCTAGCGAATGAAGATTTTCGCGGTAAATTTCCACCTGTGAACCGAAGCCTCCATATACTGTTTTTGCTGGAAAAAATTCAATGGAACTGTGCCCCATGTACCATCCTCGAGAATGATGTTGTTTGGAGATGAGGTGAATCCAACAACGTACCACACCGCTACGAAACCTGATTGACCAGGTCATTTGAGGATCAATATATCTTTCCATGGGCCTCTGTAGGTGGTGTCGTGAAAACCAAAAATATAGACTCCTCGGCACTCTTTAAAAGTACAACCAAGGGAACTGAAAAAATGTGGAAATGGAACAAAGAGTGGGATGTGAAGAGAGATTTTGTGGCACATGTGAAATTTGGATGTATAATGTGGAGGGTGCGGGAAACAATTCTCCAATACCGCAAGTAGTTTGAATATTCCATTCTGTAAACAATAAATAGTTCACGGAATCCATCCCCGCGAACTGTATTTAAAAAGAAGATCTCAGATTTCCTCCCCATAAAATTTATTTGTAAGCCCCTCAGTATCCAAACAATTAACAAGTAAAACTATATAATAAAAATGATTCATGGATTTCTATATGTGGAAAATGGTTCATGGATGCCCATATGTGCAATACAGTATGCAGGTCCCCATATGTGGAATATTGTACGTTGGCCCACTATATAGAAGAAAATTTGAGGGAATCCCCTCCGCGTACCCTCATACACAGTCCGCACTTCTGAGTACCATCCTACATAGGCAAATCGTTCGCATGAAACATACTTCAAGAACAGATAGTTTGTATACTATCACTAACCCCAATGAAAAAAGGAGGCTCACACCATGACCTTTTCATTCTTGGATGACGACATTTTCCATTGCATCCTTATTCTTCTTAAAAATATGTACCTTAAATACCTTTAGAAGAGACATTTCTCATTCACCTTCTGGAAAACCCTATCACCTGCCAGCTATGAAAGGATGACCTAGTGCACCATGGAAAATTAGAGCCTAAATTTTTATCAAACGTTTGAACATTTCCATTCCATCAATAAAACTCTGTGTCTCTGGTGATTCGGGATCCTCAAAAACCTCCACGTCCATCAGGAGAATAAGGCCGATTTTCTACAAACACCTTTGATTGACTATACGCATCATGCCCTAGTGGATCTGAATATGAAGCCTACAGGAAAACCATCAATAAAAGTCAAATTTGTCATAAGGAAACTCTTTTTCTTACCTCTGTATACCTCAATATCACTTCATATTGAAAGGTTTGTTGCTCCACACCCTCGTCCATAGTCGACCTGACCTCTTCAACTGTAGGCTCTCCCTCCCCCACCAACAGTAGCAGATGCATGTGCATTGTTGAATCATTCAAATCATATTCTTTCTCACACCGATCATGACTCACGTAGGCATAGAGGTTTGTTAGGATCACAATGTGATCACACATTCAAACTATGAGATCACTGATTCCTCACCAAATCAGGATGAGTAGGTCACCTACCAGTAGTCAATAGCTCAAAAGGGTGACCGTTCCAAAAAGGGTCAACCCAATCATGTCTATTAAATGAAAAGATTCCATGTGTAATAAACAAACTTTCTAATCTACGAGAACAATGATTCATAACCCAATCATGATGCATAGGATGCCTTCTGGTAGTCCCGAGCATAAATGGGTTCTCATTCAAAAAGGGTCCACCCAATCATGTTTCTTTAAATGGTAAGCTCCCTTGACTGAGCCCCACACCATTCGAACTACATGGGTTCTAATTCCTCTCCGAAGGATACATAGGAATCCCTCTATGTGGTCTCGATCCCAACATCAAGTCCCCCTCTGTCCCCCCTGGAAAACAATAAACTTTAGAGAACCTTATAATATGGCTTAGATAGCAACACCTATGTAGCATCAAATGTATATACATGATTATGAAGATCCCACAAACCAAGGGTATCTTATGGACACACAATTTATAATGAACCGAGGATTCAAGAATATATAAACAAGATATAAATTTATAAGGGAGTCCCATAAAAGGCAACAATCATCCCCCAGAAAGGTGCAGTGAGCCCGAAATCTCATCCTATCGACCAATGAAGTCCATAAGTGTATTCGAAAAAATCATTAGTCAACGAGAGCATTCATTTGGAAATTAGGTTCATGAATCATGGATACCAGGGCCATTTGGAGTTGTTGGCTACATGAATAACCCATTGGAGACCATTTGAGGAAGTTATATTCAGAAAGGACAAATTTAATGAGTGCTTCACCTCCTCGCAATCACCTGTTGGGACCAACAGTTCCCCACAAGGGGAATTCAACATTCATTAAAGGATTATGATGTTGAACGGGTCAAAAAAAAGAATGTTAAATTTGACGAGAGTACGTCTCTATGGAAAATGGGATGGGTGATGAACCTCATCATCCATTTCCACATCCCTAGTAAACACGCCACTGTGATGTCATAATATAGGTAAGATATTCAGATGGGATCTCCAAGTAGTGGTGTCAATGTGTTACTACTTCATCATGGTTATGTAATGATTATCCATAGTTCATGCTTAGATCGACTGTATTAGGCATAGAGTGTGTTGTGTCTGTGATGTTGGGACCAGGTTTTCCTTCATAGGTGAGATATGAACTATAATAGAATAGAGCGGACATTCAGGGAGGAGGGTGTAGACGATCACTCACAAGATGGATAGCCTCACCCTCGGTGTGGTGGAAGATATAATTCCAAACATTCCTATAGTGGTGGATGAGTTTGAAGATACTTTTCGTGAGGATGTTCTAGACTATCTTTTTATAGAGAGGTAGACATCTAGTCCATCCTATACCTCCAAACAACACCTATATCCAAATTGGAATATTGTATGTCCCATATAGTGCTTTGTGAGTTGAGGGTACAATAGGGGGACTTCTAAGAGAATGGATTTTTGAGTCCATTGATTCACCATGTGTATCCCCAGTGTTGTTCCCAATGACGGAAGATGGTAGTTTGAGGTTATGTATGGACTTCAGGTTATTGATCCAGGTTACTAGGAAGAACATGTATCCACTACCAATAATTGATAAACTATTAGATCAGTTGAAGGTAGGAAGGTGGTTCTCGAAGATGGTCCTCATGTTAGGATATAAATAGCTTTAGGTACGGGAAGAGGACATAACAAAGATATCCATTAGATACTGGTATGAACACTGTGATTTTTTAGTGATTCAATTCGGCATTACCAATGCCCCATGACTGTCCATGGGACTCATGAATAGGATCATCTGGCCTTACATTGACTTGTTCATCGTAGTCTTCATTGATGACATCTTGGTGTAATCTATGTCAGAGGAGGAGCATGTTACACACATATAGTTAATTCTGGATACACTCTGAGAGCATCCACTTTATAGAAATCTCTCTAGGTTCCAGTTCTAGATTTGGTAGGTCCACTTTCTAGGACACATCATCTCCTTGGATGGAGTTTTTGTGGATCTAACAATGATATAGGTAGTACATTCTTGGGAGGAACGCATGAGTGTGACTGAGGTGTAGAGTTTCTTACGTTTGGCTGGATACTACTAAGGTTTGTGTGTGATCTATCTATAGTAGAATCACCCTTATCAGTTTTTAAAAATAAGGGAAAACCCTTCATCTTAATGGAAAAGTGCCAATAGATTATCTTAGAGATGATAGAGAAACTAATGAGTACCCCCCTCTTGAAACTACTAGAAGTGGGAGTTGGGTATGTTGTCCTCTGCGAGACATCAGGGACCAAAATGGGTTGTGACATGATGCAAGAGAAGGCATTGATTGGATAAGTCTTATAGAAGATGAGGTAGCATGAGCAGAACTATGTGACCCATGACCTAGTGTTAGCATTAGTAGTATTTGTCTCGTTGATGTGGCATAACCACTCCATGTTTGAATAGTTTAAAGCATACTATGAACACAAGAGTCTCAGATATATCTTTTCATAGTACGACTTGAAGTCGATACAATGGTGATGTAATGAATTACTCTAAGGCTATGACTATGAATTAGTCTATACTCTAAGAAAGGGGAATTTGGTGGCAGATGTACTCAACATGAGTTATTTTTTATAGCTTCTGAGTGAGGAAAATTAACAGTTAGCTGCGATGTAGATACCCATTGTGGATGATGCTATAGAATCATACTATCAGTTATGATTGTAAATCCACTACTATTATGGAGAATTAGGGTGGAACAACTTGTTGATGTTGACTGCAAGGCCTGACATTTTTAGTTATCCTCAAGAAAGGATCTTTATGGATTTTAGAAATGTGGGGAGAACATTATCCTTTTTAGAGGGAACACTACAGTACCAGTGACATTTTGAGGGGGGTTTGTTTAAGTAGTTCCATACATCCACTTTGACAGTAGATCTAGGTGTTGTGAATAAGTATGAAGACCATTGACGTCAATAATGGTAGCCAAGTATACAAAATTAGATGGAAGAGTTCGTTTCCCAATTTCTCACTCATCAATAGGTGAAAGATGATATTCTTGTTCAAGGAGACATGGCATAACCACTTGAGGTACTAGAGTGGATGTGGGATGGTATCTCGATGGAATTCATGGTATTATTACCAAACACATACATGGGCCACAATTCTATATGAGTGATCATTGTAGAACTCAAAAAGTTTCCTCACTTGCTACCCATCTAGGAGATGGGATCAGTAGTGGGAATGGGATTACTCTACGTCCAGGAGATAGTGCAGTTACATGTGGTTCCTTAAAAAATCGTCTTAGACTATGGATCTCACTTTACATATCGTTAATGTAAGTGATTACATGAGGAATTCAAGATTCAACTACGGTTAATGACAACCGTTCACCCACAGACTGATGGTAAGAAGGAGCGGACCATACATAACATGGATGACATGTTTCATGCTTGTGTCATTGATTTTTGTCACTATTGGGGGGACCACCTTCCACTTGTAGAATTTTCATAAAACTACAGCTATAATTCCAACATTAGTAAGGAACCATTTGAGTCATTGTACAGGAGGCCTTACAGATCACCTATATTCTAAACAGATCTAGGGGTGTCAGCACTCATGGGTCCAGAGCTGGTACGATCTACCAATGAGAATGTTAAGATCATTTTGGAGTGGAAGATGACTACATAGAGAAAAAAATAAATCATAGGAGGATTGGAGATGGAGTCTGTTGGAGTTTAAGGTGGCATATCATGTTTTCCATCTGGTCTCACCCCGATGTGGATTACAGAGATTTGGAAATGGAGGAAACATATCTATGAGGTTCATCAGACCATTCCAGATTCTATGCAAGATTGGTGAGGTGGTTTACCACCTACCACTACCACCACAGATTCACAAGATTCATGATGTCTTCCACATGTCACAACTAAGGAGGTTCATTCATAATCCATCGCACGTCATCGAGTAGGGAGAGATGAACATTAACAATGGGGAGTTGTTTGTGGAATTCATGGAGGAGATAGAGGATCAATAGAAGCAGGTCCATCATGGACGGTCGATTCCTATAGTTCACAATCTATGGTAGAACAAGAATCTCCCAGAAAACACATGGGATTAGAAGGCCCAGATTCATGATCAGTACCCCATATGTTTTTTAGCCTTGTTTTGGCTTTCGAGGACATGAATCACAAAAAGGGGGAGTAATTTAATGTCTTGGTAATTCCATGTAATTATTTTTAAAATTATATAGAATTTTTTTGAGACTTGATTCTCTAATGTCACCTAATTCTAAGGCCAGGTGATCCTGGAATAGAATTTTAAACATTTTTTATTACATTTAGTTAAATATGAGAGAATTTTTTTATATCATTTAATCTAGTGCTCTGGTAAAATATATGAGGGAACTATTAAACTGAAAACATCGATATTCGCCTATAAAAGACGTAATATCAACGGACAAGGGTCCATTAGAAAAGTTAATTTTCAGAAATTCAGGAAAAAAATAATATAAAATTTTAATTTAAATGTTTTTTCCAAACATTTTGCAGTGTAATGGTGGAGTTGTGGTGCAACGACATTGCAATGAAGAGTTTCATTAAATGAATCTCATTACTGGATTGTAAACATGAATCATAATGGTGAATTAAATGAAGTGTAAGAGATATGCTATTTCTTAAATGAAATTTGGTAATGAAATGAATAAGCAACATAATATAAACATAGCGACGTGTTTTCATTTAATTGGTTAACGCGTTGGAGAAATCACGATCAAAGGGTGGAATTTTCTCTGAAAAAACTTATGACCAGAATTGCCTCCAACAAAGAACGAACAAATCGAACCAATCACTAGCGAAAAATGCGCCCCTAGATGAATTGGACCAGAGTGAACCAAATGTCGACAAAACATGAACCCACACAGATGAATTGCTTCAACAACAAACTCCAACAATGTTGGGGTTAGTTTTTGTTTTAAGTTTCCCTATTTTTTTTCTTAAATGATAAATGTGGATAAAACCACAAGAAGGTTGATCCACAGATCACTCGTTCATTTAAGAGGGTATATTTATTGGGTGATTTAATTGGGTTTTTTATTTTTTGTCTCATATTACTTCAAACTGTTATCCTTTATTTTTAAACCACTAATGAGGAGGGTGTGGGACGACATAAACAACTCCAGAGCCCCTATGATTTGTACATTTTTTTTCTTCATGAAAGCATATTAGAAATAGTGTAAAGGATGATTTGAGGAAATAATAGTGAAATGGAATCCCTTAGAGACCGTAGGCACATGTTCCATGATGAAAAGACCACCAGAGCGGACCTAGTGGTCCGTAGAAGAACTCGATGCGACGCTAACGCTGGCAGCGGCAGCGTGAGTGGGTGGTGGTGCACCATGAACATACACCAAAATAAATTCCACGTCTAGTTTGAGATGCAGTGGTGTGGTAGGAGCTTCCATCCTCCGTACCAGTGGCTAGCGAATGTGGCCACTCCGCCTCATTGGAGGAACCACATGACACACAGTGAAGGAGGTTGCCATGTGGATGGTCAGGGGAGTGGGCCCACACATGGCATACCAGGAAGGGTGAGAGCCTCTGTAGCATGCTAAACCCACGGCCCAATAGGCTGGACCTACTACTCAAAGGGCCAGGCTGGATCCAGGTCAGGACGGGTCTGCAGACCTGGGTCTGGTTAGGTCGGTCCGACTGGGTCTAACAACACCTAGACCCGACAACCCCTTTTTGGAAAAAATACCAATAACAAACAATATATGAATATAATTGACAAGATGTTTGCAATGTCGGAAGACATGAGATGAGTTGGTTCTTTTGGAATACTCTAATGATGCCATCATTAATGATGAAATAGTATGAATGTATTAAGGATCAGTTCATATAGAATCAAGTGCACTACATGTGGAGATCCTACAAATAATTTAGATCAGAAGATAGTTGAAAAAAGACCATATGTGGATATGCTATGATGGCCCAATGGGAAGAGTCTTTGTGTGACACATCAAGACCATGGTGAGGTGCAGCTCTGTGTGACCTCAAAGACCCATGGTAATCGATGAGGAGGAGTACATCAGTATGATGGCCATGATGGGAAGTATCTCAATATGACTTTGCATGCCCCTGGTAAAAAGAGGCTATGTGTGACCTAGCATACCCACAATAATCATGAGCTATGAGTACCACATCAGTGCATGGTTAATGGGAAGCTACTCTATGTGACAAGGTAGGTCCACGTTGGGGAGTGGCTCTATGTGACCCATCATTCCCAAGGTACTCATTCAAGAAGAGTACTCCAGTTTCCCATGGTGTTAAGCGATGTGACAAATAGACTTAATTTCATTACTCTAGATTATACCTGGTATGATATATGATTCTTCATGACCATGCATCATGGTTTTCATATAGATTTATTTGAGGTAATTCCTTGTTGTATTAGGTTACCTACTAAGTATTCTGTTTCTCACCCCTGCACGGGATTTGACAGCATGTGTTGTTTTTGGTGCAGGTGACCGAAAACTTGGAGAAGGACTTGGTGGCCAATTATTTGGTGGTTTTTTGTGAGATCAAGTTTGTTGGATGTGATTCTATGGATTCTGGATTCTACGCTATAATTACCCATCAGGTGGGGTTTTCAGCAGATGACTTTCCATCGGTCATGAACATTATCTTATTGTATGTGTCTTTTGATGGGATTGTATTCTGGCGCACATAATTTCATTTGTTCAATTACACTAAATGGTTGTTTAGTAGCATGAATTTTTTCTTTTCAATTTTAATTTGATTGTGGTTGTATGTGTGTGTGTGTGTACTAGTACTCAGGTAAATGGTTCTCACAGGCAGGTTGATGCCTTCGATGCAAGTCAGAAATCCCTAGCCTTTAGGAGATGGTCTTGGGGGAGTAACCACACAGACCCAGTGGAAGGTTTAGGACAATATTAATCCACCACTAACAATACATGAAGAATTAATCATTCAAATAATATCACAATATCTTATAAAACAATTATCATTGAATTATCAATATCCATTTATAAAAATAATACAACCTTATTGAATAATTGGATTTTATTTTTGTCTTTAATTTCTTATTTAAATTTACTTTCCGACCACCAAAATAAAATTTGTATCATGGTTAGTATCAATATAAACACAATCATATGTTTTTCTACTTTTTTGTTAGCATTAATCTCGATGGAATGAATGAAATTTAGAGGTCTAATTTTTCAATATAATTATTTTTCAAGGAATGGTTTTCATTCATAGTAATAAAAAATTAGAGATAATAAAAAATAAATGAATCAATTTATTTATTAAACATTACATTATAATATGATTAATATAACTAAGAATGTTTTTTCTTGGATTATACCACATCATTATGAATTTATTCATAAATAATTGGATTCATGGAAAATAATTTCTTTGCTTTCCCCACCATATTATCATTGAATATGTGTTGAGTAATATTTTTTACAAGTGATTGGGAATTATTAATCAGGGTTTGATAATTTTTTCTATTGTTGTATCTTTGTTAAAAAAGACCCAATAATGGATTGATTGTTTAGTTGGAAACATGGTCTTTTTTTATAAAAAAATGGAAAACTAGCCTTTACCTTTTTTAAATATACTCAAAATGTTCCCCCATCAACTAAAAAAATAATGTGATTTAAT
This sequence comes from Viscum album, assembly GCA_963277665.1. Classification (NCBI taxonomy): domain Eukaryota; kingdom Viridiplantae; phylum Streptophyta; class Magnoliopsida; order Santalales; family Viscaceae; genus Viscum; species Viscum album. The sequence goes on along the minus strand of OY728130.1, from coordinate 955,155,079 downwards.
GTAATGATTTTTATGCTATAATGATGGTTATATCGATGATGTTATTCAACATATCACCTACTCAAACCAATCATGAAGATAATTATCAATGGATTGATAAATATATTATATCAATATCAAAATAAAATTTGATTTACCAATGCCTTAAAAGGATTGATCCTAATCAATATTACAATGCATTTTTTCCACGAAGACCCTTCAAATCTGAATGAAAATTTCCTTTAAATATTAAAAAAACATCAAATAATTGAATATTTAATCTAATAATTTATTATGTTATCCAATATAACTTGACTTATTTTTAAAATTCCAAGGATGAAATTTTCTATCTAGAAATATAAGTAATAATTACTATTCTTATTATGGGTATAATTTCTATAAAAATTTACTTGTTTCGAAATATACTGACTATCATGAAGAAAACATAATACAAAAAAAAACTAATTTAAATTTAATTAATATATATGTTCTATAACAAGCCATTGATGTTGGTATCATTACAAATCAAATTAATGCAGATTATTCATCACAATATTATGTGAATAAAAGAGAGAGAAATACTGAGAATGTGAGTTACATGAACATAACCATGGATCCAATGTGATCAACCACTATTATTGGTGTCGTACAACTGGCTTTGAACTATAAATTTTTTAAGAGAATTTAAAACCCAGTGAGAATATAATAGAACCAAATAACTAAGGTACAATTTCCCTTAAACCTATTAAAAATTTATTATATTTTTCTATATTGAAATAGATTTCATATTAAGAATGTTTTATTTAATGATCCATGAAATATTCGATGAGAATGATTAGGCCTTATTTATAATAAAAAATTCTCAAAATTACCATGAATTAATATTTCATGAATTAATTCCAAAGAAATAATCTACCAAGGAGGAAGAATATTGAGAGTGACATATACAATGATTTTTTAGAATATATTATAAATTTTACAGTCAAACTCAATTTTAATGATTTTATGAATCTAATTAAAAAATATGAAAAATTCATAAATGAATTGTTTTAAATACAATAATTTTAAATTGAAGAGAACGTGAAATCAATTTAATGAATGATTTACACATTACTCAATATGAATTTCCATTCAAATGTAATGTTCTATGAAATTTAATAATTATCTGAACCATAGTGGCATGTGAATTCAATGATAACATGTTAGTTATACAGATTTGTTACTATAATTATCTATAATTTTTATAGATTTCTTATTTATTGATATTATATATTTTGTATAATAATTCATCAACTTCCCAACTAATGTACTTCCACACCAGTTGGAGTTATGGAAGTTTAATGGGATTAGATAAGAGACATGATTTTCCCTACTTATTTTCATTTTAATTATATGGATGAGGATAGGTAATGTAAACATACACATATTGTGCATGATATCCATTATCTAAAAACTACATAATCCAAAATAACGTTTCACAATGAAGAATCACTTCAGTGTGGATGAGAAACAACATGATTAATAATTATAAAACCCATAGAACACCAAATGAATGAAAATTAAACGTGTCAAGTAGATAATAAATATCGGTTGTATTCCAAAACATTTATTTATTTACAATGGATTTAACCAATAAAAGTTTTTTCTAAATATAAATCATTCTATACTACATAATAATATTTTGAATATGGAGAAACTGACATATGGGAAGATAATTTTTTAAAAAATTACTTTTTTAAAAACATTGTAATATGAAACTTTTTCATATATAGGGTTTATAATTTTTATAAATTTGGAAAATGAATTTTTTTTTAATTATTTTTAGATGATAAAAAATTTCAATTTAAAATTGAAAATGAGTTTAAGGAATGTTATAAACTACTACACGTGATTTTGATTGAATTTCTAACCTCTTTTAGATTTTTAATATAATCGATTAACTTTTCGGATCCATGATTTATAATTATTGAATAGATATTAATATTATGAATACATTATATTTAGAAAAACTAATGATAAAATATACATTTATAAACATAGTACTAAATTTTTACATCATGATTTCTACTTCAAATTTATATATTTTCTAAAAAATCACCCAAGTAATCATAATAGTGTATATCCCATTTTAATTGACATTAATATGTGATTCTATTTTTCTTGTAATGGATTCAATGTGAAATTATTGATTTTCAATAATATAAACCTTCTTTTATAGATGAAGAAAATGGTTTTATAAAAAGAACTATTTCATTAAATGCTAAAATTGTCATTATTATGATATAATATACAATAATATACATCCATTATATAGAATTATAAAAATTATAAAATAATAATCTATTCTGATTAATTAGATAAGATAATAAATATGTATGATATACTTTTCATTCATTATCTAGAATCATACCTTCAGTTTCATTGAATAATGTTCTTATATAGGATAATTCTAAACCTATGGAGAAATTCCAAAAAATATTACACCAAGAACATTTCGTGGTATTTGAATAATATTTATCAAATTTTATTTATTTTATATTTAAATTTAGAAATTTTATTTACAAAGGTAATATCACATCATAGTAGTTAAAAAATGAAGTACTTCCTAATTTAAAACATTGAGTTCACTTGTATTTTTTAAAAATAGACATTAAATTAATTTTAGGATTCCCATTTTTTATGAAATTAATTAGAGTAACTATTATAAACCATTTCCCAATTCCATTACTTGATCCTGTTATCAATATATTAGTTGTGTGATGAAAATGATAATTTTAATATATTTTCTAGTTATGTTGAAATTGAAGTTACATTTTATGGTCAAGGGGAAACCACCATAACATTTCCTTTTAGTATATTGGCATGGTGAATAATTCATTTTTGTTTTTGAAAATGCACATGAACCATTTAGAGATGTATGGTATGTCATTTATATAAGTATTTTATTCTCATTATGGATTATTATACCTTGATGCGAATCAATCAACTTTTTTATGTTTGTTAAACAATGTAGATTTTATTTTTGAAAATTGAATAATTAAAATCCATGTTCACAATTATTAAAATTTTCATGTCATGTTAGATAAAGGAATTCACCATCCCAATGTTGTTCGAATGATTTGTTATTGTGTAATAGTCACGAATTGAAAAATTTTATTCTCTAACTAACATACAAACAATAAGGGATTCAAGAAATTTTCTCAAGCATTATATATTTTTTAGAAATAGATAAATTATTTAGTATAAATAATTCCATCTATCTATATATTAATAAAAACAATAAAAATTTGAATTTTATTAATATTTTATAAAATAATTTATAAATTTAAAACAATAAATGATAACCTCTTCCATTTTCTAACCACATTCATGGGTCTTCAATTTGGATTTATTGCATAATACAAAAACGGATTAATCTTTGTGTAGTATTTGTCATTTAGTTTGATCTGATATGTCATGTTATTTTATATGCATCTATAATTAGATATTCAATGAATAAACAGTATTTTTTAATGAATTCAAATATCATAATTTATGTTACAATAGTTATATTATTACTAGAAGAATCATATACTATTTTAAAACCATATAGCTAACCATATAATATTATTCTCCGCTATTTTATATAAAAATGATCATATCTACCCACCTAGAACCATTATTTTACATATGAATACGTAAAAAGTTTTAAAATTTTTGGTGATAGATTACATACCTCAAGAATTATATGACTTCTAATAAATTTCTCTATTGTTATCTATGTACGAAATTAATCATATTGTGAGAAATTACAATAACCTATTTTTGGATGACACATACATATGTTATATTTATAATGGAAAAAAATTAAGAGATGCATTTAATATATTAAATTCAATTATTTTTTAAATTATATCAAGAAATTTATTTTGTGGTAACATTTATACATCAATTTATCATTATGAATGTTATTCAAGATGGTTTATATTTTTCCTCTATTATTAAAATTATTTTTATATATAATAATGATATAAAATACTATAATTTTGGGTAAAATTTTCAAGGAAAACTCAATGCATTAAAAAAATCATGTTTTGGTACCTAAGATATGGATTTTATTGCACTATTTTTCAATTATCATTGATGTCGATTAATTTTTATTGTTATGGTTTATTTTTATAGGTGTGGTGAATCTGTTACATATAAAGATGATGATTTCAATGTTATGTGATATTTTTAAAATAAAATATTTGTTCTATATTATTACAATGGATTTTAATAATGGAACAATGTAACAAAATCATAAATATAATATTGTTGTATATATTAAGTATATATAGAGATCATTATATCTTTATTACATTGTATTATCAATTAATTAAAAGAATTTAAATTTTCATTACATATGAATAATATTTTTTGTGAAGATAATTAATTTTTAATGTAAAATAATAATTCTATTGTTTGGATTGTTTCATTTTGTCACAAGAGACATAATTTATATCAACCATTTAAATTTCTATAATTTTACCTTGAATAAAAAATACATTCACCTAATATTTTTGTTAGAACTAATATAATTTCATGCTCCAAAAATATTTTACAGGTTTTGTAAACAGAAATGAGATAAAATTTTTCTTTTTATAGTTTTATGATAATAAAATCAATTCTATGAAATATCCATGAATTATTGGGATGGTTCGTTTTTTATTATGATGGAGGGATATGAAAAAATGTATAATGATATAAAAATTATGATTTATTTAGATCAAAAATCATGTTTTTTCAAGGTAAACGTTTTTGTTAAGGATTTCTACCCTTCAATATTAGTCACGTAATTTTCTGATAATGTCGGAACAAATATTAAAAAATTAAAAAAATTCATAGTAAATGGAATTTTATTGAAGATGATTACATTGAATTTTGAATATCCCAAAGGGGAAGTATTTTGTCATCTTAAAGTTATGTAACAGTAAACACCATATTGTTTCCTTTTTTTCAATTGTCTTTATTAAAATTTTATATTATTATTATAAATATATTATTAATAAATTCACAATGAAAACATTCAAAATATGTATGTCGGGTTATAAATTACTTTTGAAATTAACTTATTTTGTTTGTTTTATTTTTATAGGATGTAATACATTTTCATTTAAAAAATTATTTATATTATTTATTTCATTTCATTGTCATTTTTTATATGTTTTTAATCATTTTTCAAAATATTCATACACATATAGTTTGAGAAACCCATTCCAACAAATGAATTTATGTTATGTTACAACCTCAAACCTATTAGCATAGATTTGGTTGCAATTTTATTACAATGTAATAGAAACAACAGGTCACATCACCCAAGGTTGATGAATTTTTCACTCTGGATGAATTTGATACAAACATGGTTCTTTTATAAATTTATTTTGTTAAAAATTGAAAATACAATGTAATATAAACTTCTTCCTTGAAACTTATGAAAATATTTAATCGTCATTACATGGGAACGCATAAAATAATGAGTTATCTAAAATTATCGGTAAGGGTTACATAAAATTTAAAAATAAATCAATAATAATTAAATAATAATAAAAATTATATAATCAATATTCAATGGTAAATAATATAAAACACTATTAATTTAATAAAAAAACCAAAAATGAAAACACATCCATAGATTTGTTTCATAGGGAGAAAATAGTGAATAATAATAACTGAATACTTAATATTGTATATTATTAATTATTGGATGTTATGAATTTAGAACATAAGCCTTTATTGTCATGAACATTCACATGACTGTTTAAGACTATTGTTATAAACCCATCTAATTATTCTTGGAAAGAAACACAATGGATTTCATCTCCAACAGTTTTGTCTCATGACCCATATCGATGTATCAAGGGACTATAGAGGGCCCCACCCATCACATACTAATTCTATTTCATTCCACATGTGAAGGATTTGAAACATAATCAAGATATATATACATATTTAACCTACCATATGATATGTTAATAAAATTCCCCTTATAACAAATATATTCATAAATCATCCAATGTAATATGATGAGCAGTATCAAAACTGCCCATCAATTGTCAAAATGATTATATTAAAATCAATAAAATATAGTAGATGATATTATATGAGATCAAACTCGTGTAATAATATGATCCAATTAATGTTGTAAATATATATGAAAATACTCTAATTTAATCATTGTGAAATTCAAGATAAAAACGGATTTTTTTAAATTAATTATTTAAAAATATCTGAAATTTTAAATGAAATAATTTTTTTAAATTACCTTATAATATTCTAATGTATTCATAATGATAGTACATCATCATGAAATTGGGAATGAAATCTCAATCTGTATAATTTCATTTTTTAAAAACCATTCATATATTGAAAAGGAACTATTTGAAAGAGTTTTTAATAGAATGTGTATGAATTAAGATATTGAATAGATTATGTGTATAAAATTAAAATAAAAATAAAAAAAGATTAAATATAAAATATGATAATAAAATTTCATTTCATGAATTATCATATCAATTGAGTATAAGTTTAAACTAAAGAATTTAAATTTGGTTAATAATTCCCTCTCTACATTCCAAATAGTTGAACCATATGCCCCATAAAATTAATCATCATAAAATATAACATTAAATTCAATTAATATAAATTGAATAATTATATTATATATAATATTTCAGTATACATAAACCACACCTGATAAACTAGCGTTGAATAAGTAATATCTCCTAGAAATAAAAATGTAATGATAAAATTTTACTATATGCATGAAATAATCATGAGGTTTTACATAATGACAACAATAATCAAATTAGATTCACTAATTGCCTAATTAAAACCCATATTCATATATTTGATTTATAATAATTTTACTATGATCATTTATTTCCATTCTAATTAGTTATAATTTTAAATTTCATTATTCTTTGTGTGACCAATTCATTATTTTATTGTAAATTTACTTTTGTATAATAAGGGACTTATTATAAAAAGGAAGGAAAATTAAAAGTGAAATTATATATTATTAATAATATTAATTATGTATAAATTTTATCTTATGTAATTTTGTTTTCTTTTATGAGGTTATCCCATTATATAAAATAATGATAAAAATCATTAATTTATATTGGTGGTTTTTTTACCTTCACAAACATGAATTATTTTATATAATATTTTATTTATATGTGGGATCCAAAGCATGATATAAAATAATATATATATATATATATTAAAATATAATTTTACCTTAATAATGGATTTATTACCAGCCATGAAAGTGGAAATAAAATGAAAACTCGTCATCTAGAAGGTGGTGAATTGACACAACACAGATGTTATTTTCATTTTTAAATAAAAAATAATAAAATCGATCTCATAATGTATATTCCATTATAAAAAAATTCATTGTATATATATATTATATTTTAATTATGATTCCTATTTTTTTATAGTATGTGTGGATAGAATATGTGAAGAAAAGATAGTAAAAGAGAGAGAATGATGATTTTACCTTATAAGTATCATATCCTTGTGAACCACATTAAGATACATGAATTTGGTTATTGGGAATGGGCAGTAGGTATTGGACTTGAGAAATTGTATTGGTATGTGGATTATGTAGAATTTAAGAAATCATAATGGATTTTAATGTGTAAAGAGATGGAGTGGTGAGAGGTCTTATTTATAGGGAGATGAGAGAGGTGTTTTTGATTATTTTATTAATATTCTTATTATCTTCTTTGAACACTTTCAATAGTATTGAATCATATAGAAAATAAAATTAACTATTGAATTTTACTTAGATATCTGGGGTTTTTACCTCATCCAAATAGTATTCATGAGTCAATAATTCATTTATTTACAAATCCGGTTATATAGACTAAATTACAATAATTCATTATTCACTAAAAATTAATCTATTTTTTTAAAAAATATGAAATATTCACCCAATTTTTTTAACATTTAGATTTAAATAATTTATTAAATTTTATTAATAAATATTCTATATATTTGATAAATTTAATTCTAAATTACTATCATCATTTATTTAAAAAATTAAAATTTTAAAATAATTAATTATTTTACGACATATTGAAATATTAATTATGGTCTCATAAAATTAAATTATTATTTTATTGCAAAAAAATATTAATTTATTTATCTATTTTATTCAAATAAATTTTATTTGCAATCATTATTTTTATTAGAAAATAATATATAGACATTTACATTTCAAAAAATACCATAACATAATTTATCATTTGGAAAAAATTTATTTACTTATATAACATATTTTTATTTATGAGATATAAAAATATTATATATTCCTGGTTATTTGTGGTTATTATTATAATGGGAATATTAGTATTCCAAAAATTCAAATTACTATTAGAACAGTCATGTTAATGTTTACTATTATACAACTGTTTGATGATATATACTATATAATACAATTGTGTAATATTCATACCTATTTAAAAATGTATTCCTTAATATGTTTCCTGATTAGGTACTTCTATATAGATGATGTATGTTCTTCATTATAACTTCCTTAGATTCCCATTGTACAACTTTCATTTTATGTTTTCTCCAATGAACATTTACAAGTCTTGTAGTCTAATTTATCAATACTTATCTTACTACCAAGAATATCAGTTGGACCTTCTTGGTGATAGGAATAAGGATTCAGTTCTATTTATTCATAGTTGAGTTCAAGTATAGGTTTTGTCATTTAATTATTTATATATGATATGTGGATCAAATCTTGAATGTTAGAGATACCAAATGGAATTGTTAATTGTTATGCTACAACTCTAATTCTTACAAAAATATAGAATATAATAATGTACCTAGGTTTGATTTTCTGATTTTTATAGAGCTGTGTGATAACCATCCATGGAGATAATTTTAGAATTACACAATCTCCCACTTTAATTTCCAAATCATTTATCAGGTTGTAAGCATAACTCATTTTGATACATTGAGATTTAATAATATTATCAAACATATTCTTTACCTTTTTCATTGTGTCTTCAATATGATCTCGACCTATCTGATTCCTTACAAAAAATTCCTCAAGGTTTTTAAAGTACAATATATCTTGTAAAATAACACTTTATATAGATCAATTTTAATACTATAATTTAAATTATTATTTTTATCAAACTGTAATGAATAATATTACTAATCCCAAAATCCTTGAAGGTCAATCGAGAACCATCCCCACATGTCTTAAAATGTTCATAGACATCTACAATATTTTCCATACTTTGGAGGGTCATAAGAATTACATAAATGAAGCTTAGTTTCTAACAGCTAAAGAATTATCTTCCAAAATTTTGATGTAAAATGTGGATCTTGATTAAAATAAATTAATAGAGTTCCACTGATAATTCTTACAAATACATTAATATAGAGAGTTTATAGGTTTCTAAGTGGTGAATCATATCTTATAGAATGAAAATTATCATATATTTTATGCCATTAAGAAATAACCAATCTAGAATCATTCATTCTGGTGGCCTTTGGAAATACATTGATTAATTCCATAGTAAGGTAATTCGTCATCCACATAGTAAAAGACAGAGGATTCATGAATCTTCTAGGATTATATCTATTAACCATCACTTGTAATGAAACTAGACATACCAATACATAGTCATCAATTCATTTCTTAATATTATCTCATAAAAAATATTCCATCATATCTCTAAATATTATTTTACTACAAAATATTGTAGAGAAAAATGATCTATGAGAATCATCTAATTGTTCCGTTATTTTCTCATGTATTGATGGATCACATAACCTCTTTCCAAAATTATAAATTTCATCATTCTATATGATGTATTCCATTAAACCGTGATTAAAAAAATAACTTCCATAAAAAATTATCATCATCATATTCGGAGAATTATACATTAATTATAACTATGTTTTCACAATAATTATGAAAATGAGTGATGTTCCCCTTCAATAAAAATTTATAATTCCATTTTTAATAAATCAATTAACATATGTTAATTATCAATCCGTGACTAGATTGTAATTCTATTATCCTTCCTTCTTAAGGAAATTTTGGCACATTTTTCTTTTTGAGGGTGGTTGCCTTTTGAGAAATCTTAATCATTGAGAAACTTGACTCATCTTCTTTTACAAGTTTTGAGTTCTTTCAATATAAATATGTACTTAAATATATTATGATACATAAAAATCTCACATCATCCACCATATTGGTAGTGCTGTAATATATTTTAAGAAAAGAATATAGTTTCTAACTCAATATCAAGAGTTTGATAACATTTTTCTTAAACACTCGACTACATTCATTTGTATTCAGCCACATTGTCATTTTTCATAAGTACACAACCCATTACTACAATAGAGTTATCAAAACATGTTACAAACCCTTCATTTATGGTTGGTAGGGGGAAGTGGGATCATTAAATAATATTCTATTCAATTCATTTAAACATTAATTGCATTCTTTTTTCTCTACAAACACCTCCCCTTTATGTGGGATCTTGGTTCATGGATTAGAAAAACCCGAAACATCTAAAACAAATTTTGATAGTAACATGTTAAACCAATGAAACACTGTAATCCAGTTATGTTCGTTTGCAAGGTCCATTCATAGAATTCCTTTATATTCAAAAGGTCAACACAGATTTCATACATTTATATAATATGGCTAGGAAAATAAATTTATTGAATCCATTATTCAGAAATTCTAAAATTTTGATATAAATATATCCTTCCGAGAGACTCAAGAATGACTTGAATATTATTCCCATAGACATAATAACTTTTTGTATACACTATAATGTTATCGATGAATATTAAAAAAAATAATCATGTTATTCGTTTAATTATTCATTCACTATATCCATTAATAATGAGGGAGAATTAGTAACTCCCAAAGGAATACTGTAAACTAATTATTTCATTACACTATCTGAAAATATTTCTTCAGACTGCCAACTGTATTTATTCATAGTTGATGATACACAAAAAATGGTCAATATTAGAATAATATTGATCATGATGAATTTGATCAATTAAATCACCAATGAGAGGTAGAGGATACTTTTTATTTTTTTGTATAATGTATTTCTTTATATTAAATAAAAACCTCATGGACCCGTCATTATTCATATCTTAGGGAATATGGGATCCCCATTATGAAATACTATTTAAAATAAATCCCTAATTACATAGTTAACATAGTTATATCTTTTTTTGTATTAATTACCAAATGAAACATTTATAAAGAGTATTTTATATTGTTCTTTAATAAGTTATTATATAATTGCTAAACTCAACATAATACTATGGTTGGTGTCTACGTAATTCCTTATTAAATAAGTCAATTTTAACATTAAAACTGGTAAATCAACATCATAATGATTTCATTCCTCTTACATTGATGATTTATTCCCTTCATCCCTATGAATTTTATTTAGTTGAGCTAATGCAGGCGTCTGTAGGTAAAAATTAGATTACGATGTTTCTACTCTAAATATTTGGAATTCAATATCTCCCTCTAAAACTGTATTCTCCTTCATGTTGATATAAATTTTTTATTAAAATTTTTAATGCCCATCAAATCTAAGGATTATATCAAATTTAACCATATGAATAATGATAAGGTCATCATGTAAATAATTTTAATGATTTGTAATGAGGACTTGTATAAACAATTATTTTATTAAGACTTCCTTTTAGTGTTTTGAATGAAAACAACCATATTAAATCAAAATTGTAATATATATCATTTAAGGAATCCTGAGTTTATATAAGAGGCTAAAATGATCCAAAAATAAAATAAATAATTGGATAAATTTAAAGATAGGTTCAATGTACCTTCCACCGCATCATTTGGTACCTCCACTTCCATTGTGATGATTGTATAAGCTTGGGATTCTCCCATTGGAAACCTATTTGGAAAATTCCCCAAATGCTAATGAAATTGATTTGAATAAAGACATAATCTATTAAAATTTTATCAATTAAAATCATTGAATCCATTATTCTTCATTCATTCATAATATAGATAACCATATTCTCCGCACCTATATCAAAATCTATTGCCTTTGATAAATTTCCAAAGACGATTGTTTCTAGAATTTTAAGGTAATGGGAATATCATCATTACCATAATAATAATTGGTTATTTACATTTTTCTTGTTTATAAGCAGAACTATTATTATATTTATTTCCCCTGGAAATATAGGTTCTAGAAAAGTACTTCTTTTTATGGAATGTAATTGTTGGCGCAAAAATATTGCACGAAAGGAAGGGACGAAAAAGAAGGCTTGCACGCTGCCCCGTGAAGAACTGTTGTGAAGCACCCCGAGCATCGCGGTGCCGCAAAGCTCCAGAGGAGGTACCTCTCCGTGAAAGAATTTGACGTTTTCGAGCCCGCCGCGAAGCTCCGGAGGTGGTACCTCTCCGCGAACGAATTTGACGTTCGCGAGCTCCCGTGAAGCTCCGGAGGCAGTACCTCTCCACGAATGGATTTGACGTTCGTGAGCGTGCCGCGAAGGACCGGAGGCGGTACCTCTCCACGAACGGATTTGAAGTTCACGAGCCCGCCGTGAAGCAACTGCCGCCCTTTCGCGCCGCGTGAGTTCTACTTCACGGCGCCCCTCGCATATAAATACTGGGCTCCCCCTGAGTCCAAAGGACGGACAATCCAACCTTTCGGCATCTCCTATCCCGAATCGCCAAGCACCCTTTGCCTCGGGAATCATGACCTCTGCGAGATACTTCTCCATCACGTGACGCCTTCGCTTTGTCTCGTTTTGAGCCCCTCTTTCGAGAGGGATGCCCTTCGCGAAGCTCAAGGGAATTTGCGAAGGAGGGGGATTCCCAAGGGAACCCGGGCAGCTGCGGAGCGTTTATTCTTCGCGAAACACCCATCCTATATTAGTGATCCCCATGATAAGGCAGGATTGCTACACAACACGAAGCACACTGCCTCGCAGCCCCCTACTTCACGAGGTACCCCCTCTTCGCGAGGCAGTACTCCGCGAATATTGTTCTACTTCGCGAAGCACCCTCTACTCACACCATTGCCCCATGCTAAGGCCAAGGAACTCTGCTTCGCGTAGCACACTTCATTGCTTGGAAATTCCCCTTCCCGTGCGACCCTCCAGGTATGCACGATGTGATTTCAAAGTCCCATGTACAATACTGATCGTAGCGTTGCTTCACCTAATTCTTATTCGCATAGGCACGCTAACGGTTATTGCTTCTTCGCATAGTCATGCTAATGTGGACCCCTCGATGGTTTGCTCTACAACCCTCCCATCTCATTGCCTTACTAGTACCTTCCATCCCCCAAGGAGCAAAGGGTACCAGTTATGTAAGTACTAGGGTTGTGGAGTGAGCCCACCTCATCCGAGCTACATGACGTTAAACTGCCAAGCACAACGTCCTCAACACATGACGTTAAACTGTGACCCGACCTCATGCCTCGCACGAAGGGTCCCCCCAGCTCGAACATTTTTTAGGCAATCGTCTCCACGGGAATGGAATTACTCCCCCCATAAGGGATGATATACTCCTTATTGGAGCGGCATATGTTCTCAGGAGAAGGGAGACCCTAGTTCCCCCAACAGATGGTTGCACCCCTGCATCTCCGTACTTCCCCATTACTAAGGTCAGGGGAGGGCGCGGTAGGGAACAAGGCAACCCCCCATCATTGGTCCCAAATCCCTCTTTTGATGTGCTTTGCCGCACTTCTGGCCTCCATCCTGGAGTAAGTCCCAGCACTAATGGGCCGCCTAACGCGTAAGCCCCACTTCACTTCTCACGGATGCATCCTTCGCGACGTGATCATCAGGTCTTTGCTACCTCTTGTTTCTCACACCAAGCATGACTCACGTGGGCTTAGAGTAAGCATCAGCCATGGAAATACCCTCGTCCAGCATGACATTAAACTGTATTCCCCTGTCAAGCATGACATTAAACTGCACACCCATTTGAACTACGTGGTCTTTGATCCATGTCAAGGCATGGTTCATAGGAATCCTCCACGAGGTTCAAGGTCACCCATCATTTATTCACGTCGAGTTCATCCTCATCCTGCATGACGTTAAACTGCATCCCAGTCCGATGGCAAGTCGTTGTGACCACCCAAACTACGTGGACATTGATCCATTTCAAGGCATGGTATGTAGGAAGCCTCCCTGAGGTTCAAGCACATCCCTCTTTGGACCAAGGTCCCTCCTTCTGCACGTCTGTTCGCCCACACCCATCCTCTGAACTACGTGGTCTTTGATCCATGTCATGGCATGGTATGTAGGAATCCTTAACAAGGTTCAAGCCCACCACTAGTGGACCCCTCGGTCTACTTTCACGTCGTTTCACCGTTGAATCCATTTTAACTATGAGGTATTTGATCCATGTCAAGGCATGGTACGTAGGAAGCCTCCCCGAGGTTCAAGCCCATCCCTCATTGGACCAAGGTTCTCTTTCACGTCGGTTCGCTGACGATTTCCAATCTGAACTATGAGGTCTTTGATCCATGTCTTTCCATGGTACGTAGGAAGCCTCCCTGAGGTCTAAGCCCACCATCACTAGGACCCCATGGTCCTCCTTTTTCACGTCGGCCTTCCGGTGTCCAACCTGAACTATGTGGTCTTTGATCCATGTCATGGAATGGTACGTTGGAAGCCTCCCAGAGGTTCAAGCCCACCATCCTTGGTCACCCTGACTTTATTCACGTCAGTTCATCCGCACCCGGGCATCCTAGTGTGTAAGCCCCAAACCATCTGGACCAAGGTCCACCATCGCGTCAGTTCGCTGACGCACCGGACCAAGGCACACATTTATGTTGGTTCACTGAAGACATCCATCAGACCAAGGTCCACCTTCATGTCGGTTCACCAGCACCATCCCAAACTACATGGACTTTGATTCCCTGCAACGGGGATACGTAGGAGGTCTCTTCGAGGCTCAAGCCCGACTTCACCATCGACCTTGCGATGGTCCCTTACCATTACCCCTTCCGCTTCATTCATTCTTCCATAATCCACCCTGACCGTCACCCGGACCGTCTTGTCCCGGTGAGACCATGTCGGTCCGCTCCACTTCACAGCCGCCCAAGGGCTGGTCCTAGTATCTGCACCCCTTTAGAGGAAATCCCTCAATATGATCCATTATAGCTAATACTTTGATTGGGATGATCCGTCTCCATTGGACGTTAAACTCGCGGCATACCCTGTGTTAAACACAGGAAGCTGAGGAAAACCTCAGATATCTATCTAGGGCATATAATTCCCCGCCCTCGATGTGGGATTCCTCGGGCTTCCATGCCCTCGATAAGTACTATGACCAGGTATAATAGACAGACATGCCATTTCCCCAGCATTCATACATGCTACTGACGCCTCGACGTGACTACTCCCCCGACTGAAGGTTGCTGCCCTAACCGGACCCTATGTAATTTCCTGACTGAAGTAGTGTAATTAATCGGCGTCCATGGAAACATGGCACTGGGAAGAGTTTCACAAACAACGTATTAAATCTATGAGGGAGAGCCGGACTAGGTGACGAGTTCTGAGGAGGAATCTGTGGAAGGAAGAACCGACATCCCATCATCCCGTTTCGATCAAGGAGCAGACGTCCCTGAATAAGGAACAAATGATGCCCGCCTTTGGAAAGCGGGAATGCGGGGCAACAATGCAGTGTGTCCTCCTCCACAGAAGGACGGATGCGCGCGTGCCGGTGAAAGCATCGGAAATAGAAACGGTGAACTCGACGTGAAATTATTCTCCTCAATGTGGAGATTAGTAGCATTTGAGACAACAGTAGGTTGACGTGTCATCGGATCCAAGTATCATGCGCCGGGTCCCGCAAAGCAAATGGCAGGCCTGGCGTGAAACTCACTGGAAGTTGGGGCAGTAGAACGTGGGGCCCTCCGTTCTACAACGTGTTGGCGTGGATCCTTATTACAAATGTAGTGAATGGAAGGACGCTGGGGCACTGGTTGTCAATCCCTTTACTCGCAGTGTTGATGAGTTGATCCTTTCGTTTCTCAGGAACCAGGTCGCTGCTACGGAGACACGATCACTGCCAGCTCGCCTACGCATGGGTAGGGGAAACACCGGCACAACCACCCCGCATGGCTCCACTACCGCCACAACGTCCTCTACATCCATGAATACGGGGCGCCCACATCCCCTATCCCCATCAGAGATCATCCAGCAAAGGGTGATCAACAACCTTGTACGCAGGTATTAGGAGGAAGGGGTCATCCCAACTCGGGATATGGCCCACCTGGACCTGGAGGCATCCAGGCCCTGCCGTAAATGCCGCCCTAACAGGCCGTGTAGGGAGCCCTCTGCTCCCCCCCATAACGTTCAATCGTTTAGGGAGCCTGTCCAGGGAATGCCTCGACGACTCCTCGCCTTATGCTAATGAGACGTGCGACGTCCTTCTTTTCCCGCTCAGAGTCTTGATCCAAGGGCTCCAGGAAAGGGCTCCCATTCGGCCGCGTCAGTGCCGCCGTCCGGCTTCACAGGAAGAGCAGGAAGGCCATGGCCCTGCACCACCGGCGCCAGCTCATTTGACCCGATGTCAGCATCGGTCTCGGGCTAAGGATGCTCGCCTAGATACGTCGACGTCAACAACTACCATGGCCCAAGCCACATACGATTCACATCATGGAGTTCCTGTATACATTGAGCAGGGGCACTCTTTCACCCGACCAGGATCAAGGCCTCAGCCGCCCCACGGGAAAGCTGGTTTGACTCTCAGGGTTGCAGGCCCGGGCGATGATTACCGTGTACCAATCCGTCGTAACGTCACTCCATACGGAGGTCCTCTCCATACCACCATTCCAGGGATCGTGGGATTTACCCGCCCCATAGCTCGTCATTGAGGTATGCCACGTGCTACCCCCATCCCTAAGGAAGACCTTCCCCACAACAACGACGCCCGACACGGAATCCTCTTCCGCTCCCACTATATAGGGTATGGAGTCCATCCTCCTACCCTCGACCACCGATATGAAGGCACTATCCATCCGTTATTTCTCCAACGTGGGGGTCCTCCCTACGTCCTCTCTGCAACTAGTGAAGGTCGTCATTGCCCTGGCAACTTGGGGAGTGAAGGTCATCCCCGCTCCGCCCGCACCGTCCTTGGAGGCCCTCCCCATGTACCCTTCGACATTTTCCATAGTGCCCCTCGCACTCCGGCCACCTAGAGTGGGGTCCCTCTCTGCCACGACGACAGCACCGCCCTGAGACTACATGTTGAGAATCAACCTTGTCCCGAAGAGCCACCCCAGGGTAGAATAGCGGGTCGTCTCCGACATAGGAAGAATCATGGGGTGGGGAAGGGTGGAGATCAAACCGGCATGTTTCTCGGATTCGAAGCGGAATGCGACTTAGAGATGGAACCTTCTCACCACTCCTCTGTATCAAGGACTGGGGCAGGAACCAGCCGCGTTAGCCTCATTCTCCCAGAATGCGATGTCCACCAGATTCCCACCTCTCTCCGCAGGTACATCTAGGAGGAAGAAATCATGGAAATTCTGCAGGTCTCGACCTTGCAATCACCACCATTATCACCAGAAGTAACCTCTACCTCTACCAGAGATCACAGAGAGCTATTTTGGGGACCAATGGTGGTAGAGAAATGATATGACCTATCGCGGGCAACCGAGACTCCTATGACGGAGGATGTTTCTATCCTCCCATCGTATCGCGATATCGTGGCCAGGTCACCTCACTCTTCAGAGGATGGCCCGGAATTCATCGGACAGTCAGCTCGTTCGTCGTATTCTCCGCCACCGAGTTTACTATCCCAGAGGTCCGCCTCGGTACCGCTACCGGTCCCTCAACCCTCCCGGGTGACGAGTGGGGAAATACAGGGGCGGACCTCGAGTCCGAACCCAGGAGCTTCTGGAGCATTCTCATAGTGGATCACTTACCGAAGAAGTTCTGGACGACGGCGGCGCTGAACTTTCACGCACTAGAGTCCCTTACCCCTGAAGAAGTGTGGTTCTTTTGTCAAACCCTATGGGAGACACACTTCTGCCTTCATTACGATTGGGTGACGTACCCCAGAAGTCGAGAGCACTTTGAAGAAATCGGCAAGCAATGCCACCTGATCGATTAGGTCGCACTCATTGTGGCCCAGCACCCTGAGTCACTAGGCTGTTAGAGCACCCTCAAATGGAAATGTGTTCAGAGTTTCAAAGTAATCCGCAGAGTCTTCAGGGAAGCTACCCCCCATGTGCATGTCAATGGTTGGGGACACTATGCTGCTCTCCTCTTCGACCCTATCTGACGGCAGCCTGATTAGTTATGCGACATTGAGGACATGACCTCAAGAGGGGTCTCAGGCCACATGGCTTACGTAGTGGACAAGGAAGATGAGCTTGAATTTCGTGATGGAGACTTACCCCCAGAGGGTATACCGCCACTACTGGACCCATCAGGGAGGGTTACCTGTCAGCAGAGGAACCTTCTAGGCATCCATGTACCCACCGAGTCGCTGGTACTCGGTCGAAATGCCGGAAAGGGTAAGGAGAATGTCGGAACTATCAAGCACTCTGACCCATCTGCCTCTGTGCAGAAAACAGACGAAGACCCCGAGAAGGCCATGTTATGCCAGCAGCTTGCTGAGCAGAAGAGGCTAGTTGATGAACTCTTGGCTGAGCGCGCTGTAGAGCGGCGACCCGACTATGGTAATCCCAAGCCAGGGTAGTAGGGGCAGGAACAATTTCCCTCTGGCGAGATGCCTCCGAGAAACCCTGATCATGTTACTTCCGTAGACAAGGCAGAAGCCGAAGCTTACGGAAAGAGGGTGCGATATGTCTCTCCAAACCCTCCTAAACGACGGGGCAATTTGAAGAATCCAGTACGGGTTCCCCCAGTCTCCCCACATGTCGTTCCTCCAGTCGATCCATGAACCGCCGAAGCCTTCTACCGGGTTGAATAACCTAGTAACACGCTTGTGATTAGGGATCCCCGTCAAGATAGGGACCCCCACACAGTTGATCTTATAGCGGCACTCATAGCTCACCTCGAAGCGCTGGAAACGCTGCAGGTGGCGGTCCCACCGGATGGCAAGATGTATCCCGCATGGGTGGATGATATGCCCGCAACCCCAGGTTTTGGGAACCACACTTTCTCGCTCTTCAATGGGACAGGGGACCCGCCACAACACTTGGCTTATTTTTCATCTAGGTGTGGCCCCATGCTGGGGACCCCGGCCCAGCAAGAAGCCTCCAAGCTCCGATGTTTCGTGCAAACATTGGAAGGTACCGCATTCGTCTGGTACAACCAGCTCCATACCGGATCGGTGACCGGTTGGGAGGATCTCCACCGGCAGTTCCAATACCAGTTCAGCTCCACCACGTAGAAGACCAGCATTGCATACCTCTTCAAGTACAAGCAAAGGCCTGATGAGCGAGTCGCAGATTTCATCGCCCAGTGGAAGGGACTTACAAACACCCTCAATATTCCACTAACTCATGAGCAATTACTGACGTTGTGTGTAGGGAATGTTAAAATGGAGCTGGTACCCTACATGATTACCCAGAACTACCCTAGATGGTTCTGGTATTTCTCATATAAGGCTCAGCACCTTGAGAAGGCTCTGTAACAGGCTAGCCAGGCATGTTCTTTGGCCCCTATGATCCCAGCCAGGAGAACCGCCAGAGCCGAACCCGCTGTGGTGGCCGAAATAGAAGCCCCTGGGCAGCTTGAATTACTGCCAGTGGCACCATCCTCACAACCCTGTAGAGGTCCTCCACCTCAAGCACGGGATCCTGACCAGTAGATACTGCCTCAGAATCGACATGTTTCCCTGTGCAATGCGCCACCTGCACCTAGGCGAGACAATCAGGCGTCGCCTCCTCGGTAGGCCCCTCGTCAGGGCCAGGCCCCCAGGGCCCCCTATCCGGAAAGAAGGCACCAGACTTATTCATTCAATGAAAATCAATTCACTGGATACTTCTGAAGTGATCTAGAGAAAGGGATTGTGCGCCTACCCGAGTGCCGAAGGCTGTCAGAGGCGAATCTCACCGATCACCCCAACTACTGTCCTTATCATCGGATTCTGGGACACACCCTCAAGAAATGCTATGTTTTTAAAGAATGGATTCAAGACTAGGTCAACAACAACTTAGTCAGGTTGGTCCCGACACTAACACAAGTGGCGGGTGTCTTTGCAGGGTTAGAGATCGGTAGCGACTGCGAAGCCGAGTGGATGCAGGTTCTCAGTCGCGGATCCCGAAAATAGGACGACAGGATGGCTCGAAAAACCATCTAATGTTCCCATGGTACCATCTGGGCATGGCTGAAGGAGCCGGAACCTTCATAAGAAGTCGCCAGTACCTCTGCATCACCTTCATAGTCAACCTCTTCCCAAAAGGGCAAGTAGCGATGACGCAAGAAGAAACAATGCGATGCACTGGTTCCGTCGTCATCGCGCACTCTCGGTGAATTTATGCCCCCTAAAATGGGGATCCCCCCTAGAATCCACCCGGTGGTGGATGAATCGTCGAGCGACAGCTAGGGGTACGCTTCGGTTAACACCGTGGAGCTGGTAAAGCCTTATATGACTCCCAACGAAGGGGAAAACCAGGAGAGCCTCCCCAACGTCCCCAGCCGACGTCAACGTCAGCTGAACCACAACCATGCCGGTCATCGAGGCAATTTAGCGGGAACTTTCATCTAAGTCGTGCATGCTACGGAGATCATACAGCAGGCTCAGCGCAAAGCTCAGCACACACAACCCCATATAACGCCCTCATCTCTACCTCCACTGCCGTTTGTGCTACTAGATCAGGGAGAGCTGCCTCGTTCATATCACAGTCAGTCTTGCCCGACTACAGGCCAGTCTCCACTGCCCTATCCTAGTCCGGCGACTACTCTACAGGCTTCAAATAGTAGGCAGTAGGATGTTCCCAGTACTAGCCGACCGCTGGTTCAACCGGAAGGACCCGCTATGCCTCCAAATGCCGAACGACCTCCTGTAAGAAGAGGATTGCATTTGGCAGGAAAGCATGATGTCCTGAAGCACCTGGCCGGCATTCCGGAAAGTCTTTCTATCCTTGAAGCCCTTCTACTATCAGCTTAAATGCGAGAGGCACTTGCAGAGGCCCTAAGGAACCCTCTCTAGTTTGAGACGGAGGTGGCGGTTGCAGAAGCCTTCCATGTCGAGACAATTGAGAACGTCGAGTTTCAGGCGGTTATCTCGTTCTCCGGTGAAGATGAGGACCCTCCTATATAGGGTCATATTCACCCGTTGTACATCACTGGCCACTTAAATGGTGTGGAAGTCCGCCACTACCTTGTTGACATGGGTTCCAGAATCAACCTTATTCTGAGGCGGACATTGCGAAAACTGGGTCTGTCTGAAGGTGATTTAACTCATTCTGACCTTCGAATCTAGGGGTACGACAGGATCGAGCAAACCCCAGTTGGCAAGATCCGCCTGAAGACTTAGTTTGGTGGCTTAATCACCAGCACCGAGTTCATGGTCATCTCTCACGACACCGCATAAAACGCGTTAATGGGTAGGACATGGCTCCATCTTCATGCAGCGGTCCCTTCGTCATATCACTGGTGCCTCAAATACTCACTCAACGGTCGAGTAAGCGTGCTACAAGGAGATGAGTCTCCTTTCCCTTCTTGTGAGGCCCGGTATCTGGATGCTGATTATTACAAGAGTAAGGATAAGAAAATCCTAGTAAGTGAGTATGAACCCACCCCGGTCACAAGTGATCCCTGAGAAAGCATGGATGACGCCTACATCCTTCTGATCCACCGATAGGAGGCCACGACCCCCGACATGGGGCAATGTTTTATTGTTTCGGGTATGCAAGGAAGGTGTGTTCTCATGTCCAAGCGACGGCGGAAAATCACCTCGTAATCCTACATCAACAAGGCTCAGGTGATCCCCGAACCTCCTACCCCTATATGGTACCAGAATGCCAAGCTTATGACAATGGCAGTACGTCATGCGTGTCTCTTCCGCCGGGCTGGAATCAACCGACTTAGGATGACACATCACCACTGCTTTGATGTCATCAAACGTGGCCCCTTAGGCCAAACACCAGATGGGATATGGTTGACTGCCTTCATTGCTATGATCTCAACGGTGAGTGAGTCTCCTGATATGATTACCACTACTGCCCAAGCCGGCACTAGCTTCCCCTCAGGTTTTGAAATCCCAGATGTATCTCCCATTACGGGAAATCCCCCCACGGGTGGAGAGAAGACCTGGAGGATGCTCCCCCCTCCTTTGAGGAAGGTGTCTCTACCATGGTTGATGAACTGGTACAGGTGAACTTTGGTTGCGAGGCAGATCCGAAACCCACATTGATTAGTGCAGCCATGTCCCCCGAGGAGCGGCAGCAGTGCGTAGACTTTCTCAAAAAACACCGTGACGTGTTTTCCTAGAGTTACAACAAGATTCCAGTACTAGATCCCCAGGTGTCCATTCACCGCCTGGGCCTCCCGGAAAACCATCGTGGGTTTAAGCAGCCTCCCAAGTAGATGCACCCTTCTCATGGTGCTATGGTTGAGGCCGAAGTTGACAAGCTTATCAAAGGAAACTTCGTTAAGGAAGTCCAGTACCCTAAGTGTCCTTCCAATATTGTTCCAGTCATAAAGTAGAATGGGAAGATCAGAGTCTACATTGACTACCGTGACCTTATTCGCCACTTCCCAAAGGATGACTTCCCGCTCCGAGTGACGGAGTTAGTGATTGATGCCACGGCCGAGTTCCAAGTTCTCTCTTTCATGGTTGGGTATTCTGGGTACAATTAGATCTAGATGGCCCCCGAGGATGAGGAGTCCACTCCCTTCAGGGCCCCCCAAGGTACCTTTTGCTACCAGGCTATGCCCTTTGGCTTGAAAAATGCAGGTGCCACTTATCAGAGGGCCATGCATCACATATTCAGGCCGATTCTCGAGACGCTGGTGGAATGATACATAGATGACCTAGTGGTCAAATCATGTCAGCGCCAGGACCATCTCAAAGACCTTGAGAAGGTGTTCGGTTTCCTCCGTTCCCGTCACCTGAAGATGAACCCGTTGAAGTGTGCCTTCGGGGTCACCTCTGGGAAGTTTATGTGCTTTGTTGTTAGATACTGAGGCATTGAGACCGACCCAGAAAAGATCAAGGCTATCAACCAAATGCCTCCCCCGAGCAACATTCGGGAACATCGAGGCCTCCAAGGCCACTTAGCCTATATACGCTGATTCATCACGAATCTTGCCGGAAAGTATATGCCCTTTTCCCGTCTTATGAAGAAGGGTGCTGCCTACGAATGGGATGAGGAGTGTCAGACCGCCTTTGAGGAAATCAAGAAGTATCTGCTCCAACCTCAGGTTTTGATGCCACCCATCTCCGGAAAGCCGCTGGTCCTTTACGTGACCACCCTGGAAAGATCCCTCGGTGCAATGCTCACCCAGAAGAATAACTATGGTACTGATAACTGTCTCTACAATCTCAGCTGCATGCTTCTCGATACGGTGGTCAGATAATCCCCTATCGAATAGAGCTCCATTGCGCTCGACTTCTCCGTACAGAAGTTGTGGCATTACCTATAGCACCATGAGTTACAATTGGTCTCCCGAGTAGACACACTGAAGTACATCCTAAACTGCACCATGCTGACTGGACGACTAGCACGGTGGGTGGTGAATCTCCAGCAGTTTAATATCAGGTTCGTACCTTAGAAGGCCATTAAGGGACAGATGATGGCAGACTTTTTAGCTGCCCATCCATCCTCCGCAGATCACTATTTGGACCTGGATTTTCCTGATGGGAAGATCCTCTCAGTCGATCATGTCATCCCATGTTGGAAAATGCATTTCGACGGTGCCTCCCGGAGCCCCACCGGTAGGAGGCTCAATGATCCTAAGCTCAACAGAGTGGGCCTTGGTATTGTCTTCATTACCCTGGTGCAAGTCGTCCTTCCATATTTATTCCTGTTGTCAGAAGATTGTACAAACAACGAGGAAGAGTACCAGTCTCTCATCACCGGCCTTGAGTTGGCCCTTGAGATCGACGTACCCCATCTACATGAGAAAGGAGATTCCAAGCTGGTAATCAAACAGTTCAATGGCGACTACGTTGTCATGAAGCCGGAGCATGTACCGTTTCTGGAGTACACCCTCCGCTTAATGACCTAGTTCTCTTCTCGAACAGAGATTACCCATGTCCCACGGTCACAGAACGGTCAGGAAGACGCCTTGGATGGCTTGGCTGTGTCGCTCGGAGTACCCGAACAAGATGATTTGATCATACATGTGGCACACCAGAGATTCGTTGCTCCTCTCACCCAAGAGGACGATGATGGTCTGCGGATAAGACATCTCACTGTCGGGCCTCTACGTTAGGGGTCCTTGGTTCTTCAGACACAGTGGTTGAGGCCACTCTTGACTATAGGGCACCTTTTGTCGAGTATCTCCAAAATGGTCGCCTCCCGGATGACCAGCCGAGCGCGAGCGAATCCGATGTCACGTGCTGCAATTTACCCTCCATAGAGGCCCTAATTTTGAATAGATCCTTTATAAGATGAGTTCTATGGAATCCTCCTCTGTTGCATTCAAGGAGTATAGATTGCTCATGTTATGCAAGAGATTCATGCCGGTTCCTGTGGTGCCCATCAAGATGGGCCAAAGCTGTCCCATCAAATATAGAGGTTGGGATACTTCTAGCCCTCTATGATCCACAATTGTATTGGGTATTCCAAGAGATTCCACGCGTTCCAAGTTCACGCCAACTTCTTACATCGGCCGCCAGAGCCCTTCTACCAAACCATGTACTCTTGGCCATTTTCGGTATGGGGACTTTATGTAGTGGGACCATATCCACCGGCAACAGCTTGCTAGTATAGGTTCATCCTAACTACTACAGATTTCTTTTCCAAGTGGGCAGAGGCAGTTCCACTCAAAGAGGCTAAGGCCCATTACATCGTCGACTTTGTGAGATCCAATATTATCCACTGGTTTGGGGTCCCTCACACCGTCCTCACCTATAACAGCACCAAATTCCAAGCAGCTAAACTGAACAAATTGTATGCGAAGTACAACATCCGTTCAAACCATACCTCCCGCTACCACACGCAGGCGAACGGACAGATTGAGGCATTCAATAAAACCCTCTCTAATATTCTGTAGAATATGGTTGGTCAGAACAAGAAAATTTGGCCGGAAAAGCTCCCCAATGACCTCTGGGCTTATCGGGCGATGACTCATAACTCTACCCAGGTGAACCCATATTCCCTGGTGTATGGGGCTGAGGCCGTCTTACCCATTGTGATCTAGCTTCCATCATTACGAACTGCAGTCTATGATCACCAGGAATCAGATGAGGTGGCCGAAATCCGTCTAGCTGAATTTGAAGCACTGGACAAGAACCGGCTTCTTGCCCTGCACAATCTAGAAAGACATCAGGATAAGATAGCGAGGGCCTTCAACAAGAAGGTTCGCCTCCGTTCTTTTCTACAGGGCGACCTAGTACTGTCCCTTCGAGCACCAATGATCCACCGTAGGAAACCGCCCAAGCTAGATCCCAAATGGGAAGGTCCTTATATCATACATATGGTTTACCCCAACAGGGCGTACTCCTTGGTGACCACGGATGGTGAGCGCATAACTCCTCCCACCAATGCCAGGTTCCTCAATAGGTACTTTGCCTGATCTTACAGGGTCCCTCATGACCTGAAACTGCACGTCATGGTCCAACACGACCTTAAACTGTATGGTCCTGCATGACCATAAAATGCACCGCTATCCTGCAGGATGATAAACTGCAAAATGGTCCGATCTCTATGACCTTAATCTAAGATCTCCCCCCATCCTTACTGTAAGACGTTAAACTGCAAGCCAGTCAGGCCTTCCTGACTGAGGCCTAGCCTCAGGCCCCTCGGCCTCCTCGGGCCCCCGGCCACCGTGCTTACTGTAAGACGTTAAACTGCAAGCCATTCAGGCCTTCCTGACTGAGGCTCACCCTCTGGCCCCTTGGCCTGCGTCGACTCGGGCTCTCTAATGGGATTATACGGTGTGGTGTGGGATTACATCCTCATCCACGTCGGGTTACCCGCCGTACCGTACATATACCCAGTTGAGACACATTTCTCATCCAGAAACAAGCTAAACTATGCTTCGAGAACTACGTGTGGCTTGATTACCATCTTAATGGGATACGTAGGGACGCTCAGACACATCATCTTGAGCCCAACCCCAAGATTTTCTCTTCCACTATCCCCCCTAGGAATAGTTCCCTTGGAGGATTCTTCCGTAGTGAGGAGTAGGATTTATTAGCCCTGCTCATACAAGGATTGTAAGGGTTTCACCATGTTTCCACTCTCGTTCTTCTATCCTCCCACTTCCTCACCGCTTGACGTTAAACTGCATGGCCTTCATGAACTATGTATGGCTTGATTCCCATCCTAATGGGATACGTAGGAATGCCCGGGCATTTCGTCCATTGGCCCAGCCCAAAGCCAAAATCTTCCCCTCGGGTCAAGACATATGGAAGTGTGCAAACTTTTTCCCCAACTCACATCGAGCAAGACTCGACCCAGCTACATGTTTCCCCTGGAGATGTTCTCCTCTTTCGTGGATGGATACACTTGTGCTTCACCCACTCCTTGACTGGGATTCCATCATTTTTTCATACTTGGAGGGACCCCCAAGAACGGCCTGGATACTACACCCAAGGGGTCTCCTACCGATACGGGCCGATGCCCCTGAGGGTTTTCAAGCAACAAGCCGATACAAGTCCCGCGTTGCGAATTTTGTCAATCGTCGATGGTCATTTGTTGCTCCCATATCAGGTCACCATAGGGAAGATGTGTTTCGAACATGGTCAACAGTGTCCTGGATCCTCGAGTCCACCCTGATATGTCCCAAACATCGAGTGCAGTGATTCATTCTACCCCATCCCGAAGTGACAAACTTCCCTCCAGGTGGTTCCAGCGGTCGGGCCCATGGCCCCGATTCTCTAATAAGAAATATACGGTGTGGTGTAGGATTATGTCCTCATTCACGTCAGGTTACTTGCCATGCCGTACACACCCCCGGATTAGATACAGTTATCTCTTTCCTCATCCTCACATAAGACGCTAAACTACAAACCAATCAGGCCTTCCTGATCGATGCCTGACCTTAGGCCCCTTGGCCTTCTCAGGCCCCTTCGCCCAACCTCTTACCCGGGGTGTACAATGTGGTGTGGGATTATGTCCTCATTCACGTCAGGGTCATGTACCATGTCGTACGCCTTCCCTCACAAGGCCCAGCCTCCATCCCCTTGGCCTTTTTGAGCCCTGGCCCAGGTTCTCTCTTATTGGAGTGTATGGTGTGGGGTGGGATTATTTCTCCATTCACATCGGTTTATTCTCCGTATCGTACACCTCCATTGTTTGGGGGTATATTACTCCCCTCCTCGTCTCATATGACGTTAAACTACATCTGCAGAACTACGTGTGGCTTGATTCCCATCCTCATGGGATACGTAGGATAACCTGAATGTCTAGGCTTCAGATCCAGCCCCATCTCTCAGGAATCTTTATCCCACCTTGGCTCCTTATCCTACCCTTCCTCCATGAGAGGATTATATGGTGTGGCGAGGGATTATGTCATCATTCACGTCGGTCTTGTAATGACCACGCCATGTAACTCATCCTTTTGAGCTGTTTCGTCGGCCCTTTCCGATATTTCACCAGCGTGCCTAAGGGTTCTCTGTCTTATTACCTGGAATGCCAAACTTTACTCGGACACATTCGCACCCGCTTTCCATGCTTTGTGTATCCCTGCATTAGGGCTTCCATCATCTTTCACACCTGGAGGGACCCCCAAGAACGGCCTGGATACTACGCCCAAGGGCTCGCCTACCATTACGGGATAACGCCCCCGAGGGTTTCAGACAACAAATCGATAAAATCCTGCGTTGCGAATATGGTCAGCAGTCGATGCTCGTTTATTGTTCCCACCTCAGGCTAACGCGATATGGATGGTGTGTTTACACCATGGTTAATAGTTTTCCTCTAACTCCATACCAACCCATTAAGCCCAAAATGTCTGGTACACGATTCACACCCTTAATCACTCCATCGTGTCCAAGTGGAGTCTCGGAACTCTTGGTACTATTCCTCCGTGTACGTCTGCGCGTTATGGAAACAAGCTGCGTCAAAGGTGTCCTTTGGGGCTCTCTACCGACTCCCCTCTGATGGATGCCCCATGTATTGCGATGAGGATTCCATACCTTGTTTCCCACACCGAGTTTAACTCACGTGGGCTTAGGGATCAGGATGACCTCTACGCTAACATGGGAAGTTGTCACCATTCAAGGTCCGAGCTCTATGACCATAAACTAAGATCCATCTAGAACTACTTTCAGCTTGATTCCCATCCTCATGGGATACGTAGGACCGCCCGAACACCTTTCCTTCAGGTTCATCCCATTTTTAGAGCTAG
Source organism: Viscum album (assembly GCA_963277665.1). Lineage (NCBI taxonomy): Eukaryota > Viridiplantae > Streptophyta > Magnoliopsida > Santalales > Viscaceae > Viscum > Viscum album. The sequence goes on along the minus strand of OY728130.1, from coordinate 955,126,630 downwards.
TCTCTCCCTCCCTCTTTTCACCTCTTGCATCTATATAGGCCCCTCGGCCTAAGGTCTCCCTTTCAGAGTGGCGTATAGTGTGATGTGGGATCATATTTCCATCAAATGTGTTTTCTAACAATGTGCACATTCCCCGCCTAGAATCGCCTCTGCTACGTCTACGTTACATGACGATAAAATAAACACTTGGTCCTATCAAACGACCCTAAACTGTGACATTATCGGCATGGTCGCACGACGAAAACAACTCTGCATTGTGATGACCTCGTTGTAGAGGGCATAAAGTTGGGTATTGGTCACGTGGCATTCCATTTGTCAACACCTATCACGACTTGATTCTTGTGGTGACACCACGACCTACTACTCTAGGCCTATTGCTTAAAAAAACCACTCACCTTAAATGGAAAACAAGATTTATCAAATTCCACTTCGATTTGACGGTTGTGATAGTAAACCAAGATATATGTAATTATTTATATAAATGATATTTTCATGTCATTTATTGCATATTTTTATGATTATTATTTGAACTCATCATTCATGTTTTATATTTGAATATATATCATCCATATGATTAATGTTTATTAAATGATAATGTTATAATACATTACTCATCATTATGATCATTTATTTTATAGTTTTGATAATTATATATGATGCATATTATATATTTACCATATTCACGTGTTATTAAATGGAATTATAAATAATTAATATAACCAATTATAATTCTTAATGATAAAATGAGATCACTCTTTCTTAAATATCATTTCCCCTATATGTAATTAATGCATTTAAGTGTGTAGTGACATTTCTGGTTCATGGTTGGAAGAAAATCACCACAAATGTGATGAATTAATGAAAATAATATTTTAATCTTTATATTCCTCATGGAAATTTTTTTTTCTGATTTTAGAAGATATAGTAATGTTATTTATTTAATAGTAATCTAATATTTATTAATTATATATTATACAATTGGGTCTCGGTTGTTGGTATTATATATAGAATTAAATAATATTATGGGAATGTGTTATGAAATTATTTGTAAAATACTAGGGGATAAGTCTATATATAGTATACCATCATTGAGTTTTAATAATTTTTTTGTATCCTAAGATAAAACTGATGTTTTATATTTTGTGAGTAATATGTTATTATTTATAATTTCATTGAATAAAAATTTCTAATTATATGTTATATGACTCTCATTATTATTACATGATTATAATAATTTGGTTTATTTGTTTTAGTAATTGATAGTTCCTATAGTCATCATGATAAAAAATAATTTCATGTATAACATATTGAATGTACACTTTAAAAACCAACTACTATGAGATGCATAATTCAAAATATTATCATTATTCATAAGAACGATCCATGGTCCATTCATCATGTTTAGCTTAAAAATTGTTAATATAGGTATAAATTTACATTTTAGTAATTCATGAGGAAACAACCACCTTCATTTAGATAGTATTCTGATCCATTATTGGATGAGTGATTTACTAGTACCAATGAGAAAATATTTGTCATTCTGAAGTTCATAGATCATGAAAATGTGGTGATAAATGTTTATTAAATATAAAGTGATGAAGATCAATGGATTAATATTATTAAGAATATGAGAAAAGTGGATTAAATTGAATCCATGGAATGGTATTAGTTTAAGAGAAATTTTTTTATTCATTAATTCCTTCATATTCTATATAGATTTTTGGAGATTTAATTACTTTTTTATATGTTTAAGGTTGATGAACTAGATGTTTCCTATGAGTACATATTTTAAATACCTTCAATGTATGCTTCTATTTTTATCAACATCCCTGAAATGAAAATGGATAAATCTATTAGTATCATCAAACCAAGTCTCCAAACGTAATTATCTTTTAAATAATTCAGTAACTATAAATTAATGTAATGATTTTATCAAATTGTATTAATGGAAATTTTATATTCCCACATCACTGATGGTTTTTATAAGAAAAGGAAGATGCTATCTTTTTCTTGTACTATTTTCGGGGCATGAACATCCATATGTCGAAGAGTACATGCATCTTTTTTTCTCTTTCCAAAGGCGGGATGCATTTATAACATCTTTAGAGTTGTTTTTTCTGTTATCAAAATACGATGAAGGGATATGGTCCTCTCATTACAGGGTTTCTAGGTGGAATTCATTGGCTAGTCCATGTCACCCTTAAATATTAAGACATTGTTTTTAAAACTCTTCATAGTACCATATCATTGTCGATGACAGTTAATTAAACTACTTCTATCATTAATTTCCATGGGTTAATGTCAGTGTTGAAAACTTCATTTAGGGGAGTAATCATGTTGGGAATATTTTTCTTTTCTAAACACTAAAACACTACTACACCTATATTTCTTAGCCTTATGATAAGGTTTCTTTAGGGCATGCGAGCCCAAGGAATCCCATGTCGAACGCGAGAAATTATATTTTGGAGGTATGTATATGAGGGTTTTCTCATCATCCCATGTTTTATATGGGTTATGTTGTGTGTTAACATCTATTGGAGACAAATTAGAATAATTAGAACACTGATGAGAGTGGATCTGATGAGTACATCCCTAAGAGGGAGCACTAAAAAGGATTACCGGATGAGTGGATCAAGACACCCAATTAGGACGGATCCAAGGTGGTGTGTCCCAAGGAGGTAAGATATCATATTTTGAAGGTTGATATAGAACCTCAAAGGGAGGATATGAGGTTGATTGTGTCCCAAAAAAGGGGTTAACATGGTTTACCATTTTCTTAGTGTGAACCACTTGGAGGAATCCTATGTACACTGTATAGAAGGCATGGATCAGAATGACATAGTTCAAGAGTTTGAATCATTGGATCGGGGTGTATACAATGAAAAACAACCGGAAGAAATGTTGGGGCTTACCTGTGGTTTGCAAAATGTATGCAACAAAGAGTAATGAGATGAATGGGACTTAGACATGGGTAGCTTATCATATGGATGACATGATTTCACTATAATGTGTTGGCTTGGTTAAAAATCCGAATAGATATGAATGAATTGTCAAATAATTGAACAAGTAGGGATGTTAATAAGGACCGATGTGAGGGTGATAGTGTTGTGCTTGAATATTAAAGATGTTTCTAATGTATCCCCGTGACAGTGAATCAATGTCCTCATCGATCTAGAATTTTGATATGAGTCACCTGGGGAGGAAGATCACGAGGATGGACGTGTGGATGAGGACTCAAAAGAAATGGAACCAATGGGTTAAGGTTTGATATTTTCAAAATAGTAAGTCCCAGTAGAGAAAACCAGATGGGACGTGGGTATTGTTCTTGAATCTCAAAGAGGATTCCTATATATTCTACAGGTAGTGAATCAATATCCAGCAAGTTCAAGACGATTTATCGAATCAGAGTGTACATAATGGACAACCACCCAATGACATGAAGGATCTTACACATGGTTAGTAACCCATAATAAGAGGGAATCTTTTTCTTTGAGGAGTATGGATTGAGTGATACGGTTACACATAGATAGATTCCTTGGAAGTAGTCTGACACAACTTTTGTGTGGACTAAGGATGTGTGTCCCAACTAGGAAGATTCTGAATTTTACCAGTGTTTAGGGTTGAAACTCAGGGAGGCTTCCAACGTACCTTATCTAGGAGATAGGGATCCAAACCCACATATTTTGAAGAATACATTTAAAACCATACAGGATTAAAGGGGCATACAGTTTAACGTCTTTTGGGATGAGGGTGTGTTGATGTGTGGTGGTCGGAACTGATGGGTTCTAGCCCTGAGTATCAGAGTGGATTAAAATGTACCATTCCTAAGAAGGGAAAGGATCAATGTCCATATAGTTTAGATAAAAGGGTTATGGGCCTTACACACTATGGTATCACATTGAGGATTTCAAGTTCTATGGGTATAATAAGCCCATGGAAGTCATGCTCAATGTGAGATACAAGAAGCATTAAAGACCCAAAGATTTCTTCATAAAAGGTATGTCCATGAGGGACTGAGCAAGGATTACACATGGTTAGTATCCCAAGGAGGAAACATGGAGGTTTACTCTGAGAGGGAGGCTCGGGTATGGGTCCAGATGAATGAGGAGTATATGGAAACTGTACATAGAGAACCATGACATGTTTAATCAGGTCTTAAATAGAGGCTTCCTGAGGTGTGCATGGAGACAAAGTGTAGAGGGAACAGAAAGGGAGAGGGTACTGGTGACCATACCCTTCAATGTCCTCTTGAGTCTTGTCACATATTCAATAATCAATGTTTTATTTCATGTCTTGCAGATGTGTGTTCTTAGCAGTTTAACACTCTACAACTCATACCGTGAGGACTCACTCCTTGCCACTAGGACATACATAATTAGAGCATTGTATCCTTTGGTGAAGGGAATGTGCTAGAAATGTCATGTGGTAATGGGGTTGTGGAGTGATCCATTTAGGGAGTCACATTATTGTGATTATGTTACAAATAATTGAAATTAGTGTGCCTATGAAAAAAGAACATGGTAGGGAAACACAACATAAAACACCACATGACAGACCATGAAATCACCTTGTATAATCTTGGAGGTTCGTACGGATGAGGGGTTTGAGAAGCAAGATGCCTCACATATATGGGATTTCAAAAACTAGGGGCTCACAAAGGACATGGAATCACAAAGCAGATGACTTCACATATGTATGGGTCTCACAGAGCATAAGGATTTACAGAGAACAAGGATCATAAATCATAGGTCATCATACTACATAGGGCTTCATTGAGAACAAGGAATATCATTGGAGAGGGATTCACGAAGCATAGTAACACAGCCTAAGCATGTAGTTAACATGTTTTTGGAAGGTGTGTCACGATGTCTGGGTTCCTCCATAAGTCTTGAGGATGCGAAGGGGTATTCTTTTTCTAGATCACATATACGATTCACGAAGTGCATCCCTCTTCTATGAGGGGGAAATTCTAAGAAAACAAAAAAGGGTTTTCTCAATGCTCAAGTACCTATGATGTTTCATTTTTCTGATGGTTCGCAAAGTAATAGTTTCTTCATGATTTGGGAATTTAGTCATTAAACATTCAGGATCCTATCATTCATATTACAGGAGGCAATTTTTTATATGTAAAAGGGGGGTGTGATTCTCTAATAGAGTTCTATTAAGAAACAATATCTCCCCCACCAGAGGTAGATTTCTTCACATTTCTTAGAGTCTCGAAGTTGAACGTAATCCCCTCAATTACATAGTGGCTCCCTTATTTACATATTTACCGGAATCATAGGCTTCCGTAAATTTATAAAGACTCGTGGAGGTGACCTTTCTTCCCTCCACAGTGTAGAAACATCCTTTAATTTCATTGGAATCCTATAGATTATTTTCTCTTTTGCTCTGCGTAATTTTCATAGACAACCTGTATCTTTGCGCAGGTCGTAGTGCTGGATGGATTTTCAATGTTTCATTGCGAAACTGTCCATTTTAAACCATAGTTTAGTATATTTTTTATATTTTAACATGTAATGGATTTTGGAAACTACAAATCCCCCCCCCCTAGAATGGGTACTAAGGAGAAAAATTGGGATCATATTTTGATGGCATATTGCCCAAATTTAGTGGACCATGAAGCTGGATCATGATGAGGGCATGTGAATCATAGGTTGAGAACCCCACAGAGCTTTCCAGAACAAAAAGTATTGTGATTAAAACCATGACTATGCACAACACGATGTTCTAGGGGGTTATGGCCTATAAATACAGAGCGAAGACCCCTCTTTTGTCCACACATTCATCCAGGTTTTCATGATTCAGCTTTCGAATCATGAATCTTCACATGCCTTGAAAATGAACTTTTCCAACTTAGTTTATAGACCTGTGATTTTCAAATTGTGGTCAGATAATTCCTACACTGCGATCCGTTTTTTTACATTGCACCACACAACACGTCCTTATACTTTGATATCGTGCACTTCTCATGTTTTCTATGTGATCTATGTCATATAACTCTACAGCTGGTCTATGTGATCGAGCTCTATGATCGAGCTCTAAGATCGAACTTTGAAACATAGATTTATAAAATACAACAGAAAAAAAATAACGTCATGGGAGAAAATTGAAAACCAAGACACTTCTAAGGATGTCATCCAAAATGTTTCCCAAAGGGAAGAGATTGAGAATAATTCGGGCATCGTGTAATATGTGTGAATCCATTCAAATCATGAATCCAAGATGGAGCTCCTTTAATAATTCCAAAGGAACTATCCTCTATGAATGAGGATTCATATTTATGGATTTTTTATAAGGGATGATGTTCTCATCCCTGATGCATGTAGGGAAGAACTGGCTTACTAGTTCATTAGTATGTCAAGTCAGCGCCATTGGTAACAGGCTACCGACAGTCATATATGGAAGGATTACACAGTTATTAATGTCAACAGTCTATAAAATCACATCAAAAACATTAAAAAGGAAGCAATGTAGCCATAGGTATCTCCCCCATAATATCATACCATCCTCAATGACATATTTGGGGAATCCAAAGAAGGGGTGGACCGACTATTGGGACCTGTGTCCGGGAAACAACTTCACGGAGGACCAGGCGTGTTTTTACTAGGACTGTGCATCATGTGAGGAATTTGAGGGAAATGTGTAGCATGTACGGCTGTATGATGTTGTGTGGTCCTCAAAATTCCATATTTACCAGCTAAAACACTTGATTCCATAGTTTCTGAGAAGATGGTTGTTGAGACCCAATAAAATATATCTTCACTACAAGGTAGTCATCATCATCCTATTAAAAAATCATAATATATCTAGGATTGCAATTCTAGGGGTGATGTACAATGATTTACTCCTTACATAAAACACATCAGAGGATCAAAGTCATATATAATGGATGGAAAAGGCACTAATGGATCTGGTTTCAAGCGATGAAAAGAAGCTGGCGAGGGATGTCCATTTCAAATTTTAGATTGGGTGTTTCTATAAAAATCCTTCCAAAGAATTTTGTAGAGGGGAGGAGGCACTAAGAAAGCTACCATTCTGGCCTCTCAAATATTCAAAAGAATACCAGTGTAGTAAAAAATAATTCATACTGGATAATCCTAGAGGACCACCAATGGAATCTATGGGAGTACATTTCCAACACCGAGAAGCAACCGGTGGTTAGGGTTGATCTTTTTATCTCTATGGGTATCTGCGGCTAGTGGATTCTGATCAGGGATAGATACACAGGTGTACGACCAGTAACATTTATTATATAGTTGATATTATATATGGTGCAGTGCATCAACCTGGGGAATTTGGTGCTGGAAAAACTATACAAGGTGTTATGGCACATCAGTGAGGGAATAAAGCCATCGATTACATGTGGATTTATCGATTTGTTCTATGTATGGATACCAACACATATGGGAGTTTATGAGTATATGAACCCTATTTATCCTATAATGTATGACTTAAAACTAGACATCCTTATTGTTGTGGGGGGATTTCTGGCCAAGCTGACTCTACCACTCGTGTTGAACTTAGTTTGGAATGTGGATGAATTCAATGTCTATAAATTTCCGCAGCCAAAATGTGTAATCACTGATAATGGCCATGGAATTGAGGAGCATCTCTGTTATATAATGGCATTCATGGGTAGAGTTCTGGTGGAATGGATAGACTGTGAGCTTATCTGTGACCCTTATAACCCAAACAACTTTTTAAGGTTGTTCTGGTGGATGCAGTGTTTTACCCTACAATTATACTTGGGATTACATCATGAGGATCATCTAGGTGTGATGAGGTTTATGTGTCTCTTGTTCACATGATATGATGTGAAAATGTAGAATGAATTTCCTTTTCCCACTATTTCCTATAGTTTGTTTATGAAATATTCCATTATATTGGAAGCATACTACCCTTCCTAGAAGCTGAAGTGATGAAATATTTTGTGCCAATGATGGGATTAACACTTAAAAAATGAGGTAAATGTTATAATTTGGAAATATCATGTCATGGTGGTATAGACGAGGCACATCTAGGGGTGGGGTTGTAGTACAACTAGTGACCCCATGATATGTACCGAGCGGAGGGCAGGGAGTAGCGATGGGTCTAGCGGCCACAACTGGGTAGGTGCATAAGAGATGAAGGTCTGCCAGAGGGTTCCTTAGGATATCCACTGAGGCTCCAGTGAAGAATATATGAAACATATATATGTATATTTATTCTAAAAATTTGAAGTAATGAGAAAAATGAAATGTAAACTAACAATTTTTCGGTTTTCCAAGAGGTGGGATCACATCAATAATCATGGAATGGATATTTTATAGATCATTCGTGCTGAGGCCGGACTTTTGGGGTCTCAGTCAGAAGGGGAATAAAAAATAACTTATCTCTGGGACTTTGTGTATTCTTGGGGTACTCTTTGTCAAATGATTGACAGATTGAAAGTACTGTTTTGTCAAATGGTCCCACCATAACTGTCAGATGAAGAGTTTAGGGAGTTCTTCCATTTACCTAAGGAATCTGATGGGTCCTCTGGGAGAGGAGATGATGACATGGGGGAGCCCTTTGTAATAAGTAGAGAATGAGGCCTAAAATTGTAGAGAGCTTGTTGAAACTCGTGATGTAAATTCTTAACCAGTTCAATATAGTCTTCATTTAGGTTATCTAGGATTTCTCAACAAACATCTTACCAATGCAAGATAACCATATATGTAAACATTGTTCCCTCATGATAGCATATGTAGCTTTGGGGTCTTCCCATGGGACCGTGGTGATTGAGAAATCTAGCATGGCAGTGAAACCCAAGGTTTTTCTCTTGAATTAATTAGAGTTTCTGACCATATGTGGGGGCCCCATCCCCGACTTCTATAAATAACTAGTTTAGATATAGACATATTGTTTGAGCTCTATATGCACACTCCATTAAAGAATCCATTGTTTTTTTCTATTGAGACCACCCACTGAAATTTTATAGTTCTGTATAAATATTTATTCCAATGGTGTGGGCTTTATTGTAGAGGAAGTCTAAGGATATTGATGCTTCTTTACCGAGGGGAATATCGGTTGTTGGGGAACAAATCACATTAGATGTCACCGTAGGTTTGTGTTGGTCGGAGTGGTTTACTCAAGAGGGGGGTGAATTGAGTACCAATTAAAATTTCTGTAATTAAAAACAGTGTTTTAAAGACCCCCAAATAAAATAATAAATTAAACTGTAGTGAATTTATATTAAAGTAGAGATTCTGTTAGATTCTCAAGGGATTGATTAATTCCCAGTTAATCAACACAGGAGTGTGTGATTATCTTTTGAAACTAACTTACTAATCTACACTTAACATAACACTTGCTAATTTAATTATCAAAGTAACTTTAAAAACAGTATTGGTTTTAAAGTGATTAGCAGCGATATAAAACTTTGAAAGAGGTGGCACAACAATGTAACCAAGAGGTTCAGTCTCAAGCCGAGACTTAGTCCTCTCAAAAGTTTATATAAAAAATGATCCACACCCTGGATCGGGGTTCAACAGTTTACAACTGTCCAGGTCCATGACCTCTACCACTGTTCTTCGTGGGAAACAGTACAACAGCAACCAGCTGTCCAGGTCACACACGACCTCTACCACTGTTCTTCGTGGGAAAGAAAGAATGAAAGAGTTTGGTAAGGATTTACAAATCCTTCAGTTTGAGTATAGGAGACAGTGTATGTGATAGATACATCAGATAACACACACTGCTCGAAATGAATGATAATAAATCACAGAACAAGAGATGTAGAGTTTTAGAGGAGGTTCTGGTGATTTCAGTGTAGCTCTGGACTCCTTTGGACTCGACTAGAAGTGAGTCTGATTCCTCTTCGCGTTTCTGTTTGAGAAACAGAGTGTCGTATGCTCCAGGTTCACAGGCAATAGAAATGTAGTAGTTGAAGTTCTTCAGTGTTCTTCTTGTATGCACAGAACACTTCTCGAGTATGCTTGATTGTCTATGAGCTTCTCTATGTTCTTCTCGTTCTTGTGTTTTTGGTATATTGGATGCACCGCACATTTTTGGTTCGCTTCTCCTTGTTGTTCGTTGAAAGTGATATATTCTCTTGTGGGCAGCGTAGTCTTCTCGTATTTATCTCCCAACAGGGGACAGAAAAGATTTCTTTTCAGCAGGTACGAGGTACGGGTTCCTGACATCCGACAACCTTTATCAGGTATTTGACAAATCATTAAAATGTACATGATATGACTGTTAGATAGATTAAATATAGGAAATAAATAAATTCAAACAGTGAGTCGAGTGGTCGGTAGGTAATCAGCATCGGTAGCTTGAACATCGGTAGCTTGAACATCGGTAGCTTGAACATCGGTAGCTTGAACATCAGTAGCTCAATGTCATTAGTGGCTTTGACTCTATCGGTGGCTCTATGCGTCGGTTGGTACATGCTTGTATCAGTGACTTTGTTTATCGGTAGCTCCATGCATCGGTAGGTACATGCATCGGTAGCTGCATGCGTCGGTAGCTGCATGCGTCGGTAGCTGTATGTATCGGTAGCTTCGTCCATCGGTGACTCTTATTCCATCGGTAGCTATTTATACTTACACTGGTAGCTGTCTGTAAGTCGGTAGCATACATTTATAAGAACATCGGTAGCTCTGTGTTATGTCTATCGGTGACTCTGTCTGTCGGTAGACTAAGTCTATCGGTAGACAGGGTACCGGTAGCTCTTTATCAGTAGCTATAGGCAGATTACTTATCTGTTTTATGCAGAACACATCCGATTGGGTTAGAATCAATTTATAACTTGTATGAACATGGATAAATGAGGATTAACATATTTCAAAGACTATTTTAAAAATAATTATTGGTTTGATCATAGATTTGAAAGAATTAAAGTATAGATCAATGATACATAAAAATATCATAGAGAATGAAAGCATAATTGGGATTTTCAACACATATGAATACATGATTGAGATTATCAAAACAGGTGAGGTCAATAATCTCCCCCTTTTTGATAATCACAATTAATGATATGGTAATATGGGCATTTAACATAGTGAAAATATAAGAGTAAAGAGTATAATATGGAATTTCAATTTTCTCAGAGAAAACAGCATCAGAGATAATAGAAATAGTATGATATAGACATAAGTTATCAGAGGTAACAATCATAAGGTACTATTTAGACATAAAGTATCAGAGGTAAAAAAAGAAAAATGAAAAAGGGTAATGTGTCTCCCCTTATTCCTTATTTTTCTCCATTGAAAATATTTCTCATTCTCTCATTTTGTTCTCCCCCTTATTCTTTCATAAAATGCATAAAATATTTCTCCCCCTTTGTGATCATCAAAAAGTGGGAAAGCATACATAGGAGACAAATAAAACATGAGAAGGAAAAGGAGTTCTGTATTAGAGTAGTCAAAAAGTACAAAAACAGATTACACATGAATTCCTATCAAAAATCCTGGCCACTGGATTAATCCTCATCTGCAACGTGAGATTTTCCTTTGGGATCAGAAGAAGGCTCGGGTGGTGAGGATTTAGGTGAGGGATTTGGAATGCCAGAAAAGATCAAAGGAGGCTGAGCCACTGACACAGAGTCAGGCCTGTAGGTTGAAGATCTTTGGGTGATCATTGGTGTGAGGCTTCGAATAGCTTGAGCAGGAGTCAGCTGGACTAAGGAAGCAGTTGAGGCAGAAGCAGTCAAAGCTGGAGGTATGATGACTGGTCTGGCATCAACATGCAAGAAGGGCAGCAGCAGATTTTTAAAATCCATAATAATTCCTCCTCCTCTTTCCATAGCAGAGATGAAATCATCTTTGTTCTCCATGAATTTCTCTAAGGCAGGAGTCAGTTCTCATAGCTTGCTCACTTGTTCTCTGAAAGCTTGAGTGACTGGTGGTAGCTTCATGTTTTCCAACATCAGCTTGAAGTGGTGTTCGAGTTGATGCTTGGTGAAAATTTTGGAGAAGTAGTAGTCCACTTTTCTTTTTATGGCTTCCTGAGAGGCAGAGGCTTCTCTCATATAATCTTGAACAATCTTCATTATTTCTCTGGCAGAATCTCTTGTAGAAAGAACCACTCGGCTCAGCTCTGATGAGTCCACAGATCCACTGGTTGAAATAGAACCAATCTCCTCCTTCAACATTGCTCGAACTTGATTCAGGTCAACTGATGGTTTGGATGTGAGAGGGCCAAGAGAGAAGGAAACAGTTTCTATAAAACTCTTAGACAAACCACTGATTAGGCTTTGAACTTGAGAGTCTTGTAATTGAACATGATCCTTCACTGAGGTTTTGAAACTTTCAAACATCGAGATAAACTGGCTTACCACACTCTTCACATAAGCTAGGTCCTTGTCAGCATGAGACTTGGAGCTCATATAAATATCCAAAGCAGCAACTGATGTCTTGAGAGCTTCAAGATCAGCTTCGATTCTTGAAGACTGAGTCTGTCACTCTTTCACTTCTTCCATAAGCTCAGACATAACAGAAGATAAATTACAAGACAGAGATAGCTCGAAGGATCTCTCTAACATTTTCATTTCTTCATAAAAGCTTTGTTTCATATCAGCAACTGATGCACTGAAAGATTCTTTCAGCTCATTCTTCATGAATTCATGATCAGATTTAGAGACAAAATCACTTGGGATAACTGCAGCAGATCCCCTTGCTAAGGCCAAACTAACTACAGAAGTAGTCATTATTGAATTAATTGAGGATGCAAGAGAGGTTTCCATTAACTTCACTTCTTCAACAAAACTGGTTTTGAGGTCCTCTTTCAGTTTATTCAGATCATGAAATCTAACTACATCATCTGGCAACATCTCAGAGGCAAGATCATAATTGATCTTTGGTCTGTTCACAGACACTTCATTGTCAGAATCCGGATAATCCAATCCACAGACTATAAACCCTGGGTCTTCTACCCAGTCTCCAAGCTCAATAGCTACTGTAACATTTCCAAGAACAGATTGATGCTCCCCCTCAATGGGTGAATTCTCATGTATCACAACAGCATTTTCTGCTGGATTCTTTTCATCAGAATCTTCTACTACAAGATCCACAGGTGCAGCATCTAGAAGATATTCTGATACAGGTACAGCTTCTTCTGTAACTCTTTCTACATCAGCAGCAGGCATAGCTGAGTTTCCAATCAAAGGACTCATACTTAACCTACCAGAAGCAGGCGATTCAGACGCATTCTCCTTTTCCTCTTCTTCTTGGTGATGTGCAGACTGGTCTTCCTCATGAGTAGACAAAATTTCCTCTACTTTTCCTTTCCTAGAGTAAACCAGTTCTACAACAGGACTTGGGGGCAAGTCTGGATCTCCTCCAACATCCATGGGAGTTTCTTATTCTTCTTCTTCTGTTTCATCACTATAAACAGGTTCCTCTTCATTAGGTCTCAGACTCGGATCTCTCTCATCCTTTGGTCTTGAGGGATGATCCACTGGATTAAACCTATCATATATCTTTTGATCATCACTGACCCATTCTCCCTTCCATGGGTTCCAGTTAATTTTCATATACTTACAGACAGTCGAGGTGATGCAGAAATTGTTCTTGACTACAACTGTCTCATCCTGAGACTCAGCTATTTCTTTCACTTTTATCATAACTGAAATCAGCTTGGCAAAGAACAAAGCATTGGTCTTTGACTTTGGTCTAATCATGTCTTCTATTTGAAGCATTAACAATCTGCACAGATTGATTTTTACACCATGTCTTAGCAAATGAAGAAGATAGATATCTTGATATCTCAGATTTGCAAAATCTCCTCGCCTCGGTATCAACACATGCTGAACAAACTTGAAAAGCAGTCGATTCTCTCCATTCATTTCAGCAGTAACCACTTGCCTTTGATTTCCATTACCAGTCAGTTCTTGTAAGGCGGTTTCATAATCAAAAATATCACTGCTAGGTGGCATTGCTCTTGATACATACCCAGAGACACATTCATGTGGTACTTTCAAACTCTCAGCCCACTCTACTGAAGAAAAAGACATCTCTTTTCCATTTACAAAAGAGCTTACCCGATTCTCATTTTCAGACTTCTCGAAGGTTACAAACTCGTAGAACTACTTTACCAACTTCGGGTAGTATGGGCCATTGTTATTCGAGAAACAATCCACCCATTTCTGGTCCTCCAGAATCTCGAGTACTAACGATTTTCTAGGCAGTAGCCATTCCACGCATAGTTCCTTCTCGATTACTATGTCTCTATTCTGCAAGTGAGGATTCACTGGTCGCCTTCCCGATCTAGTTCTGACTTCACTAACACTGGCTTTATGCTGTGTCTTCTGCTTCTTGGCGTTTGGTTCTACTCTTTCATCTCTGACGATAGGAAGCTTGGTTTTTTCCATCGCGGGTTTAGCGTTCTTGGCCAATTTGAGAGCTAAGGTTCGAAGGTGAGAGATTTTGAGCTCGGTGAGGTAAGAAGTGGCTTAGACTTAGTTTTATCATTTAGGAATTCAAAATAAACGACTAAAATAGAGTAATAAAATAAAATAAAACGATTCGAATTCTTGGCGGCAGACAGATGTTTTAAAACCTTGCATCGGTGTGATTTAATCATCGGTGAGAAAAACAAATCGGTGAGAATTGTACATCGGTGAGAATTTCACATCGGTGAGAATTTCACATCGGTGAGGATTTTCACATCGGTGAGAATTTTACATCAGTGAGGATTTTCACACCGGTTGTGATTAAACATTCCCAATTCATGTCTTATGTAACATAGCCTATCCGAACTTAAAGGTTTAGTGAAAATATCGGCCAATTGATGTTCAGTGCCAATAAATTCAAGAGAAATATCACCTTTTTGATAGTGATCTCTTAGGAAATGGTGTCTTACATCTATGTGTTTGGTTCTAGAGTGAGATACAGGATTCTTAGAGATGTTTATTGCACTGGTGTTATCACAGTTGATTGAAACATGTTTAAAAACATATCCATAATCCAAAAGAGTGTGTTTCATCCACAGAATTTGTGCACAGCAACTACCAGCAGCTATATATTCTGCTTCGGCAGTAGATAATGCAACTGAGTTTTGTTTATTACTACACCAAGAAACTAAGGATTTTCCAAGAAAATGACATGTTCCTGATGTGATTTTTCTATCTAACTTACAACCAGCAAAGTCAGCATCTGAATAACTCATTAACTCAAAGGATTGTCCTTTTGGATAAAACAAACCTAAGTTAACCGTGTGTTTGAGATATTTAAAAATTCTTTTAACAGCAAGAAAATGAGATTATTTTGGATTAGCTTGAAATCTAGCACACATACACACACTAAACATAATATCAGGTCGACTAGCAGTAAGATAAAGTAAACTACCAATCATACCTCTGTAATTTGTTTGATCAACTGGTTTCCCAGTTTCATCTGCATCCAATTTACAGGTAGTACTCATAGGAGTTTCACTTTCCTTGATACTATCCAGACCAAAACGTTTTAAAAGATCCTTTGTATATTTACTTTGATTCAAAACAATACCATTTTCATTTTGAAATACTTGAAATCCAAGAAAGTACTTAAGTTCTTCCATTAAGCTCATTTCAAATTCATTTTTCATACTTTTTAAAAAATCAGTACATAAAGAGTGTTTAGAAGATCCAAAAATAATATCATCAATATATATTTGTACAACTAAAACATATTTAGAAATTCTTTTAATGAAAAGAGTTGGATCAACAATCCCTTTAGTAAAACCTTTTGAAATAAGGAAATTTCTAATTCTATCATACCAAGCTCTTGGAGCTTGTTTTAAGCCCTACAAAACTTTAGAAAGTTTAAAAACTTGATTTGGAAAATGGGGGTTAGTAAATCCAGGTGGTTGTTCTAAAAAAACATCTTCAATTATAAAACCATTTAGAAATGCACTTTTCACATCCATTTGATATAACTTGAAATCAAGTTGTGCATCATATGCAAGTAAGATTCAAATGGCTTCTAGTCTAGATACAGGTGCAAAGGTTTCCTCATACTCTATGCCTTCTTCTTGACTATATCCTTGTGCAACTAGTCTAGCTTTGTTTCTAACTATATTTCCAGATTCATCTACTTTATTTCTAAAAACCCATTTTGTGCCTATTGTCAAAGTGTCCTTAGGTCTGTCAACTAAATCCCAGACTTTGTTTCTTTCAAACTGATTTAATTCTTCCTGCATAGCTATTACCCAGAATTCATCATTGATAGCATCATTGATATTTTTGGGTTCTAGCTGTGAAAGAAAGGCTTGATGTTCAACCTGGTTTCTTAGAGAAGCTCTAGTTTGTGTTCCTCTATCAAGATTACCAACAACAGCTTCTAAAGGATGATTCTTTAGAATCCTCGTTGATCTGGTAAAGGTTGGACTAGAAATTTCAGGTTCATCTATAGGTTCGGGTTCAACAGAAGCAGATTCTGGAAAAAGTCCAGAACTGGATGCTTTTATAACAGGTTCTTTAGATTTATCATTGATGTCCAGAGTAGACAAGTCATCTTCAAGATTCTCAAGAGAGGTTTTAGGCTCATGTGGATCAGTTTCACCAAACTTGATGTGAACAGATTCTTCCACACATTTGGTTTTCTTATTGAATACTCTATAGGCTTTACTTGAAATAGAGTAACCCAAAAAAATTCCTTCATCACTTTTGAAAGAAAACTTATCCATATTATCTAGTATTCAGAATAAATACTTTGCAACCAAAGACTTTAAAGTAATTAACCTTAGGCTTTCTATTTTTCCACAATTCATAAGGGGTTTTCTTAAGAACAGGTCTAATTAAGACTCTATTAATGACATAACAAGCTGTATTTACCGCTTCAGCCCAAAAATAAATAGGCAGATCATATTCATTGAGCATGGTTCTAGCAATTTCTTGAAGGGTTTGGTTTCTTCTTTTTACTACACCATTCTGTTGGGGTGTTCTAGGGGCAGAAAAGTTATGAGTATAGCCATTGTGTGAGCAATAAGATTCAAAATCTTGATTTTCAAACTCACAACCATGATCACTTCTCAGGGTCTTAATCTTAAGTCCACTAAGGTTCTCTACAGACTTGGAGTATTTGATAAAGTAAGAACAAGCTTCACTTTTGTGAGCTAGAAAATATACCCAAGTATATCTAGAAAAGTCATCTACAAGAACATAAACATAGTGCTTCCCATTTAAACTAGAATCTCTTGATGGTCCAAACAAATCCATGTGAACCAATTCAAGTGGTTGAGAAGTTGAAACTTCTTTCTTTGATTTAACAGAAACTTTGTGTTGTTTTCCCTTTTGACAGGGGTTAGACACTCTATCATTTGGGAATTCTAATTTAGGTAGGTCTCTAACTAGGTTTTTCCTAGAAAGTTTTCTAAGTGAGTGAATGTTGCAATGTCCTAATCTTCTGTGCCATAGCCAAGATTCTTTATGAAAAGCATTCAAACAAGTAATATTCTTCTTAGCTAAAGAATTCAGATTAACAGCATAAACATTGTAATTTCTTATGGCAGAAAATACCAAAACATTATTAGAATTAAAAACTTTGCAAGAATCATTTCCAAATTTAACATGAAAACCATCATCACACAACTGAGAAATACTTAATAGATTGTATTTAAGGCCATCAACAAATAAAACTTTTGAAATTAAAATTGAATCAGTGTTACCAATCTGGCCTAGACCGATGATTTTCCCTTTTGAATTATCACCAAAGGTGACAAAGCCTCCATCAACTTTTATTAAACTCTTAAAACAAGAGAAGTCTCCTGACATATGTCTTGAACATCCACTGTCCAAATACCAGGTCTCTTTACAGGAGCTCTTTAAGCAAGTTCCCTACAAAACAGATTCAGGTGGGAGATGATTTTGGTCCCCAGATTTTCTTGGGTCCAGACAGGTTAGCCAATAACACTTTCGGTACCCACATTTGTCTAATGGGTCACATATAATTTGTAGAATTGACATGCTTTGAAAGATAAACTTTATTAGATCCATAGCTATGTATATAACTGGTTGAAGCATATGAAGTTCCAGAATTACCTTCATTCTGTCCAGATTTAGAAATGAATCTAGTTTTGGCAATTTTCCTTTGTCCAGGTTGGTATCCTATACCAGTAGTATATTTAGGTGCTACTTGATTTTATAGCATCTGTGTTAGTGTATTTTTTCCATTGGTGAACTTCTCTAAGTCTTTCTTGAGTTGCTCATTAGATAGTTTCATTTCAGTGTTCTCTTGTAACAGTTGAGCATTTTTCTCTTTTTCAGTAGTGAGTTCGGTTTTAACTGTAGTGGTGAGAGCATGCTGTTTCTTTAATGACTTGTATTTATCCTTAAGTTCATTACATGTCTCTTCCAGCATATCACAGTATTCAAACAGTTCAGATTTAGACATGTTATCACCTTCAGAATCATCTCCAGAATAATATGAATTTGAAGCAGGAGTTTCAGCAGTTACCTCAGAAGTGTTTGTCATAAAGCACATGTTGGCTCGATTCCTTTCAGAGTCTGAAGATTCTGCTTCACTTGTGCTGTCTTCTGAAGCACTCCAAGTAGCCTTCATGGATTTCTTAAACATATTGTCCTTATATTCATATTTCTTTTTATACTTCAGCTTTGGACAGTCGGCTTTAATGTGTCCTTTTCTCTTGCACTCATAGCAGACAACTTCATCAGATTTGTCATTCTTCTTCCAATCCTTTTTCCATTTTCCTTGGTGATCATACTTACCCTTATAATTTGTTTTTCTGAAGAAATTCTTTTTCCTATAAAATTTCTTAAATCTTCTAGCAATGTGAGCCATCTCAGCATCACTGTCAGAATCACTTTCACTGTCTTCACAACTTGAACTTTCAACTACAACTTGAAGCTTTTCTTTGTCCTTATTCTTTGAAGTTGAGGATTTGAAAGCGACAGACTTTCTTGCAGGTTCATTTTCTTCCTCTTTTTTCACATTAAGCTCTTCTTCATACATCATCAGCTTGCCAATTTGTTTCTTGACAGGTAGAGAAGCTATGTCACATGATTCTCTGATTGAGACAGATGTGCCTCTCCATCTATCAGGTAGACATCTCAAAATTCTCATAATTTGTTCCTTCGATGAGACATCCTTTCCCAGCGAGATCATTGTATTGAAAATTTCATTGAACCTGAGATACATGTCAGAAATGGGTTCATCAGGCTTCATTTTAAAATTATCATACTTGATAGTATAAGTGTTCAATATCATTTCTTTAACATTCGTTGTTCCTTCATGAGAAACAGCTAAGGTATCCCAAATTTCATATGAAGTTTTACATGGAGAAATTCTATTAAACTCTTCATCTCCTAGAGCACAGTACAAGGCATTCATAGCTTTACAGTTGTTATTGTAAGCAGTCTTTGTAGGTTCATCCCAAGTAGATCTAGCAGTAGTAGGATGTTTGTATTCTGATTCAATAGCAGTCCAAATATAAAAACCTATGCTTTCTAGATGAATTTTCATTTTCAGTTTCCACTAAGCATAATTAGTTCCATTGAAGAAAGGTGGCCGGTTAGTAACAGCACCCTCAAGTCTATTGTCCATGATGAGAAAATTTTAAAGAGATAAAAATTTAGATATTACAGAAATTTTAAGAACTTTAAAATACAACTAAAATCACAGTTCAAAAGCAGAGTACTTTTATAAGGTATTTTCAATCCTTTGATACCAAGTGTTGGTCGGAGTGGTTTACTCAATAGGGGGTGAATTGAGTACCAATTAAAATTTCTGTAATTAAAAACAGTGTTTTAAAGACCCCCAAATAAAATAATAAATTAAACTGTAGTGAATTTATATTAAAGTAGAGATTCTGTTAGATTCTCAAGGGATTGATTAATTCCCAGTTAATCAACACAGGAGTGTGTGATTATCTTTTGAAACTAACTTACTAATCTACACTTAACATAAACACTTGCTAATTTAATTATCAAAGTAACTTTAAAAACAGTATTGGTTTTAAAGTGATTAGCAGCGGAATAAAACATTGAAAGAGGTGGCACAACAATGTAACCAAGAGGTTCAGTCTAAAGCCGAGACTTAGTCCTCTCAAAAGTTCATAATAAAAATGATCCACACCCTAGATCGGGGTTCAACAGTTTACAACCTTCCAGGTCCAAGACCTCTACCACTGTTCTTCGTGGGAAACAGTACAACAGCAACCAGCTGTCTAGGTCACACACGACCTCTACCACTGTTCTTCGTGGGAAAGAAATAATGAAAGAGTTTGGTAAGGATTTACAAATCCTTCAGTTTGAGTACAGGAGATAGTGTATGTGTTAGATACAGCAGATAACACACACTGCTCAAAATGAATGACAATAAATCACAGAACAAGAGATGTAGAGTTTTAGAGGAGGTTTGGTGATTTCAGTGTAGCTCTGGACTCCTTTGGATTCGACTAGAAGTGAGTCTGAGTCCTCTTCTCGTTTCTGTTTGAGAAACAGAGTGTCGTATGCTCCAGGTTCACAGGCAGTAGAAATTTAGTAGCTGAAGTTCTTCAGTGTTCTTCTTTTATGCACAGAACACTTCTCGAGTATGCTTGATTGTCTATGAGCTTCTCTGTGTTCTTCTCGTTCTTGTGTTTTTGGTATATTGGATGCACCACACTTTTTTGGTTCGCTTCTCCTTGTTGTTCGTTGAAAGTGATATATTCTCTTGTGGGCAGCGTAGTCTTCTCGTATTTATCTCCCAACAGGGGACAGAAAAGATTTCTTTTCAGCAGGTATGAGGTACGGGTTCCTGACATCCGACAACCTTTATCAGGTATTTGAAAAATCATTAAAATGTACATGATATGACCGTTAGATAGATTAAATATAGGAAATAAAGAAATTCAAACAGTGAGTCGAGTGATCGGTAGGTAATCAGCATCAGTAGCTTGAACATCGGTAGCTTGAACATCGGTAGCTTGAACATCGGTAGCTTGAACATCGGTAGCTCAATGTCATTAGTTGCTTTGACTCTATCGGTGGCTCTATGCGTCGGTTGGTACATGCTTGTATCAGTGACTTTGTTTATCGGTAGCTCCATGCATCGGTAGGTACATGCATCGGTAGCTGCATGCGTCGGTAGCTGCATGCGTCGGTAGCTGTCTGTATCGGTAGCTTCGTCCATCAGTGACTCTTATTCCATCGGTATCTATTTATACTTACACCGGTAGCTGTCTGTAAGTCGGTAGCTTACATTTATAAGCACATTGGTAGCTCTGCGTTAAGTCTATCGGTGACTCTGTCTTTCGGTAGACTAAGTCTATCGGTAGACTGGGTACCGGTAGCTCTTTATCAGTAGCTATAGGCAGATTACTTATCTGTTTTATGCAGAACACATCCGATTGGGTTAGAATCAATTTATAACTTGTATGAACATGGATAAATGAGGATTAACATATTTCAAAGACTATTTTAAAAATAATTATTGGTTTGATCATAGATTTGAAAGAATTAAAGTATAGATCAATGATACTTAAAAATATCATAGAGAATGAAAGCATAATTGGGATTTTCAGCACATATGAATACAAGATTGAGATTATCAAAACAGGTGAGGTCAACAGTTTTTTTACCGGTGAGTCTAAATAAAACATCATAAAAGAGTAATCCAGTGATGACGAACATCCACATCACAGGGAGACTATCCTTCTGGATAGCCAACTATAGGAAGATCCTACTTCCAATCAACTAACGGCATTCCCCACATACAGACAAGCCAACCCATAAGACTGAGATAAGATAGCTTCTAATTAAGAGAATAACACGTCTGTATGCCACAAGTCCTGGAAATTGATCAACCACTTCAATGAAAAAACCCCATTATTAGAGTGGATAATCCATGTGGGATGACTTCAAAAATAGATACTCGAATTATGTGCTGGATGAGTAGTTTTTTTTCATTGCATTGACTCATGAGATTAACATCCAAAGAAGGTTTACGATCACACATTTGGACGTAGTGTATAATGATAATGGGGATTGGTTTTCAATGTATAAAGGCTTCTATAGGTTGAATAGGAGCTCCAGTGCTTAGGATTGAAGCTAGATGGTTGTTCCTAATTCATTGATTCTCAAATAGTGTTAACATCACAATTGAAGGCTTAGAAAATTGAAGATGGGGAGATTCTAGGGCACACATCCTGTGGAATGGAAAAAATTAGTGCATAGAGGGATAGTGCACTGATCAGGGGTAATGAGATGCACCCTACAGCCAATGAGGAAGAGAGGGATTTTTTAAAATGAGAGAAAATTCTAGAGTCCATTCACCAACGAGTGGTGGAGTTTGAATGCTCTATTGAAGAGGTCAATCAATCCATTTTAGGGTCCATTCCATGGGAGCCAAAATTTCGATTAGATTGCTAATGTACATTCACTCTTGTTTTATTATATTAAGTGAAAGGATTGAAATATTGTTTCTTGTTTTTTAATTAGTGCTTCTCAATAATAACCGATGAAATAAATAGTTAGCAATCCCTAAGATCTGTGTGGGTTATACCCAGTGTGACAAATAAGGGTTGTCTAAATAATCATTCACATTGTGTATGAGAGTCCATCCATTTGTGGGGAACTTAGGGATTAGATAATCGTCCAGTATATTTGGGACTAGGAGAAGGGTTTAAACTAGAGAATAGGGTACTAGAAGCATCCAAATTAACTTTTCCATTTCCCTATAGTACATCAGCATGAAAATTCCATGGTTGTTAAAATCAATCTTGACAAAGGGGAATGAGAATTATGAATCATGATACACAAAATATGAAAAACATTGATAGGTGGTGTTACTATGGAGGATCAATGTAAAACATATTCAAAACTCAATATCCAAATCGCATTAGCCTCATATGGGGACAAAAAATGAGGTCATTCCACTAACCGTATTTGAAAAAACAAGGCCTAACTCAAAATATAATAAAATACATTCTGATACGTTGTCCCAAAATAGTCGATGAGTTGATAAGACAAGAATATATACTATTTGGGTTCCATTTAGATGTTAAAGAGGATGGGGAACTGAAAAAAGGTAACAAAAAGCATGGGGTGGAGAGATGATTTGTTCAAATGGAGTGTAACAAAATTAGAATTATGCTACTGTGATAAAAATTCCTTGGGTGACTGTGTCGGTCTGAATCGAGATTAGGAAAACATCTGAGGGACCTCTCTATAAAGGACATAGGATGGTTTAAAATTCTACGTTGTGTAAATTAGGATGGTAAGTATGCAGTTTATTTTCATATGGTGGCGATGATATGTGGAAATTATTATTGTAAAATGATAAGAACACTGCATATAGTTTATTTTCATATATCTTAGACCCTACTAGATTGTATAAACATGTGATTCATGGACTAAGAACCCCTAGTTATAGGTTAGAGTGTTCAGACTACGATTAGTGGACAAGAACCATGGATGTTAATTGTACTGGGGTTGGGCCTGAGGTAAAATGTCTAGGTGTCTATACATTTCACATAACTATTAGAATCAATCCAAACATTGTTTTTGAATATCACCTAGTCATAGACCCACAATTGTGGACGAAGTCTTCTCGGGTGAGGATGTTGATGCATCCTATAATTATCATGGGGAATCATGAACTTGTTCATGGTAGGGCCACCATTTAAATTATTGAATCGTGGACATGAGTGCCCAAAAGGTGAAATGTGAGGTTCAGTTCATAACCCGATGAGAATGAGGGCCAAAACAGCTCGTACCAAAGTGCATATTCTTAAAAGGGATGTCTGGGACATAAATTCCAAGACAAGGAGTTTACCATTCAATGGATGTACTAGAGGATCTGATTCGTGATTGTATCAATGTATTCTATAAAGGAATGAATCAAACCATACATATATCATTTAATTATGAAAATTATAGCATCATGTTGTGAGGATGACAGTGTGACATGTTAAGGTTTTATGTAGGACCAATGTGTCACACACTATAGTATATGGATATCACCATAAAACAACCCCTAATCCCACATGATCCATGATAGGTGTGGAAATAAGAAGAATTTTCATTCCTTTACCTTCTAAAAATTGTGTTTAATTGTTGAAAGGAAGTGTCTGCTGTGTAAAATCAAGAGGAACCAACATTCTTACTTGATGCATGCGAATGTGCAGAGATACAACACCGGGGTGTTGAGGATCCATAAAATGGGAAAGAAAATTAAACATGAGATTCACATCATCTGATATTTGGGATGCAATTGGAGAGGTGTGATGAATAAGGAAAATATTAGATCATGTTTTAAACAAAACATCCAATTTATGTAATCTTATAATGGGAACATAAAATGAGGGTGAACCTCTAACCAAATTCTCTTCATGGTACATGTATCAAATTGTTGTTCAAAATAATTTAGGGTGTTGGGCTAAGATGGTAGTAGAGCACGGTGGCCAAGAATCCATGTTATCAGGGAGACTCTTTGGATATAAAAGAAAATGAAGATCCTAATAAATGAATGTGTATAGATAAAACATTACCGAGGTAGTTTATGCGTTAAGCAAGATGAGCGCAAGGACTGATCATCTCGAAAGAATTACATGGAATGTTTATTATAAACAATACCTGAATGAGGATTGAAGAATTCCTCACCACACCATGATATTTTGGGATAACATCGGCTAGATGGGACTAGAGAGGTTAGTTTGGTTACGTCTAAACCATATAAAGGATGCTTGGGTGTCAATACATATCCCATAATAATTGGAATCAAAAAACACGTTGTTCGTAGAGGTTGTATGGAAGGTAGTCAATTACAAAGGGGGGGGGATATCCACTTTTAAAGAGGAATATTGTAATTATTACGTAGTTCAGAATCCTTTCATCATATATGGAATTAATCCTAGAATAAGGTTGTATATATCCGAATAAAAAAGTTCATAGTTTAGTGTCATGTGCATGGGACATGCTTGTGATGTTTGTCGTCAAGCGGTCTGGACGAAGGATGAAGAGCTTATAACGTTTGTATGTGGTCTGGTTATTCCAACCCTTCTTTGAATGAGGATAGAAATTTCTACCCCACAACACAAACATCTATATTAATACACTCGTTTCATAGACATGATGGTTGGACTTTGGGACTGAAGATCCTAGTTTAAGGTCCTAGAGTTCAGACCATAAGGTGATGAGTGGTACTACGTATTACCATGGTGCAGAACCATAATAGGTCTGATATAATAACACAATACCATAATACACCATTATCAATAGAAAGGATCAATATCCCAAAAAAGTGGATGAAAAATGTTCATAATTTTATTGTTGGTCATGAAGGAAAAGTGCCCAGGTGTTATTACGTATACCCCAAGGGTGAGAATCAGGACATATGTAGTTATTAAATATGTCATGGAAAAAGGCCAGTGCAAGTTGGATGTTTTATTCTCAAATAATGAAAAACTATGGATGGGTTGTTATCAAGAAACAACCTGGATGATGAAAATGTAGGTTAACATCGTATGATAAGGATATAAGAGATCTTAGTTTATGGTTATAGAGATTGGAACAAAAAAATTGGTTCAAACATGAAGGCTAAAACCCTACCAATATCCCTAATCCCATGTGATATATATGATGTGTGGGAAACAATAGTGTAGAAGATCATTTGAACACACAGAATTTAATGTAGACTGATACTGTGTGGAGTCGAAGATAACCATACGATGCTAACTTGTCCTATTAACGAGAAAAAGACCATTGAAGGATAACACAAAGGGTTTCTAAATTACACATGAACAACATGTATTGTATACGGATGTGAATAATGATACCAATATTTGGGTATAATGAAGGTGTAATAAAGATGGGGGATTGCTGTTGACCATATTCGAAACATATCATCCAAATCGTGTGACCTGAAATGGGAAAAAATATGTGTGGGTCTACTGGTGACCTCATTCATGAAAATTGATATATCATCTAATGTCCTTTTAAATCCTTGAAGATATTATCAAAATGTGGTTGGTGATCCATAAGGACGATTATCCATACATTCCGGGTGACCATTCAGAGGTAAAAGACGATGAAAGTAAAAATAAAGCGAGATGTGAATCACGAAAACGGATGAAATCTTGTCCATGAATAATCCAACACTCTATTTCCTAAACCATAGTGAATATGAGCACACTGAAGAGGTACAACAGTGTTTTTGTGGTCCAATTAAGGGTGAAATAGTAGAGACGTCATGTGGAGGAAATGGGAAAAATTGATTGATGAATAAGGGGATGGACTGAAATACGAAATTTCCAAGAGTTCCTACATATCCCATAAGGATGGGAATCAATCAATACATAGTTTTGTAAATTCTATCATGTTTAACATCATGATGTATGGTTATAAGGGGTTGAGGTTTCTCACGACAGAATTGTGTATGTCATGAAAGAATAACCCAATCTGAATAGAGACGAATGACGCCATTTACTACAACATTCGCGAACATAGGTGAGACCTGAATCCCAGTGGTCAGGAGAAGGAATAGAAGAACATCAGGTTGGACATGAGGACAAAATATCTGGGAATTACTACAAATACCATAACAATGTGGAATTAATTCATATGTAGTTCATGAAATCCATTTAGTTTAGTGTCATACTTTTAGGGTGAGTGAATAAATGGAATGGAGATCCACGAAGGGTAGTAAATGGAATGTATATTATAAACCCAATGTGATTGAAGACCGTAGAATTCCACCAACAAAACATTCTTATTAAATATTTCGGGCATTGGGGAAAGGCCTGAATGATGGATTAGATGTTCCTGGGGCTAGGCCTGAAGATGAAATATCTAGGAATTCCTACAAGGAGACCACAATGTGGTGCCGTTTTTTCTTCATGCGTCCAGGATGATAGTGTCAACTTTTAAGGTCATAAGACATGATCACCTCATTCACATTAATGTCGTGTGACAAAGACACAATATTTTAAATTCATGTTGGACCAAAAGGCATTCTTGAACGTCATATGGTTTTGAAGAATGTGGAAGAATGAATATCTAAATGGAATTTTCAAGTTGTGATAAAGCATACCAAATGCGAATGGGGAAATGGAATGTCCACACCAGACCATGCATAATTTCTTGGGGGAACCACATGACATGGGGTCATAAATGGATGAGGGACTTGGGTTTGGAGCAAAAGATGAAATGTCAATGCGTCTGTATGGATATCATAATTATGAGAATCAATCAATATCTAGTAATTGAAATGTTGTTCAATTTTACATCATGCATTAATGACTCAAAGAAAAGGGGATTCCCTGGAAGGATGGTCACATGTTGTGGCTATTGAAACCCCAACAAGAATGAGGACAAAGTCCCCACCTTACCACATGCTTCCCTAAAAATGAATTAAACCCATAGGGGGAAACAAATAGATAGAGAGTTTTGATGGGATGATCATGACGATTAAATTTTTGGGTTCTCATACATATCGTATAAGGTTTAGAATAATGACCTACATATTTCATATGATGTCATGCAGTTTAAAGGCATGTGGTAATGATGCATATGGGATTACCCTGATGGGGGACATGTGACGTGGTATTATAAGCCCGGCGTGAATGAGGACATAATTCCAAAACATGCCTTGTGTTCTCATGACACATAGAATGAGACCCGAGAAGGATGGATGATACTCTGATACATGGGGCTGGACACGAAGATGAAATGTCTGAGCATTCATACATATCACATAAGGATGATAATTAAGCCCCATGTAGTTATGAAAATGTCTTTTAATTTAACATCATGTAGTAAGGACGTGTAATTGACAGCTCTCGAGAGTGTTACGTGGCATGGTTATTGAAAACCCTATTTGAATGAGAAAATAATTCGACACCACACCACATAAATGCAAGAGAACATAATCCATGAGGAAAATAAAAAATATTAATCTTTTAGAAATTAGTGGTGGAACTGAAGATGAAATATCATGGGGACTCTATGTATACCATAAGAATAGAAATCAAGACACATGTAGTTATCTAAGGGTCATTTATTTTAACTTCATGTGGCAATGAAAATAGATATTTTCGTTTAAATTCATTGATATCAGATAATACATTTCATGTTTAATGTCAAGTGTGTGTGATAGAATGGTAGAAAAATGTGAACCATTGTGCCTAATATTTAAGAGACCATGGGGATGGTGATAATGATTGACTATTATTACTGACCATATTTATATCACAGTATCAATATCGTGTGGCCTTGAATGAGGCCAAAAAATTGATCATCTACTGATTACCATATTTGTATCATGATGCGTGATTCAAATTTTCATTTGAGATCCTCGAGGAAGTTGGAAAAAATTTGTAGGTGAGCCAAGGTGGTATGTGACCAAGCTACTCAGGGGGGGGGTTCTTTTAGATTTGAATGATGATGGATACCAAAATGATAGGACATGTAAAGCAAAGTGGTCCCAATGAATTTTAACACCTTCTGGTATGGAAAAAAGAGATATTATGTTAAGGTCATATATCTTTGGAACATAAATATGTTTACCAATTGCAGTTAATCATCATGCAAGATAAAAGGGATCATAGTTTAAGGTCATAGATATCAGACCATAAATAGTTTAACATCTTTCATGATGAAAGGGGTTTGCATTTGTGAATGTAATTATTTAGTAATATTCCCTTGGTGGGAGGAATGATGTGCTCACCATCCATAATGACTAGAGAGTATGCACCATTGGGGTAATCCTTCTGAATCTTATAACGCCACTCCTATTTTCGATCCATATATGGTAGCTTCATATCAGGTATATTTAGAGTTCATAGGGAGAATATCATGTCACAGTAATGGAATGAATAGATAAAAAAATTCTTATTGAATGATGTGGCTACCTTGTTATGATGCATCTCCAGATTGAAAAAGGCACGAATCCAGTTCTCATAGAGAGATTGTAGTTCATCCACACAAAATTTTTCAATATTTTCTGGTATCTTCTAATCATATATGGCTATGTATAATCAAAATAACTAAATCTATATGGGTAGGACTACCTCTGTTTCATACACTAGTGAATTTGTGGTCACCTTGTTGGAATTTCAAGTCCCCATCCTGTAAATACATGGTCAATTGGTGTGTTTCTTTCCAAATTATATTATTCTAACAAACCATATATTTAATAATGTTAGTGATTGTTTTATTAAAGATCTTGGTCTGACCATTTTCTTGTTCATGATAGTGAGATATATTATTACTACAAAAAATTATACTTGGGGTGATATTTCTTCAGCTTTGCTACCTGTATTTCTGTGCCATTATCGGTAAGGACAACATGAGGGACTAAAAATAGATGGATGTTATTGGAGATCATGAAGGATACTATGGAATGGGACATCACATCCTCGAGTATGAATAACTCTTACCACATGTAAAAGTCATCTATTGGGTTTGGATAATCCTGGGATGGAGAGTCATTGCTGGTAGATATGGTCCAAACACATTGATCCCCCAGACCACAAAGGGATAAGAGTACATTGAAGTATATATAGGCTATTGTAGTTGATGAAAAATATTATCATGGATCTGTCATGTGTGGAACCACTTAGTAAACACAATGCAATCATTATACATGGAGGGAAAAGTAGTGAAATATTTGGATCTGATGGGAGAGCATCGACCACGTCTGATGAGATCTACAGGAACCAGCATGAACTTCTGAAACTAACTGATAATTCTCTTCTACATAAATACAACAGAAATGAATCCATGAAACCCCCACTACAAAAAAAATCATGATTTAGCAGCGGTTTTGTGGCGGCGGTTCACAAAACCACCGCTAAACCTTTTTCGGTGAAGCTTTCGTGGCGGTTTGTAATAAACCGCCGCGAAACCCGATTTATTTTACACAGCCACCGACCCTTTCTCCCTTCCCCTTCACGATCCCTAACCCTCGCGCTGCCGGCGACTCCCCACCCCCCGCGCTGCCCGTGGCCGGCGACTCCCCACGCCCCCCGCGCCCTCGCGCTGCCGGCGACTCCCCACGCCCTCGCGCTGCCGGCGACTCCCCCGCCCCCCGCGACCGGTGACTCCCCACACCCCCCGCGCCCTCGCGGACGGCGACTCCCCACCCCCTCGCGCTGCCGGCGACTCCCCACGCCCCCCGCGGCCTTCGGCGACCCCCTCACCTGATTTGTGAGGTAAATAACCATTGGATTTGTTTATGATGTTGTCCTTAATTTCAACTAACTGTTTAAATTTTTTTAACTACATTGAATTTATGACATTTATTATGATGCCATTTGAACTGATCTTAAGGATCATTTCATGAGCTTTATTAAGAGCTCATTGTCAATAGAAAAGTGTTGAATATAAATGTGGGTGATGTTTTGATTAATAATTATTTTGATAATTGAAGAAAGATTATTTTGAGATTATTTTAATTGACTTATTTGAGGGTTTAGAATAATATAATAATGACGTTTTACTATGTTTTTTATAGAGTTTTTCTAAAACATTTTTTCCAACGCAATGCCAATAGACCAAGATAGCCTAATATATCATAATGTTAGCATGCCAACTCAATGGAAATTTCATGGATAATTTCCAAATTTAGAGAAACATAACTATTATATGGTGCACCCATGTGGCGTGTAAGGATTAGAATATATGTGGGGTTGAACAAATAGGTGATAGAGTTTGTAACTATGTTTAGGATCCAACCCCAGTGTTATGGTTGGAGGGTATAAGGAACGAACATTATTATTATAAAAAAAACCTCCAATGATAAAAAATGATTTGGGTCAAATTTTATGTGGGGAATTGTTCCTCCACTTAAAATGTTATGAAAATAGAATACTCTATATGATTTATCTGATCAACAACACTGAATATAAATTCCTATTATCCTCAACCTTCAACATAGGGTTTTCATTTTGTAGACTGTATTCAAATTCAAACCCCATGAAATATCATCAGAATAAAATTGAAGCCTTTAAAATATGGTATGTATATAATTTCAAATACAATGAATAGGATTTTGTTAAGATACAAAGTTGGTATGTGGGGAAGATTTGGGAATGGATATTATTAATAGAACATGAACATACATCACATCATTTGAATAAAAGTGACATCATTTCTACACAGACATAATATTTTAATGTAAAAAATCTATGTGAGGTAATGATGAGGTCCCCCAATGAAGAAATGGTTTAGTAAAGAAGAACACATACCATTAATTATAGTTTAACATGAATCTTTGTCAAGATTCAATGAGAAGTTATTATGAGAATGAGGTTACATTTTCTGAATGAAAATTCCATGTTAGTATTGGTTTCCATAATTTTATTTAAAGGTAGCATATTAAAAATCCATTTCAATTAATATTTTTTATAATATTGTTTCCAATAAAATATTTTTATACAGTTAGATTTTTCTATCATATAGTACATGAATCAATGGAAACATATTTTTTAGTGATGCCTTATATTATTGGTTAAACCAAATTTTTTGGACTAACATGTGTTAATCACAAGTAATATAGCCTATAAATACACTATGATTCATCTGTTAAGCATTATTACAAATTATCGATAAGAGATTGTTGATATCATTAAAAGAAAACCCCATCATTTCACTCATTGAGTCTAAATATGTATGTTAAATACTATGAAAAGAATCATGATTGAGAAACTAGATTACTCCATAAAGCATTGTTCCTATGAAAATTAATTTAAATATGTTTTTATATGAAAAGTGTATACTACATGTAGGGGTTATGTGAATTAATTTCTATGAAAAGTACATGTACGAAAGATTGTAATATGTGATTGAGGTGTTTAGAAAAGTGTAGTATATTATAATAGCATGAATTTTATAGATCAATAAAACAAATTTAATATATTATTTTTGTTGTAGTACCATGAATCAAATTTGAGAAGCTATGGTAATAATTTTCATAATGAATAATATTTAGAAGATTAAAAGTGAGAAATATTAGTATTTTCGATTGTGATTATCAATGTTAATGTTTTGTAAGAAGATAAATTATAATATTTATCTTATCTTTAAGGCTCAAGGAGAAATATATTTATCAAAATTTGAAAGGGAACCCAATATTCAAGTGTTATCATTATTATTTTATTTTAATCCATTTTGTATCGAGAATTTTTAAGTCATTGTTCCAGTGTAACTTTCGAAAGAATAGTCTGAATTTATTTTATTAATGATTCTTTGGTGGGATCACCTCTAATCATAGTGTATAATATATGTTTCGAGAATAAAAACAATAAAAACAATTATTAGGCTGACATTAGTATTAAACATAGTAAATATATTTTGTCCATGTGCTATTCATTTTTACATTACTTGGGTAAGGAAAAGTAGTTATAATAGTTGATTAGATTATAATAGGTCAACAGTGGTTATTTTTAAAAGAAATATAAGATATAAAAAGTTACTAGTGATTAAACCCCCTTCTCTATGGTGAAACATCTCCACAGGCTCTTCAATGGGAATCAAAGTGTTTGATCCCTCAGTTAAGCACCAAGAAGTACTGAATAAGGATATAGGAATTTTTTAAATACTATTGGTGTTCTTATGTCTAATGAATAGAAATATCAAATTTGTAAGAATAGGATATCCATGTCTCTAATCACATATCCATGAAGTTAATGATTTACAATTAGTAGGATCCCCACCTATTATTGAAGCTGATATGATGACATTTGTTAAAAAAATGTAATATGGGACTTGACGACAAAGCTCAGAATTTATGTTTGATGTCTCTTTTAGAAAAATTTTACACAAAAGGATATAAGGCACTATAATGACTTTTAAATTGGGGAATATTGGAATATAGTTATGAAGCTAATGTGAAATTCAACGATGTCGAATTGAGAATTTATTGAAGAAAATTTAAGGAAATAAATATGGACGGAGAAGAAAACATATATGACTACTTTTCAAGAGTCAATGAAATTTCCACTAATATTGTAGAATGTTTAGACAATTTCAGTGATTCAATTATTTTAAAAAGGATGACGAGAAACATTCCAAGAAGGTTTAATCTACTGTAATGAGAGTTCTTATTTGTATTTGAGGAATGAATTTCAAGCTTCAGACTGGTTGCAGGTTCCAAATTATTGGTTTTAATAATGTTTCAATGTCTAAGACAACCCTTGAATAAAAAACTGGTTCTTTATATGTCGATGGTTGAAGACATGATTATAAATGTCTGACGTGTAATACTCAAACCTAGAGAGGTGACACTTTGATGAATAAAGTGAACATAGTGGCCCTATTTATATTTGGTTGTGTATGAAACCATTGAGAAACATCATTCCTCTTGTAGGACATCTAAGGTCAAGCCTAAACAATAACATAATGTCTCAGGTTTAAAATGCATTATGATTAGTTTCGATCACACATCAATGGGGTGTTTTTTGAGGCAACATAAATGTGTGATTGATAGTTTTATGATAAGTGTGTAGCCTGATATTCTTATTGCTCCTCAATGAGGTGTTGACGCTGTCTCCTATGGACCTGACTTGTTCTGTTGGTCTGAAGTGGTAAATGTGATCAATGAATCATCTTTATTATATTATGCATACTTTATTATCAATGGTTCATCTTTATTATATTATGTTTCTGTAATCTTACACTATCGTATTTTTTTGTGTAGGCACATTGTGATATACATGGATAAAAGCTGGATCACATTACCGAGGAACACACCTCATTATGTTAAGGGTTTGAATGAGTTTTTAGATTTTGCAATTTCTAATCGATCTATTGAAGGGAGAATAAGATGTCCATGTCCAAAATGTAAATTTAGAACATGGTTGAAGAGGGATGATGTTTATGAACATTTAATACTGAAGCAATTCCCTGCTCAATATTTGTGTTGGATTTGGCATAGAGAATCAAACAATATAGAAAGATTGAGGACTGATGTTAATCCACAAAATGAGGTCCCATGATTGTCTCCAATTGAAAATGAAATTCAAAAACTCATAAATGATGCATTCGGCACTGCAAGACACCACTATGAGCATCAAAACATATCAGAACAACCAGAAGATGATGCTACAAATTACAACGTGACAAGTGATTTTTTTGAGACTATAACACAAGCAGATCAAGATTGTAACATATCATTGGATTCTCCTCTTGATTCTATGGAGCCAAATGTAAGGGAAAACTTCAGTGAGGAAAATGCGTTTCAGGATTTAGTTGACGATGGAAATCAAGAGTTGTATAGTGGGTGTTTGAAATATTCAAAGCTTTCATTTATGCTGAAGTTGTACCATATCAAATGTCTTTGTGGAATTACAAATAAGGCAATGTCTATGTTATTGGAATTGATTCATGATGAATTTCCTGAAGCAAAAATCCCAGAATCGTTTTATGAAATGAAAAAAGTTGTAAACAAGCTTAGTCTGAATTATACAAAAATACATGTGTGTCCCAATGATTGTATGCGTTACTAGGGAGAGGATTCAAGTAGACATAATTGTATGAAATGTTCTTCTTCTAGATGGAAGTCAAAGGGTAATGTTGGAAGTCTGAATGGACATAATTTCATGGAGAAGATGAAAAGGAACACACCTGCAAAAGTTTTGCGTTACTTTCCTTTGAATCCTCGATTGGAGAGATTATTCATGTCATCAAAAACTGCCGAACACATGAAGTGGCATGTTGTAGATAAGAACAATGATGGGTTATTGATACATCCACGAGATTCCCAATCGTGGAAGACATTTGATTCATTACATCCAGATTTCTCACCTGATTCTAGTAATGTTCGATTAGGATTGGCTGCCGATGCATTCAACCCATTTGGGACTTTGAGTACGAGTTATAGCATTTGGCCAGTTGTTTTGATCCCTTATAATCTGCCTCTGTGGATGTGTATGCAACAAACATCTTTTATCATTTCGATGATTATTCCTGGAAAACAAATGCCTGGAAATGATATTGACGTATACCTGCAGCCTTTGATTGAAGAATTACAGGAGTTATGGAGCAACGGTGTTGAGACATTTGATGTTTCTTCTAAAACAATGTTCAAAATACATGCTGCTTTAATGTGGACCATTAGTGACTTCCATGGGCTTCCGAATTTTTCTAGTTGAAACACTTATACAGGTTTGGCTTGTCCCGTTTGTAACTTTGATTTCGATCCCAAACGACTACCTCACAGTAGAAAATGGTGATTTTTGTGCCATCGAAGATTTCTTGATGCATCTAATAGATTTCGGCTGAACAAATCAAAATTTAATGGTTCCATTGATCATAGACCACCACTAAAGTTTTTAACCGGTTCTGAAATATTGACACAGCTTGAAAATGTTAAAACATAATTTGGGAAGGTTCATCATTTTAATGATAGTGGAAAAAGAGTGCGAAGTGCATCGTCAAGTGAAATTAGAATGCAACAATGGAAGAAAAAAAGTATATTCTTCAAACATCAGTATTGGGAATTCAATTCTTTGCACAACAATCTTGATATGATGCATATTGAGAAGAATGTATGTGATAATTTGATTTTCACATTACTTAATGAGCATGGAAAGTCGAAGAATCATCTCAATGCTCGCAAAGACTTACAAGTAATGAACATAAAACGTGATCTCTGGACAGATGAGAATGAAAAGTATGCACCGGCCATTTTTTCAATGAAAAATAGGGATAAAAATATGTTCCTTCAAAGTTTAAAGAATGTGAAGGTATCTAATGGGTATTCGAGTAACATCTCGAGGTGTGTTGACTTGAATAATCGTAAGTTATATGGATTGAAAAGTCACGATTCACATATTTTGTTACAACAGTTACTACCATTGGCATTGCGTACATTATTACCTGAAAAATTTACTGTTGTTGTACTCCAATTCTGCACATTTTTCAGGAAATTATGTGAGAGATCTCTACATCCATTTCAGCTTGACAACCTACAGGAGAGGTTTGTATTGACCCTTTGTGCAATGGAGATGATCTTTCCTCCATCTTTTTTTTCTGTCATGATGCATTTAACTGTGCATTTGGTTGACGAAGCTAAATTAGGAGGCCCCGTTCATTATCGATGGATGTATCCAATGAGAGGTATTTTATTTATATGTTTCCAGTAATGTAAACAATTTTTGGCATTTAAATAAATGCATAATATTATTATTTTTTTCACAGATATCTTGGGGATTTGAAAGCATACGTGAGAAATAAAGCTCAACCAGAAGGCTCTATTGCTGAAGGTTATTTGGCCGAGGAGTGTCTCACCTTTTGTTCCAGATATTTGGATGATATTGAGACAAGATATAATCGAGTTGGACGTGTTGACGACACATCAACTCATTCTCAAATGCATCAGAAATAAAAAATATTTCCTGCTATTGGCCGATCAGTTGGGAGGACCTCATACGCGACACTAATAGAATTGGAATTATTACAGGCACATATATACGTGCTACGGAATAGTGAAATTGCAGATCCATTTATTGAAGAGTTGAGGATACAAACAAAGAGACGAATGAGAGGCCGAACACGAAATGAAAAAGATATAACGACAGCTATGAATAAAGATCTGGTAGAATGGTTTTCACGACGTGTAAGTTTATAAATATTGCAATAAATATGAATATTAGTTTGACACATACGATTTGAAAATCTATTAATTTTTTTTTCAGATCATGAATTCTGATACTCGAGCAGACTTGCTAGAAGATTTGAAGTTTCTTGCGAGAGGCCCTATAAAACAAGTTAGAATGTTCGGCGCTAATAATGTGAATGGATTTAGATTTCGTACAGTCGATCGAGAAGTGGGTTTGAAAACACAGAATAGTGGCATATTTACATTTGCTGAAGTGGAATACTATGGAAAGCTACCTGATATTATTGAATTAAACTACCACAGGCATTTTTTTGTTGTTTTATTCAAATGCAAATGGGTCCATATTATCAGAGGTGTTAAAAGAGATTCCTTGCAATTTACTTCTGTAAACTTCTCTCGGTTGATGGATATTGGTGATCGTGAACTGCATGATCCATATATCTTAGCATCGCAGGGAAAAATGGTAAATTATGTGAATAATTTTGTGGATGAAGGGTGGAGTGTAGTTCCGCACATAATACAAAGAGATTTGTATGATATGAGTGATGAAGTGGAAGATTTGACCTCTGCAATTGAATTTCATCAACAACAGGAAGCAGAATTATTTGTCCATCATGATATTGAAAATATTAGTCTAGCAAGGGTGAATGAAGTGGATGAAGAAATGGAGCAGGAAACTGACATGATTGAAGGGGAAAATGATTGTATGTACAATTATTTATTCATTCAGCAACCACTTGTTTCATTTCTGTAGTCATTCATAATCATTGTTATATATATTTTTTTGTTAGTACTGGGAATCTATTATCATTTTTAGTTTTTTTTCTACATAATTTTTTTGAAATATATATTCTGAACTTAATTTTATTTGATTAAATGACATGAATTCCAAGGAAGAAGCGGTACACCATTCCTTCTACTTCTGCGACAGATGACGATCCGTCTGTCCCCACGACATCTGAGTCAGCAGCTGCCTACATCCCTGCATCATCTCCCCCTGCACCATCTTTGACACCATCAGTGGATGCCTCATTAGAGGATGAGTCATCGCCTCCCCCTACAAAAGCCTCAGTAGTGGGGCAGCAACACGCCCTTCCAGTTCATCACGGACATTCGGGAGGGTCACAGTCATAGGTACAAATTTTAATTAAATAAACTTACTGCATTTTGTTTATAGTAATTTTTTGCTCATTGAAGATGAAAACAATTCAACCGTGGAAAAACATATAAAAAATTATGATGTTTGGAACATGCATGGTGAGAAGATAGTTGTGCCATTTGATTCTTATGGGGTCCCGATGGATGACGCCGCAGGTTTACTTGGTCAGATTATAGGTCAGCTGGCAGCGGAGCCCATTTCCCAGCCTATTTCATATGATGATTGGAGGCATATGCCTCCAAACTGTAAAAATTAAGTTTATGATTCTCAGATAAAGGTAATTTTATTACTTTATGGTTTAATTGAATTTCATGTTACTAATATATTCAAAATGAATTTCTGTATACAGATGTTCTTCGACTTTACCGTTGCTGATGTGATAGCACGGAAGTGGACATTGAAAAATCTTGGGAAAAATGGAAAGATTTAAAATGGAGGTTGTGGTGTGATGTCAACGATACTTCATTGACCTTGCAGTAGATGTATGAGAAGATACCCAGTGGGGTACCAAAAGAACAGTGGAAGGTTTTTGTCGATAGACATCGTGATGAGAAGCGGATGGTATTGAAATATATATTATTATATTATCCTCATTTTACATTTATACATGTACATGAAGAGGAGATAGACAATGAATAAAATACTGTTAAATTGAATTTTATTTATTTCAGGATCTCTCAAGACAAAACGCTTCAAACCGGGCAAAGCAGGTCATCCCGCACACTGCGGGTTCAAAAAGCTTTTCATGATGCCGAATGTCATTGGTAATATTTTAATTAGTTTAAATATTCATAAGATAATATTATCTATTTAACATATTTAATTGTTGATTTATCTTTGTTTAATGCAGTCACAGAGTTTAGGGCATGACGCATCCCGAACAGAACTATGGCTGGATGTTCATAAAAAACAGATGGAAGTTTTGTTAATGAACCTGCCAGAGAAGTTGGGGTATGAAGTCAATTATTTATTATAATAACTTATTATCAGTTTTTATTGTGTTAATATATATTGATATTTGATTTATAGGTAAAAATTAAAGAAATATGGGATACCAATCCTGGGCAATCCTACTCAGTCTCCCAGGATGACCCGGTTGGTAAAGTCCGTGGGAAGGAGCATCCTGGTAGAGTGCACGGGATGGGTTTGGGACCTGTACCATCTGTGGTGTTTCGCATGACATTTGGGATTTTGGCTACATATACTCCTGCTTATAGTCATTTCATACCTAAAGATGCTCAGAGGGAGATTTCTTCTCTGTGAAACACAGTTCACCAGCAGGGGGATCAGATATCTGGTTTGCAGAAAGAGTTGCTTGAAATACGTCAGTATATGAGCAGATATGCCCCCGGTGGTATTTCATCGGGTAGTGGTGTGCAGGTAAATCACAAAAAAAAATCAAAATCATTTAGTTTGAAAACTATTATTGGGTTTAAGATTTATTATTAATATGCAACAATATTTAATTTTCAATATTATGTTCTTATAGGTGGCAGAAAGTGGTGGAGATGAAGTTGGAGAGGGTGACGATGCCACATCAGATGATGAGTAGTATTATTGTTGATGTGTTGAACAAGTATGATAACGGTTGGTTTGTATATGTAACATTTATGGAACATAGTTGCCACCAAACATTTCCATATATGTAACCTATATTAATACCATTTCTACTATATAGCAGCATTCGGGTATCCCCATTGTGTATGCTCGATTAATAAATAGATTGGGTGTTCTGACACGCTGGTCGGGTTGGTTTCATCTTTTATGACAAATGTTATGGAGTTTGTGAGTGTGAAACAGATAAGTGTCACACGTGCGATTAAGGTGAATCTAACCTAGTTCTCTAATGATCAGTTGGTCTATCTCTTCTTTTCATGACTTGGACAATCCTAATTTGGGGAACATCATGTCAGATATAGTAAAAATGTTCTTCTAGGTAGTAGAAGTGATGGAAGTGTCTT
The DNA here is from genome assembly GCA_963277665.1 of Viscum album. Classification (NCBI taxonomy): domain Eukaryota; kingdom Viridiplantae; phylum Streptophyta; class Magnoliopsida; order Santalales; family Viscaceae; genus Viscum; species Viscum album. The sequence continues at coordinate 955,087,007 of OY728130.1, read as the reverse complement.
AGAGGTGATAAATAGGTTTTATCAATGTTTCATGCGGGATGTATGGTTTTTATTGAGGCATGGTTAGTTCTTGTGTGATAACTGAGTTCCTGTGTAGGAATGCCTTGGACAGACTTTTGGACACCAACCGTTTCCTTTGACTTGATCACTAGATGAATGTCATTCTAGGCTCAGTCAATGATCTTATGTGGATGTTTTGGTCTTTTACCAATATCTCACTTGTAAACATGGAGTATGGGATACCTAGGGATAGTTACTTGGACTCTAACTTGATGATATTATTTTATCCAAAACTTATCGTCAGACTCAAAGGTGATGTTTAAAGGGTAATGATTATAGTTGGATGGATCTAGGTTCCACCCTTGTTCATGCTGGGGAACAATGTATTAAATGGTTAGGTGATGGAATGACTAAGGAATTTCATTGAAAGTCAGGTTTGGGCTTATGTGAATGTGCTTGTGGTAAACAAGGGATTTCATAGAGGAAGGAATTGTGGTTCAGGTTGTGATATGTGTATCATGCTACCTTCTATATGTATACTATTTTTTAGTTTTTTATCTTCATCTGGACATGAATTCATGGTTGTAAATTGTCATTGGCCATTTATATTTAGTTTATATTATTCCTCCAATGCTTTGTCTTTCATTTATTGTTGATTTAATTATCGTATGTTGTTTCTCTATTTATTATACCGCTATCCTACACTACCAAGAAGGGGGTTGAGATCCCCTTGAAACCTAGGTGATCTCTATATTCTGGTTTGATTTATTTTTCAGGGCAGTGGTGCAGTAGAACCAAAATTATTTTTTTTCTAGTTCATCATTTAGTGTCGGTTTTAACCGTCGCTAATGCCATACTTGGTAGCATTTAGTGGGGGTTAAAACCGCCGCTAAATTCCTTACTGGGCAGCATTTAGTGGCGATTTTTACCACCGCAAAATAGGCGCATGAAACGGCATAATTTTGCGGAAGTTAAAACCACCGCGAATAAATAAATATGGAAGACCCATAAAACCGTCGCTAAATGGAGAGAAACCGCCGGGAAATGAGGCATCTACGACACATTTTTTAGACCGCCGCGAAATAGAAAAAACTGCCGCTAAAAGATTATCGACGCCAAGTTTAGCGGTGGTCATTGTAAACCGCCGCTAAGGGTTGCAGTTGTTGTAGTGCCCACATCATTAGAGGACCTTCTGATGACTTGGAACACTCTGGAGGGTAAAAAACACAACACGCAAATGGTCTCAGTCACATTGGGCTCAGACTGTCAGGAGATTACCTTGTAAGAGATACTCAATAAATGGAGTCGTCCAATCAAGGTTCTCTTCAAATATTATGGTAGGGTGACCTATAGGATCGGATGTGGCAGAATGACAAGTAAGTTGTATAACCTTCTTGTTATCATCCTTATCAATGGTGATGGGAGAAATGAACCTTTGATGTGACATAAGGATAATAAAATCATCCTTCTCAGGATCTTCAAGAGATTCAGAATGGATGAAAATGTATCAGATCGACCATTCTATGATTGATGGACATGAGTAACATTAGTATGAGAAGGTAAATGGGATATTTGTTGACAATTATTCTCTATTAAGGGTACAAGATCATGTTTTTAGATGATCTAATTGTCATTGATCTGCTTGATTACAATTTTAGAGTCCCTAATAACATGCAGGATTGGATCATCAATCTCAAGGGCTAGATAGAGACTAGTTATGATGGATTTTTAATTGGCATCATTATTGGTGTAGACTTATAAAAAAATATGAATAGGGAATAACAACCTGTGTAGGCATGGTGAAGATGATACGAAGGCCTGGTCTATTGAGTATGGAATCATTGAGTCTCCTACTAGTAGGGCTCCACGAGGCATCATAAAATTATATATACTAACAAGGAACAACATTATCCCCCAATATGATTTCATCATCTATGAAATTGGGATCAAGAGACTACACTATGAGGCCTGGATGGGGGGAATGAAAGTATTCTTGTTCCATCCCCTTGATAGACTTTTGGGGAATGTACCTTATTTAAAACAATTAATGAATCCTAGTGCACTATGTTAGATGACCTATAAATGATGGGTATTATAGAATGTAAATCAGTGGATCCACATGGGAAACTAGCATAATCTCATGTTGTTGTAGGCAATGTTGCAATTTCTTGGAAATGAATACCAGTAGAAGGCATTCCTTCTAAATAGATGAATATCTCATCTTTATATTTAGGAACATGAAGTTGAGAATGTATAAATTGTTATCTATTCCCTCGTCGTTCTTCTAGGAAAGAAGGGCACTGAGGCACTATTCCAGAGTTCTCTCAAATGTTACTAGTGGATTTTTGGAGACAGGTGTCATCAGAATTGGTGGTTTCAGTAGATAATGATTGACCTCCGAAAAGGTAGTATCTTACTCCACGTATCACTAATAATCAGTACCATTTTTTATGATCCAATAAAATGGATTACACACTCTAGTTGGATTTGAGAGGAATCCACATATGTTGGCTAACTGAATATAAAATCCTCAATGTTCATAATGGTTTCTTGGTGGAGGAATCGTCTCTATAGCCCATATCTTCTATGGACCGATCTTAATGACTATGTATCTACCAAAGATGCTGAGAAACATTTCATAAGTGAACCCAAAGGCACCCATAAATGGATTCAACTTTATATGGAGGGAATATAGGAATATGGACACTTTCTCAAGAACTCGGATATGGTTTTGATGATAGTGAGATTTATCCTCTAGGTCATCGATGTATAATTCTCTAATTTCCCCATTATCATATTGAATGTGTTGTGCATGGAATGATGATATGTGGAACATTCTTTATTTAGATAGAATGGAATTACCTGGTAGTAGACTGCACCAAGTGTTACCCTAAAATTTGTTGAATCCTCATACATGTGGGCCATTAAGATGTTATTATATCCAGAATACCCATCCAGGAAGGAGGGATCCTAGAACCATGCAGTGGCATCAATCATTAGTTATTTCACAGGAAGGGGAAAATCATTCTTTGAAGAGTGAAGGTTGAGATCCTATATATTGATGTAGAATTGGATCATCGTATTTTTCATTCTAATGGGAAAATATATCTCACAATATGTTATACTGGATCACCCTGACAAAGTTGGATTTTATGATCTTATCAACCTCATCATGGACCATGTCACCATTAGAGGGGTCAATCATCCTGTGAGTCTATTTAAACCCACTATGGTTTATCAGGAGAAAACAAAAGTGGATGAAAACCTAATGATCCAATAATAGAATCACATAATATCTCCCAAAAAAGAAATCAAAATGCTCCTTCTAGAAATCCATGTATCATTATTGTTTTAAAACAGGAATACCAACACTGACCGTTGTTGGTCTTATATATTTCACGGTACTGAGGTTCATCAGTACCAAATCATCAACGGTCACTAATAAACCCTCCTAAAATTTAAGATGGGAATATTCAATTTCATTTTCTTCCTCCATGGAGAGAGGATCATCAATAGTAGCAAAATATTTTAAATTTCATAATTTTGATGGGACATAGTGCATGCTTGTGCGGTGAAGGTTTTTCGAATGTGAGACTCCTAAAATGATGAATTCCAAGACAATTGGAGAATTCGATCCAATAATATATGGAATTTGACACAAGGGGATGCCTTTGATAATATCAAAGTAGTAGCGACACATCAAATTGATGTGGTTTATCCAATCCTGGTGAAACAACAATGTATGACGTACTGCCATTGCAATGGGTCAAACATCACGACACCTCACTAGGGTTAGGGGTTCTGGGATTACATGATCCTGATTTGTATAGGAATACGAGGAGATCATCCAATGTTATCTATACTGAGTAACTCATTTCCCCCATATCTTAGGAAAAAACAAATCATTGTCCCATGTTTGGGGTCATGGATTCAAATCGTTGAAACGGTTGGATGTAGGCATCATCCATGTTTGTACATGTGAAAGACACAACAGTAGTTTGTTAATCCTCGTGGGCCTAAAACTACCTATCCTTTATCCTTTAGTAGAAGACATCCATGTAGAATACTTCACAATTGTAAAATGGAGACACTTCACCTTGGATTATGCATACTCAACAATTATTGGATTAATGAATTCATAAGTTGTATGAGGATGAGACCAACTCATGAATGTGGATCCCTAGTCTAAAAACTAATGCATTGTAAATTGTGTCATGTGAGATAACCATGAACTCAATCATGGTAACAAAACCACAAAACTGGGTCTTCTGGCATATCATGATGACTTCGGTCTACTCTGTCCTTCCAAAACAATTAATCATCATGTTAGAGGGACTCAACTCTATTTCAGACAACTCCATCTTGTGGAGTGTCTAGTTTGGGACATGATTGATCTCGGATCCTATGTCGACAATAAAAGGCGGAAATCCAAAACATTGAACAAGATAGTGATGTACATTAGGTAGATATTCCCGTGTATAGGAGAACCATCTCTTCTACTATATATTAAATGATGGACTGACACTCTACTAGTTCGACTACCTTAGCTTGGATGTATTATGTAGCTACGACCATCATTTCAAACTGGAGAGTGGCTTTTTAAATCCATTACGCGGGCTCCATAGACATTTTCTTATAGGTAATGATACTCTAGGATTTAGAGAAAGGAAGTAATGAAGAAAATATATTTGAGAAAGTCATATTTCCATGGAAATCACACACTTATTCTATTGGGAGGTCTTTCAGTAGTCGAAGGTAAGATAAGTGATGTTGATCATACCAGAAGATTTAGGATGGTGCTGGGAATGTACCACTACTCACTCGTTGAACTACGTAATGTTACTAATAGATGAAGGTCAGATGACTAATGGCAGTACAAATAGAACGTTGATGAGCATATCATACTAATGGTGGATCGACCTAATCTATCAGTAAAAATGAAGGTTTAGTTGAATTTGATGAAAGAATATGAGAAGGATGTGCTTGAAGAGTGCTATGCTAGGCATGTTGTTTGGTCTCGATGGCATGATCATCTTTTCTAAAAGAACTGCCAATGCATTCCAACGATTCAAATACCCATGTCTTCATTGACGAGGATGTATTCTGGGGACAATGGGAGGGTATACCTACTTCTCCTTGTCATCAGGAACCATGTAAGGGTTTTTTAGTTTGTTAGTACTGACAGAGGCATACAGATGGCCATCACATGAAGAATCCTTGATTTTTCCGAATATTTTGGGGGAAATCCCCTTCTACGGGGGATAGAAATTTCCGATAGTGTAGTAAAATTTTTGGAATTGGCAGAGATATTTTTTTCCTTGCATCTTTAATGATTACTCCCTATGAGGACAAAGTCTATATTTTTGATGAAGACGTATAAGTGGAAGGTAGCATAGTGAATTCTGAAGGATCATGCTTATTTAAACATGTAAAAATAATACTATGTGCCTGGGTGACTTCCTTTTGATCTATCTGGTCATCTAGTTTTTGAGACATGTGGTTAGAAATTTTTTTCCATTAACCCATCCTATAAATTTTAGGCTTTACAAACACACATGAAACTTGTGATAGGGCTAGACCTAGTCTGAAAATATTTTTTATCTACCTGGTCTTGGAGATAGTCATTAAACACATAGAACTACTTGCGGGTTTTCCTAATGAAATAGTGATAGGGGAAGAAATAAGGGAGATCAATGAGAACCTCAACTTAGAGTCTCCTGAATTCGGGAAACCACTTGATTCCCTAGTCCAAGGAACTTCAGATATAAGTGGGAACCTGAGCCACATTAAATGAGTAGGTCTAGTTACTCTGATCTGGTAAAGGATCTATGGGATCCTGGCTCTAAAACGTTGATGGAGGAGATAGTTGGGGAGGTGGAAGCTGATTATATTGCCTAGCTGCCAGTGGTTTGTTATGTGGGATTGCCTTCCAATTCTGAGGTGGGTGTTGCTAAGCTAGAGGTTGCACCTGAGGTGGTGGGCCTCATCGAGGCTGTGTAGTTGGCTTTACCAATAAAAATTCCAGCTGACTTGGGGCATTTATTTGTGCATCATAGATGGGCATGTCCCTGTCGAGACTTCTTGCGAGTGATATAAGAGGAAATAGACATGCCACATTCTCTTTATACAAGGAAACCTTTAAACGTCGATCATTTTCAATGAAATCCTCAAAACCACCTTTTCTATTATGAGTTATTAGACAAGGGACATGTTTTTCATTAAATTCCCCACGCACATCGTTATCATCAATTAATGTGTTATCATCATATCGAGTGAATATGTGAGGCCCATACTCTTAGAGACAACATCTTTGGCTCGCTCATCTAATCTTTTCTTGCATTAGAAGAAATCAGAAATACTATTTTTCCAAGTGGTGGAACTGAACTAGTAGAGAAGTTAACAATGATTATCCTCCCAAACAGCTATTGAATCAATGGATAAATAGTTTTACTTGAAAAAACGAGTCTCTTCCTATGTATTTATGAAACACTAAAGAATCGGAGTATACAATTGTTCTAGAGTTACCAGAATGGATCCACAACTTGAAATAATGTGGTCCAGATACTGTAGTGGATCACCTTTCCCATTAATGGGGAGAAGGTAAGATTTTCGAATCCTGGGGGTTTTTTCATATCATCCACCTATATCAGATCTGTCTTTACATTATTCTGGTTTTCCACCAGTCGAGCTTCCAGAGCTTCAAGAATAGAAATGGAGAAGTCATTAGATCCATCTAATGGGTATTCCAATCTTGATAAAGATCTAAAACCACCACCTTGTTGGTAGGTTCTTAAATATATAAAGTGTGTCTAGTGGCTCATTGAGTGACTAGAGGAACTACCCAAGGGGCTAGAGGAATAAAAAATGTAGTCACTAGAGGAAAATGAGGGGAAATCAGTGGAGAATGTGAAGAGGATGATAGAACATATGCCGCATGTTGAGGCTGGTTATGGCATAGCTCAGGTGGATATGGTGATTCATATCATAGAAGCATGTCATAATCACCAGCCTCTAAACTATCTAGATGTTCAGGGTTGTCATGATCATTAGGGGGATTTCACTGGGGGAATATGTAGATTCCACTACAGCCCCGGTTGAGGATTAATGTAATATGGACACCATTATGCAGCACATTTAGTGTGAAGGTCATCATGAAACATTTTGTGTGCCTCATGATTTTGATTCAACATATCCTTTTTTGGGTCATCTTTTATCTTTTTCACTAATCCTGATAGTTTAGATGGTTTAATGATCCCAATATTCTTTTTTCCCATGTTGGTGTCTCGAACTAGAGGCAATGACATGGAATGTACATGAAGGACATGAAAGGTTATTTATTGGTGAGTATAGACACATGCAGGGTCATCTTTGTGTTGTAATATCCTAGTGGGATATTAATATTCGCTCGGACATTTTCTAATGACCCCATCCAGGTGTATCTCAAGAACAGAAGTGTTCAATTTCTCGACACCAAGAGGCATATACTCGATATCACAAAGTGAACCAGGCTGGCGCATGATAAGACTGAAATTTAGGGCAGTAAAATACCTCCAACCATATATTTGGACATGCAGGGAGTCGTTGTTGATAACTTTAGGAAGAACAGTGAATATTTTAATGTTTCATTGATGGAGGGTATAATGATAAAAAAGTGATGTTGTGTTCTGAGTTGCAGGGAGTGCAGCTGACTCGACTCGGATGAACTGTATGCCAATGTTGTCGGGTGGGGGGGGGGGGGGGTCCTGGCTTTTTTGGTTAGGGTTACCATCAGAAAAGGTTAATATAATGCATCATTCCAATGATTCTGTGGAGGTGGGTAACCATGTCCTATGTAAGGGACTCTAAAATTTTGATGTTTTTAGTTGTAATTCTCTAAAACCTCTCTAGTAAATGGTCCACTTCGAGAATTTCCAACAAACATCTCTGCTCAGAATCAGGAACTAGACTTTGATTTAACCATTCATCATCTAGGAGAGTTGAGTGACTAATCAAACCACTTTTGTGGTACATTTTAGTTGAAGGAAGGTCGGTGGACAGAATAATTCACGAGCTGAAAAAACAATTGAATATTGGGTTGCTTCCCAGAGAATGCACTGATTTCACCCCCATATCCCATTATGATGGACTAATGGGAACAACATCCTACATTGGTTCTCTAGTCCTTGGCAGTGGGTCACACTATTTCTATCCCTCTATTGGTAACCTGAAAGACTCTATATGATTTCTTTTCTAGGAAGAGAACGATCATGTTGATGATAAGGATTATATCACGGTTAGTCCCTAGAAAGGGGAAAAATCACCTCCTCCTTTATGTATCTTCGAAGGGATGTATGAATCTAGTATACCTCACATTCCGGATGGATGAGGCTAATACAACTTTTTCCCACATCAGCCCCAAGCACAAGGGATTGGGGTGAAGGCTGCTTCATGGAATCGCACTCTACTGCATAATCTGAAAACATGATGGTTTTTATTATAGTTTGAGGATTCGTAGGGTTCTTACATTGGTTGCGGCGACTAACCCTCCTACCGTCGGATGGTATTTTGGAGTATTATAGATATTTTACATGGGTATGACCACCACTTAGGTTGGTGATGTAGACGGTAGGTCCTCTTATTTAAAAAACTGGGTTGTGTGGAGCAGCTAGGAAATTGTCAAATGGAACCTCAGGATGACTTCCATTACTGATGGTGGTGGAGTAGGGATGGCCTCCACTAGTGCTCAAAATTACATTGGGAAGACTTTCTTGGTGGTTTTACATAGTGCATGAATGACTTTTGTGTCAGCTGGCTCTGGTAGATGTGGTATAAAGAGGGCCTTTGTACTGACTATACATAATACAAGAATTCCCTTCCTGAAGGCTGTCAATGATGTGGGGAGGGCCTTATATAGATTTATTAAAAAAATTGGGTGGAACTCCATGGAGTTCATCCATAGCGCATGGAGGGCCTCAAAATTGATAATATTTTATTAAAGGGAAATTGTTAAAATTTAGACCATGGGTATGAAGAGGACGTTCAAGATGAGTGTCAACAATAGGGAGATGACCTCCGCTCAGGCTAATGATGGTTGCATGGGGAGGACCTACATTGTGGATGACCAAGTGGGGAGGACCTCCCCTCTGTCTAATAATTGTATTTGGTAGGAACTTCGTATCAACGATTATCTTCATGGGTCAGCCCGCAACAACTGCTACTTGAACCGGTGACCGGTGGAGTCAATGTAGTATTCTTATGAGGGGGATGGTACCTCACTCTGGACTGAGCATGAAAGTTCTCATGGTCACGGATAGGGAATTTACCCATACATATAGTAATAACAAGGGGAAAATATCTTGTGCTAGTGGTGAATCATGCCACAAACGTTGTGGAAGATGATACCCCATGGAAGGCATCTTCCTGAGATTGCACTCGATGATGGTGTCGGGTTAGCTGAGCTAGTTGTGCAGTGGTATGGAACACTGAATCATTGTCCAATGGGACTAGCTAACGATGATGACATGGCTATGTGGTATCCATCCTCATTGTCTCCCCAACTTATGTCTTACCTAGGAGGGCTCAAGAATCCCTTAATTCATCCGCATAATGGAGTGAATAGTAATATCACTCTGTGGATAAGCTCCTGAAGATGTTAAAGCGTGGAGTGGGGAGTTTCGGCTCCCTACACGGCCCCTAGGGGTTGTGGCGTTGATGGGGAACAAGGGCCTCATGGTATTGACAGGCCAAATCCCTTATTAGGATACACCCCTTATGTTTATATCGATGGTCAAGAGTTCTAATCACCCTCCTTTGAAAAAATTTAGATGTTGATATTGGGTGTAGGCGCTCCACAACTGTGGTTATAAAAGTTTTCAGATATGAGAAGAAGCTGGGTGGGACTAAGATGATGGCATTTTTCCTGCACCTAGGTCCATAGGTGAGAGGGGATCAGATTCTTGTAGTTGTATCTTGGGTCTGACAATGAATGAAAATTTATCCATTTGTACAGATAGTTGGAAAGTGATGCTCAGTGCCCCTACACTGTTCAATCATCCATGGATGGATAGAATGAACAACACAGACAATGTTGGAGATATGAACACCAAAATATTAAATTCCCCATATCCTAGTGAGTTTAACACGAGACCCTCTATTTTCATTGTGGGGGCTAGTGTCGAATAGTTGGATCTGGTGACACGATTATCTTTTTTTGACATGAAGGCTAATAGTCCTCATATTGAATAGAATAATTTCAATCCATCACCACCATTAATGTTATCGACACATTCTTTTGGGTGTGCTCATCCATCTATAGAATAAGACTCACAACTATTCATCCTGATATTCCTTTTTTCTAAAGGGGGATGACATTCATCCCTTTAATGATGTTTTATCCTTGATCAAAACTGGATAATGGTATGGCAACCAATCCTTCTAGGGAATTCTCCTCAAAATTCATTGCATAGACCTCTTCTCCCTTAATGATTAAGAAACTATTTGTGAAACTCCTCCCGGTGCCATAAGATCGTGGATTCCAGTTAATATTACTTCATCATTCAGGACATTCCATGGGTTCAAGTCTGGGATAAATCCTTCGGTTTTGGGAGTAGTCATTATGGGAATTGAGTGCATGTATAGACGCTAAACCATATTCATACCTATATTTATTCAACATATTGTTGGGATTCTAGAGGGTGTGGATTCCCAAATAATCCCGTATAGAATTTGGGGAATTTTATCTCGGAGGCTTCTCACTAAGGAATTCATCAGCTTCTCATTTTTAAAACAGGGTATTTCCTGAGTTAACATCTAGCTGACATAGATCAGATGGATCAGAACACTAATGAGAGGGGATCATATGGGTACATCCCTACATGGGATTACCCATATTTTTTACTGGATTTGTGGATCAAGATTCTCAATGAATATGTATCTATGGTGGTGTGTCCTATAGAGGGAAGATATCACACTGTGTAGGCTGATCTAGACACCTAAATGGGAAAATCAGAGGATGCTTGGGTCCTGGTTGATGGGACACGAAGATTTACCAATTTTCTAGGATTAAAACTCAAGGAGTCTTGATAGATTCCTTGTATAGTATACAAGGATAAAAATCCACATATATTGTGAGGTGGACTCATGGGATCCATGTGTATATAATGGAGAACAACCCGAAGACATGACATGGCTTACATGTGGTTAGATGAATTGGTGATACCATGAGAAATAAGATAAATGGGGATTAAACATGGTTAAATACTCATATAGATTACATGATATCCTTGAGATGTGGCACGCCTGAAAATAAATAGGATGGATAAGTTTAATGTGTCAGATAGTGGAATGAGTAGGGATTGAATTGAGAATCAGTGTGAAGGTGACAATGTTGGGCTTGAACCTGAGGGGTGTTTCCTACGTATCCTCCTTGCCGAGAATCAATGTCCATGTCATCCTGGAATGGGTCAATGAGTCACCTGAGGACGTGTCTCTAGAGAATGGACATGTTGATGAGGGCTCTAAGATGATTGGACCAACATTTAAGGCATGATCTTCCCAAAACACAATGGATCAATGGAGAGACTATAATGGGATATGGTTGATGGACTTGAACCACAATGAGCCTTCCTATGTATCTATGTGGAATGAAATAAACATCCATATAGTTTAGAATGGTGAATGGAATTAGAGTGCACTCAAATGGAATCAACCCAATGAAATCATGGGGAATTTCTGTAGTTAGAAGCCCATCACAAGAGGGGAACGCGTAGTTGGAGGATAATTGAATGGGATTTGGGATTACACATGTTCATCTTCTTGGATCTATTTTGACAACACAATGTAATGAAACATGGATGTTGGTCCCAAAAATGGGGATGCTAAATTTACCAATGTGTGGGGTTGATCCTCTGGTTGGATTCCTATGTACCATGTCTAGGAAATAGGGATCAAAACCATCATAGTTCAGAAGCATAAACTTTAACATCTAGAGGGATGTATGGGGCATACAGTTGAATGTTATGTGGGGAGAGGGCGGGCCAACATGATGTGGTTGGGACCATTGGTTAATGGGCTTGAACCTCATAGAGGCTTCCTACATACCTTCCCTAGAAAGAGAACAGATCAAAGTACACATAGTTTAGTGAAGAGGGGCATGGAGATTACACACTAATGAATCCCTTGGAGGATATCATGGTCAATCCTTAAACTATTCCCACACGAGTCATTATCGGTATAAGAAACAAAAGGAAACATTGTTCTAATGATCGTGTCATGAGTGGTGCATCCTTGAGGAATAGAGCGGGGCTTATGCATGGTTAGTGGACCAAGGAGGATAATTGGGGACTTACTCCTAGTGGGGGGCCCATGTAGAGGTCCAGATTTATGAGGAGGATATGGACATTGTATATGGATCACCTTGACAAGTTAGGTCAGGGTATATGTAGAGACTTCTTGCAGGACACATGGTGACAATGTTAAGAGGGATATGGGATAGAGAGGGTGTTGTTTCCCATCCCTTTCATTGTCCTATCAAGTATTGTCACTTATTTGATGATAACAGTTTAACGTCATGTGTCACAGATGGGGGAGTTTGGCAGTTTGACATCCTACAGATCAGACAATGAGGATTCAGTCCCCACCACTTGGACTTACATAACTGGTGAAACATAACCCTTATTCAAGGGAATGTACCATCCCTATCATGTTGGAAAGGGGGAGTGGAGTGATATATTTAGGTTCTCCAATTATCATCAATATGTGATGAATAAATATTAATTAGTTTGAATATGCAAAGAAGCACAAGATAGGGAAACAAAATGTGATACAACACTCTAGGGACCATGAAATTACCTCATACAATTCTAGAGGGATTTACATAAGAGGATTTTTTTGAATAAATATTCCTAGTAGTTGAGGGATTTATAAAGCATAGGTCCAACCGTGAAGAAAACCGGTGGCACAAGGGATTCCAGGTCGCCAGAGGGGCGTGGCGCTATCGTGCCGTGTAGGTGGAAGGGTCGCGGCTAGAAGGATTGTGGCAGTCGGAGGTGGCGCGACACCATCGCGCCATGCGGAGGAGGTGGAGGTCGCGGCCAGATCAGGTGGTGGTGATGGGGGCACCAAAATGTGGAACTGTGGGAAGGGAAATAGAACCACAACATCGATGTGCTGCGGTGGAGGTGGAGAAACGGCCGACCGGGCTGGCCACCTGTAGAGCTTGAGCCGCTGGCCGCACAGCCAACCAGGAGGAGTGGGACCCAATGGGTCCAACGTGACCGGGACTAGTGCTAGTTGGTGCCTGTTTGGGATCCCACCTGAATAGCATAACTGTTCGGGAACCAAGGGGGCATGCAGCTTTCCCCCTTGGACATAGATATGGAGACACACGTGCTGCCAGGCCGCTGGGCAGCCCTTGGGCCGGGTTGCCCTCTTGGGCGGGGCCACCCACTCGGGTCGGGCCACCCCCGCAGTTCGAGCAGGCCCCTCAGGCCGGGTCGGACCCATGGATCGGGTTGGACCCCAGTCCGGACCTGGGTCGGGCCGGGTAAGTCCGACTGGGTCGGACCGGACCCAGACCCACTTTGGAATGTTAACACCATTTCGCCCATATCTTGGGCTTCAGGTGTCCGATCGACGAACCGCCTATGGTGACTAAAATCATAGAGCGTTACGGTTCAATTGGATTACTCCACATGAGTTTTGGACACAACTGGGATACAATCAGGTTGGTTTGAACCTAAAAACCAACAGGGCCACTAGAATAGAAATCCAAATAACACGCAGACTGGGAGTCCGATTGACGTGCCATCAGTGGTGTGGAGACCCCAATGATGAGGAGAACCTTTGAGATACTTCTACCTAGGACTTCTTGACAGTTGAAGTATTGAACAGTAGCTCATGGAGCAAATCCTTCGGGAGACAAGTGAGCAGAGTGCAGAAACCTAGTAGTTGGAAGAGACATGACAATTACTGACCTTTCAACTCTAAGTGCTTCAACTTGCCCAGTGGGATGTTCCTCTGTGTGATGCGACAGACCCATAGTTGGTAGCACCTCTGTGTGACACGACAGACCCATAGTGGGGAGCACATCTGGGTGACGTCGCAGACCCACGGTACTTGACAGAAGGAGTACCAAAGCAGTCCAGGACAGTGGGAAGCGCCTCTATGTAATGTGGCAGGCCCACATCACTCTATAGAAGAGGAGTACACCAAAAAATAAGGTTTCGATAGTTTGACTTGCATTGATACATGTTACCATCACTAGAATAAAATCCTAGTTTTGAGCTGAGTCAATGAGTTTTTGTTTTCATCATGATCGAGATGGGTTACTAAATAACATAGATATATGTATGGCTATATACATAAGTATTGGTAATATGATGAACTCATACTTTATAGTTTATCTTTGTTGGATATTGAGAGACCTATAGGGTCTTGGGTTCCCTTCTGAGTATCATTATACTCAACCCTACACGGGATATGCCAGAACCTCTTTGTGTGGGTTTCAGACAATGGAAAACACTGATCGGGGAAAAGAGTAGCAAGATTGGATGGTACCAGGAGGTGGACCACTCGGCGTGATGGAACACGGAGCAGACGGACGGACGTGGAGTGCTGAGGAGGACATCGGTACCTACCCTTCATGTAGGAACCCCGGAGGATGATCCAAAAGTTGTTTTACGTGTTTTCTTTAGTTGTACAATCATTTAAATTGTTTTTTACTTGACTATTGGGCTTTTATTTATGGCCCATTTACTTTCTACACACTCTATTGTATACAGTTTTAAATAGTGTTTTTCTTTCAGTTGAGTTCTCTATTGTGTTTTTTTACTGTTATAAAGGAAATGCCTTCCAATTTTAGGGATTTATTCCTTTGTTTCTAGTCTCCATCCCCTAGACTATGGAAGGAGGACTTGGGGTAGTCACGATACGGGCCCCGGGGGATTGGTTGTGACAAATTGGTATCAGAGGAGTCAGTTATACCACAAAACATAGGACTATAATAATACTTTTATATGAAGCAATAGTGTTAAGGGTAATATGTGTGGTTTTTAGTTTAGGGAGTCCAGTGTTGGTGTGGTGGCCGACATACCCATAAAAAGGACCATGACTTCTGAATTCAGACTTAGTTCATAAAAACACTGATTGAGTGTGTGTTTACAAAAGTTTTCTTAAGTTAGCTCAACCAGGCCAGCTCGCAAGGTATAATTTTTTGACCATGTAGCATCTGCTTCATTCAGGATTCCACCCCGCGGACAACCAGTTAGATCGCCAAGAGTCGTACGCTCTGATAGCCCACCGAGAGATGAGGCCTCGATGTAGGGAACTTTACTAGCAGAGGTACTAGTGGTACCACTACCCGTTGGGCCACTGATGCCACCATCCTCAACAGTAGATGATGCATGCCGCTTGAGCATGCTGCATGAGTTCCAATGCTAGAGGACACCCAGGTTCCAGGGAGAGACATACCCACTTGCGGTTGAGGATTGGCCAGAGGCTATGGTAAGAGTCTTCATTCTGGTCGGGACACCAGTAGACCTTATGGTGATCCTTGCTTGAGTCACCTTGAGGCAGTAGCAGGAAGATGGTGGAGCCTGATGCTTCAGGTCCTCGATGAGGCAACATTACTCTGGATAGACATAGAGAGCATGTTCAGGGTGGAGTTTGTTTCAGCCACCCTTCGAACGGTGCTGATACAGGAGCTACATCATCTGCAACAGGGTATCATGACAGTAGCACAGTACTCAGCAAGGTTAACTGAACATTCTCTCTCCTCCATATATATGGTTTGGGACCCATTCTTCAGGGGACAGACCTTCGAGCAGGGGATCACGTTAGAGATTTGGGCATCGATGATCTCCCTCAGTATTCCGACGCAAGCATGAGTGTTTGAGAAAGCCCTCCTATTGGAGTGTTTTATTGTTGAGAAGTCTTTGGCAGTGAGACCCACCACTAGTTGACTTGTAGTGGGGTCTTCTGAAGCTGGAAGTAGACAGATGATGCTGATGTCCAAGAGGACCATACCCAAGGGTGGACGACCGCATGACTCCGGATCAGTTGTTCAGGGCCCCCGGGCTAGTGACTTATATTCCATTAGTAGAAAATTCTACTCATGCAGTGGGTAGGGTCACATGTCTCAAAATTGTCTAACCTACTATTCAGATTATCAGAAGATAGTGGAGGGATCTCCCAGGCAGAGGCAGAGGATTGATCGAGGCGGTCCGTAGGGCGCAGGCAGACATGGAAGAGGAGATGGTCGTGCAATTAGCTGTGGATGACGGTATGAGGTGTTACCACCACCACCACCAAGAGGACCACCCCCACCGTAGGGAGAATTTCGACATGGGAGAGCTCAGCTACAGGAAACTAAGGCATACGACCACGGCGCTCCAGATATGTTTAGAGGTACTATCTGGGTCAACTCAACCTTAGTTGTAGTTCTTATAAACACAGGTTCCAGTCATTATTTTATTTCCACTACCCTCGTTTGGAGCTCAATGATTTAGATGGATCTGTTGGATCAATCCTTATGGCTAGAGACACCTACTAGAGCAGACTCGATGGTTACGCACTGATTCAGGATGTGTGAGCTTACTCTAGTAGGAAAGATCTTCGGCTGAGATCTCCTCATAGCGGAATCATGGCCTTACAACATCATCATCAGATTGGACTGGTTACCTATAGTTCATGCTCAGATTTAATGCATTAGGAGAAAAGTGTTGTGTGTCCACACGAATGGGAACATGTTTACCTTCACCGGTGAGAAAAGAACCTTTACAACACATGGCAGACTTACTCAGATGAGTTTGCATCCCATCACTCACCAATTTTATTCCCTTACCCTCAGAGTAATAGATGTGGAGACTCTGACATATCATATAGCGGTGGACCAGTACGTGGATGTTTTCCCTGACGATATCCGAGGACTACCTTCTCACTTAGAGGTGGACTTGTAAATTGACCTATACCCCGGGAAGACACCGATATCTACTACAACATATCAGATGGCTCCCACTGAGCTTCACGACGTGAGGGTATAGCTGGAGGACTTGTAGGAAAATGGATCCATCTTGAACGGTGTTTCTCTACGGGCAGCCCTGATTCTATTTTCTAAGAAGGCGGATGGGAGCTTGAGGCTTTGTGTTGACTACCGTGACTTGAACCAGGTGACTTTGAAGAAAAAAAACCCACTACGAGAAATTGAAAACCACTTTGATCAGATAAAGGGGGAACGATGGTTCTCGAAGATAGACCTAAGATCAGGATATCACCATCTCAGAGTTTGAGACGAGGATGTGCAGATGACGGCATTTGGGTGTTGATACGACCATTACGAGTTGTTGGTTATTCCATTGGTCGTATCCAACACTCCTACAGTGTTCTTGTGTCTCATGAACAGGATTTTCAATCCTTAACTTGATTTCTTTGTCGTGGTCTTTATCGATGACATTCTGATCTACTCGACTACTGAGGAGGAGAATGCCTACCATTTACAGGTAGTACTAGACACATTCCAAGAGCACCAGCTTTATGGTAAGCTCTTGAAGATCCAGTTTTGGATTAGAGAGGTTAAATACCTTGGATATGTTATCTTAGAGGTTGGAGTTGCAGTATATCCAAAAAATATTGAGGCGGTTCTTTCTTGGGAGGCACCCATGAGAGTGATGGAGGTACATATTTTCCTAGGATTGGCTGGATACTACCAGAGATTTATTCCATACTTCTCCGGAGTTTCATCACCACTATCAGCCTTGAAGGAGAAGGGGAAACCATTCGTGTGGTCAGAGAGATGCCTGAAGAGCTTTCAGAAGCTAAGTCATATGCTAACTATTGCCCCCATCTTGAGGCTTCCAGAGGAGGGCGTAGGGTACATAGTCTACTGCGACGCATTTGGGACAAGACTCGGGTGTGTCCTGAGGTAGGAGTGAGCTGTGATCACGAATGGATCTCAGAAGCTGAGACAACACGAGTAAAATTACGTTACCCATGACATGGAGTTAGCAGTAGTGGTCTTTTCCTTGAAGATTTTCCGGCACATCCTGATGGGCGAACATTTTACCGTTTACTATGATCTATAGAGTCTCAGGTATATATTCTCTTAGAATGACATTATCCAGAGATAATGGTGATGGCATGATTAACTCCAGGACTATGACTTCGAGATAGTCTATACACCTGGGAAGGGGAATGTTGTTGTAGATGCACTCAGCAGGAGGAATGGTATTCCGTTTCTAGGAGAGGCGATAGAACAGTTTTCTATCATACAGATATCCTTTGTGGATAGAGATGGGGAAACCATTCTTCATTCTATTATAGTCACTCCACCACTACTTCAGCGAGTCGGGTAGGTGCAACATGGGGATGCTAATTGCGATACATGACGTGATCAAATATCCACAGGACATGCACTAGATGGGTTTTGTGAAGGTGATGAGCACGTCATCCTCTTCAGAGGATGTACCATGGTACTAGTTAGACATTAAGAGGAAGTGTTGAGGGAGTTCCACACTTCCCCTTTAGCTGTACATCCATGAGTGATGAAGATGTACCAGCCCCTCAGACCATAGTACTAGTGGCCATGTATGAAGAAGGCAGTAGCTGGGTTTGACTCATGATGACTCACTTGTCAACAAGTGAAGACGGAGCACCAGGTACCATCATGCTTGGTTCATCCCTTAGAGGTTACTGAGTGGAAGTGGGATGAGATATCCATGGACTTCGTGACAGTTCTTGCACATACATCTAGGAGTCACGATTCGATGTGGGCGATCGTTGACCGAGTCACCTAGTCATCCCACTTCATACCGTTCAGAGAACATGGCTTAGTAGAGAGACTGCGATGCCTCTATGTGAAAGAGATTGTGCGTTTCCATGGAGTACCTTATTCTATTGTCTCTGACCATGATGCACAGTTTACATCCCGACAATGGAAGGGGTTGTAGGAGGCATTCGGGACATAGTTACTTCTGGGCACCACCTTCCTTCATCATATAGATGGAAAGACTGAGTGGACAATTCAGACCCTCGGGGACATCCTCCATACATGTGTCCTAATCTTTGATCACTGTTGGGATGATCACATGCCATTGGTGGAGTTTTCATACAAAAAAAAAAGCAATCACTCCACCATCGGTATGTCACATATTGAGGACTTGTATGGTTAACCTTGCAGATCACCACTGCGCTGGATAGACCCAAGAGAGTCAGCACCAGTGGGACCAGAGATGGTACAGGATACCACGGAGAAGGTGCAAATCATCTAGGAGTAGTTTAAGACTACACATAGTAGGAAAAAGATGTATTCTGATAGGAGGAAGATTCCTCTGGTGTTCGAGGATGGAGACCACATCTTTATATGGGTCTGACCGCGACGATGTATATTGAGATTTGGCCGAGGCAGCAAGTTATCTCCACAATTCATGGGACCATTCGTGGTCATCAGCATTGTAGGCGAGGTGTCTTACAGCTTCTCACTTCCACCTCAGTTACACTGAGTGCATGATGTCTACCATGTATCTCAGATGAGGAGATACATGCACGACCCTTCCCACATCATCGTCCATGGTGTGATAGACATCGATTATGAGGCAAATATCATAGATGTTCCTGTGGAGATTGAGAATCTATAGAAGAGGGTCCTACAAGGACGGTAAATACCTATGGTGCAAGTACACTGGCTGCACGGGAACCTCCAGGAGAGCACATGGGAGCCGGAGGCTTATATGCGTGCTCAGTACCCCCATTTGTTCCCTTTGTTTGAGTTGTATCTTATGGAGAAATATATCCCCGAGGTGAGGAGAATGTAATGACACGGAAATTCCGTGAATGTTTTTTCTTAAATTCATGGAATTTTTACGAGTCTTCGGAAATTTACGGCGCTTGATTATGAGGCCCGGTGTGCCCAGAATCAATTTATAAAGTTTTGTTTGGGTTCATTCAGTAAATGTACGAGTGGGATTTTAAAACATTTGAACAGGTGCTCGAAATTGAAATCTGAGGGTATCATTGAACTCTAAGTATCGTTGATTGCTTAGTGAGACCTTCCCCATAGTTGCATTCTAACGAGAATAACTGTTTGATTTTGGGATTTTAATATGTTGAATAAAAATAATTTTATATTATTTTTTATTTATTTATGGTGGTTAAAACCTCAAAGAGGTGGTTAGTGGTGGTGGCCACCACACTCTAACCTCTCATGAGAGGTTATGGTTGTTGTGCCCACCCACACATAACCTCCCATGGCAGGATATCATTGGTGGGGACCACCTGGGGGTTGTAACACCATGGAACCCCCAATTAAGTGGATAAACCCTTGAACTTACCCCAATAATTAAATGTTCCAACCCTCACAATTAATTAATCGACTATTTTATTTAATTAAATTGCACCTTTTGAATTCTTTTTAATTCATGCCAACAATTAATTAATAGACAAATCTATTATTTCATTTTTTTGTCAACTATTAATTTGGGGAGCTTTGGAAGAACATGGATGAGCCATTTCTCTCCAATGATGAATGACGTACATCTTCCACCTCCTTCCTTCATCATCTGGGAAAAACTAGCGGGCACCGTCATTGAAGAACGCTAACGACGCTGTCCTCTACATCATCGTCTTATTTCTAACATCAACAAAATGATGTTCCCTTTCCTTCTATCATTAACAATCATCGACAAACAATGTAGGGAAATTTTGAGTTTGAATTTGTTCTGTTTTACATTGTTCAATCTTGGATAATAATATGATGAATGATATCTACGCAATGTGAAGGGCTTGGACCGCACGAACATGGCCCGACCCTCCCCCTTCGTTTTTTTTCATTTTTCGATGACGACAGTGGCACAACGGTGCTGCAGGATGGATGGACCGCAGCTGAACAACCCGACCGACATCGTGCCGGTCGTGAAGAAAACCGGCGGTGCAAAGGCCACCGGGTCGCCAGAGGGGCATGGCACCGTCGCGCTGCGCGGGTGGAAGGGTCGTGGCCAAGAGGGATATAGCGGTCGGAGGGGGCACATCGTGATCGTGCCGTGTGGAGGAGCTGCATGCCGCAGCCAGGTCATGACATGGCAGTGGTGGCGCGGCACCATCGTGCCCCGCAAAGTGCTGTAGAACCGCGATGCAGTTGTGCCGCTGTGGAGGTGGAGAGGCAACCAGTGAGGTTGGCCGCCGGTGGAGCTGAGCGGGTGGCCGCTCGGCCAGCCGAGAGGAGTGTGACCCTATGGGTCCAGCATGACCTGGACCGGTACCAGGTGGTGCCGGTTAGGTATACCACCCGATTAGTAGAGGTGTTCGAGAGCTATGGGGGCGTGCGTCTTCCCCCTAGACACAGCTAGGAGGACCCGTGAGCCACCGGGCCTCCCTCGGGCCGGGCCTCCCTCTCGGGCCGGGCCACCCACTCGGGCCGGGCCTCCCCCTCAGTTCGGGCTGCCCCCTCATGCCGGGTTGGACCCGCGGACCGGGTCAGAACCAGTTCCATACCAGGGTCGAGCCAGGTCAGTCCGACTGGGTTGGACCGGACCAAGACCCGCTTTGGCTTGTTTGAACCTATTCGCCCATATCATGGACTACTGGTGTCCGATCGACGAACCGCCTAATGTGACAAAAATCATAGAGCTTGATGGTTCTATCAGAAAACTCCACATGAGGTTTAAACCCAGTTGGGAAATGGTCGGGTTGGTTGGAACCTAAATACCAACCGGGCCCCTGAAGCAGAAATGCCAATAACTCGCATACTGAGTGTCAGATTGACGCGCCGTCAGTTGAGTTGAGACCCCTATGACGAGGCAGACCATTGAGATTATTTTACATGGAAAATCTTGATAGTTGATGTATCGACCAGTAGCTCATGGAGAAGATCCTCTTAGAGACGAGCGAGAGGAGTGCTGAGACCTAGTAGTAGGGTGAGACCTGATTACTGTTTACCTTTCAACTCAAGTGTTTCAACTTGCATAGTGGGAAGCGTCTCTGTGTGATGCGGTAGACCCCTATTGGGGAGCACCTCTATGTGATGCGGTTGACCCACGGTACTCAATAGGAGGATTACCACAAGAGGGTATGAGGGGGAGAAACTATGTGTGACGCGGCAGACCCATAGTGGGGAGCACCTTTATGTGATACTTCAGACCCACAATACTCGACAGGAGGAGTACCACAGTAGTCTAGGACAGTGGAAATCACCTCTCTGAGACGCTGGTGGCCCACCGTACTCTATAGAGGAGGAGTACACTAGTAGTCATGGTTCTGATAGTTTGACTAGGAGAGATACATGTTACCACCCATAGAATAAAATAATGGTTTTGAGCCGAGTCAATGAATTTGTGTTTTTCTCATGATTGAGATTGGTTACTGAATAACTTAGGTATATGTATGGGAATAAATCCATGTAATGGTTATCCATTAAATTCATAAATTTTAGATTACACTTGTTGGAATTTGATAGACCTAGAGGGTCTCGAGGTCCCTATAGAGTATCGTTATACACACCTCTGCACGGGCTATGATCGCACCTCATTATGTTGGTTGTAGACAATAGACAACACTAATCGAGGCAGAGAGTAGTAAGACTGGATGGAACTTGGATGTGGACCACTCGGTGTGACGGTACACGAAGCAAACAGACGGACGTGGAGTGCTGAGGAGGACATCGGTACATACCCTTCAGGTAGGAACCCCGTAGGATGATCTAGCAGCTTCATTAATTCTTTTCATCAGTTTAACTAGAATTTCAGTTGTTTTTTACTTTACTATTGGGCTTGTATTTCTGGCCCCTTTACATTGAGAACAATCTTTTGTATACTATTTTACTTAATGTTTTACATTCAGTTGCGTACTCTGTTGTGATTTTTTACTAATATAAAGGAAATGTCTTCCAAGTTTAGGGATTTACGTTTTTGGTGCTAGTCGCCAGCCCCTGGCCTATGGAACACGGGCTTGGGTAGTAACGATATGGGCCCCGGGGGATGGGTCATGACAAAACATTACCCAAGTCATTGAAGCGGTATTTGCGAACAATAATCATATTCATTTCATTATCATCATTCACTATGCCTAATTGATCATAAAATATGGATTCATTCACCATCATCAATTTTTCGATGATTAGGGAATCTTGAATAAAGATTTTTATTTGAAAAATAAAATTGTACATGTTTATAACTGTGAAAAAAGATGATATGAAATGGGTATGGTATTCAATAGAAATTATTTTCAGAATATATGGTCACAAAAGAAATTTTAGAAACATAACTTCATCACATAAATTTTTGTTAAAATTTATGGTGAGATATAAAAGGTTATATCATCAAATAATTACATTTAAAATATTATTACATCATTTCATATTTTGAAATAGAAGGAATAATGTAATTAAGAAACTTGGATAGAGAAAATAATTTGACCTATATTTTGGAAAGGTAACAAGTGTACATAAAGTATCATGGGAGGGTTAATGAGAAGGAAAAGGGTTTTAGTAATTTATAAATAAAATCTAATGTATGGGTAATATTGATTAATATATTCCAATATAATAAAATTTAATTTATGAAAACTGACATTTAAAAATATCTTGAATGGAAATGAAAAGGGATAAGTTTTCTAAGTAAATTCGGCATGATAAATAGAATACAAAAAGTATAATGCCAATATTAATGATTGTGGAAGGTGTCTAAAATAATATAGAAAAAACTAAATGTATTTGGATGTAAGAACATATCCCATATTAAAAAATTGTAAATTATGAATCATAATGTAGAAGAAGTTCTTGAATAAAAAGTATAGTGTAAGTACCCTTATAAAATTTAATCCTAGTTAGTACATATATAATTTCTAAAATTAGAGAAGATTAATGATTTATTGGAAAATAATATCAATTGGATATTAATTTATTTTTTATAAATAAATAAATTTAAAAAAATATCAATTATGATGAAAAAATTTTAAAAGGGTGCTTCAATCGAAAGTTGTAGAGGAAGGTGAGGACCCTTACATGAGTGTGTGATGACAAATGACTGGGATTGTATTCTTGAGAGATTGTGGGAACTATGTGATATCTAAATAAGGTTTTAGGTATAATATTGAAATGTTCAATGGATTTTACATGAATAAAAATGAGTTATTGTGTTGTTTAATAATGGAAAATAGGGGGATTTCATTATTATTTTAATTTTGTACTATACATAAAAAAATCCAAAACCATAAAACTATTCCACTATTTTGAAAATGGTTTATTAAAAATGTTGTGGTTTTTAATATTTTATAATTACAAGGTCTGATCCTTGTAAAATAACCAAATTTCTAAAGTGCTACTCATTCACACTATTAATGAAAGGATTTTAAAATCGTATTATATATTATTGGTTTTTGAGGATTTCTAATGGACTAAAAAAATAAATAACATAAACATAAAAACACTTTATTTTAAAGGGAAATGGTTGATTTGGTTTTTTGTCCCATTGATATTAACTGTTAGTCAAACTTTGGGTTATTATGATCTCATAAAACAGGATGTATGTTTATACAATCATTCATTTTTACCGGGAAATCATACTGTCTCAGTAAAATATAAAAAAAATCAATGTTGGATAATCTAGGCATTCTATTTCCAAAAATAATATTCATTTTATGTAATGATTTTTTTATAAATGTTAATTTTAACATTATAATTAAACTCGATATTTATTAATAAATGACATTTTTTATAATAATAGTTTTTTCTCCCAATGAAAAATTATATTTGACGTCATAAAAATTATACAAACGTATATATTAAATATAAATTATTAATGAATAATATTCTATTAAAATGGTATTTATTTATAAATTCCATTAATTAATTAATATATATTTATTAATTGAATTTGAATATTACCCCAAAATAGTATATGTGTAATATTTAATCGAAATATATATAATTTACATGTAAAAATAATAGGGTGAAAATATATTAATTATTATATTAAAAATATATATATTAGTTTTAATAATGTCTTGACACATATCCCTTTAATACTAAAGAAAACAACCTAAGAATGAGGTGCGTGATGGTGGGACATTCATGGGGTGGTTAGCTATCAATTTTTGGTCCGTGATCTCATTAAGCATGAACATGACCAATAAATGGTTTCAATCATCCTTTATTTGATGGATATTATCTCTGTATTGGTTAAGATCAATGGCTAGAAATGATATATCCCTTAGAATCTTTCTTAAATGGGCAACACATAGTACGATCCTACTATTTGAGGCCATCACTTCTTCATCTATCTCATTTGGATTTTTTACAAACCTATATTTTTACTAATAACATAATAACAATTCAACAACTATATTATCAATGATAATGATTCATTACTATATTCTAAATTCAATGAGATATAAAAAAACTAAATATGTGAATGTGTTTTCAGTAAAAATATTTAATGTTGAGATATTTAAATAAAAATAAAATAAAATTTCTTTACTATAGTTCAGGTTATTAATATTTAATTCAAAATTTAATATTTTAAATTATTGACTTGAAATAGAATTTTTCAATAAAATATATTTTTTCACATTTTATTTTCAAAGTATACATTTTAATGCCCAGAGAATCAATTGTAATAATATTTATTAGAGAGAGTGTATGATACATGACACCAACAATGTAAGGTAATATAATATCAATATACATTATAATAATTATACTATTTAATATAGATTTTATATAAGAAACATCATGTTTTCATGTGTTTCATACATGAGAGACCATGCCCGATGGCTTGCATTACACTCATGAACGAGTTTTATCAAACAATAATATATTATAAATAAATTCTTAGTTATGATTAGTATTAAAAAAATTATTAAAATTATGAATAATAAAAATATTCAATTAATTAATTGGTTAAAAATTATTTAAAAATGAATATAATAATCAATTGAATATAAAGGGGATATTGTTCTAAAAAACTATTTTCATGCTGATTTTTTTTTACCCAAATAGAACAAATTTATGAAAATCATTGAGTGATATTAATGTAATATATATATTATATTCGATAAAATATTATTTATATTCACTAATTAGGGTTAACAGTCATAGGATTCCAAAAAAACTATATTTTATAAATAAATCCCCATATTTTTATAATGGCACTTTTACCACCTTTTACTAGAGAACCCATTTTAAATCTAAACAGTGACACTTTAAATGATTTAATATGTAAAAATATAATATATATTATAAAGTGAAATAGAAGAATATGGTTAGGGTGAAATTTTTAGATTTCTATGAAACATTGTATTTTTAGTGAATAGTTAATTTTTTAAAATATAGATCCAATATAAATTTACATTTAATTTATTTACAGGGAAAAATTATAAATTTAATTGATTTTAAATATTTATTAGATTATTTATTTATCAATTTATACAATTTATTTCATTGGAATTAATTTCAATTGGATATTTTTTATAAAAACATAGAAAACATTCACACGTGTTTACATTACAAACTCCCATTGTCATCCCACCCCCCGCCGTATCAAATTTAGTTAATTTTCTACCACTTATATGATTGAAATATGGAAAAAATGTGTTCAAATTTTTGAATCAGACTAATTGATAATTTCTAATAAGACCAACTATGTTTTTGACAAGAACAATTAGTGAATGTTATTAAAATTAATTACAACAAATATGGTTAAATTATGATTACCAAGGGACAATACCATAACCATAAGGACCAAAACCCCCTATAATGTTTTCCACAAAAATTTGGGTTGAAGTATTCATACCCTATAATGACATTTATATAAATTTTACAACTATTGTATCAACATGATACATGAAAAAGGTGCATGGAATTCCTTTTTCAAAATATTACAAGAGTGCCACTCCTTCTCCACTATAAAAGGCATCCCCCCTCCCACTTCGTCATAGATGACAACACAACTTGTATCAACCAACATCTACCATAATAGATCCTCAAAATCCCTAACCTATTATTTAATGTATCCATTTAGGAATAAATCAATTCAAATTAGCCTTTTGAATAATCCAAATGATGTTTCCCCGATTAAGAGGTAATGTCTTCTTTCAAGGTCTGTAGTTTTATCTTCATTATACTACACGTCGCAACTTATTATTATATGATTGTATAAAAATAAATATTTCCATAATATACAACTATTCTTTAATTCTATTGTTTATAACTAAAATTACACACAATTATATCTCATTCACAATGATCAAACTTTCTCTGTGTACAAATAAATACTATCTCACGAAATGATGATTTGATATTTTTTTCGTACTAAGTCTCATGGTGGAAACTGTGATAGAAAAAAATTATATATTATATATATGATATTAATTAATTAATTATACTTATTTTATTATTTTTGATAAATATAATTTACAATTTAGAAGTAACTTTAATACAATAAAATTGCTTGAGGAAGAGTGGACTACCTCCCTCTCGGTGCGATGTGACTCGTTCACACTTTACATGGAAAATATAAATATGGTATAATTAAAAATATGTGAAATAATTATAATTTATATTATATTTATGAAATATTTATATTTCATGAAATAATATATATATATATATCATTTTCATTATTGCATTTTCACAAACATAACAAGTGATAACGTCATTCATTAACGTGTCGACTACCGCCACCTTGACATGATTTGGTTTAATTTACATAAAATTAATAATACATATACTAAAAATGATTTAATAATATGGTATTTATGTCTTAATAATAAATTTAGCCAGATATGGTGTTACTTATCTTCTTTCCATAATGATCATTGAAAAATGGGAATATTACTCATTTATACGTATGACCCACCGCCTCTATGATCTCCACATTGATTATTATTTCATTAAATTATTTAATGAATAATTTTATAATTATTTTTAATGTATATATATGATAACTATTTCATGATTATTGATATGGTTATTTTATATAATGTCCCTTTGACTAAAGTTTACATACCAATGCCAATTTTGTTACATTATTTGAATTTGATGAATCAAATGATGTAATCATATTTTTTTATATAGATGTATAATACGTAGAAAAAATTGAAATAAAATTAATTATATAAAAAAATGGTTATGAAGAATTTATAAAATTAAAATAAGTTTATTATAAGAGACGTTAATGAATGTTCTGTTGAAAGGAAATGAATGGTATGTGATTCTCATCTCACTTTTTCCATCCGAGTGATAAATGTCATGTTCACCATTACGTATTTTGTTTGGTGTACCAACTAAAAAAATTTATTATATTATATAATTAATCAATCACCATTTTATTTTATTTTAAACCTTCATTTTATGTAATTTCTTAACGAGAATTATTATTTTAAATGATTCAATGTGTTATGGGAGACTTTGTAAGGTTTGAATATTATATTCCACTACCCTAACATTAATGATATTTAAATTGTATTTAAAATCAAGTAAATTTTATTAATACTGTTCAATGAACCCATTAATTTTTTTATATAGTTTTTGATGACCATTTCTGAGGATTAGTCCAATTTAATTACTCTTTTGTTCTCAAAAAAAATTTAGAATTATTTTTCAGAATACCACACATTGTTTCGCCTCATTAGTCAGAGAAAATGTTTCTTAAAAAACTATGTTTTATTTAAATATTTTGTTTTTTAAATAATTTTATAAATATAAGATTACATTTTTTATTTTAAAAATGGCTTCAAATGTATCATTTAGTCTCCTTCCAAAAAATACATTTTTTCGATCCTCAATCCCTGTAAAAATGATATTTTTTACCTCATATGGAATATATAGATTTAACGGCATTACTTTAATTAAAGTTTACATTTCATGTTTGAAGAATATCTTTTAAAATAAAATAATTTCGAAGGTTATTTCCCTTGAATTTTTTTTTCAAATGTATTTTAATAAAAAATAGACTTTTTCCTCAACAATGTTTTTAAGGTAAATTTTATATTATTTTATTTAACAATTACAATAACTATTTATTTTACTCCACTTAAGTTATGTTGATCTTATATTTTCCCTATTAACAATATGGATATATTATTGTTGATTTTTTCAAGGATTGTATTCACATTTACTTCATTAATCCCTTCTAGTCCACATAAAATATTCAATTTCCTATGATCACTTGACATTGAATTTCCCCTAATATCCATATTATCTTCCATGGATTTGGTTATTTCCTAAACATTTTAAAATTTATCATACGATGTTTACATAAATCTTTTTTTATTATTTATGAAATAATCATATATCAATATAACTTATTCAATAAGGATTTGATAAGGCATGTTATTTTTTCCAATATATGAGGAATTCATCACACATGAAATACAATGGTTTCAGACCCATTAATGAAATCATTATGGGTTGGGGAACAGTTAATGAAATACCTTCAATGTATCATTAGTCCCACGGGATGTATTAGCTGTAGATATTAGATGGATCTCTACCCAATATTCTATACTCTATTGTGAATGGTCTTGTCTTTAATGGTTCTGTGAATGTAGGAAATATTGGGCCGGATAATTAATTATATTTTTCATTTAGTTTTATTTAATATTCATCCATTATATTTTCCATTGAAATATATATGGATCAATTTCCATTTCAGTTCATTGACTAAATGTAATGTCTTTTAGTTTCATACATTTATATATTTATTTTTCCTTATCATGTTTTTTAAATGGCATGTGTTTCCATTTATTAACATTCCAAATATCTAATTCTCTTAAATTTAGTTTATTGAATTCAAGTCATTTTTATTAAGTTATATACCTTTTAAATTGAGTATTATCATAGATTCATTATTTCTTCAACAATTTTTTTCCCTTACTGATCATTTCATCTCACCCTTATAATTTTCTTTTTTAGTTTTAACAAATAAGAGTACTATGAATGTTATGTATGAATTTAATAGATTTTATAATATTATCCTCAATTTAAATTATTTAAAAATGAGAAAAAATATGTTTTGATGACAATGTTATTTTCTCTTGAATGTATCTATTTTAATAAGACTACTAAACACTGGATCCACCGCGATTTGATTCCTTGTAATAATGAAAATGTACTAGATAATAGACACAAGATCCATGCAATTTGGGGTTGCGTCACTATAATTGGTATCATATACGGTTTAGAATCATCTATGGGAACTATATTTTAGAAAATAAAGTTTATATATCATTACCCAAAGGTAGAATTTGTAGATAACTTTAGAACAAAAAACTATAATTTTTTAAGCTATATATTATGTCGATCTTACTAGAAATTCATCCCTATCTAGATAATACATGTGGATGTGGATTTGACACAGATGTAGGTCTGATTAATAACTCTAAATTTTTTTAGGCCTGACTATGGGTAACCTATTAAATGGAAGAATGCCTTATTGTGCACTAAATTTCACACTCTCTATGGTTCTGTAAGGATTGGGAAAATTTTAATTGCAAACCATTATAAATGATTTGAAAAGATAATGAAAATGAAAATCCAATGTTAAAGATGATGTGTTTTTTAATGAAGATAAGGTTTCATGATTTTTAAATCCTACTAAAAATATTCTGTATAATAACTAGACCATGAAAGAACCTAAGTTTAAATAAAATTAATAATGTACCAACCTATTGAGATTGAATTAAAAATAATTTTTAAAATGAAATTCAGTGATTGACCTTATTTAAAGGATTTTCATTATATTTATTTAGTATATTATACTAATTTAGTAGTATAAAAGTACAACCCACACCATGACTGTCATCTAATCAAATTTTTTAAGGTCTTAATTCGTGAATCCATGACTGAAGGTTGATAAGGATTTCAAAAAAACTATTATCCAAAATTATTTCGTTGTTAATGTTCCATTTTTTATAGTTAAATAATTTAATGAAGTAATGTTAATTTTGAAGCAATATTATTATTTTTTAGGATTATAGAATAATATTTAACCATATTGGTTTTGGATTATAGTTATGA
Source organism: Viscum album (assembly GCA_963277665.1). Taxonomy (NCBI): domain Eukaryota; kingdom Viridiplantae; phylum Streptophyta; class Magnoliopsida; order Santalales; family Viscaceae; genus Viscum; species Viscum album. Next base: position 955,056,028 of record OY728130.1, on the reverse strand, counting down.
ATTTTTTTTATTTTTCACTATTTTAAGCCTAAAGATCCTTTACCAGTTTCTTTTAGTGATTCATTCATAAAATTAGTTATTAGTAATTAATTTTAGGGTGTAAAGATATAAATATTAAATTGATAGAATCACAACAAATATTTTTGATTGTTCATATGAAATTTAAACCAATAATGTATGAATAATTCCTTAATTTTTATGATAGAAAAGTAATCACCCATCATGTGGAAAATTACATCGAAATAAAAAGATGTCCTCATACAATAATTTGAATTGAAATTATGGTATTCTAAATAATGAAAGATTTATGGGTTTGAGGCCCTCAAAATTCAATTGTTCAGTCACCTATTTGTGATTGATGACCTCATTCACTGTCTAAATATATTTTCACTTTTCCTACAAGTACATATGTCAACTTTACACTGATGTTCTCTTACATAAATACCTAGTTAGATGGGAGTCAATGTGAAATTTGCTCGTTAAATTATCATTTTATAATGTAATTAATTATGAGACCTTATCACCATGTGGTATTTTAAGAATAGGAATTATCAAAAAATATTTCTCCATAATCGAGTGTAATTTGCAATGATGAAATTTAAATAATGTTAGAAGAATGTGACACCTTGAAAATCTAATTTTTGAACCATGTACATGATAGCGTTTATGACATGTAACACCATGAGCATAAGGTAATAAAATATCTAGAAACATTATTATATAATTAATGTTTAAAATATAATATACATATAAAACACAATGTTATATTACATTACATGAAAGAGTGTCCTTCTTCGATGTCTTGTGTTACACACTAGACAATGTTTTATCAAAAAAAAATATTTCATTAAAATATTATGACAAAAAAATTAGATTATAAATTATTAGTTATTAAAAGTAATAAAAATATTAAGAAAAATATGGTTTATAAAAATAGTTAAAAATTTATTTGAATTGAATATAAGGATAAATTTAATAAAATGTTAATATTTTTATAGAACACAATTATTAAGTTGGAAAAGTTTTTCTATGTTAATAGAATAGATAAATTACAATTAGTGAGGGATATTAATGTAATATATATATATAATTAAATTAAATATTTTTAATATTCATCCATTTGGTTTGATAGTTAAAATATTATAACAATATATTTTTTCGCACATAAAAACCAATATTTTTATAAAGACAATTCAACTGACTTTTAATGGAGAATCCATTTAAAATATAAAAATAGAAAAATTAATTTATTTCATTTGTAAAAAATAACATCATATTATAAAGACAAATACATGAATTAGTTCAGGTTTAATTTTCTATATATTTTTTAAAACATTTTATTTCAAAATTAACAGTTAAAAAAACAGAATTATAGTTCAAATCTGTTTTTTCATCAAATTTATTTATTTGTTTAAATTATTTTACGATTTTTAAATAATGTATAGTTAGAAAATATTTAATCAATAAATAAAATTTATTTCATTGGAATATATTTCACAATAATATTGATTATAAATACATAAAAAATTGGAATGTTTTTACATTAATATCTAATGTTGTCCACCCACCTGAAGGATTAAATTTAAATCAATTTATGCCACATATATGATTGGAATTTGAATAAATGGATTACATATATTGAATAATAAAAAATTATAATTTATAACAATATCAATTTTTGTTGACATAATGAAGTGAAAGTGATTAAAATTAATTACTATGATTAAGGTTAAATTATATTTATTCAGTGAAAAAACCTTAACCAGAAGCCCCAAAAAAGACCAATAAATTTTTCAATGACCTGTTATATGTACATATTTAGACCCTATAATATCTTTTAAATAAATTTTAAAATTAATTATCCACATGAAACATGAAAAATCTGTATGGAATTCCACTATCAAAATAGTAGAAGACTGTCACTCCACTCCACTAAAAATAGGCATCCTCTCCTCACACATCCTCAAATGACTAAATCCACATTGGCTCGACCATGATTTAAAAAAAATAATATTAACAAACCTACCCTAACAATAGATTCATTCCCATGTATATAAAGTAATCCAAAATAATCCATTTGTTACAAACTAAAAGAAGTTAGTTGATTAAGATGTAATATCTTCTCTCAGTATATCAACATTGACTTCCATTAACACATCCCTGAAACATATGTAATCATTGATTTTAAAACAATAAATGAATCATAATTATACCACTATGTTTTTATGTAAATTATTAGTCCTAATGTTTCAAAAAAGCATCTAATGGGTACCAAACATTTTGTTTCGGTGTACAGTGAACTATTGCCTCATGAGATGATAATTGTTCATTTTTCATATTGCACCACTCATGGGGAACATTGTGATAAAAAATCAAATTATATATGATATAAATGTTATTAATTATTTATTAATAATTAATTAATCATTTTATTACACATACCAATACCAAATTCAATTTAACGTTAATAAGATATCTTCGTTTCAGGAAGTCTGAGCTACCGCACTCCCAAAACGATGTGATTTGATCACACTATATATTTAACTTTTAATTGATGGATTCAATTCAGAATTATTAAAATAAGAAAAATAGATATGATATTCATGACATAATTAAATTTCTTTATATATATATATATATATCTTTTTCTATTACCCTTTGACACACTAAAAAGTGATGACATCATTCGTGGACATGCGGACTACCGCTTACTCGACACGATGTGACTCCTTTTACAATACCAGAATTATATATATCATAATATAATATTAAATATCATGGTATTTTTGATATAGTAATAATTTTTTATGATATTTTTTTCTTTATATTCTCTTCACAATGATCATGGAATACAAGTGATGTTATTCATGCGTACGTATGGCCTACCATCACCATGATCGTAACCTCGAATCATTTTTCATAACCGTATTTAAATATTGAATTTGAAAGTATAATTAATGATTTAATATGAAATTTATTTCATTATTATTATTATAGATATGTAATATGATGGCCCATTTTACCATAATAGACCTAAAGAAGCGGGTTTTTACTTATAAACAAAATTTGGCCAAAACACTGAACATTAACATCATTTTTTAAGTAGTTGTTTACAACATAGTTAATAGTGAAAAAATGTAAAGAGAAATATGAAAAAGGATTTAAATAAACTATAATATTAATATAATGTTTTTATACATGATGTTAAAGTAAATTCACCATAAATGAAATACATTGTAAGAGATTCACATCTCACTTTATTACATCTGTGAGATATACATCATTTTCACCACATACATCATTTTGTGGTGAATCAACTACCCCTTTTGTTTTATTATGTCATTAATACATTTAAAATAAATTAATTGAGAAATTTCAATTAATTATTTTCCTCAATTAGTATAATTATTTAGTTTGTTCAAAGTGGTGTGGGACACATCAGAAGTGTTAAAGGTTATATTACTCAATATTAACATTATTGAAATTAATATGTAAATTCATTTCATAGAAATTATAATATAATTTTTTATTTAATAATTTTATGTTCTATCCTCTTGAAATTGAATACCAATTTAATGTATTAGTACCATTTCTCTATTCATTATTACGCAATGTTTCTTGGGAAATGTTTTTCAAAAAACAGGACATTGTTTATCTATATATTTGGATAACCTATTTTTGTCTAAAACCATGTTTTATTAAAATGATTCCAAAAATATTTTTAAGATGAATGGTATGAAATTTTTTATCCTTTTATTATTTTAATAATTTTTTGAAATAAATCTTCTATCCTATTTCTGAATACTAAATTTTTATAACATTTAACTACTAAAAAAGGTTTTTTAATTTTACCTTGTATGACATTTACATATTAACCAAATTTAATTTCATTGAAGCATCATTTTGATGTATAAAATGATAAATTCTAAACAAAATATTTTCAAAATTGATTTTCAATAAAATGGTTTTTAAAAAGGGTTTTCAAAATAAAATTATACTTTCATCAAGAATTTTTTTAACTGTTATTTTAATATCATTTATATTAATAAAGGACAATAACCCTTTATTTTACTCCAATTCGGATATGTTGTATTAATACAATCTTTATTTTTAACATGGAAGTATTTGGAATGATTTGTCCAATGATAGTTTTCATATATAAAAAATTATTTATTTTACTCACTATGACATATTCAATTTCATATGATCATTTGACCTTGATTTTCCCTTAAATATCAATATAATTTTTCATGGATATGATTTTTACCTAAACCATATAAATTTTTTCATATGGTTTTTATTTTGAATATTAAATGATTACATTGGGAAATATTAATAAATCAATATACTTAATCAATACAGATATTTGATAAGGAACATTCATAATTAAATTTATAGGGAATACTTGGGACATGCAATACATGGGTTGCATAATGTTTTAGGAAATCCATACATGATGGATAATAGTTAATGAAATTCCATCGATGAATTGGTAGTCTCATGAGAAAAATTATTTTTGAAAAATAGATGGGATTATTCTTAATATTAAAAACTAGAATTTAAATGGAAATGATGATAATGGATCTATTTTCTTATGCAAAATGGTGTCCAATAATTATGCATTTAATCCATTTAGTTTCAGTTATTATTCATTCATGTGATTTTTATGACATATCAATGGATACATTATATTTTTTGTTAATTGATTAAATTTTATATGTTTTAATTTCTTACCATTCAATAATTATTTTTCCATTTCTTTTTATTTGAGAGGAATATATTTCAAGTTATTACTTTTCCATATTGTCTTTGAACATCCATTCCGTTTTTTGATTACTTTGAAATTGTTTTCAGTTATTTTCCACCCCTTATTGACTATTCTCATTTATTCATTAGAAATTCCACTATATTATTTCCTTACAGATCATTTTATGTTACCCTTGTTATGTTCCATTCCATAGTAATCTAAGAAGCAATGTACGAAATATCTGTTGGGATTTACTAGGTAGAATAAAATTATCATCAATGATGATTATTTTGAGTGAAGCTAAAAATATGATATAATTTGTGTATTCTTTTATCATGTATGTATCTTGATTACTAAGAATAGTAAACTTTATGTACATTGGGATTGGATTATTTGTAATCATGCTAATGTAATTGATAGAAGACACCATATAAGGGATATCTGGGTTCAGTTTTCTACACTACTATATTAAAAAATCTATAAAACTAAGACAACTATAACATGAAATGATGTGTTAAAAAAGATATAACATTTTTAAAAAATAATTATGAATTTTGAAATCAAACATAAAACATATTTTGTAACAGAAATAATAAATCATTTGACTAAAAAAGAACATGATATTATTATAGTTAATATGAATATATAAAATCTAATTGATAAATATATATAACAAATGAAATAATTACTATTATCATTAGATAGTTTCAAAAATTGATCGCTTATTTATAAAATGATTTATCTTTATTATATTCATTAGTTGATCATGTAGTGACTTTTTTTACTTCATTAATGATTATGATTGATATTTTTTTCATTACTAATATTTCTTTTCTATGAATCCTTAATCTAGTGAATAACCAATTTTAATAAATATATGTCCATTCATTTATAAATTTGAATGAATTTTTTTTGTTTATGATTGATTTTCTTCTAACAAAACTACTTCAGGTATTAAAAAAATAGGTGTATTTGGTGAAAATTCTCATAATAATGAAACATGATACACATCATCCACCTCAAAAAAACATAGTGGGGATTCCACTTTGTACAAAACATACACATCATTCTCTCAGATTTTATTATTTCCAATTATGTTTTAACACCATGTTCACTTTTTACCAAAAAATAAATAAATATTTTCTATTTAGATATATCAGGAATGAAATGATCATTTACATAAAATAAAATTTATTTACTTAGATTAAATGCATTTGTTTTCTTATTAATATACATTGTTAAAAGATATTACTAAATTATATTCAACTTGAAATTTATTTACTTTACCAATTTTGTTCTGTATAAATTTATTTCACTCATATCACCAAAAATGGATATAGTCTACCAATTATAATACAAAAATGTGACATATTAATAATATAATAAAAACACATATTTTAATAAAATTAAAATACGAAATGGCGATGATCCCGATATACATAGTAATCCAATGAAAAAACATGAATAATGACTTTCAAAGACTCAAATGTTATATCAAAAAACCACTGATATAGAGGAAAAATCATATATTGATATTTAAATTATTTCCACATCACCATTTATACCTTCTTTTAATACAGATATAATCATAGTATCATGGAAAAATAAATTAGAAGATGGAACTGTATATAACATTATTATTTGAAAGATATATTTTATGAAATACTTACTACCATACATAATTTCTCAAATTTTATTATACTTCCAATTTCATTTAATTGGTGGACAATATTCCATATTACAATATTATATCAATATTAATTTCGAAACATAACGAAAGTTTAATTAATATATTTTTCAATTTCAATTATGGATCATAGAAAATATAAGGAAATATATCAATTAATTTGTGATATTTTACAAACTACATAGTAGTCAAACATTTCATGATAATGTTACTAGTATCAAATCTCATTCCATCCCATCAAAAAAGATTATAAATGTATCTATACAACTTTTTTCATCTTAAAATAAACTAAAACAACCCCATAATTATTCCATAAAAATGGAATAAAAAAATATACACAATTTATTTCGACATCAAATAACAACATCTTTATGAAAATTAAATTTATTCAAATTAACCCTCTCAAATGATTAACATTTTTTCGAAAATGTGTAAATCATTATGACCATAATTAATTTTGTATGAAAAAAGGACTATACTGTAGCCTAAAACAAAACCCATTATATTCCTACTTACACAGTTTCTAGATAGATATTTAGAAAATAATTTTCCTAAGTGCTATATTCCATAATAATATTACAATGAGACCCATTATCATTCCCACATTGTGTATCACATGATATACATTCATTAATATGATGGTATAAAATTTTGAAATCATTATCCTTAAATGTTTCTATCCATCTTCTATAGATTATTTTAAACTATTTTTTTGAGAATATTTACTGAAATAATTAATGTTCAGTATATATATATAAATTTACAATATATTGATTATGTATCATGATTAGTAAATAAAACATTACATCACCATGTTTATGGTATAATATACGAAAAAAATTTCACTATATATTTTAATTTAAGAGATGTATAAGAAATTACCAAATTATTTTGGATTAGAGCGTAAAGAATCCAATTAAGTGAAGCATCACTCTAGATAATAAATTCAACACTACTGGACAGAATGTAAAAAAAAGAAAATAATTCACTGAAACTATTTTTAATTTCTAAAACAATTCGTTTCATTCTTTCATCCAAGTGGATATTACCCTATCTAGGTTAATCATAGTTACTGGGATAGATAATGTGAATGGTTTTCAACAAACCACATTTAATAACCCCTAACCCTAGAAAACTATGGATATATTTTTCAATTTTTAACTACAAAAATCGTATTTATTTATTTATTTAAAATATTCTACAAAAGAGATATTTATATCAACTAGAATTCCAATTAACAAAATTTTCCATCAAAAGTATTTTTATTCATGGTTAAAAACAATATTTAAAATTATATTCATCTTCAATATATTTTTTTAATATATTTATGTATAAAATATTGAAATATATATATATATATATATATCCAATTACTCATGGAAAATTGTATTCACAATGTTCGTAAATGTATCTGTAAAAATTTTAAACCCAATGTGAACACATAATTCCTATTCATTGTCCCAAATGTAATATTTTTAAATTTAATCTTATATAACATTGAGATGGTGGTATCCCCACATGAAATCCACCTTCAAATAATATTGCACTCCCTAGGGTTGTTCAGACAATTCATCTATATATAAAATTGACGATTGTTCATAATTGTAAAACTATTTAATTATTATAATAAATTTTTATCCTCAGAGATCCTATTTTTTAAAAAAAAAATAACCCCATAATGAAGTGAAAGGAAATATTAAGTTCATTCCAAAAAAATGAAATCATTTTTTTTAGTTAAAAATGATCAAATTTAAAAATCTGATTTAACAGTTTTGATATTTTTATAGCATCCAGATCAATGAAAATTATAAATTCAATATATTGTACTTATATAATATATAGAAATAAATTAGTAAATACTTACACAGAATCCAATACTACATGAATATTATCAATTTTTATAATCACCTTCTTCTAAATAATATGTACATGAAATATTTCATTTCATTCATATAAAAAAACATTGTTTCGTTATATGATATAAACCTCACAAATTAATTTTTTTACCGACTGATATACATTATAAGAAACAACATATTTATCACTAACTCATATCGTTCCATGATTGATACACTTCTATTAAATACTCGTAATAACACCACACCATAATATAATAAATAGAAATGGGATTATTTGTGAATCCATTATATATAAAATTGAGAAAAAATTTTATGTTTTTTATTCTCCATAATACTTATCCCAAGTGCAGGTATAAAAATTGTGGATTTTAATTCATGATGTGAAATTAAAAACATATCAAAAATTGTAAAATAATTAAGATGTAGAACCTAAATAAAACATAAAATTAGAATAAAAAAATTAATAAATGTACATAACACAAAAATTTTGGATTCTATTAAATGTTTTTATGAACTCAAAATGGATTTACATAAATCATCTTATTTTTGGAATTTAGGATTTCTATCATTTTCCACTCCTTTTGGAAAACTTCATGAATAATGAACCATTTAATTACATTTAAAGTATCTTAATCCAGAATTTTAAATATTTTTATTAATAGTAATGAGGAACGATTTATTCCAATTAGTAGAAAAATTCCAAATCATTCTATAAAAAAAATTCCCAAAATTTAAATTTTATTTGGAAGGGTATTTTTAGCAACCCATATCATAAGATAGAATTTTTTTTTCAAACCTTTATATTTCTTATAATAATGTTAATTTTTTGGATAAATTATAGAATGACTTTTATACTTAATTTCATAAGTAATATGATCATAAAAAACATTTCAACATTTTAGACATATCGAACATGTTTCCCAAAACTATAAAATATATGAGAATCCAATTCTCTTTGATATTTTTCTTCAATACCATATAATATTTATTTATATTAACATAATTATCTTCAATAAAATTTGGTGAATAAATTTCTCAATAACTGAATCTTCTTCCACACCTAACCATAGAATAATCTTTATTCTTTATTAATTCAATTATTTAATTCTCCATTCATATTTGAATACCATGAGAGAAATATTTTTATATGAAATGTTCATGAAATCCATTCCATTATAGGGAATAAACCAGTTATCATTATTTTATATTTGTAATAATTGGCCACCATGAATATTTTTAACCACCATAATGGTGAATCATAGGAGTTACATTTTGATACCTTGAACTCTACAAGAAATCGAATCTCTTATCTAATTATTTAACCCATCGTTCAGCTATCATAGTTTTAGTTGACCTAGTAAATTATAGAGTGTATTATATTATGAAATGGTCCACTATAGGAAAAATTCTCTAAGTTGAATGTGGATTCTCTCTCCTATAGATACCAACACCATTTATATCATACACCAAACAAACAATCAAAATTAAAATGCTCATTTACAATTAGATATCTTCTTGAATTATCATTTCTATGTCTATTTTCATATTTTTTTCATTTGGCATTAGTTTCTATGATTCCTATAAAGAGATGAATTAAAAAAGGTACAGACTACATGTTGAATTAGAGTAATATAATTATTCCAAACCTTGATGACAAAAATAATAGAATTTAATTAGGGTACATACATACATTATGTAAACCTCCTAAAATATATAATCCTTGATATGATTAATTTAATAAGGACCCAATACTTTTAATACAAGTTATTTTAATTTAATAAAAATTGTTTTTCGTACATTCACAGATAATTTTACAGGATAATGGTGTTAGTAAATTATGTCATAATGAAACAAAATCATACATTACATGATATAAACTTCAACTTGGTTTCAATTTTTCCTTAATAAAAATAATTTAAAATGCAACATAATTTCTTTTCGTGACAAATCACTCTTATTTTCAATGTGAATTATTAATTGTTAATAATCATACAAAAAAATAGAGAAAACATTTTAAGTCTTCAGAAAACTAATAAAATAAAAATAAGGTATATGTATATAATTATATAATAAAACATGTAAGTTTATTTTAAATTTTGAGATTATGTTATATCAGTTTCCTCAAAATAAATAAATATTAAACTGAACATATCTCTTACTTACATTTATAAACAGATGTAAAAAACAATGTTTTTAATAAAATACACTATAATAGAAAATGATGTTGAATTTCAAATAATTAAGTATTCTTATAAATAATTAAAATACTATTATAACATTATAAAAAATATACATTTATTTATTTAAATTGTAATAGTGACTCTAATGAGACATAATATGATTACATTTTATTTAAAAATTAACCTTGTAATCATAACACATTTCAAGGAAAAAAAACTAATATATGTTCCTCAATAAAAAATCTACACATAATCAATATAAGAATACATAAAATTACCCTTACAAATTGAATAACCTAATTTTCATATTCCATTATAATTATCCAGATAACATAATCATTATATAATGCATTAGAAATATATATAAGGATGACCCTTAATCATGAGAAATATCTGAAATAATATCATAATAAAAAATATACATGAACCATATCATTAATGATCCACATAACATCATTCATTTATTTTTTCATACTTATAAAATTATTCTTTTTAAGAGATAAGATGAAATATTTCAGATAGCGATCTATTTTTTCTATCAAAACATTACATTGAAAACTAAAACACCTTGAAAAAACAAAATTTTGGTAATTATTTATAGAAACTTTTCTATAATATATAGTTTTTGTAGAAACATATAAATTTTGTGAATAGGGGAAAACTAATTGATAAATTGTACACATAAGTAGAAAATTTCATTTTCCCTTTTTAATAAATGTCAAAAAATTAAGTATAATATATGTAAAAATATTTATGTTGAAAAAAATTTACAAAAGCTATTAAAATACCTAAAATAAAATTTACAATTATATTACGTCTATGGAAATAAATGAATCATATATATATATAATATGTCTATGGGATACTTTTTTTATAAATTCAAATATATAAAATTTCAAATTATGTTTTAAGGTAAAATTTACCTTTCCCTGAGTTTGAATATTCCAATACAATAATTATCATCATAGAAAATCCTAGTTAAATTAATTAAAAATATATGAAATGTTTTATTAAATATTATTATTATTTTGTTTATTATAACGTGTTATTAAATTTTCTTATTTATTTAAGTTGATGTTAGATGATTTGACCGAATTCAACTCTAAAGACACAAATTGAATTGGTGGGTTAAATGTGGACAAATAGAACACTATTTAATAATATATATAATTATAATGTTGAAATAAAAATAATTTTAATTTTAATTTTACTTCTTGAACCATCCATAAAATATTTTTATTACAAATGAAATATATTATAATCATAGAGATGGTAGTTTGTACATACAAGTTAGAATAATACAAAATATTATATAAATGTAATGGAAATATGGATTGTAAATATTTATAATTAATCATTTATTATTATTGTAATAATAAAATAGTATTTTATCAAATAAATTTACTTCTATATTTCATCAGTTGTTGGTATAAAAAATTCATCTTGCTTTATGGAAGTTCTAATTTTGATATACATTAAAAAAACAATATAATTTTTCAATTTATTTAATTGAAAAAATAGATATATTATAATATATTTATAAAATGATAATATTTTCATATGTATACATTAAAAAATAGATTAATATATATAACCAAAAATGATATATGGTTATGGAATCCAAATCACATCTATTCTCTAGGTGGTAGTCTCTTGGACACATGAATGGTCGTATCATTTTCCATTTCATCTATGTGGATTTGAGTAATGGTCATCATATTAATGTTATAATATATAATTATTAATTTTTTCGATACATTTTTATTTCATCATGGTTTAATATTATTTTAATGTTTCAGAGGAAGAAAAAAATCCAACCCTCTTGGTTAGGAACTATAAAAAATATTAAGAAAAAATATATTGTGTTATAACTAATTCCTTCCAATTATTTTTATTTGATATTTAAAATGGCTCTATATATTGGGGATGGAATTGGGGATGGAATTTTTTTAGTAGATAATAAATTTAATTTATCTTGATATTATTTAAGGAGAGTAAATGGTATTTCCTTTTACATGTGAGGGAGATGACCCACATTTAGTTTATAAAATATTTAAAAAAAATTTCACAATCATGAATAATGGAAAAACAGTTGAAAATTTATGACATAAATAATATTTTGGATTCATATTTGGAAATACACTATTATTTATAATTTTTTAGGGAATGTTTATTATTATCACATTAGTTAACACCCTGGTAAACCTATTTTATCATTAACCATAGTAAATGTTTATTTACTATATTCGGTATTCATATTGATGAAATAAACATAACATTTAAATTTTAAATTATATTTATTATTATGATTCTAAAAATGTTTTTAATTTAATTAAATTTGATTCATATATGTTTCTTATATTCTATTGATATTAAACATGAAAAATGAGTTGAAACATTATTTAAAAAATTTCTTCTTATATATAAATCATTTTTACTCTATAACAAATAAAAATTTGATTTAATTGGAAATATTTTTATTATATTTCGTAAAATGAAAAAATTTACATATTTTTAATTATTATTATAAATAATAACTTTATAAATAATTAATTGAATAAGCCTATTTCAAAAAATATATATTTTTTCAAAACATTTCGAAAAGATATATTTTTTTATATAATAAAAAATTACCCATAAGATAGTTTTTAAATAATGAATTAAATAATGGTATCCTTTTTCAATATAAAATTATGAATTTTGGATATATGTTTTTGAAATAAATCCATAAATTACATGAAAACCCCATTTAGTTTAAAACAATACTTTTTTTCCTTTTACCTAAAAAGTAATTATTATATGATAAAACAATATTACAATATAAAATAAAATTAATGATTATTATTATCAATTGTAATATATTAAATTAACATTTATTTGTTTAGTAAAAAATAAACTTCTAATAAGTGATTTTTATGATAAAAAATAATATTTTTATAACGATTTTTAAACGATAATTGAAAATGAGTATTATTGCTGGAAAATAAATTGATATTCATATCCAAATATTTTAATGAAATAATTAATTGATTAAATAAACATATCATAGTGCTCGTGTTTGAATTTTTATATAAACTAATCGAAAAATAAAATGGATGTACAAAATACAAATAAGAATGTTTCTCCATTCTAAAATCCCCTAATATTCCATCACATAATGTATTATGCAATATTTTTTCAATTTTTTCTAAACCAATAATCGATCTATTTTTATATAAATGAAAATAATTTTGTATTTTAATAATATAAAAATTAAATTCATTTCATTCTATAAAATAATTCATATATCTTTTTGTATCATTAAAATCAATTAACCCATCTATTAACGTTAAAAATGATTATGATTAAAATTTGTAATAATATAACGATTTATAGTTCAAGGATACAATCTAAAATAAATCCTAATATCTCCATGAATTTTCACATTAAAATTAGAGGAAATAAGAACCCTTGATAAGTTATATAGAATAATATTTTCTCAAAATTCCATACATTAGAAAAAAATTTCATAAAAATTAAATTAATTACAATTGGGGGAAACAAAAAACAATGAGAAATAATAATATAATTTGATATTTAGTTGAAAAATATATTTATTATTCCCAAGTATTTTTAGGAATACTGGTCATGGACATAGAAATTCCATTTATACTCAAATAAGATTGATTCTTACTAAATGATAATGATCATCGATTAATTAAACATCACTTATAACAATAACAATGAATTAGATAATTATTCATATTCTGATTAAATCCCAAGAATATAAATTATTAATCATATATCATTATATGAAGACCAAAAAATTAAATAAGTCAAGAATGAAAAATTAATAATTAAATGTTTTTAATTTTTTTTAATATTCAAATATTACATCTAAATTTCTTAATTTTCACCTCTAGAAAAAATGATTAGTTTATCCATGATTACATTATCCATTACTATTTTTTTGTTATATCAAATTGGATACTAAAAAACAGAAAATATTAAGGTATAATTTTTTATCATAGATATTAGGCTTTAATAATATAAATATTCAACATCCATGGTGATAAATAATGATGCATCCGGGAACCTCATCATTAATATGAGTTTATATATAATGATTTATATGATTTTTTTTGGAAAATTAATCCTCCCAAAGGGGACCCATGTATAATAAAACATAACTATTGCATCATTTTAGATTAATGTTCAATCCTTTTCACAAGAATACACCCTTTTATTCCATAAAATATTATTTTTTTATTCTAGAAACATAATAATATTATTTCTTGAAATAATATCAATATTTATATATATTTCACCTCACGTATAACTCATCTAATTCATATGCTACATAAAAAATTTAATTATAACATGGGAGAAGGAAATATATAACTGGGTGATTTCAGATTCCAAATTTTGGTAATCATGGATGTTAGAATTCAATGATCGTTTCTATGAGAAATTGATGAACAATGGTATTATAATATGATATTAATATCATAAAATCATAGAATACAATTCATATATCATAGTCATGTCATATATCATAGTATTTAATAATTCCAGGATCATATATGAGTAAATGATTATACGTCGTTATATTATATCATAAATATAATTATGTGTTTTTTTGAACTAAAAATTTGGAACAATCAAATTAAAAGAAATAATTTTTTCAGGAAATATTCAATGTCATTAACCACTTCATATGTTTTTTATAATAACCCATAATCCCTATTTCGTGATGTGATTACCTATTATGTACCTTATTTTGTTATTGGGATATCCTATCATATACCCTCTATTGGGAATCATCTACCCTATTAAATACACATTATACAAAAAAATGAAAAATTTATTAGTTGGATTTAAAATCCCCAGTGCCAAAATAATAATCATATATTCCTATACAAGCCACTAGATCATGAAAATAGTTACCATTTCATCATATCATAATAATTTAAAAAGAAAAAGAAATCTATCTATATTTCAATATCATTATCAATAACTATCTATAGAAAGGATAAATATGGTAGCATTTGATGAAATCCTCATTAAATATCAGGATAAATTAAAGGATTTTATTTAATATAAAATGACCATTAAACGATAAAGGAATTATTTTAGGAGGACAATACTGAAGCCATTTCCTAATAACATTATTAAAATCTAAACATATCATGAATATGAAGAAAAAAATTCAATGAAAATATATATGGAATAATGTAATGGAATCAGAGATGAAAATTATTGTGATGACGGTGAGAATACATGTCCATGTAATAAGCAATAAAAAATATATCTTCCACAACCTTTTTATAAAGTACCACATTTAGGAAATAAAAATAATTTGATTTTAAAAAAAATTATTTTATGAATAAGATTGCTATAAATGGAATTAATACATTTTCAGTACTAATAAATGTTTGGAAAACATTTTAAATAAAATGTGTACAAAAATAATATTTAAAACCAAATATATATATTATGATTGTTCTCCATGAAACAAATATTTCATTATTGTTAAAAGACATTCTAAATAAAATTAAAGGGTAAAAAACTATTCTCCAAGAAAAAAGAGAATAAATCATATAATTATATTTTTATAGATAAAAAATATTATTTCATTGATGTAAACTAATGGAAATATTTTATCGTTAAAAATAATTTATTCTAGAATTAAGTAATTACTATTTTGGTTCATATTGAATCATAATTATAGTTAGTGAAATAAATATTAATGAATCATTTAATATAATCAATTCATATTTAATCGTTCTATAATATTTCAAATTATTAATAAATACATCCCAAAATTGAAAAAAGGGAGGAATATCTTATAGTACTTATAAAAATAAAAATGATACTGGAAAGCCTTAACTGCTGACCAATATTTTTACTATGTTACTTAAAACTAATGTCTAACCATTTTTAATTTATTAAAATTATATAAAAATAAATTATAATAGTTGAAATAGTATAAATGGTTTATTTAACACATTTTATCACTCATTCAACAAGAACTTTTCGTTTTCATCATTATATCAGTTGTTAACTGCTTCATTTTTTAGGTATGTTTCATTCAGTTATTATAGTTCCTAAATAATGATCGTAATTCAATCATAAATAGATTCACAATTATATCATAATTATTGTATTAATTCATTATGTACTATTTTATAGACATTTATACAATGTTGTGTTGAAAAATTAATCTCATCTCTTCAACATGGATGCAGTCCACATCTTCACGAGTGTCACATTATACTTCTTCAAAGATGTGAATATATGTAAGTAGATAATGTGTTATATTAAATAATGGTGATGGAAAATAAACCGTATAGTTACGTGGATGTGGTTTTCTACACAATCTCAAATTTTCTAGGTTTATTTCCAATTTGAAGGGAAACATGGGAGAAATTATTTTATTTTCATCATAACTACATATCAATTCAAATTTTTTACTAGACTAATTATACTGGTATTGAAAAATATATTCATATGAGTCATAATTTGAAATAATATTTTAATTTATTTGGTAATATAATTAACTATTTTCTATGATTCATCCTTTGTTGTACAACATGATCTATAATATGATTTACATAGGTTAAGATAAGGAAACATAAAATTAATGGAATATATTGAGTATAGTTTTTATAATAATTGGCTGACATTTAAGGGTCAAATTATGTAAATATGGGATTATAAGTTGTTCTATTATATTTGTTATTGGACGTCCATACCTTCAATTAATTAAAATAAATCAATAACATAAGGACAATTTTCTGTTCTTTTGGAAAAAATGGTATGGAGTTAAAATATAAGATATGATATTATTTATATTTTCTCCCCCAATAAATTATATATATGTTTGTTTTTAAATATTACAATAATCTCTTATCAAAACAACCCTGTGTAAACCCATTTTAATACTTATTATTTGTGAAAATATATAAATTTTTTAATCTTTTTTATGATCATAAATGAATGTTGAGTCATTTTTTAAAATTCTGAATCAAAATCCTGTAATCATTTTATCATATTCAATTTCTATATGTGGTAAATATTTTTTTTAAAATTAACATTCAGAATTGAAAAAAAAATCATATTTTGAAAATACATTTAGAAGCAAAAAACTGAGTTGAAAATCAATACAAGACTCATTAAATGAACATGTTTAATTTTAAAATATTTTATTAAATATATAATATACACATTTCATTTTAATTATTTGTTAAAAATATTATTTTTAATCTATAATGTTAAAAACCCATTACAAAATAGGAATTAATTTTCTACAAAAAGAAAACAATTTTAACCTTCGAATTATTTAATAATCGTCCCAAAATATGAATTAATTTGTATATGTATGATTATTCATATATTATTATCAAATTTAATTAAATTATTTTTGAAATATTTGTCAATATTTTTTTTTATGAAAAATTAATACATTAAGAAAATTAAAATTATTTTTTGAAATAGTGATTTTAATCATGCCATTATTTTGTAAATAATTTCATTATAATAAATTAAGAATTAATAAATAAATTTAACTGTGGAAACAATTTTATATTTTTCAAGGTGTGGTTAATCTTATTACATCCAACCAATCCAATAGCCATTTTATAATGTCTATAATATATATATTATTGTTTAATCATCAGGTTATTTGATATTAAGGCATTAAATTAGCTCCAATTTGTTTCAAAATAATATTTATTAAATATATGGGTCATACATTTTAGCAACATTAAAATGAATTTTAACCGTCAAATAAACAACATTGTGGAAAAAATACTAATACTTTAACCGGAATAAATACCCAATTCTAAACATTTCATACTAAAATTTAAGGGTTTCCAACAAAAACATTAAAATCCTAGCTAACCATTTTCATTTTTCATTCTATCTATGATCTAAAATATATACAAGTTAATCCTCATAATATTTGGAATTAATCATTATAATATCCCTTTTTTCATTACATAAATAGGATCTAGTATTTACTATCTCAAAATAGATACATTGAACAAATATTCAACTCGATAAAGGTTTATTACATGAGTGAAGTGAAAAGATTCCATCCATAAATGATATATCAATTTCAAGGTTACTTTAAACATAGGGATAAAATTTCCATTCTATCATTACCAAATATAATTTATCTCTATAGAATTTTGTTGGAACACATCATCACCAACATAAAATTATATATTTATGGTGATTAAATGTATAAATATCTTTTAAAACATTAGATACGAAAATCTTCTTCTTAAGGGATTTAAAAAAAATATTCCCTTGTATAATGTATCTAATATTAATAAGTCATTAATTATAATAAATCCTCGATGGTTGTTCGTTCAGTAGACAACATTTATTTTAGGACTTCATAAGGATCCATCTGAATGATCAAGTGAATAATATTGTTTTATGAATTATAAAAAATTGGAACGATTAAATCTATGAAAAAATTCACAAACATATATTATATGATAATAAAATATCCTCTATGGTTTTAATTGGAATTTAATATAGAACATATATATTAGGATGATTTTTATAATTTTAAAGTAAATATTTTTTATATTCATCTATTTGGTTTGATAGTTAAAATATAATAACAATATATTTTCTCACACACAAAAACATATATTTTTATAAAGGAAACTCAACCGACATTTAATAGAGAATCCATTTAAAATATAAAAATTGAACATTTAATTTATTTAATTTTTAAAAACACACATCATATTATATAGAAAAATACATGAATTAGTTTAGGGTTAATCATCTATATTTTTATAAAACATTTTATTTACAAAATTGACAGTTAAAAATACTGAATTATATTTTAAAACTTGTTTCTCATCAAATATTTTTATATTTCTAAATTTTATTATGAATTTTTATTAATTTATAGTTAGAACTATTATTATCAATTAGTACAATTTATTTCATTGGAATACATTTCAATATAAAAATGATTATAAAAACATAGAAAACATTGGAATGTATTTACTATAATAAGACATGTTGTCATCCCACCTGCATGATTAAATTTTAATCAATTTTTTCCACATATATGATTGGAATTTGAGAAAATTTATTATATATATTGAATCATATAAAATTATAATTTTTAACAATATTTACTTTTTTTGACAAAATAAAGTTAAAATGATTAAAATTAATTACCATGATTAAGGTTAAATTATGTTTATTATGTGCAAAAAAATTAACCAAAATCTCAAAAAAGACCAATAAATTTTTCAATGACGTAGTTTATGTACGTATTTATATCCTATAATATATTTTAAATAAATTTAGAAATTAATTTATCCACATGAAACTTGAAAAATATGTATGGTTCTCCACTTTCAAAATAGTACAAGAGTGAAACTCCCACTCCACTTTAAATAGGAATCCTCTCCTCGCACATCCTCAAACGTCTAAATCCACAATGGATCGACCATGATTTAAAAAAAAATCATATTAAAATACAAAACATAATAATATATTCATTACCTTATATAGAAAGTAATCCAAAATAATCCATTTGTTACAAACTAAAAGAAGTTAGTCGATTAAGATGTAATTTCTTCTCTCAATCTATCTACATTGATTTCCATTAACAACCCCATAAAACATACATAATCATTAATTTTAAATCAAGAAATGTATCATAATTATACCACTATGTTTTGAAGGAAATTATTAGTCATAATTTACAAAAAAATAATCTAATGGGTACCAAACATATTATTTCGATGTACAGTGAACTATTGCCCGAGGTGATGATAATTGTTCACTTTTCATTTATCACCGCTCATGGGGGAATTTTGGAAAAACAATATTATTATCTATGATATATATGTTACTCATTATTTATTTATAATTATATAATCGTTATATTACACACAACAATACCAAATTTAATTTAACGTTAATAGGATAACTTCGTTTCAGGAAGTCCGAGCTACCGCACTCCCAAAACGATGTGATTTATTCACACAATATATTTAACTTTTAATGGATGGAGTCAATTAAGATTTATTAAAATAATAAAAATCGATATGATATTCATGATATAATTAATTTTTTTAAATATATATATATATATATTCTTTATTAACCTTTTACACATTAAAAAGCGATGATGTCATTCGTGGACATCTGGACTACCGGTTACTCAACATGATGTGATTTATTTTAAATTACAAGAATTATATATATAATCATATAGGATTAAATAACAAGGTATTTTTATATAATTATATTTTTTTAATGATATTTTGTTACTTATATTTTCTCTATAATGATCATGGAATACTAGTGATGATATACATACTTACGTACGGTGTACCATCACCATGATCGTAACCTTGAATCATTTTTTATAATTGTATTTAATTATTGAATTTGAATGTATAATTAATGTTTAAATATAAAATTTATTTCATTATTATTATTATGGTAATTTTATATAATGGCCCAATTGACCATAATTGACCTACAAAAGCGGTTTTTTTCTAATAAGCAGACTTTGGTCTAAACAGCCAACATTAACATCAATTTTTAAGTAGTTGTATACAACATAGTAAAAATTGGAAAAAATGAAATGATATATATGAAAAAGGATTTCAATAAACAATAATATTAATATAATGTTTTTATATATTATGTTTATGTAAATTCACTTTAAAGGAAATGCAAGTTGAGGGATTCATATCTCACTTTTTAACATCTGTGAGATATAAATCATTTTCACTACATACATAATTTTGTGGTTTAAGTACTACCTCTTTTTTAATATTATATTATTAATACAATTATATAAATGAAATTTAAAATTTATATTTAATGTTATTCCTCAAATAGGATATTTATTTATTGTGTTTAAAAGTGGTGTGGGACACTTTGGAAGTGTTAAAGGTTATATTCCTCAATATTATCATTATTGATCATAATATGTAATTTCATTTAATAGAAATTATAATAAAATTTTTCATTTAAACATTTAATTTTCTATCCTGTTGTAATTTAGTACCAATTTAATTTTTTAGTTCCATTTAACCACTCATTATTACTCAAATTTTTTTGGGAAATGTTTTTCAGAAAACTGGACATTGTTTATCTATCTATTTGGATAACCTATTTTTTTTTTCTAAAACCATGTTTTATTAAAATTATTCCAAAAATAGTTTTAAAACTTATGGTAAGAAACTTTTTAGCTATTTATTATTTTACAATGGTTTTGAATGAAATCCACTAACATAAATCTAAACAATGTTTTTTTCTAAAATTTAACCGTGAAAAAAGGATTTTTAATTTAACCATGTATGAAATTTACATATTAACCCACTGTAATTTCAATGAAGATTTATTTTAATGTTTAAAATGATGCTTTCTAAAGAAAATATTTTCAAAATTGATTTTCAATTAAATGGTTTTTAAAATGTTTTTTCAAAATAAAATTATATTTTCCTCAAGAATTTTTGTATCGGTTATTTTAATATAATTTATAATCAAAAATAAAAAAAACATTATTTTAATCCACTTGAGATAAGTTGTATTAATATAATCCTTATTTTTCACATGGAAGTATTTTGATTGATTTGTCCAATTATTTTATTCATATTATCAAAAATTATTTCTTCTATTCCCTATGACACATTCAATTTCATATGATCATTTGATATTGATTTTCCCCTAAATATCAATACCATTTTCATGGATATGATTATTACCTAAACCATATAACATTTTCATAAGGTTTTTATTTTGAATATTATTTGATTATTTGGGGAAGTATTGATAAATATGTATACTTAATCAATAATGATATTTGATAAGGCACTTTCTTAATTCAATTTATGTGGAATACTCGGGACATGAAATACATGGGTTGCATAATGTTTTAGGTTAGCCATACGGGTTGGATAATGGTTAATGAAAATCCATCGATTTATTGGTAGTCTCATGAGTCAAATTAGTTGTGAAAAATATATGGGATTCTTCATAATATGAAAAACTGTATTTTGAATGGAATTGACGATAGTAGTTCTATTTACCTAGGAAAAATGGTGTCCAATAATTATGAATTTTACTCATTTGGTTCAGTTATTATTAATCCATGATATTTTTTATGACATATCTATGGATATATTATATTTTTAGTTAATTGATTAAATTTAATATGTTTTAATTTCTTACCATTAAATAATTATTTTTTCTTTTTTCTTTCTTATTTGAGAGGAATGTATTTCTAGTTTTTACCTATGCATATAGTCTGTGAACTTCATTAAGTTTGTTGATTACATTGAAATTGTGTTCAGTTATTTGCCACCCATTTTTGGCTATTCTCATTGATTCATTAGAACATCCACTATATTATTTCCTTAAAGAGAATTTTATGTTACCCTTGTTATGTACCATTTTATAGGAATCCATGAAGCATAGTACGAAATATATGTTGGGATTTACTTAGTAGAATAAAATTATCATTAATGATGATTATTTTGAAAGAAGATAAAAATTTGATATAATTTGTATATTCATTTATCATTTATGTATCTAGATTACTAAGAATACAAAACTCTATGTACATTGGGATAGGATTCATTGTAATCATGCCAATTTAATTGATAGAAGACACCATCTTTGGGATATCTCGGTTCAGTTTACTACCCTACTTTAATAAGAAAATCTATACATGTAAGAAAAATATAACATAAAATGATGAGTTAAAAATGATATAATATATTTAATAATTAATTATAAATTTTGAAATAAACCATTTAATTAAAGTTATATAATACAAGGAAAATATAGTTTGTAACAAAAATGATTTATCATTTGACTAAAAAGTAACATGAAATTATTATAGTAAATATGAATATATAATTTGTAATTAATAAATATTTATAATGAATGAAATAATTACTATTATCATTACATAGATTAAAAAACTGATCCCTCATTTGTAAATTAATTTATCATTATTATATTCATTACATGATGATGTAGTGAAAATTTTTACTTCATTAATGATTATGATTGATATTTTGTCATTAATAATATTTATTTTCTATGAATCCTTAATCTAGTGAATAACCAAATTTTATAAATATATGTCTATTCATTTATAAATTTGATTACATTTTTTATTTTATGAATGATTCTCTTCTAACAAAACTACATCGGGTATTAAAATAGTATATGTATTTGGTGCAAATTTTCAAAACAATGAAACATGATACACATCATGTTCCTCAATGAAACATAGTGGGTACTCAAATTGGTACAAAACAAACACATCATTCTCTAGGATTTGATTATTTCAAGTTATTTTACAACAACATGTTCACTTTTTAACAAATAATACATAACTATTTTCCATTTAAATATATATGGAAATATATGACCATTTACATATAATAAAAAAAATTTACTTTGATTAAATACATTTATTTTATTCGTAATATAAATTGATAAAAGATATTACTAAATTATTTTAACCTTCAAATCTATTTATTTTACCAATTTTATTCTGTATAAATGTTTTTCACCTATATCATCCAAAATGGCTATATTCTACCACTTATAATACCAATATATGTCATATTAATAATAGAATAAAAAACATATTTTAATAAATTTAAAATAATAAAATGAGATGATCCCAATATACATAGTTATACAATGAAAAAACATGAATAATGACTTTCAAAGACTGTACAGTTCTCTCAAATAACCACTGATATAGAGTAAATATCATTTAGTGATATTTAAATTATTTCATCGTGACCATTTTTTCCTTTTTTAAAACAAATATTATCATAGTATTAAGGTAAAATACAATAGAAGAAGGAAATATATATTACCTACCTATTTTCAATATATATTTTATGAAATACATACAACCATACATAATTTCTAAAATTTTATTAAACATACAAATTCATTTAATTGATGAACAATATGCCATATTACAATATTATATAAATATTCATTTGGAAACATAACGACAATGTAATTGATATATTTTTCAATTTTAATTATGGATTTTAGAAAATATAAGGAAATTTCTCAATTAATTAGTGATATTATACAAACTACATACTATTCAAACATTTCATGACAAAGTAATTAGTATCCCATCTCATTCCATGCCAACAAAAAAAGATTCTAAATGTATCTATAAATTTTTTTCATCCTAAATGAGCTTAAAATGAGGAACTATGAGCATAACTCCAAAATTATTACAAAAACATGGAATTAAAAAGCATACACAATATATTTCGACATCAAATAATACCATCTTAATCAACATTAAAATTATCCAACTTAACCCCCACCAATGATTATCCTTTTTTTAGAAAACGTGAATCTCATTCTAAACATAATTAATTGTGTATGAAAAGATGGACTATACTATAGACTTAAGAAAACACCATTATATTCATACTTACATAGTTTCTAGACTGATATTTGGAAAATAATTTTCCTAAGTGTTATATTCCATAAGAATGTTACAGTGTGACCCATTATCATTCCCAAATTATGTATCATATCCTATATATTCATTAATATGATGTTTATGAATTTTGAAATCATAATCCTTAAATGTTTCTATCTATCATCTAATGATTATGGTCAACTATTTTTTAGAGAATATATACTGAAAAAATTAAAGTTCAATATATATATATATATATAAATTTACATTATATTGATTATCTATCATGATTAGTAAGTAAAACATTACATCACCATGTTTATGGTATCATATAGAAAAAAAAATTCACAATATATTTTAATTTTAGAGATGTATCAGAAATTACCAAATCATTTTTCATTAGAGTGTAACCACTCCAATTAAGTGACGCATCACTCTAGATAATAAATTCACCATTACTGAATAAAAATTAAAAAAATAAATTAATTCTCTAAAACTATTTGTAATTCCTAAAAATATTTGTTACATTAATTCATCCAACTGAATATTATCCATTCTAGGTTTATCATAGATAGCAAGATAGATAATGCGGATGGTTTTAATCAAACCAATTTAAATTACCCCTTATCCCAAGAAAACTACAGATATATTTTCCATTTTTTAACTAGAACAATTATAATTCTTTATTTATTTAAAATATTCCCCTAAAGAGATATTTATATCAACCAGATTTTTGATTTACAAAATTTTCATCCAAACTATTTTCCTTTAAGGATAAAAACAACATTTAAAATTATATTAATAATTATTATAATATTTTTAATATATTAATTTGTCTTAAATATAGAAAAATATATATTTATTCAATAACTCTGGGAAAATTGTATTCACAATGTTTGTAAATGTATCTGTAAAAATTTTAAACCCAAAGGGAACACATAATTCCCATTCATTGTCCAAAATGTATTATTTTTTAATGTAATATTACATCACCTTCAGCTAGTTGTATCCGCACTTGAAATCCACCTTCAAATAATTATGCACTCCCTAGGGTTGTTCAAATAATTCATCAGTATTGAAAATTGACGATTGTTTTTAATAGTAAAAATATTAAATTATTATAATAAATTTATAGCCTCATGGATCCATCATTTTTTTCAAAACAAATAACCCCATAGTGAATTACAAGGAATGATTAATTCTATGCCAAAAAAATGATATGTTTTTTTTAGTTAAAAATGTTATAATTTACAAATCCGATATTACAGTTTCGATATTTTTATATCTTCCAAAAAAATGAAAATTATCAATTCTATTTATCGATCTTATATGTCACACCCCGACCCGATGCTTTATTTCATTTTAATTATTTTGGGTCCTGTTTTTGAACTGCGTTTTGAACCGGTTTAAAATTAAAAGAAAATCTCGTTTTTATACGATCATGCGAGCGTATGCGCGCCTTGCACAGTTCCAAATTTTTGTTAAGGGATTGTTTGTTATCTAATGTGCTGTTTTGAGACACGCAACCATGTGCGTGACCCCACGCATGAGACCGTGTGCGGTGTCCTCTCTCAGTTCCAAATTTTTCTTAGGTTTTATTTATATTTTTTCTCTTTTTCTTTTCTTTTTTTTATTTATTTATTTTATTTTCTTTTATTCCATTATTATTATTATTTTATTTCTCTCTATCCCTTTCCCACTGCCTCTCCCTTCGCATCCCCTCTTCTCCCATCACACCTTTTCCCAAAAACACTACCACCGATCCACAGGGCAAGCACCCCATCCACCCCTTTCCCTTCTCACCTTCAGACGACCCTACGACCGACGACCTCTCCCCGCAGTGCCCTGCTACCCAGCGTGAAACCCTCCACCCGCCAGCCTCCTTACCTTCACGGATCACCGAACCCCCCTTCGTCCATTTGGCGAGCCCCCTTCTGTGCTCCCCTCCGGCGACGCGCACCACCGGACCGCCCCCTCCTCCCTTTACAACTGCCGCCCTCGCCGCACCTCCTCCCTCTCTGGATGCTTCCCTCTCCCCCCCCCAGTGACTGTGCGCCGCCCTGCCTCCCGGCATCCCTCTCCCATTGAGTATCGGCCCCTCCTGCCCTTCTTCGGGCCAAGCACCCTTCTCCACGGTGGCCCCCTCCCAAAGCTCCCCTCTCCGCAGCCTCCTCTCCCAGCTCCCCCCCCCCTCAAACCCACACGGCAGAACCCCCCTGGGCCGAGACCCGGAAGTCGTGCGACTTACACCCTATTTTCCCTAATTTTCTCTGGAGAAACAACCAATCGCCTCCAGTTTTGGGGTCGGCCTGTCAAGGTTGGTGCAGGAGGCCTCTCGGGTCTTCTCGGTACGTGTTCCGGCAACCGCCGCCGAAGGCGAGGTGGTTAGTTGTGTTTTGATTTGCCGAATTTGTTCTGAGGTAATGTTTTCTTGTGTTGTTTGTTTTTTCACCTACTGAATTAGGGTATTTTATGTGTTTTAAAGTTCGTAGTGATTATCTTGAAGTGTGAAATCCTTTTTATGATATGAATGATGAAGCAGTAAACTTTTAAATTAGTGTTATTACCTGAAATTGAGTGCCATATTTTGAAACTAATGTTGTGTTATTTTAGTTCATTTTATAGTACATGCAATTGGTTTATTATATGATTCAAGGGCAGTGATTTTTTGTTTGGATTTTGTTTCGGTGTGCTTTTTTCCTTAGAAGAGGTTTTTGGGTGTGTTTGTTTTATATCGTGTTATGATTTTTTTAGAATGTTTTATAAATGGTGTAAATGGTTAATTTTATTTTTATAGATGATGTGAATCATGTTTGGATATGGTTACGACGTGCGGATGATTTTAAATTGGTGCATTGATATGAAATTGGGTGAGTTTTTAGTGTAAATTTTGTGTTGCTAATGTGGAAGTGTTTCATAAATTGCTTTATTGATTTTTTCAATTGCACGTGTGGTGTGAAAGTGGTCTTCAAAAATATTAAGTGTGTTTGATTTTTGAAGTGGCTTTTCCTTCTTGAAAATGAGTGTTGCCGGTGAAAATTCATGTCGTGTTTTCTTGTAATGTTTTATAGATTGTTTATGTGTTTAATCGTTTTATTAAATTATATGTGTAGTGTGTTGCGCCTTGCTTCGCTGGTTTTGGGCTGCGCATGTCGAGACATCCTACATGTTCATGCATAGGGTATGACATATATATATATATATGTGCCCTCTTTGTACATATTCCCTCATGGCACGAGGAATATGTGAAATGTAGCTAGTGGTGCGTGTATATATATATGTATAAATGCATGTGTGTGTATGCGCCTAGTGTCGGATCGAGTGGCCATCGGCAAATAGCGACAAGTTTGAGGTAGGTTTCCTATGCCTATGCCTTTAGTTTGAATTTCATAATTGCATGATTTCTTTGAAAATATGTTATATGTACATATATGTTATATTTACATGTTATGAAATTTGGGTGAATTCACAAATAATGGTTATGCATTTGTTTTGGAAAAAATTGTAATGTATTACAGATGCCATTTGGAATTTCATAAATTAATTGCATCATTTTAAGAAAGAGTTCAAGCTTGTTTTTTTATAATATTTAGATTGTTAAATTGGGATTTTTAAAAGTTTTTTCAAATAGTTTAAATGATTATATTTTCAAAAATGAAAACTATTATTTGTGAATCCATAAATCCTGTTTGGCCCTTTTTAAATGGTTTCCAAAATTGTAAAAAAACCCTCCTAAGGCAAACCCCTTGGTTTTAGAAAATGACTTGTATTTTGAGTGTATGAATATGTGTTTAATGTTGGGGCTTATGCTTTATGTAATGTGAAAGAGGGGAATGCTCTTAAGGAGGGAGAACAGTGGTGAGCAGTTTAGTGAGTTTTTAGGTTAAAGAATGCGTGATGTTCATTTATTTTCTTTTGATAAAAGCTCACCACCTTTTTGGAATAGAGCACAATGGTTAACCCGGGTATCTGGGTGGGTGACCCGGACTAGTATGCTAGATGACACGGTAGGGGTCCGTCCCAGTTTATCTAGAAGGATTGACACAACCACACTAACTAAACATATGAATTTCTGATGGTCGTGGTCTTCTAAGCCACGTTTTCTGAGGGTCGTGGTCTTCTAAGCCACGTTTCACTGAGGTACGAGGTCTCTAGGTTCCCACTTATTCTAGATACATATAGGGATTACCAATAGTTCTCATTTGTGACATGCTTCTTGACATGTAACTTCCTTTTTAGTCGTTTCATACCTGATGTCTTTTTGTAAAAATTACATTTTTTTCAAACTGGTTCTTTTTTATTTTGAAATGTTAATGCACGCTTGGAACCTATTTTGAAAATGTAGTAAGAGTGAAATTCTTTATTTGAAAATGAATACTCATTACTTGAATTTGAAAAGAATGGAAAACATTATTTTGTTATATCTTATTTTCAAACTGGCATAGTTGGATAGTTTAATAAAGGCATAGGCATGGGACGTGGTTATTTTTGGCTTTCCTACTGAGCATCTCAGTGCTCATTCCTACATTATTTTCAGTTGCAGGTTTCAGTCTTGGATCGCTTTTGGGAGCGAGTGTGGTTGTCTTACCGTGGTGATCCACGAGGTCACCTGAGGTATGTCACGTTTCTTTGTTCATTCCTTTTTTCGATGCCACATTGTTCAATTTGTTTTTCCTTTATTTATCTTCTTGTTCAGTTTATGTTTATTTATCTTTGACGTGGTTCAAACCGTTCCCAATTGGTTTGTTTTGATGCCCGACACTAGTTGCTAGCTCGTGGGGATCGGGAACGCCCTTCGGTTCATGTCGCGGACCGGGTCGGGCGCCAAGTTGGATGACGATCCGTCCTGGTACGTGACAAAATTGTATCAAAGGGTGCCCTTTTTATTTAGGGTGTCAAGTAGCTTGGTGATTAAGTGTGTCGGGACTCATGAGGTAGGTGCGGGAGGGAGGTCATGAACCCTTGCCCATCCCGAGACTCGAGTTTCCAGGGGTAGTTTGGGATTTGAATTTTCTTCTTTGGATTGGTATGTGTGGATGAGGGATGGAAAGGGAAGTGATCCGATGTTACGTGAAGAGCCTGCTTGGAGTAGCGACCCATGTACGGCCCGAGTGCACGGTTCAAGATGATTCATGTGGTTGATGCTCGCTTGGAACATGGCCTGCTAATCCATGTTACCGGGCTGGTGCAACCACTAGTCCCTTATTTTTTTGTATGTTTTAATGTGAGTTATGTTTAACCTTCGTTTTGGTTGGTGTGAGTATACCTCAAAAACGAAAATGGATTTTTGTGAATGTGGTTTCAAATGGGAATGTGGTGTAGCAGTGGAAAAGTGGTTTTGAAATGGAAATTGTTTTCTTTTAATGAATGTGTGGTTTTAAAAGGGAAAATGGGAGGTGTTTTGGAAGTTGTTTTGGAATCTCAGTAAAACTTTTTGGAATGTGAATTGGAAAATGTTTTGGAAATTGGAAATTTATTGCATTGATGATAATTTACGTTTTAAAATTGGTTGGGAATTTTTGCTTTATGATGAATGATCTGTTTTGAAAATGAGAAGTGTCTTGGATTGACCCTTGGTATTTCTATGAGTGATCACATACATTGAGTTGCGCACGTGGCAAGTGGGGAATTGGTGATGTGAGTGGATGGGTGCTTGAGCTAGCATAGAGATATGTATGTGTGAGACTTCATGGGATACCGATGGTGGATATTTAAGTTGTTTTGTTTGAGGAAGGATGGTTTTCAAAAAGGGTATTCCAAATGTTTTGAAAAGTAATTGAGAAATTGTTAAGCGTTCTCTTTTCATGTTGGGTAATCTTTTTCGTGAGTTCTTGGTTTTGACATATTTAATTGTGGTTGGAATAGTGATTTGAGTTTGAGATTTCGTTTGTGATTGAGGTGTGGAATTTTGATTTATGATGAGTTTTGATTCGGATTTGTGCCCCTTGTTTTTGAGTATGCTTCCTAGAAAAGTCCCAGATGTTTCTAGTGAGTAACTTATAGTTTTTGGTTCTACCCAGACTCATAGCGGAGTGGTGGAATTGAATTATTTTCAGTTATTGTCCAGCTTATGTGGTGATCGTGATCTATCGAAGGTAGCGGACTAGCTTGGTGAAATCGTTGGTGTTTCCAGGTTATTGGAAACTCCCAAAACTATGAGATTCCGTGTTGGATTGGGTTCATTTGAAGGTGCAACTTTGGATTGGTGGAGGAAATAAATCCTAGCGTCGTTGCTTGATGGGATCTCTTAGAAGGTGTTTAAGGCGACACTTGTCAGATGGTTTATACCCAAGGAAGTGAAGGCAAGGAAAGTGGAAGAACTAGTGGGTGTCGAGTAAGGACAATGAGAAGTGAAGTCCTACATGGGACATGCCAAGGGGTTGATTCCATTTTCTCCTGAGGTAGCGTCATGGAATCAGTTAATGTTTCTCTTGTGTGGGGTCTTCGTCCAGGGTTCCTGGAAAAAAATTTCTGGTGTTTGGGAAGGTTCCCCATCCGGTGACGAGAGCGAATCGGAGGAACCTGTCTCAAACGAGTCTTCTTGTCAATTCCATCTCCAATTAGTTGGACCACCCCCTTGTTTGCTTCTGGTGTGCTCGGTTTGGGTACTTTAAGTCACCTTGTCATCATTCTCCGAAGGCTTGTCGTCAGTGTGGCCATTTGGGACAATTGGAGAGGTTCCACTAGTAACATCGTCAACCGGAGTCTCGACCTAAGGATGTCAGCTCTTGACTGTGGGGCAACAGATGCTTCAAGACATCAGAGATCTAGCCACAGGTCTCGGAGTGAATTCTTTCACGCAGTCAAGAATCGTTGGGTGTGGGTCACGCCGGTCAAACTTTTGTCTCCAGTGCTAAAATGGGGACGGTTTAAATTTCACTGTTCAAGCTTCCTCGTCTTTGAAGGTTCTTTTTTTTTCTGTTAGAGGTGCAAAGGTATCCTTTTCTTGTTGTGGTCTTTGTTCCTTGAATACACCACTGTGGTTTTAAAAAGGCATGGTGATATTGTTTTCATGTAATTCTAGTAGTTGCGCCTCCTCAAATGTGACCCATTTTGTTTTAGTACATGCTCGTTTTGGAGATGCTCATCTCTTGTGGAAATGATGAGCCACGATTAAGTTCATTATTTTGTAGAATTCTTCTGTGGGTTTTCTCTTGTCGCAATGGTTTCTCGTTTGGTTTGGAAGTTATCATGTCAGTTTATACCGGTTTGTTTAAGCTAGTCAGTTCTTAAATGGTGGGGAGACTCACCATGAATCTTTTCGTGTTTTTTTCGAGGTTTGGTCTGTGTGGCAGTTCCCTCTTGGATCAAGTTAGCAGTTCCAGAGATAGTTCATGCTAAGAGTCTCAATGTAGGTTGTTCTAGTCGTGTTCTTGTGGTGGGGGAACCCTCCCTGTTTCCTGATGGTTCTTCTCTTCTCGGTTTCCCTCAGAGATGGTCAGGTGTGACTGGTGGAGTGAAAAGTCATACCAAGTTCCTGATTTTCTTGGCCTCGTTCAATTTCAAACTCGACTGTGATTCCTCATTTGCCTGGGTGCCTTTCTGGGGCTAGAAAGTTTTTATGGTGGGGAGAATTGTCACACCCCGACCCGATGCTTTATTTCGTTTTAATTATTTTGGGTCTCGTTTTTGAACTGTGTTTTGAACAAGTTTAAAATTAAAAGAAAATCTATTTTTTATACGAACGTGCGAGCGTATGCGTGCACTTCACAGTTCCAAATTTTTGTTAAGGGATTGTTTGTTATCAAATTTGTTGTTTTTGAGACACGCAACAATGCGTGTGACCCCGTACGTGAGTCCGTGCGCGGTGTCCACTCTCAATTCCAAATTTTTTTAGGTTTTATTTTAATTTTTATTCCCATTTTCTTTTCTTTTTTTTTACTTATTTTCTTTTCTTTTATTCCTTTGTTATTATTTTTTTTCTCTCTATCCCTTTTCCACCTCCCTCTCTCTTCGCATCCCCTCTTCTCCTATCACACCTTTTCTTCAAAACCCTACCACTGATCCCCATGGCAGGCGCCCCATCACCCCCTTGCCCTTCCCACCTTCAGACGACCCTATGACCGACGACCTTGCCCCACCGTGCCCTGCTACCCAGCACACAACCCTCCACCCGCCGGCCTCCTTACCTTCGAGGCTCATCGAACCCCCCTTCGTCCATTTGGTGAACCCCCTTCCGTGCTCCCCTACGGCGACACGCACCACCGGACCGCCCCCTCCTCCCTCTCCGGCCGCAGCCCTCGCCGCACCTCCTCCCTCTCCGGCTGCTGCCCTATTCCCCCCCCCTCGGTGACAGTGCGCCGCCCTGCCTCCCAGCCTCACTCTCCCATGGCGCGTAGGCCCCTCCTGCCCTTCTTCGGGCCAAGCCCCCTTCTCCAAAGTGGCCCCCTCTCCGAGCTCCCCTCTCCACGGCCTCCTCTCCCAGCTCCCCCCCCATCAAACCCTCATGAAAGAACCCCCCCGGGCTGAGACCCTGCAGCCACGCGACTTCCCCCATTTTTCCTTCATTTTCTCCGGCGAAAAAACCAATCGCCTCCAGTTTTGTGGTCGGCCTATCAAGGTTGGTGCATGTGGCCTCTCAGGTCTTCTCGGTAAGTGTTCCGGCAACCGCCGCCGAAGGCGACGCGGTTCGTTGTGTTTCGATTTGCCGGATTTGTTCTGAGGTAATGTTTTCTTGTGTTGTTTGGTTTTGCACCTGCTGAATTAGGGTATTTTATGTGTTTTAAAGTTCGTAGTGATTATCTTGAAGTGTGAAAGCCTTTTTTTGATATGATTGATGAAGCATTCGACGTTGATAGTAGTGTTATTACCTGAAATTGAGTGCCTTATTGTGCAACTACTGTTGTGTTATTTGAGTTCATTTTATAGTACATGCAATTGGTTTATTATATGATGCAAGGGCTGCGTTTTTTTGTTTGGATTTTGTTTCGGTGTGCTTTTGGCCTTATAAGAGGTTTTTGGGTGTGTGTTTTTTTTATGTCATGTTTTGCTTTTTTAGAATGTTTTATAATTGGTGTAAATGGTTTACATGATTTTTATAGATGATGTGAATCGTGTTTGGATATGGTTACGACGTGCAGATGATTTTAAATTGGTGCATTGATATGAAATTGGGTGAGTTTTTAGTGTAAATTTTGTGTTTCTAATGTGGAAGTGTTTCATTAATTGCTTTATTGATTTGTTCAATTGCACGTGTGGTGTGAAAGTGGTCTTCAAAAATATTATGTGTGTTTTATTTTTGAAGTGGCTTTTCGTACTTGAAATTGAGTGTTACCGGTGCAAATTCTTGTCGTGTTATCATGAAATGTTTTATAGATTGTTTATGTGTTTAATTGTTTTATTAAATTATATGTGTAGTGTGTTGCGCCTTGCTTCACTGGTTTTGGGCCGCGCATGTCGATACATCCTACTTGTACATGCATAGGGTAAGACATATATATATATATATATATATATATATATATATGTGTCCTCTTTGTACATATTCCCTCATGGCGCGGGGAATATGTGCAATGCAGCTAGTGGTGCGTATATATATATGTATAAATGCATGTGTGTGTATGCGCCTAGTGTCGGTTCGAGTGGCCATCGACAAATAGCGACAAGTTTGAGGTAGGTTTCCTATGCCTATGCCTTTAGTCTGAATTTCATAATTGCTTTCTTTCTTTGAAAATATGTTATATGTACATATATGTTATATTTACATGTTATGAAATCTGGGTGCATTGGAAAATAATGGTTATGCATTTGTTTTGGAAAAAATGTAATGTATTACAAATGCGATTTGGACTTTCTTAAATTAATTGCATCATTTTAAGAAAGAGTTCAAACTTGTTTTTTTATGTAACATGTAGATTGTTAAATTGGGATTTTTAAAAGGTTTTGCAAAGAGTTTAGATGATTATATGTTCAAAAATGAAAACTATTATTTGTGAAACCATAAAGCTTGTTTGGCCCTTTTGAAATTGTTTGTAAAATTGAAAAAAAAACCTCCTAAGGCAAACCCCTTGGTTTAAGAAAATGACTTGTGTGTTGAGTGTATGAATATGTGTTTAATGTTGGGGCTTATGATTTATGTAATGTGAAAGAGGGGAATGCGCTTAAGGAGGGAAAATAGTGGTGAGTGGTTTAACGAGTTTTTAGGATAAAGAAAGTGTGATGTTCATTTCTTTTCTTTTGATATAAGCTCACCACCTTTTTGGAATAGAGAAAAATGGTAAACCCGGGTATCTGGGTGGGTGACCAGGGCTAGTATGCTAGATGACATGGTAGGGGTCCGTCCCGGTTTGTCTACCAGGATTGACGCAACAACAGTAACTAAACATATGAATTTCTGAGGTTCGTGGTCTTCTAAGCCACATTTTATGAGGGTTGTGGTCTTATAAGCCATGTTTTCGGAGGGTCGTGGTCTTCTAAGCCACGTTTCACCGAGGTACGATGTCTCTAGGTTCCCACTTGTTCTAGCTACCTATAGGTATTTCCCATAGTGCTCATTTGTGACATGCTGCTTGTGATGTAACTTCCTTTTTAGTTGTTTCATACCTGATGTCTTTTTTGTAAAAATTACATTTTTTTCAAACGGGATCCTTTTAATTTTGAAATCTTAATGCATGCTTGGAACCTATTTTGAAAATGTTTTAAGAGTGAAATTCTTTATTTGAAAATGAAAACACATTACTTGAATTTGTATAGAAGGGAAAACAATATTTTTTTATATATTATTTTGAAACTGGCATAGTTGGATTTCTTAATAAAGGCGGAGGCATAGGATGTGGTTATTTTTGGCTTTACTAGTGAGCATCTAGGTTCTCATGCCTACATTACTTTTCAGTTGCAGGTTTTAGTCTTGGATCTCTTTTGGGAGAGAGTGTGGTTGTCATACCGTGGTGATCCATGGGGTCACCAGAGGTATGTCGCGTTTCTTTATTCATTCCTTTTTCCACTGCCACGTTTTTCAATTTATTTTTCCTTTATTCATATTCTTGTTCAGTTTATGTTTATTTATCTTTTTAATGGGCCAAACCATTCCAAGTTGGTTTTTTTTTGATGCCCAGAACTAGTTGCCAGCCCGTGGGGATAGGGAACGCCCTTCGGGTTATGTCGCGGACCGGGTCAGGCGCAGAGTTGGATGACAATCCGGCCTGGTTCGTGACATTATATAATATACAGAAATAAATTATGGAATACATACAAATATTCCTATACTATATGAATATTATTAATTTTCATAACCTCATTCTTCTAAAAAATATGTACATGAAATATTTCATTTCATTCATATAATTTTTTTTTCTTGATATGATATTGTAACGACCCAAAGATTCATTAATGGAAATTCCTCTTGATCTAGTTAAATGTATCTTTATGTAAAACTTTTATATAAAATATTAACTTATTTAGTTTAATGTTAAGAGTTTTGACCGTCACTTTTATAGTCGTTGAACTGTGGGCACATGATTAGTATAAATATAAGTCTTTAATGAACCCAATTTACTCAGACAAAAGAGGTGATGGCCTCATCCTGTATAATTTCCCCATATGAAGCCCATTTGTCATATCTCAGAAAAGAGGTGGCGTCATTGGGCTTCACTCTTGACCAATCCCAAGCTGAGATTCACTAAGTCATGCTGGAACGAGACCGTCTACAGGAAAAGTGGAAGTTGATAGAGATTAACACTCAATGTTATCTTAGCAACCCCAAGAGTCTGTCACCATCGCACATCTTACCATTAGGTATTATGTGGATCTTTAAAGGGTTATGTAATAAATCTATATTACTATTTTCATGAACATTATTTTTTTATATCATAATGAATATACATCTTTGTCAGTATTGATACATTGTAAATAGTTTTTAAAGTCAAAATTGTGTTTTTAGTTATTATTTAATTAAGAATTATATTTTATTAAATTAAGGTATTTTTTAAATAAATTATATTTTAATAAAATATTATTATTATTATATAATTATTTTTTATTAAAAATAAATAATCTTATAATCTTATGAATGCAATTGTAATTTTTGTTGAGGTTTGAAAGCCAGTTTTGTCAAAACCCGTGAATTTTCGATAAATGTCGGTTTTTATTTTAAAAGTGAAAATAATCATATTTAGAAAATTAGTTAGATAAAATAAATGTTTTTTCAGGAATTATTATGTCGAAATTATCCAATGGTAATTTTTTCATAATTTTCTAAGACAGTCATATTTTTGGGTAAAAATTAAATATCGTTTTAATATATAATGTGTTTGATGAAATCATAATGACACAATAGTGATGTAATAGAATACGGTAAGCATTATGTTCGACCAATATATTTTTTACCCATAAAATAATGTGATTTTGGGTTTGTTTGACTTATTTTACAAATCATTAATCAACCACTCAAGACTTATTAAACATCATTTCTTTTTAAATTATTTTCCATGGGAGTGTGACTCACATCCACAAAAGCAACCCCATTATATTAAGATGTTCAGAAATTTTCCTTATAAAATATTGTTTTCTTCTCCCCTTTTCCAATGACCATGGGAAAAAACCATGAGATGATTTGTGGTTTGTATTAGTTTAATGTAAGGGGTCCGAAACCAAAATAATAAAGAATTCACTCACCTTTACTATATAAACCCACCCATGATCCCACTTCCTCCACACTCAAAGCCTTTTGAGTTCTTCAATACTCTTCCCTACTATCTCTAGAATCCTCCCAAGGTTCCCCAATATCCCATGAAGCCTCTCTCAAGCCTCTCTATTCCATTGGAAGCACACTTCCAAGTAAGGGATTTTTCTTCCTTTCTGCTTTTTGTCCAATTTTCATTAAGATGTTTTTTCCTTTTAATTTCAATTATGAATGTTTGGGTATGGTTTAGCACATCCCTCATACTGAACTTCATATGTTTTAATGATGGGATACCCTTTCACTCTCAGTAAATGCCTCCCATGTACACCCATTACTATGTCGAAATTCTAAAAGGAACTTCTCTCTCTTTATTTTCATTCAAGCAATACATTTGTATCATGGATCTAAATTCCATTAAAATTTATGGGAAATGTATCTATATGACTTCCTTACTGTCCATTACATGTAAATATGATGAGGGACCCCTTTCTCTCTCATCAACCATTTGTATGATTTCTTATGTCACGCCGTTACGCTGCCGAAATCGCACCGATTTTCTAAGACAATGCCATTGTGTAGTGAATACCATGCCCATTTCTCCATCAAGGGTACTCACATTTATTAACATTTACTTATTGATTTTAACGTTTCATATATGAATTCCATATTACATTATCATTGAATAAATGATTATGTTTTTTGAATACATGTTTTATGATCCATGTGGCACACTTATGCATGAAACTAAATCTTTAATAAGGGTTCACCCTTATGGCGCTCCAATGAATTGGGTAAAGTATAGTATCATGATACGTCATGTGCAATTAGTGTTTACTCATGCTAATTCAATTGAAATAAGGGTTTACTTGTGCTTCATGTGAAATGAGAATTTATTAATTCTCTATGTGCAATGAGCCTTGGCTCATGCTAATTCCATGTTAAGTGTTGTTTCCACATTTCCATGTTATGATTATCATGATTTATCCAGCCTTTATGTTCATGTTTCTCTTGTGCTCTATTGATATTCCTATTTTCTGACATTTATTGTACACCTCTTATATTCTTTGTTTATTCCCATACTGGGCTTTATAGCTAACCGTTTTCTAATGCATGTCCTCAGGTTATCCCATGCAATGCTATGTATGAGAGAATGTAATGGTCATGTAAAAGAAGTTTTCAATAAAGATGTTGTATTTAATGTTTTAAGTTGTTATTTAATGATCCTAATACCCAAAGACACTAGACCTCTCGATCTTCCATGCTGTATTAATTTAATAGTTTATGTAATAAATCATGTATATGTTTGTTATAAATGAAGTGTTGTCATAGTTGGTATTAAAGGATAAGTATAGTTATTTTTGGGATTAGGATTAGAAATCCCCAGTAAATGCATAGATAAAAGACTATGTATAATAATAACCTACCTATGATATGGTATGTACTATGTTAGTGGTTTAACAAAAAAATACATCCCTGTCTGGATACGAGCAGGTAGAGGCGGCTCTGGAACATATGTATCCTAGTGGTCAAACCTGAAAACACCGCTTTGTGATAGACTCGAATGGGAATTGGTGCTTGACAATGGGCCTTTCTGCACTCTTGGTTACAACACTCTCATGCAATACGTTTTGATAAATTCACAAGCTTAGTATGAACCCTTATTAAGGGAATAAAAAATCCCCCTAAGAATATATGTTAGAAATTAGATCATGAAAACCCTGGATTGAAGCCTATAGACTCATGAGTTATGGAAATACAAGTTTATTGGTAAGTCATTTAAAATTGTTTTTGGATTACCCATTATGTGTTACCCCCTAACATTCAATTTAATCCAGTCAATGACCGGTAATATGAGGACTCGATCTAACAACCAATGTGATTATCAGTGTGATGATTGTACTAATGAAATGCCCAATCCAATGGGAGTGGGAATCGTGAATGTTGTCATGTTTATCTCTTAGCTAACTCAAGAATTTAATAGAAACATGTGTCAAGATGAATGTCTAAACCCCCCTAAGAAGGAACAAGTTGCTATCGAGAGCTTCATGAGACAAAGGCTCATACTTTTAGTGAATCATCTAATCCCACAATCACTGAACAATGGATAATCCCATTGAAAAGATCATCTCCATCCTTCAATGTTCTAAACATGAAAAGGTTCTCCTAGGGGATTATCTTATAGAGGGTGAAGCTAGTAAATGGTGGACGTCGATCAAAAATACGAAACCTGAGGAGGAGATCGAGGTGTTGGAATGGAAGGATTTAGGGAAGATGTTTTTTGATAAATATTTTCCATGCACCATCAAGCTTAAGATGGAAAGGGACTTACATTACCTAAAGAAAAAAATATGAAGAATATGTTGGAGCGTATGAGGCAAACTTCACAAGGCTTGCACGATACGCTTATGGCTTTGTCGTTACCCCTGAATGCAAGGTATTTTAACGACCCAAAGTTTAATTAAAGGAAATTCCTCTTGATCTAGTTAAATGTATCATTACATAAAAAGTTTATATAAAATTTAATCAAATTTAGTTTTATGTTAAGAGTTGTGACCGTTACTTTTATAGTCTTTGAACAGTGATCACATGATTAGTATAACTATAAGGCTTTAATGAACCCAACTTACTCAGACAAAAGAAAAGATGGCCTCATCTGGTAAAATTTCTCCATAGGGAGCTCTTTTTTCGAAGCTCGGAATAGAGGTGGCGTCTTTGGGCTTCTCTCTTAACCATTCCCAAGCTGAGCTTCACCCTGTCAAGCTCGAACGAGGCTGTCTACGGGAAAAGTGGATGTTGATAGAGATTACCACTCGAGCGATGTTATACGTGCCACCCCAAGAGGCTGTCACCATCGAACACCTTACCCTTAGGTGTTATCTGGCTATTTAAAGGGGTTATGTAAAAAATAGCTAGTACTATGTTCATGTACATTATTTTTGTATATAATAATTAATATACATTTTTTAATTATTGATTCATTATAAATAGTTTTTAAAGTACAAACAGTGTTTTTAGTTATTATTAAATTAAGAATTTGATTTTATTAAATTAAGGGATTATTGAATTAAATAATATTTTAATAAAATATTAATATTAATATTAAATTAATTTCTATTAAAAATAAATAATCTTACAATCTTATGAATGCAATTGTAATTTTTATTATGGTTAAAAATCGATTTTTTGTCAAAACCCGTGAATTTTCGATAAATGTCGGTTTTTATTTTAAAAGTGAAAATTAACATATTTAGAAAATTATATAATAAAAATAAATGTTATTTCTGGAATTAGGATGTAGAAATTATGCAATGGTGAGTTTTTCATAATTTTCTGAGACAGTCAAATTTTTGGGTAAAAATTAAACACCATTTAAATATATAATGTGTTTTAAGACATAATAATGACACAATAGTGATGTAATAAAATACTATAAGATTTATGTTCGGCCAATATATTTTTTACATTAAAATAATTTGATTTTGTGTTTGTTTAACTTATTTTAAAAAACATTAATGGACCACTCAAGACTTATTAAACATCTTTTCTTTTTAAATTATATTCCATTGAAGTGTGACTCACCTCCACATAAGCAACCCCATTATTTTAAGACGTTATGACTTTGGCCTTATAAAATATTGATTTCCTCTCCTCGTTGGAGAAAACCATGGGCAAAAACCATGATCTGATTTGTGGTTTGGATTAGTTGAATGTAAGTGGTCCCAAACCTAAATAATAAGAAATTCACTCACCATTCCTATATAAATCGACCCAAGATCCCACTTCCTCCTCACTAAATACCTTTGGATTTAGTCCAACCTATGACCTACTCTCTATATAATCCTCCCAAGGTTCTCTGATCTCACAAGAAGCCTCTCTCAAGCCTCTCCAAGCCTTTGGATGCACACTTCCAAGTATGGTTTTTTACTGCCATTATCATTTGTGTCCAATTTTCATTAAGTTTCTCCCCTTTTAATTTAAATTATTAATGTTATGGTATGGTATTTCACCTCCCTATTACTTACCTCTTTATGTTTTAATGATTGGATATTGTTTCTCTCTCAGTAAATTCCTCCCATGTACACTCGTTACTATGTCGAATTTCCAAAAGGAACTTCTCTCTTCATTTTCATTCAAGAAATAATTTTGTATCATGAACCTAAATTCCATTACAATTGTTGGGAAATGTTTCTATAATAACTCCTTAATGTCCATTACATGTAAATATGATGTGGAACCCCTTTCTCTCTCATCAACCATTTTTATGAATTCTTATGTCACGCCGTTACGCTGCCGAAATCGCACCAATTTTCTAATCCAATGCCATTGTGTAGAGAATACCATGAACATTTCTCCATCAAGGGTATTCACCTTTATGAACATTTACTTATTGATTATAAAGTTTCATTTATGAATTATATATTCCATTATCATTGAATAAATTATTATGTTTTATGAATCCATGTTTTATGATCCATGTGGAACACTTATGCATGAAATGAAATGTTTAAGAAGGGTGTGCCCTTATAGCACTCCAATGCATTGGGTAAAGTATAGTATCATGACACATCATGTGAAATGAGTGTTGACTCATGTTAATTCAAGTGAAACAAGGGTTTACTCGTGCTTCATGTGAAAAGATAATTTATTAATTCTCCATGTGGAATGAGCCTTGGCTCATGCTAATTCCATGTTAATTGTTGTTTCCACATTTCCATGTTATGATTATCATGACTTATCTTTCCTTTATGTTCATGTTTATCTGGTGATCTATTGATATTCCTATTTTCTAAAATTTATTGTACTCCTCTTGTATTCTATGTTTATTCCCTTATGTGGCTTTATAGCTCACCCTTTTCTAATGCATGTCCTCAGGTTATCCCATGCAATGCTAAGTACGAGGGAATATAGTGGTCATGTAAAGGAATTCATCAATAAAGATATTGTATTTCATGTTTTATGTTGTTATTTAATGATCCTAATTCGAAATTACACTATACCTCTCGATATTCCATGATGTATCAAGTGAATATATTATGTAATAAATCATGTTTATGTTTGTAATAAAAGAAGGGTTGTCATAGTTCGTATCAAAGGATAGGTTTAGTTATTTTTGCTATTAGGATTAGAAACCCCTAGTAAAGCCTTAGATACAAGAATAAGTATAATAAAAACATACATAACTTAAGGTAAGTACTGATTTAGTGGTTTATCAAACAAATACATCTCTTTCTTGATACGAGCAAGTAGAGGCAGCTCTGGCACAGATGTATCCTAGGGGTAAAACCCGAAAACACCGCTTTGAGCTGGACTCGAACTGGAAATGGTGCACGACAATGGGCCTTGCTTCACCCTTGGTAACAACACTCTCGGGGGATACCTTTTGATAAATTCAGAAGATTTGTATGAACCCTTATTAATGGAATTAAAAAATGCCCCTAAGAATATATGTTATAACGTAGATTATGAAAAGACTATATTGAAGCATATAGACTCAATAGTTATGGAAATAAAAGTTTATTTTTAAGTAATAAACATTTGTTTTTGGATTACCATTTATGTGCTACCCCCTAATTTTCATTTTATTCCATCCAATGGCCAGTAATAGGAGGACTATGGGTAAAAACCGATGCGAAGATCTGTATGATGACTGTACTAATGAGATGCCCAATACAATGGGAGTGGGAATCACGAATATTGTCACACTTCCCTCTTAGCTAACTCATGAATTGAATAGAAACACAGGTCAAGAGGAATTTTCAAAACCCCCTAAGAAGGAACAAGTTACTATCGAGAGGTTCATGTGACAAAGGCCTCCTACTTTTAGTGGATCATTCGATCCCACAATCGCTGAACAATAGATCAACTCCATTGAAAAGATTTTCTCCATACTTCAATGTTCTGAACATGAGAAGGTTCTCCCGATGGCTTATCGTATGGAGGGTGAAGCTGATCAATGGTGTACGTTGATCAAAAATATGAAGCCTGAGGAGGAGATCGAGGCGTTGGAATGGAAGGATTTTTGGAAGATATTTTTCGATAAATATTTTCCATGCACCCTCCGTCTTTAGATGGAAATGGAATTTCATTCCCTCAAGAAAAAAGACAAAGAATCTGTTGGAGCGTACGAGGAAAACTTACCAATGCTTGCACGAAATGCTTCCGGCATTGTCGTTACCC
The DNA here is from genome assembly GCA_963277665.1 of Viscum album. Taxonomy (NCBI): domain Eukaryota; kingdom Viridiplantae; phylum Streptophyta; class Magnoliopsida; order Santalales; family Viscaceae; genus Viscum; species Viscum album. The sequence goes on along the minus strand of OY728130.1, from coordinate 955,012,307 downwards.
CAGAATACAAGGTTGACCGCTTCTTTGGTGGGATGAAGCCTAGCCTGTGGAAAGAATTAGCAATCTGTGAATTCGACAACTATGAGGAAATTGTCTGATTTTCCCTCAAGGACCAAATGTAGATCATGGAATCACAGAGGTATCATGTGGATAACAAGCATAAGGAATACTTCAATGCTGGCGGTCCGATGGATAAATCCAATGGTGCTAAGAAGATCCAGCACCCCACTTTCAAAAAGCGAAGAAAGAAGCACCCTGCAAATTGCCTCAAGGGGATGAGGAAATGCATTAGGTTTGGAAGAAAAGGGCGCCTAGCTGTTAAATTTCGGCAATAAAGACCTACGGCTGTGACGTATGAGAGGAACGCTCCATTAAAACTCCAACGTGTTGTTCATTTCTACAACTGCAAAGAACTGAGGATTTCTTCAAATCAGGTTCCTAATCTAAGGGTTTTCGGAGGTAACCAAAAACCTCAAACGCACCAAGGAAGAGCTTTTTCCATCACTTCTGCCACAGTGGACCCCGACAATGAAGTGGTCACGGGTAAACTAGTTATTTATTCATGAATAGTGAATGTACTTTTTGATTTAGTTTTTATGCATTCTTTTATATCTCTAATATTTAGTAGAATAATCACATCACCACCAAAAATCATGGAATTGAAGATGACGCTGAGTACGGAAAATGGGGCAATCATTTCATCCCCTGAATATAAGTCCTCCTCTATTATAATCTGTGGATTGAATTTCCTGGAGAACCTTGTCATACTCCCTATAGTGGAATTTGATAAATTCTTGGAATGGATTGGCTTTCCTTATATAGAGCCAACATAAATTGTCGGGAGAGGGAAATCACACTCCATCTGGAGAATCGACCCCTGATTCATTACAACTTTAAAGAGGAAGGTGAATCTATTTTAGCTCCATCATCTCAAGCATGGATATTTCTACCCTATTAACATGTGTATCTGGCTCAGATGATTGAGTCCAAGGAAGAAACCACCCCTGAGGAAATGCCTATTGTGAGGAAATTTGCTGAAGTGTTTCCCGAGGAACATCCTGGTCTTCCTCCTAAAAGAGACGTTTAATTCTCAATTGAACTTATACCATGGGCTCTACCAATATCCAAGACACCATATAGAATGGTTGTCATGGAGCTTGAAGAGATGAAGAACCAACTACAGGAGAATATGGATAAAGGGTTTATACGACCAAGTGCTTCACCATGGGGTGCACCAGTCCTCTTCGTCAAGAAGGATGGTTCAATGCGGTCTTGTATCAATTATCATGAACATAAAAAAATCACGATAAAGAACAAGTATTCTCTACAAAAGCTCGATGACTAGTTCGATCAGCTATGCGGAGCACAATAATTCTCTAAGGTAGATTTTCTGTAGAGATATTATCATGTAAGGTTAAAGAAGGAAGTTGTCTCCAAGACTACTTTTCGTACACGATACGGGCACTATGAATTCATAGTAATTCCTTTTGGACTCACTAATGCTCCTGCAATCTCCATTGACCTGATGAATAGAGTCTTTAGAGATTACATTGAAAAAATTGTGTTATTCTTTATAGATGATATTCTAATATACTCCAAAACCAAGGAATATCATGAGGAGTATTTATGAAATTTACTAGAGACATTGCGCAAGGAGAAGCTCTATGAAAAGTACAACATGTGTGAGTTCAGGTTGAAGGAGGTCTCATTCTTGGTTCATATCATCACAAGAAATGGGATATCTATAGATCCTTCCAAAACAGATGCAATTGAGGGATAGTCGAGGCCAGCATCAGTAACAGATATCAGTAGCTTCTTGGGGTTAGCTGGATATTATCGAGGATTTGTGATAAATTTATCAAGATTGTCCAACCCTCTTACCAAGATAAATTGAAAGGGAGTAAAGTTTTCTTAGAGTGATGAATGCGAGGAAATCATCAAGGACATGAAAAGTAGGCTTATCACTACGCCCGTGCTCACATTACCCACAAGTGGGGAAATTTTTGTGGTATTTAGTGATTCTTCGACGAAGGGATTAGGCTGTGTACTGATACAGAATGATAATGTGATATCCTATGCCTCAAGGCAGTTGAAAATCAATGAGTGAAACTATCCAACGAATGATCTGGAGTTGGCGGTGGTGATCTTTGCCTTGAAAATATGGCCGCATTATCTATGTGGGGAGAAATGTGTGATATATGCTAACCACAAGAGTCTTAAATATATAATCACACAGAAAGAGCTTAATATTCTCCAGAGAATATGGATAGAGCTCATCAAGGATTATGACTATTCAATACATTACCACCCATGGGAAAGAGAACAAGGTGGCAGATGCCCTATGTAGAAAGGACTCAGTGATTCTATCAATGATTAGAATTGAGAATAATCCAATATTCTTAAACTTGATGAATATAGACATGGTAATCATAAATAAGGAAACATCATCAATCCTTTCACAAATGATAGCTCAATAGTCTCTTTTGGAGAGGTTAAAGGATGCTCAAAAAGTTGATGTGGGAATTCCGGAAAAAGTGGAAGCTATCGAAAAAGGGAAATCCTCAGAGTTTAATGTTAATGAAGATGAAAATGTGCAATTTTGAAAAGACTATGTGTTCCATCATGTGCAGAGCTGAATAAGGAACTTCTGGATGATGCACATAGTTCAAATTTCTCTATTCACCCAGGGAGCCCAAAGATGTTTCGAGATCATTGAGAAAATTTTTAGTGGGATAATATGAAGAAGGAGATCACTAAATATACATCAAGGTTCCTAGTGTGCCAGCAAGTGAAGGAAGAGAGGCAAAAGTCAAAGGGGATGATGCAACCATTGCCCATACCATAATGGAAATCGGAGAACATCATCATGAACTTTGTCACCGGACTTATGAGGAAAACCAAAGGCAATAATGCAATATGGGTTGTGGTGGATCATCTTACAGAGACTGCACACTTCGTTGAAATTCAGGAGGATTTCTCATTGGATCCACTGGCACAAATATATATTAGGGAAGTGGTAAGGATGCATGGAGTACCACTATCTTTTGTGTCTGAACAAGATCCAAGATTCACCTCTATGATTTGGAAGAGTCGTCAACATTCTCTGAATATTGAACTGAACTTCAGTATGGCCTATCATCCTCAAATTGATGGCCAATACGAGTGGACTATCCAAACACTTGAGAAAATGTTTATAGCGTGCTCAATGGACATTAAAGGAGGTTGGGATCAACATCTTCATCTAGTTTAGTTCTCTTATAATAATAGTTTCCACTAGAGCATCCAAATGGAACCTTATGAAGCCATGTATGGGAAAAGGTGCAGAACACCGGCATGTTGGGATGAGGTCAGTGAAACTAAGCTGCTTGGACCATAAATGGTCGAGGAAATGGCGGAGAAGGTGAAAACCATTCAACACCATATCAAGGCAGCCAAGAGTCGGAAGAAGAGTTATGCAGATATTCATCGATGAGACCTTGACTTTAAATTTGGAGACATGGTTTTTCTATGTATATCTCCGTGGGAGAAGGTTAGGAGGTTTGGAAAGAAAGGGATGTTAAGTCCAAGGTACATCAGCCCCTTCGAGATTCTTGATCGTGTCGGGGCTATGGCCTATTGACTAGTACATCCACCTACAATTTCGAAAGTACGTGATTTATTTCATGTATCCCTCTTAAAAAAGTACATACCAGACCCTTCACATGTACTCTCTTCTGAGGTGGTACAGTTGGAGGATGATATTTCTTATGAGGAGCAACCAGTGAAGATCATAATCATAGAGAAAAAGTTCTATGAAATAATATAGTGCCCCTCATTAAGGATTTGTGAAAAAACCACAAGTTTGAACAAGCGACTTGAGAATCGGATAAAATGATGAAGATGAGCAACCCACATAAGTTTTAGTGTGGGAAAAGGAAATTTCTAGGGAGAAATTTCTTAAGGGGGGAATATTGTAACGACCCAATCATTCATTAATGGAAATTAATCTTGATCATCATAAATATGTCTTCATGTAAAATGTTTATATAAAATGTCAACATCTTTAGTTTTATGTTAAGAGTTGGTACCGTTACTTTTATAGACATTGAACTGTGATCACATGATTAGTAAAAATATACGACTTTAACAAACCCAATTTAATCAGACAAAAGAAGCGATGTCCAAATCCAGTAGAATTTCTCCATACGAAGCCCATTTTTCGGAGCTCAGAATAGAGGTGGCGTCTTTGGGCTTCGCTCTTGACCATTCCCGGGCTGAGCTTTACCATGTCAAGCTCGAACGAGACCGTCTACGGGAAAAGTGGATGTTGATGGAGATTACCACTTGAGCGATGTTATCCGAGCCACCTCAAGATTTTTTCACCATCGCACACCTTTCCCGTAGGTCTTATGCAGCTGTTTTAAGGGGTTATGTAACAAATCGCTAGTACTATGTTCATGTACATTATTTTTTTATATAATAATTAATATACTTTCTAGTCATTATTGATACATTGTAAATAGTTTTTAATGTACAAATAGTGCTTTTAGTTATTATTTAATTAAGAATTACATTTTACTAAATTAAGGGACTTTTAAATTAAATAATATTGTAATAAAATATTATTATTATTATTTAATTAATTTTTATTAAAAATTAATAATCTTATTATCTTATGAATTCCATTGTAATTTTTATTAAGGTTTGAAATCCATTTTTGTCAAAACCCGTGAATTTTCGATAAATTTCGGTTTTTATTTTAAAAGTGAAAATTAAAATATTTAAAAAATTATTTAGATAAAATAAATGATATTTCCTGAATCAGGACATCGAAATTTTCCAATGGAGAATTTTTCATAATTTTTTGAGACAGCCAAATTTTTTGGTAAAAAATAAATACCGTTTAAATATAAAATTTGTTTTATGAAATCATAATGACCCAATAATGATGTAATAAAATACTATATGTTTTTTGTTCATAAAATATATGTTTTACCATTAAAATAATGTTATTTTGGGTTTGTTTGACTAATTTTACAAAGCATTAACGGACCCCTCAAGACTTATAAAACATCTTGCCTTTTTAAATTATTTTAATGAGAGTGTGACTCGGCTCCACATAAGAAAACCCATTATTTTAAGAAGTTTCGACTTTGGAATTATTAAATATTTTTTTCCTCTCCCATTTTCACAAAACCTTGAGAAAATACCATGAGATGATTTGTGGTTTTAATTATTTTAATTTATGGGGTCCCAAACCTAAATAATAAAGAATTCACTCACCTTTCCTATATAAACCACCCCAAGCTCCAAATTCCTCCTCACTCAAAGAATTCGGAGATCATCCAACCTATGACCTACTCTCTCTAGATTCATCCAAAGGTTCCCCAGGCTCCCAAGAAGCCTCTCTCATGCCTCTCTCAAGCCTTTGGAAGAACACTTCCTAGTAAGGATTTTTTCATCCTTTCTCATTTTTGTACAATTTTATTTAAGTTGTTTTTCATTTTAATTTCAAGTATGAATTTTGGGTTATGGTTTTTCACATTCATAATAATGCCATCTTTATGTTTGAATGATTAGAGATTCATTCCCTCTCATTAAATTCCTCCCATGTACACCTATTACTATGCCGATATTTCGAAATGAACTTCTCTCTACTCATTTACATTCAAGCAATACTTTTGTATCATGAAGCTAAATTCCATTACAATTGTTGGGACATGTATCTATATGACCTCCTTACTGTCCATTACATGTAAATATGATGAAGAAACCCTTTCCCTATCATTAACCATTTTGTTAATTTTTATGTCACGCCATTACGCTGCCGAAATCGCACAGATTTTATAAGCCAATGTCATTGTGTAGTGAATACACTGGCTATTTCTCCATAAAGGGTATTCCAAATTATTCACATTTAATTATTTATTATAATTTTTCATGTATTAATTCCATATTAATTTATCATGGAATAAAGGATTATGTTTTATGAATCCAAGTTTGATGATCCATGTGGCACACTTATGCATGAAATGAAATTTTTAAGAAGGGTGTGCCCTTATAACGCTCCAATGCATTGGGTAAAGTATAGTATCATGATATGTCATGTGCAATGAGTGTCGACTCATGATAATTCAAGTGCAACGAGGGTTTACTTTTTATTCATGTGCAATGAGAATTTACTCATGCTCCATGTGCAATGAGCCTTGGCTCATGCTAATTCCATGTTAAGTGTTGTTTCCACATTTCCATGTTATGAATATCATGCATTATTATTCCTTTATTTTCATGTTTATATTGTGCTCAATTGATATTCCTATTTTCAATAATGTATTGTACTCCTCATGTATTCTGTGTTTATTCCCTTACTAGGCTTTATATCTTTCCCTTTTTCTTATGCATGTCCTCATGTTATTCCATGACATGCTAAGTACGGGAGAATGTAGTGGTCATGTAAATGAAGATTTCAATAAAGATTTTGTATTTCATGTTTTAAGTTGTTATGTAATGATCATAATCCCCAAAGACACTAGACCTCTCGATCATCCATGTTGTATCAAGTGAATAGTTTATGTAATAAATCATGATTAATTTTGTAATAAATGCAGGGTTGTCCTAGATATAATATTCACAAATTAATATTTTATAGACTTAAATACATTCTAAGAAACAACATATTTATCTCTAAATCCTATCATTCAATGATTGATATACTTAAATTAAATACCTATAATAACACCACACCATAATATAATAAATAGAAAGTGATTATTTGTAAATCTAGTATATATAAAATAGAGATAAATTAGTATGTTTTTTATTCTCCATAATACATAACCCAAGTACATATAAATTTTTTTTTGATTTTATTTCATGAGGTCAAATTAAAAATTAATCAAAAAATTGAAAATAAATAACATGTAGACCCATAATAAAAAATAAAATTATAATAACAAATAATAAATAATAATTGTACTTAACACCAAAATTATGGTTTCTACTAAATCTATTTACGAACCCAAAATGGGTTTACAGAAATCGTTTAGTTTGTGTAATTTATGTTTTCTATCATTTGTTATTCTTTTTGGAAACCTACTTGAATAACGAACCATTTAATTACATTTAAAATATCATAATCAACTATTTTACATATTTTTATTAATATTAATGAGAAAATATTTATTCCAATTAGTAGAAAAATTCCAAAACATTCTATAAAAACACTTCCCAAAATTTAAATTTTATTTGGAAGGGTATTCTTAACAACCCATATCATAAGATAGAAATTTTTCCAAACCACTATATTTAGTATAATGATGTTCTTTGTTTGGATAAATTATAGAATACTTTTTATACATAACATCATAAGGAATATGATCATAATGAAACATTTCAACATTTTGGACACATCACACATGTTTCCCAGAACTATAAAATATATGAGAACTTAATTCTCTTCGATATTTTTCTTCAATACCATTTAATATATATTTATATTAATATAAATATATTGAATAAAAATTGGTGAATAAATTTCTCAATATCCGATTCTTTTTCCACACCTAACCATAGAATTGTCTTTATTCTCCCTTAATACAATTATTAAATTTTCCATTCTTATGTTAATACCATGAGAACAATATTTCTCTTGGAAAAGATAATGAAATCCATCCCATTATAAGGAATAAACTAGTTCTCTTTATTTTATATTCGTAATAATTGGAAACCATAAAAATGGTTAACAACCATAATGGTGAATTTTAGGAGTTACCTTTCGATACCATGAACTCTCCATGAAATCGAATATCTTATCATGTGATTTAACCCATCGTTCAGCTATCATAGGTTTAGATTATCTAGTAAATTATAGAAGTTTTTTCATTATGAAATGGTCTACTATAGGAAACATTCTCAAAGGTGAATGTGGATTCTCTCTCCTATAGATACGACCACCATTTATATCATACACCAACAGAACAATAAAAATAAAATGCTCATTTACAATTACAAATATTTTGAATTCTCATTTCTAGGTCTATTTTCATATTGGTTCATTTAGCATTAGTTTATATGATTCATATAAAGAGATGAATTTAAAAAGGCATAGATTAGATGAACAATTAGGGTAATATAATTATTCCAAACCTTGATAACAAAAATAATGTAATATCATTAGTTTATATACATACATAATGAAAACATTCTAAAATATCTAAACCTTGATGTGATTCATTTTATAAGGACCCAATACTTTTTGTAACAATTATTTTAATTTAATTAATATTACTTTTCGTACATCCCTAGAGAACATTAGAGGATAATGGTGTTACAAAATTAGGTCTTAATGAAACAAAATCATACATTACTTGACAGAAACGTCCACTTTGATTCAATTTTTCCTCAATAAAATTAATTTAAAATGCAACACAATTTCATTTCATGACAAATCACCCTTATTTTCAATTTTAATTATTCATTATTAATAATATTACCAAAAAATAGTGAAAACATATTAAAACCTGGGAAAATAAATAAAATAACAATAAGGTATATATGTATAATTAAATAAAAAAATTCTAGTTTATTTTCAATTTTGTGATTTTGTTATATCAATTTCCTCAAACAAAATAAACATTAAACACAACATATCTTTTACTTACACTTATAATCAGCTTTACTACACAATGTTTTAATAAAAAACAATATAATAAAAATGATGTTGAATTTGAAATAATGAGTTATTCTTATAAATAATTAAAATACTATTAGAACATTATGATAAAAATATTTATTTATTGATTTAAATTGTAATAGTGACTCTAATGGCACATAATATGAATAAATTTTATTAAAAAATGAATCATTTTATCGTAACACATTTTAAGGAACAAAAAACCAATATATGTTCCTCAAGAAATAATCATCACAGAACCCTTTTAAGAATACATTAAATTACCCACACAAATTGAATAACGTAATTTTTATATTCCATTATAATTATACAAATAACATAATCATTATATGATGCAATAGAAATAAATATTAGGATGACCCTTAATCATGAGAAATATCAGGAATAATATCATCATAAAAAATATGCATGGAACATATCTTTAATGAACCACATAAAATCATTCATTTATTTTTTCAATCTTATAAAATCATTCTTTTTTAGACATCAGATGAAATTTTTTCAGATATCGATATATTTTTTCCTTCAAAACATTACATTGAAAACTAAAACACCTTGAAAAAATAAAATTTGGGTAATTATTTATTGAAAATATTGTATCATATATAGTTTTTGAAGAACCATATAAATATTTTGAATGGGAAAAAATTAAATTATTGATTGTACACACACGTAAAAAACATCATTTTCCATTTTTAAAAAATGTCAAAACATTAAATATAATATAACTAAAAATATTTCTATTGAAAAACATTTTCATAAGCCATAAAAATACCTAAAATAAATTTTACAATTATATTACTTGCATGAAAATAAATAAATAGATAATATATATAATATATCAAAGGGGGTATTTTTTAAAAATGAAAATATATAACATTTAAATTTATGTTTTAAGGTAAAATTTACCTTTCCATGATCTTGAATTTTCCAATACAATAATTATAATTGTAAAAAACTAACCTATTTAAATTAACTAAAAATATATGTATTGTTATAATAAATATTTTTTTTGTTTATTATAATGTGTTTTTAAATTTAATTATTTATTTACGTCAATGTGAGATGATATGACCAAATTCAACTCCAAAGAATAAAATTACATTTGTGGGCTTATTTTGGAAAAATATAACATTTTTTAATCATATATATATTAATAATTAGGAAATAAATATACTTATAATTTTAATTTTACTTCTAAAATCATCCATAAAAAATGTTTACTAAAAATGAAATATATTATAATCATAGATATGGTAGGTTGTACATACACGTTAGAATAAATCAAAATTTTTTATAAATGTAATGGAAATATGGATAGTAAATATTTATTATTAAATATATATTATTATTGGAATAATAAAAGAGTATTTTATCAAATTAAGTTATTTCTATATTTCATAGATTTTTTGTATAAAAAAAGTCATATTGCTTCGTGGAAGTTCTTATTTGTACATACATGCAAAACAAATTCAATGTATTGAAAAGAAATATAATATATATTATAATATAATTATTAAATGATTCTAATTTCATGAATATCCTGTAAAAAATAAAATAATCTATATAACCAAAAATGAGATATGGTTAAGAAAACCAAATCACATCTATTCTCAAGGTGGTAGTTTCTTGGACACAGAATTGTGGTATCATTTTCTATTTCATCTAAGTGGATTTGTATATAGGTCTTCTTATTAAAAATATAATATATAATTATTTATTTTTAGTTACATTTTTATTTCATCATGGTTTAAGATTATTTAAATGTTATAGAGGAAGAAAAAAATCAACCACGCATTGTTTGGAAGTATAAAAATTATAAAGAAAACATCGATTGTGTTATAAATTATAACTTCCAATGATTTATATATGATATATCCAATGGATATATAATTTTGGTATGTAATTTGGGATGGAATTTTTTTAGTACCTGATAAATTTAATTTATCTTGATTTTATTTTAGGAGAGTAAATGGGATGTTTTTCTATATGTGTGGGAGATGACACACATATAGTTTTTAAAATATTAAAATATTTTTTTAACAATCAAGAATATTGGATAAAAAAGGAAAATTTCTGAAATATATATTATGTTGGATTAATATATGGGAATAAATTATTATTTATAATTTTTTGTGAATATTTAGAATTATCACATTAGTTTAACACCCTGGTAAACCAATTTTAACATTAACCATAGTAAAAGTTTTTTTACTATATTTTGAATTCATATTGAAGAAAAAAATAAAATTAAAAATAAAATTATATTTATTATTATGATTCTAAAAATGGACTTAATTTAATCAAATATGATACATTTATGTTCCTTAAATACTTGAATAATTAAACATGAAAAAAGGGTTGAAACAATATTTAAAAAAATATCTTCTTATATACACAACATTTTTGCTCAATAACAAATAAAAATTTGATTACAGGGGAAATATTTGTATTATATTGTGTAAAAGGAAAAAATATACTGATTTTCAATTATTAATCTAATGTGGGACTCTATAAATTATTAATAGAGAAATTCTGTTTCAAAAAGAATATATATTTTCAATATTCTTTAGAAAAGTTATATTTTATTTAAATTCTAAAAAATTACCCATAAGATAGTTTTTAAATTAGGAATTAAAAAATGGTATCTATTCTCAATATAAAATTCTGAATTTTGGTTGAATTGTTTTTAAATAAAACCATAAATTACATGAAAACCCAATTTAGATTGAAATAATTATTTTTTTCCTTTTCTATAAAAAAATAATTATATGAAAAAAATAACATATAATTATAAAATAAAATTAATGAATATTATTATCGATTGAAATATATAAAATTAACATTTATTGTTTTGTTAAACAATAAATTTCTAATAGGTAATGTGTATGAAGAAAATAATATTGTGATAACGATTCTTAACTGATTTTACAACATGAGTATTATTGCGGGAAAATAAAATGATTTTCATATCCAAATATTTTAATCAAATCAGAAATTGTTTTAGATCAATATATAAAAGACCCCATTTCTGAATTCTTATCTAAATAAATGGAAAAATAAAATGGAATTACAAAATACCAATTCGAATTCTTCTCCATTCTAAAAAACCCCCAATATTCCATCACGTAAAGTATTATGCAATAATTTTTCAATTAATTTTAAACCAAAAATTAAATTATATTAATATCAATGAAAATGTCATGATATTTTAATAAATTAAAAATTAAATTTATTTCTTTATTTAAAATAAGTTATATATCTTTTTATATCAATAAAATAAATTATCACTTCTATTAACGTTAAAAATTATTATGATTAAAATTTGTAATAATATTCAGAGTTATAGATCATGGATCAAATCTAAAATCACTCCTACTATATAGATGAAATTCCACATTATAATTAAAATAAATAAGAACCCTTGATAATATATATAAAATAATATTTTCTCGAAATTCCATACATTGAAAAAAATTCATAAATATTAAATTAATTACTATTTGTGGAAAGAAAAAACAATAAATAATTATAATCTAATTGAATATTTAGGTGAAAAAAATAATCATTATTCCCATGTATTTTTTTGTAAATTTGGTCATGGAAATAGAAATTCCATTGATATTCAAATAAGTAATATTCTTACTAAATGATAATGATTATCGATGAATTAAACATCACTTGAAATAAGAACAATGAATACGATAGTTATTCATTTTTTCATTAAATCCCAAGAATATAAAATATTAATCAAATATAATAATATGAATAAAAAATATTAAATCACTAATGAATGAAAAATTATTCGTTAAATTTTTTTTAGTTTTTTCAATATTCAAATATTACATCTAAATTTGGTAATTTTCACCTTGTTCAACAATCATTTGTTTATCCATGATAACATTGTCTATGAATTATTTTATTTTTTAATATAAAATTGGATTCTAAAAATGAACAAATATTAAATAATAATTGTTGATCATAGATATTAGGCTTAAATAATATAAATATTCAACGTCCCTGGTGAAAAATAATGATGCATCAGGGATCTTCATCATTAATATGTGTTTATTTATAATGTTTTCTATTAATTTATTTATAAAATGAATCCTCCCAATGGTGACCCATGTATAAAATAAAAATAACTATTACATTATTTTAGATTAATGTTCAATCCATTTCACAATAATACACCCTTGTATTCCATTAAAGATTAGTTTTTTATTCTAGAAATATAATCATATTATTTCATGAAATATTATCAATATCTATATTTAGTTCATCTCAAATATAACACATCTAATCGATATGCTAAAAAAATTCATTATAGCTTGGGAGAAAGAAATATATTATTGCGTGATCTCAGATTCCAAATTGTGGTAATCATGGATTTTACCATTCAATGATCGTTTGTATGAAAAATTTAAGAATAGTGGTATTATAATATGATATTAATATCATGAAATCATAGAAATCAATTCATATATCATATTCATGTCATATATCATTGCATTTTATAATTTTAGGATCATAGATTAGTAAATGATTATGCGTCATTAGATTATATTGTAAATATAATTACCTGTTTTTTTGGAATTACAAATGTTGAACAATCTAATTAAAAGAAATAACTTTTTGAGGAAATATTCATTGACATAAATCACATCTTATGTTTTTTTCTAATAACCCATAATCACTCTTTTGATATGTGATTATCTATTTTGTACCTACATTCATTATTGGGATATCGTATCATATACCATCTATTGGGTATCATATAACCTATGGAATACACATAATAAAAAATTACTAATTTATTAGTTGGGTTTAAAATCCCTACCCACAAAATAATAATGATCTATTCATATAAAAGTCACAAGATGATTAAAATAGTAACCATTTAATCATTTCATAATAATTTCAAAAGAGAACCACTTTTATCTTTATTTCAATATCATACTAAATAACTATCTAGGGAATGAATAAATACGGATTCATTTGATGAAATCTCCATTAAATCACATGATTAATTAAGAGATGTTATTTAATATGAAATTACAATTATATGATCAATGGATGCTATCATGAGGAAAATACCAAATCCATTTCATAATCACATTATTAAAATAAAAAAATATCATGTATATGAAGAAAGAAATTCAATGAAAATATATATGGGATCAAGTAATGGAATTAGAGATGTAAACTACAGTGATGATGGTGAGAATACATATCCATGTAATATTGCCTAAAAAATATATCATCCACACCCATTTTATAAAGTACCGCATTTAAAAAATAAAAATAATTTGATTTTAAAAAAATTTATTTTATGAATAATATGGATATAAATGGAATTAATAAATTTATAGTAGTAATAAATGTTTTGAAAACATATTAAATAAAATGTTTACATAAATGAAAAATATTCAAAACCAAATAGATATATTAAGATTTTTTCCCTTGAAACCAATATTTCATTATTATTAGATGATATTCGGAATAAAATTAAATTGTAAAATATTTTACTCCAACAAAAAGAGAATAAATAAACTAATTATAGTTTTATAGATACAGAATATAATTTAACTGATTTAAACTTATAATAATATTATATCGGTAAAAATGATTTATTCTGGTATAAAAAAATTACAATTAGGGTTCATATTGAATCATAAATACAGTTTGTGAAATACATTTTAATAAATAATTTAATATAATGAATACATATTGAATAATTCTATAATATTTCAAATGATTAATATATACATCCCAAAATTGAAAAAAGGTATGAATATTCAATATTAATTATTAAAATAAAAATGATACTTGAAAGCCATAAATACTACCCAATTTTCTTACTATGTGACTTAAAACTAATTGCTAACTATTTTTAATTAATTATAATTATATTAAAAAATAATTATAATATATTAAATAGTTTAAATGGTTTATTTAAAACATTTTATCATTCTTTTAACAACAATGTTTCATTTTTATCATCATTTCAATCGTTAACTCCTTCATTTTGATGTATATTTTATTCGGTTATTATGGTCCCTAAACAATGCTCGCTGTTCAATCATAAAAAGATTCAAAATTATAAGATAATTACTATATTAATTCATTATATACTATTTTATATACATTTATAGACTGTGGTGGTGAAAAATTAATCTCATCTCCTCAACATGGAGGTATCCCACATAAACACGACTGTCACATTATCCTTTTTCAATAGAAGTGAACGTATGTAAGTAGATAAATTGTTATATTAATTATAGAAAAATTATTTCTAAATTATACTAAATAAATATAAATTAAATAATCATAACCATATATAAATGATGGTGATGGAAAATAAACCATATAGTTAAGTGGATGTGGTTTTCTACACAATCTCAAATTTTCTAGGTTCATTTCTGATTTTAATGGAAGGATTTGAGAAATTATTGTATTAACATCATAAAAACATATCAGTACAAATTTTTTAGTAGATTATATATATTATTATTGAAAAATATATTCATATGAGTAATAATTTGAAATAATATTTTAATATATTTTGTAATATAATTAACTCTTCTTTAAGAGTCATCCTTTATTGTATAACATGATCTATAATAAGATGAACATAGGTTAATATAAGGAAATAATAAATGAATGGAATGTATATAGTATGGTTTTTAAAATAATTGGATGACATATAATGCTCAAATTATATAAATATGGGACTATAATTGGTTCAGTTATATTTGTAATTGGATGTGAATACATTCAATTAATTAAAATAAATCAATAGTATAAGGACAGTTCTCTGTTCATGTGGGAAAAATGGTAAGGAGTTCAAATATATGATATGATATGATTGATATTTTCTCCACCAATAAATTATAGATTTTTTTTCATATTACTCTATTCTCTTATCATAACAACCCTGGGAAAACCCATATTAATATTTATTATTTGTGATAATATATATATTTTTTTATCTTTTTTATGATCATTAATGAATGTTGAGTCATATTTTAAGTTTCTGAATCCAAATCCTATATTCATTTTATCATATTCAAATTCTATATGAGGTAAATATTTATTTTAAAATTATCATTCAAAATTTAAAGAAACCATATTTTGAAAATACATTTTGAAGCATAAAATTGAGTTGGAAATAAGTACATGACTCATTAAACGAACATGTTTAATTTTATAATATTTTATAAAATATATAATATAAAAATATCATTTTAATTCTTTGTTAAAATTATAATTTTTAATCTCTAATTTTTAAAACCCATTACAAAATGGGAAATAATTTTCTAAAACAAATAACAATTTTTACCTTCTAATTTTCTAATAATAATCTCAAAATATCCATTAATTTATAGATGTATGATTATTCATACATTATTTTTAAATTTAATTAAATCAATTTTTAAATATTGATCAATATATTTTTTATTCAATCTCAGTACATCAATAAAATTACAATTACTTATCAAAATAGAGAATTTAATCATGAAATTATTTTGTAAATAATTTCATTATAATATAATAGGAATTAATAAATAAATTTAGTTACGAAAAAAATTATATATTTTTCATTGTGTGGTTAATATAATTACATCCCACTAATCTAATATCCATTTTATAATATCCATAATATATGTATTATTGTTTAATCCTGAGGTTATTTTATATTAAGTCATTCAATTAGCTCAAATTTATTTCAATATAATATATATATTAAATATACAGGTCATACATTTTACCAAGATTAAAATGAATATTAACATTCACATAAACCACGTTGATGAAAAAAATTATTGGTACTTCTACCTGAATAGATACCCCATTCCAAACATTTCATACTAAAATTTGTGGTTTTCCCATAAAAACATTATAATTCTAGCTAACAATTTTTATTTTTCATTCTCTTTATAATCGAAAATCTCTTCTAGTTATTCCTCATAAAATTTTTAATTATTTATTATACTATCCCTTTTTTCATTACAAATAATGGATCTAGTATTTTCTATCTTAAAATAGATACGTTGAACAAATATTCAACACGAGAAAGTTGTGTTTGATGAGTAAGGTGAAAAGATACCATCCATAAATGATAAATCAATTTCAATTTTACTTTAAACCTAGGGATAAAATTTTCATTCTATCATTACGTAATATAATTTATCTATGGAGAATTTTGTTGGAACACATCATCACCAATATGAAATTCTATATTTTTATGGTGATTATATGTATAAATTTATTTTAGAATATCAAATACCCATATATTCTCCTTAATGGATTTCGAAAAATATTCCCATCTATGATGTATCTAATGTTAATAAGTCATTAATTATAATTAATAATCGATGATTGTTGGCTCAGTAGACAAATTTTATTTTAGGACATCATAAGGATCGATCTAAATGATCATGTGAATGATATTGTTTTATTAAAGACAAAAAATCAGAAGGTTTGGATCCATGAAAAAATTCTCAAATATATATGACATGATAATAAGATATCCACTATGGTTTTAATCGGGATTTCAGATAGAACATATATATTATAAAGATTTTTACTTTTGAAACATGTCTTTTTATATTCATCATGTTGAATACATATCGAGAAATTTTTCAAAACAAAATTTATTTATTTGATGCTATATAATTTGTAACTCTATTTAATCATACTAATTCATTAATATATATTTTTTATTTTAATAATGAAATAAATAATATTTCATAAAAATGAAATTTGATTACTTTGAAATTCCACAATCATGAAAAATTTACTATTCATCTTTTTATATATCGTGAAGGAGTCCTATAAAAATATTAGCGGTGACACATTCACACTTCGGTAGATTTATGGTTAATATATTTTACATCATATTATAATTTATTCACTCACCAGTAACTTGTGGAATGTTTGTTCACAAAGATACATTCTAAAAAATATCGCTTTTCCTTTTATCCTTCTATAAATATGTTTTAAAGACAATATACAACATCATATATAAAAGAAGAAAATATAAAAATGATCAAAGAGATTCATCTATCATATCCATATTCAATTATCATATAATAATGACTCATTAATTTTTTGAAAAATTATATTATTCAATCACAATCAATGATGAGATAATGAATTACCGTCACATTCACTTGTATAATAAAATATAATGTTGGTTAAACTTTTATTGTCAAACAGTTAGAAGATTGGACAATAATTTGTAGAGGATTATATTTTGAATCCTTATTCTTGATTTTCTGTTACATCCACTATAGAGGCATATATAATAGATTCTATTTTTTTATAATTAATAAGGATTCTTGATCAACCAGGCTCAATGTATTATCCACCTTGTCCACTTTTCAATGATTTCAATCTATTGAGATATAAAAATGATTAATAACATAAAACCATATTCTATCATGTATATTCAAAACATTATATATAATTATATTACTCTTGATTTTATGATATTTATATATAAAATACATTTTTCATTATATATATCATATCATTCCATGGAGAAACAATTATAATAGGTAATATGAAATTAGTAGTTGGGAAAAATTTCTCGTGATCATTCAATTGATGTCTAGAATTATCTATTATCATTTCATTATAAATCATATAAAATATTATTGTATTTGTAGAAACATTATTATAATTGAAGAACCCTAATAACCTATATAGTAATTTTATATATTTACTCAAATTAAAAAATTATTTAATTATTTGAAATTATTATCATATACTCAATTGAAAGGAATATGAATCCACTTGATGATAAAAATTTTGTATCGTATAATAATACATTGTAAATAATCAATAGTGAATAGATAATATCTAGAAAATCTATAAGAATAATGAATCTATTATGTAGTGGTATGACTACTTCAACATTCTATAAAATTTTCTATAGAATTAACTACTAATATATTTAATCGTGTGATTAAAATTCAAGAATGATATCATTTCAGAAACAAGAATTCAGACATAATGAATTTAGAATATATTTTCTCATTTTATATTTCCTTAGACATAATTCTCATGTTAATATGATCCTCTTCCTTATTTTTATATTAAACAATAATATCATCTATAAGGACTACGAAAAAATAGATAAAGGTAATGAAAATTGAATATATTAATTTTATCCGTGAATATCATGGTGGGATTTATAAGTCCAAATGGAATCACTATAAATTCATAGTGTCTATACCACATATGAAAGATAGCCTTAATAATGAAATTACTTTTAACAAAAATTTGATATTATACAGAATTAATATAAACCATGGTGAATGTATAAAACAATTGAAAATTAATCATGAAAATCATAAATATGGTGTCAATGAGACTTATTATTGATAATGATTATGTTATATTGTCAATAAAAAATGCTGAGATGCACAGATCCATCATTCAATATAATAAAAATAAAAGGTCCTCCTCTTGGTGATGAATTTTACCAAATTATTTATTTATCTGGATTAACCTATAGTTCCAACCTAAATTCTTGAAGTTCAGTAACGATTATTCTAAAAGTATTCATTGACGTATTTTTAACACTAGTTTTCTGTTATTTTAAAAACTCAACATTGTGATTGCTGTGAATAGAAACCAATTTTTTCAGAATAAAATCATTAAAATATTTTAAATCAACCATATCATTGATGTTAAGATTATCCCAAATCATTTCATTTAAATACTCCATATGAAAAATGATAAAGAGCCAGAAAATTTATGTAATTACTTTTTTGGAAATATATTTAATATCTTCAAGATAACATTTGATAGATTCATTCATTATTTTAAATTTACATACATTCTATGGATATTAATATGTTCTATATATAGATATACAAATTTATATATTGAAACCGTATAATATTCATATAGATATAACATATCATGATATAAGAGAATCACATTAAAATAAACATCAATCATAAAGGAATCATACAATTGTTAAAAAATACACATATCAGTAGTATTTATAATAATTAATTAAACAAATACTCATTGAGTTTGTAATTTTATTTAGTTATAAAATTATTAAAATAACAAATTGTTTTTAGAAAAAGAATCTTATAAGTCATTAAGAGTTATATAATGAATGGTTGGTGTAAATTTCCTCACCTCATTCTATGAACCCATTTTGGAAATTGAAAATTATAGTCTTGGGATGCCATCGATCTAAGATCCCATCGTAGTCATCCACAAGATTAATGGAGACTTGAAGATCCCCATGAGCTATAAAGTATTGTTTCTGAATCATTAGAATCATAGTCGGAATTATATCTCCCTCATAAATGATGTTGAACAAAGATCAAAGTAAAATTAGTAAATAACCAATAAGAAATAAATAAAATTGAACATTTAAAAAATATAAACATTGTATATAAATAATTTAAATATAAGATACATATATTCAAAAACCATAATATTCAATAAATTAAGTTAAAAAACATATAAAATAGTCCAATTATAATGAACCCCTGAATCCAACTCCTAGTAGAACCTATGCGACCCAAAATCAAAGTCAAACAATACAACCCCTATAGATGATCAAAACTATTTAAATCAACATGAATGAACAACGAGCTATAAATTTTTTGAATGAGATAAAAATAAAATTAGTTCATTACAACCCACATATATTATATGTTCATTTTATTAATACATCATCCGATTGGTATTTCCAAATCCATATTACAAAAATACAGTTGTCATAAAAATAATGAAAAAAGTAACACATCATAAATTTTTCAAAATACATTTTCCCAAATTTTTACTATATTAAAAAATCACATAAAAAAAATTTCATATCCAATAACTCTATAAAAAATTACCTTTATATTTTCCACATTAAAATAATATCATGGATACCACATTTAATAATAAACATTAAAGAGAACTAAGGATCATAATTTTAAAAATACGTTCTTAGACCACATTGAAAACTAACCCTTTATAAATCATTCCATATACACCTAAAACATTGTTTTGAAATCCCACATATACATGTAGGTTTAATAAAATTCCAAATTAATTTTTGAAGAAATATATGAAATCATTTTCTCATCTATTAAAATGTTCTCCTTTGAAATAAAACCAACATAGTGTCTAATGAAATTTTATAGGTAAAAACAATAAAAAAAATTGAGTTATTCAAAAAAACAAATTTCAATTTTCCAAATAAAATAAACTATATATGATTACAATTAAAAGAAATTATTAATATATTTAATATCCGTAAAATTAAAAAACAATTAAAAATAAATTCACTAAGTATGCCTCTATCACATGAAAAATATTAAGAATGAATCGAAGAATATAAATCTTCTAAAATTTAAAAATTATAACGCAGTTAAAAATTTAAGAATATATTAGAAACATACCATAAGGATAAACCCAATGGAAATAATAGAAAAAGTATTTCAACGGGGAATTATTTTGAAGATAATTCATTAAGGTTAACTATCATACATCTCATCACTCTAATCTCCCTCACATGTCTTCATTGAAAAACATAGGCTAGCCCACCATTTAATACAAAAAGGGTTACATTATAGGGTATTATACTAATATAATAAAGAAACACCACTAGAAAAACCACTTAGAAAAACTGTTTCCACATTCCATGTTTATATAGTGTTATTTTTATCATGTCATTGTCATCGTGTGACACTCACATGACCATAAGTTATAATGATATAGAAAACAAAATACCATCCACCCCCTATCATAATAAACCTTATATAATGAGACCAATCTAAAAAGAGAAACATGACACATAAATATATATATAAATATATATATATATATGTATTATCACAATCCAATTTTTTTTATAATTGTCATTTAAGGTGTTAAAAATATATAGAAAAATTTAATGACAGAATTACCCAATCAATGATTCACTTTTCATCACATGATTGTAATTCCAATAAAGATCACAATTTACAACAGCCCTTTAAAAATTTTATTGATAAAAATTTAAATAATAAACTTATAAAATATAATATGAAATCACAAATCCCCATTTTCAAACAATTTTAAAAAACATTAAATTTTTCTATTGAGTTTAAAATTACCAAATGTTAAGGTATTAAACCACCATTGAAATAACTGACCCATTTTGATAACGAAAAAATATAAGCCACCTCAAATGAGTTTCTAGAAATCATCTATGATTGTAAAATGGTTTCAAATTCCATGAAATATTGATTAACACACAATTAAAAATTCAAAAACACAAGGGAAATATTTTATCCACTCTATAATCACCCAAAAATAAGGGTTGAATGTCACATAATATAATAATACTTTTAAACCAGTCAGTATCATTCTAAAATTTTCATTTAAAAACAAAATAATTATTTAGCATTAATTAATGTAGTAACCCACTATTTAAAAATGAAATTAACATTTTCAATGAATTAATTTCATATTATGGAGTGTATTATTAGAAAACACAACCATTATATTTCATTTTTTAATATATTATAATTTCTAATAAAATATATTTATATACATTGGAAAGAATTGTATTTAAGAGAAATATATAGAATCTATTAAAAAATTTATATATTATATATTTGACCACATACGTGTTATTTTCAAAAAATCATAATAAATAATATATATAAATATTTGAAGATATGTTATAATTATAAGGACCTGACTTTAAACAATATATAATCTCGAATTATTTCAAGAATTCATATTGAGGATCTTTTCAAGATTACAGTTTTATAGAATTAGGCCATAAATATTACATATCATCTTGAAAATTACATGTATACGCTACTACTCAGTATCCTTTTTTTCCTAAAATAAAAACTTTTAAAAAGAAACATGACTAGTTCCATGTTTTAGATAGATTGAATTTTCCTTGATCACATTCTTGACCCTATCCATACTTATATCATGTGGAAAAAAATTCAAAAACATTGTATGAGCATAAAAATCTCAATAAGGGTTATAACATAAGGAAGGAAAAAATTATCCCATCATTAACTACAAATTAATCAAACCATATTTTTTAATTATAACATACTTTATGAAATAATATGATTTATGAAAAAGACACACAAATCATAAATCATAAAGGTAACTTATGGAATTCATAACATACATACATTGTAGCTATAATAGCTACATAGGGAGTCACATTAGGAATACCTACTAGAGTATATTCCCTAATTCTTTTAGGATAAACATTAAAGTTTACCTCTATCATGTTACCCAATGCATTGGAGAGCTATCTCTGGCTCACCCGCCCTAGGTCAATCACAGAACCACCAGTATACGTAAACATTTCCCAATTCCCATAACATATTCATAGCACAAAAAAAAGGAATATAGGAAAGATAACATTTCCACATTTCAATCACAATATATCATTTCTATATATATACAAAATCAATTCTTTATGAAATCATTTTCAAACACATTTATAATATTTAATAAAGTGATTTTTGAATCGAAGTGTCCCATACAAATTTTTATATTATAAAGAATTATCATTTTAAAACCTTAATTTCCATATAAATAAATCTGAAAATCCATTTTAAAAACATGTATATTAATGGAAAATAATTATAATAATAAATCTTTAAAACATTTATAACGATATTTTAGTTGAAGAGTTTTTAACAAAATCTCGAAAGCATGAATACAAATAATTAAGAAATAAAATTGAATCATAACATTATAATATCATCAGAATAAATTTATTCATGATAAAATATTACAAATAACAGTATATACACCACATAATATTGATTTGGGGCATAACAATAATGAATTCTCAATGGAATGTAAATTGAGATGAAATCCGTTATAAAAATATTATCCTTAGATTAATGGTAAATAAATTACACAAGAATGTGTGAAAAATAAGAATACACTCAATACATGTGGATATTAAGTGTGAAACAATTAGAGTATATTCACACATTTTCATATCATGAAATAACCAAGAAGCATAAGTTTAACCCAGATAATTGAAATTGGGTGAAGAAGTTCCCAAACAGAAATTTGACAGCCTAACAACATCACATTAAAATTCAGAAATTGAATTTATGATAGAGAAAAGGGTATCTCATAACATTGAAATAATATTTACAGCATAAAGTATTTATAATAACATATCCAAACACAATAATATGTAAATTAAAAGACATAACAAAAAGAGGTCCTTTAAAAAGAGCAGGGTGAAAATGATCCCCTACCAATTTGGTAACTTACGAAAAATACACCCCATGAAAGAAAGATACTTAAATGGAGATTTAAATAACCATAAATTAATGAATATTACATAAATAATACAATCATGGGAATTACATCCACCACAAAAAAGGAAATAGTGTCAAATATAGCATGAATCTCACTGGAATCAATAGTGAGATGAAAACCCCTTACCACGTTGTAATCAATCGAGTCATATGACCACAATTTAATAACAACCAAATGAATCATAGACTACCATGAATATAAAGAGAGTCATGATAATATATATCAAATGGCAGTAAATAATACAATAAATTCAATAAATATGCTGCAAACAATGGAAATCTCATGGAATTGAACGTGAGATAAGAAATCCCTTACCTCGTGTCCATCATGACTCGTATGTTCCGGGTTCTTCTTGAATAATAAACTTATTTTAATTTCTAATTACTTAAGAAAATTTTTATAGTTTATTATTCTTTTTATATAACCTATTACCTTGTTATAACAATTAGTTAATTATTTGATTTTATATCGGACATTTTCTCAATGATCAGAATTTGTGTGCAAAATGAACATGTTATAATTACAATTTGTCCATGTGGTCAAAAGTCCATTATCATCATAATGATATTAATCATTTATATATCATATCTATCTTATATACCTAGTATATATGTGTATTTATTATAGTATATAACATTTGGAGATAAGAAAGGAAATGCACCGTTCATGGAGAAGGTTAGATGTATGTACGCATTAACGCTACATTCATTTCTATATTGTACATTAATGAAATTAATATATAATGATAAACAGATATATTATAATTACAATATAATTTCATATATAATATCATTAACATTAACCTTTATATGTCCCACATATGGCATTAACGAGTCATATTACTTTGAGAGGATGGTAGTCCGCACTTCCTCAAATGATATTATTGCGTTTACCCACTATGGAAACCATAAAAGTATTCTATAAATGAAAAATAAAGAAGTATAAAGAAATTATAAATATAATATATCTCATATATATATAAATTTTCATCTTAATGGCCACCATGAGAGGCGGTAGGAGATAATTGAACAATCATCAATTTGTGAGGTGTTAGTTTTCCATCCACAGAAACAGTATGTTCTTTACCAATTAGATGGAGGTTTGTGTAAGTGTAGTTCTAAACCATTTCATAACAACATCCTAGTAAATTTTGGATACTATTTTTTTATAAAATAATTGAACAAAATGATTTTAGGTGTTGGAGAGATAAAATAAATGAAAAAAAGTTATGAGAAACCATTACATTTAATTTAGAAAACTCCCTTTGGTTTGAACCAAAGGGACTTCTTGAAGAGCCTTGGGCCAAAGGTAAGGCTTCTAGATTGAAAAGAGGGACGTTTAAAGATTATTTGGTCAGGGTAGAGATGATCCAAGGGGGTTGAGAGGTGTGTGGAATGAGTTAGAAGTGATGGATTTTTCTGAAGGGGAGGACATGGTCTTTAGTAAAGTGTGAAACTATTATTTAAATATATAATAATATTCGGTTTATAAAGGACCAAAACATCTTAAAGTCAATGATAAGATGAATAATGGTCAAAAAAACTCATCCAATAATAAATTCATTGTTTTTGGATGTTATTTTAATATTTATAATCTTATTTATTTAAATCATTTATTAATGAGGTAAATACTGCATCATTTTTGTGTCATAAATAATTTAATTTATTTGTTGTCTAAATATTATAAAAAAACCATGATGTTGGAAATAGTTTTATCTTTACAATTAATTTTTATAGTCTAAAATATATCTTATATAACACCATGTAAAAATTAATTTACTAAAATATATTTGTTTATGTTATTTTGTCCTTTACATTAAAATAATTAAAATAAAGTGTCATTATCAATCTTAAGTGGCTCTATGGTGTCCCAAAATAGACCCAAATATGCCCATAGTAGTCCATGACTCATCCAATAATTTTAGGACATGTGTTAAGGAAATTTCTTATTATTAAGATATTCTTTTTACATTGAATTACCCTATTTATCTTTAACTGCAGTAAATAAAAATCAAAAGTTACTATTCACCAAAAAATTATTTTCATATTATTAAATAACATATTACTTACTAATAACAACCATGTATGTCGGATTTTGGAAATTCAATTCATAGAAGCGGTAAAATTTCATTTAATTAAAAAGTCAGTTTTTAACTACTACTAAGTGGTTTCACTATTCATAAAAAATCGATATTTTTCATAAAAATAACAAAACATCAGCAGGAGATATATTTTATATACTGAATTCAAAAACAATGTTTATTTTACCAAATTATAACCATAGAAGTTTCATTTAATAATTTATAATTGATTCTCATTGTCAAAACAAATAACGTGTTTTTAAGTAACAATATTTATCAAAAGATTGACACTCGTTTCTGTTCAATTTCAATGTGAAATTAATTCCAATGACCATAATTAGATTAAATGGTAAAATTATAATCTAATTACAAATTAAAACAATTTAAAAATTTAATCTAACCATACAAATAAATTAGACTAAAAAGTATATTTTAATTAAAAAACAAAATTTTTCAGTATTAAAAAAATGAATTGTATAAAAAAATACCAAACTTTTACCCTAGGTAAATTATAATTTCCAAATTCTGGGGAAAGTTTTTATTTTGTCAAATATAATATATAAAAGTGACCAAAACTGTATTTAAAAAGGGTTTTCCCTCAAAAGGTGGTAAATCGACCTTTTAAATAATATTAGATTATTTATGCATAAAATCAAATTCATTCACATTTTAAGCCTCTATAATTTATTTGATGAATTTAATAACATTTAACAAACATGTATATTTATATTTTTGATTGTTATATTCATTCCCGCAAATACAATGGATAGGAGTTAACTATCCTTAAAATAATAATATTATATTATTAGTGTGAAACTTAAGATTTCAAAGAAACCCATTGTTACGTATCAGGTACGCCATCAAACATAGCATCCCATTTAGTAATGTTTTATTAAAACCTCTATATTAATTACACATTTTAGAAATCAATAACATATAATATTATAAAATAATTTTCTGAACTACTTTGGAAAACAGACCCATTCATAAGACTAGTCACAATATCTTAAAAGTACATTTTCAAAACTAAAATACACAGGAAATTTCAAAAACAACCCACAAAAAAGCGACAAAATTGATTATTATTTCCATTGTATTAAAATGTTATTTTATGAATTCCATATAAATCATGGTAAAAAATCATTTTCAATATAATCAAATTTTTGAAGGATATCATTTAAAATATAAACCACATTACCATTTCTCAAACTCAGCACAAACCCATGGCTTTGGTAAAGTATTTGGAAATCATATCGATGATGAAAATATATAAGGGTCCTAATCCAATGAAATTAATTTTCCAATAAATTACTCATAGTAGGCTCACTTAGTAATTAATCCTCAATTTGCAAACTTTGTAAATAATTGAAAAATAATATTACAAAAAATATAAAATAGCCATAAATAATATTCAGAAATGGTGGAAATTCCATTAAAAACTAATTTTACATTTTTAATGAAATTAAATGGTGGAACCAATTCATGGTAGGTTTATTATCACACAACACATTGCTCAAATCACTCTAGTATAGGCCCATTAGATTAATACCCTCATTCCAGTTGTTGCATAAAATAGGGGATACTATCCATGGAATCTCACTCATCATGAATATAAGAATCCTATAAACTAACATATAGTATCCTAGGATTGTTTCTTTCTTGATTAATGATGTTATTATTATCTTTTTATATTCATCATTTGACATAAACATCCCTAATCCTTGATGGCATAATAATAAATTTATATTCCCAACTCATTCACACACACCCCTCAACAATGGCCCCTAAAATTTCATCAATAAAAAATATTCATATTAATTTCCACACATTCTATAAAGCATAAACAATGAGTAATAATTGGTATAATAAGGGTTTCATAATAGGAAATCCAAATAAATTTTACTTTTCCAATCATTATTTATCTTTTCAACAATATAATATAATTCCAAACCAAATCACCATGACAAGAAGTGTATTGATATACTCATGAGACAAATATTATTAAATCCACATTTTATTCTAATGTAAACACACATCATCCCATATTGAAATAAATTTTCATAAATTTAATTCTACCAATGGGTATAAAATATAACTCATATTAGATAATAAGACCTATGAATCCGAAAACACATTTTTATTATGAAAAAAGTATAAATGACCTGAATCAGATGATTGATATGTTATTATTGGTTGTAAAATATGCTACATGCCACATAAATTTATTAATATAACACATTCCATTCCAAAATTCAATAAAAAAAGATTTTATGTACTCTAAAATAATAAAATTATTGGTTTAATGTTCAAAATATCTAAGAATATTTTTCTATACCCAATGTCGATTATCACCACATTACATAAAACTGAATGAATTATTTAAAAACCAAATATCCATTTTCAGTAACAATTATCATAGAATTCAATTTATTGAAATTAATTAAAATCACATTAAATTAACTTATCCCTTCATAGTTGATACATTTAATTATAATTAAAATGACGATAAAATTTCCAACCATCATGAAATAAATTACATTCATTATAAAGAAATAACAATGATACACTAACCATTATTCTTTGAAAATTATTCAAATTTTTTTCTTACCCAGTAAAGATCACTCATATAAGAAAATATATTCCATGTATAAAACTGATAGGAGGGAATCCACTAATTTATACTGTCCCCAACACAATAATTGGAAATTTGATTAATGTCCAAGGGAGGAACTAGAAATCTATTGGTGGGTGAAATATATGATAGGGAAAAGATTAAAGTAGGTTACCATGATTAAACCCAATTGTATGTACTATAAAAAGAAAAAAATTATGAAAACAAAAAGATATATCTATTTTTAGAGGTTTCTGGTTTATTTGAGAATCTACAGAAGAGAATTTATTTGTGTAGTCAAAATAATGAAATGGTAACTAGTAGAGATTATATATAAAAAGAATTAGGATAGATCTCATGGTGTAGCAACACATATTTCGAAACCATATATAAAATATTCAATGACCACATCCTAAAAAAACACCATTCAAAAATTTCCTAAAGAATCTATTCAAAAAAAAATCCATTATTATGCATATATTCACTCTAAAACATTATATCCAATCAACACAGTTTTCACATGGTTTATTAATCAATATACATGTTGCACTCATAAATTATGTATTAAAAGGGTCCCTACATTATTTCTATTGGGGAATACACTATTTTATATTGATCTATATACCACCAAAAATTTTAAACCATCTGTACACCCAAGTGAATTTTGAAACTAACTGAGAATGGGTATCCAAATAGATTTATCTAAATAGTGTTCCCCAATTTTGCATAGAGAAATATCTATGGAATCCTATAATGTCTTAAAAAATTAAATGTGATAATATACACTTCATAATTATATGTTTTGATTCAGAGTAATATTATAAAAATGTATTTTTAATTTTTTTTTATTAAGAGGTTGTAGACATTGATCACATTCATTACCCCTCATATTAAATATCTAATTATCGTAATTCCTAAACATGTATTATTTAAAAAATTATATTGTGGGTGCTAAATATTGTGAATATTTTAATCCATCAAAGAATGTATTTGAACACATCCATTATCATTAAATTTTAATTACATGATGATTCTTCTATCCAAACAAGAATCATTTACAAGTGTCCTTATGATAATTTCCTCTATGTTTCATTCAAACATATGAAAAAAATAATGACTCATCATCTTAACTAAAAAGTGTTTCCAATTTAATTTCCATTTAATTACATAAATATTTTTCATTAAATACATGATATTATTGAGTTTCATATATCTCAATATATTAATTGGTTTCATATAAAACAAAATGTTTATAACTACTCAGATTCATCATGCCTACTAATGCCTCACATCTACATTTTCCGTCTGAAAATTGGTCTTAATCAACTAAGGAATCAGTAAATAATAATTTCATTATTAAATATAACACATGATTTTTACCTCACATATATTTGAATAATTTCCAAATATGTTATAATGGATTAATTATCCTTCTCCTTTACCTTAATAAATTACTTGTCTATTTTTGTATGAATATTAGAGGGAATGTTATAATTGAAAAATAACATCAAAAACATGTGACACTACATGGATCTAATAAATTATTATTGATTTATGTTCTTAAAAGTAGTACACAAACAATCTAAATATCCTAAAAATATAAAAATACAAAATAACCTTTCAATTTGATGATAACTAGAAAATGAAAAAATATATTTTCATTAGTACTGGCCTATATATCAGAATTTGGTGGATCATAGACCATAAGGAATATGGTTTGTGATTCATAATGAATGAATAAATAAAAAAAATTTCCATCCATTAAATTTTATGATTTTCAATTTGGATCATAACATCAGAATGGTGATTAATAATATAAATGGTATTATATATTCACGATCCCAATACATTCTCATTCACTTTTGGTCAATAATTTCAATATATGTCTGATTCCACATTAACATATTTACTCTTGATTCAATCTATTTTATAAGAGAAGAATAGTTTGGGAAAATGACCATTATGATACATCAATTAATCATTAAAAAATAATTATTAGGTTTATATCATGAATCATAATTTTCAATCTATGATACCTTATTTTCTATATAGATTTTACATTGTCGGTATCTATAGTTCATATTGGTTCATATTTAAAATATTATCTAAAAAAATAATAACTCATTGGTTTATGCACATTTTTGTAGAGTACTAGTCACATTCATTGTGCACTAGTGCAAAACAAGTTGACACCCAATATTCCTTACTTGAGTTGCAAACAATAGGTGCAATTATGTAACAATATAATCCACATGCAATTAAGAAAAAAGGGAATATTTTTTTTATAATATAAAAATTAATTTATTAATAAAACCAAGATTTTATTATATAGTTATCATTATCATAAGGGGTTACAATAAAATATTTGATCACAATCACCAAAAATAACTAAACAATCATTTTATGCCAATAGAGGTGACCCGATCATAATAATCCTAATGATTTCCAATTTTAATAATATAATTCAATAAATTTTACAATAATACACTCCCAATGACCATAATATGTCCATGTAATTCTATAATAGATATATAATAATATAAGTTCCTATATTATTGAAATATGATGGACTCGGATGACATAGAACAGTTACCCAATTATAGTTCTCCACAAGGCATCAAGTGAATATTCCCAAAAACTAGAGGATTTATGTGTGTATATGGGTAGAATATTTCCTATTATTAGAGTAAAACATATTGGTGAATATTTTATAAATAATGGTAGAAGTATTATATCGTTCAAAAAATAGATATTCATAAGGAATATCTAACAACACAAAAAGATGTCTCATATACAGGGATGATCATGTCATGTGTCTATAAGGAATCCAAAATCGGTATACCATAATTATTAAAATAAAAATTACAATATTCTAAAAAATCCAAAAAGGAAATTCTCTTAATATCATCACAAGCCTCATCTAATTATAATTACACCCTTCTCCTAAGCATGCCACAATGCCAACCACTGAAATGTGGGTGCTTTCCCTGATCCCAAAATATATCCATATAGTTAGTCTAGGTACCCAACTGTATCATCAAGATGGTGTGAGAAACAATACCAGTATGTCTCCACCCATACACTCTTAAATTACTCCTAGGTATAAACTAAAATCTAAAAATAGAGAAATATATATCAAATTTAATAATTAAATAAATATATCATTCATAAGGTGTATATAGTAAAAAATTAGTGAAATTTTATAGACTAACATGGACCCCAAAAAAATAAGTTTCAATATCCAAAAAAAATTGAAATAAATTTAAATAGAAGGTAAAATCCATAAACATTCCTTATACATAATATCACATATCATCTATGACCATGTATTATAATATATATATCATAAAAACCATGGCATTGTAGTACATCTAGAGGTGTTAAATATACCATGACCAAGTTATACAATCATTAATGTAACAATTAAAGAATCCATTCCATATAATCAATAATTTTTAAACCCATTCTGGTTGGATACATGAAATAGTGGACAAAATCATCCTCACCTAGTCACAAGAGAATCTATATTGAAATTTAATGATGTTTTACTTGGGACCATGGATTAGGTCTACCTACCATGTCAAATGCGAGATGAAGACAAACAATTTCCAAGGCGTAGTAAGGCCCATTGAAACCCACATAATCAGAATACAAGGAGCATACATGCCCATGGTATTATATATCATTTCCATGACCAATGTCATATCGCACACATATAATCCTATGCAAACATTAATCCTTCAACTCAATTACCTTTTCATACCATGATTTTACCCAATTGTAATTCATTTTTTCATCAAACACAGTCATTGAGTTTAACCAAACATGTCCAGAATTGCTAAATAATCAATTTAAGAAATTTAACATCAATAAAAGCCACTCAAACAAATGCATCAACATGAAAATGAGGAAAACCATATCCCACTCAACCAATATATATCAATTCATTTATTAATAGAAATCATTTAACTCTTAATGCTTTAACTTAACCCATGGGTTGTATGAAAAATGAATGGGTAAGAGGATTTTACTAGGAACACCCCCATGAATGTCCTTTTTTTAAATAAAAAAACCTCAAAAAAGGATGTCCAAGGGAATACATAAATTTTTCCAACTCATTTAATAAATTTATACAATTATTTTTCAGGGTTTCAAAGAAATGTAAAACAGGAAGGACATAGAAATGTACTTCATTGTATCTCCAACCCATTCAAGAATATTACAAACCACCTACTATAGGGTAGAAAAAGAATTCACATTCAGTATCAACATTTGATTTGACACAGATCATAACAAAAATAATAAATTTTCAAATGACTCAGATATAGGGAATTTTAGCACACAAATAAATATATATAGATACAAATATGAATAAATAACTATAATATTTATTTGAGAACTCGCCAATATATATATAAAGAGACACTCAAAAATTGAATCTGTGTCTATATGGAAGAATTAGACAATAATATTTAAAATAACATCAAATTGAGCTCAAATTTGTTACCATCCCTTATAGGATTAGAAGGGAAATATATATTATGATATATTGTATTTTAAGGGAAAATATAAATTCCCCAAACAACCAAGGGTCAAAAATTATAGATCACGGTTGTCCAAACTGTGCTCCCACTATTCTTATAATAATGTGAAATGGGTGACATGCACGGTCACTACACATCTCTTAACTAACCTTTCAAAAACGATGAAATCTGGGTTTACTAAATATTTTAGTGACACCGCATAATAATATTCCTCCATCCATAATTTTCTTGAAAACCATGTGGCATTTATAACCCATGTATCTAGCTTCGCATAGTTAATAGTAATTGAAGGAATTTCCCTGCATTGTATCTACTAACCCTGTGTCATGTCCTAATTTTCAAAAAACAATGACTTCATTTTCCAAACATTCCCCAAACACCACCGATACCCCCATAAAATCAAAGGGTATCAAATTACGATGTATGAAAATGTTTTTAATGAAATAACAAATATCAATTACTCATAGGAAATACCAGGATCTAATAATCATCCCCAATAATGTTATTCCACCCCAAATTTCCCTCTCAATGGTAGTGAAAATTATTCAATGAATAAATCCAACCGCTGAGGATATACAAAAACCTCACACTCCCATGTCTCATTCTATAAATTCTCATGCTTCAATAGAACCTATAAAATAAGAACAGAATTTCCTTATAGAAAGATTGTTCTCATAATAATGATATAACTCATATGATCTCCAAAGGATGCATCTTCCGATAACTCCACCTCATCATTTTGTAGAATGTGAGACATGTCTGAGTGGTAATAGAATATTATAGATACATGGAAGATGTCATCTATGGCCTAATAACTTTAACGTAACACAAGGATAGGCTACCAGTCCAACTCCCACGAATTTCAAATGCCCTGACATATAAAAGTGAAAACGTACCCTATCTCATGATCTATCTTTGTCCCAGCCTCATTGAGATATATAATGTTCCAATATCACCAACCACATAATCTAGATGTTGTTTACGGTGATCTATGTATGTTTTTTGTTGATATTGTGTTTTATCCATGTAATTCCTGATCAAATGGGCCTTTTAATAGGTCTCATGCATGATAAGTCTTCCCTGTAAATATTTCACACCCACCTCCAATGATCATAGAAGTGATCAGAATGTAATATTGGTCAAAACCTCAAAGGTACTATCTTTATAGACACCTGATAGCTATAATTTTAGGTAAACTCATGTGGGGATATCTTCCTCTCCTATGTGCCCCCAAAATTTTGGATGCATGCTCATAACATTTCTTTATGACCTGGTATCATACGCTCTAAATGGTTATCAATATGAGGGTGGTATGTTGTGCTTATGAGAAACTATATACTCAGTTCGATCTTTAATGTCTTTGAAAAACGAGATATAAACTGGAATCAACAACATAAAATGATAATTTTCTGGATAATATGATCCCCCGCTATAATTATGAAATTTGAAACATGTGTGATCCTTTTAGAAAAAAACCCACACTACATAAATAACTCATGGAGACCCTAGAATACATGACTCGATATCCATTAAAACATTATCCAATTTCCACAGAAGAATTACTAACTTCACTCAAGGTAGTAGTAGTAATTTATTTTTCTTCTTCAACTACTGATAGGTGTAAAACCTCAACTGAAAAATAGGTAACTCACATATCATACCTGACCACTAGTGTTGTTATACCATGTCTTGGGACATCTTGATATCATTATGATGATCTTCCCAAACTGAGGCGTGAATATATTGTATCAATGCCTCACACATTTCCACTAGAAGACAAATGATACCATGGATAAGTAGTATCTCACCATCTCCAAATATCCAACAAGGATATGTATAAGGACCCGAACTTATTTCATACATAATCTTGAATTTATTTAAGAAAACACTTCATTATACATTGAGGATCTTTTCACGTTTAGAGCTTTATAGAATTAAGACAAAACATTCCTAACATTACACATTGTTACATAGTGGAAACCATAAAATTAGTTTCCATTATCCTCAGAATATAAAACATTAAAACACAAAACAAGACTCCTTGACAATTCTTCAACATTTAACATGTCTTCCTTCCTTGTATTACTCATCATTAACCTGTGAAAAATCATTTAAAAACATGGGATGAGCACAAAAGCTCAGTAAGGTATGAAAAAAAAGGAAAAATCACATTAGTCCATGAATACGCATGACGTATGAAAACATTTTCAAAAGACATGCTTTCCACCAATAAAATCTTACTTAGCATAACATGAGATTTACACAAGATCCACACAAACATAATTATAAACATATAGGTATATTGGGGCATTACTTACATAATCTTGTAACCATCTTGGCTACCTTAAAATTTGTAACCCTCACGGCTACCTTACTTTGTATAACCATCACAGTTACACTTGGAGTAACCATACGGCCGACCTCCAACTTACTCATACCCAATGCGTTGGAGGGAAATATAGGTCCCACCCTTCATCATAAACAATTCCCAATAACAAAAACATAATCATACAACATAAATAATAGCATAAAAACATTGCTTTTGAATATTGCAAAACAGAATTTTAAAAAAGATTTTAGAAGAAAAGTCCCTTATAAACATCATATAATTGAAGTGGGAATTAATAGAGTGTATGGAATAGGTATATACTTTGTAAATACACATAATGAAACATAATATAAACAGAACCCATCACACAAACAATTTAAAACGCACATAAACAATAAAATAGAAGGTTAACCCAAAGAAAGGAAATCGGGTTAAGAATTCCCTTACCTTAGGCTTGTCTTACTTCAAAATTAATAAAACCTCCTGTATAATGGTTAAAAGAGTGTTATTAGTATTTTACAGAAACATGTTCATGTTTATAACATCTTATATGGTCATTTCATAACCTCATTTCACCCCTTATTTGTTAGTATTTGTTCCTTGCATTATTTTGGGTGAGTTCTTTTGTGATTTTCACAATCGGTTCATGATGAATCGTTCTTGTTGATTGGAAGTGAAACTCCAGAATTGGAATGGAGTAGTATTTACATAATTACAGTACCATAAATTATACCATTTATCAATTTTGTGCTTTATATGATGATGATTTATAAGTTAAAACATTAATTATGTTCGTTTAGATAATTTAAGTGGTTCTTTGATAATTACAACTTCATTTAGTCATATAAATTTGAATCATGAGTACAAAAGAATTCCAGAACCTTATATGATTCATAAAACATATATTATAACCTGGTTCAACAATATAAATGGTTTCATGACCAGACTTGAAAGAATTAATGGAGATTGAAAATACATCGTCCACGATATCGGTAATTCGACACAAATGGACAATGTTTTTTGATTCTTTAAATAAGTGAGAGAGGAGAGGAATAATGATTTGTAATTTTCCATAAACATGAAAACATCCAGAATATACATGATTCTGGAGATTTCATGCCTCTTGGATAAGAGGGGGTGAAGAACGAATAGAAGGGAATCTTGAAATGAAGAAAACATGAGAAATTTCTTACAAAAATTTGGCAGCCTAACGGTGTCTCTTAAAATTTCATAAAAACAAGATTGATGAGAGGAATGGAATATATCATCATTCATACAAAATTTGGACAGTAAGGGGAAATATTTAATGAAATATTCCAACAAAAGACAAGGGGAAAGGAAGAGAATAACATAAAATGGAAGGAAAGAATGAAAATGAAAGAGGATGTTTACCTCTTGATCTCTTCTCCTTGAGATCCTTCTTAAGGGATTTGATTTTGGTCTTTTGGTGAGACCAGCAGCTCTAGGACGTGGGGAAGAAGATTGAGGAGGGAATTTGGCATAAATTAGACAATGATAAAGGCTTGAGAGGTGTGGGAGGAAAGGGGAGTGAGGGTGATATTTATACTGGAGGAGGGGAGGTATTTTAGATTATTTTAATTATTATTATAATATTATTATCAAGACTATGAATAATTTCAAATCAAGTGGCCTTAATTAGTGAAAATATCAAGTGAGTTCGAGGAAAGTGGACTTTCATCACTTATGATGTCATAAATAGTGCATATTTACCGATAAATTGATTATACGTTATTTTATCGTATTTCACTATTCACCGAAAATTCAAGAGTTTCAGAAAAATACCAAAAATTTACCCCAACCATTTTTCGATGTGTAGAATTCAAAAATGAACTCCATTTTTCAAAAATAATTTTCTAAATATTATTAATTTAATTTTTGAATAAGGTCACAGTTAATTCGAAAAATAACAATATTGAAGTGCAATTAGTTTTATGTGACTTCGGAAAATTAATTATGATCCCATTATCCTATTGCCATGGAAAAATAAAATAATAATATTATTTACTATTCATGAGGTCATATTACTATTCATATCACTATTCATATTACTATTCATAAGGGCATGTTACTATTCACCAAAAAAACAAGTTTGTTCTATCAGACTCTAAATAACATACGGAACACAATTGTAGATGACAGTTTCTTGAAATTCAAATCATAGAAGAAATAAAATTATGTTTAAAGGATAATTATAAATATATACCTTAAACAAAATTTCAAGCATTTTCAATTTATTTTTAGAAAACCTTGGGATGTTACATTATCCCCACCTTCTTGAAATTGCGTCCTCGCAATTTTATTTACTTATTAAACAACTGAGGGTACCTTGATCAAGGTGTCCACTCAGTTTCATCGTCATCTTGTTCACGTAGGTAGAAGTCCCATGCATTACAACAATGATTTAGAGATCCTTCAAAATCATTTGCTTCCTCCATCCAAATACACCTCGTACAACATGGGTCATATGGGTGTTCACAGAAAAACAGTTTTGGAAGATAATCATGTATGACATATAATTCCCAAACATCTGATAAAACATGATTTCTATAAAATAGTCGGACCGAAATTGAGTTGAAACTTTCTATTATTGGTCCTTTTAAAATACCATAAGTATGTGATGTGAGACTATAGTTTAAAAGCAAATATAAATAGGTTTCACGAGGGTCTCCTTCCTCAGCACCATTTTTAAAATCATAATATGCTTCAAATTCTTGTGATAAGGTAAAATATTTGAAAATACCTTGATAATATTTACCTTTCTTGAAATTATGTGAATATTGGGAAAATAGTATTTGTCTAAAAACAACCCATGATCCACGATGATAACGAGGTATAGAGGAGGTGTTTGATATCTCAAAAAACAGCTTGCAAGTGAGTTGTATGCTAGAAAAAGTTTCAAAATCATCCGAAGATGACTTTGCAATAATTATTGCAAGCATGTCATCAAGAAGAGATAGGAATGTCGTTTGAGATCCTTATCCTTCCATTCGTAACCGACTTTACTTGACCTGAAAAAAAAAGTTATAAAACATGGATTTAACTGAAATAATAGATATAGGGACTAATCAAGTGTCTCACAAGAACTCCTAATCCCTAAAGTTGTCTAAACCGATCTCTGATACCAACTATAAGGACCCGCACTTATTTCATACATAATCTTGAATTTAATCAAGGAAACACTTCATTTTACATTGAGGATCTTTTCAAGTTTAGAGCTTTAGAGAATTAAGACAAAACATTCCTAACATTACACATTGTTACATAGTGGAAACCATAAAATCAGTTTCCATTATCCTCAGAATATAAAACATTAAAACACAAAACAAGACTCCTTGACAATTCTTCAACATTTAACATGTCTTCCTTACTTGTATTACTCATCATTAACCTGTGAAAAATCATTTAAAAACTTGGGATGAGCACAAAAGCTCAGTAAGGTATGAAAAAGAAGGAAAAATCACATTAGTCCATGAATACGGATGACGTATGAAAACATTTTCAAAAGACATGCTTTCCACCCATAAAATCTTACTTAGCGTAACATGAGATTTACACAAGATCCACACAAACATAATTATAAACATAGAGGTATATTGGGGCATTACATACATAATCTTGTAACCATCTTGGCTACCTTAAAATTTGTAACCCTCACGGCTACCTTACATTGTGTAACCATCACAGTTACAATTGGAGTAACCATACGGCCGACCTCCAACTTACTCATACCCAATGCATTGGAGGGAAATATAGGTCCCAACCTTCATCATAAACAATTCCCAATAACCAAAACATAATCATACAACATAAATAATAGCATAAAAACATTGCTTTTGAATATTGTAAAACAGAATTTTAAAAAAGATTTTAGAAGAAAAGTCCCTTATAAACATCATATACTTGAAGTGGGAATTAATAGAGTGTATGGAATAGGTATATACTCTGTAAATACATATAATGAAACATAATATAAACATAACCCATCACACAAACAATTTAAAACGCACATAAACAATAAAATAGAAGGTTAACCCAAAGAATGGAAATCAGGTTAAGAATTCCCTTACCTTAGGCTTGTCTTACTTCAACATTAATAAAACCTCCTGTATAATGGTTAAAAGAGTGTTATTAGTAGTTTACAGAAACATTTTCATGTTTATAACATCTTATATGGTCATTTCATAACCTCATTTCACCCCTTATTTGTTAGTATTTGTTCCTTGCATTATTTTGGGTGAGTTCTTTTGTGATTTTCACAATCGGTTCATGATGAATCGATCTTGTTGATTGGAAGTAAAACTCCAGAATTGGAATGGAGTAGTATTTACATAATTACAGTACCATAAATTATACCATTTATCACTTTGGTGCTTTATATGATGATGATTTATAAGTTAAAACATTAATTATGTTCGTTTAGATAATTTAAGTGGTTCTTTGATAATTACAACTTCATTTAGTCTTATAAATTTGAATCATGAGTAAAAAAGAATTCCAGAACCTTATATGATTCATAAAACATATATTATAACCTGGTTCAACCATATAAATGGTTTCATTACCAGACTTGAAAGAATTAATGGAGATTGAAAATACATCGTCCACGATATCGGTAATTCGACACAAATGGACAATGTTTTTTGATTCTTTAAATAAGTGAGAGAGGAGAGGAATAATGATTTGTAATTTTCCATAAACATGAAAAAATCCAGAATATACATGATTCTGGAGATTTCATGCCTCTTGGATAAGAGGGTGTGAAGAACGAAGAGAAGGGAATCTTGAAATGAAGAAAACATGAGAAATTTCTTACAAAAATTTGGCAGCCTAACGGCATCTCTTAAAATTTCATAAAAACAAGATTGATGAGAGGAATGGAATATCTCATCATTCATACAAAATTTGGAAAGTAAGGGTAAATATTTAATGAAATATCCCAACAAAATACAAGGGGAAAGGAAGAGAATAACATAAAATGGAAGGAATGAATGAAAATGAAAGAGGATGTTTACCTCTTGATCTCTTCTCCTTGAGATCCTTCTTAAGGGCTTTGATTTTGGTCTTTTGGTGAGACCAGAAGCTCTAGGACGTGGGTAAGAAGATTGAGGAGGGAATTTGGAATAAATTAGACAATTCTCAAGGCTTGAGAGTTGTAGGAGGAAGAGGGGAGTGAGGGTGATATTTATACTGGAGGAGGGGAGGTATTTTAGATTATTTTAATTATTATTATAATATTTTTATCAAGAATATTAATAATCTCAAATCAAGTGGCCTTAATTAGTGAAAATATCAAGTGAGTTCGAGGAAAGTGGCCTTTAATCACTTATGATGTCATAAATAGTCCATATTTACCGATAAATTTATTATACGGTATTTTATCGTATTTCACTATTCACCGAAAATTCAAGAGTTTCAGAAAAATA
This sequence comes from Viscum album, assembly GCA_963277665.1. Lineage (NCBI taxonomy): Eukaryota > Viridiplantae > Streptophyta > Magnoliopsida > Santalales > Viscaceae > Viscum > Viscum album. Next base: position 954,971,301 of record OY728130.1, on the reverse strand, counting down.
CAAAAAATTTACCCCAACCATTTTTCGATGTGTAGAATTCAAAAATGAACTCCATTTTTCAAAAATAATTTTCTAAATATTATTAATTTAATTTTTAAATAAGGTCACAGTTAATTCGAAAAATAACAATATTGAAGTGCAATTAGTTTTATGTGACTTTGGAAAATTAATTATGATCCCATTATCCTATTACCATGGAAAAATAAAATAATAATATTATTTACTATTCATGAGGTCATATTACTATTCATATCACTATTCATATTACTATTCATAAGGGCATGTTACTATTCACCAAAAAACAAGTTTGTTCCATCAAACTCTAAATAACATACTGAACACAATTGTAGATGACAGTTTCTTGAAATTCAAATCATAGAAGAAATAAAACTATGTTTAAAGAATACTTATAAATATATACCTTAAACAAAATTTCAAGCATTTTCAATTTTTTTTAGAAAACCTTTGGATGTTACAATATGATTCCCCAATTGTTAGACTATCGTGTAGGAAGAGGACCACTAAATCTGAGAGATTCCTTATCCTCACTATATCCATACGTGAAGAGTTTATAGAAAATAGTGAAATATATGTATCCCCAGACACTCCTTAACCTCCAAGTAAATCAAAGAGAAAAAGTCCATAGTGTTCAACTCTCTACTGGCCTGCTGAACTACCTATAGTGATGTCCATGTACTCAGTGCATCGACCCCATAATTTCCCTTACCAGGAGTGTAGGAAAGAACACTATCAAAAGACTATATGAACACAACCCTCAATAATTACATCATATTTAGATCATGTTTTTTAAATATATACTTGAGTATTTTCTAGAACACATACACACAAGAATCACATTATAGTTAATAATGTCTCCAAAATAAAAATCAAGAACAACAACTTGTAACACATGATGATACATAGATCAATTCCACTAATGTAGCCTCTAGTACTGAGAAACGGGAACCACAAATATATCTCTCTTCATCTGCACTGTTCAATTCAGAATATTAAATAAATTGAAATGTGATGTGTAGTTTCTTCCCTTGTCTAGATGAATCCTAACCGGTGCTAAAATATTTCTCCATTTCAGCTACTAAAAAGAAATCATGTAGGTAAATATCAATAAAACATCACACCCTTCATAGCTACACCCATGTGTATAGATTATATTTGTGGAATGTATTGTATGATGTGCATGTAGTATCTTTTCTTCCCACATAAACTTTATATATCAGTTAATTTAATGGTATACACACATTAAAATACAACTCTCAACATTTCTATGAATACTGATACTCTGATCACTAAGAAAATATGAAACGGGGTGTGAATCTATCCCATACATAAATGGGATGTTCTGATCATAGAAAATAAATTATTCTATCTTTTTTTATCCTAAATAATCGCATGGCGTATCGAATGATCCTGATAATTGTAAGATTACTCTATGACATAATCTATGAAAACCACCACCTATAAATCCAAATAAGTATAGAAAACTCATCTCATCAGCACCATGTGGTCTACAATATTATCTGTGAGAAAGAACAACATAATAATATACAGGTATATACTATAACTAATATTGCAATCTATATCAATTATGTCACCAAGTGAATCAAAAAGTTGATGGAATGTAAATCTAAAAACAATTTTCAGGAACATGTGATAATAAGCAAGCTCAAATAAATCATATACTTGTGGAAAAGTATGCTTGTTAATAAATGTCAACCTATTAAATATATAATAATTCTAGAATATCCTATGTTTATTTTCATCATTTTTAGTAAAAAGTACCAGAGAACCCTATATCAATGTACTACGTCATATAATCCCATATGCCTTAAAATCATCTAGATTCCACTAAAGCTATTGAAACTATGGGGTAACCATCTTGTAAGGTGGATTAGATATCATTAAATATCCCAACATAAGATTAATGGAGAATCCATCTTCTATCTCCTGAGAGTAACCAAAAATTCTTCTTGGTAAATAGCCCTTAAATGATCAACCAATGGAGGAAAATGATCCTAATACAAATATTGGTTATCAAAATATAAAATAGTTGTTTGGGATATCATACCTCCCACCCCACAATTCTCTGGATGAATTATACTCACCATGATAATCCATTCAGACATTTTGATTATAAAGTAAAATCTTAGGATATTTTAATCTCACCCATTAGATATAGAATTCATCATAGTCTTCATAAGACACTTTCCAATCCATCTCAGGATGATGTCAAACCTGATCATATCATGTAGTAAAAGTATCAAAATGAAGTCACTGCCACAAACATGAATGTAAAACTCTCTCAAATGATGTAAATCCTTATATATATCCCCAAAAGTGTTTAGTTTTTCAAAACAGCCTATGAATATTGAATCATGTTCTCAAGGATCTTCACAATATGTGAAGATATTAATCCATGTGATACACATGTTTCAAAAAGTGATGATATAATAGTTAAGCCTAATAACATCGCACCTCTTACAATATATTCCCCATCATCATACTCCTTGACTATGTGCAATATATAATAGATCTATCTTGAACCACGACCCTATAACACAACCTCACAACCCATATTATGTCTGATCATTTGTCTTGGTACAATTGGTGTCTGACTACGTTGGCCCTGACCACCTCCAACTCGACTCAATTGACTAGTACTGCTCAATATCCCTTCCTGACATAGTCCTAAGATACCCCCTCTTAAACCCAGTGATAGAGATGATTCCCACCAAGTCAATGATGGATGGAAGGTCATGTAGAAACATTTCAAGTGGACCATCCAACCCAAATCTTAGAACGTGACTCGTTCATGATCTCACTAATTCCTTATATGTCATCGTCTACCGAAATACTGATAGAAAACATCACTAACATAACCAGCGACATAGATTTTTCTTATATCATGAGAATCCTCAAAATAGGGATACCTTCTAAAAGATTATCAAAAACTTGGTCTGGAGACTATAATACTCTATTTTGCACCCCATCTTTCATCAGGTTTCACTATACTGTTAGTGATTATTCCAAAATTTAGTAACATAGCTATGTCTGGAAACATTATATAGATATAGAACAATTTTTTAGAGACCTTCCTTTATTATTATATCCCACAAAAAATCATCAGTAATGTAGATAGGTGAAAGAAATTACATCTCAAAATGCATTCCATATTGTCCCCTAACAGTCATAGATCCCTACACCAGACACATGAACATACTACCTTGGTCTTCTCTCAATGTATTGGGGTAAAATTAGTCATATAACTTGCAAACCAAATAAACACAATCCATATCTCTCAACCCATTATCCTGGTTCATTACATCCCACAAGCATTTTGATATTCCTTGAATAATATAATTTTCAACATTAAGTGACCTCTCAGAAGCTGTCTCTTTATTCATGAAGATTGATACCATTGTCTCAAACCATATAATAGTAGCATATTCACCACTATAAACTAAAAATTAGGAGATTTTTTACGATGGCACACACGCATCATCTCCACCATAGACAATGTAGGATTCATTGCTAAATGGAAAGTCTACATAATTAAGAAAACCCGCACATAGATATTATCTGTAGAACCTACATCAAAAATAACTATTTATGTTCTGTACTTCACTATCATAGGATCCAGCGGTTTCCAATGGCCCACTACAATAAGAGGGTGGTCATCAAATTCCTCTAATCATACGACATGATTTTAATTTAGTGTCATATCTCTATGTTGAAAAACACATTATTATAAGAGAAGGATATCAAAGTTCACATCTAAAATATGTAGGTATAGTGAAAAAATAAATATAAATAGGTCATAACACACAGAACTACCCTAATTCCAAGACTATAAAAAATGAAATTGATGTAATAGTAACTACAAACATGACATACTACCCACTCAAAATCTAGGTAAAGCTCATGTCCATATTCAACATGTTCAATTTTCTATTTAATTTCCAAATTCATATTATTTTTCATTTTAAAGGGGTAAATCAAATATTTAACCACATTCAATCCATAAGGAACCATACTACATAACAACCAAATTATTATGTCCATCTAATCCATCCATAACATATTTTTACCTCTTTTTCTCATGGTACATGACTCAATATACCATAGATGGCTACATAGTGAGTCTTTTGTAATGAAATCATGAAAATTTATGTTACGTTACAATAGGAAATCTATGTATGAGATTTTTTTTATCCAGTACAGAAAACATATATCAAAATAGTAGTTATATACTAATCATTTAACCTATCACATCATCACGAATTGATGAAGAATATCCTATATGGAATGTGATTATGTATTAATGTGCTTCTTAAAATGTTCCTAAAATGTTTCTTGAGATGGAATACCCTCATACAATTGGGTTTCAACAAAATAAAAACCTTAATATTATCAATGCTAAAAAAATTCAATTACATCACGCAATGGTAGAATCAAAACAACTATAAAGGAAATAATATAGAAAACACCCAATTTAATCAGATGAAATGTGGATCTTTCTTAGACTTATCATTGTTACACCAATGAAAAATTCATTACCAAATTTTAATTAGCTCCTATTCCTTTATATTTTTCGACATTTCAAAAAAAAAGGAAAATAAAATCCATCTGATAACACATTGTAACATCCCAGACCCATATTCCAATGAACTTTCCATGTGCTCGGATGGTCACATGGCCACATGAGCCTTTCCACAAATGAAGATGGCTTCCATCTAGAATTGTGGGGCATGAGTGTGTCTATTGGAAGATTATAACATATATCATAGTGTTACACAATGATAGTAATCATTTGAATAATATCATAATTATTTTAACAATTAGATGATAGAGATACAATATGAATAATCAAAAATTCCAAAATGAATCACATATATAGTGATGATCGTGTCATGTGTCTAAAAATATTACAAAATAGCTATACATACATGAGTACAATACAAATTTAAAAACATAAAATAGGCTAAAAATCACTATATATCAATAGAATTATGAGGATCATATAAATCCAATGGACCTTATCTCCTAATAATTCCATAATGTCATGTATAAAACTATGTGTTGTTGGATTGGCTCCAACATAAATCCATACAGTCTTTCAAGGTATGCAACGACAGCTCGAACAAGGTGTGAGATACAATCCCAGTTCTTCTCCACCTAAGGTGAATACTATAAGTCCATGATATGAAATATAATCTATAAATAGTAAAATAAATATCACTTCTCAGTATTAAATACATTTAAGGTAAAAATATATATGCTAAAGAAGCGATATTGTATAGCCCAACATTCCTCAATTAAAAATAAGAATTTGGATCCTATAAAAATGATATATTAATATAAAACAAAGTAAAATCCATAGTCATGAGTTATACACAATATCTCAATCCATCCATGACCATTCCATATAATCTATATCTCATAAAAACCAAATATGAGTGGTACAACCCTAGGAGTCACATATACCACTTTTGAGCTGTATAATCATGCATTTTACATTCACCATGGACATCACATATAATAAATAATACCAGACACCTATGGGCATGAACCATTGTATAGTGTATGAAGGTATCATCATCTAGGGCCAATAGAATCTTCATTGAAACACAGGTAGGCTTCAATTGGGGTTTAATGATTCACTCTACTGACCATGTCCACTGTGATCCCTATACAATAAAAATACAAGGGGTAGAAAGGCCCAATGTATCCAACAGAATAATTATTCTATGAGCATAAAAGAAGAATAAAATCTCTATCATTTTAATGACCTGGGTAATATTACACTCATGGATTCCCATGTAAATAGTCGTCATTATTTTTGATTAAAATTTCATACCAAGAATTTACCTACACATATATTGATTCATAATGAAAAACATATCATGGGTTTACCAACTCAATTCCTAAATTTCTAATTAATACATTATAGTAATTCATGTATCATATAAACCATTGAAGAAAAATATTAAACATGTAATGGGGGTAACCATTTACTATTACCAAATTCAGTTCAATTAACTTATTAATAGACATCCTATAACTAGGAAAGACCTAAATCACACCACAGGTGAAAAAGTAAAGATAAAGGTAAATTGAAAGAACACAAGACATGGGTGGTATTGGATGAAGAAAAAACGTCCAAAATATCATAATTAAACATAAAGGAAATCCTAATGCAATTAATATCATTTAATTAAACTATTTCATTAATTTTTTTGGTGTCGCTGGAATGTACCATGTGAATCCTATTAAAAACTAACTCTATATATTACCAATAAACTTGGGAAATATTTGGACCACCTAATATTGGCCAGTAATAGATTTATCTTCTGGTATTTGATTATTATACATCTCAGATATGAAAAAAAATAAAAGAACATCTGATGAACCATGAAATAGAGACAATTATCTACCACCTAAATAACATTTTTGATCCAAAAATGAAAAAATCACCTTAAAAATGAGTTGAGTAATTAGTGGTGTTGACCAAATTAGATGATCACCACTCAAATTAAGGACTAGAAAGAATAATGAGATCGAAATAAATGATATAAATTCAATGGGGAATCTAGAAGGATATTATAAAACATAATAGAAAAATGGTAATAGAAATTATGATAATTTTATTTTTATCTTAAAAATGGAACTTTCCCCTAAAATACCTTCTTCACAAGATTTGGGTGCTTGTTTTTCCAAACCATGATCCAAACAATAACCCACTACAGTGTAAATAGGGCAACTACTTGGTCACTATGAACAATTTGACTATACATTTGGAAACTTGTCAGTTTTTTTATTGTACAAATTAATGTTGCCTTATAGGGGTGTAATCCTTCATTCACACAATTTCCACAAGCCATATGCTATGTTACACTATAATGCCCACAATCTCATGTTTAGTAGCTACATTGTGACCTACCTGAAATTTATTATACTAATCATGAGACATATCATGATATTCCAAAAAGTAGGGCTTTGTACTCCAAACAAGACCCACACACGCCCAATAAACCAATGTCCTCGGAGGGTACTCACATTAAACATAAAAAATATTTGAATTGAAAAACCAATGATCTATACCTCATTTGAAATAATTGGATCATAAAATTGTATTTAACATTCCATAAAAAGATATTTTGTCATATTATTCATATAATTCATACCCTACATAGAATGGTTATTCTTAAACTTGTGAAAATAATAACATGTAATAATTATATGAGAATATGTGTAATTGAAATGATATTAAAATATCTTAATCATACCAACTAATTCATAAAAAATAATCATTTCATATTAATTTTGTACTACCAAATACATTATTCCTAGAATAAAAAATATCATAGGCTAGGAGAATATATAATAAGAAGAAGAACATGACAAGAAAATTTTAATAACATTTGTTTCTTAATTATAATCACAGATTTCATTTTTCATCGAAATATATTATGAAATTTATAGTATTTTGGTCTTGGACTGGCCGCTATTGTGTAAATTTAGTTTTGGGATAACCCCTTTGGGACACACATTAGGGAATTGGATATCATCTCATAGATGATATTTTAGGATTGGGATGTCATCATCTTTAACTGATTATTATATTAACATTAATTATTTCTGAATAGATTTGTGGGATTTTTAATTACCACTAATCACATAATAACAACATATTAATATATAGGCAACAAGATCCTGATTTTTTTTACCAGTTCATTATATAATGACCCTTAGAAATAAAAATGGGATTCATTATAAATCATTAATTATATTTGATAGTCATCCAATGAATGGATAATGATAGTATCAGAGTATTATATCTCAGGTGATTCAAAATGAATACAAATGGATGGTGATATATATGAAAAAAACACTTAAATGATCAATGGAATAATTAATATATAAAAATAACATTAAATTTTTATGTGAAATAATTTAATTAATAAATTTTATGAATATTATGAAAAAAAAATCATTGAATGGAACCATTTTAATATCACAATAATGCTTCAAAAAAATGTATTAATAGGAATGATAAAATTATTTATTTGGAAAACATTATTATAAATATAATATTCACGATATTGTTAAAGTTTATCTCACATGGAAAATGTAAAAATTATTATTCAAAACATTTTTTTCGTTTTTAAAATTTAGTTAAACATGAATTTAATAAATAGGGAATGACAGAAACATTATGAAATCAATTTTAATTAAATGTTGAAATTCATGAAAATAATTCAAATCAAATAGAGAATAAAATATTATTTGACATAAAAATATTTTTTACACCGTCTAATCTCATTGATATAGTATAATGAAATGAAAATGTTATTCTTAAAAAATTTCTATATAATAAAATGACGTTTTATTTATGTTTTTGTTCCAAATAATTTCATGTCTCTAAATTTAATAATATATGAACCAGCTAAAAATAGATATAGTTATATAAATCATTTTTATTTAGAGGTATTTAGAATCATAACATCAATAAATGAAATAAAATCCAAAGAAATAAAAAATTAGTTTAATATAAAACTAGTCAATATTTAAAATTACAAAAGGGTTGTACGTACACCACTCAAAATAAATATGTTCTGAATGTGATATTTTTTATAGAAATAAATTTGAGATGATAAACCCTCACCAAAAGAATAGATAGAATCGTTAGTTATTTTAACTTCTTATATAGTAAATTAAATTTATTATAGTTCAATTCTGGATAATTATTTATATTTATTATAAAATATTTTTTTATCATTACTATTTTTCAACCACTCATTATAATTATAATTGCTATCAAATGAATTATTTTTCAATTCTATGGTTGTTACATTGTTATAGATATAGATCATTGATAATGGTTTAGTCATCTTAGAAATCATAATCTGGCCATATGTTTCATATCATAATATTAATTATACTATTATTATAATTTATATAATGTGATTAGGAATAATCAAATCACAAAAAATCATGAATGTTGTAGTCCACATCTATACATGAGCGACATTAGAATTTTCCAAAAGATTGGGGGATTTAAAGGTATATTGGATGTTAAAAATAATGATAGAAAATTGTGTCATAAAAAACTTTTATATTTTTTATTTTCATTGTAATAACCAATAATGAACTATTTTTTTGGAAAATGAATAATATAGCCTTGTGGAGGTGGTATAACTCCTATATCAATGAGAAATTAAATAATTTATAATTATATGAATGGTGGGGTACAGTTAATGAAAACATAATATGATATCAATATATTGATGATAATATATTATTTATTTTTGGATTAATACAATAGAGTTATATGATATGGATAAATAAATTATCATTTAAACAGATGAGAAATGTGAATATATCTTCTTTGATATTCCTTTATTAGAGTACACATTATTTTGTCATAGGATGTACAATGGTAATTCCATCAGATCATAAAGGATGTCATTGAAAAGTTGAAGAGTTTTGGAAAGGGTGTGATATATCTACAATGATTCAATTTTTGGAATAATAGGGTAGAGGTGTCGTTATATTTGTGAGGGTTTGGAAATGTGGGGAATTACATAAAATATTAAAAAAAATATAAGTTATCTAATGTCACAACCTATCCCCCTTAGCATGTTTCATGACTACCATATGCCAGCCTCCGATAGTCCAGCAACATGCTGCTATCGCTGAGTAGTAATAGCCTAAAAAATAGGAGGCATTTTCTTATGAATCTATACACACACACCCAACTCCATGCTGAATATGAAGGAAAGTAAAAAAATATATAACTAAAGAAAAATGCATGAATACCAACACCACTCAAAAATAGTGTATATTTGATAGAATAGACGTAAATGAAAAATGGTATAGAATACAAGCACACCAAAAAAGAATGATTTTGAAAGACAAGTAGTAATGCGCATCTCCAGAAAACTCCACTTCATCCGACTACAAGGTACATCACTAGTTTTATGTCTGAGAGCCACAAGAACACACCTCATTCTATCTAGTCATAGTATGACCCACCTAGTCCTTCACTTCCCAGAACGCTTTCAATAGTTCGACCATCTACCCAAGACAAGACAAGTGATGGAATAGACCAGTCAGGGTTGAGTAAAAAAATACTCAGTGGGGCCCCCCAAAACACAAATTAAAATACCACAAAGGAAACACCACAATGATGAAATATTCATTTCAACACATGTATATATCAATAACACATATAACAAGAACATATATGTACACTTGTGATTGATTCGAAGATGCAATGTCTTATATACTTCTATCCATGTGGTTCCGCTCCTAGAATTATCAATTACAGGATATCCCACTATTGAGCTATCTGAATGAAACCAAATAGAACAAGTCTACAAAATGTATCTGAGAGATAATCTGGACACGATACGTCATGATGATTCTCTAAATTTTTTTGTCTCACTGAGATAAATAGTCTCAATATCATAGTTAATCCTTCATCACATGATTCGTCTATAGGAACACTGGTTCAATGAGAACTCACTCTTCGAGCCTTGGTGTCATCCGAGACACTTACAAGTGGTCCAGACAATTTGAGCCTCGAACCAAGAAGAAAACATGGGTGAATGATCATGATATATGTATATGGGAATCTACTCATAGAATACCATGAACCCAATCAATATTATTACACAAATTATGGGATTCTTCTCAAATGGTACAACTAACCCAATCTGTATTAACCCAAAACATAAGGTTTTATTCCCATAAGATACCATGGAGCCTAAAGATGTGGATCGTAACATATGGTATTAACCTCAGAGAATAATGTGAACCCTATCGATACATCCCACTAGATGGGGGTTAATTCCAATCGCATGAAGGTCATGTCCATACCCAATGAACTATATCAGGGTCGATATACTATCATTCCAGTTTCATGTAGGATTCCATAACTTTATTTCAGAGTATATCTATCAAGGTGATTGTTATGTAGTGTCATACCAAACAGTATTGGAAATGACCAAGGGAACAAATCCCCTCACCTACATTGTCCCTCACTAGGGTCTGAAAAATACATATCAGAAGGAAAACCACATTCCAAGGGTCCCACCACCACATACAACCTATCAAAAAGAATTACGGGTTGAATGATATGGGAGTTTTTATGAAAGGTTCAGTTTGGTCCAGGTCTGGTCCCACATGGGATGAAAGACCATACATAGGTCCACTAAACCAACCATGGTTCTACCTGACCAAGCGTGCTAGGCGTGGACCAGACCATCGGGGCCCGACCCAATATACTATGTGTGCTCAATACATGTTGCTGGACCGGCTCACTAGAGCGGCATGTATTGAGGACAACCCACATGTTTGACCCTGTCCACTAGAGATGGGTGGTCTATCAACCATGGATGCAGCATCCCAAGGTGTCCCATCCTCTTCACATGGTCAACATGTCCGGTCACTTCACCACTCACCTACGGCTTGGGTCATGGCTCCAAATCACGTTTCCATTGCGGAATTCATGGCCTTCTCCCACTCAGGCCACCAATTTCATCTTCTGTGGGCACTAGACTCACTCTGGTGGTCCAACATTCGATCTGGAAAAGGTTACAGAAAACCCAGGTAGTGATCTTTATCACCATGGGTTTAAAATACTTCCACAATCCCTACCAGTAAAATTTCACATCAACGATGATATCTCCCTCACCACCTCAATCCATTATCCTCTTCCATCGTACCACATTCAACGTGTCATGTCCTTTATATGTATGTGATAACTGATCATTACACTAATGATTGATTTTACAACTATCAATCGATCACCATATGTTATGTCATGGTCCAAACGAAGAACACCCATGATGAATAAATATCGGAGGGATAAAATCAGGAATTAACAAAGGTGAAATGTCATCGAACGACATACGTATTGATAAGGATTTTTTCCCATTAGAATAATTAAACATGATTCATTAATATAATTTTTTATTAAAACCCTACTAGTGTAATCCCGTCTTACATCAACAATTGATTCATATGACATATTTTTAATTGGTCCACTTCCATCATGGAATATCAAGAATGGGGAAAAGAAAATATTCAATGAACAACCCATACCTTATGTTGGTTCACATGCAGATGTAGATTGACTTCGCGTCGCCACATCAATCCTTGTTCTTTCAGCATTCGTTGATTCCTCACTAGATGATAAAGTCCGGACAACTGATTTGTCATTACCTTTGAGAGAGGTTCCTACACCATGAATTAGGGAAACTCCAAATGTACAGATAAATTCTATAGAATTATGAATTCTAAGGCTAGACCTTGTCCCTAAATAGTGGAAAAAACACATTAACGTGTTATCTCATTATAGTATTAATGTTTCATTTTGAAACAAACTCACCACGTTGCTTCCTATACCAAAGGAAAATAGGTTGCACTGTCACTTTTTCATAGCGTCACCATGCTACGAAATGGTAAACGAAAATAAACCAAACTTCTTGTTGATTTTTTTATTGTCCTTTAAAAATTCAAATATTGAACTTTTACCCTCGACCCACACTAGTCGAGGATAGGCTCCTATTAAGGAAAAAACATCACCATGAGATCAACAGTACTCTTATATTTTCGATCCACGTTACCATTTATGAGTTATAAGGATTTGATAATTAAAATAATTTTATATAGTTATTCTATTTATTGTTATTCCATTTTTAGGTAGTCTTACTAGTGACCCCTGCCATCTAACATAATGTCACTCTTAGGTTAAACTCTCCATCTCAAACACAATGATGGCATCATATTTCTAATTTGTCCATCGGTTTCAGAGTTATTTCACCATTTTTTGGAAAACTACGCATGAACACTGTTTAGAAACTAAATATTTTTCGACAGATCATTCTGGACTATCTGGGGCTCGGAATCACATGTTGTCTCAATTCTTAATCTCAAAATATTCCGAATAATTTTATAAAAATATAACTGGGAAAATCCAAGTAGTTACATAAATCAACAGAATTTGAAAAAATGGAAAAAAATGATCATAAGATAATATAATGTTTAAAAAAATTCAATAAAATAAAATTTATATATGACAAACACATACTTTTAGACTTATATCGTCGTTTATCCCCTTCAATACCAATTTTAATTTTAATCATGGGAACACATTTTTATACTTAGTTTAGCATTCATTACGAATAAAAGATACCAAATTTTTAAAAAATAATAAAATAATATTAAATTATGAAATTATATTTAATATATTTATTCTATTAATGCCTATGAATTAATTTTAAAAAGAATATTCCCAATGAAATAAAAAATTATTATTTTAGGATGAATTAATTTTTATGATAAAAATAGTGTTTAAATATGTTGTGTTTTTTTAAAATACAATGTGAAAAATGTTTAATTTTTTATTCAATATATATTTCAACATATTTCATTAACATTAATATAAGAAAATAATTTATTTAATTTATTGTGTTAAAATAACATTACACACATATTAGAAATTTTAAACAATAAATACTCTTATAACATTCAATTGTTTTTTATATCCATTAGTAAAAATGATATATCTAATATAGAAGTAAGTATTGATATATTTAAAATATAATTTATAAATTTTATTTTATGTAGTTACTAATTTTTTTGAAAATTAAAAACTCATAAAAATATGGAAAATAAAATTCATATAAAATTTTCATATTTTAATAATGACATGATATTATTAAAATTTTAATTATTATTTCATTGTAATTTAATAATATGTTATAAATTTTTGTTAAAATATCAATGCATATTTTTTAATGATTTTAATAATTTTATTATGTTCTAATCAAAAATCTAGGATATAATTTCCTTCAAATATAATTTTTCTTTTATATGAAGGGTTGCATGTATTGATAACCCTAAAATATATTAAATTAATTTTAGGGTATTTCATATAAAATATTATTCTTATTAAATATCATTTTCATAGATTCATCCAACACATATAAAGAGAATAATGTGAAGTAACAAACAATACCATGTTAGGAGGGAGGGATGGAGTTTTTAGAGTGGATGACATTAAATATATGGAGAGATAGATAAGGATATTTTCCTTATATAGGGTTCCTTTGACACATTAATAATAGCTGCGGTCGATTCATCCAATATTGGAAGAAATCCATTAATGGTTGATTAATTCATTATCATGAATTGACATGATTTTACCAACTTATCTCATTTATAGAGTTATATAACTATATGTAACTACTATAAAATATCACTAGATTCTATGGAAGGTAACTATATAAATTTAATTTTTTTGAAAAATATTTAAACATGATACATCATCACCAATATTCCATCAATGAGTTATGTCATGGAAAAATAACCATTTCATCCCAACTGCAATATTTCAAAATAATTTATTTTCATTAACATATAATCTTGTGGCTTAATTTATAAAATGATATTTCTAGATCAACAAATTATATTACAAAGAAAACATTATATATCCCCAATGTGAAAAGTCCCATTCTAAAAACATGTTTTTTAGTTGTATTGTCATCATTGATTATATTCATGATTTTATAATATAATTATTTTATGTATAACTAGTCTTTTAGTTAAAAATATAATTTTTTCTATACAATTGATAAATCTCATTAAATTAACAACACAGAACTCATGGTAAATCAACTTGTTATAAGACCAAAAGTGGAATATTTTTTCCAATGGTCCCTTATTATTTATATGTAATTATTTAATCCTTTCAGGAAAATATTTGGAAAATATTCATAGTCTCAGTCGATGATAAATTCTGCTGGTTTTGCCATTGGTTTCCAATAATGAATGGATAAATGGTAGGGTTAAGATACGAACCATTTATAGCATCATAGGTTAAAAAACATAATTTAATTCAATATATTATAGGTATATAATTATTTATTAATGGTTTTAAATATTTATTTTAGAATTTATATATTTAGAAATTAGTTATTAAATAATATCATTAGAGGATGGGTAGTGATTTGTTTCATTATTGTATAACGTGACTGTATAAAATGATTTAATATTTGAAATGAATGAAATATAAATCATACATATAATAATTAAAATATATGTATAACAATAAAAGTTGACAATGTTTCATGATTAATTAATTCATTATAGTGATTTCTTATTATTATTACACAATTAAGTATAACATTGGAATGAATGTGATATTCTAAAATAATAATAGATTTTTTTACATTATAAATTTTTTTAAAGATTCTAAAAATTTATTAAAGGTTATATATATGGATTAAAACATTTAACATGATTTATGAATTTTATTTGATGGATTTACGGTCATTGATTATATTGATATTTTGTATACTAATTTTGATAAATATTTTTGATGTTGTTATAATTATAACATAAAAATAAAATATAAGTGATTAATGTATTAAAAATGATATATTTGAAATGAATTTAACAATATTAATTATCATAGATGTATAATATATGACTAAAACAATTCAATTATGGGAATATAATATATAAAAATTTTCACTTTTCTATAACAAATAACTCTATTATAAAAACACAATAAATTTCAATTAATTGATTATTTTAATAAAATCTACTATCCAATGACACACTGAAAACTAACATATATTTATTTATAGATTTATGAGTTATATGAAATTTGAAGGGAATGAGTTTTTGGAAAAATATTTCTCAGAATAATTTGACTTTTTTTGCGTTTTTTAATGATAAATTTAATAAAAAATTAATAAAAAATTATTTTAAAATTACAATTAGGATTTTGAAATTGTGTTCAAAAACATATATTATTATTTTAGTTAAATAATACATTGTTGTGAAACAAATATACTTCGGATTTGATGGGTTTTTATATAGATAATTATTTAAAATAATATTTAATGTGATAATATATTTCTAATACAGATCAGTAAATAATGTGGATTTTGGAATTTAATTCCCATACGAATTAATTTGAAACATTTCTATTTTTTTAACTTGAAATGTAATTTCCACTAAATATTAAAAATTATGGATTTTCATATATGATACTATGTTTTATATATAAAGGACCCCACCAAAACCAATCAGTAACATGACTAATCAATTGTTTTCCTATTAAAATTCAAGCAAAGTTACATTCATAATAATCATTTTTTGTGTTTTTGGGTAACAAAATACAAGAACATTTATATTGTAATTCATTTTTGACAATGTTCTCTAAAGGAATATTTAGTTATTAAATATATTGTATATCTTATAATTAATTAAATACATTATCTTTTTTTCTGAAACTTTTCATGGATATGATTATCTTGTATAATATCATTACACAAAAAACTTTATTAATCATTGATTTTTTTTTTGATAATATGGGAATTTTTTTATTCGATAATTCATTGTATAATATTCATATTTGTGTTTTTATGGCCACTATAATTGATTATTATATAAAGTATTCCTCATGGATGAGTTTTTAAATATCATTCTTCATATGATTTGTAATTGATTTTTTATAATTTTATTATAGTTTTTATTATATAATATTAATATTTTACAAATTCTTAAAAGAAGGCCTAATGATTTAAAAAATTACGCACAAAAAAGTCAAAAGAATTTTATAATTGAAAATATAATACATATTTTCAATGGATGTAATATATAACATTAAATAATATTTTTGAACAATATTTTTTGATGATTAACTATTTTTAATTTACACAACAATATTTAATTAAACTTATAATGTTATGAATGAAAAAAAGGATATGTAAAATATTTATAACCAATATTTGAGTAACAGATTCTATAATTAAGAAACCTAAAATGAAATAAATATACATAAATAAATAAATACATACATACATATATACAAAAACACATATATACAAGTTTCTAAAACTAATTACTCTTGAATTAAAGTTAAAGATGAATAGATAATGAGCGCATTCAAAAATCAATGGTTTTATGAAAAGTTGTTATATTTCTTATAGCTTATATTTAGAATTATATTTCATTTTCATTATAATTTTTATTTTATATATTATAACATTTACCCAATAGATATATATTGTGTTCTTATCACGTATTTTATGTGTTATATCAATTAATTCCGTGATTTCTCATTTATTTTAATAAAATATAGAGACATAGTTTACGACATTACTTGTTTGTTAAAACTTTTTCTCAAACCGACTTCTTAACTAGGATTCCCAATTTCTAATATTTCATTAACAGATTCATACATTCCTTGAAAATAAATTCTATTATTTCTTCTCTTCTATTCAATTGTGGGGTTTAATTTTATTATTTTTCATCTCCAATTGACTAATATTTAATCTATTTATATATATATTATTTCTTCCTCAACTATTATTCCATCTGTTACATTATTCTTTTATTATCAATGAAGATCAATTCTATGTATATTTTATACCTAAAAATTCACACATTATAATTTATATGGTTTATTATGGATTTTATAATACTTTATGAAAATATCCATTTTCATTTATTCTTACCACAAATAAAATGATGCTAGAATGTGTTATTTTTAATAATTATGAAAAGGTATTTATCGTAAATATGCATTTTCATTCGCAAAACAAATATTTATTTTTTATAATTTTAAATTAAAATAAAGATATTTTTATTCACATCATATATTGATTGTTATTACGTTTATAAATAAAATTTTATATCTTCTTCATGTATTTTTGTTATATCAAACTCTTATAAAAAATTATTATTTACATAATTCAACATCCATGCATTTTCTTATCTATCAAAACATTTCTCTTCTATCTTAAAAATCTTTTATGTTTATTTCTTTTACATATTTCCTTCAATTATTATCCTGATTATTTTTACGAAAATTATTTATTATTAATATATAATTATTTTTTTAATGAAATTTTATTGTAACATCAATCATTAATTTATTAGTGAATAAATCTTTGATTAATAACAATTAATCAATACTTTTATGTAAAGTTAAACAATTTCATATCATCCATTAAATTGTTTTTCATATATGTTAAAAAAAATACATTTTGAATAATCATTATATAATAATCAATATAATGATTTCTTTTTGTTAATTACATAAAAATATAAAATATATACATAATATTTTTTAAAAATACATCTGTATATGTGGTGATATATAAGTGAAACCACTATAATGATATTAAACCATTACTACCATTTTTGTTACTTATAACAAGCAGTACATTTACAGAATCACTTTCGTACTACACTTCCATTGCAAATTATCTACATGTCAATCATCTAATGAAGTGTTTTTACCTAAAAACTTTTACCATTATATTCATTAAAGAAATAAATTATCCTAATCATAAACCATGTTAGTCTATTCAATGAAAAGTTTATAACGATTATTATTATAAAAGAGTAGTTTTTATCATTATACCCAAATTGATTATTTTATTACTTTTATTACATGATGATATGTTATATCTATCATATTTTATTTTCATTAGATACTCAAGATAATATTTTAATATATGTATAATTGGTTAAAAGTTATGTGTCAACCACATTTATGCATATGAAAATGTGAGATAGGTGATCGAAAAATTATATAACCAAAAAAGAAAGTATATAATGTTTTATTTTTTTG
Source organism: Viscum album (assembly GCA_963277665.1). Lineage (NCBI taxonomy): Eukaryota > Viridiplantae > Streptophyta > Magnoliopsida > Santalales > Viscaceae > Viscum > Viscum album. Next base: position 954,952,625 of record OY728130.1, on the reverse strand, counting down.
ATGTTTCTATGATTTCATTATTAGGATATTGATACCATTAATCACAACGTTTTGCACATATATGATGCATTCATCATTATACATTGTGTTAAGAAGGTATATTTATATATTCATAACATATAAAATTATTTTTATTCCAATATCTGTGATATAATCTAATTTTATAAACTATTTTATTTCTTTGTTCATTTATATAGTATATGTAAGTTTACATTTTGATTTCATTATACCAAAATTCATATTATTATATTTATCATTTCATTTTTTTATTTTACCGAGTTATATTTTTATGATCATTATTATTAATGACTATATTTAATTACCATTGATTATAAAGACATTCACCCCTATTTTTTGAAATTGTGGTAGATTCAAAACATCCAATTATTGAATAACATACTTAGAAAAAAATTACTAGGGGACTCTTAATAAATATTTATTGGGAATAAAATTATGAATTGCACAATTACTATTCACCAATAAATAAATAATGATAAATTATGCTTCTTAATGGGCATATTCTTATCAGTACAATATAATTTCTCGGTGAATATTTAATTTCAACCAAGTTTAGAAGATGAACATAATCTTTCACCACTGTATTGATTCCTCAATGATAATATCATATATAACTAATCTGGATAGAATGATTATATGATCATGGTAGTGGAGAATTATGAATTTGTGATAAAATTTATGAGTTAAAAATCAATATGAAAATAAGTAGTAATAGTAAAACCACATTATCAATAACTCACAATAGAACATTCCACCCATATTTATGCTAAAATAATAAATATATGAATGAGGGAAAAAATTATTCAATATTGAATTTACATCTATTCACTTTAAATGTCTACCTATTCTATTATACATTAGACCTCAAAATCGTATTTTGAGTATGGGAAAAATTTCTCAATGAATTATATGTTCCTTTTATAAATTTTTTTATTTTTTCATATATTTATCTAAATTGAAATAAATATATTTATCTAACCTATATGTAATGTTTAATTATTACAAATTGATATTTCATAGTCTTGACCATTGGGATAATCTACTCCATATACCTAGTATATTGAAAAAAAGATTTGAGATGTGAGTATAATATGTAGTTCAATAATTTTTTTAATATATTAATATAGTTTAAATAATACACACAAGTCTTCCAAAAGTCCCTTCTACTCCTCAATGATATCTATATCTTATTATCACATTAATCATATATTATATGAATTTATTTTTTGGGGGATGTTCTTTAGTTGTTAAAACATCATATGTGTAATTTATTACCAATTTAGATTATACCACTAATTTATGAAATTTCAATCCTTGAGAAACTATTCGGTTTATAGTGTTATTTTTTATAAAATAATCAATGAGAGAGTGAATTTTGAAACTATGTTGGTGTTTTAAAATTTATTTTCTTAAATGGATATGTCCCCCAAATTATTTTTATTTTCATATTATTATAATATAAATTTTTTTCTCATTTATGGGATTAAATCCTTATAATGTTTTGAAAAAAATTTCAAATTCAATAAAATTTTAGTACTGAAATGAAAAGTTTGATTTACCCTATCTATATGCATAAATATCAATATATATTTTGTTAGAATGGTTTTGATGCCTTATCATGAATCACGTAAAAAAACAATTATAATGAAAGTATTGATGGCCTTTTATAATGTGGTAGAGAATTTCATTATGTTATATCTACACCCATATATGTCTTTCCATTTGGAGATAACGATTTTATAGTCATTCCATGTCATTTCATGCAACATCCATTAATTAAAAAACATTTTTTTTATTATTTCAATATATTTTAATTGAATTTTACGTTAATTTTAATGAGACACATGGAGACATTTTCCTCATAATCATTCGGAGGGTCAGGAAAATAAAAAAATTTTATTTCAAAACATTATCTCGAATATTTGAATTGACAATATAAATTTGTTTTTTAATAGATAATTTTTACTATAAACTTTTATTTTTTTATTTTAATATTTATCAAACAATAATTTTCATCTAAAAAAATAATTTTCTTTGTATGTCATATATATTCCAATGTAATAATATAAATTATAACAATAATCATAAATGATTGTATAATTATTTATATTAGTACATTGGTAAAATATTTTACATGATTATATGTAAACAAATGTAGAAGGATGAAATGAATGATATTGTAATATATTTTACATGATTATATGTTTTTAACATGGGATTTTAGAATACGTTCCTTTTTTATGGTTTCATTCATATAGTACATACATAATTTCCTTATTAAAAATGTTATTCTTATAAATCTATATTGTAATGGAAAATTAACAAGTAACATTCTAGATTGTGTAAAACTATAAATAGTTCTATAAGATGGTGAACTACCTGAATTCAGACATGCCCCCTCATTCTCCCTAGGCTTTCAACTAGTATTGCATCTTTATGGTGATATAATTGTGAGGCTATACAAACTATTCATTGTAAAACATTAGTTGAATCGTGATTTACACATGGGATTCCTATACTACATGTAATACAGTCTTACAAAATACACCACATCCAATAAAATAAATGATCTCGAACACGGTCATGAGTCCAAAACCAGTTTTGAAATATTATACATCACCCCATCGTAGCATATATGAACATTCAACCAGGTTATTATCCACATCCATTACCATAAAATAAGTATAATATTCTCATTTATCCTAGAGGAATGTCAGCACATGACTTGTTTGACTAAAACATTGATGGCCTCTAACACCCGATACTTTTTTGAGAAAAATTTTGTTTTTGTGTTATATAAATCATCAAAGGAATCTTTCACTACACACAAAACTATCTTGTCTTGCTTTACACGCAATCACGACCTTCCTCGATAGCTTGCGTCGTACGCAATACCGAGTTTCACTAAACAATGATATGCTATTAAAATATTACTAAAACTAGCCGTTATGAATAGTAATAACCTCTTTTTGAAATTTTATAAATTTAATTTTTCAAAATGGACTTCATTTTTGGATTTGGAATATTGAATTTAGGCTAGGGTGAAATTTTGGTATTTTTCTGAAAACATTCAATTTTTGATGAATAGTAAAAACACTAGGTTACTATTTAAAAACCGACTTTTTATTTAAATAATTATTTATTTTATTTAAATATATATTAGTTAAAAAATGATACATAATACCTATATATGAACAATTTAATTCATTGGAGTCATTTTATAATAATTTTATATATATATATAAATTTTATTGAACTTTTCAGCGTCTTTTACCCACCTCCTAGGAGAATTTGCAAATTTACATGAAAATTAATTTTACCGCTTCTGTGAGTGGAATTTTGAAAATCCGAGAGACACGGTTATTATCAAGGACTAAAATTTGGTTCAATGAGATAAAAATAATTTTTAGTGAATAGTGACTTTTTAATTTTTTTTTTACCATGTTTAATAGTAAATAGGGAAATTAGGGGTAAAAATGTTATTATTATTACCCTAACACATGTCATAATTCTATTAGAGAAGTGTAATTAGACTAAAAACAACCTTAGGAATAAAATATGAACATTTAGGCCCACTTGGATTAGATTAGGACATTTATTATCAATTTATTTAAAGAACGGTTAAAATTGATAAAATCAACGTTTAATAAACATATCATTTTTATTATAGGGTTATACATAAGATATATTCTACGATAAATATTAATTAGAAAGATAAAACGATTTCCTGCATAATGGTCTTTTATTTGAAATTTTTATACAATATATAATTTAATTTATTTATGACATAATGATGATGCAGTAATTATCTTATTAATGAAATATTGACATAATTGATGTTATAAATACCCAAATAAATGTAATTTGAGACTTTTTATGAATTACAATAACTTTATAGGTAAATATGACATGTTATTATTGATTTAATTAACTTTTTTAGAACTAATATTTTTGTTATGATTTTCAGAAAAATCAATTACCAAATAGTGTCAAAATTGACATAAAATAGTTTTTTTTAAAATATTTCATTATTAATTGTTATTATATTGCTAAAAATCTATGGTTCGGCCAAATGACTTAGATAAGGTTATATATATTAATAATAAACAACTTGGGGTTCTTTTGGCTTGTTATAGTAAGTTTATTAACCGTATAGTGTAAGAAAACAAGAAGACACGGTAAAAGTTAAATTATCTAACTTAAAGTTAAATCTAAATGATAAGGTTAAAATAGAATCCTAAACTTGTCTAAATTCTATTGGATGAGAGGATTTCGACCCATCCCCATCTTAGCATCGAAATAAATCAATTTGGATCTATTAAATAATAAGTATGACTTTATAATAAAATAATATTTTTAGTTTTTCCTAAGGTGCCCCTCTCCTCCCTTATAAAAGGGAACCTCCTCCCTCTATTCCTCACACCACATTGAGCCTTCATACTAGGCCAACCCCTGCCAAATTCTCTTCTCAAATTCCATAGAAACATCCATGAGGTCCTAGTCTTCTTTAATGACCAATTTTAGTTCCCTAATTGGAGGTCTCAAAGAGGCTTTTCAAAGAAGAGGAGGTTCAGACACTTACGAAGCACATCAGACCTAAGGTAAGGGAAAATCCCACAATCTCATTTTTATTAGAGATTGTTTATAATTCATAATTTACTGGGGAATATTTATCATCCACATCCATGTTTCCTCAATATGTAATATTTAAATCCTTCTACAATAGTTTATATCCAATTTTACCCTTCAGTGAGTTTTTAGTAAAAGATATGAAAGGAATCTTTTGTCATTTTTCATAGGAGGTACTTTTTGACTTTTCTGAAAAAATGTACAAGAAGAATGTCTTTTTAACATATATAGAATGAATGGAATTTTAGAACATTATTTCCATGAAGATTCCTTTAAATGTTTTCGAGTTTATTTTTAATCAACTTCTTTTAGTTCAAAATTATATTACATGTTAATAAAGGAAAATGTTTTTGATGTAGAAAGGATATTTTCCTCAGGAATGGAATTAAAGTGTTTTACCAAAATTATTTTCTATCTAAGATAGTATAGGGTTATATTTCAATCCATATTATTATATTTATTTTATTATGTTGTGATGGAATTATTTTTATGAATTCCTTTATCTTATATGAATTGTTTTCTGATGTCACATTGTTTAAGAACCCCATTTTTATTACATGGGTTATGCAATGATTTATGATTTATGATTTTTGTGGCACACATAGGAATGGTTTAATTATGAGATGGGTGGGACCTATATCTCCCTCCAATTCATTGGGTAAAGATTTATATCTAATGAGATAGACATGGCTGGAACGGAAAGTTAAACTGGTTTAGTGAAACAGAAATGAAACGAGGAGTGAACTCGGTTCAGAAATGGACTTTGTCTGCTAAGATAGTCTTGTATATGGGTCTTGACTACTAAGAAATGATTCTCCATGATTATATGTGTATTCCACAATGTTTCATGTTTTATGTTATGATTATTGGGATTACATTTCACTACTATGATTTATCCCATGTTAAGAAATTATGATCTCTTTTGAAGGTTAAAATTTCCAAAATTTTATGTTCTTATGAATATGATGTGATTGATATTTATTTTGTATACCCTTACTATGCATTTGAGCTCACCCTTTTGTATGTTTTCTTTCCCCAGGTCAAGAAGAAGTTTATTAACTAGGATATGCCAAAAGGGACTCTAGATATGATGAAATAAATGGGAGACAATATAGACGCTTTATGAACCAGTTGTTTATGTTTCCCAGTTTCTAAAGACATTGTACCTATAGGGTTCATTCCTAGTTTTGTTATATGTTGTAATAAGTGTGTATAAATTTTAAAGTATTAACAATGTATGTAATGTTTGGGTCGTTATAGTTGGTATCAGAGGAAAGGTATCGTCCGCCTTTGAAATCTAGGATCTGAAAGCCTTAGTAAGAACCCTAAGGATATGTCTAAGCATAGAACACAATATTAGTGTTTTATAAATGGCCATTAATAACCTATGATGAGACCTTAAGTGTGAACTTTTATTCTTTATTATGTGGTTTTCTTATTATAATTAGTGTTGCTCACATTATTCTTCTTGTTTTTAGTCAATGGCTGGAACCCGAAGGAACCGTGTTAATGAGGAATGCGACGGGCTATGCAATGATTATCTCCCTGAGAAACCAAATGTTATGGGAGATGGAAATAAAAATCTTGTATCCATGATCACACAAATTTCTCAAGCTATGAATCATACATGACTTCCAAACAAGCAAAGAAAGGAGAAACATTCTGTTTAATCATTCCTGAGGCAGCGTCCACCTTCATTCAGCGGGTCTATTGATCCATTAGTTGTTGAACAATGGATTTGTACCACTGAAAAGATATTTTCAGTTCTTCAATGTTCTGAACACGATAAATTCATCTTATCAGTTTATCATTTGTAATGAGATGCTGATCAATGGTGGAATCTTATTAAGAATATGAGTCAAAGGGATGAAATTGAGTCTATGGAATTGGACGAGTTCAAGAACTTATTTTTAAAAAAGTACATCACTTGTATTCTCTGAACATATATGGAGAAGGATTTTCATGAACTAGAGAAAAAGGATGATGAATCTGTTGGTACCTATGAAGAAAATTTTACAAGACATGCAATGTACGCTTCTGGTATTATTATCCAACCTGAGAGTAAGATCGATCGATTCTTTAGTTTCTTAAAACCAAGTCTTCAAAGGCCATTATCCATAAGGGACTTTAACAGCTATGAGGAAATCGTTCTATGTGCTCTCAAAGATGAGATGGAGATTGGTGTAACCCATCAGTCATATGGGTTTGATAAGAAGAGAAAAATGGAATTCAAAGGAAAACTTAATGAGAACACTAAAAAGAAGATGAGTTTTCCCTTATGATCAAAGTGTGGAAAGAAACATGGAGGAAATTGTCTTAATGGGACAAGAAAATGTATAAGTTTGTAAAAGAAGGTCATCTGATAATTTAATGTCGAAATAATGGGTAGAAGATGTCTAATGATGCAAACAAAGGAAGGGATACATAGAATGAACCTACTTCACTTCAATGTTTCTAGTGCAAGGAGATGGGGCATTATGCCAATCAATGCCCTAATCCATGGATTTATGATGATGATTGACATCAACAAACTATTAATGCCAAAGACAAAGGAAAGTCACGTGCAGTTTCAATCAGCGATGTGGAGTACGATAACGAAATAGTGAAAGGTACACTTACCATCCACTCTAAAGTAGAAAATGTTTTATTTGATTCTGGATGCACCCACTTTTTATTTCTGATGAATTTTCTAAGGGTATCACTATATTACCTCAACAATTAGAAGTTGAGTAAGCTGTGACAACCCCTAATGGCACAACAGTCGCATCAAAAGTTTATAATTCTTCTCCGATTAAAGTTTGTGGGAAAGTGATTCCTGCAAATCTTGTGATCCTTCCTACAGTGGAATTTGATGTGATTCTTGGCATGGATTGGCTTTCTCTATATGGAGCTTATATCAATTTCCAATGAAGGGAAGTCATATTTCATATTCCAGATCAATCTATGATCATCTATCGATGTAAGGACGAACATAACCTTCCAGTGGAAATTTCATCCATCTTATGGGTTTTTATTCTACTATATGATGGTTATTTATCTCGAATGGTTGGTGAGAAACTCCCGACTAAGAATATGCCCAATGTACGGGAGTTTGATGATGTCTTTCTACAGGAATTGATGAGTCTTCCACCAAATCGTGAAGTTGAGTTTTCAATAGAACTCGTACCGGGTGCTTTGCCAATTTCAAAGACACATTATAGAATGGCCCCAATATAGTTTCAGGAATTGAAGAAGCAGCTCCAAGAGAATCTTGATAAGTGATTCGTACACCCGAGTGTGTCACCTTGGGGAGCATCTGTTCTGTTTGCTATAAAAAAATAAGGATCAATGAGACTCTGCATTGATTATCGATATCATAACTAGATCACAATCCAGAACAAATATCCTCTCCCTCACATTGATGACTTATTTGTCCAACTACGCGGAGATCAATACAATTCCAAGATTTATCTTCATTCAGTGTATCATAAATTAAGGTTCAAAAGGGAGGATATAGAAAATACAACTTTCTGTTCAAGGTATGGACACTATGAATTTATATTGATGCCATTTGGTCTTACTAATGCCCCTACTATCTTCATGGATCTGATGAATAGAGTCTTTAGTGACTATCTTGGTCATTTTTTGGTAGTCTTTATAGATGATATTCTTGTCTATTCAAAGAGCAAGGATGAACATGAATATCACTTGATAATTGTATTGAAGACCCTAAGAAAGGAGAATATTTATGCCAAATTTACCAAGTGTGAATTTTGGCTTCAAAAAGTTGCATTTTTGGGTCACAAAATCTAAAAAGAGGGGATATCTATTGATCCAGCAAAAATAGAGGTTATCGAAAGATGGCCGAGACCGACAACAGTAACCGAGATCAGATGTTTTCTTGGTTTGGCTGGATATTATAGATGTTTTGTGAAAGATTTTTCACGATTATCTAATCCACTCACCAGGTTGACTCGAAAAGGAGTTATTTTTGTTTGGACTGAAGAATGTGAAGAGAATTTCAAGGAGTTGAAAGGAATGTTTTCCAGTGCACCTGTACTCACACTTCCTTGTAGTGGAGAAAGGTTTGTGATCTACAGTGATGCATCCAAGAAGGGGTTGGGGTGTGTTCTTATTCAAAATGATATGGTGATAGGTTATGCCTCATGACAATTGAAAATCCATGAGCAAAATTACCCAACACATGATTTGGAGTTAGCTGTGGTAATCTTTACATTAATGATTTGGAAGAATTATCTTTATGGAGAATAGTGTGACATTTATACTGATCATAAAAGTTTAAATTATATTTTCACAAAAAGGAGCTTAATATGGGCCAAAGAAGATGGTTGGATCTGATTAAGAATTATGACTGCTCAATTCATTACCACCCTGGGAATGAAAACAATGAGGAAGATGAATTAAGTCTCCAAGACCATGCTAGATTATCCTTGATGAGGATCACAAAAGATCTATATTTATGGATTTACAAAGGATGGAACTTGGAATTATAATGGAAGGGGAAAATCATATCTTTCTTAATTGAATTTTCAAGCATCATTACATGTGAAGATTAAAGAGGCACAGAAAGAAGATCTAGAGTTATAAAAGAAGGTGAGAAATATTCCGGAATTCAACCTTGATTGAGATGGGATAATAAAGTTCCGGAATCGGGTTTGTGTTCCTCCCATCCCAGAACTAAAGAAGGAGTTGTTGGATGAGGCTCATAGTCTTCATTATCTATTCATCCTGGAAGCACAAAGATGTATAGGGACATGAAAGAGTACTTCTGGTGGGATGGCATGAAAAGAGAAGTTGCTAAATATGTCTCTCGATGCTTGGATTGTGAGCAAGTTAGAGCTGAGAGACAGAAGTCTAAGGGGATGTTAAATCCATTACCCATACCTGAATGGAAATTTGAAAACATCACTATGGACTTTGTCACCAGACTTCCTAAAACATCCAAAAGCAATAATGCTATCTAAGTCATAGTTGACCGTCTTACAATGTCTTCACACTTCATTGCTATTAGAGAGGATTTCTCTCTAGATCAGCTTGCCATGATATATGTAATGGAAGTGGTAAGATTGCATGGAGTAACACATTCCATTAGATCTGATCGGTATATGAGATTTACCTCGAAGTTCTGGCGAAGTCTTCAACATACTCTGGATACAGAGTTGAGTTTCAGCACTGCTTATCATCCTCAGACAGACAGTCAGTCTGAGAGGACAATTCAAAATCTAGAAGATATGTAGAGAGCATGCTCTATGGATTTCAAAGGTGGATGGGATCAACACCTACCATTAGTGGAATTTTCTTATAATAATAGCTTTCACTCTAGTATTCAGATGGATTATTATGAAGCTCTCTATGGAAAGAAATGAAGGACTCCAACTTGTTGGGATGAAGTTGGGGAAAGAAAGTTATAAGGACCTGATATTGTTGATGAGATGACAGAAAGGGTCCGATCGATTCAACAACACATAAGAGCAGCTCAGAGTCGACAAAAACGTTATGCTGACAACTGAAGAAAAGATCTAGAGTTTTATGTGGGTGATAAAGTGTTCTTACAAATATCTCCCATGAAGAGGGTCCTGAGATTTGGAAGGAAGGGAATGTTGAACCCTAGACATATCAGTCCTTTCGAAAATACTGGATCTTGTTTGGAAGGTAGCTTACCGATTGGCGGTTCCACCGAATCTCTCCCAAGGTCACAATGTGTTCCATGTATCTCTCCTGAGAAAGAACGTACTTGATCCTTCACATGTACTCAGCTCAGAAGTTGTACTGCTGGAGCAAGATATTTCTTATGAAGAATATCCAATAGTGATTCTGGATCGTAGCGAAAAAGTCCTACGGAACAAGACCACTCTCTTGGTAAAGGTTTTATGGAGGAACAACCAATTTTAAGAAGCTTCATGGGAGATTGAGGATATGATGAGGGAGAGGTATCCTCATCCGTTTGTTATAAAGTGACGAATTTCGAGGAGAAATTAATTTTAAGGGGGGTAGAATGTAACCCCCAATACTTTTATGAGAAATATTTTGTTTTTATGTTATATAAATAATCTAATGATTCATTCCCTACACACAACACTTTCTTGGATTGCTTTACACGCAATCACGACCTTCCTCGATAGCTTGCGTCATATGCAATACCGAGTTTCACTAAAAAACGATATGCTATTAAAATATTACTAAAACTAGCTGTTATGAATAGTAATACCTACTTTTGGAAATTTTGTAAATTTTATTTTTCAAAATGGAATTCATTTTTTGATTTGGAATATCGAAATTAGCCAAAGGTGAAATTTTGGTATTTTTCTAAAAACATTAAATTTTTTATGAATAGTGAAAACACTGGGTTACTATTTAAAAAACGAATTTTTATTTAAATAGTTATTTATTTTATTTAAATTAATTTAGGTCAAAATTGATACATAATACCTATATAAGTTTAATGCAATTCATTGGAGTTATTTTATAATAAATTTAGATATATAAAAATTTTATTGATGTTTTCACCGTCTTTTACCCACCTCCTAGGAGAATTTTCAAATTTACATGAAAATTAATTTTACCTCTTCTATGAGTGGAATTTCGAAAATCCGAGAGACATGGGTAATATTAAGGACTAAAATTTGGTTCAATGAGCTGAAAATAATTTGTGGTGAATAGTAACTTTTTAATTTTTTTTAGCACGGTTAAAAGTAAATAGAGAAATTACGGGTAAAAATGTTATTATTATTACCCTAACACATGTCCTAATTCTATTGGATAATTTTCATTCTACCAAAAACAACCTTAGGAATAAAATATGACCATTTAGGCCCACTTGGATTAGATTAGGACATTTATTATTAATTAATTTAAAGAAGGGTTAACATAGATAAAATCATTGTTTAATAACTAAATCATTTTTAATATAGGTTTATACATAAGATAAATTCGACTATAAATATTCATTAGAAAGATAAAACGATTTCCTACATAATGATATTTTATTTGTTATTTTTATACATAAATGATTTTATTTATTTATGACACAATGATGGTTTAGTAATTATCTTATTAATGAAATATTCACATAATTGATGTTATAAATACCCAAATAAATGTAATTTGAGACTTTTTATGAATTGAAATAATTTTCTAGGTTAATATAACATGTTAGTATTGATTTAATTAACGTTTTTAGAACTAATAATTCTATTATGATTTTCACAAAAATCAATTACCAAATAGTGTCAAAATTGACATAAAATAGTTTTTAAAACAAATATTATATTATTAATTGTTATTATATTTGTAAATATCTATGTCTCGGCAAAATGACTTAGATAAGGTCATATATATTAATAATAGACAACTTGGGGTTCTTTTGTCTTGTTATAGTATGTTTATAAACCTTATAGTTAAAGAAAACCAGAAGACACGGTAAAAGTTAAATAATCTAACTTAAATTTAAATCTAAATGATAAGGTTAATATAGAAACCTAAACTTGTCTAAATAATATTGGATGAGAGGATTTAGACCCATACCCACCTTAACATTGAAATAAATCATTTTGGATCTATTAAAACCGAATATGATTTTATAATAAGATAATATTTTTAGTTTTTCCTAAGGTGCCCCTCTCCTCCCTTATAAAAGGGAACCTCCTCCCTCTCTTCCTCAAACCACATTGAGCCTTCAAAATCAGCCAACCCCTGCTAAATTTTCTTCTCAACTTCCCTAGAAACATCCTAGAGGTCCTGGTTTTCCCCAAAGTCCAATTTTAGTGACCTAAGAGGAGGTCTCAAAGAGGCGCTTCAAGGAAGAGGAGGTTCAGACACTTACGAAGCAAATCAGACCTAAGGTAAGGGAAAATCTCGCAATCTCATTTTTATCTGAGATTGTTTATACTTCATAAGTTACTGGGGAAAATTTATCTTCAACATCCATGTTTCATTAATATGTAATATTTATATCCTTCTACAATAGTTTATATCCAATTTTACCCTTCGGTGAGTTTTTAGTAAATGATATGAAAGGAATATTTTTTCGTTTTTTGTACGAGGTAATTTTTGACTTTTCCGAAAAAGTACGAGAAGAATGTTTTTTAACATATATGGCATGAATATATTTTTAGAACATTATTTCCATGAAGCTTAATTTACAAGTTTTCGTGTTTATTTTCAATCAACTTCTTTTAGTTAAAATTTATATGACATGTTAAGAAAGGAAAATGTTTTTGAAGTAGAAAGGATATTTTCCTCAAGAATGGAATTCAAGTGTTTTATCAAAATTATTTTCCATATATGATAATATATGGTTCTGTTTCTATCCCTATTATTACATTGATTTGATCATGTTTTGATGGATTTATTTTTATGAATTCCTTTATCTTATATGAATTGTTTTATGATATCACGATGTTTAAGAATACAATTTTTATTACATGGGTTATGCAATGATGTAGGATTTATGATTTTTGTGGCACACATAATAATGGTTTCATTATGAGATGGGTGGGACCTATATCTCCCTCCAATTCATTGGGTAAATATTTATATATCATTAGATAGACATGGCTGGAACGGCAGGTTAAACCAGTTCAGTGAAACAAGACTGAAACGAGGAGTGAACTCGATTCAGAAATGGAAATTATCCTCTAAGATAGTCTAGGATATGGGTCTTGACTACTAAGAAATGATTCTCTATTATTATGTGTGTATTCCACAATGTTTCATGTTTTATGTTATGATTATTGGTATTACATTTCACTACTATGATTTATCCCATGTTATGAAATTATGATCTTTTTTTCTGGTTATGATTTCCAAAATGATATGTTCTTATGAATATGATGTGATTGATATTTCTTTTGTATACCCTTACTGAGAATTTGATCTCACTATTTTTTATGTTTTCTTTACTTAGATCATGCCAAAAGGGACTCCAGATATGATGAAATAAATGGGAGACTATGTATATGCTTCATAAACTAGTTGTTTATGTTTCCCAGTTTCTAAAGACACTATACCTATACAGTCCTTTCCTAGTTTTGTTATATGTTGTAATAAGTGTGCTTCAATTTTGATTTATTAACAATGTATGTAATGTTTGGGTCATTATATGGCCATCAACAACATGGTCTATATAAAGAAAGTATAAAAAATAAAGATCGTGGATTTTTGGATGAATGTGAAAATATAATTAATAATAATTTATCTTATTAAATAGATTTTAAATTATCCACTTGGGTTCTTATGATATACCATTTACCCTATACCACCCAAACATGTTTCTTGCATACATGAATTATTTTCCATGTTCAAAGAGGTGAAAACCTATTTAGGTCGCATGTGTATTCATTTAAAATCATAATTATCAACATACCTCATAGTCATGATCTATGTAATATTATCATATAAACTTTTTGGTCCATATATGCACCCTAGAACATTCCTCAAAAATGAAATACATCTTTGGGGCCTATAGTTAAATCTTAAATGACCCAAATTAAGAAGCTTAAGTCTATCAGCATACACATAATATTAATCTACGGGGCCTATTGAATTATTTTAGCACAACCTTTTTAATTATATCCTCTGTCCAATACCCCATTCATATCAACAATATAAAATTTCATGATTAATTAATTGTTTATCATGTATAACCATTCCATCATGTCATTTACCGAGGTCATATCAGATGATTAAAACTAAATCATTGTTTAAACAAAACCAACACCCACAAAATAGTATATTAAAACCTAAAAAATACTCATTTATAATTATATTAATGATGCACTATAAAACATGTGAATTTTGTAATGAAAAACCCATACATGATCCATGTCCAATATTTCAATTTCAAACCATTTTGAAGATCCATGGATATATTTTTTTAAAAAGGGAAATAGACCGTAATATAAAATAAATTTTTAAATTAATTGGAAACACTTTTTTCTAATAACATTGGCTTAAATAATCTATTAAAACAAATACACACTTTAGAATCATCATTTTCCTTCATTGATTCCAATAATTGGTTAAAACCCAAAAAAACATTTAAACCATTTCAAAATCCTCAAAGGTAATTTACAAAGAAATCATTAAATATTTTAATCACCCCTTTTTACCCAGACTATTCACAATGTGACAAACTTTATCCAATCACTCTAAATATATCCCAATCACAACATTTACCAATTAATTCCATCAATTTCATTGATTGGGAATACCCCACGGTATCACCATCCATAGTATCAAATAAAAAATGAATCCATTAGAAAATCTAAAGTGGGTTTTGCCTCAATTGAGGCCCCAATTAAATTCTTTAGTCAATGACATAAAAAAATGAAATGAATAATATAGGAACAAACACATAGACTCATAAAATAGTACAAATATGAGGAAAATATTGTAGGCCTCAAAATTCATAATCTTAGTTAACCACATTAACACCTTCGACGCATTGTTTTATCTTTAATGGACTAACAAACCACAATAGTAAACACAATGGAAATTAATGTTTTAAAGAATTAGATAGAGAGGAATGATCACACCAAGTCTCTCATCAATACGAAAGGAAGTAGATTTGAAGACCTAACTAGAGCTTCTATTGAAAACATATTATTACCAAAATTACTATGAATCAATGTAGAAAAACCAATGTTGTAGGGTGAATCTCTTGGTTCATCACCCACAACATATAGGGATGGATGGGGGAGAAATTTTGGGTATACATATTAAAGATAGTGGAGGAAATTGAAATTTCCCCAATTTTACGAGGCCCATAGTATTGTGGAACAATTTATGAAACCGTGATCCAACTGTATATTTCCCTCTATCGTATAGTGGACCAAGACTGAAGGTCCATAATTGGAACCCATGCTGTTTGGAAAAAAGTGTAGAGCTCATGCTCTAGCCTCTGTCTAGTGGATCTATTGGTCATATGGTGGAAAATGAAGGCCCACAAGGTTTTCAAAACATGTGATTAACATTTCATTAGGTATATATAGGGACCACACACCACACACACAAGAAGAATGGTTAAAATTAAATGTAATGCATCATAAACAAAGCAACCTATCCTAACTCATGTAACCAATGATGACCCAAAACATAGTGTGTAAAGATCCAGAACTTTCAAGGAAATTTTTTTTCTTAATTTTCTTTGGAATTTTACAAGAACACAGTTTCTGATGGTGCCTGATTCCGAGGCGTGGTGTGCCCGAAATTAATTTCCGAAGTTTGGCTCGGGTACGTTCAGTGAACGAGCGAGCGGGAATTTCTATCTTTTGAACCGGTGCCCGGAATCGAATTCCGAGGGCACCGATGGAACCGCAGCACCGATAATTTCTTAAGAACACCATTTTCGGAGTTGCGTTTATCCGAGAGAAGATGATAAAAATTGTGGAAGTTTAATTTATAACTTATCTACAATTTTTATTTTCTTGTTAAGTAGATTAAGTGTTATGTTACAACACTTGACCCTCTCTTAAGTGGTTTTAACCTATGTAAGGGAGTTAGGGGTGGGACCCACTTGGAGTTAACCACCCATGGAAGGATTTAAGGTGAGGTGGGTCCCACACGAACCCCAACCCCTTCTCTTTTCCCATAACCCCCTAACCCCCTCTTTATTTTGAAACTCCTCACCTCCCTCTTTATTTTGAAACTCCTTCTCTCCCTCTCTCCCTCATAACTCATGCCAACTAGCACTTAAATTAAGTTATTGAAACTCTTAATCAATTAAGTGTTTGAATTTTGAACTTACAATGCATGGAATGATTAAAATAAAATAAGGGGAAACCTTGTTTTATTTGGAGGTTGAATTGTTGTGGGAGGATTTTTGAGAAAGAGCCTTTGTGTGATAGAAGAAGGAAGCTCCTTCTTCGTTGAAGAACGTCCTCCCCTCCGTGAAGAACGGTTCTTCTCCGATGAAGAACATCGATCCCTCAACTTAGAACGACTCGGTGATCACGGTTCTTCATCCTCTTTTTCCTCCACGGCAAGGGAGAAGACACCGACGTAGGGAACTCTCCAACGACAACGCACCTTCCTTCTTCATCTCCGAAACAAGTGAAGAGACGTCGTTTCCTCCTCGGACGTACCCCAACATCCATGGAATTGACGTCCAATCTTCGCAACATCGTTCTCTGTGACGTCGTTCTCTGCGACGCCCGATGTGCGACGTCAAATATCCAAGTAGGGGTTTGTTGTTGCTTTATTTAATTATTTTCCGTTCTTGGTTCTAGCATGACAAACTTGAGGATGAACGTTTAAGTGTTATCGTCTAACGAGAGGGGGACCAGACCGCACAAACACGGCCGAACCCCCCTCCTTTGTTCTTGAATGATTCTTGCGGATGAAACGACATAGCGTGGTGTCGTCGCACCACGCGGGAATCACAAGAAAATTATTCCGCGGCGCCGTGGAAAGAATTATCATGAACGCGACGCCGTCGTGCCGCGTCGAAGGAAACCGAAGACGCCGCGGCCAGAGCGGGGCCGCGGCGGAGGGGCGCCGTGCCGTCGCACCGCGCCGGATGACGAAGGCCACGGCCGGTTCCGGGCCGCGGCGGATCATGATGACCGACGTCCAGCCGGGCCGCCGGTGCCGGAAGACGGAAGAGGACCGGCCCTTGCCGGTCCTGTTGACAAGAAGCCGGCCGGCCAGGTCGGGCCGGCCGGGTTGGTGGAAACCGGGGGAATTTAATTCCCCCGGGCAGTTATTTGGCCCCCTATTATGAGGGGGCCGGTTTCACAATGGGGGGGCAGGCGGCCCCCCGTTTCCAGCAAGCTCGGCCTTCGGCCAAGCTGGCAGCGCGCCCAGCGCGCAGCCTTGTGCCGAACCGGCGCGCCGGGCCGGGCTGTGCCGGGCCGGGCTATGCCGGGCCGGGTCGACCCCGTCCGGGGCGGGTCGACCCGGTTCGGGCCATTCGGGGGGTCTCGGGCCGGGACGGCCCGGGCCCGAAACCCCCGTTACCGAGCACTTTGGTCAAATGACCATATCTTGGGCTACGAGCCTCCAAACGACTCGTCGTCAGCGGCAACACGATCCTTGGATCGAGACGGTCGTTTCGGTATACTATATTCAAGGTGCACCTTCCTTTTCGGGAGCGTACGTGGTTAAAACTCCATAGTTAAGCGTGGTTGGCCTAAAGTAGTGATCAGGATGGGTGACCTCCTGGGAAGTTTCCCAGGGTGGGTGTGAGACGGAAAGGCCAATAAATAACAGACCAGGCGTCCGATTGATGCGCCTTCTGTTTCGTTGAATTCCTCTATGTGAGATAGATCTTTTGGTTTAATCCGCTCGCGGTTTGGATGCTGATGGTGTGCGGTCGGGTTGGATCGCACCGAAATCCAACCGGGCCCCTGGAACGAAAAAGCCAATAACTCTCAGACCGGGCGTCCGATTGACGCGCCGTCTATTGCGTTGAGTTCCTGTTGACGATACGGAACATTTGGCATCCTCCTCCCGAGTTTTGGATGCAGATGGATAGTGGCCGGGTTGGATCGCACCGAAATCCAACTGGGCCCCTGGAACGGAAAAGTTGATATCTTTCTGACAGAACGTCCGTTTGACGAACCGTCAGCGGCGTTGGTGATCGCGTTGAGAAACGGTCCCTATGAGTTTACCCTATGAGAGTTCAGGGTACAGTTGAGATACAACCGGGTTTGGTTCGCTCACGAAACCAACCGGGCCCCTAAGACGAAAAGGCTAAAAACTCACAGACCGAGCGTCCGATTGATGCGCCGTCTGTTGCGTTGAGACCCCTATGACGTGGAGGTCCTTTGAGATACTTCTTCGTGGGACATTGAGATACATGGAGTATCAACCTGTAGCTCGTGGAGCGGACCCTCCCATTGACGATCGTGCGGAGTACGGAGACCCTGTAGCTGGCTGAGACCCGACGACTGATGATCGAACGACTCGGTGTGTTATAGGGGTGCGCTTGGTTGTAGCGGAACATGGGAGCGCTTGGTTGTAGCGGCAGACCCACGATAGAGGTGCGCTTGGTTGTAGGGGCACATGGGAGCGCTTGGTTGTAGCGGCAGACCCACGACAGAGGTGCCCTTGGTTGTTGCGGCACATGGGAGCGCTTGGTTGTAGCGGCAGACCCACGATAGAGGTGCGCTTGGTTGTAGTGGCACATGGGAGGGCTTGGTTGTAGCAGCTGGCCCGCAGTACTCGATGGGTGGAGTTCTTCAACAGTCTTTGGTTAGTGAGTAGTACCTCGGAGTCGTGACAAGACCACTTTACACTCCAGAGACAGAGCTCTTCAGCAGTTATGGTTTTTATAATGAAAATCCTAGTTTGAGCTGAGACTTTTGACCTTGTGTTTACCTCATGATTGAGATGGGTCACTTGCTAACTTAGGTATATGTATGGGCATATACCCGGGTAGTGGTTATCCGTTGATTTCACAATCCTTGTGTTTTCTCATGATTGAGATGGGTTACATGATAACTTAGGTATATTTATGGGCATATACCTAAATAGAGGATATCTGTTGAGATATTCTTTGTGGTTATCCTTGTTAGTTTAGTGAGACCTTGACGGTATTGGTGTCCCTACTGAGTATAGTTATACTCACCCCTGCACGGGCTATGCCCGCACCTCGTTGTGTTGGTTGCAGACGACGGGTAGTGCTGACAGAGGCCGAGTGTTCGAGGACTAGACGGTACCTGGAGGTGGACTATACGAAGAGATGGTACCCGGAGGAGGACCTCACGACGAGACGGTACCCAGAGGTGGACGTGATGACGAGGCGGTACCCGGAGGTGGACAACTGGGCGAGACATACTCGGAGCGGACGGCGGGACCTGAGGAGCAGAGGAGCTATCTGTACCCACCCTTCAGGTGGGATTTCCAGTGGACAGCTCGGCGTAGCAGCTTTACATTTCAGTTATTGGTTTCCCTTTTGAGTTGTACTTTACAGTTGGGCTTGTATTTCCGGCCCCTTTTTACTTTCCACACATACTATTGTACTCAGTTTTTACTTAGTGTTTACTTCGTCCGCTTGTACTCTGTGGTGCTTGTTTTCTTTTATAAAGGCAATGCCTTCCCAGTTATCGGGATTTTATGCCTTTAGTGCTATTCGCCAGCCCCTGGCCTATGGAAGGCGGGCTTGGGGTAGTCACGGCACGGGCCCCGAGGACGGGTCGTGACAAATTGGTATCAGAGGAGTTCGGTTCTACCGCAGAACCTATAACTCTGATGTTTCTTTCTGTGAAACAATAGTGTTAAGGGTACCGAGTGTGGTTTTCAATTCAGGGAGTCCAGTGTTGGTGCGGGCGGCCGACGTATCCATACACCAGGACCCTGACAACTGATTTCCGACTTTGTGCACAAAAACACTGATTGCGTGTGTGTTTCCAGAAGTTTTTAAATGTCATCTCAAACCCGGTCAGCTCACCAGGTATAATCGTTTGACTGTGTTACGTTGTTTCTTTCAGGATTTCTTTTCACGAACGACCAGCTAGAGCCCAGAGGGATGTGCGTACTGATAGCCTGTCGAGCGATGAGGCTTCGGTACAGGGCCCTCTTGCAGTTGAGGCACCAGCGGAGGCACCAGCGATACTACCATACGTTGGGCCACCGATGCCACCAGACCTAGCAGTAGGCGATGCACGCCACTTGAGTGTGCTACACGAGTTCCAGCGCCAGAGGCCACCAAGGTTCCAGGGAGAGACGGACCTGCAGGCGACTGAGGATTGGCTGGAGGCTGTGGTGGGAGTCTTCAGGCTAGTGGGGACGCCGACAGACTTCATGGTGATCTTTGCTGCCAGCCTCCTTCAGGAAGCAGCAGGCAGGTGGTGGAGCCACTTGTTTCAGTTTTGCGACGGGATGACCTTCTCATGGGAAGACTTCGAGACCTTCTTCAGGGTGAAGTTTGTGCTAGTAGCTCTACACCCCGAGCGTGTACAAGAGCTTCTGCCTTTGCCGCGTTTTTTTCGATCAGTAGCCGAGTCATCTATGGGTAGTAGACAGATGATGCAGAGGTCCAGGAGGACCAGACTAGCTGTTGGACGATCTCAAGTTTTAGGATCGGTGGTACGGGGCACCCGAGGTGGGGTAAGAGCCAGGCGTGCCAGAAACGGACAATGTTACTCCTGCGGCGGAAAGTGTCACCTGGCACGTGACTGTCTGACTCCTCGTACGATGTATCAACGGGTGTTGGAGGAGCCACCGAGACAGAAGCAGCGGCGAGTGCTTGAGCAACAGTAGAGCAGTGGACAAGGCAGTAGAGCTCTGAGAGCAGGTGGGCAGGAGAGGAACTAGTGGATACGTCCTTTGTACTTCTAGTTCCATGTTGTTTTTGTATTCTTGTCTTTGTACTATGAGCTGCAATAATAAAAAGAAACTTATCTTTGTTTGCTTTCCTGTCCTTTTGTTTGGTTGATGTTGAGTGGTCCCGGTTAAAACTGTTGACTTGACCCTCACTTTCGAGATTTCGATTGGAGGGGACCCAGTGATCTCACACTGATGCCGACAGTGTGACTCGACCCTTGGAGGCAAGAGTGACAGTTGAATCTCTTAGTAGTTACGTCGAGGCCTTACGACGTCATCCATGGCATGAATGCATCATTCATGTCAGGATTGACTGTATTAGGCAACGAATGTGGTTCAACCAGGGTATGAGACCGAGTTTCTCTTATCGGCAACGAAAAAATCATAGAATCTCTTGAGAGACTAAAGGAGGCCCAGAACATCCAAGAGAGGATGAAGACTGCACAGTGCAATAAGAAATAGGAAACTGGTGCCAGTCTTAGAGACTCGGGCGTGTTAAAGAAGAGGAAGCTTAAAGGAGAGATGAGTCTACGAAGCAGTAGACGTGGAGGCAGAGCTAGGAGAGCAGCATGAGGTGGTGTACATCCTAACATGGTACAACCACCTGCAATTGTTATTCCCTCCAGGCTCAGGGAGATGGAGGGTGGAGGAAGAATGCGGATGCTTGCGGTCAAGGAGTGTGACCCAATGGCTCTAGAAATGATTCACGGGACAGTCCATGTCAACTACTGGATGTTGTAGTAATGGAAGTCGATGTGAATCATTCCTGGCTTTCACAAATCTTGTTCCAGACCTAGAGATTCCGGTAAGCCGTGGACTTGACCCTCACGTCTAGAGATACCTTGGGAGGAGACTCGATAATCACACTTACGCCGATGGTGTGGTTAGACCCTCGAGGCGAGAGTTTCGGTTGGAATCTCTTGGTGGCAGCGTCGAGGCCTTACGATGTTAGTTTGAGTATGGAATGGGCAATAACTTTTCATACTCAAATTGACAGTTTTAGGCAAACGTCGGGATGGGTTTTCCTTGGTCGGCGGAAAAGGAAACCCCAGACAGGGCAGGGTAACTCTTGCACAGGAGGGTGCGACCGATCACTCTTGAGTCGGTCAACCTTACCCTCGTGACAGCAGCCTTTCGAGTTCCAGTTCTAACAGAAAATGGAGATCTCGGGAGTTCGAGGATGACGATCACGTCCTTATACGGGTCTCACCTCGACGAGATTTACAGAGATGTGGCCAAGGCGGAAAGTTATCTCCGGGGTTCAGCAGACCTTCTTAGGTCCCCAGCTAGGTAGGCAGGGTGGTTTACTGCTTGACCCATTCACCACAGTTGCACCAAGTGCACGACGACTTCCACGTATCTCAACTGAGGAGATACGTGCTCGACTCTTCGCATACCATCGACCATGAGGAGCTGGACGATGACGATGAGGTGTCTTTCACGGAGATTCCAGTGGGGATCGAGGATCGACAGGAGCATATCCTAGGAGGACGATCAATTCCTCGGGTGCACTTTCCTTGGCATTACGAAACCACCAGGTGAGCACATAGGAGCGGAAGGCTCAGATGCGTGCTCGGTACTGCTTTTGTGACCCTAGTTTGTGTTGAAGCTTTACAGGGACGTAAATCCCTGAGGTGGGAGTAATGTAATGATCCAGAAATTTCAAGGAAATTTTTTTTCTTAATTTTCTTTGGAATTTTATAAGAACGCAGTTTCTGACGGCGCTAGATTCCGAGGCCCGGTGTGCCCGGAATTAATTTCCGAAGTTTGGCTTGGGTACGTTCAGTGAATGAGCGAGCGGGAATTTCTATCTTTTGAACCGGTGCCCGGAATCGAATTCCGAGGGCACCGATGGAACCGCAGCGCCGGTAATTTCTTATGAACGCCATTTCCGGAGTTGCGTTTATCCGAGAGAAGATGATAAAAATTGTGGAAGTTTAATTTATAACTTATCTACAATTTTTATTTTCTTGTTAAGTAGATTAAGTGTTATGTTACAACACTTGACCCTCTCTTAAGTGGTTTTAACCTATGTAAGGGAGTTAGGGGTGGGACCCACTTGGAGTTAACCACCCATGGAAGGATTTAAGGTGAGGTGGGTCCCACACGAACCCCACCCCTTCTCTTTTCCCATAACCCCCTAAACCCCTCTTTATTTTGAAACTCCTCACCTCCCTCTTTATTTTGAAACTCCTTCTCTCCCTCTCTCCCTCATAACTCATGCCAACTAGCACTTAAATTAAGTTATTGAAACTCTTAATCAATTAAGTGTTTGAATTTTGAACTTACAATGCATGGAATGATTAAAATAAAATAAGGGGAAACCTTGTTTTATTTGGAGGTTGAATTGTGGTGGGAGGATTTTTGAGAAGGAGCCTTTGTGTGATAGAAGAAGGAAGCTCCTTCTTCATTGAAGAACTTCCTCCTCTCTGTGAAGAACGGTTCTTCTCTGATGAAGAACATTGATCCCTCAACTTAGAACGAATCGGTGATCACGGTTCTTCATCCTCTTTTTCCTCCACGACAAGGGAGAAGACACTGACGTAGGGAACTCTCCAAAGACAACGCGCCTTCCTTCTTCATCTCCGCAACAAGTGAGGAGACATCGTTTCCTCCTCGGACGTACCCCAACATCCATGGAATCGACGTCCAATCTCCGCGACATCGTTCTCCGTGACGTCGTTCTCCGTGACGCCCGACGTGCGACGTCAAATATCCAAGTAGGGGTTTGTTGTTTCTTTGTTTAATTATTTTCCGTTCTTGGTTCTAGCATGAAAAACTTGAGGATGAACGTTTAAGTGTTATCGTCTAACGAGAGGGGGACCGGACCGCACAAACACGACCGAACCCCCCTCCTTTGTTCATGAATGTTTCTTGCGGATGAAACGAGATAGCGTGGTGCCGTCACACCACGCGGGAATCACACGGAAATTATTGCGCGACACCATCGCGCCGCGCCGGATGACGAAGGCCGCGGCCGGTTCCGGGCCGCGGCGGATCGTGATGACCGGCGGCCAGCCGGGCCGCCGGTGCCGGAAGACGGAAGAGGACCGGCCCTTGCCGGTCCTGTTGACAAGAAGCCGGCCGACCAGGTCGGGTCGGCCGGGTTGCTGGAAACCGGGGGAATTTAATTCCCTCGGGCAATTATTTGGCCCCCCATTATGAGGGGGGCCGGTTTCACAAATGGGGGGCAGGTGGCCCCTCGTTTCCCTCAAACTCGGCCTTCGGCCAAGCTGGCAGCGCGCCCAGCGCGCTGCCTTGCGCCGAACCGGTGCGCCTGGCCGGTTCGCCGGGCCGGGCCGCGCCCCGCCGGGCCGGGCTGTGCCGGGCCGGGTCGACCCCGTCCGGGGCGGGTCGACCCGGTTCGGGCCATCCGGGGGGTCTCTGGCCGGGACGGCCCGAGCCCGAAACCCCCGTTACCGAGCGGTTTGGTCAAATGCCCGTATCTTGGGCTAAGAGCCTCCAAACGACTCGCCGTCAGCGGTAACGCGATCCATGGATCGAGACGGTCATTTCAGTATACTATACTCAAGGCGCACCTTCCTTTTCGGGAGCCTACGTGGTTAAAACTCCATAGTTAAGCATGCTTGGCCTAGAGTAGTGATCAGGATGGGTGACCTCCTGGGAAGTTTCCCAGGGTGGGTGTGAGACGGAAAGGCCAATAAATAACAGACCAGGCGTCCGATTGACGCGCCGTCTGTTTCGTTGAATTCCTCTATGTGAGATGGATCTTTTGGCTTACTCTGCTCAAGGTTTGGATGCCGACGGAGTGTGTTCGGGTTGGATCGCACCAAAATCCAACCGGGCCCCTGGAACGAAAAAGCCAATAACTCTCAGACCGTGCGTCCGATTGACGCGCTGTCTGTTGCGTTGAGTTCCTGTTGACGATACGGAACATTTGGCATCCTCCGCCCGAGTTTTGGATGCAGATGGATAGTGGCCGGGATGGATCGCACCGAAATCCAACTAGGCCCCTGAACGGAAAAGCTGATATCTTTCTGACAGAAAGTCCGTTTGACGAACCATCAGTGGCGTTGAAGATCGCGTTGAGAAACGGTCCCCATGAGTTTACCCTATGAGAGTTCTGGGTACAGTTGAGATACGGCCGGGTTTGGTTCGCTCACGAAACCAACCGGGCCCTTGGGACGAAAAGGCTAATAACTCACAGACCGAGCGTCCGATTGACGCGCCGTCTGTTGCATTGAGACCCCTATGACGTGGAGGTCCTTTGAGATAATTCTTCGTGGGACTTTGAGATACTTGGAGTATCGACCTGTAGCTCGTGGAGCGGACCCTCCCAGTGACGAGCGTGTGGAGTACGGAGACCGTGTAGCTGGCTGAGACCCGACGACTGATGATCGAACGACTCGGTGTGTTACAGAGGTGCGCTTGGTTGTAGCGGCACATGGGAGCGCTTGGTTGTAGCGGCAGACCCACGAAAGAGGTGCGCTTGGTTGTAGCGGCACATGGGAGTGCTTGGTTGTAGCGGCAGACCCATGACAGAGGTGCGCTTGGTTGTATCGGCACATGGGAGCTCTTGGTTGTAGCGACAGACCCACGACAGATGTGCACTTGGTTGTAGCGGCACATGGGAGCGCTTGGTTGTAGCAGCTGGCCCATAGTACTCGATGGTTGGAGTTCTTCAGCAGTCTTAGGTTAGTGAGCAGTACCTCGGAGTTGTGACATGACCACTGTACACTCCAGAGACGGAGCTCTTCAGCAGTTACGGTTTCGATAATGAAAATCCTGGTTTGAGCTGAGACTTTTGACCTTGTGTTTACCTCATGATTGTGATGGGTCACTTTCTAACTTAGGTATATGTATGGGCATATACCCGGGTAGTGGTTATCCGTTGATTTCAGAATACTTGTGTTTCCTCATGATTGAGATGGGTTACTTGATAACTTAGGTATATGTATGGGCATATACCTAAGTAGAGATTTTCTGTTGAGATCTTCTTTGTGGTTATCCTTGTTGGTTTATTGAGAACTTGAGGGTCTCGGGGTCTATACTGAGTATCGTTATACTCTCCCCTGCACGGGCTATGCCCGCACCTCGTTGTGTTGGTTGCAGACGACGGGCAGTGCTGACAGAGGCCGAGTGTTCGAGGACTAGACGGTACCTCGAGGTGGACTATACGAAGAGAGGGTACCCGGAGGAGGACCTCACGACGAGACGGTACCCAGAGGTGGACGTGACGACGAGGCGGTACCCGGAGGTGGACCACTGGGCGAGACATACTCGGAGCGGACGGCGGGACCTGAGGAGCAGAGGAGCTATCTGTACCCACCCTTCAGGTGGGATTTCCATTGGACAGCTCGGCGTAGAAGATTTACTTTTCAGTTGTTGTTTTCCCTTTCAAGTTGTACTTTACAGTTGGGCTTGTATTTCCGGCCCCTTTTTACTTTCCGCACTTACTGTTATACTCAGTTTTTACTTAGTGTTTACTTCTTCCGCTTGTACTCTGTGGTGCTTGTTTTCTTTTATAAAGGCAATGCCTTCCCAGTTATCGGGATTTTACGCCTTTGGTGCTAGTCGTCAGCCCATGACCTATGGAAGGCGGGCTTGGGGTAGTCACGGCACAGGCCCCGAGGACGGGTCTTGACATAGTGTCGGTCGAAGGAATATATGATTATCCAACAACAACCCCAAATATACATTGTTCCATAACTTAATACCAAATGTCCATGTTTTGTGTCCTAAAATTCATAACAAACCCCAATAATTACCTTCACCTCAAGAACTCAACTGGTCAATACCTTTGATAATGCCCATTTTCAAATCCAAGAAGCTAATAATGTTCTTTCCAAAGTCCTTCCAACATGTAACACATACCACTTCATCGACCGACCACTTTCTCTCTATGTTTCTCCCCACCATAAGATTTGTATCATAACCACAATATTTTTTTTGAACATACACCCAAAAAAAGTACCAATAGATCCTAAAACTTTATCTTCCATAGCATTCCCATCATGATTCCCAACTCGTCTTGCATAAACCATGAGAAAGGAAAAAAACTAAAAACAACATCCATTTATTCCATTGAAACAACATGGAATGAAATCACATTATCTATACATAGATGAAATATGGTAGACTCTTATGTTCCTCATATATCACTGTCATCTCAATAATGTGTATTCAAATTTTAGAATGTCATGATAAAAGTTGTTTTAATATGGTATTCAACTCTATATTTACTAAACTAGGTCGGACCATCCTCAAAAAACACCTCCTGAGACACCCATCATTTTCTATTGAAATTATAAGCCTTCACCTAAATAAAGTCATTTCGACTCAAGGTATACTACCAACATGGAATGATTTTAAAAAATTATATCCCTAACATCCTTTGAAATTATATATTCAATGCATCCACTAAATCACAATATGTCATTGTGTCATACCTCACCCATCAACACATATCTACTAAAATCACTCGGAATTATTTTAGAACCAACATGAACCCTAAACCAACTCTCAGGATGACTCGACACCACATCTAAGGCCAACCTGGAATTACCAATGAATCCAAAATTGTACCTCCTAGGTTCCTCATTATCATAATGATATCAACAGGTCCAAACTATGGTATGTTCAACACATCTATGATTGACACATTTCTCCCCAGACTAGAAGTGTCATATTCTTCACATTACCCATGAAATTATAACCACCATGGATCACACCCCAATCACTGTAGATCCCAAGAAGTGGAAATGACCATCTAACCCTCAATTTACCAACAAAGGAAATTTTTTCTATATAATGTTACCACAATTTTATGATGGTTCCCTTAGAATATTACAAAAAACAATCAATTATGTGGACCCTATGCCAAAACTGGTGATGGTATACATCGCCCGAGGTGAATTACCTCAGAGTAACCTAAAAACTCAAATTCTAACAGTTTCTCCAAATAACCAAAATAACAAACATATACATATCCTAGAATGAATCTCACATCCAAAATGTGTACTTTATATAATGAATGATATTTGGAATCATCATATTTATATTAGTGTACACTATGATGTCATCGAAGAATACATCTTCAATCGATTCATTTTTAATATCAATGTTTAGTCCATAGAAATATTAACACACTTGTATTCCATGATATTCATTGCATGATCTTATCTCATAAACAACAATCCAATATAAATCTATTGGTACTCTCAACCAATCCCTACCACTATTTCACAACTCTCTTCAATGAAGTCATGAAATAAATTTTTAATTGTCACTACTACCACCACCCCACTCAAGTTCTTAAATAAAGACATAGGTGACTCCTAATAGATAATACAAGACAATTCATACCTATTTGAACCCATATAGTCTCATAAATAATTATTTACTCCCACATTGGTTTCATGGAAACTGATAGAATATTACTCCTTTCCACCCATTTACACTTCCCAATCAATATCGTGAATCTATATCATGCAACCGACAATATGTCCTCATCAAAAATTAATATCCAGAACTTCTAAACATTATAATGATAACAAAATTCTAGATCTCATGTGATGAACATCATCAGAGCATGGACTAAACACTCATGGACACATTTAACCATTCTTCTCGGTCCATCAGAACCACTGGACTCATGGAATTCTCAATGTATTTATCTAACATCCCAATCTTTAACTCATAAAATCTCAACCATGTTACTACCCCTTCCATTGGTCTCACTCCCATATCAACATTTTCATATTGAGTTAAAAATCAATCCTAGATTGATTGTTTCCAAAAATATCTAGACGAAATAATCGAACAATTATAACATTGAAAACAACCGTACAACAATCCGCATGTACTCAAGAAATTATTTGATAATGAAAACTAAGAACAACAATGAAATTTTACTAAAATTTAATTGAGCCATCCATGAATTGATTCAAAATCTAAATAATCCACTTATTTTCTCATTCAATGGATCTTAGAACACTATGATAACATCCATCTAAGTCAACCTCATTTTTTAAAAACTACCGATGCATTACCAAATCTGAAGTTTCATCTCGAAAACAATTTTAGTTTCCACAAATTCTATTAGGAAAAACTACAACCATGGAGAACACAATATTCACCACTATCAATGTCCAAAATATCGACACGTTCCATACACACAATCAAGGAAAAAAATGATCAACCTCTCACACGGGTCACCCTTGATTTTTATACAACACCAACTACCTAAAATGGAGTCACATTTTACATATGCAAAAATATCCCCCTATTCCATCCACATCAATTATAAAGTATGATACTACACATATGTAGAATCCATACCCACATTACAAAACACACTTCATCTTACACACAAAAATTCCAATTATTCTCTGTCCCACACCAATGATACTTTCCAACATAATTATGTACACTGATATAAACACCAACTATTTGTTACAAAACAATATTAAAAGGGTATCAAAAAAAAACATTTCCCCTAAATCCACATTAACATATGTTATCCTTAAATCATTAATTTCACCTTCTAGACAAAGGCTTTACATGAAACAATACACCATAAAAAACATTCCAACCGATCAATGTCTGACTTCTCGCAACCCATTTTTTAAAAACATGGTGATTATCACATTCCAAAATATTAATACACATGCTATGATCATCAAATTAGGGATAGAAATTTCCATACCGCATATAGGTTTTATCAATTTTATTTTCCCTAATTCATGTAAATTTTACCATGTTAAGATCCTATATTCACATTTCAAAACAATTATAGTACCTAAAATATTCAAAAAAAAAACATTACAAAAAACTCATATTAAAAAAATATTACCACAAAAAATATTATCTTTACAATCCTAATAGGAATATTCCATAATCATAAAAGATCACTAGAAGAATATGAATCTCAACGAACATTCAATCTGTTAAAACAAAAAGATAACCTATTAGAACGAAATTTTTATCCTAATTCATTAACACATGCAACCTCTATTTCAATAACTGACCAAATGATAAAATTTCATAAATCAATAACATAACATAAAAGTGTAACACAAAAGGTTTAAATAAAAATCAATTGAACTAGAAAAAATATAAAATGAATTCCCCTTTATGGTAAGTATGGTATTTCTATCGTATATGGGGATAAGTGAACCCAGGTATCAGATCATATACAAGACGAAAAATGATCAATGTCCCAATTCATTCATTCATAAATATTAATACAAAAGACACAAAATTTGGTAAAAACTTAAAACATCCACCCCTCAGTGTCACATTATGTGTCTCCCCATCCCACTTTTACACATGACCTCTATCACTCCTCCTCAAAATTCTAGAGGTGGTTAAATATAATTGAAGTTATATGGTGAAGAAAAAGGAAGACTATAATGAGTTATTACAGTAAAACATGAAATAAAATATTATTAGAATATATAATTTACAAATGCTATAGTACAGTAGACAAATGAGGGAAAGTCTCACCAATAACACAATTAATACATAATTTACCAATTAAATTCCTACACTATATGCCAGAAAATAATAAAAATAAAACCCCCAATTCGATTACACTAAAAGATCACAATAAGGATCATGATTCCAAATACAGTATGAAAATCACACTCACCAAACCATCATCCCATCCATAAAAAATTAATATACCTCTATTTGACTTGTACATTAAAGATTATAACATCATTTCGAGTACCCAATATCCATGGTGGCCCATGATGAGTGTGTATACAACTCAGTATGCCACAACAAAATCTATTAAATGAAATAACAACTCTAAAAACAAGTTTTCAAAGATATATAATGAAGATAAAAAATAATTCATAACCAATTGTCTATTTTAATAGATTTTAAATTAACAATAATAGATCCCTGGCTCCACCATGTCCACCTATCCATCCATAAAAACTTCTTCTCTCAAAATATTCTATGTCAAAATCTTTTTGGGGAAACAATATTTATGTAGAATGGGAATTCATTTCACTGATCTATTTATGAACATACCTTACTGGACCAGTCAAGGTAATCATATCATTTATAATGTTAAGTGTAAATATCCTCATATAGTCATTCTAACCAATGATATACATTAGTTGGTCCTAGAGACTTGGTCTTTCTTGACCCAAATGTGAGGAGGTTCAGTTTAAAATCCTATTTATGCAATACTTTAGTGGGTCCTAGCGCACTACTGTATCACTACCAATGTAAGAAGTATATTGTTATATTAAACCACTCATACAAATTACCACATTGACCTAATTCCTTATCTCAATATCAAATTTAGCATCATTATCATCTCAATTACCAAGTTCCAATCAGACCCCTAAAAAATCATGACATAAATAAAATAAACCCCCTTCTCGTGGATTTAAACACCAAAAATTATTGTGCCAACCATAACAATAGGTACCTCGTTTTTTAAATGAAAAGATATTCCCTATGGCATGAATTTCCATTTGCAACCATTTAGAGTATCCATTAATTAATTTTTAAAAAAGGGGAACATGCCCATATTTTATATCATCCTATAAAATCTAATAATAAATCCCTTTTTACAAATATTTTCTCTAACACCAATGTTAAAATTTCCCAAATTCAAAACCTAATTTTCATACAGTGAAAAATTAATTGTGGAAAAATATAAATCACACCCATTTTTCCATTTAAAAACCAACTTAAGAAATTCCTAAATCTAGATTATAATATTCCGATAATTCCTTTTTCCATTTAGATTAACAAAGTAACTTGTTCTACCTCTTCTCTCTCAAAATATTCCTATGTAAATATTTTATAATTATTTCCACCATTTTTTCAAGGGTTTTCAAACACCATTGGAATCCCTATATTTGTTCTCAAATAATCAAAAAATCTAAAAGAGTCCATTAGGGGTCTCTCCCCCCAATTATGTCCAATGTTACCTTCCTTAATCACAAAAATATAAAAAATTGTAAGGATGTACATATTCCAAACCACATACACACACAAAAAAATATATTTGAGCACTCTTGTTAACAACATTCATCATGCGTATGCATAACCACTCAAAAACCCACAACACATGATTTGAGTTTCATAATGTAACAACATAAAATTTTATTGAAAAAATTACCCTTTTTGATTTGAATAAGTGTCTTATGGATATAGAAAAAACATGCAATTATTTTTTTTATTATATCTAACTTTTTCTAAATTACTATTAGGTATAATTACAAAAAATAAAATAAACATTGAATTGGGATCATTTGACATGCATAAATATAAGGTTTTAATAATTCCTTCTTATAACAGACAAATGATGTGATTGCCTTTAATATATAAGATCATACACATTGCAGATCGTTTATTAGAGAATCAATGGGAGATATAATTATCTTGGATTTTACCTAATACACTACTATGATAAGATTACATATCTTAGTCATGAGGAAAACCATTTATGATAGATGTTCATGATCATGACCTAAACCATATACAGCGAATGACCCAGGATGCGCCATCATTACACACCAAACTCTTAGGGAGTATCGTAGTGTAAAAAATTATTTTTTATCAACACCATAGAATTATAAATATGTATACTATTTTTTAATAGAATAATCAATATATTTTTGCACTGTTATTGTTCATTACAAATGATATTTAGAGCACATATAATATTTTTGGATAATTGTAAAATGAAATTAGGAAATCTAATATGATGAATTAATGGATATATTAAATAAATAATATTTTAATAAATTAATATTATTAAATTTATTTTTTAAAATTAAAATTATCATAATATTTTTTTGAAGTCAAATGTAATTTTTAGTATTGTTCGGAAACTATTAACGAGAAAAAACCCATCATTTTCAATAAATGATAGTTTTCATTTTAAAAGTAAAAATATGTATATATATAAAATCAATTTTACAATATGGATATAATTTTTGGAATTTTCACATCAAAATTATCAAATATTGAATTTATCAAATTTTTCTAAGAAAGTAAATTTTTTTAGTAAAAAATAAATATCGTATAAATAAAATATGTGTTTTATGACATCATATTATACAAATAGTGAGGTAATAAATACTATAATTCGTATAATCGTCTAGATATATGTTTTTTATTTAATATAATGTCATTTAAATTTTATTTTATTTATTTTATTAAATCATAAACAATCCTCTGAGAATTATAAACAATTTTATGATTTTAAAATAATTTATTTGAAACTTTGACTCACCACCACATAAGAAAGGGAAATATTTTTTATCATCGGCCCATTTTCTTATTCAATAATTTAATCCACATTCATTTTATAGTAAACATGTTGATAAATGGTGTGGTGTGTGGTTTTGAATATTTTATTAGTTAGTGTCCAAGAAAATAATAAAGAAATCCCACACCATTCCTATATAAACACACAAAAGATCCCATTTTTATTCACTAAAACACCTTTAAACTCATCAAAACTCTACCCTATTCTCCCTATAATCCTCCCTAGGCACCCCCAAGATCCCTAGAAGCCTCTCCTAAGCCGTTAGAGTCACATATCCATGTAAAGTATTATCTCTTCCCTCTTTTTATCAAGAACATCATTTATGATATTCCATCTTTATATTCATTTGATTAAGTTGGAATGAAATCTTAACTATCCCCATTTTATTCCATTTGGTTCTCAAATTATTTTATCCCCTTTCACTCACATTTATCCCTCTTATGTACCCTTATGTACCATCATTACTATGCCTAACGTTTGTAAAGAATCTTCCACCCTCCTGTTTTATCAGGAATCCATTTTATGTTATGTTGTCAATATTTTTTTTTCTATGTTGTTATATTTTCTTAAATATCCATATTATTATAAATTTCATGTCAAAAAGATGATAGACCCATTTCTCTATCATTATCCCATTTTATGAATATCTATATTCCCCCATATATGTATCCAAAATTTCATGACGATTTTAAATGCTAGAATCATCATGTAATGAATACCATACACATTTATCTGCCAACGGTATTCACCGTAGTGCACATATAATTATTGAATGGGGACTTAGATGTAATTATTCTACATTCTTATATCATAGAATAAATTATTATTTTCAATGAATCAATGTTTTTTCTTCTATGTGGAACATATAAACATATTAATGAAAAGAGTATGAAGGTTGTTCCATAATTGATCTCAAATGAATTGGGTAATGGTTATTATAATGATAATTTTTGATGGGATATAAAATTTACCTGATTCATTTTTGGTACATTATCCCCAAATAGGTCTTGCTATATTTTTCATCGATCTATTTATGATGGAGTTTTTTGTGTTTTTCTCCACATTTTCCTTGTTATGATTATCATGATACATCATTCCTTATTAGTCATGTTCCATGACACATAATTTATTTACCTTGTCTAACATGTATTATTACTCTCATTTTATGCCATGTTATTTCCCATAATGGGATTTAAAGCTCACCTGTTTAATATGTATGTCCTAAGGTTATCTAATACATAGTTTTCATGGTACATCAAGTTGATTTGGTTATATCACATATGTAACATGGTCTAACAACTCCGACATGGAGATCTACGCCTGGCACAGGATAACTTGTTAAACAAAACGAGTCTTATTGTGCACCTGTTTTGGATCTTTAGGGGGATATTCTTTGGTGAATTCATAAGCTCATTACAGACCGTAATTTTGTGAACACAAAATTTTCCTTAATTATAGGTGTTAATAATTATATCATGGATAACAAATATTTAATCCAATAAACACATAAGTTAGTGAGACAAACGTAATTTATTTGGTATGTTATTATTGTGTTCGGATTTCACAATAAATGATTATTATTTTAAAATGGGCATCCCTAAGCCTATTTTGGATAATGTATAACAAATTTAAAAATGTAAAACGTGGTATTATCACCCATAGATCTATGAATTCGTGAATATAATGAAATTATAGTATAACTATTCAAAAATCACAACAATTCATGGAAGTATAGAAGTTGGTGAAAATGAAAAATGGGAAAATATTGTATCCCATGAATATAACTAATACTCGGTCACAATTTATGGATAGAACGTCATAATAAACATATAAAACCCTGCCTTGGTAGAAAATGTTGTAATTATTTTCGTAGATTATCATTCTTTATAAATATCAAACATAAATTGTGGTGAGAGGGAAATCACTCTCCATATGGTGAATCAAACCCAGATTGTATACAAGTTCATGAAGGATGAATAATCTAATTCATCACCATTATCTCAAGAATGGATATTATTACCCTATGCTAAATAGTATCTAGATTAATCGATAGAGTCTATATAACAAACCATCCTCGAAGACATTCCTATTACGGGGTAATGCACTAATGTGTTTCTTGGGGAGTTTCATACTATTCTTCTTAGTAACGATGTCAAATTTTTAATAGAACTTATACATGGGGTATTTTCAATATCGAAGACACAACATATAACTATTCATTAGGAACTTTAGGAAATAAAGAACCAACTACAAGAGAATCTAGATAAAGAGTTTATATGGCCACATTCCTCACCATGGGGGGCAGCAGTCCTCTACGTCAATAAGATAGATGGGTCAATGCCCAATTTCTTTGATTATCACGAGATCAAAAAAATTCCTGATAAATAACGAGTATCAATTTGAACGAATTGATAACTTGATCGTTCAACTATGTCATGAACAATAATTCTCCAAGGAGGATTTTCGGTTGGGATATTACTATATATTGGTGAAGAAGTTGGATATCCCCATGACTACGTTTTGTACAAGGTAAGTGTATTATGAGTTTATAGTGATTCAATTAGGATAAAATAAAAAACGAAAAAGAATCATATACATGATGAATATAGTATTTAGATAATACCTCAATAATTTTTTTAGTCATTATATATTGTATTATAATCTAGTTCAAAACCAAGGAGGAGCATGTGAAGCATCGATGCACGGTGCTAAAGACCTTCTGAAAGGAAAGCTCTAGGAAAAGTACATATAGTGTGTGTTCTTATTGGAAGAAGTCACATTTTATGGGGAATATCATTAAAAGGGATATTTGTGGATCCTTCAATGATAAATACAGTTGAGTGATGGACAAGGGAAAAATCTGTGATATATATACATAGTTTCCATTGGTTAGCTATATTTTATTTCATATTTTTGAGAAATGTTTGATGATTTTCAAACCCTCTGACAAATATAACTCAAAGGGAGTCAAATGTTTTTGGAATGATGAATGTGAAGAGAGCTTCATGGAGTTTTAATGGAGGTTTAATAATGACCATGTTATAATAGTACAAATATGTGGGGATTTTTTTTAAATTTTTAGTGATGCTTCAAATATTGGATTGGGATGTGGGTTGATGAAAAATGAAAAAATCAGTTGCTATGCCAATAAGAAGATGAAAATTCATTTGAAATTTATCCAACACATGGTCTGGATTGGGAATCTATGATCTTTTTGTGAAATATATTGTTGAATTATATCATTGTGGGGAAGTGTGATCTATATATGTATTAAAAATGTCTCAAATATATATTCACATTGAAAGTGAAAAATATGTGCCAACGAAGATTGTTATAGATCATCAAGGATTATTACTGCTTAATCAACTAACATATAGGGATGGAGAACAGGGTGGTGGATGCTCTATTTAAAAAGGATCCTAAAATTATATCATAGATTATAATTGAGAAGGATCCAACTTATTATAATTGAGTAGGATGGACATGGGAATCATAAATAATGGAAAATTAACAATCCATTCACAAATGATTTCTCAAACATATCTTCTAGAAAGGATAAAGGATGTTGAAAACGATGATGTGGGAATTAAGAAGAATGTAGAAACTATACAAAAGGGAAATGCACAATGCTTAATGTCAAAGAATATGCAATTTTCAAAATTGGTTCAAGACTATGTGAACCAAAAAATATAGGGTTATATAAATATATTTTGGATGATTCTCATAGTTTTACATTCACTATTCCCCCTAGGAAACACAATGGTGTATCAGGATTTCATAAATCACTATTGGTTGGATAACATGAAGAAGGATATTGTAGAATATACATAAATGTACTTTTAATGATATCATGTGAAGGCTAAAAGTAAGATTTATAATGTTATGATGCAACCATTACCCATAACAACAAGGAAATGGAAAAAAATCGCAATGGGATCTGTCATCGAATATCCAAAAATATCTAGAGACAAAATCATATTTGGGTTGTTATGTATTTCTTTACAAATTCTTTACACTTACTCGTGATTACATAATATTTATCAATTGATAAACTACCATGGATATAAATCAAATGACTGGTAATGATGTATGGAGTACCACTATCGATTTAGTCCAATTGATATCCAAGAATCACTAGTAAATTTTGGAAATGTTTCTAAAATTATATAAACAATGAGATAATCATTCATATGGATTAAAACCCTAAAATTAATCTCCAATATTAGTGGTATATCCAAACACTTGAGGAAATGTTGATAGATTGATCATTGTACTTAAATGGTAGATGGGCCATCATTTTATTTTGGTGGAGTTCTCTTACAATAATAGTTTCCTCTCATGTGTCGAAATGGCCATCTTTGAAGACCCTTATGGGAAGAGGGGACGAAAACCAACAAGTTTGGATGAATTCATGGATTGAAAACTTCTATGTCATGAAATGGTAATAGA
Organism: Viscum album; assembly: GCA_963277665.1. Classification (NCBI taxonomy): domain Eukaryota; kingdom Viridiplantae; phylum Streptophyta; class Magnoliopsida; order Santalales; family Viscaceae; genus Viscum; species Viscum album. The sequence goes on along the minus strand of OY728130.1, from coordinate 954,915,001 downwards.
AAGGGAGGGGAAGGATAAGAACAACCAGCAACACATAAAATCTTCTCATAATTGTCAAAATTTCTATGGTGACAATCATCGATGAGACCAATAGGTTGATGTCGGATAAATGGTATTTCTCTACAATTATCTATGGAAGAGGGTGATGATATTGGAAAAGAAGGGAAGTCTTAGTCCAATGTAAATCGACACTTTTGATATGCTTGATTGCTATAGAACAGTGGCATATGGACAGACACTCCCACCAAACCTGACTGAAGTACATGATGTATTCAACATATCCCTCTTACAAAATTATATATGGGATGCATCACATTAACTCAATCCATAGTTGGTTCCATTTTGGAATGACCATTAATATGAATAATAACCGATGATGATCTTAGATTTTAGAGAAAAAATGCTACATAATAAGATAATGCAACTCATCAAGGTGTTGTGGGGAAATCACATGTTTGAAAAAGCAATGTGGGAACCAGAGGAGGTTATGAAGAAGAGTTATCCTCACACATTTTAGTGTGTAAAATGGAAATTTTGAGGGAGAAATTTATAAACGGTCAAGATTGTAACTTCCCAATCTATTATGAATAAAATTAACTTATTTATTTAAATAAATTGATTAAGGATATTGAAAAATAATGCACATATTTTGATTTGTTATATCTGATAGTATTTAAGTAACTGTTAAGAATGTTTAACTTTTCTAATATAATCTCTGAATAGTGATCACATAATAATTATAAATATAGGGTTTTAATAAGTACTTTTGAAATAGATAAATGATGTGATGGCCTCAACTGGTAGGATTGTACCCTATGAATCCATTTTATCAGAGCATCCGAGGGAGGTATCATTTTTGGGATTTTTCCTATACCATGATGATGCTTGGATCAAAAAAAAAATCACGACAGAATCATTTTTTGTGATAATTTCCAAAAAATCGAGATTATTTCCCAAATTGATTTTCACTAAAATCCCCCTGGAAGCCCCACCATTGTGCACCTTACTCATAGGGTGTTTGATGGTGTAATAAAGGGATATGTTTGAAGACCCAATCAATAGAAAAATGAAATATATATTTCTACATAATAATTAATATATTTTCTTATTATTATGGTACAATGTAATTGATTTTATACTTCTAAATAGTAATTTTGGATAATATTTAAATTCAATTAAGAAATCTATATTGATGAATTAATGGATTTCGAAAATAATTAATATTTTAATTATTATTATAAATATATTTCTTTTTTAAAATAAAATGGATCATATAATTATTATGAATCCATATGTAATTTTTATTAGAGTTTGAAATATATTACTGGAAAAAACCAGCCATTTTAAATAAATATATATTTAAATTTAAAATTGGAAAATCATTTATCTAGAAATGTAACAGGTTAAAATGGATATCATTTTTGGAACTAATACGTTGAAATTATCAAATGGTGATTTTTTCATAATTTTTTAAGACAATCAACATTTTAGGTATAAATTTAATAACAATTAAATATACTTTGTGTTTTATGGCATCATAATAGCCTAGTGGTGATGTAACAAACACTATATAATGTATAATTATCCAAATATATATTTTTACCTTTAAAATAAATTTATTTAAATTGATTTTATTTATTTTATAAAGCCTTATTATTTCTCTATGACTTTTTAAAAATTTATAATTTAAAAAACATTTCATTGAAACTGTGACTCACCACCAAAAAAATAAAGGGAAGTATTTTTTTATCTTCAAACAATGCACTTATAAAATAATTTTATCCACATACATTCCAAAATCCATTTTCAAACACCATGAGAGGCTTTGTGGTTTTGAACGTTTTATTATGTAGTATCAAGAGCAAAATTAATAATTAAATCCACCTCCTTCCATAAATAAGCACACACAACCTCTTATTCCAATTCAATAGAACTCTTTAAAGATCATCCAAACTCTCCAAAAATCTCCATATAGCCCTCCCAAGGATCACCCAAGCTCTTAAATATCCTATCATAAGAATTTGGGGACACATATCCAGGTATGAGATTATCTCTCTCCTATTTTTATCTGGAACATGAATTATGATATGCACTTTTTATTTCATTTTCTTTTGTTTGGATAAATTATTATCCTTCCCCGTTACTATCCATTTTATGACTAAACGATTGTATCAACTTTTACTCTCATTTATCCTTCTCAATAATCCTTATGTACACTTGTTTCTATGCTTAATTTTTGTAAGGAATCCTCCACCATTTTGTTTTCTCAATAATTACATATATGATTTGTTCTACTTTCCATTTTCATTTGTGTATTTCATAAAATATCCCTATTATGGTCCATTTAGTGTCTAAATGATGACATTATAGTTTATATCTCATTAACCCATTTTATGAATTTCTATATGACGTTTCTATGCTGCTAAAAATGAACCATGATTTTGATTTCCAAATCTTCGTATAGTGAATACCATTTCCATATATCATTAAAGGGTATTTACCTTTATGAAAATTTAATTATTGATTGGGGACTTACAGTGATTTATTCAATATTTATAGATTGTGTAATAAATTATGATGTTAAATGAATCCTTGTTTTTTGATATACATGGCGAACAAAAACACGAGAATGAAATAATTACTATGGGTGCACCCTGATAGAGCTCCAATGCATTGGGTAAAGGTTAGTATCATGATATTTCATGTTGCGATAAAGGATTTAACTTATTTCTTTATGATATGTTTTCAAAAATGGGGTCTTGGATTATTTAGCCTTGATCAATTATTATGCAAGGTTTTATGTTGTATCAATATTTACCATGTTGTTATTATCATTCTATGTCATGCCTTATTATTCACGTTTCATTTTACATCATCGATATTCCATGTCTAAAATGTATTATTACACTAATGTTATTCATTTTTTCCATTATAGGGATTTAGAGATCACCTGTTTTTTAATTATGTCATCAGGTTATCCCATGTAGTATTTTGTTTGTAGGAATGGTTAGGTCATGTCAATGATTTTTTTAGTAAAGTTGTTTTTTTCATATTTTATGTGTTCATTTAATGAACCTAACATCCCAATGAATATATACCTCTCTATATTATGAGATTAATTCAGTTCAATTTTATGTAATATAATATGATTAAAAAAATGAAATAAAGAGAAGTATTGTTATAATAATACGTCCAAATAAAAAACAATTACCTTAGAAAAGGAAAAAATTTAGCTATATGGAAGGATAGGAAATAAAACACCATTTATCCTCACATTAAAGGAAGTAAATAAATTCAAAAAATTTCCTGGATAATTAATACTCAACCAACAGAACTCCAAACTCCAATGAAGTGAGGGAGAAACACCCATTGAAGTGGGATGATATCTGAGTTCATTAAATAAGAAAAATATGGTCAAATGGGGGTGTGTATTGAGAAAGGCATGCTCAATCCCTAGGGGAAATAGAAATTTACCAATTTATAAAGTGTCACACAGTTTGGACAAATGGTTTTCCAAACTGTTCACAAATCCATCATTTTTCTATATCCAATGTGAGACTAGTCCAAATAGTTTCTCTAGGGAATATACAACGTTCTATAAATCATATGGAGCATGTGCACCAGCTTTCATCCAATGGATCTGATGGCTACACATATTTCATGTAAGTTTCACACATTTTTCAAACAATGAATTGGTCATGTATTTTCCTCAGTCCAATGCACCTCCACACGCCATGATTTTAGGGGATTGTTAAACTACATATTCTCCAACTGCTCATCTTTCATAGATTGGATATATTCCGTTAATTAATTTCATGAACCCTAGGGACACCCCAACTCATGTCCCACTTCTTTGATAAACTCCATAAACCAAAATTTAAATTGGTGTGTATTTTATCCCACTGTTATAATAGTAAATCATGAACTTATATATGTGTATTGAGGCCAATGATCAATAAAACTTCCAAATAAATGGGTAGTTGAAATGTTTTTTAAAATGATTACATGTTTTAAAATTTATATCACGTTATCATTAGATATAGATTTCTAGCCTTCTCATGTTGGAATTATCATGGTTTCTCTGTTAAAAGTAATGATTCAATTATTAATCATTGAGTATGAACATTCATTCTTCTACTTTAGGGTTCATTATAACTCAAATTATATTATTATGTAACAAACATTAATGATACATACCATCTATTCAACACATTCCCATGAAATTTTTATACTTTTTAGTAGAATGATTAAATTTATGACCCTATTTTATGCTCTTCTATTGAAATAATCTATAATAAAAATGTCAAAAAATTGTTCCTTATATTTAAAAGTTAAATTCAAATGATATACATTACATCAATAAAATAAAACATCATCATTTACACTATTTACGTGTAATCTAGTTTCATTTCATGTGTTTCTATAATGAAATATTTTCTTTTAAATTATATAAATAAAATATCATTCCAAATGATATTTTCTAAAATTAGTTTCCAATAATTAGATTTCAATATATGGTTCTGTATTAGCACAAAAAAAGCGTCAAATTATTTTCCCATAAATCCTTGACATATATCATACCATCACCAAAATTAAATTAAATTATTTATTTGTCACTACATATAATTCATTGGAATATAATTGTACCAATTTTTTATATTGTGTTTGACAAAATGTTGACCCCTCAATGATGAGAATTTACTATATTATTAATGAACACCATTTTACATTGCTAGTATACATTGGCACATTATAACCTCCAAACACATATACCTTCTCATAACTCACTACTACGAAATGAATTACCAAATAAAAACCATATCCTTGACTTTTTTGATATATAATATAAAGATTATATAATTAATCTATTAAATGTGACATTTTTAATTGACACATAGTGTTAAATACTGAGAAATTTATGATTTTAATTACATGATTAAAATATTAAAATATCAATTTTATTATTCTATAATTTCATATACTCTATATTATATCATAGTTCTTGATATTATCCAATATCATTAAATATATTTTTCTAGTGTATATAATAATATGTAAAACGTGCTTCTACATTTTTACATCAATAACATTTTCTATATGGTAAAAAAATGTGTTCAGTAAAAATGTGTGTATATTTTCATTTTGTATAAATCTCTAGGCAATACCCTCTACTAATACTTTTCACTAAAAAAATCATTATATATTTATTATATAACATGTTCATTGAACTAATTTAATTCATTCAATTGAATTCCTCTCTAAATTATTCCATTAATAGTTTAGGTATCAATAACTCAATGAAATCACATAAAATTGTTTCTAATAGTGTATAATTTATCATTTATAATTTCATCCTTTATTGGATTACTGTGGTATTATTAGAAATATTCATATCTATGATATTTAATTACCAAAAAAAATTTACGCATATTCATGTAAATTATTTTAAAATCAATAAATAAAATTAGAAGACAAAATTAATCATACTTGGATGTGAATTGTATATTATTATTAAATACATTAAAAACGATTGATGTGTGTAGGAAAAAACATTTCCTTCATTAAGATATTCACTAAATTTCACGATTACACTCATCTATATTAGAATCAAATTCTCTATGGTGGCACAGTTCAGCTAACATGTATTATGATGTTACTAAAATATTTGATGATAATGTTATTCTCCTATTTTTTTATCAAATCACAACCCCTACTATAATATCATTTCAAAAATAATTTCCAAATTTTAAATTTCTTATGATATAAATATGATGAATTGTTATAAAATTAAATATATATTCATAGTTTAATTTATTCATATACTTATATATTTAATTTGAATTTTATAATCTATAACTTTATTCAGAAAAAATATTTATTTTTTAAAAAAAATATACTCCTTAAATCATTAATAATATCATTCATACCATAAAATCTTCATAGATTCATTTCATAAATAGTGTTTTTTAATATGATGTTTATTTATATTTAAAACTATCATCATTATTTCATTCTATTTGTATTCATGTTGATTAAAAATTCAATCTATTATTGTTAAATAAAAATGTTTCATGTTCAGTAAAAAAAATTTGCTTAAAACTTCAATTAAAATTTAGTATATTTAAATTAAATTCCAAATGTTTCATTCAAATGTGTAAATATTCCTTCAAATATCATTACATTTCTATAATATGATAATTTTTAAAATTGATATCATACTCCTTTTATATTGGTAGAGAAACCAAAAAAAACATTCTACTGTATAAAAAGATATCTTGTGGACAATTAGTGATCAAAACTATATATCATATAGATTTAAAACAACTTCCTTTTACCAATTTCATTCATGAGTAAAACAATATTATGGATTGTAAGTCACTCTAACATTTGATCATAAAAAAATATGTGAAGTGTTTAACTTCAATGTTATTTTTCATATCACAAGAATGTCAATACACACAATCTATTTACTGAAATTTCATATATAAATTTTCTAATTCATGTCATTTATGTTGAATAACATCCCACCATTATTATTAAATAATGGGTCATACAAAACTTTATATTTTATGAAATATGATAAATAATATATTATAATTAATTGTAATAATTTTCACAATAATAACCTATTTGAAATTTTGGTTCAATATTTTATAGTAGAATTGTTTTATTTAAATTATTATTCCATAAATATCATGCCTCTATATATCTATTTTGTTAATTACATTAGGAAAAAATTTCAGAATCTGTAACATCAATTTTAATTTCTGAATAAAATGTCTACAAAACTCTTTAAGAAATCGATTTATATGTTCCACATAAAAAACTATTAATTAATTTATAGACACCTCTATTTTCATCCCAATACATATACATATCTATTTTTAGAAATGTCTTCAATTAGTGTACTTATGGATACTATAAAGACTATTTTATTACATATGTGAATTTCTAATGATATTCATTTAATTAAATATATATACTCCTTTGAAACTCATCAATATTTTTTATCATGATTAATTTATTCTATATGAAAATAAATTATATAATAATAGGATTCACTATTAACATATAATCAATTTTTCAACAAATCCAATAGTTCCATTAAACCATAATTATCCATTAAATAATCAATATTACATATGATCTAAACCCATTAATATATCAAATATTTAACAAAATTGATAATTAACTAGTTTTATAAAATGGATATTCAGTTTCAATTATTGAAAATAAATTAGTGATCCTCTAGAAGATATGAATGGTAATCCAAATATGAAAACATCATCATTTTCTTTTTCAAATATTATAATGTATGAAATGCGAAAGAAATATCAACATAAAAAATTCCACTATGGGATACATAATCATCCCTCATAGTTATGTGATATAATTTATAAGTTATATAGCCATTATTATAAAAAACATTACACTAACATTGTCAATTACATTTAATCTATATAGTGAATTATGATGATAACTTATTCCACCTCCACAATCATGGCTAATGTTCTATTACAAATAACACTATAATGAAAATATGAATCTCCCTGTATCAATATTTTATTACAAAACCATATATTATATAACAATTATAATGTCTAATAATAATGAATCTATTATAAATTTTTAAATCATCATCCTTATTGAATGATATTTTTTATAATCATTTGGAAGATGTAACATCCTTGTACATCTTTCCCTGGAACAGTTAGCCAGACCAGTCACCACATGAGCTCATGCATGTCTCCCCATATGCATGAGGTGGCCGACTAGAAGATATGGTGTAAGGATAATTATTGGGGAGACTATACCATCATATTTAGTGTTCACAATGGTAAACAAATAGTAATATAATGAAAAATATATTAGTGGAAGTAGTATAAATAAATAAGTAAATCATATGAAGGCAAACAAAAAATTAAATGAGCATTGAAAATGGAAAAATCTAGTTTATAAAATCCCTGAATTCCATGGTGAAACATGAATTGAAATAAGTATACAAAATTGCATGCTTTACATTTCAGAATAGAAATAAATAAATTAAATAAAAGCATCATGATTAATCACCATGGGAATCCTAAGCTCTAGTAAAATCATGTGCTCATAAATCCCAGGAATAATCTAATAAAATAAACAACATTGGTCCTACAAATTTATGTTCTACTCATATACCAAGGGAACCCAATAAGGGTGTGAGATAAAATCACAATTGTTCATAACCCACTGGTGTATATCGCAAACAAGGAAGGGAATAATAAATAAATAGTGTGAATGTATAGAGATGTAATAACATAATTGAATATATTAAAAAATTATTCCATGTTCCTAAGGGACACTTTACTGCTATACAAGATTCAGTTCGTAGCCAGAATAAGATTTTGAATATGAACTATATATTTTTTCATTAATAAACTATTTGTTGAATTTTTTATTATTATTTATTAAACCATAAAAAATATTGAGAATTTATCCATTTTTATGTTTTACAAATCGGATTGAATATGTTAGAATTCAATAACTCACACATATTTAATGTCTATGTTACTATTCCATAACTCACACCATCATTTTAATGTCTTTGTTACAATTCCATAACTCACACACAAATTTGAATGGCCATGTTACCATTCCCTAACTCACATGATCATTTGAATTCCCAAGTTATCATTACAAACTCACACTCATGATTGAATGACCATGTTACCCTTCCATAACTCACACACACATTAGAAAGTCCATGTTGCAATTCCAAAATAACACACACATTTGAATGTCCATATTGCAAGTCCAAAACTCACACACACAATTGAATGTCAATGTTACCATTAAACACACACACACACACACTATAAGGCCCCAGCCTTAAACCTTACTTAATATTGAATTAAATGAATAATTCACATTGAAGATCTTTTCAGGTTTAGAGTTTTAAAGAATTATTTCATAACTATTACATCTCAAAAGATTAAAAAGTAGACACTTATACTAAGCTTCCATAAAAAAACTCTTTAAAAGAAACATGTCTAGTTCCTTGTTTTAGATAGCATGACATTCCCTTGATCCCATCCTTGACCCTATTCCACATTATGTCCTGTGAAAAACAATTCAAAAAAAACATAGGGTGAGCATAAAAATCTCATCAAGGGATACACAAAGAATTAAAACTATTAGTTTTTCAATGAAACAAGTAAATAATGTATACATTATCAAAGTAATACCTTTCACCTTTAGGAAGTAGTAAAAACTCTTCACTGAATAAAATATCATTACTTACCCTTTTGTAACCAAAAGATTACCATTAAACCCATATAAAGAACACATTACATATAAAGGTAACTTGGGACATAAACATACTAAAATGGAATAACCATAAGGTCGACTTCAACACATACTTAATGGAATAGCCATACGGACGACTTCCATACCCAATGCATTGGAGGTTATAACGTATCCACCCGTCCTGGTATTCAAGGCACCACCCGTCATATGGTTTATCATGTAACCACCCGTAAAATGTCCAAGTACCATCATTACACATAAAATATTGAAAATATAAACATTTCAATAACAACATTTCATTTTCAGTTACAATAAGTAATTCCAAGATATTGAATTAAGCAATCAATTTTCAAAAACCATTTAAAAGAGATTTTTGAATCATAGTGTCCCATACCACGTTGATTCATTTAATGGAATTATAATTTTATAACATTAATGTCCATATAAATAAATACTGAAAACCATTTTGAAAACATGGACATTAAAGATAAATATTTAGAATAATGAATCTTTAAAACATTTAAAATGATATTTTGGTTAAAGAGTTTTTAACAAAATGAGAGACTATTGGATACAAATAATTGCAGAATAACATGTAATCCAAGCTTTATAATATCATTAGAATAAATGGATTCATGATATAATATGTCAAAGGACAATATACACACCATATAAGAGTGAATTGGTGCATAACAACAATTAAGTCTCAATGAAAATGTAAATTGAGATGAAATCCATTATAAAGATGGTATCCTTAAATTAAGGATAAATCTATATAATAATTATGTGTGAGAAATATAAATACACCAAATATAAGTGGATATTAGGTGTGAAACAATCATAGGTCATTCACACATATTCATAGGATGACATTTTCAAGAAGTACAACTTGAACCCAAAGAAATCGAAATTGGGTTAAGACGATCCCTTATAAAAATTTGACAGCTTAACGACATTACTTCAAAATTCAGGAAATTAGTCGATGAGCGAGTGAATGGTATATCATCACTTGGAAATAAACTTTACATAAATAAGGATATATAAGAACATATCCCATCATAATAAGATGTAAATTAAAAGACATAACAAAAGAAGTCTTTTAAAAAGAGGAGGGTGAAAGGATCACTTACCGACTTGGGTAACTTTCGAAACGTACACCCCATTGAAGAAGGGTCATACAATGAATATGTAAATACCCATAAATTAAATTATATTACACATGGAGTATAATAATGGGAATTACATACACCACTCAAAGTAAATAGTGGAAAACGTAGCCTAAATGTCACGGGAATAAAAGTGAGATGAAAAATCCCTTATGAAAACTCGGCAGCCTAACGGTGCCACTTAAAACTTCCAAAAATGGATTTATGATATCAAATAGTCTCTATCATAATATGAACATAAAATTACAGTATGAGGAATATAAAATAACATCCTCAAACATAAGAAATATGAGCTTCAAAGAAATGACATAAAAGAGAGTACTTAAAAAGTAAGAAAGAGGTTGGATCTCTTACGAAAATTCGGAAGCCTATCGCCGCCACTCAAAACTTCCAAAATGGATTGGTGAGAGAAAATAGGGTCTCTCATCATATAAACATAAAAATTACAGTAGTATTAATATAAAATAACATCCCAATCATAAGAAAGATGAGCTTAAAAGGAATGACATGAAAGAGTGTACTTAAAAAGAAAGAGGGGTAGGATCCCTTACCTCGGGTCCGACTTGACTCGATCGTTCTTTAACGTCATGAATAATAAACTTGAGTTAATTTCAAATTTCTTAACAACCTTTTTTAAGGTTAACTATTCATTTTATATCACTTATTTCCATGTTATAAACACTATGTATTCATTTACGATAATAATGTTTGTTTTGTCAATATTTGGTTTTTAAGTCGAAAGTGGATTTCTTACAATTACATGTTGTTCGCATGGTCAAAGTTTCATTATATCCAGAATGATATTAAAGATTTGGATATCATATATATACATAATATACAAGTATTTATAATACTACATAATCATTTAGAGGTAATAAATGAAATGCACCGTTCATGGAGACGGTAAGCTGTACGTACGAATGAACGCTACTTTCATTTCTATGTTGTATTAATGAAATTAAAAACAAATGAGAGGTATGTATAATTTAATTTCCGGAATTATATTAATCATTTTTATGTAACATAAATCATATATAATAACTTTAAATCCATCCTTTATACACCCCACATGTGGCATTAACGAATCAAATCACTTTGAGGGGGTGGTAGTCCGCACTTTCTAAAATGAAATTATTGTGTTTACCCACAATGGAAACCATATTGGTATGCCAAAAAAGAAAAATAAATAATCATAAGTAAAACATAAAAATATTATATATCATATAAAATTATAGCGACATATTAATGGCCACATTTGAAGGTGTTATATGAGTGTTGAACAATCATCGTTTCATGAGGAAGAAATTTACCATCCACAGAAACAGTGTGTTCTTTAACCATTAGATGTAGGTGTGTGTAATTTTAGCTCTAATTCTTCTTATAACAACATCATATTATATTTTATATACTGGATTTGTTACAAAAAAAATAATAAAAATAGTTTAATGGGTTGGAGAAGCAAAATAAAATAAAAGAAGACAAGAGAATACACTACCATTAAATCGGGTAACTCTTTTTAATTTGAGCTCAAAGGATTCCTTGGGAAGTATTCTTCCCAAAGTGAGGCTTATAGGAGTAATAGAGGGATGTGGAGAGACAAAATGAGCAGGGTTTGGCCGAGCCAAAGGCTTTAGATGTGTGGGTAAGGAGGTTGAGGTGGGGGCCTTTTATAAGAGGACAGGAGGGGCACTCATGGAATATAAGGAAATGTTACTTTATTTTAGAATGCGTTTTGAATTTTAATAGTCCCAAATTGAAGTATTTATAGTATAAGGTGGTACATGTTCTAAATATACTCATCTAATAGGTTTTTGACATGTGTAGGTCAGAGATTTTACATTATCGTTTCATTTTATTTAAATCCTTTATTAGTGTCGTAATCGCTCCATCTTTATGATGCCATAAATAAATTTATTTATTTAATGTCTAAAAATTACAAAAAAAATATCCTGTTGTAGGAAATCTTCTTAGATATCCAATGAATATTTATAGTAAAAACTCTGACTTGTATAACCCCATATACAAATTTTGTTAGTAAAACAACTCATTTTTTGTGTCATTTTTAATTTTACATTAAATAAAAAGTTATTTATGTCATTTCCCAGCCAAAGTGGCTCCATGGGGTCCCAAAGTTGACCAATGGATTTTCTTGGTCGGAAATGACACATCCAATAAGGGTAGGACATGTTTCAAGCTCATCTCATATTATTAAAACATTATTTTTACCTTAAACTGCATTAATTACCTATAATCGCGATTAAGAACATAAAAGTATCTATTCACCAAAAAATTATTTTAATCCCATTGAACCACATTTTACATCCTTATGAAAACCATGTATGTTGTATTTTTTAAATTCAAAACATAGAGGTGGAAAAGTTTCATTTAAACGAAAAATCATTTTCTTTAACTACCACTTAGTGGTTTCACTATTCATCAAAAATTGAAGTTTTTCAGAAAAATACCAAAAATTCACCCTAAGCTATATTTGATATTATGAATTCACAAATGAATCCTATTTTACAAAATTCATAACTTATAAGTTGCATTAATTAATTTAATAATTAATTCCTCCTGTCAAAATAAATAGCGTGTTTTTAAGAAACAATAAGTATCAAAAGATTGACTCTAGTTTAAGTCCAATTTCAAGATGAAATTAATTCCAACGACCACTATTGAATTAAATGGTAAAAATATATTCTAATTGAACTTTAAAACCAATTAAAAAGATGATCTAATCTTATAGATAAATTAGATTAAAAAGAGGTTGTGAATTAAAATACAACATTTTTCACTATTCATTAAAAAATGAACTTTATCGAAAAAATACCAAAAATTTACACAATGTAAATTTTGATGTACCGATTCTAAAGAAGAATCTTATTTTGTCAAATATAACACATAAAATTGTCAAAAAGTGGATTTAAAAGAGGTTCGCCATCAAAAGGCGGTTAATCGACCTTTTAAAGAATATTAGAATGTTTATGCTTGAAAATTGGATTCATTCGCATTTTCAATCCTCTATCATTTATTGTAAAGATTAAAAATATTTGACAAACATACATAATAATGTTTAAGTTAGTTCCGTTATTTCTCGCAATTAAAATGGCTAGGCGTTAACAACCACTTAAAATAATATTATTTTATTATTAGATTGCAACATAAGATTTCAAAGGAACCCATTGTTGTGTATTGGGTACGCCATCAAGCATAGCGTTCCCTTTAAAGTAATATTAATATTTTTTTCACAAATAGGGATAACTAAAAAAATGTCATATTGTTTATTTACCTGGGGTGTTACATCCTTCCCAGCTTTTGGGAATTGCGTCCTCACAATTTCAAAATTGGGCTTGAAAAATCCATTGTAAGTCCCACATCGGAAAAGAAGTAAATTAAACTATCACTTTAAAAGAAAGATAGGGAAGTACAAAGGTCACCCGAGTTAACCCATACTAGTATTCCATGTATGAAAATATGGACATGGAGGAAAAAAACAAAGGGTCGTGTTCTGATGGAGAGTGATAATAAACATGTCTCGGAGAATGTTAACCATAAGAAAACCGCAAACTTGTGATGGTTTAAACGGTATTGGATTCCCCAGTAGGAAAAGTTAATGGACACCATTTTTTTTAGTTACTTTTCATTGAGGAATTTATTTCTGAGATTAACTAAAACATAAGGAAACATACTTACTTGTCATGTTCACTTTCAAATTTTACTATATTTCTTACACAAACTCATAATTTCTCCAAAAGATGAGTATTTAGGATGACTTGTTTACATTAAGAGATCTATAATCAACTTCTGGAGAATAACCTAACCCAAAAAAGAGAACTATGTACTTCCCATTTCTTTGGACTTTAACCAAAACCAAAACCAAAAAGGTTAGTACATGATCAGATAATCTAGAAAAGGATAACCCTTTATAAAAAAAAATCAATTCTTAATCTCCAAAATTTGTCCAACAAAACCTAAAGTTCAAAGAGGACCATTCGATAAACAATTTTTCCATAAAATTATTCAAAGTAAACCAATCTAATATTGAAACCGAAATAATTGAAGGATTTAATGAAATAGTCTTCCAAGGTAAAAATTAACTTTTATCTCCAAATAACATCAGTTTCTCTTAAATTCTCATATTGAAAAGTAATTAACCTAATCACATATAATTGATGATAGGTTAATCATTTCCATAGATTACCCAAAATAAACATACTCATGAATCTTAAAATCATCTAACTAAAAAGAATTTGTCAAACTAACCAGGGACTTCACGTAGTCCAGTGTTAGGTGATAAATACCAGTCGCACTTTGGTTGTGGGTTCGATTCCCGCAGCTTTGTCCGACGCGACAGGTTGTCACACGGTCTACATGTTGTCCTTTTTCCAAAACTATATAATTACTAAAACATTCCCAAAAATGAGATAAAATCTTCAAAAACAATCATAAAATATATTAACCTCATGTTTATCTCATCCCTTTCACTTTCCATCATAACATATAGTAACCCATAATTACCTCAAAAGTAAGGATCATATAAACCAAAATGGTTCTTTATAACTATGTCCACAAAATAACAGATAACTATTCCTTGAATAAAATTTTCATATATCAAACATAAGGGTTACACATACTATAAAATGTCTTCTAATGTAACCCAATCATCAAAAGAAACTTAATACTCTTAATAATTCACCATAACTTTTGAAGCCTTTATATGTTGACTTCATACTCATTGAACATTCTTCATGATCCTTTAACCATTCCTTTCGAACTTATTCTGAAATACTTATTTCCTAAAATCAAAATCATGAATCATATCCTAAGATTCCAAAATAGGAAAACAAAAGTTATGAAATAATCCATAACTTTGATTTGTCATTGTCAGTTTCTTCATCCTCAATTTGAATGGCATTAGGTATTGGTAAACGAATATTTGTACGATCTTGGTGATCCCATTCCTGAAACTTCTTCATAGGACATGTGTTTTCATAATGACCATGCACACCACATTTAAAACATTCAACTGATCCCTCAGAAATAACTTCATTCCCTTTCCTTGAGTCAACTAGATGCTTCCTTTTTCCATGGAAGGTTCTTGATTTATGACCTTCATTTCCACATCTATAGCATATTTCTGTCCCTTTGAAACATTTTTGTTGGTGTTTCTTTCCACATGTTTAACACATAGTTTTTTTAACACACTTACCTTTATGATTATTACATATAGTTCTACAGGGATTTGTTTCTCGCATATATGATGCCTTATAGAAATCACCAAGGTTTAGGTGGTCAATCATGACTCCAGATAGTTGGTTGATGATAAACACAAGAGTTCTCATTGAAGATCCCATATCATTCACTTTCTCGCTCAGTAAACTGTCACAGTTTCCTTCACATCCACTGTGACTTTGGTGCCGGCTAGATCCAGCCATTTACTAAAACCAAAAAGGTTAGTGTGAGTATATCAACAAAACCATCATGTACTAATGAGGAAGATAAACACTAAGATATTCTTACTAATTCACTTTGTCTAAAACTAGGACTCTTTCTGAAATCCTAACCATTATGGTAATGTCACTTATACTTAGAGGATACCCTAACCTCTAAAGTTATCTAAACCGACCTCTGATACCAACTATAAGGCCCCAGCCTTAAACCTTACTTAATATTGAATTAAATGATTAATTAACATTGAGGATCATTTTAGGTTTAGTGTTTTAGAGAATTTGGTCATAACTATTACATCACAAAATATTACAAAGTAGACACTTCAACTAAGTTTCCATAAAATAAAAACTCTTTAAAAGAAACATGTCTAGTTCCATGTTTTAGATAGAATGAATTTACCTTGATCACATCCTTGACCCTATTCCACATTAAGTCCTATGAAAAAAATTTCAAAAAAAACATGGGGTGAGCATAAAAATCTCAGAAAGGGATACACAAAGAATGAAAACTGTTAGTTTTTCAAAGAAATAAGTAAACAATGTATACATTATCAAAGTAATGCCTTTCACCTTTAGAAAGTAGTAAAAACTCTTCACTGAATAAAATATCATTACATACCCTTTTGTAACCAAAAGATTACCATAAAACCCATATAAAGAACACATAAAACATAAAGGTAACTTGGGACATAAACATAATTATATGGGATAACCATATGGTCGACCTCCACACATACTTAATGGAATAGCCATACGGCCGACTTCCATACCCAATGCATTGGAGTTTATAACGTAACCACCCGTCCTGGTATTGACGGCACCACCCATCATATGGTTTATCACGCAACCACCCGCAAAATGTCCAAGTACCATCATTACACATAAAATATTGAAAATATAAACATTTCAATATCAAAATTTCATTTGGAATCACAATAAGTAATTCCAAGATATTGAATTAAGCAATCCATTTTCAAAAACCATTTAAAAGAGATTTTTGAATCAAAGTGTCCCATAACACTTTGAAGATTTTAATGGAATTATAATTTTAAAACATTAATGTCCCTATAAATAAAAAATTAAAACCATTTTGAAAACATGGACATTAAAGATATATATTTTGAATAATTATTCTTTAAAACATTTAAAACGATCTTTTTGTTAAAGATTTTTTAACAAAATGAGAGACTCTTGAATACAAATAATTGCGGAATAACATGTAATCCGAGCTTTATAATATCATGAGAATAAAGGGATTCATGATATAATATGTCAAAGGACAATATACACACCATATAAGAGTGAATTGGTTCATAACAACAATGAAGTCTCAATGAAAATGTAAATTGAGATGAAATCCATTATAAAGATGGTATCCTTAAATTAACGATAAATCTATCATATAATTATGTGTGAGAAATATAAATACACCAAATATAAGTGGATATTAGGATTGAAACAATCATAGGTCATTCACACATATTCATAGGATGAAATTTTCAAGAAGTACAAGTTGAACCCAAAGAAATCGAAATTGGGTTAAGACGTTCCCTTGTAAAAATTCGACAGCCTAACGACATTACTTCAAAATTCAGGAAATTAGTCGATGAGCGAGTGAATGGTATCTAATCACTTGGACATAAACTTTACATCAATAAGGATATATAAGAACATATCCCAACATAATAAGATGTAAATTAAAAGACATAACAAAAGAAGTCTTTTAAAAAGAAGAGGGTGAAAGGTTCCCTTACCGACTTGGGTAACTTTCGAAACGTACACCTCATTGAAGAAGGGTCATACAATGAATATGTTAATACCCATAAATGAAATTATATTACACAAGGAGTATAATAATGGTAATTAAATACACCACTAAAAACAAATAGTGGCAAACGTAGCATAAATGTCACAGAAATAAAAGTGAGATGAAAAATCCCTTACGAAAACTCGGCAGCCTAACAGCGCCACTTAAAACTTCCAAAAATGGATTTATGATATAAAATAGGGTCTCTCATAATATTAACATAAAATTAAATTATGAGTAATATAAAATAACATCCTCAAATATAATAAATATGAGATTAAAAGAAATGACATAAAAGATCGTACTTAAAAGGAAAGAAAGAGGTTGGATCTCTTACGAAATTTCGACAACCTAACAGCGCCACTCAAAACATCCAAAATGGATTGGTGAGAGAAAATAGGGTCTCTCATCATATGAACATTAAAATTACAGTATGAGTAATATAAAATAAAATCCCACTCATAAGAAATATGAGCTTAAAAGGAATGACATAAAAGAGTGTACTTAAAAAGAAAGAGAGGGGTAGGATCCCTCACCTCTGGTCCTACTTGACTCGATCGTTATTTAATGTCCTGAATAATATACTTGAGTTTATTTCTAATTTCTTGAGAACCTTTGTTCAAATTAATTATTACTTTTATATCACGTATTTCAATGTTATAAACATTATGTAATCATTTACGTTAATAATGTTTGTTTTGTCGATATTTGGTTCTTAAGTCAAAAGTGGACTTCTTACAATTACATGTTGTTCGTGTGGTCAAAGGTTCATTATATCCAGAATTATATTCATGATTTGGATATCATATATATAATATATATCTATAATATTCAAGTATTTATATTATTTCATAATCATTTAGAGGTAAAAAATGAAATGCACCGTTCATTAGACGGTAAGCCATACGTACGCATGAACGCTACTTTCATTTCTATGTCGTATTAATGGAATTAAAACCAAATGATAGGTATGTATATTTTAATTGAAGAATTATATTCATAATTTATTTGTAACATAAAACATATATAATAACTTTAAATCCATCCTTTATACAACCCACATGTGGCATTAACGAATCAAATCACTTTGAGGGGCGGTAGTCCGCACTTCCTAAAATGAAATTATCGTGATTATCCACAATGGAAACCATAAAGGTATGCCACAAAATAATAATAAAGAAGCATAAGTAAACCATAAACATATTATATATCATATAAAAATATAGTGACATCTTAATGGCCACCTTTGAAGGTGTTATATGAGCGTTGAACAATCATCGTTTCGTGAGGCATAAATTCGTCATCCACAGAAACAGTATGTTCTTTAACCATTAGATGTAGGTGTGTGTATGTGTACCTCTAATTCTTATTATAAAAACATTCTAGTAAATTTTAGATACTGTATTTGTTACAAAAGAAAAGAATAAAAATAGTTTAGGGGGTTGGAGAACCAAAATAATACAAAAGAACACAAGAGAAGACACTACCATTAAATCGGGTAACGTTTTTTGATTTGAGCTCAAAGGCTTCCTTGGGAAGACTTCTTCCCAAAGTGAGGCTTCTGGGAGTAATAGAGGGATGTGGAGAGACAAAATGGGTAGGGTTTTGCCGAGCCAAGGGCTTTAGTGGTGTGGGTAAGGAGGTATAGGTGGGAGCCTTTTATAAGAGGAGAGGAGGGGCACTCTTGGAATGTAAGGAAATGTTACTTTACTTTAGAATGCGGTTCGGATTTTAAAGGTCCCAAATTGATGTATTTATAGGATAAGGTGGTAACGGTTTGAACTATATTCATACAATAGGTTTTGGACATGTGTAGTTTACAGATATTATATTATCTTTTCATATTTTAAATCCTTTATTAGTGAGGTAATCGCTGCATCATTATGATGTCATAAATAATTTTATATATTTAATGTCTAAAAATTATAAAAAAATATCATGATGTAGGAAATCATTTTATATTTCCAATGAGTATTTATAGTCAAACATCAGAATTGTATAAACCCATGTAAAAATTGTTTTGGTAAACCAACTCATGTTTGTGTCATTTTTAATTTTACATTAAATAAAAAGTTATTTATGTTATTTCCCAACCAATGTGGCTCCATGGGGTCCCCAAGTTGACCCATGGGTTTTCTTGGTCGGCCATGACACATCCAATAAGGGTAGGACATGTTTTAAGCTCACCTCAGATTATTAAAACCTTATTTTTACCTTAAACTACATTAATTACCTCTAATCGCGATTAAGAACATAATAGTTACTATTCACCAAAAAATTATTTTAATCCCATTGAACCAAATTTTACATCCTAATGACATCCATGTATGTCAGATTTTTGAAATTCAAAACACAGAGGTGGAAAAGTTTCATTTAAATGAAAAATCATTTTCTTTAACTACTACTTAGTGGTTTCACTATTCATCTAAAATTGAAGTTTTTCAGAAAAATACAAAAAATTCACCCTGAGATATATTTGATATTACGAATTCAAAAATGAAGTATATTTTAAAAAATTCAAAACATATAAGTTGAATTAATTAATTTAATAATTAATTCGCGCTGTCAAAATAAATAGCGTGTTTTTAAGAAACAATAAGTATCAAAAGATTCACTCTAGCTTAAGTCCAATTTCAAGATTAAATTAATTCCAAAGACCAATATTGGATTAAATGGTAAAAATATATTCTAATTTAACTTTAAAACCAATTCAAAAGATAATCTAATCAAATAAATAAATTATACTAAAAAGAGGTTTTGAATTAAAATACATCATTTTTCACTGTTCATTACAAAATGAACTTTATCGGAATAATACCAAAAATTTACACAATGTAAATTTTGATGTCCCGATTTTAAAGAAGAATTTTATTTTTTCAAATATAACACATTAAATTGTCAAAAAGTGGATTTAAAAGAGGTTCTCCATCAAAAGGTGGTTAATCGACCTTTTAAAGAATATTATAATGTTTATGCTTGAAAATTGGATTCATTCACATTTTCAATCCTCTAACATTTATTGTAAAGAGAAAAAATATTTGACAAACATACATAATCATTTTTTAGTTAGTTCCGTTCTTTCCCGCCATTACAATGGCTAGGCATTAACTACTATTTAAAATAATATTATTTTATTATTAGAGTGCAACGTAAGATTTCAAAGGAACTCGTTGTCGCGTATTGGGTACGCCATCAAGCATAGAGTTCCTTTTAATGTAATATTAATATTTTTTTTCACAAATAGGTATAAATATAAAAATGTAAAATTGTTTATTTACCTAGGGTGTTACACACTCACACACATTTTAATGTCCAAGATACCATTAAAAACTCTCACACACATTTACATGCTTGGGTTACCATTCCAAATGCCTACACACATTTGAATTTTGTTGTTACCATTATATAACTCTCACAAAAATTGTAGACTCATAAAATGACCAACCACATAAGTAATGGCCATTAATTTAATCATGTGGGGACATTTATCATAATTAGAATCACCTGTAAAAAAATTATTCACGGCATTGACATTAATCAACTCATGTGGGAACATAAACATTGGTTTCAATTAATTCTTATTATCGAAATTTCAAAATAATTACAAGATCATTGGATTTATTCTAAATACCCATATGTGTGTTTTAAGAATAACAATCCTAACATTAATCTAATGGGAATAGTTATAATACATCCAACATGTTATAGGATTAGAAATTCATGCATTCATTCAGAAGCCATTATATGGAAATTACATCTAACAAATCACATAGGGAGAAAATATAAAAACCATCTCAAAAATAATACCCTACTACACAATGTGGTAGTGTTTAAATAACATGGTCTTAGTAGTATATATATCATATGGGAATATCCATGTCATTGAAAATGGTTTAATCAATCAATAGAATAATACGGGCCAAGGGTATTAGTCACTCATCCCTTCCCAGGTAATTAATTTAATTGATCATTTGATATAAAAATGAATTAAACAATTAACATACCATGACATGGGGTAACGAGGAACACCTTAGGGTGTCCAAAGGCCAAATCCATTCAAGATCCATTTGACATGAAAACACATAGGATTATTCTAGTTAAACGATACTAACCCACATTGAATAGACTTCACATAACTCATGTGGACAACTACATTTAACAACATTCAAGGGACACACAATAACATACTATATTTGACTGCAAGTAGAAAGTCATTATAATAACATAGTCCACACTAATTATGATATAAAATCAATCACTACTTTCAAGTTTAACGGCATTGAAAATCTTTTGTTGGGGTTTTATTATAAAAACATGACCTAATCAAAAACAATATATTTATCTCCTTTCATTATTTATGACAATATATTTAATTAAATAAAGCAAGTAAACTCATAAAAATAACTTATTTAATGAAGAAACTATGGAATTCATAAATATGAAGTCAATGATAGGGACCCTACCTCATGCAGACCAAGTTGATGATTGTCATTCAATGCACTATAACTATTGAAACAACCTGCTCAGACACATGCACATCCATATATATATATATATATGTCTCTTTAAACTGTACCATGTGTTCCCCATTACAAGAGGGAACCCATACATGAAGTGTATATATATATATTCCTACTTATGAATATGCATGTTCATTTTTTGAATCGAATGAAATATCGTAGAAAAATTATACCATGTCTCATAAATACTTCTATAACATTGAATATAGGGAGTGAAACAATTACGTGGTATAAAATAAAACCTAATATTAAAAAAGGTGGACTGAATCTACCCGAACTACATCTCCATCAGAGGTGGTTTTTAGAACATGGACCAAAGAGTCTCGAGACATCCCTTTTATATCTAAAAATAAATTAACACCGAACATTCGAATTGAAAGTAAACATAGGGTTTTAGATGACCAGTGTATGGAAATAGATAGACCAAAATAGGACAAATAAAAGTAGTAGAATTTAGTATAAAGCCTTACATTATTGAATCAGACATAATCCATGAATGCACTACAAGAAATTAGTCTCAGAATAAGGGGCCTCAAAATGGAGGCACACACTACAGAGTTTCAGTTAGGGGATTCATCATTCATGAGGGTGTTTGGAAAAGTGGTGCAGTGCATGGGGTCCATCAAAGGGACCTTTTGAGGAAGGAGATAGGATGGAGCTCTCATCACCAATGGAGAGGGTTTGGCTGAGGGGTGCGCTCTATTGGGGGTGTGCGGTATATTAGGGATTGAAGGGGTGATTGTTGTTGAAGGAGAGACCACTTATGACCCTATAAATAAAATAATATAATTAATTATAATAATTTTATCGATAGTAATAATAATAATAATAACTATAAAAACTATAAAAATAATATGGTCATAATTATTATAATCATTAAGTCGTTTTTTTTATTATTTTCCCATTTCATTTAAAATTTATTTATTTTTCTTTCTAACATTAGTTAATTTTCTTTAATTAATGACACAAATTACAGTGTACAGGCTCTTAGAAAAAAATTATCCTATGATTTATTTCCAATTTTCCCCGTTCAGTAATTTAAAAAGATAAAAACCATCGGAAAACTGTTCAGTCCAAAAACATGTTTTTCTAAAAGTTACCATACAGAAAACTACTTATCCCTGAAAATATATTTGGAAATACCAAAATATCACCCAACCAATAAAGGTGGGGAAATTTCATCCAAACGACTATGTAGCATTTCACAAAACAAACAAACCCTTATGTATTTCATAAGCCGATGTTCTTAAGCCTTTATAACCAGATCCAAATCTCAAATTCTGACCAAAACATCAAAGCAGTGTTTATCAAATTTCTATTAACAAACAATTGGATCACATTGTCATCTATTTAACCATTATCCCATTGGTTCATTCAAACAAGGGTATTAGAATTTAATTACCAAATCCAAAACATGGTTCTTCCATTGTTGAAATTACAAAATAGGGCATGTTAGAAGCATCCCAGCAATGCATATCACATGACTTATTTAACTAGTGAACCCAATTTCTTTCGAGACCATAATTGGGGCCTCATATAATGAATGGTTCATTCTCAATTGACCAACAACTGGTTGTACATGCTATCCTCCGGAGAAATCACCGATCCATATATCATAGTTGCCCATAAACTAAAAACATGCTTTTAATTAATTTTCATCACCAACCATATAAAATATTAATGTATGGGAATAAACAAGGCATATCAACCTAACCAATTCTCCATGTTACTTGATATTGATAGACAACACATTCTAAACAGAACTACAATTCCATTCATCCCAAGTCCTTCATTAGAAATCACAATGACATACACCGAAGTCGTTAATTGAAATATGATCAAATTATGAAATAAAGTAATCATGTGGGTATTTAAATAATGCCATGCCTTAGTAAGAATAAAATAATAACCATGATCCAGACCACAAGAATTTATTACCCTTTTAAAAGACACCACCAGACTGAATAATTATATGAACCTAGCTTTAATACATTACATAATATTGAATTTAGTAATGAAACCACTACCGTTCACATTGAGGATATTTTCTAGTATAGGGATTTAGAGAAAAGGTATATAACATATTTATAACATTAAAAATTATTACAGAGTGGATGTAATAAAAATAGTATTAACTTCTTCCAAAATATATAAATTTCAAATAAAATATGATTTTTTTGAAAATTCATCAAACATTTAAAATGGATTCATTATTTATATTATTCGTCATTATTACCTATGAAAGTAAATTAAAACATGGGACAAGCTCAAAATGTCCAGTAAAGGATATAAAAAGAAGGAATGTCCATGATTAATTGTAACATATTAAAACATTTTAAAAAGGAATAATTTTCACCCATATATACATACATTGTGTAACATGATATTTCCCCAAGATCACCAAAAACATTAGAAAATAAATGAAACCATAATGGTATCTTGAAGAATTAATTACATAATTTCGTAACCCTTTCGGCTACCTTATAAATTGTAACCCTTGTAGCTACCTTACAATTTATATGACCATTGAAGTTATACTTGGAGTAACCATACAGATGATCTCCAACATACACATACCAAATGAATTGGAGGGAAATATAGGTCCCACCCTTCATCATAAACAATTCCAAATAACCAAAACATAATCATACAACATGGATAACATCATAAAACATTGCCTTTGAAATTTCGTAAACCTGAATTTTAAAATACGATTTTAAAAACAATACCTTACAAAAATCATATAATTGATGTGAGAAAAAATAGAATGTTTGGAATATGTATATAAACTATAAATAAAAAATAATAACAAAATAATATAAAATATTAATAAAACAAACAGTTTTAATACAACATAAATAATGATGTATAAGGTTAACCCAAGGAATAAAAATCGGGTTAAGAATTCCCTTACTACGGGCTTTTATTACAACAAAATTTTTTAAACATCCGATATAATGGATAAAAGAGGTTTATTAATGTCTTAATGAAAAAAAACCATATTTATAATTACTTATATGATTATTTCATTACATCATTTTACCCTTTAGTTGTTAGTATTTTTTTCCTTGCACTGTTTTTGGGTGAGTTCTTTACATGATTTTCATTATTGGTTCGTGATGGTTAGTCTTATTATATTGAATTGAAACTCCAGAATTGGTAGGGAGTGGTATTTAAATATTTATAGAATCCATAAATTCTACAATTTATTAATTTTAATTTTCAAAATATGGTGATTCAAAAGTTTAAACATTAATGATGTTCATTAGATCATTTTAGTGGTTTTTTGTTAATAACGACATCATTCTGTTTTATAAATTAAAATCACATGTACAAAATAATTAAAGAACCATGGATGATACATAATACATATATTAAATCTTGTAAAACCGAAAAAATTCACAACCATCCTTCACGTAATTAATGAAATTTGAAACCACATTGTCAATGATGTTAGTAATTCTACAGATGACATACAATGTTTTTAATTATTTGAATTAGTTGGGGAGGAGAAGAATATTGATGATTAATTTTCCATGAACATGAGAAAATATATAATATAAATGATTATGGAGCTTTCATTCATCATGTATAGGAGAGGAAAGACGATGAAAATAAAGGAACTCAAAATAAAAGAAGCGTTGATAAGTCCTTTATGAAATTTCGGCTTCGTGACGACGTCGCTTAAAATTTAGTAAAATATTTAAATGAGATAAAATGGGAATCTCAGCATTATTACATAATACGTTTATTATTTATAATATGGAATGTAATATCCCATCATAATCAAAAGTTAATGAAAAATAATAACAGAAAATGATAGAAAAGAAGGAAAATAATAGTGGATGTATTCCTCTCAATCTCTTCTGAATGAGATCCTTCTTAAAGCCTTTTGTTTTGTCCATTTGGTGAGACTAGAAACTCTAGGACGTGGAGAAGATCCTTGTATTTAGTGTTGGAAATAACATTACTAAGTCTCAAGGCTTTAGATATGTGGGAGTAATAATTGAATTAGGGTTGTATTTATAGTGGAGGAGAGGGGGTAATTTTAGCTATTTTAATCATTATTATATTATTTTTGCTCATGAAAATGAATAATCCTAATTCATTTGACCCAAAATTGTAATAATGTCATGTGAGTTGAAAATAAGGTTTATTAAGTCACATATGATTTCATTAATAGTTTATTTAACTAATAATTTTAATATACGATATTTTAAAGTATTTAACTATTCATAAAAAATTTCAAGAATTTTAGAAAAATATTAAAAATTCAACCTTTTTATTTCTAGACCTGTAGAATGAAAAAATTAATTCCAATCTAAAAATAATTTTCTAGATATCATTAATTTAATTTCGAAATAAAATGATACTTAATTCGAAAATTTATTATTTAAAAATTATAACTTCTTTAATATCACATTGAAAAATAAACGAAGATTTCGTTATCCCTAAGACATAAGAAAATAAAATAATAATATAATTTAGATCATTAGAGTCGTATTACTATTTATATTAATATTCATATCGGAATGTTACTATTCATCAAAAAAACAAGTTGGTTCCATCGGACTCCAAATATCTTATTGAACACAATTGTAGATGACAGTTTTTCGAGATTCAAAAGACAGAAGAAGAAAAATAATATTTAAATTCTATTTGAAAATATATACATAAAACAATGTTTCATGCATTTCAATTTAATTTTTTAAAAACCTTAGGATTTTAAATTATACCCACCCTCTGGATGTGGCGTCCGTGCAATTTTATTTACTTATTACAAAAGTTAGGGTATTTTTACCTCATAGCATTTTCACACACCCAAATTGCTTCTTTTACCATGTGGTTTCTCCAAAAAAACATTACCTGGTGGATTACCTTATTCTGAAATACATATTCCCTTCTATCATTAATATGAACTAGTTTCTCTTTATAAGAAATTTTCTCTTCCAGCTGAACTTCTTCTCAGCTCAAAACATGAGTTGAATATGGAACATACTTTCTCGACATCATGTCATGAAAAACATTGTATACCATAGTCAAACAAGGAGCAAAGCTAATCGGTATGAAACCAGTCAAACATTCCCTATAATTTCAAATGGATCGATGAACCACAGACTTATCATTCCTATCTTACTGAAATGTGTCACACTTTTCAGAGGAGATATTTTATGGAAAACATGGTCACCTACCTCGAAACAGAATTCCTTCCTTTTGTTATCTGCACAAATGTTCTGCCTGATCTAAGCATTACCCATGCTCTTCTGGATCATATTCTCTTTGTCTACCACTTCCTCTACTAATTATGGCCCATCAATTATGTTTCCAAATCATCGTCTCAAAATGTAGGAGTTTGACATTGCTTACCATACAATGTCTCAAAAGGTTCCATCTGAATACTGCAAGGAAAACTATTATTATATGAAAAATAAAATAATGAAAGATGTTGATAAGAAAATACCTTATAGTTAGTTGAACAAGCTCAAAGAATATCCTCTATTTTATGAATCATTCGTTCTGACTGCCCATCTGATTGTGGATGAAAAGATGTACTGAAATTTAATTCTGTTCCCAATGAGTTCTGAAGGCCCTTCCAAAAGATAGATCTGAACCTGGGATACAGATCAGATACAATGAAAAGAGGAACTCCATGTAAGTTGACAATATCTATGAGGTATATTCAATACTGTTGGTCTAATGAAATTTCACCTAAAAACAATGAAAATGTCCATATTTTGTCAGATGAACAACAATAACCCAAATTGCATTGTTACCTTGAGAAGTGTTTAGTAGTCTCACCATGAATCCCTTGAATATATTCTACCATTTCCATTCATGAACAAAAAATGGTAGAAACATCCCCTTCGGTAACTACCTATCTTCTTTAACCTGTTGAGAAGTAATACATTTCACAGTAAAATTGGGAATATCTCTTTTCATTTCATCCCACCAATAATACTCCTGAAGATCATTGTGTATCATTGTACACCCAAGATGAACTTAAAATGGAGAACTATGAGCTTCACACATCAAATCAGTCATAAAATTATAATCAAAAGGAACACACATCATTTCTTCAAAAATTAAAACACTGTCTCTATCAAGGTTAAATTCTGGAAGCTTTCCTATGTTAACCAATTTAACCATTTTCTGTAGCTCACAGTATCCCTTCTGTGCTTGCCTAATTCTATCTAACAATGATGATTTCACTGAAGCTGGAAGCCAAATAGATGTATTACCTACACCAACAACTTATAATCTAAAATTTATCAAATCATTAATTGAGGGAACATGCTCCAAACGTATCATGGTTAATGATGTGTGATGTTTTCAAATCAAGGAATATGTATCATTGTTTTTTTCAGGATGGTAATTGATCATGAAATCATAGTCCATTATTATTTCAATATATCTTCTTTGCCTCATGTTTAATTACCTCTATGTGAATATATAGTTCAGACATTTATGGTCAGTATATATTTGACATTTGGATCCGTACAAATGATGCCCACAAATTTTTAATTCCAAAACCACAACTTCTAATTCCAAATAATGCGTGTTACAATTTAACTCATGAGGATATCGTTGTCTTAAAGCATAATAAATTACCTTATCATTCTATTGTAGTACACAACTATGTCCATTCAAGGAAGCATCATTTCAGATGAAAAACTAACTATTTCGTGATAGCAAGGCCAAAACTAGAGAATTCACCCATCTCTTCTCCAGTTCTTGAAAAATAAACATCACACTATTCTGTCAAAATAATTTTAACCCCCTTTTATGTTAACACAGATATTGGGCCAAAAAACCAGGCAATGATCATAAAAAATAGTCAGTAATAACCTTCTAATCTATGAAATCTACGAATCTATATAACATTTATAGGTCTTTCCATTAATCAATCACTTTTTTGCAAGATCAAATGTTATTCCATCCATACTTAAAATGATCCCAAGAAAAGAAATTTGTTGCAACCAAAAATAAAACATGCAGAATTTTACAGATAGTTTCTTTTCTTTTATGGTTTTCAAAACAACCCATATATGTTTTTATGCTCCTCTTTATTTTTATAAAATACTATAATGTCATCTATAATCATAACCACAAACATATCCAAGAACTCACAAAATATTATCTTCACAAGATTTCGAAATACAACATGTGAATTATTTAAACAAAATTTCATAACAAAAAATTCATAATGCACATATCTTGTACAAAAAGATGTTTTTGGGATGTCTTCCTCCTACACCATAAGCAGATGGTATACGAATTTTAAGTCAATCGTGGAAAAGCACTGAGTTCCAGTGAGATTATCAAAGATGTCATCAATATGAGTCAAATGGTACTTGTTTTTAAAAGTGATGTTATTCATCACTCTATAATCAATGAAATGTCTCATGGAACCATATTTCCTTTTAACAATCAAAACTAGAGCACCACATAGTGAACTTCTATGATGAATGAATCCTTTATCAAGAAAATCCTGCAACTGAATTTTCAATTCAACAAGGTCTATTTTAGCCATCAATATGGTGGTTTTGAAATTATAATAGCATCAGGAAATAAATAAATTTTGAATTCGACTTATCAATCAAGTATGAAACTGGGTAACTCTTTACGAAAAACATCAAGTTATTCATTTACCACTAGCATATCATCAATCTAAATAGTTCCCTTGTTTTCAACAAAATGAGAAATATATCTTCCATTTCCATTTTTAAATAGTTTCTTAGCTTTCGAATATGATATCATTTTTATGGGTTCATTATTACATTCAAATTGAATCCCTTTATGAAAAAAAACTTCATTAGTTCTATAATCAATCATTGCATGATAAACAGAAAGCCAATCCATTTCTAGAATAACATTAAACTTGAATTAGGTAATAAAACAAGGTTTGCAGGTAATGTATTTCCATATACCACAATACACAGATTCCTATGATTCCTATTTTCTATAATATTTCCTCCTGGTGTTTTAACAAAAAGTTCTGGTCTCATTTGTTGAGGTGATATTTCTAATTTACTAGAGAATTTCTAAGAGATGATGGAATGTGTAGACCCCATTTCAAAAAAAACATTAGAAAAATATGTGTAAACAAACAAAGTACCTGATACTAAATCATTGGATGGATCGACATCTACTATTGTAGTCGAAAATGATATCACTAAACTTTTTTGTTTATTGTATGGCTTTTTTGATTCATTTGGATCTATCTTTGGGTTGGAATTTTCATAGTGAATCATCTCACCAGATTTAAAACACATTTTAGTTTTATTATTAGGATCAATATTAGGTACATTTTAATTAAATTCTTGCGCCATATGTCCAAACATATCAAATTTAAAACACTTCTCAGTTCTATTAAGACGTTCCCAGGGTACTTCTAAGCACGCTTTCCACAAACTGGAAACTCGATTTTTATACCATCATATTTCCTTTGTTTACTCTTAACAATCACTTCCTATCTAGGAATATTCTTCACAATCTATAAAAAATTCATTTATTCATTAGAAGACTCCTTCTCCACCCTCTCAGCACATCAGACAAGTTTCTCATAACATTTGAATTCACACGAGTCCAAATCCCTTCGATACATTGGCTTCAGTCCTGAGTAAAAGCGTTTGATTTTGCTATCAAGATCCAAAATAAGATTTGGAGAATACCTATCTAGTCGGTGAAGTTCACTTCATACACATCCACTAAATCCACCCCATTTTTCTTCAATTCAAAGAATTAATTCTCCATCCTATGTCACACTTACATAGGTAAATATTGTTCAAGGAAATGACTTTTAAATTCATCCCATTCAGTGGAATCCAAATCCTCTCTATCCCAGATATTTCATACCACTGACCACCACTAATCAACTTCTCCTTCAAAATAATAAATAGAAAGTCTTACCTTTTTATTATATGAATATCCGATAACATCAAATTTCTTTTCAAGGGCTTTAATCTTTCATTTATCCATTATGGGGTTAGAAGATCCATTGAAAGAAGAAGTGTGTTGTCTCATAAAATAGTCCACTATTTTCATGTTCCATTTTGGTGCCTCTAGGTTATCTAATGTATGTATTCCACCACAATTTATTTCTTGTGTTATCTAATCCATTAATATTAAAAACTCTTCGGTTCTAATCCCTACCATTTAGAGCTTCAGATTCCGAAGGATGCCATTCTGTTTGTTCCTCTCCTCTTCGGCATCCATGTTTCTTCTACGGACAAACATTTGGAATAAACATATCTTAGATGAAGAATCATGGAAGTATTTAAATTCTATAACATTCAAAATTAATAATATAGTAAAAATCATTAATGATATTTTTTTTAAAATCATCATATCCACTACAGTTATCTAAAACATCCTCTGATAGAAACAATAAGAACCTGATCTTATTACATTACAGAACCATTAATTTAGTCGAGAAATCACTTTATTTTACATTGAGTATCATTTATGGTTTAGATAATTAGAGAAGAGTAACATAACACATTCATAACATTCCACATAATCAGAGATTGGATCCCTAAAAACAGTATTTACATCTTCAAAATTATAAAACCTTCCAAATGAAGCAAGATTTCACTAAAAATTCTTCAAACATTTAACATAGATTACTTATTTGTCTTCTTCATCCTTATGACCTATGATAATTATTTAATATGTGGGATGATCTCAAATATATCAATAAGGGATATAATGAATCTGGGTATTCCATGAATACTTGTAAGATATGAAACCATTTTCATAATGAATAATTTTCAGCCATATATAATTACATTGTGTAACATGAGATTTCCACAAGATCTGATAGAAACCTAAGAATATAAGAGTAAACATAAAGGTATCTTGGGGAATTACTTATATAATATTGTAACCCTATGGATACTGTAACACCCCAGGTAAATAAAGAATATGACATTTCATATTTATCCATATTTGTGAATAAAATATTAATATGACTTTAAAGGGGACTCTATGCTCGATGGCATACCCAACACGCAACAACGAGTTTCTTGGGAATCTTACGTTGCACTCTAATAATAAAATAATATTATTTTAAATGGTAGTTAACATGTAGCCGTTGTAATGGCGGGAATGGATATAAATAACTAAAATATGATTATATATGTTTTTAAATGTTTTTACATTTATCCAATAAAGGATAGAGGCTTAAAATACGGAAAGAATTCAATTTTAGGCGTATATGCCCTAGTTTTCCCTAAAGGTTCACTTGTCACCTTTTGATGGCGAACCGTCATTAAATATAGTTTTGTTCACTCTTATACATTCTATTGAACCAAATAAATCTCTTCTTAATAATCGGGACATCAAAATTTACTTTGTGTAAATTTTTTTTATCTTTCCGATAAAGTTCATTTTTTTAATGAATAGTGTAAAATGTTGTATTTTAATTCAAAACCCCTTTTTAATATAATTTATTTATATGATTATATTATCTTTTGAATTGGTTTTAAAGTGAAATTAGAAAATATTTTTACCATTAAATCCAATAGTGGTCGTTGGAATTAATTTCACTTTGAAATCGGACTTAACCTAGTGTCAATCTTTTGATACTTATTGTTTCATAAAAATACGCTATTTGCTCTGACAGCGGGAATTAATTATTAAATTAATTAATGTGACTTATATGTTTTGAATTTTTTAAAATAGACTTAATTTTTGAATTCGTAATATCATATATAGCTTAGGGTGAATTTTTGGTAATTTTCTGAAAAACTTCAATTTTTGATGAATAGTGAAACCACTAAGTGGTACTTATAAAGACTGATTTTCCGTTTAAATGAATTTTGCCATCATTGTGTTTTGAATTTCAAAAATCCGACATACATGGTTGTCATTAAGAAGTAAAATGTGGTTCAATGATATTATAATAATTTTTTGGTGAATAGTAACTTATTAAGTTCTTAATCGCGATTAGAGGTAATTAGTGTAATTTAAGGTAAAAATGATATTATAAGAATGTGAAAACACCATGACACTTGCCTGCACCTATTGGGTGAGTCATGGCCGACCAAGAAAAGCCATGGGCCAACTTGGGGACCCCATGGAGACACATTGGTTGGGAAATGACATAAATAACTTTTTATTTAATGTAAAAGTAAAAATGACACAAACATGATATGTTTTACTAAAACATTTTTTACGTGGGGTTATACAAGTCATATTTTTGATTATAAATAGTCATTGGAAGGCTCAAAAGATTTCCTACATCATAGTATTTGTTTTATAATTTTTAGACATTATATATATTAAATTATTTATGACATAATAATGATGCAGCGATGACATCATTATATGACGATTTAAATAAAATAGAAAGATAATGTAAAATCTATGAACTAAACATGTCCAAAACCAATTGGATGAGTGGATTTCAAACCCTTATCACCTTATCCACGAATTCTATCAATGTGGGACCTTTTAAAACCGAAAAACATTTTCAAATAAAGTAATATTTCTTTACTTTCCAAAAGTGCCCCTCCTCTCCCCTTATAAAAGGCCCCCACCACTACCTCATTTCACACACTCCTCAAGCCTTTGGCTCGACCAACCACTGTCCATTTACTCTCTACACATCCCTATCCTCATCCTAGAGGATTCTATTTGGGCAGAATCCTTTCAAAGGAAGCCTTTAGGCTCAAATCAAAAGGAGTTGCACTTTTAAAGGCAATTCATTCTCTCATGTTCATTTGTTTTATTTTGCTTCTCCAACCCCCTAAACTCTTTTTATTTATTTATTTTGTAACAAAACCAGTATCTTAAATATACTAGGATGTTGTTATAAGATTTATTCGAGCTAAAATCTCACACAACTACATCAAATGGTTACAGAACATACGGTTTCCGTGGATGGCGAAATTCTGCCTCCCAAAACGATGATTGTTCAATACTCATTTAACACCTTCAAAGGTGGCCATTATGATGTCACTATTTTTATATATGATATATAATATGTTTAGGTTTTACTTATGATTCTTTATTTTTCATTTGTGTCTTACCTTTATGGCTTCCATTATGGGTATACGCGATATCCTCATTTTAGGAAGTGCGGACTACCGCCCCCTCAAAGTGATGTGATTCGTTAATGCCATACGTGGGACGTATAAAGGATGGATTTAATGTTATTATATATGATGTTATAATGGAATTATTATTTACCTATATATCATTATTATTTCTTTCTATTAAAGTATGAGATAGAAATGAATGTAGCGTTCATGCGTACGTACGGCTTACCGTCTCCATGAACGGTGCATTTCATTTCTTATCCCCAAATGTAATGTACTATTAAAAGTATATGTATATAATGGATATATATAATGAATAATACATCTAAATGATGAATATAATTCTGGAATTAAAATATACATACCTCTCATTTAATTTTAATTGCATTAATATTAGAAAGAAATGAAAGTAGCGTTCATGCGTACGTATGGCTTACCGTCTCCATGAACGGTGCATTTCATTTCTTACCTCTAAATGATTATGTAATCTTATAAATACATGTATATGTTGGATATATATGATATATATGATATCCAAATCAGGAATGTCATTCTGGATATGAAGAACCTTTGACCACACGAACAACATGTAATTGTAAGAAGTCCACTTTCGACTTAAGAACCAAATATCGACAAAACAAACATGATTAACTTAAATGATTAAATAATTTTTATAACATGGTAATAAGTGATATAAAAGGAATAATGAACTTTAAAAAGGTTCTTAAGGAAGTATAAATTAACTCAAGTTTATTATTCAGGAGATTAAAGAACGATCGAGTCAAGTCGGACCCGAGGTAAGGGATCCTACACCTCTCTTTCTTTTTAAGTACACTCTTTTATGTCATTCCTTTTAAAGCTCATCTTTATTGTTATTAGGATGTTATTTTATATTAATCTTACTGTAATTTTTATGTTCATGTTATGAGAGACCCTATTCTCTCTCATCAATCCATTTTGGAAGTTTTAAGTGGCGCCGTTAAGCTGCCGAGTTTTCATAAGAGATTTTTCATCTCACTTTTATTCCCGTGAGATTTATGCTACATTTGCCACAATTTCCATTGAGTGGTTTATGTACTACCCACTATTACAATACTATTGTAATATAATTCCATTTATGGGTATTTACATATTTATTGTATGACACTTCTTCAATGGGGTGTACTTTTCAAAAGTTACCCAAGTCGGTAAGGGAACCTTACACCCTCTTTTTTTTAAAAGACTTCTTTTGTTGGGTCTTTTAATTTACATATTTTTATGTTGGGATATGATCTCATATATCATTAGTGATGTAACGTTTATGTCCAAGTGATGTGATACACTTTTTATCTCTCATCAACTCATTTTGAGGTGACGCCGTTAGGCTGTCAAGGGAACTTCTTATCCCAATTTCGATATCTTTGGGTTCAACATGTAGTTATTGAATATGTCATCCTTTGAATATGTGTGAATGAACTTTGATTATTTTACACTTAATATCCAATTATATTTGGTGTATTCATTTTTCACACATAATTATGTAATTGGTTTATCCTTAAACCAAGGATACTGTCTTTGTGAGGGAATTCGTCTCAATCTCCTTTCATTGAGGCATATTTAGTTTTATACAACAACTTTTTTTTATACGGTGTATAAACCCCTTTTAACTTTTACTTTTATACAAAAGGAATATTTTTCTACGAAGCGTTTTACAAAACGACAAAAAGGAATGTTTCTTTTAACATACGCGGCGACAACGACCTTTTCCGCCGCCGCGAGTATTATTTGGTCTTTGGCTTTCTCAACAAGCCGTAATGTTTTTAGAATAAAATAAATGCCATATAATCTTTTATCTATTTTGGTATTGAAAATGGTTTTGAAAAAGGATTCTATTATGTCAATATATTTATGATATATTGATATTGAAATGTGGAAATGTTATCATTCCTTTATATTGGTTTTATGATTTATGATTTTATATTGGTACTTGGACATTTTAACGGGTGGTTACGTTATAAACCATATGACGGGTGGTGCTGTGAATACCAGGACGGGTGGTTACATTATAACCTCCAATCCATTGGGTATGGAAGTCAGCCGTATGGCTATTCCATTAAGTATGTATGGAAATTGGCCGTATGGCTATTCCATTATGTGATATGTGTGGGAGTCGACCGTATGGTTATTCCACTTAAGTATGTTTATGTCCCAAGATACCTTTATATATGTTATGAGTTCTTTATATGGGTTTTATGGTAATACTTTGGTTACAAAAAGGTAAGTAATGATATATATTTCATGAATAGTTTTTACTACTTCATAAATGTGAAAAGTAATACCTTGATAATGTATACATGGTGTACTTTTTGTTTTGATAAACTAACAGTTTTTATTCTTTGTGTATCCCTTACTGAGTTTTTATGCTCATCCCAAGTTTTTGAAATGTTTTTCACAGGACTTATCATGGAATAGGGTCAAGGATGGGATCAAGGGAAAGTCATGCTACCTGAAACATGAAACTAGACATGTTTCTCTTTAAGAATTTTTATTTTATGGAAATTTAGTAGAAGAGACTACTTTGTAATCTGTTGAGATGTAATAGTTATGTCCTAATTCTCTAAAACTCTAATCCCGAAAAGATCCTCAATGTGAATTATTCATTTAACTCAATTTTAAGTAAGGTTTAAGGCTGGGGCCTTATAGTTGGTATCAAAGGTCGGTTTAGATAACTTTAGAGGTTAGTGTATTCTCTAAGCACTAGTGACATTACCATAATGGTTAGGATTTCAGAATGAGTCCTAGTTTTAGATAAAGTGAATGAGTAAGTGTATCTTAGTGTTTACCTTCATCATTAGTACATGTTGGTTTTTTTATATACTCACACTGACATTTCTGTTTTTAGTGAATGGCTGGATCTCACAGGCACCAAAGTGACAATTGGTTTGAAGGAAACTGTGGTGGATCTATGATTAAGATACTAGATGAAATTGAGGATTCAATGAGGAAACTCATGGTTGTTATAAACCAACTATCAAGGAGTCATGATCAACCACTTCAACCTTGGTGAGTTCTCTAGTGCATCATGTACGAGATGGCCAACTCGATGTGGAAATTCAGGTAATAATTATTAAGGAAACCATTGGGGTTTATATGATCCTAACTTTTGAGGTAATTATGGGTTAATATATGATATGATTGAAGTGAAAGGCATGAGATAAAATTGAGGATAAATTATGTTATGGTTATTTTTGAGGATTTTATCTCTTTTTGGGGAATGATTTAAGAATTATATAGTTTTGGAAAAATGAAAACACGCAGACCGTGTGACAACCTATCACGTCGGACAAAGCTGCGGGAATCGAACCCACAACCAAAGTGCGACTGGTATTTATCGCCTACCACTGGACTACATGAAGTCCCTGGTTAGTTTGACTGATTCATTCTAGTTATATGATTTTATGAATTAAGAGTAAGTTTGTTTTGGGTTATTTATGAAAATGAATAACCTATCATGGAGAATATGTGATTAGGTTAATTAATTTTTAATACGAGACTTTAGGAGCAACTGATGTTGTTTGGAGATAAATGTTACGATTTAACTTGGAAGACAATGCGACTAAATCCTTAAAATATTTGGGTTTCAATCTTATATTGGTTTACTATGAAGAATTTTATGGACAAATTGATTATAGAATGGTTCTCGTTGAACTTTGGGTTTTGTTGGACAAATTTTGGAGATTAAGAATAGATTTTCTTTTTATAAAGTGTTATCCTTTTCTGGATTATCTGATCTTGTACTAGCCTTTTTGGTTTTGGTTTTGGTTAAAGTCTAAAGACATGGAAAGTATATAGTTCTATTTTGTGGATTAGGTGATTCTATAGAAGTTTATTATAGTACTCTTAATGTGAACAAGTCTTCCTAAATACTCGTCTTTTGGAGAAAATATGAGTTTGTGTAAAGAATCCAATAAAAGTTGAAAGTCAATATGATAAGTGATTATGTATCCTTATGAATAAATTCCTGAATAAAAATTATCTTAAAACAAAAATGGTGTCTATTAACTTTTCCTACTGGGGAATCGAATACCGTTTAACCCATCACACGTTTGTGATTTTCTCGTGGTTAACTTTCTCCTAAACATGTTTTCTATCACTCTCCATCAGAACATGAACCTTTGTTTTTTTCCTCCATGTCCATATTTTCATACTTGGAATCCTAGTATGGGTTAACTCGGGTGACCTTTTTACTTATTTCTCTTTATTTTAAAGTTTTTGTTTTACCGACTTTTGTTCCGATGTGGGACTTCCAAGGATGTTTCCAAGCGCAATTTTAAAATTGCGAGGACGCAATTCCCAAAAGGGGGAAGGATGTAACACCCCAGGTAAATAAAGAATATGACATTTCATATTTATCCATATTTGTGAATTTAATATTAATATGACTTTAAAGGGGACTCTATGCTCGATGGCGTACCCAACACGCAACAACGAGTTTCATGGGAATCTTACGTTGCACTCTAATAATAAAATAATATTATTTTAAATGGTAGTTAACATGTAGCCTTTGAAATGGAGGGAATGGATATAAATAACTAAAATATGATTATATATGTTTTTAAAAGTTTTTACCTTTATTTAATAAATGATAGAGGCTTAAAATACGGAAAGAATTCAATTTTAGGCGTATATGCCCGAGTTTTCCCTAAAGGTTCACTTGTCTCCTTTTGATGGCGAACCGTCATTAAATATATTTTTGTTCACTCTTATACATTCTATTGGACCAAATAAAGCTCTTCTTATGAATCGGGACATCAAAATTTACTTTGTGTAAATTTTTGGTATCTTTCCGATAAAGTTCATTTTTTAATGAATAGTGTAAAATGTTGTATTTTAATTCAACACATCTTTTTAATCTAATTTATTAATATGATTAGATTATCTTTTGAATTGTTTTTAAAGTGAAATTAGAAAATATTTTTACCATGAAATCTAATAGTGGTCGTTGTAATTAATTTCACTTTGAAATTGGACTTAAACTAGTGTCAATCTTTTGATACTTATTGTTTCATAAAAATATGTTATTTGCTCTGACAGCAGGAATTAATTATTAAATTAATTAATGTGACTTATATGTTTTGAATTTTGTAAAATAGACTTCATTTTTGAATTCGTAATATCAAATATAGCTTAGGGTGAAGTTTTGGTAATTTTCTGAAAAACATCAATTTTTGATGAATAGTGAAACCACTAAGTGGTACTTATAAAGACTGATTTTCCGTTTAAATGAAATTTTGCCATCATTGTGTTTTGAATTTAAAAAATACAACATACATGGTTTTCATTAAGAAGTAAAATGTTGTTCAATGAGATTATAATAATTTTTTGGTGAATAGTAACTTATTAAGTTCTTAATCGCGATTAGAGGTAATTAGTGTAATTTAAGGTAAAAATGATATTATAAGAATGTGAAAACACCATGAAACTTGTAATACACCTATTGGGTAAGTCATGGCCGACCAAGACAAGCCATGGGCCAACTTGGGGACCCCATGGAGACACTTTGGATGGGAAATGACATAAATAACTTTTTATTTAATGTAAAAGTAAAAATGACACAAACATGATATGTTTTACTAAAACAATTTTTAAGTGGGATTATACAAGTCATATTTTTGATTATAAATAGTCATTGGAAATATGAAAAGATTTCCTACATCATAGTATTTGTTTTATAATTTTTAGACATTAAATAAATTAAATTATTTATGACATAATAATGATGCAGCGATGACATCATTATTTGACGATTTAAATAAAATGGAAAGATAATGTAACATCAATTAACTAAACAAGTCAAAAACCAATTGTATGAGTGGAGTTCAAACCCTTATCACCTTATCCACTAATTCTATCAATGTGGGACCTTTTAAAACCGAAACACATTTTCAAATAAAGTAATATTTCTTTACTTTCCAAAAGTGCCCCTCCTCTCCCCTTATAAAGGTCCCCCACCTCTACCTCATTTCACACACTCCTCAAGCCTTTGGCTAGGCCAAAACATGACCATTTACTCTCTACACATCCCTCTCCTCATCCTAGATGATTCCCTTTGGGCAGAATCCTTTCAAAGGAAGCCTTTAGGCTCAAATCAAAAGGAGTTACACTTTTAAAGGTAATTCATTCTCTCATGTTCATTTGTTTTATTTTGCTTCTCCAACCCCCTAAACTCTTTTTA
Organism: Viscum album; assembly: GCA_963277665.1. NCBI lineage: Eukaryota > Viridiplantae > Streptophyta > Magnoliopsida > Santalales > Viscaceae > Viscum > Viscum album. Next base: position 954,874,521 of record OY728130.1, on the reverse strand, counting down.
TTTATTTCTTTTGTAACAGAACCAGTATCTTCAATATACTAGGATGTTTTTATAAGATTTATTCGAGCTACACTCTCACACAACTACATCAAATGGTTAAATAACATACGGTTTCCGTGGATGGAGAAATTCTGCCTCCCAAAACGATGATTGTTCAATACTCATTTAACACCTTCAAAGGTGGCCATTATGATGTCACTATTTTTATATATGATATATAATATTTTTATGTTTAACTTATGCTTCTTTATTTTTAATTTGTGTCTTACCTTTATGGCTTCCATTATGGGTATACGCGATATCTTCATTTTAGGAAGTGCGGACTACCGCCCCCTCAAAGTGATGTGATTCGTTAATGCCATATGTGGGACGTATAAAGGATGGATTTACTGTTATTATATATGATGTTATACTGGAATTATTATTTAACTATATATCATTATTATTTCTTTCCATTAAAGTATGATATAGAAATGAAAGTAGGGTTCATGCGTATGTACGGCTTACCGTCTCCATGAACGGTTCATTTCATTTCTTATCCCCAAATGTAATGTACTATTAAAAGTATATGTATATAATGGATATATATAATGAATGATACATCTAAATGATGAATATAATTCTTGAATTAAAATATACATACCTCTCATTTAATTTTAATTCCATTAATATGAGAAAGAAATGAAAGTAGCGTTCATGCGTACGTACGGCTTACCGTCTCCATGAACGGTGCATTTCATTTCTTACCTCTAAATGATTATGTAATATTATAAATACTTGTATATGCTCGATATATATGATATATATGATATCCAAATCAGGAATTTCATTCTGGATATGAAGAACCTTTGACCACACGAACAACATGTAATTGTAAGAAGTCTACTTTCGACTTAAGAACCAAATATCGACAAAACAAACATGATTAACTTAAATGATTAAATAATGATTATAACATGGTAATAAGTGATATAAAAGGAATAATGAACATTAAAAAGGTTCTTAAGGAAGTATAAATTAACTAATGTTTATTATTCAGGAGATTAAAGAACGATCGAGTCAAGTCGGACCCGAGGTAAGGGATCCTACACCTCTCTTTCTTTTTAAGTACACTCTTTTATGTCATTCCTTTTAAAGCTCATATTTATTGTTATTGGGATGTTCTTTTATATTAATCTTACTGTAATTTTTTTTTCATGTGATGAGAGACCCTATTCTCTCTCATCAATCCATTTTGGAAGTTTTTAGTGGCGTCGTTAGGCTACCGAGTTTTCGTAAGAGATTTTTCATCTCACTTTTATTCCCGTGATATTTATGCTACATTTGCCACAATTTCCATTGAGTGGTTTATGTACTGCCCAATATTGAAATCCTATTGAAATATAATTCCATTTATGGGTATTTACATATTCATTGTATGACACTTCTTCAATGGGGTGTACTTTTCAAAAGTTACCCATGTCGGTAAGGGAACCTTTAAACCTCTTTTTTTAAAAGACTTCTTTTGTTGGGTCTTTTAATTTACATATTGTTATGTTGGGATATGTTCTAATATATCCTTAGTTATGTAACTTTTATGTAAAAGTGATTAGATACACTTTTTATCTCTCATCAACTCATTTTGAGGTGACGCCGTTAGGCTGTCAAGGGAACTTCTTAACCCAATTTCGATTTCTTTGGGTTCAACATGTAGTTACTGAATATGTCATGCTTTGAATATGTGTGAATGACCTTTGATTATTTTACAATTAATATCCAATTATATTTGGTGTATTCATTTGTCACACATAATTATGTAATTGATTTATCCTTAAACCAAGGATACCGTCTTTTTGAGGGACTTCGTCTCAATCTCCTTTCATTGAGGCATATTTCGTTTTATACAAATCATTCTTTTATACGGTGTATAAACCCCTTTTGAATTTTACTTTTATACAAAAGGAATCTTTTTCTATGAAGCGTTTTACAAAACGACAAAAAGGAAAGTTTCTTTTAACATACGCGGCGACAACGACCTTTTCCGCCGCCGCGAGTATTATTTGGTTTTGGCTTTCTCAACAAGCCGTAATGTTTTTAGAATAATATAAATACCATATACTCGTTTATGTATTTTGGTATTGAAAATGGTTTTTAAAAAGGATTCTATTATGTCAATATATTTATGATATATTGTGATTGAAATGTGGAAATGTTATCATTCCTTTATATTGGATTAATGTTTTATGATTTTATATTGGTACTTGGACATTTTAACAGGTGGTTACGTTATAAACCATATGACGGGTGGTGCCGTGAATACTAGGACGAGTGGTTACGTTATAACCTCCAATGCATTGGGTATGGAAGTCGGTCGTATGGCTATTCCATTAAGTATGTATGGAAATTGTCCGTATGGCTATTCCATTAAGTGATATGTGTGGGAGTCGACCGTATGGTTATTCCACTTAAGTATGTTTATGTCCCAAGTTACCATTATATATGTTATGTGTTCTTTATATGGGTTTTATGGTAATACTTTGGTTACAAAAAGGCAAGTAATGATATATATTTCATGAATAGTTTTTACTACTTCATAAAGGTGAAAAGTATTACCTTGATAAAGTATTCATGGTTTACTTTTTGTTTTGATAAACTAACAGTTTTTATTCGTTGTGTATCCCTTACTGAGTTTTTATGCTCATCCCAAGTTTTTGAAATGTTTTTCACAGGACTTAGCATGGAATAGGGTCAAGGATGGGATCAAGGGAAAGTCATGCTACCTAAAACATGAAACTAAACATGTTTCTTTTTAAGAATTTTTATTTTATGTAAATTTAGTAGAAGAGACTACTTTGTAATCTGTTGAGATGTAATAGTTATGTCCTAATTCTCTAAAACTCTAAACCCGAAAAGATCCTCAATGTGAATTATTCATTTAATTCAATTTTAAGTAAGGTTTAAGGTTGGGGCCTTATAGATACCTTTTAAATTTTAACACTCACAGCTACCATACAATATTTTTAACCATCGTAGTTACATTTGGAGAAACCATATGGACAACCTCCAACATAAATAAATCCAATGAATTACAAGGTAATATTGTTCCCAACCTTCATCATAACCAATTCCCAAGAACCAAAACATAATCATACAACATGAATAATTTCATAAAAACATTGCCATTAAAATTTCGTAAAACAGAATTTTAAAAAAGGATTTTAAAAGAAAATCCACTTAAATAAATGATATATTTGTTGTGAGACTCAATAGAGTGGATTAAATATGTATTTAAACTGTAAATATATAGAAATAATCATAATTGAAACAATTTTCATCATAGAGGAAATTTTAATACATCATAAATAGTGAAGTAGAAGGTTAACCCAAAGAATGGAAATCGGGTTAAGAATTTCATTACCTTGGTCTTGTCTATCATAAAACGTATTTAATCATACTTTATTATGGTTATAAGAGTGTTAATATTATCATAATGAAACATATCAATCTTTATAATACCTTATATGGTCATTTCAATACATTATTTCACCCTCAAATTGTTAGTATTTTGTTCCTTGCACTGTTTTTGGGTTAGTTCTTTACATGATTTCCATGATTGGTTAATGATGGTTGTTCTTGTTAATAGGATGTCTAACTGCAGAATTGGAATGATGTGGAATTTACATATATCCATATTTTAAAATTTACCATTTATAAATTTTAATTATCTAATGATTAGGATTCATATGTTAAAACATTATTGATGTTCGTTAAGATCATTTTAGTTGTTCTTTGATAAAAACAACATCATTTTGTTTTAAAAATTAAAATCATGTATACAAAATAATTCCAGAACCATGGATGAGATATCATATGTGTATGATAAATTATTTCCACATAGAAATTGTTCTCATGAATTACCTTGAAGGAATTCAAGAAAATTAAAATCACATCGTCCACGATGTTGGTAATTTGAAATAGGAAGGACAATGTTTTTAATTCATCGAATAATGGGTGGGGGAGGAGAAGAAGACGGATGATGAATTTCCCATGAACATGAAAACATATAGATTATAAATTATTATAGAGATTTCATGCTTCTTGGATAAGAGAAGTTGAGGAAGCAAGAAGAAAATAAATGAACTCAAAATAAAAGGAGAGTTCCGAAATCCCTTAGGAAATTTTCGCAGCCTAACGGCGTGGCATAAAATTTCATTAAATATTTTGATTAGATAAAATGTGCCACTCATAATTATTACAAAATATAGGAAGTAAGGGGAATATATAAGGAATATATGAACATAATCCAAAGATAATGAAAATGAATAACATTAAATGAATGTAAAGAAAGAAAATAAAAGAGGATGAATACCACGTGATCTCTTCTCCTTTGGATCCTTCTAAAGGCCTTTGGTTTTGGCCTTTTTGTTATACTAGAAGCTCTAGGAAGTGGGAAACTTCCATAAGAGTACTATTGGTCATAACGTAGGTAAGGCTCAAGGATTTAGTGGTGTGGGAGGAAAAGTGGAATGATGGTGACATTTATAGTGGGGGAGGGGGTATTTTTCATTATTTTAATCATTATTATAATATTTCTCTCAAGACTGTCAATAATCATAATTAATGTGACCCCAAATAGTAATAATGGCATGTCAGTTCGAGCCAAGGGGTATTACATCACTTATGATGTCACAATTAGTGAATCTAATAGATAATTTGATTATATGGTATTTTACTGTATTTCACCATTCATTGAATATTCAAAAATTTGAAAAAATTCCCAAAAATTTACCCTTACCATTTTCAACAAGTAGATTTATTAAATGATGTCCATTTTTTGAAAATAATTGTCTAAATATAAATAATTTAATTTGTATATAAAATCATTTTTAATTTAAAAAATAATAATTTAAAAACTATAACTGCATTTATATCACATTGAAAAATTAACCAAGACGTTATTATCCCTATACCTTATGAAAATAAAATAATAATATAATTTTCTATTCATTTGGTTCATATTACTATTCACATTACAATTCATAATGGTATCTTTCTATTCACTAAAAAATGTTGGTTCCATGAGACTCCAAAAAACATATTAACCACAATTGTTGATGAATGTTTTTATCGAGATTCAAAACATAAAAGAAGAAAAATTATGTTTAACGACAAGTTAAAAATATCTACTTAAAACAATGTTTCATGCATTTCAAATTATTATTTTTTAAAACCTTGAAGTGTTACACTACACGTCCAAGACAACATCCAATGAAGTGTGCATCAAGTTTACAACTCAAATAACAACCACATATCATGTGAGATGACTATTAAAAAAAATTCAAGGTGTATGGTCGATGCTATCATGTGGTTCCAACAATTGATTAGTATAGGGGACAAGCTCATCTAATTAAGATGATCACAGTAAGAGTAATCCAATGTCACTAAGAATATTAGTTGAACCACTACTAGTCGACACATTACCATAGCCTGACTTCACCTACCGACACATCATCAACCAAACCCTGATGCTTATACCACAAAATGAATTTGTGTTCTTCGAATGTTTTCTAATGAAAGACTCCCTAAACTAATGTTGTTTCAAAATAAGAACATATACCTCCAACCCCTTCAATGATCTGAGGCTATGCATGCACCGACACATATACCAAAACTTATGAGAGAATACCCACCATAGGAGTGTCTATGTAATAATATGAAAGACCATACGCTCTCAAGGGAACTATTTTAGAAATACCTTAAATGAAAATATGATGATCCACTAACCACAATCACCACATCATTAGATTTGGCATGAAATATGAAATTAAACCAAATGGCATGTCAAAACACCAGAGTCCAAAAATTTACTCTAGAGTACTTGGAGGGATATACAATAATATCTTAGTCACTATATTCTAGACAAGACTAGTGAACATCATTAATATAACAAATCACAACGATCACATCGAACTCTACTGGTTCGTTACACCACTAGACGCTCGAAAATAATAGTGTATGTCAACAGATACAACCCTATTTTCAAAAAATCCAATGGAACATCATCTCAAATAAAACATTAACATAGATGACGATGCATAGATTCATATATCACTAAAAAACAAGAGGTTCGCACAACCTCTTATTGTGTTGACCAAGCCCGAGGCATGTATAACCTGCTAAACCAAGAATTCCTTGATTCTTATTCCCACATCAAGGGTAATGACATAATGACCACCCATATGTACAATGGTATCTTATAAAACAAAATTTCTACTGGGGACAATGGTACCATATGGCCCAAATTCCAGATATCTAGTAGCAGGAATAAAGGAATCATACACTAATCATGCTACCTAAAACGGGCCAGCCCCTAACGATGAATAATTGTAATACCTATCTATTGGTCATGAAATATGTATTTCACTAAGATTAAGATAACATTCAATTTAATACAAATCGTAAAATAAATATCCTAGAGATGATCTGTCATGTCTCAGTTCCAAGGAATATCACCAACTCATTTAAAACTACCCTTTCATGAGGGTCTATGAAAATGAAACCACATCAGATTCCAGTTTTAATCTTTGATACAATTAAATTTATTTTAACATCCCAAATGTTCCATTTTACCACATGGAACTCAGTTTATGAACAAGTTATAAAAAACACAATCCTTGAACATTTATCACTAAAATGATTTCTATCTTAGACAAGTAATTTAGCATCTAAATACATTATAATCGAATGTTGAACTAAGAGGGTCGGATTTATTCAAACCCGATTATTCATAAATCAACCACATAATAGGTCATTTCTTAAAATCATTCCTCAACTAACCTACATGGGTTAGTTATTCCACATTTATAACCATTATCAAATATAAAATAGTTATACAAATGCTTGGTCACATGTGTTGCAATCTACCATTAAAGAGGTCACCCATACACCTTATGGATGGAATTAGGATACAATTAGATTGGAACAAAAATTATTTAGAAAAATAAACCAATCACAAGTTAGACATTCTAGAATGTCAATACAAGAATATAATATAGAAAAAAATGTTGTAATCATTGAAACATGACATTTTCATCATAGATACGTGTTAATGAACATAAAAACATGACAAAAGTATAGAATTATAGTAAAAAAGTATCATGGAAACAACCCATAAAACTAAATATATCATCAAATAATTGCATTTAAATAAGAATTCTAATAAACATTACAATATGGTATGAAATTCAAGTCCGTCAATCATTTCATCATCCAACTTATAAATACTGTTACATGGAATAACATTTGCATGACTTGTGAATTCTTCTATTTCTCTTATGATGTATTCTATGTTTCATACTTCAATTAATAGTCCAATGTTTAAATTCCATTAACATCATAAATCCATAAATATGAGAAATTACACCAATCACTTATAGAGAAATCATATGAACTGTGTCATCAAACAATATAATCAAAAAATTATCATCCCTAGCAACATGGTGATTTCCTATATGTGGGGTGATGGGTCCTAGGAACAGTTATTTACCAACCGTAGAATCATTATTAATCTATTCTATAAAATCCCAAAACAGAAAGGGAATGTAAATAAATTCACTCTGGTATATATTTTTAACATCCTAGACGGACATTCCAATAAATCGATAACCGGAAAGGTGACTACATAACCTCAAACACGTCCCCTCATATGCCACAGGATTCTGACTAGTAGACAGGGTGTAATGATAGTCATTGTAGAGAATATACACACATATTCAAAGTGCAAAGTGGTTTTCAGATTGTATTATCAAGAAACATATATTAGTAAATGTAGTATAAATAAAAAACTAAAATAGCAGAAGATAAATGGAAATTCAACTAAGTATATAAAATAGAATGTTATAGTTTATATAATGAATTCATTTCATGGCGATAAATAATTCAAAAACAGTAAAAAAACAACATGCTATACATTTTAGTATAGAAATAAATAAATGACATCAAATCCCAAATGGAAATCTCCATGAGCATTATGAACACCTACTTAGTCCTTTGCAATTAATTCACAGGTATTAGATAATACAAAAATAAAAAATGATCACTCAAATAAAATGTATACCCAAGTAACATGGGTACAAAATCTTGGATTGAGATAAAATATCAGTAGGCTGGAACCCACCACTCTCTTTCCCAATCTTGGAAGTAAATAATATTTAAATAGTGTGTAGGTATAATGAATTAATAAATGAATTGAATAAATAAACAAAAACACATCGAGTTTATTAAGGGACAACTGATGACGATATCTGTTTTGACTCGTATCAAGAATAACCGTATGATAATGAATTATATTTATCATTCATAAATAAACTGTTAGTAAAAATTTTTAATAATCTGAATTCAACCATACTAAATAATGAGAAAACTACCATTCTTATATTTTCCCAATTTAACTGATTATGTTTCCATTCCATAACTCAATGATTCTGAATGTACATGTAACTATTCCATAACTCACACACACATTTAAATGTCCACATTACAATTCTATAAATAAAGAAAACATTTTATTTACCATGTGACCATTCCATGAGTCACAGACTCATTTGAATGTCTATGTTACCATTCCAAAATCCCACACACATTTTAATGACCATAGTACCCTTCCATAACTCATTCATATATTTTAATGTTTATGTTACCAATCCAAACATACACACATGTTTGAATATACACGTTACCATTCCAAAACTCACACACACATTTTAATGTCCATGTTAGTATTCATAACTCACACACACATTTGAATGTCCATGTTACCATTCAAAACACATGTGCACATTCGAATGTCCATGTTACCATTCTATAAATCACTCACAAATTGGTGACTCAAGGAAGGACCAACCACCAAAGGCTTGGCCATTCATTTACTCACACATGCACATTTCTCAAAATATGTAGCACATATAAAATAAAATATTACACGGAATCAACCATAATTAAATCATGTGGGAACATAAATAAATGGTGCATGTCTTTAAAATTAATGGAATTTTAAAATAATGCCAAGATCATGAGATTTCCTTTAAATACTCATAATGTTGTTTTAATCATAACAAGCCAAAAAAAATATCCGAAGGGATTAGTAATAATATATATCTTGTGGGATAGACATTAAAAATATTCACAAGCTTCCACAATCAATTAGATAGAAATAAAATCCATTAATTCACATTGGATAACCATTATAACAAGCTTCTAAAACATAATATCCTAATACACAATGTCGTAGTGTTAAACACACAAGGGCTTGGTAGTATTAGTCTCATATGGGCATAGTCATATAATGAAAAACATTATTAATCAATCAATATCATAATAAGGTATATGGTTCGAAGTCACTAATACATTTCTATTTAATTAATTTGATTCTAAATTTGATATAAAAATAACTTACATAATTAACATCCATTGACATTGGGTAAAAAGGAACACCATAGAGTTCCCATGACCAAATCCATTCATGTTTCATTTAATAGGACAACCCATGAGATTCTTCCATTTATCAAAAAATCACTCAAAGAATATAATTGACATAAATAACATCGGATACATCATTTAACAACATTAAAGGGACATGAAATAACATACCATATTTCAACACTATCAGAAAGGCATATAAAGAACTCATACCACACTAAGCATGATATAAAATCTATTATTACATTATGGTTTGAAGTTAGCACACCTCTTTTGGAGAGGTATTATTTTAAAATCATGCCTTTATTTAACAACAACCTCTTTATCTCATTTCAGTAATTTAGTTAAGATATGCAGTTACATTAAAATATGAAACTCATCAAAACAGCTTATTTAAAGAAGAATCTAAGGAATTAAACAATAATGTGTCAATGATAGGGACCCAACCTTTTGGGTGCCAAGGAACTATTGTAGTTCATCACATTCTAATTTATGAAATATCCAAATTACATGCATCCACATCCATATATATTTATCCATAAATTGTTGCACATGTTCACTGTGTCATTCGGTAACCCACACACTAAAGATATATATCTATATATATATATTCATTCATGGGAATATGTGCGTCTTCCCTTGGAATCAACCGAAACACTCTAAATAATTCCCCTAGGTCTCATAAACATAAATAGACCCTTGAATTTCAGGTATGAAAAAATTAATTTGTATAAAATCGTAACACAAATCGATAATGGATGACTGAATCGACATGAACTGCCTTGCCTTCAGCAGTTGTTATCATAATGTTATCGAATTGTTACCTAAATATGCCTTACATTACCTAGAATAGAAGAAGAAAATAAATAAATATTAAAACCTAATATATTGTTTCAGATGAGTGGACTAGGGAGATAGATTGACCACAATTCCACAAAGATATGTAGGAGAATGAGGGAAAAGTACTTACATCGAAGAATAAAACCACATCCATGAAGGAACTGAATGAAATTGTTTGCATAAGGTAGGGAAATAATAGTGAGATACGTAGTTGTAGGTTTTTTCTAGGGGATCCATCGCACCTCAGGTGTTCATCCAAGGGTCTCAGTGTAGGGGGATTCACCAAAGGATATTAAGATTAGGGAGTCAGTTTGGATATCTCTTCCCTAGGGGAGATGGTATGGTCGAGTGAGGCATTGTAGGGGTGGTGAAAAATAAAATAGTGTTCTTGGGGGTGTATTGTACAAGGATATACACCTTGTAGTTCATTAAAAAAATACAAATTAGTAATAATAAAATTTATAATTATAATAAAAAAAATTATTATCATGAAAACCATTATTATTAATCTCCCATTTAATTTAAATTTAATTTATTTTACCTTTTATATTTAATTTAATTTATTAAATTTATTAAAATAAAGGAACATATTTTAGAGTTCTATCTCTACGAAAAAATTATGTTTTGATGCTCGGTTTCAAATATTCCACATTCCATAATTTTCAATTGTTCAAAACCCCTCAAAAAACTGCAATGTCAAAAAACACGGGTTTCTACAAAACAGAAATTTTTTGATAGAGAATTTACTAGGGTAATTTCCATGATGCAATTTTGATTCATCTAAATAAATCAGCTAATATTATTATCTATTTATTTTCCATAATATAATACATATTTAGAAATGGATTTTTTTATCATATGACATGAAATCATTTATTTTATCATTTACAGGACACCCATATTGTTATGTTTGATGAAATTGTTCATTAAATATTGTTTTCATGAATTTATATAATAGCATTTTTTATTTATTTCATCCATTTTTTTGGAAAATATTTTATATAATTTTATTTAGCATTAAATTTATATTTATTATATTCTCTTCTAACTTCCCCTGTACTATTTTCGTTCATTTTATTATAATTTCCATTCACCATTCTATGTGATTAGTTTTTTTACTTATTATATGTCCATTTTCTATAAATATTATTTTCATTGATATCTATAAAAATTTCACTTAGAGCCAGTTTTTTTATTAATTTACATTAATTAACTAAACAATTATGGGAAAATATTATTTTTTCACTTTTTTCTGCTTTTTTTATTTTTTTTACCTCATTAAATTCCCCATAAATTATTTAATTACCATATATATAATATTATATGTAGAATAATGGTTTCTATGTGTTCCTAAATAATTATTCATTTATATTAATATTGATAATTATATAAAATATTACATCTTCGTTGAAATTATTTTAATCATTTATTAAATTATTTAGATGTGTTATCTTTCATGAAGTTAAAATTTTTGAGAATGGGTCCTTTATCAACATATATAGTCTATAGATATTTATGTACTTAAATTAATCAAATTATGTTTATAATGAAATAAATTAATCATATAAAATGACATGAAATGTATGGAACTGTGACCAAATAGAAAACAATACATACAACATTCAATTTTTATGTATACTTCTTATAAAAAAATTCATATTTTTTAAATAATAAATTAGTACATTCAAATCCTATAAAATATTAATATAATAGAATAAAATTTTCTATCTAATGTTGCTTTTATATTTAAAATTAATAAGATTCTAGTTATATATTTTAATTATTTCTTCAACTATCATTTTACTATAATGTATTAATATAGTAAACAAATGTGTATTCACATTTTTACTGATCCCATTATAAATTAATTAAATTAATATTTTCTATGGGAAATTATTATGCAATAACTATTGGTATTTGTATCCAAATCAATCACATTCTTCTTAAAATAAATCATTTTGTTTCCATATTGATGTTGGTATCATGGTCATTGACTGAAGAATGTGTTTTCAGAATATAATATAAAAAAATATTTTCGTATATCATCCAATTTCTTAAATGTGTCATAATCATGATGTATAAGTTAATTTGAATTATTCCCAATAATATTTTATTGAATCATCATAATTTGTGTAAGACATTTCATTTGGTTTTGAAATTAACATTTTTAACTAATGGGAACAAAAATTACAATTTATAATTCATACACTTTTGGAATATAATTGTACATTAGAATGAATAAATGATGATGGAACATGGATATATAGAATTTTTTCCATCAATGTTACAAATTATAGATTTCAAATTAATATATAGAGAATTATATATCTATTTTAGGTGAATTGTGTTTTTATTTTAAAATATCATATTCTAAATTTTAATATTCTCTATCATTGTCTCTCAATACTGGATTTTATTCTATGATATATTATATTATGTTATATATGTTCATATATAATTATATCATTATTTCTATTATAACTATAAAGTATTACCTATAAACATTATTAGTTAGTTTGTAATTGTGAATTTATAAACAATTTATAGTTTGTTTATATTGAATTTTTTATTTATTATGTTTGAATAAAATTGAATTTGTAAAAAAAATCCCTATAAATTGTGTTAAACATAATGAAATAAATATATAGTAATGGATATACATCCTCTTATAAGTTCACATGATCAATATGACTCATTTTCATGGTTTACCATTGGATATTCCTCGAGGCATAACCATTGAGATATATGAAATTCTTGATCACTTCTATTGAATGAAAAAAGAATGATTTGTCAAACTATGATTGGTAACATATTATAATTGAATGTAACTGAAGAAAAAAAGATAAATATTGAGTTTTAAAATTAACAAAATTGTATCAAATGAGGTTTTTCAATCCATCGATTTTATAATATAGTTCTTATAGTGAATATTCTATATGACCCATTTTAATTCAAATTCATCGACAATATTTTTTATATACAAAATATCAATAAAGAAACATATGAGAGTTGTCAAATATTTATTTATAATTTTCTGAAAAAAAATTTTTAATTTGGTTACACCCTTTTTTTTGTATAAACTCTTGCACTAGTAGCCCGTATTTGTTTTTTACATTGTTAAATTAGCATAAGATATAAGGAGTCAAATTTTGATGGACTGAATAGTTTAGTAGTCATGGTAAATTATATACATACATGACTATTTCATTAATTTTGAATATATAAAATCAAAAATAAATTCATTTATAGAATAAAAATATTCCCATTATAATATCCTATCTTTTCAAACATTGTACACTTCATGGAATCCTATGAAAAGAAATAAAATAATATTGATCTTAAACTCCTATAACGGGACAATTACAGTAGGAGAAATCATGTATAAGGAAGGAAAATATATATGTTATGTTGAAGAAATAATGACACATTCATTTTAAAAAATTGGATAAAGAATTATCAATATTTAAAATTGAATACATGAAATCACAATCCATTTGATCAATAAAATGAAAATACAATGACTCCAGAAATAATATCATATTGAATATCTCATGTATAAAAATAATTGATCTCTAAATTTTGAAAATGATCAATTATTGGTCATCCTGTCATAGGAATATAAAAACCTCTAATTTAAAGATCAATCCTCTAAATAATTTAATACTACAAGGAAAAAAATCTTCTGATACATATTCCATCGAGAGCATTTCACATGACGGTTTTTTAATATATGTATAAACTCATTTTTCCCACTAATTAGTCTTCTAAAACCTATCACTTCATCTATGGGATATAAAATATTCATCCCCACCCATCTATGCATGACAAATCCCTTAATCAAAAATCAAATAGTATATTTAATTAATGAATAATAATTCTTCCAATTCAATATTCACATTATCGTATGTATTCATATTATCAATATTTCCCCATTCGTTAAAAAAATAATAAAACTAAACCACTATATGTTACATTGTGATACTATTATAACAAAAAACAAAACCTAAATATATAAAATTAATATTTATGGGAAATTTACGATAACATCCCACACATCACCCATTAGATTGGGAAGAGGTGGTGGGTGTAACTGGCCATATGTGACAAGCCAAATACAGAAAGGGGTGTTTATAAATTCCATGTGCTTTACAAACCATAGAAGATAATTTTTTCATTGGTGTGAAAATGATATATTCATGATATACATAACAAATAGACATCTATAAGATGCATGAGTATAAATAAAACTAAAAAACCACACCAAAAAACCATATAACAGTATGAATGATTTTTTTTCGTTTCATGAAAAATGACAAAATAAACCCTATGGAATCCAATATATATGAAAAAACCACTTAACATGTTCCAATATCCAACTCTATAATCTATTCCCATGGATTCGAAAAGAATTACTAATGAAATGAGATATATTTCCATTACATTGTTCGGGATGGATGACATCTGCAAACACATAGTAATGCCTGAGAAGGGGGTATTTCTAACCATTGTATAATTTCCTCAATAAATTCCCAACACATTCAAAACTTAAAAAAAAAGATAACACCTTTATATAAAATAGTTTACAACAATACTATGTTGTTTATATCAATTATAAAATTGTTTTACTTTCTAAAATAGTTCAATAAAGGGAAAAGTAAAACTAGACATTATCCATTTCTCATTCCACATTAAATATTATTTTCCATGTCCCCAAAAAATGACCACACACATATACAGACACTCAATATTTGTGTTATCATTTATTTTTTAACATCATATTTGTACTCATTCCCGTTGACAGTTGTACATCACAATAACTTTATATCCCAATTTACCCACTCCCAACCATTAATGCCAACATCATTAAATATAATTTTAACCAATACATTTAATCTTTTAAATTATATTGATAAATAAATTTCCTAAATCAATAAAAAAATAATTTTCTAGAACCAATTTAAAATTATAATAATGTATTTTCAAAAATACAATCAGCATTTTACAATTTCCAATCCAATTCCAAAAAAGTTTTCCATCACGATTCATATAAAAATTTCACAACCATTTCAAAAAAAATATTTTAACTAATTCTAACATATCATGTTATAAACATGTTGAATCAGGAGAAGATCCACCTACCAAAAAATCATTTGGTGAAAACAATGAATGTAATAACAATTCTTTATATTCGACCATAGTGAACCATTTCCTCCACAAAACCATCGATAAACATAATAATTACCATTGAAGATAATGGAAATACCGAAATTGGATTTGATAAAGGGTGAATTAAAGATGGGGAGAATATATCAATGATGAATGATTACGAACCAGCACTTACCACTGAATTTGGATCTCTATCTACAATTTAACCAACTAGGGATCACTCCCGGGTCGATGCAATGCCTTACTCACCCCTTGGGAGAAAAAAAATTATCATATGGGAGTAATTGGGGAAACTAGGTTCTTAATGGTTCAAAAATAATTAAATCCCTTTAATTTATACGGTTATCCTCACACCATATTGTTAGGCTTCTCATTTGGGATAATTTTACCCCAACTTTATGATTGCTATAATCTAAAGACAACACATTACTTGGAACCTTTTATAGTGATAAAATCATGAATTATACTTTGTAACAAATGATAGTAGGACTACATGGTTACTCATGCCAATATACATTGTTTGGATAACCCAAACACTATCCATGAACTTGCATAATGACCTCTATTTCCCCATTCAATGTTTTTTATAGAAGTTTCCTGGTTTCTAATAAGAATGATGAAAATGTAAACTTTTATAAAAGCCTCAATAGACGATAAAAAACCCTCATAAACACTAGAAACATAACATAATCATTATATACACATAAAATACAAAAAATGAAGCTTAAATTAAATAAAAATAGGGTTTATTATTTCTCCCCATATTTTTTCTCTCAATCTTTAAAAATTTTTAAACCAGTGTTTCTATGGAATATTTTTGGACTCTACTGAAACATTTACTTTTAATTACCTCTCGTTTCCTCCAAAATCTTTCCTGGAGATTATAGAACCCATGATAGACTGATATATTTCCAAAACATGATGTTCTTTTTCCTATCAACAATCCATATCATCACTTGATGAAACATTGAATACAACTCCAGGTTAATGTTATCCCATAAATTCACATGGTCCAGATTAGGTTTGAAATTCATTAATTGAGATACATGATATAATTTATTCATAGAAGTGAATAATTTTTGAAAATATAATTGATACCCAACCACACCAACTCATTCTAGTATCTATAATGAAGGGATATATATATATGTATATAAATATTCATTTGTGTTAGGATATTAGAAAATGATCATGAAAATATATGTTCATAACCTTCATAAAAGGTATCATAAACATGAATCATGGAAGAAATATTGGATGTTCGTAAAACATGAATCATAATTAAATAATGAACATAATCCAGGAACAATTAAAATTGTAATAAGACATGGAATTATTTAATATAAATAAGAATATAATATGATTTTCAAGGTATTCAATGAATTTACTCAAAATCCATCATAGTAGTATAGGTTTAATTTCCATATGAAATTGGTAGTCATGGTTTACTCCCATGACCATCTTGGTAGTCGTGGTTCAATCTCACAACTATCATGGTGGACAACATGCTTTATGTCTATCTCATGATATATAAATATTCACCCAATGACTTTTATGGGAGATATATGTCCAACCCATATCATAATTAAATCATACATAAAATTTCCACAAGATCATAAATCATTTATCATATGAGAACCCCTATAATGAATTTGATTTGACAAGAACCATGAAATCATAACATAACTCAGGGAAAAGAAATGGGTTTCTTGTATACCATTCAATGATAAAAATTACCATTCAGAGAATTAATATTAATAGATACATAGAATAATATCCACAATAAAATATATGTAACATCAAAAAATGTTATCATATATGGAATATAATTTTCAAGAATCTCTTGAAAATAATTCTTGAAGAAAACATCTTTACTTCATTGATTTTTTTTCATTACATGAAATGTCACTAAATTATAAAATAAAATGTTTTCATTAAAAATAAAAAAGTAATATTTTAGGGGAAAATTCATGATAATCATGTTTACTAAATTAAAAAAAAACCAATTCATACCCAATAAGATAAAAAACATTCTTCTCATATTTTTTCCCCAAATTACAAAATTATAATCTATGGAACTGCATGACCAATAAAATAAAATATATAATATATATCTTAAAATAAAATAATATTATGTTTAAGACTCATATACTAAATTCAAGAGAGATATATAACCCATGTAGATAAAAAAAATTTGTATGAGTAGTGTGTCTCAAAAATGTAATGATGACACCAAAATCCTTTTCCTTAGGTACATTTCCTCACGTACGTGTCCAAAAATCATGTATTGTTGTTTTAAAAATACTATTAACTTATAATGGGGACATATAAATATTTATAATTTCATATGTGATTCATTTGTGACTTTATATTACCTATTTATTAAAAATTCCTTGTTAACGGAATAATTTGGGTAATAAATGCTTTGTTTATCATACGTGTTCGAATTTTTATTCTTGGTCCTATTACATTGATCATATTTTATGAACATATATAATTTAAATCACAATTTATATATCATATATATTTTTTATATAAATATATAAAAATATTGATATATTAAATGGAATACACCGTTCATGTGAATAGTGAGACATATATACGCATATACACTGTTTCCGTTTTACTATTTTACATAATAGAAGAATGAAAATTACATATATGTATATAAATATTATTCTATTAGAATTTTTTATTTAATATGTTTCATATTTGTTCATTATATACATTTTCATAATCATTCTTCAAATGGTTATCATTGAATATGAACCTTATAACATCATGTGAACAGTTTGTTGAACGTATCCATGAGTAGTGATATCATTATCTTCAAAGAAAAAGGTTGAGGAATTATATGGAATATTAATAAAAATTCTATATCATGTCTTATTTATTATTTATACCCAATATATAAATCAATATACCTATTCAAATAAAGTATCAATCAAAAACATATTACACCATGGTGTGGAGTAGGTAAGCCTTTCTTACGAACAACTATTACATTCATTTCTCGTATGATGAATAAAAGAAATAATATATTTGTTCCACAATAAAATCATCTTCTCATATAGGTGACACTTGTTTTATTATTTTTTAATGGAATTCGAATATAAAGAGTGAGTAGAATAAGTAATAATTTATAATCATTTTGTAAGGAGATTACATCTTCATCTATGATCTCCCTAGATATATCCTCTAAGGGACACTATAGATGGAATTATGGGAATAATAGAACATATTGAATGTTATCAGGGGTGTTGGAAAGGTAACATTTTATGGGTTGGTTGAGAATGATGTCTCAATGTTATGTAGAGAAGTGAGGTAGAAGGTTACCTTTTATAATTGAGATTAAGGGAGTATTGGTAATCATTTAAAATATTAAATTTGTGTAATTTGATTTTGGGTTTTTTATTACTTGATGTGATTTATTTTAAATATAAGATGATTATGAATCGAAATAATATCAAAATGATATTTTTTATAGGTTTAGGTCACAATATTAACCGTTTCTTATAGATTTTACCCTTAGATAAGAACTTTGACTTTTACAATGAAAACATGTATTTTTCCTCTATGGGGTTAATATAATAACTATAAAATTTAAAAAGAACCCCAACAGTTTGATGGACTCCTACCAATATCAATTAATTATTGATGAAATAGGGTGAAAATAATTTTGGTCCCATATTCATTAAGAATAATGATGATAGGTACATAGGTAAACTAGTTTACCCTGTTGGACCTTTTGATGCCTAGCACCCTCAAGAGAATGGGTAGATTTATCATGCCCAACCAGACCCTAAAGAGATAGTTATGGGGTCCCCAGTCAGAATCACAACCTATAAGGATGTGTTCAATCATTATATGTAGACCTAGCCTCTGATTTATAATTTTTATTCATTATTCATCTTTGTATATGTTTTAAAAAATTATAAGCCCATTTATACTATCTCAAATGTTGGTCCTAGTCAAAAGAAAAAATGGGAGGCTCAATATGACTCTAATGAATCCATAATCAATGTAGTTTATTATGAATTTCTAATTAAATATGACTACCTATACTCAAATTCTAAAAATATTATAATAAATTACTGACCCAGATGGCTTCATTTCTTCACACACATAAGGAGACCCAGAAATGTATAAACTACTCGATGTTTAAAGGAGTTATTATCACCATATCCTCATGGATTATATTGGGTAAACATGATAACTCTCCTCATCTAATGTTTATATGGTCCCCTCCTCCTCATCAGATGATGTGGATTCCTCCTCATCCTCGTATTATGCAGATTTGTAGGATTCCATTAATATTAGGAATTGAATTTTTATTATTAAGTATGGCCATAAAAAATTATTCTACCCTTTCATTGAGGATAAAGTGAGGTGGTCCTTTCTATAATATCATAACAATGAGAGAACTCATGAAGATTATATTTGTGTTAGAGATTTTATTTAATATAGAGTGGAATTTGAACTTTTTGGAAACCCTATTTATTAGTCTTTACACCTTCATAGAGAATAAGTTTTTTTAAAGAGAACAACATGTTTTTTCCATGCAGGTATCTGACATGTTTATCAAATAATGGATCTTTGAAGGAATGTGGATCCATGTATGTGGTTCTAAATATCGTGTATATTTTTATATGTTTCTTATTCAACCACATTATGGATCTTTGTTCGACATTGATTTTCACTTAAATCTATTTGTTTATCAAGACAACAATATTTGAGATGTTGTTGTCGTGACAATTCAAGTTCTTTTTTGCATGTTAAGATATTTTATCATGGACATTTTTTTGGAACTTCATTGATTATTGTCAATTTCTTTGGAATTTATTGTTTTTCACTGATTATATAAGGGATTATAAATATTTACATCAAATAATTAACTATGTATGTTATTTTATGGACATACCTTCAGATCACCAATGTGACCATTAGTGGTTTTTCTATGCTTGGACAAATTATCTGAAAGTATTGGTGGATTATCACAATAAAATCATTTTAATATCCTTATGATAGGCACCTAATTAATGTTTATGATTTTGGTATAGAGATATTTTCAATGGTTATATTTTGATATGTATGGAATGGAAATGATCTGTGGTATCTTCGATGTTGAGACCTTAAAGATGAAATAATATACACTGCACTGGGATGGAAATGAATCATGGTCTCAGTGGCTTCATAGCACAATAATTTATTACATGGCATTAAGAGACATCCCCAAGATACCAATGTAGGAGATAAATTGTGATGGATTTAAAATACAAGTGGGGGATGATTTCCCTTTAGTAAATAAACTAATAAACCAACAAACCATTCACCAAATGATTCACGAACAATAGAGATTCAACTCAACAACTTCATGGATATCAAACACACATAAAAGTATGAAATACTGGATTTCCAAAAAAATATTAAATTACACCATTGATAAACAAATCAAGACTCTCAAAAGACAAAAAGACTCCATGATACATAAGCTCAATTCTCTATAATCTCTGAACAACCCAAACAACATGAAGTATTGATAAAAATGTGGGAAACATTACATTTTCCCTTGTCCCAGAAGATTACATCTGAAAAAGAACCAATGTTCCAATGTAGGGGTGAGTATAAACCACAATAGGTTTTCCCAAATGACTTCCCTTCTAACACCACTAGTATAGATAATTTTTCAACATTTATATAAAATAGTTTATATAAATCCATTACCAAAACAGGTTATAGCCAAATATCTACAAGTTACAAAAACCAATTACAACCAAGTGAAAACAGAAATGAATGAAAACAATTTATAGCAGGTTATTTTTCTATTAAAATAATAATCAAAGATTTAAACCCAATTATTATTATTTGAATTACTCATTCTATGGTTCACCACACACCCACACATGTGTGCTTCGTTCGACATTACTATAATTATGAGCGGTCTCTTATCCAATTAGCATGTCTCCCAATGACACATGCCCACAATCCAAGGTAAAATCCCTTGAAACCCAATAGTAATCATACATTACTATGGTCTGGTTAATTATGAACTCACACCAACACCATTTATGCCAAATTTGTCCATTTACACAATAAACTGTCCCACTAAAACTAAAATTTTATTGAAAACCAAATCAACCCCAATTTCAATGAAACATTTAATTTCAATAAAACGTTCCCTTTTATTGAAAACCTAGAATCCCAATCATGTTATAAGAGTCAATGGAAATCTCCTTTGTAAATCCACATTTTAAAACCAAGAACCAAAGCACTCATTCAAAATCCCATGTTTTCAATATTTCACAACCATCACTTTAGAAGGTTTCCAAAAAGTATTCAACAACCAAAGAACAATAATTTTTACAAAACATATAAATTTTAAATTAAGTCAATTAGTTCATCGAAGTGGAGTTGAGAAAGAAGCCTCATAACTCGATGGTTTTGAAAAAAACCCCAACGAACGAACAACGCACAAGGAAATCCAGATCGATTCTCCAAGAACCCCCCTTATATATCTTCACCTAGAAAGATCTAGACCATATTTAATCATATATTTAATCCACATACTGAGAGATAACCATAACAGGATTTGATCTATGAATTAAAGAAAAGAGGAAAAGTAGATAAATGTAGATCTAAGATACCGATTAGGAACAAAGAAGAACGATCACATACCTCTAGAATCCGACATTGATTCAACAAGGAAATCCTTCACGGTGAATCCAAAATGCTTGGGTGAGGTTATATCAACATAAAGGAAGAAGAATCATGAGTAATGGCTAATTATGAAAAAACATTATCCACTTATATGCAATATTGATTGATATCCACTTTTTTAGGATCTCAATTAAACCATTCGGACGGTCAGTTCACACTGTTAGAAAAAATGTGTCCTAACTGTGCATTAGCTACTACCTAGGAAAACCCTCTCCCGACTTCCTTGAGTGGTCTCCCTAAATGTTTTCCAACCATGTTGGATCAACTTTTTCATGAGGACCATCGTTTATGGTTTGGCTGCACGTTTAGTAAAATTGTGTGTCGCCCGTGCGACTTACATTTTTCCCCAAAACCAAATAAAAACTTCTTACAAGTCTCCCATCCATCATCCTTAATCATTATAACCATAAAAATAATCAAGTAAAGGTTACTTAACAGATACTCGAGGTACTAAATTCTCCCTATCATTGGTCATTCCATCCTTGAAAAGTTGAAAAACCTCACCCAGTGGAAAAATTTACTGACATTGCTCTTTGATATACTTCTCACATTCCCATGTCTCTTCCTAAATTCAACCATGATTCTATAAAACACTCACTACATTGATGATTTTTCTTTTAAAGACATTATCTTACTTATCCACAATTCTCATCAAGATATGTAACAACTAAGCATCTTGCTCTAGGTAGAGGTGATCCCATATGATCACATGGATATAATAAGGCTGATAGTTTTTCAACTGAGATACATGGAACACATTATGTACGGAGATGAAATGTGGTGTTAATTCCAACCAATATTACACCTCTCTAACCTGTTCCAGTATCATGAAAGGGAAAATTTATCTAGGAGATAACATTCACTAATTTCGAAAACAATGATGTCCATGTCTTGAAGATATCATCCGAAAGACATGATCACCAATGCAGAATGTTAACGGTATTTGATGGTGATATGCATAAGATTTCTGAAGACTCTGAGAAATATCTCTTATCATTATAATCAAAATGATCTTCACGGTTTTTTCTTGGAGAAGTTTCATCCCAACTAGTGAATTTTTACCGGTTTCTAACCCATATAGTGGAGAAAAACAAGGACTCCCATATAGAGATTCAAACAGAGCCATATGTATCGAGGTTTGATAGTTGGTATGGTATGAGAACCCGACCAAGGGTATATGCTCCTCCCATGAGCCACCAAAATCCATTACAAAACCCTGCAATGTGTCTACCAATGTGTGTATTGTCCTCTTAGTTTGTCCATCTGGGAGAGGATGATACGACGTGATAATAGTCCACTGAGTCCCATGGGATTTTTGTATGTATTTCAAAAAATGTGATGTGAACCCTGGATCATTTTCTGAGAATATCGACATTAGTATATCATGCCTCTTTACCACTTCATTGATATATATTATAGATAGATCATTTACCATATGAGTTTCACAAATTGGAATGAAATGGGACAACTCAATATGTTGATCCACAATCACCCATATTGAATTGTTTCTTCAGACTACTCTTGGAGTCCCTATAACAATATTCATTGATATCTGCTCCAATTTTCATACTGGGATAGGTAAAGATTGCAAAATTTACGATTCTCTCTGATTCTCTTGATTAACTTTATTTTATGATGAGTACCACGATATGAACTCTTCCACCTTCATTTTCATATCGCTCCACCAAAATTGCGCCTTTAACACCTTATACATCTTCTGTGTGCATGGATATACAGACCATCTCAAATGGTGGTAAGAATGAAGGAGTTGTTCTTGGAAATCCATAGGTACAACCACCCATTATCTAAAGAACAAAAATAAATGCCCATCATGTATCCATCCCTCAATGGTCTCCCCACCATTGAGTTTTGTACTCATAACCAGACGTTCTTCATCATATGTTTGTTATTATTTTACCATATTTACCAACTATGGAAAAAGTGTAGATTTGAATAAAACTGCAACATCAACTTGGTCTTTACATTCCATATGCATGTCTTCTAAGACCAACATCAACTTCCATTCATCTGAATCTAGTTTCTCCAACTGATCATATTACATTGTGCTCAATGCATCTGCCATAGAATTCATTTTCTTGGTGTATACATCAAGTCAAAGTCAGACATCTATAGAAACTCAATCTATCCCATTTTCCACAGAATCAAATATCATTGTGAGAAAATGTGATTAAATATTTTTTGGTCCATGAACAGAGTCAATTTATCAACAAAGAGATAGTGTCCCCATGTTTTCAAGGCATGGACGACTCCAGGTAAATACAAATCTTGTGTTGGGAATTCTTTTTATACACCCTCATCTACCTTGAACCATAAAAACCCACATGTTCTCCTAGAATTAGATCACAGTCAAACCCTGATCCTGAAGCATCATAGTACACCACATACCACTATCCTAATTTTGGAAATATCTTGGTAGGTGACGATGTAAGACAAAATTTTAGTTATGGGAAGGACTTCTTGCATTCCTTTATACATTGGAATAGAGATTTATACTTTTTCAGATCATTAATTGGTGAATCTAGTCATGAAAAATCACGTAAAAAACATCTGTAGTAAATTGGTAGACCACTAAATATTTTTATCTCGAATACATTCTTTGGAGATTACCATGAGATAAGAGCTTCTATCTTTTCCAGATCAATAAAATCACTTTTTCCATAAATGACATGTCCAGGAAAACATACTTCATGTATCCAAATATATCAATTTGATAACATGGAATACAAATGAGGATATCATAGGATTTGTAACATTGTTTCCAGGTATTTATCATGGTAATCCCTTGTCTATGATTACACAAGAAGATGTCTTCAAAAAACACCACACGAAAGGAATCCAAATATCGACGAAATATTTTATTCCTAAAAGCCATGAAGACCATTGGTGCATTCATTAGACTGAAAGGCATGAATACATATTCGTAGTGCACATATCTTTTTATGAAATCTATCTTTTGAATATCCTCCTTCCAAACTCGCAATTGGATATATCCAGATCGCAACTCAATTTTTTAGAACCATTGATCTCCCTTAATTGATTGAACAAATCATCAATGCACCGAATTGGATATTTGATCATTATCATAACATGATTAAGCTTACGATAATCAATACATATCTGATGATTTCCATCCCATTTTAAAATGAACAAGACCAGTGATGCCCACAGAGATGTGGTTGGTAGAATAAAACCCTTTACATCAAGATCCTCTAATATCACATTCAAATACCATAACTGTATTGGTTCCATCCAAAAAGATGGAAGGAAAATAGGATTAGTCCTTAGGAGGAGATCAATCGCAAATAGTACTTCCCATATAGGTGGTAACAATAAGAATTTCTTGAGGGATACACTTGGAAATTGATCCAAAATTATGGGAAAATTGATTTTCTCGATATCTTCTATTGATTCCAATGTCCACACTGCCCACTGAAAAGAGATCATTCCCACTATTAGTGAAACCATGCTCTTCCCCCATTCATTACAATCCTCTATTCTTAGAAGATATGCTCGATGCCTTCCTTAATTGTGAAACTGGATGTTCTCCTATAATAGTTGATGTGACCCTTAAACATTGCCAACCAATCCATTCCCAAGATTACATCATAGATATTCATGTCCAACACTGAGAAGTTCTATTTCAGTGTAACTTAATCAATAGTGATAAGACTTACTCGACACACCACGACATGGAATTCTCTTTCACTAAGAGAGGTTTTCAGTTTTAAAGAAGGAGGGATCAATTCCAACATTATTCATAGGATGTCAATAGTATGCTAAGAAAATAATGAATGTGATGAACTTATATCGAAGAGAACTTTCACAAGGGTAGAATTTAAAATAGTCGTACATCTCACCATAGATATTCTATACCATAATATTTAATCATCTGCTCAGCTCTATACAATTGTCTCATCACTGCACTTTTCTCATTATAACCTTATTGAGATTTCACTGGTTGAGGAGTCATTGTATTTCTTGAATCAACGTGGCTATCTCTAATCTAATGATGAGATTGATTCTTCTGTCCTCAATATATCGAAGCATATGATTCTTGTGAGGCCTGAGAAGTGTCTCCAGCACCTGACCTTGGATCACTCTAAAAATATCACAAAAGACTCCCTATCTTGTTTCAATTATGTCATGCTCTAGTTTGTGTTGTACACTCTCGCATTATGTGGTAGAGCAGACCACATTGAATGAAACATGTATTTCTCTTTGTTCGTGGAGGAAGGTTCACTGATCCAACCATCTTATTTACACTTCTACTTTGGAAATAGGTTTCCCTTTTCCACTTACTCCCAATGTTTCAATTCTCACCATTCCTTATGGGTGTCATCAAAACTCTTCCCATAGACCCAGAGATATCACGTTCAACCCCAGTCTCTCGGTTCACCATATTTGTATAATCCATAAAACAGAGTACTGAAATCTTGGATCGAATCTCCCATCATATCCCTGATTCAAGAATACATGCCTTTAGGGACACAATTGATGCAACATATGGTGTTATATGGAATAAATTCATGAAAATATATACATACTGTATGACCAAGTGACTCTCATGTTTCAGGATGAAGAAGTTCATCGTTTTCTAGATCTTGAATGTGTGAGGATAAAATTTATTGTTGAACAATTCCTTAAAATCCACCCATTTAAGGCCTTCATCCAATTTATAATGCCCCAATAAATCCCACCACTATCGTGCATGATCGTAGAGAATTTAGGTCTCTAGCTTAAACATTAGCTCTATCGATGTGCCGATGAAGCCGAAGATACAATTCATCCTACTGTGCTAGACTTTCGTCGTCTCGTGTTCAACATCACCCAAGAAGTTCGGTGGATACTACTTAATGAATTGGATGTTATGATCCACATGCCTTGGATAATTCTTCATGATCCCCATATCCATATCTTGAAAATATTGTACAATACTTTGAACTATATCTTGGTTCACCTGTGGTTCAGGTGAAACCACATTCTTCGCTGCTTCTTCAGGTTGGTTTCAACAACGAATAAAAACTGTCATTTTCTTAACCAACAACAAACTCTGTCAATCTCACATTCCAGCAACATAATGATTAGAATTTTAAATTCAATCACATCATTATCAAATCACTGTTTTCCAAATCAACCTTTTTCTATGTTCAACTATTTTTAAAAACATTTAACATGCTTTTTAAAAATTAAACCACATTCAAAAAACCAAATATCATTGATATAAAATCATTCATTTGAAAAAAAATTCTCCATTTTTAAAAAATTTACCCCTTGAAAAATATCATAAGTCCTTACTACAAATGAAATACACAAACCTTGTGCTATGTCATTACTATACAATGCATTTCATGCTCATATAATTAGTTTAACCCATGAAAATGAGATTCCTAAATCATGGAAGTGTCTCCAAAAACTTATGTACCAAACTCCATAGTAAATTGAAGTTCAACATAAAAGGTTAGATATGTCCTTTTATGCTATACATTTTATGTGGGGGATAATTTACAATTTTATAATCAAACCAATAAACCTAAAAACCATTAACTAAATGATGCATGAACAATAGAAAGAAAAATCAACGGATTTATGTATCTCAAACCCACATCAACGTGTACAAAAATGGAAGACCAACCAAGTATCAATGTACACAATGGATAAAAAACTCAAGACTCTCAATAGAAAACAAGACTCTATGCTCCAGAATATCCAAGATCCACAATCATCAGACAACCCAAAAATCATGATGTAGTGCTAAAAATGTGCGAATCATTACCTTTTCCCCAAACACTTCCCTACTAATTCCACTAGTACAGAAAAGTTATCCACATTTATATAAAACAGTTTATATATAGAAATTTACCAAAATAGTATGTAACCAAATATAAAAATGTTCCTAAAACCCTTTACAACCATGTGAAAACCAAAATGAATGAAACAAATATCTAAAATGTTATTTTTTGAGAAAAATACTAATCAAATCTTAAAACCCAATACATATTATCATATTTCATAACTATTCCATATTTTACGACACACCTACACATGAATGCTTCTTTTGAGAGTTCCATACTCATGATCACTCTCTCATCCAATTACCTTGTGTCGCATTGACACACTCCACCGATCCAGGGTCACATCCCATATATACCAATGGAACTATACCCTTATTAATGGCACATTATGCATGAAATTACACCAACAACATTTAGGCCAATTACATTCATTTCCACAATAAACCATTTCAATAAAACTAAAATTTTATTGAAAACCAATGCACAAAAAATTTCAATGAATCATTTAAAATCAATAAAAATTTATATTTTATTGAAAATATCTAATATGAATCATATGACAACAATATAGGATAATACACTTCTTAAATTTCACATTTTAAAACCTTGAACCAAAGAACTCATTCAAAATCCCCAATTTCTAGATTTCACAACAATCAATCAAGAATGTTTCCAAAAAGTTTTCAACAACCAAATCACAATCAATTCAACACCACAAATACAATTTGGATGTAATACAATCAGTTATAAAAAATGGAGTCGAAAAAGAAGCCTCATACCACGTTGTTTTTTCAAAAACCCTATGAATCGAAGAACACACAAGGAATATTGGAACGTTTCTCCAAGAAACCGCCTAGATCTCTTATAATATATAGATAAAGACAAAATTTAATCAGATATGGAATCCAAACATATAGATATATCCATAAAATAATATATCTATGAATCAAAGATAATAGGTAAAGTAGATTCAAGTAGATCTATGAAACCGATCAAGAACGAAGAAGAATGATTGCATACCATGTGAATCTGGCTTCGATTAACCCCATAAATCCTTCGGATTGACTCCAAAATTCTTGGGAGAGTTCTAATACCTGCAAGGAAGATAAATATTTAGTTATGGCCTCTTAGGAGAAAAACAAACAATTTAGAGGACAAAAAGTTTGAGATTCACTTTTTGGGATCTCACTTAAACCATCAGCATAGTTAGCTCGCACGGTTTGACAAATTGTGCGCTAACCGTGAAATCGGTACTTCCTAGGTAGACCCCTACATATCTTCCTTAGACAGTATCCCTATCTGTTCTCCAATTTTGTTGGAACTTCTTCCTCAGGAGGGCCACTGTGCATGGTTTGGCCGCACGGTTTGGAAAAGTGTGCACCGCCCGTGTGACATCCATTTTTCCCCAAAACCACATCCGAAGTTATCACAACTCTCCCATCCATCATCTTTAATATCTATAACCATAAAAAATCAATTAAGGGTTACATACCAAAACTAGGGGGTACTACAATTTGATCCCCCCATGAACCGTCAAAATCCATTAAAAATAACAATGCATGTCCTCCTCCATGTGGATAATCCACTCGTTTTTCCTATATGTTTGTATTTGAGACATCATGATTATAGTCAATTGAGTCCCAAGGAATTTCTATAAGGACTTCCAATAACTATAAATAGACATGGGGTCTCAGATGATACAATTTATACTACAACACCATTCCTAAATACAATTTGTCAGATATATATTTTCGATATATACTTCACTCTATGGGATTCTTGAATAGGTATAAATTGATACGAATTTTTAATTTGATCCAAATCACCCATATATATTCTTTTTTTATAATATTTATTGGATAAAGTATCATATATATCTATCTGTTCACATTTCCACATGTGAATTTGTAACACCCCAAGATTTTATAAGATATATTTATTTAATTTCATTGATTTCTTGTATATTATACTACCCCAATATTAGATTTTTCTATATGAAACACTATATAAGCTTGCAGTATATACAACACTATTCCTGTTTAACTTTATACACCAGAGAAACCTTCCTCAACAACTTGCATTGTATTCAATATTGAGTTTCACTAAATTAGGATTTATTATTATCATATTATACATTAATGAGATATAAATTAGTCATTATGAATAGTATTAACCAATTTTTTAATTTTATATAACATTAAAAAAATTATTTATTTTATAGAACATTATATAACAAAAAATGATATTTTTTCAATAAAAGGTGTATTTGTTTAAAAAAGTGGTTTTCCACCTTTTTATAGGGTACAAATTTTAAATCAATTTTTTAGCCATTTTATATATTCAATATGAAAAAATAATTGTCTTATTTGGATTTGCGACACCAAAATTTACTTTGTATTAATTTTTGAAATTATTCTGATAAAATTTATATCTTAATGAATAGTAAAAAATACTGCATTTTAATTCAAAACTGCATTTTCATCCTTTTTATTTATATAATTAAATTATATTTTTAATTGGTTTTACTATGTAATTGGATTTTTGTTATCATTTAATGTAGTTTTGGTAATTGAATTTAATTTCACATTTAAATTTGATGTAAACACATGTCAATATTTTAATAGTTTTACTTATTAAAACCATCTTTTTGGTTTTGGCAAACAAATGTAATTTTAAATTTTTTTATTAAACATTTTTCTTTTGAATAATGAAAAATTAATTAAATATTTCGAATTAGTTGGTCCATATTATGTTAATTGGTTAGATTTATTTTTTGGATATTATTAATAGTAACTACAATAATTATTATTCAACATTATTAAAATTAAATCGGGTTAATTAGGGTAACAAACAATTTGATAAAGATAATAAACTAATCCTATCACCTTCCAACATCCTATTGTATGAATTAAATTTGACCAATATCACATAAGGATCATAATTTATTTATTTAATTTAGTTTTGACCATGATACCGATGTAATTATAATTAAAACAAACGATATTGACAACATATCACCCTCATATATCATATTAGTATAATAAATTTAATGTAGATATAAACATAATGAAAATTAGAACAGAAATAGTATGAAGAAATATAGTGAAATTATCTAAATAATGTGATTTTATTTATAATTTTTATAAACTAAATAATTACAATTAATGATGACATAATAGTGAAGTAGAAATTATTTTATTAATATAAATATCAAATAAATGGGTATAAATACTAAAATAAATACAATCTGATCTAATTAATGTTCTCCAAGAATTTTATAGATTTCTATGATAGTATGTTAATTTATTTAATATTTTGGTTTGAATTATCCTTCTTTGTGGATTTTATTTGATATCAAATAAATGAATAGGGCTAAAAGTCACCCTATTAATATTTTAGAAAAATAACATATTATTAGATTATTTAAAAATCACAAAAAAATTAAAAATTTCAAAGTATAAATTATAAGGTCAAAATTTTCAAAAATGTTCCAAATATGGATAATTGAGAACACATATGTAAATATTTGTGAACCATTTAATATTTATAATATTGCTATAACAAATAAAATTAAATAGAATAAATAAGGACAAATCAAAATGATAAGGATTATAATAAAATTAAAACAAATCTAAATTTTATTGGATTAGAGTATTTAGACCTATAATAATATTATATTCTAAATAAATGGGTTTTGGAGCATTATAAACCAAAAATTAATTAATTTTAAATTAATATTTCAAGATATTCCAAAGGTTCTCTACCCCTCTCTTGGCACCTCTTCTTTTATTTTAATCACCCTCCAATGCCATTTGGCATGGGAAAAACATTTCCAAATCTCCTTTAATAATCACATAGTAAATTTTAGAGGCCACCATATGGGTATAAATACATTTTAAGGGGTCCTTTTGTGCATAACAATAAGAGATACCTAAAGAAGAGGTAATTGTTTTAACATCTCCCTCAAAATACTTTTCTTCTTATACTTCCTCTTCTTATGTTGTTTCTATAATACAGTAATAAAAACAGTATCATCTACATTCGGATATGTTATTATATTTACGGTACATCCTTATATCTTTTTAATCTATCATATGAATAACATTATCATCATGCGTGCGTGCGTACGACATACCAACTCCACACTGTGTTGTAATTTTTAATTAAAAAATACATAATTTTGGTCCGTATAATGATCTGTATAATGTCTATAAATAATTAATATAATATTTTAATTATTATATATAATTAATATACCATCCAACTTCCTACCCTTTACCCATTGAATGATTGATAACGTTGCTCGTGCTTACGTATAACCTACGGTCTCCACGACACGATGAGATTAATTATCCATGTAAACCATTCAAGAATAAGTATAAATTATATCTAATAAAAAAAATGAAATATATGACATAATAAATCTAATGTATATATATATAGATTTCATTTACATTATTCCATTCAATTCAATAAGGAAATGGAAATAGTGTGTATTTGTACGTAGAGCCTATAATCTCCAAGAACAGTGTCTTCCATTTAATTTTTCTATATAATATATACATAATTATATATTGAAAATTAATTATATATAAATCAATATTTAAATTATGGAAGTAATTAAATCGTTATCTTAGTAATAATAATGAAGAATAACAATTCAAAACATGTATGCTAAATAAAACGATTACTACACAAACAGTTGCATTAACATATTATTGATAGCCAAACGAGTAATATAATGTCAAAATTGAATCATATAAGATTTCTTAGATATTATTATAGTATACATGGGTTTTAACACGTAAAGAGGAAATCAGAACTAAGGTAAGGCATAATTGTTCAATCTCAATTTTATCCAAGATTGATTATAAGTAAGTATTTACTAGGGGTATATTTATCATCCATGTCCTTATTTTCTAAAAATATTGTCATAAAAGATTTTATATTATTCTATGTATTTTTATACTCATTTTTACCCATTTTGAATTTTATTACATGGTTTGGAGGGAATCATTATTTTTTACCATTTGAGGTCTTTTTGACTTTTCTGGAAATATTACGGGGGTAAAATATTTTTAACATATATAGTATGAAACAATATGGTTTCTTGATGCCTTATTTCCATATATAGTTTTTTAAATGTTTCTTGTTTATATTTAACTAAATTATTTTCTTTTATAATGAAAATTAATTTTGATAAAATAAATCATTTTTTATGAATGTATATTTTGCTCAAGAATTAAGTTCATGAGTTTTATAAATATTATTTTACATCTATGATGATTCTCTTATATATCGATTTGTTTTTATACCTATTATTATGATTATTTGATTGTTTTAATGTTGTAATGATCATTTATATGGATTATTTTACAATGGAATGATTTTTATGAAACCCATTTTATTGTGTGTTATGATACAGTGAATGATTTATATTTTGTGTCACATGTAAGGATTATTTAATTACGAGATTGGTTGGAAATATATCTCCCTCTAATGCATAGGTTAATGATTTATATCTCATTAGAGAAACATGAATGTAATGTTAGGTAAATCCAGTTTAGTAATGCAGGGTTAGAATGACAATTAAATACATTTCAATAATACATGGTTTGAATGCCAAGTAAACCTGGTTTAGTAAAGGACATTGTCCACTATAAAGGTTATTTAAGAAATGCCTTGTCTAATATAGAAAACATATTGTATTATTATTTGGTTTCAACAGTAAAATGTTTTATAACAATTCAATTTTATCATAGTTAATTTTTCAATGTGATTTATACCTGACGTACTGTCATAATGTATTTCATGACTTGTGATTTTTCTATTTAAGAATTATGTTCATGTTTTTACATTCTTTTGTTTGTGGTCTGTTTTATGTTCTCAATGTTTACCCATATGTAGAATTTGAGCTCACCCTTTTTATGTTTTCTTTTCCCTAGGATATAAAGAAT
Organism: Viscum album; assembly: GCA_963277665.1. Classification (NCBI taxonomy): domain Eukaryota; kingdom Viridiplantae; phylum Streptophyta; class Magnoliopsida; order Santalales; family Viscaceae; genus Viscum; species Viscum album. The sequence goes on along the minus strand of OY728130.1, from coordinate 954,840,572 downwards.
TGTCTTAGGGGGAAAACTAAAGGAGAATATTATTATGGGTGATGTTTAAGTTCATTAACCAAGTTAGAAGATTATGTTACACGATTCCAATGAAACTAAACTAATACAGTCATTGGGATTCTATTTTTGTCATGTATTAATTTTTCCTCAAATATAATGTAATTTCCATGTACGCCTTGCTTGTGTTATAAATGTGGGTATCAGAGCAATGATTTTGTCAACCATTAGAAATTAGGATGTGAAAACCTTATTGAGACCACTGGATATAATTCTAAGGTATTTATACAGATTCCCATAAGGGTATGTATATCTATAGGTTGCAGTCCTATATTTTTGGTAAGGGTTATGAAAAACCTAGGATTAAACCTATAATTCTTTTTATAGAATGTACACCTCCCTGATTTTATTTTATTTCCATGTATGATATTCACCTCTCACAATATTCATTTTGGGTTTTTGAAAATGGTGGGAAACTGGAAGATTCATGTAAATGAAGAATATTATGGACAATGGAATTATATTTTTCATGGTAAACCTAATTAAATGGGATTTGGAATGAAATTTTTTTGTTATTCCTAATCAGAAATCATAGAATATGATCAGTAATATTAACATTGGTGAGTTTCTTGAACTAAATAATATGTGAAATATGGAGTTTCATTGTGAATATAGAAGAAATATAGCTAACTTTGCCTCATGTAAATCATGTGTGAAGTGGAATCATTGATAATGTTTCAAATGAAAATAAAGTTGCTTTTGGTTTTGAAAGTATGGACAAAAATCCAGTAATTTCAATGGAAATGGATCGGTTAGCATAATGGACACTGATAATGGTATTACTAAGACATCAACGATGGTTAAATGTATTAAATGTAAAATGAATGTGAATTATGAAAATAAGTTCCCTAATGGAAAATCTCATAAATAGAATCAGCATGGTCACAAGTGTAGCATTTATTTTTATGATGAAGAGGAGACACCAAATTATATATGAGTTGAATTAAATGTTTTGGAATAAAATGATAAAGATCAGTCAATGGTTTAAGAAAATAGTGGAATGATTTCAGGATTTTCAAGAATATTGTTGTATATCTATTTTTATTTTTCTATAGAATAAATAATCATATATGGATAGATACAATATTTTCTCCTTATTTATTTGAAAATATGTATTGAATAGTACCAGAAACCATGATAATTGATTGAAACATTTTTTGGGAAGCACATGATATGTGAAAATTGAAGGGACAAGGAGATAATGAAATTTCTGATAGTATAGATGACCTCATGAATAATATAAGGACAATGTGATGTCCTTGTTTGATTGTATAAAATTTTTATAATGTTTGGTTTCTGTCAAGAGTTCTTTTTTTACAGAATGCATGGTTTCACTATGTTTATATAGTAATTCATATTATTTTCATGTTTCAAGAGAGTGCATGGTTAAGGAATTCAAATGTTTGAATTATGACAAATAAGAACAACATTAATAGATATAGGAGAAAAATGTTATGTAAATTTAGTACATCTCATTATAGAGATATATATTTTCTGTTTTTTGATGGATTTTAATGTTATCCATTTATTGATAGTGTATGTTATGTTACAGTTGAATATTTTAGGATTAATGTATTATCTCACTATAGGTGGTCATTTGAAATTTTTTATAATTTGTTATATCCTTTTTTAGATAGATCAAAAGGCCAATCATTCAATCACATGATCTTCTAACACGTTAAGAATGAAAAATTCAACTTCATTTCATTAAATTAGATAAGAAGTGGAAATGGTTAAGGGAATCCACAATAGTGAGATTGTACTAAAATCAAACATCTATTTGTTCCCATAAAAAATTCATCAAAATTATATAATGTTCATGAATACAAAAATTTGATCATATTGCCTTCTTTTTCGATGAATCAAATGGTCCCTAAAATCATCACATAATTATGTCTTTCTAGTTGTTAACATTCTATAACCTTGTTCTATATCACTATCCGTCTGAACATGATGGTTTTAATTATCTTATACATCCTTTTTTCACTTTCCATATATTTTGTTCTTTGGGGAAACCGAGTGATGAGTAACATTATGTAACCATTATATTTCTAACATTTATTTTTAAAATTAATTATTAGTATACATTTTTATGATTTTTGTTTCTATGAACAAATAATTGAAGTAGGAAACCATTTATAACCCCAAATAATTTTGAGGGTGAAATTAATTTTAAGGGTTCTATAAAGTAACAACCTGATATTTTATGAGATATTTTGATTTTAATTTCATTGATGCCTTGGGTTTTACGGTACACCAACATTAGCATGCACTATACACAACATCGTATTAGCTTGTAGAATACAAAACTCTATTCATGTGTTGTGTTACGCGCAAGAGATAGCTTCCTTGATATATTATGTTGTATAAAATACCATGTTTCACTAAACAATGTTATATTATAAAAATATTATTATTTAATGTTATAAAAAATCGATTTTATTATTAGTATTAACCAAAATTATAATTTTATTAAACATTAAAATTCAATGTTTTTATTTTTGAGAACATGATATAAGAACAAATTAAAATTTATGAATAAAAGAAGTTTTTTTTAATGAAACGATGTTTTGTATCCTTTCTTTGGTAGAAAAAATTTAAATATATTTTGAACACATTTATATATTATATTTTACAAAATAAATGTCTTATTTGGAATTGAGACAGTAAAATTTTCTTTCAATGAATTTTTGTAATTTTTTTGATAATGTTTATATTTTAATGAATCGTAAAAAATAATGCATTTTAATTGAAAACTACCTTTAAATCAAATATATTTATATTTTTAGACTATCATTTTTATATGTATTAAATTTTAATTTGATTTTGTTTTTATAATTTAATCCAATGTTGGTAATTGGGTATATTCTCACATTTAAATTGGACTTAAACACATGTCTATATTTTGATTGCTTTTATTTCTTAAAAACATGCTTTCTGGTTTTAAAAATGAGATTTAATTTTAAATTAATTACTAAAAATTTTGGGTTTTGAATATTGAAAAATGGATTAATAGTTTGGAATCTATGGGTAAAAATTAATTTAATTAGTTACTTTTACTTGTTTAGATATTTTGAATGGTAACTACGATAATTTTTATTTACCACAGCTAAAGGTAAATTAGGTAAATCAGGGTGACAAACAATATGATAACGATACTAAAATTACCCCAACACCTTAAAAAAATCTTATATATGAATTTTATTCGACATATATAACCTAAGGGTGAGAACTAATTTATTTACTTGACTTCTGACCACGAATGTGATGTAATTAAAATAAAAACAAAATAAAGTGACAACAAGTAGTATTATAATTTTAATATAGTGATAAACTTGATAGAAAATTCAAAATTAAATATTCATTAGAAGTATAATTAATTTATATAAAACATTTGAATTTATTTATACTTTTTAGAGATTATATAAACTCTATTAATGATGACACAATAGTGATGTAGAAATAATTTTATTAATATAAATATCAATTAAATGGTTTTAAAAATATTAAAATAAATATAATATGAACTAATTAATGTGCTACATGAAATTTTTTGGTAACTATGAGAGGATTTAAGGGTATTAAATATTTTAGTTTCAATTTATCTTTATTGTGTATTTTATTTAAATAAAAATAAATAAATAGTTTCAAAATTGACACTATTAATATTTTATAAAAATAACATATTTTTAAATTATTTAAAAATCACAAATATAATACAAATTAAAAAATTGAAAATTATAAGGTCTATAATTTCATAAATTATCTAATTATGGAAAATTTAGAAAACATAAGTAAATATTTATAATCTTTTAATATTTATAATATTATCAAAACACTTAAAATTAATTAGACTAGATAAAGATAAATCAAAATGATAAGGTTTATCATAAAATCAAAACGTGTAAAAATTTTATTGGTTGATATTATTTTATCCCATACACATTATATTTTATAAATAAAAGTATTTGAAGCATTATAAGATGAAAATGAATTTATAATAAATTAATATTTCAAGTCATTCCAACGGTCCCCCTCCCCTCTCTTATAAAAGGGGACATCTACTTGTTTTTTAATCACACATCCCATGCCCTTTGGCTCAGCCAACCCTACCCAAATCTAATTACAACGTCCATAAAAGAATTTTAGAGGCCAACAATTGGTTATAAAGGCATAACCTATATTCATTTTGTGCATTGCAAAAGGAGATACAAAAAAAAGAGGTAATTGTTTTATCATCTCATTCAAATTTTTATCTTCTTGTAATCCCAATTCATATATTGATTCCATAATAAAATAATAAATCCAGTCTCTTCTACATTTTTATATGCTATTATAATTTTTATACAACCTTATACACTCTTTTATCAATCATATGAATAACAATATCACCATGTGTGCGTACGCACGACATACGGTCTCCACATTGTGTTTTAATTTTATATTTTGAAATACTTAATTTGGATGGGTATAGTGATGATTATAATGGAGTAAAATAATGAATTTAATATGATAATTATTCCATAGAATTAATATACCATCCAATTTGATACCATTTACCCATTAAGATAATTATATCATCGCTCGTGCGTAAGAACGACCTATCATCTCCATTACGCTATGAGATTCATTATCATCATTAACCATTAAAAATGAATATAAATAATATATAATAAATAATAATGAAATCTTTGACATAATAATTCTATTATATATATATATATTACTTAAAACCATTCAATTCAACATAGAAACAAATACAATGCTCATCTGTATGTACGACCTTCTGTCTCCTTGAACGGTGTATTCCAATTCATTTATATATCTGATATATATATATTCCAATAATGAATAGTTATGATATAAAAATTATGTATTACATTCTTTAATTATGTAAATCATGATCTATGTAATAATATCAAAATATAATTTGAAAACATGTAGGATAAATAAAACAATTTTTACCCAAAACGTTTCTTTAACATTGGATTAGTAAATAAGTGGGTAATATAAAGTCAAAAGTGAATCGTATATGATAGAATGTATATTATTATGGTTTTCATACTTGTTAATAATATGTTTGAACACACTATACAAAAGTTTCATACATAAAGAGAATAAACCTAACCAAAGGTAAGGAATAATTTTGCTATCTAATTTTTTCCCGTGATTTTTATACATGAGAATTTATTGGGGGATTATTTATCATCCATGTACATATATTCTAAAAATATTATAATAAAATGTATACAATTCTACTATGTATTTTTTAATTTTTTTTAACCATTTTGACATTTACTAAATGGTTTAGAAGGAATATTTTTTCTTCTACCAGATGAGGTACTTTTTTGAATTTTCCAGCAATAGTATGAGGGGAATGTTTTTTAAATTATACTATATGATTAGAATTTTTAATATTTCAGGATTCCTTATTTCCATGAAACTTATTCTAAACTATTTAATGTTCTTTTATTTAATATTTTTTCTTTATAATTGCATTTCATTTTTAGAAAATAAACTATTTTTGATAAAGAAATGATATTTTCCTCAAGAAATGAGATCTTGTTTTTTTATCAAAATTGTTTCCCATCATATATAACGCTCTTAAATAGGGTTATAGTTCATCCCTATTATTAAAATGATTTTATTGTGTTAATTATAGAATGATAATTTATATGGATTATGTTATTATGGAATGATGTTTAAGAAACCCTTGTTATTTCTTGGGTTAGGATACGATGAATGATTTTTGTTTTGTGGAACATGCAAGGATGATTTTATTATGAGATATGAAAGATATATATATCCCTCAAATTAATTGGTTAATTATTTATATCTCATGAGATAAACATGAGTGGAAAGGAAAGTAAATTTGGTTTCGTAATACTTGGCCCAAATAGCATATAAATCTCATTCAAGAATACATGGCTGGAATGAAAAGTAAACCCGATTAAATAAATAACTTTGTCCACTGTGATTATCATGGAAGAAATTTTATAGATACTATGGAAATCATATTATATTTATAGTTTTTCCAAAATTCAATGTTTAATTCCAATTCTATTTTATCATGTTTATTGTTCCTTTATGATCTATTTGTTACCTACTGCCCAGATTTATTACATGATCATGATTATGATATTTAAACATTATGTTAATGTTTTTATATTCTATTGTTAATGGTTTGTTCTATATTCTCATTGTTTCCCTAACTGAGAATTTTAGATCACCCATTTTATGTTTTCTTTTCCCGAAGATCTATATAATGTTTCTAGGGAAAAAGGGGGAAAATATTTATGCGATATGTAGAAGATCTTTTACCGAGATATAAGATTATGTTAAAAGTTTCCAAATGCAATAAAATAATATAGTCTTTGAGTGTCTATTTTTTTCATGCATTAAATATCTTGAAAAAGTAATGGAATGTCTATTTACGTTAATCTTGGGTCGTTAGAGAAATGGAAAGTTTTTCATCATGTATGCTCGTCACATGTGCTCTTCAATGACTAGGAGACCAGTTATTAATCTAGAAACGTACACATCTACAACAATTTTCAGGAAAATAATGCAAAACTATGTTTTAATTTTTCTCTATTTCTTTTGATTTCGTGTATGAACATTCCATTTTTATTGTCGTCTTACGTTAAGGATTTTTTCTTAGTAAAAAATAGTACCATAATCTTATATTTAAACAACAAAAACAGACGCTCATTTAGCTTTTGTCTATCATGGTCTGTCTAAAATTAATTATTTACTTTATATAAAAACATTCAAGATGATATATTTTATCCTTTACAACATATTCACCCAAATCGGGAAAAAATGATACTATATAGAGAAGTTCAACATTACCCTAGTTAGTATAATCATGGGTAATATATACTGTAGAAAACTTTAGTTTCTATGGATTAGAATCTATTTTAGCCATTAGATTATATTAATACCATCTTAATTCATCCACCATTTAATTTTAGTTTCTCAATGTATACATCAATACAATATAAAACAATTGATTTTATTCCATCGATCATATTTTACTTGGATTCAAATCTCTTTGTGATAAAATGGGTTTCAAGAAATTATAATCTATCAGAAATATAAATTTATCATTAAAAATATAATGATTTAATGTCTTTGAGGCATGTACAATATTATGCAATTCAAAATCATTTTATGGGTAGTTCATCTCAAGAAACTGAAAATTTTATCAACCATATTCTACAACCACAACCCATTTTTTGGGAAAAAATTCCGTCCCTAATCCTAATATTTCACAATAGACAAATTAGCCGGGGAATTCTCCCGAAATGCTATAATATGAACTAATTTATATATAAAATTAATATCTGGAAAATATCTCTGAAATTTAATATTCCATTTGAATGGAACACCTTTCCTCATCAATGTTGTCATTAGTTATTCCAAAAGTGAAAAGTCACATTCAAAATATAGTTATTATCCGAAAAATATAAGGATAATACATATCTCAATGTAATTTTTTGGCGGTTGTAATTAAAGAAAATATCATAACTTTAGGAAGTCCAAATAAATTAATTTTTTTGAAATGAAATGGATAAAAAAACATACCAATTGTTTCAACAAATCACACATTGATAAATTGTAATAGAAAAAATTCTCCCCCAATATACTAAAGATTATATCCAAGTATCCCTCAGGATCATAATTTGTTTTAGAATAATCAAATATAAAATCCACTAACACCACTTCAAAAGAATAAACATACATTTAAAAATTTGATTCATCAATTACATATACATGGATATTGAATTAAAAAGGACAAAAAGCATAACCATAAACACATAATGGCCATATTTGATTCTAAAATATACTATCTGAATATCCTCATTTGGATCTTGTATTTGGTGATATATCGAACATTTTTATATTTTAGATAACCATTGGTACACTATAAATTCATTTAATGTATCATCAATGTGTGTATATGAATTCTAATTTATATCATAAATTGGATAAATGTATGATATTCAATAAAAATCCAAAGAGTTTAATATGAATTTTTCATAATAAGAACTTATACTACATACGTACACTATTTTCCACCAAATGAACAATTTACATTATATATATATTTCAAATGATACTTTCATTCACACAATGTTTTTCTACATGCAATTAGATGGATGGGAAAAAGGAATTTTACTCAATAGTATATCAATTATAATCTCCAAATAACTTTTTTTTTGTAGAAACCCAATGAATTTGTTCCGTAAAACATCATGAAACTAGTCCAATATTGTTAGAAAATCTTTATTCTCTATCTCATATGATGATGAAAAATATACCTATTTAATTTGGTATGATATATTTATAACCATATGTACTATGATTCCTTACCTTCATTAACCCACAACCCAATATTTGATAAAGATATTCCTAACACTATCTGAAGGTTTGAAACTCACCTAGAGTTCATAATAATCATAATGGGCCTCAAAATTCATCAGAAAATTCATTACGAGAATCATGTCATTGTAATCAATCCTGGTCATATAGAAATCTCAAGTCAATGTAGTCTCATTTATTGTGATCAAACAAAGTTCAATTTTCAATGCTCGACATTATCGTTGTTCCAAATGTATTTGGAGTTTCAAAATACAAGTCATCATTTCAGCATATAATCCCAGAAGATCAACATCCTGAGAAGAAAAAAAACCTAATGGTATACATCTATATCAAATAAGTAATTCATAATGGTATAATTTGAATGAATCATACATCTCACTATCAAATCTCATGATTATTCATCCATGGTCACTTTCTCAACTACATACAAATTCATATTCACTACACTATGTTCTTTGTTACCCTGTTAAGATTTTACTTGTCGATTGGTCATGTTATTCATTTACTCTCTAGGGATTAGTGGATTATGCTGACGACTACTATTATAATGAATTCTTCCCATAAAAGAATATGATTATTTTGAGGTATGAAATGTGTCCCTAGAACCTGAAATGGATTGTAATAATAAGAGATCTTTAAATGAATCATCTAGATAAATTTTCAAATGATCTAGTTTGTGTTGTAAAATATCAGTTGATACGATCTAGTGTACCACACAAAAATATTTATGGTATCATAATTTGAGGATGAAAGCTGAGTGATCTGATAGTTTGATTTTAAGACATACTAACCCTATAGAATTTGTGTTTATTCTCCTATTTTTCCATCATTGGGGTTTCCACATGTTCCCACTATAATAAAAAAATTTCTCCATACATTGTTTCTAGAGAAGAATCTTTCTTCGAGTTTTTCCCAATTGAAGACCTCTATATAATCCATTATTCAATGGATTAAAATCATTGAGAGGAAATTTTTGTTTCAACCCAGACTATAAATGTGTCCCTTCAAAGACTCACTAGAAGAAAAATACAGTGAAATGTTATCTACAAAAATAAATTTAGCCACATATTCTATTACTAAAATATTCTCTTACATCAAACTGAATAATTACAATTATCTAACAATACAAAACATGTGATAATATAATATTTTTTAACAAATTTGTAAAATTCCTATGACAAAATCCCTTAGTCCAATTCATTATGAACTATTATATCCAACCCTGATGTACTATATCATATATCGAATATGTAGGATAGTTCAAAATTATATCTACTAGTGATCTAAGGAAATTAATGATTCATTTTAACCAATTCATCCAAAATTATTCTTTTGATGGTTCTGAATAACCTCGAATGATGAGAATATTCTACATTTGGATATAAAATTAATTATCCACATTCATTAGGTCATTTATTCTATTCCATATATAAATGGATTGAAAAGATATACAATACTCTAAACCATTGTTGGGTTCATAAGTTTTATAGGTGAGACAACATTCTTCTCATCCACCTTCAATTGGATTTATGGAGTCTACCCAATGTCATTCACTATAACAAAATCAATCCCCATTTACTCTCCCATACTACCAAATATAGGATTTTTATTTCAATTTGACATAGAAAAAATAAAAACACATTACATTCCAATACTATATAAATCCACAATAGCTCATATAATCCATTGTAAAAATATCATTACCAATATTTTTCAAAATATTTTATTTTGAAAACATTATAAATATTTTTAAAAAATAAGCCACAAAAATTATAATTTCATAAATCATTAACTAAATAATAAATTATGAATACCTATCTGAATGTTATAATAACAATCAATTTAATTAAACTATCATTGGCTCAACCCATGATGATGGCGTGACAACCCCTATAGGTGTCCAAAAACACTGATGTTCCCAAACTCCTTGATAATATGATGTTCAAAATTAAGTTTATAGTAATGAATTTTTATCTTAATATTTCAATTTTCAACAATCCTATACCATAATACCATCCCAAAAGGGAAAATAATAATAAATATTGATAAAATTTCACTCTCTATGACTGAACACCATTGATAGCCAATGATTTACCAAATAGATATAATTAATAAGATTCCACCCTTCACCCATTATTCTGTATGTAGTTTTGGGTGTTTCTAGCCTTATTTGAAATCCTATGAAACTAAAATATGGATATTAATTACAAATAAATCATAAAAAAACGTGGGATGATTATCCATTTTAAATACAAATAATCAAGACAATATATTAATAACAAAAAAACCACTACATGATGCAAGATTAAAAAATAAAAAAACCAAAAAAATTACATATTTCAATATAAGGGGAAATAAATGAAAAAAATTTCGAATAAAAAAAGAAATGAACCAATATAATTCGAGAAATAAAATATAAAACACTTTACATTCTCCATGATCAAACTCACCAAGACACTCACACAGTTTTAAGAATCATTGTTGGGAAACTGTGATACCATTCTTTAACTATGTCTATGACTTATAAAAATGAAAAGCAGTACCTATGTAAGGGTGATGCTAATGTTAGTAGGATTAATCCATTATCCTCACAACTCAAACCAATAGGACAAAACATCTTATCATGATTATATAAACTAGTTTAAAATAATTCAATTAAGTTTATATAAAATATAATGAAATTTTTCAAGATGAAATTGAGTTTCAAATGAATGAAATAAAAAAAATCTAGTAAAAAATTCTGTTTTTATTTTTCATAATCATTTTTGTAATGGCCCGGACCTCTCTGGTCCATTAAATTGTGAAATTGTGGTTCTGGAGGTGTTCTGGGAGGTCAAGGTGACTAGGGGGTGCGTTTGGGTGGACTTTTAAGGAATGCTAAAGGGCAATTGCTTTCACACGGTTAGCGCATGTTTTTACCAAACTGTGCGGCCAAACCGTGGAAGTTTGGTTTTGGAGACAGTGGCTAACACACGATTAGAGCATGGTTTTTCTAACTGTGTGGACCAACTATGCAAGGAGTGTTTGACGAGGTAAAAGCTAATTCACGATTAGTGCACATTTTGTCAAACCGTGCAGACTAACCGTTCAGGCACTTAAATCTAGATCCTAAAATTGTGGATCTAACCCGTTTTGCCTCTAAATGGTTCGATTAAGCCCCTAAGCGGCCATAACGTAGAACTACCCTCCCTTGAAGTTAGGAGAACCTCTCCCAAGTGTTTTAGAGGAGATCTGAAGGATTCTCTTGGAAAATAAAAGTCGGTTCTTGGGGTATGTGATTGTTCTTGTTTTCTTTCATAGATCAACTTAGATATACTCCTCCTCTTCTCTTAGTTTCACAGATCTACACCCGTTAAGGGTATATCTAAGTGTATATATGTTATGTATGATGTGATTTGGTCTTTTTTGTGTTAGAAGAAGAGATGTAAGGAGGATTCTTGGATAATAAACCCGGTTTTTTCGTGTGTTTATCATTGTTGGGGTTTTTGTCAAAAACTGTTGAGGTCATTGATTCATTGCATCTCTTTATTTTACGTTCAATTGTATTGTTATCATGTTTAATACCATTGGATGGCAATGGAATTGACCTAATAAAATACATTGAACCAGATAAAGAAATCGTAATGATTGTATGTTGTTTCCTCATGTTGTGCTAGATAGTGTGATATCTATGATTGCCTTGATTAGCAGTTGTTCTTGGTTTAAATTGGTAAAGAACGTAAACCGGGACTAATTGATATTTGTCAGGCTAATGATAAAAAGGCATGTGAACAAATCTAGTTCCTTTTGTAAGTTTATGATAATCAAATTGGCATAGTAAGCATGTATAATCTTTTCTGATAGCTTTATTGTTAGGTTCTTGATTTTGGAACCAATGGATTAAATCTGTTAATTCAATATGGTTTAAAGAATGTGAATGTTTGATAATTCCTTGAAGTGTTCTGAGTTACCCTCTTGTTTGTTGAAAGGGCTATATCCCAGTTGATGTGATGTTTTATTTCATGATTCTTGTGTTGTGATGTGACCCAGAAGGTGTGTTGTGATATGTGGAGGCATATATGCCTTCTGTTTGTGGCAGCGGATGACGCATAGAGTGGTGAGATGCATCGGTTTATGCATATGGATGTCGGGGAGGACACCAGAGATGATGGAATGGGATGGATGTGATTGTTGTATTCTTATTGATTATTTGGTTGTTTATGTACTTTACTTTTCCCCACTTCTCAAGGCAGCTGGTCTTGCATACCCTTCTTCCAAAAGAACCGAAGACATGCGTGGTATCCCACGGGCTTTCAATGTTTAGCCTCTCAAGGGATAATCGGTCTACGCTCTCTCTATTGGATGAAAAGGTTCCAAGGGTAGTACATCTACTCACCGTGTTGATCCCCCTTATGTTTAGTAGCAAAAGATTATTTTCTAGAATTCCTGGGAATATGGGAAACTAATTTTTTAGTGAATGTTTGAATAAATTTTGTTAACCTATTGGGTTGGAGTCTGTGTAAACATAATTGTGAAGTTGATAAATTTTGAATGGACAGTGGAATTTTTTGGATGTGGTGTTAATGGAATTTAATGTTGAATTTTTTGTAGTTAAGTAATGTTTGAAGAATTAATTAACATATATTAGAATTGATAAAAAAGGGGAATGAAGTAATCTAATAAATCCATTAAATGGTTTTCTGATTATAGGATACATAGTCTTATAAGTGGCAGCCCGAAGTCCAAGAGATGGTAGCTGTAGTAGTGTATATGACTAGGTTATTCCCATAGTGTGGTTGTCAGTTACAGTATATTCTGTACATTTTTTGTTTCTATATGCTACTCCACCCTGTCTGTATGGAAAACTGGCACCCCGGGGATTCTGAGCCTTGGGGGTTGCTTTCCCCCAAATTCTGGTGGAATGATGAATGGCTGACTACACCCTTTGACCCCGCCATATTGTCTTGGTATATACTAGTTCCATTAATCACATCGGTATGTTTTCCCCATATATGTGTGTACAATGCTGTAATGGATTGTGGTTATTCACACACATATATTCTAGATATGGTTTCCTATGGACTACTATAGGTGTAACGTGTATAGGTTGTGATGGCTTGAGGATCCTTACTCGGTTTATGGGCTATAATGGATTGAGGTATAATACCTGACTTATCATACATGTTATGCGAGATCTGTTGGCTCTTGAAAACTGCCTGGATACATGTGGTTGTGAGGATGGTGGGGTGATTCACCCAGGTGTCTGTATGCAAGCATTTTTGGTGCACGTGGTGCAGATTTTGGAGCATAGCCCAAGTGTCTGCGGGAAAGACTTTGGAGAGAGATACACTGGATTTATATCATTGGGGAAAAGTGGAAAACCAGTGGGGAAGTAGTAGAATGGTACCCTTGATATTCATTACTATATAGTATATTCTTGTATGTGTTACTTGTTTAGAGTATCCATAGTGAGTTTTGGTAACTTATTTTACATGTTTAGGTGATGAGTTGGTTTCACTTGTTGTTCACTAGGCTTTTTCATTCTTTCATTACTTTTGCACGAGAGGCTACATAGAGTATCCTACTAAATGTACTGTTATACTCACCCTACGTGTCTATAAACTGTTTTTAGGTCCCTTGGAGCAGGTTGGAGATCAATATGGTTTCTACTAGCATGGGGTTGCAGGAGCTGTTCGAGCTGATAGTCAATACTATTTTTACTTTCTTTTGGGTACATGAAGTTTTCCCTTTCAGTTGTAGCAATTTTTCATGACATTAAATATGTGCACTTGGGTTTTCATTTATACTTCAATTCAGAGTTGGAGTTGGTTGGTGTCTATCTTAGCTCTCTCTTCTGCATGTGTTCTGTTAGAGGGTAATGCCTCCCATTTTTCAGGTACTATACCCTCGGTGCAAGTTGCCAACTTGGGGCCTACTGGAGGCGGGACTCGGGGGGGTCATTATCTCCCTTCTCACATTTCTGGCACATGAGGTGTACACTTTGTGGAGATGGGGATGTGATCGAGTGGTATTAGAGGTCTGGTTGAGGGATTGGATGGAGTTTGGAGTTATGAACAGATGAGGTTGCATGGGTTGGTTGGGAAACAGTGTCATTGATGTTTAGCAAGTGAAGTAAACACTAGAGACCTACTGAGACATAGGCTTTTAGGGCCCCCTATTATCTGATGCACGGACCTTTAAGTTTACAATGGCTACTAAACAAGGAAATACTAGTTTCAAGGTAGAGACCTAGGAGAGGATCATGCATTATTCTTATTTATTCCTATGTTTGAATGGGTAGAACTTGGGATAGGTTAACCTAATATGAGTAAAAGGAAAAAATTAATAAATTAATGTTGAGTCTTCCATATTCCATGTTTAGGAGATCTATGTGTTTGTTATTTTACTAGTATGGCTCCAGGTCAACTTCCTTATCTGGTTTGAGAAAAACATTTTTAGTAGGATGTTCCAGCATATCGCCGCGGGGTAGAGGTTGAAGACGACGAATCTTGGAGGAAGACCCTATGAGAGTTCCATTGCCAGAGTCTGCAGAAGTATGAGGGCTCCATTTCAGATGCAGTCATGGAATACTTGTTGGAAGAGGTCGTGGACAGCTTCATGATCTAGCATTTCCAGCTCCATGCGAGCCAGATGTCGTTTGAGGTACCTGTTTCTTGTTTTCTACCTTGTTTTATGCCTTGATTGATTCAGCAGCGACACACTCCTTCATTTCACCTAACCTTGTCCATGGTTTGGGACATGAGGTAGAGAGGCTTCCAGTGCCCTTGGTGTTGACTATGCTAGTTAGAGGTTGAGCGGACTTGTTTGAAATATGTAGAGACTGTGAGATAGTGTTGGGGAAACACCTCTCCTGAGGATATTTCCTTTGTTTATGAATACAACCATATGATTTCATCCTAGACATGGATTGGTTGTATTCGGTGAAGGATATCGTGGATTGATTCAGGAAAAAGGTTGTCTTCTATGGTAAGGATGGAGAACAAGTGGTGTTTGTTGGTAAGTGAGATCCTTAGATGGGACATAGGCGTGTTCCATCATTATAGTCTGTGATGGATGAGATGATGTTGAGTTCTTCAGAGGTTCGGGAGTTGGCATTTCCAAGGGTCGTAGAGGAGTTCTCTGATGCATTTATGGAAGTGGTTGTAGCATTACCTCCATGAGGAGAGATCAATTTTGGGATCAAGAAACAACAAGTAGATTCTCCCATCTCTATGTCTATGTATAGGATGACACCTTTTGAGTTATGAGAGCTACATATACAGCATGATGGTTTGTTGCATTGTGGTTTCGTTCAGCCAAGTGTGTCCCCATGGGGTGCACCTGTTTTGATCATAAAGAAGGCCAATAGTATTTTGCGGTTGTGTGTTGATTATCTTTTCATAAGCAAAGTGACAGTAATGGATCGTTATCCTCTTCCACAGATTGATTATTTATTCGATCAAATGAATAGTGCATGTTGGTTCTTAGAGATCGACTTGAGGTCAGGATATCATCAGATGTGCGTGAAAGATGAGGATATCCCGTAGACTGCTCTCCACTATCATCATGGGAATTATGAGTTTGTTGTAATTCCATTTATCATCACGAACGTTCCAGATGTATTCATGGGATTGATGAATGTTGTGTTCCATGAGTTCCTTGAAAAGATAGTTGTAGTTTTCATTGATGACATCCTTGTGTACTCCACATCTGATGAGGAGCATGCAGAGCATCTTCGAGCCGTTTTGGGTGTTCTTCGTGAATATAAAATGTATGGAAAGTTGTCAAAGTATGAGTTTTGCGATCCCAATTCCGTTTATCAGGGAATTTTGTGTCCCAACGGGGAATAGATATGGACCGATCGATGATAGAAATAGTTGTGTATTGAGAATCCCCCAAGATAGTGTCAGAGGTGGCATGTTTCCTTCATCTCGCAGGATACTACATGAGGGTCGTTTCTAATTTAACCCGATTTGCAACACCTCTGACAGCTTTGATCAGGAAGGATCAGGCAATCATATGGACTGATTAGTGTTATGCATCTTTCGAGTAGCTAAATGAGAAGTTAGTATGTGCTCCAGTCCATTTTCTTCCAAATGAGGGAGTTCGGTTTCATGTTTTCTATGATGCATCACATCTTGGGTTAGGTTGTGTCCTCATGTATCATAGGATAGTTTTTTCTTATGGGTCTCAGAAGTTGCGTCCCCAGGAACAGAACTATTCCACCCGTGATTTTGAGTTGTTTGTTGTGGTGTTTTCTATGAATTTTTGGAGACAATACCTCATTGGTGAGTGCTTTGAGGTTTTCACAGATAATAAGAGTTTGAGGTATGTTTTGTC
This sequence comes from Viscum album, assembly GCA_963277665.1. Classification (NCBI taxonomy): domain Eukaryota; kingdom Viridiplantae; phylum Streptophyta; class Magnoliopsida; order Santalales; family Viscaceae; genus Viscum; species Viscum album. The sequence continues at coordinate 954,823,811 of OY728130.1, read as the reverse complement.
CCATCATGACTTGAACATACGACATCATCGGTGGATGGAGTTATTACCGGAATACGACTTCGAAATATCATATACACATGGAAAAGGGAATGATGTTGCTGATGCGATGAGCTGAAAGTCACGTAGTGATAATGTGTGTGAATCCGGTGATTCATGGAGATTAATGGAATAACTATCAGCGTTGCATCTTGATATGGGAGAAGTTGGGGGTAGATGTTGTCTTTTTTAGATGATGGTACAATCATCCCGGATGCAGTAGCTGGAAGAGTCCCAGTTAGTAGATCTTGAGGTGGAGTTATGGAGAGACAGAATTGTTTGTGGTGAGGCCCCTAATGGTTGGTCTGAGGATGAACAACACTGAGTGTCGTATCGTGGGAAGCGAATGCTTGGTCATGGAAGTGAGATTTATCCCCATTTCACTGGTCATTTCAAGGCTTCAGCTCGTGTTAGATCTGTGGTGTATCGAGTAGCACTTCCCCCTCAGATGATTCAGATACATGAATTTTTCCATGTATCACAGCTCTATCATAATCTTCATGATGACTATCACATTATCGATTGGGGAGAAATCGATGTTGATGATGATGCAAACTTTTAGGAGCGACCTGTGGAGATCCAAGACCACAAAGACAAGGTGTATCATGGGTGTTCTATTTCTTTAGTTCGTGTCTTGTGGAGACATTGTGGATTGGTGGAGAGTACCTTGGAACGTGAGTCACAGATACGTGCTCAGTACACAGTGTTAGTGAATGCTCAACTCTTTTAATTTATTCTTGTAACTTTTGTGGTTATTAAACATTCATGTTTATGAGATGGAACCCTTTGTTTTTCGGGAGGTTTACTCTCTTGTGAGAGTTATCTTGATGTGTGGTTGATCAAACCCACTTTCGTTTTCCCTTTAATTGGGTTTTGGATTCTAGAGGACGAGAATGTTTTGAGGGGTATCTGGTGTAATGGCCCGGACCTCTACGGTCAATTCCGTTATGAAAATATGGTTCTTGAGGTGTTTCGGGAGGTCAGGGTGACTTGGGGTGGGATTGGGTGGACTTTTAAGGAATACTAAAGGGCAATAGCTTTCACATAGTTGGCGCACGGTTTTCCTAAACTGTGTGTCCAAACTGTGCAATGTTTGTTTTGGAGATAGTGGCTAACACACAGTTAGCACATGGTTTGTCTAACTGTGCAGCCCAACCGTGCATGGAGTGTTTGAAGAGGCAAAAGATGACGCACTATTAGTGCACGGTTTTTCAAAACTTGTAGACTAACCGTGCGAGCACATAAATCTAGATCCTAAAATTATGGATCTAACTTGTTTTTCCTCTAAATGGTTCGTTTAAGCCCCTAAGTAGCCATAAATCTAGATTACCCTCCCTTGAACATAGAAGAACCTCTCCCATGAATTTTGGAGGTGATATTAAGGCTTATCATGGACAATCAAAGCCAGTTCTTGAGGTATGTGGTCGTTCTTTTTTGGTTTCTTAGATCTACTTAGATCTACTCCTCCTCTTCTCTCGGTTTCTTAGATATACGCCCTCTAAGGGTAGATATAAGTGTGTGGATGTTATTTATGGTGATATTTGGTCTTCTTTGTGTTAAAAGTGGAGATCTATGGAGGATTATAGGATAATCAACCCGGAATTTTTATTTTTGTTATTCGTTGTTGGGGTTTTCATCAAAAACCTTTGAGGTCGGGGATTCGTTGCTTATATTTCTTTTACGTGCAACCGTATTGTTATCAATTTGAATCTCGCTGGATGACAATGGAATTGAACTAATAAAATACTTTGAACTGGATAAAGAAATCGCAACGATTATATGTTGTTGCCTTATGTTTTTCTAGATAGTGTGATATCTAAACATGACTTGCTTAGTGGTTGTTTTTGGTGGAAATTTGTAATGAATGTAAACCGGGGAAAATTGATTTTTGTTTGGATAAAGATAAAGGTGCATGTGAACGAATCTGGTTACTGTTGTAATTTGATGTTAATCAAATTGGCATAGTAATATTGTATATTCTTTTGTGATATCTTACTAGTTAGATTCCTGATTTTGGAACCGATGGATTAAATCTGCTAATTCAAGATGGTTTAAAGAATATGATTTTTTTGATAATTCCTTTAAGGGTTCTGAGTTGCCCTCTTTTTTGTTGAAAGGGCCATAGCCCAGTTGATATGATGTTTGATTCCCTGCTACTTGTGTTGTTATGTGACCCTGGAGGTGTGTTGGGATATGTGGAGGCATAGAGGCCTTTTGGTTGTGGCAGAGGATGATTCCTAGAGTGGATAGATGCATCAGTTTATTCATGTGGGTGTTGGGGAGGACACTCATGATGATGGACTGGGATGGATTTTATTGTTGGATGCTTGTTGATTCTTTAGCTGTTTATCTGCTTTACTTTTCCCCACTGCTCAAGGCAGCTGGCCTTCATTACCTGACTTCTAAAGGATGAAAATACACACGGTGTATGCCACATTCTTTCCATGATTATCCTCTCAATGTAGAATGGGTATACACTCTTTCTATAGGTGGAAAAGACTCGATAGGTAGTACATCTACTCACCGTGTTGATCCCCCTTATGTTTAGTAGCATAGGATGATTTTCTAGAACGCCTGGAAATATGGGAAAGTAATTCTATAATTAATGTTTGAATAAATGATGTTAACCCATGGGGTTGGAGTTTGTTGAAATATAATGATGAGGTTGAGAACTTTTGAAAGGACAGTAGAGTTTTTTGGATTTGGGGTTAATGGAATTTAATATGGAATTGTTCATGTTTAATTAATGTTTGAATAATTAATCCACGTACAATGGAATTGATAAAAAATGGAATGAAGTAATCTAATAAAGTCCTTAAATGGTTCTGTTCTTATAGGATACCTTGTCTTAGAAGTGGAATCCCGATGTCTGATAGACATTAGATGCAGTTGTGTCTAATACTAGGTTATGCCCATATTGTGGTTGTGAGTTAATGTAAATTATGTACTTTTTAGTGTTTCTATATGCTACTCCACCCTATTAGTAAGGGAAACTGGCACCCCGGGGATTCTAATCCTTGGGGGTGTTCTCTCCAACATTCCGGTTGTAGGATGAATGGCTGACTACCCCCATTGACCCCTCTCTCTTCTCATAGCAGATACTAGTTCCATTAGGCACAACAGTTTGTTTTCCCCATATATGTTTATAGAGGGCTATAATGGATTATGGTAATTCACAAACATATATTCTGGATATGGTATCCTATGGACTACTATAGGTGTAATGTTTATAGGTTGTGATGTCCTGAGGATCCTTACTCAGTGTATGAGCTATAATGGTTAGAGGTATAATACCTGACGTATGATACACATTTTGCGAGCGGTGGTGGCTCCCGCAAACTACATGGTTACTTTTGGTTGTGTGATGGTGTTGTGTTTCACCCAGGTGCTTGTGGGAAAGCCTTTGGGGTGCACGTGGTGCAGATTGTAGAGCTTATACTAGGTGTCTTCAAGAAAGCCTTTGGAGAGAGATACACAGGACATATGTCTTTGGGGAAAATCAGCAAACCAGTTGGGAAGTATTAGTGGGGTACCCTTGATATTCTTTACAATATGCTATATTCTGATATGTGTTACTTGGTTAGAGTATCCATGGTGAGGTTGGTAACTTAGTATCCCTGTTTAGTTGATTTTTTGGTTACACTTTTTGTTCACTGGGCTTTAGCATGCATTATTTACTTTTTCCGAAGAGGATTCATGGGGGATCCTACTGAGTAAATTTTTATAATCACCCTATGTATATATAAAAGTTTTTTCAGGTCACTTGGAGAAGGTTGGAGATAAAGGTAGTTTCTACTATCTTGTGGTTGCATGATCTATTCAGGATTGTGTTCGCTGCTATTTTTACTTTCTTTTGGGTACTTGCAGTTTTCCCTTTCAGTTGTAGTACATTTACATGACATTACATATGTTCAATTGTGTTTTCATTTATACTTGAGTTCAAAGTTGGGGTTCGTTGGTGTCTATCTTATCTCTATCTCCTGCATGTGTTCTCTTAGAGGGTAATGCCTCCCTTTTGTGTGTTATTATACCCTCGGTGCTACTCGCCAACCCGAGGCCTACTAGAGTCAGGACTCAGTGTCATTATCTCCCTTCTCATATTGTCATCCCAAGAAGGGTACACATTGTGGGGAGGGGGCCGTGAAAATTTCTATGTCCACACACACAACCATAGTCACAAACATAAATGATTGTTGTTACCATAGAGTGTGTAAATTTACATCCATAATCTGTCATATGGATTGTATTATTTCATGAACTCTTTCCATACCATTCATGACACACCCAACCACTTATAGAGACATCATGAAAATTAAATTTAATCAATAAATTACTTCATTTAAATGACATCAAAAAATAATTTACATGAAAAATATGAACCATAATTTTAAAGCCCCATTTATAAATTAATATAATGGGTTATACTAAAACCAGTCAATGTTCCATAATTTCCATGCCAATAAAAAACCAATATTTCCATTAAGCGAAAAATATATCACAAAAAATTTCATAATTTTTTTACTATAACTATGATATGATTTTTTTTAATCAATTAGAATATATATTGATTCCACCTACCTCAAAATCAATGTATAACCTAACAACCGAATGAAAAACTATCTATAATGTGATCATTAAGCACCATTCAATCCATAAAATCATCCATAAAAATCATAATTCCCATCATCAAAGGTGGATATGTCTACATAATATTATATCATTTGATAAACCAAGAACAACTAAGAATGTTTGCTTAAAAATAAAACTTGATCTCTAATAGATTTTAAACCACCTAAAGATCACTCCCTATGTGAAGGTAAATGTGTATCCTAGACTGGGATCAAAATGACATTAAAGTATTGTAGAAATTGGGGAAAATGTGTTATAATGTAACTGAAATGAAATGGATCCAAAAAATTCATATGGATTACATTATGCCTCATGGTTTAGAAAAATCTGTACAAAAGATAGGGTTTCTTCGGTCTAAATATAAAACCTCACACAATTGGACCATATGGTTATAAAAACAATGTGAAAACAATGTGTTAGACTCTATACCTAAACAAATTAGCATCAAATTATTTCTATTGAGCATCTTCATGGTTTGACTAAACCATTGGAAAAATTTGTACTTAACCATTGACCTCGATTTTCATACTCACTATTTCATAGAGGTATTTCACAGTTTATTTTAATCACTCTAAAATAATTAAGATTCAAAATATCCTTTAATAGTGTCCAAAAATTATTATAACCTAAAAAAATAACAAAATAATTCTATATAATTAATATAAAAAAATAAGGTAATGTTCCTTAAGGTCGGGTTCAACATTTAATTTCCACTAAACATGGATATGTAAATATTTAATATAAATATTTATGAATATAATAATGAAACAATAATGTGAATTTCTATTCTATAATTGGTGAAAATTATCACAAACCATCCATTGAATCAATATGTATGGAATCAATACAACTTATTCCCATTTGAGTCAGAATAATGGGTTGTTTTCATTTATGAATAGAAATACCGTAAGAAGATAATAAGAAATTTTATTGAGTAAAAATAACCTTTTAATTTAGATAACAAATTTTTTAAAAACTTATTACATTTTTAAAATTAATATATTTGATAATCATTTTTTAAAAAATTATTATATAATATACTACTACATATTCATAATAAGTTTTAGTTAAATGAATCTGTGATACCGGGTAATTATCTACATGGAATACATGTGAAAATAATAATAATTCTACATTATGAATGTTTTGGAAAGTTATATGTTTGTAAAACTGCATGAATATTCTTTTAAAATTTTTGGTAAAAGAAAAGCACAGATTTTTTTGAAACTGAAATAACATTTTCGCGAAATATTTCTCTAAAATGTTAAAAAAGAAAAAATTACATAAATATATATGTTTCAAAATGATAAAATTATTTTTGAAATAACATTTTAGAAATCATGGTTTTATAAGAAACTAGATTTCGGACCGAATAGCAAAATGAAGACATATTTTCTTAAAAACATTTTTCTAATTTATTTATCTACCAAAGAGTGGTTTTTTAAGATTTGTTAAAAATATAATGAATTTCAATAGGATAATTTAATGAAATGGGTTTTTATGAACTGTTCAAATAATTTCCTTCAAGTAAAATTCAAAAACAAACAATCTCAATTAGAGTGATATTGTGAAATAGACCATCTAAATGATCATAATGTTGAAGTGTGATTTGATAATTTAATATATTTTATCATTCATGAAAAAAATAGATAATTGAAAATAAAATGAGTTACAAGGATAGAAAATTTATTATAGAGTTAATATTATAATTTCAAAATAAATGATGTATAATTTTATCCCACTAAAATGTTATATAGTTAAGATACCACATATCTTACACTTATATTTGATTGAACCCTATATATGATAATGTATTATTCTATTAATCATGTAATTAACTAACAATAAATAGATATTAATATTTTTAATTTTATTGATCATTATTTTATAACATATTATCTCTCATTAAATAAAAATATTTCATTTTTTTATTTTTGATGTTATTTTCCTTGTTTTTATTTGCATTTTTTTCATTAATGAAAAGTTTCTATAACTTATTACATAGCTTCATCATCTCCAGAATAATAATATTGAACTAATTATCATATTTTTACATCTATTATATTTTTTAAATCAATCATGGATGGTGGTTATGATAAATGTATTATGTTATGATCATGAAGATGGTATATCATATCTATGAATGATTACGGTTTCAATTTTTCAAGGAAAATAAGAAAAATATATAAGTAATATATTTCCTTTAAATTTTGATAATGATATCATATATGAAATACACTATTCCTATATTTATCATTCATCTCGTATTATAATGAAAAGAGAGACATATAATTTCAAGAATTTATAGTCCACTTGTACATGAATAATGTTATCATATTTCATTGATTAAAAAGGTTGTAAGGGAAATGATATATATCATCTTCAAATATTGATAAATATTTGATAAATATCATAAATATTTTATCTATTTAAAATATATTGATTAAATTTACCCTTATTAAATTTCTTGCGAATAGGTAGTGACAAACATATCACATCACTTCGTGAGATGATAGCCTACCATACACAGAAGTTATGTTATTTTATCAACTAATAAATGAAGATAAATTATATATATAAGATATAATATATCCATTTTTATAGAGACTAAAGTAGATGATGATTTTTCTATACCACTGTTTCCCTTTTCTATCTATAATCAATACTATCATATGAATCAATGTAGAATCGTTCTAAAAGTTAATGTTGTATGATAAATTCTCAAGGCTAGGATCTAGATAAAACTTATTTAATTGAGATACATCAAAAAATTAATGAATAGAACTGAACCTTGGTGTAACATGTAACATACATTCCACCTCACCATCCAATTAATGAATCCCAAAAGGGCCCATGTAGTATGGATATAACTTCACATGCATCCCAAAATAGTGAATTTCAATAATTGTATAGATTATTAAGAATATATGGCCACTCACCACAATCAAATGTGGTAATCAATGATAATATAATTATGATTTATAATGGCTCTAATCCATGTCCATAATTTTCCTCATCAAAAGTTTCTTTTTCATTGTCTCTTGAATAAGGCTTAGTCAAAATTGTTAAGTCTCCCCGATTTCTATCTAAAAATTTAGATAATGAAAAGGAAACCCATATATTGCTTAAAAGGGATCCATATGTATTGAGGTTTGATAAATATTGTTGTGTAAGAAGTACATTAATGTTATGTTATCCTACCCTGATCCATAAAAAAATATTACAAAATCCATATGCACGACCTCCAATTTGGATATCATCCGCCCATATTTTCTATCCATTTTAGGATGATTCTGTGAAATCATATCAAACTGATTCCCAAGTGAATTCTCTAATGAAATCCAAATGTGATAAATAGACCTGGAATTTTATTTAGATACAACAGAGACCAGAACGCCACACCACATTAAAACTACTAATATATAAATGTTTGATTTTCCCTCTACTATATAGGATAAATGAATTTGGACGAAATGAGATTAATTTTTTTTGAAATCCAATATCACCCATATGGAAGATTGTTTCATAACTATTCTTGGTAAAATTATTTTACATATCAATCTATTCCCATTTCAACATGGGAATTGGTAAGGATGGAAACATGAATGTAAGTATCATATTCTCTACCTAGTATACATGATAAGTGAAGCATCTCAAACAAATTATTTCACTTCCCTTTTCATGAAAATAATCTAAAAAAGTTTTAATTTTTCACTACAACTTTTGATTTCTAGTATGAACATCCCGTTTTGTATGATGGTATGCATTATGAAATTGTTCCTACGAAAACAAAGATACCAAAATATGATCTATAAACCACAAAACAAATACCCATCCAGCTTCCCTACCTCATGGTATATTTAAAATTCATTATATACCACATAAAAGAACATTCAAGATGAGATATCTCATCCTTTCAAAAATATTCCCTTAAATCATGAACAAAATATACTGGGATTAAAATTGAATCATCACCATTTATAGATCAATTCGGTTTGATTTTTTCTATGAGATCCATTATTTTATACTATTATTAATCCATTTTAACTTATTATTATAAAAATTCATTCTTAAGGAATCCACCATTTAATTTCCCTGACCCTATGTATACCTCAAGAGAATGTTGAAAATTTAATGATATTCGATCCATCATATTTTCTTGGGATTCAAATAACTTTTTGTGAATTTTATTTCAATATTTTATTATATGAAAACACAATAAATCACCTAATAAAAATATAATTATTTCTTGTACTTAATGAATAGACTACAATAGTCACTTCCAAAAAAAAATTGTAGTTCTTCTAATGAAAAGTAAACTGTCATGAACCATTATCAACAACATGATCTCATTTCATGAAACACATTCATAAACAGATCCCAATGCATCAATTTAAAAAACATACCCATATTCATACTATGAAAATTTGTGAATATTAATTGTTGTATATCTAGCGTTAATCCCTTTAATTTATTTCTTACATCGACTCTTCCATTAGAGAGGACCACTATTCCAAATAAATGTTTTCATCAGTGATTCAACATGTTAAATGTTACATAATCAACATCATTAGTATACAACCAAGTTAATTACAATATATATTGAAAATAAATTATAAATAAATTTCAATAAAAAGATATCTTTTATGTTTTCCTAATATTTCGAAAGGAATTTTTTAGAGAAAAAGTGGTAAATGAAATGTATAACATGAATTTATCAATAAAATATTGTAATTGTGGATAAAAATGATTCTCCCAAAATATACACAACAGTATAACCATGTTTTTCTCATTACCCACCTCTTTTCTTGATTAAATCCGCATATCATCCACTAACACCCCCACAAAAGAATTCATATACCTTCTTAAATATCTAATACATCAATAATATAAATATTTTTGTTGAATTAATAAGATCAAAATGAATAACAATGAATTCATAATGTCGATATATTCTAAAGAAATAAATCATCATAATATACACATTATTAACACATAATTTGTGATTTCATGAACATAAAACATCATTGGAGAACCAGTGGGCCTACACTCAAACGATAGAAGAAATAATTAATGCGTGGAAGTGAGTAGAAATTTTTATATTATCATATATATGATTATAATAATCTATACAAATCCTAGGATTTTTGTCTTCATCTTTCACAAGACTAACTATTACATCACAAGGAGAATTTATCGGTGAAATTCACAATTAAAATACTAAATATTCCAATTTATTATTAAATAAATTCAATTTACAATGTTCTATCTAATACGATGGTTTGGGAATATGACAATTCTATAGTATGATATCAATTTTAGACTCCACATATATTATGGATGTAAAAACTGATTTTATTGTTGAAATCATCCTGAAACAAACCCACTTTGGTTCAAAGATATATATTATATATTGCATAAATCAATTACAAATGAAATTATTTAATTTATTAATATAATTTTCCATCCATTGGTACCAAGGATCCTGTACATCATTCACCCACATCCCAATAATTTTTAATGACATTCCTATCACCATTTGAATATTCAATACTCACCTAAAAGGCATAACAATTAATATAGGCCTCATTTATCTCGATCAAATCCATTTCTTTATTCAATAAATTGAAATATATCTAAATCATAGTGAAATAGCATGTCAAATATGTCCCAAAAATTAGTAATAAACATGTCACTCATTTCAAGGTTGTAAATTTCCATTTTATTATTGGTTTCTATATTTTCAAAAAAAAATCATCATTCCATCATGAAAACCAAAATTATTAGAATAATTTAAGGAATTAAATGAATTGTGTACATTTGTATCAAAAAAATAATTCATAAGGTTATAATTCAAAATAATCATACCGCTCACTACCAATTCTCCAAATTGATCGTCTATAATCACTTGTTCAAATATGAAAACATCTATACAAACAAAAAATTTGACTTTTTCACCCAATTGAGATTTTACTGGTTGAGGAGTCATTGTGTTTCTTGACTCTCCTGTGCTTAATTAGTTCTGCTAATGATTGCAATACTGCTTCCCTTATCCAATCAAAGAATAAGATGTTTGGGAAGTATGATATGTTTTCTTAGAAACTAAATATGGATAAATATTACAATATCAATGAATATGTTTCATCATGTATTAATTGTGACATGATCTATGTGGTTTTGTATAATTTCAGATGATGTTGTCCATTGGACCATTTAGAAAACATATAGTTATCTTAGTTATACAAGATATGTTGACTTATCCAATTTTCTAATTCTGAGACATACAACCACTTAATAATATGTATCACTCCTCATATTATTTCTAGAAGTTGGGTTCCTACATATCCCAACTAGAATTAATAATTAAATAAACAATGAACCATGAATTCCTACTGGGATACCATAATGTCAATTTATTTAATTAATCTATCATTGGATATACCCATGATGACGAGGTGTCAACTCCACTAAAAGAATGTAAAAATGTAGTTTTCCAAAAAAACATAGTAACATGATGCTTCATGTAAAATTGTTAGCTACACCTTTTTATGGTCTACTTTTCATGTTGAAAAAATCTAACACTTTTCTATCATCTATTAATACAATATAAATATTAAAAATTCGTAAAATTTCAATGTCTATGGATAATCAAAATTGATACCCAAGGTATGACCAAACTAATACAATTATTAAAATCCCACACCCCATCCATTATTTTGGGATGTGGTGGTGGGTGTTATTACTGTTATGTGAAAACCTATGACACCAAATGATGGATATAATGTGAAATTCTGCATAAATTTTTTTGGATGATTTTCACTTAAAATATAAAATAATCAAGACAATATAACAATAAAAACAAAATGTTAAATTATGCATGAGTAAAAAATACAACTCAAACAAAAAAAACCAAAATCATTACAATATCAACGTAAAATGGGAAACATATATAATATATTTGTAAATTAAAATAAAAAACCCCCAAATAAATTCATGAAATCAAAACAGAAACTCTTATAATGATTTATTATCCAACTCAACAAGACTATCCCACAATATCTTGAAAAATAAAAATGGTATTGAGATATAGTTCATTAATATTGTGTTATAAAAATGAAAAAACGTACCCAAGTAGGGGTTGAGTCTAGTGTGATTAGAATTTCACCAATCACTTACCAACTCATAAAACATAGAAAAACATTTTATAATCATCACATAAACTCATTTAAAATAATAAAAATAAATTTATATAAAAGATTTATGTATTTTTCATGAAAAAATATCTTTTCAAATGAATAAATTAAAAAATATAAAAAAATATCTCACTCTAGTTGGAATATTTTTTTTCATGTCCATACACAAAACCGAACATACACACCCTAGTGATTGATGTAACCATTGACAGTGGGACTTCACATCCATACTCTTTCACATTAATGGTGATACATCATGCACATTTTATTTCCCATTCAACTTATAGCCAATCATTTCTTTTCAAATAATGACAATTCATTTCAATCCATCAATTTATTCCTTTACGCTTTATTAAAAAATATTATACAGGGAACAAACCAAAACCTAGTTTTAGATCACCAATATTATAATTTGGGGTTGTGCAAGAACCAATCAACATTATAGAACGTCCTTTTAAATACCAAAATAAATATTTCCATTAATAGTGAAAATATAGTTTTAAAATCATTTCATGAAAACAACTAAAATACATTTATGACTTTATTTTCAAATCATGTTGAATTGAGAGAGAATACGCCAACATCACAATCATTTGATAAATAATAGATCAACGAAATTATTCTTTAAATACCATCATGAAACACCATTCCCTTTGTAACAAATGATAAAAATTAAAATCAAAATGATGGATCATTGATATATCCACTTTGGATTTCATATAGGTTTAAGGGAAAGGGAATGAGAATAGATAAATGATGAACATCCAAGAACAAGCACTTAACCAAAAATTTTGGATCTCCAATAGCCTATAATATATTAACTTCTCCATCTTAGGGTGAAAGGAAACAATTCTCCCACATTGGGATAGATAAGAATTTAAATTATATAATAAATAGGGGGAAGAAAGTGAAAAAGCATATAAAATGATTTAGATCAATAAAATTCAGAGGGATTGCTCTTTATTGAATTTTTTGGCTGCATGGTTTGAAAAACCATGTTCAAACCATGTGTCCACTTCTTTATCAATACCACACCCCACATGGTTGGATCAAACAGTTAGAAATACAATGAAAAAAATTGTTTGTTAGCCACGGTCACATGATGGTGTTAAACAATTTATGATAAACTATCTCAATCTATACACCTTCAGAAGATTCTCATAAAAGTTTAAAAACCCATCAGAACCTCCTAAAACATTACCCAATCATTACATATAAGTAAAATGAAAAAATAATGGCTAATGTTCCTAATGGTTCTAGTGATACATATAAATTATAATTATCACATGTTAGGGAATAATTCATGGAAATCATATATACTATAAAACTGAACCATGAATGTGAGATTTTATACATTCAATGGTCAAAATGTTCGTATACCATCCATTGAAAGATTAACTAAACGAAGAATACTACCTATACCCATTTGAGAAAAAAAATTAATGTTTATTGTATATTATGAATATAAATAACTTATAATGATCGATAAATTTTTTTGAGGAAATAATCATTTTATTGTTGAAGAGAACATTAATGTAATATAATAAATTGTGAAAAAAATCGTTATATTTCTTCTAACATTTAATTTAATTAAATAGATCACTATAAATAGTTAAAATAAGATTCAGATAATTGATTACTATGATAGTGGGTAATTTGATACATGTCGTACAAGTTAAAATAATTTTCATTCTACACTATGAATGGTTAGTAAAGTTCTCTGTTTGGAACACAACAATAAGATTTATTAAACATTATTTTATAAAAGATAAGATATAATTGTTTTGAAAAAGGACATAATATTGCTTTGAATTTTTTGTAAATAGTAAAAAAGGGTAATTTTATTAAAATTATATCTGTATGAAAATGAATAAAAACTATATATCATTTAAAAAATCATTCGTGTAATAGAAAACAAATTTAGGACCAAATAGTGAAATAAAGTCACATATTCATAAAAACTTTATTTAATATAAGTACAAATTAGAGAATTGTTTGATATTTTAATTAAAATATCATGTATATCATGTGGATAAATTAATTAAATTCGTTAAATAGTAAATGGTAAAATAATTTCTTCACCTAAAATTCATGAATAAAAAATCTCAATTAGAATGATATTGTAAAACAAACCATTAAAATGATCATAACATTGAAGAGAGATTAACTAAATCAATTTATTTTTTGAATCACATAAAAGTAAACATAAGATAAGTTTAAATATTAAATATGGTATTAAAAAAATCTATGTACGCATGATACTATAATAACACAATCAATGAAGTAGATGTTTAACCCAATTAATAGAGATAGTGTTTAGAAATCTCATTCATCGTGCTTCCATTTGATTGTACATTATTTAATATTATGTATATTAGTATTTAACATGTTATTAACATAAAATCGAACCACATTCATATTTAAAATTACATATATTGTCATTTTAGGAAAAAGTCTTGGACATTTATTAATAATATTCTGTTATTTTTATTATTTTGGTAGTTAATTTCCTTGTTTTTTATATGTGTTTCGTACATTAATTAAAAATTTCTCTAAAATATTACATATTTTAATCATCTAATGAATATTAATTGTAAAGACCCGTAAAATTCAAGGAAATTTTTTTCTTAATTTTCTTTAGAATTTTACAAGAGCGCGGTTTCAGACGGCACCTGATTCCGAGGCCCGGAGTGCCCGGAAATAATTTCCGAAGTTTGGCTCGGGTACGTTTAGTGAACGAACGAGCGGGAAATTCCTAACTTTTGATCCGGTGCTCGAAATTGAAATCCGAGGGCACCGATGAACTCGCAGCGCCGATTTTCGCTTAAAGGGACCTTTTCGGGAGTTGCGTTTGTTGCGGGTTGAAAGTTAGTTTTGGGGTTTTTAGTTTGAGTTAAATAAACTTTTTATAGAACAAATTTTATTATAACTTGTTAAAAACCTACCAAAGGAGGTTGGAAGTGGGACCCACACCCACTTAACCTCCCTTGGGAGGATTAATTGTGGTGGGGCCCACACGAACCCCTAAACCTTTCAAATTCTCCCAACTACCTTAACGCCTCATTTATTGGCTTGAGTTACCTTTTTAATTATGGGAGTTAAACCTTTTGAATTTCAAACTTTTGAAATTCTAATGTGTTATGTGATAATAAAATAAGATGTTGTCTTATTTTATTTTGGGGTTATTTGTTTGTCTTCTTGAGAGGTGGAGAGCTCTTCTTCTTCTTCAAACTCAACGAAGAACGCGAAGAACGTCGTTCTTCAACGACGAACTTCTCCGCCGAAGAACACGGTCCATCCGCGACGCTGTATCCGCGACGCGACGTACTTCTTCCGCGTCATCTCTTCCGCGACGGTTTTCCGCGACGAATGCCATCGACAACGACTCTTCCTCCGACGTCAAAGGAATCGACACCGATATTCCACGACTACGTCAACGTGCGACTATCGAGGTAGGGGTTCTTGAGTTCGTTGTTTTCTTTATTATTTGACTTTCCTCAAGACTTGACGAAGAACGCTCAATTTCCGACGAAGAACGCCGCTCCGCTCTTCTTCGTCTCCCGTGACAACGAAAGAGAATGCCACTTCTTCCTCGGACAACCTTCGTCGGCGTACAAGTTTCGCCAATGACGTGTCTCTTCGAACGCATCCCTTCGTCATCGGATTTGACGAACGGCTACCGCGACGCCCGACCTCCGCGACGTCGTCTTCCGCGGAACGTTCACAATCTTCGAACCTTATACCCGAGGTAGGGGTTGTTGAATATTTTTAATTCATTCCATTTCTTGCTCGTGGATCGCATGTCTACGTGAGGCTTTTGAATATTTTATATACGTGTTATTGTTAACGCGAGGGGGGCCGGACCGCACGAACACGGCCGAAACCCCCCCCCCCTCCATCGTTCTTGTTTATTCTTGCGGATGGAAGCAAGTGGCGTGGTGCCGTCGCACCACGCGGATGATCGTACTTTTATTTTACGCGGCGCCGTCGCGCCACGCCGAGGTAGAATCTTCAAGAACGCGACTCCGTCGCGCCGCGTTGAAAGGAATCAAGGTACGGCGAAAGGGGTGCGGTGCCGCCGCACCGCGCCGGACGACGAACACCGCAGCCGGTTCCGGGCCGCGGCGGAACGAGGAGACCGCGGCCGGTTCCGGGCCGCGGCGGAAGAGAAGACCGGCGGCCGGGCCACCGGCGTCGGAAGCCGAGGGGGGGGGGGGGCGGAATTTCCGGTCCCGTTTGAGAAAACTGGCTGGCCAGCTGGCCGGCCGGATGTCTTAAAAACTGGGGGAATTAATCCCCCGGCCAACCCATAAAAACCCCCCTCTTTAAGAGGGGGGCGGTTCTTTGAAGGAGGGGGCAGCCGGCCCCCTTGGTTCCGCACCAACAAGCCCCCTCATGTGAGGGGGCGGTTTGTTTTAAAACCGGCGCGGCACGTGCCGCGCCGCCAGGGGGGAAAATGGGGGAGGGCGGGGGTCTCACCCGCGCGCCGCCTGCGTGCCCAGCGCGCCGCCGCGCGCCGCCGCGCCGCCCCAGCGCGCCGCCGCGCCGCCTCCGCGCGCCGCCGCGCCGCCTCCGCGCGCCGCCGCGCCGCCTCCGCGCGCCGCCGCCGGCCGCCGCGCTGCCGCCGGCCCCCGCGCCGCCCCAGGGGGGGGGTCGGGCCGGGTAGGCCCGGACCCGGACCCCCCCGTTTCGAACCAGAATTGGTTTTTGGGCCATATCTTGAGCCTCGGACCTCCGAATGACGAACCGTCTGCGGAAACACGATCCTTGGATCGAGACGGTCGTTTCGGTATATCGCACTCAAGGTTTCGGATTACTTTGAGTTCGGCCGGGTTGGTTCGTTCACGAAACCAACCGGGTCTTCGGAGCGGAAACGCTCATATCTCGAGCTACGAACGTCCGATTGACGCGCCATCAGTCGCGATGTGTTCCTCTTAGTGAGACGGATCTTTTGGCATACTCCGCCCAAGGTTTGGACTCAGGTGGAGTACGGTCGGGTTGGTTTAGCCTTAAAAACCAACCGGGCCCCGGAGACGAAAATGCCAATAACTCTCAGACCGGGCATCCGATTGACGCGCCGTCCGTTGCGTTGAGTTCCTGTTGACGATACGGAACTTTTGGATACATCAACTCTGGTCTTTGTGACAGTTGATGTATCAGCCTCTCAGCTCGTGGAGCGGATCCTCCGAACGAGCTTACTGTGTGCGGGAAACCTAGTGCTGGCTGCGACTGTTACTGTGACGACTACTACTACTGCTACTGTGACTGCGACGACGACAGTACAAAGATACTTTGTGGTTTCGACGACGACGACTACAACACTCAGCGATCCTACGTGGAACAGTGCTACCGAACCTGTGTGAGATGAATCTTCTTTTTACCTTGAGCGGTGGAGCGCTTGGGTGTAGCGGCGGACCCGTGGTACTTGACAGAGGTGGTGCGCTTGGATGCAGCAGCAGACCCTTGGCGGTGGAGCGCTTGGTTGTAGCGGCGGACCCGCGATACTCTACGGAGTGTGTGCGCTTGGTTGTAGCGACAGACCCGCGACGGTGGAGACGTGCGTGACGAGTACGGAGACCGTGTAGATGACTGAGACCTGACGACTGCTTGACCGACTCGACTTGGAGTGAGTCGACTAGCCCAGTGGACGGAGCGCCCAGTAGTTGGCAGCAGACCCACGGCGGACGGAGCGCCTGGTAGTTGGCGGCAAACCCGCGGTACTCGACAGGAGGAGTACCTCAGTAGGCTATCTGGGTGAGCGCCCGGTATTTGGCAGCAGACCCTCAGCGGACGGAGCGCTCGGTAGTTGGCAGCAGACCCGCGGTACTCGACAGGAGGAGTACTTCAGCAGTCTTAGGTTAGTGAGCAGTACCTCGGAGTCGTGACAGGACCACTGTACACTTCAGAGATGGGGCTCTTCAACTTTTACGGTTTCGATAATGAAAATCCTGGTTTGAGCTGAGTCTATGATCTTTGTGATTTCCTCATGATTGAGATGGGTCGCTTGATAACTTAGGTATATGTATGGGAATATACCTGGGTAATGGTTATCCGTTGATTTCATAAACTTGTTATAATCTGTGTGGATTTACTGTTTACTCTTCTTTGTGGATTGGGTTGTTCTTGGGCTCGGTGTTGGAGCCGAACGGAAATTGATGACTTAGGTATATGTATGGGCATATACCTAAGCAGTGTCAGTTGTTACTTCGTAATTGTTACTTTTCTTCGTGGTTTAACCATTGTGGATTTGAGAGACCTTCAGGGGTCTCGGGGTCCCTACTGAGTAGCGTATACTCACCCCTGCACGGGCTTTGCCCGCACTACGTTGTGTTGGTTGCAGACGACGGACATCGTTGACCTTAGCTGAGGCTTACAGAGCGGGACGGTACCCGGAGGTGGACCACTGGGCGGGACGTGCACGGAGCGGACGGCGGGACCCGTGGAGCAGAGGAGCTATCTGTACCCACCCTTCAGGTGGGATTTCTAGTGGGCAACTCGGTGTAGCGGTTTTACCTTTCAGTTGCTGTTTTCCCCTTTTCGAGTTGTACTTTACTTTCAGTTTGGGTTTGTATTCTGACCCATTTACTTTTCCGCACTTTCAGTTGTACTCTGCTTTTGTTTAGTGTTTACTTTCCGCTTGTTTACTCTGTGGTGTTTGTTTACTTTACAAAGGCAATGCCTTCCCTTTTTACTGTGATTTACGCCTTGGTGCTAGTCGCCAGCCCCTGGCCTATGGAAGGCGGGCTTGGGGTAGTCACGGCACGGACCCCGAGGGCGGGTCGTGACAAATTGGTATCAGAGGAGTTCGGTTCTACCGCGAACTCTGATATTTTCTATGTGAAGCAATAATGTTTAGCGTATTGAGTGTGGTTATCAATTCAGGGAGTCCAGTGTTGGTGCGGCGGCCGACGTATCCGTACACCAGGACCCTGACTTCTGATTTCCGACTTAATGCACGAAAACATTGATTGCGTGTGTGTTTCAAAGTTTTCTTTGTGATTTCATTGTGTCAGCTCACCAGGTATACTGTTTGACCGTGGCGCACCTGTTTCCTTTCAGGATGGCCCCACGACGGCAGCCAGCTAGGGTTCCGAGAGTCGAGCGTGACGACAGCCCACCGAGCGATGAGGCCTCGGTGCAGGGCCCTTTGTCAGCAGTGGCACCAGCGGTAGCTCTACCCGCCGAGCCCCCGATGCTTCCAGCAGCAGCCGCTGACGATGCACGTCGCCTCAGCGCACTGCATGAGTTTCAGCGCCAGCGACCGCCCAGGTTTCGCGGGGAGACGGATCCCCAGGCAGCAGAGGACTGGCTGGAGGCAGTGGTTCGAGTGTTTAGGATAGTGAGGACACCAGCAGACCTCATGGTGATCCTCGCTGCAAGCCTACTACACGCAGCAGCAGGACGATGGTGGAGCTTGATGCTCCAGGTGCACGATGAGACATCTCTACTTTGGACGGACTTTGAGAGCATCTTACGCTCTGAGTTCGTCCCAGCCACCCTTCGTGCGGTGCGTATCCAGGAGCTTCTACAGCTGCGGCAGGGCAGCATGATGGTCGCTCAGTACGCGGCGAGGTTCACCGACCTTTCTCGGTACTCTACAGACATGGTACGGGACCCCTTCTTCCGGGCCCGGACCTTCGAGCAGGGTTTGAGACACGAGATCAGGGCATCGCTGATCTCCCTCAGCATACCGACTCAGACAGGAGTACTGGAGCGGGCACTTTTGATCGAGAGTTTCCTTGCTGAGTCTACACCAGCACAGCAACTCACCGCAGGGCGGCACGTGGCAGAGTCATCTGCAGCAGGTAGCCGACGGATGACTCAGGGTTCCAGGCAGACCAGACATACCGGTGGCCGACTGCACGACTCAGGCTCAGTTGTACGGGGAAGCCGGGGTGGAGTCAGAGCCAGGCGTGCCGAGAGTGGGCAGTGTTACTCCTGTGGCGGGATTGGTCACATGGCTCGTGACCGTCCGACCCGCCATGCTGATGATCAGCAGTTAAGTGAAGAACCTCCCAGGCAGAGGCAGAGGTTCGACCATGGCGGTCCGCAGGGAGGAGGCGGACGAGGCAGAGGAGCTGGACGAGCAGCTGGTGGTGGGCGACGATTTGAGGCTCTTCCACCACCACCACCAGGAGGTCCACCCCGACCGCAGGGGAGAGCTCAGCTTCAGGCAGCCGAGGCCTTCGATCATGGAGCTCTGGGAGCCGATGGACAGGAGCAGAACTAGTGGATAACATCCTTTGTACTTCTGGTTCCTTGTTGCTTTTGTGTAGCGTCTTGTATTATGAGCTGCAATAATAAAAGACGCATACCTTTGTAATAATTTCGTTCCTGTCCTCTTTCGTGATGTTACTAAGAGGTTTTAGTTTTAGCTGTTGACTTGACCCTCACATGTGAGACATCTACTGGAGGAGACCCAGTTACCACACACTGATGCCGACAGTGTGACTCAACCCTTGGAGGCGAGAGTAACGGTTGAATCTCTTAGTAGTAGCGTCGAGGCCTTACGACGTCATCCTTGGTATGGATTAGTATCATCCATGTTAGGATTGACTGTTTTAGGCAAATAATGTGGTTCATCCATTGGATGAGACCAGATTTCTCCTTTCGGCAAAGAAGAAATCTTGCAGCTCTTGTGGGACCTGTGATGATCCAGGCCACGACAGAGAAGGTCTAGGTCATCCAGGAGCGGATGAGGACAGCTCAGAGCCGGCTGAAGTCATACGCTGACAGGAGGCGGAGGCCACTGGAGTTCGAGGATGGCGACCACGTCTTCTTGCGGGTCTCACCTCGACGAGGTATTCGGAGATTTGGCCGAGGCGGCAAGTTATCTCCGCGCTTCATCGGACCTTTCCAGGTCCTCAGCAAGGTTGGTGAGGTGGCTTATCGCCTGGCTCTACCACCTCAGTTGTACCGGGTGCACGACGTCTTCCACGTATCCCAGCTGAGGAGATACGTGCACGACCTGACACACATCATAGACCATGGGGAGCTTGACGTTGACGATGGGGCGACTTTTACGGAGGTCCCGGTGGAGATAGAGGATCGACAGGAGCGGGTCCTGCGTGGGCGATCGATTCCTCTCGTGCACATCAGATGGCAGCACGGGAATCTCCAGGAGAGCACATGGGAGCGGGAGGCTCAGATGCGTGCTCAGTACCCTAATTTGTTTCCCTAGTTTTTGATGTAGCTTTACGGGGACGTAAAGCCCTGAGGTGGGAGTAATGTAAAGACCCGTAAAATTCAAGGAAAATTTTTTCTTAATTTTCTTTAGAATTTTACAAGAGCGCGGTTTCAGACGGCACCTGATTCCGAGGCCCGGAGTGCCCGAAATTAATTTCCGAAGTTTGGCTCGGGTACGTTCAGTGAACGAACGAGCGGGAAATTCCTAACTTTTGATCCGGTGCTCGGAATTGAAATCCGAGGGCACCGATGAACTCGCAGCGCCGATTTTCTCTTAAAGAGACCTTTTCGGGAGTTGCGTTTGTTGCGGGTTGAAAGTTAGTTTTGGGGTTTTTAGTTTGAGTTAAATAAAATTTTTATAGAACAAATTTTATTATAACTTGTTAAAAACCTACCAAAGGAGGTTGGAAGTGGGACCCACACCCACTTAACCTCCCTTGGGAGGATTAAGTGTGGTGGGGCCCACACGAACCCCTAAACCTTTCAAATTCTCCCAACTCCCTTAACGCCTCATTTATTGGCTTGAGTTACCTTTTTAATTATGGGAGTTAAACCTTTTGAATTTCAAACTTTTGAAATTCTAATGTGTTATGTGATAATAAAATAAAATGTTGTCTTATTTAATTTTGGGGTTATTTGTTTGTCTTCTTGAGAGGTGGAGAGCACTTCTTCTTCTTCAAACTCAACGAAGAACGCGAAGAACGTCGTTCTTCAACGAAGAACTTCTCCACCGAAGAACACGGTCCATCCGCGACGCCGTATCCGCGACGCGACGTACTTCTTCCGCGTCATCTCTTCCGCAACGGTTTTCCGCGACGAACGCCATCGACAACGACTCTTCCTCCGACGTCAAAGGAATCGACACCGATATTCCATGACTACGTCAACATGCGACTATCGAGGTAGGGGTTCTTGAGTTCGTTGTTTTCTTTATTATTTGACTTTTCTCAAGACTTGACGAAGAACTCTCAATTTCCGACGAAGAACGTCGCTCCGCTCTTCTTCGTCTCCCGTGACAACGAAAGGGAACTCCACTTCTTCCTCGGACAACCTTCGTCGGCGTACAAGTTTCGCCAACGATGTGTCTCTTCGAATGCATCCCTTCGTCATCGGATTTGACGAACGGCTACCGCGACGCCCGACCTCCGCGACGTCGTCTTCCGCGGAATGTTCACAGTCTTCGAACCTTATACCCGAGGTAGGGGTTGTTGAATATTGTTAATTCATTCCATTTCTTGCTCGTGGATCGCATGTCTACGTGAGGCTTTTGAATATTTTATATAAGTGTTATTGTTAACGCGAGGGGGGCCGGACCGCACGAACACGGCCGAAACCCCCCCCCCCCTCCATCGTTCTTGTTTATTCTTGCGGATGGAAGCAAGTGGCGTGGTGCCGTCGCACGACGCGGATGATCGTACTTTTATTTTACGCGGCGCCGTCACGCCACGCCGAGGTAGAATCTTCAAGAACGCGACGCCGTCGCGCCGCGTTGAAAAGAATCAAGGTACGGCGAAAGGGGAGCGGTGCCGTCGCACCGCGCCGGACGACGAACACCGCGGCCGGTTCCGGGCCGCGGCGGAACGAGGAGACCGCGGCCGGTTCCGGGCCGCGGCGGAAGAGAAGACCGGCGGCCGGGCCGACGGCGTCGGAAGCCGAAGGGGGGGGGGGGACCGGAATTTCCGGTCCCGTTTGAGAAAACTGGCCGGCCAGCTGGCCGGCCGGATGTCTTAAAAACCGGGGGAATTAATCCCCCGGCCAACCCATAAAAACCCCCATCTTTAAGAGGGGGGCGGTTCTTTGAAGGAGGGGGGCAGCCGGCCCCCTCGGTTCCGCACCAACAGGCCCCCTCATGTGAGGGGGCGGTTTGTTTTAAAACCGGCTCGGCACGTGCCGCGCCGCCAGGGGGGAAAACGGGGGAGGGCGGGGGTCTCACCCGCGCGCCGCCTGCGTGCCCAGCGCGCCGCCGCGCCGCCGCGCCGCCTCCGCACGCCGCCGCGCCACCTCCGCGCGCCGCCGCGCCGCCTCGGCGTGCCGCCGCCGGCCGCCGCGCCGCCCCAGGGGGGGGTCGGGCCGGGTCGGCCCGGACCCGGACCCCCCGTTTCGAACCAGAATCGGTTTTTGGGCCATATCTTGAGGCTCAGACTTCCGAATGACGAACCGTCTGCGGCAACACGATCCTTGGATCGAGACGGTCGTTTCGGTATATCGCACTCAAGGTTTCGGATTACTTTGAGTTCGGCCGGGTTGGTTCGTTCACGAAACCAACCGGGTCTTCAGAGCGGAAACGCTCATATCTCGAGCTACGAACGTCCGATTGACGCGCCGTCAGTCGCGATGTGTTCCTCTTAGTGAGACGGATCTTTTGGCATACTCCGCCCGAGGTTTGGACGCAGGTGGAGTACGGTCGGGTTGGTTTAGCCTTAAAAACCAACCGGGCCCCGGAGACGAAAATGCCAATAACTCTCAGACCGGGCGTCCGATTGACGCGTCGTCCGTTGCGTTGAGTTCCTGTTGACGATACAGAACTTTTGGATACATCAACTCTGGTCTTTGTGACAGTTGATGTATCAGCCTCTCGGCTTGTGGAGCGGATCCTCCGAACGAGCTTACTGTGTGCGGGAACCCTAGTGCTGGCTGCGACTGTTACTGTGACGACTACTACTACTGCTACTGTGACTGCGACGACGACAGTACAAAGATCCTGTGTGGTTTCGACGACGACGACTACAACACTCAGCGATCCTACGTGGAACAGTGCTACCGAACCTGTGTGAGCTGAATCTTCTTTTTACCTTGAGCGGTGGAGCGCTTGGGTGTAGCGGCGGACCCGTGGTACTTGACAGAGGTGGTGCGCTTGGATGCAGTAGCAGACCCTTGGCGGTGGAGCGCTTGGTTGTAGCGGCGGACCCGCGATACTCTACGGAGTGTGTGCGCTTGGTTGTAGCGACAGACCCGCGACGGTGGAGACGTGCGTGCGGAGTACGGAGACCGTGTAGATGACTGAGACCTGACGACTGCTTGACTGACTCGACTTGGAGTGAGTCGACTAGCCCAGTGACGGAGCGCCCAGTAGTTGGCAGCAGACCCACGGCGGACGGAGCGCCTGGTAGTTGGCGGAAAACCCGTGGTACTCGACAGGAGGAGTACCTCAGTAGGCTATCTGGGTGAGCGCCCGGTATTTGGTAGCAGACCCTCAGTGGACGGAGCGCCCGGTAGTTGGCAGCAGACCCGTGGTACTCGACAGGAGGAGTACTTCAGCAGTCTTAGGTTAGTGAGCAGTACCTCAGAGTCGTGACAGGACCACTGTACACTTCAGAGTTGGGGCTCTTCAACTTTTACGGTTTCGATAATGAAAATCCTGGTTTGAGCCGAGTCTATGATCTTTGTGATTTCCTCATGATTGAGATGGGTCGCTTGATAACTTAGGTATATGTATGGGCATATACCTGGGTAATGGTTATCCGTTGATTTCATAAACTTGTTATAATCTGTGTGGATTTACTGTTTACTCTTCTTTGTGGATTGGGTTGTTCTTGGGCTCGGTGTTGGAGACAAACGGAAATTGATGACTTAGGTATATGTATGGGCATATACCTAAGCAGTGTCAGTTGTTACTTCGTAATTGTTACTTTTCTTCGTGGTTTAACCATTGTGGATTTGAGAGACCTTCAGGGGTCTCGGGGTCCCTACTGAGTAGCGTATACTCACCCCTGCACGGGCTTTGCCCGCACTACGTTGTGTTGGTTGCAGACGACGGACAGCGTTGACCTTAGCTGAGGCTTACAGAGCGGGACGATACCCGGAGGTGGACCACTGGGCGGGACGTGCACGGAGCGGACGGCGGGACCCGTGGAGCAGAGGAGCTATCTGTACCCACCCTTCAGGTGGGATTTCTAGTGGGCAGCTCGGTGTAGCGGTTTTACCTTTCAGTTGCTGTTTTCCCCTTTTCGAGTTGTACTTTACTTTCAGTTTGGGTTTGTATTCTGACCCATTTACTTTTCCGCACTTTCAGTTGTACTCTGCTTTTGTTTAATGTTTACTTTCCTCTTGTTTACTCTGTGGTGTTTGTTTACTTTACAAAGGCAATGCCTTCCCTTTTTACTGGGATTTACGCCTTGGTGCTAGTCGCCGGCCCCTGGCCTATGGAAGGCGGGCTTGGGGTAGTCACGGCACGGACCCCGAGGGCGGGTCGTGACATTAATAATGAAATAATTATCATAGTTTTACATCAATTATACTTTTAAAACCTGTCATGAATGATGGTTATGATAAATGTTGTCTGTTATGATCAGAGAGATGACATGTCATACGTAGGCATGATTAATGTTTAAATTTTACTTTTATTATTATAGAATAAAGATAAGTAATATTTTGTTTTCAAATAATTATTATAATAAAATATACTAAATATTATATAATTATATATAAATATATATATATATATATCATATATATGGTATGGAAATGAATATAGATTCATATGGCTTTTTGAAGGTTGTATTCCACATCTACACAGATGATGTTATCATCATTCAATGACTCAAAAGTCAAGAAAAAAGATATATATTATATATAACGAACAAAAAATATTTCATAAATATAATAATTATATCATATATATCACATATATTGACTTATGTTATCCTTGTTACATTTGATGGGAAGTATTTTTGAATGATGATTCATAGCACTTTAAAAGACCGTTGTCCTTCACACACATGAGAAACATTATCATATCCCATAAAGAATGGAACAAGGAAATATATATTAGATATAATGACTCAAGTTGTATAAATATGTCATTAAAAAATTTTATATATACATTATATCTATAATCATTCCCAACCACGAATGTTGGTAATGGAGGAATGAATGGCGTCAATTTTCAAGCAGTAGTCCACCATACACATGAAAGTTAATTTCATGACACATTTGATGAAATTGGAGATGGTTGTCAGTTATGAATATATTATAATAAAATCAATGTATATTTAAGATATTGAGGTAATAATATCATCATGGTTTAATAATTATTCATATATGTAGATAAATAAATAAAATAAAAGAAATCATTGAAGAACGTAGCCTCATCATTGGATATCCTTTCTATTTTTTACCTATAGACATCAGACGAAATATTTATTCCAAAAAAATTATTATATTATGAGACTAGATAAGTTCAGATGTGATCTGGTGGGTTTTTAAGAACCAAAAGGTCGTAAATGTTTGATGAGGTGTGAATATTGGGTGGCCAAATATAAGTGCGGTCTGCGGCGCACATGTAATGTTCTGAAGATATTCAATAATACAATCATTTTTATCAAGCTAAAATATTCCAAAATGGTTCATTCACAATCCTATAATATATATGTTATAAATATATACATATAATTATTTTTGAATTTGTCGGGTGTTGATTTTTAATTTTTATCCTCTATGTTTGACCCTAGTAACTAATTTTGTATCTTAAATGTGATAATTAATGTTTATAATATTCAATATTCAGTTAGGTAAAAACATAAGTTGAACATATTATTAATATAATGTAATTATGATTATAAATATGTAATTTATTTTCCAAAATTCAATTCAAGAAACTAATGAATGTAAATTTAAAATTAACCCCATGTAAAGGATGAAAAATATGGGTTTTAATTAAAAAATATCAAAAATGTACAATGTTTTTAATCAAAATTCAATATAAAAATCATCGAATGACATATATTGGATTAATTTATACAAATGTTACATAATTTTACATTATAACAATTTAAATTTATAATTTATCATTATTAATAATTTAATTAATAATTATGTTTTCAATTAAAATTTAATATTTTGACTATCTATAAAAAATAAACAATATAATAAAATCCCAAAAAATCACACTTTGAATATTTTGATATTAATAAATCAAAAATTAGAATTATTTTTTAAATTAATTTTCATTAATGTTTTTAAAATTATTTTTAAAATTATTTTTTCAAAGCGTGACTAATGCTTCTTTTAAAAAATAGTGTTTTTCATAAACAATTCTATTTAGACATGTTATTGATTGTAACACACACAAAACATTTTGTTAATTATAATTTAATTTAAAATTAGTGATTATTTTCATTAATGAAAAAATCATTTCTTTGTGTCCCATACTCTATCAAATATAATGTTCTAATATTAATATCTCTTAATAATAAACATTCTAAAAATCAAATGAATTTGATCCCTACAATTCAAACTTGACCCCGGTATTCGAAGGATTGATATTTTGAAATATAATTGGTGAAAACCCCCTATAACACAAAATGGTTAATTAAATATCCTTTGAATAAGAGAGAAATGTATATACAAATTTCATATGATGTAACATAAAACTATGTATCTATGTTGGAGAACAATGATGTAATTCAAAGATATGTATGTAGAAAAAAATGTAAATAATTACTAAAAATTATAGTGGAAAATTATTAATAGACGGTTAATGGAAAATATAAATTTTTGGATATGAAAACATCAATTTTGTGTTGATTTAAAAGTCTATATTACTAATTAAATATTAATATAATATGATAATATTTTATTTCAGGATCATTTTTCTAAAGTTGAGGAATTATTTTTTCATCATTGAATATAGGGAAATATACATACTTGTTACATTTTTTTCTCAGAAGAAAACGTGATCATTTTATTGTACTTTATTCAATTTCTAATTCATACCATACTATATGCAATAAAAAATCATAAATTGTAATTTTTTTATTTGAAGCCCTATAATTAAAATTAAATAGATTGTATGATCCATAAATAAGTTAAACGTTTTAAAATATGTATGAAACAATTTTCCATAAATCAATATGGTTATAAACGGTTATAAAATATTGTTAAATCTATATATGGTGATGTAATATATTTATCTGGAAAACCTCATCCAATGTATAATTTAAATAATTTAATAAATGGTTACCTGTACGAACCATCAAAAACATATTCTCTAAATATTCATAGATAAAATCAGCAAATCTCTAAAATAATCTTATCATTAATCAAATAAAAATTATAATTTATCTATTAATATTAATACACCGATTATTTTAACACCGTCAACATTTTTTCCTCTCATACAATGGTAATCACCTTAATTAGAATAAATCATTATTGAAAACCTAAATTCTTCTTTATTCCTTATGTAAATAATATATTTTATGATATATTTATAAATCTAAAAAATAGGAATCTTCGTCATACATATTCACATTGTTAAAAAAAATATTTTATCAGTTCCAGGGTACTCATCATTATACAATTAACTCTATATACTTCAATTATATATTTTTACTAATATCAACAACACAACATTGGGAATATATTAAGGGTCCACTTTTATGGATTTTATATAAAGTTCAAAATTCGAATGAATCATTTTTCATTTTCATCATTCCAACTCAAGAATATGGTCTCAAATTATTATTGAAAATGTAATAAAATATATTCCCTTAATATTTAATAATTCTTATAACAAGGAAATAATTCATAAAACAATATACATTAATTATTATTGATTTAAAATATATTTAAATTAATAATTTATCATTATTTGTTGTAATAGAATAATATTGACCATAATCCAATATCTTATTTTTATTTATATTCCATTGACCCAGATTGTATTAATTTTTGGTGCTCTTGATGTCCATAAAAGTAATGGGTTTAAAATTAGAGACATTTTCTTTTCCATTAAATCATTAGTATTATGGCCTTTTTCTCTACACATACTGAAAACTTATATTCCCTTCATTAATGAACCATGGTGTTTATTTTCAAAATCATAACATTTGTGAATACCATTCATTCCAATCTTCCCATTATCTAACATTTTTATTATCATCCTTCTCTTATCTTATTTCCCTTATAATCCTTATTGTATTGATAATTAGTTATTTATGATTTTATAGTGTCTTACAATTTCCTCATATGATATGAATATTTAAGAGACTATTTCTCTTTGAATAGCTGGTTAAATCCCCATAAAATATTTGATAATTCATACACTTTATATTACGTTCATTGAAGCTGTTCAAATTCAATCTACTAGGTTCTATTTCACATTCATGGAATATATTATATTATATCATGTCATTTAGAAAAATAATTTATAATACCATATCCTGTTACATTCTAACCATAAATTTAGAAATTAATGCATGGGTAATCCCATAATCATAAACATTGTTTCATTGTTGAAATCTCTTTTTCAACTATGACATAATGTTTTTTAAATAAAACTTGACTTATCTTATGCATATCCACTATGAGTGTGAGACCAAGTTGGATATAAGGCCCATTTTTCCAACATAGGTGAGAATTATCCCAAGCCCAATACACCCATTTTAAAATTATTACCCTTAGGTACCTCTGTACTAAAATCTTGTGCATGTATAGTATCCAGAAAGAGAATTATTTCATGGGAAGCCCACATAATTTACACTATATAAGAACATTATGATGTTATATTCTTCTTATCCTATACGTATATCATATGTTTAGATTTCATGATCTACATTTTCCTAAATATAGTTCCCATTATTTCTACTAAACATTATATTATATCAATTGTATGAACAACAACCCATGTATCCTAGAGCTATTTTATGCCTTTTTTCATTGGAATATGATATAATGAATTTCACACTGATGGACAGAATATTTTAGCAGTCTTGGTTAACTAGAAAAATACATGATTATTACATTACATTTGGATAAGAAAGATGGTTTTTTAAATAACATTGATCATTCTAGAATATCTTTTGATATCAATTATAGTAAAATTCGTGTATTCTATGAATTAAAACAATATAAGGGTGAGCACAAATTATCCATAAGGGTAAAATAAAGAGGAACTTATCATGAATAAATAATAATAATTATTATGTAATTATATATAATAGATCCCAATATAAATTTAATTAAAATGATAATGAATAAAAAATAAGTAAGAGTCAATAACTAAAAAAATATTTTTTTTATTTAATAAATTTAAAAATAAATGCATCTATGGATAATATCATATTGAAAATATCACGGATAAGAATAATTGAACTCTTAATGAATGAAATTCATAATTATTTAAAGTCATTTGTAATCAACATAAAAACCTATAATCATATGATCTGACCTCTATAATGTTTAATACTACTTCGTAAAAACCCATATGCCACGAATAACTTTAACAAGATGGAATAGAACTACATGAATAAACCTATTAAATTTGGCCTTGTTATATGTTCTCTTAAGACCTGGCAATGCATATAGAGACTCTATGTAGTCTAATTACCACTAGTCAATAAATTATAAAATATTTCCTCATATATTGAATTATCAATTTATTTCATGAACAATATTAGTTACCACTAAATATTTATATTAAAAATTTAATAAGAATTATCAATCTATCTTTAGCCAGAAAATAATCAATCAATGTAAATAAAAGTATGTTTGAAAGAGATAGTTATTAAGAAATAACATTTTTAATGAGAAAGAAATTGAATTTTTAGTTGAAATTTAATTCCAAATGATCAAATTTAAGTGAATATTTCAAGGTTATGTTAGTGAAACAAATTAATCATGAAATTAAAATTTCAATATATTCATTGGTCAACAATATCAATAAAATTAATAGAAATTATAAGTAAGGTCTCAAAATAACATATACCCATTATTGTATGAATAACATGTTTTTTTCTTTTATGAATAAAAATAACAAAAAAATATCATTGATATAATTATTGATTAAAAAATCATCTTTATCGTGAAAATAATTTTTTAACAAAACATAACACAATTGGAAAATCATTTTCACAGAAAATCACCTTCAAAAAATAATTGTATTTCAAAGTATCCTTATAAATTTGAAATTTAATGTTCAATAAAATGATGATCATGGATACATGAGATTATTTTCATGTTTTACAATTTAAAAATAATTTTCTTTTTTTATTGTAAAATAGTTTGGAATGTTCCTTGTTATAAATGTTCCTTTTTTGGAAAACGACATGAAAATTTGATTCAACATTTTTGTAAAATAAAAACTAGATATTTGGTTGATTATTAAATATTATTATATTTATTTTTTAAAAAAATAATATTCTATAAAAATTACATAAATAAATCATTATTAAATAATTAATAACATTTTAGAAATATTTTGATGAAAACCATGTTGTGATAAAAAAAAGATTTCTGACTGAATAGAAAAATGAACAAGGGTTTCTGTAATCAAATTATCTATTAATATAATAAAAAAATTGTAAGATATTAATAATACATTAATATATAATGAAAAACCTATGGATAAAAAATTAAATGGATTTATTTTTAAACATTAAAATTATTTCCATAAACATAAATTCGATAATCAAAAATCTCGATTAGAATGATATCATGAAATCAACCATTACTATTTTAATAAAATCAAAGTAAAAATTCATCAATAAATAAATTATTTTATAAAACAATAAATACACATAAAACATTTATGTAAAAAAATAACCTAATCATAATTCATAATAAAAATAATCATAGAATTATATAGTCATTTAAGAAAAAGATAAGACAAAACAATAAAACTTTAGTTAAGAAACCCCATACCACAAGATTAAATTAGATTCAACGTTCCTTAACCTCATTATTAGTGGTGTTAAAAATGTAATTAAAATAAAATATAATAAAATTTATATTAACAATATCATATATGATCATTTATAACACCTTATCACATGTTCATTTATAATAATTCTTTATTTCCATTTTTTGCATGTTAATTATCTTTTTTTTCTTAAATATGTTATGTTTTTAATGATCTAATTCATGAACACATTACATAGCTCAATTATCTATAAAATTATAATTGTTTCCAAATTTTGATATTTAATTTTTTTTAGAACCAATCATGAAGGATGGTTATGAAATATGACATATGTTACGATCATATAGACGGTCGACCACACATACACTTGTGTATTGTTTCAATTATTGAATGATCATTATGTAATATATCTGCAATATATTATCATTATATATAAATAATACTATCATATATTTTATATTATATAAAAATATATAAAAATTGTCTGGTGTGGTGGTGTAAGTGGATTTAGATCGCTTCATGAAGGTGGTGGTCCACACGTACACCATCGATGTTATCCTTATTAAGTGAGTGAAATGTTTGAAATAAAATGACATATAGTATTTATCCAAAGATATAAATATTTCATGAATATTATATTAATTTTATTTATATCACATACATTATTAATATTATTCTTATTACTTTCCTTATGAATGCCTAATAAATGAAGAATCACATCATTTTCTGATGTTGTAGTTTTCTATGCACACAAGCTATGTTATTGTATCCCAAATTGATTGGAAATTAGAGAATATGTATATAATATATTGAAATAACTATTATTAATTTTTAATAAATTATTTATATACTATACAACTACCATCATACTAATTCGTGAAAGGTGGTAATGGAAAAACAAATGACATCTATTCATGAGGTTGTTGTCCATCATTCACACGAATGATGATTTCATAACCCATTTGATGGAAGTGGAGATGGTTGTAGTAAATTAACTAATTATAACAACAACAAAATATATTTAATGGATAATATTTATTATATCATACAAGTGTAATAATAATTTAATAAACATAGTAATGAAATAATATCACAACGCTCATTGAAGAACCATTCCCCTTATTCGGGTATCCAATTTAGGTTCTCAATAATTTATTCCTATTATTGATTTACTCAATCTTAAGGCTTTTAAAATGAGTGGAAATATGTTTTTATGTGATTTGGTAAAACAATATATAATATATAGGCTGTAACAGTGTGAAATAGAGAGGAGAGGGTAGCCTTTTATATGAAACGGGTGAGAAAAACTAGTAATTTGTTGAAAAGATTCAAATATATATATTTATCAAGAAAATTACATTAATAATATACCATTATTTACTGTAGAAGATATTATATATATACAGTTTTGAAATATCTATTAAGTCATTTTAAACATTACCCGCTTAGTTTAACCCCTAAAAACTAAATTTATACCTTAAATACGATATTAAAATTGTTAGATTTCGTTAATAATTTTGGACAGAAATAATGATGACATTATTAGAAATTATAAATAAT
This sequence comes from Viscum album, assembly GCA_963277665.1. Classification (NCBI taxonomy): domain Eukaryota; kingdom Viridiplantae; phylum Streptophyta; class Magnoliopsida; order Santalales; family Viscaceae; genus Viscum; species Viscum album. The sequence goes on along the minus strand of OY728130.1, from coordinate 954,790,568 downwards.
TTTGATTACAATTATTTTATCTAATTTCTAGAAATCAATTTTCATAATTATAAACTTTAAATTTTATATTAATACAACATATGAGATAAGAAATAGTTTTTTTAAATTGAAAATTTCTCTATGTTTAAAATGTTTTATATAAAAATATATATTAAATTTACATCAATGATGTATATTGGAAAAATTGATAATCAATTTTTAAGTCCCGTGGTTTTGAACGAGGTTAAAATTATGAATGATTTTGAAAAAAAAATCTCGATGTAATGATTGGTCGGTTTTTAAACTAAGCTCCACAGCATTATTTTGAGTACTAAAACACTTAAAGGTGTTATTTTTGGACATTCTTATATGCCCAATAATTTTCATGGGTTTCCTGATAAGTCTCAGGAGAATTGGATTTGAAAAATTACACATTAATAGATCAGCAAATGCAATGCATGGTTGTAGTCCAACCCATGCAACTTACCGAGTTTAATATTTTATTTTTATTAATTAAATAATATTATATGGGAAATTTTTTAAAATAAAAGAATTTGTTAACAATAATAATGTTATTATTATTATTATTATTATGGTATGATAAGTTAGTTTGATGTTATAAGGTTTTAGATTCATGGTTAATGGGGTGCGGCATTTATAATAAAATATTTTAATTACATCATTAATGAGGTATATCATTTGTGTGAAATTTATGTGGCTTTTGGGTATCTCTAAAAATCACTTAATAAAATGAGGAGTAACCATTATTTGAAATTAAATTAGGAGTTTCATATTTATTGAACATGGTTGTAATTAATGAATGAGTTTTGTAATTAATAAGGTAGAGTTTTTATTTAATAGAGGTGTTGAGTTTTATCTACGGTTGAATAATAATTATAATGTGATTATCATTATTATGGTTTTATGAGCATAATCATTATTATAAATTATTTTTATTATTATAATTTTGAAGAGTAATAATAGATTTTGGGGTTTTATAAAATAAATCCGTGGAAAAGGTGGATTTAATTAATTGTAGTGAAATAGTGGTTTCATTTAATTAAATTGAGTTAAATAGAATTTAGTTAATTTATGTGAAGTAGGGATTTTTGGGTTTCATCAATGAAGTGTTTTATTAGTTGAGAATAATAATGATGGTCATAGTAATGGTGATTTCAATTATTTAATTTGATGTTGAAATTAAAATAATTGAATGAGTAGTTAGGGATTCATTTAATTAAATTCAAGGTTAATAAGTATTTAATTAATTGTTGTGAATATGATGCATTATTTAATTAATTCATGTTAAGAGAATTAAATAAATAATGATGAGTTGGAGTTTTATATTTTATTAAATTTTTTTGAGATAGTTTAATTAAATTAAACTATGGGGGGAATATACTTAATTAAATTTTGTGAAATAATTTAATTAAATAATGTGTTAATGAAGATTTAGTGGTTATTAGTGATGGTTAATATTAAAAGACATGTAAATTAATATTTGTGTGTAATCAAGGTGTGGATGCTTAGTCAAACTATGCAGGTCAATTGCATAGTTACCCAATTTTTGAAATATGTATTTATTTAATTTAAATAAAATAAAAATTTTATAATAATAATAAGTATGTTATTATTATTTTTGTATTTATTTAATTTAAAATATGTTACAATAATATAATTGGATGATTAATGGGGGATTGTAGAATTTATTATGAAACCTTTATTTAATGGATAATTATAGCAGAAACATTATGTTAAATGAGAATAATAATAATAATTATTATTATTATTCTATTATTTTATTAGCGTGTTAATGTTTTGATTATGAGATAATGAAGGAGGATTCACCCATTAGGAGAAATAACATTAACTATCCCCCCCCATGATGCACGCTACACCCCCTTGTCTGCTCCACTTCGCGCACTCGAATCCTTCTAGTGTTGTCACTTGTCTGGTCTGAATTGTCAAGGTGAGGTGTGTCTACGAATTTCTTGTGATTTGCTTTAGCCATTTGACTACCTCTCTCTCGTTGTTTCCTGGGCCGAAACCCTATGGTTTAGGTTTAATTGAGTTTCCATGCTTTTTCGATTCAAGGTTGTGTAATGGGGTCCTCAGGACCCGCTGGTCCACATTCTAGAAACCACTACTAAATGAGAAGCAGTTCAGGCTTATTCGATTCATCGATGTTGTTTCGGAGACAACGGTCACATGCAAACACACAGACACACACATACTCACACAAACAAACACACACACACACACATATATGAAGGTGCGTGTGTGTGAGAATGCAAACTTGTTGTGGATTATTTGTTACCCTATGACAAGATGATGGGTATTGAATTGGTTCCACCTTAAGATTGTAATGTCCCGGACCTATCTGGTCTATTCCTTTGTGAAAATGTGGTGTTTGAGGTGTTTCAGGAGGTCAAGGTGACATATCCCCAACACTTAGGCAAATTTTCTTTTTACTGAACAGTGTTCTATCGGGGAGGTTAAGTGAACGGTGTTCAATCAGTGAGGTTCATTGAACAGTGTTCTATCGGTGAGGTTCAGTGAACAGTGTTCTATCAGTGAGGTTCATTGAACAATGTTCTATCAGTGTGGTTTAGTGAACAATGTTCTATCGGAGAGGTTTAGTGAACATTGTTCTATCGGTGAGGTTCAGTGAACAGTTTTCTATCAGTGAGGTTTATTGAACAATGTTCTATCGGTTAGGTTCACTGAATAGTCTTCTATCAATGAGGTTTAGTGAACAGTGTTCTATCATTGAGGTTTAGTGAACAGTGTTCTATCGGTGAGGTTCAGTGAACAGTTTTCTATCGGTGAGTTTCTAACAGTGAGGTTCATGAAAATTGTTCTAAGAGATAGGTTCATGAACAATGTTTCTAGCTTCCTAAAGTTTCACCCCTTTAGCATTTTCCTTAGACGTAATATGAATTAGAGGCCTTATTTTGTAGACTCTAAGGATGATTCAAAGGACCTAAATTCTATATAAGTTCTTCCTATGGCTCAGGATGTTTTAACTTGGTCAAATTACTTGGTTTAATGTTATTTTCTTTTAATGGGGAATTAAGCGTATCTTAAACTGTCGCTCCATAAAATCTTTAACAAGGGACAAGATATCTTCCTCCCTTTTTATTCCTCTTTTTTCTCGAATATGAGATGATATAACCATTCAATCCTTTCGATAGGTGTTTCACAATCAAACATTACCCCTCATATTTGATCCACTCTGTATTGATGCTACCAAGGTATATCAATAAATCTTCGATATAAGGTATGTTTTATCGTTGATACTTTGGGGACAATCTTCACATGTTTCTCCTTTATATATTATATCATGAAATCTCCATGCTTCTAATGTGGGTTTTCTAGGGATTTGGTTGGTGTGGTCGACCATGGAATCCTCGGGAGGATACAGTTATCGCGATAGGAGGATCTTGACCCATTGTGTGGATAAAGATTGTGAGGAACTATTTGAGGTAGGGGATTTGTTTCTTCTCTTTCCTTTATGTGCCACTGTATCTTTAGCATGGTTTATCTCGCTGGATGAAAATGGAATTGACATAATAAAAATTTGAACTGGATAAATAAATTGTTATCGATCATATTTTATTACCTCTTGTTTTTGATAGATTCGTTGATATATATGTGTGTTATTGATTGAAATCGATAAAAAATGTAAATTGGTATTAATTGATAATTGTTGGGCTAAATACAAAGAGTCATGTAAAAAAATATTGTTATTGTTGTAATTTTGATGTTACTGAAATTGGTGCAGTAATCATGTTCATTAATTTGTGATAGCTTACTGTTAGGTTTCCCAAATTTGGAACCAATGAATAATAAGTCGGTTAATACGAGATGGATTAATGAACTGTTGGTTGTTAAAAGATAATTTCTTGCAGGGTTCTGAGTTACCTTTTTGTTTGATTAAGGGCCATGATCCCAATTGTGAAGATGTTTGTTTTACTACATCTTGTGTTTTAATGTGAGCCTGGATGGTTGTGGTAATATGTGGAGGCATGAAGGCCTTTTTGGTTGTGCCAGAAGATGACGCCTAGAGTGTCGACATGCATCAGTTTATGCATGTCGGTGTCGGGGAGGACACTAGGGATGATGGAATGAGATGGTTGTTAGTTTTGGATGCGTATTGTTTCTTTGGTTGTTTATCTGCTTTATATTTATTCACTGCTCAAGGAAGCTGGTCTTACATACCCTTCCTCTGAATGAGGAGAATTTGTGTGGGGTATTCCACATGATTTCTATGTTAAGATCTCAAGGAAGGGTGGGTATATGCTATTTCTATAAGCGTCAATGAATCGATAGGTAGTAAATCTACTCACCGTGTTTAGCCCCCTTGTGTTTAGTAGCATTGAATTTTTTACTAGAATACCTGGGAATGTGGGAATGTTTTTCTGTAATGAATAATTTAATAAATGGTGTTAACCCCTGGGGTTGGAGTTTTCTGGAAAACATAATGATTAGATTGTAAAATTTAAGGAATATTTAATATGGATGTGATGTTAATGAAAATTAATGTGGGATTGCACATGGTTAATCAATGTTTAATGAATTAATTTATGTATAGTGGAACTGATAAAATGGGAATAAAGTAATATAATAAATCACATTAAATGGTTGTGTGCTTATAGGATACCTAGTCATAGAATTAGAAGCATAGAGTCTGAGAGACGTTAGTCGCAGTTGTGTCTAAGACTAGGTTATTCCAATATTGTGGTTGTGAGCTATAGTATATTCTGTACTTTTTGTGTTTCTATACGCTTCTCCACCATGTCAGTATGGGAAACTGAAACCTCAAGGATTCTGAGCCTCGGGGGTGTTTTCCCCAATATTCTGGTGGGAGGATGGATTGCTGACTACCCCCTTTGTCCCCTCTCTCTTCTCTTGGTAGTTACTTGTGATGGCATGAACATTGGTTAGTTTTCCCCATATATGTGTGTAGTGGGATGTAATGGCATGTGGTTATTCACACACATATTTTTTAAATATAGTATTCTATTGACTACTATCAGAGTAACGTGTATAGGTTGTTATGGATTGAGGATCCTTACTCGGTGAATGGGATGTAATGGCTTGAAATATAATACCCGATGTTTGATACACATTATGCGAGCTGTGGTGGCTCCTGGAAACTAGCTGGTTACTTTGGTGTGTGGACATTGTGGTTTTGTTGCACATATTGTGGTTCTTATCCCAGGTGTCTGCGGGAAAGCCTTTTTGGAGAGGGATGCTCAAGATGTGCGATGTTGGTGAAAAAGGCAAACCAATGAGGATATAGTAGAGGGGAACCCTTGAAATTTTTTATTATATGATATATTCATGTATGTGATACTTGGTGAGTGATCCATAGTAAATCTGGGAACATAGTATACATGTTTAGGTGATGAGTTAGTTTCACTTGTTGGTCAATGTTCATTAGCATTATTTCTTTACATTCGCAAGAGAGGCGTCCGGGAGGATCCTATTGAGTATACTATTGTACTCACCCTACGTGTATATAAACTGTTTATCAGGTCACTTGGATCAGGTTGAAGATCATGCTGGTGTTTACTAACTTATGGTTGTAGGATTTTTTTGGGCTTATAGTTTCTTCTGTTTTTGCTTTCTTTTGGGTACTTGACGTTTTTCCCATTTCAGTTTTAGTTCTTTTTCATGGAATTACATATGTGCACTTGGGCTTCTTTTATATTTCAGATCTTAGTTGGAGTTAGTTGGTGTCTATCTTATCTCTCTCTTCTGTATGTGTTCTCTTATAGGATAATTACTCCCATTTGCATATTTATTATACCCTCAGAGCTTGTCGCCACCCCAGGGCCTACTGGAGGCGGGACTCGGGGGTCATTATCACCCTTCTCGTATTGTCGACCCATGAGGGGTACACTCTGTGGGGAAGGGGTTGTGACATAGTGGTATCATAGGTCTGGTTGAGGGATTAGATGTAGTTTGGAGTTAGGCACAGGTGAGGTTTCATGGGTTGGTAGGGAAACAGTGTCATTCATGTTTAGCAAGTGAGGTAAACACTGGATATCGGCTGAGACATAGGGGTTTAGGCCCCCCTTTGATATGATGTATTGACCTTTATGTTTATAATTTCTAATAAACAAGGTGCTACTAGTTGTAGGGTAGAGACCTAGGAAAGTATCATGCATCATTCTTCATTGTGCTTGTGTTTGAATGGGTAGTCCTTGGTATAGTTTAACTAATAATGTATAAACGATAACAATTAATTAATTAATTTTGAGTCTTCCATATTCCATGTTTAGGAACTCTAACAGTTTTTATTTTACAGGTATAGCTCTAGGTCGACGTACTCATCAGGTTTGCACAGAAAATTTTCAGAAGGCTATTCCAGCAGATCGCAGCATGGTAGAGGTTGATGACGAAGACACTTGGAGGAAGACACTTTGAGAGTTTCAGTGCCAGATTCTGTAGAAGTACGATGGCACTATTTCAGATGCATTCACTCAAGACTAGTTAGAGGAGGTAGAGATTGACTTCCGTTCGATTCATGCTCAGAAGGAGCACTGGGTGTCCTTGGTTGTGACAATGCTGCGTGGAGGAGTGAGGAAGTGGTGGTTCTTGTTCCTCATGGATCGTGAAGAGTCATCTATCACATGGGAGGAGTTTTGAGATAGGTTTAGAGTTGAGTTTCATTCTTCAACTGTGAAGGAGTCTAGTTTCTAGGACATTATTACCCTTCGATAGGGGAGCTCCAGTGTTTGAGATATTTGAATCCATATCAGGAACCATTTTCGATATGCTTCAGACCTGCTTCCAGATGAAGAGGCCAGGGCGAGGCACTTCGAGGAGGCTTTTCATCAATTGGTCCAGCGCCAGGTCACCCCATTTATGTTGAAAGCATATTTTTAGGTGTTGGTGAGTGAAGAGTTTGTGTAAAGGGCTTTGGAAAAGACTGTATCATCATGCGAGGGGAATCATAATTATTCCTCGAGAAGCATAGCTGTGGTATGGGGTTCTTGCTTTTCACGGCAGATGAGTTTTTGTTCACCCGGGGGTAGGTCACAGCCCGACACATCTCGTTTCTCCAAAGGTATCAACTCTCAGGACTATGCGAGGGGATTAAGTGCCTGTTTTTATTGTGTTGGTCATGGTAATCAGCAGTGGGAGTTCCTGGCCTTTCAGAGCAGTCATCGTGCATCTTGTGTTATGCTTCAGGTTCCTCCTTTGAGATAGTTTCAGCCGAGGCAATAGCAGACGGTTGCACTGGAATTAGATCTGCAGAGGGTAGATGGGGCAGGTAGAGGACAACCCCATGATGCTCCCCATCCTCAGAGAGCAGAGCATGGCCATGGTTGTGGTCATCATCAAGGTCAGAGAGGCGATGAAGGAGGTCGTGGTAAGCTTCATGCTCTAGCGTTGCCAGCTCCAGGTGAGCCAGATGTCGTTCGAGGAACCCTTTTCTTGTTTTCTACCTTTTTGTATACCTTGTTTGATTCAGGAGAGACACACTCCATCATATCACCTACCCTTTTCAATGCTTTGGGACATGAGGTATCTAGGCTTCCAGTTCCCTCGGCATTGACTATGCTAGTTGGAGGTCGAGCTGACTTGTTTGAAATATGTAGAGACTGTGAGCTAGTGTTGGCACAACACCTCTCTTGGGGATATTTCCTATGATTACGAATACATCCATTTTTTATCATCCTCGACATGGATTGGTTGTATTCAGTGCAGGCTATCGTGGATTTATACAGGAATAATGTCATCTTTGTTGGTGCGAATGGAGAGAAAGTGATGTTTTTTGGGGAGCGAGATCCTTCGATGGGTCATTGGTGGGTTCCATTCTTATCATCCATGATGGATGAGATTATGCTGAGTTCATCATAGGTTCAATAGTTGGTGTTTCCTCGGGTTGTAGAGTAGTACCCTGATGTGTTTTCAGAAGATGTTGTAGCATTACCACCTCGATGAGAGATCAGGTTTGGGATCTTCCTATAGTCAGAAGCATCTCCTATCTCTATGTCTCTATATAGGATGACCCCTTCTGAGTTACGAGAGAAACTTTTACAGCTTTATGGTCTATTACAGTGCGGTTTTGTTTGGAAAAGTGTGTCACCATGGGGTGCACCAGTTTTGTTCGTGAAGAAGGCCGATGGAAGTTTGTGGTTGTGTGTCGATTATCATCGCTTAAACAAAGTGACAATAATGAATCTCTATCCTCTTTTGCAGGTTGATGATTTATTCGATCAACTGAAGGGTGAAAGTTGGTTCTCACTGATCGACTTTTGGTCGGGATATCATCAGATGCGTGTGAAGGATGAGGATATCTCGAAGACTACTTTACATTTTCATCATGGGAATTATGAATTCGTTGTTATTCCATTTTCCGTGATGAATTCTCTAGTTGTATTCATGGGATTGATGAATGTTGTGTTCCCTGAGTTCCTGGACATGTTCGTGGTAGTTTTCATCAATGGCATCCTTGTGTACTCCAAATCTGAAGAGGAGCATGCAGAGCATCTACATGATGTTTTGAGAGTTCATCGCGAACATAAGTTGTTCGGGAAGTTGTAAAAGTGTGAGTTTTGGGCTCGAGAAGTTCGTTTCAGGGGGTATGTTGTGTCCCAACAGGGAGTAGCTGTGGATCCATTGATGATATAAATAGTTGTGTCTTGGGCAGCCCCCAAGACAGTGTTAGAGGTACGTAGTTTTCATGGTCTCCCAGGATACTACAGGAGGTTCTTAGTCAATTTCTCACAAGTTGTGACTCCTCTAACAACGTTGACTTGGACGGATCATGAATTCATATTGACTGATAAGTGTCAGGAAGTCTTCGAGTATCTACATGAGATGTTATTAAGTGCTCCAGTCCTTTTTCTTCTAACTGAGGGAGATCAGTTTGATGATTTCGATGATGCTTTACATCTGGGGTTAGGTTGTGTTCTCATGCAGCATAGGTCAATTGATTATTATGGTTCATGGAAATTGAATCCCCATGAATGCAACTATGCCACCCATAATCTTGAGTTAGCAGTTTTGGAGTTTTTGGTGATGTTGTTGAGACATTACCTCATTTGTGAGCACTTTGTGGTTTTCACCGATCAGAAAAGTTTGAGTTATGTTTTCTCACAGCGTGATGTGAACATATGATAGCATCGATGGATGGGGTTTTATAGGAATATGACTTCGAAATATCGTATAAACCTAGAAAAGGGAATGTTGTAGCTGATGCACTGAGTCGAAAGTCACACAGTGGTGTTGTGCGTGAATCCTGTGAATCTTGGAGAGTAAAGGAAGAACTGTCAGTATTACATCCTGATATAGAAAAAGTTGGGGGTAGAGGTTGTCTTTTTTAGATGACGGTATAGTCATCCCTGATGTAGAATGATAAAAAATACCATTTGGGAGATCTAGAGTTGGAGGTTTGGAGTGACTGAGTTGTTTGTGGTGAGGCCCCTGATGGTTTGTCAGAGGGTGAACAACACCGAGTGTTGTATCATGGAAGGCTTTTTGTTCCCTTGATGATGTGCTAGACGGTTCTCCGAGAATTCCATAGTTCACCTTTAGCAGTACATCATGGCATGACAAATATGTACCATTCCTTGAGGATTTAGTTTTGGTGGCATGATCTAAATTGTGCAGTTGCGGAGATTGTGTCTCAATGTTTTGTCTACCAGAAGGTGAAGGATGAACAACGTGTTCCTGGTGGTCTTCTCCAGCCATTAGAGATTCCTCAATAGAATTTGGAGGACATCTCAATGAACTTTGTTACTGGTTTACCTCGAGCTCTGGGAGGACATGATGGTATTTGGGAGGTAGTGGACCGTTTAACAAAATATGAAATCATCATAGTGATCATAGAGTCATGGTCAGTGAATTTTTTGTCGAGGAAGTATCTATAGGAGGTGGTGATTCTTCATGGAGTCCCTAGGATGATCATTTCTGATCGAGATCACCATTTTACCTCCAGGGTGTGGAGAGGTCTCCAACATGATTTCGGTTCTCAACTATGCCTTATCACTACTTTTTATCCTCAAACGGATGGTCAGATAGTGTGAATCATCCAGACATTGAATACATATTACGCTCTTGTGTTCATGATTTTCGAGGCTCATTGATAAGGAACATACCCTTGGTGGAGTTTTCTTAAAAAATAGTTTTCACTCCACCATCGGTATGGCACCTTTCGAAACCTTGTATGGTCGACCATGATGTTCTGCATTGTGCTAGATAGGGGTCATAGATTCAGCTCTTCTCGGACTTAAACTAGTGCAGAATACAACATAGATGGTTTAAGTGATTCGTGAGAGTATAAAGACAGCACCAGATCATCAGAAATCATATGCTGATCAATGAATGAGACCCGTAGAGTTTAATGTTGGTATCATGTGTTTCTGAAGGTGACTCCCTATCATGGACAGCGAAGGTTTGGTCATGAAAGTAAGATTTCTCCCCGGTTTTTTGGTCTTTTGAGGTGTTATCTCTTGTTGGAGCTGTAGCGTATCGAGTATCACTTCACCCAAAGATGATTCAGATACATGATGTTTTCCTTGTATCATAGCTCTGTCGTTATCTTTATGATGACTCTCAAATTATCGATTTGGGAGAGATCGATTTTGATGATGATGCAACCTTCGAGGAGCGACCAGTGAGGATCCAAGACTGCAAGGAGAAGGTGTTGTGTGGGCATTCTATCCCTTTAGTTTATGTTTTGTGGTGACACGGTGGCATAGAGAAGAGTACATGGGAAGGTGAGTCACAAATACATCCTCAGTGCCCATAGTTGTTTCATTTTTTACTCTGTTTCCTGTAATGATTTACCGTTTGTTGTTTGTCCTTTCATGTTTTTAATATGAATTTTGTTTATTACTTCTTGTGGGTTGCTCTATTTTGAGAGGTATCTCGATGGGTGTTTGTTCGGACCCCGTTTTGCTTTCCCTTTAGGTGGGTTTTGAATTCTTGTGGACGAGAATGTTTTGAGAGGTATCTGATGTAATGGTCCGGACCTATTGGGTCCATTATTTTTTGAAAATGATATGTTTGAGGTGTTTCAGGAGATCATGGTGACTTATCCCCAACACATAGACAAATTTCCAATTCAGTGAAGTGTGTTCTATCGGTGAGGCTTAGTGTATAGTGTTTTGTCGGTGAGGTTCTGTGAAAAGTGTTGTATCGGTGAGGATCATTGAACATTGTTCTATCAGTGAGGTTCAGTGCAAAGTGTTCTATCGGTGAGGATTTGTGAACATTGTTCTATCATTATGGTGTAGCGAACAGTGTTCTATCGGTGAGGTTCAGTGAAAAGTGTTCTATCGGTGAGGTTCAGTGAACAATGTTCTAACAGTGAGGTTCATGAACATTGTTTCCGGCTTCCTACAGTTTCATCCCTTTAGCGTTTTCCTTTGATGAAAAATGAATTTAAAGCCTTGTTTTACAAACTCTAAGGCCGATTTATTGGCCATAACTCCTATATTAATTATTCATATTTCTCGAGATGTTTTTACATTGTCAAACAATGTGGTTTATTGTGATCCTCTTTTAATGTGTAATTAAGCGTATCTTAAACCGTCGCCCCAATAAATCATCAAAAATGGACAATATATCATCCTCCCTTATACATCCTCTTTGTTCTAGGCTATAAGATGCTAGAACATTTCAATCATTCGCATATGTGTTTCACTATCAAACTTTACCCCTCAGATTGGTTCAGCTCTATTTTGATGCAACCAAGCTATATCGATCAATATTCAATTTAATTTATGTTTTATCATCGTTAATCGGGGGACCCTCTTCCCATGTGTCTCCTTTCAATATTATAGCATGAAATCTATATCCTTATAATGGGGTTTTTCTTGTGTGTTTGTTCGGTGCAGTCGTACCGTGGCATCCTCGGGAGGATGGAGTTGCTGCAAGAGGAGGATCGTGACCCGTTGTGTGGATAATGAACGTGTGGAACTGTTTGAGGTAGGGGATGTGTTGCTTATATTTATTTTATTTGAAACTGTATCTTTAGCATGTATATCTCACTTAATGACAATGGAATTAACATAATAAAATATTTGAACCTGATAAATAAATTGCTATCGATCATATGTTATTGCCTCTTATTTTTTCTAGATTGTGTGATATTATGTTTTTTCTTGAGGTAAAACAGTAAAGAACATATATAGGGAGTAATTGATAATTGTTTGGATATAGTAAACGAGTAATGTAAATGAATCTTGTTCATTTTGTAATTTTTATGTTAATCCAATTGGTGCAGTAAGCACGTTAATTTATTTGTGACAGCATAAAGTTACGTTTCCAAAATTTAGAACCAATGAATAATAATATAGGTTAATCCAAGATGGATAAAATAACTTTTGGTTTTTAATAGATAATTTCATATAGGGTTCAAAGTTACCATTTTAATTGTTTAAGGGACAAGTGACCAATTGTGAAGATATTGTTTTACTACTACTTGTGTTTTGATGTGATCCTTGATGGTTGTGGTAATATGTGGAGTCATAAAGGCCTTTTTTGTTATGGTAGAAGATGACTCCTAGGGTGGTGAGATGCATCAGTTTATGCATGTGGGTGTCAGGGAGGACACCAGGGATGATGGAATGGGATGGTTGTGATTGTAGGATTCTTGTGGTTTCATTGGTTATTTATTTGCATTATTTTTCCACACCGCTCATGGCAGCTGGTATTACATAGCCTTATAATAATAGAGACGAAGACCCATGGGGTATTCCACATTATATCATTGTTTAGATTCTCACGTTAAAATGGGTATATGCTCTTACTATAATCGGCAAGGACTCGACGGGTAGTACATCTACTCACCGTGTTGTTCCCCCTTGTGTTTAGTAGATAGAATGTTTTTCTAGAATTATTGGGAATGTGGGAAAGTTTTTCTGTAATGAATAATTTAATAAATAGTATTAACCCAAGGGGTAGGAGATAGCTAGAAAATAATGATGAGGATGTAATTTTGAAGGAACAGTTAACATTAGTGTGATGAAAATTTATTTTAATGTGGGATTATTCCTGGTTAATCAAATTTTAAAGAATTAATTTACGTACAGTGGAACTGATCAAAAGGGAATAATGTAATCTAATAAATCTCTTTAAATGGTTTTGTGGTTATAGGATACCAAGTCTTAGACGTAGCAGTGCGGAGTCTGAGAGACGTTGGCTACAGTTGTGTCTAAGACTAGGTTATTCCCATAGTGTGGTTGTGAGTTATAAAATTTTCTGTACATTATGTGTTTCTATATGCTAATGCACCTTATTAGTATGTAAAACTGACACCCACATGATTTTGATCCCTAGGGGGGTTTTCCCCCAACATTCTATTGGGAGGATGGATGACCATCTACCCCATTTGGCGCCACTCTCTTCTCTTGGTAGTTACATGTGCTAGCATGCACATTGGTTAGTTTTCCACATATAAGTGTGTAGAGGGATGTAATGGATGGTGGTTATTCACACACATATATACTGGATATAGTTTTCTATGGACTACTATAGGTGTAAAGTTTACAGGTTGTGATGGCTTGAGGATCCTTTATCGATGTATGGGTAGTGATGGCTTGAAGTATAATACTTGACGTATGATACACATTATTTGAGTTGTGGTGGCTCCCAAAAATTGCTTGGTTACATTGGTGTGTGGACGTGGTGTTTTAGTTTCATGAGGTGCATATTGTGGTGCTTCACCGAGGTGTCTGCGGGAAAGCCTTTTTGGAGAGAGATTATCTGGATGTGTGATGTTGGGGAAAAGAAAAAAAAAGTGGGGAAGTAGTAGTAGGGTACCCTTGATATTATTTATTATATGATATATTCTTTTATGTGTTACTTGGTGAGAGTAGCCATGGTGAGTCTGAGAACTTAGTATACCTATTTAGGTGATTAGTTAGTTTTACTTGTTGTTCATTGTGCTTTATCATGCTTTCTTTACTTTTTCATGAGAGGCTTCAGGGAGGATACTACTGAGTATATTGTTATACTCACCCTATGTGTATATAGAATGTTTTTCAGTTCACTTGAAGCAGGTTTGAGATCATCCATGTGTTTAATAACTTGTGGTTGCAGGAGCTGTTTGGGCCTGTGGTTGCTTCTATTTTTACATTCTTTTGGGTACTTTTAGTTTTTCCCATTTCAGTTGTAGAACTTTTTCATGTCATTACATATGTGCACTTGAGTTTCTTTTATATTTCAGCTCTGAGTTGGAGTAAGTTGGTTTCTATCTTATCTCTCTCTTCGGCATGGGTTCTCAAATAGGGTATTGCCTCCCATTTTTGTGTTTACTATACCGTCGGTGCTACTCGCTATCCCGGGCCCTACTGGAGGTAGGACTCAGTGGTCATTATCTCCCTTCTCACATTTCCGACCTAGGAGGGGTACACTTTTGGGGGAGGGGGTCATGACAAATGTATTGTCCCTTTTCAACTCCTCATCATTAATAAATTCATTAATAAAATGATTTCTTCACTTTTGTTAGTATTTAAATTTTTCAATGATGTATTTATACGGAATAACATTCAAATGTTAATTTCGTAAGTTTGATTAAATTGATAAATGTGTTATGCGATATGTTGATTCATGAATATTGCTGTTATTAAATGATGCTTCCCACATCAGATAAATGTGGACATGATTATGTGTTGTCTTAAAGTAGGTATTTTTGAATATGTTAAAGTGATGTGATTAAATATTTAAATGAAGTTTTGTTTTTGATAAGATGAGATAATTAATTTTGTAAATAAATTAGGTTCCTTGAGAATTATAATTGGGTACATTATTTGGGGGGATAATAATGAGTTATTTAGTGAGATAATTAAGATAATTAATGGTGAGTTAATTAATTTCATTGATAATGGATATAAATAAATAATCAATGGATTAATTTTAATACATTGATTTATCTGCATGATATAATTGAACCAACTATTAGGTGTGATATGTTATTTTTTCTATATATAGATATTTACTGGAGGATTAATTGATGTGTTTTTGCAGTGATATTTTTGAGAAATATTTTTGGTAATAAATTATTGTATGTGATATTAGAATGAGATAATTAATTGTGAAAAATTAATTATGGAATGTTATATGTTTTGTAGATTAATTAATTAATGGATTAATTAATGGTAATGTGTACATAGTTAAATTGTTTCTTTAACTAGTATATTTGTTATATTTGACTAATAGACTAGTTTAGTAAGGGAATAATTATACATCACTGGTGAATTTATTATCATTGTTTCATTTAAATAATTAGGATAATTAAATGTCTATTTAATTATATAGTTGACTTTATTGTGGTTTATAATAATTAATTGTTAAATTAAATATTTACTATTGAGATGATTAATTATTAATTAATTGTAGAATAATTTTTAGGATACATATGATGTTTATAAGTTTTTGAATTTATTAACTAATTTGTTTAATTAATTTATGAATTATTTAATGGATGGTTTTTGGGGGTGTTAGATATGGAATTCGACACCAATAATAAATAAATATGTATGAAAAATAAACTTGTTGTCAGATAGGGACTGATGGTCCAAATACTCACAGCCTGCTTGACATAGCATTCTACATGCATCATTCATGTGAATATTATTTTATAGGACATGGAAAGATGCTCCAAAAACCCCTTTTTTGCGGGACAAGGGTTGGTGATCCATATACTCATGAGTGTTCAACACATGAATATCTGCACCCCCTAATTGGCATTGGATTGTGGGTGCCATTTTTCATACATGAAATGAGTTAAAGGTTTAATGAATGATGATGTGACATAATGATTTGTGAATTAAATATGAGGAATTGTTCGGACCTCGGAACTACTAAGGTTGGTTTTGACATATGAGTGTCAAGGGGAACATGGAAAATTATATGGTTAAATAATAATATCAATTAAGGTGTTAAAATGTTTATTTAATATATTTATAGTTCCTATTGAGATCACTTTTTTTCTGGCTACTAGCCGAAGGAGCTACCTCGATCAACAGTCCCTTAAGAACCTAGATAGTTTGTAAGTTATTTATTCAATATGGTTTGTTACCTCGTTATACCTGCATCCATTATTACATTTCAAGGTCCGGATAAAGCTAGAAACTGGTGGTGTCAGCCTACTGAGATGTATATCTAACACCCCACTCTGGTCATCATTGAACTAGGGTACCCAATAAGACCTCTATTGTCTGAAATACTACAGACCCCGGTCCATTCATGTTTTTGTATTCTACTACATAATGATATGAGCAAAGGACTGTGATGGAGCTCAAGATCCTCGTGGAGTTTGCCCTTGGGGATTTGAGTAAATGTTTATTTATTTATCTACTGATATGTAATGAATGATTTATTGTTTATAAATTTCATAGATGTACCATTATAACATGCATTCATTATATAATATTGGTGTGACCATTTGTTTTATACAAGATTTAAAAAATTATGTCTTATGGTGCTTTATCATTATTAACACTGCTTTTGCCATTTTATGATAATGTCCACAATTTTTACTCTAATAATAGTGTATAGTATTTCCACGTACTATCCTCACGGCCTCACTACTAGTCGGAATACTCTTGAATATGGGGAGACACGCATGAGTTCATGTGGTACCCTATCCAGTGTTTTAGAACCGAGTTTAAAATATATAAGTTTTGAAATTGTTTTTTCTCTGTGTATAAATGGGTCGGTTATTAAACTCTGCTCTGAAAAATTATTCCAATTATTCGAACACTTAATGGTGTTTTTTAGTCTTCGGTGAATACCCAATAATATTCACGGGTGTACCGATAAGTCTCGGTAGCACCGAATCTAAACAATTCTACTCTAACGGATCTGCATGGGCTATATGTGATTGAGATCCAACATGTTCAACATACCAAGTTTAATATTTTATTTAATTTAATTATATAATATTAAATGGTTGATTTTTGTTTAAATATTAGAATTTGTTAATAATAATAATGTTACTATTATTATTATGGTGTTATAAAATATTTGGGTATTAAAATATTTTAATATCATGATTAATGGGGTGTAATATATTTGTTAAAATATCTTATTAGAATGATTAATGGGGTGTTTCATTTCTGTAAAAGTTATATGTCTTTTGGGTAACTCAGAAAAATGATTAATTAAATGAGGAGTAACATTTATGTGAAATAAAAGGAGTAGTTTAAATTATAATGAAGATGCATTTAATTAAATACGAAGTTTCAGAATTAATAAAGTAGAATTCTTTAATAGAGAATTATGGTTTTATATAAGGTTGAATAATACTAATAATATCATTATCATTATTATGGTTTTGTAATTATAATAATATTTATTAGTTATGGTTGTTATTATTATTATTATGAATAATAATAATGGATTTTACAGGTTTTTTAAATTAAAACTAAGGAAAATGGGTATTTAGTTATTTCTTTCAAAATTTTTGTTTCATTTAATTAAATTGAGTTAAATAGAATTTAATTAAATGATGTGTAGTATGGATTTTTGAGTTTTATAAATGAATTTTTTCATTAGATGATAATAATAATTATGGTTATTATTATGGAAATTTCATTTATTTAATTTGAGGATGAAATGATTTTAATTAAATGTTTTCTTTCATGTTTCATTTAATTCGATTCCGGGTTAATAGGAATTTAAATGATCATTTTTAAGTATAAGTTTTAATTAAATAATTCATGTTAACGAAATTAATTAAATAACAATGAGTTGGAATTTTAAATTTTAAAAAATTGTGTAGATATAATTTAATTAAATAACAGGAAGTGGGGAATTTATTTAAATAATTTTATTGAATGAATTTAATTAACTAATTTGTTAACGAATAGTTAGTGGTTATTAATTGAGGGTTCTATTAAAATACATGTAAATGAGGAGTTGGATGTAATCAGGATGTGTCTGGTTAGTCAAACCACATGGGTCAACTGCGTAGTTACCCAGTTTTTAAAATATACTTTTTCTTTAAAATAAATAAATTAATAATTTAATAATAATAACAAAGATGTTATTATTATTATTTATTTATTTAATTAAATAATTGTTACATGAATTTAATTGGATGATTATTGGGGGATTTTAGAATTAATTGTGAAACATTTATTCAATGGTTAATTAATAAAGAAATTTTATATAAAATGAGAATTATAAATGTTGTTATTATTTTATTAAATCTATTATTTTATTAGGGTGTTAACTTGTTGATTTAGAGATAATGTAGGAGGAGGCGCACAGAAGGAGAAACAACATGCTCCAGGCCACCATCCCCCTATGATTCACGCCACACACCCCTTGTTTGCTCCACTTCACGCACTCGGATCCTTTTATTGTTTTCACAAGTCTTGTCCGTATAATAAAGGTGATTCAGAGTGCATATTATTCGTGATTCACATCATCCATTTGACTCCTCTCTCAACTTTTTTGATTGGATGAAACCCTAATATTCATGTTTAATTGTGTTTCCTCGTTTCTTCAATTCAACGTTGTGCAATGGGGTTCTCAATACCCTCTAGTCTTCCTTTCGGCAGCCGCCGCTAAAGGTGAGGTAGTTCTGGATGATTTGTTTCATCGACGTAGTTTCAGTGACAACACATAGACAAAAACATAGAATTATATATATATATATATCTGTGTGTGTGTGTGTGTGTGTTTGAAGGCGTGCAGGCGTGAAACTGTAGAACATTTTTTGATAGGTTGATGTTGTATGTGAAGCTACTGAGTGTTGAATTGGTTCTACCCCATGGTAGGGTCCATTTTTAAGTCTGGAACATTAGTAAATGAAGTAATAAAATTATTTCATCACTTTTTTCATATATAAATTATAAATCAATGTATTTATAAGGAATACCATTAAAATTTGAATTTATTATGTTTTATTAAATTTTTAAATTTGTTATCTGATATGTTGATGCCCGACTATTGACATTATTAAATGATGCTGCCTATAGTTGATAAATGATGACATGACTATGTATTGGTTTTAATCATGTATTTATGAATTGGTTGAAGTGATATTATTAAATAATAAAATGACGTTTTTTTGGATAAGATTAGATAATTAATTTTCTAAATTAATTATGTTCACTGAGAATTGTAATTGAGGTGATTAATTAGGAAAATGATTATGAGTTATTTGGTGAGAAAAATTGAGAAAATTAAATTTTAATTATTTATGTTTTTTGAGAGTTGATATAAATAATCAATAAAAGGATTAATTCTAATATATAGATTTAGTGGAATAAGGGAATTGATCTCTCATTTAATTACATTACATTTTATGGCTATATATGGATATATAATGGGTGATTAATTGTTGTGTTTTTTTGTGATATTTAGGTGAATTAAAATATCGGAATTAATTAAGGGATGTGGGATTATAATGAGATAATTAATTTTGGAAAAACATTTAGGGGATGTGATTTGTTTTGATGATATAATAATTGATGGATTAATTAATGGAAATGTGTACATAATTAAATTGTTCCTTTATAAAAAATATTTGATATATTTAACTAATTGATTAGTTTATTAAGGGAATAAGGTTAATTGACTGGTGAACTAATTATCATTTTTTTAAGGAAATGGAATAATTAAAGGAATATTTAATTATGTAGTTTATGTTCTTCTGGTTAAGAATAATTAACCATTAAATTAATTATTAACTATTGAGATATTTAATAGATAAATAATTATATAACTATTTGACGGTAGATTTTTGTTGTTAATTAGTTTTTTAGTTATTTAATGGATTTGATAAATTAATTAATGATTTAATTTTTGGATGGTTTTGGGGTGTTAGACATGGATTTCTACACCAATAAAAAATATATATGTAAGATTTATTAACGGGTTATGTTATATTGAATGATTATCCAAATAATAACGGGGGATAGACATGGCATTCTATACCCAACTTACAGTTGAATATTATTTTATGGGATATGGACTAATGCTACAAATACCCATCGGTTGTGAGATAAGTAATGATGCATGAAATACTCATGTGGGTGCTAGAAATGACATTCTACTCCCATTAATTGTTACTTGTCTGTGGTTGAAATTTGTCATACATGAAATAAATTAAACGGTTAATGAAATATGTGGAGACATAATTATTTGTGGATTGAATATGAGAAATGGTTCAGACCCCAACATGATCGAGATTGCTTTTTAGATATAGGTTTCTAGGGGAACAAATAAAATTTTTCAGTTCAATATAAATTTCAATTTATGTGTTAAATATATTTTATTTGAGCTATTTATTGTTTCTATTATGAACTCTTATTTTCCAACTATGAGCCAAAGCAGGTATCTCTGTCAAGTGTTCATTATGAACCAGGATGGGATGTAACATAGTTAATCAAATAGGTTGTTACGTCATTATACCTACATCCTGATATTTGAATTTCACAGTCTAGATATGGCTAGAAACTAGGGGTGTCGGCCTAGTGAGATGTATATCTCAAACCCTACATGGGATTCCATTGCACTGGGGTACCCGATAAGGCCTTTTTCCTTCATTGAACTACAGAACATGTACATTTCATGTTGTTGAATGTTATTTCCTCGATATAGGAGCAATGGACTGGTCGGGAGATTTGGATGATCATTGAGTTTTCCCTTGGGTCTTTGATCAATTCTTTATTTATTTCACTACTAATATGTAATGGATGATGAATTGCTTATCTCTTTCAGAAATGTACCATCATAAAATGCATGAATTACATAACATTGTCGTTGACAAATTAATTTATAGAATATTTAAAAAATTATGTCTTTTCATGCATTATCTTTATGCACAATTCTTCTGCCATTTGCTGATGTTGTCCATTGTTTCTACTCTGATAAGTGGGTATATTCACCCTTCGGACTATACATAGACCCTCGTTGCTAGACTGTAGCCTCTGTAATATGGGAAGTCATTAATGATGTCATGTGGAAAACGGTCTTGCCATAAATTTAGGGTGATTTGGGTCAAGATGTTACAACAATATTTCCTATATTAAATTAATCAAAATTTTAAATGATATTTAAAATTATTATTTATTTTAATGAAATGTCATTTTTTATTAAAATTCATTAATTTTATGTATTCATAAAAAAATTACAACATTTCATAAAAATATCATTAATTCACACTAATATAATTTTTGTAGTCCGGTTTCAAAAATAAATTTCTATTTTTTAAAAATAAATGTTATTAAAGTGTTAAATTTTAATAAGAATTTATGAGTGCATGTCAATTAGAATATAGATTTAATGAAAAATAGTTTTTTAAAAACATTTAATTTTCTTCAAATAGATTATTATTTTATTTCTAATAAATAGATGACCATAATATGAGTTAGTACTATTAATAATTAGAAATGTACTAATTTAATTAAAAATATTATAATTGATAAAAATTTTTTTTTTTCAAATTTCATTTCAACTCATTGTTTCCTATAGCACATGGTAACCTCATTGTTTTGTGTTACGTATGATAAAACATTTAATTTCATGTCATAAAATATCAACTCAATTTTTTTTATCACATAGTCTATTAAATAATTTTTTTCTAACATTCATATCACTAAGTGACACATTATAATTTCATACCATTTTAAATTTTTTTCATATAACAAAACTATTTTTTATCAATAATACATTCACAAGACATTCATCACAGAATATAAATGAAGGGTGTTAGAAGGTATTTTTGAATGTTTTGTCCGCTCTATGGAATCTTATTCCTCACTATGATAAGTTTCATCCTATTGATTTATTTTTCATAATAATCATATCATTAATTTTACGTGGGTACTCTATATGTAATTCTTATTCCATTATCACCATATAAAATATGTGACTTTTCTTCGTTTACACATATATATCGATTCCATGACCCATGGGTTCTTTATTTTAGCCCCTTACAGCATGAATTTTCATTTAAAATGTTCTCTTATGTTTCAACATAGGATGTCACTACATGAACATCATAATTTCTACTACACATTTAGTGTATTTGAATTCTTTAATATCTCAATGATCTATAGAATGTGAGTTTTTCCTTGTTTATAACATTTTCCATTGTTGTTATTTAGAACCCAAAATCAAACATCTCCCAGATAGCCTTTCTTTTATTTAGTATAAAATAAATGATTCTATTGATTACATACACATCAAAATTCCTCAATTATTTTTATCCATATTCTATTTCAGTCATATGGTAAGATTTGTACAATTGGAAACAATATAAAAGTCATTTAATTACTCTTTTTACTCCTTTTCGTCATCATATCCTATGTTCGTCTAGATTGATAAATAAAATATTATATAACAATATATTTGGTTATTATTATTCTTATAATAAAATACATTAGTTCTATTTATTTACAATTCTTTTCCATGATAATATCTCTAATTCATCTTAACATTTTATATAATGTTTATAAGAATATTTTCTTTTTGGAAATAATAATTCAAAATTAATAATTTGATCAATAATATCCTTTAAGTATTTGACTCAATCTATTCTCATGGGTGTACTCTTATGATCCTTGTATATTATATTTTATTTTAACCACTTCTATCTTCTACTTTTTTAACTATTCCATTCATTAATATACATTTTATTTTCCCTAAAAATTTCAAATAATGTTTAGAGACATATTTCATCCAAAATGATTTAGATAATCCTACTCAAAACACATAAAAATATATTAAAAATATTCAAAATACATTTCATAATTAATATAATAATGAATTTGATATTGGAGCATAGCATTTTTCATTATGACATCAAATCGTCAAAAAATAGAATTTCATGATCCTTCATGAATTTATAACTCTTATAATGTATCACAGAATGTCCTCTTAACTCTATAATTTAACTAAAATTCATTTTTAATTTTTTAATTTTTTAATGTTTAGGTATATAAATATAAAACTTATTTAATCAATTGATAAACAATATTGATTTTCAAGTATCCTAATTTGAATATTTCATTAAGGTAAAACTATAATCCGCCTATTTAATTCTCATTTAATAATTCTTATATAAAGACATGTATTGTAGATTGATAATGAATCATGGAATTTTAATCTTAATAATCCATAGAAATCATTATCTTATGTTATTTACTTATTTATAATAATTTTTTAGAAACTCGCATATTTGTTATATTTTTTGCAAACAATTTAAAAAATATGTTAAATTTGGATTACTCATAAATTATATTGATTAAATAATTAAAAATTTAGTCACATGAATTCCCAAAAAAAACTTATAATCAATATATAAAGTTAAATAATGTAATGAAATATATGAATTATATAGTTACGTTTATAATTCAAATATCTACAATTCCAATGAATGAGGGTTACACATATGAACAAATGTTTTATCATCCAAAGAATCATAAATTATTATGATTCTATTAAATAATATTCTATTTATTTTAAAATTTCATATGAAGTATTATAATACAATTATAAAATCCCAATTTCCTATATTAATTGTTTGAGTACTATTCCAAAGTATAATAAAAATCATATGATGGCATTTCTTTTTCATTTCACAGTGTCCACTACACTAAATGACTCATACATCTATATATATATATATATATTCATTTTTCTAACACTAAATTAAAACGTTCTTGATAAATGATCATACATGATTGAGATAAAATGATTTTCTGCACAAATATTTCAAATCACATCCAAAATTATTAGAATAATTATTTATGTTATTAAAATTATACTATAATTTTTTTATTATGATTCCATTTGAATTTTAACATTTAAATATTAATATAGAGTAATTAATTTTTTATTATTCACTAAATAGTTTTATATTCATCCTATATAACCTCTAAATATTATCCACATAAATGTCAATAAACAATATACCATCCAACATGATAGATAATACATAGATAGTTTTTACACAAACTAATCTATGACTTCTAAATGAATTTTTCATAATTTAGTTCCACTTATAACTTAAAAATAACAAGAAATATATCAGACATTAAATATATATATTTAACATCCATTTCAATTTGATAAATATTATATAGTAATTATATAACATTATTATTTTTTCATGACATAATGGTCACATTAAAAATCATCTTTTTAATGGGATACTCAATAAGTTAAAACTTCCATTGAGTTGATTCTTCATCACTCCAATAAAACCTTCAACACATTAAAATTTAATAAATAAATATTTCTATTCTTATTAAAAATATATTAAATTAACAAAACTATTTATTTTACATTTTTATCCACTTTAAATTAATTTCCAATATAATTAATATCCTTATAAACATGCATGACAACATTAAATAAATAGTTAAAATTTATTAGTATCTTTCTTATTTATGTTAATTGATATGGTGAATGTTATATTTCTATTAGTACCATATTCATATGTTATTTTCTTATTATATTTTAAATATCATTTTTTGAAAACCATAACACTCCTTTTTATTTATTACCTTACTATTTTGTCCCACAAATTGAGACTATCAATCATTTTCATTTAAGAGAATTATAGAAAAATATGTTTTTATCTATGTTCCATTAAATAATGAACAATAGTTATATGTTAAATATCGATTTATAGAAAACCGTAGTTATAATTTTTTTAAATAAAAGTGTTTCATTTGTAATTTTCAATAGGATAGAAACGGCATTTCATTCTATAGGTGTTATGTCAACTAATTATAAAAATTGTTACCAAATATGAAATTCACATAAAAGTAAGAAATGTTGATGTTAATATATTTGCTTTCCTCTATTTTTTTACAATATATATAAAATTTTAAATTATAATAAACTTAATACAATATTGAATGTAAAATTGATGTTAATCCTCACCATAAATTGTAATAAATAATTTATATATTTATATATAAGTCATGAAAATATATAATTGTATTTTTTTATCTTGTATGATCATCAAAAACGGACTATATCCATAAATCCTCCTTGTGAAATTTGTCCTTCTAGGAAATAAATCTAATAATTTGAGAATCAAGTTGATGTTTGATACAAATATAGATATTCAAAATGTTGTCTTCCCATGAGATAACATGTTACACGTTTTTTAATTTCACGATCTATAAGTATCTTAGTTCTATAACTATAAAAATATCAATAATTTAACTACTTATGACATAAAACCTTGAATTGCATCTTCCATGATGAAAAACAAAAATAATGTTTGAATAATTGGTATCTCAATTGTCATCATATTTGGAACAATAGGGATGAGACATGTATCTTATCCAAGAAACTCCTTTCCATTAAACTCTAAAATGGATGATCATTTTATACTTGCTTCACCTTTAACATCTACCCCCAAAACTCGTGTGGAATGTATAAGTTTATTTCTTATTTCATAATTTAATTCAACATGAATTATTATATTTAGATCAGAATGTAGGGCATACATATTTTCCTATCATAATCAATTGGAATATAATTTCCCAACTATTCAAGAATAATGATTAATCAATTATTAGCCAAAGGATCAATCATAACATTCAAATTTGAAAATATATTATTGTCACTATTTTATTTTATATGAATTACATTTCCCCCTTATTCAAGAAAATTTCATCTTTTTAGGTAGCCAAATAATTGTAATTTTATCAATGTTTAACAGTTTTTATACCATCCAAAATAATCATTAACATAAATTCTTTTTATATAATTTTTTAAATGAACAAAAAAAAAATATTTAGTAATTTTGACCACTAATATAGTTTTTTATCTATCTCACTCTCATTATTCATAAAATTTTTTCTATTGTTTTGGTATTTGTCATTAATTTTTTCAATACATATGTAAAAATTGAAACGTTTTAAAATGTAATGTTTATTTCTATGATAGAGTCATATTCTATTCAATTTGGAATTCAATCATCATTATTCTTCATTTATTGTTGGGGTTGAATTAACATTAATATATTTTTCACTAGTTAAGTTAGTATTGTCTCTTATCCTATGTTTCTTCAATAACTTTTATAGTATTACTCTATCTATTGAAAATGAGATATTTTAGATTCGTATATAAAAATATTATTTAAAAAATTGGCCCTAAATATGTCAATAATAATATAAAAATAGTGTGATTGAAATATATTAATGCAAGATATATACTAATTTTGATATTAAATAAGATTCAATACATTTAGATTTATTTTATCTTCATGAATTATTCACTGTTATTCCAATCATTAAATTATATAGATTAGTCTAGTGTGATTACATCATCCATGGGCCTTTGCTCAAAAAATATATTAGAACATATACTCTCCAAATTATCAATTCGTCGATCTAGTTTTAAAATATAAATATATTCTAAGTCCTGATACCATGTTAAATAAACCATTAAAATAATACATATATTTAAAATTAATTACATATTATCATAAATATACAATAAAAATATACAAAAAATGCATAGTCCATAATGGTGTTGTATTTTTTAACATTTAAAACATTAAAAAAGTAATTCAATTATTTTTCTATAATTGTAGCATACATTACATACATATATATATACACATAATATGATTTTCATATATATAATATATATGGAGCAGGAATACATATGAATGGATGAGGTCAAATACTTAGAAGGGAAAATACATAGAAAAATTTCACTATGTGAAATACCAGAAATTTTTTTATGTCATGACAGTGGGTTAAATATCATTATAAAATAGAACTAAAAAATAAAAAATGAAAAAAAATATATTAATTTTGGAATTAATAAAAATATACTATATAATATCTTGGAAGAGTCATGACATAATAATCATGATTTATATATGATAAATTAATAACAAATCAATGAAATGTTGAATAATTACATGAAAATATTAAAAACACTATAATCATCACTGACAATAATGTGTCCATGCACAATCATCTGGTAATAGAAAATCATATTATTCCGATGGTCAAATTTTTAAACATAGGAATTTT
Organism: Viscum album; assembly: GCA_963277665.1. Taxonomy (NCBI): domain Eukaryota; kingdom Viridiplantae; phylum Streptophyta; class Magnoliopsida; order Santalales; family Viscaceae; genus Viscum; species Viscum album. Next base: position 954,763,596 of record OY728130.1, on the reverse strand, counting down.
CATTGTGTCAATCCACAATATAATGAACATAAATAACTATATTGTGACCATAGGTAACATTATTATCTCTAAATGTATTGGAATTAATCAATAAAATTTATAAAAATATAGGACGATAAACATTTCTTATTGATAGTCCATATCCATTTCTGATAACAACAATATTGCATATATCCTATCATGAATATCCCCTAGAATTAAAATGAATTCCATATCATTAATTATTTGCATCAAATAATAGAAAATAGATATTTTGACCAATAAAAAAATATCTATAACCCAAAAGGATTACATCATATGGTAATTGAGATATGGATTCATGAAACATTACTCAAATAGACTTTCATATTTAATATATAATGAGGAAATTTTTTGGTAAATCATAAACCAAAATTTTAATAAACTATTTTAACACTATCGTAATTATAAAATAATTTGGTTCAAATTTAAATATTTCATTATATATGATTGTGCAAATAAAATTGAAACAGTATCATGGAATTTAATCCATCAGGGAAACCATGAAAAAATGTTATTTTGATGAAATGTTACTTTACAGAAGAAATATATTATCATAAATGAAAGATGAGTTTAAAAAAAAGTTAAATATCATATATTAAAATGAGAACAAAATATCCCATTATAAATTTGGTTTACTAAATTTTGAATATTATAATGAATAATTTTGTTACTTTTAAAATAATAATATAAAATATCACCATTACTCATCTATATTTAGATCTAAAAAACTATTTTCTAGAGAGGGTGAGAAATATTCATAATAGTGTTGTTTTTTTACATAATTGAAATGAAAAATGAAATACGATTTGAAATATGAATTCATTTCCATTATGTTTAAGAGAAAATAAAATATAATAAAATTATTGGATTGAATAAAATGGAAAATGATTTGAAATTAATAATCTAATTTATCAAAACTCTTAATTTCTAAAAAAAATATTTGGACGTATGTATACTAAACGTAAATATATTTATAACTAATTTTATAACCATATATATTTTTTACAGTGTTCTAACAATGTAGTTATAATAATTATTTAAACAAATATTATTTATGTAGGATCCCAATCATAATTATGTTATTTCATTTTTAAATTTTATTTTTAATCCATTTTTTGATGAATAAAATTAATCTTTAGATAATGAGGGGCCTCAACATATTTTTCGATTTTCAGGGAATTAAAAGAAGGGAAACATGGCTATCCATTTCAGGGGTCATTGTTTGGACACATATTAGTAACCCTTGCACCCTGCCCAAGAAAAACATACAAACATAGAAAATGGCATATAACATAGATAGAATATGTTTTATTAAACCATGAATAATTACCAATAACCTATCCAGGAATATTCCATTGGCATGCATCTTGGGAAAAGTTAGTGCATGTTTTGGAAAACCATTTGGTTAAATTATCTTCCCCAATAAATTATGGAAAAATAAAAAAATTCCATTACAGTTTAATAACTCTCAACCCTATTTTCTCCACTCATTTAGACCCTTGAATCATAGGGAGAAAAATAATCCTCATTATCTCTAAAGGATCATTCTCCATCATTCCTACGTTATTTGGATGGTCTTTAGTTAGACATCGATATTCTAGGTTTTTATAATCTTCCTCCTACTTCTATTTTCTTGATTGGGGTTTCTATCTTTTTAAATATTCGTTAGAAGAACTAGAACATATTTCTATTGTGATTTCTCGGTTAAGGCTTAAATGGTTCATTGAATATGGAACTAAGGTTTTGATTGACCTTACATTCATTAATGGATTTTAGGTAGGTGGTCTATATGTTATATACCGTAGTCATTTTGTTGATTTTGGATTGTTTTGTTGTGTTCACGGTTATCCATTTTGGTCTACATCATTCCTTTTCTGGGATTTTGTAATATGGTTCTATAAATGAGGAATTGAAATCTTTCATGATACTCCGGGGATGCATTGATGTTGAATAAAGTGTTCTAGGACCACCCATGGGGTGCACCGACATTTTTTAATATAGCAAGTGGTATTTTAATTTTGGAAACTGATGTGTCATAATGTATACCACTCATTAAATATCAAAATAACACTTCATTAGTTGGAAATGGAAAATTGATAGTAATCAAAGATTTTATAATTTCATAAGGAGTTGTTGGGAATGAATTAATAATATATGAAAATATTACTAGAATAAATTGTGTCTAATGGAATATGAATTATGTTGAATATGAAAAATGGGATGGGGTATGAAACATGATTTAAATGGATTATAGTGAATATTACAATGTATTATGATTTGAATGTGAAACGAAAAAAGGGGGTAAATACATGGGAAATAACGAAAGAGTTATCAGATTTTAGATGTGGGAATGTTTGAATTTTATAAATGTTTTAATGTTTGGTAATTATGGAATATGATAATGATTTCGGCATAAAAACATTAAATTATGCTAATAAACAATGAAACATAAATGGAAAAGTGTTTAATCAGTTGTGGAAACATATGTATTCCCATCTTGATTATTGTGGATTTTGATATCTATTTTTAATGGTTGAATTTGTTTGTGATATGGTATGTGTGGAGAATGTTTACATATATTCATGTTCACATGGATTGTTAGTGTGGGGAATTTACTAAGGATCTATGCCCATGGGTCGACTAGGACTTAGGGTCCAAAATCTACTACATAATTCATGTGTTAGAGAAGATGATGAAGATCTTCTACCCAAATTAATGTATTACACATGGACTAAGGATTCTATGTAAGGATAATGTGTTTGTTGTAACACGATCATATCTAGTGACATATGGATTTGACTAATTCCCTTATCGATAGTGATGAATTCCTTTAACACCTATGTAAATAATGTAAATTCCTATCTCATGGATGATATGTCGATAAATAATTTATTGATGATGCTGATACATGTGATAAAAATTCTACTAAAGGTTGAATTCGTATATGAAATTATCGTTAACTAATGAAACTTGTGTTCTTTATTTTATTTATTATATTGGATATTTTATAGACATCATATGTGTTTTCTTAATAATTTTTACTAACACCCTATTGTTGCAAAATTGGGTACCCAATTATATTGCGTGCTTATAGGTCATGATAAGTGAAAATTCCATTTTCTTAAGAGATGAGTTAGTCTTGGAATATTCATGGATGAGGTTTGGAGCTTGGAGTCGGGACATTTTTGTGTATTTTGTTGTTTCTATTAATTTATAAGGTTTATTCACTAGTCACTCTCTAGAATGACAATACTTATATCACTATTTTATATGGATTTAACACTATTTCAGAAGTGGTTGGTTATGGAAGATTTTTAATTTCTGCCTATTTTTTATTCTATTTCGTGGGTTACATGCAGTGGATTACTTTTTAAATGCGTTTATTGTCTTCCCATGTGATTTATTAGACCCTTCACACTAGCCAAAACATGTGGAATTAGGGTAGGTGCTCTTGAAGTCATGTGATAACTTAGCTCAATGACCTTTTTGAGTGGCATCTGGGTTGAGTATTTCACAAGTTAGTTATTGATTATTTCAATCATTAAATATCATTGACCATAATTGTTTGTTGTGAGTTTCTTAATGGCGATATCAACACTCATTATTTATAAAATTTGCATCATTCCAGTATTGTAATACTTTCTATAATTTTTTCAACATAATGATTTATAATGATTAAATAATATTCCATTATTGTTATAGTTATGAGTAATGAAGAGGAACTCAGTGGTGATAATTATTTTTTAAATTTAATGATATCATATGATAACATTATAATTATTGTTCATTATGTGATATTATTGTAATGAAATATTCATCAAATATTTTACTATTTAATATAATAAATAAATATATATATATATATTCACTAGTTTAATTTTATAATCATTTATATAAATCTTTGGTGAAAAGTATAACATTTCATCTATGTAGGATATAGTCTTCACATATCAAGAGCAGTGTTTTCAATTTTCATATTAATCTATAACTTCTATAAGATGATTATTCCATAAAAATTATAGTATATTTCCGAACCCTTTTACTAATATGTTATTAATTTAATGTGTGTAGGATATTTTGATTGATATATTAAATAAATAATGGATTAGTAATGAAAAAAATAGATTATTAATGTTTAACATAGTGTTCTGGGAAACCATGTGAGCATTCCAATTTTGTGAATTGGTCAACACCAAAACCACTTAACATTCGAGTAAGATTTATTAAGTGATTTTGTAATTGATTTAAAAATTTTTGGTTCATATAATGGGATTTTGGTGTGTCAATAAGTTGGGGTGAATGAAACATTTTAAAAATGATTAGGGTTTAACTGTTATAAATATAAATTGTATTATCATTATGGAATTTAAATATCAATAGAATGGGAAAAAATTTGGAAAATAATTAATTTTGGGTATTTAGTGGTTTCCAATCCTCCCATTCAATAGGTTTAATAAATTTAATTTTCATTATTATAAAAAAAATATTTATTAAAATTCCTAGATTTTAAAAAAGGGTATAAATTAATATTTATATGTATACCAATCCATAAAAAAAATATTTCTTCCAAATGTAACATTTTAATTAATAATTTAAAAAATTTATTTCATTTTATCTTCATAAATAACAAGTATTTATGAATATAGTTTTTAATTGAAAACAATAAATAAAATTAAGAACAATATTTTTATAAAAATATTTTTTCAAATATTGCTATTATTAATATTATTTTATATCAATTGAAAATTATGTTTGTGTTTATATTAATAACACAAATTATGATAATTTCATAAAATAAACATTCCTCTCAAATAAAAGTGAAATTTTAAGGAAAATACCAATTTTCAAATAATTTGTTATTTTTAGTGATTTAACTACGCATATATGACTTTATGAATGCATTAGTAACAATGAAAAAACTTTTTCTGTCAACATATATTACATAATTAAATTAACTCTATTTATAACAAAACATTAATCTTCTATAATGTAATATCAATTAAGAATACATATAATTTTCCATTTAAAATAAAAATCATTGTTCAAATTAAATAGGTGTTGTTATACCCTGAGATTTTAGGAAGTAGTTTTTTAAAATAAATTAATTTTCTGAGACACCATGTTTAGCACATAACATCATCTTTTAAACAACCGTATATATTATTAATATTATTATATAAATATTCCAATTAAAACAATCTAGAAAATATGGGTGAATGAATATAAATAAAAAAATCTTGAAAATTATTTATAACATTTAGAGAAAATGATGATATATTAAAAATAAGAAATTTTTTATTTTAAATCCTTTATATACATCGAAAATAAATTTCTAATAAAAACCCAAATATCATTTTCTTATTTTTTAGAAATTTATTTCATCCCCTTCTATAAAATTTTATTTATGAAATGAAATAAATTTTCTTCATAAACCTTTCAATGTAACTTCCCAAAACAATTATTTTTAAATAAGATTAATTTTCCAGTGAATAATAATTTTTTAATTAACCTTTTCATTTTAATTAAATGTATTTACCAAAGTAATTATAGTTTTATAATGGACTAACAGTAATATCAGTTGAATTATATTATTCATATGCCAATTTTTTTATTAATATTAAATAATATATTGAATTCCGATATAAAAACTTTTTATAATATTTATTTACTTTTAATTGGAAACCGATTTTATCATTATATCTGCATATTTAATTTTATAATAAATTCATCCAAATTGGTGATTAGAATATGATAAATTAGATTATGTTTTTTTAAATAATAATTAATAATATATATTTTGATCAATATATTTTTTGTCCATAATTAATTTTAAACATTATAAAAATTAATTACCAGAAAAAAGGTTATAGAATGTATACTAGAGATAAAAAATAAAAATAAATAGGTTACAAAGATCTAAAAACATGTCCAATTATTATTTATTTTGCGTATTTTGATGATAAATAATATATGGTTCGATAATGATAAATTATCTTTTCTTTTGGATGGTGTGAAACGCAAGTTTACTTTTTTGTTTTCAAAATATTCAAATGTGTCCTCTCACCCACTTACAAAACAATACACCCTCTCATATCTTCTTCTCAAATTAAAATACTTTTGGATTATCCTTGAAATATCAATATTCATCCTATATGTCCCACAACTTTTTCTATAGGCCTTGATTTTATTAGTAAACCCTCTAATGATGTCTTGTAATGTAAACTTAAAGAGGTTGTCTGAAGAATATGTATTTATTTTAAATAAAGAAATTTTTTTCTCTTACACATCATACATGTGTGAATAAAATATGATGATTTAACAACATAATCATCTCATATATTATGAAATGTAATTATTTAATTTTAATAACAAATATCAATATCCCCTTCATCAAATTGAAAGTGAAACAATCGATCGTGTCTATAGCTGACTACCATGCCAAGGTCTGATGTAATTAGTTTTCCATTACAACCTAACACAAATGGAGAAAATGTTTCATTTAATGTTTTTATATAAGATTTCTGAAATATTTATTCTCATGTATTTTTATAATTACATATACCATCTTACCTTCTAATCTATTGGAAAATGATAATATCGCTCATGCATATGTGGGGAATAACACCACTTTGAAGTGATTTGAGTTCATTCATTTAATATTGTCATGGATGAAAATGGAATATTTATTCTATTAATATGATAAATAGTACATAAAAATTATTATTTTATGGTGACATATTATTTAACTTCTCTCATTATCTCTATCGATAAAAGGGGAAGATCATTCATTCGTATGTATGGACTATGATATATATAAACTATTCAATTCATTATCATTCACTAGAATTTATCAATTAATAAAGAAATATATTTATTTTATATGATATTTATATCATGGTTTATATTTTCTCACATTGTGAAATGATGATCAATTAAATGTAAATGTAAATACAAAACCAAAACATAAATGAAAAACAATGCAATTATTAACCAGAATATGATTTTAACACATAATTGTTAATAAATGCATAATAAAAGGTACTATTTAAGTAATATATGGTATTATTAATATAATTTTTATTTGATAATTTTTTTATAGAATAATTAATTACATAAATAAATGGATTTTTGTGTCATTTTAATTTCCATGGGACACATTCCAAATTCACCACAGGTTTTTTTGTGGTGTGTATACTTCTCATGATTAAAATTTATATTTCTTATCTAGAATATTATATTATAAATATATCCATAAAATTTTCATTATTTCATCGGGATTGTGATTCACATGTTACTAAAGTGGTAAATGTATTAGGATAAAATATCACTATTTATCTGGATGGTTTATTATTGCATTTCTAATGTTGAAATATTATTATCTAAATCTCAGTAAATATATTTAATATTTTTCCCACATAGTTATTTCTAGATAAAATATGATTTAATTTCATTTTTTGATATAAAAATATTAATTATTTCCAAAGAATGTCCTTATGAAAAATTTACATTATTTCACTTCTTGGATGAAAATAATTAATATCCCATAACAATGACTTCAAAATTGATTTAAATTTTTTTTACTATATGATTATTTTATGGTGAAATTGTTTCCGATTATTATCTCTCTGAAAAATGGTTTTAAATTATTATTCTTATTTATTTATGAACATGATTTGACTTACTTGTTACAAAAAATAGGAATAAAGTCATTTTTTTACCATACATGGCATAAATGATATTCTTTACAATATTGACCACTCAATTAATTATATATTAGATTACATATTTAAATGTTTTTTAAATATATATATTATTTATGATAATTAATGATTTTAATTAATTGATTACAAATAACAATGGATAAATTTCTCAAAAAATAACCAAATTGATCTTTAGAAATCAGTTTCCATATAAGATAAAATCATTTCTGTTTCATAGTTTTAACTAGATTTATAATCCAATGGAAAAATACCCTACTATTTACATGGACTGTTTATATTTATAGGGATGATATTACTATAAAACCATTTTCTTTTCCCCAAATTATTCACTAATGATGTTTCTACCAAATCATTTTCATCTTCATAGGATTTAATTTTATTAATGTTATATGAAGTTGTATGATAAGTATATTTGATTTTTATTTTATAAAAAATGGAATATAAATTATATTTCCCTATAATTATTCGGGTAATGATTAATTTTCTATGAGATCAATGGGTACATATGAGGTTATCCAAACACCTTAATAAGGTATATGAGAGGTTATACCAAATGGTAGTGTAGTAATCTCATGTATTTTCTTCATTGATTAAATTATGGTACATATCTTATGAAAAATAATGTTTTTTACCATTACTCATGTTTATGTTCAATGTTATATATGGAATGGTTATAAATTGTTATTTAAATGATCACATACTGAAATTATCTTGTTATGTGGATAAATCCAAAGCATACCCTTACAGATCATCTAAACTCAATCATTCTTATATTTCTATTCATTGAGTTATGAAGAATGGTATTATGTATGATATTATAAAAAAATGATAGTTATGAAGAATTTAAAGGGAGATGATATAGTTTCATTGTGATCCAATTGATTATGTATCATATATTTCAATGACACTGAACAATATCAGTTCTCTTTTTCAATTAAATGAATATCTTACTATAAAAATGTAATATCTATGTATAATAAGTATGGTCCAATATATTTGGAAAAATATGAGAATATTAGTTTTCCCTTTTGATGATATGATGAAAAATAATTAGTATAATCCATTAAGATAATTAAATGAAAATTAAAATTTCATGAATTATTACAGAATGATAAAGCGTGTAATTTCTGGAAAATTACATCAACATATTGATACTATAAGTGTATTTGGATCATTCTCAATTGTACCTTGGTTAAATTAATTTTAAAATGGATAATTTAACATTGACTATATTTTCACAAGGTTCATGATAATTATCCTTGTTGTACATATGGTTTGGAAATCATATGGGATATGTTTTGGAAATTCACAAAACAATTATAAATGATTATTATAGATTTCAATAATGAAAATTAAATTAATTGTTTATGTTTAAGGTGAATATGATTAAACTAAATGTGTCACGCTTTAGACGTCCTATATTTCACTTCTCTGGATTTTTTGGTTCCCCTCTATGATTAATATTTATTACACTATGGTTTTTTTCTTATTAAATATATGTGAACTAAAGGAACCTTGTCAATGATCAATGTGTTGAAAACTGAAATGATTGTCCACCTATGAACAAAATGTTATTGGAGCTAGAATTTACAATCATATTAATATTATCAATAAAAATTATCAATATATGATACATTGTGAATGTCCAAACAAAAAAATTATTGAATATAATTATATTGAATTATTTTTTTGAAAAAATATAGTATATTTTATTGGGTTTTCCGATAAACTAGATTTCAAATGAATAAAAATAACCAATAAATATATATTTTCCATTTTAGATCATGAAAATTTCATTTTGGTTATATATCATTTGTATGGAGAAGTTTATCAATTGTTAAATCTAATCACGAATATGAGGGAAAAGGTAATAAGAAGACTGAATTGAGTGGGATTTTTTTAAATAATTTTTCTAAATAATTGATTTTAAAGTATTATTTAATTTAAAATACGGATGAAATTCAATGATTTATATTAAAAGGATGATGAATCTGATGAAATCTGTGAGGGAATTTTGACGATAAATAAAATATATAAATCATGTTTTATCATCATACCAAAATGTAATGTTTATCAATTCCACAATGGCATAAAACCACGTATCTAAAAGTATTTATCTCCAAATAACGTTAGTATAAATAAAGGGATCATTCAATTTGATATCAAGGTGTATATAAAGATTGGAGTTACCTATCATTATCATAGTGTTAATAATAAGTGAAATATAGAATTCTAAAGAATCACTATAAATAGTATGTAGAAGAAGATGATCATTAAAAATTTATTAATGAATGATTTTTTCAGTAATTGTGGGAGATTTATATTAGAAGAAGTGGTAAATTTTCTATGAATGGGAAGGAATGACATTGAGTAGATGAATATAAATGTGATGTGAATAATTTTTCTAGTGATTTGAATAATAAGGTGGATTATAACAATGCACATCTCACACTACATTGGATAAAATCCAATCAGTTTAATAATTATGATGAAAATTGATAAAATATTATATTTAATGATGATGATAAACGTTTGAAACCACTTAAGATGAGTAAAAAATTGAAATACCATGGGATCATTATTTTTGATGAGGGGTACGATATTTATTTTTTGAAATGAACTGTTTCTATACAATCTCATACATATAATATATTTTTTTATTATATATTTTACCACACTTCTAGTTATAAATAACTTTTTTTGTATAAAAATTCAACCCAAATAATTATATATTGGTTTATTTGGGAAAACCCATAATTATATAATGAAAAAATATTATGTCTAAAATTCTACTGTGATTTATGTTTGGGGGAATGTGATTCCCAAAAATACAATCATTATACCTTTTATTGAATTTTATTTTAACATTGGAATAAATTATATTTCTGTATATATATCCAATATAATTTTTTTAATTTTGGATTTAATGTATCGTACTATAAACCAAAATATTAATGTCTACCTGTAATATGATAAATATGAACAGATAATTTAAATTTAAAAAATAATTAGGTTTTTTTATTCATATTAATAAATTGTTGTTATATAATACGTAAGGGGATAAAATCCACATCGATGAAATGAAGATTTTCAGGGATTTTCTTGATGTATTTCCATACGATATTTCAAGTATTTCATCGAATCATTAAGTTGATTTCTTTATAGAACTCATTCCTGGTGCTATATATATTTCAAATAATCCATATAGTGTTGTTACTATAGAGTAGTAGTAATTCAATAAAAAACACATATATAATTTTTAAAAGTGATTTATTAGTAATAGTGTTTAATCTTATGATACACCCATTATTTATGTTAAAATGAAATATGGATTGATGTGACTGTTAATTTATTATTAAGAAAATGACCAAGATCACATTTAAGAAGATATTTTACACATTCAATATTTATAAATATTTTGACAAACTTCATAGCAAAAAATATATATCAAACATTAAAATTCTTTTAAGATATTAGAAATTAAGGGTTAAAATGGAGGATATTAGAATGAAATCATTTTACATAATGTATGGACACAATCAATTTATAGTGATTATATTTGGTCACACAAAATGAACCAATATATTTATGGATTTGGTAAATATATTCATGATATATTACATAGATATTATTATTATTGTCTTTATCGAAGATATTCATATCTATTCACTGTGAAAGGAAGGGACTGAAGATCACATGAAGGTTGAACTATAAACCCCATAAAACAAGAATATGTATGAAAATTTTACAATGTATGAATTTTCTATAAAAATTGGTCATTTTAGGGTCATATAATGTCAATAGATGGTATATAGGTGGATCAATCAAATATAGAATGTTTTGAATATTGTTTCATACCAAACACTATGATTATGTTCCAAATAATTTTTTATTGATATGTATAATAACAATCCTCTGATAAACATTTATCAAAACTACCCATTCCAATGTCCTTGTTAACATGAATGTGGCACATGTTTCATTGAACAAATTATTGTGAAAAAAAAAGCACATAAAGGGAAGGTTATGAAGTGCCCTTATTATTAGCTTAACCTAATGTTTAGATATGTTTTAATCTATATTGATTCATCGAGTAAGGTGTTGACAATATTTTTTATATAGAATAAAATGGTGATAACAGGTTCTTCATTCTAATAGAGTGTTCATGAAAAAAACATCCCAAGTAATTAATTGGATTTTTTTTGGTAATTTTTACATTAAAATCATATAGGTGTTGTCTGTATTGATAATTCTTTGATATATTAACTGATCCTAAAATTTAAAAATAATTTTTTCACATAGAGAGACTAAAAATAAATAAGATAATATGGTGAAATAAAATTAAATATTATGACTGATTAATACATCAACACACTATGATGGCGAACAAGGAGGTGGATGTGTTGAGTTGAATGTAAGATGTTCTCTTACCTATGATGAGGATGAAAAAATATCCAAAATATATAATTATCAAACAGATATATATCTCAATCATTATATAAGGTGATAAATATTATATTTTTAAATATATTGTTTAATAATTAATAAATGTAATGATTAAATAGGTAATTAATGTTGAAGTAAAACTAGAGAAGAAGGAGAGAAATTGTCCGAATGTTTACCCTGACTTTGATGGAATGGTAATGTTAAAAATTAGTGTATGTGCTACAACCATTCAATGTTTTAAAATAATTTGTTAGAGGATGATTATAGTTTTTTATTTTATATTTATCAATTATATCAAAATATTTATATATAATTTAACATGTAATTTTGGTTGTATTGAATGATGATATTTGTTAAAATGTCAGTATAATGATTCATTGCGGGTCAGATGTTTACAGATATGAGAAAAAATAATTAGTTGTTTAATAACCATTACCCAAATTATAATTGATATTAGAAAACATTAACATGTATTTTTTCATCTGACACCCTAAAATATATAATTTTAATAAGGATATATTGGTTATAGCGGATCAAAATATAATGTTGTCACACATTATTACTGTATAATAATATTCATTCTAGCTCTTTCAGTTAGGATATAAATTATGGAAGTTGTAAGGTTTCATAGAGTACCAAATTCCATTATATGTCATTGAGAAGAAGAATTCAACATGGTATCAATATAGAGTTGAGTTATAGCACTGAGAAACATAATATATATATTCACTATCTAATATTAAAATTGAAATACAACAGAATATGATAATATTTTTTTATATGGTTTGGAAATGTGATTAGGGTTAACATCATACTCGAGTCATGTTTTTATAAAACAATATATATCACGGTGGAATTAATATATATCTTTATATATACCTCATTTGGAAAAATATTATCACTCCAATATTATAGTATGAAGGTGGATGTGAAAGGATATTATGACCGTATATATCTGGCTAAATGGTCTATAATTTACGATCCTTTCAATACTACATCAATGAATCACATATTCAAAAGAAAATTTATTATCATAATAGTTATGGTGATATTTAATTTTAATATATAAATATTATTTTATGTTAGTTTTTCCAGAAATATGGTTGTGATATTTGTTATTGAAGGAATGTTTATCCATATATATATTGGACTCTTTGAGATACATGATCGATTTGGAATGGTGGAAAAACACATAATGCTTTCTCCAAACCACTCTCATGCCCATGATGTATTCCATGTATCAATTATAAATATTTACATACCTAGACCATCATATACAGTGAACATAGAGGTCATACCATTGGATCATTATAAATACAGTATCGAAAAACTTGTGTACATTAAATATTTTGGAGATAATTTTTTATGAAATAAGACCACCCACATATTCAATGTTTTATAGAGAAACCACCAATTGAATGAAATTATTTTTAAACCTAATGATACTAAATTGTATAATTATCATTACCTTTCTATAAAAAATAATGATTATTTTAAGGAAACATTAACATTAAAATGGGTATAATATATCAGAATTGTATTTTTTGAAATGTTTTTTAGATTGAAATTCAATTTAATCAATATCTTATTTCATATAAAACACTGTCTTTTAGGGAACAAAAATATTCCATTAATTTTTTCATTTAAACATTACTGTTATAACCCAAAATATAAATATTGAATGTAAGATGGGTGAGCCCACACATTTAAAATTATTTAGCATGGGTTACTATAATGAAAATATTTATAATAATGACAACATAATTCAATAAAGAATCATTATATAATTTAAAAATACCCTTCTTCCTAAAAATGATATCATTATTTTGAGTAAAAAAATATAAAAAAAACTTTTCAATGTTCTAAAAAAATTCAAAATAAAATAAATTTTATGAAAAAAATGGAATGAATATCTTATATTTATTTTTAAGAAATTTATTAACAGATAACTTGTTGATGACTAATGTGAAATAATTTTTTTTTTTAAATTGTAATTTTTTAATTTATTTAAAATTATTAATATTGGTTTATCTTTTTACAATCATAATTTTAGTTCAATTATTTTATTAATAATCAATTTTTTATAATTTGGATGTATTTTAATTTTTCATATTAATATGTAAACATATTATACATTTGAATTATTTTTATTCAAGAAACTATTGTTGAGTTGTGGTGCAGGTGTAATTTTTAATTATATTCTTCTTGTTATATAAATTGAATTTGAAAAAATGGATTCTATTTTTGGAAACATAATTAATAAATGTTTATAATACTTACATCTTTATTTTCATCTATTCTAAGTAGTAAAGATGGTATAAAATAATAAATATTGTAAGGGTTAGAATAGATTTACCAGATGGTTAAACTAAAAACACAATTGTTAAAATGACCATTAAACCCTTCCAATTTCTTTTCAATTTCTATATTTAAGATTTATAACATCAATGTTTTGTGAATGAGCTATTTGGATTCCATCTATCATGTTCAAGACTGGGGTATCCCATTTTTATTTTAAAAAATTCATTTGTATCTTATCCCAAAAATATAAAATGTTTCCCCTCACCTCTCTACAACACAAAACTAAACCTTTTGGTTTTCAATTTTTATTTTAAATATCCTACTAAATTCAGTTAAAATTTCATTGAGTGTATGAAAATTTATATTCATATAAAATATATATCCTCATATTATTTTATTTCATTAATAGCATGCATTACACGAAACAAAGTGTTTACAGAAATCATGTACTAAAAAAATTATTATCTATCTGTTATCACCTATAAATTTGAACGTAGTTAATTAATATAAATAAATAAATTAGTTAAATTAATATATCAAGAAATTTATAAAATTAATTCAGTTTTAATAAAATGATTACAATTTGAAAACAATTTGAAATAATGATGATATATTTCTGAAAAAAATTTCATTGAAAATAATGTATTTTATATAGTAAAATTATATTAATAAATTTTTTTGAATGAATTTAATTAAATATATATATTATTTAATTGATAAAAATTTTAACATAAATATAATATGTTTCTATGAATAGGATAATAATATATCAAACATTATGCTTAAATTAATTTTTTTTAAAAAAATAATGTGTTGGTCGTATTTATGCTCATTAGATAAATTTCATTCTCCATTTATAGGTATAGAATAAGAATAAATTAATTATATATTTATTATCAGGATTTTTATATTTGGTGTATCAGACCAATTTATTTTTAACCAATGTGAACATTATTATACATACTATTTATCACCTCGGTAAAAGGTAAATCTAATTAATATATCTTAAAAATATGTGATAAATCCATTATTATTAATTATAACTCTTATTGGTTGATGATATCGATAACTATAATATTTATAGATTAATTATATTTTCTTTATGGAAAACATTCTTTTAAAATGAACAATATAATATTTAAATTTATGAAATTTACAAAATATTACTCTCTTAGTATTAAATTTCTAATAGGTGTTCGTATATGTAAAACCCCTAAAAATGACTAAATATAAATTTCTATTTTAGATCAATGAATATATTTTAATTATTTAAATATATTTATAATTATAATAATTATATAATGATCTAATATTTTTATGATTCACTGATGCAGAATTTTTTCCATTAATAAATATAATTAATGTATTATATATATTTTATGAGATATATCATTTCAGTTAGTTAATGTGTGCAAATATTTTTTAGTTAAATATAGATCATTAGTGGTGTTTTTATAATATTTTATTGAAATTAAAACCTTTAATTTGTGTATTCTATATCAAATTAAGGTAATAGTATCTAAAATTACAATAATTATGTGTTTTTAATAATTTTTTATTTAATAAAATAAAAATATTATGATTTCTAAATGATTTCACAGGGGAAAATAGATGGTTTAATTTTTCATCCCATGATAGTTTATAGTCTGTTTGTAGGTAATTTTTTTCAGATTTATATAATTATATATTATTCATATATGAAATTTCAAAGTTCTCATCCCCTCTCTTACAAAAAGGGGACCTCTCTTTTTCCCTTATTCGTATAATATTTATCATCATATCTCAACCATAATATATATAATTCTCTTCTATACTTATCTTGACATTATATAATGGTGTGGGTATAGTACAAAGGATGTCCTTATAATCTAATACTAGAGATCTAAATGAAATAACTTAACATTGACCTAATCACCTTACCCGATCATTCCTCTTTTTCTTTTCATTACCTCCTCTAAATCTATGTCATTAATCATAAAATAATAACATATATTTCCAAAATTCCTTTAAATTTTATTATTATTATAAAGAAACTATTGTACACTATTGTTACCATCGTACATGAAGTAAAAGTATAACTCATGCGTACGTACCAGATACCATACCCACATAGAGATATAATTCATTTTTCATCAACAAATTTTTTTGATTGTAATTTCAAGGTTTTATATCTTATTTGTGATATTTATTAATAAAATATACATATGTAAATATAGATTCAGGTATACCATTTTATCATCCCCTATTTTGGGAAGACATAATGACAGTCTTGTGTACGTGTCGATTACCTCCTCCATGAAGTGATGCCATTTTTTTCAATTATATTTTACTTCAATGATAATGAGGAATAAATGTATTAATATATATGATGTATATTAAATAATGGTTACTTATTTAAGTATAATTATTTGTTACCTTACTATCATTGCATCATCATTAAAATGGAAACAAGATTCTTACACCAATACGAACTTCCATCTCCATGGATAGTTTAATTTATTTCCCTATCACAAGTTTTTATCCATGATAAAAAATATACATTTTTTTTAATATATATTGTTTTTATATCATTAATAAAATTTTATAATTTATTTATCCACGATAAATGTATAAATATGTGGATATTCAAATTAAAACATGTTTGAAAGAAAAATAAGTTACTACACAGAATGTGATTTTAAAAACAAATTATTAATAATTTTCGTTAAGATGACATAAATAAATAAGAAATAGTATTAACTATTCTATGTAATTAATTAATAACAAATAAAAATTTATTATACTAGAGCTTTCAGTGGTATAATGGAATGAAAAGACTATATGATAGTGATTTATGTGAAAATCCAATTTTAATCGGGATTGTTTTTAAAAGAAATTATATTGGAGAAATTATGTATTATTTATTTATTTTGACCACATAAATTTATTATCCATTTTATTTCGTGATATTTTATGTTTTATTTTATTTTTAGTCATATTAATCATATAATATTTCAAAATGAATCTTTTTTTGGAAAATTTACATTATTTTTCTATTTGATATAAAATACTTTTTCTTTCCTCTCAATTATTTATAAAAACGATTCAAAGAACGATTTAAATTTTAGCAAATAAATTTTTAAATTGAATTTCAATAGTTTTGTGATTCATAAAAAAATTATAAATAATAATTTTTCATTTTCCAAAAAAGTAATTTATGATTTTTCATAATATAAAATATGAAAAGAATGTTTTGTTAATATATAAATGATGGATAGTTAATTCTATTTCATGCTAAAAAATTGATTAGAATATTTTATTTAAAGATATAATTATTATTTTAAATAAAAATAATTTTTTTATTTCATGTATTTTTTATTCCAAAAATTTATTTTTAAATATCAAATAGTTTTTTCCACAAGGTGGTTTTAATGATATTTTAATGGTAAATATATTCATCAATAACAAAAACAATTTATAAAAATTATGCTTCAATTTTTATTTTATGATTCATTGATACCATCATTATTGATTGTATTGATATGTTACTATTATGAAAACAAATTATAATGAGACTATTTTCCATCATTTATTATAGAATGAAATATTTATGAAATCAATTTATTTTCAAGGGTTTTTGTATTGATGAATTTATTATGGTATTCTCCAACACATATATATTTATTTATGATTTTTTATTGTTTAACCAATATATACTTCCAATTAATTGTGTAATATATGATATTTCATGAGATAGTAGTGAGAATGATGTTGATTCCCTTGACTAGTATGTGTAATAAGTATTTGTGCCTGATCATTTATGTGAAACAAGTCGATGAGTTTGATAAACTATAGGAAATTTGTGTCGACGCCTTATAAAATGATATTTACAGTTATTATTAATATATAAAGGGTTTCTATAATTTTGATGGTTCTATAAAAATTTATTTTATAAACATATTGTATATGGTTGAGTAATGTTGGTTTCTCATTCTTATGATTCATTTATTTTTCAATGATAATGTTTTATTCCACAGCTCATGTTTATAATCATATGTATAGTTGGAAATAGTTTTTTTTTGTATTAATATAATGAAATTATGTATATCGTATTTTTTTATATGAATATCTGTTGAAACTTTACATTTTTACCCTTTATGATCCTATGATTTCACACTTTCCCTATGATTTAATACCCTAGTTTATGACTGGTTTTTTTTAGGGTAAGCTTACAAATAGTACAATCAAATAAGATATTCATGGGAGCTGATTATATCATTAATAATATAATAATATTATATATTTATTCTAAAATGTCTCTAAACTATTATGGTTCTATCATGTATTATATTTTTTTATATTTAATATTCATATATTTATATGTGATATTTATGTGTGTAAATATCTAATCATCATTATTGGTATCATGGCATGGTTTAATCAATATATAGAGTTTGTGGTGAAATATCATTGAATAAAATCATCGTGATAGGTTAATGTATATAAAAAATTATAATTTTTTATATATTTCTTGAATGACCATGGTTAAACATATTAGATCATTGATGAATGTTTCAGCCTTTGGAAATTATATAAAATACTTTTCATAATCATGTGGCTTTTAACTATAAATATTATTTCATTACATTTGTTTATTTACTTTATCAATTGGATATAACAAAAAGGATTAATGTTGATTCTAAATGTAGTAGAAAATGTAATATTTATCCACCAAAGAATCCAATTGTTATGGAATATGGAATGAAGAATATTGATGCAATGATCACACAACATTCTAAGGAATTGAATACCCTATATATTTCAAATTGTCATAGAGTATAATGATGTAACTCTTAGAATATAATGTGGTGAATTCAAACTTCCTTAAATATATATTTTTTAGTTTTATCTAGTCAACCGATGAGTATCATTGAAAACATAATTTTTAATTATTTAATCTGTGAGAAATGTAAATGATTTCTAAGTTGTATATCTTAAACATGATGACAAATTTAGATGGTGGAATATTATTGAGAATATGTGTAATTAGGATGAAATTGATTCCATGGAATGTGATTAATTAAATGAAATGTTCATTAGTATATATATCCCTCATATTTTATATGAAATTTATTGGCACTTTGAGGTTTTAAATCCATACCTCTAAAATTAATTAGTTGTAAGAGTCATCAGTAGCTATGAATAAAATTTTAAAATGTACTGAAAGTATAAATGGACAAATTATATTCCCACCATTGTCATTATTTTGATATCAATAGAAGGGTAGAGTATCAAGTGACTTAATAAATTACATGATGGAATGAAATTCCATCCATTTATGTTCTATAAATGTCGGAAGAAACATCATGGGATCCGTCAAAATGGAAATAATATGTTTTTCAAATTTTTAATTAAGTTTCATAAATCCCATTAATTTAACATGGTGACAAATATTTTGGTAATTTAAATGGATGAAAATATGACTCCATCTAAAATACATCATTATGATGACATTATAAAACATAGAACTAAATATACATGATGGTTATCAATCTCAAATGGTCAAGTTGAATATGAATATAAACATATAATGGAAATTAAATCCATAATATCTTTTTTAATTTATTTACATTATGGTTATCAATCTCAAATGGTCGAAAAAATACTCAGAATTAATTTTAAATCTAATATAATGGTGTTATTTGATGAATTTCAAATATATGTTTTCGGTCATCCACTAAATTTTAATGTTGAGTTATCAATATAACTCACACCTGTTGATATGCATGTTTCAAAAAACTCTTTGTGAATGAACCCAATTATGATTATGCAATTGAACATCGATCTCAATGATAATAATTATAACTAAATCATATGACTTATCTTGTAAAAATGTGGTGAACCTATTCTATTTTGTAGAAGAATGATGTATCAATGCGTATTTGTAATGAATGTCAAATCTGTTACAAGATCACAATAATGATAAAGTATCATCACTATCATATTGGTGAATTATTTGATAAAATACATTGATATCAATATATTTCAGGATTGAACATCATTTTAGATATAATAAATAGAGTTTCAAGAACAGCAATACACCCAAGAAGAAATTCCATTCACGGTATGGACACCATCAATTTATAATTATTCAATATCATCATACTAATTCCACAACGATTATAACTACCCTAAAAATAGTAGCCTAGGGCATGCAACATTCTTTATCAAATTAGAATAGATGAAAGATCTGAATCCCAATGGATCAGTTAGTTTAGTAGTTTTGGAAATCAGATTACATATAGGAACATTATATTTAAATATGAAATCTAAAATACATCATAATGATGCCATTATGAACATCATTATTATATTATATTATCCCTACACATGAGAAATAATACACAAAATTGAATCCTAGGAAGCATAAAACATATAAAATGGAGCAGTCAGATACTCAGTAATGGTATTATTACATTGGAATCTATCATAAATAATCATAAACATTTAGGAAATGTTAATATATGAAACACCATCCATTTAAACATAGTCATGACCATAATATATAACGAATATATGATACCATATAATATAATAAAATGAACTAGAAAACCTATCCATTGATATTATACTAGTTGAATAATCAAATGGAATATCAATACCTATTCTCATAGTGAGGGGACACATAATGG
The DNA here is from genome assembly GCA_963277665.1 of Viscum album. Classification (NCBI taxonomy): domain Eukaryota; kingdom Viridiplantae; phylum Streptophyta; class Magnoliopsida; order Santalales; family Viscaceae; genus Viscum; species Viscum album. The sequence continues at coordinate 954,742,436 of OY728130.1, read as the reverse complement.
CAAACAACATTAACATAACATCAAAAATTCATCCAAGACATCATAAGTAAATGTGTTGGACCTCAGCCAACACCCATACTAGTTTATCAATGAAGGCCAATTGATACATCAATGTGATATAGTGGGATCTCATTATTACTCAATAAGTCTAATTAATTCCATATAAAAAGTGGTGATCTGTAAACAATATACAGAGTGTTATTGAAACCCAAAAATATGAAAAGTGAGAAATTTAACCATAGAACATGAATGGTATGAAAATATCACATCCAAAATCAGAAAAACAGTAAACCATTCAATAAATTATTTTAGATGATATCATAAGATATTTACATCAATTATGCATAAAATACAACAGCGGGTGTTCACATATATGAAAATAGTCAAATATAATTATTAAATTTTATTAAGAGAAATACACCTTTTACATTGAATTAATCTATTTTAAAGATAATGTCATCATAAAAAATTATATTAAAAGAGTAGTTTAAACATTTATTGGAGGATTCAAAATATTAGGGTGTCATAGTGGCTATAAAAACCAATAATTCTGTATAAGATAAAAAATGTCCCCCCAACGAAAAAATCAAAAAGGATCACATTTAGAAAACAACAAAAGCATTCAATTATAACTATTTTATAAAAATTATAAAATGGGAAAAATTAATTTAAACATTCATAGGATAAAAGAAAAAATAAATAAAAAATACTCTATCACAAACATGGAAATTAATGTTAAAATATCCCAAGTAGCTACATACATATAAAAAGTGTAAATAATAAAGGGATTGTGAAATAACCCTAACCTTGTTTTTTTATTTAGTTGTATGCCCTTTAAATTCTTTTTTAATTGATTAAACATGTTATTAATTTTTTCTAGAAACAGATCTATATTAATGATATCATATATAAAAGTCTTTTATATCTTACCACTTATTTATGAATAATATTTTGTTATTTCTATTATTCTGGGTGTTAAATACTTCATTTTACTATACATGTATTGTCATATAAGTCCCATTTCATATGAATGTGATGTATTAATTTCATATCCATAATTATATTAAGTTAATAAATATTATATTTAATAATTATAAACAATGTTATAGCCATTCTTGAATAGATATCAAGGAAAATGAATCACTTCATGTCGTGGAGATGGTTGGTCATACATACACTTGAGCGATAGTATCATTTACTTGATGGTGAAACGGTATAGAAATGGAATGGATCATTAAATATACATATTAAATTAAATATAATCTTTAAATTATATATATATTATATACATAATTATACAAATCAAAATAATATAGTGATGGAATATAGCCAACACCATAGTGTGGAGACAGTTGGTCATACGTATGCATGCGTGGTGATTACGTTTTTCATGGGCTGGATATAATGTAAATTATAATTGTCCCATATATATAATTACATATTAAGATATATATGATACTATACTTATTACATTATAATTTAAATAAAATATATATAGAAATGAGATGACGAAATAATATTTAAGTAGCCGGTAAAGGTGATTACATCCTCTTTATTGAACCTACATTGGATCTCCACTTACAGACAATAGTATGATGATATTGATATGAACATAAGCACTAGGATAGGGATAAAAAATCTTATAACATAAATGGTTATGGTTTTGTCTATCTAAAAGGATTACTGTGATGAAATGAGATGACTGTGGAGGTGGATTTTTGAAATTGAGTTAAGAGGTTCATGGAATATCGAAATAAATTATTTTTTAATAAATTCAATATCTTTGAAAAATCATAAAAAATATTATTTAATTTTATATAATATGATAAATCTTATTAATATCATTTAAAATTGATTTTATGAATATATTGGTATTTTTATAAACCATATCATCTTAATTAACCCTTAGTTAACCATTTTAAAATTAAACTATCCTAACAAAATTTTCAATATTAAATGTATGTAATTTTACTTATTAAATACCGTTTATATGATAAATTAAATAGTTATAACATTTTATCAAATGTAATAATTTTTTTAGTATTTTTAAATATGTTTTATAAATTTAAAATAATTGAGTTGTAATTAATTTAATAAAATATTATTAATGTCAATTTTGATACTATTCATTATTTTTCTTTTTTTAAAATGTAATAAAAAAGATATATTTACAAAACTATATTAAATAATCTGTAAAAAGTCAGTTAATTCCCTCAAATTCATGGGAAACATTAATAATATTAAATTATATTTATTTTAATATTCTGAATATCATTAATTTTATATTTCTTTTATTTAAATAATTACTAAATCATCATGGTACATTCAATTAAGATAATTATTTATTTCCTAAAAAATACTGATAAATTACCATGAAAATGAAAAAAAAATTACATATCAAAGGAATATTTATAGTCGAAATTTTCTATTATATAATACTTTTTCAAAAATCATATATTTTATTAATTATGAGGATGATTTCATTCATTATTACGTAAGTAAAATATAATAAATTTTATACACTCACACAATTAGCATAAAAAGTGTTATAATCTCATCCCAAGGATGGTTTGTGTAAAAAACACATAAAAAAATCTTGGCTTATGTTGTAGTAAATTTATAATATTTAATATATTGTTTTTTCATTATTTACCTAATCTACTTTTAACAGTGTTGATTTTTTACAAATGTTTTCATTAAAAATTTCCAAAAATAAAAGAAATCTAATTTCATAATATAGAATCAGTTTTTATAGATATATAATACGTTTTAATAAATTGAAAACAGGTGCATTTCAGTAATTAATTTAAAATTACTTCCACTGAAGGGTTAATAATATGGGTTATCAATGCTTAAAATATGTAAAATATTAAAACTTTTTTATTTATAATATAATATAAAATTTATTCTAATGACCTATATTGGGTAAATGGTAAAAAACAATCCACTTATAATTTAAAACACATTAATAATATAATTCAACAATAATAATTAATTTTTGGAATATTTTGTTTTCATTTTAAATTTAATGTCTTCAGTAATCATCAAAACATAAAACTTATAGGGAAATTACCAATAATTTAATCAATTTATGTGTTGATATCCCACATTAAAGGAAGAATAATATTTTTAAAAATAAAATTTATAACAACTCTCCAAATCATATTTAAATTGGGTACACCTTCAAATGCTTCAAAATGTACTCTAATTGAAAACAAAATTATGGAAGAAATTTTATCTGTTCTTATATCATTATAATAAAACACATAATATGAATACTAAAATTAAATGGAATATATATAAATTTCATTATGATGTTAATATTTTTCATTCCCCCAACATATAAACTACTCTTAAAAATAATAATATTTAATATTATGTCACAATTCATTTAAAATACTTGTTTCATTAAAATAAAGCTATATAAATTTATTTAAAAGAATAATATTCCCTAAAATCATAGGGTATTACATTCTTCCTTACATTAATAATTGATTCCTAAAAATTCCCAATTATCACCTTATAATAATTTTTCAGTAGTTCTTCATCATAATGTCTTTTGGTTCTCACATCGCTTCATCTATTTTCCGGTTTCTCCAATGAACATTTACTAGTCAATGTACCTGATTACACATCGCATTATCATTTGTGTCAAGATTCTAGATAGTCACTTCAATGTATAAAAAATTAGGTTCTGATAATATTTCAAAAAATGGGATAAAATGTGTTGAGTCGGGCATGTACATCCTTAGATATGAGATATGGAACACATCATGTACTTTATAAATGATAGTTGGAATATCCATATGATAATAAAAAATTAAAATTTCATTCTCGAATTTCAAATTTTCTGAATATGTGGGTCTTGGTTTCCCCTACATACCGAATCTTATAATGCTCTTCTATAAAGATACCTTCAAAAAATAATGATCTCCCACTTGAAATTCCCAATCCTTTCTTCATTTATCAATATAGATATTTTTTATACATTGATCTACACTGATATGGTTTTGAATGGTATTTAGCTTTTTTTGGTACTTCCTCCACATGTTCTAGAACTACATATTTCCTTTCCCCAACATCACACCAATAAGATCATATATGACATCTCTTTCAACAGAACGCTTCATACAGTTCCATTTGAATACTTGAATAGAATATATTGTTATAAGAAATTAATAATAATTTTATATAACGATTTAATATAACATTAAAGTCATGTTTGAATGATTTCAAAATGAATTCTATTGTTTTAATATCCATTTCATAATATACATCAGTTGGAGTGTGATAAGTGTTTCTCAAATGAACTTCGATATCAAGGTCATTCAGATGAAATTTATGGATTTTTGATGTAAATCATGGATCATGATCATAACAAATTGAAATAGGTGAACAATTATATCTTACCACATCATTAATATCGAGTTTTGTAAGATGAACAATTTGAATGCCTTCCGCTATAGGGAGAAAATTTGCATATTCAAAAAGACGATCAATGATAAACAATATCACATGGTTCTCCCTATGGGTTTTTGATTGGCCAGTGAATAATTTAATAGTAATGTCATCCCATTTTCATGTAGGCATAGAAATATGTTGTATTACTCATCTAGGGTGTTGTGTTTTTGATTTTCCTTATTGGAAAAAGGAAAATATGACACATATTTATCAATTTCCACCATCATATTTTTCCACCAAAAATGATCCATAAAATCATTAAACATCTTGGTTCTACTAGGTAGTATCGATAAATTATATCTATGTGAATCATCCAATATTTACCTTTTATAGATATGTTATAAAGTGAACAAAAATCTTTTTTCAAAATTTTAGAATACCATCACCACATGCAATGTATTTCAATTTCCCATCATTAACTACATAATTGTCTTTTAGAAATTATCATCATCTGGACAAGATCCTTTTATAATTTCTAATAAATATGGTTTGGATACCATTTTAATAAGATTTTATGTTTCACCTTCCTTGATAATTTCAATATAAAACATTATAAGATCCATGAACACTTGATAAATTTTAATTATCATTTTGTTCATAACTATGTGATCCTTCCTACTCAATTCATCTTGCACCATATTTTCATTCCCAAGATGGTAGTGTATTGAGAAATCATAATCTTGAGTATCTTGATCCATCTCATTTTCCTTATATTGATTTCTTTCAAGGATATGTCATATTTTGGACTCTTATGATATATATATATCTCACATATTTCACCATAGGGAGAGTGTCCCCATGTCATCATAGAATAAATTACCACTTCTAACTCGTGATCATGATTTGGATAGTTCTATTAATGAGATTTTAACTGCCTTGATGCATATGAAAAAACTATATATTTCTGCGAAGGACAAAACTAATTCTTTTCCTTGATGAATCAAAATTGTACACAAACCCCCCATTTCATGATTGAAATTTCATGATCAGAGTATTGAAAAATATTCTCCTAAACTATTTAAAAAAATATTCATATTATTTATTCCATATTTACATAACCCCTTTATGTATAATATTGTTTAAAAATTTATCAAATATGGAAAATTGAAAAATAATCACTAATATAAACCCATTATAGAAATGAAACTACATACATATTTTACGCTTTATGGTGCATGCCATTCAAGGATTTATTTTGACTTTATATGATCAAAAGAGACTTTATACTTTGAGACAATATAGCCACTAAAACATCCAATAGATATAACTGACCCTTATTAAATTGTTCATATAACTCTTCCCTTATTAGAGTCTCAATAATGATCTACATGTGATTTTCATGGTCTTCATGTATTTTAGAATACTCCATAATTATATTAGTGAATAAGCTAACGGAAATAAAAATAAACTCCATGCATAATCTATTGATTAATCAAACAAAATAAAGGTGTATTTCTCAATCCATATGTAATTACATTAAAATCATAATTTACATACCTTGTGTGAAAAACTATAATCAGAATACCAACATACATTAATCATTGTTGACGATATAGAGAAATAAGGACATTCTTTGAAGAAAAATAATCTCCATGAATGTGATCAAATAAATCATCAATTTGAGTAAAATTATACTTTTTCTTTATCATAATATCATTGATTTCCTTATAATATATACACACCATCAGGGATCTATCATTATACATAACAAAAAATGGGCTCCCCATGAAAGAACCCTATGAATAATGAATCCCTTTGAAACCAAATCATCCTATTGTTTGTTTAGATCCAATAATTCAACCATGTCAATTATATATGGATTCATTTATATTGGTCTTGAATCAGGTATTAAATCAATATGAAATCAGCTTCACACTATGTGTGATCACCATGTAATCCATAGAATATACAACAATGTAATCATATATAATAGCCGCATCAAAAATTTCATGACTAACTTTTCTCTTCGTTCACAAATCATGCCTCCCTCCATGATTTCCCCCCTATCCGCCTTTTCATTTAAGTCCTTGCACTTCACCTTGGTGATCCTACTCTACCGCTTTCTCTACAGGAGTTCACAGAGGCAACATCGCTTCACTGGTAATCCCTAGTTTCTTTCTTCGGTCGTCGACGACCTTCCCTCAACAGTTTTGACATATTTGTTAATGGTAGGTTTCCCTTGCATGATCGAGTCGTAGATGGCCTTATGGATTCGTGGAACTTTCTCCTTCACATTTCCTGTGATGAATATCATACTACAGCTTGGATGGAAGTGAATCTATCCTACTATGGTTCTCATTTTTCCCCCTTCGAAAGAGCTATAAAGTTCACTAGAAACGTGATCTACCCCTTACGGTGATTTGTGTAATTCTTCTGGGCCATCCCCTCTCATTCCAAAACCCTGCTATTCTCAAGATGTTAGTTAATCTCATCGTGAGGTTCCAAGACTTTGAAAAGAGATGATAATCATTATGCCATCCAATTTCTTCTCGTATATGTGTGGAAGTGGAGATCTCTATGCCTCTAGTTGAAGTTGTCTGGATTGAGGTAAATGACGAACTATGATTCCTTCAATCCGTGGTTTTTGAGAACTGGTACAATTTTTGTCCTTCTTATCGTCATCTCAGACATATGCATATGGATTTCCATATATGTCACTGCTCGTTCCCAAAGAATATCTGTTCGGGATTTCTCCCAGCCCATACAATCTGTACTGACCCACCTCTTTTGGAGGTTGGGTCATATCTTCAAGCTTCGATGATGGAGTTCCCTCCTTATTTTGGTTTTATTGGGGACAAGAATGCAGTGCCAAGGGAGGGGAGGCTCGTAATATCCCCTAATTCTCTCAAATTGTGGTGGATAGGGGGAGTGGATAACAAGAGTATCCAACTATTCATTCCCCCATTGCACTTATGGGGAATGTGGTGGAACAGATCATTGGAATCCAAGAAAAGACAAGAACCGAGTGCTTGAATCCGGAGGTGCCTATAGTGGGAGGTTCTTCGGACAGTAAGGCTCACGGGTATAGTGAAGGTTGGGTGATGGTGTCGAGCATGGAATCTCATAACATTTTTTCTCCATTAACTACCCTAACCAACCTCTTTGGAGAAATGGAGGCCGCATGCTTGGTTCTGGAAGAACTTAATGAACTGGGCCTACAGACACCATCATAATAGAATAATGATGAGCTCTCTAGTCAACTCTCTTTTGATAGAGCTGAATGAGTAAGAGGACTCCACAACCGAAGGAAGAATAAAGGACCAATGGGGAACCGTGATTTGAGGGGTTGTATTGTGGTTAATGGGAAGAAGGACAAAGGGTATAAAGATTACTCCCAACATCCTAAGCCGATGAAAACAAGATCTTCAAAAAGGGCCATGGAGAATGGAGGTGTACCAATATTTCATGACTAGGATCGATAGATGGGATCATATATTAACAGTGGGAAGATTAAGTCCAATAGTGGATCTGCTGAGGTCCAATGGATTGGTTCTGTGACAGAAAAGGGAGATGGGGGTAAAGTGAAATACCTCGACTTAATTCATCATTCTACGATAGAAGTGTCGAGAGGGGTTTTCAAATCAATGCTCTAGAAGAGGATTTAAATATAATATTAGGAAGAGAGGTCTGAAACGATGCTAAAAAGGAATAACTGTCCTGGATCGACCAACAAGACAAAATTTTAGCATGGGGCTTCAATGAAGGGAAGATAGACACCATAAAGTAAATCCATACTTAGTACAAGCTAATCGGTCGTTTTGATTATTTAATTAAGGAGGATCTGCATATGAAGGTTAAGACACTTCAGTGGGATATATATCGGGAATGCGACTCCAATAATCATTGTCTCATTTTTAATGATATTATGATTTCATACTGCACTCATTGATCTTTGATATTGAACTTAAGTGGTTTCCCACTTTTTCCTTAAATGAACTTTTGAAATAAAAAATTTAATTTTTTTTAATAAAATAAATTTATATCCCCCTTAGGAGGATCTAAATAATAATTAGATTAATAATTTTCTACATTAAAGATAACAAATTTTTTTAATTCCTAATAAATCACAATTTCCATCATCTTCGATTAAAGTTTTTCATTGTATTTTCAAATCCAATATATACCAGGGATTATATAAAATAAAACTATAGTTATATTGGTATGTTCATAATGAAAATCAAATTTAGGTGTCATAATGGGGACTTCCCAACACAACTTTATTGATATGTGACTTCTGTTGGGGCTTTTAAAAAACAACACATTTTTTAAATAAAAAGGTTAATATATTATTATTAATGGAAACTTGGTAAATATAGATGAATTCAATGATATATAATCAAATATAACATTATCTATGTTTGAGGAGAGGGTTAATGTACCTTCCACCACATCATTAGAACAGTAGAAATCAATATCTATGATCGTATAAGCATGTCCCTTCTCCACTGGCATTTTCAATGGAATAATTCCTTGATTCTATGGAAAATAATTCACATAGTGTCCCATCAACTTATAGTTCAAACAATACAGATTACTAGCTTATTAAGTTCCCTTGAAATCACAGGCTTTGTTTCATTTTCCTCCATAATTTTAAGAAACTCTCATTCCATTAAAGAATATATCTGGTTGCTTCTTCAAATAGTTATCATAGTGTAGAAATTCAACTCTTCCCTTCTCACTCATTTCATTATTTCTTTTTACTGAGTGTTCAAAAACCATCTTCTTCTCTTTCATTCTATTAAATTCATAAGCTATAGAGAATTAATTTTCTATCGTTAAAATGCAGATGTCTATAGGTTCATGTGATGATAAATTCTGGGAGATGAGTCCCCTTTGGAGGATTGGTTTTAAACCATAAATTAATTGGTCAATATTTCATTTTTATTACATAATTAATACATAGAATTAATTGCATGCCTTGTAAAGTTATCATCATATTTAGAGACATTCTCTCCCTCCTTATGCCTCGTATTCATGAATTTTCTCTCTATATATACTCATTGTTTTTAGGGGAAATATTATTCCGATAAAAGTTTATTAAAATCCTTCTAATCCATGTTTCATATATCTTCATTCTCCTACGTGATTTGAAAAATTGACCACCATTAATCTAAATCGCTTGTGATTTGAAAAACATCCATGACAACATTTTCTCATTTGTTTCTTCTCGAAGTAAGAAACATATTCTCTAAGGTACTATTATATTATTTAGATACAAATAGATTTGTAATCCCATTAAATGTATGAAGATGTTGTCTCATGAAACAATCAAACATTGTTCCCATATTTTTGGAATCAAGATTATTATTATAGGTAAGGTTATAATTTGTCTCCTAACCAATATTTCCTAATATAGTTATAAAATTGCCAGTAATACTTGTAACTATAGATACAACATCACTAGCTTGAATATAAGGTGAATCAATTCATATATTACATGTGTTGATGCAGTTTTCATTCCTTCCACTAGGTTCTAAATATAAATAATGTTAGCCTCTAGATTGTCTTATGAATAATAATTCATAATTTTGATCTAATAGAAAACATATCATTAATTGAAAATTAATTCATAGATTTTCTCATATTCATAATCATGGATTCCTTGGGGATATTTTTACTTTTAAATCCATAAAAATGGTTTGTAAAATAATCCGAATTACCCTAACCATATCTCGTGGGAGAGTAAAACCATGTAAAGACCCATAAATTCCATATAATGTTTTTTTAAATTATATGGGATTATCACGAGTCTGCAAAAATTAATGGCGCATGATTCTGAGCCCGGTGTACCCAGAAGAGAATATTGAACAATTTTTTAAGGTAAATTCAATAAATGTGTGGGAAAAATATCATATCTTTTGAACCAGTGTTCGGATTAAATATCTAAGGGCACCATTGAATCTCCAACACTATAAATATCCTAAATGATGCTTAACATCGACCATAGTAGGTCAGGAGAAAATTTTTGATTTCATACTTCTTAATGAATAATAAAATAACATAAAATTATTATTTTATTCTTATACCAATAGTTGAGTAGTGGTGGAAGGACTACTGAGATTTCAATAAATTTAATTCCTTAACTTTTTTTTGTAACCACACAGTTGATAGATTAAGAGGTTTATTGATTAATGAACCTCATCAATCTCTCATTGCGTTAATCACCCTTTCCACTCTATTTAAAATATGTTCAAGTTCAGGTTTTGGACACAGAAGTGAGGATCCTCTGATGAAGTGTCGTTGCGTCTTCCAGCACTGAATAATGCATGCTTGGACTACAACATTGGAGAAATCAACTGGAAATGACGAATGCAGACGATTTTGTCAATAATGAATTCTTCTTCCGCAAGATGTGACGTCTTCACTGGATCTGAGGTAGGGGTTTCTTCTTTTTAAATTTAACGTAGTGTTGAATTTAATTATTTACGCCTTCTTGATATGATACTACTACAGAGGATGTTGGCCAAACGAACAACGAACAGACCCTCTGCCGCTTCTTTGTTTTCATGTTTTTTGTGAGCGATGTTTTGTACTCGATGAAATCTTGAATTGGGAAGCCATGCAATGATGACATTATCCTCAGAGGCCTGTAGGAATTTCTGGATGGGAAAACAGACCACAATAGCTCACCCATGTGGCCCGCAATAGTACTATCGGTGTGGCACCAGTGCGATGGTACATGCGACCGGCGCTGGCGGGCGATAGCGGTTGTCGATATGGGCCCGCCGTGATGGAAGGGGGTAGGGAGTCATTTCCCACTACAGAGGGGAGCTGTGGCAGAAACTGGGTTGTCATCTCCCGGTCAGCCACGATGGTGGAAGTCGGTGACCTATCACGCACCATGATGTGGAGGCCACTACATCGAAACTGCGATAGAGGAAAGGGTACCAGCTTCCCGCAAGTCCCGCTAATAGGGTGGTGGTGCAACATGGTGACGCTATTTGAAAAACTGAAGTAATGAAAAGACGTCGAGGTATGGGAGATACCCCTCAGCATGATCCACCCAACTGGGTGCTGCGCTAGCTAGCGGGCGAGACCACTTGGCAGGTCGTTCCTGATATACACATGTCATCCTAGCCATCTTGGGATGGGCCGAGTCAGACCCAATTCAGACCCATGTTGGACCCGGATCAGGTCAGGCATCCCAAACCGTGTCGGGTGGCCCTAGGATGGCTCCGTTTGTGTCGGTCAGACCCGGTTGGATATGACCCGAAACCTTTTTGGCCCAGATATGCTTAAAAAGAAGTATCTCATAAACTAGACATCCTTTTGATGAACCATTTGCGGCATTGGAATCCATGGAACGAGAAGATCCTTTTGAGATACTCCACCTCTATTTTGAAAAATGTTGGAGTATGGTCGGGTTGGATCGAACTTGAATCCAACCGAGCCATCCGCTCTAAAATGATGATAACTCACAGACTGAACGTTTGATTTAGGCTTCTTCTATTGAATTGGAACCATTACGACATGTCGGTAAATTGGGTTACTACACTATGGAACGTTTTGGTAGTTGATTAATGAATTATATCTTGATGAGTTGATATTACAGAACTCAAGCGCATCGGGTGTGAAAATCCTATGGTTAGCTGTCAAATGAAGAGAAACATTGTGTGGATCAGTATCATAGAGAACATGTATAGATCAACATACTAGATACCGTGTATTGATCAAAATTATAGAGACCCTATGTGGATCAACATTCTAGAAACCATGTGTGGAACAACATTATAGAGACCCAATTTGGATCATCATTCTAGAGACCTTATGTCGATCAGCATCATAGCGAACCTGTGTTGATTAGCATTCTAGAGACCTTATGTGGATCAACAGTGCGAGACCCGAAGTGGACCATCCTAAGAGCATTCCTTCATGGATCAATAACATATGACCACGTTTATATCGAAAAAGGAACAAATACTTCATGGTTCAATTGTGGAGACTTTCTAATAGAATAATACTATGTATCTTAACATTAATCATCTTTTTTCCTGAACTCCGAGTTGTATAACTGGTTTTAGATTATCTTTTTGTTTGGGATATGTGGTTGAGATCTTAATATTTGGTTTTCCTTGTGGAATTTTTAGAGACCTTCGGTGCTCTTGGGGTTCCTACTGGGTATTCTTATACATACCCCTACACAGGCTTCACCCGCACCTTGTTGTGTCTTGTGCAGATGATGATCTGGTTGGCTGAGACATTAGGATCCAAGACCAGGCAGTACATAGAGGTGGATGGTTGACGTGGAGGGCTATAGAGACAACTTTTACCAAACCTTTAGGTAGAATCCATGTTGTATGATCTCAGGAGCAGTTTTCTATTTTCTATTGTATTGTATCTTTCAGTTTTTCTTGTATTTCGGACCCTTTACTTTCAGTATATATTTTTACTACAATAGTTTTACATTGTGGTTTCATCTTTTTTTTTTCATGGACTGTGTGTTTTTATAGGTTTAAAGAAATTTCCTTCCACTTTTACGGATATGCCTTTTCGGTGTTAGTCCCCAACCACTGTCCTATGGAATGCGGGCTTGGGATAGTCACGATACGGGCACTGGAGGGCTGGATGTGACAAAGTGGTATTAGAGGAGTCGGTTATACTGAAGAACAAGGAAACTGATATTTCCAATGGAGCAATAGTGTTATGTGTTTTGAGTGTGGTTTTCAGTTCGGGGAGTCCAGTGTTGAGTCCAGTTTTGGTGCGGCAGTTAATGTATCAATACCCCAGGACCCTGAATTCTGATTTCTGACTTGGTGGAAGAAAACACTGATTTCATGTATTTTGAAAATGTTTTTCATTTGATCTCTATTGAGTTATCTCACCAGGTATAACCTATTGATCATGGAACACCTGTTTCATTTCAGGATACCTCCACATAGAATTCCATCTATGATTCTAGAGGGAGTTCACGATAACTGACCACTGAGTGATGAGGCTTCATTGTTGGGCCCTTTTACAACGGTAGCACCTTCCGGTGGTGCACCAGTAGAACCAACACTTGTTGGGAAGCAGTCTCCACAAGCCCCACTAGTGGACGGTGCACAATGACCGATCCCATTACACATGTTCCAGTGGAAGAGGCCCTTGAGGACTCGAGGCGAGGAAGATCCCCTAGAATCTGAGGACTGGATGGAGGTTGTTCCTAGAGTTTTCTACCTAGTTGGGACACTAGTAGATCAGATGATGATCCTAGAAGCTAGCCTCTTTTATATGACTATAGGGAGGTGGTGGACCCTGATTCTCCAGTTACACAAAGAGGGGACGCTCATCTGGATGGACTTCAAGAGACTCTTTAGGGTGGAGTTCATACCAGCAACAATACACTCTATGCATATTCCGGATCATTTGTACTTATAATAGGGAAGCCATAAATTTCCCTAGTACTAAGCAAGATTCACTGACCTTTCATGCTTCTCCACTGACATGGTACATGACCCTTTATTCAGGGCCCAAGCCTTTGAGTAGGTTAACCAGTGGAAGATCATAGTGTCTATGATATTGCTCAATATACATATGGAGGATGGAGTGCTCGAGCACGCGTCATTGGAAGAAAGATTCTTAGATGACCAGGAACCGATGGTGAGATCCACCATCTAATGACATGTATCTATGTTATCTTCAATAGGGAGAAGCCAGATGACACATAAGACCAGGAAGGCCATACCTTCTAGAGGATGTCCCTAGGAAGTATGGTGGGAGGTGTGGAGGTCAAGTGTTAGGGAAGGCCAGCTGAGGAGCAGACAAGGCTTCACTTGTGGTGGGTAGGGGTACATGTCTTACGACTGCCTAATCCACCATACCAATGATTAGAATATTGTCGAGGGACCACTATGTTAGAAGTATATATTTGAGCGAGGAGGTCTGCAGGGAGGCGTACATATAAGAGGTGTAGATCATGCATTATGAAGTGGGTGGCGATATGAGGTTCATCCTCCACAACCTGCAGGTGGTCCTCCCTGACCTCTGTGAGTAGGTAGACATGGACAAGATCAGCTTCAGGTAGCTAAGTAGTATGACCACGGTGATCCAATGGTTATTCAAGGTATAATCTGTTTCTACTCAACCCTAGTTGTAGTACTTGTAGACACTGGTTCTAGTCACTCTTCCATTGCCACGACTCTCATCCAGAGCTCAAAGATTCCAATAGATCCATTTTCTCATCCATTAATATTGGAGACTCTAATGGGAGAGGATTCAATGATTAGACACTAGTGCTGATAGTGTGAGCTTACTCTCGAATGCGAGATCTTTTGTTGGGATCTCCTAGTAGCAGTGTCTAGGACTTACGTTGTCATCTTGTTTATGGATGATTTATTCATAGTTTATTCACAGATTTACTTTTCGAGGTGCCAAGTGTGATGTGTCTATAAGGATGGGACCAGGGTTTTCTTCACTAGTGAAAATGGAACCTATGCATCACATGATGGACATACTCAGATGATTTTTCATTAAATCACTCATCAGTTGTCTAGCCTTACCCCCAGAGCAGTTGACGTGAGGATTCCATGTTATCATTTAGTGTTGGACCAATATGTTGATGTATTTCGTGGTTATTATCTTGAAATATTTCCTCACAGAGAGGTGGAAATGTATATCGAAATGTACACCAAGATGACACTGATATCTAATCCCTCATATCAGATAGCTCCCTTTTAGATTCGTGAGTTGCGGGTATATTTATAGGACTTATAGAGGAAGTAGTTCATAAAGACAAGTGTTTCTCCATGGGAATCCATGATTTTTTTCACTGAGAATGTAGATTTGATTGTGAGGCATTGTGTGGACTATCGTTGCCTGAACCCGGTGACGGTGAAGAACAAGAATCCACTCCCGATGATTGATGATATCTACGACCACCAGAAGGGAGCTTGATAGTTTTCAAAAATTGGCCTCAGATCAGGCTATTATCATCTCTGGGTACGAGATGAGGACGTACTAATATAGAATTTAGATGT
This sequence comes from Viscum album, assembly GCA_963277665.1. Classification (NCBI taxonomy): domain Eukaryota; kingdom Viridiplantae; phylum Streptophyta; class Magnoliopsida; order Santalales; family Viscaceae; genus Viscum; species Viscum album. The sequence continues at coordinate 954,727,020 of OY728130.1, read as the reverse complement.
TAGTATGGCAACTATGAGTTCCTTTTGATTCCCTTTGGCATATCCAATGATCCAGAAGTGTTCATGGGGCTCATGAACTGGATCCTATAACCATAATTCGATCGCTTCTTGGTAATATTAATTGACGAAATATTGATATAATTAGAGTCAGCGGATGAGCATTCCACACACCTACAGATAGTTCTAGATAAACTCTGAGATAACCACATTTATAAGAAGATACTAATGTGCTAGTTCTGGATTCAGGACATCCATTTCCTGGGGCATGTTTTCTCTGGGGCTAGAGTTGCAGTATATCTAGAAAAGGTAGAAGAAGTTATTACTTGGGAGCCACCCAGGACTGTGATAGTGGTGTATTGTTTCTTAGGATTGGCTTTAAAGTACCAATGATTCGTACATGAATTTTACAGATTTGAAACACCCTTTCCACCTTCGATAATGAAGGTACAGAAAATCGTGCGGACAGAGATATGCCAACAGAGATTTCAGGAGCTGAGGTAGAGACTGATGAGTTCCCCCATCTATAGGCTACCAAGAGAGGGTGTTGGGTATGTATTTTACTACGACAAATAAGGGACCAGTATAGGTTGTGTGCTAATTCAGAAGGGAATTGTGATCTCCTATGGCTCACGTCAGTTGAGGCATCATGAGAAGAACTATGATACCCATGACTTGGAGTTATCAGTAGTGGTATTTCAACTGAATATGTGGTGGCACTACTTGATGGGAAAACATTTTACAATCTACTCAGCTCACAAGAATCTTAGGAATATCTTCTCACATCAGGACCTGAACTCGAGACAGCGAATATGGATAGAGTTTCTCTAGGACTATGACATTGAAATAGTATACACTTCTTGGAAGTGCAACATAGTAGAAGACACACTCAATGGGAGGTTTAGTCTATAGTTTCTGAGTGAGGCGACAGAGAAGCTAGCTGCGTTGCAGCTATCCTTCATGGATAGTTATGGAGAATTTTATCTCATCTGTGTGACAATTACTCTCCCACTCCATTAGTGAGTCAGAAAGTCACATCTTGGGGACATAGAAATAGAGGACCTGTGTACATAGATATCCTTTGGATAGGCTCTTGATGGATTTTCTGAAGGTGGGGAGAACATCATCATATTTTGAGGGTGCACCATGGTACCCGTGATGCTATGAAAGGACGTATTGATGGAGTTCCACACACCCCCATTGGTGATAAATCCTGGTGTGTTGAAGGTATACCAGGGCCTTCGACGTCATTACTGGTCACTAGGGAAGAAAAAGAAATGGAGGAGTTCATATCATGATGCCTCACATGTCACCATGTGAAGGACGAGCATCAGGTACCAGTGGGCTTAGATCATCCAATTGAGGTACCGGAGTATAAGTGAGATGGTATATCCACGGACATCATGACAGGGATACCACATGCATCCATGGTCCATAATTCCATATGGGTTATTTTTATGCAACACACCATGTCGGCCCATTTCTTACCCATCTGAGAGCAGGGATAAGTAAAGAGAATAGAATGCCTCTACGTATAGAAGATTGTGTGACTTCACGGGGTGATGACGGTGATCTTCTATGATAACGATTCACATTTTAAATACCACTTTTTTAAAGGATTATAGAAGGATTTTGGGACTCATCTATGTTTTACAACCACCTTTCATCCTCAGATAGATGGTCAAATGGAGTGGACCATACATACGCTCAAGGAAATGCTTCGTGCTTGTGTCCATGATATTTTTCGTTGTTGGGATGACCACATGCCACTGGTGAAGTTATATTACACGAAAAATTATCACTCCACCATCGGCTTAGCTCCGTTTGAGGCCCTGTATGGGTGACCATGCAGTTCAACACTATGATGGACATACCTAGGCGAGTCAGCACTTATGGGACCATAGTTTGTAGAGGATACCATGGAGATGCTGTAGATCAATGAGGTGGGGATGAAGACTAAAAAAAGTAGAAAAAATTCATATACTGACAGGAGAAAGAAACCCTTGGAGAATGAAGAGGGATAGCATGTCTTCCTACAGGTCCAACTCCAATGTGAATTACAGTGGTTGGGTCGGGGCGGGAAGATATCGTCAGGTTCCATTGAACCTTTCCAGATGCTCAGCAAAGTAGGCGAGTTGGTGTACGGTGTAGCTCTTCCCGGACAAATGCACTGGGTGCATAACGTTTTCCACCTCTCACAGGGGAGTAGGTATGTGCATGATCCATCTCACGTTATCGCCTAAGGAGAGTTGGACATCAATGATTGGGAAATGTTTGTAGATTTTCCGATGGAGAGATAGGATTTACATGAGCACGTCATTCTTGGGTGGTCAATTCCTTTGGTGTGACTTTGTTAGAAGAACGAGAACCTCTAGGAGAGAACCTAAGAGTTTTAGCCTCAGATACATGCTCAGTACCACCAGTCTTTTATTTATCATAGTTGTATCTTTCAGAGATGAAAATACCTTTGTTTGGGAGAATGTAATGACCTGGAAATTCCATGTGTATTTTTTTTAAAAATTATTTGGGATTATTACGAGTCTACAAAAATTGACAATTCTTGATTCTGAGGCCTGGTGTGAATAGAAAAGAATTTTTTATTTTTTTAAGGTTCGTTCAGTAAAAATATGGGCGATGTTATCTATCTTTTGATCAGTTGGTCGACTTAAAAATCTGAGGACACCATTGCATCCGTAGAACTGGGATTCACATAATGGGGCCTTAACTTCGACTATAGTAGGTCAGAAGAAAAAGTTAGATATTAGAAATTTTATTATTCTGCCAATGGTTGAGAAGCTGTGGCAAGACTGTTGAGTTTTTATGCATTTTAATAGCATGACTCCATGTTTTTAGTAAGCTCACTATTGTGAGACTAATAGGTTCATTCATTAATGAACCAAATTAATACCTCGTTGCATTAATTACCCTTTCCCCTCGATTTAAATAAGTCTGTAGTTTGGCTTTTTGACATGGAAGTGAGGAAAATCTAATGAATTTCTGTGGTGTCTTCCACCAATGAAAAATGGAAGCTTGGATGACAATGTCAGAGGAATTAAACCTAAAACGATGAACACTGATTGTTTTTTTTCAAATGTGTATTCGTCTTCCGCAAGTTGCGCCATCTTAACCGATTATGTGGTATGGATTCTTTATGTTTAAATTTATCTTTGTGATGAATTGTATTATTTACTCCTGTTGATATGATGCTAACGCGGAGGGAACGGGCCAAAGGAACATGGTCCAGACCCTCCTCTACATATTTTTCTATCGTTCTTCATGGGAGAAGTTTGATCTTGACGACAACTTATATCTATAAGCCACATAGAGATTGCATCATCCTGGGAGACCTATAGGCACGTTAGAAAGGGAAAATGTACCACTAGAGCTCACTTAATGGCCCGTAGAATTTCTGCCGGTCCAGTGGGATTTGTGATCATCACTGTAGAGTGATGACAATAGTTACTATCAGCTGGATGGGGTCGTAGTGGGGGGAGCACCATTGCACGCCTTGGAGGGGAGCCACAACGGGAGTAGGGGGCAGACTCTCAGCCAGCCACATTACCGAAAGGCGGCATAACATCATGCGACATGGTGAGGAGGACATGACATCAATGCCACGACAGATGAAAAGGGACTCGTGCCTAGTGGGTCCCAATGATATGGAGGTGTCACCATGTGGTTCCAGCATTTGAAAAACTCAACAGCTGAAAATCCGATCGAAAAGGGGGAGCGACTCCCTCCGCACTGGCCACCCAACTGGGTGTTTCCCGACGGCACTAGAATCCTTGGAATAAGACATTAAATTAGAGATAATCCACCTATGTTTTGGATAAATATGGAGTATGGTCGAGTTGTATCAAACTCGAATCCAAGCGGTCCCTCAGAACTAAAATGCACGTAACTCCATGATCGGGTTTCCGATTAACGAGTCGTCTATCGCATTAGAACCCTTACGATAAGGCGGATTTTGGGTTACTCCTTTTTGAAACATCGTTGTAGTTGAGGTAAGACCGATATCTTGTGGTGAAAAAATTACAGAACATAATCACACAGGGTGCAAGAAATCCTATGGTTGGATGTCAATTGGAGAGCGACCCTCTGTGGATCAACATCAAAGCCATCTTGTGTGGATAAAAATAGTAGAGACCCTGTATGGATTAGTATTCTAGAAACCATGTATGGATCAGCATTCTAGAGATTCGGTGTGGATCACAATCATAGAGACCCTTTGCATATTAGCATTCTAACAACCTTGTGTAGATCACCATCATACCTACTCTATGTCGATCGTAATATTAATGACCTTGTGTGGATAAATAGTGCATGACCTGATGAGGAACAACTTTAGAGAGGCATGTTGGGGATTAGCAATATAAGACCCTATGAGGATTGAAAAAGGAACAACTCTTTCATAGTTCAGTTTTGGAAAAGATCTATTTAAGAAAATTATGTAGCTTAAAACTAATCATCATTATTCTTAAACATTGACGTATATACCTGGTTTGAGATGAGTCTTTTTATTTGTGCTTTGTGATTTAGATCATGCTTTTTTGTTTTACTTGTGGAATTTTGATAGACCTCCGGGGGTCTCGGGGTCCCTATATGGTATTGTTATACTCACCCACGAAAGGGATCCGCCCGTACCTTGATGCGTATTATGTAGAGGATGAATAGCTCACCTAAGACTTTATGTGCCAGGACCATGTGGTACATGGAGGTCACTGGTTGTTGTGGAGAGCTGTGGAGATGACATGTACGTACCCTTCAGGTAGGATCTATGGAGAACAATCTTAGCCATTGTTTTCTATATTCTGTTTTATTTTATATTTCAGTTGGGATTGTATTCCACCCCCTTTACATTCATTATAGAATTTTACAACTATAGTTGAACTTTGTGGTAGTGTATTTTTGTGTAATTGGAAAGTGTGTTTATACTGGTTTAAAGGCAATGCCTTCTGGTTTTAGGGATATTCCTTACCGACACTAGTTGCCAACCCTTGGCCTATAGAAGGCATGCTTGGGGTATTCATGGAAAGGGCCTCGAGGGACAGGTCATGACAAAACAAGTGCTTATTAAGGCACATTGTCATTTACTAGGTTACGCTGAGTCAGACCTAACACACCTTGTTGTAGTTTTTACCCTTAGGTACATCTTTTCTAGGACCATTCCCACTTTTAGTATCTCGAAAGGGGTGTATTGTTTGAAATATTGAAAAAAATATAGACCATAATAAAATCTACGATTCACTTATAAGTATATCCAAAAAATTAATCATAAGGTTATTTTCTTTAATATGTGTTTTATAAATCTAGTTTCCATGGTTTCTATTAATCTTGCTCAGATATCAACTATAATGAACCAAACCATAGTATCATGGAGCTAAATCCTCACATTATAGAATTTTTATAGATACAAGCTCCACATCCTAGATGTCTAATTAGTCTAGTAGGTTTGGAAACCAGATTACATACATGATCCTAACAGTACAATATAAAATCAAAAATACATCATAATTAGTCCATTATGAACACCATTATACTCAAATATTAATCATACATATTAGTCATAATAGAAATCCTGGAATCATGGGAATAATAGAAAATAAGAAATGCGTGACATCAGATGCTTATCACAGGTAAGATTACAATGAAATCTATCACTAATAAGCATAAACATCAAGTAAAGGTGAAAAAATGAAAAGAAATTCATTTAACCACAGTCTTGATAATAATATGGAAATAATAAATAATACCATATAAGTTAATCACATGATATAAAAAACAATAGGACATATATTTTACTAGTGAAATAATCACATGTATTATCAATAACAACTCCTATAATGAGTGAATACATAATTCCAGACAATATAAATGTACCGTCAAGGTATCAAAAAAGAATCTATATGTAAATGGGAATGATATCATCCAATAACAAGAATATATTTTCTTATGAATCCATGTATTACATCAAGGAGATATAACAAGGCATAAAAAAAATTAATGAGTCCAAATAAATCATCATATAAAAAGGTTGAAACATAAATAACATACACATTATTATTTGAAAAATATCATACGAAACATGAATAATATGAACATAAAATATGAATGGTACAAAAATAGAACATCTACAGTAAAAATGGTCATAAAACCATCAATGAATAATGGATGATAGTATAATAAGATACCAAACTCAATTAAACAAATAATTAACAACTTATATTTACATAGATTAAAAATTTCTAATGGAGTCCTTAAAATTTTTTATAAGAAATACCACTTTTCTATATGGAAGTAATTTTTTTAAATGACTAATAGTTATAAAAGAAATAATTTCGTTGAAAACAATATATTTCGAACTATTAGGTAAATATTATGACATTTAACTTATCATGATTGGAAAAATATCCATGCATCCCATATATGTTAAAAAAACATTCCTTCTATTGAAAAATTCGCAAATTACTATGTTTGGAGAGAGAAAAAGATATTCCTTTATAACAATTTAATAAAAAGTAAATCATGTGTAAAAATGAATTTAAAAATTCATAGTATAATATAAAAAATATATTTGAAAACATTTATAAGAGTCATGGATGTAGATGATAATTATTCACTAGTATATACTTATGTATAAACAATCTCAATTAATAATGTGATTTTGATCACATTCATTGTTCATTCATTTAGTTGTATATGATTTAACCTCAAGTATAATGTTTTAAAACATATTATAATTTATCAAAGAACCATACCATTATTTTTTATATCATATATGATCCAATTAGGTTATCTTATCAGCCATTTGTTAATAATATTTTTTTATTACCCTTGTTTTTGGCGTTACTTATTTCATTGTCCTATGAATGTTTGGCCATCTAAGCCCTTTTTATTATGCATTGGATATATTAAAATCATATCCTTAATGATATTATTATTATAGATGTTATATTTTTTTCCTTTTATACATCTTTATAACCATTAATGTATGGATCATATGGAAAATGATTCACATCGATTCTTTGAGATTGTGTCCCATTCTTACACACGGGAGACGATATCATTCCCTTGAAAGGAAAGGGTAAGGAATTATATGGTGATTTAATTATAAATATTAAATATCATGTCATATTTGTTATTTAAATCCATTTTAATCTTCATTATATAAATCCAAATCATGTACTACTGAAACCCGGATTACACCTCAATGTGGATAATATAGGTCGAAAATAAACAAAAATTGTGATTTAATTTTTTTGACGATGGGTATATGGTGGAATATGGTTATAGAATATTCATAATAACATATCATCATATAGATAATAATTTATTTATAACGTTATAATGTATAAAAAACATATGTTTTGGATGATTCAGAACGCTCAATGTGGTGAAATAATACGTGACAGGAAGGCCCTAAAAATAATTCTGCCGACGGGATCTTTTTAACTATAAAAAATAATAAAATATATAAATTAAATTTGAATACAGATACACCACAATGTTATATATGAGAAGATAATATTTGATACTTTTTTAATCTAATAATCCAATAGATTTATGAAAGTATTTAGTACTGTTTAAATATTTATCATTTTAATGAACCCTTAGTTAACCTATATTTATTTTACATAAGGTAATAAAACATTTAATATTGAAAAGCATTTTTTTACATATAATGTGTCAATTGGACTATAAATGAAGTATTTTTAACATTTTAGTCCATTTAATATTTATTTTAAATTTTTAAATATGTTTACTAATAATTAAATAATATAAAAAAAATAATTTAATAAAATATTATTAGTTTCAACGCAGACACTATTCATTATTTATCATTTAAAAATATCATTAAAACATGTTATCTTTGAAAAATAAATATTATATTATCCTTAAAATGTCAATATGATCCATAAAATTAGTGTATTACACTAGTTATATCCAAATATATTTACATTAATATTTTGAATATCATTTATTTCATATTTCCATTAATTAATGAATTGTTATAACATCATGGAAAAAGAAATTAAGGTTATTATTTATTAGATACAATTTTCAGATAAATTACCATGACCCATAAAACCATTCTAGAATTCAAATAAATATTTATAGTCAAATTTTTCTTTGTTGTAACCCTACGTTAAAAATGATATATTTTATAAAATAAGATAATGAAATATTAAACTCTTCATTAAATAAAATATAATAAATTTCAAACTGTCACACGATTGGCATAAAAGGGGTTATAATCTTTCCCGAAGGATGATTTTAGTCGAAACTCAATTTTAAATTGAAATTGGGTATTCTTTAGTGTGATTTTCAAATATTTATATTATTATTTTCTCCATTAATTACATGATTAATCTTTTATAATGTTAATAAAAATTTACCAAAGTAAATAGTTCTAATTAAAAAATAATAATTATATTAACAAAATTTGGAATCACATATTACAAATTTGAAATCATGTTTTCCAAATTCAAAATAAAACATTGTAATAATTATTTTAGAATTAATCATGTTGATAGGGTGACAAAATATGTTATTAATGTTTAAAATCATGAAAAACATTGATATATTTTTGTATCCAAATTAAATGATAAATTAATTTCAATGAAATCAATTGGATTAACATTTATAAAATAATATAGTTTTAATTTAAAACCATTCAACAAAAATATTCAATAATTTATATTATTTTGATGAAAAATGCTTTTTTTCAATAAGTATATAGTATATTGAGAAAAAATTCAAAACATGAATGTTATCAAGAAAGACATAAAATTTCAAACAAAAAGTAAATATTTTTATCCCCCATTCAAGTAATATTGTTTTTTTATAAAATTCATAAAATTTTAAAAATAATTATTTCTAAAAATTGTTCACATTAAAAGGCATTAAAATTATCTTTTTTTTAAAAAAAACTTCTTTTATATGAATCCTTGATATGCTCAAATATCATGTCTAGAAAGAACATAATCTGAATGTTAAAATTATATGGAATATATATAATTTTCATATTGTGGTTAATACTATTAATTCATTAGAACTTAATAAATACTGTGAAAAATATTTTTTTAATGGTATGTCGAGATTCATTTAAAATCGATGTTTCATGCAGCACAAACTATTTATATTTAGTTGGAAGGAAACTATTACATAAATCAATAGGGATGTTATAGATATCTTCAAGAATGTAATTTAAAGTGTCATTAGATACTACCATGATAAAGTTTTTGAATTCATGATAAAGAGTATTCTTGTATATTAATATTGAATTGAAGATAATTAAAATTACTTAATGATTGTTCTAAATACCCTAAAAATTATATGATTTTTGAAACATTTACCACATGATATTTTTATCGTAGTAATATATCAATCATGGGTTATATAATCTCATGTGAAGTTATATCTATAGATAATTTAAATACTGATAATGTTGTGAAACCACATAGATCAATGACTGAAACTAAAATCCCTATTTTTATTATGTTGGAGCGGTATTATATAGTTTGTGTGCCATATTATTTAGGATTATCTAATTAAATATCCATTTTTACACTAAAATTATAAATTCCTTTATTAATGGATGAATGTTAAAGGGATTTCAAGGAGCTAAATATAAAGTTGGTTAGTGAAAATATTCTCTTATTACATTATAGATGTTAAAAGTTTTTCATCGATTGTGATTCATAAATGAATGGACTGATATATTTCATCATGAAGATTGTTATGGATTTATGTTTTCTCTCAAACTTATTAAAGATTCAATAGAATTACATCTGAACTATTAAATAGTAGTTATATTTGGTAATTATATAATTAATTATATAAGGGCATTATATCTACCAAGAGTGGTATATATATATATATATCTAAAAATTCAGAGTATATTCTCACTGATAGGGATCAAAATATCCAATTGAGAAAATGGGTCGAGCTTATTGATGATTACAAGTTCTCTCTACATTACCACACATGAACAATAAATAATGTCATAGATGATTTTATTAAAAATGTACCTATATTCATATTTATTATGATGAACAAAAAATATAAAATATTTTATGGTATACAGAGGATGGATATAGAAATTGAAAAATATAGTCAAAAATATGATCATTGTCAAATTATTGTTCTACTATATATCTATGTGTCGATTAATGAAGAAAAAATATAATTTTATAGCTACAAAATAAGATGACAAATGATCTTGGGTTAATCATTTATTTTTAGAGAATGATAATTCATATGAGAAATGTATGTTTCCCACCCATAATTTATTTATGGAATTAGTGATTTGATGAGTCAAACAATTTTCCATTATCTATTCATCATGTAATTAAAATGATATATGGATACATGAAAGGAAATTTCTTGTGGTATATAGTAAAAATAGATATTTAAAATATTTCTCTTAAAGCATGCGATGTATGCATGTTAGGGCTGAGTGACATAATTTTAAGGTGATGTTAAAACCATTACCCAAATTATAATCGGATTTTTAAAACATCAAAATGGATTTTGTCATTGACTCCCAAAAAATTTAATGGAATAATAATAAGCAGGTTTTAGTCAATCACCATATGAAGTTAGAATGAATAATTTTAATTAAATATGATTTGTCTCTAGAATTAATTATTCAGTAATATAATATGGAACTAGTATGACTACCTTGTGTAACACCATTAATTGTATCTGATTGGGATTTGAAGTTTACCACAATGTTTTGTGGAAGTATTCACCATGAGATATATATAAAATTGAGTTCTATTACTTTTTCTGATCCTAATATGGATGGTCAGTCTTAGAGGACCAAAACAACTATAGCTTACAACTTGAGAAAAATATCTCGAGATTTAAATGGATTCTTGGATCAACACAAATAATGGAAATTTCATATAATATCACATCACAACATAATATTTAAATTCCAAATTATGATTCCTTGAATGTTATGAAATTTGAAGACCAACATACCAAAATTGAGATGGAAAAGAAATATACATGGACATGATCTATGATAGGAAAATATATTGATGGTTAGAATCATTCAACATCAGTTTAGAGAAGCTCAAATTTGAGAGAAAAGGCATGCTGAAAATCATCAGAAAAATATATAGATCTAATATAGGGACATGATATTACTATGAATGTCTGCCTATAAGATAATGAAAATATTTGGAATGAATTGGAGGCTAAAACCCTTGTATGTTTTTTCTTTTGAATTAATGATCTTAATTGTATGGTTTCATAATGATTGGTTCTTAACTGAATCCCTCTTAAGATCATAATATGATACATGTATCCCCCTTAAGGAATTATATACCTAATAGATCACATGTACTGATCTTAAACGTCTTTAAAAAAGTTAAATATAATTATAAAAATGAAAATTTTAAAAAGATATTATATACTATAAATAATGTTCTATTAAACTATACAACACACCAAGTCAATGTTTTATGGAGAAACGATCAATTTGAGGATGCTATGTGGGAAACTGATATTGTGATTAGGAATATGTATACTCATAATTTTATATCAGATTTATGATTTTTATAGAGAAATTAAATTTCATAGTATATAATGTAATTCCTCTAGATTTTAATTATATATTTAACTTTAATTTTTTAATTTTTTAAAATCTTATGTTCCATTCAATGGTGTGTTCAGAAGAAATGCATAACATTATTAAAATATTTTCATTACATTATCAACTACAAATTTTATTATTGGGTATAAATAGTAATAATTAAATAAGGAAAAATATGTGGTCTAAAAATTTATAAAATAAATTAATAAATTATGAAATGATTATAATTAAAAATAATAAATATTTCAAAAATTATTATTCATATATGAAAAAACTCTTTCTGTGAAAAAAATGTATATTATATTAACAAATTAATTAAATCCCTATCAGAAAATGTTTTTAATTATGTTTATATATTATTTACTTGATAAATATTTTTAAAAAATATCAACCATTAAGTTTGAAAAAGTGAATATTTATAAACAAAATTTTATCTTTAAAATGTATATTTTTTTTTAAAATACTCATCTCTATCAAATTTAGTGTTCATAAAATAAGATTAAATAATTCTATTTATAGGTATTTAATAATATTAAATGAATTTAATATTTGAATTAAATAGGATCAAATTTATCTTTTATATTGTTTACAATATGTTCTGAAATTGTGTTAAAATTTATTACATATTTTAAATGTAAACAGGGCGAATGTCAATAGAAATAAGTGATAATGTCATAATTATTGATGTAAATTCCTATTGGTTTTATGTAATTATACCTTCGTCAATGTAGGCTCGAAATTAATTATTCCAATATAGACATTTCAATGAAAATTTCATATTTAAAAGTTAAATCAAATAATTTCAAAATGTTTACTCTCTTAGTATAAAATATCTATTATATTCTCACAGAGAGAAAAAATTATGGAACTAATATGTATGCAGATTTAGGATTTATGAAATTATTTACATTATATTGATTTATTTTTATTTTTTCATAATTATATAATGAACATACATTTTTTTTCAACACAGATGTAGTATTTCTCCATTTAATAAAAAATATAACAAATGTAATTGAAATTATTAAATGAAATATTATTTGAGTGAGTATATTTGTGAAAATAATTTTATTAGTAAATAATCTATTTAATTTTTTAAAAAATATTATATTCCTATATAAATTTGGTAACATATATCCTCTCCCAATTACCTTGAAATGGAAGTGGGGTGTTACCGGGCAGAAGGTGAAATCTCTGAGAAACCATAGTATGGATATATATTCCATCGGAATCAACATATTTAGGGTGTGATTTTCTCGTGGAAAATTAAACATCCAAAACAGAAAATACATCAAATAAAAACCACATTGGGATACCTGAGTACAAATTATACAACTCAAGAATTCCAACTAGAAATAATACTAAATTTTAATAAATCATCATATCAGAGTACAATGAGGAAACCAATAAAAAAAGATAGTATAAACTGGAAGTCAAAACCAACAAAACTTAAACCCATCAACGACTCTAACTACACAGCTTCCAAAATGCACTAAGATCCAACTCCACAATCCATTATAAATGTATTATAATGAATCTTAAAGTACATGTAATTATTTTCGTTTAATGATGTGTCGATAATAAATATTAGCAAACACACCAATGTTCCCATGCCAGTGGTGAATAATGAAACATAATAGTTTTTCACTAAATGGAATCTATAGTCATGCCACTAGGATATTGAATTTTAATAAATTTATATAAAAAATTCATAGAATACTATTGAATTTTTTTTATATAAAATCGTATCAATTGATAAGAAAATATCCTTACATACCAAATTAATTTTCTAATGAAAAGCCATTTTTCGTGTAAAGAAACTAAATCATTCTTGAAAACCATTTAACACTCTATTTTGGATAACCAATTACATTTTTTTCACACACACTAATGATTTTTTCTCTAATTATTGTTCAAAAATTATGAGATATTTCTTTTCCACACACAAAGTCGTCACTATGTTTCCTCTCTCTCTATGCCCCAATGTAAGTTGTCCCTTATCGTGGGTCATTTCTCTTGTACCGCATTGGTACAAGTCTCTTATCTAGTGTCACATTAAATGCATGAACTCGCACAAACCCATGTATAGAAAAAAAATTCCTGACCATTTTTGTAAAACCACTTCTATCCATTTCAACAAAACATCCCTTTTAATTTAATATATTCTATCAGTCAAACAAATAAATGTATGAAAACTACATTTTAAAACCCAGAAACAATTCACTTTTCACCACAACCTATTTTCAAAATTTTCCAAACCACCACTAAAGGGGATTTATACAAAGATTATCACATAAATTTCAAAATAATTTTCAACTAATTATTATATTTTGAAATAAATACATAATGTTATAATAATGGGATATTTGAGTAAATCCACCTACCTTGAAAATATGATAAAATAGATGAACATAAAAACTCTACAAGAAATGGGTTAAAACTCCTGAAACCCATGTTATGTAAATTCCATATCACCCAATAAACCATAAATCAACATGATTATAAAAAAAACATAGATATATACACAAAGGGATAGATCTATCAATATAAAATTGGAAAGAAGGTGAAATCTATGAAAAAATCATGAAAGTGTACATGACAGGAAATATAGGCATCCGATTAAAAAATAATCACAATTTCACTCCTATAAGGTCATCAGGTAGGGTGTCCACTATCATTGGAAGGTTATGGAAATAAGTTAATGTCATAACAAGAATAAATGAGTGATAAAAAATCGAATTCGGATTAGATATAGATTTTAAGAAGGTCCACTAGTACTCTAAATGTTTATCCCACAATGTTTTTCAAACAATGAAACAACAATGCAGGTGCTACATCCCCAAACCACTCATTCAGACGGTTTGATCACATAGTTAGTAGAATAAGACACTAAACATTATAAGAAACTATATTCCAAAAAATCATTGTTCATCCTGGGTGGCTATGTCACTTGGAAAAATAATGGACCAAATGTGTGCTTTCCTTATTAATCATGGTTTCCCATGATTGATATCTTAGAGGTGTTTTATGGTTTCTACTAAGAGTTATAAAACAATGAACTTCTACAAAAGATTAAATAACATTCCAAATCACTACCAATGATACATAAACATAGACCATACACATTATATTATTGAAATACATAAATAAATCGTTACATACATGAATCTTGGTCTACTAAATTCTCCCAACCATGGTCTTTCCTTCTTCTAAATGATTGAAACCACCATAAGAAATAAATATTATAGGACACTTATCAATCATTTCCTTCATTCGTTTGCATGTATCTTACATCATATGAACACGTTTCCAAAAAAACTAATTCTAGACTAATTCTTTTTACATGAAAATTTATTATTTATTATCCACATTCAGTACTAAAATATGAAGCATTGATGTATCTGGATCTCGGTCAATGTTATATCATCGAATCACATAGTTAGGATCAGGTCGATACGTTTTCAATTATGATATATGTAACAAATTATTCACTAAACTAATCCTTTAGGGAAAACAAACTAATATTCCACCACACCAAATCATTTATGTATATCAAAAGGGACAATGTATTGAAGATATAACATTCCATGCTTCCAAAAATGAATATGCCTAAGAATTGGATTGATTCCCAAAAACTCATGATCACCCACCATGGATGAAAAAAACATAGATTATAATCCAATTATGATTTCTTATTTCTATGATTAATATTTATCATTTTCTAGATCAACTGATTCTTTTTATTTATTCCATACACAATCCTTGGAGCCACTAGAGAAGTCACGACCACTTACACTAGGCAATGTGGAGAATGAGAAGGAATCACATACAATTCATTTATATGAATTCTATGTTTTGAAGCTTGATGAATTTTTTATATGATAACTCCACTAAGGTAATGTAATTATCCCACAAGACACAAAAATACATTACACAACCCCAATACATGTAGTCAATCATTTTCACCATCCCTTCATTTTTTTCCAACCATATTATGATGATACAATATAATCATATTAAACTATATAGTAAGATAATAATACATGGATTAAAAAATGATATATAAACCTTAGATCTCGGTTTGATAATATCAACATTTGTACAAACTACCAATTTACCACTTAGCCGATATAGATATTAGAAAAATCCTCTAAATATGAGATTCATGAATAGAGATTAAATTGGCTAAATTTATGAGTGGATCCAATATCAATCATATGGTCTAATGTATCTCAACTATCCCTGTAAACCTTTAGAAAAAATCAATGGATACCTACAACTATTTCTAAATAAGAATATGTAATGACTACAACATACTAGTTGGTCACTATTTTTCCTCTTTAACCTATTGATTGTGGGGATATCTCATCACAAGATCAGCCACATTTATTTTCATACTGATCCAAAAAAATAATAATTTCTTTTTCTCAAACACCTTTTTATTTCAGGATGAAAATTCCCTTTAGAATGGAGGAAATCAAGAATAATATTTCGATGAAAAGTTATATATTTAACCATACTATCTGAAAAGCATAAAAATGAACTCACATCTTGATACCATCCCTCAATAGTATCCCCACTATTTGTTTTTGACCTCATATCCACACATTTATAATAGGATGAATGTGAATTTGTAATCATCTCAATCAAATCAGAGAAAATTGATAGTAGAAATAAAACCACAAAAATACCTCATTCTTTACAGTCCAAGAAAATTTTTTATATCATCAAAATCAAATAACACTAATGTAAATACTTATTTTCCAACTTACTATATGAACCTCTACTTAATTAATCATCCAAATATTTTCTTATAACCTGTATTTAGATCATGTCAATGTATGAATTTGGAGATATTAATTCTATCTTTGTTTTCTCTAAATCAAATCCCATTGTATAAAATTTTGTTCCATACGCATTTCATCCATAATCACTATAAATGTATCACCATAATGGTAATGAAGTGACCTTTTCAATGTATGCACCACAAAAGATAACATCAAATCATGTGTTGGATAGTTCTTCTCATGATACCATAACAGTTGTGATCCATATGTAACAGCATGATCTCCCTGCATGACAACACATCCCAACCCCATTTTTGAAGAGTCACAATACACCACACATCATTCTCCTGATTTTGGAAAAATCATGATTGGTGCTGATGTAATGAAAGCATTATATTATTTAAATGGATTTTGAAATTACTTGTTTCATTATAATGTTACATTCTTTCCTTTCCAAATATGTCCTTGATAAAGCATTTAATTAAAAGTACTGTACAATTCATCGATAATATCTAGTGATTCTATAGAAACTACATATCTTAAAGAAATTAAATAGAGGTTTCCAAGTGATAGAAACCTATATCTATTATGGATCAATAGAAACCTGGAATTTAGATACTACTTTTCCAAGGAAATGTACCAATTTTAAACAAAAAAATTTATCATTTGGAATACAAACAGTGATCCCACAAGATTCCCAAAATGTTATCCTTATGTTTCTCATTATTAAAATAATCCCTAAATATACCAATATGTCATCCAAAAACACCACAAAATAATAAAAATACCATTGAAACATTTAATTCATAGTTTCCATAAATACAACAAATGCATTCATATGACTGAAAGGAATAAATACATACTTGTAATGGCCATATTTACTTCTAAAATCTGACTTCATAATTTCTTTT
This sequence comes from Viscum album, assembly GCA_963277665.1. NCBI lineage: Eukaryota > Viridiplantae > Streptophyta > Magnoliopsida > Santalales > Viscaceae > Viscum > Viscum album. The sequence goes on along the minus strand of OY728130.1, from coordinate 954,709,720 downwards.
TGCAGAGCCTGAAATTGGTGACATTCCAGTACCAATTCAATTATAATGAACCGTTGATCTCCCCTAAATTGATAAAACATATAATCATTTAACAAAAGTGGATATAAATTTTCTTTTTTAACATGGTTTTAATTATTATAATCCCCATACAACTGAAGAGTGAAGTCCTCTATAATCACAAACAAGACCGATGTTGACTATGGAGATGTTCTAAGTTGAATGAACCATTCTCTTACAAAATCTTATAATATGAATTTAAATTCCCTTAATTTTTTTGGTTCCATTTAATATAATGCAATTGATATTGGATTGTTCCCTAGAAGGATATCAATTTTAAAATCTAATTCTCTTGTGGGTGGAAACAAAAAGATATTTTTTTGTGGGGAAACATATGAAAATAGATCTACAACTACTAGGAAACCAATATTCTCAATGAATTTCATAAATTTAAAAGCAAAGAAACATCCAAAGAGTATCATATCCTTCCTTCCATTGGTTCCAACAAGCCCGATGCACTGGTATTTACATTCTTCTATATTCTAAAAAGATTCTTGAATCCATCATCAATAATAAATATAACCCTTAATTTATAATAATTGATTTTACCCTCGAACATTACCGTCCATTCCATACACATGATAATGTCATATAAATTAAACTCAAGCTTAAGGAAATTCCATATCAACTTAGATCAAAAAAAAATTGTGGGACATTATTTATACATAATGGTTCATCATTATCTTTGAAGAAGTTGGGTTTTAGGTTTCAAAATATAATTCATATTTTAATATATAAATCAAAATATCAAAAATATATGAAGCAATAATAAAATGGGACAAAAAAATAATAAGAAAATACATAAGGATATAAATCAAAATAATCATACTTATCATTTTGTAAACTCTTTATTTATTATCCACAGTCACTTTCCCATCTCTAAAGAATATTTTAGATGATGACCTTTTGTATTTATTATCCTATTGTGATTACTTTGTTTTTTTAGTAATGGTATTCATGTAATAACCATTGCTTCTTTAGTTTTATTGATGCGAATTATTCTAATTCCTTCAATCCATCGAAGGATATGATGTCTCTAAAACACAAGATCAATCCTAATAATTAAATATTGCAACAATGTGACCATAGTGTTGAATATGAACCATCTGGTCCTTATTGTGGCATTCTCAAGGCGGTATTTTATATTTTCTCTCCATGTGCTCGAATGAAAAACATTAAAAATAGTAGGTTCACCCCTTGGTTTTGTATGAATATTCACTGATCCATCCACATGATTGTTACTCATTAAACTATACTGGATATATGTTTCCCTCTCCTACTTATTCCCTTTTAAATTACTTATTTCATTATAATGTTACATTCTTTCCATTCCAAATATGTCCTAGATAAAGTATTTCATTAAAAGTACTGTACAATTCATCGATAATATCTAGAGACACTATAGAAACTACATATCATAAAGACATTAATTAGAGGTGTCCAAGTCATAGCAACCTATATCTATTATGGATCAATAAAAACCTGGCATTTAGATACAACTTTTCCATGGAAATGTACCAATTTTAAACAAAAAAATTGATCATTTGGAATACAAATAGTGATCCCACAAGATTCCCAAAATTTTCTCCTTATGTTTCTCATGATTAGTCCAGTCTCTAAATATACCATTATGTAATCCAAAAACACCACAAAATTAATAAAAATACCATTGAAAATTTTTATTGATAGTTTCCAAATAGACATCTGATGCATTCATATGAATGAAAGGAATAAATACATACTAGTAATGGTCATATTTACTTCTGAAAGCTGACTTTATAATTTCTTTTTTCAGATCCTGAAATTTGTGACTTTCTAATACCAATTCAATTATAAAGAACCGATGATCTCCCCTAAATTGATAAGACATATAATCATTTAACAAAATTGGATATAAATTTCATTTTTAACATGGTTAAAATTATTATAATCCACATACAACTGAAGAGTGAAGTCCTCTATAATCACAAACAAGACCGATGTTGACTATGGATATGTTCATAGTTGATTGAACCATTCTCTTACCAAATCTTATAACATGAATTTAAATTAGGTTTATTTTTTTCATTCCAACTAATATGATGAAATTGATATTGGATTGTTACCTAAAAAGAAATCAATTTTAGAATCTAATTCTCTTGTGGGTGGAATCAAAAAGATATTTCTTTATAGGGAAACATATGAAAATAGATCTAAAACTACTACGAAACCACTATTCTCAATTAATTTCATAAATTTAATGAAAATAAACAACCAAAGAGTATCATATCCTTCCTTCTATTGGTTCCAACAACCTCGATGCACTAGTATTTACATTCTGCTATATTCTAGAAAAATTCATGAATCCATCATCAATCATAAATATAACCCTTAATTTATAATAATTGATTTGACCCTTGAACATTACCATCCCTTCCACAAACATGATTATGTCATATAAATTCAACTCAAGCATAAGGAAATCCCGTATCAACTTAGATCAAAAAAAATTGTGGGACATTATTTATACATAATGGTTCAACATTATCATTGAGAAGATGGGTTTTATGCTTCCAAAGAGAATTCATTATATTAAAATATAAATCAAAATATCAAAAATATATGAAGCAATAATAAAATGGGACGAAAAAATAATAAAAAAATACATAAGGATATAAATCAAAATAATCATACTTATTATTTTGGAAACACTTATTTTTATTATCCACAGTCACTTTCCCATCTCTAAAGAATATTTTAGATGATGAACTTTTTTATTTATTAACCTATTGTGATTACATTGGTTAAGGAGTAATGGTATTCATGTAATAACTGTTGCTTCTTTAGTTTTATTGATGGATAATATTATAATTCCGTCAATCCATCGAAGGATATAATGTCTCTGAACCACAAGATATATCCTAATAATTAAATATTGAAACAATGTGACCATAGTGTTGAAGATGAACCATCTGGTCCTAGTTGTTGCATTCTCAAGGTGGTATTTGATATTTTCTCTCCATGTGCTCAAATGAAAAATATTAAAAATAGTAGGTTTTCCCCTTGGTTTTGTATGAATATTCATTGATCCATACATATGATTGTTAATCACTAAACTATATTAGATGTGCCTTTTATGATCTAGATTTCACGATTTGAAAATATTACTCATTTCTAACATACAAAATCATGGACTACAAGAGAATTATTTTCTTACTCCAGGACTAGAAAACCAATACGATTTCCCCCACATATATTCTGAGAAACCAAGATTCATGACATATGTAAAACCCATTACCTCCTCATTTTCTTAGAAAGGAAACATGGAATTATTTTTCTTGAGTATACATCATGAAGGAAACAAATATTGGATTTAAATTTCAAGATTTTCAATTCTATTTGGGATTATTTTCCCTTTTAAAATAAAACATGCAAAACTAAAAATACAATAACACGGAAACAAATATATGATGCATGGATGAAAATTATACAACTCAATAATTCCAACTATAAAATAGTACCAAACTATAAAAAATAACTATATTAGAGTAAATTTGGAAACCATGACCAAAATCAGAGTACAAAGTAGAAAAAACCAACAAAAGTCAATGAATCAAATTCCCAAACTCCATAGATCACAACATTCTCCATGATCCAACTCTATAATCGATGATAATAGTATCATGATACTTCATTAAAGAAATCACGTACTTTTATTTTACCATTGTCTCGATAAAATATCTAGAAATGCACCAATGTCCCTAAATAGGGGGTGAGTAATGAAACCCATTATGTATTCCCCAAATTATTTTTCAACTCATGCCACTACAAATGAAAATGTTATAATATTTATAAATAAAACTTATATAATGAACATTAAAATATTTTATATCAAACCAATCCAATTTTAATGAAAAAAAATTACATACAAAAATAATTTTCTAAACCAACAAAAAACCCAAGGGAATCAGTGAGACCATTTATATAAACCATTCATCACTCTATTTTGGGAATACACATTCTGTGATTAACATACAAACAACACATGCATGATCTAGTGACAGCTCCATACCCATTAGTGTTTTATCAACTATCCACCAGGTTTTCACAATGATGAAAATATATTTCTTCCCCAATGGAACATTTCACCAATGTATGTTCATTTTCCAATTACCCTAATGGTATGAACCCCTTATTTAGGGTCAGATTGAATGCATGAACTAAAACTTACCCATGTAGTCCGAAATCATTAAAAACCATTTGATCAAAACCTCATTAATCCATTTCAATAATACATCCATTTTTGTGAATACATTTCTATCAACAATACTATGTCATATTTTTAAACATCATTTTAAAATCGTGAAATAAATCACTTTTTACAACAACCAATCTTTTAAATTTTCCAAACCATCCCAAATGATGGAATCTAAGAAGCATTCAATAAGATTTTCATAATAAATTTCATGAAATCCAAAAAAATTGGAATCAAGACTTCGTGTTTTAATAAAATGATTCAATAGTTAATCTATCGTCCTTGAAACATAAGTGAAAAAGAATAACGCCCAAAAATATTTGACAATTAGGTTGAAACTCAAAAAAACAAGCATTTATAATGACCCCTATCACCCAAAATACCATTATTCAAAATTATAATCATTAACAAACATAGATATACTCACAATGGATTCTATCTAGGAATCTAAAATATCGAATAATGTGTAGTCTATGGAAAACAAAAATTATAGGGTTATTCTATTGAATATGAGCCTCCAACATACAATGAATCCACAACATATTTCTCCTGGATTAAGAGGATTATTCTCTATATCCATTTGGAGGAGGGGAAAATGATTAGGTTCGTAATAGAGGAAAATAAGTGGTTTAGTATGTAAATACCCAAATCATAAATTACATGGACATTACATTTCTTTAGCGGAATATATAATAAATGAAAAAAACGGACACCTAAAGACCGTATTAGTTTAGTGTCTTTGGAAGCTCGGAATGTAATCTTCTAATCATGGTGAAAGATCTTCAACATCTCACATAAAGATCTTCCCCTTTTGGTTTTCTTACCTAAAACCTTTGTTTATGTCTTGGGGAAAAGAAAACATAAAAAGGCTAAGCTGAAATTCTTAGTAAGGGTAAACATAGAGAACATAAAATAATCCATAAACATTTGAATGCAAAAACATGAACATAAAATCTAAACATCAAAAACTTGAGCAAAGACATTAATGTTGGAAGTATGTAAGGCATATATCATAAAGGAAAATAAATCATGATAAATTATCATGGGGATAAAACAAGTACTTTTGGCACACCATTAATCACTTGATATGATTTCTATAGAAGCCAAGGCATTGCTTCCAAGAACATCTTAGTGGAAAAAGTCCCTTTCTGAATCGATCTCACTCCTCGTTCCAGTCATGTATCACTGAACCAGATTAAATTATCATTCCAGCCATGTCTATCTCATGAGATATAAATCTTTACACAATGCATTGATGGTTACATTCTTTCCTTTCAAAATATGTCCAAGATAAAGCATTTCATTAAAAGGACTGTACAATTCATCGATAATATCTAGAGATACTTTAGAATCTACATATCTTAAAGACATTAATTAGTGGTTTCCAAGTGATAACAACCTATATCTATTATGGATCAATAGAAACCTGACATTTAGATACAACATTTCTATGGAAATGTACCAATTTTAAACAAAAAAAATGATCATTTGGAATACAAACAGTGATCCCACAAGATTCCCAAAATGTTCTCCTTATGTTTCTCATGATTAGACCAGTCCCTGAATATACAAATATGTCATCCAAAAACAACACATAAATTATAAAAATACCATTGAAAAATTTTATTCATAGTTTCCATAAAGACAACTAATGCATTCATATGACCGAAAGGAATAAATATATACTTGTAATGGCCATATTTACTTCTAAAAGCTGACTTCATAATTTCTTTTTTCAGATCATAAAATTAGTGACTTTCCAATAACAATTCAATTATAAAGAACCATTGATCTCCCCTAAATTGATAAAACATATAATCATTTAACAAAACTTGATATAAATTTACATTTTTAACATGGTTATAATTATTATAATCCACATACTACTGAAGAGTGAAGTCCTCTATAATCACAAACAATACCAATTTTGACTATGGAGATGTTCTTAGTTTAATGAACCATTCTCTTAACAAATCTTATAACATGAATTTAAATTCCCTTAATTTTTTTGGTTCCATCTATTATGATGAAATTGATATTGGATCGTTCCCTAGAAGGAAATAATTTTTAAAATATAATTCTCTTGTGGGTGGAAAAAAAGATATTTTGTTGGGGGGAAACATATTAAAATAGATCTACAACTACTATGAAACCACTATTCTCAATTAATTTCATAAATTTAAAGAAAAAAACAACCAAAGAGTATCATATCCTTCCTTCTATTGGTTCCAATAAGCCCGATGCACTGGTATATATATTCTGCTATATTCTAAAAAGATTCTTCAATCCATCATCAAGCATTAATATCACCCTTAATTTATAATAATTGATTTAACCCTTGAACATTACCATCCATTCCATACACATGATTATGTCATATAAATTCAACTCAAGCATAAGGAAATCCCATATCTACTTAGATAAAAAACATTGTGGGACATTATTTATACATAATGGTTCATCATTATCTTTCATGAATATGGGTTCTATGTTTCAAAATAGAATTCATTATATTAACATATAAATCAAAATATCAAAAATATATGAAGCAATAATAAAATGGGACAAAAATAAATACATAAGGATATAAATCAAAATAATGATACATATCATTTTGGTACTCTTTGTTTATTATCCACAGTCACATTCCCATCTCTAAAAAATATTTTAGATGATGCACTTTTGTATTTATTAACCTATTGTGATAACTTTGGTTAAGGAGTAATGGTATTCATGTAATAACCATTATTTCTTTAGTTTTATTTATGGAAATTATTCTAATTCCTACAATCCATCGATGGATATAATGCCTCTAAAACAAAAGATCTATCCTAATAATTAAATATTGCAACAATGTGACAAAAGTGGTGAAGATAAACCATATGGTCCAAATTGTTGCATTCTCAAGGTGGTATTTGATATTTTCTCTCTAGGTTCTCAAATGAACAACATTCAAAATAGTAGGTTTACCCCTTGGTTTTGTATGAATATTCACTAATCCATCCTTATGATTGTTACTCATTAAACTATACTGGATATATGTTTCCCTCTTCTATTAGGCACATTTTTTAAATATCTTATACTAGTCACAACAATATATGATTGAATATCTGGCCTCATTCCATATTAAAAAATCTATTACATGAAGGATTCACTAGAAGAAAAATGATGTGTAAAGGGATCAAAATTCATAAATTTCACCACATACTCTATCACCAAGAGATTCTACATCATCATTCAAAAAAGTTAATTATTATATAAATTATGAATTACTGAGAATAAAATTTATTCTTGAAATATTCTTGAAAATCCTCCCATGAAATGCCTTGGTGTATGTTGGACCGAACTGCTAAATCCCAGCAATGGCATGGATGATCATTCATCTTGTATGTTGCTAGCATTAAATTATCCTTGGATTGTGTGGATAGGAAATTGAATATTCAATTCTTACAATTCATCCACTCCACTTCTTTCTCTGGTTATGAATCACCATGAATGTTGATTAGATTTTTCATATGGAACTAAATAGAATGATCATTTTGTCTTATTTTAACAAATAGGATCCCCACATCACCTTATTGAGAGGCATCTACTATAATCTAAACAATATATTTCTTCACAAATTGATCAACAACAACTATATTTTCAATATCCTCTTCTAGTTGGTATATTCTACACCTACCCGGTGCTATTTTTATACACATAACAAAACACCATAACTCTCAATTTTTTGAAAATGAATGAATATAAATTCCATAAGTTACCACATCACAACTATCATAACACGGATTTCTTAGAATTCAATATTTACCATTTTTTAATATTTTATTTAATTATATCATTCTATTTTAATGTTTGTCCATTTTCAAAATGTAACTACAATTCCTTACCAAAATAACACATTTGAACACAATTTAAAAACATATCTTAATATTAATTATTTTTTAACATGTAAAAATTCATTAATCCAAATAAAATATTCACACTGATTGAGAATCCATTTTTTATCAATACTTGTCATGATCTTCTCATCAATTGAACCCCTGAATATGAGGTTAAAAATCCTATAAGTGTCTCAAAACACTTACATACCCAACACACTAGTAACATGGGGTTCATCATAATTAGGTTATATGTGCCTTTTATTCTCAAGATTTCAAGATTTGAAAATATTACTCATTTCTAACATACAAAATCATGGACTACAAGAGAATTATTTTCTTACTCCATGACAAGAAAAAAAATATAATTTCCCCCACATATATTCTAACCAACCAAGTGTCATGACATATGTAACACCCATAACCTCCTGATTGTCTTAGAAAGGAAACATGACATTAATTGTCTTGATTATACATCATGAAGGAAAAAAATATTGGATTTAAATTTCAAGATATTCGATTCAATTGGGGATCATTTTCCCTTTTAAAATAAAACATGCACAACTAAAAATACCATAACACAGAAACAAATATATGATGCATGGATGAAAAGTATACAACTCAATAATTCAAACTATAAAATAGTAAAGAACTATAAAAAATAACTATATCAGAGTAAATGTGGAAACCATGACCAAAATTAGAGTACAAAGTAGAAAAAACCAACAAAAGTCAATGAATCAAATTCCACAAACTCCATAGATCACAATATTCTCCAAGATCCAACTCTATAATCCATGATAATAGTATCATGATACTTCATTAAAAAAATCAAGTACTTTTATTTTACCATTGTCTCGCTAAAATATCTTGAAATGCACCAATGTCCCCATATATGGGGTGAGTAATGATACCCATTATGTATTACCCAAATTATTTTTCTACTCGTTCCACTATGAATGAAAATGTTATAATATTTATATATAAAAATTATATAAGGAACATTAAATTATTTTATATCAAACCAATCCAAATTTTAATGAAAAAAATTACATACAAAAATAATTTTCTAAACCAACAAAAAAACAAGGGAATCATTGAGACCATTCATATAAACCATTCAACACTCTGTTTAGGGAATACACATTATGTGATTAACAGACATACAACACATGCATGATCTAGTGACAGCTCCATACCCATTAGTGGTTTATCAACAATCCATAAGGTTTTCTCAATGTTGAACATATCTTTCTTACCCAATGGAACATTTAACTATTGTATGTTCATTTTCCAAGTACCCTAATGGTATTCACCCCTTATTTAGGGTCACATTTTTTGCATGAGCTAAAACCATCCCATGTAGGCCGAAACAATTAAAAAACATTTGATCCAAACCTCATTAATCTATTTCAATAATACATCCATTTTTGTGAATACATTTCTATCAACAAAACAATGTCATATTTTTAAACATCATTTTAAAATCATGAAACAAATCACTTTTTACAACAACCATTTTTTTAAATTTTCCAAACCATCCCAAATGATGGAATATAAGAAGAATTCAATATGATTTTCATAATAAATTTCATGACATTCAAAAAATATGGAATCAAGACTTCATTTTTTAATAATATGAGTCAATAGTTAATCTATCTTCCTCGAAACATAAGTGAAAAAGAATAACTCCAATAAATATTTGACAATTAAGTTGAAACTCAAAAAAACCACCATATATAATGACCCCTATCACCCAAAATACCATTATTCAAAATTATAATCACTAAAAAACATAGATATACCCACAATGGATTATATATATGAATATAAAATATTGAATATTGTGTAGTCTATGGAAAACAAAAATTATAGGGTTCTTCTATTGAATTTGAGCCTCCAACATACAATAAATCCACAACATATTTCTCCTGGATTAAGAGGATGGTTCTCTATATCCATTAGGAGGAGGGAAAAATAATTAGCTTCGTAATAGGCGAAATAAGTGGTTTAGTATGTAAATACCCAAAGAATAAATTACATGGACATTACATTACTTTTTCGGAATACAAAATACATGACAAAAACAGACGCCCAAAGACCGTATTAGTTTAGTTCCCTTGGAAACTCGAAATGTAATCTTCTAATCATGGTGAAATATCTTCAACATCTCACATAAAGATCTTCGCCTTTTGGTTTTCTTACCTAAAACCATTCTTTATATCTTGGGGAAAAGAATACATAAAAAGGCTGAGCTCAAATTCTTAGTAAGGGTAAACATAGAGAACATAAAACAATCCATAAACATTTGACTGCAAAAACTTGAACATAAAATCTAAACATCAAAAACTTTAGCAAAGACATTTATCTTGGAAGTAAGTAAGGAATATATCATAAAGGAAAATAAATAATGATAAAGTATCATGGGAATAAAACATGTAATTGTAGAACACCATTAATCACATGATATGATTTCTATAGAAGCCAAGAAATTTCTACCAAGACCATCTTAGTGGAAAAAGTCCCTTTCTGAATCAACCTCACTCCTCATTCCAGTCCTGTATCACTGAACTGGATTAAATTATCATTCTAGCCATGTCTATCTATTGAGATATAAATATTTACACAATACATTGGAGGGAGATATAGTTCCCACCCATCTCATTATGAAATCATTCTTACTTGTCCACAAAAGAAACATAAATCATTTATCATAACCTAATAAATAAAATGGGTTTCATAAAAATCATTCCATCATATAATATTAAATAAAAAATAGATGGATATCATTCCATCATAATAAAAGTGAAACCATGTAAATCATATAGACATTATACTTGAAACATACATATATAAAATAATTTCAACTTAGATGTAAAATAGTTTTGACTAAACACTTGAAATGAATTCTTGAGGAAAGTATCCTTTTTATTCATAATCATTTTATTTTCACAAAATGCCCTGCAATTTTAAAATAAAAGGATTTTGTTGAAAATATTCTTGCATTCTTGTGGAGTATGCTTCATAAAAATATGGAATTATGAAACTGTAAAAATCTGTTCACGCCGTATATGTGAAAAATAACATTCTTCTGGTACTTTTGTCGGAGATGTCAAAAAGTTCCCCATGTGGTAAACAAAAGTATGATTCCTTTCATAACATGGGGTAAATTTCAAAAATGGGTAAAAAGGACTTTAAAATTACATGAAAACATTTTTAGGAAAAATAGGAATGGATTGATAACTATAACCCCAGTAAATACTTACAAATAACAATCTCAGATAAGAACGTGATTGGAATAGTTATCCCTTACCTTATGTCTGATATGCTTCTAATGTATCCAAAACACCAATATAATGATTTAAATAATGTCATATACTTATTAGAGAATCATATTGATTGTTATGATATCATATATGGTTCACTTATGACTTTATATTACCCGTTCTTCTGTAAATTCCATATTAAAGCATCATTTTTTGGTAAAATCGTTTCATTTATCGTACGTGTTTCGACTTGTTGTTCTTGATAATATTACTTATATACTGATTTACATAATTCCAGAATGTAAAAAATTATTTATATATAATATATATTCATCATATACATATATATATATATGATAGATCGATAAATGAAATTAAATACACCGTTCATGGAGACAGTAGGTCGTACGTATGCATGAATGCTGTTTTCGTTTCCTTATTGAATTGAATAGAATTATGTAGATGACATATATATATATACATACATAAATCCAGTATCATTATTATTTCATATATTTCATTATTATTCATTATATATACTTTATATTCCTTCATGAATGGTTAACATGGAGAATGAATCTCATCGTGTCGTGGAGATGGTAGTCCGTACGTACGAACGAGCGATGATATCATTCCCATGATTGTGGAATTGTAATGAAGTGTATGTATAATATTTCAGAATCAATATCACTTTTCAATAATCATATATAGTTATTTAGCTACACCATTATACCCATCCATTTAAGGTGGTGGTCGAAAACAGATTACACCGTGGCATGGAGATGGTATTTCGTACGTACACACGCGCATCGATTTCGTTTTCCATAGGATGGATATAAGATGAAATATGGTTGTTTGATATTTATAATAATATATCAGTATATTAGTGATACTAATTTTATTACTTTATAGTGAAACAACTAAATAAGAATAAGTAGAAGAAGAAAGAAACGTGAGAGAATCGGAAGAAGAGATTACATCTTCTTCGACTCACCTTTTTTAAGCTTCCTCATATGGAAGTAGAGTTGGACATTTGAGAAGAACAAAACCTCCAGAATGTTTCTAGGGAAGTGTAGATGAGAAATTTTCAGGGTTTTGATTAGCTTCAAGGCTCAAAATAGTGTGAAGAGAAGAGGGAATCAGTGCCCTTTTTATAAGGGAGGAGAGGGGCACCTTTGGAAAAACATAAATATTATTTTATAATAAAGTCATATTTGGTTTATAATAGCTCCAAATTTATTTATTTAGAAGAAAAGTGATTATCGGTCTAAATCCTCTCAACCATTAGGTTTTAGACAAGTTTAGGTTATTATGTAACCTTATCGTTTAGATTTAACTCTCAGTTAAATAATTTATCTTTTACCATGTCTTCTTGTTTTCTTACACTAAATGGTTAATAATCTTACTATAACAAGCCAAAAGAAACCCAAGTGGTTTATTATTAATATAAAGAACCTTATCTAAGTCATTTTTATGATCCTTAGATTTTTAGGATTATAATAACAATTAATAATAAAATATTTTATTTAAAAACTATTTTATGTCAATTTTGACACTATTTGGTAATTGATTTTTTTTAAATAAAAAAATAATGATTAGTTCGGAAAAGGTTAATTAAATCAATACTAACATGTCATATTAACCTAGAAAATTATTTTAATTCATAAAAAGTCTCAAATTACATTTATTCTGGTATTTATAATATCAATAATTTAATATTTAATTATTTAGGTAATTACTACATCATTATTGTATCATAAATAAATTAAATTATTTAATGTATAAAAATTATAAATAAAATACCATTATGTATGATATATTTTTATCCTTCTAATGAATATTTATAGTCTACTTTATCATATGTATAACTATATATTACAAATGTTTTAGTTATTACACATTGATTATAACTATTTTAACTCTTTTTTTAAATAACATAATAATAAATGTCATAATCCAATCAAGGTGGACCTTAATGATAATATTATATACCTATGTATGTTTTTGGTCGAATGTTACTTATCCAAAAGAATTAGAACATGTCTTAGGGTAATAATAATATCATTTTTACCCTTAATTACTCTATTTACTTTTAACTGTGGTAAATAAAAGTAAAACATTACTATAAACCAAAAATTATTTTAATCTTATTAAACAATATTTTACTCCTTGATATTAACCGTTTATCTATCATTTTCTAAATTCCACTCACAAAAGTGGTAAAATTATGTTTTATGTAAAATTTAAAATTCTCCTAGGAGATGGGTAAAAGAGGGTGAAAAGTTCAATAAAATTTTTATATATGTAAAATTATTATATAAAGACTCAAATGAATTACATTGAACTTATATAGGATTGTTGTATCAATTTTGACCTAAAATAAGATTAAATAAAATAAATGATTATTTAAATAAAAAGTCGGATTTTAAATAGTAACCCAGTATTTTCACTATTCATAAAAAATTGAATGTTTTCGGAAAAATACAAAAAATTCACCCTACGCTAATTTCGATATTCCGAATCTAAAAATGAAGTCCATTTTGAAAGATAAAATTTATATCTTTTCAAAAAGTGGGTATTACTATTCATAATGGCTAGTTTATATAATATTTTAATAATATATCGTTGTTTAGTGAAACTCGGTATTGCGTACAACACACACTATTGTGGAAGGTCGCGATTACGTGTAATGTATGCCATGTTAGGGTTGCGTGTAGTGCAAGACTCATTTGTTGTTTCGTATAATAGTATCCAAGCATATTTCATTTATACATTTAATATATATATATATAAACACACTCAATGATGCGTAGAAAAACTACTATCAAACAAACATGAAATTGTGTTTAACACGATCCAAGAACAGTGATGTGTATATTGCAAGCTAATACGGTCTTGGGTATAGCGCAAGATAATATTGGTGTAGTGTACTATAGAATATATGAAAGAAATTAAAAGGAATAAATCTCATAAAATATCAGGGTGTTACATTCTACACCCCTTAAAATGTATTTTTCCCTCCAATTTCGTCGGGGTTATAAATGGTTTATTTCATGAGAGTTTATTTCATAGAAACCCACATAATAAAATGGAATACCAAAACTGATCATTAAAAACTAAATTATGATATGTAAGAGTTAACCAAATTAACTAATATCTGGGTTTCCACATAGGATAACATAGGTGAAAATATGGATATGGAAGAGAAATATAACCATCATGTTCTGATGGAGTGTAGTAGAGGACATGGCTATGATAAAGCCAACAGTCATAAAGGCATAAATTTGTGAGGATCCAAGGTAGGATCTGATTCATCAGATATGAGTGCACTAGGACAAAATTTTTGGTTTCTATGATCATTTCCTTAATGTTGAATATTTTTTGAATTAAAATAAATACTTACATGATTTTGGTAAAATCTCACTGTTGTTTTTGACTTAAACAATTTCAACTTCATCATTTAATGAAATGAAGTTGAATTTGTTTTCCATGAAGTGTTATCAGATGTTGCGATAGAATGATAGGTCATTCAATCTGTCTCAAACATAAGGTTAGCAAAAGATATCCAATATACATAAGTCCATATATAGTGAGATTAATCGTATATGGTTCCTAAAATGGACTTATACTTCTTATATCATACCACTTAATATAATAAAACTATTTTATACTAACCAGGGACTTCCTGTAGGCTATTGGTATGCGATAATGTCTTGTCGCACCTTAGTTGTGGGTTCGATTCCCACATACTTGTCCGACGCGGCGGGTTCTCTCTTGTCCTATGGGTAGTCCTTTTTCTAAAAATATACTATTATAACATTCCAAAAATAATATCGAAGAAAATTTGTATCCTTAAATAATTCTATCTTATGTCCAACATAATCCATTCTAATCATTAGGCTTATCCAAAAATCATTTGTCCCATCTCATAGTATAATGAAAATGGTAACTTTAAAGCTCACAAAACAAGAACAAGAATTCCCTCATTTATCCCCCATATATCATAAGATATATCTTACTGGTCTCATTCGAAACATGTGAATACCTTAATCCTTTATTTTTTTGAATCATGAATTACCATAGAACATTAGTGAAAATATGAGTGCTATCAAAAGTTAAATCATTCCACATACCAAAATCCCAAAAATTCTATATACTCAAACCATGATATCACTTAGTCCTTATATCAATCATGAGCTCATGAATACTATCAAACAATTTATTTTCTCCTTATCCCTTCATTATGTTCATATCATCTGCTTTCCAAAAAATTTAAATTACTCTTCATGGTTACCGGTACCATATTCTTATAGAAAACCACAATGGACCAATACACAGAAATTTCATTATACTATAAAAGTACCTCAACAAAAATAATATTTAATTCCAATACATAAGCCTTTAAATCCATCCTCATAAATGATTGGCATGGAATAGGTCCTTCCTCGATTTAGAAGTAACTTCTTAGGTCATGGAATTGAGTTGTGTAATGCCCATGTTCTCCGCAAATAAGACATTGGACTCTATAACAGTTTTTCACACTATGACCCTTTTCTCCACATAGATGACATCTTCCCGTCCATTTTAGGTATTCCTTAAGGTTCTTCTTCCCTTCCTTAGAAATCTCAATCTTCCATTCTCTATGATCCTCACCATGCGAACATGTATAAAATTCCATCTTTCTCTTATTTTATGACTTAAGAAAACAACTAAAGTTCACCTTGTTTATCATATATCGAGATGAATGATTTGGCATAATCACAATATAATTCTCTCCAACCGTTACATAATTTCATTGATCATATTCACCAATTTTTCCATTGGAATCAATGTTAACTTAATTCTATTCTGTTCCCTCCATTCACTAAGACCAGAAATTGTAGTGTAAGAAACAGTTCAAATAAAGAGGAACCATATAATAATAAAAGTTCACATATGGGATCTCTAACATATAAAAAATTATTTAATCCATGACAAAATAGGTTCACCTTAGGTTATTCATGATCTTCAACATAATTCTAGGACTCTAACCTATACGTATACTTAACCTTAGAGACATCCCTAGACATACCTTAGAAATATCTCTAGTGATTTCACTAATGTTTTCGCATCCTAGTTTCCAATGGTTAACTAAACCATCTCTCTGATAGCAACTATAAAGAAAAAAACCCTGACACACATGGAAATTACATTACTTTTGTAGAATATGTAATAGTAACCCAGTGTTTTCAGTATTCATCAAAAATTGAAAGTATTCAGAAAAATACCAAAAATTCACCCTAGGATAATTTTGATATTCTAAATCTAAAAATGATGTCCACTTTTAATGATAAAATTTATAAAATTTCAAAAAGTGGGTATTACTATTCATAACAGCTAGTTTATATAATATTTTAATAACATATCGTTATTCAGTGAAACTCGGTATTGTGTACAACACACGCTATCATGGAATGTCATGATTTCATGTAATGTAAGCCAAGTCAGTGATTCGTGTAGTGCAAGACTCCTTTGTTGTTTCATATAACAGAATCCAACCATATTTCATTTATACATTGTATATATATATATACAATCAATGTCGCGTAGAATAACTACAATCAAATGAACATGAAATTGTGTGTAACATGATCCAAGAATAGTGTTGCGTATACTGAAAGCTAATACGGTCTTGTGAATAGTGAAAGATAATCTTTGTGTAGCGTACAATAGAAGATATGAAAGAAATTAAAATGAATAAATATCATAAAATCTCAGGGTGTTACAGAGTATCTAATATGATTACATACAAAATAAAATGTGGGACACATATACCATTAAATATTATACTAAATTGTTTGGCCAACCACACGACAAACAAGTGAGTGTTATGACCGTATGGCACCCCTTATCATGGTTGGATCACAGAATTATATGAACAATGTTCCAATCATTCTAAACCACTCTATTCATCAATAATGATTTCAACTAGGTGTTTGAATTGTGTTACCAAGCCATGTTCCAACCATGTACCTTCTAAATAACTCATGTTATCCCAAGTAATGTTTCCGACAGTTGTTTTATAGTTTCTACTAACATAACTCAAAATGTGAATCTTTATAAAATATCAAAAAATATTCCACAACTACTCAACACCTTCCTTAAGACAAATCAAAGACATTGTATATTTAAAATACATAAATATAGTGTTTCATACATGAATTAGACTGTTCTAAAAACATTATATATATATCGTTTAGGTCAAATTAATTTAATAGTGTCAAAATTTACCACAATATTATTTTACGAGAATAATATTTTTTAAAATCATGTAAAAAAAATAAAAACATAAATAGATATGGATCAAATATTGTATCAAATTTCACCCTTGTTCAATTTCTAGGACATAAGAAACCATGTAACAAGATAATGACATATTTTTATTTTCTATTTTTATCAAATTCTAAGAGTTACACTCCACTTGATTGCAAAAGGGAACATAACCCTTTACATTTTTCACATCACAATGAGTACCCAATCCAAAGAATCCTATAACAATTTATCTTCTGTAAATCCCTATAAATAATACAGATATGTTTTTCTTCTCAAAATACTGACATGAAATCTTTTTATTGAATATTTAATGGAATCATTTCATTTAATAGATAATCTCTTGGAAATATTTGTTTCTTTTATACTATTAATTACCACCTATAAATATATGTTATTCATAATAATATAAAATCATCAGTATCCTGAATATTCTGAAATATTAAACACCATTATTGACCTATTTCCAAATGAAAATAAAAGTGATGGTATAATACATGTGTACGTATGACTTATTATCTCCAAAACAAGGTACAACTCTTTTTCATTACTATATTATATTCATTGGTATTAAAATGCCGTAAATTATTATATATGAAATAAATGAAATAATATTATGTCTATAATGATAATATCCTTTCTAAAATAATATCATCCATTCCATCCATAAATACTTTATATTTTTTTTCTAGGGGAAACATAAGAACCTCCAAAATTCAGGGAAGGGGACAACCCAAAACAAAACATCCCACAACAGGTCCATCGCTGGAGTAAATCCCAAGAGTTTCCTTGTGAAACCCTATCGAATTAACCAATAAAAATAATCTGTGTCATCCATACCAACTCTAATCTTCAGGAAAATAGTTTATACACCCTCGTTCATATCCACACTGAAAAGGAGACAATCTAGATCTCAAACAAAGTTAATTAGAAGAAAGGTGTAGGATAAAAAGTAATAATAGGCTATGTAATGTAGTACTACATTAGAGAAAGAACAAAATAGGAAGTAATAAAATATGTAGAAGCGTTTAGGGGCCACTGAGCTTAACACTGACGAAGTTTATGTCAATTCTAAGACCAGCTAAATGAATGTTTCTAAGTTGACTCACATACTAGGAGAACCAACACAAAACAAAAAGACATGGAACCCATTAATCTAGTCTATAATTGAGGGGTGAACAATGAAACTAGAATAAATAATGATTTATATTTTTTAAATAATTAATATATACTATTCATATAAAATGATTTAAATTATATAAATGTTTGATATTGATCAATGTATATGTTTCGGGACTCCAAAACTGAAACATGGTTTGAAGACGAAGCATGTATCAGCCAAAAAATAGATTTAAAAAAAATATATTAACTGGTGATAATATGTCATAATTAAATAAAAAATAGTATTATAGATATGTGATTTATTATGTAATATGAATGAAAAACAATATATCTTTTATAGGATATGTAATTAACTACCAATTCTCATTGGATTCAGAGTACAACGAGTCATTACATGGCCTTAAGCGACATCCCCAAGACGCCAAATGCTGGAAAAAAATTACAAAGGATTTCAAATACAAATTGGGGATGATTTACCGATTAGTAAATAAACCAATAAACTTACCAAACAAAACCAATCATTCACTATATGATGCAAGAACAAATTAAAGCCAGCTCAACAACTTTATCCACTCAAAACCATATCAAATTAAGAAATAATGGAAGAATAACCATGTATCAGAGTACGTAGTAGATGAACTACAGAAAACTCTACAAAGACCTCAAGACTCCATGATCTACATGCTCTATGATCCAAAGTATCTGAAAATGCCAACATCGCGAGGTAGTGCTAAGCACGTGTGAAACATTACCATTCCCCCAGTCCCAGAAGATAGCATCTACAAAAGCACTAATGTTATAAAGCAGGGGTGAGTATAAAACTCAGTAGGTTTTCCCTAATGACTTCCCTACTCATTCCACTAGGATAAAAGAGTTTGCAACAATTATATAAATTTTTTTATATAATTTGTTTTTCTAAAAATCAGTTTATCACTAAATATAAACATCTTTCCAAAACCATTCATTACTAAAACCATACAAGTGAAAATGAAACAAATTTTACCACCAGGATATTTTTACATAAATATAACTAAACAATCTTTAAAACCATTTCACAATATCCATTTATCAGTATACCCAACCATTACTAAAACCCATGAAACCAACCATGCATGCTACGTTATGACAGTTTCATACTCATGAGCAGTTTCTCGTCGATCTTCCATGTCATCACAAGGTAATTGTTTCCCATGTGTCTTTAATCCTTTGGCACCGAGCACAAGGTCACATTTCAACCAAGCCGTGTATATGCAATTACCATGTGCCTTAATATGTTAGGCACTGATCACAATGCCATATTTCAACTAAGCCCCATATATGAAATATGAACACACAAAACATATTCCCAACGATCAAGCCAAAATAAACCTTTCAATAAATTTTTTTATTGAAAACTATTTCCGTCAAAACCATTTCAATGAAAAACCATTTAAACTCCAAATAATTTCAATAAAACTTGATTTTTTATTGAAATCAATTTCAATTGAAAACCCCTTTTAAAAAAACCCATTTAACAATTCCAGAAAATACAAAATTTAAAATCATCATTTCGAATAAAACACCCTTTTGCACAAATATTTACCAAGATCACGCAATTTCTCAAAATTGTAAATCATCACAAATATATATTTTTCCATTTAGTTCACAATCAATAAAACAATATTAATCTATTAAAATCAATTCATGCTAGATGATTTGATAGAGAATCCACCTACCTCGAAAGATTTGAAGAAACATTAACAACCGATGAAGAATGCACAATCAAGCAAGTCGATTCTCCAAGAGCAGCATTAGATCTATTATCCTAGAAAGAACAAAACTATACATTAAATTTTTTTGAATGAAAAAACTTATATCTTCCCACTATAGGTTCAGATTTGGGAAATAATAGAGATCAGAGAAGTAGATCTATGCATATTTAAGAAAACATGACAAATCCGTAAAGAATGGTGACATATCCCAAGAATCGGACTTGAAATCGCCAAGGGGGGGGCTCTAGAATGGAATCATATCATGTTGGGAGGGTTCTCATTCCTTATAGGGAAAGTAAATTCGAATTATGGGAATTATGAATCCAAAATGAATGAAATATATCAAAAACGAGTAATCTCCTAGAAAATACGATCTAAATTTGACCTCTGCGCTGGATTTGACCACATGGTTTGTTCCAACCGTGTATGGATCATGGAACAAACCTTTTTGTCCCAAAACTCCTAAAACCCACCAAATTCATCCATACTTTACCTTTACCCCTTTTTATGGAAACATCCCAATTTATGGAAACACCCCAATTTATAGAAACAACCCACATTATGGAAACACCACGCATTCTGGAAACAACCCACTTTATGGAAGCATCCCACTTTATGGAAACTCTCTATATTATGGAAACTCTCTAGTTTATGGTAACTCTCTGTTTTATGGAAACCCAATCAAGGACACACCAATTAAAAAATGTGACGAAAGGGGGTTATCAACCAAACATAGTGGGTACTACATTCTCCCCACCATTAGTCTTTATATCCTTTGAAAGTAGAAATCCAATGCTTGTTAAAAATTGTTTCAACCACTTCTCTTGAATTTCCTTCTCACGTTCCCTCTCCTCTTCCTAAATCAAACCATGTTTCCATAAAACCTGCACTAGGCTGATGCTTTTCCCATGCAAGAATTTCTCTTTTATATCTATGATCCACACTGGAAATGTACCAGTAATGCATCCAGTTCTAGCTCAATGTAATCCCATCTGATCACATGGATAGGATCAGGGTTATACTTTTTCAACCATGATACAAGCAACACATTATTCACTGAACTATCCCGTGATGGTAATTCCCACTGATATGCCACCTCTCCGACCTATTCCAGTATCTCAAAAGAGCCAATGTTTCTAGGAGATAGCATGCCCTTCTTCTCAAAATGAAATTCCCCAACCCCAGTTGCCCAAAGTCGGTTCATTATTACATAACATTGGCATGATCACAAGAATTATCAAGTCTCGAAAGACCAATTAGTTTAGTAGTCATGGAAACACAATATACATTCATAAAGTTTACATTACACCATAAATAGAAAACTACAACAAGATCTTTTCCCCATACTCATATCCCCTTATACTATCCATGAAGGCCGTTCATAAAAAACTTCTTCACATCCTGGGAAAAATAAAACATAGAAAGGGGTGATCTCAAATTCCCAGTAAGGATAACAATATATAAGAAACTTTTATAAATAAGTATAAACATTTAAGCAAATGTATAACTAAATCAAAAGCATTTTAATCTTGAACTTTATCATAATATGGAAGAAAATAAAATAAAATAATTCCATTTACTTATTCACATGGATATTCTACTAGTCGAATAATCACATACAATATCAATAACCACTTTCATTATGATGGAATGCATAATGCCAGACTATTATAACCACATAGCCATGGCCTCGTGCCAAGACTACAAATATGGTTTTTTCAAGGCCTTGTTCCAAGACACTAGTTTGTCTCATGAGACCTATCGATGCATCAAGAAGCAAAGAGGGCTCCACCCGTCACTTATTAAGTCCAATGCATTCCTCATTTGAATAGGTTTAAACATAACATAAACATTCGTATTAAAACTATCATACGAAATGTCAATAATTTCTTCATAAACCATGAATGGCATAAAAATAATACATCCACAGTCAAACATATCACAAAAAAATCAATACAATATGAGAGTTTTGTATCATAACAAATCAACTCCAAATAAACTTAAAATCCATCAAAGGATGTTGACATAGATGAAATCAAAACTCCTTTTAGATAAATATCTCATTCAATTTTGAAATCATTTAAGAGTCGTATATTTATAAAATAAAATAGTTTCTTTGAAAATATCCCTATAAGATTGTAAGGGAAGCTTTAATGATTTTATAAAGGTGGAAAATAGCCACACCTACTGTATAAGTTAAAAATAGACATTCTTACCTTAATTCTGTCAAAAAGGTTAAAAATCACTCTATTTGGAAAACAATGGAAAGATTCCTTTATAAACCTCTTATAAAAAGTAAAAAAAGGGTATAAATTACTTTAACCCATATTCTTGTAAATAGGAAAAAAAATTTGAAATACATTTTTAAGAAACATTGATGATGAAGATAAAGAAATCCCAGTATATTATTACGTATAAACAATCTCGAATAATGAAGATATTGTAAAATAAACCCTTACATTGTAAATTTCCATGGTTGGTAGTAGGTTAACCTCCAATATAATGGTGAAATAATTGTTATTAAATTACACAATAATCATATACATTACCGTGATATTATACATGATCTTTTAACATTTCTTTGTTAATAATATTTTTGGTATTGTCGTCATTTCGTGTGTTAACATACACGTATATGTTTTGTTACATAAGTCATTTTTGTTATGGATAGGTTGTATCCTATTCATATCCAGAATGATATCAAATCCTTAAATATTATTTTTAAAGAATCAAATGATAATTATACTTGAATGGATACAATGGAGAATGAATCTCATCGCGTTCGTGGAGACGGTAGTCCGTACGTATGCACGAGTGACAATATCATTATTTTGATATTAAAATATTATATAATTAGACGGTACATCATATATACAGAATAATTATAATGTTATATTTTTTATTTACATTAATTACACATAATTATTATACCCATCCAAATAATAATTTATTGAATAACAATTACACCACGATGTGGAGACGGTATGCCGTACGTACGCACGTATGGTGACATGTCATTCAAAAGATTGATAGAATACTAAATATGGTTGTACCATATTTATAATAACATCACAATATATATAAGATATTGGAGTTATTATTTTAGAATGGGAATAACAAAGAAAAAGAAGTTGAATAAGAAAGGAACTTGAAAGAGGTTGGTGAAAACATTTCCTCTTCTACGGGTTCTTCCTTTTGATTTGATCAAATGGGCTCCATTGGTTTGCTTTCTGTTCAAAATAAGGCCACTAAGTTGAAGTGAGGGATGTTGAAATAGTATTTGGGCAGGGGTTGGCCGAGCCAAAAGGCTTTTATTATGTGAATTAGTGAGAAGGTGTAGTGCCCTTTTATAAGAGTGGTGAGGGGCACCTTTGGAAAAGCTAGAAATATTATTTTATAATAAATTAATATTCGATTTATAATGGATCCAAAGTGGAATATTAAAAGGTTAAGATTGGGATGGGTCGAAAACCACTCAACAAATATAATTTAGACCAGTTTGGGTCATTATATTAACCTTATCTTTTAGTTTTAACTCTTAGTTAATTAGTTTGACACTTACCATGTCATTTTGATGTTTTTTATTATATAGATAATAAACTTAATATATAACTCCAAAAGACCCCCAAGTGGTCCATTAATGATAAACCTATCATGATATAAGTCTCTTGGTTTAACTTTAGAATTTTAGGAATTGAATGTAAATTAATAATATAATATTTGTTTTATAAACTCTTTTATGTCAATTTTGACAATATTGGGTATTTCGTTTTTGATAAATTCATAACAACATTAAACTTCGAAATAAATTTATATAACCAATCCTAATATGTCATATTAACTTTCAAAATTAGTGTAATTCATAAAATGTCAAAAATTACATTAATTTGGATATTTATAATATCAATTATTATAATATTTCATTAATTAGGTAATTACTGAATCACCATTGTGTCATAAATAAATTAAATTTTTTAATGTCTAAAAATTATAAATAAAATACCATAATGTAGGAAATACTTTTATAATTCTAATTAATATTTACAATCGAATGTTTGTTATGTATAACCCAATATTAAAAATATTTTAGTATATAATCTTTGATTTTAACTCTTTTAACTCTTCTTTGAATTAAATAATAATGAATGTACTAATCTAATCCAAGTGGAGGTAAATGATAATATTTTATTCCTAAGGTTGTTTTTGGTCGAGATACACTTTACCAATAGAATTAAGACATGTGTTAGGGTAATATTAATATCATTTTTACCCTTAATTACCATATTTACTTTTTAACCTTGGTAAATAAAAGTAAAAAGTTACTATTCACCAAAAATTATTTTCACCTCATTGAACATCATTTTACTCCTTGATATTAACCGTGTCACTCGGATTTTTGAAATTCCACTCACAGAAGTGGTAAATTTATGATTTATGTGAATTTCCAAATTCTCCTAGGATGTGGGTAAAATACAGTGAAAAAGTACAATAAAAATTTTAAATATCTAAAATTATTCTAAACTAACACCAATTAATTACATTGAACATATATATGTATTATGTATCTATTTTGACCTTAATTAAATTTAATTAAAATAAATAAATATTTAAGTAAAAAATTTGCTTTTAATCAATAACTTAGTGTTTTTTCACTATTCATCAAAAATTAAATGTTTTCAGAAAAATACCAAAATATCACCCTATGATAATTTCGATATTCCGAATCCAAAAATGATGTCCATTTTGAATGATAAAATATATAAAATTTCAAAAATTGGGTATTAATATTCATAATGGCTAGCTTGATTGGTTGTGGTGTGTGTGTTAGAACTCGAAGTTGCGTACAAAACCCACTAGTGTATTATTCAAAGGAAAGCGTACCGTGGATGCATGGGGTGTTACATTCCCCCCTCCTTCAAATAATTTCGTCCTAGAAATTAATAGAATACTACCACATGAAAAGACGCAGGTTGTTCGTGATCATAAGTTCCTCGGGTTCCCACGTTGCCTCTTCTATCTTATGGTTTCTCCACAAAAAAATTTACCATACGAGTTGTACGGTTTCTCAGTACTTGGTCTCTCGTATCAACAATCCTGATGGGCTCTTCCCAATAAGGCAGATTGGGTTCCAGTTCTAATTCCCCATATGTGAGTACATGTGTTGGGTCATGCATGTATTTCCTCAACAATGATACGTGGAAGACATCATGAACTTTGGAGAGACTTGGCAGCATTGCCAAATGGCAAGTTATATCCCCAATTCGTTCTAGAATTTCGAATGGTCCGATGTACCTAGGACTCAATTTACCCTTCTTACCGAAACGTATAACTCCCTTCCATGGAGATAACTTCATGAAAACATGATCTCCTTCCTGAAATTCCAAATCCTTCCATCGGTTATCGACATAGCTCTTCTTCCTACTTTGAGCTGCTTTGATGTGGTTTTGGATGACCTTTACCTTTTCTATTGTTTCCTCCACCAGTTCTAGGCCTACAAGTTTTCGTTCACCAACGTCATCCCAACTGGTTGGTGTGTGACATCTCTTTCCATATAATTCTTCATAGGGAGCAATTTGAATACTCGAATGGAAGATATTGTTATAGGAAAATTCTACCAGAGGTAAATATTGATCCCACATACCCTAAAAGTCAATCGAGCAGGATCTCAACATGTCTTACAAGGTTTGAATAGTAAGTTCTGATTGTCCATCTATTTGTGAGTGGTAAAAAGTGCTCAATTGAAGTTCAGTTTCCAGGGATTTCTAAAGACTCTTCCAAAATTGTGAAGTAAAAAGGGGATCACGATCAGAAACAATCGATAGGGGTACTCCACGAAGTCTCACAACTTCATTAATATATATTCTTTATAGAAATTCGAGTGGTAAAACTTCTGTTATATCATGAAATTTTGATGACTTGGTAAGAAGATCAACAATGACCCATATTGCATTGTTCCTTCTAGGAGTCTTTGGTAGCCCCATGACAATGTCCATCGTAATATTATCCCATTTCCACTCTGCTATGGGAAGAGGTTGCATGACTCTTCCAGGCTATTTCCTTCTTGCATTCACTTGTTCACAAACCATACATCTTGATACAAAATCAGCAATCTCCCTCTTTATGTTGTCCCACCAAAAATTTTCCTTCAATTCTCTATACATTTTGGTGCTCCCAGGGTGTATAGAGAAATTGGAACTATGAGCATCGTCAAACAATTCCCTTTTTAGATCAGGTATATTGGGAACACAAAGACTCTTCCCAAATTTCAAAATTCAATCTTCATACACAAAGTCTCTCAATCTCCCATCATTCATAGCTTTATTATTCTTTTGAAATTCTTCATCATCAGTCTGATAACTGTTAATCCATTCTAGTAATGATGGTTTGGAAACCATTTGAAAAAGCACTGATGTTTCACCTTCCATGGTTATTCCCATGCCTATATTCACTAGATCCATGAAAATTGGATCCCTTTAAGTTCTCATATTGTTAAAAACTCCATGATCTTTTTGGCTCAAAGCATCTTCCACATTATTTTCCTTCCCTGGGTGGTAGTGTATCGTACAATCATAATCCATCTGTAAATAAAGCCATCTCTGTTTCCTCATGTTGAGTTCTTTTTGTGAGAAAATATACATCAAACCCTTCTAATCAGTATAAATCTCACATTTTTTACCATAGAGGTAGTGCCTCCATATCTTCAAGAAAATATTATAGTTTCTAACTCGAGATCATGAGTATGATAGTTTTTATCATGAATTTTCAACTGTCATGATTCATAGGTAACAACCCTATAATTCTGCATAAGGACACAACCAAGTATCTTCATCGACGCATCACCATAAATAACGAACCCATCATTCCCTGATGGTAGAGTCAATATAGGATCATTGAATAATCTTCTCATCAGTTCATCGAAACATTTTTCACACTCTTTTGTCTAGACAAATTTAACCCACTTATGTGTGAGCTTTGTTAATGGGTTTTCAAATCGGGAAAAATTCTAGAAGAAACATCGATAATAACCTGCTAAACCAATAAAATTGCATACCTCAGTTATACTCATAGGTTCTTTCCATTATTGGATTGCCTTTTTCTTAGAAGTATCAATAGAGATTCCATATTTAGAGACAATATGACCAAGAAAAGAAATCTCCTGAAGCCAGAATTCACACTTTCTAAACTTCCCATATAATTCATGTCTTCTCAGAGTCATCAGGATAATGCGCAAGTGATTTTCATGGTCTTCATATCATTTGGAGTATACCAAGATATCATCAATAAATACCACCACAAAATCATCGAGATATTTTTTAAAACTCTATTAATTAGATCCATGAATACAAAGGGTGCATTAGTCTACCCAAAAGTAATTATTGTAAACTCGTATTGCCCTTACCTTGTTTGAAATGTTGTCTTCAGAATTTCTTCCTTCTTCACACAAAATTGATAGTATCCAGATCAAAGGTCAATCTCTGAAAAGTATTGACCTCCATGCAGTTGGTCAAATAAATCATCAATGCACGGTAGGGGATAATTGTTCATTATTGTTATAGCATTGATCTCCCTGTATTCGATACATAACCTCATAGATCCATCTTTCTTTTTAACCAAATGAACATGGGATCCCCATGGAGAAACACTATGGCGAATAAAACCCTTATTACACAATTCATCTAGTTGTTTCTTTAGTTAAAATATTTCCACAGTGGACATTCTATAAGGGGTCTTCGATATAGTCCTTGATCCAGGAATTATATCAATGGACAACTCAACTTCTCATTCTGGAGGATGTCCAGGTAAATATTCTGGAAACACATCTACATATTCTATCACAATAGGTACATCCTCTATTTGAACATTCCTTTCCTCACCCACAGTCATTTATTCTCTTCCTCCCCAATAATTGAATTTAGTTGAGCTACTGGGGGTGGATCTATATAAGAATTAGGTGGTGACGATTCTACTATAATGATAAGGTGTTCCTTATCATCATCATCAAAAATCGTAACCTCCTTCTTTTTACAATAAATCTTTGCATCATGTTCGGAAATCGAATCCATACTGAGGATTGTATCAAACTCAATCATAGGTATGGCGATGAGATCAGCGGATAAATAACATTTATGTGCCCTAATGGGGACTGATTCACAAAATGTTGCTACAATGATACTTCCCTTAGGAGTTTTAACTGACAACTCCCTTGTTAAATCAAATTGGAAATATCTAATTTTCTTAGAAAACTGGGATGATATGGAAAAATGTGATGATCCAGAATCAAATAACGAATTTTCTAAACATGAGGAAACCATTAAATTACCTACCGCCACATCCTGGGGAGCTTGTACCTCAGTAGTAGTGATAACATAAGCCGGGCCTTGATCCCTTGGCCTTTTCTGAGGTTTTATCACCTAACACATAGGAAATTCATTTGAAAAATGTCCCATCTCCCTGCAATTGTAGAATCGAACATCGTTTGCTTCCTTCTTCCCCTTGAAATCAAGAGCATGGTGGCATTTTCACCACACATGTAACAGACTCCCATTCCTTTTAAGTAAGTACCAGGGTGTTTCTTCCCACATTTACTGCAGGATCGATATTCAACTTTTCCATTCTTCCCCTAACTTACATTCCTATATTTATTAGTAGATCTCTTCTTCTCTTACTTTGCTTTAAAGTCATAAGACTTAGAGAATTCCTTTTCTGTCTTGATAACACATGAGACAATGTCTTCAGACGATGAGAAGGATTGTGAGACTAATGCTCGATGGAGAAATGGTTTTAACCCATCAAAGAAATGATCAATATTACTTCTTGGGGTACATATACAATCTCCAACATACCTTGCTAACCTCATAAAGTTAGCCTCATACTTTGTGACATTATCATCCTCCTTTTGTCTCAGACTCAGAAATTACCTTTCCATATATTCTTGATGGTCACAAGGAATGTATTTTTCTAAAAACAGAACATTGAACTCCCTCTATTCCATATTTTATACTTCATCATCTTCCTTCGTGTTTTGAATCAATGACCGCCATTGATCAGCATCTCCAGTGAGGCGATAAACTGCCATGAAAACTTTTTCCTTTTCAATACTCTCCAAAGCCTGAAATATTTTCTCTTGGATACTTATCCATTTCTTAGATACTAATGTATTTGTACTCACATTGAATGTTGGTGGTTCCTGCCTCATGAAGAGATCTAACATTGATCCTACACACTGTGGATCATGGTGCTCTATACCGGTAAGGTTATTATTCATAAACTGAGTGAGTTGTCCCAGTATGGTGATTAGTTGATCAGCACCAGTTGCATCACTAGCTCCACTATAATTATCTTGAGCATGAGTGAAATCCCTACATAGACTGTGTGCATTGATACAGTTTCCATTTATTCCACTAGGTGCCATTTCTAAACAATGGCATAAACTAGATCAGTTTATAAATCAAAATACATAATTCCATACCGATAAAAAAATTAACATAAATTGACCTATTTATGGATATAATACATAGTCATAAAAATGTTTTTTTGAGGACGTATATACTCATAAACCCATCATAATGAATTTTAATGAAAATAAGAGTTATCCTAAGCATATCCCCTGGGTGTGTCGTAACCAAGAGTGAAGCAAAGCTCGTTGTTGTGCACTAGTTCTCGTTCAAGTCTAGCTCAAAGCGGTGTTTTCAGGTTTTACCCCTTGTTACATCTGTGTCGTAGCTGCCTCTACCTGCTCGTATCCAGACCGGGAGGTATTGCTCAGAAAACTCACAATATCTCTACAATACCAAAATTCTAGGAAGTTCTTCTATACTAATCCTTGAATTCCATCTTAAATCTATGTTCTCTAATCAGTGTTTATCTAAATCTACCTTCCAAGGTTTGTACTAAATTTCCTCTGATACCAACTGTAATGACCCGACCCCAGTTACCCATATTGGGTGCATTATTACATAACATTGGCAAGATCACATGAAAGATCATGTATCGATAGACTGATTAGTTTAGTAGTATTGGAAACTCTAGATACGTTCATAATGTTTACATTACACCATAAATTGAAAACTACAACAACATCTTGTCTCCACACTCATATCCCATTATACTATCCCTGCAGTTCATTCAGAAAATACTTCTTCACATCCTGGGAAAAATAAAACATAGAAAGTGGTGTGCTCAAATTCCCAATAAGGATAACAATATAGAAGAATCTTTTATAAATAAGCATAAACATTTTAGGCAATGTATAATTAAAACAAAAGCCTTTTAAACTTGAACTTCTGCATAATATGGAAAAAATAAAATGAAATAATACCATTTACATATTCACATGGATATTCTACTAGTAGAATAATAACATAAAATATCAATAACCACGTTCATAATGATGGAATGCATAATTCCAGACTATCATAACCACATAGCAAAGGCCTCGTGCAAAGACTACAAATAAGATTTTGTCAAGGCCTTTTTCCAAGAAACTAGTTTGTATCATGAGACCTACCGATGCATCGAGGAGCTATAGCGGGCTCCACCCGTCACTTATTAATCCCAATGCATTCCTCATATGAACAGGTTTAAACATTACATAAACATTCGTATTAAAACATGCATAAGAAATGTCATTAATTTTTTCATAAACCATGAATGGTATAAAAATAACACATCCATAGTCAAACATATCACAAATCCATAAATACAATATGTAGGTTTTGTATCATAATAAATAAACTCCAAATAAACTTAAAATCCTTCAAAGGATGTTGACAAAGATGAAATCAAAACTTGTTTTAAAGAAATATCTCTTTCTATTTTGATATCAATTAAGAGTCATATATTTATAAAATAAAACATTTTCTTTGAAAATATTCTTATAATATTGTAAGGGATGCTTCGACAATTTTATAACGGCAGAAAATAGCCGCACCCTACGTATATGATAAAAAAAAGACATTCTTACCTTAATTCTGTCGAAAAGGTTAAAAAGAACCCTATTTGGAAAACGATAGAATGATTCCTTTATAAACCTCTTATAAAAATTCAAACAAGGGTATAAATGACTTTAAACCATATTATTGTAGATAGTAAAAATGTTTTGAAATAAATTTTTAAGAAACATAGATGTGGATGATAAAGAAATCCCAGTAGATTATTACGTATAAACAACCTCGGATAATGAAGATATTGAAAAATAAACCCTTACCTTGTACTTTTCCATGGTTGGTTGCAGGTTAACCTCTTGTATAATGGTGAAATAATTGTTATTAAATTATACTAGTATCATATACATTAACATGATATCATATTTGATCTTTTAACATAGCTTTGTTAATAATATTTTAGTATTATCATCGTTTCGGGTGTTAAGTTACTCGTATGTGTTTTGTTACATAAGTCATGATTATTATGGATAGGTTGTATCTTATTAATATCCAGAATGATATCAGGTCCTTAAAAATTATTTTTAAATCATCAAATGATAATTATACTTGAATGGATATGATGGTGAATGAATCACATCGCGTTTGTGGAGACGGTAGTCCGTACGTATGCACGAGCGACAATAACATTCTTTTGATAATAAAATATTATATAATTAAATGGTATATAATATATACATAATCATTATAATGTTATATTTATTATTTACATGAATTACACATCATTATTATACCCATCCAGATAATAATTAATTGAATAACAATTACACCACGACGTGAAGACGGTAAGCCATACGTACGCACGTATGGTGACATGTCATTCAAAGGATTGATAGAAACATGAATATGGATGTACCATATTTATAAATACATCACAGTATATATAAGATATTGGAGTTATAATTTTAGAATGGGAATAACAAAGAATGATGAAGTTGAAGAAGAAAGGAACTTGAATGAGGGTGGTGAAAACATTACCTCTTCTTCGGGTTCTTCCTTTTGATTTGATCAAAAGGGCTTAATAGGTTGGCTTTATGATCAAACTAAGGCCTCTAAATTGATGTGAGGGAAGTTGATAGTGTATTTGGGTAGGTTTTGGCCGAGCCAAAAGGCTTTTAATGTGTGAATTAGTGAGAAGGGGGAGTTCCTTTTTATAAGAGGGGTGAGGAGCACCTTTGTAAAAGCTAGAAATATTACATTATAATAAATTCATATTCGGTTTCTAATGGTTCAAAAGTGGATTATTAAAATTTTAAGGTTTGGATGGGTAGAAAACCAATCATCCAATAGAATTTAGACAGGTTTGGGTCATTATATTAACCTTATCGTTTAGTTTTAACTCTTAGTTAATTAGTTTGACACTTACCATGTCATTGTGTATTGTATTTTATTATATAGTTAATAAACTTACTATATACCTCCAAACAACCTCCAAGTGGTCAATTAATGATACACCTATCATGATATATGTCTCTTGGCCGATCTTTAGATTTTTAGGAATTTAATATAAATTAATAATATAATATTTTTTTAAAAACACTTAAGTCAATTTTGACACTATTGGGTATTTTGTTTTTGATAAATTCATAACAACATTATTTATTCGAACTAAATTTATATCACCAATACTAATATGTCATATTAACTTATAAAATTGGTAGAATTCATAAAAGGACTCAAATTACATTCATTTTGATATTTATATTATTAATTATTTTAATATTTCATTAATTAGGTAATTACTGCCTCACCATTGTGTCATAAATAAATTAAATTATTTAATGTCTAAAAATTATAAATAAAATACCATAATTTAGGAAATATTTTTAGCTTTATAATTAATATTTAAAATAGAATTTTTCTTATGTATAACCCTATATTAAATTTTTTTAGTAAATATACATTGATTTTAACTCTTTTAACTCTTCATTGAAATAAATAATAATAAATGTCCTAATCTAATCCAAGTGGACCTAAATGATAATATTTTATTCCTAAGGTTTTTTTGGGTCTAGATACACTTTACCAATAGAACTAGGAAATGATTTATGGTAATATTAATATCATTTTTACCCTTAATTACCATATTTACTTTTAATCGTGCTAAATAAAAGAAAAAAGTTACTATTCACGAAAAATTATTTTCACCTCATTGAACCACATATTACTCCTTGATATTAATGATGTCTCTTGGATTTTCAAAATTCCACTCACAGAAGAAGTAAAATTATCTTTTATGTGAATTTCCAAATTCTCCTAGGAGGTGGGTAAAATACGGTGAAACGTTCAATAAAATTTTTATATAACTAAAATTATTCTAAACTAACTAAAATGAATGAAATTGAACATATATAGGTATTATCTATCTATATTGACCTTAATTAAATTTAAATAAAATAAATACTTATTTAAATAAAAATTTGTTTTTAAACTATAACTCAGTGTTTTTTCACTATTCATCAAAAATTGAAAGTTTTCAGAAAAATACAAAAATTTCACACTAGGCTAATTTCGATATTATGAATCGAAAAATGATATCCATTTTGAAAGATAAAATTTATATAATTTCAAAAAGTGGGTATCACTATTCATAATGGCTAGTTTTATTGGTTGTGGTGTGTGTGTGTTAGAACTCGAAGATGCGTACAACACACGCTATTATATTATTCAATGGAAAGCATACCGTGGAAGATTACGGTGTTACAAAAAATGACTATTTCCAATCCTTGGAGGGATCCTCAAGAATACATGATCACCCACAACAAATGACAATGGTCTTCGATGGTGATCTAAATAAGATTTCTGATTACTCTGAGTTGTCTTCATCCACTTTCTAATCAATTGGATCTTCTCTACTATTTCTTGGACAAGGCTTGGCCCAACTAGTGAAGTTTCTCCCATTTTTACCCCACATAGTGGAGAATGACATGGACGTCCATAAAATGCTTCCAACGTAGCCATGCGTATCAAGTCTTGATAGCTGTTATTTTATGAGAACTCCACTAAATTATTATGCTACTCCCACGAGCCACCAAAATCCAATATACAAGACTTCAACATGTCTTCCATTGTTTGTATTGTACACTCGGATTTCCCATCTATTTGAGGATGATAAATGCTCCTCATAGTCTACTGAGTTCCAAGGGCATGCTGTAATGATTTCTAAAAAAGATATGGGAACCTTGGATCTCTATCTCAGACTATTGAAACTGGTACTCCATGCCTCTTTACCACTTCTTGGATATATATTTTTGAAAGATCCTCCACCGTATGAGTTTCATGAATAGGGATGAAATGGGCCAACTTGGCTAGACGATCCATTATCACCCAAATGGGATCCTGTTTTTGGATAGTTCTTGGAATACTTGTTACAAAATACATTTCTATTTGATCCCATTTCCACACTGGGATGTGAAAATATTGTAACATACCTGCTGGTCTCCGATGCTCTTCATTAACCTACTGACAAGTTAAGCACCGCGAGACAAACTCGGCCACCTTACATTTCAAGCCATTCCACAAAAACTGTGCCTTCATGCCTTATACTTCTTCTATGTACCTGTATGTACAGCCCATCTTGAATGGTGGTAATCATGAAGTTGTTTTTTATGACAAACCATAGGTTCAACCATCCGATCTATGAAACACAAAACTGAATCCCCATCATGTTTCCAGCCCGCAATGGTCTCCCCACCATTGAGTTTTGAACATAAAACCAGACATTAGGCATCATATGTATGTGACTCTTTGATCATTTTAACTATATCAAGAACAAGCATAGATGAAAAGAAAACCACAACGTCACCTCAATCTTCACATTACATATGCATTTTGGAAAATACTGACATCAAATGCCATTCATCTGAATCTTCTTTTGACAACTAATCATATGAATTTATACTCAATGCATCCGCTATCGAATTTCCTTTCCCTTGTGTGTACATAAATAAAAATCCAAACATTTGGAGATACTCCATCCATCTCCTTTTCCTCAGATTAAAATCTCGATGTGAGAAAATATGATTCAAGCTTTTGTGATCTGTAAACATAGTAAATTTCTCACCAAAGAGATAATCTCTCCATGTTTACAAAGCATGGATGACTGTAGCTAACTCCAAATCATTTGATTGGTAATTCTACTCATGAACCATAAACTACCTTGAACCTTATGCAACCACATGATCTAATTGCATTAGAACATGACCCATCCCTGATCATGAAGCATCACAATACACCGCATACCCTTGTCATGATTATGGAAAGATCATGATAGTTACCGATGTAACCCAAACTTTCAGTTCCTAGAAAGACTTCTGAAATTCCTCCTTCCATTGGAATGGAGCATTTTTCTTTGTCATATATTTCATTGGTAAATCTAGTCATGAAAAATCACGCTCAAAGCGTCAGTAATAACCAGCTAGAACAATAATACTTTGTATGTTGAACACATTCTTTAGTGGATGCTAGGAGATAACAGCTTCTATTCTTTCAGGATCAACAGAAAATATTTTCTCATAAATGAAATGTCCAAGTAAACATACTTCCTATATTTAAAAAATCTCACTTTGATAATTTGTCATACAAACGATGATCTCTCAAGATTTGTAACACTATTTCCAGGTGCACCTCATAATCATTCATTGTCTTCGAATAGGCCAAAATTTCGTCCAGAAACACCCCAAAAAAAGAATCTAGATATTTTTGAAATGTCTGATTCATCAATTCCATGAATATTACTAGTTAGTTTTTTAAACCTAAAGGCATTACTACATATTAATAGTTTCCATATCTAATTTTGAAATTTGTATTCGGAATATCCTCTTTCTGAACAGTCAATTGGTGATATCCTGATATCAAATCAGTCTTTGAGGAACATTAATCACCCCTTAATTGATAGAATATATCATCAATCTGTGGAAGTAGACATATATTCTTTATCATAACTTGTTTAATCTTACAATAATGAACACACAGCTGAAGAGTTCCAATTTCCTTGTTCATGAACAAAATTGGTGCTACCCATGGAGACATACTTGGTTGAATGAAACCCTTTCTTTCCAGCTCCTCTAACTGCACATTCAATTCCCTTAACTCGATTAGTGGAATCCATTAAGATAGAAGGGAAATATGACTGGTCCCTAGAAAGAGATCAATCATAAACTCTATTTCCCATTGAGGTGGTAACCCTTAGACGTTCTTGGCAAAGACATCTGAAAATTGATCCACAACAACTAGAAAACTATTTTCGTTGATTACTTCCATTGATGCCAAATTCAACGCTACCAATTTTTAAAATATCATTTCCACTATTTCTTCCAACAAGTACTTTTCACCTTTCTTTACAATCCTCTCTCCTCTGAAGAGGTGGTTGATGCCGTCCTTAGTTGTTAAACTAACTATTCTCTTATAACAGTTGATTTGAGCCTTGAACGTTGTCAGCCAAGCCATACCCAGGATTACATCATAGAAATCCATATCCAACATCGAGAATTCATACTTTATCTTGGCTTCATCAATAGTTATAACAGATGCTCTACAAGAAAATGCATGACATTCTCTTTCACCATGAAGAGTTTGTAGTTTCCAAACAGAAGGCATCATTTACAATTTTAAACATAGAAAGTAAATATCATGAGAAGTAAGAAACTAATGTGATGCACCAGTATCAAACAAAACTTTCACAAAGGTAGAATTCAAAATAATCATACCTCTCAATGTAGATGGTCCAGCCTGATCATCGGCAATCATCTGCTCAGCTCCATAAAATTGATTCTTCACTATATTGTTCTCCTTGTTTCATTGCTGATGTTTCCCTGGTTGAGAAGTCTGGGTATTTCTAGAATCACTATGGATATCTCTTCACTGTTGACTAGACTGATTCTGTTTTCCTCATATAGACAAAGCATATGATGCATGTGATTGCAGAGAACTGTCTCGAGCACCTAATCTTGGAGCACTGCGACAATTGCACTGAAAATGTCCTTTAATGTTACAATTATGATATGCTCTAAGTTTTTGCATACAATATTGCTTTATGTGGTAAAGTGATCCACATTGAAAACAACCTTATTTTATCTTGGGTCGTGGAGGAAGGTTTACTGATCGAGCTGTCAGGTTATGATTTCTACTTGCACCATGGAAATATGTGTCCCTTTTCCTCTTGTTCCCAACAGTTGAGATCCCACCATATTCTATAGGTATCTTCATGCCTCCCCCCATAGATCCCGAGATATCACATTCATCCATAGTCGTTCTGTTCACCATCTCTATATAGTCTATAATACAAATTACTGAAATCATTGGTGGAATATCATATCGTAGTCCTGATTCGATGTTGTGTGCCTTTAAAGAGTCGCTTGCTGCGACTTCTAGTACAGTGTGTACTATGTTCAGGAATATATCCACCTACACTGTGATAGAGATAATCTCTTGTTTTAGGATGAAGAATTTTGTCGTTATCTGGATCATGAACATGTGAGGATAGAATTTTGTGTTTAATAGTAACTCAAAATCCTCCCATGTAATTCTTTCATCGAATTTAGCATGCACCACTAAATCCCACCACTGACATGCATGATTCTAGAGTATATATGTCTCCAGTTGAACCTTTATCTCTACTAATGTGGCAATGAAGTTTTCAATATGATTCATCCTATGTAACCAAACCTCCACCTTCTCGGGTTCGAAATCACCCCAGAAATTAGGTGGATTCTGCTTCATGAACTGGATGGTATGATCCACATGTTGTTGCTCATTCCCCTGGTTCCCTGTGTCCACAGTTTGAAAATCTTGGAAAATACTCTGAAACATCTCTTGGTTCACACGTGGTTCAGGTGAAACCACATTCTTCGCCACTTCATCATGTTGGTTTGGAAGACGCCTACTAGGTGCCATTTTCTAAACTAACAATAGACTCCATTAATCTCACTCGATATCAATTGTTGGCCTAGAATATCAAATTCTATCACATAAACTATCACAAATTTTTTTTCCAAATAATCTTTTCCCATGTTCAACTATTTTGGAAACTAATTCACATGCTTTTTAAAATAAATCCATTTACAGAATACGATAATCATTCACTTTTTCAAAATCATTCATTTGGAAACCAATTCCATTCTTTTCAAAAATGTTCCTTTCTCGAAATGATGTACGCACTCCTAGTGGGAATTTATTCCTCTATAATGCATGTTATGCTCATCTCGTTGGATAAACACATGACAATGAGATTTCAAAATCCAAGTAGTGTCTCCAAAAAATTATTTACCCGACTCCCAATTAACTTGATTTTTAGCATAAAATGGTTAGCTACGTCCTTTTAAACTATATATTTCATGTTCAGACAATCATACTCTTTTCAAAGATACCCACCCAAGGAATAGACAATAAGGGATTTAATCACCAAAACTCGGATCATCGATGACTACTTGTTAGTAAAGGACCGAACAAGGTGATAAAATTTTTAATGATCCACCAATTCTCATAGGCATGAGAGTTCAATGAGTCATTACATGGCCTTAAGCGACATCCCAAGACGCCAAAAGCTGACAATAAGTGCCGAAGGGTTTCAAATAAAAGTGGGGGATGATTTACCCATTACGTGATAAACCAATAAACTTAGCACCATAACCAAAAAATCATTATATGATGCATGAAAAAATAAATGGAAACTCAACAACATCATGAACTCAAAACCACATCAATGTAAGTAACAATAGATGAATAACAATGTTTCGGAGTAAACAATGGATAAACTATAGAAGACTCTCTAAAGACCTAAAGACTCCATAATCCACATGATCCAAGCTCCAAAATCTCCGTACATGCCAAAATCATGATGTAGTGCCAAACACGCGTGAAACATTACCTTTTCCCCTATCCTGGAAGACAGCATCTACAAAATCATTAAAGTTACAAAGCAAGGGTGAGTATAAAACTCAGTATGTATTCCCCAATGACTTACCTACTCACGCCACGTGGATAGAAGATTTAGAAATAATTATATAAAACGGTTTGTATAAATCAATTTCTCAAATGCAGTTTAATCTAAATATAAACAAGTTTCAGAAACCATTCATTACTAAAACCATACATGAGAAAATGTGACCAATTTTCCCAGCATGATATTGTTTCCAGAAAAATAACTAAACAATCATTGCAACCATTTCACAATATCAATTTATCAACATAAAAAACCATTTCAAAAACCCATGAAACCAACCATGAATGCTACATTATGATATTTCCATACTCATGAGCGGTTTCTCGTCGATCTACCAAGTCATTACAAGCTAATTGTTTTGCATGTCCCACTAATCCTTTGGCACCGAGCATAGAGACATATTTCAAACAATCCATGTATATGAAATTCCCATGTTCCATTAAAATATTGGTACCAAGAAAGATTTCATATATCAACCAATTCCCATATATGAAATATGAACACACAACACATATTCTCAACAATCAATCCAAAATAAACCTTTTAATAAAAACACATTTTTATTGAAAACTATTTCTATCAACACTGTTTCAATGACAAACCATTTCAACTACAAATAATTTCAATAAAACTAATTTTTTATTGAAAACCATGTCTATTATAAACCCTTTTTTGATCAAATATTTTTAAATTCCAGAAAATCCATAAATTAAAATAAACATTTTCAATTAAACCTCCTTTTGCACAACAATTCACCAATATCACACAATTTCTCAAAAACCATAAATCGACACAAATGAATATTTTTCCATGAATTTTAAAATAATTAAAAAAATTAATCTATGACAATAAATTCTAGCATGAGGATTCAAGAGGGAATCCATCTACATTGAATTAATTGACCAAACATTAACAATAGACGAAGAACACACAAGGAAGCGGGTTGATTCTGTAAGATTGGCCTATAATCTCTTATCCTAGTTAGATCACAACTCAACATTGATATATTTGGCATAAAAAAATGTAGATTTACCCAATATAGGTTCAAATCTAAGAATGAATGGAGATTGGAGAAGTTGATCTAAGCAGATCTAAGAAAACATGACAAATCTGTAATGAATGGTGACATACCTCAAGAATCGGACTTGAAATCATTAGTGAGAGGCTCCTGAATAGCTTTAAATCATGTGGGTAGGGTTCTACTACCGTCGAGATAGATTCATCTCCAATTAGGGGCGTTTTGAAGACAAAAGGAAATAAATTGAGAAAAAATGATTAATCTCATCGAAAATAGGATCTAGATTTGACCTTTGCGCACGATTTGACCACACGGTTTGTTTAAACCATTAATAGATAAGGAAACCTTCCTTTTGGTCCCAAAACTCCATAAAAATCCTCAAATTCTTCTTTAATTCACCTTTAACCCTTATTAACGAATCATCCCAATTTATGGAAATACCCTACTTCATGGAATCAACCATCATTATGGGAACACCCCACATTATGGAAACACCCCACATTATGGAAACACCCCACTTTTTGGAAACTCTCTATATTATTGAAACTCTAAATTTTATGGAAAATCTGAATTCTATGGAAAATCTATATTTTATGTAAACTCTTTATTTTATGGAAACTCTCTATTTTTTAGAAACACTCTATTTTATGGAAACTCTTTATTTTATGGAAACCCAATCAAATACATGCCAATTAAAAAACATGAGGAAAGGAGGTTATATACCCGAAACCGGGGGGTACTAAAAGATATTTGACTGTGAATGGGGAAAGGAAATACTTGATGTAAATTATTTTTATTTCAATCATATATTATTCAAGAATTTGTATACATCAATTTTTATTGTATAAATTATGTGATCATTATCGAATTAATAGCATTAATTTTAATATCCTTTATTTATTTCATAATATTATATGGATTCATTTCATTTTCCTCATGTTAGTAATATATCCAATCAGTGGAATTATTTAAATAAAAATCAGTATTTTTTATTTTCGATCAAAAGAACCTTTTTTCAATGACAACAATATTTTCTAATAATATTTTCATACATTATTTTATTAAAATAGAAGTATTTATAATATATATTTTGATCCTTTTTTTCACAAATTTGTTTATAATAAATCACGTTTTTTTCAATACATAAACCATTTTTAAATTTTACAAACATAAATGTCAATTTAATGTTTTTAACTAATTTAGAAAAATAAAATTTCCCTATTTCTTTATACAACAATGAATTGAATCTTCCTTAACTTGTTTGTAATCATGCATTCAAATATATTTTTTATTACATGTTTTTATAAAAGTTTTTCTAATTCTAAATGTTATTTCATCCAATATTATTTTGATGATATTTTAATGGTATCTCTATTTTTAATTGAAAAAAAACCTTTGAATGTTATTTTACATTACTATGGCTTTGATAAACCTATAATATAATTAATCATTCTTTTCATTGATTATGAATATGATGAAAAATGTATGTGAAACATGTATCGATGGGTTATTCTACAACAAAATATTTATGAAACAAATATCATTTCAAAGGTTTTGATATGAGGAATGTTTTATTATCTTTAGGATCACGTATAACATTTTTATATTATGATGGTTGGAAACTATATATTTTATCAATTAATTTAATAATATGTTATAAACAATGATATATATATATGTAATCAAATAGATATGTATGATATATCAATTGAAAATTTTATTGGGATTAATCAGTTATGGGTATCATGTCAATGTTGTTTTTCCACTATGGGAAACATTTGTTCCTCCTGAATCTGATCTTATTGGTAGTAAAACATGTGATAATGAATACAATCAATATTTATGACTATTTTACAGACATTTACTACTTGAATATATCATTCAAGATGGAGTCTTGATGATTTCCTGTTTATATGATTCATGTATTTGTAAATTATAAAGGTTATTAACATAACTCATGTTTTTGTTTTTTATATTGGGTATGAACATGTTATATTGTTATCATGATCTCATACCATTATTCATATGCTACTCATACATATGATCGTTGATTGATATCTCTCTTGTTTTCCATTACAAAGAATCTGAGATTGAAATATTTAAATGTTTACATTCCATAGTTTATTAATAATTTTTATATTGGGTGTATTACTATTTAGAGTATTATTATGGAAGATCCATATAGGAGTTGTTGAAGAAATTTGACACAAAAAAAAATTGTACATTTAGTCTTTGGGGACTCTAAACCTTTATGATTGTGTAATGGATCATAATATACTGTATTTTATATCCTCTAAATATATTTTATATTTATGTATGAAAATATCTAGATATCATTTAGATTAATTAGTTTGATTAGGAAACTACCATAAGAATAATTTTGGAGGAAACATAACGAGGTTGTCTGAATAAGTTGTGTCATTTTATATCGATCGTTGTTTTCATTTTATCATCCACAAAATAAATCAATTTTTAGAGTAATGGGATAATATCATTATTATTTTACATTTAAGGATATTAAATTATTTCTATTTCTTAATCTATGAAAAAATCCACATCAATGAGCTGTGAAATGTAATTGTTTATCGTGTGTATGGTGGACTACTGCTTTGTGAACTAATGTATTTATTTTTCCATCACCACCACTAATAGATGGATATAATGATGTATAAAGTGATTATATATTATATATATATATAACATATTAATACTATTTTAATTTAAATAATAAATATACTTTATTACTTTATAATAATTTCAAAAAATATAATGTTTCTCATTCATACATGTGGACTACCTCCTCCATTAAATGATGTGGTTCAATTTTCAATTTATTTTGACATGTGTAATAATAATTTTTTTTAATGATTATATATGGTATATATTAAATCAAAATTAATAATGGTATATGAAATATTATTTTCTAGTATTTCATTCCATGTATTAATAATGTGAAATCAATGTTCATGCATACATACAACCAACTATATCCATTACCAGTTTAAATCATTGTATGTCTATAATTATTATGGTTTACTCCATTGATATATTTATTATATATATATATATATGTTATTTATATAATAGATAATATTCTATAGATGATTTAACCATGATCATTATGAAAGGACAGAAAGTAATTGTTTCATATGGAAATGGGGATTACCTTGTTTGTTTAAGGGTCAAAATTTCTAATCGGTTCCTTATGGGTTTATTTGTAGAACTGTAAACACCCAATAATTCTATATCCATTTGTACGTACTTTACAAAGGTAGGTTCTCATTAGTTGTGTACCGATGAGGCTTAATAATTTTCGCTGGTCGAGAGGATGGGAGGTAAGGCTCATCACAACATTTTGGGTGGAATTATTGCCTACTCCGGGACTCTCATATAGATTTACGTTTTGTTCACAAATCCTTATTAATTCTCCAAGCATGACAATGAGTTTTCATTTAGAATTGGAAATCGATGATTGATATGTAAGGGATTTATAGAATCTTATATATGTATTTGAGGTTCTCCATTGATATAGAATCATCCGTATATATTAATGATTCTTCGTCAATGGTGTCCTTCAATATATTATATAGATATATATTGGTCATTATGATGAACATACTGGTATTAAAGACACTCAGTAGGGATCTTCAAGTTTATTTTCATTCAAATGAATGTGGATTATTTCAGAGATCGGATCATACCCGCAAATGGTCTACCTACGTATCATCATAAGAAAAGAGTCATTACCCACATAGTTCGATAAGAAGTATATATTATAACGTCATATGGGATGAAAAATAATTAATGAATGATGGTCTTGAACCATAGAAAGGAATCCTATATACTCTTCTTTTAAAGCAGAGATGAATGTCCACATAGTTCGGGTGAAGAAATTCGGGGGTTATGCATGGTTAATGGCCCAAATAGAGTTTTCGTGATTACTTTTACACTCTATGATCACGTGAATCATGCTCGGTGTGAGAAACAAGAGGTATCAGTAAACATGATGATGGTGCCCCGAAAGATGCAGTCATGAGAAATGATGTGGGGATTACGTATGAATGATAGCCCAAGTTGATGAAGACCAAGACATACTTCAGGAAATAAGCCCAGGTCCATAATGGTATTTGTACATTATTGCAATTTGGAGTTTTAACATGGGGATTACTCCTCAAAAAGGGGCCCAAATTAAAAGAAACTTATAATTG
Organism: Viscum album; assembly: GCA_963277665.1. Taxonomy (NCBI): domain Eukaryota; kingdom Viridiplantae; phylum Streptophyta; class Magnoliopsida; order Santalales; family Viscaceae; genus Viscum; species Viscum album. The sequence continues at coordinate 954,664,989 of OY728130.1, read as the reverse complement.
GTGCTTATTTTTTAAAAGGAATCCCAAATCAAAAGAATTCAATATTGGGGCTTACTCCTTGGGAGGAGTCCCAATGTTAAAGGAAACTATGACTGGGGCATACTTTTGAGAAGGAGGCCTAGGTTAAGGGGACTGTAACCTGGGGATTACTCCTGAAATGGAAGCCCAAATTAAAGGAAATTATGACTAGGTTTTAATCCTAATAAGGAGGCCCAAACCAAGAGAACATGGGGCTTACTCTTGATGGGAATGCCCTAAATGAAAATATCGTCTCATTTGGAAGGATGAGGTTATATAGGGAAAACCGCTAACCGTGGTGACATAATGCTTATAAATCACATTTTTTTGGAGTGGTTATCATAGAATTCATTTTAGATAAGGAATACAACAGAGGAACCATTCCATAAATGTCTTTGAAAAAGAGTTATAGCGCTAATATCTTGAAGAGTAGAGGTGAATGAGAGAGAATCACACCAATGAAGTGGGTGTGAATGTCTTGGCCATCAAATAATTTGGCATGAAATTCTTGGCCACCCAAGTGTACTTGGGCGTCATGGGTTCACCAGGGCGAAGAATTATCTGCAGGATAATACTTGGGTGAGACTTAACTCAATCCTTTAGTAATATCCTAAGATGTATCCAAAGGGATGGCACACAAGATTCATCAAAAGGGTAGGGCGGCGCACAAGTTTATTCACTTTTATTTAGGTATGATCATTTAGGTGTGCAGGTGTTGATGAATTATAATCACATAGGCCTTATCATACTTATTTAAGTATTCCCTTCTAGGTAAAAATGATTCATTAGAAGCATTTATAAGAGTTGAGTTGAAGACTTGGGCGACTAGAGCTTTAATTTGACTTCAGGAAAATCTTTCCATTAAATGGGGGTCCCACATGGGCTATTTATAGGCCACCATTCACCTTGGGTGAAAAATAAAATAGGGCGTGCAAGTGACTTGCACGACCCATAGGTGACGCGAAAGTGACTTGTGCGGCGCGATCCAAATGTGGTCATGGTTCATGCCTTTGTCATTTTTTTTATTTTCTTCATAGGGTGACCCTCTTTGTGCTTAAGTTATTGATAGTTTCTATTGGTTGGAATCTATGATGGAATGGAGTGTAAAGAAAAGTCCACCTTTGAGTTGGATCAGAAAAGGAATGAGGATCCTACTCTGAGGTAAATCCAGAGAAATGAAGGTTATGTGGCGTGCAAGTTTGGTGTGCAGTAGCTGGGGAAAACAAGTATGGGACGCATGTGTTATAGATCGCCTATATATATAGGTTCACTCCCACTTTAAATCACTCTGCATCCAGCAACTTGAGGCCTCGTTGTGCAGGTGCGTAGATCTTCTGCGAATCGCTTTTCTGGATTTTTTTTTTGCGCTTCTGCAGAAGTTATTTGACTTGCGCACCATGACTAGGGCGACAATACATGTGCGACCGGGATGACATTTGTGACAAGTTTTCAAATTGATCTCCATAATACCTTTTCAATTATTTTTATTTCCTTCATCAAAATTTCACAAAACAAACATACTTAAGAGTTTATTTCTTGATCGTTTTGCAGATTTAATGGCTCCCAGAAGAATTGGATCAGCTGATGAGTTGGTCCACAAGATAATAGATGACAAGATGAACGTCATAGGCCATGACAGTTATGTTATCTGTGATATCACTCTAATGGATTTAGATATGTACTGGAATAAATATCAAGCCAATTTTCCACAGAGCATATACATTCCTTTGTATGGACTTGGTCATCTGCAAGGAGTCCACGTTCTAGAGGCAAAGAATTACATCCCTCATTCCTAGTTTCAGACGTACACCAACTTTTCTTAGGCAAATGTCTCAGTCGCATGATAATTTTCCATTGCAAGGATAATGGAGAAGGCATACATAATTCATCATAGCCCATGTGTTCCAGATCTGAATCCTCACACGCCTGAGCATAACCCGCATTGATATCCCTCTATTTTCTGAAAATCACATATGGACCAATCTAAGGGATGGAATAAGAGTTGAGATTTCCATCCAGGAAGAGGTGTGAAGCTGACATGGATGTGGGAATATTGGGTGTGACAAACCTGTGCAGAGTTTGTTGATGATATGAATGGATCTACAATATACAAAGTTATCTGGGTTGGGTAGACATATGTCTATTGGAATGACAATTTTATTCTAGAGTTAATCATCCATTTAAGCCTAGAAAATAATTCGTTCCATATAACTCTTGGAGAAGTAGGCATCATTTTGTGGGACATCTACAAGATTTCAGGGGCTCTAATTTAGGGAGATATCTATGGTGAATTCACCCCCCAAGGTGACTTGGAATGATTTGGAGAAGACTCGAGATTTGGCTCCAGAGTTAATGAAAATTTTCTACAATATTAAGAATACGAACACCATCAAACCCCACTCCATAAAAGAGATCCATTCATAGGAGTGGATGAACATGTTTATGAATATGAATAGAGAGGAGGGACCTTCCTACACTTGTTCTACTAGTTTACCTAGAGAAATAAAAAGGGGTGCTCCGAGCACATTTTGGTAAATTCTGGAAGCAGGAGAGTTTGAAAGGAGGGGGTATGAAGTGAACCATAAAATTACAGCGAAGACACATCTGGCAGGTTTTTTGGCCTTATGGCTCAGTTTTTACCTTTATCAAGTTCGGGATTCTAAATGAGGTCTGAGGCCAAGGACATTTGTCGTCGTATCCAAGCTTGCTGAAAGGAAGATGGTTGGGTTGGCCACCCCAGTTTTGGAAAAGATTCATAGGAGCTTACTTCATGTTTATATGGGTACGAATCCTCTAAGAATAGTGGGACCATTCCATGTTTTATTGGGATGGATCGCCACCCATTTCAGAACATATGCTTTACAAAGTGGGGTACATGTTCCTGTATGTTCTTTCCGGCCATCTGTTCAGGCCTTTTCTGTAGTTTCTACCTTATACCTAAACGCTTATGAAATTAAAATAAGGATGAGAATGGTCATGGAGTTTCACTTTTTTCCTTATATAAATCCACCAACAGAGTGATTTTTTAATGATGGAACAACCAGCTTGGATTTATGGGAATATATGTTGGCATGTAGAGATGGTACACTGGCCATGAGGATTGAAAGAGAAATTATATGTGAGGCATATGCTGTAACACCCAGAGATTTTATGGAAAATATTCTTTTTAATTTTATTGATGTCTTCTGTTGTATAATACCCCAAAAGGATCTTGCACTACACACATCCTTGGCTTGTCATGCATTACACACAATCGCGACCTTCCACGATAGCATGAGTTGTACGCAATACCGAGATTCACTAAACAACGATATGTTTTATAAACTAGCCGTTATGAATAGTAATACCCACTTTTTGAAATTTTATAAATTTTATCATTCAAAATGGACTTCATTTTGGGATTCGGAATATCGAAATTAGCCTAGGGTGAATTTTTGGTATTTTTGTGAAAACATTCAATTTTATGAATAGTGAAAACACTCGGTAACTATTTAAAAACCGACTTTTTATTTAAATAATAATTTATTTTATTTAAATTTATTTTATTTCAAAATTTATACATAATACCTATATAAGTTCAATGTAATTTATTGGAGTCATTTTATAATAATTTTAGATATATAAAAATTTTATTGAACTTTTCACCGTCTTTTTCCCACATCCTTGGAGAATTTGTAAATTCACATAAAACATAATTTTACCGCTTTTGTGAGTGGAATTTTGAAACTTTGAGAGACATGGTTAATATCAAGGACTAAATTTTCATTCAATGATATGAAAATATTTTTTGGTGAATAGTATCTTTTTACTTTTTTCCCCACGATTAAAAGTAAATAGGGTAATTAAGGGTAAAAATGATATTATTATTACCCTAACACATGTCCTAATTCTACTGGAAAAGTGTAATTAGACCGAAAAAAACATCAGGAATAAAATATGACCATTTAGGCCCACTTGTATTAGATTAGGACATTTATTATTAATTTATATAAAGAAGGGTTAAAATATTTAAAATCAAAGTTTAATAACTAAACCATTTTTAATATAGGGTTATACATAAGATGAATTATACTATAAATATTAATTATAAAGATAAAAAGTTTTCATACATAATGGTATTTTATTTATAATTTTTAGACATTAAATAATTTAATTTATTCACGACCCAATTATGATGCAATAATTATCTTATTAATGAAATATTGACATAATTGATGTTATATATACCCAAATAAATGTAATTTAAAACTTTTTATGATTTAAACTAATTTTATAGGATAATATGACATGTTAGTATTTATTAAATTAACTTTTTTCTAACTAATAATTCTGTTATGTGTTTCACAAAAATCAATTACAAAATATTGTCAAAATTGACATAAAATAGTTTTTAAAACAAATATTATAGTATTAATTGTTATTTTATTCCTAAAAATCTAAAGTTCATACATATGACTTAGATAAGGTTATATATGTTAATAATAAACCACATGGGTTTCATTTGGCTTGTTATAGTAAGTTTATTGACCTTATAGTGTAAAAAAACAAGAAGACACAGTAAAAGTAAAATAATTTAACTTAAAGTTAAATCTAAATGATAATGTTAAAATAGTTACCTAAACATGTCCAAATTCAAGTGGATGATAGTATTTAGACCCAACCTCACCTTATCTTCGAAATAAATCAATTTGGAGCAATTAAAAATCAAATATGACTTTATAATAAAATAATAGTTTTTGTTTTTCCAAAGGTGACCCTCTCCTCCCTTATAAAAGGGCACCTCCTCCCTCTCCTCCTCACACCACTTTGTGCCATAAATCTTGGCCAAAACCGGGAAAATTCTCTTCTACACTTCCCTAGAAACATACAAGAGGTCCCGGTCTTCTTCGAAGACCATCCCTAGTGCCCTAATAGGAGGTTAAGAAGAGGCGTGTCGAAGAAGAGGTAATATCCATTACCGATCCTTTCCAATTTATTTCTTCTTCAACTTATTCTTATTTAGTTGTTTAATTATAAAGTAATAACATCTGTATTAAATATATACTCATATGTTATTATAAATATGAAATAATCCTATTTCATCTTCTATCCATCCTACGGAAAACGAAATCACCGCGCATGCGTACGTACGAAATATCGTCTCCACACCGACCACCACCTTACATAGATGGGTATAATGGTGTAAATAAATTACCATATATGATTTTTGTAAAGTTATATTGATTCTGAAATATTATACATACACTTCAATAAAATTCCACGATCATGGTAATGATATCCTCGCTCGTGCGTACGTATGGATACCGTCTCCACGACGCGATGAGATTCATTCTCCATGTTTACCATTCAAAAATGATTATGAAGTATATATAGTGAATAATAATGAGTTATATGAAATAATAATGATACAGGATTTATATATATATATGTGTGTGTGTGTGTGTGTTTCATCTACCTAATTCCATTCAATTTAATAAGGAAACGAAAACATCGTTCATGCGTACGTACGGCCTACCGTCTCCCTGAACGGTGTATTTCATTCCATTTATTGATCTATCATATATATATGAATATTCTGAATATATAATATATATAAATCATGTTTTACATTCTATAATTAAGTATATCAGGATATAAGTAATAATATCAAGAACAAAAAGTCGAAACTCGTACGATAAATAAATCGATTTTACCCAAAACGCTGCTTTAACATGGAATTTACAAAAGAATGTGTAATATAATGTCATAAGTGAACCATATATGATGTAATAACAATGAATATGATTCTGTAATAAGTAAATGACATTATTTAATCATTATACAGGAGTTTCAGATACGTACGAAGCATATCAGACCTAAGGTAAGGGATAATTATTCCGATCTCATTCTTATCTGAGATTGTTTATTCATAAGTATTTACAGGGGTTGTGTTTATTATCCATGTCCATATGTTCTCAAAATGTTTTCATAAAATTTTTACTTTTCATCCATGTATTTTTAAAGTCATTTTTAACCTTTTTTCTTTTACCACATCGTATGGAAGGAATCTTTCTTTTGTTTACCATACGAGGTAATTTTTGACTTTTCTGACAAAAGTACGAGAAGAATGTTATTTTTATCTTATAAGGCGTGAATGGATTTTTACGGTTTCATAACGCCTCATTCTCATGAAGCTTAATCTACAAGATTTTATAACTATTTTTAACAGAATACTTTTATTTTAAAATTGCATGGATTTTTGTGAAAAGAAAATGATTTTGAAGAATAAAGTATATTTTCCTCAACAATTCATTTCAAGTGTTTTATCAAAACCCTTTTCCATCTAAGATAACATTATTTCATATGTTTATGTTTCAAGTATAATTTCTCTATGATTTATATGGTTCCGATATTCTTATGATGAAATGATATCCATTTGTATTATATGGATTATGTTATGATGGAATGATGTTTAGGAAACCCAATTTATTCTTTGGGTTATTATGAATGATTTATGATTGTTTTTTGGCACACGTAAGAATGATTTCAATATGAGATGGGTGGGACCTATATCTACCTCCAATGCATTGGGTAAAGATTTATATCTCATGAGATAGAGATGTCTGGTAAGGTATGATAATTTGGTTCAGGGTTACTAGACTGGAACGTGGAATGAACTCGATTCAGAATGGGACTTTGCCCACTATGATGGTCTTGGCAGAAATTTCTTGGATACTATGGAAATCATATCAATTGCTTAATTGTTTTCCACAATTACATGATTTATTCCAATCCTACTTTAACAATATTGATGTTCCTTTATGATATATGCCTTACATACTTCCAAGATTTATGTATTTGCTCATGATTTTGATATTTAGATTTTATGATCAAGTTTTTTCATTCAAATGATTATGGATTGTCTTATGTCCCCTATTCTTACCATTACTGAGAATTTGAGCTCACCCTTTATATGTTATCTTTTCCCCAGGATTTAAAGAAAGGTTTTATGTAAGAAAACAAAAGTGGAAGATCTTTATGGGAGATGATGAAGATCTTTCACCGTGATTATAGGATTATTTTCTGAGTTTCCAAATACACTAAACAATTACGGTCCTTTTGTGTCTATGTTCGTTATGTATTAAGTATTTCAAAAAAGTAATGTAATTTCCATGTAAATCAAGATTTGGGCCTCTACAGTTGGTATTAGAGGAAATTTTTAGTTAACCATTGGAAACTAGAATGCGAGAACTTTAGTGATATCCCTAGAGATATTTCTAAGTTAAATCTAGGGATGTCCCTAAGGTTAAGTATAAGAATAGGTTATAGTCCTAGAAATATGGTAACGATATTAGAATTTATCCAATGATGTTAGATATGGAAGGTAATCCCCCTTTATTTTGTTGTTTTACCTAGCATGATTTTTTGCTCTCACACCATTCTTTTTGGGTTTTAGAAAATGGCTGGAAACAGGAAGATTCCCGATAATGGAGACTATGGTTGACAATGGAATGATATTCTTCATGATCAAGAAAATGAAATGGGATTTGGAAGGCGAAACATCATTATTATTCCTAATCTGAAATCTCATAATATAATCAATAATATCAACTTCGGAATTTTTCCCGACTCAGATAATAAGAGAAAGATGGATTTTCATGATGATCATAGAGGAAAGAAAGTTCAATTTCTCTCATGTAAATCATGTTGTAAGAGGCATCAGGGAGAATGTTTCAAAGGAACTGGAAGTTGCTTTGGGTGTAGAAAAGAAGGACACAAATCCAATAAGTTCAAAGGAAAAGGATATGTTAACACCATGGACAAGGATAATGGTATTTCTACGACATCAGCAATGATTAAATGTTTTCAATGTGGGATGTATGGGAATTATTCAAACCAATTACCCAAGGGAAAATATCATGAAGAGAATCATCATGGTCATATGGGTAGTATTTATGTTTATGATGATGAAGACATTGCAAATGATATATGAGATGAAAGAAATGATGAGGCTCAGTCAGTGGTTTCATAAGTTTGTGGAATTATTGATGTTTATCAAGAGTTATGTTGTATAGGTAATGGTACTATGGAATAAAGACACATATAAGGATTGATAGACTATTGTTTTTCCTAAAGTATTTGAAAGTATATGTTGAATGGTACCGGTAACCATGAAAGGTTATTCAGATATTTTTTTGGAAAGTAGATGATATGCACATGTTGAAGGGATAAGGAGATAATGAGATGTTTGATAGTATTCATGAGCTAATGATTGATATAAGGACTACGAAATATCATTGTTTGAGTATATATAATTTTTGGGATTTCGGAATGTGGAAAGAGTAAAATTTTGACGGCATTCATGTTTTCACAAAGGTTCAATGGGTATTCATTTTTCAATAGAATACATGATTGAGATATTCACATGATTGGAATGTGAACAACAAGATATATGAGGGATAAATGATGGTATTCACGTGCTTGTTATATGACCTTTTTAGTAATCATTCTCTTTATCCTATGAGTCTGGAAAGAAGTATTTTGGATAAGCCTAATGATTAGAATGGATTATGTGTGACATCAGATAGTATTATTTAAGGCTATAGATTTTTTTTATAATATTATTGTTTTAGAAAAAGGATAACTTGTAGGACGGGCGACAACCAGTCACGTCAGACACGGTTGAAGGAATCGAACACACAACCGAAGTGCAACAGGCCTTTATCGCCTACCACTGGCCTATATGAAGTCCTCGGTTAGTATAAATGTGTTTTAATTTATTATGGGGTATGATATATGAAGAATGAGTCCATTTTAGGAACCATATATGATTAATCTCACTATAGATGGAGTTATGTATTTTTGATAACATTTTCTAACCATTTTTTTAGATATATTGAATGACCCATAATTCTATGAAATGATCTGCTAACTCATCATGAATGGAAAATTCAACTTTATTTATTTAAGAGATGAAGTTATATTATCCAGGGAACGACCAACGGTGATACTTTACCAAAATCAAGAAAGTATTTCTTCTAATTACAATTTCTTCAACTTTAGGGAATTGATATTGAAAACAAAAAATGTTGTCCTAGTACCCTTATATCTGATGAATCAGATGGTAACTTAGATCATCACAAATCTATGGCATTGTGATTGTTGGATTCTTCATAGCCATGTTCTCTACCACTCTCCATCAGAACATGTTGGTTAGATTTCTCTTTCATATCCATATTTGCACCTATGTTCTTCTATGTGGAAACCCAGTGATTAGTTAATTTGGGTTACCATTAAGTTTCATTCATTAGTTTTTAACGATTGGTTTTGGTATTCCTTTTTATGATGTGGGTTTCTATTAAATAAACATTCTAGTAGTAAACCATTTATAACCCCGACGAATTTCGAGGGAGAAATTCATTTTAAGAAGGGTAGAATGTAACACCTCAAGATTTTATGAAAAAATATTCATTTTAATTTTATTGATGTCTTTTGTATTATGAAACACCAAAAAGATCATGCACTACATGTATCACTGACTTGGCTTTCATTACACGAAATCGCAACCTTCCACGATAGCGTGTGTTGTACGCAATACCGAGTTACACTAAACAACGATATGTTATATAATGTAGCCGTTATGAATAGTAATACCCAATTTTTTAAATTTTATAAATTTAATCTATCAAAATGGACTTCATTTTTGGATTTTGAATATCAAAATAATCCTAGGGTGAATTTTTTGTATTTTTCTGAAAACATGCAATTTTTAATGTATAGTGAAAACACTGGGTTACTATTTAAAACCCGAATTTTTATTTAAATAATTATTTATTTTATTTAAATTTATTTTAGGTAAAAATTGATACATAATTCCTATATAAGTTAAATTTAATTCATTGAGGTAATTTTATAATAATTTTAGATATATAAAAAGTTTATTGAACTTGTCCCCGTATTTTACCCACCTCCTACAAGAATTTGTAAATTCACATAAAACATAATTTTACAGCTTCTGTGAGTAGAATTTTGGAAATATGAGAGACATGGTTAACATCAAGGACTAATATGTGGTTAAATGAGATGAAATTATTTTTTGGTGAATAGTAACTTTTTACTTTTTTTTCCACGGTTAATAATAAATAAGTTAATTACGGGAAACAATGATATTATTATTTCCCTAACACATATCCAAATTCTATTGGATAAGTGTAATTAGACCAAAAAAACCTTAGGAATAATATATGACCATTTAGGCCCACTTGGATTAGATTAGGACATTTATTGTTAATTTCTATAAAGAAGGGTTAAAATAGTTCAAATCAAATATTAATAACTAAATAATTTTTAATGTGGGGTTATACATAAGATAAATTCGACTATAAATATTCATTAAAAATATCAAAATATTTCCTACATAATGGTAGTTTAGTTATAATTTTTAGACATTAAATAATTTAATTTATTTATGACACAATGACGATGCAGTAATTATCTTCTTAATGAAATATTGACATAATTGATGTTATAAATACCCAAATAAATGTAATTTGAGACTTTTTATTAATTAAAATAATTTTATAGATTAATATGACTTGTTAGTATTGATTTAATTATCTTTTTCGGATGATTGTTCTTTTATGAGTTTATCAAAAATAAATTCCCAAATAGTGTCAAAATTGACATAAAATAGTTTTTAAAACAAGTATTATATAATTAATTGTTATTTTATTCCAAAAAATCTAAGGATCGTCCAAATGAATTATATAAGGTTATATATATTAATAATAAACAACTTGGGGTTCTTTTGGCTTGTTATAGTATGTTTATTAACCTTATAGTGTCAGAAAACAAGAAGACACGGTAAAAGTAAAATTATTTATCTTAAAGTTAAATCTAAATAATAAGTTTAAAATAGTTACCTAAACATGTCCAAAATCTATTTAATGAGAGGAGTACAACCCAACCCCACCTTATCTTATAAATAAATCAATTTGAATCTATTAATACCCGTATATGACTTTATAATAAAATAATATTTTTAGTTTTTCCAAAGGTGCCCCTCTCCTCCCTCATAAAAGGGAACCTCCTTTCTCTCTCCTCACACCACATTGTACCATCATGCTCAGCAAAAAGCTACCAAATTCTCTTCTCCACTTCCCTATAAACATCATTGAGGTCCTGGTATTCTTCAAAGACCAACCCTAGTTCCCTAAGAGGATATTAAGAAGAGGCGCATCAAAGAAGAGGTAATATCCATTACCGATCCTTTCCAATTTATTTCTTCTTCAACTTCTTCTTCTTTAGATGTTTAATTATAAAGTAATAAAATCAGAATTAAATATATACTTATAAGTTATTATAAATATGATGAAACCCTATTTCACCTTCTATCCATCCTATGGAAAACGAAATCACCGCACGTGCGTACGTACAGAATACCGTAACCACACCGTGTTGTAATCTGTTTTCAACAACCACCATACTTAGATGGGTATAATGGTGTAAATAAATAACCATATATGATTATTGTAATGGGATATTGATTATGTAATATTATAAATACACTTCAATACAATTCCACGATCATGGAAATGATATCATCGCTCGTGCGTACGCATCGACTACCGTCTCCACGACGCGATGAGATTAATTCTCCATGATAACCATTCATGAATTTTTAGAAAGTATATATAATGAATAATAATGAGATATATTACATAATTATGATACTGGATATATATATATATATATATATTTCATCTACATAATTCCATTCAATTCAATAATGAAACGAAAACATCCTTCATGCATACGTACGGACTACCGTCTCCATGAATGGTGTATTTCATTCCATTTATAAATATATCATGTATATATGTATATGATGAATATATATTATATATAAATAATGTTTTTTATTCTGGAATTAATAAAATCAGGATATAATTAATAATATCATGAACAACAAGTCGCAACTCGTACGATAAATGAATCGATTTTACCCAAAATGATGCTTCAACATGGAATTTACAAAAGAACGGGTAATATACAGTCATTAGTGAACCTTTTATGATATAATAACAATGAATATGATTCATTAATAAGTAAATGACATTATTTAATCATTATACAGGAGGTTTAGATACTTACGAAGTTTATCAGACCTAAGGTAAGGGATAATTATTCCAATCTCATTCTTATCCGAGATTGTTTATTCGTAAGTATTTACTGGGGTTATGTTTATTATCAATGTCCATATGTTCTCAAATATTTTTCATTAAATGTTTACTTTTCATCCATGTATTCTTAAAGTCATTCTTACCCTTTATTTTTACTTTTACCACATCGTATGGAAGTAATCATTCTTTTGTTTACCATATGAGGTACTTTTTGACTTTTCTGACAAAAGTACGAGAAGAATGTTATTTTTATCATATATGGCGTGAAAAGATTTTTACGGTTTCATAACTCCTCAATTTCATGAATCTTACTCTATAAGATTTTATGACTATTTTGGTCAAAATAATTTTCTTTTAAAATTGAATGGATTTTTGTGAATAGAAAATGATTTTGAAGAAGAAAGGTTATTTTCCTCATGAGTTCATTTCAAGTGTTTTATCAAAAATATTTTCCATCTAAGATGACATTATTTCATATGTGTATGTTTCAAGTATAATGTCTCTATGATTTATATGGTTTCAATTTTCTTATGATTAAATGATATCCATTTGTTTTATATGGATTATGTAATAATGGAATGATGTTTATGAAACCCAATTTATTCTTTGTGTTATGATGAATGATTTATGATTGTTTTGTGGGATACGTATGATTTATTTCAATATGAGATGGGTGGGACCTATATCTCCCTCCAATGGATTGGGTAATGATTTATATCTCATGACATAGACATGGCCTGAATGGTAAGTTAATCAGGTTCAGGGTTATAGGTCTGGAATGAGGAATGAACTCGATTCAGAATGGGACTTTGTCCATTAAGATGGTCTTAGAAGAAATTCCTTGGCTACTATGGAAATCATGTCAAGTTCTTAATGGTTTTCCACAATTACATGATTTATTACGATGCTATTTTATCACGATTTATGTTCCTTTATGATATATTCCTTACGTACATCCAAGATTTAGTTCATTGCTCGTGATTTTGATGTTTAGATTTTATGTTCAAGATTTGGCATTCAAATGTTTATGGATTTTCATATGTTATCTATGCTTACCCTAACTGAGAATTTGAGCTCACCTTTTATATGTTTTTTTCCCATGATTTAAAGAAATGTTTTAGGTAAGAAAACAAAATGGGAAGATCTTTATCCGAGATGTTGAAGATCATTCACCCTGAATAGAAGATTATTTTCTGAGTTTCCAAAGACACTAAACTATTACGGTCCTTGTGTGTATATGGTTTTTCTGTATTATGTATTCCTCAAAAGTAATGTAATGTCCATGTACATAAAGATTTTTGTCTCTACATATACTCCATGTATATTCTTACATCGATTCAAATGTCTGTAAACAATCACTATATCCCCTCTCATGCATGTCAGGTTAGAGCAGCAACCGATGGTTGCTTGTCAACTATTGTTGTTGACATCTATGGAGAAGACTGATGTTGTATTTGATCTACTCGTTGTTGGAGTGGAAAGTCAATTGACTACATGGTATGTGGAGAGCTGGGTAGCATCATACCTTGAAGGGGAACTGAATCATCTGGTCCCTCTGGTGGGAATAAAGAAGATACCCTTTAAGAAAAAAGCTCTTCATTTCGAAGGTGACTCATCTTCATCATCAGATTCCTCACCCGGAGTTGATACATTGGATTCCTATGATGGGGATGATGAGGCTTGAAATGTGTCAAAGTGGCCTCGTGCTAGATATAATCCTCCTTCCAGAGTCAAGATACCTACTCCATCGACTCCTGGTGAGTTACATTATTGAGGAAATTTAGTCACCATTATTTTAAAGAGGAAAAACTTTCATATTATTATCATTTGTTTGTGATTGTATGAGCTAGGAAGAAGTTGAAGACCTAGATTGTAGGAACCTCATGGTGGCCTTCTGGTGCACATTCTAAATATTTATGATGAGGGGCTATCCAGACATGGAAGAGTTTATATTGTGATGTTGAAACCACCTGGATAGACTTATGTGAATGGATGAATATCCCTAGAGTGGGGAATCTCCTGGATTCCTATGACATCTGTTTTGAGGCCAACCACAATGATGTGAGGGATTACATAAAATAGCTGAAAATGATCAAATATGCCACTGATAATTACATTACTATTGAAAATAGGGTGAAAGAAATGATGGATCGTGGTACCACTGAGGGGACTGGTCCTTCATTAAAATAAAAGTGGCGTGATTACGTGGCTCCTGAAGATGTAAGTTTTCATTTTTATCATATTTCTATTTTCATTGCAATTTTAATTTAGTAAAATATTGTTAATTAAGGAAATAATATTTTTCATCCTGAATCTTTTAATGTAAATAAACAATGAAATCCATTCGGCATGGTATAGCCCTGGTGGAACCGCTCTTGGAGCCACTGAATCTTTTTTTGAGACGAGGAAAGTATCTCAAGGCCAGAGAGTCATGGATAAATATTTAGAAAGGGAGTTATTATATCTGATACCTATTTTCGGAGGTGATGATGCCAGTCCACCAAAAAAGACTAAGAAGAAAAGGCATCGATGAAAGAAGACCACATTAAAACTCATTATCAATAGTGGTAAGTCATTCTAGTAGTCAGGAATCTTAACTTACGAAAAAGTTCTCAAACTTCGATGGATTGCATGTTCTTCTTCAGTTTACCCTTTAAGGGAATGGATTGATCATCCTCAGAGCACAACAGAGGGTGTTGGAGAATAGCCGCAAGTTCCTTCTCAAATGACTATTCCTGATGAAATACTGAGATCAGATGAGATGGCGTTTATTCCCAACACCGCTTTTATTTCTGATTCCTAGAGATAAAAGGCTTCTGGTAAATTAACAGTACTTCATATAACCTCAAATGAGACAACAACCGACTACCATTCTGTGAGGTTTTTGGTTCAACACATGCACCAGATCATTTGGAAACTTCCAATGATTACCCTACAACTGTCTTTGAAGAAGCTATCCGAGGTTAGAGATTTCCAGATGAAAGTTATGAAGAAGACATGTCGAGTGCTCCCACTGGTGAAACTAACCATGGAACTGGGTCATCATTGAATTAAATGATGAATCCTGGCATGTAATTTGAAGAAATTTTAAAACATGTTAAACTACCATGTGATTTAGATGATTTTGGAGATCTAGTTATAGAATCAATTGGATGTGATATTCATCATTTTTCATGTTAATCTTCTCATGATTACACTTATAACAATGTTTGGTTAAAAAAAATTATTGTTCCATGTTAAGAAACTTCTGAACCATGAATTCTCGAATGGGGTTTAGACACTGATGTCAGCCATATTCTTGAAGAAACACTAGCTCAGGGGGAGCTTAACAGGGTAGACCCTCCTAAAACCCATCCTGAAAATCCAATTGATGCTACAAAAGATGGGGTATAGTCTTCAAATGTTGTTGGTCTAATGTTAGTTAAAAGATGATGATATTTGTGTCTTACATAACTAACATGAAAATCAATCAACTTTTACTATCCTTTGAAACCTACCATACTTTCAATTAACCGACAAGGACTGTCAACTTCAATGGATGGATTTGGAGGTGAAGCCTCAACCTCATCCCAAACCGTAGCAGAAGGTGAAGCAACCTAGGTCAGGGAAGGAGTAGAAAAGGGAACTTCCTTAAGATCATTATTCACATTCTATGTTCCTACCTATGATAATGATGCTGAATCAGACCGAGAGGTGCAAAAGGTGCATCAATTGTCACGTCGCATGGCATGAAAAAATATATGGAAGATAATATTTGAGGTTCCTCTTAAAGAGATGCCTTCAAAAATTCCATGACATTCATCCATGTTCATCATGCTGCGAATTGGAAGTTTTGGATATCAAGAAATACCTCTCGTAGTGAAACCAGTCATTCAAAGGAGGGAGTAAGTGCAATGGTGTCATCAAGATCTGATCAGAGCAATATTGTTGATCAATATTAGTGAATTTTAGGTTGTAGTGTCCCGTGATGAGGCTGATCATGCTGCAAAGCTGAACAAACTGAAGAAAAAGATCAAGGGGAATATTTTCTAGCTGTTTCACTTTCATCAAGAGCTAGATACTGTTAAAGGGGATCTTCACTAGCTTCCTAATTCCTTGGATGAAGCCCAAGAGGATTTTATAAAAGCCATCACAGATGCCAAAGAATCACATATTCGAGTTGAATAGAGTGAAGCTGGTCGAGTAAATGAACTTCAAGTGGCTGTGGATAAAGCTTGGGATGTTGTGAAATAGATGAGAAATCATTCTAAAAGTCTTCTGTAATTTTAAAAAAAAGAATGAGAAGAGACTATAGTCTATGGATGTTCGTCTAATTTTGTTTGTCAATGAAAAATAGATCATTATCAATCATATGTACCTTCATTTTCTTGATAATTTCTATTATTTTTATCTAAGACAATGGGCCTAGTAAGTGTAGTTCCATTTTTTACTAGGGTTATATAAAAAACCCCACAAACATTATCTTTTAATTTCTCAATATTTTTTAAATCATACAGAAAGTATGTTTAGTGAGATGGGACTTGACTTCTGTTCAGAGTACCCTTTACAGGTTCTCAATTTTATGAGTACCATGTCTTTTGTTATTGGTAGTTTAAAGTCATGCATGATGGACTATAAAAAGGCTAATATTTAAGGTCGAATAGCTTTTACCGATTGGATGAAATTGACTCAACTCTTGATAAATTTTTTAGAAACATATTACCATAATCAAGTATGATGGGAGAAAATTGTAAACCGTGACTTGGGAAATTTTGAACTCGAGGAATGATATGGGAGAAGAGATTAAAGGAATTAAAGGAAGTCTTTTCTATGAATGAAGTTACCACTACTGGACAAAACCGTTAAGAAGGATGAATTTTGCATGGGCAACTAGGGAATAAGATGCATAGTCAAATAGTAGCATCTTTTGGCTGACAAGTCTGTTTTATAGACAACTTATACAAGGACACCTTAGGGCATGTGCAGTACGGTATGGAAAAAGAACTCTCGGAAATTTGACTTTCTATTGCTAAAATCAAAAGAAAGTTTTATGGGGATTCAAATTTTACAAAGCATAGAGTCTGCTTTATGAAGAATGGAACTTGAATATGGAGAGGATATTTCCAATCAGAATTGTTAACGAATTGGAGGAATGCGACTTCTACAAAGGTTTGAACCAAATGTAGGAAAAAATGTATCTGTGGTTTTAAATCATATGACTAAAACTATAGATAGAAACATTATATGACATAATAATTTCAGATCATGAAAATTATAATGAAAAAAATAGGTTAAGGATGGATGTTTTTTTTAATCCCAACATATCGCCATTAAGAACAATAGGGAAAAAAGAGTATTCTCCTAAGAATGAAGTTACCACTACATGACAAACATGTTATAGAGGTTAAATTCTGCAGGGCCAACTGGGGCATAAGCCGCATAGTCAAATAGTAGTATATTTTGGCTGGCAGGTCCATTATATAGACAACTTATGAAAATCCACCTAAGGGAACATGCTGCATAGTCAGGAAAAAACTCTTAGGTATCAGAAATCATGTGACCAATAGTCAAGAAAAGGGTTATGGGGATCATACATATTATTTGTATAATGTTGCGGCTGGGTCCTGAATTAAGATTCTGGATGTCACTACGTATCTAATTAGGATGAGAATCAAGCCACATGTAGTTCCTGAAATACATTTTAACGTCATGCATGAAAAAAGCATGGAAGTTCTTAGTTTAGGTCCATAGAGCTCGGACTATAGTGAGGGAGACACGTTGTGCATTTGTTATAAAACTGATGTGAATTAAGACCAGGGTGTTCCATATCACACAATGTGATCCCAAGGGGTATTTTCATCCATAGGACCGAAATTAGAGTTTGGGATTAGGCCCGAAGTCTCGGGGCTCGACATGAAGAATGCTCGAGCGTTCCTATGTATCCCATGAGGATGGGAATCAAGCTGCAAGTAGTTCATGAAATACCCTTTGTACATATTTGTTTGTCACATATGAGGGGTAAATATGACTTTATTGTAGTTATGGTTGCACCCAAGAATAAAGATTTTTGTGTCACTATGTATCTCATATGGATTAGAATCAAGCCACACATATTTCATGAAAAATGACATGGTTGGAGACCATGTCAATGATGATTCCTCTAGAATGAGGGTATCAGAGATTGTTGTAGTTTATTATAATATTGGAAAAAAGTAAAAATTGTTTATGGTCATATGAATGGACCAATAATATGCAGTTTAATGTCTTACAGTAAGGACAATGGGAACGGTATAGTTTAACATCATATAGATAGGATGATGGGACATACACAGTTTAACTTCCTATAGGATGAAAGTGAACTAATGTGAATGAGACAGTTGATGGGGGCTTCACGTATCAACATCGTATGGGATGAAGGTGAATCAATGTGAATAAAGTGGTTTAAATCTTGAACCTCAAGAGGTTGCCTGCGTACTCAGTCTGTGAGGAAAGGATCAAGGTCTGTGTAGTTAAATTGAGAGGGATTTTGTGATCGAGGTGTACATGAGGACAATGACCAGAAGATGATGTTGGGAATTAAGAACGGTTTGCGGCCTAGAGAAGATGTCATGATCGATGCTTTCTATAAGATCAAGTGAGTCATGCTCGGTGTCAGAAACAAGAAGCATCAATAGATCCAATGATCTGGTCGTGGAAGTTGCGACCACAAAGGATTTTGTGCGGCTTATAAATGATTAGCTGTCCGGGGACCACATGGAATCAGATTTTAAAACTCAGTTGTGCTTACGGTGATCACAGTTTAATGTCATGTGTCACAGACTTGGGGTGCTTGGCAGTTTAATGTCCTGCAGCTCGGACAACACATAGTTTAACACCTTTTTGGATGAAAGGGGGACACAGTTTAACGTCGTGTTGGACGATAGAGGGGGCCACTCAGTTTAGTGTCCTCTAGCAAGGACAAGGGGTGTTTTTGTGTTACAAAAAATACTTCTTCAAAAATCTTGCATTGGATGGAGTTTTAATGTTTTCCCCATCCATTGATATTAAAGAATAAACTCTATTTTAGTAGACCCTATATATTGAGTTGGGTCCTTCCCACATTGGATCAAACTTTGGAGGCTTCTTTCCCACTATCATTGGGGTTCTGAGGACGAATAACAATTCTCCTTGAATGAATGAACGTTGAAAAACTTTTTTATTGAAATCTCATGCTATTCGATTCTGATAGACATATAAATGATGCAATGTGAACAATCTTTTTTCATCTAGTCAATCCAATTATTCTAATAACTTTTTATATTTTTCATGTTTTGATAACTAATCCAAAATGGTGACTCTTAGTGAAGGTAATTCGACTTCAATAGGCAAGACTAATTTTGTTCTATATACCAATAAATTTGGATTTTATCGTGTAGTAGTGCGAGTGGTAGTCGGATAAGCCCATAGAGCATGAAAAAGTTTATCAGGACATGAATTATTATCTTTATCCACCATCTTCTAATATATGATTGAAAGAGTCTTTATGAAATCCTATACATGACCATTGGCCACTGAATGCTAACGAGATGAATGGTTGGATCTGATATTGTATTCTTGATACAATTTTATTACCTTGGATGAACAAAAGTTTGTTCCATTATCTGTCAATCTCGTATGAGGAACACCAGATCTGGGAATGATGTTGGACTTGACAAAATAACAATTCTTTTAGCACCGACATATTTGAGAGTTATTTCCTATTCTAATTTGGAAAAGAAGTCAGTATTAGTAAGAATATTCTTATACTGCTTAGATGTATCTAGAGGATAAGTCCCTACTACATCTTTTTCCCGTATAGGAAATTTCCAGGAGTATTTAGCTGTATGAAGAAACTCCGGGGGTTAAAGAATGAAGTTTGAACATACTTGGAAATAATGAAACTTCTTAGTGAAATAAAAAAAATCTTGCGTCATTGAAGGCCAGAAGGATGCAAGACTTTGAATTTGACCAGACAGTCTAAGTCTAGGCTGGTGACCACCACAGGCTCATGCATGTACTTCATTCATGAGAGCCATTGTCTCTTCACCATCAATACATCTGAAGAGAATTCCATCAAAACATCTTTTTTATAGAATTATTTGGTGATCTGGGCTATTATAAAGAGTAAAATTTTCCACATATCTCTAGAATTGTTCTTTCCCATATCTATCTGGTGGGAGTGTTCCATTTTGAAGGTATTCCTAGATAGGTGTCATCCATCATGTAGTATGATCATATCGTTTAGAAATGGGACTGATTTCATTTATTTCCTCTATTCTGATTCGGACATAAGATGATACTATATGACGGTGGGAAATATTGATGGTTGTTTTGTCCTGATTTGGAACTCCTAGGGTTGTGGAAACATTAGCCAGTGCATCATCTTGGGCATTTTGTGATCGTAGGAAATAAGAAAATATCAGTTCTGAGGGAAATTTCACAATTAAGTCTATGAAATAATCACACAAAGATATTAACTCTTCCTTTTTGATGGAATAATCCCCATTGATTTGTTTTATTACCAAATATAAATCACATTTTACCTTCATGTGATTCACCTATGCTTGAAACACCAATTCCAAGCCCGTGATGAGAGATTGATATTCTGCTTCATTGTTTGTACCTCCTTCCAACAATAAGAAGGAATAGGGTAGCTCTATCTTTTCTAGGGAAATAAGCACGATTCCTATTCATACATTGTTTAATTTAGGATCTTCCATTTTCCTCCCTATTGGACTTCTATAGGCACCATCAAAGTATATTTCCAAGGTTAGAGGATTATCTAGAATAGAGAAGACTTCCTCCTAAGGATGTTTAATATTTAAAAATGTATCTTCTATAGATGGGTGTTCAACAAGGAAATATTCTAGATCGTGACCCTTTATTTCCTTTTGAGACATATACAATATATCAAACTGCTGTAGAATAACCGCAAACCTTTCCAGATGTCCAGTAAGCATTAGAAAACTAAGGATAAATTTGAGCGGGTTATTGTGAGAAACCAATTAAACCTAATGATGTTCCAGGTAGTGTCTCAAATTATGTACTGCAATGATTTATTCTAGGTATAACTTTTCTATACTTGAATATTGAGTTTTTTCCACCAGCATAGTACGATTGAGATAGTAAAGGTTGTTTTCATTCGCATCATCATTCATTTGGCCAAGGAAGGCACCCAATGATCGAGCTAAAGCATTCACATAGAAAATAAGCAGTCTTCCTTCAATAGGTGGCATTAATACCAGTGTACTCAAGATATATTTCTTGAGGATATTGAACTCTTCTTTACATTCTTCACTCCACTGGTATGTGACTCCCCTTTTCATTAATTTGGTGAAGGGAAAACTCTTTCCTGCAAAATTTGCAATGAAATGCTGAATATAGGCCTAGTGACCTTGAAGTCCTCTTATTTCCTTTAAATTTCTTGGAGGTGACATGTAAAATATTGATTTATTCTTCTCAGGATCAAAATCAATACCACGATTGCGTACAACAAGGCCAAGAAATTTTCCTGAGGTTACCCTGAATGAACATTTCAAGGTGTTCATCTTCAAATTTTATTGTCGAAGTTTGTTGAGAATGATTTCTAGTTCATCCAAATGATCATAGCGATTTCTAGATTTAACAACCAAATCATCCACATAACATTCAAAAAATTTCCCTAAAAAGTGTTTGAAAATATGGCGCATGGCATATTGATATGTTTCACCAGTATTCTTCAGGTGAAAAGGAATTACCCGATAGAAATACACACCTTGAGGATCTCTGAAGGCTGTAGACTACTCATCTTCTGGAGCCATTCGTATTTGATTGTACCCAAAGTAACCATCCATGAAGGAAAGATCTTTGTTTCTAGATTTTTTATCAATTAAGAGTTCTGTGGTTAGAACTAAAAAATCATCCTTGGGACAATGTCGATTAAGATCTCTAAAGTCAATGAAAAACTCTAATTCATCCATTCTTCTTTTTCATAGGGAGAATATTAGCTATCCATTTGGGATAACGAACTTCTCTGATGAAGTTAGCCTTGATAAGCTTATCAACTTTAGCATCAATTTTGGAGGCATAAGTTGGGTGTGTTCTTCTTGGGGAATGCTTGAATCCTAAATGTTCTTATGGAAAACCCAAATGATGAGTAGAGACCTCGAGATCATGAACTTCCATCTCTGTATAATTCATTGAAAATTCATCTCAATTTTTCTATTGAAGTGATGTGTACCGTTCTTTATCTTCAAGAGTCATGGCCACACTAATTAAAGTTGGGCGTGGATCTTCTCTTTTACCCAGATTTGTTTCTCTGAGTTCATCCACAGTGGTAGAGATACCCACTTCAAATTCTAGAGGAGAATCCCTAAGATCTCCCTAATCTTCTTCAATATATGTTACTTCTTCTATTTCTACTTGAATAGTAGACTGTGAAGCAGAATTCCCATGGCCAGGAGAGAAGTAAAAATTTGAAGATCTTGAAGAAGAGGCTGCCATTTCTGACTCTATTGATGATGAAGATTCTTCCTGGGGTGATAGAGAGGAGATGATGGATTGAGAATCGACAACTTTTTTTTCCTCTGGTATTGCAATAACTTTTTCTTGTCTGGTTGATGAAGTATAGACTTTCATGATTTTAGTGGATGAAATGATGAAATATCTTTTTAATCATTCATCACTTCTTGGCGAATAAACAATTTCTCCCATGCTCTCTAGCTTGGTAGTTATAATTGACATTATTGATGTTTCTATAAGATTGCTTGGATATAGGTATATCTTGTCAATTGGACTGATAGGAAGCACTTAATATGTACTCACATGTGTGAATGGGTTCAATGGAATCTTTTCCAAAACATTTTGAGCAATAATTTTGGAGACCTTCATTGAATGGACTTTTTTCTTTCCCTCCATGTGATAAAATTCAACCTCAATGTATTGGGATTCACATGTTTTTCATTGGGGATTTTCCACTATACAATGTCCCAATTTGACCATTGAAAAAACATTTGGGACCTTGATCATATGACGAAGGTACGGCCACAAGTTGATGTAGCCAAGGTCTTCCATGCAAAATGTTGAAGGCGGTGTCCTAATGAACAACCATGAAATATGAATTAGACACAAGGTCTCGAAACTAAATTCTGAGTGGAATCTCACCCAGAGGTTCTTGTTAAATCTCATCATATCCTTGAAACATCAATGTAAAAGGAGATAAATCAGATTCAGTGATATCCAATCGATGAAGTGTATGAATAGGAATGAGATTGACTCCTGAGACAATATCAATGAAAGCTCTTTGGATGTCTACATCATTGAGTTTTCCAGATAGATTCCAAGGTATGATATGTCCATGTACAACATCATCTTCATCTTCATTTTTAAAAGATATCCCTGCATTGAATTACATATGATCATTCTCTATATGGTAGACCTCAACCACAACAATTTCAATTTCGAATTCTTGAGGGCATGAAAAAGCCTCAATAAGAGCCTCGCAAATATCTTTTGATAGATTCAAGGCATTCAGAATTGATAACATGGCTAGTACATGGGACAAATGTTTCAAGACATCATACTTTTTGTCCAATGGTCTGTGTTTCCCATCATTAATATGTGTTTTTTCAAGTTCCTTGGAAGTTAATGCTTTGGTAGTAGATGTATACCGTATCGGGGCATGAATTGTAAACACTCCTGGCCTTGGTAGACTAGACCCACTATTTATATCTATATGGAGAGAGGAATGATGTGTAACCTATAACTGTTTCTCCAAAAATAACTCTTTTAAAACCGAATCTTCCATGTGTTGAATAAATTTCATGTTCATGTTGAGCCCGCTGAAGGAATTTTCCATGAGTTTCTATGCGCATATACAGTTCTAGCATGGGTAGTATTGAAATAGTGGATTTTGGAATATCCATGTTTTCCCTCGTATCCTAGACCTATGTCTCTTACTCACATTCCTATATTAAATACAGGGAACTTAGGCTCATCAAGATCGAAACTATCATTAACATAGGGATCTATTAAATGAATCCACTTAACAGAACCAATGATCAATTCCTCATCTGATGATGATTTTCCCTAATGAACTAGCTCAGGCTTTTCTTTTTGGTGGGGTAGTGCCCATTCTTTTGAAACTGATGGAATGAAATCTGTTAGAGTCAAAGACAAATTAGACTTTGACACGAGCTTATCTTCTTCTGACTGCTCTTATTTCTTCCAATTACACCACATATTTGAGGATTTTCCTTCTGATGATGTGGGTTTTGTTGTGCAGAAAATATCAGAAGACACTATTGGTTGATTCAATTGTGTTTGTAAAATGGCATGAGTTCGGTATATCATTTTCTTGACCATCCAATTGTCATATTTTAGAGCTTTGTTAATTTTTACTTCGTGGCACTTTCTGTCTTCCTCTAGATCAGTAGCTGTAACACATGCTACCTGGGCTGAAGAACCATTCTGTTTTACTTTTCCAGAGTCCACCATCTTTCACAGAAGGTCTTTGAAGACAAAACACTCTTTAATGGAATTCCCAAAATCTAATGAAATTGGTAATAGTTGGGTAGGTCTTCATATCCTTGTTCGGCTTTTTGGGCCTTGGAAACTGAAGCAGATTGTTTTCCAGAGCCAAGATGAAGTAACCAGGAATTTGTTCAATCAAGTAAGAATAAAAATTGTTATTTAAATCCTCAAACTATTTTCTCCATGGATCTTATTGAACATCATGACGAGGTAGCCATTGTTGTTGACTCTCATGAGGTGGAGCAATTCGATATGATGAAGGTTTTGATGTGGAAGCAGGTACAGGTGCTTGTTTAAGTGTATCTATAGCAGTCTCTGCTTTTCCAATTCTCCTTCCCAGAAATGATGGAATTACATGACTTATAGCCATAGTCTTTATAAGAGAGTCTTATCTCTGTTGAGCAATTGAAGTTAGGTCTCGGAACCCTCTTATGTATTTCATAGGGATTAACAGTGTGAATAATTCATCAAGCATATTTTCCACACAGATTGGCAGCAAATATTCTTGAGGGATGGCTAAACATAAGGAATATGTTAATCTCTTCCAATGATCAATGAAATCCGAAACTCTTTATTTTTCTTTTTTTTAATTATTAAGATAAAAAAATTTCTTCTTTGGTAATGTTGAGCTAAATTGAAGAGGGAACCTTTGATGGAGATCTTCCCACCCAGTAATTGATCGATATTGAAAAATTGTATACCAGAAAAAAGAAAGCCCTTGTAATGACTACACAAAACACCTGAGCTTAGCTGCTTCATTTTTAGGAGTTCCCATCATAGGATCACAATGAGAATGAAAATGTGTTAAGTGTTGTTTTGAATCACCCAAACCGTTAAAAATTGGGAATGTGGTATTCGCAAAATTTGATGGGGGAGGAATTGCATCGACCCATTTAGGGTAAGATCTCTTTTATGGTTGAACTCATACATGTTTTATTTCTATAGATTCCAAGAGAAATGTTAATGACACAATGGTAGTCAATAATTTTTGAGAAACATCTAGTTGATGGTAGCCATGAGCATGTTCAATAACTGGAGTTTGGATGGGTGTGGCGACTGGTACTGCCACTGATGGTAGTATTTCATGTTGTTGTATGTATGACCCATAGGATTGGACCTGTGAGGGTGTACTTGTAAAGGGGGATATTCTTGATCCATCATAGCAGATGAAAAAAATTCCCTTCATTGATTAACTCCAAAATGCTTAAGAGGATGACTACCTTGATGCATTTTTGCATTTATCCTCCTTATCTCCTTCATTTCATCCTCCTATTGTGAAAACCATTCCACTAATGATAGTGATTGTCCTTATCTAGAGGTAGGGTGGGATGTAACCATAATTTTACCCTTTTCCTTAGCGTGTTCCATTCTAGAATATGAAAGGGAATTACCCGAAGGAATGTCTTGCCCTTAGGGAACCCTCTAGATTCTGGTATGCACACCCCCTTCATTTTATTCTATGCATACAACCTACTGAATATGAACATCTTCATATGATTCCTCTAAGTGAGCCTCATGTTATAAGAGATCAGTGACAACGACATTGTTGACATTTATCGATGCATAATGCATTATAGTCCTTCTGTCAGAATTTCTGTCAGCATTTCTCTGATACTTTCTTCTTCCACGTCCTTTATGAGACATATCATTTTGTTTGGTTGATACCTCTGGAACTTCTTTATGAACCATAATTTGGAGGGAATTTCATGACAATTCGTCTCTTCGTTCCACTTGTGGCTTCATCCCTAATCGAGAGAAGACTAACTTTCATTAGGAAGAGATTGAGAATTTGAAAAAGTCTGCAGTCCGGTGGACTAGGACTGTTCCAATTTTTCCTGATCAACTCCTCGAATCATGTCTGTTGATCCCAATGGTTGGATTAATAGAGTCCCATCCTTGCAAGCTGAGGTGGCTCATGAACTGATTTATCTGAAACTTTCTTAATAGATCTCATGATTTTGTGGATTTTAGTCCAGAAATTGGACGGATGAATCATCCTACATCCACTCAAATCACATATCATAGAGGGCCGTTGGATGAATTATGATAACTCTATCACCAGATGATGTGCATTCTCTAAACAAGAATCATGTTCGACATTATAATTTGCGTGATGCAAGAGTAATTTGACAACTTGTTCTTTATATTCTTGACATTTGGATGAACTATTTGAGGCCCATTCTTGATAATCCTTTTGATTAAACACAAAATAAGTTAGATGTGTCTATCCGTGGAAAATGACATTGCATGAGACCACTTTTGGCGGTCTTTGTTGACAGGAGAGCACAATGAAATGTAATTCTCCATGAACACCCCATCCCCTGATATGAATACCAAATGGGAAATTGGTAATTATCTGGCACAACATTTTTAATGTGACAAGGCCTGTACACTGAAGTGTTGTCTACTACTTTTCAACCATTGGATTTCGGGAAACTAAGAGAGATGGAAAGTCAATTTGGCATTGCAACCCTTCTATTACCTTAACATGATTTTTATATTCATCATAAAGTAATATTTTATCTTTTAAGGAACAAAAACATTTCCATATGTTGAGAATAATATCATGAATACAATCTTCTATCAACGTTTCTTGAGTATCATACTAAGAGTTATCCAAAGGCCAAAACATGACTCATATTTCACCTTTCTCCAAATGTTTTTTCATATTAAACACTTCCTCTCTGTTATTTAATGAATATTATTCTACCTGATTGGACCAAAACTGGTGCTTTATTGTTACTTCACCAGATTCAACAAGATTGGTAGTGAATTAATTTTCCAAATTAGAAGAGAAATGACACAGGGGTGGTTCGGAGAATGACATACACCCTGAGCTATCTTCTGATTGAGAAAGTATATCACCTGCTAGCGGTAAATAATCATACATGACTGGCTTCACATTTGAATGTGACTCAAGATAAGAGGGCTTTCTCATTACTTCATTGTCTATGAAGAATTTTCCATGCAATGAGAATCATTTCTACGGAGAGGAATTTTGTAGCTAAATTCATCATCATGGGGAGGACAACCATGGTGGGTTACATCAAAAGATGAATCTTTTTTTCTCCTTGGTCATCTAGTCACACAGAGGGTTATCATGGATCTTATATAGAGATGATACTTCTAGATTGACCAAATTGTCATGAATCAATCCTTCATTAGGAAGATTTTGATGAAGGCCTTCAGAATTATTGTTGATACTTCTAGAATTAAGAAATTATTTAAGATAATCTTGAGTTGCAACAGATAATTCTATGATGGCTTCAACAACTCTAGCATTGGGAAAGGATTTATTGGATACTGGATCTTAATTTTTTAACTATTTTGGATGAGGCTTTTTCTTGGAACCCATATTACTCACATTGGAAACTTCTTTTTTATTAAAGTGGTTATAATGGGCAGGTTTATGTTCCTATTGAGGAGAAATGGTCAGGTTAGGCTGACTATCTCCATTTAAATCAGGTGTATGTGCCTGACTAGATTGTTTGTATGGAATGGGGGAGTATGCCCCACGACCCTCCTGGACTGGAATAGAGGTGTGTATCAGATCTAAGTGACATGTTGATGAGTCATTCCACATATAGGTATAGATTTATGTTTCTTTCCCTGTGAGGTCGCTGATGTTGTTATATTATTCTGATAGGTATCCAGAATATGGGCAGGGGTTTGTTTCATCTCTTTCACTATTGACAGAATGTTCTTGGTGACTTCAGCTTCCAATACAGGAATATACGTCTGTTCTGTGTTTGGAGTAGGTGTGTGTTCCTGCTCTTTTCCTCATTTTTCTGTTAGTGAATTATGACAGTACTCAAGTGTGGGGGTGAAAAGTTGTATCTTCTTCTTTTTTGTCATTGGAGCATTGTAATTGACATGTTAGGGTGATACCAAATGAGATGTTTTGATTTCTTGATGAATTGTAGGTGTATGTGCATGATGATTTTTCTCCACCAAATATGATTGATGAAATTCCTTCAATATTGGCAGATGAGACTGCTGGACAATTGATGAGTGTAAGCAGGTGTATGTGCCTGTTTACAGGTGGTCACCACATTTGTTTGGTGGGATTCTTTGGATGCATTCGGACTATCCTGCTTACTGGATGATGATTTATAAATAGGTTTATGTCCAGGCCTATAGTACTACACTAGAATTTCCTGACGGTATTTGTGTGTTACTTCTAGACGAGTCAGACGGGCAGAGAAATTAGGATGAACAAGTGTATATCCCCGCTTGATTTTTGACATCATGTTAGGTTGATGGAATTCTCTGGTGGGGGAATAGGAATGAACCTACTCCATGTTGGTTGAATTTCACCTATTATGGTTTGTCTTCTGTGCTCAAGTCTGAGGAACCTGAGCTGAACACCTAGAGGTGATACCCTCATCATGTTGATGGTGCACTACTGCACGAGTTTGGAGAAGATTGTTGGTAGGAGTCCTCATGAAGGTCTCATGTCTTCTTGAACTGAGGCCTTGATTGAATACTTCATTCATCTCCCTATAATATGGGTGGGAACAGTTGTTTCATTCCAGGGATAACGACCCAAAATGGTTGGAGACAGTGGTTGTCACCACGTGCTTCTTGACCATTGGTCGTTGCTATCCGGACAACCAGGGTGAGTTGTCAAAATGGAGGGATCGTCGAGTGGACTCCATAGTGAGGATGGAAC
The DNA here is from genome assembly GCA_963277665.1 of Viscum album. Lineage (NCBI taxonomy): Eukaryota > Viridiplantae > Streptophyta > Magnoliopsida > Santalales > Viscaceae > Viscum > Viscum album. The sequence continues at coordinate 954,635,631 of OY728130.1, read as the reverse complement.
CGTGTTATTGGTATTCCCTCACTAATGCATTCATGACCCCGCATTGAAGATTCTTATTTGGTGATATTGTCCTCAAAGAGGGTGAGGATCTAGAAGGAGTAGCGGTTGAGGCATTCACAATTTTGAAACTTAAAGAATCCATTTTGTTTTGTAGATATATCTTGGAAAAGAGTGAATGTTTAATATAAAAGACATAATCAATATATTATTCTCCATAATACATCTTTTGGATGAGAAAATATGTTATGGATTGCTTTTCTGGACCTCATATTGTGTTTAATAGTGGCCTAAAAATATGTAAAACATCATTTAACATGGTTACAGATTCATGTCAGGTTCACTATTTTTTGTTTTGTCTAGAAATGGGGATTCCATTGTTTATTTATGGTTCAAACATTCCAATCGGTTTATAATGGGTTTGTTCATAAAACTGGAAACACCAAATGTTTCTATATCCATTTGGACCTACTTTCAAATGGTAGGTTCTCATTAGTTATGTGCCGATGAGGCTTAAGAATTTCTATTGGTAAATAGGATGGGAGGTCAGACTCATCACAACATTTTGGGGGGATATATTACCTACTCTAGGACTCTCTTATAGATTTATGTTAGGTTCATGAATCCTTATTAATTCACCATGCATGAAAATTATTTCTTCCTTTAGATTTGGCAATTGATGATTGATATGTATGGGATTTAGAGAATATTTTATTTGTATTTTAGGTTCTTCATAAATCGATTATCATCCGTATGTATTAAATATTCATAGTCAGCGGTATCCTTAAATATATTATATATAAATATCATGTTTATTATGATGACATTTCTAGTTTTAAAGCCACCGAGTAGGAAACATGAAGTTTATTTTTATTCAGAAATACAGAGATTATTTCCGAGTTGGGATCATACCTGCAAATGGGCTACCTACATATCCTCATAAAAAAACAAGTCAGAACCAACATAGATCTATAAGAACAATATATTATAATGTCATATAGGACCAAAAATAATTAATGAATTATGGTGCTTGACCATTAGAATGGATTCCTACGTACTCTACTATTAAGGCAGAGATTAATGTCCATGTAGTTTGGGTGATGAAATGAGGGGCTTATGCATGGTTAATGGCCCAAAAATAGATAGAGTGATTACGTTTACAGTATATGCTTACGTGAGTCATGCTCGGTGTGAGAAACAAGATGTATCAATAAACTTTATGATGGTGCCACGAAAGATGCATTCAGGAAAAATGATGTCGGGATTACGTATGAATGACTTCCCAAGTAGATGAAGACCATGACATACATAAGGAAAGAATCCCATGAGTAGGGTCCATAAAGGTATTTTTACATTATAGAGATTTAGATTTTTCACTCGGGGATTACATCTGAGAAGGAGGCCCAAATTAAAAGGGATTTATGATTGGGCTTATTCCTGAGTTGGAGGCCCAAATCAAAAGAATTTAATATTGGCGATTACTCCTGAGGAGGATTCCCAATGTTAAAGGAAACAATGAGTGGGGCTTATTCCTGGGAAGGAGGCCAAGGTTAATGGGACATGTAACTTGGGGATTACTCCTAAGACGGAATCCCAACTTAAAGGAAATTATTATTGTGTCTTACTCATGAGAAGGAGGGACAAACCAAGGGATCTTGGGGCTTACTCTTGAAGAGGACGCCCTATATCAAAAGATCATCTCATTTTAAAGGATGAGGTTATTTAGAAAAAACCTCTAATAGTTGTGAAATACAGCTTCTAAATTAAGAGGTTTTGGGAGAGGTTATCACATAACTCATTTCATATAAGGAATCCAACAAATGAATCATTCCATAAATGGCTTTGAAAAAGAGTTAGAAGGATAATATCTTGAATAGGAGAGGTGAATGAGAGAGAAGCATAGAAATGATGTCGGTGCACATGTCTTGGAAGCACATATCATTTGGCGTGCATGTATTTTCCACACAAGTGTTCTTGCATGAAATGGGTTCACTTGGGCGACGAAGGATCTATAGTGTAATACTTGGGAGAGACTTAACTCGAGCCTTTAGTAATATCCAAATATTTTTCCAAAAGGACGGCGCACAAGTTTCATCGAATGGGTAGGGCAGCGCACATTTGTATCCACTTTTAACGAGGTCCGGTCATTAATGAATGCATGTGATGATGAATTCTAAACACTTAGGCTTTATCCTAGTCCTTCAATTCTTTCCTTCAAGGTAAAAAAGTCACCCTAGAAGAATTTGAATGAGTTCAGTTGATGACTTGGGTGACCAGAGATTGAATTTGACTTTAGGAAAATTCATCCATTAAATGGGGGGCCCACATAGGATACTTATAGGCCACCATGAACCTTAGGAGAAAATTAAGATAGGGTGTGAAAGTGACTTTCGCGCCCCACAAGTGGGCACACGTTACTTACGCGGCATGATCCAAATGAGCTCCTGGTTCATGACTTTTTCAATTATTTTATTTTTATTAAATGGGTGACCCTGTTTGTGCTTAAGGTATTCCCTGTTTCCATTCGTTGGACTCTGTGATAGAAAGGAGCATCAACAATAATATACTAAATCAAAAAATTGATCACATAATATTTATTACTCCAAATGAAATTTTAACAATAAAATTTTAACAAATGGGTAACAAAAGATCATAAATAATTAATATATGGATTTATATATATGATAATGGTTTTTTAATAGATTTATAATAATTCAATATTTATTATATCGAAGGTTTAAAAATTATAATAATTTTTTAGACTGGAGGTAAGGGATTTTCATTGACTTTTATTTTCGTATGACACATGTCATACTAATCAATTGTTTCAATTTTTCATGTACATACTACCCATTAATGTCTTTTATGATAACTCTAATAAATATTAAATAGTATTAATTCCCATCTATTTTCCTTTCATTTGTGGGTCTCATGACTAAAACAATATAATTAATATAATTGTTTTAAATCATAGAAAAATTATTTTTTAGGATTGATTATGATTATGATTCTAATAATGAAATGTTATGATATAACTCTAAAGAAACCACATGAATATTAATATAATCCATTTAGATATGTAGAATATTTTTAATTCCTTCAATTACCATTACATAAATTCTTAAATAGGCTAAAATTATCTTTTTATGAAAAATCTAATTTATTCTAATCATTGGTCGAAAGTCCTTTTTCTTTAGTGTCCAACTTTTATAAATATTTCATTATGAATTTTAATAATATTCCCCAATGATTTTGGAATACATTTTTCCAGATATTCATTATTTAATAAATATGTAATATAAATATTATAGTTAGTTTCCAAACAATGTTCATTTTTAATTTTTTTCAGAATTTGAATGGAATCTATGTTTTACCATACACAACATGAGAATAATTTTCCACCTACATAACAACTAAATGATTTATAGATTTATTTACATGAATAAAACGTTTTTTGAATGAAAATAAACTCCATAATACTTAAAAGTTATTTATATTTTAAATAAATTACTCCAATGAATATTGGATATTTTCTTCCAAAAATAATTCATGTAAAATTTTAAAATGATTTTCAATTTGGGGTGAAATCTATGACATTTAGAATTTTCATTGGTGACAATATCCAAATATACCAATCTTATTCTTCATCTAGATGGTTTATAATTATTATGATGAAATTTCTTTTGGCATATAGTTCTTTTCCTTGTGTCATGATATAATGAAATTATCGTGAAACCTATTTCAATTTATTATGTTTCAAAATAATGAATATTTTATGCTCTTATGACACACATATGTATGATTTTCATTATATGATCGGTGGAAAAAATATTGTATTTCTCTAAATGTATTTGGTAATGATTAATGATATATGAGGACAAAGGGTTCAGGATAGGTTATCACATGTCGATATGTGGGTACATGAGAGTTTATCTCATGCAATAAAAAGGGTATATAAGAGTTTATTGAAAATATAAATTAGTTACATGGGCGGTTAGCCTATGATAAACATGATATACATATATTTACGAGTATCAATAAAATACTATTTCTTATACTCATTGGTATTCCAAAAATATATTTTTTTCCAATGTTACCCTCTCATGGATTATTTTCTTGATTTATCTATCATTAATTCCTTATAGAATTCCAATATTTCTTCCATGACTCTGAATTATGATCCATGTTGTATTGGTAATTTTATTCTAAAGTTAATTTCATGTCATCATACCCTTATACTCATATTATGTTAAAATATCCCATGTTAATCCTCACTGGGCATTTGAGATCGCCCCTCTTAGGTTTCTTTTCCCTCGGTTAAAAATAATAGTATTATATATGATAATTCTGAGAAATGTGTGTTTATGAAGAATATCGTGGGATATGATATTGATTATTTAAGAAATAATTCTTTATGTATCCACGTTTCAAAGGAAAATAAACCATTAAGATCCTTAGGGATGTTTTTTATAATTAAAAATCATTCATCTATTACTATGAAATATCAATCAAAGAGAAGTATGGGTTGTTATTTCTATTTCATCCATAAAAAATAATTAAATTTAATTTTTATTTATTAGATAAATAGGAATATTTTATAATATTTCATTATACCGCATTGAAATTAATTTCATTTCTAAAATATGATTACTTGGATTTAATAAAAATATGGAATTTTTTTACAATACAGCCTTGTTTTACAGCATAGTTTCTTCAGACTAATGATTCGTTTAAATAATATAAACTATAAATGTTTTCATTTTTACTATACAATATATTTCTGATTTATTACTTCCCAATATAGTTCCTTATATGACATATTATGTTCTTCTTATATAAACCTTAAATTAAATACTTGTGATTATTCTGGTATGTACATCTTCAAAACACATACACACAAGAAATCGAATACTCTAGGGATGTTGGGATGAAGTGTGATGTAGTATTATAGAATCATCACATGATCATGGATTATAAAAGAAATAATCCACCTGGTAATTACGTAACACTTTTTTCAAATATTGTATCATTTCTACATAACTATTACTGAAGAAATACCCTAAATCTAACATCAAATTAGAATTCGTGATAATTGATATCATAACAGATTCCATGTTATCATTTCATTTATTCTGTTTTCCACTTAGAAGATAGGATATTATTTGTCACCATCTATGAGTAGTTTACTCCCCATAATATTTTCTCAAATTTTAATTCTACCCACATTTTTCTATATAGATCTTAACATTGTTCTATTTAAATGAATGACTAGAATTTTTTTATTAATAAATCTCAAAGGGGGTGATGTTGAACTCAACCACCCTTGAATTATATTTAACATGGTATAATAATTTTAAGAACCTAGTCCATCCTTTGAGGTACAGATCATTCACATTCATGTTATATTTATGATAATGAGGGAAAATATGTCAAGGGATGGATGCTAGCCTATTACACGATGTGTATGGGGACTAAACACCATGTAATATTTTCTATATGACAATTTTGTAGGTATAGAACCCATTAAATCCTAGTATAAAACCATGTAATGGTCTTCCCAGGAGATGTATGGATACTATGTGTAGTATCAAGTACAAATAGTGTATTTTTTTATTATTATGTCTGGAAGTCATGTGATTTTTCTTGTTGAAAAAAACCCATAAGTTCATAAAATAGTACACCCATGCTATCAGAGGATCCGGTGGCCTCGTGTTTCATCCTTCGATCATCATATCGAACACCGTTGGATGCATTGGACTCCTCACGGTGAGATCACGATTCATTTTATACCCTTCTTCATGATTTATTCTATCAATATTGTTATTTAATTTTGATGGGTTATTCTCATTTTCTAGATCTACACCACTCTATGTCGAATAAGAGACTAATTCTAAATGAGGAGAGTCATATGAGTATGAGGTAGGTTCCCTTCCACCTTTTCTCAATATCGAGCTGTTTACATGTGGAGTAGTGTTGTTCTCCCATTTTTTGGACACAGACATAAATGAATATTGATCCTTGTTGTTGCCTAATGATTATTAGGTCTTGAATTAAATTAATTTAAGCATGATTGTTCCTTTTTGATTGATTAAGGGCCACCAGGATACTGAATTTCCATCATATTACCATTTTTATCCGTTATGTTTATGTTGCCTATGTGAATGCCTTTATATCCATTTTTAGAGTTATTTAAGAAGAAAATTTTTAGGTGAAGGATTCCGATGAAATATGACAATGGATCCATCCATGTGATAGTTTATTTCACATATTCACTTTGTATATATATGTTTCCTACGTGAGATTATAATTTTTAATCCTGGTAATGACTGGATTAATTGATAGGCTTCTGTCATTATGGATTCCCAAGTATGTTTGTACTTTGTTAACCATGTAATAGTGTAATTTACATGTGTTACACTAAAACAGTCTGAAATGTTAATACACCAGTCTCGTCCGTGATTTAAACATGCTGATATTCTTATATACTGATTTTTTACCCTAACACATGCATAAATGATTATACACTGGGATTGTACCAATTTGAAACAATAATGAAATTCATATAAATTAGGCCTAATCATGAGACATGTTTAAATGGTATCACTTATGATGCATCTACCAATCCAAATCACAATATTGGATTCGATCTTCATCTTACTTTTTTAGATAGTCCTCTGAGGTATATTTTTTTCTCACATTATTTAGGGGATTCATGGGCTTAATACGGATTAAATTATTATATAATAAATTGTGATTAAATTGGTTAATGAACATAATGAATGAAAATGGAAAACAATGTTTTAGGATTTCATTATTTTGAGTATTTCCTAGTTTACTTCTTTCCCTATTGTACACTGCTTTTTCCAAATATTCACTAACATATTGTCATAGATCTTGGGTGTTTTCCGACTGGGATCTATTCCCCACACCCTTATTTGGTCATATTTTCGGTCAAAAATAGATTATATTGTAGCATGTTTTGATTAGGAAAAGAAAACTTATACATACACATGATGTGATACATAGGAGTATGAAAGATTGGGACTGAGCCGAGGCTTTCAATGCTTCATAGAAACAGTTTCGGTTTACTTTTTTCTTTTGAGATATATATTCTGTATTGTTGAAGTGTACTTGTTATGGATGTTTTATTAGATCATTTATTATTTTGCGTCATATTTTGTATGAAACAATGATTTGTTATTTATGATTGCATTCTTCCACTATTTATTTCTGTTATATAATGTTGAATACTTTCGTTATTGTATTATTATTTATTCTATTGTGTTACACTTTCCCAGTAAGGGATTATTTTCCCCACAATTTCACCGTAGGCACTCAAAACTAGTCAGAAACCTCTGGAATCTTGGGAAATGTGCATGAGGCCATGTTGCCAACCGGGTACGGGGCACCAGTTGAGTGGATTCCAGATCCGAGACTCTAAAATGTGGTACCCAAGAATTTCATTTTAGGTTTTCATTGTTTTTTTGTGATTATTGATGAAGATGGGAATGAAATGGATTTGGTGCTAAGTTGTGCCAGGGAGTAGATACCCGTATTACAGAGTAAAGACAAATTACCTCAAATAAAATTGTATTTTTTGGTTTTTGAGTTATTACAGTTGATTAAATTTCGCAATTGGGTGAAAAAAATTTTTTACAATTATTTTTGATATTATTGTGGTTTTATATAGTTTTAGTTTGATGAGTTGTGGATATTCTATCTCATACATCAAATAGGAACCTGTTAGAAATCACAAACAATTCATTCTTTCGATGTTGTTTAAAGAGAAATAAAGATTGCATGTTGTTTTCCTAGATGTCATGCTATATATACATTTTTTTTGTGATAGGTACCATCATATATATATGAATTCTATTGTGATAGTTGTATTGGTACATGTTATGGTTGAATTGGATGGATTCAAAACATTGATCCTTGAAGAGTATGTTAACTCTTGGATAGGAATATATTTTTCCATGTTTCATCCATGAGATGAAATATTGTTATTATGTGCTATATGGGATGAAAAACATTTATTCCCAAGTATTATGGGCCTAAAAGAATCACAATTTGTCACTCAATTGCATTATATTTCCTAAAAAGAGTTTCAGGGATGTTTTAGGGTCTTTCTGTTCAGAAACATAGACAACAAAACATGTCATGCTATGAAAAATCGACATGTTTTATCCTACTAGGGAAGACAAAAACATATAATCTACACACTATGTACCCTATGTACGCACCATGTGGTATTTTCCCATGTCACCAGCCATGTGAGAAACACCAAATATTTTTTTTCTAGGTAGAACACGTTGTGTACAGTAATTACACCTCGTGTTGTTTTACATAGGCATACCATGTGACTTTTTCCAGGTGAAATTACATGTCCTGGAGAAAGAACATGATTACACTCCATGTGTCAGAATGTCAGAATGTGTTCCTATGATGTTTACTGACCAAGCCAGGTAGGGGGTACACACCCATGTGAGAGGGAAAATGAACTCAGTTTCTATCAGTATGACACACCGTGTACATGGGATGTTCAAACACCGAGGCCGATGGGAGTATAGTCCCATGTAATAGCTTCTATGTAAACGTCTAGTATATTCTCTACACATTCTGTACTGATATTTTGTTAACATTTGATGTTTTTCTTCTCTTATTTCATTCATTCACTCCTGAACTGTGAAACATGATCACAAAATGAACTGAGTTATGTTCTTTATCATATAGATACATGCTTCCACATTGACCTCCCGTTGTATTCCAGGAGAGTAGTGATGATCGTCCCCTATAGGTAGTATGACATGGTCTACTAGTGGATCCTCCAGTAGTTCTAGTTGAGGACCAAGCAATAATAAAAAATGTAGGTACTGATTTATAGTTTATGTGAAGGCTTTATCAGTTTTATAGAGACCTTCCAGGGAGTAACTCAGTGTGCCACATCTATTGAATAATTGACATGGGTATTCCAACAGCATCATCCAACTACATTTTAAGCCTATAGTAGACTGCATTTTGTAGATTCATAGATGGAATACATTTTTTATCTTCATGAATCTAAAGTCACCTCATGATAGGAAGGTTAATCTGTTGGCCAATATATTTCGTGATTTGGACAGGAGGTAGTGGGATGTTATTACATAGACATAACATCATAGAGATATTGCATGGGGAGAATTTTAGAGGGTCTTCTATGACTAAAATTTTCCAAATACAATGATGGATGATAGAGACCATGAGATCATGCATCAAGAGGAGGGAACTATATCAGCAAAGAACTCCTCTTCCCCTTTCACAGATCTTCAAATATTGTCACTTATTCTGATGGGTGATGAGACAACAAAATCTAGTCCATTATAGGATGGTCTCAAGTACGACATCCCATCACTTGTGAAAAAAATTTGGTTTACTTATTCATATACCATGGTGAATCAGGTTCTGATTACAAACCATAATTTGTTGGAGGCTAGAGGTGAGGACAACGGAGGTTTGACACTGAGATATGGTACTGTCCTAATGAGAAAAAATGAAGTGTATTCTAGAGTTCTCTCTTAGATGTAGTAGTAGTCAAATTGTATGTTACAGTATCCTAGTGAGGTGATACCAGTGTGGTATGGTTGGGAATAATTAACCTTAGTGTCTGAAGGACCTAGTTGAGTTCCAGAAATGTGGTAAGATAGTCCATTCACTTCATTTATTCATAATGTTTCCACCAGTATCTCATGAAAGAGGGTCTAAACAAACACCATGTTCAAGAGGAGGGTCAGTAACATCTCACAAGATGTGGAATTGGAATACGTATGAATATTAAAACTAAAGAGGTGGTCATGACCAAGGAATCCAGACACCATTTTTACAAATACATTAGATTGGAGTATCTCTTGGAAGCCATGTTGTGTCACAGGGCTACAGTACAGGTCGTACCTTGGAACTATGATATTCTCAACAAGAGCAGGATGCTAGGACATCTACTGTCTGGGATACCATTATAGTCACAATTTTTTATACTTATTAAAATTTTTCTATAAGGTCTTCACATAGTTTCATATTTATTCCATTTTCTAATTTCCTAGGGCACTATATTTTCTATTCTGATGACATTATGAAACTAAAAACTCTATAAGTGATTAGAAAGACATGTGTGTGAATTTTCAAGGTGTCCCCCCTTGAGATTGGTGGGTGTCACGTCATTTGGGATATCTTATTCTACGATATGAAAGACTTTTATTTCATCCTTAGAATGGATTGGATAGTTTCCTTTCAGGACTTTTATTGATTTCAATCACCATAGAGTGAGTTTTACATCACCAGAGGGCAGATAATTTCAACACAAGGGTGAATGGGATGTTTGGGAAATCTGAGATCAACCCAAGCCTCAGGGGGTGAGTGGGATGATGGAATAAATTACTAGTTAAATCGGGATGACCGCGAGACACGTCTGTTGGATTTTCCTCTAGTGGTTGATCATTTTAGGGATGTCTTCTAAGACAACTTCTTAGTTTAACCATTTATAGGAGAGGTAGAATAATATATTCTTCTAGTACCAAAAGCTACACCAATATACATTCCGCATTATGGTATGGCTATGGAATAGTTGAAAGAGCTCAAGAGGTAGATAGAGTGCTTGGAGGCCAAGTGTTTTATCCAACTGAAAACATCTCCTTCTTATTCGCCAATCCTTCTTGTGAAAATGTAATATTTATCCCTCAGGCTATACGTGGATGATCAATGCTAAACCATTAGATAGATATGAACTTGTATCCTCTCACACAGAGAGGCGGTCTCTTCCACCAACTATGGAGAGATAATGTTTTCTCATAGATTGACCTGATATCTGTTTATCACGAGGTTCATGTTCGACCTGTATACATACCTCGTATATCCTTTTGTATCTGGTATGGGCAATATGTATATCTAGTTACGATATTCGCTCTCATGAACGCCCTAGTAGTTTTCATGGCATTTATGAACCAATTGTTCCATCCTCAAAAATATTCTTTTGGCATGGTTTTAGTGGATGTTATCTTGTTGTATTCTCACAATAAACGTGACTATAACAACCATATTGATATCATTTTGAGTACATTGAGATATCATCAGTTATATTCAATTTTCACAAAGATCCACATATGGATTGATTAGATTCATTTCCCAGGTCATGTCATCTTATTAAAATGATTATTAGTAGAGCTAGATAATGTAAGAGTAGTAGTTATCTAGGAGTATCCCAATAATGTATTTCAGATGTGTTGATTTCTGGGTATGTCTAGTTACTACAGGCATTTCATATTGGAATTGGCATGCCTATTAGCACCGATGACAGGCTTGAACAAGAATGGTGTGATGTACCAATGGTTATATTTGTGCAAGAAGGCCTTTTATGAGATGAAATGGAGATTAACATCAGAACTGATTCTGGTTTTTCTAGATCTAGTAAAAAGGTAAACTATGTACTATGACGCATCTGGTATTAGGCTGGGAGTAGTGATTATTCAAGGGGGGGGGGGCAATTCATTGTGTATGAGTCCTAGCAGTGGTTGCCACCTGATTTGAACTACCTTATTCATCATCTCACGTAAGGAATGATTGATCATGCCTTACACAATTGGAGGTATTACTAATTGGGGAAGTGGTTTTTGGTGTACAAGGAACAAAAAATCCTCATGTACAAATTTATTTAGTGAGATCTGAATATGAGGTAGTTAAGGTGGGTGGAATACCTATAGTATTTTTATTTAATGCTTTCCTATACACATGTAAAAGTATATTATGTGCATGACGCACTGAAAAAATAGGAATCAGATGGAGGCAGTGTATTAGGCCAGTAGAGATGGGCATCTGATGGTGTTGTTCTCTAAGATGAATCTGCAGGATCATGATAGCAAGTGTTGACTATTAATACATCCATATCTATAACACGTACCTTACTTGATAGAGTAAATATGAGGAATCTATCAGATTATAAAGGCCTAGTTCTATGAGAGAGTATTTCAGGAGGGGACCCACCTATTTGTTGGATCATAGGTGAGGATGAGGTTTTTAGGGTATAGGGTAACCTGTGGCTTTCGACAGACATTCTTGAGGAGATAATTCCTGATCTCCATTCTTCAGTTTGGGAAGTGCATCTTGGTGTCACCAAGATGTATCAGGATTTAAATCGTTAGTACTGGTGGCCAAATATGAAGGGATATGTACCTGGTTTTTTCATGAGATGTTCCACATATCAACAAGAGAAGATAGAACACAACGAGAAATAGGGCATTCACTGTAGCTACCCATCACTAAGTGGAAAAGGAATGATGTCCAAATGGATTTCAAGACAGGTCTACCAAGGTCATCCAAAAGTAATTCTGCAGGATGGGTAGTGGTTGACATGATCACGATGGTTAACATTTCCTACTAATCTATGAATCCTTCAATATTTATGATCTTGGGAGGTTGTACATCTGGGACATTTTACGACTACATGGGGTTCATCATTCTATAATTTCAAATAGGGATGCTTGTTTTACGTCTTGTTTTTGGAAAGGGAAATAGATATATTTCGGTACATATGAGATTATGAGCACATCTTACCACCCCCAAATAGATGGCCAGTCATAGAACACAATATAGGTCCTAGAGAACATGGTTTAGGAATACATCCTTGATTTCAGGGGTTCTTGGGAGATACACATACACCATGTTGAGTTCCCCTAAGAAAATTTCTTCCAGGATACTATTCAGATAGCCCCATATGAGGCTCTGTATTGGATGAAATTCCAATATGCGTATGTTTTCTGGAGGTAGGATAGGAAGTGATGTTGGGACCTCGTCTTGCCTAGGATAAGACTGAGCAGCTTAAGATGATTCGAAAGTTGATGGCTACCACACAATCCCATCAAAGATCATTTGTCCATCGCTGTATATTTCCATTGATGTTTGAGGTTGGGGATCCATTTTTCATATATATCTATCAAATGATGGGACACGAGAGGATTAAGAGACAAGGTATGATTTTCTGGAGATACTACTATCCATTTAAGATTTTGGAAAGGATCTGGCCGGTTTCATATCAATTGTGCTTATCTCATATGTTCAGGGATATTGATGACATCTCCCAAATTTCTCATTTATGAAATTACATTTCAAACTCAGCTCACACCATTCCGCCCAAGGAAGTGGACTTGTAGGAAGATACATCTTTCGATGATCACCAAATTTGTATTATGGATCGTCACATGAAGTTTTTCTGTTGCTGTTATATTACTTTGGTATGGGTGCTATGGGACCACGGTCGAGTTCAATATAATACATTGGATAGGGATTCCAACGTACAATCACAATGGATGGATTTTTTCACAGATATTTTATTCATCACCCTTGGATGGTATATTTTGGGATGAATTTCTTTAAGTGGGAAATGTGTAAGAACCCAGTTCTTCCTTTGAGGTACAAATATTTTACTTGTAGTTTATATTTATGATAATGGGGGAAAACAGGACAAGGTATGGTTATAGGAAAGTTACACGATGTGATTAGGGATTACATGGTGTGTACTTTTATGTACACGTAATGTATATTTGGATAAATTCCATGTAACCTTAGTACAGTTCCAGGTAATGGTATTTTCAAGAGATTCACAGACACATCATGTAGTCTAATTTGCATGTCATGTACATTTTTTTATTATTATGCTGGGAAGTTGATTTTATTTGATAGGGACCAAAACACACCACTATATTAAAAAAATGGCGCGCCCAAGGGATCCATCGATAGGATGGACTCCCTTTTCATCGTCTAATCTCCATTTCGAACACCGTCAGATGCATTGGATTCACCTAGGTGATATCTTCATTCTTATTGATCCTTTATTACTTATTTTTTTTACCTATATCTAGTTATTTAAGGATGAGTTTTTATATCGAATATATAGATCTAATCCATTCTGCATCGAATTATAGCCTTCCAGTGAACAAGTAGAGTCGTATGGGTATGAGGTAGGTGGTCATTTTTCCTTTAACTCAATTTTGTGTTTGATATATGTGTCGTAGTGTGGATTTCCCATGATTAAGGTGTATAATTGAATGGAAATTGAACATTTTTTATTCTAAAATATGATGGGGTCATTGATTAAATTGATATAATAATATTTGATCTTGTTTTGTTTGATTATGGGCCACCCTGTGGGTGCCTTTCCCTCAGATGACCTTTGTCTATCTGTTTAGCATTATATGCCTATAGGCATTCCTTTGTTTCCCTTTATTGTTTTTCTTAAAATTAAATTTTTTAACTGAATATTTTCAACGTTGGATGATAATTTCATCAATATTTTGACAGTTTAATTCACATGTCTCCTTGCAATATAGAAATTTTCATTGTGAGATTCTAATTTTTAGTACTTGTAATGAATATATTACTTGATAGGATTGTGAAGTGATTTCTTCCCACAAGTGTTGCTACTATGTTAACCATGTAATAGTGTAATTAAAAATGGGTTTTATTAAATATGATGAAATTTGGATAAACAAAGTTCATCCCTGATCGAAACATGATGAAATGATTATATAATATGTTTTTACCCTGACACATGATGAAATTAATATACACTGGGCTCATACGTGATTTAAAAATTCTAAAATTATTATATACTGGGTTTTTACTCTAATGCATGTGGAAATTTTGGTACACTAGGCTATTCCTTCATTGAAACATGATGAAATTCTTATACATATGGTTTGACCTTAATACATGTTTAAATGGAAAGACTTGTGATGTGTCTTCCAAGCCAAATCCCAAGCTTGGATTTAGTCATTAATTTACTTATTTATATATCATTCTTAGGTTTCTATTGATACTAAATTATATTGGGGATTTATAGGCTTAATCTGAATCTATAATCTTATAAAATTCAATGTGATTTAATTGATGAATGAACACAGTGAATGAAAATGGAAACCAGTGTTGTATGATTCAATAATGTAGAGTACTTCCTATTATACTGTACAAATGTTTATGATTATATTTACTAACATCTTGTCACTATTCATGGGTGGTTTCTTAAGAGAATTTATTTCGAACACCCTATTTAAGACATGTTTTTGGGCCCAAATATAATTTATTGTTGTTGGTGTTGATCAATGAAAGTGACCAGCAATAAGTACATGATGTGCTACTTATGATTAAGAGATCATAAGACTGAGTTGACTCTTGTGATGGTTTATAGCCCTTTTTTTATTTTTTTATTTTGAAACATATATTTTTTATTACTTCATTGTATATGTTTTGGATGTTTTCTTAGAATATATAACATGATTCATCATCTTTTATATGTAACGATTCATGGTTATTTATTTTATCAGTATTCTGTTGCTTATATCAATTATATGTTTTTACAGCTTCTTCTATTGTATTATTATTTAATCCTCCACGTTACACATTGAAAAAGAGGTCAAAGTGTCCCCACTATCTCCCTTTTGGCCCTAACTACTAGATAGAAGCCTCTATCATTTGGGGAAATGTTGTTGAGAACATGTGGTGAAATAGGTATGGGGCACTAGTTGTGTGGCATCCGAATCTGGGATGTTAGAATAATATCCTCCATAGTTTGGATGGTCCATCCAGATTTACTATTTTTCTAAGGATGCTAAGAACTAATGAAGCAAAAAAATGCATCAGAATAAAGATGATGTCTTCCCAATAACATTGAGGTGAACCATTGATTTATATTTAATAAATTTTAATATTAACCATTTTATATCTTTAAAATAACACATATATAAATCATCACATATTTATAACTAATAAATCTAATATGATAGTGGAAACATGTGTTTAATTAAATAGAGTATCATTTATAACCTAAATAATGATATGGAATATATATTAGTCGGTTATTCTAATGATGAAACATAATGGAATACCATGAGTTAATATATCTAACCCATAATCTCCCTTTTAATGATTCCCCACAAAAAATTCTACATAATATCAAAATATATTATGTATCATCAAGGATGACCAAGATATGATGTTCTATATGAATCATCCATTAATTAATTATTTAATTATCATTTTGATCATGCGGATAAATTCTTCCCAAATATTTTTATTCCACCATTGTTGGTTTTAAACACACAAATATTCCAAAAAATCATGTATTACTCAATATCATACTTTTATTTATCATTGATCTTCATGTGGAGATATTTTGGATATGAAATTTTGGATTCTTAGGATTTACACAATTTTCTTTTGATTTTTTTTCATTAGTGTATAAGTAAAACTATTTTATCCCATATTAGTCTTCATAATGGTTAATGTAACACGATTTTTATTGACCAATGAATCATCAACGATTTATTACGTAAAAGGGTGGTAATGTATTGTGATATTGTATACTTGGACAAATTCCAACCATATACTTTGGAACTGTACAACTCATTTTGTGTTAATATTTACAATAATCTCTTAAATTCAATATAGATATCACAATTATGATATATATTTAATACATCCAAAATATCAATTCAAATACTACTACATTTATCTCAAGAGAAAGCATTGGGTAATTTTTTTCATAAATAAATAATTATTAAAAAGTTGAATCAATTTGCACATCAGTTATTATAATGATTTTCGCCATTCTATTTATGGATAAAACACACTATATGATAAAACCTTCTCAAATATAGGGTAATGTAATAAAAATAATCTTGAAAATTTTTTATTCTGTTTTATAATGTATTCTTCGTATTATTACATCTTATGCAACTTCACTACCTTCCATGTTTACTAGTATAGTAGATTTCATAATCATGGTACATTTCCCACATATCATATGTATTATCATTGTAATCAAATAAAATTTCAAATTATTATCCTTGGGGGTTTTTCTCATAGATGTTTTAATTAATTCTTTCTTATATGGATCTATAGATATATCATCATATGATGTTAAACGACCTAATAAGGACAATTTTTCATCTATAATTTCTATATTATGAACATTCGGTACAATTTATCCATTTTTTAGTTGATAGAATATTCATATAGTTCTATTAATGGAAATATATTCCCTAATATTATATTAAAGACATTTATATGTTATATTAGTAATTAACAACATAATTCTTAATGAAATTAATCATTAAAAACATAGTGAATTTAATTCCATTTGTAACTAAAAATATATTTAAAATGAAATCATAATTTCCATAAATTTTACTGAAATCAATATGGGTTAAATAATAGCTTTTTTGCAATAATTTATTGTATCTCGATCGAATTTCATCCATAGATAAATATTAAAAAACTATATGTTAATGAAAAACTAATAAATTCATGGTACATTATACAAGTTATTGATGGTGAATTTGTCATCCTCCTAATAATATATTAGTATAAGAACATATACATTACTCTTATAGAATAATATTTCTATTTCAAAAGATGGTTAATAACATTAGAATACAATTCACCTTTGTAGATTATATTAATTTATCTTTTTATATTAATGAAACTTCATGGTTCATGTTCTATGATTGAACTTTGATATGGTTTTCAAATTGAGAAAGCATTTTATTGGTAACTCAAGTAAATATTTTAGGCAATGAATTAGTATAACATATATAAAAAACATACATATATATGGTTTTAAAATCACCATTGTTGAGTTCTTACCTAATTGTTTTATCCATGTATCCCTCATTATTGGTTATCAAGAAAAAAATTATGAGATTTCTTCTAGTGGGAGTTTATAATTATCCTGGTATTGGTATTATAAATTAGGATTATTTTTATTGATAACTGAAATCCCGTTATTATAGTAATATATATTATATCAATGAAATAGATAAAATCTATGAATTTCATTCCAATGAAATATACTTATCAGAGGATAACTATGTCTATAGGAAGTTCCCTCATAAAAACCCTCATTAGATATTAATAAAATAAAATATCAGAAATCATCACACAAACATTTAGTTTCAATAAAAATTCCATATAAAAGTTTTAGGTATAAATTAAAAATCAAATGAAAAATACCATGTTATGTATTAACACAAAAAAACATAACAAAATAATACATTTTGTAATATTGAAAAATCAATATGTATACATTATACCACATTTAATCATGATCAATTTCAATGTTAGATACTATATAATATTATCATTATTGGCAGGGATTTGGGGATTCATTGTCATTTAATTTCTATTTTATTTCCTATAAGGGGATTGAATTTTTTTTAATTAGAACTATATCAAATGTTAAAATATTTATGTGTGGGTGGTATTTTACATTGGACTGACTTTTCCTAAACTTTTTAGTTAGCCTTCACTTCCTTACTCGACAGACCGTAGGATGAGGGATAAAAATACAAAACATGAATCATTTTAAAGTTCCATATTTAGAATATGATACAACACTAATTTCTTGAATAAAGAATATTTTAATAACATTCCTCTATTTTTATTTCCATATTAGATTCCATAAAACCTCTATATCTTTTTCCTATCTCTATAATAATCATAGTTTAATGTTTCCATTTCTATTGTATGTTCACATTAATCAGTTTTATCATAGATACCAATGTATGACATAACTAATAAATTATAAAATAACTACTTATAGATAGTAATTATTTTTTAGTTATAAATTAATTTTTTGTTAATATATTAGAGGTGATCCCAATATTGAATTTTTTATTTTTTTGATTTGTAACTAGTAACTCATTGGACATTTTTTAACTCCACGAAGTCTCTAGCCATATTTGTGAACAAAATTAAATGAAAATATTAAATGAATATTATTTTTATGAATTACTAAAATTATTTGGAATCAAATTTTGCATGGTTTTTAACATTGTTAATGAATGTCCCTGATTAGTGTACATCCCCTTAAATTTAAAAAAAACATTTAAATTGTCAATCCACTGGTTTGAAAAGGATTGGAATAAAGATGATAATATATTCGTTTGATCCACCACTCACCAATTAGTCGGTAAGAATACCCACTAAAGGATTATGGAAATTTACGCACAAAGGACTCAATATAAATATTCAACTTCCTTATCTCATTTATATTATCAATATTTAATGAATAATTATTTAGATATTCTATAATCTGAGTGACAATTTCCATGATTTGTTTTACTTTTTCACCAATCATGTTTCTTTTCACATTGAAAAAGTCACCATATTTCCAATCACATACTTTTTTCACTTAGTTCAAATTTTACATGTGTTAAAATAAAATAATTGAATATTGTGTATGAGAATATTGAAATATGTATATTCATAGAAAAGAAACCATATCAGTAAAAGTATCTAATTATTATTAATTTGTTTACCCATGCATATGAACTTATATGATTTAATATATGAAATCATTGATGATATAATATTAGTTTCCTAATCCTAAATACCTATATTCAATGATAATAATTTATATAGATAATTTTAATTAACACAATCATATCACATATGAGGGTAATATATGTTTTTCCATTAAGAATAAATGTTGTGAATTTCATAATGATTGAACTAATACATAAACTACATTTTATAAAGTAATTATACATTGAATTTATTTTTCTACTTATTGCATAAACATGTTTTTTTGACGATAAGGATTTCATTTATAGGAAACCACATACTCAATACATTATAAAGACATTTGTTTATTCTATATTTATTATTATTCCCAATTCTTTCCATAATATTCTATAGTCCTAATGTCCAAAAATTATTAATGTAATACAAAAAAATAAAAAAACCCTTCTATGATAGGAATTGAGTTGAAATGGACCATCATGCATTGATCTGGAAAAAGCACATTTCTTTTTTTGTTATTTAAATTTATTAGAGACAAGATAAACATTCATATATGACACATTAATACCATAATTTGAATATTAAATCTGATAAATATATTCATAATATGAGAACCAAGTAATTAACTATCATTGTAGATTATTGTTATCAAAATCATATTTCATACATTTCTCTATATTCACCCCACAATAAGAATACTTATATAGATCTCATATGTTATTCTCAATTTTGTATACCGGGGAATTGGAAAACACAAGAAGAGTTGATAAAAACACTATATAGGAAAAAAAAACATAAACATATCATCAAATGAATGATTATAATCATGTTATGAAACATAAAATTTATAGAAATATCATAAAAATAAAATAAAACCAAAACTATATTCTATAATTAAGTTTAGAATAAAATATAATGTCAAATGATTTAACTCAACATATTGCATTAAATTAAACTATATAGATATAATTATAATTAATAATGGATTATAACATAATCATTACCATTGAAATATTTGATAAGAAATACATAACATAATGAAAATAGAATGAATGATAATAGAAATTCTTCAACCAGGGGCCATCTTATGAATATTAGTAACTGCACATAGAAGGAAAATCATTAAATGATATTTAGTTATAATATATTCAATAATATTATAAACATAATAATTTACAGGCCACATTAAAAATATTCATTAAATTAAATAAAATGAAAAATAATTTTGACTCAAATTCAATAGTTAAATCATAATAATAGATCAATGAATATAAAATAATTTGTTTAATGGGAAAATATTGTAAGGAGGATAAAATATATGACCTTTATTTAAATAAAATAATTTTTAACAAATACCATTATTACAACACACATCGTTAATGGAGTAAAAAAATTTCAAAATGAATATTATTGAAGATAAATTTATATACAAAAAATATTAATACTTATATTTATTTCAAAACATTAAATAAGAACATTACAGTGAAAAGAGAACATTCTCATGGAAGGAAAATATTCTTTGAACATGATGAAAATTGTTATTATTGATACTATATATTTATGTGAAATTAAGTATTATAATAATTTTGAAATAGGAATGTAATATTAAAATTATAGGGACCTGCTATAATATTTAATAAATTATTATGATAAGTGAAACCAATATTATAATATATAAATTCAATAAAAACCTATAGAAATCAATGAAATGAAATTTGTTTTGACAATATCAATTACATTATATCATGTATTCTATGAAAACATATGCCCAAATATATAAATATAATAACTATTATGATTATAAAAATCATAATATTATTCACATTATAATAACATGACACACCATTGAATATTGATTTTTTTAATTATTGTATGATGTTGGTAAACATGACTGTGTATTGTGAGTAACATAATGAAGATATAAATCCACATTCATTTGTTAAAATTAATCATTACATAACTATCTGTGGAAGTGGAGTAAAATTTATATAATTATTTTTAATATTTAAATATAATTTATGGATAATATTTTTTGTGAATATGAAATTATTTATGGGATTCCTAATCATAATTTATCATTATCTGTAGATTACATTATAATAATCATGAAATTTTCTGTAAAAGTCTATTTATAATATTTATAAGTTGTAATAATTTTTAATATCATACATATTGATCAATTTCATTATAACAATCCATGTATTTCCATGATAAAAAAACATGGTTGAATATCTATGATGGTTGTAGTCTGTACATAACAGAAGTGACATTAACATTTTAATAAAAATTTGGATGTTAGAGGATAATTGTAATTTTATATGAAGAATTACATTTTAATTATATTATGATATTGATTTACATATGTGATCTTGTGTGTATTATATATTAAATATGAATAATAATAATGAAATTCACAAAAATGTGAAGGGGTGTATATGAGTTTTTACCTTACCGTTCAAGTCAACTTATCATTCCTTTTAGGAATTAACATTTTTTTAGATAAAAACACAATATAATCAATGTGTGATTGATATATATTTATATATATATATATGAGGTTATAGTTATTAAACAAATTATAGATCTAAATGGATTTGGAATAAGGAAATGTGGGATGGTGAGAATCTCTTATTAAAATTGAGAGAGATGACAATTTTTAAAATAATCCCTAACATTATGAAAATATTATGACATATTCTATGGAGTTTTCTCCAATGGATGTAAATTATTAACATTGGGATTTTACCAATTTATATCAATCTTATCATGATTTATAAAGGATATGGTTTGTGACCAATTATATATTTCTATATAATTTATATTTTTATAAAAATATACTTTTACCACAACAACTCATCTATTATCCTTGAAAAATTATTATCATATCTAAAAATGAAAATTGCCCAATTAAATAATATGTACATTTCTGTTGAAAATATGAAATATATTTTTATATGAAAAATTTATTATTTGGGTATAATTGAATATTGTTATAATAAATGCATAATGAAAAAAAAATTTACGTAAAATAATATAAAGGATCTTCAAAAAATGGAAAACCAAGGTCTCTAAATTTTCATTAAAAATAAAAAATTAATATTTCTTATTATAAAAATCAACGGTTATAAAAAAAATTTCAACATTTTTTTAATTATCTTCTTATAATAAATACATAAATTTCATAGAAATTTTAAATTTGTATTTTATAATATTCAATTATAAATAAATCTTTATAGAAAATATTAAAAATATCATAAATGTAATTTCTTCAGGCTTGGTCCAAAAATATTGTCATTTTTGTTTAATAAAAAATAAAAAATTATGTATTTTATCTTTCATAATTATATAGAAATTATTTTGAGAAAATTATTTTTATACATAAATGAATTTTCAATATTTATATAGTTCTTATTATTATTTCATATCAATTACTTATTAAAGGAATGTTCTTATTAATAAGACAAGTTATAAATATTTAACTATAATGTTTTTCTACTAAAATGGATGCTCATATTTCATAGGGAGTATTTCATGGAAAATCTATTATTAAACATAAAAGGATATTATTAGTTATTTTTCTCTTCCATTTGGATTTTATCAATACATTATTAAAAATAAAAAATATTATTCTTTTGGTATTGATTTTATAGTGCAGTTACATCTATTTATACACACAAACATGGGGTTAAATTTTTATATTTATTATTACTACATAAAATTTTTCCTTTTTAAAATGTCATTATAGTTAATTTTTATTTAGTGTTTTCCAATAATAAAATTACTATATGACAAATAAAATTATGGAATAAATAGTACAATTATGGACTTTTACAATGCTATTAGTATAATATAGACATTATTCTATTATCAGAAGTCTAAGTCTTCCTTTAATGATTATAATGACGTTTTTAAGCTAAAACCCTAGTCATTTTTGTAGATGTAGGAATATAGTATTCAAGTAAATTATATTACCTACCATTGATACATTAGTGGGGTCATCAATATTTTTTCTCATCTATTTATTACAATATTTTAAATTATTTCCAACTAACATAAATATATTTGATTATGTATATGGGGAATTATTACGATAGTGAGATAATTTACCCAATGAGCCTATAGTTTTCGAATCCAAAAAATTAATTCATGAATATATTACCACAAATTTTAGTCTTCATTGAATCTAGGATCCCATTAAAAACATGTCTCGACGCACATTTTTTCTAAAAACAGTTAAATATTTAGGATTGGGGGTTTTTATATTTCATTATTTTATATCCAACTCTTGATATTTTAGATTATAAATGTACTTATGATCATTATGTACTATCAATATTTCATCAAATTGTCATTTAATTTTTATGATATTATTTTTATAGAATTTAATTTTCTCTAAAATATAATTTTCATGCTATAATATTTTGTTTTACAATTATGATATTTAACAATACACTATATTCATGTATAAAATATATTATTTATCTAATTAAATTATCACATTTGGTTAATAAATCACTAATAAAATATTCTCAAAAATATAATTCTAAAATTTGTCATCAAGGAATGAAAATACTTAATTTTTATTTAAGAAGATACATCCATTATAGAAATAGGACCTGTAAGTGTTCTATAAAATTTTAATAACATAACAAATTATTCATAAATAATATCATCTTTTAAAAATAATTCTGTTATTTATCATTACCCACATAAATGTATGAAACTATGTTTCTGAATAATTATATATAAACAATCATTAAATAATATTTTATTTTTAAATAAAATTCCAAGATTGATTCATAGAAAGTTTTTTTAACCGAGACTGGGAGTGAGTTATAGAATTAATTAGTTTATAAAGATAATTCCTCGATCCCAGAAGCCCAGAGTCGGTGGCTTATTACATAACATTGGTATGATCACAAAAGTTAACGTCTTGAAAGACCGATTAGTTTAGTATCCATTGAAGTAATGGATACATTCATAAGGATTTCATTACGTCATAAAATGGAAAACTACAACAACATTGTGTCCATATAAAAAACTGAGATCATATAGACTATCCTTTTAGGTCAGTCATTATATAAATCTTCGCATCCTGTGAAAATAAAACATAGAAAGGGGTGAGTTGAGATGCTCAGTAAGGATAACAATATAGCGGAAACATTCAGAAATAATAATAAACATTTAATGCAATGTATAGAACTAAAACCAACTCTTTTTCAACAAAAACATCATCATAATATGGAGAATATAAATCAAACTAATTCCATTTACTTACTCCCAGGGATATTCTAATAGTCGAATAATCCCATGCAATATCAATAGCCAGTTTCATAATGATGGAATGAATAATTTCATACTTTTATAACCACGTGGTCAAGGCCTTATGCCAAGACTAAAAATAAGATTTTGTCTAGGCCTTGTGCCAAGACACTAGTTTTTCTCATGTGGCCTACCGATGCATTGAGTTCTATAGTGGGCTCCAACTGTCAATTACTAAGTCCAATGGATTCCTCATACGAAAAGGATTAAACATAACTGAATCATTTTATTAAAACTAACATAAAAAAAAGTCAATAACTTATCCATAAAACATGAATGGGGTAAAAATAATACATCCATAGTAAAACATTTCAAAAAACCTTTAATACACTATGGATGTTTTTTATCATAATAAATCAACTTCAAACTATCTTAAAATATATTAAATGATGATTACATAGATGAAATCAAAAAAATTAGTGAAATATCTCTTTCTATTTTGAAATCATCTAAAATTAATGTAATTATAAAATAAAAAATTTATTTTGAAGAGATTCTTACAAGCTTGTACGGGAAGCATCGACGATGTTATAATGGCAGAAAATAGACGCACCCACCATATATGTTAAAAAAACATTCTTACCTTAATTTTTTCGAAATGGTCATAACATACCTTGTTTTGGAAAACAATTGAAATTTTCCCTTATAATCATCATAAAAAATTAAAACAAGGGTATAAATGAATTTATCCCATAGTCTAGAAAATAGCATGAATGTTTTGAAATACATTTTTAAGAATCATTTATTTGGATGATAAAGAGGTCCTAGAAGTCAATTACATATAAACAACCTCTGATAATGAAGAGATTGTAGAATTAACCATTACATTGTTCATTTCCATGGTTGAGGGTAGGTTAAACTTTAGTATAATGGTGAAATAATTATTATTAAATTCTACATGAATCATATACATTAATATGCTATCATATATGATCTTTTTACATTGCTTTGATAAAAATATCTTAGTAATATCATCATTTTGGTTGTTAACTTATTCGTTTTCATTTATTTGTATTATTACATAAGAAATGTTTGTTATGGATAGGATGTATCATATTTATAATCAGAATGATATTAAGTCATTAATCATTATTTATAATCATCTATGGAAAATTAGTCTTGAATGGACACAATGGGGAATGAATCTCATCGTGTTCATCGAGACGGTAATCCATACGTACGCACGAGCGACAATATCATTGTTTTTAATTTAAAATAATATATAATGGGATGGTATATCATATATAAAGAATAATTATCAAGTTATATTTATTATTTACATCAATTACACATCATTATTATACCCATCCAAATAATAATGTATTGAATAACAATTACACCATGACATGGAGACAGTAAGTTGTACGTGTGCACGTACGGTGACATGTCATTAAAAGGAAGGATAGAATAATTAATATCATTTTACCATTTTTATAATAACATAAATATATATAGAATATACTGTAGTAATTGTTTTAGAATAGAAATAAAAATGAATGAGGAAGTGTTAGAAGAAATGAACTTAAAATATGTGAAGAATTATTTACCTCTTCTTCGGGTTCTTCCTTTTTATTTGATCAAAAGGGATCTATAGTATGGCTTTATTACTAAAGGAAGGCCTCTAATATGAAGGGAGGACAGTTGATAGGGAATTTGGGTAGGGTTTGGCTGAGCCAAATGTCTTTAAATATGTTAATTAGAGAGAAGGGGGAGTGCCCTTTTAAAAGAGGGGTGAGGAGCACCTTAGGAAAAGCTAGAAATATTAAAATATAATAAATTTTTTTTCTGTTTATAATTGCCCCAAAATGAATTAATTAAAGGATTAGGTCGATATAGGTCGAACAACACTAAATTAGTAGGATTTAGACAAGTCGGGTTCACTATATTAACTTTATCTTTTAGATTTAACTCTTAGTTAAATAGTTTGACATTTACCCTATCTCTTGGTATTTTAATATTATATTGTTAATAAACATACTATATACTTCCACGAAAACCCCAAGTGGTTCACTAATGATACATCTATCATTATATAAGTCTTTTGTACAATACATATATTTTCTATAAAAGAATATCAATTAATTATATAATATTTTTTTAAAACTCTTTTTTGTCAATTTTGATAGTATTTGGTATTTTTTTTATAAATTCATAAAAGAATTATTTCCTAGAAAATAAATCATATAACCAACCCTAAAATTTTATATTAACATATAAAATTAATTTAATTCATAAAAAGTTCCAAATTACATTTATTTGGATATTTATAATATCAATTATTTTAATATTTCATTAATTAGGAAATTGATGCATCATCATTGTGTCATAAATAATTTAAATTATTTAATGTCGAAAAAATATAAATAAAATACCACTATGTAGGAAAGTTTTTTATCTTTCTAATTAATATTTATAGTTGAATTTATCTTATGTTTATCAATATATTAAAAATGGAATAGTTATTAATCATTGAATTTAACACTTTTAACTCTTCTTGGAATTAAAAAATAATAAATGTCCAAATCAAATATAATTGGACCTAAAGGATCATATTTTATTCATAAGGTTGTTTTTGGTAGAATTACACTTATCCAATAAAATTAGGGCATATTTTTGTGTAATAATAATATCTTTTTTACCCATAATTACCCTATTTACTTTTAACCGTGGTAAATAAAAGTAAAAAGTTACTATTCACAAAAAAATAATTTTCATATTTTTGAACCAAATTTTACATACTAATATCAATGGTGCCTTTTGAATTTTTGAAATTTAATTCACAGAAGCTGTAAAATATTGTTTTACTTAATTTTTTAGATTCTTATAGGAGGTGGGTAATAGACGGTAAAATGTTTAATAAAATTTTTATATATCTACAATTATTATAAACTGAGACCAATGAATTTAATTGAACTTATATAGTTATTATATATCTATTTCTTCCTAAAAAAATTTAATTAAAAGAAATAATTATTTAAATAAAATGTCAGTTTTAAACTACAACTCAGTGTTTTTCACTATTTATCAAAAATTGAATGTTTTCAGAAAAATACCAAAAATTCTCCTAGGATAATTTCGATATTCCGAATCCAAAAATGATGTCCATTTTGAATGTTAAAATTTATAAAATTTCAAAAAGTGGGTATTATTATTCAAAACACCTAGTTCGATTGGTTTTGGTGTGTTAAAACTCGTAGTTGTGTACAACACACTCTATGGTATTATTCAAAGAAAAGCGTACTATAGAAGCTTGGTGTGTTACATTCTCTCCTCCTTAAAATAATTTAGTCCTCGAAATTTCTAATGTATTATTTCATAAAAAGACTTGTGTGGTTCTTCATAATATGTTTCTCAAGTTCCCACATTTCCACTTTAATCTAATGGTTTCTCCATATAACTTTTACAAGACGAGTCGTCTTGTTTCTCAACAATTGTTTTCTAGTATCAAGAACATTGAAAGGCTCTTCACAATAAGATAGATCGGGTTCTAGTTATAATTCCTCATATGTAAGTACATTCATTGGCACATGCATGCATTTACTTAATAGTGATACGTGGAACACATTTTGAACTATAGAGAGACTTGGTTGCATCGCTAAATGGTAAGCTACAACCCCAATTTGTTCTTGAATTTCAAAAGGTCTGATGTACCTAGGAATCAGTTTTCTATTCTAACCAAAATTTATAAGACCCTTCCATGGAGATATCTTGAAGAAAACATGACATCCTGTCAGAAATTCATAATCCTTCCTTCGGTTATCGACACTTCCCTTCTGCTATCATTGAGATTCTTTGATGTGGGTCTGGATTGCCTTAAACTTTTCCATTGTTTCCACAATATGTTCTGGGCCTAAGGGTTTTCATTCACTAACATAATCCCAACTGGTTGGTGTACGACATCTTTTTCTAGATAAACATTCATATGGTTCCATCTGAATACTTGAATGGAAGCTATTGTTGTAGTAAAATACTACCAGAGGTAAATATAGAACCCACATACCATGAAATTCAAGTGGGCATGATCTCAACATATCTTCTAATGATTGAATAGTTTGTTCTGATTGTCCATCAGTTTGAGGGTAGTAAGCAATGCTCAATAGTGTTACTTTATAAAGTCTTACAACATCATTAATATATTGTCTTGCTAAATTTTCAAGTGGAAAATCTTCTCTTATAACAAGAAAATTTGCAGACATGGTAAGAGGATCAACAATGACCTATATTGCATCATTCCTTCTAGGATTATTTGGTATCCCCATTAAAAATTCCATCATGATATAATCCCATTTACACCCAGTTATGGGAAGAGGTTTCAAGACTCCTCTAGGCCGTTACCTTCCAGCTTTCACTTGTTGACAAACCATACATCATGACAAAAAATCTGCAATCTCCCTCTTCATGTTCTCCCACCAAAAATGTTCCTTCAAATCTATATACATTTTGGTGTTCCCATGATATATAGAGAAATTAGATCTATGAGAAACATCCGAAAATTACCTTTTTAGATAACGTATATTGGGAGCACAATGTCTCTTCACAAATTTCAATATTTCATCTTCATAAACAAAGTCACTCAATATCCCATCATTCACAGCTTTAATCTTATTTTGAAACTCTACATCATCAGTTCGAGAACTCGTTTTCCTTTATTGTAAAGATTTTTTGGAAACCATTTGAAAAGGTATTGATGTTTCACCTTCCATGGTTATTCCCATATCCATCTTTACAAGATCAATGTATATAGGATCGTTTTCTACTTCCATCTTGTTTAAAACATCATGATCCTTTTTGATCAAAGCATCTGTCACCTTATTTGCCTTCCCCAGGTAGTAGTGTATACTGAAATCATAACCTTGAGTATTTCATGCCATCTTCATTGCCTTATGTTGAGTTTTTCGGTGAGAAAATATACATTAAACTCTTGTGATCAGTATATATCTCACATTTTTTCAGCATAGAGATAATGTATCCATATCTTTAAAGGAAAGATTACAGATGATAACTCATGATCATGAGTAGGATAGTTTTTCTCATGAATTTTTAGCTTTTTTGATGCATAGGCAATAACCCTATCATTATACCTAAGGACACAAAAAAATCCTTTAATTGAGGCATCACTATAAATAGCAAACCCATCATTCCCTGATGGTACAGTCAACATATGAGCATTGACTAATCTTCCCTTCGGTTCTACAAAAAATTCTTCACAATATTTTTTCCAATAAAATTTAACCCATTTACTTGTGTGCTTTGGTAATGGGTTAGCCAATCGGGAAAAATTCTCGATGAAACGCTGATAATAACCCGCTTAACTAATAAAATAGCATACCTCAGTAATACTCATTAGTGCTGGACATTCTTGGATTGCCTTAGTCTTAGATGGATCAACAATGATTCTATACTTAGAGACAATATGGCCAAGAAATGATATCTCCTAATGCCATAATTTACACATGCTAAACATCCAATATAATTCATGTCTTCTATGAGTCATTAGAATAATGTGTGTGTGATTTTCATGATCTTCATAGCTTAAGGAGTATACCAAGTTATCTTCAATAAATATAACAAAAAGTCATGAATATATTCTTGGAAAACTCTTCTTATTAGATCTATGAAGACAGTGGGTGAATTAGTCAATCCAAAAGGCATTATTGTAAATATATAATGCCCGAACTAAGTTTGAAATGCAGTTTACAAAATGTCTTCCTTCTTCACACACAACTGATGATATCCATATAAAAGGTATAACTTTGAAAAGTATTGAGCTCCATAAAGTTGGTCAAATGAATCATAAATACATGTTTTATGATACTTTTTCATTATTGTCATATCATTGATCTCCCTGTAGTGAATGCACAACCTCATAGATCCATCATTCTTCTCAACAAAAAGAACATGGGCTACCCATGGAGAAACAGTAGGGCGAATAAATACCTTACTACTCAATTCCTCTATTTGTTTCTTTAGATCCTTTAATTCCATAGTGGCCATTAAATAACGGGTCTTCGATATGCGCCAGGATCCCGGAATTAAATCATTGGAAAACTCAATTTCTCATTCTAGAGGATGTCCGAGTAAATCTTCTTGGAAACACATCAACATATTCTTTCACAAGTTGTACATTCTCTATTTGAACATTCCTTTCTGCACCCATAGTTATTTCATTCTCTTCCTCCCCAATAATTGAATTTAGTTGAGCTACTGGGGTGGATCTAGATATGAAATAGTTAGTGATGATTCTTCTCTATAGATAAGGAGTTCATTATCATCGTCATCAAAAATAGTAACCTCCTTCTTCTAAAAATAATTTTTTGTATCATGGTGAGATATCAAATCCATACGGAAGATTATATCAAATTCAATCATGGGTTTGACAATGAGATCAGTAAATAAAGAACATTTATATTCCCTCATGTGGACTGATTCATAAAACATTATTGCAATTATATTTCCCTTAGTAATTTTATTGACAACTACCTTGTTAAATGAAAGTGGAAATATCTAATTTTTTTAGCAATCATAGAAGATATAAAACAATTTGATGATCTATAATCAAATAAAGTATTAACTAAACTTGAGGAAACAATTAATTTACCTACCAAGATGACTTTTGGAGCTTCAACCTCAATAGTAGTGATTAAAAAAAGCTTGGTCATGATCCCTATGGACTTTTTTGAGGTAAGTTCCCATGATGCTTATGACATTCATTCACATAATTTGCCCTCTCTCTACAATTGTAGCATTCAACATAAACTGCCTCTTTCTTCCCCTTGCAATCACAATCTTGGTGCCCTTTTTTAACACACTTTTATCAGACTCCCAATCCCTTCAAAAAAGAACAAGGGTGTTTCTTTCCACATTTACTTCAGGTTGTATATTAAACTCTTCTCTTTTCTTCACCTTATTTACATTTCCATAGGGTTTGATAGAACTCTAATTCTCTTTCTTTTCTTTAATGTTGTAAGAAGTATAAAATTATTTTCCTGTCTTGATAGAACATGAGACAGTATCTTTGTACAAAGAGAATGATTTTAAGACTAATGATCGACAGAGAAATGGTATTAACCCATAAAAAAGATCAATCTTAATTCTTTTGTTATGTATATAATCTACAACATTCCTCACTAATCTTGTAATGATATATTCATACTTTGAGACATTCTCATCCTCCTTTTTCCTCAAACTCAGAAATTTTCATTCAATATCTGGTCGATGGTCATGAGGAAATTATTATTCTCTAAAACTTTCTTCAAAATACCTCCATTATATATTTTATACTTCATCATCTTACTTTTTGTTTTGAATCAATGACCACCATTGATCATCATCTCTAGTGAGGTGGTAAACTACCATGACAACCTTTTCCTTTTCGCCACTCTCCAATTTGTGGAATACTTTTTCTATGGTATTTATCCATTGATCAGATATTAGTGTAATTGTACCCCCATTGAATGTTATTTGATGTTGCATAATGGAGTGATCAAACATAGATCCTCCATGCTACATATTAGGGTCCTCTATATGGGTATGGTTTTTATTCATAACCAGAGTGATTTGTCCCAATATAGTGATAAAATGATCAGCACCAATTGTATCACCTGCTCCACTATAATTATCTTTAGTAGGATGTTAATCCCTACATGTAGTTCTTTCATTGATACAGTTTCCATTCCTTCCACTAGGCGCCATTTCTAAATAATGGCTTACAATAGAATAATTTATTAATAGAAATAAATATATCCAAACATTTAAAACATTTAAAATAAATGGAACAGTTTATGGATATAATCCATAATCATAAAAATGTTTTCTTTGAGGAAGTATAGTCTCATAAACCCTTCATTATAGTTTGTAGGGAAAATGAGAATTATCCTAAGCGTATCCCCTGAAGTGTCATGACCAAGAGTGCAGCAAGGCCCGTTGTCATGCAACAGTTCCTATTTGAGTCTATCTCAAAGCATTGTTTTGGAGTTTTAGCCCTAGGTACATCTGTGTCAGGTCCGCCTCTACCTACTCGTGTCAAAAAGGGATTAATTTTTAGGAAAAAAAAATATCTACAATACCAAAATTTAGGAAGTTATTCTGTACTAATCTTCAATGTCTATATTATGGCTATGTGCTATAATTTGAGTTTATCTAAATCTAGTTTTCATGGTTTGAACTAAAATTTTTCATACACCAACTAGAATTCCCCAACACTAGAAGCCCAGATTCGGTGTATTATTACATAAGATTTCCTTGATCACAAAAGATCACATCTCTAAAAACAGCTTTGTTTAGTATCCTTGGAAGTCCTAGATACATTCATAAGGTTTACATTACATCATAAAATGTAAAACTACAAAAACATTTTTCCCATAGACAACCCTGAGATACCATAAACTATCCCTGTAGGTAAGTCAAAGTATACTTCTTCGCAACTAGGGAAAATAAAACATTGAAATGGGTGAGCTCAGATGCTCAGTAAGGATAACAATATAGTGAAAACATTCATAAATAATCATATAATTTTATGGAAATGTATAGAACTAAAAAAAAGCTTTATCAACATAAACATCATCATAATATAGAAATTATAAATCAAAATAATTCTATTTACTTACACACATGGATATTCTACTAGTCGAATAATCACATACAATATCAATATCCACCTTCATAATGATAGAATGTATAATGCCAGTCTTTCATAACCACGTAGTGAAGGACTTTTTCCAAGACTACAAATAAAATTTAGTTAAGGCCTTATTACAAGAAACTAATTTGTCACATGAGACCAACCGATGTATCGAGGAGCTATAACAGGCTCTACCAGTCACTTACTAAGTCCAATGCATTCTTCATATGAATATGTTTAAACATAATGTAAACATTATTATTAAAACTATAATACGAAATGTAAATACTTTTTCATAAAACATGAATGGTGTAAAAATAATACGTCCATAGTCAAACATATCACAAAACCATAAATACAATATCTATGTTTTGTATCATAATAAATCAACTTCAAACAAGCTTAAAATCCTTCAAGGGGATGTTGACATAGATGATATCAAAACATTTTTAGAGAAATATCTCTTCTTATTTTGAAGCCATTTAAAAGACATGTAATAATAAAAGAAAAAAATTATTTTGAAAATATTCTTACAAGATTTTAAGGGAATATTTTACGATGTTATAACGGCAGAAAATAGATGCACCTTCCATATATGTTAAAAAAACATTCTTACCTTAATTTTGTCAAAAAGTTCATAAAGAACCTTGTTTGGAAAACAACAAAAATATTCCATTATAAACAACTTATAAAAGTCATGAAAGTGTATAGATGAATTTAACCATGATTCTATAAAATAGTAAGAATGTTTCGATTTACATTTTTATGAAACATGGATGCGGATGATAAAGAGGTACCAGTAGACAATTATGTATAAACAACCTCGGATAATGAAGAGATTGTCTAAATAACCCTTAACATGTTCATTTCCTTGGCCGAGGGTTGGTTAAACCTTTTTATAATGATAAAATAATTGTTTTTAAATTATACTAGAATCATATACATTAATATGATATAATATATGATCTTTTAACTTTGCTTTGTTAATAATATCGTAGTATTATAGTCGTTTTGGGTGTTAACTTATTCAATTTCTTTTATATGATTTATTACGTATGTAATTTTTGTTACATATAGGATGTATCTTATTTATATTCAGAATGATATTAAGTATTTAAAAATTAATTTTAATCATCTAATGGAAATTAGTTTCGAATGGATACGATGGGGAATGTATCTAATCACGTTTTTGGAGATTGTAATCCGTACGTTCGCACGAGCGAAAAAATCATTATTTTGATATTAAAATAATATATAATTGGATGATATATCATATATAAAAAACTCAATATCATGTTATATTTATTATTTATATAAATTACACATCATTATGATACCCATCCAAATAATAATGTATTGAATAACAATTACACCACAATGTGGAGATGGTAAGCCATATGTACGCACGTATGGTGACATGTCATTCAAAGGATAGATAGAATAATGAATATGGTTATAACATATTTATAATAACATCACAATATATAGAAGATACTATATTTATTATTTTAGAATTTAAATAACAATTAATGAGGAAGTTGAAAAAGAAAGGATCATGAAAGAGCTGATGAAATATTTACCTCTTCTTCGGGTTCTTCCTTTTGATTTGATCAAAATGGCTTCTTAAAATGGCTTTCTGACTAAAGTAAGGCCTCTATGATTAAGGGAGGACAATTTATATGTTATTTGGGTAGGTTGTTTCTGGTCCAAATGGCTTTGAATATGTGAATTAGAGGGAAGGTGGGTGCCCTTTTATGAGAGTGGTGAGTGGCACCATAGGAAAAGTTAGAAATATTATTTTATAATAAAATCATTTTCGGATTGTCATGGCACCAAAATTAGTTATTTAACAGATAATGTGGGTATGGGTTTACCACCACTAAAACAATAGTTTTTCGATAGGTTTTGGTACATATATTATCTTTTTTTA
Source organism: Viscum album (assembly GCA_963277665.1). NCBI lineage: Eukaryota > Viridiplantae > Streptophyta > Magnoliopsida > Santalales > Viscaceae > Viscum > Viscum album. Next base: position 954,600,442 of record OY728130.1, on the reverse strand, counting down.
ATTTAGATTTAACTATTAGATTAATAGTTTGACATTTACCATATCTCTTAATATTTCTAAATTATATGGTTAATAAACATACTATATACTTTCACGAGAACCAAAAGTGGTTCATTATTGATACACCTATCATTATATAAGTCTTTTGGAGGATAATATATTTTTATGAATGGGATATTAATTAATAATATATTATTATTTTAAAAAACTCTTTTATGTCAATTTTGATACTGTTAGGAATTTTGTTTTTTCTAAATTCATAACAAAATTATTACATAGAAAAAAATTCATCCAACTAACCCTAACATGTAATACTAACCTAGAAAATTAGTTGAATTCCAAAAAATTCCCAAATTACATTTATTTGGATATTTATAATATCAATTATTTTAATATTTCATTAATTAGGTATCTACTACATCATCATTGTGTAATATATAAATTAAAATATTTTGTGTCTAAAAAATATAAATATAGTACTATTATGTATGAATTATTTTTTTCTTTCTAATGAATATTTAGAGTCGAATTTATCTTATGTTTGTCCCAATAATAAAAATGGATTAGTTATTAAACATTGAATTTAACACTTTTAACTCTTCTTCGAAATAAATAATAAAAATTGTCCTAATCTAATCCCAGTGGACCTAAAGGATCATATTTTATTCCTAAGGTTGTTTTTGGTCGAATTAAATTTATCTCATAGAATTAGGACATGTGTTAGGATAATATTACTATCATTTTTACCTTTAATTACACTTTTTACTTTTAACCATGGTAATTAAAAGTTAAAAGTTACTATTCACCAAAAATTATTTTCATCTTATTGTACCAAATTTTACTTACTGATATCAACTATGTCTCTCAGATTTTTGAAATTCTACTCACAAAAGTGGTAAAATTTAGTTTTATTTAAATTTTCAAATGCACCATGGAGGTGGGTAAAAGACGGTAAAAAGTTCAATAAACTTTTTATATATCTAAAACTATTATAAACTGACTCTAATAAATTACATAGAACTTATATAGGTACTATGTATCTATATTGACCTAAAAAAGTTTAAATATAATAAATATTTAGTTATAAAAAATCGGTTTTATACTATAACTTTGTGTTTTTCACTATTCATCAAACATTGAATGTTTTCAGAAAAATACCAAAATTTCACCCTAGGCTAATTTAGATATTCCAAATCCAAAAATAATGTAAATTTTGAAAGATAAAATTTATAAAATCTCAAAATGTGTGTATTTGAATTCATAACAGCTACTTTAATTGGTTGTGTTGTGTTAGAACTAGATGTTGCATACAACACCCACTATTGTATTATTCAAAAAGAAGTGTACCGTGGAAGCATGGGGTGTTAAAATAAAAAATGTATCCAAACACATAAAACTATGATATTTTTCATCTAGCATTGTTTATAATATTTATTTTAACGGTCTTATATAATTTTTATCATTTTTTTATTGTTAATTATATGATTCTATTTTGAAACATTTAAATCTCCACAATTTAGTATGGAATAGGTATTTTTGATATGTTCCCCTTTTATAGACATTCGAAATTTTGTATATCATATTCATCATTTAAATATTCTAATGAAAAATAAAATTTTGATCTATTATTGTAGAAGCATTTCTATAATACAAATTTTTATACCAATAAGATAAATATAAAAACCATACCGGATGGAATTGAATCAGGTTTTTCTAATATCTAATCACATTTTAATTTATTTATTCAATGCTTTCCCCTCTTTTTACATTAATCATTAATATCCATTTAAGGTAAATAGTATATTTTTTTGTCGCTCTATTAAATTAGAAACATGTAATGTATAATTTAAATAATATTAATAACATATATATTTTACAAGGATCACAGTCTCGTAATGTTTTCATTTTTATTTTCCAAATTGAAATATTTTTACTGTAATATTTATTAATTATATGATGGTTTTCGATATATTTTCCATTAGAAATACTCATCATATTAAATATGTTAGTGTGTCTAATATTATATAGGTGAACATATTATTCATACAATAGATCATTTATTATTCCTCAAAATACTTTTCATCATACTTCATCCATTTTAGGATGATCTCTAATCTGAACAAGATTTAATTTCATACTTATCATGGAATATTAATTTTAAATTAGTGTCTGTAATTTACTTTATATATTAAATATCAATACCTTTAATGATGGATATATTTCTTCCATTATCATTGTTTCTTCTAGGAACTTCTTATTGGGTTCCCTCACTAAATCAACAAAGCCTTTTATAACATATAAATTATCAAATAAACTCCAAGCATTCTGTAATTCCATAGTGCATAATCATCTTCTTCTATTCCATACTTTTTTGAAAATTTCTATCATAGTAATTTTTATCTAATACAGTTTCTTATTCTTTTCACTATTTATACTTATCTGATATTCATAAGTTCATTTTAATTTACACTCTATCTGATTCCACTACATATTATATTAACCATTAATGTTATCTTCAAAAAAACTTTGGTTATAATTTTTTCTATCCATATTTTTCCACCCTACAATTTATATCATAGATGCTTTTTTTAATGAAAAAGAAATATTTTCATCTATAATCATTGTTCTAACAAACTAAATTACATTTTTTCTTGAAATATTATATGTGGTTTTCCACCAAGTATAAGAATATAATATATATTCTTTTTTCATTTAATTTATAATGTAATTACATGAATATGATTATTCAATAATTTTCTACTTTATTTTATCCCCTATAATATTTTACCACTATTTATTTTATTAAAAATAATCAAGATATACATATCTAAAATAATTCCAAAATTTTATAGATATAATAAAAATATATTATATTATGAGATTTATAAATCCAAATATGTTGTGGTATAAAGGAGTTCTTCCTAGAGTAATTGTATTTGATAAATAATGAGGTAATTTTTATTGAATTTATAGTTATCATAATGAAACTCATATTTCAATTATCATTCCAAAATTAAATAAAAATTCCCATTATGATATTTAATTCCATTTGTTATCATTTATAATTATGTAATTATTATTTCATGTTTTTATCACTAATAATTATTTTCAGATATCCTAATTTAAAAAACTATTTTAGATAAAAATGTATTTTTTCGATTTTTTCACAGTTAATTGAGTTTAAATAAATACATGAACCAATATATATAACTCAATCATAATGTTATAATTTTTAAAATAATACATATTCATATTATAAAATTATTTTCATATTCACAATTGTACATTTTTGGTGTCCAACAATCCGACAATTATTCAATGTTTTAAACAATCGATTACCCATCCAATGTGTATAAGTACTCTTATAAAGATCTGTATAATCTTATAAAGTACCTCATACTATTATGATGTATCAATCCATTAATATTCAAAAAAATATTATTTTAACATAGTATATAGTTACACTAACAATATAGGTGGAATCACTTTCAATTTTAAAGGGCTATACTTTTGAAAATTAGTTTCCACTTCATAATCCCTGGATATTATCATCGTGTTCCAAATTAATATTTGAATCAGGTCACTGAATGATCTGATTTAAAAAAAAATTACAATGACAAAATTTAATATTCTAATGAGACTTTTTTCATATTTTTAAATATCAAATAACTCATATAATGTCCAACATTTTGTAATTTTTAATATTTTATTAATTGGAATGATATCCCAAATTTATACCTTTTACATTTCGATTTTACCTATAAGTTTTATATTTCATCATAAAACTATATGTGCAGTTTTGGTGATTTATTTTTCAAATCATGTTTCCTTTGAATATATTTGAATAATTATGAATAATATCAAAACAAATGATTTCAACTTTTGTGTGTATTTAATGATTAATACGATATTTACACACCCATGATTTGTAATTCATTTTAATTAACTCATTTTATAATTTTAACTTGATTAGAAACCCAATACATCATTAATCCAAATTATTTTCATATAAAACATATTCTAATATAACTTTTAAGGATAACATAGTTTTTACACATGTTTACTTTCATATAAAAAAATTAACATATATTTATTTCATTTACAATCATATCATTATGACTAATATATGTGTTTGTTCAACACCATGATTCATCCACCAATTTAGTGTACAAATTATTTGGAAATACTTCTTGAATATATATATTTTTCCTCTATGTAAATATGATCTCAATAGTTTTATGATATATAGTTAACTAACTATGTAAAAAAAATCATTTTTCATTATCCATTTAATGTATAAAAAATAAATTTATCATTAATGAATTTAAGTATTCCTCCATCGTCAACCAAAAACATAAAAAAATTATTATAAAAATTATACTAACTGAAATTTTAATAAAAAATTAGTACAATTAACAAATACCACTAGGAACATCACAATAATATCACAGATTCTCAATCCATCAAATATTTAGTCAATATGTTATCGAGATTCCCATTGAAACCATAATTATTTGTATGGTGGCCCTTACTATTTTCTCTATAGGATTTTGGTTTTATTGTTTGATATTATAAATATGGATTATACTATTATGATAATATTGTTCATTAAGAATCATATCGTATCTGTACAATGAAATACAATTGTTTTTAACATCATAACATCATTGAAACCACATTTATGAAAAAATAAATAATCTTCAATGTTAATATTTTTTAGGAAGTTATTAACAATATAAATTATGAATTAATTAAATTATTAATAGATATTAATAATTCCAAATCACAAAAACCACACAACGATGAATGAATCTTAATTTATCAATATAAGAAATATGAGTATAAGGATTATTTATTTGGATTATTAGGTCCTCCCCTCTAGTATTCTCAACATCTAAATAATAATTCTCATGGAAGGGACTGGGAGTTTATTTTTTCCTTTAAACAACACAAACCCTCTTTACTCTATATATAAATTTTATAATGATTATTTGTAGATATAATATTTTGAGATAACTATATATAATAAACACCATGGATTTTATCTTCTTGTGAATAAATTTTATTTTCCATGTACTTAAAAACATATATATAATATATATATTAACACAAATTTAGTATTTTAAAACATTCACTTTATTTAATATTCATAATGGAATGATTGTAAAATTTCATTATCCAAGGTGGAAATCAATAATCAAAAGTGTCATTACCTCATTAATATTTACAAAATAAAATAATTATATATTAATCTATTATTATTATAGTATTATTTGTGATTAGTATGAAGCTTTCCATATTTAACATAACAATAAATTTAAAAAAAATGTCACTTTGTTGTGTTTATGATTATTTCTGCATTAAGGATACTAATTTAACAATTTAACCTGAATTTTTAAACTGAAACATGATAATATTCTACTACAGAACCCTTTCTAAAAATTATCTAATTTCAAAGGATATTGATCAGGGTGTAAAACCAATGAAAAGAAATGTGGTTGAAATTTTCTATATCATGGTAATAACTTTTAATTAACGAAATATCTTCCACATATACATATTTGTGTATGCATTTCGAATTATAGATAAATGCAATCTAGAATTTATATAATATAAATATATTAAAACTAATGAATTTGGATAAAAATATTTAAATATCCCCAATAATTTCTAATAGTGAAGATAATAAAAATTATATGATGAAAAAAATATGAAATAGTCCCCATTTTAAATTTTTAGCCTCACCTGACACATATATCTACACCATGAAAATAAAATCTTACTAAACTAAAATATATACTATAATCCAACTTATATAACATATATAATTTCAAAACAAATATTGGGGTCCTATTATAATTTAATATGATGTAAATCATAATAAGGTACTAGCAATGCGGTATTCATCATACATTATCATAATTGTTTTTTGGTTAAATGAATAAAAAAAGAATACAAGGGCATAAATTAATATATTTAAAAACTTCTTGTACATACCATGACACCATGACTCCCAATAATATCTATACCAGTCACCTAAGGTGAGCCATGTCCATTTATAAGTCATTCTAAAGAAAAATAAAAAGGTAATGTTCTGACACATTTAGATCCATAAAAACAGATTTTCTAGGGTTCCACTCTTCATGAAAGCTAATTAACCATGAAACTACAACACCAAAAACAACATAACATAGGGGGTGATCATGAATTAAAAAATAAAATATATTAGCTATAATAATAGTAACACCACGAACTCATGGTAGTGACCATTGTAATTTTCAAATATATATAACTCATCCTAATGATAAAAATATGAGTCACAATATTCCACAAGATTACAACCACCAATACTAAATAGTATCTACATATAATATAAAACTTATCAATACCATATAATGAAATTTAGTTGTTATGTAATATTTATAACACATCATAAAAACCAATTAATCCACTAGGTTTATAATCCCTTGGATATCAAGTATTTTGTTTGAAATTAAATCAACATAAAAAATGATTATACTGATATCTCTTACATCTAATTAATTTCATTAGTATATTTAAAAAATAGTTCAATTTGTATATTATATATCACTACTAATCATATTATGTAACATATAATATATTCTTATAATATATCCCTCTATCTGATGACCTAAATGATAGGGAATGGTATGAATAACCCTTTCACACCACTCTAACTGTTGAAGGTAATCATAGGGTTCCCAAAGCCCAACTTGGTATCAAATCACATATAAAAACGTATATCCCTCACCACACTATGACAGTTTTCTTATATTACTCAAAACTATATATCCTAAAATTTTCATCTAAATATAATTTCAATTTTACTCATAATATTAACAATCCTGAAACCCAAGGACTACTATTGAGTCCTAAACTCTAGATCCACTTCCAATTCATCACGATAACGTATAAACATAATATAAAAATAGGTTATCTAGTCTCCATAACGTTCCCCTTATAATGTAGATCTTGTTACCATCATCTAAAGGATAGGGACCTCTAAACGCTATAGAAAACATAAAAGGAATTACCACATTATATTAAAGGATCAATTCCACTACCCACATTGAATGGTGTGGTTACAAATATCAGTGATTTGAAAACTATAATACATAACAAAAAAATATGATTAAAACCATTATTGTATTGATAAATATAAAAAATCTCATAGACATATTTTTTGAACCAATTGACTTCCCTAGGCCCCATATGCACTAAATAGGTATCTCCTCATCTTTATAATGATGTCAAAATAAATAATAATTCTGGTGACATATTCCGGAAGACTCGATATTTGTATATGATGATCTAAAACACAAATTCATCATATAATGGAAGTAAAAATATAAATTAGAATTTTCTATGGACAAACCCCATATAGGTATGGATGGTCATAATTAAGGAATCAAAATATCCTTTTTGAATATTTATTTTATAACAATTTTTCATGATCAATATTGATCACCCAATGCGAACATAAAGACATCACAAGATCTATAAATACATTGATACTCTAATCCATATAATGATCAATCAAAATTTAGAAATAATAGTTCATCATTATTTAAGAATTTATAAAAAATCAATCATAATCTCTAATAATACATTGTGGACAACTCTTATACTATGAATGAATATAATGAGTTCAGAAGGATCCCACCATTATAGTTTCACTCCCTTGAAACAAATCTCATGAATTATTCTCAAATATGGTCATGTTTAAAGTAATTAAATTAAATTTCCTATAAAATAAATAAATATTTCAAACCATGGTTAAAATAGGTATTAGATTCATGCGTTCATTTTTCCTATATTCCATCCACACAATGTATCTAAACCCTATTTGTCCTTGATGATACGAACAAAATCTGGTTGCATAATTGTTAAAACTCTAACAAATATTGAACACAGCGTTACGATAATGTTATAGGGGAGGAAACGGTAAATTGAAATCATTATCGAGGAATAAAAATTCCCAAACCCATAGAAATCAATGTATAAAATGGGGTAGAGTGGAATGATTGTGATTAGTGCCCCACTTGTTTGAATAGTTGGAAGAAGAAATCCCTGTAGTGGAGTGAAATATGGGGTATAGAACATATCAACTCACTACAATAAAAAATAAAATTAATCGACATTGTTATGTTAGATTGAGTATCATAGTGTAACACACAGAACAAGGAGATAATTTTAGTTTGAACATATATTTAATGTTTTATTGACTATATTATGGATAACAATGTGAAATCTGAAGTGGAAACATTACAAAACAAGCCCTATAGAAAATAATGTGAATCCTTAATCCCATATATTATCGATCACTTAATAGATCCATGGGTATTGATGTTACAATATTGTTAGGAAATAATTAATAATATACATCCCTATAGAAATCCTTTAACAACTTTGAAACAACATGAATAAATTATTTTACGAAAAAACCATCTCGCCAAAATCCATAGACCTAGAAAGGTTTTTAAAAAAACTAAATTATAATTAATAATACACAATTACACCGGTAGAAAACCTCCAATCCTATAGAATTTTTTTAATACAATAATAAAATTTCACTCTGATTTGAAAAATTATGTCTAATTGACATCTAGAAGCATCCAAAAATATCATTTATTAAAAAACAACGTGAAATGACACACAAATACTAGAAAATAGGATCCACAATATAAAATAAAATCACATATAATTGAGGGATTTAGAAAATCATTATTGAACTAGGAATCACTAACCCATAATGATTTATGTCATTAGAAACTCTGTACTATATGGGATCACAACCATACAATATACAAAGGTATTTCAACCAAAATCTCACTCATTACCCAGAACATGTTGACACTCAATATTCTTGATTACAAATTGAAACTGGGATTACATAAATACACATGATCTATATTAAAATAGAGTTTAAATTACGAATAATCCCATGGTTTATTATTCAAAATATATAACTAAATTATAAATGATTCATAGGATATTATTTCGAAACTATTTTATAAAACCAAATTATATAATAAATTTTAGACCACATTTTCAAAAATTCTATTAAAATAAATATTTTATCACATCAATACATAATAAATTAAACCTAATACAAATTATAAATCTCATAGAGTGATCACATTTACACCAATACACCCATAGCGATATCCAAAACAATAATCATTGAAATTTATTACATGAATTATATATACAATTAATCATATGATAATATCAATTTCGGATTTATATGATAAATATTAATTGAGAACATTTATTATCAATTTTGAGCTACATCCTATGTCATATGTTGTCTCACATGATCTTAAAAACAAGAAAACCGGTTGAAATATATTATTTTAACAATTTAACCCAATAGAATCAAATAACACTACACAGATTATTTACTATGATATATTCTATAATCTCAATAAACATGAACATTTCAATCCAAGGTATAGAAAATAATAACCATATAATGAAATATACAATAATAGTGTACATATATTGATATTACTAATTCATCACATATAATCAGTAAAACCATTTCCATTCATGTATCTCTTTTTGAGCCAAGTTTATCTCATATGAAGAATCCACTATCAAGACACACCTCGGGATATATTTCCTTGAGGAAAATAATTACTTAAAAGAACCTAATTTTCAATGAATTCCCATTAATTTTGGAAATGTTTTATACTACACACCATTCATAGATTTTTTACTATTTAATCTTCATGAACCCCCAATTATACTTATATAACCACAGTATGGATATTTTTTTAATCCATAACAACAGTATAATTGTTTCTAACTATATTTATTGTTCATAATTGATTTAAAAATTAATATTATACATCACAAAATTAATTACACTAATTCTCAAAAGAATAAAAGTTCCCATTAGAGATTCCCTTATGGGTTCTCACCCAATACCAATTTCAATCACAACCAAACTGAATTGGGTATAGACTTCCATACAACCCAATCAAAAGACCAGATTCAATCTTCTATGAGAATTATTCCATTAATACTAGTTTCATATAAAACATTTCCATAGAAATACCCCTCACATCATTTCAGATGAATTATTCAGAACTATCAAAACTATTTTTCCATGATCCTATGGTATCTAAAAAATTCAAAATAAAAATTAATGACCAGATGTAACTGATGATTCATCCAATGATACATGTCTCTTCAAATTCCATATAAGCCATATAATTGATTACAAAAGGTCACCGTCCACATTCCCGTGTCAATAAAGACCTGAGACAAAAAAATCAACAATATATCTAATATATACCTTATAAAACAACATCAACAATTGATACATTTCAATATATTTATAATTTAATAATTCATAGAATCATAAATTATATTTTCTACCATCACAATATTACCACACTAAACATAAAAATAGATTTCTATAAAATGTAATACGATAAAAATAAAAATATAATATATGAAATCCGTGATAAATCATTTTCCTGAACGAACACATTAACAATTTCTATACATAATATACACATTGGGACATGATAAACATAAATAAATCATAACCCAAATTATGATTCATAAAACCTTCCATGAAATAAAAATAGTCACTCGGAATCAAAAAAATCATTAACCAATGTAAACGTATAAAAGTAACATAAGCATGTAAATAAAATTTTATATCAATATGAAAAATTACAATGACTTCTGTTGTCACCACATATCACTTACACTCAACCGTAATAATGTTCTCTAAAACCTATATTATCTAAAGGATTCATGAACACATTTTTCTTTTCATATTTAATATAGTTAAAAATAGAACAGTAGTCTCAAAGTACAAAATCATACATGAATAAATATAATAACGATAATGTAGAAACCCAAAAAATATATTTTTTACCTTCCCACCATGAAATATCTAGGCGCCATTTCATTATGATGCACCGAATAGAGATAAATTTCAAACTAGACCACTTTATCATCTCAATATACCATGAAGCAAAATTTTATAACCACCAACGACGTCCTTTATTCGTATTTTCAATACCTAAGGTGAATATAAATAGAGGAACTCAATCTAGTGGATGCATATTTACTTTACCATGTCACCCCTTATTCATGAACTTTCTATCACACATTGCGTGTATATGAACAATATTGTAAATAATGTACTCTATATATAATTTATATGAATATTTTATATATAAATAATAACATTCCACAATTACATGATGTTGTACAAATAATTAGATAAAACAATAATAAATCGATAATTAAGTTGAACCACTGTATTAAAGGAATATATCTATTTTAGAGTAATAAATCCATATATATCATCCACTCCATTGATAAAATAATAAAAAAGAAAAAATAATTAACTAAAAAATATAATCCACAACTAACCCCCAACTTCATATCAAATCCATATGAAAACTATAATAATATTTTCTATCATAATTAATAGTTAAGCATGGTATTAGACATCTGTAATAAATGTGTTGTTTACATGTGAACTATGGTGAACATTTAGAGTGATGAAAAGTAAATTTCATAAAGGGGAAAAATATATATACCCTAATAAATTCCATCTTATAAAATTGTATACATGAGGAATATAAATATAAATAATAAGAAATCATAAAATTAAACAAATATGGTCTTCATGTGATAACATTTCAATCAAAATAGTGTACCTTTCCTAGTCCCGTAACCTCTACTAATCTACATATTTCATAGTCCCAAATTGTTGTAATACCATCATGGTATGTGAATTACACTGATATACAGGGTAAAATAATTTTTCTAGTTATCCACTATAAATAATCCATTAGAATCATAGAAACACGCTTTTTAATGTAAGTATAATATAGATGATGATAATTAAATGGAATCAAAAATCTGGGAAAATCTCATACTTGAGTGAAACTACCAACTTATTATAGGTCCAATGAATAATTACAAATATAAGAACAATATAATATTTTGGAAAATAAAATATTTATCCCGTCACAATGGGATGAACCACCTACATAAGGTATGTACCATAACTAATAACTAACTTTGAAACATCGATGTAATTGATATGAAGAGGGTATCATAAAGGAAACCACTACCAATAGTAAAATTCTCCATAATGGTCCAATATTGATGATATCTCAGACAAACGTAGTATCCACATCCCCCAGTAGTCATTCAACTAGAAATTTTATGCATGTGACCCGCACATTATCTTACTCATAACATGATGTTTGTTACAACCAAAAAAATTATTAATGGAAACTCTTATTGATCTAATTAAATTTCTTATTATTTAAAATGGTTACATTAAAATAGAACATCCTTGGAATTATGTTTTTGAATTTTAAAATACTATTAATATTTGTTATCATTTATAATATAGTTGTTGAACAGTGATCACATGATAAGTATAAATATAGGTCTTTAACAAATCCATTTTATTCATAAAAAGGAATTGATGGCCTCATCCATTAGAATTTTGCAATACGATTCCCATTTGTCAAAGCTTAGAATGGAGGTGGCATCATTATGATTTTCTATTCTCCCATCCAAAACTGAGCTTCAACTCGTTAAGCGTGAACGGAATATCCTACAGGAGAAGTGGAAGTTGATAGAGATTATTACCCAAGTGATGTTATCCGAGCCACCGTGAGTGTCTGGAACGATCACACACCATACCCTTAGGTCATATACGGGTGTCATAAGGTGTTATGTAAAAATACCCTAGAACTATGACTATGTACAATATTTTTTTACAATTAATATTCATTCTTTTTTTACTGTTACTTTGTAAATAGAATTTAAAGCACAGATATTATTATTAGTTAATTAAGAAAACTATTTTGATGAATTAATGGATTTTTTATTTAAATTTTATTTAAATAAAAAGTAATTATTTAATTACATTTAAAATATATATTATTCAATAATTTTTATGAATACAATTGTAAATTTTATTAAGGTTTGAATGATGTTTTGGTCAAAAACCATTAATTTTCGATAAATATCAGTTTTTATTTTACAAGTAAAAATTCACATATTTAGAAATTTTTTTAGAAAAAAGTAATATAATTTTTGTAATCAGGATGTTGTAATTATCCAATGAGTAATTTTTAATAATTATCCATGACAGTCAAATTTTTAGGTAAAAATTAAATACTGTTAAAATATATAATGTATTTTATGACTTCATTATGACCAAATTGTATTTTAATAAGATAAAATAAAAATTATGTTCGTCCAATATATGTTGTAACATTAAAAACATTTATTTTATGTTGTTTTATTTATTTTACAATGCTTTAGTTGACCCTCTAAACTTATGAAAAATTTTAAATTTTAAAATTGATTTCTTTTAGAGTGTGACTCACCTCCACATATGAAAGACTAATGTATTAAGAAGTTTGGAAATTTGACTTATGAAATAATGTTTTCCCCTCTTCTTTGGAAAAAACCCATGGGAAAAAACATTATTTTGGTTTGTGGTTTTGATTAGTTTAAGGTGTAGTTTCCAAAACCTTAATAATAATGGATTTCTTTCATATTCCAATATGAAACCACCCAATATCTCACTTCTTCTTCACTAAAATCCATTGGAGCATGATTAACCATTTTAGTCCTCTCTCTAGAATCTTCCCAAGGCAACCCACGCTCCCATGAAGCCTCTCTCAAGCCACTCCCAATCGTTTGGGATCACACTTCCAAGTAAGGGATTTCTTCCTTTCTCATTTTTTCCCAAATTTCATTATATTGTAAATATCTTTATGTTCAAATAAAAATTTTGGGGTATGATTTTTAACCCCCTCTATACTAAAATCATTATATTCGAATGATTATAGGCCTCTTTCACCCTCATTAATTCCCCCCATGTACACCAGTTACCATGTTGAAATTCTGTAAGGGGTTTCCCTCTCCTCAACTACATTCAAGAAATTATTTTGTATTATGAATATACATTCCACTAATTATGTTGGGAAATGTTTCTATATGAACCCCTTAATGTAAATTACATGTACATATGATGAGATAACCTTTTCTCATCAAACATTGTTTTATTAATTTTTATGTCATGTCGTTATGCTTTTGAAATTGTACCGTAGTTTTCCAATCCAAAGTCATTGTGTAGTGAATACCATTCCCATTTGACAATAAAGGGTATTGAACTTTATGAACATCAAATTATATATTATATAGTTTCATGTATTAATTTTAAATTACTTTATTTTGGAATAAATTATGACATTTAATGACTCCATGTTGTATGATCTATGTGGCACAATTATGCTTGAAATGAATTGATTAAGAAGGGTGAGCCCTGATAGCATTCTAATGCATTGGGTAAATATTAGTATCATGAAACATCTAGTAAAATTAGGGTTTAATCATGCTAATTCTAGTGCAAGTATGGTTTAATCCTTCTCCATGTTCAATTATACTTGTCTCACGCTAATTCCATGTTAAGTGTTGTTTCCACTTTTCCCCATTATGATAATCATGTTATGTCATGCCTTTATGCTCAAGTTTCTATTATTCTCTATTGATATGCCTCTTTCCAAACATGTATTGTATTATTCATATTATTTATTGTTTACTTCCTTACTATTCTTTATACCTATACCTTTTATTATGCATGTCCTCAGGTTATCCCATACAATGCTAAGTAAGAAGGAATGATGTGGTCATGTAAAAGATGTTATCAATAAGATGTTGTGATTATTGTTTTAAGTTGTTATGTAATGTTCATAATCCCCAAAGACAATAGACCTATCAATCTTCTATATTTATCTGGTGAAGGTTTTATGTAACGAATTATGTTTATGTGTGTAATAAAGTACAGGGTTATTATAGTCGGTATCAAAGGATAGGTTTAGTTATTTTTGAGATTAGGATTAGAAAACCCTTGTGAAATATTTAGGGATAAAAATATTTAAAATAAAGGCATCCCAAAATTTCTGTGAGTATTGATTAAGTGGTTTATTAAGAAAATACATCCCTATTTGGATATGAGTAGGTAGTGGAGTCTCTGGAATATATGTACCTAGGAGTGAAAACTCCGACAAGGAGATTCAGGCTTGACCATGGGTATCTTGAAACACAACAACAGGACATGATGAACTCTTGGTTATGACACTCCCGGGGGATATGAATTGATAAATTCCTATGTTTAGTATGAACCATTATGATGGGAAAATAATTCCGATAAAAATATATTTTATGAATTAGATCATGGATGACATAGATTCAAGCCTAAAATTTTATAATTTAAGGAAATAAAAGTAATTTATAAGTTATCACATTTCATCATTGGATTACACTTTATGTGTTAACAGTTCAAGATAATCATCCCCATGTCTATTTTAGATAATGTTGATCCAGAATCAAAAAGTGAATGTTTTTGTTATCATTCATAGTTCTATGCATTCTTTCATATCACTAATGTTTAGTAGAACAATCCCAACACCATCAAAAATCATGGAAGTAAATATGTCAGTGAGTATAGAAAATGGGGAAATCATTCATCCACTGAATATAACTCCCCCCAATCATAATTTATTATATTGATCTCCCTAGTAAACCTCATCATACACCCTCTAATGGAATTTTATGACTTTATTTGCAAGGATTTTATTTCCCTATATAAAGCCAACATAAATTTCTTTAAGAGGTAAATCACTCTCCATATTATGAATATACCCCCAATTCTATACCAGTTCAAGGAGGAAGAGGAATCTTCTTTAGCACCATCATATCATGTGTGGGAATTACTGGCCCATGAGCATGCATATCTGGATAAGATGATTGAGTCTATGGAAGCCACCAACCTTTTATACATTCCCATTATAAGGGAATTCGCTGAAGTGTTCACTAGGTAATTTCTTAGTATTAGTGCTAGAATATTTTTTGAATTATAAATTTAACTTATACTTGAGGAATTTCCAATATCAACTTCTCTATATAGAATGTTTGTTTTCGAGCTTTCGAAGAAGAAGAAAAAGATACAGGAGAATATGGATAAAGTATTAATACGCCCATGTGCATTATCATGGGGTGAACTAGTCCTCTTAATCAAGAAGAATGAAGTTTCAATGAACCTTTTCTTTGATTATTGTGATCTCAACAAAATCAAAATAAAGAAAAATTATACACTTCAAAAAAATTATGACTTCTTAGATAAGGTACATGAAGCACACTACTTCTACAAGGGAGATTTTCAGGTATGAAATCACCAAGTAAGGGTGATGAATGAGGATATCCTCAAGACAGATTTTCATATAAGAAACAGGCATTATGAATTCATAGTAATGTATTTTGGACACAATAATTACTGTGAAATGATCATGGACTTGATGAATAGAGACATTAGATATTTACTCGAAAAATATTTGGTTGTCATTATAGAAAATATTATAATATACTCCAAAACCTAGGATAAGCATGTGGAGCATCTATGAACTGTACTAGGGACCTTGCGAAATGAGACACCCTATTCAGTGTACAACAAGTTTATGTTTTGGTTGAAGGAGGTCTCATTCTCAGGTCATATCATGACACGAAATGGTATATATATGGGGATCCATCCATGAGAGATAAAATTGATGGATGGTCGACTCTAACATCAGTAACATATATCTGTAGCTTCCTGAGGATAGTTGGATATTTTTTACAATTTGGGAGAAATTTTTAACAATTGTAAAACCCTCTTACCCAAATAACATTGAAGGGAGTTATGTTTTCATGTAGTGATGAATGAGAAGATATATTCATAGATTTGTAAAGGAGGATATTCAATATTACTGTTCTCACATTACTAACAAGTGGAAAACCTTTTGTGGTATTTAGTGATGCTTAGAAGAAGGGATTGGTTTGTTTGATGATGAAAAATGAGAAATTCATTACCTATGATACAAGAAAATTGAATTTTTATGAGAAAAACAATCCAACAAATGATCTGGAGTTGGATGGAGTGATATTAACTATGATGATTTTGTGACATTATCTATTTTGAGAGAACAGTGAAATATACAGGGATCTCAGAATCCTCAAGTTTATATTCACACTAAAATAGTTTAATATTATCCCAAAAATATTGTTAGAGCTGGTCAAAGACTAAAACTGCTCAATTATTTACCACCCTGTGAAAGCCAACAAGGTGGAAGATTCTATATGTAGGAATTACCTATCATTTACGATACATTAAAAGGATTCAATCTTCATAGATTTTATGATAATAGACATGGGAATCATAAAGAAGGGAACATCATCAATCCTTTCACAAAGTATTTCTCAACCGTCTCTTTTAGAAATGGTAATGGATTCTCTAAAGGATAATGTGGGAATTTAGAAAAAGGTATAAATTAAAATAAAAGTAATTTTATCATAGTTCAATATAAATGAAGAAGGAATTGTGAGATTTTGATCAAGACTATTTGTTCTATCAAATATGGAGGTAATGAATGATTTTTTGGAGGATTCACGTAGTTCAAATTTACCAATTCACCTTGGAAACACAATGATGTATCATGATCTATGAGAGAGTTATTTGGTGGGATAACATGAAGAAAGAGATCTCTTAATATACTTCAAAGTTTGTATTATTCCAACAAGTGAAAGATGAGTGGTAGAAGTATAGGGGGATGATGCAATCATTACCCAAACCAACATGGAAATGGGGGAAAATCATAATTTAATTTTTCAATAGACCCCTGAAGACATCCAAAAGAAACAATGCTATCTTAGTATTTGTGTATGGTCTTATAAAGAATTCACACTTCATTTTTATTAGCGAGGATTTATCACTAGATCAATTGGAACATATATATATCTGAGAAATGGTAAGGCTATATAGAGTACCACTATCGATTATATCCTATCCAGACCCATGATTCAACTCAATGTTTTGGAAGAGTCTTCAATATGCTCTAGATACTGATCTGATCTTTAGTATGACTTATCATCCTCAAACTGATGGCCAATCTGAGTGTACTATCCAAACACTTAATGACATGAAGAGAGAGTGTTCAATGTACATCAAAGGATGATGGGATGAAAATATCCCTCTTGTGGAGTTCTCATACAATAACAGTTTCCAATCAAGAATCAAAGTGTCTCTTTATAAATCCCTTTATGGAAGGAGGTGTAGAACACCGGTATGTTGGGATGAAATTTGGGAGTGACAAATCCTAGTTCTAAAAATGGTATAAAAATGTTGGAGAAGGTTAATACCATCTAAAAGCACATAAATGTTGCTCAGAGTATACAAAAGTGCTATGCTAATAATCATCGATGAGACCTAGTGTTTGATGCCGGAGACCTGGTATTCTACTGTAAATCGACATGGAATATATTTATCAGATTTGGGAACAATGGAATGTTTTTTCCAATAATAATTGGCCTTTTTCATGTCCTTGATCGCACTGGAGTTGTGTCCTATCGACTAGAACTCCCATCCAAACTATCTCATGTAAATTATGTATTCCATGTATCACTCTTAAGGAAGTACATACCTAACCCCTCACATGTACTCATTCCCGAGGTGGTACCATTAGATAATTAACTCTCCTATGACGAGAAGTTAGTGAAGTTCTTAGATCATAGGGAAAACTCTCTACGAAATAATACAACACCCTCATTAAAGTGTTGTGGAGAAACCACAAGTTTGAAGAAGCAATGTGTTTGTAAGGGGAAGTAATGAGGAAGAGTTAGCTTCATCTGATTAGTGTTAGAATAGGAAATTTCAAGGGAGAAATATCTTCATGGGGGATGATTTTAACAACCCAAACATTTAATAATTGAAATTAATCCTCATATAATTAATTTATTTGTTATGTAAAATGGTTATATAAAAAGTGAACTTCAATGGTTTCTTTTTGGATTTTTTAATACCATTAAAAATTGTTACAATTTATAATATATAAATAGAACAATGATCACATTATTATTATAAATATAGGGATTTAATAAATCCAATTTACTCAGATAAAGGAAGAGATGCCCTCATCCATTAAAATTTCTCTATGTGAGGACCATTTGTCGGATCTAGGAAAGGAGGTGGCGTCATTGGTCATCACTCATGACTAGTACCAAGATGATCCTCATCACATTAAGCTTGAACAGAACTGCCTACGGGATAAGTGAAAAGTTGATAGATATTACTAGCCGATCAATGTTATCCAAGCCATCTCAAGAGTCTATCACCATCGCACACCTTAACCTTAGGTCATATGCGGGTGTTATATGGGATTATGTATAGCACTATGACTATATACAATATTTTTTTATAAATAAAATACATTCTTATTATTATTGTTACATTGTAAATTGTTTTTAAAGCACAAATGCTATTTTTAGTTAATTAAGAAAACTATTTTGATGAATTAATGGATTTTTGAATTAAATATTATTTAAATAAAACATTATTATTCAATTATTTTTTATGTATAAATGACTATATAATATTTATTAATATGATTGTAATTTTTATTAAGGTATGCAATATTTTTTTTCAAAACCCATTAAATATTTATAATTGTCGGTTTTATTTTAAATGTATAAATTCTGATATTTAGAAAATTATTTAGATAAATTGAATATTATTTTTAGAATCATGTCTTTAAAATTATTCAAAGATTATTTTTTCATAATTTTCTGAGACAGTCGAATTATTATGTAAAAAATAAACAATCTTTAAATATTTAATTTGTTTTATGACATCATAATGAAACAATAGTTATGTAATAAAATACTATAAACATTATTTTCATCCAATGTATGTTTTTCATTAATATAATGTTATTTTCGGTTTTTTTATTTATTTTAAAAAATGCTTTAGTGTACCTTCCAAGACATAAAACACATTTTAACTTTTTAGAATGATTTCCTTGAGAGTGTGACTCACCTCAACAAAATAAAGCCTATTATTTTAAGACTTTAAGACATTTTACATATAAAATAATTTTTTCTACCACCATTTGGTATACAACATAAGAAAAAAAATTGGTCATTTTTTGGTTTTGATTCGTTTAATGTGCAGTGTCCAAAACCTAAATAACAAAGAAGTACCTCCCTTTTCCTATATAAACCCACCAAAGATCCCACATTCTCTTCACTCGAAGAATGTTTAGCTCTATAAAACTCTAACATCCTATCTCTAGAATCCTCCCAAGGCTCCCCATGCTCCCAAGAATCCTCTCTCAATCTCCTCCCAATCCGTTGTGATCACACTTAAAACTAAGGGATTTCTTCCTTTCTCAATTTTCTCCAAATCTCATTATGTTGTTTTGATCTTTTATTTTCAATTAAAAATGTTGGGGATAAATTTATCACCTCTCCTATACATCCAGCCTTATGTTTCAATAATGTGATACCCCTTTCTCTCTAATTAATAACTCTCATTACAGACATTACCATGCTAAAATTCCATAAGGATTATCTCTCTTTTTATCTATATTCAAGGAATAATTTTGTATTATGAATCTACATTCCACTACATTTGTTAGTACATGATTCTATATATCCCCTTAAATTCCATTTCATGTACATATTATGATATACACTTTTTTAACTGATCAACTATTTCTATGTATTCTTATGTCAGGTCGTTGTGTTACCGAAATTTCACTACAACTTTTCATGCCAAAGTCATTATGTAGTATATACCATGCCAATTTCATTATCAAGGGTATTAACTGTTATGAACATTCAATTTTTTTAATAAATTTTCATTCAATAATTCCAAATTCCTTTATCATGGAATAAATGATGAAATTTAATGACTCTATGTTGTATGATCTATGTGGCACATGTATGCATGAAATTAAATGATTAAGAAGGGTGTGCCCTGATATCGCTCCAATTAATTGGGTAAAGATTAGTATCATGCCACGTCAAGTGAAATGAGGGTTTACTCATGATCCAAGTGCAATGATCCTTGGATCATGCTAATACCATGTTACGTGTTGTTGCAACATTTCCATGTTATGAAAATCATGATATATCATGCATTTTTTTCACGATCCTTTTATGATCCATTGATATGCCAATTACCTGTCTTGTATTGTATTCTTCATGTTATGCCTTTTTTACTCCCTTTAATGGATTCATATCTCACCCTTTTATTATACATGTCCTCAGGTTATCCCATGCAATACTAAGTATGAAGGAATGATGTGGTCATATAAGAGAAGTTTTGAATATGATTTTTTGTCTCTTGTTATATGTTTTTCTGTAATGTTCCTAATCCCCAAAGACACTAGTACTCTCCATATTCTATGTTGGATAATGTGGTTGTTTTATGTAATAAATTATGTTTAAGTGTAAAATAAAGTGCTTTGTTGTTAGAATATATATTACCAAATGATATATACCTAACATTCATGTTATATATCATCGCTTCATTCTCTAAAGGATAGCCACCTATCGCAAACCCATAGGCACACCCCTCTATCCCTATAAAGAAATCAAGATTGTCATTAGAGAAAACATAGTATTTAATCACTATGAATAACTTACATTTCTGAAAATTTAGGGATTTTATAGCCAATAATCCCAATAATATTATATCCTAAAAATGGTTGTGAAAATCATCTAAAAATTACATAGAGTATAATCTAAAATAAAATACCCAATGAACAATCCTAAAAACATAGTAATGTTTCATGTTTAACTCAACAAAAATCTATATGGAATTTATTTC
This sequence comes from Viscum album, assembly GCA_963277665.1. Lineage (NCBI taxonomy): Eukaryota > Viridiplantae > Streptophyta > Magnoliopsida > Santalales > Viscaceae > Viscum > Viscum album. The sequence goes on along the minus strand of OY728130.1, from coordinate 954,578,715 downwards.
CATAACATATGCCGATGATTCCAATTTAAATCTCTCATTGAAGATCTTTTAATACCACCATACGGTAGAAACCCTTCTAAAAATATATTTTAATAACAATGATACATATCGTACTAAAAAAAATATTCAATATCACTAAATTCCATTGATATGGTTGTTCTATATGATATGTGACACGAACGACCATCTTAAAATTATAGATAATATTGATCACATCATAAAATCTATAATATCCACATGAGAACCAACATTGGCTATCAAAATTAAATTATTGTCCAAAGGATCTATCTTAGACCCCTCATGAACCCTTTTATACTTCACACCCTAAATTATATATATTTTTTAATTTTTTATTCGATTAAATGAATTTTGGTTTCGTTGGTTGAATTATTTACACCAACTACGATGTGTAAAAGAACTGCTCTATACTATGGAAATACTAATATATAATTGGACATTTATTTATTAGGCATTAAAGAGGATTTTATGAATAATAATGAATAAATTATTATAAATTTATTGTATAAAAATTCATATGATAAATTATTTTGGTATCAAATAATTAAAAATGAAATCAATTATCAGTTGATTGATAAAAATATATTTTCCAAAAAAATTGTTCTCATGCACAAAATGGGATTTTATCATAGTAAATTTAATAATTTAATATTGATAATGGAATTTAATTAAATTTATATATTATATATTAAAAAAAATTAATAGACATCAATTGTATTTATAGTAATTTTATATGAATAAATATAGTTTCATTCTTTGAATTTATTTTCTAACCAAATAGTTTTTATCATATTTTATAAACATATTTAAAAATTAATTTATGTCAATTATATAAATTTAATCATTAAAATTGATCCGAAATTTGGAATGACGACGTTCATATTTTATAATTAGGTACCTATTTGTATTGTAAAAATGTATAGTTACCATGGTGATACAAAATCATATTATTTTTCATCAAACATTTAAAATAGGAAAAAATGTTGGCGATAAGGATTTACAATATCAGAAACACATTACATTATGTAATTGTTAGAGTGGGGTGTATCCATTTAAATTCAAATATATAATATATGGTAATATTGGTATATTTTCCATTCATTATGAACTATATAATAATTTTAAAATAATCATAAATACAATTGACCACTCATATGGCTTCAATAACTATTATTTTTTTTACTTAAGTATACAAAGATGATATGATCGGTTCCAAATGATTATTTTAAATATAGATTAATTCATTTATAATTGGAAATTAATATATTTTTTTTAAATCGATAATTAACAAAAAAATTTTAAAACTTCCCACCAATAATTTGAGAAATTAAGAGTGAAATATAATTAAGGATTTTATGAATAGTAAAAGTAATATATGTTTTATGAAATATATTAAAAAATAAATTATATAAATAAATATTTTATATTATGTTTTATTAATAGTTTTAGTATTTAAGTCCATTGTAGTATTGTTGTCGTTAACGAAAAACGAAATAAATATTGTTAAAATAGACATCAATGATATTTTATGAAAATAATATATTGTTAACTAATTCAAAAAAATTAGAAGAATTATTTATGGACATTTAGATAATATATTGGGTAAAATTATTTAAATTTTCAATTTACTAGATAATTAGAAACATTTTTATAAATCTATAACCCTTTTACATAGAAAAATTTATTACCATATTTAATTTCAAAATTTATTAATTATTTGATTAAAATAAATGATATGGTTTAAAATGAATCAGAAAAAATATAAATTTCATTAGATTGATATATTTTAACTGTAAACTCTTTTTAATCAAATATATATCAATATAGATGTATTTTTCTTAACAATAACCTAAATATATATTAATAGAATCTATAATTCCAAGAGTACCCCTCTCCTCAATTAAAAAACGGAACCTCCTATCCTCTATTCATTTCACAAATTGATCCTTCTACATTTTTTAATACAAAATATAATAAAATCTTATATTCCTTAGAAGTATTATATTTATAATGAAATTTCTAGATGATTATCCCTATATAGAATATTTTGTAAGCCGGAAGTGAGTTCTCAATGGAGATGTATATCTCTTAACCAGAATTTTTCAATTTCATTTCTTCATCAACCTCTTATAAAAACATGATATCTATTTGAAATAATGAATTAGTTGTATTAAATATAATTCATTTTTTTATGTTTATATAAGAATAATTATCCACATGCATTCCATCCTATAGAAAATTTATATCATTGTTCATTCATATGTATGACCTTCCATATCCATGTAGTGTAATAATGATTAATTCATTGCCAATTTACAGAAATAATTATAATGTGAAATTAAAAATATATATATATTATTTATTATATAATTAAACATCCAAAATGTTGAATTATATTTTACCTTTTTTCCTTCCACCCATCAGTAAATGGAAACTTTTTTTCTGTATACATATAACCTATGATCTCTAAGAACTGTGTAATTAGTATTTGAATATTTACAATTTATGGGTAAATATAACATTAAATAGAATGAAAATATTTTAAATTAATATCATTATTAACTATTTGGATATTATGGGACCATGATTTGGTTATAAATAATGACACTTTCTAAACAAATCATGCATGAAAAATTAAGCAGTTATCTCTCATAATAGTGATTTTAAGAATGAATTGTTAAAAAACATTTTATATGATGACATAAAAAATAATATGTGTTATGATGTATATCATAATATGTTTTTAAAACAAGTATAATCATTAAATATTTATTATCTTTTAGTTTTGAATTCATAATATGCAATACCTTACTTAAGGTATGGGTTTTGGGTTACATTCTCATTGTTTATCAAGATTTTTTTTTATTATGATCTTATAGTGATATTTTATAGTCAATATCTAAATAACATTGGTTATTTTATTTCAAAATAATACAATATTTAGAATTAAAATTTTAATTTATTTTTACTCAATATAGAATCACAAGATATAGAATTAATTTCATTACAGAAAATCGAATTTATTTCTCTCATTTGTTGAAAACCGTTTTACTTCTATATCATTGTTTTATAAAATATTTTTAATCAATATTTTTACTATTATCCTATTATTGTAAAAATTATTTCTTAATAATTTTTGACTTAAAATTTTCATTAATGAAATAGTCTCCATCATTTTATAAAATTAGTTACATTTTACATTGTATTATAAAATTTAATGGGTTCTAAAAATTAATGTATAAAACATGTATACAATATTAAATGTTATAATTGATAAATACATTGAACCAAAGATTAATTTTTTTTGGGTTCTTTTCAAATATAATTTTTTCTATACTATTTTTAATAATTTTAGATTTTATATAAATTATTCAAAAAACTAAATGTGTATATTTACCCAAAAATAATCCATGTTATCTTTTAAAAAAATTTCATACTATGATAACATCCCTTGATGTTACTTATTATTTACTTGTAAAATAATCAAACTGTATCATACTTATTTTTTCACGATGGTTTTCTGTTATGATTAATATATGTTTATGAAACTCATTTATATTCCCTCGTTTTGGATATGTTGAATAAATTAAAACTGTATGAAATAATTTTACTTTTGCGACATGTAATAATATGATTAAATGTTTGTGAAACCAATTTTTAATGTCTTACAGTATCCTTAATATTTTATAAAAGTTTGGTATATATCATTAAGATTTTAATTATGTGATGGTTGTTTGAGAATTATTTAGAATTATAGTGCATTTGGTAAACATGGATATCTCAACAAATAAATTTGACCAGTATGGGTTGTTAACCGGGTTTAGTAGGGGACTCTATCAACTTTTATAGTTATAGGAGTAAATAATGACTAATACTATAAAATGGAGTGTGAACCAAATCCACCATGATAGCCTTGTTAGGGATATTTTACTTCTATGATAATGATTTTTTATTCTTATGTCTATGCCAAAATGAAATTATTATAAACATTTTATTCTCTAATGGATCATGTTTTATAGAAACATTATGATTTAGGTTTAATAAGATTTTTAAATTATCTATGATACATTATTATAATCTTTGACATGTTAGGTATATTTTTAAAATGATATCATAAGTTTTTCATACCATTACTGTTATGTTATTCACATGTTATTATTTAAATCTACCTCATTTTCCCTTGGTAGGAATATGAGCCCACACTTTCTTATAATTACCTTCTATATGATATGAATTAAAATCATTATAATATATGTATAGGGAGTGTAAGAATTATACATAATTAACTACTAGAGAATTTATTTCATTTGTGAAAATTTTATTAATTTAATCATGTTTCCAATTGAATTAGACCTATATTATTATTGAATGGATCGTTGTGTTATTTAATAAATATTCAAATTATATAATAAAATTCATGTGAATTATTAGTAAGGGGAATCATAGTCATTATATAAAGAATTATTGGATACCATTATAATCTTGGATGATATAAATATTTCTGAGACACATATGATAATATTATGTATATGAGAATATTGTAACTTATGATAATTAATATGTTGTTATTTTCCTATAAAAAATAATCATCAGATACTACTAGTTTATATGTTTTTTAGAGAGATTAATATGTAATTAATAACTATATATTGATAATGATATATATATATCTATCTCAAAAAACATTCTGGGGTTTGATGTGTATTCCCATAAAATGAATATGGCTTCGAAATATCAAGGGGTATTAATTGGTTAATCAACATTTTCTTTATTAATTATCAATAGGAATTTTATTCCATGATGACAATTCATGACTAATGGTAATACTATGGAGTCTTAGATGGAATCTAATGTGTCCAAATTTAGTTATCATATAACTTATTATTCATGACCATGTGGTTTCCCAACGTGATTACTATTTCTAACGTTATATTTTTTGGTTTTAGTTATTGACTTGAATACAATTTAACCACACCAATGCCTATTGTGAATGAAAATAAAATGATATTTCTTCAGAGAATGTATTTTTAATTGGATATGGAATCCAAAATATATTTACATTGAATATGAATTTTTCCTAGGCTATGAATTGTGATTAGCATCAAAAAAGAAAAAGAAAGAATAATGTTCTCCTAATTACTTCATAAGGTAGCATCCACTATATTATTTTTGATCTACTAATCCACTAGTCAATTATAAAGACTCGTAAAATTCATGGGAAATTTTTTTTCTAAATTTTATTTGGGATTTTTACAAGAACGCAGTTTCTGACGGTGCCTGATTCCAAGGCCCAATGTGCTCGTAATCAATTTCCAATGATTACCTCGGGTACGTTCAGTGATCGAACGAGCGAGTTTTTTATCTTTTAAACCAGTACACGGAATAGAAATCTTAGGGCACCGATGGAATTGCAGTGCCGATGTTTTCTTAAGAAGACCCCTTTCAAGAGTTGCGTTTTCTCAGGATGGGTTGTTTTTTTTAAAGTGAGGGATAACAATATAATTGTTTTACAATTATATTTTCCTTTTCTTGTTAAGTGGATTAAGTGTTGTGTCACAACACTTATCCTCTCTCTTGCGGTTATAACCTATGTAAGGGAGTTAGGTGTGGGACCCACTTGTTGATAACTACCTTTGATAGTATTAAGGTGGGGTGGGGCCCACACAAGCCCCACCGTTTCATTTCTTCTTAAGTAACACACCTGCACCCCCTATTAAACGAAGTCAAATCTTGAGTTTAAACCTTTTAATAAACGCCTCTATTAATTGGGCGGTTTTAAACCCCTCAATTAATTGATCGTTTCTTTTCTTTTTGAATTTCAAGCGTTGGTTTGTGTGTAAATAAAATAAGACACCACTTATTTTATTTAGTTGGTCTTATTGCGTTGAGAGTATTTTGGGAGAAAGGCTAAGGGGCTTGAAGTTCTTCTTCTTTGACGAAGAATATGAAAAACACAAAAAATGACGACCTCTGACGAAGGTCGACAAGAACACCGAATCCTAGGAGATCGACTACGTGACACTGTATACCACGACGCCAACAACGTTCCTTCCGTGATGCTTTCTTCCGCAACAATCCTTCTCTTCCGCGAAGATCCTCTTCTTCCGCGACTGTTAATTTCGCGACGAACTCTCGTTCGACGACAATGCTTGTGGTAAGGACTTAATTTTAGAATTATTTTATTCCCTCGTTTCATTCATTCTAAGGAAAACAAAGAACACAGATCAACTTATTATCTAGTTGATCTGTGAATGTTTTTCTTGCGGTTTGGGACTAAAATTGTGGTGGGAAGTGATAGGGGTTTATTGCTTCTTTTTCGTGAAACATCCCTTGTCGTTCATCGTCCTTTTTTTGGGCCTCTTGTTGTCAACTTAACGGGAGGAGGTCAGACCGCACAAACACGGCCAACCCTCCCCCCCCCCTTTGTTTTTGTGTTGTTGTGGTTCGGAATATGGAGTCACGGTGCGACGACACCGTGCGGGAACCTGGAGGGATGGGGCAAGGATACGCGGCGCCGTTGAGGCCGAACGAAAGTGTGGTGGTAGTCGGGGCCGAGAAGGCGAACCGAATACTATGTAGTTTGTTCTTTTGATGTGTGGATCGATGGTCATTGATGGAACGGGCCTTAGAGATGATTTGTTGATTCCGCAGTAAAGAACGGGACACGATATGAGATTCGTCCCAGACAGAATTGAAAACAGACCACCGGAGCAACTTCGGTGGCCCGCGGACACCACCGGCGGTGTGGGTCGCCGGCGCGGCGGCACCGGTGGCCGGAGGTGGCAGCCAGCACCGGCCAGCAGACCGGAGGGGGCGGCGCCCCGGCGCACCGCCTGGAGAAACCGCCGTGGCTGAAGCTGCGGCGACGAGCGTGTGGATCCTGCGGTCGCGCGAGATCCATTGGGATGCGGAGTGCACCGCGTCCACGGAGCGCTATCTCGCTGGCCGAGCCAGCGAGCCTACCGGCCGAGCCGGGCCGGCTGGGGCGGACCGGGCCAGGCCGCGCCTAGCCGGGCCGGGCTGTACCCAGCCGGGTCGGACTCGGACCCGGGTCAGGTCGCCCGGTTCGGGCCGCCCCAGGGGGGTTGGGCCGGGTCGGTCCGGGCCCAGACCCCCCGTTTTCTGTCCTCTTTCGGTCTTTCACCCATATCTTGAGCTTCGGACCTTTGATCGACAAACTGTCAGCGGCGATTAGACCCTTGGATGGATATGATTGTTTTGGTATATCACACTCAAGGTTTCGGAGTACTTTTGGTTTGGCCGGGTTGGTTCGCACACGAAACCAATCGGACCCTCGGAGCGGAAACACTTATATCCTGAGCTCCGGACGTCCGACTGACGTGCCGTCAACATTGTTGGATTCCACATGAGGATACGGAACTTTTGGTATACTTCGCCCGACGTTTGGATACAGTTGGAGTTTGGTTGAGTTGGATTGTAACCGAAATCCAACCGCGCCTTTGGAATGGAAAAACTGATATCTTTCAGACCGGACGTCCGTTTGACGAACCTTCAGTGACGTTGGTGGTCATGTTGAGACAAGGTCCCTATGAGTATACCCTATTTGATTTCGGGATATAGTTGAGATATGGCCAGGTTGGTTCGCACACGAAACCAACCGGGCCCCTGGGACGAAAAGGCTAATAACTCACAGACCGGGCGTCCGATTGATGCCCCGTCTGTTGTGTTGAGACCCCTATGACGAGGTGGTACTTTGAGATACATCTTCATGGGACTTTGTGATACTTGGAGTATCGACCAGTAGCTCATGGAGCGGACCCTCCCAGAGATGAGCGTGCGGAGTACGGAGACCGTGTAGCCAGCTGAGACCTGACGACTACTTGACCGATCGACTCGGTGTGTTTTGGATAGCCCAGTGGGGAGCGCTTGGTTGTAGTGGCAGACCCACAGCGGAGGAGTGCTTGGTTGTAGAGGTAGACCCGTGGTACTCAATAGAAGGAGTACCTATAGGGGCTCTGAGGGGAAGCGCTTGGTTGTAGCGGGAGACCCGCGGTGGGAAGCGCTCTGTTGTAGTAGCAGGCCCACAGTACTCGACAGGAGGAGTACCTCAGCAGTCTTAGGATAGTGAGCAGTACCTCGGAGTCGTGACAGGACCACTGTACACTCCAGAGATGGGCCTCTTCAACAGTTACGGTTTCGATAATGAAAATCCTTGTTTGAGCTGAGTCTATGACCTTTTGTGTTACCTATTGATTGAGATGGGTCACGAGATAACATAGGTATTTGTATGGGCATATACCTTGGAAGTGGTTATCCGTTGATTTCGTAATCTTTGTGTTTTCTCATGATTGAGATGGGTTACTTGATAACTTAGGTATATGTATGGGTATATACCTAATAGAGTTTATCTGTTGAGATCTTCTTGTGAGATATCCTTGTTGGTTTTAGTGAGACCGTGAGGGTCTCGGGGTCCCTACTGTGTATCATTATACTCACCCTTGCACGGGCTATGCCCGCACCTCATTGTGTTGGTTATAGACGACGTGCAGTACTAACGGAGGTCAAGTGTTCGAGGATTGGATAGTACTCGGAGGTGGACTACACGATGAGTCGAAATCCGGAGGTGGACTTCATGGCGAGACAATACTTGGAGAAGGTGGACGGGCGAGAGCATCCAGGAGTTGCGCTATTTGTACCTACCCTTGAGGTAGGATATGTGGTGGATGATCCAGGAGCTGCACTATCTATACCTACCCTTCAGGTAAGATCTGAGGTGGACGACACAGGAGATTCTTCCTTTCTACCAGCTGTTTGTCTTTTTCTGTTGTACTTTCATTCAGTTATAGCTGTACTTTCAGTTGGGTTTGTATTCTGGCCCATTTTCATTTCAGCACTTTCTTTTGTACTTACTGTTTTACTTCCTCTTGTACTCTATGGTGTTTTTTTCTTTTATAATGGATATTCCTTCCCAGTTATCGAGATTTACGCCTTTGGTGCTAGTCGCCAGCCCCTGGCCTTTGGAAGGCGGGCTTGGGGTAGTCACGGCACGGGCCCCGAGGAAGGGTCAGGACAAATTGGTATCAAGGGAGTCGGTTCTACCATAGAACGTATAACTGTGATATTTTCTTTCTGTGAAGCGATAGTGTTAAGAGTACCGAGTGTGGTTTTCAGTTCAGGGAGTCCAGTGTTGGTGCGGGCGGCCGACATATCCATACAGCAAGACCCTGACAACTGATTTCCGAATTTGTGCATGAAAACACTGATTGTGTGTGTGTTTCCATAAGTTTTCAAAAGTCAGCTCAATCCAGGTCAGCTCACCAGGTATAAACATTTGACTGTGTCACGCTTTTTCTTTCAGGATTCCTTTCCACGGACGACCATCTAGAGCCCAGAGGGATGTGCGTACTGACAGCCTGCCGAGTGACGAGGCTTCGGTACAGGGTGCTCTTGTAGTTGAGGCACCAGTGGAGGCACCAGCGGTACTACCATACGTTGGGCCACCGATGCCACCAGACCCAGCAGTAGGCGATGCACGCCACATGAGCGTGCTGCACGAGTTCCAGTGCTAGAGGCCACCCAGGTTCCGGGGAGAGACGGACCCACAGGCGGATGAGGATTGTCTGGAGGCTGTGGTGAGAGTTTTCAGGCTAGTGGGGACGCCAGCAGACTTCATGGTGATCTTTGCTTCCAGCCTTCTTCAGGAAGCAGCAGGCAGGTGGTGGAGTCACTTGTTCTAGTTTTTCAATGGGATGACATTCATATGGGAATACTTCAAGACCTTCTTCAGGGTGGATTTTGTTCCAGTAGCTCTACACCCAAAGCGTGTACAAGACCTTATGCCTTTGCCGCATGGTTTTTGATCAGTACTCGAGTCATCTGTGGGCAGTATATAGATAATGCATAGGTCCAAGAGGACCAGAACCAGCTGTACGAGGAGCAGGAAGTGCTATAAATGTGGCAGGAAGGGTCACATGGCACATGACTGTCTGAATCCTCGCGCAGTCGATCCACAGTCATTGGAGGATCCACCGAGGCAGAAGCAGTGAAGAGTGCTTGAGCAGCAGCCGAGCAGTGGACAAGGCAGTAGAGCTCCCGAAGCAGGTGGATAGTAGTGGAACTAGTGGATAGGTCCCTTGTACTTCTAGTTCCATATTTCTGTTGTATTAGTGTCTTTGTACTATGAGATGCAATAAAAAAATACATTTATCTTTGTGATGTTTTCTTTCCTATCCTTTTGTTTGGTTGATACTGAGAGGTCCCGGTTAAAACTGTTGACATGACCCTCACATTAGAGAATTCTACTGGAGGAGACCCAGTGACCTCACACTGATGCCGACAGCGTGACTCGGCCCTTGGAGGCGAGAGTGACAGTTGGATCTCTTGGTAGTTATGTCGAGTCCTTACGACATCATCCATGGCATGAATGCATCATTCATGTCAGGATTGAGTGTATTAGGAAATGGGCGTAGTTCATCCAGGGGATGAGACCGAGTTTCTCTTTTCGTCAAAGGAGAAATTTTAGCACCTCTTTCAGATCATAGGCAAAGAAGATGCAGATCATCCAGGAGCGGATGATGACTGCATAGTGCAGTATGAAGCGGGAAACCGGTTCCATTCATAGAGACTCAGACGTGTTAAATATTTCCATAAGAGGATGCTTAAAGGAGAGATGAGTCTGTGAAGCAGCAGATGTGGAGGAAGAGCTAGGAAGGCATCATGTGGTGGTGTACATTTTAACATACTACAACCACCCACCTTAGTTGTCCCCGCCAGGCTCAGGGAACTGGAGGGCAGGGTAAGAGACTAGCTGCTTGCGGTCAAGGAGAGCGACCCAATGGCTCTAAGAATGATTCAAGGGATAGTCTGTGTCCACTACTAGCTGCTGTAGTAATAGACGTTGATATGAATCATTCCTTCCTTCCACGAATCTTGTCCCAGACCTAGAGTTTTCGGTAAGCTGTGAAATTAACCCTCACATCTGGAGATACCTTGGGTGGAGACTCGATAATCACACTTACGTCGACGGTGTGGTCAGACCCTTGAGGTGAGAGTTTCGGTTGGACTCTCTTGGTGGCAGCGTCGAGGCCTTACGACGTTGGTTTGAGTATGGACTAGGCAATCACTATTCATTAACAAATTGACTGTATTAGGCAATAAGGTTGTGGTTTAACTACGACATCGGTATGGGTTTTCCTTGGTCAGCGGAAAGGAAACCTAAGGAAGCATATCATAAACTCATGAACAGAAGGGTGTGACCGATCACTCTTGAGTCGGTCAACCTTACCCTCATGGTAGCAGTTGTTTTGAAATTCAGTTATAACAGGAATTGGATACCTCTAGATTTCAAGGATGATGATAACGTCTTTATACAGGTCTCACCTCGACGAGGTTTAAGGAGATGTGGCCAAGGCAGAAATTTATCTCCGAGGACTAGTGAACCTTCTTAGGTCCTCAGCCGGGTAGGCGTGGTGGTTTACTGCTTGACCCATCCACCTCAGTTGCACCCAGTGCACGACGATTGCCACGTATCTCAACTAAGGAGATACGTGCTTGACCCTTCGCATATCCTCGACCAGGAGGAGCTAGACTATGGTGATAGGGTGACTTTCACGGAGTTTCCAGTGGGGATAGAGGATCGATAGGACCGGATCCTATGAGGGTGGTCGATTCCTCGGGTGCACTTTCACTAGCTGTACGGGAACCTCCGGGTAAGCACAAGGGAGAGGAAGGCTCAAATGCGTGCTCAATACCCTTTTTTTAACCCTAGTTTATGTTAAAGTTTTATAAGGATGTAAATCTCTGAGGTGGGAGTAATGTAAAGACTCGTAAAATTCAAGGTATTTTTTTTAATTTTTCTTTGGGATTTTACATGAACGCAGTTTCGGACGGCGCTTGATTCCGAGGCACGTTGTGCCTGGAATCAATTTCCAAAGTATAGCTCGGGTACATTCAGTGAACGAACGAGCGTGTTTTTCTATATTTTGAATCAGTACTCGGAATTGAAATCTGAGGGCACCGATGGAATCGCAGCACTGATGTTTAATTAAGAAGAACCCTTTCAAGAGTTGCGTTTTCTTGGGATGGGTTGTTTTTTTAAGTGAGAGATAATAATATAATTGTTTTACAATTATATTTCCCTTTTCTTGTTAAGTGGATTATGTGTTGTGTCACAACACCATTCCTCTCTCTTGCGGTTATAATCTATGTAAGGGAGTTAGGGGTGGGACCCACCTGTTTCATTTAGGATGCCTTTCCACGGACGACCATATAGAGCCCAGAGGGATGTGCGTACTGACAGCCTGCCGAGCGACGAGGCTTCGGTACAGGGCCCTCTTGCAGTTGAGGCACCAGCGGTACTACCATACGTTGGGCCACCGAGGCCACCAACCCAAGAAGTAAGCGATTCACGCCACATTAGCCCGCTGCACGAGTTCCAGCGCCAGAGGCCACCCAGGTTCTGGGGAGAGACAGACCCGCAGGCGGCTGAGGATTGGCTGGAGGCTGTGGTGAGAGTCTTCAGGCTAGTGGGGACGCCAGCAGACTTCATGGTGACCTTTGCTTCCAGCCTTCTTCAAGCAGCATCAGACAGGTGGTGGAGCCACTTGTTCCAGTTTTTCCACTGGATGAAATTCACATGGGAAGACTTCGAGTCCTTCTTCAGGGTGGAGTTTGTGCCAGTAGCTCTACACCTTGAGCGTGTACAAGAACTTCTACCCTTTCCGCATGGTTTTCGATCAGTATCCGAGTCATCTGTGCGCAGTAGACAGATGATGTAGAGGTCCATGAGGACCAGAGCCAGCCATACGAGGAGCAGGAAGTGTTATGAATGCGGCAGGAAGGGTCACCTAGCATGTGACTGTCTGACTCCTCGCACAGTCGACCCGCAGGCGTTGGAGGAGCCACCGAGGCAGAAGCAGCGATGAGTGCTTGAGCAGTAGCCGAGTAGTGGACAAGGCAGTAGAGCTCCGGGAGTAGGTGGATAGGAGTTGAACTAGTGGATATGTCCCTTGTACTTATAGTTCCATATTGCTGTTGTATTCGTGTCTTTGTACTATGAGCTGAAAAAAGGACACTTATCTTTGTGGTGTTTTCTTTCCTGTCCTTTTGTTTGGTTGATACTGAGAGGTCCCGGTTAAAACTATTTACATGACCCTCACTTTCTATATTTATACTGGAGGAGACCCAGTGACCTCACACTGATGCCGATAGCGTGACTCGACCCTTGGAGGCGAGAGTGACGGTTGGATCTCTTGGTAGTTACGTCGAGGCCTTACGACGTTATCCATCGAATGAATGCATCATTCATGTCAGGACTGATTGTATTAGGCAATGGGCATAGTTCATCCAGGGGATGGGACTGAGATTCCCTTTTCGGCAAAGGAGAAATTTTAGCAGCTCTTTCAGATCATAGGCAATGAAGGTGCAGATCATCCAGGAGTGGATGAAGACCGCACAATGCAGTAAGAACCGGGAAACCGGCGCCAGTAATAGAGACACAGACGTATTAAATTTTTCAATAATAGGAAGCTTAAGGAGAGATGAGTCTAAGAAGTAGCAGATGTGGAGGCAGAGCTAGGAAAGCAGGATGTGGTGGTGTACATTTTAACATACTACAACCACCCGCCTTAGTTGTCCCCGCCAGGCTTAGGGAGCTGGATGGAAGGGGAAGAGAGTAGATACTTGTGGTCTGGGAGAGAGACCCAGTGTCTCTATGAATGAGACCAGGGATAGTCTGTGTCCACTACTAGTTGTCGTAGTAATAGACGTTGATATGAATCATTACTTCCTTCAACGATCTTGTCCTAGACCTAGAGTTTCCGGTAAGCCATGGACTTGACCCTCATGTCTGGAGATACATTGGGTGGAGACTCGATAATCACATTTACGCTGACGGTGTGGTTAGACACTCGAGGTGAGAGTTTCGATTGGAATCTCTTAGTTGCAGCGTCGAGGCCTTACGACGTTGGTTTGAGTATGGACTGGTCAATCACAGTTCATACAAAAATTGACGGTATTAGGCAATAAGGTTGTGGTTTAACTACGACGTCGAGATGGGTTTTCCTTGCTCGGCGGAAAGGAAACCCCAGGCAGCACAGGATAAACTCATGCACAGAAGGGTGCAACCGATCTCTCTTGAGTCGGTCAACCTTACCCTCGTGGCAGTAGTCGTTTTGAGATTTAGTTCTAACAGGAATTGGAGACCTCTAGAGTTCGAGGATGATGATCACATCCTTTTACGGGTCTCACCTCGACGAGGTTTAAGGATATGTGTCCAAGGCAGAAAGTTATCTCCGAGGTCCAGTGGACCTTCTTAGGTCCTCAGTCGGGTAGGCGTGGTGGTTTACCGCTTGGCCCATCCACCTCAGTTGCACCTGGTGCACGACGATTGCCACATATCTCAACTGAGGAGATATGTGATCAACCCATCCCATATCCTCGACCATGAGGAGCTGGACGATGGCAATGGGGTGACTTTCACGGAGGTTCATGTGGGAATCGAGGATCGACATGAGCGGATCCTACGAGGCCGGTCAATTCCTCGGGTGCACTTTCACTAGATGTATGGGAACCTCCAGGTAAGCACAAGGGATCGGAAGGCTCAGATGCGTGGTCAGTACCATTTTTGTAACCCTAGTTTGTGTTAAAGATTTACGAGGACGTAAAGCCCTGAGGTGGGAGTAATGTAAAGACTCGTAAAATTCAAGGGATGTTTTTTTTCTATATTTTCATTGGGATTTTACAAGAACACAATTTCTGATGGCGCCAGATTCTGAGGCCCAGTGTGCCCGGAATCAATTTCTGAAGTTTAGCTCAGGTACGTTCAGTGAACGAATGAGCGGGTTTTTCTAACTTTTGAACCAGTACTCGGAATTGAAATCTAAGGGCACCGATGGAATCGCATCGCCAATGTTTGATTCAGAAGACCCCTTTCAGGAGTTGCGTTTTCTCGAGATGGGTTGTTTTTTTTAAAGTGATGGATAATAATATAATTGTTTTACAATTATATTTTCCTTTTCTTGTTAAGTGGATTAAGTGTTGTGTCACAACACCTTTTCTCTATCTTGCGGTTATAAGCTATGTAAGAGAGTTCGGGGTGGGACCCACCTATTGATAACTACGTTTGAGAGTATTAAGGTGGGGTGGGGCCCACACGAGCCCCACCATTTCTTTTCTTCTTAAGTAACGCACCCGCACCACCTATTAAACGAAGTCAACTCTTGCGTTTAATCCTTTTAATAAACGCCTCTGTTAATTGGGCGGTTTTAAACCCCTCAATTAATTGATCGTTTCTTTTCTTTATGAATTTCAAGCGTTGGTTTGTGTGTAAATAAAATAAGACACCACCTATATTAATTAGTTGGTCTTGTTGCGTTGAGAGGATTTTGGGAGAAAGGCTAATGGGGTTGAATTTCTTCTTCTTTGACGAAGAACGCGAAGAACGCGAAGAACACCGACCTCCGATGAAGGTCGACAAGAACGCAGAATCCTCAGAGATCGACTACACGACGCCGTATACAGCGACGCCAATGACGTTCCTTCTGTGACACTTTCTTCTGTGACGATCCTTCTCTTCTACGATGATCTTCTTCTTCCGCGACAGTTAATTCCATGACAAACTCTCGTTCGACGACAACGCTTGAGGTAAGGAATTAATTTGAGAATGATTTTATTCTCTCGTTTTGTTCATTCTAAGGAAATCAAAGAAAACGGATCAGCTTATTATCTAGTTGATCCATGAATGTTTTCCTTGCGGATTGGGACTAAAATTGTTGCGGGAAGTGGTACGAGTTTATTTCTTCTTTTTCGTGAATCATCCTTTGTCATTCCTCGTTCTTTTTTTGGGCCGCTTGTTGTCAATTTTACGGGAGGATGTCGGACCGCAAGAACACGGCCGACCCACCTCCCCCTTTGTTGTTGTGTTGTTGCGGTTCGGAAGATGGCGGCATGGCGCGATTGAACCGTGCGGGAACTTGGAGGGATGCGGCAAGGATGCGTGATGCCGTTGAGGCCGAACGAAAGTGTGGTGGTAGTCGGGGACGAGAAGGCGAACCGAAGACTCCACAGTTTTTTCTTTTGAAGTGTGGATCGACGGGCATTTACGGAACGGGCCTCAGAGGCGATTTGTTGATTCCGCAGTGAAGAACGGGACCCGAGATGAGATTCGGCGCAGACGGAATTGAAAACCGAGCACCGGAGCAACTCTGGTGGCCCGCGGACACCATCGGTGGCGAGGGGCGGCTGGAGGCGGCGGCTGGCACCGGTGGGCCACCCGGAGGCGGTGGCCGGCACCGGCGGGCCACCCGTAGGGGGCGGCGCCCCGGTGCGCCGCCTGGAGAAACCGTCGCGGCTGAAGCCGCGACGCGAGCGTGTGGATCTCGCGGCCACGCGGGATCCTGGGGGACGTGGCTCGCACCGCGTCTGCGGTGCGCCAGCTCGCTGGCCGAGCCAGCGAGCCACCCGGCTGAGCTGGGCCCGCTTGGGCGAACCAGGTCAGGAAGTGCCCAGCTGGGCCGGGCCGTGCCCTACCAGGTCGAAGCCGAACCCATGTTGGGTTGCCCGGTTCGGGCCGACCCAGGGGGGTTGGGCGGGGTCGGTCTGGGCCCAGACCCCCCATTTTCGGTTCTCTTTCGGTCTTTCGCCCATATCTAGAGCTGCAGACCTCCGATCGACGAACCGTCAGTGGAGATTAGACCATTGGATCGAGACGATCATTTCGGTATATCACACTCACGGTTTCGGAGTACTTTGGGTTCGGCCGGGTTGGTTCGCACACGAAACCAACCGGGCCCTCGGAGCCGAAACACTTATATCTTGAGCCTCGGACGTCCGACGGACGTGTCGTCGACTTGGATGGATTCCTCTTGAGGAGACGGGTCTTTTGGAATAATTCACCTGAGGTTTGGATGTAGTTGGAGTTTTTCTGAGTTGGATTGTACCCGAAATCCAACCGGGCCCTTAGAACGGAAAAGATGATATCTTTCAGACCGGACGTCCGTTTGACGAACCGTCAGCGGCGTTGGTGATCACGTTGAGACACGGTCCCTATGCGTATACCCTATATGAGTTCGGGATACAGTTGAGATATGGCCGGGTTGGTTAGCACATGAAACCAACCGGGCCCCTGGGACGAAAATGCTAATAACTCACAGACCGAGCGTCTGATTGACGCGTTGTCTGTTATGTTGAGACCCCTATGACGAGGCGGTCCTTTGAGATACTTCTTCGCGGGACTTTTTGATACTTGGAGTATGGACCAGTAGCTCATGGAGCGGACCCTCCCGGAGATGAGTGTGCGGATTACGGAGACCGTGTATCCAGCTGAGACCTGACGACTGCTTGATCGATCGACTCGGTGTGTTTCGGATAGCCCAGTGGGGAGCGTTTGGTTGTAGCGGCAGACCCACGATGGAGGAGCGCTTGGTTGTAGTGGCAGATCCATGGTACTCAATAGAAGGAGTACTTATGGAGGCTATGAGGGGGAGCGCTTGGTTGTAGCGGCAGACCCATGGTGGGAAGTGCTTGGTTGTAGCAGTAGGCCCATAGTACTCGACAGGAGGAGTACCTCAACAGTATTAGGTTAGTGAGCAGTACCTCAGAGTAATGACTGGACCATTGTACACTCCAGAGACGGGGATCTTCAGCAGTTACAATTTCGATAATGAAAATCCTGGTTTGTACTGAGTCTATGACCTTTTGTGTTACCTCTTGATTGAGATGGGTCACTAGATAAACTAGGTATATGTATGGGCATATTCCTGGGTAGTGGTTATCTGTTGATTTCGTAATATTTGTCTTTCCTCATGATTGAGATGGGTTACTTGATAACTTAGGTATATGTATGGGCATATACCTAAGTAGAGTTTATCTGTTCAGGTCTTCTTGGTGGAAATCCTTGTTGGTTTTAGTGAGACCTTGAGGGTCTCAGAGTCCCTAATGAGTATCATTATACTCACCCCTGCATGGGCTATGCCCGCACCTCATTGTGTTGGTTGCAGATGACGGGCAGTGCTGAAGGAGGCCGAGTGTTCGAGGACTGGACAGTACCCAGAGGTGGACTACACAACGAGTCAGCATCCAGAGGTGGACTTCACAGCGAGACGACACTCGTAGAAGTTCGACGGGAGAGAGCATCCAGGAGCTGCGCTATCTGTACCAACCCTTCAGATATGATCTGTGGTGGACGATCCAGGAGCTGCGCTATCTGTACCTACCTTTCAGGTAGGATCCGAGGTGGAAAACACATGAGCTGCTTCCTTTCTACCAGTTGTTTGTCATTTTCTGTTGTACTTGCATTCAGTTGGAGCTTCACTTTTAGTTGGGTTTGTATTCTTGCCCATTTTCTTTTCAGCAATTTCTTTTGTACTTAGTGTTTTACTTATTCTTGTACTATGTGGTGTTTTGTTTACTTTTATATAGGAAATTACTTCCCAGTTATCAAGATTTATGCCTTTGGTGCTAGTCGCTAGCCCCTGACCTATGGATGGCGGGCTTGGGGTAGTCACGGCACATGCCCCGACGATGGGTCATGACATCAATGAGAAATCAATTAGCATAATACAAATTATATTTTTTCATCCAATGTTATCAATATTATATAATTTATTCAATATTATATCATTTATAATCATATGAAAATTTATAATGTTATTTTATCATGAATCAGATAAACTTATGGGAAATTGACTCAACTAAGACGTATAAGTTTAAAAACATATTTTCAAAATGTAATTTTCTAATGTTATTTATATTAACATTGAGAAGTAATTATATAGTCTAAATTAATATGAAAATAATTCCATAATTATACATGTGTAAAAATTTATAAGACTTCTAATTTATCCATCCAATTAATAATAAAGTAACATCGATAGATTCTTTTTTACATAACAGTATGTCTCATATGGGATTAATTATGACAGTCATATTATTTATGTTTTTTCTTCATTCTAGTTCATCTTCTGAACTATTTTATTCCTCCCAATTATTGGGAGTCTTGGATTTAAATTTGGATTTATTATTTTTTGTCTATGATTTTATATTTGTTTATTAGATTTACTTGATTTTTTTGTAACATGAAGATTTTTTTTAACATCATGTGTTCCACATTTGTTAAATGATTAAGAGAAACCATGAACCCTTATTGAAGACAAAATGTAGAAAATTTTCATTTTGGTGAGTTGTAGTTGTATGGTCGGAGCATGGTTTGGAGAATAATGTTGTCTAACCGTGATCTACATTTTTTCGGGACAGTGAGGGATATATATTTCTATCACAATTTGGAAAACCATATGGGAAAATCATGCGACCTATAAATGTCAGAAAAATTGTGAAATTCCTCTTCTTATATAGTCTATATAAAACCCCAAATCACCATATTATTTCCTTGTTTAGTCCGTATAAAACTAGGAGGCTTCTCTCTTTTCCATCATGCCTAAAACCTCATTTTAGTATGATTACATGTGGATTTATTCATTCTTTTATAGTAAATATTCAAGGAAATCTCCTCCTTTCTTATCCTTATTCCTACCCCTAGATTTTTCACATGAGTTATTATAATCCATTGGTCATGTGGATCTTTGTTGAATATTTTGGTTTGTTTAATTTAGTGTTTTTATGGATAATGTTTGTTTTGTTTTTTATTTCTTCATCAAACCATTGCAAGGTTGTTTCAGGTGGGTGTGGATGATGTTCCTTGAGATTGAGTTAGGTTTCCCATTTCACATGTTATTAAAAATTATGAATTATTTATTTCATGATATTTTCACCTTATTTATATATTAATTACTAATTTAATACATTCTGAAATAATTTTTTATTTTAAATTGTATTATTTTCTTCTAATTTTGATGTATATTGAATGATTTTTTTGATAGGTGTTTCATATTAAGTCTTTCATAAAATTCGTTATTTTCTATTATAAGATATTTATAATATTTTAATCATAGTGTTGGAATTGTAATAATATATTTTTTTAAATTGATGGTTTTATATCAAAAATGAGTTTATACTAAGTTGTTTGGGGTTCGAAAGCATTTTATGTTTGTTATCTTGAAAAATATAATGTCATGTAATGATGGTGTGTGGCCCATTTGGCATCGCGATGTTATTAGATTTTTTGTACATGTGTTGTGTGTGTTTAAATAGATTTTTATCAAATTATTATGAAATTAAAAATGTTTGTTTCACCATTTTAGAATGGTTGATTTGGTTATATGAAAAAACATTCTTTCTCAATGGGTGATTCAGGCCAATTTAGTGCTTTTGTAAAAATTATCTTATTGATAACTCTCTATCAACAATTACCTTCAGTTGGATTTGTGAATTATTTTGATATTCCCAAACATATAAGATCTTTTTTAATTAGATGGTTATATGAAACATTTTTTTCATTATGGCGACTTGGGGGGTGACTTTTTTACGTTTTTTATATGTAATATTTATTCATGTGATTGGATTCATGCTTAGTAGTGTTAGATCATTACCACAATACATTTGAAATATAAACCTAGTAGACCTAAATTATTTTTGAGGAATGGTTACAACACTTGATAGGTTTTCACTCTAGCTAGTAGCGCATAACTTGGAATTTTTTACCTTTTTTCTTATGTGACAATTCCCATTAGCCAGACAACATAGAGTGGGATCGTAAATGTGGGTGAGAATTGATTACATTGGGTGATACATGCCATTGGTAAGAATTATTAAATATAGTTTGTTATATATTATTCCTCTATTCTCCTAATTTCTACCAGGTCTTCGGGAACATAGTTTTCTATGGTGGATGATTATGATGATTTTTGGTTGGTTACTCTGGTTTAATGTTTCCATTACATACATTATGTGACCAATGTTATCACTATATTGTGTTGTGTACGTCTTATTTTGGGAAATGTTATTTGTTTGTTTTCATAGGTTTATATTATTTTTTGAAAATGTTTTACATTCCCCGTTCAGCTAATTAATTATATACATTATTATTCTTCTCAAAGGATATAATGATTCTTTAATAGGAATTATTTTTTTTAAAATGAAAAATGAAAATGGACCATGTTTTGGTTTTAAATATAATTTGTGTGGGATTATCCTAGTTTTATATATAATATTTCAAAATGATAATTTACTTATATTTTATTTAAAGGAAATTAATTGGGAATATATTTTTGAGAATTCCTAATGAGTTTTAATTCTCACACCTATAGTTCTTTCTTATGTTTAGATTTTTCTATCAGTTTTTAATTGGATAGGATAACCAAGGGTGATTGATGGTTTTGGTATTAGATATTGACCCTCAAGGACACACGGAGACATCATGGCCATTGGTTTTAGTTTTGGTTCTTTTCAGAGTGTTGCATTTTCATTTATATCCTAACAAAGATAATTTTGGTAATGGTATTAATTTTTGTAAAACATATCTATTTACATTATTTTAATTATTTTATTGGATAAAATCATTACTGTAGTTTCTCTATTGATGCCCTATTCCTGATTCATAATAAGAGAGGATTTGAAATGCCACTCAGGACCTTCCACAAACTACCTCAAGTTATCGGTTTGGGTCGACCAAGGATGGATCATGAAAATATATTATCTGAGTCAGTTTGGTTCTTTTGAGGACCTTGGTACTAAAGATCCCTTTTTTATTTGGGAAGTAATGTTTGATTGACTAGGACTGTAGAAACATGGGGTGTAGGTGTGATGTATTTTCTGTCCCATGAATTTTATGTCAAAACCACTTATTATAATGGAATGTTAGGTTTTATTTTTTTATCTAGATATTGATGGTTGATTGATTTTTGTTATAAAAAATGGTGGTTACACTACTATTCTCGTTTAACTTTCAGGGCCAATAAAACCATGTGGAGTGAGGGATGTGGTACTAAAAGACACTATGTATTTGTGGCACGATTGGAATATAGCACCCAAGCAGATGGAAATGTTTCCCACCATCACTAGCTTCCCATTTGCATTTGTTTTGTGACTTCTTTGGTTATACAAATTATTTTGAAAATTATTTATTTGGAATTGTGAAATAAATATTTTTAAAATGGTGATGGTTTTATTTATGGAATATGTACATTGATCGTTCTGATTGATTTTGATGAAATGCAAAGAAAATGAATTTTTTTAAATGATTTTGCCTAGAATGGGGATGGGTTTATTGTTCTTGGATTTCTATAAAAAAACCATGTTCTTTTCTAAATTAGATGTTTGGATACATATATTTATTATAAATAGTTTTTTGAAAATATTTTTTTAATAAGAATTTTTTTTTGATAAATTGGATTTTAACCAAATTAATTTCCTAGAAATTTTTTTAGTCGGATGAGTGAGTTTTTCAAATAAAAATAATGGGATATAATTTTTGGATGGAATAAAATGGATGAATGTGTATATATTAAAAATTGGTTTTTATCTATGGTTAGTTATATTTTGATAGTATTTTTTTGAAATTTGAAATGGAAATTATTTTTGAAATGTAATGGTATTGGGAAAACTGTTTTGGGATATTTTTTAGGATCTTTGTAAAAAAGTTAAAAAGAACGTCAAATTTAATGTACAAAATAGAGGATGAATTTTTTATATCAGAAAGTGGAAAGTTTTCTTCAACATTGGTACTCTCATGAGTTCTCACATTCATGGTTTTGATTGAGTATATGAGAGGTTGTTGGCATGGGTGGATGAGGGCCCATGTAGGCATGAGTGAATGACTTCTTATATTGAAATATGAATGTCAACATGTGAGGTTGTGAGGAAAAACATTGTTAATTGTGAAACTAATTATGCCTTTTTTTATTATAAAAATTGTATTAAAAAATAAATTATATTATTTTTAAATCTAATGGTTGTGTAGTGAATTAATTGTTATCAGTATTATGTCTTCTGTTGTTTTATGTTTGATATATTTATAATGTATATTTTTTATTTTGTTTTTGGATTCCATTAAGTCATATGTACTCCCCAAAAATCTATTTGATGAATATTTGAATTGAATACATTGGAGGTTCACTATTGGAAGAACATCAAACTGATCAACCCATAAAAATCCTTCTTGAATTTAAAAAGATGAATCATCCTCTCTTTTATAGTCATGTGGATCCTATAGAAGAGATAGTGTGGATGGGGTGAATATAAAGGATCTCTAGTTAACATTATTTCCCTAAATAGTTAAAGATATAGTTTTCTACCTTTATTCCAAATGGTCTGGCAATGTTATGGTAGAGGACGATCTATCGAAGTATCTCTTGGGAGAATCATCCCATGGATTTCATCAATGCTTTATTCATCTGGAAATGTTGACATAAGGATATAATGTTGTGGGTTGGTTTGGAGACTTATTTTCTAATATATTTTTATTGTTCAGTCATGGAGTTCTTTGGTAGTTTTTCAGATCTAGCTCCTTTACTTACATATTGATCTGTGGATGATTCCATGATGGCTTGATGTTTTGAGTATAGTATTCATAATGAATTTCATTTTCAGGTGTTTGAATTTGGTATGACCTCCATTGTCGATGTGTTGAGGAAAGGTATTTTGTTTGAAATTGTGTTAGTAGTAGTGCATGAGTCTTTCAACCTTTCTTCAAATTTTGGGATCAGTAATGATAAGTCTATTACGGATATCTGGAATCTTCCTAGCATTGTGGGTGCAAGTCACCAAAATTAAATGACCTCTAAATATTTCATCAACTTCTTCTAAGTTCATGGTCATTGTCTGACATCAGTTTATAAAGTCTCATCCAAAGAATATATCATTTCAAAGGGATATGTGACCTTATGTAACTATATACACCGTGTTTGATTTCAATGTTTCTTTTGGGGTGCTTCCAAGAAGTATCATGGAGAACGATCCACCGCTTAAAAAATCACCCCGTCCAATTATAGTAGTATGTTATTATTTTCTAATCAATTTTAGGACAACAAAAATTTAATTTTTTTTACATAATTGTTGTTTTATTGGTTTCTTCCAGTTATTAATTTTCATTAAAATCTTATAGTAGTTGTTATGGGCCTCCTATGAGCTTTTGTTTTCATGGAATCAAGTTATACTTTTGGTTTTCCTTGAATGTTTTTGTTTTAACAAGAGGTGTGCTCGGCGTGTACCATGTTTTTGATATTTCTAAATGGGATGAAATTGTATTATATGGGTATATATATGAATTTAATGTAAGTTAAATTATTCATAAAAGGTATTATTTTGATGTTTTATGTTCTATTGCTTCATACTTTGGTGTTGTGTGGCTACTTATGGCACCAAAGTGAAAGAATTAATATTAGGGACTATGAGATCATGACTGCATGATATTATATTCTTCCATTCATATATTCTTCCACCATTAGTCCAAAAATAAATATCATTTTGAATTCAATAAATAGTTGAGGTTGTGTGAACAATTTCCTATCTCCAGTCTCCACCATTGGGGTTTGGGTAGTTAAAATTTCCATCTGACAATTTTCCTTGTAATTGTGAATTCATACTTGTCTAAAAAATCATGGTGGTATTATTCACATGAAATCCAAGTTATTGGGCCTTTATGATGTGAATATACATTTGGATATCCTTTTGTGAGTTAAAATTTAATTTTTATAATATAATACATTTGTGGAAAGAGTGAGAAACCACGTCGGTTCAATCAATGTTGAATTTTACTTAACCTAAAAGAAAATAAAAATGTTGTTTAAAATAAGACTATGATTATTATAATCTCATACCTAGTTTAGACCACAGTGGATTGTTTCAATCTGTCGGCTCAATTATTTCTCTAATAAGTCTTTAAAGTGGATAACTAGCCTGTCCCATTTCTATATGATCTTATATACATTGTTCATCTTTTCATTGATACCTCATGAAAAAAACATGTATTGTTTGTTGATCAAGTAACTTCGATCATCAATAATATCAATTAAAACATATCTTTCCAAAATTATTTACACACCCTCATTAGGAGAGTTTACTTTTAAATTATTTTCAAGAATTTATTCCTTAGAATGAAGAATTAACTTATGGTGTTTATTTTTATATTCTTCCATGCTTCCTACTGATCCACCCTTCCCTTATTTCATAATGCATTATCCCATTTAATTAAGACTTCTACCACCTAGGCCAGAACCCAACATACCTTCCATTACATGAGTCCTTGGTTCATATATTGTATATTATTACTTAATAGTTGATATTGTTTTCATCCTCTTAGACAGTTGGGAGGATTCTTTCCTCCTTCTAGAACCACTTTCTTTAGTTTTAGATTATCAGCCCGAATCATGTTTCCTCTTCCAACCCATCTTCTCCCAGAGGATATGTAGACCTCTATTACCCGCTACCTCTTCACTGCTAATAAATAATTTAATAGAAATATTATTTTTATAATCATCCTTATAGAGAATATATTCACACAAAGGATAGTCCCATGTTAGTTGTGATTTCACATCTACAGTATCCCACATGTCCTGAGCATGGAGATAATCCACCATACCTTCACTGGATGAATGACTTGTTTCCTACTCTTGGTACATTCCTTCCTCCACAATACTATCACATTTTTGGTTGATTATAATGATTTCCATATTATTATTTTTCTTAAAAAATTCACTACATTTTCCCCATTTCCAATAGAATATGTCCTATGGTGTCCTGAAGAAACACTCTTACATACTTCGTGTGCCATGCCTATAAGATCAGACACCTAACCATGGTGAATTAGACTGTAATTATGTACATATAAGCCTCTATCTAGATATTCTGAAACATTCTGGTATGGATGAAGAAGAACTGATGGGATTAACACGAGATTCCCATAATCCAATACCTTGAAATGGGAACCAAATGCATGAACATACCCATTACGCAAGATCCCAGATTTCACAGTATCAAGAAATTAAGTGGAACCCTAGGGATAAATTAAAAAAATCACATCCAGAACATATCCTTCATGTTGCATGACACCCATGTGAAACTTCAATATATAAAAAACTCTAGATACCTTCATATCAAAAGTAATCTTAGCTTTTAGGGGATGAAAATCCGTACCTAAGTCCATGACACCCAAAGATTTAAAAGTGATGTTGTTATGATTTATAAACCCCTTAAATGGAACATTTTTCCTTTCCGCTGGGTGAAGTGAGTGACCAAATTATCAGATATTAGATAAGTTCCCCAAATGACTACATGAAGATCCAAAGTTAGTCCAATATTCCAAAACCACCGGTTGTTTTCACCAAAATTTCCCCCAACCATGACCCAAATATAGTACATAAGAGGTTTCAAAAAAATTTCCTCTACAAATATGTACCGGGAGATGTGATGAAAAATAAACCCAGTTCTACTATAGAAACACAAGTATCATCAAACCATATTTCAATGAATATTAATAATGGATGTATTTAGAAAATTAGGGGGGGTCTAAAAACTATCAGAAATTGAGTTTGAAAGAGTATATTCATTAATGTATATGTCATAGGACCGATGACTAAGATTGAAGTGATATCTGTTGAAAAAATAAGTAGCTCTGGTCCATGCTAGGATTATGTCTCCCTATGATCAAAAATGAATCATTATGTGTCTCTTATCAAGAATCCCCAAATATATTAAGTTCTGTAAAACCCATGTAGTGATAATGAACCTATCATATTTTTCAATAGAAGGATGGTGATTTCTAACATGAGCCAATAGGTCTATGTGTAACAGAGCCGAGGAATCATCAAGTCATGACAGATATAGAGAGAGATTATGTCATCATCCATAGAGATCATGACATTATTGCTAATAATGATGGCTGGGAATGGAAGAATTATTTATGGTATTGAAAAAGGTTGGATGGAAGTCTAAAAAACTATAGGCAGAGGGAGTCCACCCCCCTCAAGCTAGGGAAGGACTGGGATTATGACCATCATCACCTGGGGAAACCCTGCTTATGTTTGTTTTGGTCTTGGTTTGTGTTCATTTTGAGATGGTTTCATCTTGTGGGTATGATGAAATGGGGGTATCTCAAGTTTTCTATAACATTTCGAGAAGTTGTTTTGGATTTTTATATCATTCCATGTAAGTGAAAAATGTTATTTTTAGGTGTTTGAGATGTTATTATATTTAAGGATTTGAATATTGTGACCATGGAAATCTTGTTCTTTGAATCGATAATCTGCTGTTTTCTTTGCTTCTTATTTGTTGAAATTGTAATTTTGTTGAGAATTTAAACATACATATTTTGTATTTTTTCTTTTGTTTTTCAGGTTCATCTTTTGGATCATCATTTTCCTCTCAATTTCCATGTGTTATTTTATTAAATATTATAGTAACAATTTTTTTGTTTTTTGTATGTATTTATTCATTTTTTTCTAAGATGTTTTTTGATGAAAATGGTGATTTTGGGCTTCAGTATAGATGGTGTATGGTTTGTTCATGGTTAAGGGAAAATTGTTCCAATATATAGGAAACTATGTACAAAATGAATATTTTGGATAGTGGAGAGAGAATGGTTTTCACATAGTTTTGTAAAAAATGAGGACTAATAGTTAATATTGTTCTTTTTGGATAGTGAGGTATCTATGGTTCAGAAAAGTATGTGGGAAAGCCATGACACCAATCGATGTCGATAATATTGTTACTGTCCTCTTCTAAATATATCAGGAATTAACACCCAATAAAAGTATTCTTCAAATATTCAGTTTTTATGAACATTGGTGGATTTTAACCTCATTATCACTCATCCCACAACTCTGTAAGGATATTCTAGGTGTGTTAATTCTTTTTTTTCTACTGGTGAAACTTCATGTTAATCTCCCCTTTTCATCCCCCTCATCCTTCTTCATCCATTCTCTCTTAAGTCCCACTTCATAATTTCTCATATCAATATAGGGTTGTGATTTTTTTATTTTTAATGTTCGGGTATTGTGGTTTTATGGATCCTTATAGTTTTTTGTGTTTATCTAGAATTTTGTGAGGTTGTTTTGAATGGGTGATGTAAAAGTGTCGTGAAATTGAGGTAGGTTTCCAAATGCACTATTCTATTAAATTTAGGAATCATTGATTTATTTATTTTTTAACATTTTATATATTTTAATAATTAATGTATGACTTTTAGAATAGTTGTTATCTATGATATGACATGATTTCTTTCTTGTTTTGAAGTTTTTTGAATGGATTTGTTATCTGTTAACATAATATGTTTGATAAAATTCTTGGATGGATTATTCAAGTGATTTGTTATAATTATAGAATTTCTTTTCTTTTTAATTATACATGGCTTCTAAAATGATTGTTAAATTTATTAAATGAGTATTTAAAAAAAATAGTTTTAATATTACTTTTTCTTTGAAGTATGAGAAAATAGTTCGAATATCAATGTCATGTGTCCAATTTGGAATCTTTTTGAAAGAGCTTTTGGTTTGTAAATGTGATGTGAGTGTTTAAATAGAATTTTTAAAAAAAAATGAGATAAAAAATGTTGTGTTTCCCCTTTTTTGATAGGTGGATTCAGTTATTTGAAAGTGGGTGGTTTTTTTATGGGTGCTTGAGGCCCGTTTAGTGATTTTTTTGAAATTGATTGTATTGAAAACCACAATCAGATACATATCTTCTATTTTTATATTTATATTAATGGGAGTCTCACGCGGAAACTAAATATTGTGATCAGATGGTTTAAAGAAAATGGTATTTTCCATTGGCTGTCTAAGGGGTGACTTATTCTGTGAACTTCTTTTGATTGATTTATATGCATGTGATTGGATTATCAGTTGGAATTATTAGATCTCCAAAAATTTAATATTTACAAGTTAACATGGTATAGCTAGTAGATTTTTGATGAATAGTTTTTTCACTATCTTTTGTTTCACTCTATTTAGTTGCCCATAGTAGTGGATTTGAATATGTTCCATAAAATACATTAAGAGTTGATTGATTATTTTGTCAACAAAAAATAGTAACACTATTGGAAATAAAATGTGTTGGTTGATTCTTTTTATTTAAAGGATTTTACTAGCTTATAATTTATGTTTTTATGAAAATATCCAACAGATATATATTTTTTTGGATGGATGTAGAAACGTGTATGGCTAGGGATAAGCCATATCATTCACATAAGTCACTTGATCAATCTTTCAATGTATGGATTAAATATGCATAGATGGATGATGTGGAACTAACTAAGGAGACAATATTCATGAGTTCAAACATTATTAAGATGTATGGATAATAATATGGAGTTCTATATGTGTTACATCAATACCAAATATTATGATTTATCAATTCATTATAGGAATACAACTATATATTGATATGTGAATGAGTATTTGTAGTAGGAAATAATGAAGTGATATACAATAGAATATGTATGTTAGTTATTGGTATATAGGTAATTTAAAGATGGGATAAATATGTGAAATGGGATGTTATATCCAATTAAAATTCCTCAATTGAAATGGGAAAACATCAACATGGATTTAATTTTTGGACTCCCAAAAACATCTAATGTTTATTATGCTTTTTTTGTTGTATTAAATATTTGTTATGAAGTTAGAATACCTATTATTGATTATAGAACCATTCTATGTTGATCATTATTATAGAAAATAAAAATAATTAATTTATATTGATTAATTGAGAACCACATTATTTTGTATTCGATCAGGATCTGATATCTTCTTTGATGATTTAAAAAATTATTTAACAGGCTCGAGATATAGAGTGTTGTTTCTACATTGTTTATCATTTTTAAATAGATTTTCATAATTGATGAATCATTGAACACTATTGTATATTGTTATGTCCTATTATAATAATTTGAAATGTAATATGAACCACAAACCATTCTCTGGTTAAGGATTCTAAATAAATTATTTTCCACTGTGTTATTTAGCTCGATCCTAGTGAAACCATATATGAGTTTATCTATAGAACATTAATGTGATGTGATGGTGTTGGTATAAGATTTCTATTTGGACCTGGTACATTGGGTAAATTACAATTAATTTTATAATCATCATGAAACACAATAACAAATATTATAGTTAACAGAATGATTAACTGATAAATCATCTGTGAAATATGGAACTCATTGTTTGTGTTACAATATTCATAAAAATGATCACTATTATAAATATGTTAAATATATACAAATATATTGAAATGTATTTCTTTTTGTATGGTTATAGCTTAATTTGCATCCAAAATTAATGTAAAACAATATATGTACATCTTTTAAACCACATTTTCATAAAAACATTGGAAATTTGGTATATTCCCTTACTCGTATCTCCTTCTCTCTATGACCCCATCCCATTATCCTCATTTGTTCTCCACCCTTCCAACCTCATCTCATTAACCTCATGAATTTTCCTCTTTGTTGGCCTCTTTACATAAATCATCCAACCAAGGTGTCCACCCCACAAAAAACTATTCATTTTGTTATCCTCTATCATCCATGATTCCACCCAACATTGTTATCCCACCTCCCCATCAATGTTGCTATAAGGCATCCTCCCCAACGCCTCCATCAGTTTTCCTTTAGCCTAGACAAACTAACTTATGGTGATCATCCAACTCATAATATATCTCATCTTCTAACACATACATTATATGATTACATAAAAAATGTATTTAGGGTATTCTGGTTAACATTTAATGATGTTAGTTGTTTTTCTATGTCAATATGCAATGTCACCTTGTCAAAATAATTATTAAATTTATTCATAATTTTTCTCCTTAAAACTAAATTATTTTTATGGTTTTCTTCATTAAACTAGTTTATTTTATAATGGAATTAACTTTTTGAACTAAAATAATCTTTTTTTTAAAA
The DNA here is from genome assembly GCA_963277665.1 of Viscum album. NCBI lineage: Eukaryota > Viridiplantae > Streptophyta > Magnoliopsida > Santalales > Viscaceae > Viscum > Viscum album. The sequence continues at coordinate 954,547,949 of OY728130.1, read as the reverse complement.
TTATTGACAAAAATTTAATTTTTTTTATTTTTCTTGATAATATGTGAAATGTGCTTGAATGTATTTTACTAAAATGTTTTTATGTTTCACCGAATGGATGTTATACATGCTATGTGAATCTAGTATTTACTAATTTTATGGATCTTATTAATTATAATAGGATTTTTATGTAACTTAGTGTGTGGTAGTGTATTACTAAGAGTGATGATCTTCCTTATATTAAATGTTTTGATCATGAAATTGAAAAACATACCCTCAAGAAATTATGATCAATATTAAAAAATAAAAGGTATTACCCCAAAAACCCTTTTCAAAAAATTAAAATGTCCAAAAAAACACCAATAAGTCCCTCAAGGAGTTATCTACTCCTAATTTCTCTAGGCAATTCATCGTAATTAAATTTCATAATTTAACTAAAAACCCCTAATTAAAAATATAAATAAATAAAATTCTTCCAAAATATAAGATTTTAATTATGGAGGATCATCACAAGTATGTGCCACCGATCCATCTCATTTTATCCACTATAAATACACATGTATTTTATGTGGATAATGTTAAACATAGATCCTTTCATTTTTCCATTGAAACAATTGTAAATACATGACACCCTTATATGCTCAATGATTAAATAACATGTTGTAATAAATTTCAAAAAAAATTAGAAATAATTTCTTGAATCTAAGAACCTCTCTTATAAGAAAAATATCATTAGAATATGAAAATATACCAATGAAACACTTTATGAGTATTTATAATGATTTAATATATTGTAATGACCATAAAATTTACTTATACTGGTGACTTTTGAAAAAACAATTATATTCTTTTACTCGAAAATATCTTCTAGGATTATAGTTTTATATAATTAGAAAAAACTATAACATGGTAATATCATTCATTTCAAGTTGATACTTAACTCTATATCAATTTTTTCCACCAAAACAACCCATTTAAGAATAAAACAAGGATTCTTTCATTATCACATCATTAATACATTCATAATGAAAATGTTTTTTTCCATACCAAACATTAGGCTTTGTGTTTTTTTTTGAAAACATGGGATGATGAAAAAATTAATAGTAAGGGACCTGAAGAATGAAAGCCATTAGTCGAGTCAAAACCCATAAAATATTTCATTAAGAAAAACATAACTTTTAAACATAATAAAGTGATCATCATTTCAAAATGATAACAATCAGACTTTTGAAAATCAAAATTTTTCATGAAAATTCATAAAAACATATATTATATATGTAGGTATCATAGGAAGTAATTATTCTAAAATATAATTACAATATGTTCGACCTCCCTACATGTCACTCTTAGAAATGTAATATCCATATGACCAACTTCTATACATATCACTCTAACAAATGGAATAACCATACAACCAAAATCCACATACAATTCATTTGATGTTATAATGTAACCATATATCATTTATTTATTATGAAACCACCTATCAAATTTATATGTACCATTATTTAATGATAACACAAAAAAGAATTTCAATTTTCATCATTTCCGTTATAAATTTTGATTTCCATCTATAAGAATGCATTTCATGATATTGAAATAATTAATCCATTTTCAAAACCATTTTAAACACCAAAATAACCAGAAAATAGAATAATGGTTTAATTTAACATGTAAAAAACATTAAGGATAGTATGGGAATAAAAATATGAAATAATCGTAACATTGGTAGATATGTTTTATTTATTTTATATGTTAAAAAAACATTATTTTTTTCATAAGTCAAAATGATTTTTCTAAAATATGTAAAATGATTATTTTTTAAAACCATTCAATGAAATAAAAAATATATATAAAATTACCTTTTTAGTCCATATATATAAATATGCAAAATAATATCTATAATATTGATGCGGATAAAAATATTTGATAAATTAATATTTAAACTTTATAATGTCTCATACAACATTGAACATTCAAATCATAAAAACTATTAAAGAATAAATTTTAAAAAATTAAATAAAATTTTTATCGCTAAAATATTGATATGAAAATGTTTATTTTTCATATATACACCTTATAAAATAATAAATGTGCATTTCGTTAATAAATTCCTCGATGAAATAAGATTGAGATGATATCCCTTAAATCGAGTCTAATTCACCTTGTATGTTCTTTATGATCATGAATAATAAACATAGGTTAATTATTTACATTCTTGAAATCATTTTTATATTTCATTATTCATTTTATATAACTTATTACCATTTTATACAACTAATTATTTATTTATGTTCATGTTAGATGAATTGCGGATATTTAGTTCTTATCTCCAAAATGACATTATTATGTAAAATATAGTCAGAAATTACCTCAAACCATCATATAAATAATAATATTAATGATAGAATAATCACTTTTAAATATAAACTGTATTTCTAAATCCATATATTATGTTTATATATGAAATATAGTACATGATTACAATCATGTAGTCAGTAATCAATACATATACATGAGTAAAATTACCATTATTATTTTATCATTGTGGAAAGAAGGAAAATACTATTTTCTACTTGAAAAATAACCATAATATCATTTTTACTATTATGATAATTTAAATATAATTATATATTTTATCTATGTGATTTGGTGATTAAAAACGAATTGCATCACTTCGTGAAGGTGATAGTTCACACTTACACACGAACGAGGTTATTATTATTATGCTAATGGAAATTAAAAAAATAATTGAAAACATATTCTATTATAATGATAAATATGTCATGAATATAATATATAAAAATAAATTCACTAATTATAACTTTTGTTTTATAGATGGTAATGGAAAAAGAATAATATTTGTTCATGGTGGTGATAGTTCACACATATGCACGAACGATTAAATCTTTTCCCATTTGACGGAAGTGAAGATGGATTTATGTGAATAAATATAATAAACAATACAAGTATATTTAGGATATAATAACTAATATAACATCATTGTTGGAGAATATTTTACAGATGTGGAAAAATGAAATAAAATAAAAACCATTAATTAAAAACGATACCACTTCCTCAAATGATCTCCATTGATTAACACCTTATCACCTATAAGATGGGTTTTATGCCTAAAATAGTCTCTATAATGTGGTGAGGTACACAAAGATGGTATTTGGGTAGAAATTTTATTATCCAAATAATTTTTAAGGTTCAAATAAAACAGAATAATGGGCGCCTATTGATATCAGATGGGATGGGCACTCTTGGATGTGTTTAAATTGTTAAATTAATAAAAAAATTATTTAATACTAATGGTCCTTATATTATTTATTTCAATTATATGATTATTTAGAATATAAAAAATAATCCACATAATATTAAGATGTTTTTAATATATTTTTAATAATTATCTTTTTTTACCTTTTAACTCATACCATTTTATTAAGTAATTTACACATATAGGATCAATATAATTACCATAAAATGTAAAAAGTCCAATAAAATAGTCATTTATGTCATTTTAGGAAAATATTACTACTATTTTTATTAATTTGGTATTTTTGTATATTTTATAACATTTTATAAAAATTATATATTTTAAAATTCCATTAGTGTAAATTGTGACACTATTAGTTCTAAATATTTTATAAAAATCATAACATTATAAAATGTGATAAAATAAAATATAAAAACGTAACTACAATGAACAATTAATACATAAAAGCCAATAATTTCATTAGCTTCATGAACTTATATTCATTTTAATAGTTATAACTTATTTTTTTAGATTATTCCATTAATTATCCAGTTATTGAACTATAATTATGTCACCTTTTAAATTATTTTTTTATTTCCTAAAAAAATATTTAAATTACCATGATATAGTTATTAATTTTATATTTTTGTAAAGATTTATAGTCAAATATATCCCCTATATATCCCCATAATAAAATACATTACTTTTTAAAAACAATAGTGTAACACAACAGACTTTTAAATTAATATAATATTATAAAGTCATTAAATTCGTAAATGTGGCTCCTAGTGGTCAAAAAATGAAAAAATAGAATCTATTGGTAGTATGAAACTCATAAAATTATTTTAGAATAAATTTTAGGGTAATTTTATAATTTTTATAATAATTTTTACCTTTAATTACACGGTTTACCCCTAACAGTTGAAAAATAATTATTACTATAGTGTCTATTTATAATTTCCAAAAATAAAGAGGTCCTGTTTATAGAATTTTTAACATTTAATTCAAAATATTGTATCTATTTTTTAAATTAAAAATACAAAATTATTAAAAAAATAAATAAAAATTTATCTCGTTGACAGAATAATAAAACATGGTTTAAAGTAAAAACGTTAAAAGGTTCACCATGTTTTTTGTACAATTTTCAATGTAAAATGTATTATACTAACCTAATTTTTTTTAATTGATATCTATGATCCTATTATACTTTAAAACCATTCAAAAATATTATTCATCATTTTATATAAATTGTATAAAAACGTAGTTTTCAATTAAAATGCATTATTTTTTTCACTAGTCATTAAAAAATTAATCTTATTTGAAAAATAAAAAAAATCAAAATTAAATTTTCCTATACCTCTTCAACATAAGATGTATATTTTGTGAAAATATTATTAATTATTATAAAACTTGGTTTAAAATGGGTTCTCAATCAATATATTGTAAAATATGGTAAACCCATACATTAAAAGTTGATACATATACTATGTATCAATTTTCCCAATAATGGATACCCTTTTAAAATAAATATTGTTTATTTCTAGTCCCATTAAAAAATCATTCATCATTACGCATTTTTATCATTACCAAATGTTATTCCATATAAAAAAATTAAAACATTGGATGAGAAAAAAAATAACATTAAGGTATATAAATAAAAAAACCATTAGCCTGTTGGAAAAAGACAAAACATTAACTTAAAATAAATCATACCTTTTTACCCCGAAAGGGAGATCATCATTTCAAAAAAGTAATCATCTTTTCTTTTGAAGATAAATGATTTTCATGAATAAACCTATGAAAAAATATATAAAATAAGTAGTTAAAAAAGAAAAAATTATGAATAAATTGAATAAATATACGTTTGACTTCTACACATGTCACTCTTAAAAATATAATAGCCATACGATGGACTTCCGTACATTTCACTCATACAAATGGAATTTCCATGTGGAAAACATCTAGACCGAATGCATTGGAGGTTATAACGTAACCACCCACACTTCTATTATCACATCACCACCATTCAAATGTCCAAGTACAACTATATAATCAAAACAAGTAGAATAATTTAATTTTCCACATTTCACGAATAAAATTTCTTTTTTATTCACACGAAACTATATCAAGATATTGACATTATTAATGAATTTAAAAAAATTTAACAGAAAGATCATTAAATCAGGAACACTATGTTTCTTATTATTCCAAAAAATACATAACTTTTATAGGAATTTAAATATCAAATTATGCTCAAAGTTGGGGATAATTTGTTAGTTTCGTATACAACAAAAAACATTTTCTGCCATTTTTTCAAAACATTCTATATAAAATATGTACGAATATTATTTTTTAAAATCATTTCAATGAAATTAAAAGTAGAAATAAAAATAAAAATAAAAATTTATAAATAAATATGTTATATAGTATCAAAATATTGATATGGAGAAAAATATTTGATAATTAAATCATTAAGCATGCATAATGTCTCATACCACTTTTAACATTTAAATATTAATCTCCATGAAAGAATACATTTAATAGAAAATAAAATAAATATTTTATAGGAAATATATAGGCATTAAATTTCATAGTATCTTTATATAAACTATTCAAAATAATAATGATTCTTATCAATAGGAAACAACTCAATAAAATTGGATGGAAAAGAAATCCCATACCTCGAGTCTGATTCACGACATGTATTCATTATCTTCCTAAAAAATAATAATTGGTTAATTATGTAAATTTTGGGGACACATTTTCAAGATTATTATTACTATTATATTAATTATTACCCTGTTATAAGAATTACATAATTTTTTATGTTCCCCTTGGACATTTTGATGATATTCAGTGCATGAGTCTAAAATGATATCATTATTTACAATATGTTAAAATAAGGAAATAGTATATCATGTCTCGATTAATATTCATGAAATAATAATAAATTTATTATATCAATTATACTTTTATGTCTATTCATTAAATATAGAGACAAAATATTTATGACATTACAGTCGTCGAGACTGCAAGCCGCAAGTAATCATGAGTAATGATTTTTTTTACATGATCATTTGGAAATAAAGTAAATATTATTTTACCCTTATATGATATTAATAGAATAATATATATCATATTAATCCTTTAAAAATACTTATATATTTTATCCATGTGATGTGTTCCTAAAAAATGAATAGCATCGCTTCTGGGAGGTTGTAGTTCACACACACACACGAAAAACGTAATCATTTTATGTGCATGGAATGTGAGAACATTATTTTTATACTATTCATATATAATGATAATTATTTCATTAATAAAATATATAAACATTAATTTTGTCATTATAACAAGTCTTGAGAGATGGTAATGGAAAAAATTATATTGGTTTGTGGAGATGATAATTTACATGAATGCACAAATTATTTATACTTATATATTTTGATGGAAGTGGATATATATTTATGTGATTATATTAACATAATAAAATATAATTATAATGAGGATACAATTGTTATTATACCATCTTAGTTGAATAATATTTAATGAAATTTGAAGAATAAATAAAATAGAAACACATAATTAGAAAAAACACATCTCTTTCTGATGATATCCTTCAATTAACACCATAACACCTCCAAGGAGGGTATTCTTACTAAAGAAATTTCATTATAAATTGTATTGGGATTATAGAATTTTTTTGGGTAGATTTTGACTGAACCAAATGTTCAAACCATGGTTGTTCTATAATGGAAATGCAGTATGGTTTTTGTTTGTTTTCAATCCTTCTTAGATGTTCAGATTGTTTAGGAATTTGCACAAAAAACCTTATTAGGGATCATAAAGATAGAATATAGAAATGAAAATAGTGCGCATAATTCATAAATGTGCACAAAAGATGTGGTTGCACATATGAATATTATGCTTCCAATGTGATTTCAAAGGGGGTTTTGCGCAGTCAGGAAAAATCATCTGTGCACTGAAAAAGATGCATCAGAAAATTAATTGTAGAGTCATCGTGGCTTATAAATAGGTGGTTTCCCCCAAGGAATACTTTATTATTTTCCAACGAAAATTTGTTTTCTCTACTATGTGAAATATTTTCTTTATAAGGAATTCCATAGATTTAATCCTGAACACAATGTGTTCCTCTATCTAAAAGGACCAAGTAAACCCTTCAGTGTAGTTACATAAATGATAAGTGTTGTTCTGAATGTTGGGTTTGTGGGAAATTAATATTTCACAACAATTTCAGAATATGGTGTGCTAGTAGAGTTATTGCGCGCATGTGTGGTATTAATCTTAAAAATGTATTTTGAATATTCGATTTGTGTGATAAGTGATTTTAAGTGCATCAATTCAGGACATCGATGAAAGAACATTCTCATGATGAATAAAGACAAAGAAAACAATTCAAATATATTGATGAATTATTCATGTTGATAAAAAAATTATTACATCTCTCAATGCAGTGAGATAGGGTGAGTTGAGGGAAGTGATTCGAGGGACGCAGTAAGCAATTCCTGAACCATTGTAATGGATGTTTTCCTAGAACAGAGTGAATTTGACCAAATACTGTATTCCAGAAACATATAAAGATTAGTGGATTTAGGTAAGACCTACACAATGTGATGATATCCTCCTTGGATGTAGCACTCTCTAGTAAACCAACTAAAAGGGTTTTGTCATCTCCCTACTATCATTTTTCTGGAAGATTTAACGTGTTCCAACAAATGTGGGAATAATATCCAAAACTTAAAAAAGAATAATTTGACACAAAGATTCACCCCTCCTCTCTAAGGGTGTTCTAGGGTCCTTCACCTGGTATATTTTCATGTGTAATGAAAATTTATTAATTGGTTCCCATTTATATGAGTGGAATGGGGCACTCTTGGAATTATTCAAATTATTTAATTAATATAAATTATTTTTAAATTAAAAATTGTCCTAGAACATATTATGTAATATTATATGATTATTTTGGTTATAAATAAATTCATCAAATTAACATTAGACTAATTTTTAATGACATTAAAATCATATCTTTTTTATCCCATTTAACTCTTATTGTTTTATCATGTTATTTCCACATTCATGCTTAATATAAGTACAATAAAATTCTTAAATACCAATAAAATATTCATTCATAAACTATTATAACATATTCCAACTATATTACATAAACTTTTTTTTAAATTTTTTTAATATTTAATAATTTTTTTATTATTTTAAAATACTAGAACTGTCAATTTTGACATTATTCATTTCATAACATTTTAAAAATATCATAAATTCTTGATATAGTGGAACAAGGATTTTTAACACATCACTAAAATGTCAAGGTAATCCATAATAATCTTCGATGGAATCAATTCTTTAAAATCATATTTTTTTAAATATTTATAATATCCTTTATTTGATTCATTCAATAATTAAAAAATTATTGCCTCATCATTGTGTCTCTGATAAATTTATTATTTATTTTCTAAAATTTATAAATAAACTACCCTAATGGGTTTAACAAATTTATATTTATATGTAATATTTATACTATATGGTAACACCATTATAATTCAATATTCAAAACATTGAATTAAAAAATTGTAATAAGAATGACTTTTAGTTGAATGTAATATTTTAAATGTATTAATGTCATCCAAGTAGCTAAATGTGGTCTTAAAATCCACCCAAGGATTATATGGGTTGTAAAAAACAAATTCAATTTATTTAAGTCAATTTAGGGGTAATTTTATATTTCTATAATATATTATTTATCTTTATTTACCCAATTCACCCTTAATCGCGACGATAAATTTTTTTTAGAAATTATTTTATTCATATTTTAAAAAAAATAATTTGGTCTTTTATAAAAAATTTATAACTTTTTATTAAAAATATAGAATCCATTTTTCAAAATTGAAATAATATAATTCACATAAATTAATTAAAAATTAATCTTGTTGAAAGAATAAGAAAATGTTTTTTTAAAATTAAAACAATTAAAAGTTTACCATTTTGTGTATCCAATTTCAATGTGAAATTGTTTCCAATGATCAAAATTTGATTAATTTATAATGAAATTAACTAATTATACTTCATAAATCTAAAATAATATTTTATACTTTCATTAAATTTCATAAAAATTTTATTTTTAATTAAAATGCGTTAGTTTTTTCATTATTCAAAACATGAATTTTTTAAGGAAAATACCATAAATTGAAGCAATGTAATTTTTTTGCATTACATAACAATTAGAATTTTATTTTTTCTAAAATAACTTGAAAAATTATAGAAAACAACATTTAAAATAGGTTTTCCATTAAAATTCTGTAAAACATCATTTTTTAAATTCTAATTTTAGGCAAAAAATTGAATATGATTTTACATCCTATGTAGAAAACCATATGATGAATGTAAAAACATAAATTATATATATTAAATATAAATTTCATTAACAATATCCAACATGTGTGATTTAATAACATATTTCTATAAAACAAACTTTTTATCATATAAATAGTATTTAGAAAAACAATTCCTTTCAATTTGAAAATAATATTACATTCATTCATAAATAATTTATCACCAAATAATAAATTATATACACATTTGTAAACATTAATTATTTAATACTGTTTAATATATCCATTTTAAAATCTATGTTTAAATGGTAACATTTTTATATTAATTAGTTGTTCTCTTAGGCTTGATGTGGTGTATCATGTATTTTATCTAACATATTGTTTCTTTTTAAAAACACTAGTTGATATATTTAACATATTGGTAGCCTCATTAATTTATAATAAAATTCATAAAACATTTATCATTCAATAAATTTATCAGAGATCGATATCAATGGAATGTAAAATAATTGATTCATCTACTCGTGAGGAACCTATTGATAAAAACCCCACCACTATCGGAGATATAATGAATATAATATAAGAAAACATAGAACTACTGTTTTTTAAGGTGAAATATGTCACATGACTTGTAAAGGGTTGTAAGATGTGCATCAGGAGAATTTTCTTTTATAGCAAGTGATATGCTAAAATGTTGAGCAATCCTCTAAAAAATCACATTGATCCGTAAAAAAGTGTCGATAGGAATGTGTCATGGTGATCATAATCCAATGAAGAAGTGGTCACATACTCCATTTGATGAAATAAACTAATAATTTAGTAATAATAATTACAAGAAAGATTCAAATAAAATAGAAAACACATGGTACTCTTTGTGATAAAAATGGAGTCTCCTTAGTCCAAAAATAAATTTCAAAATATAAGTAGTAAAATATTCTATGACCGACTCCAAGAATAAATACAACACATCTAGAAAAATAGAATAGTCATACTCCTTATCAAAATATCATTTAATGAAGAATAATAATAATTGAAAAATACAAACTCACCATAGGGATAATCATAAAAGATAATTTTTTGAGTTAAAGACCAATTGATGATCTTAATAAATTTGGTAGATAATTGATGACTGAAATAAAATCTATGATGAGAAAATATTCCTTGATATATTATTCTTAATATCATTATAGTTCAATCACTAGTCCATCTTCTTGTTTTCACCATGTTTGTATTATTTATTCCATAATCTCAATTTTCACCATTCCTTCCATCCATTTTCACATCATCAAATATATCTCAACCACCACATCAAGAACTAAACCAACCAGCATTCCATCAATATTTCCCATAACCATTCTAACCACCTTAACAAAAACTATTTCAACCATTTATCAGACAATTTCATTGGGTACTTTGATCATCATGCGACCACAGAACCAATTTTTTTATTATTTTCAAAATCTAGTTAATCCATTATATTAAAGTCAAGTTATTATTTTTTTATGACATAATAAATGACTCTGTTAATAATAAATATGATTTTCTATCCAATAACATTCTAATTTTGAATGTTAACAAACAAATAAATAAAAAAAATTCGAGTAAAACGAAATATATTTATATTTTTATAACTAAAAAATTCAATAATAATAATAAATAATTTCCATAAATTTACTTGGATAACAAAATCACTAATTTTCCTAATAAATATTTCAAAAATGTTACAAAATTAAAATTATTGTATATAATCAAAGTTATTTTTCTAATGTGAATAAATAGTTATTATACATCCTCCTCAAATAATTTAAACCAAACAATGTTTAACCACAACAACCAAAATTCACATCAAATTAAATGAGGAAAATATAACAATTGTAATTGGTTATCATCATCAACACAACCATTGGAAAATTACATTGAAAATAAAAAACCATCTTATGGAATTCATTTAACTGAAAATAAAATAAAATTGATAACCCAATATGATAATATTTTATCAATAAATTAAGATAAATGACATCATTGAAATCCTAAATAAATAATCATCTTCTAAAGGAAATAATAATAATAAATTGATGTGTATTTAATCAAAAATAGGTACGAAAGTATGATAATTTAACATCAAATATTTATTAAATATGATATTATTTGTAAAAGAAGAGGTGATTGAAGTGAACTGTGTTGCATTTGTTGTCAATGAGGCATGAAGTTGTCTTGGGATGAATGGAAGTCAAGGAATGTCACGATGTGAATGACAAAGGTTGTGATGGTGTTGGTGGTGAAGGAGAATGGCCATGGTACTAAGATGCATGTCACTTAGGAGATTCACTAAGTGGTATTGGAAATTGTGGTTGAAACATTCTCCATGAACATCTGACGATTGTTGAGCTGATCTTTAAGTTCATAGAACTTGTATCAACTGGATACAAAGTCACAACATTGTTTGAAGACCATGCATTGTATTGAAAATGCATGAGGAGCTGAAGAAGATCCATTCACTACTTCTAAGTGGATGAAGTGGTTTAATGAAGTCCATGCACTATCACTTAGTGCATGTGAACATGAAGAAGATCCAATTGATCTCTAATTGGATCAATGAAGCACATTGAAGAAATCTGTGATTCAGGAGCTCAGTTGATGAAGAACCTTCAAGAATTTCCATTCATTCTAAGTGATGAGTAAATGTTGAAGAGAATTGGAGGAATTCTTAAGAAGAAGAATAGATATGGGAAGAAGAAGGCTTGAAGTGGATTTGGCATTTGATATGGCTTAAACTTATGAGGAACTTTGTTTTTAACAAAGTCTCATTTCCATACTTTTCCAAAAAAAATATATGGCCAGCCCGTGGACACCTTGAGGGTTCAACCCCAAGGCACATGTGGGCCTAAGGCGCCACGCCCAAGGGGGAACCCGTGGGGCGAGCCCAGGGCGGCAGGACGCACCCAAGACACCACAGAGGTGCTGGGGCACGCCCGGAGGAGCGCATGGTGGGCACATAGCGCGCCCGTGTGTGCATAGTGGGCACTAGGAGCGCGCCCGCAGGGAGCAAAGTGGGCACAGAGCGCGCCCGCAGGGAGAACACGGTGCGGGGCGGCACCGTGGAGGGAGAAGATTCAATTGAGGGGGCTGGGGGAGCGGCATATTGATAAACCGCGGCAAAACCGCGAGCCGATTCGATGTGGGATGCGGAAATTTCACCCGGGACAGATCTGAGCCGTCCGTCTCATCGCGCGCTTGATCTGTGCCGCACGATTCATCTGTCGCGTGCTGCGATCTGATCCAGCCGTCCGATGTCTTTCGATCACCTGATCCGATGGCTGCCGCACCATCCTCTACCTCGAGCTCGGCCGAGGCATCTCCCGCGACGCCGCTGAACCAGAGGCCTCCCGAAGATGGATTTTGAGTATCCGGCCACCTCTGACGAAGCCGAAGTGTCCTTGAGGTTCGTCTGGCCACACTGAACATGATCATGCCCAAAAAATGACCATGCATGTAATGTTTGGAAGAATCCGAAGAAGGTCGATGCAAACGGAGTTGCCGAGGCATCGGGTGTTCATGTTTTGCATGGATAGGCCTAGACAGAGGCATGCACACGTTCGGCCGAGCATGAACGTGAGGGAAGAGAAAATAAAAGATCCCGCGTGAAACAGAGGATAAAAATAAAGATTTTGAAGATTTTAAAAGATCCGAAATCTTCGGGATTTTGAAGTTAAAACCACGAGGATGTTTAGAAGCGTTTCTCTGCCTATAAAAGGAGCACCCGAGGCATGAAGATGTTTGCTGAAACTGTGTTGAAAATCCGAGTCCCGTGAGAGCTCTGCCTCGCAAAGTTGAAGCCCCGCGCAAGTTTACTTGTGCGGCTTGATTTCCTTGCACGCTACTTCTTTGCGCGACAAGAAGAAGGAGGAGGAGGAGTCCCCTGTGCGCTATCCTTTGCGCGACAGGAAGGAGGAAGGGCAGCGCCAACTTGCGCGCCCCCTCTGTGCACCGCGCCCCCTGCACGGTAGGCGCTTGCACGGCCAAGTGCACCCTTGCACTTGCGCGCCCACGGCCGAGGTCCTTTGTGCCTTGTGCTTGCGCGACAGAAGCTGTGAAGAGAGGAAGGCCGCACCCCTTTGCGTGCCTATTTTGAAGGTGGAGTGCATACCTAGTGTGTGTGTGCAAATGGAGTAAGAGGACCCTACGGTTTTGTGTGTGAAAAGAAGAAGACCCGAGGACATTGTGCCTTGTGTGCTAGGTGAACAAGAGAAGGCCGTAGCCTTTGGGTGTATGTGCAAACAAGAACAAAGAAGGCTGAGAGTTTTGGGTGTGTGCAAGGAGGAGTGTAAGGCCACCACATTTGTGTGTGTGCAAAACAAGAGGAAGGTCGAGGCCTTAGTGCCTTGTGTGCAAAAATAGTGGAAGAGACCGCAGCCTTGTGTGTATGCACACTTTGAAGAACAAATAATACTTGGTGTGTGTGCAAGAGGAAGTGAAGGCCAAAGTTTCAAGTGTGTGCAAAATGAAACAAGTGTGTGTAAAGAGACAAGTTGGCCGAACCTAAGTGTGTGCACTAAGAAGTGTGTATACACTTAGAAGAAATAAGGAGTGACCCACACTAAAGTAGAACACACTCTAAGTGTGTAAACAAATTGGATAAAGTGTGTGAAGGAGGAAGAAGGTGTGTGATTAAAGTGTTACACCCTTTTGTGGGTCTACTGCACCAAGAAGAGGAAATGGGAAGTGCATGCATGCATGCATGCACGCGCACACTGAACAAGCTTAAATCAGTGGTGTGCGTTTGAGTTGACCAAGAAAGAAAGTTCTTGAAGAATATTTTGAGAAGGCCATGCAATCACTGCATGAAGAGACAGAGTTGCCATGCACTCAGTGCATGAAGTTGAAGTGAACTGAGACTGGACCAGACTGAAGTTAAAGACATCATTTGTCTGAGTATTCAGTAGTTGGAGAGAAGCCAGGTCATCCTTAGAAGAAGGTGATAAAGCATGAGCAAGACGAGAAGACCTGATCATCACAAGTGATCAGAGGTACAGAGCAAGGCCAGCAGTCTTTATCCCAGACTGCTGAGGATACTTGAAGAGCTAAAGAGAAGAAGAGCTACTCGTGTGACTCGAAGAGCCAAGAGAAGACCCTGTGGGACTCAGGGAGAAGAAGTCTTCAGTGGGATTCTGGAGCAGGCCAGTGGGACTCTGGTAACACTGTTGGACGCAGTATAAAGACCCTCATGTGGGACTCAGGAGAGATACAGTGGGACTCTGTATCGACCATTGTAATTTTAACAAGTTATAATGGAGAATCCATGCTGGGAGAGCATGGCAAGGATGTAGGCCTTTGGTGCCGAACCTTGTAAATCCTTGTGTCCAGTACCTTTACATTTACTGCATCATTCGTGGAAAGGTGAGAGATACAAGAAAAGTGGATCGAGGCTTTAACCAGCCATAGAGGTTTAATTGATTAAGAATCAATTAGTAAAAAGTTTTAAAGGATCCCTGATTCACCCCCTCCCCCTCTCAGTGATTCACACTGATCTGGGCACTTCAATTGGTATCAGAGGGAGGTTACCTCTAAAAGATCCAAGGGAGTCTTTATGGAGTGCAGATTTGAGGAAATGAGTGACCAGCCTCAAATGGAGATATCTGTCAAGACTCAGAAAAATAGAAAGAAGAAACAGGCAAAGAAGATGAAGAAGAAGGCTGGTGCAATTAGAGAAACTCCTTCTATGGAAAGAAATGTGAAAGTCACATCAGATGACAATTCCCTTTATCATTCTTCTGATGAAGCCTGCTCTAGCTGTGATGAAGATGGAAGAAACAATGATCTTATAAATGCAATCAAATATCTTCAGAAGAGAGTCCCCAAGGAAGTTGCAATGTGTATATCTAGAGGCCTCCTTGATCTTCAAGAAGAAAAATTACAGCTAGAAGATGAATCCAATTCTCTGGAAGTCCAATTGGCAAAAAGGGTTGGCATAACCAACACTCTCAGAAAGCCGGTGAAGGCCAAAGATGAAACTGTTTCCCTTTGCAATGAAAGATATGAAGATACATGTGAAGAATTGAAAAGGAGCTCTTCTGAGAAAGAAATATTTTTGATAATGATCAAAGATGTTTTCTGTGCACTGGAAAAGAGACACAGAGTTTCAATGGTTGTCAAAGATGCTCAACTTGAAGAAAAAGCAAAAAGGGTGAAGGAGCTTGAAAATTCATTGCTTGAATTGAAGACACTGCATGATGACCAGTTAGAACAGCTGAAAGAAAATTGGAAATGAAGGCTAAGAACTATTGAGGATGAGAAGAACTCCCTCAATATGAAATGCTTCGAACTAGAGGTGATATTGAAAAATCTGCAATCACCCAAAGCTAAATCCTCCCAGTCAGCTGAAAGAAGAAATGTTGCTACTCAAGTACGCTTTGAGAAGGATGATTCTAAGAGAAAGACATCCTCTAATAAAAGTGAATCATCTTCTAGAAAGAAGGCACCATCCATACCATCTTGTACTGATGCTTCCAATTGTGTTTCCACAAAAAGTGCAGGATGGAAGAATAATTCCAAACAAGTATGGATGAAGACAATGAAGAAAGAATGTTCTCCTGAAGCAGCACAACAATTCAAGACAAGTACCCTACAATCAGAAGGAATCAAAAGGTCAAGATTTGTGGGTCAATGTTGGTGTTGTAATAATTATGGGCACTGTGGAAAGGATTGTTGGTACAATCCACTGAATGTCAAAGCACAAAGGAAGCCCATGCCAAGGGGGAGCAATCCAGAAGAAAAGAAGCAGCATCCACAGGTCTAGAGACATCTGTTTACTGCAAATAGATTTGGATTACTTGACAACATCTGGGATGATTGCAAAAGTGGTCAAAAAGATACATGTCAATCTCCAACTGTATCCAGAGCTCAAAAGAAGAAAAGATCACTGAACCTGGCTAAGAGAGATTCCTTGGGAAGCAAGAAGAAGAAAGTGGAAGATGCTCCCAAGAAGATTATGAAAAAGGAAAAGAAGTCCTTGGAATCTAAATCCAAGAAGGGTGATGCATCCAGAAGGACCACCAAGAAAACATGCTTCTATTGTGGAAAGAAAGGACACATCATGGACCTTTGTAAAGAAGCCATGAAACTAAATAGAAGCAGACTGAACTCCAGAAGACAATCAATCCAGAAGAAGAAGGGATTGATTGAAAATAAGTTGCCTAAGAGAGGTAGCTTAGCAGCATCCAAAGAACCATGTGGAACTTCCAAAACTGAGGCCACTCTTCCAAATGATTTACTTGTCATATGGCCACATCAGTTACAACTTGCCATAGAACTACAAAGAGTTGAAGATGAAGCTCTGGCAATTGCTAAAGCAAAAGGGAAGAAGAAGGTTTCACATGAAGATGTTTTGAGAACCACACCAGCACAAACATCAATGAAGATCAAATGTGCAAGTGTGAAGAATGGTGAAAATGGGGCATCTCGGTTGAGAGAATCTTCTCAACCTTGTTGTTCACATTGATGAACCAAGGAGGTTCCATCTTATTCCCTTATACTCTTGGTATATACATGTGCTAACATTTTATGGAATTGAAGATGATGATCATTCTCATCTGGAGGATGGTTTGGACAGAACGGAGTGCACCCCGTGAGGGGGAGCAAATCTGAAGAAGATGATGTTCTGAGATTAATATCATCTTAAGAAAATGGATGAATGGGGGAGCTTTATCATTGCACTGAACTTTCTAATGAGTTTTGTGAAGTATGTGCAGGATTTAGCAATTCATTGTTATATCTGAAAAATTTTCAAACCCCTGAAGCATGATCTCACATGTATAGTGAATGTTGGACAGCATTGAGTACCTTGGTTACATCACTCTTGTTTTCTACACCGGGTTAGCCCAAGTAGACTTAGAGTTGATTTACTAAAGGTTCTTTGCTAAAGAGAACATGTGACATCATCCCTCTCTCAGTGTTTTTCAAGAGAATACTATTCAAAGGGAGGAAGTGATTTTTGAAAGTGAACCACACCACACCTTTGCATTTGATTTCCAATAAGGGGGAGAAAAGATTGGCACAGATATTGACCCATTCATATGTGCTGAAGAAGTGTATTGACAACAAATAAAAAGGGGGAGATTGAAGTGCACTGTGTTGCATTTGTTGTCAATGAGGCATGAAGTTGTCTTGGGATGAATGGAAGTCAAGGAATGTCACGATGTGAATGACAAAGGTTGTGATGGTGTTGGTGGTGAAGGAGAATGGCCATGGTACTAAGATGCATGTCACTTAGGAGATTCACTAAGTGGTATTGGAAATTGTGGTTGAAACATTCTCCATGAACATCTGATGATTGTTGAGCTGATCTTTAAGTTCATAGAACTTGTATCAACTGGATACAAAGTCACAACATTGTTTGAAGACCATGCATTGTATTGACAATGCATGAGGAGCTGAAGAAGATCCATTAACTACTTCTAAGTGGATGAAGTGGTTTAATGAAGTCCATGCACTATCACTTAGTGCATGTGAACATGAAGAAGATCCAATTGATCTCTAATTGGATCAATGAAGCACATTGAAGAAATCTGTGATTCAGGAGCTCAGTTGATGAAGAACCTTCAAGAATTTCCATTCATTCTAAGTGATGAGTAAATGTTGAAGAGAATTGGAGGAATTCTTAAGAAGAAGAATAGAGATGGGAAGAAGAAGGCTTGAAGTGGATTTGGCATTTGATATTGCTTAAACATATGAGGAACTTTGTTTTTAACAAAGTCTTATTTCCATACTTTTCCAAAAAAAAATATATGGCCAGCCCGTGGACACCTTGAGGGTTCAACCCCAAGGCACATGTGGGCCTAAGGCGCCACGCCCAAGGGGGAACCCGTGGGGCGAGCCCAGGGCGGCAGGACGCACCCAAGACACCACAGAGGTGCTGGGGCACGCCCGGAGGAGCGCATGGTGGGCGCATAGCGCGCCCGTGTGTGCATAGTGGGCGCTAGGAGCGCGCCCGCAGGGAGCAAAGTGGGCGCAGAGCGCGCCCGCAGGGAGAACACGGTGCGGGGCGGCACCGTGGAGGGAGAAGATTCAATTGAGGGGGCTGGGGGAGCGACATATTGATAAACCGAGGCAAAACCGCGAGCCGATTCGATGTGGGACGTGGAAATTTCACCCGGGACAGATCTGAACCGTCCGTCTCATCGCGCGCTTGATCTGCGCCGCACGATTCATCTGCCGCGCGCCGCGATCTGATCCAGCCGTCCGATGTCTTTCGATCACCTGATCCGACGGCTGCCGCACCATCCTCTACCTCGAGCTCGGCTGAGGCATCTCCCGCGACGCCGCTGAACCAGAGGCCTCCCGAAGATGGATTTTGAGTATCAGGCCACCTCTGATGAAGCCGAAGTGTCCTTGAGGTTCGTCTGGCCACACTGAACACGATCATGCCCAAAAAATGACCATGCATGTAATGTTTGGAAGAATCCGAAGAAGGCCGGGGCAAACGGAGTTGCCGAGGCATCGGGTGTTCATGTTTTGCATGGATAGGCCTAGACAGAGGCATGCACACGTTCGGCCGAGCATGAACGTGAGGGAAGAGAAAATAAAAGATCCCGCGTGAAACAGAGGATAAAAATAAAGATTTTGAAGATTTTAAAAGATCCGAAATCTTCGGGATTTTGAAGTTAAAACCACGCGGATGTTTAGGAGCGTTTCTCTGCCTATAAAAGGAGCACCCGAGGCATGAATATGTTTGCTGAAACTCTGTTGAAAATCCGAGTCCCGTGAGAGCTCTGCCTCGAGAAGTTGAAGCCCCACGCAAGTTTACTTGTGCGGCTTGAGTTCCTTGCGCGCTACTTCTTTGCGCGACAAGTAGAAGGAGGAGGAGGAGTCCCCTGTGCGCTATCCTTTGCGCGACAGGAAGGAGGAAGGGCAGCGCCAACTTGTGCGCCCCCTCTGTGCACCGCGCCCCCTGCACGGTAGGCGCTTGCAAGGCCAAGTGCACCCTTGCACTTGCGCGCCCACGGCCGAGGTCCTTTGTGCCTTGTGCTTGTGCGACAGAACCTGTGAAGAGAGGAAGGCCGCACCCCTTTGCGTGCCTATTTTGAAGGTGGAGTGCATACCTAGTGTGTGTGTGCAAATGGAGTAAGAGAACCCTACGATTTTGTGTGTGCAAAGAAGAAGACCCGAGGACATTGTGCCTTGTGTGCTAGGTGAACAAGAGAAGGCCGTAGCCTTTGGGTGTATGTGCAAACAAGAACAAAGAAGGCCGAGAGTTTTGGGTGTGTGCAAGGAGGAGTGGAAGGCCACCACATTTGTGTGTGTGCAAAACAAGAGGAAGGCCGAGGCCTTAGTTCCTTGTGTGAAAAAATAGTGGAAGAGGTCGTAGCCTTGTGTGTATTCACACTTTGAAGAACAAAGAATACTTTGTGTGTGTGCAAGAGGAAGTGAAGGCCAAAGCTTCAAGTGTGTGCAAAATGAAACAAGTGTGTGTAAAGAGACAAGTTGGCCAAACCTAAGTGTGTGCACTAAGAAGTGTGTATACACTTAGAAGAAATAAGGAGTGACCCACACTAAAGTAGAACACACTCTAAGTGTGTAAACAAATTGGATAAAGTGTGTGAAGGAGGAAGAAGGTGTGTGCTTAAAGTGTTACACCCTTTTGTGGGTCTACTGCACCAAGAAGAGGAAAGGGGAATTGCATGCATGCATGCATGCACGCGCACACTGACCAAGCTTAAATTAGTGGTGTGCGTTTGAGTTGACCAAGAGTGAAAGTTATTGAAGAATATTTTGAGAAGGCCATGCAATCACTGCATGAAGAGACAGAGTTGCCATGCACTCAGTGCATGAAGTTGAAGTGAACTGAGACTGGACCAGACTGAAGTTAAAGACATCATTTGTCTGAGTATTCAGTAGTTGGAGAGAAGCCAGGTCATCCTTAGAAGAAGGTGATAAAGCCTGAGCAAGACGAGAAGACCTGATCATCACAAGTGATCAGAGGTACAGAGCAAGGCCAGCAGTCTTTATCCCAGACTGCTGAGGATACTTGAAGAGCTAAAGAGAAGAAGAGCTACTTGTGTGACTCGAGGAGCCAAGAGAAAACCTTGTGGGACTCAGGGAGAAGAAGTCTTCAGTGGGATTCTGGAGCAGGCCAGTGGGACTCTGGTAACACTGTGGGACGCTGTATAAAGACCCTCCTGTGGGACTCAGGAGAGATACAGTGGGACTCTGTATCGACCATTGTAATTTTAACAGGTTATAATGGAGAATCCATGATGGGAGAGCATGGCAAGGATGTAGGCCTTTGGTGCCGAACCTTGTAAATCCTTGTGTCCAGTACCTTTACATTTACTGCATCATTCGTGGAAAGGTGAGAGATACAAGAAGAGTGGATCGAGGCTTTAACCAGCCAAAGAGGTTTAATTGATTAAGAATCAATTAGTAAAAAGTTTTAAAGGATCACTGATTCACCCCCTCCCCCTCTCAGTGATTCACACTGATCTGGGCACTTCAGTGATAATATAAAAAACTGAAGAACACCAAATTTTCAACACATCATTTGAATAATATTTTGTGGAAATAAGTGATTCTTATCTTAAAACACATATAAAACATTCTATTATTTGAGGAAATAATGGTGTTACCATTGAAACCCATGATGTTATATGTGGTAAATATAATCATATTAGAGAGTATACATATAATAATTCATATATTTAACATAAAAACCTAGCCCCTGTTATGACCTATGTTCCTACCCCAGACGATAAATTTTATAATTCTTTAAACAAAGATAAAATAATATCTAAAATAGTAGCTGATTTTTCTAATTTATTTTATGAAATATTAGTTAAATATTTCATGTCATGATATTATGAAGAAAACACCTTAATATGACATGTTTTTAAGGAAATTTACACTAATTTGGGATAGATATTAGCGGTTCAAAATATATCTCACTGTTAAATTCCTATTAAATTTAAATATCCTAGTATTTCATAGGGATATATAATATCATATAATGAAATAGATATATCTAAAAAATATTTATTAGATATTCCAATAATGTCTATAAAATTAAACTTATTCAGAAATAATCATTATTTTTGCAATGTCTGTACTAGTGTTAAATTGATTGAAATATTTCTAAGAAGTTTCATATTATTTATTAGTCGAAATTGTCAACATGAACCTGTTGTCTGTTATTTGGTATCGATTCTATTGGTTTTACAAACATTTTTTTGTTTTTTGTGTAAGATACATTAATTTTTCCACCACACTTTTATTTACATTTATGTTTCCATATTGTGTGGTGGGGATAAATTATAGACCAATGTTTAAAGATAATCCTTTGGTAGTTGATTTCATTCTTTTTCTGATCATTTGATGTACCCAAGATAATGAAATGTTATGTACCATCATCATGAACTGGTTAGTATAGTTGTGTTACATTTTTTACATTACATATAGGGTGAAGGTTTGGTAGTTTCACGTGAGGTATCTTCCATAGTAAGAACATATATCATTAGAGGAAAAATGGATTCTGAAAATTTACTAATTTTACACCAATAATTATAGATACATTTTAAATTTCAAATTCAAATTATTATCTCAATATCTATTTAAATACATAAGATTTAGAGTCATCATCTTCTTGTGTTCAAAAAATTATATAATTCATGAGATGTTTATTGAAATAAAATTAGTGATGTATCTATATCAACACATAATTATCATCTATAAAAAACATTCTATCACATATTGTGATTCATTTTATTATTTTCCTTAACAATAAAATATTAAATATAGTGGTAGTGTTTTTTCACATTTTTTACATCCATATTTTTTAGTTAAAATAAATTTAAATTTATCATATTTATATTTAGATGTATGTTATATATTTGAATTTTGATACTCAATAAAATAAAAAAATTTATATTTCTTTACATGAAACCCCAGAGCCATCTACATTTACAAAATCTAATATTTTCATTAACATATTTTCAAACACATATTCCACTCACCTCTAAATGAATGTGTCATTTTTATAATTATAGTAATTTAAAATTATCAGTAAACCTTATGAATCATTATAAAAATAAGATTAATCATTTCTAATTGTGTTATTTATTTTTTGAATAATATCTTAGAATTTTGAGATTTACAATTAAAAAATTCTTGATTTTCATCAAAAGGAGAAACCATCTATCATAGATAACATAAATATGATAATTATGACCTTATAAATAATTTATATTAGTTGGGATCTAGTGAATTAATAAATACTCATGTAGAATGTTTTACAACTGGAAATATATGTATATATATATATTTTTCTGAACAAATGATTTGAGTAATCATTTGTAGTAACCAAAATATTATAATTATCATTATGAAATGTGGTACATTTTCAATTTTTTTATTTTATTGAATATGATTTTCGATGGATTAAATATTAATTATGATTTAAAACATCGAATATGTTCAAAATATATCACAAATTACATAAGATATAATTCTCATTAAATAGTTATGGTCTATGACTAAAAACATGTTTTTATATATCTAAAATTATGTTATATATCATAATATTATATGAAATATTATAGAAAATATTTAATATAAGCATTTTTACTCTTCCGTGAACATTGAAAAATCGTTATATAATCTTATGTATCATCAAAATAATATTAGCTTATATAGTTCTCATAAAAAATGATTTTTTGTAATTTTAAACAATATATTATATATTCCATTTATATCCACAATAAAATTTAAGATAAAATAAATATAGATAAAATATTATTCAAAATCTCCCTAGGAATGTCCAGAAACATTATCTCACCCTCAAACAACATTGAGTTATAAATAATAATTTGTGTTAGTGTTATCATTTCACATAATAACATATGAAATCAATTATTCCACTATATTTCTATGTATGTTTATTTTAATGTATAAATATATTATGAAATTTAAACCTGAAAATTAGATCTATAAAATCAATAATTTTTAACACCTAATAATTTATATCCAAGGGACAAATATATTTTTTTTAACTAATAATATTTTTTGAATTATTATAATAATATTTTAAAAATTATACCATGAAATCAATTTACAAAGAGATTATAAAATTAAAAGGAGCTAGAATGTTTAGTTTTATAATCCATACCATATATTTAACCCTATAAAATTTGAATTGATACATTGAAAATTAGTATTTTGAAACATATATACATAAATAATCATAGAAAAATTCAATGATTTTTTTTCTCAAATTCCATGTTTTAATAAAATAAATAAATCTTGTTTATTTCTCTTTTTAGCCCAATCATGGGAAACACCTATAGACAATTCATAATGGTATATATCTAGATCTGAATTATCTTACCTTACCAGTTATTAGTTACATGTATATTGAACAAATCTAGTAGTATATTCATAATTAAAAACACTAGCATTTTATATTAGCTCTTAAACATCATCATTAATTAAACACCTAATATATCTTATATATCATATATGTTAATAGTGTGGGATCATATAGGATTCATATTGAATGATACATGGTTAAAAGAGTGACCTAAATCAGGATAGACCAATAACAGCTTCTTTATGACTATCATCTGGAAAACTTTTCCCTTTTAAATGATTGATTCTAATTCATGGTAATTTCATTATACCCAAAACACACATTACCCTATCTTGTTTTTAACTACCAATGATGATCCCTCTTTCACTATAATTTAAAATTATAATTATTAAAACATTAACATCATTATATTATCATCATTTTTTTATTTGAGTAGTTATTATAATTAATTTATTCACAAAAATAAAAAAAATTGATTGATTTTCCAACTTCCTTTTTTAAAAACCGACCCAGCTAACCCATGTAGATTATAACTTAAAAAATTCTTATATGACTAATAGTACATTATTTGTCCACATGGGATAGACTAAGGTTCCATAGAATCAAAAGAAACATTAGGGTATTATGTCACAATAAAAAAAATATATCAAAAAATTAATGAGACATGGAAAATAATTATTTGTCGTCATAAAAACTCCCTGAGAAATGGAAAAATGTCATACAGATAAGTGTATGTCTAAAAAATAATTGTAAATCCAAAAAATTTAATATTTCTAAAAATTATTACAGTATCCCTTTGTATATATGCAATAAGTGGTTCTCCTTGATCAATGATCATCACAAACTCCCATGGCCACCCTAATAAATAGAATCCACTACCTCCAAGTGATTACTTTTATTTCCAAGTACATGATATAAGAAAATTTATAAAATCTAATAGAAATTGTTATATTTAAGAAAAATTATCCTTTTCATATTCCACCAAATAATTACACATTCAATTTAATCCAAAATTAATCAAATATGGTCAATTAAAAATTAAATTTGTTTTGAGAATCTTTTCACAAATCAAGGACAAGAATTCTGTCATTCATAACTGAAAAATACAGACCAAATTTCGTTTATATATAATGAAGTACATATAAGTTACATCTATGCATTAGGACAAAATAATAATTTTTAAGACCTACATTATAAGTTAATAATGAAAAAATTCATTGCAATGTATAATTTATTTATCATTATAGAAATATGGTTATGATTCAAAATGCTATATTAGTATAAGTATTTTCACATATGTAATTGAAATATGGATCCATTTGTGCACAATACACTATATATGTATCCTAGGGGTAATTTGTGGACACCCAAATGAATTATCTCCCTACAATCATTGTATTTTAGTTAACATTTAAATTTTGAATCAAATTTTAGGTAGTGATATTACATATCAACTATCTGTTATTCCCACCAAATTACTAGAGAGATTATGTTATTAATGGAAATTATATATTCATGGGTGGTGATTCAAATAAATGATTCTAAAATATTTTAATTCAAAATTTTAATTCTTAAAAAATTACATGTTTTAAACAATTCCATTAATTTAAAAAACTCACATCAAATAATTTTGGTAAAAATAATGAATACATTTGAATAAACATAATAAATTTAATATATTCATAAAATTTATGGAAATTTATCTAAAATTATATCTTCAAGTTCATTATTTATTTAACTTTTTTCAATATATATTTTTTAAAATATTATATTATTTAAAACAGAGTTTTTAAAGTATATTTTCACCATCACATAATTAATGTTAAAATGATATGAAAAAGATAGAAATAATTATCATTATCTCTATAGGAAATAAATTTCAACTCATTAATGTTATATAGGTTTTTCAATAAATGCATTTTCAAAAGAAAAAAATACCTCAATATAATGATCAATTATCGCACACTACTAGATACACTATTAGAGTCTTGATGGATATAACAATTAATTAGGAGTCCTAAAACCACAATTAAACATTTTGAGATCTCATTACACCAATGATGTAATAATTCTTCACTATAAAAGGGAGAGGGAAAGAAATAATAAGCAATCAATAATCATATTGAGAGTTAACTTACTAAAAATGAACCAAATAATCAGTTGACAGTTATATCCATGAATAAAAATGGATGGAAAAGAAAAAAATCATATTATGATTCCCTAATGACCACATGATTAAATTTTGTTTGAATAGGGAGTTCTTAGAATTTGAAATAAAGTTCTTGTGAAATAAATTATGAATTATGGAAAATTAAATTCATTAACAAGGGTTTATCAACACATTTTTGATTTGCATGATCCAATTACTATGATATAGAAGTGTGCTTCATCATATTAGGGGTAGGATATATGTTTAAAAAATCATGTTTCATCCCCAAATATCCAACACAAGGGATTTCATTTCATGGGATGACTGAAAATAGTATTTCATTACTATGTTCCAAATATACACATGTAGTTAAATAATCAAATATTATCCAATGTCATCAAAACTGGCCCATTATTGACTAGAAAAAATGATTATCCTAATAATGTGACATACGTCGATGCATGTGGGAATAAAAATGTTTCAGATTTTTACCCTAATTAATTTCAACTCTCATGTATCTTGTTATGAGGAATCCAATGTAATGATATGAGGATATTGTCCTTATATCAATGCATCTCACTCCCATGTCTAATGTGAATAAGAAACATTCTTCTATACTACAAATATCATATTGATATATTTTCTATGAATAAACATTATATGGGAACCAATAATCTGAAGTTATTGTTCAGTCATGGAGAAATTAGGTTACATAAAAAGGCCCTCATAGTTCACGATATAAGATGGTTGAATGATGTATGTTCTTTTTTGTGACACATGTTACACAATAAGGATTGATTCCATCAGATTTAAAAAATATAAATGATAAGAAACCATTATAATGTTATAATAAAATTTATACAACCCCATGTATCTTAGAGCTAAATTTCCATACATACTAAACTATTAGTTACCCAAATTAGCTGATTCCCTCAAAACATCTTGTTACCAACTAATAAAACAATAGTGATCCAATAATTATTGACATATAGTTTTTACCTAAAGTTTAATTTCACAATTATCTAATGGATAATTCAAATCATCATCATATTAACATTGACCCAAACTAGTTCCCACATGGGAAACTTCACTAATATCTAACAAAAATTGAATGAATAAACATGGACATTCATAAAAAGCATAAATGGATTGAATATTAATAAATGAATTTTTTTTCTATTATAGGGAATCCTAACATAACAAATGTGGTTATCAAACAATCTTATATTATAAATGAAATATTCATAGATAATGACCTTATAAATTTGAATAAGCTATTAAATTAATCCATCTGTCATTGGATGGAACATTATTCTAAACAAAACATTTGATCTTATCAACTCCTTGAGGAATAACCAAAAAAATGAATGTTTACCAAGGCTCCCTAGAAGAAAATATTCTATATGGAACTCCATGATATTTGATTATATCTTATACATAATGATTTTACAATGTATTAATCATTAATTTTTTAGAAAACGAAATAATGTTTGCTGGGTTGGTCAGTTAACATTTTACTACCCATTTCATGTGAATTCTATGATTCATATGAGACAACCTGTCCGCAATGTAAATTGATAACTTTTCCCAAATAATTTTATATATTTTAGTGGAAGATATAAACTATAAGGTTTAAAATTCTTGGCATTAATCTTCTAACAAGTTTTACAAGTGGAAACAAATCATAAATGGTTCATTCCATACATGGACATAAGAATTATCACCTCGAATAATAAAAAATATTTTTTTCAATGTGAATAAATAAATGGGAATTATGGAAGTCCATTGAAAAAAAATTCCTAATACATAAAGTTATATAATAATTATATTGGAATAAAACGACACCCTCAGATGATATAGATCATTCAGTAATGGTATAACCACTATATATTGAATCCATAAATCCACAGAACTCATCATCAAGTATCTAATTATATAGGTCATAATATGAAATGACTATGTGAGATAACCACTTTTAATAACCATATTATTGTCAAAATATTGTACACATGAATTATTTTGATCAAATAAATCCACTAGGTTCCACTCCATCGTAGATCTATTACTTCTTGGTATGAATGTTTCATATTCAATGCATCAAAAATGGAAATTCCTATACAATGTATGAAGGAGAAATATATATCATTGGATTATATTTACTCCATAATCTACAAATATAGAGTATTAAATTATTTTTGAGATAATATATAACACAAGCATTTGTCATTAGGGTAGATTTCAAACATTTCACAGAAAAGGAAACGTTATCAACTATTCAAAGCATGCATCATTGTTATTATTTTTAGTTCATGCATTGTTTATTTCTTCCCATGAGTTCAAAGACGAAAATAACCATAATAAATTTTATGATCTTCCTATATGGTAGGAATACCAATGCAAGATCTAAATTAATTATAGAATTCATCATTATCATCACATCCTCTTGATGTGTCTATAGTAGATGTGAATTTAAAATGTGACTAAATCAAAAAAAAATATAAAACATTAAATAGGATAACAAATTAAATCAATTATTATATAGATGGGTCAGTTATATTTATAAAATTGAAATATTATTTGAAAATCATTTTTAACAACCAACAATACCCAATTTTTCCCTAATATTCATGAAATTCTAATGTTCCTACCATTTCAGAATAGATATAGTATTATCTGTATCAACTAAAGTAACATGTTCAAAAACCATTATTACAATTGACATGTCATAAGGAACATAAAAATTTAATTGGGATATCCTGGAATAATGTATAAATTTATCAAGATTTCATAAACTACTCTTATGTGATTTACATGATCCTCTATTATCTAGGAGTATATGAAAATGTTATCTACAAAGAACACTATGAAAAAACCATTGTACTTATGGAAAATAATGTTAATGAATTCTATAAGAATAATAATATTAGTGATAATACCAATTGAATGGTGTCATACTCACAGTGGTCATAACATAAATCAAATGTTGGTTTATGAATTTCATACTCTTTTTTTTCGTATGATTGATATAATGAGGAAAACATTGTGTCTATATATATATATATAAAAATTTAATCTATGATTTTTCTAGATCAAAAAATCCAGATTTTTTTTAAAAAATAATTCTTTCATTGACAACAAGATGTTTGTGAATTAGGCAATCAACACAAAAGTGAAGGATCATGTAACAATTCATGAAAAAAACAACGAGTGTTTCCCAAAAGTACAAAATTGTTTGAATGAATCCCTTAGAAATAAATTCATCATACTGGTCATTTAAATCCCTATATTTATTTTGTTCTATTATCTAAGATGTAATGTAAATATGTAGGTTTTCTATTACTATGTTTACATAAAACTGGCCATCTTCCAGTGCAGGAAACAAAAACATGTCTAATCAGATCATATAGATACACACAATATACAATGGAGTAATATCACTAACAAATATCCACACTCAAGTTCAATATAAAACATTGATATCACACTGACCACCTCCATATGTGGTATCCCATCATAGGTCTGCCATATGTCAATTTACCCATTATATAAATTACACTCAACATTAGAGGTAAAAATTTAGACACCTAAAAAAATTATATATTCTTTTGGTGGAATCATCCAATCAATCATGAGGTTAACATAAAAAGGATTCCTATCAACAATAAAAAAGTCCTATAATTGGTCGATTATTGATAATATAGAATAAAAATGAGAGGCACCAAATATCCCTATTTGACATATTCCTGAGGGTTGTGGCAATATCCAACACATAGGGAGTGAGCTTCAAAAGTTGATTATGAAATTAAATAACATGGGTATGTGAGATATAACTAGAGGAACCCATATCCATTGAATCATTAAATGAAGATGCAGATATGGTAATTTCACCTCTCACTATAATAGAACATCATACCATCATCCACTATAGACTCATTTGAAAAATGAACAAGTTTCAATGATAATAATTATAGATGGAACCCATATCACATAAAGCATTTCACTAAATCCTATATTTTCATACATCTATATAGATCACACCACTACATGGACTATTAATGAAATGGAAAAGACTATTAATTTTACCTTATCATTTACATGGTCTATATAAAATTTGATAATTTATGATATTTTTCTTTTTGTTCCCAATATTACTGTACTAGAAACAATTTTCCATTCCTTTTCGATATATTGTAGATGGTTTAGAATAATATTCTTATGTAGATCCACACCCATGGTTACCATGAGACTCATCACTCCTCCATTTCCTATTAATGGAACCACATGAGATACCACTAAGAGTATGCAGAACTATTGTCTACTCTAATAGAGTTGGCAAGTCCTATTTTGGCATAAAATACTCATCAATAAAACTGGCATAATTTTTTACATTATAATAAAATAATAAGAAAATTAATATATTAAATTACCCATCTCCTAAACTATCACATTTATCTTCTAATTATACACTACCATATGTGGAAAATATTCAACCTTATAAAAGTGTTTTCATACGAAGTCACATCCTAATCACTAGGTAGATGTTCAATAAATTCCGTCATCTTACCTAACACCATCAATTTAAAAATTAATAAAACTATACATGAATCATTTCCCCACTGGGCCCAAATTTTTTCAATCCATAACTATATGATCTTATAAACTTTTTATAGGACCATTATTTTTTATGATATAAAAAATTACCGTAATTGAATACTTTGGATCCAAATAATAAAAAAGATTACCAATATTTTTCTGAAAATACCTATACTCCTCAGTATTATTGTAACCATATGAAGACATTGGTTTGAGAGGAATACATTATTGGGAATGATATATGATATCATACCACCATGTTACAATCTGTAAATCCTGAATAGGAATAGATTCCTCTACATTTCCAAGGTCTTGTATTAAAATTATAAAGAATCCTATAGGGTTTCGATCAATTGGAATGTTCTCTTTATTTAGTTCATTGGAAGTTCCATCTAGAGTAATATTATAATGAATATTCATTCACAGAACAAAAAAAACATAAAACAATTACAAGAGAAAAACCATTATATTTACACGAGATAATCAATTATATCCTTAAATATTCAACTGGAAAACACTAATATAAGATATATACATTTGAAAATTTATATTAGTAGAACAACAACTCAGAGAAGAATCATTTCCCAAAATCGCATGGTATCTTATGTCTCGATACATAGAGATATGGCGTGGAACTCTATCAGAAACATACCCTTTTTTATAATATGATCCCTATGAAACCAAAATATCTAAATTTTAATAATAACATCAATGAAGTGGAATGAATCTATTTGATAAGAAGTTTTCAAATATAGACTTTTTTAATCATTCTAAATAGAATCAGAATCAATTTTGATTGATCCTAAATGAGATTCATGATCCCCATATTCTAGTGAATTGACACTGGTAATGAAAATAAAAAAGGGGGGAATGAATTCATAATAATATAACCTAATCCTCACAAAGATTCAGTCATAATAAAAATAATCATTTAGTACGAAAACAACTCAATAATAATGGATAAATCAAAATGTTTAATAATAAATGGCTAATAAATTAGTATATGTTATTCACTTTTATCATATCAATATTTAATTAAAAACATCGATATTATATATGAAACAAGTGGATTTCATATTCGACTAGTTTACAATAACTCCCAAGGTAACTATAATTAAGAACATCTACCCACGAAAAGTGGATCTATTCCATTCCTTATACATGGTATAAAAAGATTTATAAACCACAGATGTAAAGGAAGGATGTGAGAAATCATTCCCAAGAATAATTAAACCCAATTATTTTGTAATAGATACTATATAAAAGAACAAATAGTTTATCGTTCAAAAAAATTTGGATAATAATAATTTAAAGACCTATAGATATCATTATTTTAAAATAATTAATCGATAGGTTATTTTTTTTAAATTGTTTTCCCTTAAAAAACTGATTTAAGAATATTTAGAAAATAAATTATTTGTTATCATTTTATTTAAGACTATATTATTAAATCGTCCATGTAATAATTGGAATGTGTGAGTCTTTAACATTCCTAGAATAATTTTTTTGATCCACTAGTTATAATAGTGTATGGTTTCTCACACATATCATTGAATTATATCCCTAAGTGTTTAATCATTTATAAATCATAGGCCTTGGTTAAAAAATAGAACCCACCATAGAAGGAACTCACAACCCTTATCATAGTCAGTTATTGATTCCATAATCAAACCATATCTAGGTATAGATAATACATACCTATCATATATTATTCCCCCCAAAATACATAGGTCCTCATGTGCATCATTGAAATCAAACAGTCAATGTCTATCAATACATTTTTTAAATCCAATTTTTTTATCATTTCATTCATCCATAATATCGATTTTCAAAACATGATTATCAATTTAAAAAAGAATATTAAATGATTTTTCTTAAATCAAAATATTCCCCTCAAATAAATTAATTTCATTTTAAATCATAAATTATGTTGTTCCCTTTATTCATAGAAGAAATCTCCAAATTCATGCCTGAAATCACTATTTTCCATTAAAATTGATTTTTCATAAATCAATTATTATTTCAAAATCCATTTTTAAAGAAATTTTATCACCCTCATAACTTTCCATTCAACAATAATTATTCAAATTCACAATTCCTATATTGTAACAGAATTGTAAATCAATTTCAATTTACTCACGAAAGTTTAATTTTATGATATATGAAATCCCATAAAAAATCTAACCTCAATACCCAAATTTATGATCTCCAAAATTAGTATCCTTCAATGTAGATTCCAAAACAAAGGTTATCAATTATTATTCCTTGAGACACATGTCGTTATGTAGATATTTTGATTTTTCCTTGGGGTGATTATCTACTCAACTGTTATAGGAAGTAAAGAAAAGTTAAATCCATAGTAAAATTGAGATTCAACATACTGAAATAAATCCAAATCATTAAATGAAGCATCAATATATGAATTAATAATGATTAAAGATCCAAAATTTTCTAAAAGTAGGTTTTATGGATAAAAGGATCAATGTTGAATTTCATATGGTAATTTTACTATTTCAATTGGTGTTCTTGTTAAATAAATTATTAAAATTTCAATATTAAATTATAGTCACATGCTTTGGTCTCAGAGTTCGGAAAATGACAAGCCACTTACTAGGGTAATGAAGAGAGTTACATGGCTTTAATGTTATTTATCATGGTTTTTACTAAAAATAAACATATTTATACAACATTTACATAAGGAAGACGAGGTCATGTTATAAATGAAACAATATTCCCAAACCATGTTCTACAAATGTTCATGCCAATATACATAGAAAAAAATTCCATAAGTAACATAATATTTCCCTTGATAAGACTAAAAAAATGATAATCTATAAATGATATTTGAGTGCCTCGGAGTGGGGTTCATGATTTTGTAGATTTTCACATTTTCTATATTCAGCATATTTTTAGAAATTTTTTGTGAATATGGACAATAATTCTTCACCAAATTAACTAATCAAAAATATAATTCCATCTAGATTTTATAATCAAGAAAATATTATAGATATATACTTATTATTATAATCTTGCTATGTATATTTCATGAACACAGCCATTATCCACCATGATATGTGCACTATTTCTTCTCTAGGGGATGTTATATTGAGTAAATAATGAATATGCGTGAATTAAAATCATCTACAACACCAATAGTTGCTAATAATATATTTATAACTCTTAGTCTCTATACTTCTAGCATGGAAACCTAATTCTATTATTGATATTTTTTTACCCAAATAAGGATTCTATTATTGAAACACTCCTCTTGATTATGAACTAATCAACCCATAATGTATTGATGGATCTCTATATTTTTCATTCAAAATGAACTATAATTTTCAATGAAACCCACTTTTTTTAGAAAGAATGGTAGGGAAAATGGGGTGTTCCATATTTCCTGTTATATTTTTATTTTTAAATTTTATAGACAGATCTTTACAAGTTGTGGTCCCCTTTATTTATAAAACAATAGTCATTTCTTTAAATGATCTTTATCATACAATCATAGGGAATAAATCCTTAAAATAGCTCTGTGTGTTCTCCCAACACCTATATTTTCATGTTATTCCAATTTTATTTCAAAACACTAAAAATTTATTTTAAATATGTTATTCGAGTCTTAATGGTATACACTATTTTTAAACATATGTATTTTTTCCGATGAATATTATTATCTGTCATTTTTTCCATTATTTAAATGCACTATAATATTCCATTATCTATCTTCTTATATGGGATATTATTTCTTCTTTCTCAAAAACTATGATTTTTCATTTTCCCTCAAGGGTTATTCCCTTTAAGACAATTAAATATTTAATATTTCTATTTAACATCCTTTATAAAAAAAATACATATGTTGTAATTTTATCTTCCTTATAAATATTTATTTTAAATGCAGATTATAATTTTATTTTTATATTTCAAAGAAAATCAGTTATTTTATTGAGGAATATTATCAAATTATTCATTAAAATAAGTTATATTATCTTGAAAATCACTATATGGAAAAAAATCATTTGTTGGTCTCTCTTCTAGGGTTTCCTCAATGTTTGATCATTAATAATAATATGGGTTGTCCGATAAAAATTAATTATTTTTAACATTTACATGTATACGTGGTTCATCAAAAGTAAAATCATAAAAATAAATTATTATTACCTAATATTTATTTGTTATATTTGATTCATAAAAGATTTAATATTTTTTATTTTAGTGATTGTGTGATATTCAAATATATATTCAAAATGACTAATATATATGATATCATAATGATTGAATAATATTATAAATTTTATTTTCATACTATAGTCATAGTGAAGGTGAATTTTTAGTCAGTCCCATCACATTCCTGTTTTTATTATTCGGGGTTATGAAAAGCAGTTAGGTCATATTAATATTTTAACATCGAATATATTTCCAAACATCACCATGAATATATGAAGATGGACTCAATATAGAGAGACTTTCTAATAATTTGAAGGTTGATAAACTAATATAATGTGGGACCATAGCTCTAATACAAGTTCTTATTCATCTTGGACTTGTATAACCTAACCACTTTTGCAGATAGTGGTGAATTACTATGGGTGACAAATAAATAATTAATAATATTTTATCTCATTAAATTTTAACTTATTTAGTGAATTGATCACCCCTTATTTTGTCACCTTTCCCTTTAATTCAATTATTTTAACAAGTAAGTGATAATTATATGGAATATATGAGTATTTAATGATGTTTGAATCCATAATATAGGAATCATAATTTAGGTTATGGTGGTTGTTTTCCTTCACACACATATCTTTACTATTATTATCCAAAATATTACCATGAAACTGTATATTCTTGTACGTCTTATCCTAAATAAAATATGGTACAATTCAATAACCCATTTTATAATGAAATATCTAAATTTATGTCTACGTTCTCTAGAACCAAACTGGTCCTCATATTCAATTAATCAAATCAGAAGGATCCAGCTAATTGACATCAAATGTAATAATAAATCTATTTTTTCGACATTAATAGATTATAATCTGTTTAGCATTTTGATACAATCCACAAGGATACCTCCAACATAGTAATATCAACTATTATTCTATCTTATTTATCGAATACTATATTGATATGTCATATATTTTTCTAACATTATTATTTTGTTCTTTTGATGTTCAATGGAGACAAAATATACGACTCATTATATTTTCTCCTTCTATAATGAAAAATAATTAACTTTCAAAAAAATTATGTTTCAAAACAATATTTCATCCTAACATACAATATTCAATATTTAAGAAATTTTGGATAAATTTGTCATGACATATTCATTTTATCCTTGAACATCTATTTAAAAAAACATAATCATCACATGATATTTTATCACTCGTTTAATAGGGAATGTCCATAAAATCAACCATGTGATATTATCTTACTGAATATTCCATAAAATTTCTCTTTTATGTAGTTCAAGATTACAAATATGAACATATAAATAATATATTTGAGTGTACCATACATCTCAACCAGATTATTGTATTTGTGATGACGAAAACCAACCATTCCCTACCCTATTTTTCCTTCATTCAATGTGTCTGGGGTAATTTTTCAACGTTTTAGCATCATTATATTTTGGAAATGAATATCAACACACCATTATAAAATTATAAACTCTACATTTATCTCATTTATTCATTCTAAAAACCATTAAACTAGGAACATTATATATTACAAAGTGTAATTCTTAGTAATATTTTGAAATTAAATAGTTTCAGTACCATTAAGAATACATTTAATCATTAATTATCCTCACAAATTATAAATTATGTATTAATTTCAATACAATTCATATAATTTTTATGATCCAACATAGTAATCAGAATATCTTTCTTACCACTACTCACCTCAATAAATTTAAAATTGGTAGTTTAAAATATAACCACGTTCCATTTCTAAAACATTATTCATTTTCTGTAAATAGTCTATATGCCCTATATTTATGATATATCCCAAAGTGATATTTTCTTAACATCTTTGAATTCAGATCTCCAATATATTTCATATGTACAAAATAAAATGTTTTAGGAATTATATAAAACATTTTATATATCATAGTGTCATTTTATAACCTCATTACCATCTCTTTAAATAATCTTACACAACATCGAATGAATATTACCTTGCCAAATGAGATTCATTAGTTTGGTAATTTTAAAACAATGGGAATCATATTATATATTCTTTTTAACTCCACTGAGATGTCATAAATGATGTTGAGAAATATCAAACATGCTTCCATTATTCCTAGGTAATCTAGAGCATCATCAAATCCTCCTCAAGAATTATCAAACTAAATAAATGAACTAATGTTCAAAAAACTATTTTTTTTAATTCCTAAATTAGGTTTTCATTCATTCAAAGGAATAATATTTTATGAAAATTAATATTTAAAAATAAAGTACTTATAGAAAAATAATACACATTTAATATATATTTATATTTATAGATAATTACCAAAATCATGATATTTTCTTTGATTGCATTCAATTTCAATGATATCGTATCATCATTTTGGTTTTCAATACAACAATAAAAATCCAACATTTTAATCCATACATAATCCAAAATACATTGAACAACATTATATATATTTTATGTGCAACAGTGAAGTAACATTATATATCATTTTGTTCACTATTGACAATTATATAAAGACCCTCATGTTCTATATTTTTCATGAGAGGGTGGAGGAAGAAATATATAAAGGGTATAATTTAACATCAATTGTGATGTTAGTGAGCACAAAAACACTTTATAATCTACAATTATCTGAAGGGAATATATACTCAATATTTACCATTTGATAATTACAAAATTTATCATTGTCAAATATTTATTCTATTTTATTTCCTAGTTCTAATAATGATAAAAATATTATTATTTTAATTATTAAAAAAAATTACTCAAATACAAATTTTTGAATAAATTATGTAATATTTATTTAAATGTTATTAATTATGATAGTCATTTAAGTTAAATATAGAACATTAAATTTCCATCTTTCATAGATTTTATCAATCCTGGAAATAAATTTGTTGTAAAAATATTTATTATTGCCTTGATAAATAAATTTCAAATTCAGTAGAATAAAAAATAATTTTTTATAATAATATATTATTTAAATAAATTTATATATAATAATCTACACAATATACTAGTGATCAAATGGATATTTATTTATTTCATTTTAAATAAAATACCATTTATAAAATAAAAATCTCATATTCTAAAATCAAATGTAACATCCTAAAATTATAAAATAAGAACATAATGTATGATAGTGTGTGTGACAAACAACACTTACCATAAACAACCCATGGAATATATGTCCATGAATTTAATCTCTTCGATAACTTACGGAACCTACATCTTCGAGCATAAATAAAATGTAAAATGGTATGCCATTATAAACATGTTATTTAATTCATTGATATAAATAACAATAATAAAATTATATTGAATACAAAGTAAAGACGATTTATCTAAAATAAAAGATCATGTTTTAAGTAAAATTGTTTTTTCAAAAAGAGAGTTTAGTACAAATTTTAGCACATTATAAAAAATTAATTTTTTTTTAAAAAAAATATTTATAAATTTTAAAAATATCTTCATTTTTTTAAATTATAATATTAAAATTAACTTCGATCTAATTTATGGAATTTTCTCAGAATGTTTCATTTTTTGGTTGGTAGGTAAAAAATTAAAATTTTAATAGAATGATTTCTTATAGTTTACGTAATTAAGAAGGAAAAGTTATATATTAAAATATATTTAGAGTCAAATTAAAAAATATATACATAAATTAACCCAATATATGTATTTAGAATCACACTCATATTTAATTTTGATATAAAATCATTGTATGATTCTGAATAATTTGTCTTTGAAAAAATACATTCTCACAACATACACAAAATTAATTATAAATTTATTTTTACACATCTATGAATGGAATTTTGAAAATTGTATTTTGTATTTTTAATTGAATAAAATATTTTCTATTATGTTAAAATTAAATTTTGAGAAAAATGAATAGTGAAAACGGTAAAAATTATTTTTTGTGGTTATGGTGTCAATTTATTTTCAATGGAATAAAAAATGAGGTATCCAATTACATAAAAATATTATAAAATCACATTATTCATCCTTATTTTGGTCCCTATAATTTATATGTCTCAAGAAATATCCATTATAGACCCTCTTGTTAGCTGAAAGACAAGGAAACCCCTTCTTCATTAAAAAAATAACATGTCTGCAACTATTCAAAATTATAAATGTCCACCCACTATCATCTCTTCGTCACCCCATCAACAGATTCATGATAGAATAGTACCAAAAAAAACATGTTTCCCTAATATCATCCTACAGGAATTATTTTGTGTTTAAAAATTTCCTTGGAAGTACTTCGCTGAAAACATCTGGAGGTTACCTCAGGAAGAGTTAATGTTGTTAAAAAAGCATTGTGATTTTATATTTCCTCCACATCATTGAATTACTATTACCATTTTAATATATAATATCCTATTTATCATAAATATAACTATATTTATTTATTAAGGTAATGACCTAAAACCATACCAACATCCCTAAAATGGTTTACGAATTCAATATTTCTATGAATGGCATATGACCACCTCACATACTATTGTTATTCATTTCTTAAATTTACAAAACACATGGATGCGTATATGGATGAATATACCACCCATATATATATATATATGTAATATTAAAATTAATATATATATATAATATATATCCTATATAAAATTTTACTTTCAATTTTATATGGGTTATGATAATGTTGCCAATGTGTACGGTCGACTACTGGCTCTTGAACCGATTTGATTTATCTCTAAGTATGGATTTAAATGGAAAATAATAACAATAAATAAAATGAATATATGTGATATATATGAAATAATTATAATAATCATGTCATATTTATCATCATGAAATTATTATATATGATTTTATTTCTTTTATTTTCACTGTCACAAAAACAATAACATTGTTCATATATATATGGACCACTACTTTCACAATGTCATGTTATTATCTTATAATAATCACACAAAATTGATTAAATATATAAGAATATTTTTATAACTAATATTTTATTTAATAAATTATGATCATCATAAAATGTTAAAATATTACTTACCTCTTTTTCATAATGATTATAAAAATATGGAAATGTTTCCCACACAAACATATAGCCTATCCTCTCTAAAATCGAATCATACATCATTCCTAAAAAAATTATTTCATGGTAGGTATTAAAAGTATAATTTATTTATAAATATTATAGTTATTAAATTATTATTTTTATATAGATTATGAAACAATATAATATGATCATTAAATATATCTTTTATGAAGAAACACAAATTAAATAAATAAGGAACTTAAAATATAAAATAATAAAGATAATGAATGATAATTACTGAAAAAGTAAATTTATATAATTAAACTATATTATATGATATTATAAATATGATTATGGTGGTGTTAGAAAGCATTATTAAAGATATTGTATATGTGGCTGAAACTCATTAAAAAGAAATAATCTCGAGGTAATAGATTTTGTTTCAATTCAAATTCCATTTTTACTTATTTTTTATTATGCATCAATTCTAATATATGTTTTTTATATACTAAAACATTTATATATTTAACGTGATTAAATATTAATTCTATATTTCCATTATTTTGATTCATTTTTATTCTTTCACGGGTTTATAATTAGAATGTTTCCTACATTGTAAGAGACTTTGTCCCAATTTATATTCATTGAGGAATATTTTACTGTTATTAACATAATTTCATTTTTATTGGGTATATAATTTCAAAATTTCATCTAATATCATCACTCCTTAATATAAAATGGTATTTGATGTCCACATTTTAAATATCTGATCAATGGGGATTTTAATTAAAATTTACCAACATGTAATTAATTTCAGAACTCAATATAATTTCATTAGGTTATATTACTTATTAATTATATTTTCTATTACATGATTATGTATGTATTAAATTTTTAAATTTTTATGTTTTATATCCACATGTTTTATTTTATTCACCCAAAAAACATAATACATTCATTGGTTAGTTATCACTTCAAATTTTATGATTTCTTTAATTCAATATTTCATAAAATCATTTTTATCGGGAATGTTTATAATTGAGTATATATTAAATTATATTGTTTGATAAATAATTAATAAACCATTTAATTTTCTTATACTACTATTATTAAGGATATTTCTCAAGTAATATCCAAAATTTTCAACTATTAGGTACATAAAATGACTGAGAACGTTTTTTAACGATGCTTTGACATTATATCATTATTCAATGAAAATTATATTTCTTTAAAATTATTTTTTTATAAATATGTTTTCAAAAAAAATTGACGTTTCAAATGATTTATAAAAAAATCTCTCCCATTTTGAAAATATATAAATTGTTTTGAATTGAATATTCATTTCATTTTCTAAACAAGGTACATATGGCTTTGACTAAAAATGTAAAAGGAATAATTGTTTATCATAATCAATGTGAAAAGATTTTTTTTATTGTCATGAATACTAACAATCCACCATATATTTCATATATTAATTTAAATGAAATATATTTTCAAAATTGTTTCTGAACATATATTTTTTAATAGTGATTTTTTAAAAGAAATTTATATTATCCTTAAGAATTTTTTATGGATAGTTTAATGGTATTTTTACACATTCACAACAAAACCATTTATTTTATATATAATCTATTGAGATATTCTGTATTGATACCATAATTAATATTTATATGGATATCCTTTGATTTCAATGACTGGGGAAATTATCACACCTGAGTTTTTGATTTCACCCTTTATTTCAGAATGGGTTTCACCCTCATTTATATTATCAAGAAACGTGTGTGATAGGTTCAAATTTTTGAGATCCTTCCTTTCGTTATTATTAATTAATTTATTTATTTATTTTATGTAAATTTCCAAGTCAATGATTATGGAAAAATGTTTTTTTTGGTGGATAGTGTGTAGAGCACAATTGGTTCATGGTTAATATAAATAATGAAACCTTCCATGGTAACTATACGGTTGGTGGCTGGTTGGGACAGTTTGTACCGTACGCCCATCACACTATAATTAATGCTATGTGGATTAACTGTGCATTATATACATGCATAGTCAGATAGGGTCACATGGTAACTGCACGGTTTGAAAAACCATGACGACTAACCATGTGGCATGTCCACATCATTTAAATTTGTTTTCTCTTTATTATATTTCCCCAAATTTTGACTATAAACCCCTTTTTCATTCTTTCCACGTCCTATCTATCCATGGGCATGCCTCCCTCCATCCCCTCCTCTCCGTTGTCCACATATAGATGGTGTTTTTGGCTCAGATTCCTCAATATCTTTCATGTATGTCTCCTCCTCTCTTGTTTTCCTCATATATTCTAGGGTTTCCATCACATTTCATTGGGGATTGACATGTCTAATGGGTTGGGTGACATTTTAGTGTTATATATTAATATTTTGTTTTCAATATTGATTCTTTAGGTTTTTATTTCTTCACATGGGAGTGGATGATGTAAAATTGAAGTTTTACATCGTTTTAATGATGTTTCATCACCCAAGGTTGGTGGTTCCATGATAAAAAATTGTTAGGTGAAAATAATATACTTTTTTTGACTCTTAGATATTTTTTGGATTATAAATTAGGCGAGAAAAGTGTATATGAAAAAAATATGGTTATTGTTGACAAATTAATTTTTAAATAAAATGGACCATGTTCCACATGTTTTTTATATATTCCTGTTGGATTTATGTCATCAATGTGTTATAAAAATGTATTGTTGATTTGAGACCCATTTTGAAATGGATTTGATGTGTTAATGGATAAAACAAATTTTAATGGAATTGGGTGTTTTAATGTGTGAACCCTTGTTTTGAATGTTGGATGTGTTTTATAAATTGTGTAGAATGGTCACTAAATTGTGAAAGTGTTGCGACACATGTTTTTGAAATAGTTTTGGTGTGTGTTTGGTTTCAAATTTAGTTTTTGGATTTGAATGTGGTGGAAAATATAGAATGTATCATTGTTTGGCCTGTGTATTTGTAAGTGGTGGATTATGTGAAAAGTGAAATTGGATTGAGCTTACGGGAATCCTGGGTATCTATGTGGCCTAACTCATTCTAGTAAGCAATTTAATTGTGAAGTTAAAAGGTCGTAGTTTCTCCAAATTGGATTAACGATTACAAAAATAAAAAAACTATGATGATGATTGGAAACCACAAAGACCATAGTGTATCCCCTCCTTATGGAAAATTCATGAAAAATATGTGTTTGTGGTTTATATACTACCATTCACCTAGTTATGTGGTTATAGTGTTCCACTCGAGATACATTAACCTTAGTGACTTACTGATGGTTTTCAACAATAAAATGATTCTTATATGCTGTGCTTATAACCATAGGAATATATTCGACCTTGTGGGTATCTTTATGAAGTTACTTTTTAACCATGTTCTTGTTAAACAGTTTTTTCTTTGGATGTTTCCCATTTTATAATGGTTAACAATAAAATAATTTTTTTGAAATGTTTTATAATCCATTACGTAAATGTTCCTATTAATTTACATTTTAATTTTTTAGAATTGAATATTTTTATTTTTTGTGTCATCCTACTGGGAATTATCTCACACCCTAAACTAACCATAGGGTGTATGTAGAACATGTTGTATGGTATTTTAAGGGAAGGAATGTTGTTTTGGTAGTTCGAATTGCTACAATTTATCTAGTAGATGTGTCCTAAGGGCGAGTATGCTCATGTTTTATAGTTTTCTTAAGACATTTGGGGGGTTTTCAAACCTTTTTTTATTTCATCCTTTGGTAGAAATTGTAAATCCACGATTATGAAA
The DNA here is from genome assembly GCA_963277665.1 of Viscum album. NCBI lineage: Eukaryota > Viridiplantae > Streptophyta > Magnoliopsida > Santalales > Viscaceae > Viscum > Viscum album. Next base: position 954,504,252 of record OY728130.1, on the reverse strand, counting down.
ATTTGTTAGGTCATGTTTGGTTATATATTTTCTTTTTTTAATATATAATGATTTGTTTTTTATGTTTATGTGATCTGGAAAAACCATTCCCACTGTGCATTATTGAAACAAATTCCCTAGTTTCCACCCCGTCGGGAATATAAACTCCCTTATGTTCACCCATAGATAGGGTCAGGTGCTATGTCATATGGAAACCTATATTCGTTCGTGAAAAAATTTTATCAAAGGAAGTACGTTCTTTTGGGGTCCTGTTACTAGGGTAAGAGTTTGTTAAGACTAGAGCTTGGATTTTTAGGAATTGATGTTCTGGTTATGTGTATCATTCCTGGTTAGATCACCTCATGATTAATCATTAGTTTCCATGGGAATTCAGGTTTTTTTGGGGTCATTTATTAATGTAGATCATTGATGTTTGGGAAATAAAAATAGAGTAGGCTCAGTGAACATTGAGAGATCACAGGGCCTGTTAAGACACATGGATTGGGTACATTTTCATAAAACACTCTTTATAATCATAGTGTGATTATTGTTTTGTGGAAAAACATATGTCCAATTCATCCATTGGAACTAGTTTTCACATAAATTTTTTTTGTGTCTTATCTATTTCAAAATATTGTTTAATTAACCCCCATTTTGGAATTATGAAAATTAGGTTTTACTGTGGATATGGTTTTGTTTTGGGAAGGTGGAAAATTATTTTTTGGAATTGATCTAAAGGAATAATTGGAGGAGGGATGTTCTATGAAATTATTTTTGGTAAATAAGGAATGAGTTTATTTAATATTAATTCCTTAAAAACAAAAAAATGGATATTATGAAGTAATTTATTTTGAAAATAGAAACATGTTTAAAATGTGTTTTTGAATATTTTTTTAACCAATAATATTTTTAACTGTCATGAATGATTTTATTTTGGTTGGATCTCTATAATCCACATATGTGATTTACTAAATTTAAATGTTTGGAATAACATGATTTGTTTTATTGTGGGTCTTCAGAAATATATTTTATATCAGATTTTCTAAACTATTTAAAGGTGTTATGAACGGGGTAAAATAGTACATGAAAATTGGTTTTGAATGGAGTGAGATGTCTTGGGATTAATGTGAGAGTTCGAAAATAGTTTTTTATTGGGTGGTTAGTAAATCTTTGAAATTTTTTCTAAATTATTGAAAGGGGAAATAATTAGAGATGATGGGAGTGTGGGTTGATTATTTGTTTCATAAAGAGTAACTGTAATTTTTTATACTCTTTACTCTCGTAGATGACCAGATTCATAGGTTATGTGTCGGAAGTGGATGTTTCTGTGTTTTGAATGAGAATATTTATGTGTGAGACACCATGAGATACCTTTTTTAAATGTGAAACCCACTATAAATATTTTATCTTCAAAGATTTTTTAAGTGAAAATGTGATGTTTTTATAACTGTGTATTTTATGGTCTGTCATCATGTATTTTTGGAATGTTATTTGAGAAATGATTGGATTTTTATAGTCCTTTATGTATGAAGGTTTAAAAAAAGAATTTGACGAGTCGTCTTTGAAATAAAGGTTAGTGAGGTCTTCTAAAATATTTTTGAAGATCCCATTTGGTTGGTTACCTCTATGTGTTCATTTCTATTTTTGTAAAATCTGGATGATGTTTTATTTTTTTGGGTCATTGGTTCTCCATGTTCTTTACTGTGTTCACCCATGAAGATTCAATGCATATTCCAAGTGCACCCACTAGTGATTCACCATTGGAGGACCCTACAGTAGATCAACATAAGGACATTCTCCTTAAAAAATTTATGATGAATCCAGCACTCCATTTTTGGATAAGTGAATATAATCATAGTCGAATATTGTTTTTTGAAGGAATTGGCAGAGGATGTAGTTTTTTTAGTTTTCTAAGTCATAAAAGGTGAATCTTGCCACCATTGTTCATAATGGTCCTTCCTAGAATAATTGAAGGGAATTACAAAAAATAGAGTGAAATTTAGTTTTGGTAATTGGTGTTGGCCACTTTATTAAAGGTTTCGGGGATATTTCCTTAGTTTCATATAAGTAACAGATCATGCGTGCCACCTGTGTCTCAAATATAATCATAAGAGTCTATTATAGTCACTATCAGAAATCATGTATTGCTCGATACTTGGTTAAAAGTCCATTTCCTTGAATGTCCCCTTAATTTGTAATTGCCATGTTCGATGGCACCATGTAGTGCCACATTATCAATAAAAATTCAATGATGACAGTGGATGAACCTATCAAGTTTTTTCTTATTTGAGGTAAAATGGATGATGATTTTGAATCTCCTATGTAACTGTCATAGTGAATTTACATGTTTAGGTAAGGGTGGTATTGGGGTGTGTTGTGTTCTTTTGGTGGTACAATGGTTAATGTATGGCAGCTTACCGAAAAAGAAGTTTAAATTATGGATCTTCCATAACTAACTGTGATGCATGGGATGCTTCAATTATCAGGGCACCAGCCTTTGGCCTATGAGTGAATCCAACACATAGTTTAGAACCCCAATGTGTGTAAAGGACCTTGCCCTAACGTTTTTCCATAGTATGGGAGATGGATATTGTTTTTGACTTATGCGTATCATTTAATTTTTAATTGTTTTATTTGGATGAAAGAGGTGTTGGGACCTTGTTTCCATGTTGTGTCCCATGTGGGTGGAGGAGTTTGTCCATGATTTGTTGGGAAACATAGTTGTCTTGACTTCATAAAGTCCTAGAGGTTGTGCGTTATCAGATGTGAGTCTCTATTTAACGTTTCTTTTATGGAATTCCTTGTGAATTGATATCTCTTTTGGTTTGGTCCAATCTATGAATGATAGAGTCCTATTGGAGTATTGAACGACATAGTTATTCCCTTTGGTTTATGGATTCATTCATCGGGACACTTGTTGGGGGGGGGGTCTGCGTTGGGTTTATTGGGTCATTTTACGTTAGATGGTTCTTATGGTGGGGAAACCAACCATGGATCTTACTGATGTTCCACATGACTGAAACGATGCTATCAAATTTCTTATGTTGGGGACTCATTTATGGCCTCCCCATTTTTTTAATTCTGTTTAGTCTCTAGTTAGGTTTGGATGTTGGTTGTCTCATATAGAGCAATCTAATTCCAAGTTCTTCCCTTTAGTTAGTGTTTGGGTGGATGTGTTCATAGCAGTGTTATTGAAGAATGGTTTTGGTAGTCTCATTTGGATTCATTGATCATTTATGGAATGTGGTATGAGTTTTGTTGATGATTTATAGGGCGTTTTGGGGTATAGATAATGATTGTGTTTTGTGAGAGTGAACTTTCATTGATCAGTCAACATGAGGAATTTAAGATTTTGGTGGTGTATGTCATAGTGAGGATTCAATAATTTGATTTTGTCTCCCGAGTATATCATGTTTTCCAATTTTCCATCACGTAGAAACCTCGCATTCCTCTCATTTGACTTTCATTGGGAATCTCCTTGATATATGAACGAGTATCAGATTTTGTTATTGGATAATGCCTTGTTGTGTCTTTACGGGGAATGAATGAATTGTGGTGTAGTGAATTGTTTCCCCAAGGTTTTTTATTTCACCCTTTTTTATGGATCTGGTATGATTCAGATTCATTTAATCAAGAACCAAGTGTGACATGTTTTAAATTTTGAGGTAATTACATTACTTAATTATATTGTATTTCTTATCCATGAGCTTCCCGTTTAATTTCCAATGAAACAATATGTTTCTTGATGGATAGTGTGTGGCGTAGTGTTCGTAGAAACCATGCACCCTAGCCATGTATCCGTACAATAGGTGGCTAGTTGCGGTAGTAGCTACCGCGCGACTAGCGCAAAATAAGTCAGGTCATGGGGAGTATCTTTTTGGTACGTACCTACTTTGGTAGAGACATGTTCATGGTCATTGTAAGGTTTGAAAACCCAATAGTACTATTCATATAGCCTATTTAGGTCAATATATTAATTTTTACACTTTTTATATCTCCCTGATTTTTGGACATAAACACCATTTATTTCTTCCATCGGCCACTCTATCCCTATTCATACCTCTATCCTTCTACTCATCTCCCTTGAAATAACTTTGTTGGTGTTTCTTGGATGGATTCCTCATGATATCTATTGTATGCCTCCTCCTCTCTTATTTTCCACCTCTATTCAAGGGTTCTCCCCAATGTTCATGGGGGATTCACTTCTCCAGCCGGTAGGGTGTAATTTTTAGTGTTATATATTAATAATTTTTTTGATCTTGATGTTTTTTGTTTGATATTCATTCCATAGAGTACAATTGATGTTAAATTGATGTTTCACAACATATTCTGAATGTATCTTTACCCATGGTTGGTGGATACAAGATTGAACATTGTCTGGTGAATTTAATATGCTTGTTTTATTTTATATTATTGTTATATAGATTTTATATAATGTGAGAAAAGTGTTTTTTAAAAGATTCAAGGTGTCTGTTTTTTAAGAAATGATCATTTAAACAAAATCAACCATGATTTGTGTGTGTTTCATATGTTCCCTTTTGATTTATGCTTTTAATTTATTAGATAAAATTGTTTAGATAATATAAAACATGTTTTAAAATGGATTTGATGTGTGTATAGACAAATAGGTTTTTCAATATGGAATTTTTTTCATGTATGAAACAATATTTGGAATGTTTTCTGTGTATTAGAAATTATTTAGTATGGTTATAAAATTGTGCAAGTGGTTAAAAAATATTTTATAAATATTTTTTCTATTTGTTTAGTTATAAAAGAAGGTTTTTTCATTGAAAGTGGTGGCATATCTTAAGTGATAAATTTTTGGACTTGTGTATGTGTATTTGGTGGTTTATGTGACTTATAAAATAGGACATAACCCATTGGAATTTAGAGTATCTTAGTGGGATGACTGGTTCGTCTATGCCAGTGATTTTTAAGTGGTAATGTCCCGGTTTCACTTAAATGAATTTATGATTACAACACTAAAAAAATGATGATTATCAAAGACCACTAGGACCATGGTTTTTCCCATCCTTATAGATCATGAATTAGAAAGATGTGATTCTGGTTGTTATGCAATCCTTTACGGAGGTAAAAGGTTCTAGTGTCCCACTCGAGCTAGACAAACCATAGAGATTTACCCATGGTACTCTACTATGATTTGATTTTTGAATAGTTTGGTTCCAACCATCAGAATGCGGTGGACCTTTTGAATATCTTTATGATATTATTTTTGAATTTCAATTTTTATGAAATGGTTCTTCTTTAGACGTTTTCCCTTTGAGAATGTAGTTTTTTAAAAAAAATTCTGAGAAATGTTTCATAAACCCTTAGATAAATGATCATGATAAATTGCCTTCAAATGTTTTAGCATTGAATCTTTTTTTTTGGGTGGAATTTAATTGGACTTTGGATCACACCATTTATACACCCTTTTGTGTATGTTGACCTTCATGGTTGGAAGATTAAGGCAAGGTACATTGCATTTGTGGTTTGTGTTGAAAAAGTACCTTTAATGGTGGTGGCAAGAGGGTGAGGCTCCTCTTTTGATATATATATATATATTTTGGTTTTTTGGTTTTTTCCATTCCTTTTAGAATTTTGTTCTTTGGTTGAAATTTGGATTCATTGATTCATGATAGAAATGATTTAGATAGGATACAAGGTCGGATGTTGTCTCAGTAGGGTTCAAGATAGAAATAATTTAGATTCACTTTCTTCATTCATTTTATATTCATTAACATTCCACATAATTACTCACAGTACAATGATATTTAAAAATTAAATTTTTTAAAACAACTAAATTATTTATTAGAGTGATAATTATTTATTAAAATGAATATCATTTGTATATATGGTGTTTCACATTGAATGTTATTTGATTAACAATGGAAATATTGAGCATCCTCATTCATTTATAAATATGGACAAATAATGGATAGTGTCACTGTTCATTAATAAAATATATTATTGAATATTTGAGGAATTCTATTCACAAGTAGATATGGATGCCGACTGGTTATAAATTTCCCCTTCATTCATACACAGGTCTCATGAGATGAATTAGTATTAAATCCTATATTACACGGGTTTTGGTGGATGCCTAACAATCAGTTAAAACACTCCATGAGATATTTTGTAGTGGTATATATTTCATTTTTTGTAGATGTGATTCCCAATAATTATGAATTTCATTAATTAAAAATTTATTTATTATTTTTGACAATTATATTTTCACAATTATTATATTTATATATTAATTTCACAGATAGATATTTTTTTAAATAGATTCTTGGATCAAATATTTTCGTTTCTCTTTTGATCATTCATTATCCAATTTTGATAGTCATATTTTTTGTTAGATATGACGAGTTTTATTTATTTATCATTCCATGCCATTTATGCTTATTAATTTATTATATCATGCATTTGATTGAACCATTACTGTGAATTTGATCTCACCCTCATTTTATTCCTTTCCCATGAATCCCTAATGAGTACTGAGAATTATAGGAAATGATAAAATATAGGGAATAATGATATTATCAAAAAAATTATTTTTTGTTTTCAAATGTAATATTGAAATCAAGAAGTGATATGGATGGAAAGTCTAATAACCCATTCGGTCCTTGGTGGATTATATTACATATAACTTATACCATTGATAGAAATATTACACTATATCACATTTAATTAGATTGAGGTCATTAATTTTTATATCAGTTGAATTCTTGTAGAAACCATGGAAACTAGATTTTTTAAAACATATATTAAAGGTCATATCCTTTTGATATTCATTGATAGTATGTATAGAGGACATCCTAATGTAATGGTATGAAATAAGATTTTTGATTTTTCCTTGTAATACATATCTTTATTCATACAAAAAGTGGATATGTTTATGGAATAAACATTACCATGTGTAATAACTCTAAAAAGGTAAATTGGGATTGTCCCAATCATCACCTAGTGAACAAAAACAATCCTCACATAAAACATTGTTTGAAACTCCCGATGGATATATCTTTGTAAATAATTTTTTTCCGAAAAAAATTATTATGGGGGATTTCAATAGAAAAAGATGATTAATGACATTAGATAATGATACGGTTCCATATAGTGATATGAAGGTGACTCAAGGGTAATTAATTTTTTATTTTTCTAAAAGAAGGTCAAAATGACAATTATGAGTAAGGACAAATAAATTGTCTAATGTAGGGAATTTAATATTATCATAGGAATCCATATACAATACTTTGTCTTATATTTAAATGATCTGGAAATTTACAATTTGGTACCCTCTTCTGAAATATAACTGATGGGCCAAGGAAATAATTGTGTTGAAATAAAACAGATTAAGTATTTATATATAGGTATTAATTAATTAAATTGTGAAATTATTTTAGAAATATAATTTTGGATATATGAATCTTGAAGAATCTTGGGATTTTATAAAATTTCTAAATGAAATATGATGTCAGTGTCTTGGTATTTCTAAATACTCTCTTGGTTTATGAGTTAATTATTAAACCTAAGTTCAATGTCTTAAAAACCACTATTTTATCTTTATGTGATTGGATTATACAATGATTAAGAATATTTTGGGTGAAATTTATAGAATTTAGATGTTTTAGTGGGAAACATATGTGTGGAATAATAATTTTACATTTTATAGACTCAACATTATACATATTGATAACTTTTAGAGTTAATATGATAATTATTAAAAAATTAATAGTGATAAAATAATGTTATTAGACTTCATAAAAATAATTTTTATTGAAAAAAAATTATTATTATTATTTAGTAAAATAATATTTCTGGAAATTTCATCATTTTTTGGTAAATGATAGGAAATATTTCAATATTCTTTATAAATAGTATAACATGCTTTCACGGTGAAAATCAGTCATGTTCCGAAAGGCCATAGGGCATGAACCCTAAACAATTAGAAGATAATATGATAACATTTTCCACTAGCCGACATGATTTAGTGTGTAATATTTCATTGTAATTTGTGAAAAAAATTATTACTAGTAGTGATGATGATCCATTGGTGTTACTGTTTACGTTAATTTATTAATGTATTGTATTGGATAACGTCAGCTAAAAAAATTGGTTTTATAATATTATTAGAGATATATATAATATATTATAACATATATATGGATTATATGATACAGTAAATGCTAATTCAAGTTATTTTTATATAAAACAATTAATTTCATTATATTAATTATTTGGATTATGAAATGAATTAGAAATATATCAAATCACAACCAAATGATGAAAATAGTTCTTATGAAGTTGAAATTTATCAAGAAATTATATTAACTTATAATCTAGGATAGTAAATTATTCTAATTGAGGGATCAGATCTTTAAAAAAAATGATATCATATTACAATAGTGTTTGATGAATAATATTGTCTTTTAAATCACCATAAAACAATAATTTTGAGTTTTTTAACTCCCCCTTTAGCATTCAAATTCTTATCATCAAATACCTATGTCATTCCCTATAATTATTTTTGGTTTTCCTTACTTGTAAATATGTTCAAAATCCACTAATATTCTCTAACATTGATTCATATTTATTTGACCTATGGACATATTTCACACAAAAAATACCAAATAGTGTCACAAGGGTCATAAATTAATTTTTAAAACAAATAATATATTATTGGTTAATATATTATTCCTAAAAATATAAGGATCTTCCAAAAGGATTAAATAATATTACAGATGACATTAATGGACCACTTGAGGTTCTCTTAGATGTTTATACAATGTTTATTAACCATATAGTGTTAGAATACAAGAAGACACTCTAAAAGTTAAATTATTTAACTAAGAGTTAAATCTAAAAGATAAGTTTGAAATAGTAACAGAAACATGTCTAAAACCTATTGGTTGAGAGTATATCGACATATCCACAATTTAGCTTCGAAATAAATCAATTTTCAGCCATTATAATGAAAATATGATTTTATTATAAAATAATATTTCAATCTTTTCCTAAGGTTCCCCTCACGCCTCTTATACAAGGGCACTCCCCTTCTCTCAAATTAACACCTTCATAGCCATTTGGCTCATCTAAACCCTACCCAAATATCCTCTCAACTATCCTCCTCACATCCAAGAGGCCTTCCTTTGGTTAGAAATTCAACTAAACATCCCTTTTGATCAAATCAAAAAGAAGAACCCGAAGAAGTGGTAAATATTTGATCACATCTTTCATGTTCTTTTATTCTTCTGCATCATCATTAATTTTTGTTTCCATAACAAACTAATAATTCCATTAACTTCTATATAATTTTATGTTATTAAAAATATTTTATAACCATATTGATTATTCTATCCATCATATAAATGAAAAAGTCACCATACGTGCGTATGTACTGCTTACCATCTCCACATCATGGTGAAGTTTGTTATTCAAACACATCATTATTGGATGGGTATAATAATGAGTATAACTAATATAATAAATAAATATAACATGATAATAATATTTTATATATCATATACCATACAATTATATAGGAATTTAATATCAAATGAATGATATTGTAGCTCGTGCATACGTACGGATTACTGTCTCCATGAACACGATGAGATTCATTCCCCATTGTAACCATTCAGAACTAATTTTCATTTGATGATTAAATATAATGTTTAATAACTTGATATCATTCTGTATATGAATATGTAACATCCCATCCATAAAAATCATGACTCGTCTAACAAATTATATACTGGAAAATGAATCAGTTAACACATGAAACAATGATAATACTAAAATATTATTAACAAAGCATTATTAAAAGTTCATATATGATATAATAATTATGTATATGGTTCTTGTATAATTTAATTACAATGATATAACTATTATACATTCATTTAAGGTACCTTTGACCAAGGAAATGTACATGGTAAGAGATAATATCACAATATCATCAGTATATGTGGTTGTTTATACATTATTATCTACTGGGACCTCTTTATCTTCCACATCCGTGTTTCTTAAAAATATTTTTCAAAACATTTTTATTATTTACTATAATATGGGTAAAATTCATTTATACCCTTATTTAATCTTATATGTTTTTAATGGAATAATTCCGTTTTTTTCCAAATAATGTACTTTATGACCTTTTCAATAAAATTAAGGTATGAATGTTTTTTTAACTTATTCTGCGGGTGCGACTATTTTCATCCATTATAACATCGTCGAAGCTTCCCATACAATCTTATAATAATATTTTTTAAAAATGTTTTCTTTATAATTATGTGACTTTCAAATGATATCAAAATAGAAAGAGATATTTCTCCCCAATAGTATTGCTTTTATATGTATCTACATCCTTTGATAAAATTTACACTTGTTTGATGTTGATTTATTATAATAAAAATCATACATATTGTATTTAAGGTATTGTGATATTTTAGACTGTGGATGTGTTATTTTTATTCCAGTCATGGTTTATGGTTAATGTATTGACATTTAGTATGAAACTTTTAATATGAATGTTTATGTAATATTTCAACCTTTTCTTAAGATTAATGTATTCTACTAGTATGTTCCGAGTTGGGGACCCGTAAAAGTAAGCCCTCCAGGTTGGGGTCCAGTTACAAAAGACCCATTGGGTAGGAGTCTGGTAACTAAGGCTCTCTGGGTTGCAGTCTGATTACATAGGCTCTCCGGGTTGGGGTCTGGTTACAGTAAACCCCTAGGTCCTAGCACGAGGCTTTCACAAAGAAATTAATGTCTGGTAAAATACATTCCACTATTATGTAGTTAATTATTACATATGATTATTCGACTAGAAGAATATCCATTTGAATTTTTATATTGTAATGTTTGATTTATTTCTTCCATATTAGGTTCATGATTATGTTTAAAAGGATATTGTTTTTATTACACATCTTGCCTTAAAAGTTTATAGCTTTTGCTAAATTATTTACACTTACTGAGCATCTGAGCTCACCCCTTTATGTTGTTATATTTTCCCAGGATCCTAAGAGGTCATTTATTATTAAGGTACATGGTTAAGATAATAGAATAATGATTTTCTCAAAAGAGTATTTATTATGTTTTTTATGTAAGAAATTTTAATATAATATTTATGTATGTAGTCTATTTTACATGAAATCTAAAATGCTCGGTCTTTCGGGACATGATTTCATTGAATCATGCCAATGTATTAAAATAATGCATTGACTCTGGGTAACTGGGGTCGGGGCGTTGTAGTTGGTATCAGAGGATGTTTAACAATAACCTTGGAAAACAGATTTAGATATACTCTGATTAGAGCACATTACCCTATGATAGAAATTCAAGATTAGTATATCTAAACATCATATAAATTTGGTAATGTATATATTTTGTGATTTTTCGTAGAAATACATACCTATCCTGATTCGAGTAGGTAGAGGCAGCTCTGGCACATATGTACCTAGGGGTAAAACATAAAAACACTAATTTGAGCTAGACTCGAATGGGAACTGCTGCACGACAACGTTCCTTGTTGCACTATTGGTTATGACACTTCCAGGAGATATGCTTAGGATAAATCACATTTTCATTCCAAGACATTATGAAGGATTTAAGAGTAAATACTTATTCAAAGAAAACATTTTTATGATTATGGATTATATCCATAAATTGTTCAATGTACCTTAGGTATTTTACATGTTTGGAATTATGTATTATGACTCATAAACTGACCTAGTGTATGCCATTATTTTGGAATTCCACCAAGTAGAAGTAATGGAAACTCCAAAAACACCTATTATCCATAGATTAAGAAAGATCATATATTTTATGGTATTAATCCAACGTTTAGAACAGAAATAGTTTGCCACATATTATAAACATATGAATAAATAGTATCATGTGTTAATAAGATAAGTAAATAATTCTCTTAGTCATATGGCATTAAAGGGAAGAAAAGGAAGAAAAGAATGGTAGACAGAAAGATAGATAAATGGAATAGGGGAAAAAGGATTTTCTCAAATACGATAACTGTGGAACGAATCACTTTGGTAAATTTATGAACGAAATATGAGTTTTTTATAAGTGTGGAGAAAAAGGACACAAAGTACATGATTTAATGGTTATGGAAAAGGTTTAAAATGTAAACTTATTCATCTGAAATGAGTTGGGACATTATGCAAGTCAATTTTCCAGTCATCAGAGTATACCAAAAATGATACTTTTGGACAATAATAATGATATGTTACTAAAAAAAATTAAGTTGAATTTCTACTATTCTTGTGTTGTTATTTAATAATTCTGTCATTTAGGGGTTGTATCGATGATATACCAGTTATATGAATTATGTAAATAAGTATGGATTATACTGCCGTACTATTTTATTGAGGATTTGAGATTATATGGTTCTAAAAAAGTGAATTAATAGTAATCTGTAGTTTTTGGAAAAATTCATGGTTGAACGAAATGTAATACTTAATATTCTCCTGATAATGAGGTAGTGATTTTTGGAATAAGAGATGGTTGATTTTGATAAATTATATTGGATATTCTTGACTTCCTTGAAACTGAATCAAAGTTTGTTGATTTCATCATTTTTGGAATATGAAATGTTTTTGGATATAAGGAATAAATCTAGTATTCTATAATGAATAAGGGAGAATTAATGTAATAAATATGTTTTTATGGAAATTCAGGTTGTTACCATGTTTTAAAAGAGTAAATGATGAACATGTTCACATGTTATTACGTGGAAAACATGATCATCATTGTGTTTCTCTTTTTAATAAATTTGGACTCTTAGTTTGGATTGAAGTATTTTGGATAATTCTAAACGTTGTAATGGATTATGTTTGAAATTGGATACTATTGTTAATGTTATTTTTGGATTGTTATAAAAAGGACACCCAGAGGTCGGGCGACAACGAGTCTTGTTTGGAAAGGCTACAAGACATAAAACCGTATCTGAAGGGAGACAAGGGTTCATCACATACCATTGGCCTACGTGATGTCTTGGATTGTATAATGTAGATTATTTTTTTAAAATATCTGATAGGTGAGTTATAAATTCATTATTTTTGGAACCCTATACGATGATGATAAATATAATATTTTTTAAAATCATTTGGAATGAAGGATGAGTTTTTGGTATGAATTAGTTTAAGGATGAAACTCTATTTTCAAGTATATATATATTTCTTCCACTTATTCTATGGATAAATTAAATCTTAAAAATTATGGAAGGGATCTCAAAACCAATAATGTTTTATCCTAATACATTATGTTTTGTTGAACCGATGGTATTTTAATTCATTATATATTGATGGATTTGAGGCCCTCAATTTTACACTTGTTTTTGATAGATGAACTCAATCACTCAATATAAATATTTACTTTTTTCCTACAAGTATGTTTCTTTAATTTCCAAAAATGTTCTTGTAATCTAGATCATAATTTTGTGGTGACCCTTTCATTTCCATTTTCCTCTTATTGAGACTAAATTCTATAATCCCAATTTCTAATATGAGTTTTCCAGAAAGGTATTTTCTATTTTCAACCTTTTATTTTTGAAAAACAATTTAAAATTTCGAGGAGACAATTTATTAAAGGAGGGGATAATGTAACACCCCAATAATTCATAGTAGGTTATTTCTTCAATGTACTTCAATAACATGCACTACACGCAACACAGATTTCAAGCGCACCATGATTTACCAAACTAGCCGTTCAAAAGAGGTTATGAATATTATTAACTAAATTTTGTACTGTATATAATCCTTATAAATTTATAATCTGTATTATGAGTTTCATAGACACAATGTATGGACAAATTCATTTTTTCAGATAAATGAAGTATTTTTCAAAAAAATCGATATTTTATCTCCATTTAATAGAAACCCCTCATTAAAATCCAATATTGGAATCTTTTATATATTAAATTTGAAAAAATAAACATCTTCTTTAGAATCAGGACATAAAAATTTATTTTCAATAAATTTCTGGTGTTTTTCTGATAACTATCTTATTTGGGTGAATGGTGAATGATACTATATATTAACTAAAACAACTTTTTTATTCAAAATAATTTCTTGTGTTCATTTATAGATTTAAATGATTTGGAAGTATAATTAGATTATATTTTTACCCGTTAATCCATTTCTGGTCAAATTATGTAATTTCACTTTGAAATTGGACATAAAGAAGTTTCAATCTTATTATAGTTATTATTTCTTAAAAATATGCTTTTTGGTTTTGACAACTGGAATTATTTTAAAATTATTTAATGCAACTTATATGTTTTAAGATTTATAAAATAGAATTAATTTTTGAATTTGGAATATCAAAATTAACTTAGGGTCAATCTTTGGTATTTTTCTGAAAACATTGAATTTTTTATGAATAGATAAAACACTATGTTATTGTTTTGAACCCACTTTTTATTTAAATAATTAATTATTTTATTTAAATTGATTCTAATTAAAATTAGATACATAATAAAAATATTAGTTCAATGTAATTTATTAGAGTATTTTTATAATAAAATTAGATGTATAAAAATTTATTGAACTTTTAACCGTCTTTTACACACCTTCTAGGAGCATTTGAATATTTGTATAAAACATAATTTTACCGCTTATGTGAGTTTAATTTAAAAAATACGAGAGACACAGTTAAACTCAGTATGTAAAATGTTATAAAATATGATGAAAATAATTTTTGGTAAATAGTAACTTTTGACTTTTATTAACATAGTTAAAAGTAAATAGGATAATTAAGAGTAAAAATGATATTATAATTACCTTAACAAATTTACTAATTCAATTGGATAAATGTAATTTGACAGAAAACAACCTTAGGAATAAAATATGACCCTTTAGGTCCACTTGAATTAGATTAATACATTTATTATTATTTAATTTAAAGAAGTGTTAAAAGTGTTATATTCAAGTTTTCATAAATAATATAATTTTAATATAGGGTTATACATAAGATAAATTCCACTATAAATATTCATTAGAAATATATAAATAATTCCTAGATAATTTTATTTTATTTATAATTTGTAGACATTAGAAAGTTTAAATTATTTATGTCACAATGATGATACGGTAATTACCTTATTAATGAAAGGTTAAAACAATTTATATTATAAATATCCAAATAAATTTAATTTGTGACTTTTGATGAATTAAACTATGTTTCTAAGTTGATATTACCTTTAGTGTTGATTAGATAATTTTTTTATGTGATATGGTTGTTATGAATTTCACAAAAACAAAATACCAAATAGTGTCAAAATGGAATAAAATTAATTTTTAAAACATATAATTTATTATTGGTTGATATAATATTCCTAAATATATAATATTCCACCAAAGGTCTTAAATAATATTATATTTTTTTTAATGAACCACTTTAGGTTTTCTTTGATTATTATTGTATTTTTAATAACCATATGTTGTAAGAATACAAGAAGACACTGTAAAAGTTATATTATTTAACATAGAGTTAAATCTAATAGATATGGTTAAAACGGTAACTGAAACATGTCTAAAACCTATTGGTTGAGCAGATTTGGACCCATCCCCACTTTAGATTCTATATAAATCAATTTTTATCCATTATAAACCTTATTAGATTTTATTATAAAATAATATTTCAATGTTTTCTTATGGTACCCCTCACCCCTCTTTTAAAAGGATACTCCCCCTTATCGCCAATTCACACTATAAAATCCATTTGGATTATCCAAAACCTGACCAAATATCCTTTCAATTATCCTCCCTACATCCTATAGTCCTTAATTTGGTCATAAATCCATCCTATGTAGACTTTTTGATCAAATCCAAAGGAAGAACCTGATGAAGAGGTAAATATTTCATCACCTCTGTGATGTTCTTTTCATTTTCTACTTCCTCTTTCATTGTTGTTTCCATACAAAACTAATAAATCCAGTACCTTATACATATTGTGATATTATTATAAATATGATACAACCATATTCATTATTCTATCCATCATATGAATATCAAAATCATCATATGTTAGTACGTATGACTTACCGTCTCCACATTGTGTTGAAGTTTGTTATTTAAATACATCATTTTTGGATTGGTATAATAATGAGTATAACTGATTTACTTAATAAATATAACATGATAATTATTTTTTATATATGATATACCATCCAATTATATATCATTTTAATATCAAAATAATGATATTGTTGCTCATGCGTATGTACAGATTACCATCTCCACGAAGGCGACGAGATTCGTTCCCCATCATAACCATTGAAGACTAATTTTATTTTAATGATTACATATAATTTTTAATGACTTTATATCATTCTTGATATTAATAATAAACATCCCATCCATAAAAAACATGACTCACATAAAAAATTATATAAAGTAAAATGAATTCGTTAACACCCAAAACGACGATAATAATAAAATATTATTATCAATCCATTATTAGAAGATTATATATGATATCAAAAAATGTATATGGTTCTTGTATAATTTAGTAAAAATAATTTTACTATTATTCCAGAGGTTAACATACCCCTTACCAAGGAAAAGTACATGGTAAGGGTTAATTTCAAAATCTATTCATTATCCGAGGTTGTTTATATGTAATTATCTACGAGGACCTCTTTATCATCCACATCCATGTTTCATAAAAATTTATATCAAGCAAAAATTACTATTTATTAGAATATGGGTTAAAGTCATTTATACCCTTATTATACCTAATATGTTTTTAAAGGAATCTTTCTGTCATTTTCCAAACAATGTACTTTATGAACTTTTCTTCAAAATTAATGTAAGAATAATTTTTTTCACTTATACTGCGGGTGCGGCTATTTTCCGCCATTATAACATTGTCGAAGCTTCCCATAAAATCATATAAAATTATTTTCAAAATAAATGTTTTCTTTTTTAATATGTGACTATTAAATAATTTCAAAATATAAACAGATATTTCTGTCAAATAGTTTTGACATCATCTTTGTCAACATCCATTTATAAATTTTACACTTGTTTGAAGTTAGTTTATTATGATACAAATCATCTATATTGTATTAATGGTTTGGTGATTTTTTTAACTATGGATGAGTTATTTCTATGCCATTCATGGTTTATGGTTAAAGTATTGACATGTCGTGTGGTAGTTTTAATGCCAATGTTTATGTTATTTTTCAACCTTTTCTTAAGATGAATGTATCGGACTAGTATGTTCTGGGTTGGGGACCGGTAAAATTAATCCCTCTGGGTTGGGGTCCAGTTACAGTAGACCCGCTGGGTTGGAATCTAATTACATAGGCTCTCTGGGTTGGAGTTCGGTTATATAGGCTCTCCGGGATGGGTTCCGGTTACAGTTAGCCCCTAGGACATTGAATGAGGCCTTATCACATAAATTAAAGTCAAGAACTATACATTTCGTAGTTATGAAATTAGTTATTACATGTGATTATTCGAATAGTATAATATCCATGTGTGTGTTTAAATTTTAATGTTTTATTTTTTTTCGTATTATGTTCAAGTTTATTTTTAAAAGGCTATTCTTTTTATTACATATCATGCCTTAAAAGTTTATATCTTCTGCTAAATTATTTACCCTTACTGAGCATCTGAGCTCACCCCTTTCTTATGTTTTATTTTCCCAGGATCCGAAAAAGTGTATTATGATTGAGGTGGAGGGTTAAGTTGTGGGAATAATGTCATTCTCGAAGGATTATTTATTATGTGTTGTATGTTATAATGTTTAATGTAACGTTCAAGTATATAATATATTTTCAAAGAATGATAAACTGATCGATATTTCAGGACATGATTTCCTTGTATCATGCCAATGTATTAGAATAATGCACCGACTCCAATTAAATGTGGTCGGGGCACTACATTTAGTCCCATGTTGTTCCATGTAGGGATTCCATAGTCTCTCCACTAATTGTGTATGATGAGGGGTGTGTGTAAATTAGTCCTATTGTAAATACGGATCAATCATATTTAAAAATGATAATAGGAAGGGATAAGTGGGGGTGGGTTGATGTTAATGATCAATTGATTTTACCAATTATCATTTAAGTGTACGGTGAATTTTATTTTTGGGATCACTCTGAAGATCTTGGACATTTATTTTCATTACATGCACACCTAGGATGCCTTATTCTAAAAATTTATTATCTCTTGAACTGACTGTAAACATGAAATTTGATTAGTCACATATACCTGGTTAAATTAAAAGTATTTACCAGAATCAAACTTTATTTATGATCACCCATGTTTATCAATGTTGAATTAAAGATCCTTTGTTGGATAGTCCCAAATACACAATGTTGGTTTTGGTTTGGATGTTTTTTGTGTGGATCTAAGTGGGATTTGTGATTTATGATGGTTATATGGTGGTGGTGTTAGTATCATGGTTGTTTGAACAAGGGTAGTAAGGGGATTTGGTTATGTGACAAGGGTGTGGTATGTGTGTGTAACGAGTATATGGTTTAGTAGTGGATTCTGTTCAATTTGTGTATGTGGTTGTATAGGAGGTGTGATGGGATCTTAGGTTGAGATAGTGATTGATTATAGAATGGCTGGAATTGTTATGCATTAGGACTGCATATGAGAAGTGGTTGGGAAGAAGAGCAATTGGACTGGGATGTCTCATGATTTCATGTTTATGGGTGTGATAGGTGTCGTGTTGGTGTACAATCGGTCTATCGGTTTTTTTGTGAGAGGATAAATTAGGAAGGAAAACCTTAAAGAAGGTTGTTGGTAGATTCATTATTGTTTTATCTTATTAGTGTTTGGTATGGTATATATTCATTATAATGATTGTAGTGTTTGGTAGTTTCTAGGGTAGAGATTTACATAAATAAATTAATTATTTGATAATTTAGAACGATAATTGGTGAATGAATTGTACGGGGGTATGTTTTGATTTGGGGATTTTAGTGAATTGGTGTTCAAGTGACCATAGTTTATGGTGGTGCGTGAATGGAGGGGTTGCAGCAAAGGTGGTTTTCATTTGGCTAGTGGAATGTTCGGAATCCCATTGGATGGGATGATTGTTTTTACATATATATATAATCTTTTAATTTCTTATGTTTTATATACAAACCAAACCCGTATTAAACACTATATTCCGAACACCCACATTTTTATGGGGGAGGGTGTCTTTCCGAACATCCTAGTTGGAGGATAGATGCTTCGTTACTATCTTTACCCGTCTCTATCATCTAGGAATTGATCACACAAGTCTCTTCATGTGGGATATAATGGAATGAGGTTTAATACAACACTTATGGTATTGGATATGTGAGAGGTGGTTTATTTCCAAGGATTCTAAGGGATACGACAGAGGTGTATTCAGGTGAGACGTGTGGACCTTTTAGCCCAGGTGTATATGGGATGGATGCGGTGTGGAGTGTGACACAGGTGTTTGCAGGCGGGTGGTTACTGTGGGGCTTGTGGAAGTGGGTGGTAGCATTTGTATATTCATCATTAGGGATGATTAGATAACCAATGGGACGTAGTGTGGGGTAACCAAATATTTATGTTCTTATGACATTACATTACTAGACTCTTGTTATTTAGTGAGCATTCCTTGATGAGTTTAGGGTGGTTAGAATACCTTTTTCGGTTCTTTTGAGTTTCTACCATTTTCTCATAGGGACATTAGTATTCTTATCCCACATTTGAACTAGTGTCATTGGTTTTCTTTAATGAGTATACTTTGTGGATCACCCTACATATATAAAACTATTTTTTGGTTTTTAAAGAGATTATGCGGACTATGCTTGACCTTACTATCTCAGACATTTGGTATAGATGGTACGCCACCACTTAGTTTTATTTTGGTACTTACTTTGATATTTTATTTGTATCTTTAGATGATTTACATAAACATACATGTGTCAGGGATTTTGGTTCTGTAATATATGATTTTCATGGTGTTTTTTGAGGTTGATACATCTTATCTCACTATCATGGTTATTATAAAAAGGGAAATATACCCCAATTTTTTGATATTTATATACCCTTTGTGCTGGTCGATAACCTAGGGCCTATAGGAGGAAGGAATCTGGGAGGGTCATTATCTCTAATTCACCCTCAGGAACGAATGTTTTTAAATCATGCTATCCCTTCCCTCATCATGAAGAAGGTGGGTTTTTTTAGTAGTAGTACAGTTCTCAATAGACATTATTTGACTAATAAATTTTTTTGTGTGAAAACATTCGTAATATTGGAATGATTATTATTTACAATGGGTTTTCTTTTCATTATCTAGAATTCATAGAATAATAATTTAATTCCTTATCTTGATTACTATATATGATTTTAAAATTTTATGTTGTTATTAATATATTATTTTTCCAAATCAAGAAGTCCACTTTAATTGGAATTTTAATCTAATGTTTCTTTTTCATTATAAGGTCAAGGATAAAAATTATCATTCCCATAACCAGGATTATGGAATAAAATATTGTTCAATGGTATTTAGTAATAAATTTATTCAAGACTATTGTACCTTTTTTTCATATAATATTTCTTTTAGAAACCACAATTACAGAATCTTATACGAATATATCCTCAAGAAATGCCTCTAAATTATATATTACAGTCTATGTGTATTACTAATAATACCAATTATACTATATGAATAAATAATCATTTTTAAGAATCACTGATGATTTAATAGTGCATCCACATATGTCTTGTGTAACAATTTTAATAATTAATATTTTTTAGAAGTTAATGTGGATGGTTTTTTCATATATAATATTCTATATATAAGGTTTTTTCTTAAATTATGCATAATAATAATTACTTTATTCTTCTCATTCATGTTAATATAAAATATATTTTTTAATTATATATCAATGAAAATTAGATATATTTATAAATATAAATAACAAAATATCCAAAAAATTCCTTGATAGTGTATTTTGATTATTTTTGAAATAATAAATATAAAATTTAACCTGTGAATCAAATATATATAAAAATAAAAATTCATAGAAAATTAAAAATAAATGTCTTATGATTATATTCAAAAATATAATTTTTTTCTAGTGATTAAAAAAAACCTAAAATATATAGGAAATAGCTCATGACATGATGGTAGGAGAAAGTTGCATCATTTCAATAATAACCGATAAACTCAAAATTGAATTTTTTTTTATCAATATGACTGTGTAAATTATTGTAATGAAATATAGAAAAATATCATGAAACATATAAATAATGGAAATACATTACTATATTAATTTAGATCGATAAATTTTGTTGAAAAAATTTAAAAATTACAAAAGTAACTAGAAAATAAATAAAACATTATTACATATCTAGGGTAGGAAAATATGGATTATCTTATTCTACTATAACAACAAATAATTTTAATAATTTTTTATTAATATATCTCAAGAAAAATTAGGGGATTGGTTGGAACCTAGAA
This sequence comes from Viscum album, assembly GCA_963277665.1. NCBI lineage: Eukaryota > Viridiplantae > Streptophyta > Magnoliopsida > Santalales > Viscaceae > Viscum > Viscum album. The sequence goes on along the minus strand of OY728130.1, from coordinate 954,482,814 downwards.
ATTAATGAAATAATGAAAAAATAGTCCAATAACTAAAATTTTTAATTTCAAATTCAAATATGAGAATTCCATCCGAAAAATCAATTTTAAAATTCATAAAATCAATCCACCTAGATTACACCAAGAAGAACAATTGTTCTGCATAATTGATATCCTTGTACAATCATGATTTCATCGTAGAATCTATAGTTAATTACATCTTTAGTCATTGAGTCCTAATGGATCCTCGTGATTCATGGAAAGGTAGCCTTCCCTCTACACCATTGTTTATACATTACTATAAGAAAGAACATTAGTTGATGTTGACACAAAATGAAAAAACTGAACCACATAATTGAGTGATTAAATTAACCATTATGTGTTCATCCATAAGATCCTTACACACCTTGATTTCTGAACAAGTAGACGATATTGTATTAATATCATCAAAATGTAACTATAATAAATTTACATCATTATTTAGTGAATACTCAACACAAATCCCCCATAGAAAAACTAATATTTGCATCTTCTCCAATCAATATTTTCAAAACAAACATCCTCATAAAACATGAAAATAAATCATAATATTCCACCATCTGTACTTATCATTAAAATCATAATCCCCCAAAATATGTAATTTAACTTCTCGTGATTGGTTAAAGACTGATAAAATTGGGTTTTAAGAGATATAGGGTCAAATATTCATTCATTGGAAAGATACTCAAGGAATGAAGGACGAATTTATTATCCACTACAATGTAAAATTGAAAAATATAGAAAAATCGAATAATACCATCTAGTTGGGACTATAAATAATGTTCTCGAAAAATTCATGAAATATGCTAAGATAACCACCAATAAAAATAATATTGTGATCCAGAATTTATAATAGGGTTTCAAAAGCTATAGAAGGATAATAATGTGATCCAAAAATGGAAAGAACCATATAAAATGAATATATGGAAATTAAACTATAAAAAATGAGATTTAATCATTGCAAAACTACCCCAAATGCATCATAAACCAATTTAGAATAATATTAAGGACGTGCCAATAATGTTTGAAAGATCAATATAGGAAACAAGGGATTTTTTGAATTAGCTGTGACCCCACAAAAATAAAATCATAAGAACTATAAAAGGTAAGTGGGGTGAGGTTATAATGTCCTAAAATGAAGAAAAAAAATCTTTCCATATAAATATAAATTTACATCTAAAGTGGTATTTACAACGAATATAGGTTCATGATTGAAATCTAATAGAATACTAAATTTATAATAAAGGAAGATATGATGCAAAAACCCCAATATAATGTTTTATATATGAATTTTTTAATATAAAATTTATAATTATAAATAGAAATAGTATTGATTTAATTGTAACAGTACCATTTGAATGGTAAAACCTATTTGAGAATATTATGATATAAGAAAATAAATATCATATCCTAATTTATTAAAAAATAAAACTATTGAATTTGATAAAATATATATTTTACTAAAAGTTAAAAAAGTATTTTTTGTAAAAAAATATTTTTTTATTGTCAATAAATAAATTAATTATTATAAATGTAAATAATTAACAAATTTTAATTTCCTGAATTTATTTTTAGTCGATTTAATATTTTTATTTAATTAATAAAAAAATTATGTCAAATATAATTTTCTAATGATCATGATTTTGTTTTTCATAAAAATGTTTATTCTTTGATAAATTTTGAATTTACTTAAAATTTAAAATTTTCATATTTAACAAGTTATTATTACTGAATTGATTTCATTTTTTAATTTAGTGTTTAAAAATTTTATTTGGGTCATGTTTTTGTATTTATCCTAAATTATGTAACATATATATGAATAAAAAATATTTTCTAAGAAACATATTTCTTAATTGTGTATATTTATTAATTTGGATCTCACAGAAAATTATAAAAATAAATTAACTCATGAATATAATCTGAAACCATATAAATCATAATTATAAATCATAATTTAGATTAATATGTGAAGATATAAATTTTTAAATTATAACACCCCTCTATACTTCTTATAAATATCTCCCACTATTCCATGTTATTATGAAATTCAATACATATTTAATTGGAAAATAACTACATAAATATAACCCCATGTCATATATCAAACCTATTATTAGTTTTTGACTAACCTAGAGAAAAATCCATGATGAAATAATATTTGTATAAATGGAGGGAATCCATAAAAATGATTATGTATCTCAACTATGTTACGCCATGATAGTTTATATTTGCATCACCACAACATGTACTCAAACGATCATGAAATTTTTACATTAGTATCATATGAATAATGAGATGTTATTTTACTAATGAGATTTTATTTATTTTAGTGTCAAAGTTTAATTTGAAAATTAAATTATTACCTATATTATAATTTATTTACCATTTCTATTATTGATGTATTCAATTTTTCATCACCATGACCATGTGAGTTATAACATGATATTATTATATAATAATGAATACATTAATATGGTTTTAATAATCAATAATATTATCATTTAATACTATATATGGAGATTATAATTTAGTTTATAAAGAACGAATAATTTATCAGTAGCATAACTAAATATTTAAATGTTCATTTTATATAAATATTAACATCTTTTTTGATACTTATAATAAATTTTTTTATGAATAACTATGTAGTTTTTATTTATTTTAAAATATAATTTATATTTTGAAATGGTAAAATAGTCAAAAAAAACAATCATAACTTTAGAAAATTTTCCATCCTAATCATTACATTAAATGATGACACATATAGTTAAAAAATTATCGTCATGTTATTAAAATAATTGATATTGACTTATTTGTACCAATGATAAATATATGAACTCAGTATTATTTCAATTCTAATATTATGTACCCATTTTATAACAACATATATGAATATAATGAACTGGATATGACCGTGGAACCATGGAATGTCCACTACTGAGGTGGTGAACATGAAAAACAAATTGTGGAAATCATAATCAATCGTGAACATAACAGAATAATGATAAATAAAATATTAATAAAATAGATTTGGGGGATTTTTTCCTAAAATTATTTTAATTATTTAGGATGTTAGATACATGAATAAAACCATGATAGGCATAAGGCAAGGGAACATCAATACAACCTTCAATTGTATTGGTTTTTTCACTCACTCGCTCTCTATACATCACATTCATACACAATTTCAATAATTTACAACATTTATAATAATTATATGTATCAAAAATAAATATATAGTTTAATTTTAATTCCCATTTTAGGTTATAAATGATTTTATTGGGTTGCCTTTATAATATACACCTAATTGAAAACTATATTAAAGAGAACTATCATATGAATTATTTGATTTCTAGTGATATTTTTTTACATATTTTTTAACTAAATTATTCATAAAATGTATAACAAATTTATTGAAAAAAATTCATTTTTATATAAAGTATGTAATAAAAAACACAGAGTTCAAATTCATTAAAGGATGTCTATTTATTCATACCACACTATTTAAAAACATCAATTATGAACAAACATATATCCCTTTCATATGACTTTGTTATATTTTTTGTCTTAATATATAATAGGTTTTATTATTAATTAAAATATGATCATCAAAAAATGATTTATCCTTTCCTATGTTCTAAATCATTGTAAGACATCATTTTTTTATGGATTTGGACATGATTATGTACATATTTCATTCCCCTGGATTTGCATATATTTATTCTTTATATATGATTAAATAATGTGGATAACATATGAATAATAATATTATTATGTGATAGATGGACCAATTAATATATATATCCCTTATTTAGTTCTATTTCTTTCACCACATGTGTTATCATGTCTGGTGAATTGATAACAGGCCTACCACAAAACGTTATGTTATCTTATGGTAGATTGTAGACATATGGTTATGATGTAAATTTTTATTTTGATTATAGATTCATATGTTTTCATTAAGTATTATGCCCTATTTAGTATGAAATTACAACATGTTATTATATTTTATCCACTTCATTTTTGATATAATGTTATACATTTTCAAAGTCTTATTACACTTCAAAAAGGTTACATAACATGGATTTATTTCCCACACTTTTACTCTATGTATTTTTATGTGTTTCTTGTATAGTAATTGAAATTTTATTTGAATTTGGGAATATTTTGAATATTTAAACAATATTGGGAGTGTTTATCATTTCATGATGCGGTGTAATGTACATATTTTCCAAAATAACCAAGACCTCAATATTAAATTCATGATTTATTAGACATTTATTTTAAATATCATGAAATTTTATGTTTATAATATCCATAATATTATAATATTTAAAATTATTGTTTAGTTATTTTTAGGATTATGTTATTGGTATTATTAAAAATAAATTAAAAATAACATATATTAAAACAATGAAATTTATTATTTAAAATCTACAAATGTTTTTTTGCACATCATCTAAAGTCCTTATTTAAATTTTCATGATTATTATTTTTTTAATATATTTTTTAATTCTTCATTAATTTATATAATGAGAGTAAAGATGATGAATCCCTAAAAACAATGTTATAGTATATGTAATGATTTCGAACTTATGATACATTATATGATTTGAGTGAGAATTGGGAAATTCATAGTACATACATTCTCAGTAGAATCATTGAATGAGTAAAAAATTTAATAATGTTTAATGAATTCCTACACCCATGAATTTAAATGACATGAGTGGAAAAATAATATTAAACCAATTCAAAATATTATTAGATCATATTTTATCCTTATAATGAAATATTTGAAATGTTACAATCAGAATTTATTTTGTAAACATTAATTCTTGGTGAAATGGAATTTAAAATATTCCCTTTATCAAATAACATTGGATGAAATGAACTTGAGTATTCATATTTAAAATAAGTCCACATGGTATATATAAAATCAAACGATTGGGATAAAATAATCAAATTGTTTTTATACATATTTTCCAAATAATTTTCATCTTCGAATATTACCGAAGATGAATGTATTCTTGAAAATTGAGGATTTGTAAATTTCGTCCCATGAGGAAGTCTTAAAAAGGTATTCAAGGTATGCCTATTTACTATTTAAGGAAGAAATATGTATTTTTACCACTTATTTAGTTTTTTAATCATGAATAACAAAAAAATAAATCTATTAAATTGTCACGACCCGTCCTCGGGGCCCGTGCCGTGACTACCCCAAGCCCGCCTTCCATAGTCCAGGGGCTGGCCACTAGCACCAGAGGCGTAAATCCCGATAACTGAAAAGGCATTTCCTTTATAAAAGTAAAAAAATACGACATAGTATAAGCGGAAGTAAACACTATGGTCAAAGTCTCAGCTCAAACCAGGATTTTCATTATCGAAACTGTAACTGCTGAAGAGCTCCGTCTCTGGAGTGTACAGTGGTCATGTCACAACTCTGAGGTACTTCTCACTAACCTAAGACTGCTGAAGTACTCCTCCTGTCGAGTACCGCGGGTCAGCCACCCAGACACAGTAGTGCTTCCCGCCGAGGTATGTCACCCAAACACAGTAGTGCACACCCCCTAGTAGCCTGCTGAGGTACTCTCCGGACGAGTACCACGGGTCTCCACTGTCACACATGTAGTGCTCCATCCGCCATGGGTCTGCACCTCAGAAAGTAGTGCTCCGTCCACTGGGCTAGTCGACTCACTCCAAGTCGAGTCGGTCAAGCAGTCGTCAGGTCTCAGCCAGTTACACGGTCTCTGTACTCCGCACGCTCGTCACTGGGAGGGTCCGCTCCACGAGCTACAGGTTGATACTCCAAGTATCTCAAAGTCCCACGAAGAAGTATCTCAAAGGACCGCCTCGTCATAGGGGTCTCAACGCAACAGACGGCGCATCAATCGGACGCCCGGTCTGTGAGTTATTAGCCTTTTCATCCCAGGGGCCCGGTTGGTTTCGAGAGCGAACCAAACCCGGCCATATCTCAACTGTACCCCGAACTCTCATAGGGTATACTCATAGGGACCGTTTCTCAACGAGATCACCAATTCCGCTGACGGTTCGTCAAACGGACGTTCTGTTAGAAAGATATCAGCTTTTCCGTTCCAGGGGCCCGGTTGGATTTCGGTGCGATCCAACCCGGCCACTATCCATCTGCATCCAAAACTCGGGCGGAGGATGCCAAAAGTTCTGTATCGTCAACAGGAACTCAACGCAACAGACGGCGCGTCAATCGGCCGCCCGGTCTGAGAGTTATTGTCTTTTTCGTTCCAGGGGCCCGGTTGGTTTTTAAGGCAAAACCAACCCGACCGTACTCTACCTGCGTCCAAACCTCGGGCGGAGTATGCCAAAAGATCCGTCTCATCAAGAGGAATTCAACGAAATAGACGGCGCGTAAATCGGACGCCCGGTCTGTTAGTTATTGGTCTTTCCGTCTCACACCCACCCTGGGAAACTTCTCAGGAGGTCACCCATCCTGATCACTACTCTAGGCCAAGCACGCTTAACTATGGAGTTTTAACCACGTAGGCTCCCGAAAAGAAAGGTGCACCTTGAGTATAGTATACCGAAACGACCGTCTCGATCCAAGGATCGTGTTGCCGCTGACGACGAGTCGTTTGGAGGCCCATAGCCAGAGTTATGGGCATTTGAATCCAAATCGCTCGGTAACGGGGGTTTCGGGCCCGGGCCGTCCCGGCCCGAGACCCCCCCGGCTGACCCGAACCGGGTCAACCCGGCCCGGCGCGGCCCGGAAAGGCGCGCCGGTTCGGCGCAAGGCAGCGCGTTGGGCGCGCTGCCTGCTCGGCCTTCGGTCGAGCTGCTGGAAACGGGGGGGGGGGGGGGCGCCTGCCCCCCCTTTGTGAAACCGGCCCCCCTCATAATGGGGGGCCATTTCGGCTGTGTTAGGTCCACTAGGCTGGATACCCTGAGAGGGGGGTGAATCAGGGTATGACTAATTAAAAATTAATGCCCGTTCTGATCTTGTTTTGTTGTTAAGCAAAACACTCTTCTCTCTTTTTCCTGCTGCACGACATAAACAGAATGTAAAGCAAGCACATGACACATCAATTTTACTTGGTTCACCGCTAAGGGCTACGTCCAAGGAGCATACGCCGACAGGTTGCCGGTCGTACCAAATTCCACTAATCTTCACTAGCTGTGGATTACAAGGTTCGGGCTAGATCACTTCTATGCCCAGGCTCACTGCCTTTACAATGTTTAGGGTCAGCTCACTGCTTTCCCAAGGGTCACTCCCTGTTTCTCTCTCTCTGGCTCACTGCCGGTTGGAGAGGATCACCTTCTTCCTCTTCCTGAGCTCACTGCTCTTGGATGGAATCCACTCACAGTTTATAGACCTGTAGGTCTCTTCATTTGCATGAATGAATGCATCTTCCCTTGTATGTAGATTCTCTGTTGAAGTTTAACTTTCACCCGTTGATGAATTTCTCTTTGCACCGAAGGTATCGGGCAAACTTCCAGCTTCCAGGCAGCCCGAAAAACACTACTGGAACAAACCTTACTTGGCGCGCAAGTCAACCTCGGCGCGCAAGTATCGGCGCGCAAGTCACCCTCTAACACTTGCGCGACACAAGCTTCCACAACTCCAAACTTGCGCGTCTCTCTGCCTTTTACACCCAGACCACTATTGGCGCGCAACTGCCAACCGGCGCGCAACTTCTAACACCGGCGCACAACTTCAACCACTGGCGCGCAAGTCCCACCTGCGCGACCACACACACCACTTGCGCGACAGGAGCTCTCGTCTTGAACTCCGGTGAAGAATGAAGAGGGGTGGTCTGGTATTTATAGGCAATCTGACCACCCTGCGCGACGGCGCGCAAGTCACCTGCGTGACCCAATCTCGGCGCGCAAGTCTTCTCTCCTTTTAGACACTTGCGCGACCAACTCCCAAACATGTGCGAACCTATTTCCTTAGCCATATTTTGATCTTCTGATCTTGAAAAACATATGGCGCGCAAGTTTCCTATACTCCAAGTCCACGGCGCGCAAGTCCCTTTGCCAAAAACACTTTTCTTCATTTGCCGAGTTTCAGGCCCAAAAATTTGGCAAACACTGGAAAACGGAGTCACCTTGTATCTGTTCTTTTGTACCGCCTCCAGATCTTCCATTCCTTTTATCGACGTTCTTGAATCAAACATGGATCGTTGACCTCAGCTATTGAACTCGACATTCCATCATGAAATCCTCTTTGTCAAGAAACACAACTCAGATGTCCACTTTGTCAACAAACACAATCACCTCAAAAAGGCTTCAATGATACCTTGAGGGATTTTTGCCCAACAATCTCCCCCTTTGGGTTTGTTGACAACTCTTCCAAACAAATATACGTCATTGATTCTTCAGCCTCCATTCGCCTCATTGCGATTCTGATAGCGACCAAGGATTTACTCAACACATACTCTAAGCCCACATGAGCAATGCTCGGCGTGAGAAACAAGAGTAAATGAAAAGTTCATCAATGAATCACTTTATCTCTGACATCCACTGTTGACTCCACACACTGTCCAACACCACGCTTCTGCTTTTATCACGATCCTCAGCTGTCGTGATATCTATTATTTGATCGATCACTTCTAGCATCGTCGGATTTAATACGCTCCCCCTTTCTGCTCACAGCTTCAACACCTTTTTAGCCATATTTCCTGTGTTGTCCAAGCTAAGCTCTGGCTAAGCACATTCAACTAACTTCAACTCCCCCTATCTGGCTGCTCCACCTATCAGCGTCTCCCCATATCATTCATGATTTATCAAATCTCCACATTGTCTCCCCCTTGAACAATCACTATTTTCTCCCCCTTTGTCAACGAACCCAAAGGTCACGCCTTTGTAGTCTGTAACATAGTAGAGAACACATTAGCACAGTAGGGAAAACACAGCATACCTCGGGGAGAGGGGGAGGGGTCCCGCATCCACACTATTTCAAGTGCGGGGAATCGACTGAACTCCCAGAGCTAGTCGATGCCTCTCAAAAGCTTCCTTGGGTAAGGCCTTTGTCAGAATGTCTGCAACCTGTAGCTCTGTAGGCACATACTCCAACTTCACGATGCCCTGCTCAACCTTCTCCTTGATGAAATGATACTTGATCTCAATGTGCTTTGTCCTGGAATGATGGACAAGATTTTTGCTAAGATTAATAGCACTTGAGTTGTCACACTGGATTCCGATCGGAGACTTCACTTCTACTCCCATATCTTCAAGCTGCTGCTTCATCCACAATAACTGTGTGCATGCTTGAGTGGCCGCAATATACTCAGCTTCTGTGGTGCTCAATGAAATGCAATCTTGTTTCTTGCTTAGCCAAAAAATACACAATCCACCAAGATAGAATGCACCACCTGACGTTGATTTTCTATCGTCTGCTGAACCGGCCCAGTCTGCATCAGTATATCCCAATAACTCTGTCTGAGATTTGTCGTTGTATGTCAAGCCGAAGTCCACCGTGCCCTTGATATATCGAAGTATTCTTTTCACTGCAAGCATGTGAATTTCCTTGGGATTACTCTGATATCTCGCTGCTTGGCATGTGGCGAAAACAATATCAGGCCTTGTTGCGGTTAAGTACAATAGACTTCCAATGATTTGCCTGTATTCTGTGATATTAACTGCATTTCCATCCTCATCTTTTGATAATTTCATCCGAGTAGCCACCAGAGTCTTCATCTCCTTGGAATTGTCCATTCCAAACCTTCTCAGGACCTCCTTGGCATATTTAGATTTAGAAATGAATGTTCCATTCCTTCCTTGTGTTACCTGTAGACCAAGGAAAAATGTTAGCTCTCCAATCATTGACATTTCAAATTCATTTTTCATGAATTCGGAAAACTGGCTGCACTGAGCTTCATCTGATCCGCCAAAAATTATGTCATCGACATACACTAGCACCATCATCCTTTGATTACTTTCATTGCTGAAATAGAGATTGTAATCAACTCCTCCACGCTGAAAACCAAGCTTCTTCAAGTACTGATCAAGCCTTGAGTACCATGCCCTTGGTGCTTGTTTCAGCCCATACAATGCCTTCTTCAGCCTGCAAACTTTGTTCTCATCCTCATGAATGAGAAAACCATCTGGCTGCTCAATATACACCTCCTCTTCCAGAACCCCATTCAAGAATGCGGATTTGACATCCATCTAGAACACTTTGAACTTCCTTTGCACTGCGATGGCTAGGAATAATCTTATTGTCTCCAGCCTTGCAACCGGTGCAAATGTCTCATCAACATCAATTCCCTCGATTTGGGAGTACCCCTTACACACTAGACGTGCTTTGTTCCGAATCACTATTCCATCTTCATTCATCTTGTTGTGATAGACCCATTTGGTCCCAATGACATTCTTGTCCGCTGGCCTCGAAACAATCTCCCATGTCTGGTTCTTCTCAATCTGATCAAGCTCTTCGTTCATGGCCTGAACCCAGTTTTCATCTTCAGCTGCATCAGAAAAACATGTCAGCTCCACTTGAGACAAAAACGATGCTTGCTGTGATGATTTCATTCTTCGAGTCTGAACTGGAGCTGTTTGATCACCAATGATATTCTGCCTATCAATCTCAGCTCGACTCTTTGGCTTCCTCGCAGACACCGACTTGACACTTTCCTCTTCATCATCAGTATCTTCTTCTGAGTCAGCTTCTGCCACTTCTGCTCCCCCTGGGTTGCTTATCTCATCATCACTTTCATCCAGGAACTGTTCACTGGGTCGTTGAGAAGTCTGTTCATTTTCGACTATAGTGACATCATTACTCTCAACAATTTTTCCCAGCCTCTTGTTGAAGCATTTATATGCTTTGCTTTTCCCTGAATAGCCAAGGAATATACCTTCATCTCCTCGTGCCTCAAACTTCCTATGATGTTCTTTGTTGAGAATGAAACACTTACTTCCAATGATTCGAAAGTATTTCAACGTTGTCTTCTTTCCGTACCACAGTTCATACAGAGTCTTCCCTTGCTTCGGACATAACAGAGACCTGTTTGAAACATAGACCGATGTCAAAACTGCTTCCTTCCAAAATTTCTCTGGTAGGTCCTTATCAATAAGCATTGTTCTGGCCATGTTGTTAATGATCCGATTCCTCCTTTCTACTACTCCATTCTGTTGGGGAGTTCTCACTGATGAAACTTGATGCCTTATCCCATGTTTCTCGAGATAGTTTTCAACCTGACTGTTTGTAAATTTTGTACCGTTATCAGTACGAAACTTCAGAATTTTCTTCCCAAGCATCTTTTCTGATTCCCTTTTGTACTGCTTTATGCAACTGAACACCTCTGTCTTATGGGTAATGATGAATACCCAGGCCATTCTGCTATAGTCATCAATGAAAAGAACATAGTACCTTTGCCCATCTATAGCTCGTGGTGAGATAGCTCCACATACATCAGCATGCACCAATTCGAGCACTCGAGTTGCTTTTTGTTCCTTTGGCCTGTATGTCTTCCTGATGATCTTCCCTTGTTGACAAGCATCACACGTATGAGTGCGATCACGTGATAGTTTGGGAAGGTCTCTAGCAGCATCACACTTTACCAGATCTTCCATAGATGGTTTACATAGATGACCAAGTCGCTTATGCCACAACTGATTTTCTTCTTCTCTGGATAAAAGGCATGAATCTTCTTCCCCACCTACCAGGTAAAGATTCCCCTTTGTTCTTTTTCCCTGAAGAATGACTATTCCATCTTTTCCTTTAACAATACCCATCTTCTTGGTAAATAGTATAGAGTGCCCAGAGTCACATAGTTGACTGACGCTAGGCAAATTATGACCGAGACCCACTACCACCAAGACATCAGCATGTATCATTTCTTTGCCCCCAAACTTGGCTTTTCCTAAGCCAACAATCTTCAGGCCTTCATCATTTCCAAACTTGAAAACTCCTCCTTTGTCATATTTTATGCCTGTAACCAGATCCTTATTACCCGTCATGTGGGATGTGTAACCACTGTCAAGGATCCAAACACCAGAACGATCTGATGCTTTAAGGGCAATTTCAGTAACTACGGCCTTCTCAGTTTTCATCTTCCTAGTCCATACTTTTTCTTTCATACTCGGCATCGATTGAGGCTTCTGTTCTTTCTCAGAGTATGATGGACCAGCTTCATCTTGCAAAACTGCAAATCTGTTCTGAACTTTTAACTCACTTGTCGGTTTACTGATCTGCTGCTTGCGATCATTTTGAATCTGATTTGGCACATTTTTCTGAATGGTCAGAGTGCAGTACCTAGCCATGTGTCCAAATCCTCCGCACCAAAAACAGTGTCCTTCAAAAAAAGTTCTGGAAAACCGTTCTCTGTTTGGCCGCCATCTCTGTTCTTGTTCCCTTCGATATCTTTTGGCTATGGAACACACATACTGTGAATGTCCCATATTTCCACAACAATAACACCTGATATAAGGTGCATTCCTTCGTGTTACTTCAGCACTACGAGTTTCCCCTTTGGATCTCTGAGTATTCTGATTCTCCTTTGTGCTCAAATCCACTTTCAATCTCGGGACAGGTGCTTGCGGTCTAACATCAACTGCCGTAGATTTTTGTTTCTGATTAAGCCATGAATCAGCCTTAACATCTGAGTTCAATTGGTGCTTCTTTCCTGCTGAACTACTAGGCTCTTCTTTCTTCTTTTCCGTCTTCATAACGACCTTATTTCCCAAGAATGTGTTGGGATTCAATGGTTTTTCCTGGTCTTTAACTTTTCTGCGCAGACCGACAACTTCCTCTTCAAGCTCTTCAATATGCTTGACGTGATCTTTCACTTTTCGACTCAAGCGATCGATCTCCCTTTTCTTCTCTTCAATCTCGAGCTTATGCTCATCAACCTTTTCTGTGTGCTCTGGCCTGGAAGACATAAGATTTTCAATTTCTTTTTCAAGCTCAGACTTCTCTTCTTCTTCTTATTGCATGTAGAGTTTGGCATCACGTACTATCTTATTGGCTTTCTTTGTTTTTGCTCTCCAAACATCTATCTCTTCAAGAGCTGCTTCTAATTCAGCTTCCATGTCAACTCTCCCTTAAATTTCTTCTTCTTCTTCATCAGTTTCAGTTTATTTCTTTTCTAGAGCGCTACTAGCAACAGCCACCATCGCATTTTGACCACGATCTCTACAGTTTTCTATTTCTTCAACTTCTTCACCCTCAGACTCAGCTGAACTTTCAATTTCTTGGGAAAGAAGATTCTTCTTCTTAAAGAAATTTCTCTTGAACTGCTTCTTCCCTTTCACATAGGCTGAAGATTTTTTCATGGGAATGTCAACTTCATCTTCATCGCTTTCTTCTTGAAACTTTTTGGGGCATCTTGCAGCAAGATGACCAACCTTTCCACATCGGAAGCATGCTAGTGGAAGTTTCCCTTTAAACTTTCCTTTTCCTCTTTGAAGATTTGAAGAAAGGAACGACATCACCTCATCTGACTCTTCTTCCTCCTGAGAATCTTCAATAGTGAGCCTCTTCATGGCCTTAAATGCCACCTCTTTGGATTTCCCCTTTTCCACAGCATCATTGTCATCATTTCTCATTTCATATGCAATAAGAGTGTTGTGTAGGTTATCCAATGTTAGCTCTTTCGGATCTTTATCTTCCAACACAGAAACTTTTGGATTGAACCGAGGTGGAAGCTTTCTCAAGATGCGCTTTACGATTTTAATGTCTTCGATAATTTCTCCAAGACCCCGCATGTCTTCTACCACAGCATTTACCCTGTCAAAGAATGCATCAACAGACTCATTCGGGTTCATTTTGAGATCTTCATACTTGTTCCACAACACTTGCAGCTTTGCCTCTCTGACTTTTGTATCCCCTTCATAAATATTCAATAGTTTTTCCCACATGTCATGTGACGTTTTGCATGACATCACCTTTGTATAAATGGGATTAGAGAGGGCTCCCCCTAAGGCATTTATTGCTTTGGAATCAGCATCCAACTCTTTGTGCTCAACTTCGGATAATGCACCACTAGTAATATCAGCTGTGATACCATGCATAGCTGCTGAAAACACATCCATTCCCAGAGATCGGAAATAGTGTTGCATTCGATTCTTCCATATCTGAAAATTACATCCGTCGAAGATCGGAATCCCTCTATGATTAGTGACCTCCATTGAGAGAAGACCAACTGTTAACCTTTCCCTCTGATACCACTTGTTTGGTCCACTAGGCTGGATACCCTGAGAGGGGGGTGAATCAGGGTATGACTAATTAAAAATTAATGCCCGTTCTGATCTTGTTTTGTTGTTAAGCAAAACACTCTTCTCTCTTTTTCCTGCTACACGACAGAAACAGAATGTAAAGCAAGCACAGGACACAGCAATTTTACTTGGTTCACCGCTAAGGGCTACGTCCAAGGAGCATACGCCGACAGGTTGCCGGTCGTACCAAATTCCACTAATCTTCACTAGCTGTGGATTATAAGGTTCGGGCTAGATCACTTCTATGCCCAGGCTCACTGCCTTTACAATGTTTAGGGTCAGCTCACTGCTTTCCCAAGGGTCACTCCCTGTTTCTCTCTCTCTGGCTCACTGCCGGTGGAGAGGATCACCTTCTTCCTCTTCCTGAGCTCACTGCTCTTGGATGGAATCCACTCACAGTTTATAGACCTGTAGGTCTCTTCATTTGCATGAATGAATGCATCTTCCCTTGTATGTAGATGCTCTGTTGAAGTTTAACTTTCACCTGTTGATGAATTTCTCTTTGCACCGAAGGTATTGGGCAAACTTCCAGCTTCCACGCAGCCCGAAAAACACTACTGGAACAAACCTTACTTGGCGCCCAAGTCAACCTCGGCGCGCAAGTATCGGCGCGCAAGTCACCCTCTAACACTTGCGCGACACAAGCTTCCACAACTCCAAACTTGCGCGTCTCTCTGCCTTTTACACCCAAACCACTATTGGCACGCAACTGCCAACCGGCGCGCAACTTCTAACACCGGCGCACAACTTCAACCACTGGCGCGCACGTCCCACCTGCGCGACCACACACACCACTTGCGCGACCACCACACCTGCGCGACGGGAGCTCTCGTCTTGAACTCCGGTGAAGAATGAGGAGGGGTGGTCCGGTATTTATAGGCAATCTGACCACCCTGCGCGACGGCGCGCAAGTCACCTGCGCGACCCAATCTCGGCGCGCAAGTCTTCTCTACTTTTAGACACTTGCGCGAACAACTCCCAAACTTGTGCGAACCTATTTACTTAGCCATATTTTGATCTTATGATCTTGAAAACCATATGGCGCGCAAGTTTCCTATACTCCAAGTCCACGGCGCGCAAGTCCCTTTTCCAAAAACACTTTTCTTCATTTGCCGAGTTTCAGGCCCAAAAATTTGGCAAACACTGGAAAACGGCGTCACCTTGTATCTGTTCTTTTGTACCGCCTCCAGATCATCCATTCCTTTTATCGACGTTCTTGAATCAAACATGGATCGTTGACCTCAGCTCTTGAACTCGACATTCCATCATGAAATCCTCTTTGTCAACAAACACAACTCAGATGTCCACTATGTCAACAAACACAATCACCTCAAAAAGGCTTCAATGATACCTTGAGGGATTTTTGCCCAACAGGCTGGCTGGGGGAATTAATCCCCCCCGGTTTTGCCTCCTTTTCGGCCGCCCCGACCTGGCCTGCCGGTTCTTCCTCAACGGGACCGGCAAGGCCGGTCCCCTTTCCGGCTTCCGACACCGGTGTCCCGGCTGGCCGCCGGTCTTCTCCTTCCGCCGCGGCCTTGAACCGGCTGCGGCCTTCGTCGTCCGGCGCGGTGCGACGGCCCCGCACCCCTCCGCTGCGGCCCGGCTTTGGCCGCGGTGCCTACGACTTCTTTCGTCGCGACGCGACGGCGTCGCGTTCTTGAAATCTTCACATAGCGCGGCGCGACGGCGCCGCGCATTTCCTTCCGCTTGAACCCTCATGGTGCGATGAAACCACACCTTTCCTAACCAAACCACAAAGATTTAACACAAATAAAAAGGAGGAGAGTCGGCCGGGTTCGTGTGGTCCGAGCTCCTCACGTTATATTGATAACAATCGGCCTTTAATGAACGATAAACTTTCACAATCTTTTAAATTAAATAAAAGATTTAGAATCATGGCCCGACAAATATAAACCTTCAAGTTCGAAGGAAAGATCCACATAACTCCAAAAAGTTAAAACCCCTACCTCGGCTTCAAGAACGGAGTTCTTCAACGACCCGCGGAAGACAAGCGTCGCGGAGGTCGGGCGTCGTTCCGTCTAGGTTGGTGGGAGAAGAGCTCGGTGAAGTCGAGTCGAGACGTCACCCTTTGTATACTTTGTAGGTGGCGGTTCTTCCCTTCCTTACTCCGGTTGAAGATGGTCGGAGGTGTTGCTTCACGTTCTTCGGAAACGTGGAACGTTCTTCCTCGAGAGGTTGGTGATCTTCCAAGAGTTCTTATCCTCTCCTTAGTTCTCCCCACAAGGTTTATGCCAACCCCAAAAAGAAGAATATAATCTCTCTTTTTAATGATGGCAAAATGAATTCAAAAGAATTCAAACACTCAAAATAATTAATTAAGTTGGTTTAATTAATTAATTGCAAAGTGTTGGCAAGAATTTCAAAAGATTGAAATTCAAATAAACCATGCTTAACTCACCTCATTAATTAAAAATATTAAAGAATGAGAGTTAATGGGGAGTTGGAATGTGAGGGGTTAAGAGGGTTAGGGAGTTTAAGGAATTTTTAAAGGTGGGGGGGGGGGGGGGGGTTCGTGTGGGCCCCACCCTTTCAAATATCCACACATGGGAAGTTGGATGGATGTGGGCCCACCACCAACTTCCCATGGGAGAAGTTAACCACTTAACATTGTTAAAATTTGATTTAACAATTTTATTCACTTTTTTAATTAAACCCCAAAAATTAACTTCTCCTCCCGCACAAACGCAACTATGGTAAAGGTTCACTTAAGCGATTACCGGCGTTGCGAGTTCATCGGTGCAATCAGATTTCAATTCCGAGCACCGCTTCAAAAGATAGAAATTCTCGATCGCTCGTTCACTGAACGTACTCGTGCCAAACTTCGGAAATTAATTACGGGCACACCGGTCATCGGAATCAGGCGCCGTCAGAAACTGAGTTCTTGTGAAATTCAAAAGAAAATTAAGAAAAAAAATTCATTGAAATTTCCAGGTCTTTACATTACTTCGACCTCAGGGCTTTACGTCCCCGTAAAGCTTCAACACAAACTAGTGTCACAAAAGCGGTACAGAGCACGCATCTGAGCCTTCCGCTCCCATGTGCTTACCTAGAGGTTCCGTACTGCCAAAGAAAGTGCACCCGAGGAATCGATCATCCTTGTAGGATCTGCTCCTGTCGATCCTCGATCCCCACTGGAATATCCGTGAAAGACACCCCATTGCAATCGTCCAGCTCCTCATGGTCGATGGTATGCGAAGGGTCGAGCACGTATCTCCTCAGTTGAGATACGTGGAAGTCGTCATGCACCTCGTGAAACTACGGTGAATGGGTCAAGCGGTAAACCACCCCGCATACCCAGCTGGGGACCTAAGAAGGTCCGCTGAACCCCGGATATAACTTGCCGCCTTGGCCACATCTCCGTAAACCTCGTCGAGGTGAGACCCGTATAAGAACATGGTCGCCATCCTCAAACTCCAGAGGTTTCCAATTCCTGTTAGAACTTGAACTCAAACGACTGCTGCCACTAGGGTAAGGTTGGCCGATTCAAGAGTGATCGGTCGCACCCTCCCATGAAAGAGTTTATATCGTGCTGCCTGGGGTTTCCTTTTCGCCGACCGAGGAAAACCCATCCTGACGTTTGCATAAAACCATCGATTTGAGTATGAATAGTTATTGCCCATTCCATACTCAAACTAACGTCGTAAGGCCTCGACGCTGCCACCAAGAGATTCCAACCGAAACTCTCTCCTCGAGGGTTTGACAACACCATCAGTGTAAGTGTGATTATCGAGTCTCCTCCCAAGGTATCTCCAGACGTGAGGGTCAAGTCCACGGCTTACCGGAAACTCTAGGTATGGAACAAGATTTGTGAAAGCGAGGAATTATTTATATCGACGTCTGTTACTACAGCAGCTAGTAGTGGTCACAGACTGTCACTTGAATCATTTCAAGAGCCATTGGGTCACACTCCTTGACCGCATGCAGCCGCATTCTTCCACCGCCCTCCATCTCCCTAAGCCTGGGAGGAATAACTAAGGTGGGAGGTTGTACAATGTTAGGATGTACACCACCTCATGCTGCTCTCCTAGCTCTTCCTCCACGTCTGCTGCTTCGTAGACTCATCCCTCCTTTAAGCTTCCTCTTCTTTAACACGCCCGAGTCTCTATGACAGGCACCGGTTTCCTGTTTCTTACTGCACTATGTAGTCTTCATCCTCTCTTGGATGTCCTGGACCTCCTTTAGTCTCACAAGAGCTTCTATGATTTCTTCTTTGCCGATAAGAGAAACTCGGTCTCATCCCCTAGATGAACCACATTCGTTGCCTAATACAGTCAATCCTGACATGAATGATGCATTCATGCCATGGATGATGTCGTAATGACTCGACGTAACTACTAAGATATCCAACTGTCACTCTTGCCTCCAAGGGTCGAGTCACACTGTCGGCATCAATGTGAGGTCACTGGGTCCCCTCCAGTAGAAATCTCGAAAGTGAGGGTCAAGTCAACAGTTAAACCGGGACCACTCAGTATCAACCAAACAAAAGGACAGGAAAGAAAACATCTCAATGATAAGTGTCTTTTTATTATTGCAGCTCAAAGTACAAGACAAGAATACAACATGAAAATGGAACTAGAAGAACAAGGGACGTATCCACTAGTTTCTCTTATGTCCACCTGTTCCCGGAGCTCTACTGCCTTGTCCATTTCTCGGCTATTGCTCAAGCACCAGCCGCTGCTTCTGTCTCGGTGGCTCCTCCAACACCCGCGGATCAACCGTACGAGGAGTTGGACAGTCACGTGCCAGGTGACCCTTCCCGCCGCAAGAGTAACATTGTCCATTTCTGGAACTCCTGGCTCTGACACCACCTCGGGTGCCCCGCACCACCGGTCCTAAAACCCGAGATCGTCCAACTGCTAGTCTGGTCTTCCTGGACCTCTGCATCATCTGTCTACTACCCACAGATGACTCGGCTACTGATCGAAAAACACGCGGAAAAGGCAGAAGCTCATGTACATGATCGGGGTGTAGAGCTACTTGCACAACCTCCACCCTGAATAAGGTCTCGAAGTCTTCCCATGCGAAGGTCATCCCATCACAAAACTGAAATAAGTGGCTCCACTACCTGCCTGCTGCTGCCTGAAGGAGGCTGGCAGTAAAGATCACCATGAAGTCTGCCGGCGTCCCCACTAGCCTGAAGACTCTTACCACAGCCTCCAGCAAAACCTCAACCGCCTGCGGGTCCGTCTCTCCCCGGAACCTGGGTGGCCTCTGGCGCTGGAACTCGTGAAGCGCGCTCAAGCGTCGTGCATTTCCTACTGCTGGGGTGGTGGCATCGGTGGCCCAACGTATGGTAGTACCGCTGGTGCCTCCGCTAGTGCCTCAACTGCAAGAGGGCCCTGCACCGAAGCCTCGTCGCTCGACAGGCTGTCAGCACGCACATCCCTCTGGGCTCTATCTGGTCGTCCGTGAAAAGGAATCCTGAAAGAAGAATCATGACACAGTCAAACGTTTATACCTGGTGAGCTGACCTGGTTTGAGCTGTTTTAAGGGAAAACCTTTGAAAACACACACGGAATCAGTGTTTTCGTGCACAAAGTCGGAAATCAGTTGTCAGGGTCCTGGTGTATGGATACATCGGCCGCCCGCACCAACACTGGACTCCCTGAACTGAAATGCACACTCGGTACTCTTAACATTATTGCTTCATAGAAAGAAAAAGTCAGAGTCATAAGTTCTGCGGTAGAACCGAACTCCTCTGATACCAATTTGTCACGACCCGTCCTCGGGGCCCGTGTCGTGACTACCCCAAGCCCGCCTTCCATAGTCCAGGGGCTGGCGACTAGCACCAAAGGGGTAAATCCCGATAACTGGAAAGGCATTGCCTTTATAAAAGTAAAAAAACATGATAGAGTATAAGCGGAAGTAAACACTATGGTCAAAAGTCTCAGTCAAACCAGGATTTTCATTATCGAAACAGTAACTGCTGAAGAGCTCCGTCTCTGGAGTGTACAGTGGTCCTGTCACGACTCCGAGGTACTGCTCACTAACCTAAGACTGCTGAAGTACTCCTCCTGTCGAGTACCGCGGGTCAGCCACCCAGACACAGTAGTGCTTCCCGCCGAGGTATGTCACCCAAACACAGTAGTGCACACCCCCTAGTAGCCTGCTGAGGTACTCTCCTGACGAGTACCGCGGTTTGGCACTATCACACTGGTAGTGCTCCGTCCGCCATGGGTCTGCACCTCAGAAAGTAGTGCTCCGTCCACTGGGCTAGTCGATTCATTCCAAGTTGAGTCGGTCATGCAGTCGTCAGGTCTCAGCCAGTTACACGGTCTCCGTACTCCGCACGCTCGTCACTGGGAGGGTGCGCTCCACGAGCTACAGGTCGATACTCCATGTATCTCAAAGTCCCACGAAGAAGTATCTCAAAGGACCTCCTCGTCATAGGGGTCTCAACGCAACAGATGGCGCGTCAATCAGACGCCCGGTCTGTGAGTTATTAGCCTTTTCGTCCCAGGGGCCCGGTTGGTTTCGAGAGCGAACCAAACCCGGCCGTATCTCAACTGTACCCCGAAATCTCATAGGGTATACTCATAGGGACCGTTTCTCAACTTGATCACCAATGACGCTGACGGTTCGTCAAACAGACGATCTGTCAAAAAGATATCAACTTTTCCGTTTCTAGGGGCACGGTTGGATTTCAGTGCGATCCAATCCGGCCACTATCCATCTACATCCAAAACTCGGGCGGAGGATTCCAAAAGTTCCGTATCGTCAACAGGAACTCAACGCAATAGACGGCGCATCAATCGGACGCCCGGTATGAGAGTTATTTGCGTTTTCTTTACAGGGGCCCGTTTGGTTTTTAAGGCAAAACCAACCCGACCGTACTCTACCTGCGTCCAAAACACAGGCGGAGTATGCCAAAAGATCCGTCTCATCAAGAGGTATTCAACGAAATAGACGGCGCGTAAATCGGACGCCCGGTCTGTTAGTTATTGGTCTTTCCGTCTCACACCCACCCTGGGAAACTTCCCAGGAGGTCACCCATCCTGATCACTACTCTAGGCCAAGCACGCTTAACTATGGAGTTTTAACCACGTAGGCTCCCAAAAAGAAAGGTGCACCTTGAGTATAATATACCGAAACGACCGTCTCGATCCAAGGATCGTGTTGCCGCTGACGGCGACTCGTTTGGAGGCCCGTAGCTCGAGTTATGGGCATTTGAATCCAAATCGCTTGGTAATGGGGGTTTCGGGCCCGGGCCGTGCCGGCCCGAGACCCCCCTGTTGACCCGAACCGGCCCGGCGCGGCCCGACCCGTCGAACCGGCCAGGCGCGACGGTTCGGCGCAAGGCAGCGCATTGGGCGCGCGGCCATCTCGGCCTTCGGCCGAGCTGCTAGAAACGGGGGGGGGGGGGGGGGGGGGGGCTGCCCCCCTTTGTGAAACCGGCCCCCCTCATAATGGGGGGCCATTTCGGCTGGCCGGGGGAATTAATCCCCCCCCCCGTTTTTGCCTCCTTTCCGGCCGGCCCGACCTGGCTGGCCGGTTCTTCCTCAACGGGACCGGCAAGGCCGGTCCCCTTTCCGGCTCCTGACACCGGTGACCCGGCTGGCCGTCGGTCTTCTCCTTCCGCCGCGGCCCGGAACCGGCCGCGGCCTTCGTCGTCCGGCGCGGTGCGACGACACCGCGCCCCTCCGCCGCAGCCCCGCTCCGGCCGCGGCGCCTACGACTTCTTTCATCGCGACGGGACGGCGTCGCGTTCTTGAAATCTTCCCACGGCGCGGCGCGACGGCGCCGCGCATTTCCTTCCGCTTGAACCCGCGTGGTGCGACGACACCACGCCTTCCCTAACCAAACCAGAAAGATTAAACACAAATAAAAAGGAGGAGGGTCGGCCGGGTTCGTGTGGTCCGATCTCCTCACGTTATATTGATAACAATCGGCTTTTAATGAATGATAAACTTTCACAATCTTTTAAATTAAATAAAAGATTTAGAATCAAGGCCCGACAAATATAAACCTTCAAGTTCGAAGGAAAGATCCACATAACTCCAAAAAGTTAAAACCCATACCTCGGCTTCAAGAAAGGAGTTCATCAACGACCCGCGGAAGACAAGCGTCGTGGAGGTCGGGCGTCGTTCCGTCTAGGTTGGTGGGAGAAGATCTCGGTGAAGTCGAGTCGAGACGTCACCCTTTGTATACTTTGTAGGCGGCGGAGCTTCCCTTCCTTACTCCGGTTGAAGATGGTCGGAGGTTTTGCTTCATGTTCTTCGGAAACGTGGAACGTTCTTCCTCGAGAGGTTGGTGATCTTCAAAGAGTTCTTCTCCTCTCCTTAGTTCTCCCCACAAGGTTTATGCCAACCCCAAAAAGAAGAATATAATATCTCTTTTTAATGATGGCAAAATGAATTCAAAAGAATTCAAACACTCAAAATAATTAATTAAGTTGGTTTAATTAATTAATTGCAAAGTGTTGGCAAGAATTTCAAAAGATTGAAATTCAAATAAACCATGCTTAACTCACCTCATTAATTAAAAATATTAAAGAATGAGAGTTAATGGGGAGTTGGAATGTGAGGGGTTAAGAGGGTTAGGGAGTTTAAGGAATTTGAAAAGGTGGGGGGGGGGTTCGTGTGGGCCCCACCCTTTCAAATATCCACACATGGGAAGTTGGATGGATGTGGGCCCACCACCAACATCCCATGGGAGAAGTTAACCACTTAACATTGTTAAAATTTCATTTAACAATTTTATTCACATTTTTAATTAAACCCCAAAAATTAACTTCTCCTCCCGCACAAACGCAACTACGGTAAAGGTTCACTTAAGCGATTACTGGCGTTGCGAGTTCATCGGTGCAATCAGATTTCAATTCCGAGCACCGCTTCAAAAGATAGAAATTCCCGCTCGCTCGTTCACTGAACGTACTCATGCCAAACTTCGGAAATTAATTACGGGCACACCGGTCCTCGGAATCAGGCGCCGTCAGAAACTGAGTTATCGTAAAATTCCAAAGAAAATTAAGAAAAAAAATTCATTGAAATTTCCGGGTCTTTACATTACTTCCACCTCAGGGCTTTACGTCCCCGTAAAGCTTCAACACAAACTAGTGTCACAATAGCGGTACAGAGCACGCATCTGAGCCTTCCGCTCCCATGTGCTTACCTAGAGGTTTCGTACTGCCAAAGAAAGTGCACCCGAGGAATCGATCATCCTTGTAGGATCTGCTCATGTCGATCCTCGATCCCCACTGGAATATCCGTGAAAGACACCCCATTGCCATCGTCCAGCTCCTCATGGTCAATGGTATGCGAAGGGTCGAGCACGTATCTCCTCAGTTGAGATACGTGGAAGTCGTCGTGCACCTGGTGAAACTATGTTGAATGGGTCAAGCGGTAAACCACCCCGCATACCCAGCTGGGGACCTAAGAAGGTCCGCTGAACCCTGGATATAACATGCCGCCTTGGCCCCATCTCCGTAAACCTCGTCGAGGTGAGACCCATATAAGAACATGGTCGCCATCCTCAAACTCCAGAGGTTTCCAATTCCTGTTAGAACTGGAACTCAAACGACTGCTTCCACAAGGGTAAGGTTGGCCGATTCAAGAGTGATCGGTCGCACCCTCCCGTGAAAGAGTTTATCTCGTGCTGCCTGGGGTTTCTTTTTCGCCGACCGAGGAAAACCCATCCTGACGTTTTCTTAAAACTGTCGATTTGAGTATGAACAGTTATTGCCCATTCCATACTCAAACTAACGTCATAAGGCCTCGACGCTGCCACCAAGAGATTCCAACCGAAACTCTCGCCTCGAGGGTTTGACCACACCATCGGTGTATGTGTGATTATCGAGTCTCCTCCCAAGGTATCTCCAGACGTGAGGGTCAAGTCCACGGCTTACCAGAAACTCTAGGTCTGGAACAAGATTTGTGAAAGCGATGAATTATTTATATCGACGTCTGTTACTACAACAGCTAGTAGTGGTCACAGACTATCACTTTAATCATTTCTAGAGCCATTGGGTCACACTCCTTGACCGCATGCAGCCGCATTCTTCCACCGCCCTCCAGCTCCCTAAGCCTGGGAGGAATAACTAAGGCAGGTGGTTGTACAATGTTAGGATGTACACCACCTCATGCTGCTCTCCTAGCTCTTCCTCCACGTCTGCTGCTTCGTAGACTCATCTCTCCTTTAAGCTTCCTCTTCTTTAACACGCCCGAGTCTCTAAGACAGGCACTGGTTTCCTGTTTCTTATTGCACTATGCAGTCTTCATCCTCTCTTGGATGTCCTGGACCTCCTTTAGTCTCACAAGAGCTGCTATGATTTCTTCTTTGCCGATAAGAGAAACTCGGTCTCATCCCCTGGATGAACCACATTCGTTGCCTAATATAGTCAATCCTGACATGAATGATGCATTCATGCCATGGATGATGTCGTAATGCCTCGACGTAACTACTAAGATATCCAACTGTCACTCTTGCCTCCAAGGGTCGAGTCACACTGTCGGCATCAATGTGAGGTCACTGGGTCCCCTCTAGTAGAAATCTCGAAAGTGAGGGTCAAGTTAACAGTTAAACCGGGACCACTCAGTATCAACCAAACAAAAGGACAGGAAAGAAAACATCTCAAAGATAAGTGTCTTTTTATTATTGCAGCTCAAAGTACAAGACACGAATACAACATCAAAATGGAACTAGAAGTACAAGGGATGTATCCACTAGTTCCTCTCATGTCCACCTGTTCCCGGAGCTCTACTGCCTTGTCCATTTCTCGGCTATTGCTCAAGCACCAGCCGCTGCTTCTGTCTCGGTGGCTCCTCCAACACCCGCTGATCAACTGTACGAGGAGTCGGACAGTCACGTGCCAGGTGACCCTTCCCGCCGCAAGAGTAACATTGTCCGTTTCTGGAACGCCTGGCTCTGACACCACCTCGGGTGCCCCGCACCACCGGTCCTAAAACCCGAGATCGTCCAACTGCTAGTCTGGTCCTCCTGGAACTCTGCATCATCTGTCTACTACCCACAGATGACTCGGCTACTGTTCGAAAAACACGCGGAAAAGGCAGAAGCTCATGTACATGCTCGGGGTGTAGAGCTACTTGCACAACCTCCACCCTGAAGAAGGTCTCAATGTCTTCCCATGCGAAGGTCATCCCGTCGCAAAACTGAAACAAGTGGCTCCACTACCTGCCTGCTGCTGCCTGAAGGAGGCTGGGAGCAAAGATCACCATGAAGTATGCCGGCGTCCCCAGTAGCCTGAAGACTCTTACCACAGCCTCCAGCCAAACCTCAACCGCCTGCGGGTCCGTCTCTCCCCGGAACCTGGGTGGCCTCTGGCACTGGAACTCATGAAGCGCGCTCAAGCGTCGTACATTGCCTACTGCTGGGGTGGTGGCATCGGTGGCCCAACGTATGGTAGTACCGCTGGTGCCTCAACTGCAAGAGGGCCCTGCACCGAAGCCTCGTCGCTCGACAGGCTGTCTGCACGCACATCCCTCTGGGCTCTATCTGGTTGTCCGTGAAAAGGAATCCTGAAAGAAGAATCGTGACACAGTCAAACGTTTATACCTGGTGAGCTGACCTGGTTTGAGCTGTTTTAAGGGAAAACCTTTGAAAACACACACGCAATCAGTGTTTTCGTGCACAAAGTCTGAAATCAGTTGTCAGGGTCCTGTTGTATGGATACGTCGGCCGCCCGCACAAACACTGGACTCCCTGAACTGAAATGCACACTCGGTACTCTTAACACTATTGCTTCATAGAAAGAAAAAGTCAGAGTCATAAGTTCTACGGTAGAACCGAACTCCTCTGATACCAATTTGTCACGACCCGTCCTCGGGGCCCGTGTCATGACTACCCCAAGCCCGCCTTCTATAGTCCAGGGGCTGGCGACTAGCACCAAAGGCGTAAATCCCGATAACTGGAAAGGCATTGGCTTTATAAAAGTAAACAAACATGATAGAGTATAAGCGGAAGTAAACACTATGGTCAAAAGTCTCAGCTCAAACCAGGATTTTCATTATCGAAACCGTAACTGCTGAAGAGCTCCGTCTCTGGAGTGTACAGTGGTCCTGTCACGACTCTGAGGTACTGCTCACTAACCTAAGACTGCTGAAGTACTCCTCCTGTCGAGTACCGCGGGGCAGCCACCCAGACACAGTAGTGCTTCCCGCCGAGGTATGTCACTCAAACACAGTAGTGCACACCCCCTTGTAGCCTGCTGAGGTACTCTTCGGACGAGTACCGCGGTTCTGCACTATCACACTGGTAGTGCTCCGTCCGCCATGGGTCTGCACCTCAGAAAGTAGTGCTCCGTCCACTGGGCTAGTCGACTCACTCCAAGTCGAGTCGGTCATGCATTTGTCAGGTCTCAGCCAGTTACACGGTCTCCGTACTCCGCACGCTCGTCACTGGGATGGTGCGCTCCACAAGCTACAGTTCGATATTCCATGTATCTCAAAGTCCCACGAAGAAGTATATCAAAGGATCGCCTCGTCATAGGGGTCTCAACGCAACAGACGGCGCGTCAATCAGACGCCCGGTCTGTGAGTTATTAGCCTTTTCGTCCCAGGGGCCCGGTTGGTTTCGAGAGCGAACCAAACCCGGCCGTATCTCAACTGTACCCCGAACTCTCATAAGGTATACTCATAGGGACCGTTTCTCAACTATATCACCAATGCCGCTGACGGTTCGTCAAACGGACGATCTGTCAGAAAGATATCAGCTTTTCCGTTTCCAGGGGCCCGGTTGGATTTCGGTGCGATCCAACCCGGAAACTATCCATCTGCATCCAAAACTCGGGCGGAGGATGCCAAAAGTTCTGTATCGTCAACAGGAACTCAACGCAACAGATGGCGCGTCAATCGGACGCCCGGTCTGAGAGTTATTGGCTTTTTCGTTCAAGGGGCCCGGTTGGTTTTTAAGGCAAAACCAACCCGACCGTACTCTACCTGCATCCAAAACTCAGGTGGAGTATGCCAAAAGATCCTTCTCATCAAGAGTAATTCAACGAAACAGACGGCGCGTAAATCGGATGCCCGGTCTGTTAGTTATTGGACTTTCCATCTCACACCCACCCTGGGAAACATCCCAGGAGGTCACCCATCCTTATCACTACTCTAGGCCAAGCACGCTTAACTATGGAGTTTTAACCACGTAGGCTCCCGAAAAGAAAGGTGCACCTTGAGTATAGTATAACGAAACGACCGTCTCGATCCAAGGATCGTGTTGTCGCTGACGGCGACTCGTTTGGAGGCCCGTAGCCCGAGTTATGGGCATTTGAATCCAAATCGCTCGGTAACGGGGGCTTCGGGCCCGGGCCGTGCCGGCCCGAGACCCCCCGGTTGACCCGAACCGGCCCGGCGCGTCCTGGCCCGTCGAACCGGCCAGGCGCGACGGTTCGGCGCAAGGAAGCGCGTTGGGCGCGCGGCCATCTCGGCCTTCAGCCGAGCTGCTGGAAACGGGGGGGGGGGGGGGGGGGGCTGCCCCCCTTTGTGAAACCGGCCCCCCTCATAATGGGGGGCCATTTCGGCTGGCCGGGGGAATTAATCCCCCCCCCCCCGGTTTTGCCTCCTTTCCGGTCGGCCCGACCTGGCCGGCCGGTTCTTCCTCAACGGGACCGGCAAGGCCGGTCCCCTTTCCGGCTTCCGACACCGGCGACCCTGCTGGCCGCCGGTCTTCTCCTTCCACCGCGGCCCGGAACCGGCCGCGACCAGCGTCGTCCAGCGCGGTGCGACGGCACCGCGCCCCTCCGCCGCGGCCCCGCTCCGGCCACGGCGCCTACGACTTCTTTCGTCGCGACGGGACGGCGTCGGGTTCTTGAAATCTTCCCACGGCGCGGCGCGACGGCGCCGCGCATTTCCTTCCGCTTGAACCCGCGTGGTGCGACGACACCACGCCTTCCCTAACCAAACCACAAAGATTAAACACAAATAAAAAGGAGGAGGGTTGGCCGGGTTCGTGTGGTCCGAGCTCCTCACGTTATATTGATAACATTCAGCCTTTAATGAACGATAAACTTTCACAATCTTTTAAATTAAATAAAAGATTTAGAATCAAGGCCCGAAAAATATAAACCTTCAAGTTCGAAGGAAAGATCCACATAACTCCAAAAAGTTAAAACCCCTCCCTCGGCTTCACGAACGGAGTTCTTCAACGACCCGCGGAAGACAAGCGTCGCGGAGGTCGGGCGTCATTCCGTCTAGGTTGGTGGGAGAAGAGCTCGGTGAAGTCGAGTCGAGACGTCACCCTTTGTATACTTTGTAGGCAGCGGTGCTTCCCTTCCTTACTCCGGTTGAAGATGGTCGGAGGTGTTGCTTCACGTTCTTCGGAAACGTGGAACGTTCTTCCTCGAGAGGTTGGTGATCTTACAAGAGTTCTTCTCCTCTCCTAGTTCTCCCCACAAGGTTTATGCCAACCCCAAAAAGAAGAATATAATCACTCTTTTCAATGTTGGAAAAATGAATTCAAAAGAATTCAAACACTCAAAATAATTAATTAAGTTGGTTTAATTAATTAATTGCAAAGTGTTGGAAAGAATTTCAAAAGATTGAAATTCAAATTAACCATGCTTCACTCACCTCATTAATTAAAAATATTAAAGAATGAGAGTTAATGGGGAGTTGGAATGTGAGGGGTTAAGAGGGTTAGGGAGTTTAAGGAATTTGAAAAGGTGGGGGGGGGGGTCGTGTGGGCCCCACCCTTTCAAATATCCACACATGGGAAGTTGGATGGATGTGGGCCCACCACCAACTTCCCATGGGAGAAGTTAACCACTTAACATTGTTAAAATTTGATTTAACAATTTTATTCACTTTTTTAATTAAACCCCAAAAATTAACTTCTCCTCCCGCACAAACGCAACTACGGTAAAGGTTCTCTTAAGTGATTACCGGCGTTGCGAGTTCATCGGTGCAATCGGATTTCAATTCTGAGCACCGCTTCAAAAGATAGAATTTCCCGCTCGCTCGTTCACTGAATGTACTTGAGCCAAACTTCGGAAATTAATTCCGGGCACACCGGGCATCGGAATCAGGCACCGTCAGAAACTACGTTCTTGTAAAATTCCAAAGAAAATTAAGAAAAAATTCCTTGAAATTTCCGTGTCTTTACATAAATAATTTAACACCCCTATTTAAATGTTATGATGTACCATTAATGTTGTGATAGATATTTGTTATTTTAAATGAAATTATGTTGATAGATAAAAAACAAAAGGAATGATATTTAAAACAAGGGGACTAATGGAATACACTCATTGAGGAATGAAAATATTACTTCCCACATGTCATAAGTGTGTAAAAACATTTGGGATTCTATATAAATGTATAAAAAAGTGTTTAATATTTTTAATGGAGTGGGATGAAGTGAATTGTTTTCAATTAGGAATCATTATTCATAACAACCTATGCAATGAGGGTAAATGATGGAATATTCTAAGAACTATTTTGGGAGAGAAAGAAGTTGATGTATTATACGGAACAATAAATATTCACTGATTAATAGAAAAATATCATTTTAATATGGTTATACCAATTTATCAATATCTTGCTTGTTTTTGGGAATTATTAAATCTTTTCCTTGATACCATGATTTAGATATGTACATATGAACACCTATTGGGGAATTTATTTCACCCAACTTGTTGGAATCCCCCCTATTAGGCATTGTTTGGATAAATATTCTTAAAAATCATGAAGTCCTTACATTTATTCAATTTTATTTTATATTATGATAAAAATCAACTAATTTATCTGAATAGACACCAATGGATGGTATATGAAAAGATCATTAATTTTTGTAAACAATTTATTTATCCTTGATAAAGGAATGTAATATCATTAATTAGATTTATTAATTCAATTAATATATCTCTAATAAAAATATTTTTAAAATCATTTATTCATGATATTTATCTTTAAATGAAATCCTAATTCTTAGGAAAAATGAAATATACTATAAAAGTAATTTTTTTAAAATTTGATCAATATAAAATAAAAATTAAATTATAATACATGATTATTAAGGAAAAAATTAAGAAAAAATATTAAATTATTTTTATATAATGAAAATTTATTAATCGAATATTAATAATAGTACTCAATATTTAGTAAATAAATTTTCTGGGTCGAAATTTTATTTTCATCCAAAAATTATTTTGATTCATATTATACAACGACAATATAATTACATTCTATACTTATTAGATAAATTATATGGGAAGAACTATATCATTTTTTAATCATAATTTCATAATTATCCTGGAGTGAATTTTAATTGATTTTAAAAAATGATTTATTTTTCGATGATTTGTGAAAAATAATGATTTTTAATATAAATTAATAACTTACCAGTATTTATAATGCACTTTTTTATAAAAGAATTTATTTTAATGTAACATTTTATTTTTAATATTTTTATAATAAATTTATTATCAATGGATTTAATTTTATAATTGATTTTGGTTTAAAATGAATCAATACTTATTACGTCATTTTTCTGTTGAAAACTAATTTTCATCACATGTAACGGGTTTATTTTTAAATTAATGTTAACCCCATAAGAGAATAACATATAATAAAAAGGATTCTATATTTAAAATAATTATAATTTATAAATATTTATGTGGTAAAAAAATATGTGGTCCTTTGAAAGAGTAACCATGGTAAATCGCATACAACCTCGTAAAATAGTTAATAAATACAAAAAAATAGGTGCCACTCCTTTAAAATCAATTAATAAAATCCATTTATCTAATTAGATTATTAGTTATTATAAAAATGATATTTTTATGGTGAGAAATAATGCATTCTATAACTGAATTTTGAAAATGGGAACCCAATCATGAATTTTTTTATGATTAGTTATATTTTATTTGAATAAAAATCATTTTGATGTCTATTCACTTAATGGAATAGTTGTGTGACTCCATTAGTTTTTCACTTTATACAATACTCTGAAAACCATCTTTTTTATTTTGTAATAAAAAAATTCCAATGATCTAGCCTATTAAATTATTTTATGGTATAAATTTTTTTGAGATTACATAAGGAATTTATCTAAAATATTTTTCCATGTCTTTAACAATATTATATCAAAAAACATTTACTCCACCAAGGGAAACTGACTATTATAAAATGTATTAAATTATTTTATTCATAATTTCAAATTTGGATTATAAGGACAATTTTTATTTTTTCGTATAATTATTTAATGATGGGAAAAAAGTTTGGTTATTATGAATGGGGTTAAAATCAGTATAATGTTGATTAACGAAGAAATTATGAATCTAAAAGATCAAATAATTTTAAAACTTTGATTGTATGGAATTATTTTTACAATCTATCATATTATTAAACTATTTTTTCCTTCTATTAACGTGGCATGTTAATGATATATATAATATTTCAACATTTAATTATTTTATGTGATTCCTTTATCAACCATAAAAAAGGATACCACCTCCCATATATTCTCTATGCATCATAAGTGTTATTTATTATCCAATACTTTCAATATAACCTTTCAATATTACATTCAAATTCCCTAGATTTCCTAGTATTTCCATAACACCATCTTCTAGTGGATTAATGTGTATATCAAAATAAGTTTCTCTAGGAAGAGGTGTAAATCAAAATCAAGTACATTCAATTTTATTTCTTTTTATACATCCACTAAATATTTTTCACCCACCTTAAAATAATTTCCATATTATTATAAATAAAAATGATTATATTATAGTTAGGTGAATATAATTTTCCCCTTAATTTCAATCTTATGTAATGTAAAATCATTTTTCAGTCATATATACATCTTAACCTCTCCAAAGAGTAGTAAAATTTATTTTTCATCAGAAATATACATGGATGGTCATAAAAATATATATAATGAAAAAATATTATATATATTATATAATTATTCTCATTGAAATATATTTTGTCATATATATTTCTAATAAAAAATTGATAAGAAATTATAACACTTCTCATGTGTGCATATGAACTAACACCCCCATAAAGAGATGTGATAGAATTTTCCAAAAACACCATCATTGTTTTATTATATATATATATATATAAGTTAAATATATGATATTCATAACATTACTAAAATTTTGGATATTATTTAATTATTATCATGATGAATGGAATGATTCCATTAACCCAAAACATACATGAAATGAGAAATTATTAACTACATAAATGAAAATTTAAATGAATAATAATTAATTACATTGTATGAGAATATTATAAATTGATTAAATCTGATATTATATACAAGTATATGGTTATAATATACTCTTATAATAAATAAATATAATACAAGATGTTAAAATAACATACAAGGAATATAGACCTTGGTAAAAGGAATTTAATTACAAAATTTATAGTCTTTAGTTTACATTAGTTCATCATTTTATATGTTATACCTATATTATTTATTTAAATAGATTTGAATTTATTTTGTTGTATTTAATATTTTTTTATTTACATTATATGTAAATGATCATATCATTTATTAAATCTAACTTCAATATATAATCTTGATAATGAATTTCATCAAAATTTCACTTCATTGATTAGTGTTTTAATATTATTCAGATAAATAATTCAAGTACTTTATAAACATCTGTTATACATTTTTTATCATAAATCCTTCATATGTTAACGTTTTTTCGATTAAAATTTATTTTACATCATCTATGGGGTTTCAATTCAAATGTTATGAATGGTTTAAGGGGTTTTATAACTCATTTTACATTTGTTTAGTTATATCACATCTTCGATAACTATGTTTTCAATGACCCAGATTTTCCATGTACTTTTTTTATTTTATAAAACTATTCTAAGGCTTCGAAATCTGACGTCGTTTGATTCTGATGCTCGGTGTGCCCAGAACAAAATTTTAAACATTCATAATTTATGTTTAGTAAACATAGGAGCGGTAAATCCAAAATTTTGAATCGGTGATCATAATTGAAATATGAGGGCACCGTTGAACTCGTAGGGCTATGAATTGCTTAAATAAACCTTAAACTTGAATGTAGTGGGTTGATAGAGAAAGATGTTTTTTTCATTTTTTTGAGGACTAATAAAAAATTCCAATTTATCTTAAATATATTTCACCTCATTGTTAGGTATTGGTGGCATGGACCACAACATGTGGTCAGGCACTTAATGTAGGATATTAAATTCATGGTTACACAAAAATGTGTAACCACCCTACATGAAATTAAGGAGGTTCATTAATTTCACCAATTGATGAACCACTCATAATTATGTGCTATTAAGATAACTCCCCAATTGAATCTTTTTGTTTTGTGAATTTTTTTGAATAGGAGTGGTTTTTTTGTGGACGATTTTGTAGTAGCCCCTTGACAAAGAACATATCCATCAAGAAAGAACTGAAGATCTTCATTTGGGCAGTATTGTTGGAGTCTTTCTTTAGGATCAATGAACACCGACCCATCTTCAAAGGTGGGACTCTCACCAATGACTCATTAGTTAGGGTTTTGTTTTTGTTAAATTTAAATAGTTGTTGAATCAATTATATTATCCCTTGCTAAGATTCTAATGTGGATGTCGTGGGAAAAATGAACAAGGCCCACTCCCTTTACATATTCTTGTATCGTTGTATTCTACACAAGTGAATTTTAAGGATGAACGGAACCCAAATATGAGGGTAAGTAGTAAATGAGATGACTCTAGAATCACGTAGGTGTGAAAGGATGAAAAAAAAATACCATCACGGGTCTCCCGGTGGACCGAGGAAGAATAATGGTGGGACACCCGCTTGGCAGCACTGGCGACCGGCACCGAGAATGGATGGTGGCGTCTGGCACCAGTCAGCTATGGTGGTGGCAGGACAACATAGTGCTACGCAAAAGTAGGCTGTGACACTAGGCTGTAGTGGTCAATAGGCCGTCGACACCGACCGACCGTGGAGATGGTGGGGGTGCGTCGTTGCATGTTTTAGGAGGATGAGGCTGTCAAATTTCACCCATGATGGTTGAGCAGGGCATCCAGAACCAGTTGATGGTAGAGGCCGAGTGGTGCGCCATCACTCATCCCGGAAGGTGACCACGGCTCGAAGCCACAGAAGTGTCAGGGACCCACTCCTTAGGTTTCCTGCGGGTGATCAAGAGGTTCCACATGGTGTTGCCTCTCCAAATATCAGACGGATTATCTTTTCGAGATAAGGGGGGATGTTTCCCCATGTTCTGGCATGGATGAGCCCCGTTCCCTTTGGTGGGATGGGGTGCATCCTTCTGCGGGCTGGTTCTCACCTCCCTGTAGGCTGGGCCACGCCCCTAGGGGATGATCCATTCCCCCCAATGGGCTAGGCTAGACCGTATCCCATCAGGCCGGGCCAGCCTAGGAAGGTTTGGGTTGTTCCGGGTCCGACTGGGGTGGTTCGGGTCCCCACAAACTGGGTCGGGCCAAGTCGGACCGGACCCAGACCCACCCTGGCTCAGTTTCGCTTAAAATTCCATAACATGAAATCTAGATATCTGTTTGAAAAAATCATCTACGATGTTGGGATCCTTGGATCCAAACAATATTTTTGGTATACTCCACTCATAATTTAGAAAAACTTGGAGTACGAACGGGTTGGATCGAAACCGAATCCAACTGGGCCCTCGGTACTGAAACGCTTATAACTCACAGACCGAGTGTCTGATTGATGCACTGTTTGCCTTGTTGGAACCCTTAAGACTTGGATATATGTTGGGTTACTCAATTATGGATCTTAGTGGCAGTAGAGGTGCGACCAATATCTTGAGAATCATACTCTATGGAACTCGAGTGCACTGGGTGAAGGGAATCTAGTGACTGGATGACATTGAAGTAGAAACCATGTATGAGTTATTATCATAGCAACCCTATGTGGATCAGCATCACAGCTACATGAAAAGAACCAATTTTACAGAGGCTCATCGAGGATCATCACCTTACAACCCTGAGTGGATCAGCATCGTGTGACCTTATGTGGATTAGTATCTAGTGACCATGTATGAATAAGAATTCTAGTGTCCCTATGTGGACCATAATTCTAGAGAACCAATGTGGATCATAATTCTACTGAATCTAGGTGGACAAATAGTTGCATATCCCACCGTGGACCAGCCTTCTAGTGGCCTGTCAAGGAACAATGAATTTAATTCCATGATTGGATCGATAATAGAAAAAATTAATGTGGATCATTTGTGGAACTCCTAAATGGAATAAGATGATATAACTTATGATTAATTATCTATATTTCTGATCTCTGAGTTGTATACCTAGTTTGAGTTGAGACTTTTGATTTGTGATTTGTGATTGATATCGTGTTTTGTGGTTTTCCTCTGTGGAATTTTGAGAAACCTTCGGGGGTTTCAGGATCTCTATAGAGTATTATTATACTCACCCCTGCATGGTCTTCTATTGAACCTTGTTGTGCCTTATGCTGATGACGGAAAAAATTGGCTGAGGGTTGGGATCCAGTACTGGATGGTGCATGTAGTTGGACCGATAGATATGACGAGTTGTAGGGATGATCGACCATGGGTTGTACCTAATGTTCAGGAACGAACCCCGGAAGATGATTCTGGGAGCTGTATTTCTGTTGTAGTTGTACATTTCTGTTGGTATTGTATCACATCCCCCTTTACATACAGCACAAACCCATTTTTTACAATGTAGATTTAATTCTTTGTTTTCATCATGTCATATACATGGTATTTTTGTTCGTAGGATTAAACGAATTTCCTTCTAGTTTACATGGATATACCTTTCGGTGCTAGTATCCAACCCCATGCATATGGAGGGCGAGCTTGAGGATTTCATGGCATAAGCCCATGGGATGGGATGTGACAAAATGATATCATAGGAGGGTGTTGGGTATGTAGTCTACTCTGATTCATTAGGGACTAGATGTGGATTTTCCCTAATTCATGAGAGAGTAGTAACCAAATATGGTTCACAACAGTTGAGGAATCATGAGCATAACTATTCTACCAATGACCTAGAGTTAGCAGTAGTGATCTTCTCCTTGATGATGTGGTGAAACAACATGATGGGAGAACATTTTACAGTCTAATCTGATCACAAGAGTCTTAGGTATATCTTCTATCAGAATGACCTAAACCTGAGACAGTGGTGATGGATAAATTTCCTCCAAAACTATGACTTTGAGATAGTCAATACTAATAGAAAGGGGAACATTATAGAAGATTCACTCAGTAGGAGGTCTGGTCTACAATTGTTGAGTGAGGAAACATAGCAGATAGTTGTGTTGCAGATATCATTCTGAGATAGAGATGGGGAAACTAACCTCCATTCTATTACAGTCACTCCTCTATTCTAGAGACCCAAATTTTCCATGTATTTTTTTATATTTTGTGGAGGTATTCTGAGGATAAAAAATCTGACACCGTTTGATTCTAATGCCTAGTGTTCCTAGAATGAAATTTTAATCTTTCTTAAGGTACGTTCTCTAAACATTTTAGCAGGAAATCATAACATTTTAACCGGTGCTTAGAATTGAAATACGAGGGCATCGTTGAACACGTAGCGATATGATTCAATTAACAGAGACTTAACCTCAACCGTAGTGGGTTGATAGAAGAAGTTAGTTTTTTTTGTGGAGGATTAAAAAAAATATATAATTTATTTTAAATATCATACACATATCTTTTTGGTTTTGGTGGAAGATATCACTAGGTATGGTTAGGCATTTAATACGGGAAATTAAATGCACGGTTACCCAAAAATGTGTAAACAACCTACATGAAATTATGGAGGTTCATTAATTGCACAAATTAACGAACCACTCTTAATTATGTGTGGAAAAGATAACTCCCGCTTATATATTTTAGGTTTTATAATTTTTTGGCAAAAAAGTGGTGTTTTTGCAGACATGAAGTTTGGAGGAGACTCTTAACGAAGAACGGGTCCATCAATCAATAACCAAAAATCATCGTTGGGGTAGCATCATTGGAGGTGTGCTTCGGGCTCAATGAACATTGACCCCTCATCAAAAGCGATTCACTGACCATGACTCACGATGTAGGGTTTTTCCTTGATTAAATTTTGAGAGTTGCTGAATCTATTGTCTTCTCCATTACTAAGAAGCTAATGTGGATGGTCTGGGTCAAAAGAATAAGGATCGGTCCCTCTACCTATTCTTTTATCGTTCCATTCTATGTGGGTGATTTTTGGGGTTGGGAAGAACCCAAATATGAGGTTCGGGAAGTGAAGGAGATGACCTGAGAGGCCCGTAGGTGCAAATGGATGGAATAAAAGTCCACCAGGGCTCACCTGGTGGACTGTAGAAGACCGCCGGCATGACACTCATGTGGCAGTACCGGCGACCAGCACCGGCCAGCCACAGAGATGGTGGCGGTGCACCGTCGTGGGCCACAGGAGCAGGAGGTCACAGCTGGTCATCCCTGACTACTGAGTAGGGCAGCTGAAGCTAGCTAGCTGTGGAGGCGGAATGGTCCATCATTGCGCGTCGTTGAAGGTGGGCACAAATCTAAGCCGTGACGGTGTTAGGGAACCGCTCCCTACATGTCATGCGGGGGAACAGGCGGTGCCACATGGTGATGCCACTCCAAATATCAGACTTCATAGTCATTAGGGAAAAAGGGTGGACATTTCCCACCGTACAAGCTAGGGTAGGACCCGCTCCCTTTTGCGACCTGGACTGAAACCTCTTGCGTGCTTGTTTTCTCCTCCCTATGGGTCAGGTCACACACCTCTATGGGCTGGGCCACGCCCCCTAGCAGGTCAGGCCAGACTGCAACCCAGCTGGCTAAGCCCACCACATCCCAACCTAACCGAGCCAGCCCATACCAGTTTGGGCC
This sequence comes from Viscum album, assembly GCA_963277665.1. NCBI lineage: Eukaryota > Viridiplantae > Streptophyta > Magnoliopsida > Santalales > Viscaceae > Viscum > Viscum album. Next base: position 954,444,800 of record OY728130.1, on the reverse strand, counting down.
ATGTCGGGTCTGACCCGAGGAGGTCATGTCCGTCCAAAATGGGTCAGACAGGGTCAGACCAACCGCACACCCACCCTGGCCATGTTTCTCTTAAAATGGTATAACATGAAATCCATGTGCCTATTTTATGAACCTTTTGTGGTGCTAGGATCCTTTGATCCTGAATATCATTTTGGTGTACTTTACTCGAATTTGGGAGAATGTTGGAGTACTTCCGGGTAGTATCAAACACAAATTCAACCGGGCCCTCGATACTGAAATGCTAATAACTCACAGATTGGGCATCCAATTGATGTGTCGTATGTCATGTTGGAACCCTTAAAACATGGAAGTCCATTCGGTTACTCCATTGTGGAGCTTAGTGGTGTTCGTGGTACAACTGATATCTCATGAAGTGTACTCTACAGAACTCGAGTGCACCAAGTGCGGGGAATCCTATGTCTGGATAAAATTGATGTAGCAAACATGTGTGTATCAGCATCATAGAGACCCTATGTGGATCAATATCATAGATACCCAATGAGAACTAGTTTTAGAGGGTCTCTTCAAGGATCCTCACCCAGCAACCCTTAGTAGATCAGCATCGTGCGGCCCTGTGTGGATTAGCATCCATTGAACCTATATGGATCAACATTCCAGTGACCACGTGTGGATTAGCATTCCATTGAACCAATGTGGATCATCTTTCTATTGACTATGTTTGGATCAGCAGTACCATGATCTCATGAGGACTAAACATACAGTGGCCCTTCATGGAACAGGGACTTACGTCCAAGAGTGGATCGATAATAGAACAGCTTCTTGTGTATGAGAAATGGAAATTTTAAACTAAATAAGATGATATAGCTTAAGACTAATCATATATATTCCTGATATCTGAGTTATATACCTTGTTTTAGATTATAATTTTTCTTTATGATATATGATTGAGATAATGTGTTTCGGTTTTACTTTGTGGAATTTTAAGAGAGCGGTGTGGGTGTCAGGGTCCCTACTAATTATTGTTCTACTCACCCCTTCATGGGGATCGCCTTCACCTTGTTGTTTGTTGTGAAGATAATGGATTACTTCGACTGAGGTTTGGGAGCCATGATGGGATGGTTCTCGGAGGTGGAACATTAGACGTTGTGAGTCGTAGTGATGATCAACTGTGATTTGTATCTACACATCATGTTGGAACTCGGGTGGATGATTCCAAGAGTTTTTTTTGTTTTAGTTGTACTTTTCAGTTGGTCTTATATTCCAGACCCTTTTACATAAAGTACACACATCCTTTTTACTATACAGATTTACTTTGTGGTTTGAATCATGTCGTATACTTTGTAAGTGTGTTTTTAGTTTTAAAGGCAATGTCGACCTATTAACAGGAATATTCTTTTTGGTGCTAGTTGTCAACCCCTGACCTATGGAAGGCGGGCTTGGGGTATTCACAACTAGGGCCATGTGGGACAGCTTGTGACAAAGTGGTATCATAGGAGGTTGTTGGGTATGTAGTCTACTCCGACGCATTAGGGTCCAAACATGGATTTGACCTGATGTATGAGAGACCAATGATCACTTATGGTTAACGATAGCTGAGACAAGATGAGAAGAACAACACTACCCATGACCTGGAGTTAGCAGCAATGGTGTTCACCTTGAAGATATGGTGACACTACTTGATGGGATACCATATTACAATCTACTCTGGTCACAATAGACGTAGGTATGTATTCTCACAAAATAACCTCAGCCCGAGACATCATCAATGGAAAGAGTTCCTCTAGGATTGTAACTTTGAGATTGTATATACTCTTAGAATGGGGAACGTGGTAGAAAATACTCTCAATAGGAGTTCTAGTCTACAGTTTCCTAGTGAGGTAACAAAGTAGATGGCTGTGTTGCAGATATATTTCATGGTCAAAGATGGAGCAGTTTACCTCGATTCTATGACATTCACTCCTCCAGTCTAAACACCTATATTTTCCAAGTATTTTTTTATTTCGTGGACCTATTCTGAGGCTACAAAATTTAACAACGTGTGATTTCGTTTCCTAGTTTTCCTGGAACATATTTATAAACCTTGTTAAGGTACATTCTGTAAATGTACGAGCAAAAAAACTAAATTTTGAATGGTTGTTTGGAATTTAATTCCAAGGGCACTGTTGAACTTGTAGTACTAGGATTCTCTTAAGGGAGCTTTAACCTAGACCACAGTGGGTTGAGAGAGGATGTCAAGACCCATCCTCGGGTCCCGTGCCGAGACTACCACAAGCCCTCCGTCCATAGGCTAGTGGCTGGCGATTAGGAAAAAAGTCTTTAATCCCGATAATAGGGTAGGAATTGCCTTATTTAAGAAAACAAACACCACAGAGTACTCAAGCTGGAGTAAACACTAAGTAACTGAGTACAAAAGTAAGTGCTGAAATGTAAATGGGCCAGAATACAAACCCAACTAGAAGTACAATATAACTAAAAAGAATGTATAGTAGCAGTAAAGTAAATCTGCAACCACTGAGTCATCCTTCGATTATCCCACCTGAAGGGTGGGTACAGATGGTCTCCTCAACTCTTAGGGTCTGGTCGTCTGCTCCGTGTACATCTCTCCTGATAGTCCACCTCTGGGTACCGTCCCTCTTCACAGGCCTCAACCATGATTTGTGTTGTCCGTCTTCTGCAACCAACACAATGTAGTGCGGGCATGGCCCATGGAGGGGTGAGTATACGATACTCAGTAGGGACCCTGAGACCCCCGAAGGTCTCCCAAAATCCACAAAGGATAAACCACAAAGAAAGGAAAAAAACACGAAGTATCAATCAACTCTAGTTAGGTATATGCCCATACATATACCTAAGTCATCATTTCAAGTTCAGATCCAACTCACACGCCCAAGTACAACCCAGTCCAACTATAAAACAGAACCCATTACACACAGGAAAGAAAGTCTTTCATATTGGTAATAATGATTGAAAGTCAAGACTCAAGTCACACAGGTACAGTACTCACGAAGAGGGGTTGAGATGATAGATGCAGCCTCTGAATCATCTCCCATGTCGATCCCATGTAGGATCCAAGTAGAGTAGTCATCATTGCCGAACCCACATAGGATCCAAGTACAATCGTCCTTGCTTTCAAACCCACATAAGATCTAATTACAGTCGTCCTCACTACCACACCCACGTAGGATCCATGTACATTCATCCTTGATACCGAACCCATGTAGGATACAAGTTCAGTCGTCCTCACTACCGAACCCATGTAGGATCCAAGTACAGTCATCCTCGCTGTGGAACCCACGTAGGATCCATGTAAAGTCGTCATTGTCGTGGCAGTCGCAACCAGCTCTAGGGTTCCCGCACACAGAGTACTCGATTCCGGGAGGGTCCTCTCCTCGAGTAAAAAGGGGGTCGATACATCAACTATCTCTAAGTCCAGATTTGATGTATCCCAATGGTCCACCACCTCATAGGGGCTAAACCAAACAACTGTACTGAGTACAAGATGACCTAGCCATTTTCCAAAAAAGTACACGACATGTTGGTATGGTTACACGCCATGTCGTCAGACCATGGGTACTATTCGTGTACCAAAGCCCAAGTTGAAGGTTTGTTCATGTAAAAAGTGAGTACACGACGTGTGGTATGGTTACACACCATGTCATCAGTCCCCTTCCAAACCCATGTATGATCCAAGTATAGTAATCATCGCTATCGAACCCACGTAAGATCCAAATACAGTCTTCCTCGCTACTGAACCCACGTAGGATCCAAGTACAGTTGTCCTCACTGCCGAACCCACGTAAGATCCAAGTACAATTATCCTCACTTCCGAACCCACGTAGGATTAAAGTACAATACTCGTCGCTGCCAAACCCACATAGGATCCAAGTATTGTCGTCCTCACTGCCGAACCCACATAGTATCCATGTACAGTCATCATCGTCATCACAGTCGCAACCAGCTCTAGGGTTCCCGCACACATCGTACTTGATTCCAGGAGGGTTCGCTCCTTGAGTAAAAAGGGGGTCGATACATCAATTTTCTTGAAGTCCAGTGTTGATGTATCCTGATGGTCCACCACGTCATAGGGGATAAACCAAACAAACATGTCCAAGACACTGAGTACAAGATGAACAAGCCCTTTTCTAAAAAATTACACGGTGTGTTGGTATGGTTACACACCGTGTCTTCAAACCTTGGGTACTTCTCGTGTACCACAACCATGTCGAAGGGTTTTTCATGTAAAAAATGAGTACACGACATGTGGTATTGTTACACGCCATGTCTTCAATCCCCGGGTATTGTTCGTGTACCATTGTTTGTGTCTAAGGGTTGTTCGTGTAAAAAGTATGTACACGACATGTGGTATGGTTACACTCTGTGTCCAAACTTTTGGGGTCGACTCCATGTACACTGGACATGCCTAGCCTTGTGATGGAGTACATGCCCGTGTACTCCACCCCGTGTCCATGTATTCCCAGAATACACACCGAGTCATCATGAATCCTCGTATGCCATTGAGAATGTAGTGCATGTCATGCCTCTTGGTAGTGTGGTTCTGCCCATGTCCGTGTATCTCCCAGATTACATGCTGAGACTCACAAAGCCGCTTCTGCCTTACTATGAATGGAATAGATGTCGTGTTACTTGGTCGTGTATTGCTGTCTATGTCCGTGTATTTTCCTTGAATACACGCCATGTCCATCGAAGACTCCTATGATAAATACTGAAGAATGTACATGTCGTGTGTTACTATTATAATGTCTGAAATGGAAGCCATAGTATTCATTTACTACACGGCGTGTGCTTCTGGAGGAAACACCGTGTATTCTAGAATTTTCTAGAAATGACGCCTCTAGCTAGCACGCCTCCAAGGGCGTCCGTTTTTCATTCTGATGATCCGATTTCTACAAAACATCCGCTTCCAAGTCGCCCCAACTCTCTGAGTCCGTTTATGATGTTTTTTCGGGCCTACGACTGGCTTTGAAAACATAGCTTGATTCACCAATCAAGAATAGCCGAAGAACTCCACGTATTCACAAAAATGGTGGAGGAATCATACCATGTTAGTTTGATGTTGTCCCATCTGCATTAGTCTATTAACAAGCGGTTTTATAAGAAAAACAACATGGATGGAAAACCACTCATTAATCAATCCAAAGACACCCCTACCTCAAAAAACGATGAAGAATGTTGGCATCATGGTTGACGGTGTCATGAGATGAGGTTTCATAGACATCGATGGAGAGCTTTGGGGTAGGAAGCAAGGTCTCCTCTTTTTATCATGGGGAGAACAATGTGTGACGTCGTTGGAAAATCCCCGCGTCGTTGTTTCCTTCTTTGCCCCAGAGGAGGAAAAGGAAGAAGAATCTGCGGTCACCGAGTAGATTTTCTTCGTCAGATTCTTGGAGTTACTCAACAAAGGAGATGAAGTTCTTCAAGTCTCATGATCTTTCTCCCCTTTCTATCAACACAAAAATACTAACCAAAATAAAATAAGGTATCTCTTTATTTTATTATTTTTCGATGCATTTCAAAAATAAAAAATTCATATCCTCTTAATTAATTAAATGTTGAGTTGTCTAATTTAATTAAGATGTAGGGTGGTAAATTAAAGAGGGAGAGAGGAGAGTTACTCAAATAAAGGGGGGAGTTAGGGAGTTATAGAAATTGAAGAGTTGGGGCTTGTGGGGTCCCCAAATCACCTTTATCCTCTCAAGAGAAGTTAGTAACTACTGGGTCCCACCCCAACACCTACACCTATGATATAACCACTTAGAATAAAGAATAAAATTGTAACACAATTTTATTTTACATTTCGTTTAATCCACAATTTTTTTAACAATTACTCCTGAGCAAACGCATCTTTTGTAATGGTCTTCTTAAGAAATTACAGGTGGTTTGGTTCCATCAGTGCCCTAGGAATTCCATTCTGAGCACCGGTTCAAAAGATATAAAAACCCGCTCATACGTTCACTGAACGTACCTGAGCTAAATATTGGAAATTTATTCCGGGCACACCGGGCCTCGGAATCAGGTGTCGTTTGAAACTGCGTACTCGTAAAATCCCAAATAATTTTAGAAAACGTTTTCCTTGAAATTTAAGGGACTTTACATTACTCTCACGTTAGGGCTTTACGTCCCCATAAATCTACCTCATAAACTATAGAAACAAATGAGGGTACTGTGCATGCATCTGAGCCACCCGCTCCCATGTGCTCTCCTGAAGGTTCTCGTGCTACCACCTGATGCGTACTAGAGGAATAGACCATCTACGTAGGACCCACTCCTGTCGATTCTTGATCTCCATCAGATCCTCTGCAAATTTCGCCCCGTCATTGATGTCTAGTTCCCCGTGGTCGATGGTATACATTGGGTCGTGCACGTATCTCCTCAGATGAGATACGTGAAACAATTCGTGCACCCGGTGAAACTGAGGTGGAAGAGCAAGGCGATAAGCCACCTCGCCTGTCCTGCTAAGAAGCAGGAACGGTCCAATGAAGTTCGGAGATAACATGCCACCCCGGCCAAATCTCCATAATCCACATCAAGGTGAGACCCATATGAAAATGTGGTCACCATCCTCAAACTCAAGTGGTCTCTGCCTCCTATCATCATAGGATTTCTGTCAGGTATGTTCCGTCCTCATCCATTCCTGGATGATCTGCACCTTCTCTCTCGTTGCATGGACCATCTCTTCTCATACGAGTGCTGACTCCCCAGGGTCTGTCCACCAATGAGGTGATCTGCAAGGTTGGCCGTACAATTCCTTGTATTGTGCCATCCATATGGTGGAGTGGTACCTGTTTTGTATGAAAACTACACCAAGGTTAGTTGATCCTCCCAGCTGTGACCAAAGTCGAGGATGCACGCATAGGTCTTGTCCTCGAGAGTCTGAATGGTCCTCTAGGTCTGACCATCCGTCTTAGAGTGAAAGCCTGTGCTCAGCCGTAGTTGTGTCACAAAATACTCCTACAACCCCTTCCAAAGCTGGGATGTAAAGAGAGTATCACGATCTAAGACGATAGACGATGACACAATATTAAGCCATACGATCTCTTGAACGTAGAGGTGTCCCAAGCTCTCCCTTGAGCCCTTCTCTTTGATATGTCAAAAGTGGGCCGACTTGGTGTGTTGGTCGACAATCACCCACATGGAGTCATGTCCTCTGGAAGTATGTGGATTCCCTGTCATGGAATCCATAGATATCCCATCCCACTTCCACTCTAGGACCTCTAACGGCGGAACCAAGCCTGCGGGTACCTGGTGCTCCACCTTCACCTGCTGGCATGTGAGGCCTCGTGAAATGAACTCTACCACAACCTTCTTCATACCCGGCCACAATAGATGTTGTCTGAGGTCCTGGTAAATCTTCTCTACTCAAGGAAGTAGCGCTTGAGGGGAAGTGTTAAACTCCCTCAGCACCTCCTCCCGTAATGTAGCAGGTACCATGGTACGTCCCCTGAAAAGGATGATGTTTTCTCCTCCTACAGAAAATCCATCAGGTTCCTGTCCTGATGATATATGTGAACATCGCGTCTCACAGTCAACGTCCCCGCGTTATGCCTCTCTGACCTACTAATGTATTGAAAGAGTGATTGTGAGTGACTGTAGGAAGGCTGCTCTATCTCTATCCTCAAAGGATATATGAAACACGACTAGCTGCTCTGTCACCTCTCCATGTAGCTGAATGCCTAGCCTCCTACTGAGAGAATCAACTACTACGTTCCCCTTCCTAGGAGTATAGAATATCTCAAAGTCATAGTCCTATAGGAACTCGAGCCATCTCTGCTGTCTTAGGATCAGGTCCTTCGGCGAGAAGATTTACCTGAGACTCTGGTGGTCATAATAGACTGTAAAGCACTCGCCCATCAGACAGTCTGCCATATCTTCAAGGTGAAGATCGATTCTGCTAAATCTTGGTCATGGGTAGCGTAGTTCTGCTCATTCTGCCTCAACTGTCACGATATATAGGCGATAAATGCCCGCTCATGCATCAGGACACACCCGAGTCCGGTCCTTGATGCATCGTAGTAAATTACGTACCCTACTCCCTCCTCTAGTAGACTCAAGATGGGTGCACTGGTAAATCTATATCTCAGCTTATGGAAGCTCTACTGACATCTATCGGACTACACGAAGGGTTTCCCTTTCTATTTCAAAGCTTAATGTGGTGATGAAACTCTGGAGATGTCTGGCACAAATCTCTGATAGTACCCAGCCAGACCTAGGAAACTCTGCACCTTTGTCACGCTCCTGGGTGGCTCCCAAGCTTGTAATTCCTCGATCTTCGTAGGATCCACCCCCAACTCCCGCCTCATAGATGGCGGGACCAATGAAGTGGACCTCTCGAATCCATAAATGGAACTTCGATAGCATACCATAAATCAGGTTCTCTCGGAGTGTGTCCAGTACAACCTGCAAGTGGTAGGCGTGCTCCTCCTCAGTGGTCGAGTTAATCAATATGTCGTCACTGAAGACTATGACAAATCGATCAAGGTAAAGCTAGAAGATAATTTTCATGAGACTCATGAACACTACTGCAGTGTTGGTTCTGCCAAAAGGCATTACCATGAACTCATAGTGGCCATATCGACACTTAAAGGACATCTTCTGCACATCCTCGTCTCGAACTCTGAGGTGATAATAGCATGACAAGAGGTCTATCTTCGAGAAACAATGTGCTCCCTTGAGATGATTGAAGAGGTTGTCAATCCTTGGAAGTGGATACTTGTTCTTCACAATCAACTAAATCAGGCGACAGTAGTTGACACATGGTTGCAGGATCTTGTTTGCCTTCATGGAGAACAAAACCGGGGAAGCTGAAGGTGAAACATTGGGTTGAATGAATTCCTTTTCATACAGGTCCTTCAGCTATACCCGTAGCTCTCAAATCATAGCAGGAGCCATCCGATATGTTGGAGTAGATATCAGGGTTGTCCCGGGGTACAGGTCATTATAGAAGCCTACCTCTCTATGACGAGGTAGTCCTAGAATGTTTCTAGGAAAAAACGTCTGCATACTTATCCACAACAACAGGAAAACTCGAACTTCTCACATCAACTTCTCCCAGAATGATACTAGCCAACTGATGAGTGATCGGATGTCCTCTCCTCTGTGTGAGTCCATCCTATGCTGCAAAGGCTCCCTTCCCGCTGGTGAAGGTGATCCTGCTCCCATTTGTGCGGACACACAGCACCTTACGCATAATACAATCAATCTGAGCATGGACCATAGATAACCAATACATGCCCAAGATGACGTCGTATGGCCTCGATGCTGCTACAAGAACATCCCAGCTGATGCTCTTTCCTCCTAGAGTAAGCTCACACTGCAGGAACTAGTGCGTAATCGTCAAGTCTGCTCCCATAGGAGTCTCTAGAAATAAGGATCGATCCAACGGCTCCGTCGGAATCTCCGAGCTCCGAACAGGGGCAGCGGTATTGAAAGAATGACTTGCTCTTGTGTCTATATGAACTGAATCAAGGGTGGAGTTGACACAGATAGTTTCTCATATCATCTCAGGTGTGCCATGTTCATTAGCCTCCATTGCCTGAAGCTGAGCCTGCCTCTGTCTTCCATCTCCCTGTGGTCGGGGTGGACCTCCTGGTGGTGGTGGTGGTGGTGGTAGCGCCTCGAAGCATCGTCCACCTCCTACTGCTTAGCCAAATCATCTGCCTCGTCCTCCTGCTCCCTGTGGACCGCCACTGTCAAACCTCTGCCTCTGCCTGGGTGGTCCCTCAACGATCTATTGCTCCTCTGCATGGCGGGTCGGGGAGTCACGAGCCATGTGTCCCTGCCCGCCGCATGCATATCACTACCTACCTCTCATATGACTGTCTATACTGCGTGTGCCCTACACATCCGAACCAGTATCCTGAGGTCCCACACCTGATGTTCTGGTTCACTTGGATCTCAGCGACAACTGTCTACTACCGGTTGTAGAAGACTTCGCTACGCGTCACCCTACAGTAGACCTCACTGCTGGTGTAGACTCATCAAGAAATCTCTCTATATGAAGGGCTCGCTCTAATACTCCTCACTGCATCAGAATTCTGAGGCAGATCATTGAAGCTCCAATCTCATGCCTCAATCCCTACTCGAAGGTCCGGGCCAGGAAGAATGGGTCTCGTACCATGTCTGTGGAGTAGCGTGATTGATCAGTAAAACTCGTCGAGTACTGGGCTACTGTCATGCTGCCATGCCGCTGCTGTAGTAACTTTTGGATACACACCACATGGAGGGTGGATGGAACAAACTCCGAGCGAACGAGGCTCTCAAAGTACGTCCAATGTAGTGATTCCTCGTCGTGCACCTGGAGCATCAGGCTCCACCATCTACATATTTTTGTGTACAGGAGACTCTCCCCAAGGATCACCATGAGGTCAGTTGGTGTACCTACTAATCTGAAGACTCGGACAACAGCCTCCAGCTAGTCCTCGGCTGCCTGAGGGTCCGTCACTCTGCGGAACCGGGGTGGCCTCTGACACTAAAACTCGAGCAGTGCACTCAGGCGACGTGCACTCTCTGCTGCTGGGGATTGTGGTATCGGTGGCCCAATGGGTAGAGGTACCACTGGTGCCTCTGCTATAATGGGGGGCCTTCACCGAGGCCTCGTCGCTCTGTGGGATGCTATCCCGCACGTAACTGAGAACCCTAGATGCCCGCCATCGTGGGCCCATCCTGAAGATAAATTGGAGCACCACTATTAATACAGAATACCTGGTGAGCTGACTCAATTTAATCGCAATGAAATCTTTTAAAACACATGTACAATCAGTGTTTTCGAGCACTGAGTCAGAAATCAAAAGTTAGGGTCCTAGTGTATGGATACGTTAGCCTCCCCACCAACACTGGACTCCCTAGACTAATAAACACACTCAATACCCTAAACACTATTGCATCACATAGAAGAAATTATTAGAGTCTTGATTTCTGTGGTAGAACCGACTCCTCTGATACCAATTTTTCACGACCCGTCTTTGGGGCCCTAGCCGTGACTACCCCAAGCCCGACGTCCATAGGTTAGGGGCTAGCGACTAGCACTAAAGGCGTAAATCCCGATAAATGGGAAGGAATTTCCTTATGTATGAAAACAAACACCATAGAGAACTCAAGCTGAAGTTAACAAAAAGTAACTGAATAAAAATATATGTGTTGAAAAGTAAATGGTCCAGAATTAAAACCCAACTAAAAGTACATTAGAACTGAAAAGAAAGTACAGCAGCAGTAATGTAAATCAACTACCACTAAGTCATCCTCCGGCTATCCCACCTGAAGGGTGGGTACAGATGGTCTCCTCAGCTCCTAGGCTCCGGCCGTCTGCTCTGTGTACGTCCCGCCTGATAGTCTACATCCGGGTAACTTCCCGCTCCACAAGCCTCAACCACGATCATTGTTTTCCTTCTTCTACAACTAAGACAATGTAGTGCAGGCTTGGCCTGTGCAGGGGTGAGTATACGATACTCAGCAGGGACCCCAAGGCCCCCAAAGGTCTCCCAGAATCCACAAAGGATAAACCACAAAGGAAGGATACAAACACGATGTATCAACAAACTCTACTTAGGTATATGCCCATACATATACCTAAGTCATCATTTCCAGTTCGGATCCGCCTCACGAGCCCATGTACAACCTAGTCCACACAGGAAAACACAACCCAATCCACACAGTAATGAAAGTCAATCATATCAGTGATAATGATTGAAAGTCAAGACTCATCTCAAACAGGTACACTACTCACTAAGAGGGGTGGAGATGATAGATGTAGCCTCTGAATCATCTCCCCTTTCAAACCCATATAGGATCCAAGTATAGTAGTCATCGATGTCGAACCCACGTAGGATCCAAATACAGTCTTCCTCGCTACCGAACCCACGTAGGATCCAAGTACAATTGTCCTCACTGCCGAACCCACGTAGGATCCAAGTACAGTTGTCCTCACATACGAACCAACGTAGGATCCAAGTACAATAATCATTGCTGTCGAACCCATATAGGATCCAAGTATTGTCGTCCTCGCTGCCAAACCCACATAGGATCCAAGTACAGTCATCATCGTCATCGCAGTCGCAACCAGCTCTAGGGTTCCCGCACACATCATACTTGATTCAAGGAGGGTCCGCTCCTTGAGTAAAAAGGGCTCGATACATCAACTGTCTCCAAGTCCAGTGTTGTTGTATCCCGATGGTCCTCCATTTCGTAGGGGATAAACCAAAAAAACATGTCCAAGACAATGAGTACAAGATGACCAATCCATTTTCTAAAAAAGTACACGGTGTTTTGGTATTGTTACACACCGTGTCTTCAAACCATGGGTACTTCTCGTGTACCACATCCCATGTCAAAGGGATGTTCATGTAAAAAGTGAGTACACGACATGTGGTATTGTTACACGCCATGTCTTCAATCCCCGGGTACTGTTCGTGTACCACAGTCTGTGTCAAAGGGTTGTTCATGTAAAAAGTATGTACACAACATGTGGTATGGTTACACGCCATGTCCAAACATCGGGGGTCGACTCCGTGTACACTGGCCATGCCTGGCTATGTGATGGAGTACATTCCCGTGTACTCCACCCCGTGTCCATGTATTCATAGAATACATGCCGATTCATCATGAATCCTCTTAGGCCATGGAGAAGGTAGTACACGTCGTGCCTCTTGGTCAGGTGGTTCTGCCCGTGTCCGTGTATCTCCCAGATTACATGTCGAGACTCACGAAGCCGCTTATGCGTTACAATGAATAGAATACATGTCGTGTTACTTGTCCGTGTATTGCTGTATGTGTCCGTGTATTTTCCCTGAATACATGTCATGTCCATCGAAGCCTCCTCTGATAAATAGTGAAGAATGAACATGTCATGTGTTACTATTCTAATGTCTGAAACAGAAGACATAGTACGCTTTTACTACACGATGTGTGCTTCTGGAGGACACGCCGTGTATTCTGGAATTTTCCAGAAGTGATGCCTCTGGCCAGCACGCCTCCTGAGGTGTCCGTTCTTCATTCCGATGATCCAATTTCTACGAAACATCCGCTTCTAAGTCGCCCTAACTCTCTGAGGCCATTTATGATGTTTTTTCGGGCCTACGATTGGCTTTGAAAACATAGCTTGATTCACCGATCAAGAATGGGTGAAGAACTCCACATATTCACAAAAATGGCGGGGGAATCATACCATGTTAGTTTGATCTTGTACCATCCGCATTAGTCTATTAACAAGCGGTTTTATAAGAACAACAACATGGATGGAAAACTAGTCATTAATCAATCCAAACACACCCCTGCCTCAACAAAAGATGAAGAATGTTGGCATCGTGGTTGACGGCGTCATGAGATGAGGTTTTATAGACGTCGATGGAGAGCTTCGGGGTAGGAAACAATGTCTCCTCTTTTTATCATTGTGAGAACAATGTGTGACGTCGTCGGCAAATCCCCGTGTCATTGTTTCCTTCTTTGCCCCAGAGGAGGAAAAGGAAGAAGAATCTGGGGTCACTGAGTCGATGTTCTTCGTCAGAGTCTTAGCGTTACTCAACAAAGGAGATGAAGTTCTTCATGTCTGAAAATCATTCTCCCCTTTCTCTCAACACAACAAGACTAACCAAAATAAAATATGGAATATCTTTATTTTATTATTTTTCCATTCATTTCAAGAATAAAAAATTCAAATCATCTTAATTAAATAAATGTTGATTTGTCTAATTTTATTAAGAGCTAGGGTGGAAAATTAAAGAGGGAGAGAGGGGAGTTACTCAAATAAAGGGGGGAGTTAGGGAGTTATGGAAAGTGAAGAGTTAGGGCTCATGTGGGCCCCACCTCACCCATATCCTCTCAAGGGTAGTAAGTAATTAGTGGGTCCCACCCCAACTCCCACACCTAGGATATAACCACTTAGAATAAAGAATAAAATTGTAACAGAATTTTATTTTACCTTTCGTTTAATCCAAATTTTTTTAACAACTCCTCCCAAGTGGACGCATCTTCAGTAAAGGTCCTCTTATGCAATTACCAGTGTTGTAGTTCCATCGGTGCCATCGGTTTTCAATTCCGAGCATTGGTTAAAAATATAGAAAACCCCGCTCATTCATTCACTAAATGTACCCAAGAAAAACATTAAAATTTGATTCCAGGCACACCTGGCCTCAGAATCAGTTTCCTTCAGAAACTGCGTACTCGAAAAAACTCCAAGAATTTTAGAAAAAGTTTTCCTTGAAATTTACGGGTCTTTAAAGAGGAAGTTTTTTTAGTTTTCTTAGAAGATTAATAAAATAAATCTAATTTATTTTAAATATCTTCCACCTCTATTTTAGGTTTTGGTGGTTGGGATCAAAAGTGGTGGTTCTGAATTTAATGTAGGACATTAAATTCATGGTTACACAAAAATGTGTACTAACCCTACATTCAATTATGGAGGTTAATTAATTGAACCGATTAATGAACATCTCTTAATTATGTGTTGTAAAGATTACTCCCATATTCTCTCTTTTTATTTTTTTAATTAGTTGACAAAAGAGTGTTGTTTTGGAGAGGAAAATTTAGGAGGAGTCTCTCGACAAAGAACAGATCCATCAAGCAAGAATCGAAGATAATCGTTTGGGTGGAATTGTTTGAGACTTTATGCAGGATCGACAAACATCGAACCTTATTCAAATGTGGTATTCTCTCCAAAAACTCACATGGTAGTGTTTTTTCTGGTTTAAATCTCAAGAGTTGTTGAATAAATCAAATTCTCCCTTTCTAAGATGCTAACACAGAGGGTATGGGCCAAACGAACATGACCGATCCCTCCACCTAATTTTTTATTTTTGTGTTCTAGGTGGGTGAATTTTTGGGTTGGATGGAACCAAAATATGATGGTCAATAAGAAAATGAGATGACCAGGGAAGACGATAGTTGAAAACGAAAGAAATCATAGACCACCAGATCTCACATGGTTGCACGAGGAAGACCGTAGGTATGGCACTGGAAACCAGCGTTGGCAGGTGATGGTGGGGGAAAGCACCAGATGACCATGGTGGTGGTGGCACGCTATTGTGCGGTATAAAAGGAAGATGCGACACAATGTTTTGATGGTCAGTAGGAAGCCTACATCGGCTGGCCGCAAAAGGAGGAGGTCGCGTCTTTTTAGCCGCGATAGTTCAGTAGGGCCACTGGCACCGGCCAACCGCAGAGGTGGGGCAGCATATCATTGTGTGCCATTGATGGTGGTTGTGGCTCGAAGCCACATGAGTGTTTGGGAGCCAGTCCCATCGGGTCCCGTGGGCGACTAGGTGACGCCACGTGGTTCTGCCACTCCAAATATAGAATGGCTTAACCCTTTAGAAAAAATGGTAGGATGTTTACCCTCATTACAGCTAGGGTGGGCCTCACGCCCTCCTGTGGGATGGTCCACGCATCCCTGCGGGCCGAGGCTCAGCCCCTAGGGGGCGGGTCACACCTTGTTGCGGGCTGGGCTGCGCTCCCGACATGCAAGGCTGCCCCCCCCCCCCCCCCCCCCCCGCGGGCCTTGACGGACCGTGGCCCTGCAGGTCGAGCCCGCTATGCTACCTCCCAAACAGGCCAGCCTAGGTGGGTTCAGTTCAGCCTAGGAAAGTTCGGGACGAGATGAGTCAGAAATGTTATGGGTCTGGTTAACCCGAGCAGCGCCGGACCGGACCTGGAACCACCCATGCCCAGTTTCACATGAAATTACTAACATGAAATTTAGACACGTGTTTGATGGACTGTCTATGGTGCTCAGATCCTTAGAGAAATATGGTCATTTTGGTATATTATACTCATATTTTGGAGAACGTTAGAGTATGGCAATGTTGGATCGAACCTGAATCCACCCAGGCCCTTGGTACTGAATCACTAATAACATAAATACCGAGAAACCTATTGATGCACATTCTATCACGTTGTAACCCTTAAGACTTGGGATTCATTTGGGTTTCTAATTTTTAGAGATTAGTGGTGGTTGAGTATGACTGGTATCTCGAGGAGGATAATCTACGGATCTCTAGTGCACTGAGTGTGGGCAATTCTGTGTCTAGTTGACATTAAATTAGAAACCCTGTGTGGATCAACATCATAGTGACCTTCTGTGGATCATCATCATTGCAACCTGATGAGGACCTATTTTAGAGAGGCCCATCAAGGATTATCACCTATTGACCCTGAGTGGATCAGCATCGAGGATCCCTCTATAGACCAGCGACCATGTGTGGATCAGTATTCCAGCAGCCCTATGTGGATCAATATTCCAGTGACCCTATGTGGATCAACATTCCAGTGGCCCAGTGTGGATCAGCATTCTAGTGACCTTGTGTGGATCAGCATTCTAGGGACCTTATGTGGATCAGCAGTAGCGTGACCTGATGAGGACCAACCTTACAGTGGACCATCTTGGAACAAAGACTTTCTTCTAATAGTGGATTGATAATAGAACAACTTCATGTGGATCAGTTATGGAACATCTATATGCAATAAGATAGTATATCTCAATATTACTGATCTCGGATTTTTATACCTAGTCTGAGCTTAGACATTTTTTTGTGATTTTTAATTGAGATCATTCATTGTGGGTTTCCTTTGTGGAATTCTGAGAGACCTTTGGGGGTCTCGGGGTCCCTACTAAGTATTTTTAGAGTCAATCATACACGTTCTTCGCTCACACCATGTTTTTTATTTTGCAGACGATGTACAACATTGACCAAGGTATGGGATCTTGGACTAGATTTTTCTCAGAGGTGGCCCTTTATATGTGATGATCCGAAGTGATGACCGATCGTGAGTTGTACCTACCCTCCAGGTAGAAACCCTGACTGACGATTCTGAGAGATACTTCTCTAATGTAGTTATACTTTTCAGTTGGAATTGTATCCAAGACCCCTTTACATATAGTAAACACCCCATTTTACTATACTGATTTACTTCATGTTTTGAATCATTTTGTATACTCAGTCTATGTGTTTGCAGGATTAATTTAAATGCCTTTCCGTTTATAGAGATATTCCTTTTAGAGCTAGTCTCCATCCCCTGGCCTATGGAAGGCGGGATTGGGTTTGTCATGGCAAGGGCCCTAGGGGATGGGTCGTGACAATGTTATGAAACATTTGTATAGAAATTTCCCAAATATTGATTTAATTTTTATTTACATTTTAATTATGTTGACTTACTATTTTAACATTATCTCTTTACCGAATGATTCAAACATCATATGTTATGATCTTACTATGTGATTTATGTTTCAATATAAATTTAATAGATATTTTTTATACTTTAGTTTCCTTTTACGAAAAAAATATTTTCCATAAATAATTAAACAATATTAATATATTTTATAATATTTTTTAATGTATTTTTTAAGAAATATTAAAATTATTCTTTATTTGGAATTCATATTGTTTCAGAAGATTTTATTTGAAAAAGATAATCTTATCTCAAATCATTTTATATGAGAATATTTTCATTCATATCCATGATTACTAAAATGGTTTATATAATTTTATTTATTACTCAGAAAATAATGTTAATGTTATTATTACCCTTTTTTACATTTTATAAAAGGTGTAAAAAAGAAAATAACATTAATCTTTTGTAAAGGTAAATTTTTTAAAATTGTTAATGTAATCATTCTTTTACCTTTCCCAACATGAACAAATCTTCCTGTAACAACCCCAGCTCTAATATACAATAGTTTATGTATTGATTATTAAATTTGAAATATATACAATGTGTCTCAACCTAATGGACCAATTAGTTTATTTTTCTTAAGGAACAAGATATATACATGATTAGAAAATTTCATTAGATGAATAAAACATCACATAATATAAGAAACATTCCACAGTTCCTCATATCCCACATAATATGATACTTCATATCCTAAATAAATAAATGAAAATAATTTTTAATCATAGATTCAATGTAAATATTTTATACATCACACATTATCATGAATTAATAAGTTATAATCCAAGTGACTAGGTAGAAAATGAAAATTCGTTCCATTTAATCTGTAACATGATAATGAACATAATCCATATATAGTATTAATGCTTAAATCACATCGATTTAAATAAAATTATTCGAGAATATAGATAGTATTATATTTACACATCCGGAATTTATATATCATGTTATCCTACCATTATGTCAGTTATTCAATATCGTTTAATAAATGGGTAGGTATACATTGGAAGCACATTTAATAAAATTTGGAAACTAATTTATTGCATTGGAGATTTCAATTCATCGAGGGAATATAAATAAATTGTCCCCATACATAAATATTACCCATCCATAAATGAATAAATGATGAATTAATCATATTATTAATTTCCCATTTAATTCATAAACAAAATTCCATGTCAATGAATCAGTATTCTGAGTAATGAATACAAATTGTTAATATTTCCCCATAAAATCATTTATTTTTAGTAATAAAACATTATAATTTGAAATAGTATATTATTTAGGTAACAATAATATACCAAATATATATATAATTTACACTTATTAAAAATATAAAATGTAACATAAAATGGTCGTAATAAAGTGAAATTTTCATGAGAATGTTATTTAACAAAATTTAAGGAATGCATAATTATAACTACAAAATCATTGTAAAAATATCTTTTATAATTATATCATTTACATTATAGAAATAATGAATGATAAAATAAAACATAATTTCCTTTAAGATATTTCTTATTAAGAAAAACTAAAATAATAATGAATTATAAAAATTTAATAAAACAATTCTGGATGTGAAAATGTATTTCAATGATGTATATGTTAAATATTATAATTCGTTTAACATCATGTATATAATGTCCAAAATGAATATATTTTTAATTATTTGTAATAATATATTAAAAAATTGAAGAAGAATGCTAAAATTAAATTTCGATAATAAATAATATTATTAAACATAACAGAAAATGTTTAAATAAAATTACAAAAAATAAATAAAAATGGACATAAATACTACATGTCAAAATATAAATGTGATAAGAATTTCCTTTAAATGATTATTTAGTTTATTAAAATGAAATGATAATAATGTGTGTAATAAGCCATATAAACTACATTAATGTCTTAAAGATAATAATATTTATTTATTTTAACAAGGATTTATTATAAGATACATTCAATTAAAAATATATGAAATCTCAAAAAATGGGATTTTGAATTATATTATTATCTATTTAATAAAATATAAATTATAAACCATTGAATAATTAAAAAATATTTGAAACTTTTAAAATCAGGATTAATTTTGATGTTTATTTTTAAAAATTAATATCGGTTGTATATAAGGAACATAAAAATATATAATTTCATTATCAAACACAATTCATAATAGAGTGGAAATTAATCCATGTTCAGTTACATCATGTTTGGAATGCCTCATATGTTATTTAAACCCAATATATATCAATAATATATTTATTACAATTAAATTATATGATAATATGCTTATATATAATATCATATATGATCCTATTATAACTTCTTGTAACCCATTATTTAATAATATTTTATTATTTTCATTTTTTCGGGTGTTTACTACTTAATTGATCATATATATTTTGATTAGATGTTGTGGTACTGATATCATTATCACCATGATCTAAAATCTATATTTTTTATTTTGATATATAAATAAGACATATTCACTATATACTTATTTGATATCATTCAGAAGGAATGTAAATGAAAATTTATTCTCATCATTTTCTAGAGATTCTGGATCCTAGATACAACTGAGAAATGTTATTATTATTTATTAACAGGTGTTAAATTATAATCTATATATATATTACACATATAAAAAATAAATATGTAATAAAAATAATATATATTTATTAATTTCATTATTTTTAAAATACATTCAGATGATAATTAGAAAAAATTACATAGTTTTTTGGGGTCGTAGTCTATCATAAACATCAGCAAATGTTTTATTTGAAATTTCATAGAGGAAAAGATGGGTAAATTTTATAGCATCAACATAATAAGATATAATTAAATTGGAGATATTTTTTTTTATATTATAATGTTTTAAAGATAATGAACGTGGTAAAATAATATGAAAAATCAAAGTGATCGATAAAGATGAATACATATTAATTTAAAGAGATAAATTAGGTTTATTAAAATGGGATATTAGGAGGGTATTTTTTGATGAAAAAGCACTATAAAATGTATAATGTTTTATATAGTTGTCTTTGGGTGTTATTGGTTGACTGAGTTTCTCAACTGGTTTCTATAAGATAGGATAGGTGGTACTATTTAATAAATATTTAAAAGAGACAGATGAAACTAAAATATATTTAAATATAATAAATAAATTTTCATGTGAAAGTGGACCCATGTGTCCATAATATTGATAATACTGTTGGATATGGTATATATCAATTTAAAAAAATTAATTTTTATTCTAATATTTCATACAAACATTATATTTTGGTTTAATACCTTCATTATTCGGTTTTAATCATAACTTCTTGAACAAAATTTTCCATCATTTTAGTTATTTATTTTACTCATTATGTAAAAATTATCAAATAAATTTCCATTGGGTTAAATTCTGAAATAATACAGCACTTCTTTTCTTCTAGCTTGATTTTACTATTTTTCAATTATTTTAAGTAATAATATTTATAGTATAATACTATTATTTTAATTTTAATAACTATTTAATTAATTTAAATATAGTTAAATCCAAAAATGAGGGAATAATAATTTAATGGTTTTAAATAATAATAATATATTTCTTTTATCAATAAAAGTCATTTATAAATATAAATATTGCTAAAAATTCATTTTTAATTGTTTGAAAATATATATTTTTATTTTTTTACTCCATGTAGAAGAACTATGTCAATGGTGCATAATTATTTATAGTAAATATATTTTAACATAAATTAGAAATAAAATTACCATTATTAAAATACTTTTATGATTATAAAATTAAACATTTTCATTCATTCACAAAATAATTTTAATCCTATTTGAATATATAATATACATTTAAATCCAATAGAGTGAAAATTTTTCATTTTCGTTATATAAAAAAATATTATCGTAATTAAAAATTAAAAATTAAACAAATAAGAAATATATTTTTATTTATTTGGGATATTTTATAATTACACTCATATAATGATATATTTTCAAGACTCTTATTGATTATTATCACATTGTTGCATTATTTTCTACATTAACAACTCACTATTCAATTTTCCTTTGTGATAAATGCTACAATGATTAATATTATTGTCTCATAAAAGTAAGAGGCAACTATTTACCAAAAATGAACACCCTTATTCCATATATAGAATAAAATTTATAAAATTCCATTCCCATATGTTGTTGTAATTAATTATGAATATTGATAAAATTCAAAGAAAAATTAATTTTCCATAAATATGTGTTTTTATGTGTACAAATTTAAATATTATTATGTATTGTAAAATTAGGATCATAATATCATAAATTATATTATTTTATATATAATGGAATTTATATTAATAAAATATTAAATCCTAAATATAATTCACATTTTATATTTCATTATTTAATGAAATTAAATGATTATTTTATATAAATCAATATTTTTCACTACTCACTAGAAATATTTATAAACATACCAAAAAGTATACATAACATAATATTGAGATGAATATATTAAAATGATGTCATTTTTATTAAAATAATTTATAAATACATAAGATATTTATTTTAATATCCATGAAAAAGTAGTAATTTTTTAGTACAATACATTATTGAGGTATTAAATTGATTTAATTAAAATTGTTTATCTATTTATTAATGTTAAATTTATAAATAAAAATATAAAATAATAATTATAAATATATTTTATTAACATGCATAATATTATTCATAGTCGATTGTACAATGGAAATGATACTATAATCATATTATAATATTATAATATTTTTTAGTGTTTTCTTAATCTCGGTGTTGTGATTACAGAAATATGTCAATGAAATTAGATATATCTAATAAGGAATATATCATAAAATAATTTTGTGTTATATTCTATTCCCTTAGCATTATTTCTCCATCAAAATAACATCACTACAATTTAAATATATGTGGATACATTAGCCTTATCACAACCTCGAATTGACAAATATATGGTATCACAAAAATAAATTAAAAAGATGAATGGCATTATATTTTAGAACATTCCCTCTATGATGTAATATCTCAACCATTTTACCTAATAATTCATAAATTACTCTAGTAATATGAACTCATTGTTCCACTCTTCTTAAGGATCAAGTCATTATATCATAATGAAAAATTCATGGAAAACATCATGAATATGGATTTGATTTTGTGGAATCAACAAGAGATATGATACCCTCCAAATAGATTTAATAATTTAAAATTTAAGAAAATATATAGGGATCAAATTTAACTTATTTAAAAACATCATAACCTTCATTTTATGAGATATTCATCGGAATTACTTTTCACTATCTTTAACCTCTATCTCACTGATGATTTTCAACATAATAATTTCTTCTAATCACATCATCCCTTATTTTTCAAATAATTGATCAAAAATATATTCATTTTCATCAATTAAATATATTCGGAATAGATTTATTTCTCTATATTATACCTAAAACGTTGGATATATTTTTTTCCTGTCAATATCATAATTTATAATGATCTTTATGAATTCATAATTGAATACTGTTATTATAATAACATCCACCAAATGAAGGTTTTGATTGAAACCACTATTAAATACATATATTAATCTCTCGAAATTTCTTTTATGGATTTAATGATCATCTTAGATTGACTATATTTATATGGATTATTATTGAAACCTGATTCTTGATTGAAATCCTGCTGAAATGATCTAAAAAACAATTACATAAACAATAGATCATTATCATATATGATTGAGAGTGAACCCCCATGGAATGTGATAACTACCATAATATATAATCGTGAATGATAAAAAATAGGTACATCATTTATTTTAGTTATAAAATTAAGTAACTTCTACATGTGAGAGACTACCACCATCATAATCATAGTTCCCTTTATACTTTTTTTGTGGAGTCTATTAATGAAATCACAGGTAATGTTATCCAATATCTATTAATATTTTTTGAGGTTTCAACATACACCTAGAATTTTATCTTTAATAATTTACATTATGAGACACCATTAAATAGAATATTTACTGTAAAATATACATTTTCATGTTACCCCATACGAAATATACATTATTAGATCCTTATACATCTTCTTACCTCAGGGATGAATCAATTATATTGACTATTGAGAATTATCAAACATTTTGTTCTAAAATTATGTTATTGATGTTAAGCATACACTAATTTGGAATATAATAATTATAGATTAATCATTCCTAAACTAAATTTAGTATTCTCCACCTTCTTCTGTAATTCCTCATCATCATTTTATGACTACATAGTCCCCTCATAGATAAATTTTAAAAAAAAATCTAAATAATAAAATACTCACCCCATTTAATCACAATTTAAAGACCCAAATTCAAAAAATCAATAAATATTTGATATATTTTAGTCACAATCATGGAAAAAAAGAATAGTCTTTTCGATTAAGAGAATAAAACATGTCATTCACCATCTTAGGGATTTTTTTATTGGCCAATTATAATAATTAAAAAATAATAACCATATTCTCTAGATGATATTATAATATTTCAATGAAAACTTATTCCCTAATTAGTTTTTATATATATATTTCACAACATTAAATGTACAAATAATTACCCCTAATATTTAATGAAAAAATTACAGATGATAGTTCTATATCATTAGTTGGGTAATTTTTCAGATAAATTTTAATTTGGTGGGAGGAATAACCTATAATGATATCAATATGTTTGATCAAAAATCATATTATATTTATTGATGCATCACTATATGTAACACACACACTTCTAAAATGTAATGTTATCAGAGAATAGGCGTGTTAACTAACCTTGTCTTTAGTGTATTGATATTCTATGCACATTAATAAGAACATTAATCTCTTAAGAGTAATCCTAGTTAATTGATTATATCTCAATGATAAATATTTCACAAATAATCAATGTAATTATTTCAGGTCATGAAATATGTTGATACTAGTTACCATAGTTGATCCAAGCCATAGTTTGATGATATATACCATTAAAAGATCCACTGATTTAACCTTGGGTGAAATTATATGACCTAATAATTAGGTTTTTTATCCAAAGATTAGACATGGTTAATTTTTTACATTGATCATACTTCTTTAAGTTGATTATAATAATATATTAAATTTATTCATCCTCTTCCATTGCCATGGATTATATTAGAGTATCTTCTATAATTAATCAAAAAAACAGATCATAGTATTCTTTAAATATTCCATTAATTAATTTCCTGATGATAGAGGAATCATTTAGAAGTCCAAATAGAATTAATCTAAATTTATAATTACCCAACCATATACGGATGGATTTCTTGGTTATATAATTTTCCATGACCCATAGTGGATGATATCAATATCAATGATCAATCATTGAAATATAATGTAATCCTATATATTAACCAAACAGATGATCAATATGCATTATGGAAAACAATTTCTTAATTTATTTCAATTCCATTATAGATAATCAATTCAAAGTCGCATTAACACATCATTAATTCTAAAAATATAATATTTTGACCCCATTGAGACGAAATATGATTAATGAATCACATAAAATGTTTGTCATTTCCTTTTATTTCTAATTAGATAAACTTAGGTGAGGATATTCTATATGGACTCATTGAAAAAACTGTTTCCCCATGAATGTGTTTTATTAAAAATTATATATCAAAATTCAACGAAAGACTTGTAATATCTTAAACAATCGAAAATAAAAACGATATAAAATTAGAAAAAAATCAATTTAATGTTTTTTTATAATGTATACTCATAATTAATACATTCCCACACTCATTTTGAGTTAATAATGTCCTATAATCCAAAGTAAGAAATTCAGTAGAAATTTTTTGATTCCACCTTAGAAAATGTGTTGGTCAAGAGGATTGGAGGATGGAATCCATACACAATTTTAAGGGAATTATTACCCACTCAAGGAAATAATTATAGTTTCAATACAAATTCATTAATAATTTCAAAATTTTAGAGAATGATTGGTTACCTCAATTCAAATGATATAATTGTGACATCAACTTTGACAAAATCCTCTACATGTATCATATTTCTCCAATGAAATTATTATTAACTCATGCTAGTTTGTTCCAAATCCGTCCAACTATGATATCTATATTTTATAACAGTTCAAGGAGGTGGATATTGTCTTGATGTTAGTCTTGAACCCTGAAGAGGCATCATAAATATCCAATGACATAAGGAATCAGAAAGCACATAGTATGAAGGAATATTCAAGGCTTACAACTCTATAGGATACCTAAAATGGAAATACATTCATTATGATGATTGAATAATCATCATAGGTTTATAACCCACATGATGTATGACTGGTTTGAGAATAAATAAACTCAAATAACCAATCCCATCACATTATGGAACACCATTCTATTTTAATGGCGGGATTACGCATTTAGGATGCATTTAGAAGATTCCTATCAAGTGAATGGTGCTACCACCGAAATTATATTGGGTCTTATAAATGAGTTTCCCTTAGATACATAAAATAATATATAGTTTATGTGAGAATATGATTTGGGGAATAAACATAGGTGGATTTCAATGTTAATAGGAATACTGAAAAAATTCAACTCAGGGAAATAATGGTTTGTTTTGGGATTATAGCTATTATGATGCCTTTAGTTTTGTAACCATGATGAGAATAAAAACTCATGGTTATTAGAGTTCAAGGGGTTATTACATCTAACTAGATTCCCATATTTCAAGAACCATGAGCATAATCTCAACTCATATAGATTAATGGTTGGTCGGTTCTTAATCTTAGATGGATGGATATATTTATGTAACAATGGGGATAATATGAACCCATGGATATTAAATATTGGTTGAGGATTTAACTATTGGTGATTAAAATATTTCACGAACCATGTGGATTATCTATAATCATTGATAATTGTTTATTTGGTTAGGGCCAAGTCCTAGAAAGGTTCCCATATTTCTAAAAAATGAGGATACTCTCAACAGATAATGATTATGGTGTGGTTGGTTCTTACACTTTGGAAGATACCCATATTTCTAAAATAATGTGGAAAATATCAACTCATAGAGATTATTTTTTTGTTTTGCAGTACACCAAGAAGGACTCCCATATTTCTAAATCAATGGTTACAATGTTATCTCTAAAATATTATTAATTGGTAGGGGATTATGTTTTGGAGTATTCCCATGCTTCTAGAACCATGAAGATATTATCAACTCATATAGCTTTGTGATTTTTTTAGATATACACCAAGGAGGATTCCCATTCTTTTACAATAATCAGAACAATGATTTATCATATATATAATGATTTTGTTTAGGCATACTCCTACAAGAATTTACATGATTTTTAAACCATGAGGAAAATATAGAATCATGGAGATTAAGGATTGGTCAAGGATTAATCCTAATAGGATTCACAATAATAGCACCCCTAAAAAATAATTTGGTTACAAGATGATTAAGGGATGTTTTTATATTTTTTGGAATATACCATAATATGAGGGCCATGGTGTGGAGGTGTGTGATGGGTCTCATGCTCTCATAGTGGTGTCTTTATATGACAATTGTGAAGGTAAAACCACATAATATTGTTTTGATGGAGCTTCTACAAATTATTTTCTACAGATGGGATTTGTGATGAGACATCATCACATGATCTCTATGACGGTATGAACACATAGGTTTATTTTTAATGTGTAATTTGAATATAATTTCATGAGGGCCAAATTTTTAACTTCTCATGGGGATGGATACAAGAATTTGAAAACTACATACTTCCATCCAGATAAGGTCTAATAAGAGGTATTCATCATAATATTAATTTCATAAGTCACTGAAAATAGATATTTTCATAAAATTATTTTTGGGGGTATTTTAATTCATATGAAATCATAAACTCCATTACTAGTTTAGTAATTGGTAGATTCACCTCAGGGAATCTATGAGTGAAATGATAGTTACAGTGATCTAATAAAAACTTGTTGTGTCACCCCTTTTCCCTACCTATATCTTAATGTGGGTATTGTTATTTCTGTGTATCAATACATACCTTCTTTCAAAAAATATAAAAATGTGGTATACATAGTGTCAGAGGGTGTCCATATACCAGTTCATCATAGTATTCTTGATATGTTTTTTTTCAAAAAATGGGCTTTGGTATTGAAATTATTTTCTATGGGGAGGTCATTAAATGAAAAAAATAACAAATTTTTTTTATGATGTTGAAAATAACTACATTGGTCAACAAATGAATTAATTTTGAGACATAAATGTTCTCTGAAATGTGTTTATAGTCATGTAGTATGGGAAAGGTGATGTACTATGGAAATAATTATCACCTCATAACTGAAAAAAAGAATTTAATACTTAACTGGTTGATGTTCTATATGTTCATAGAAAAGAAATATGTAGGATTTTAGATATTGTAATTTTATTTAGGTTGAAATTAAATCCAAAATTAAATATTTATAAAAATATAACTATAAGCACATTTTTACTATGTGAATAGAAACAAAACCTTGTCATGGGAACTACTCCACTATTAAACGGTTTATAAATCCAAATAGAGTGTTTTATATCAATTAAATTAATAAAAAGACCCTCAAAAGTGTTTTTTATTGTGAAAATGGATTTTTATCATAAATTAATTAAATATATCTCCTACATAGAGTGGGAGGTTATCAAAATTGTTCTATTTTGATGGGAAATATTTATGAAAAATATGTATTTGTTAGTGAATTATAATTCTTATGATTGATGGATATCTTATTTTATTCATCTATAGTAATGGAGATACATTTTTACTATGATATGATATGTTTTTTATGTAAGGATATTATCATGGGTCATGCGGAAAAGTGGTATGCAAGAATTTTTAATTGAAGAAAAAAAAATTTCCACCTCAAATATCCAAGAAAATTATCTGTTCATTAAAAGTTAGTATAAGTCATATTATTTAATTAATATTCATTATAAATTTAGTATCATCATCATATGTGTAGATTACCATTGGTTGATTGAAAACACAAAAATTACATTAACTTCTTTAGAAATTGATATCATAACTATAGTGAGAGAGATAATCAATCCAAAAAAATAAATCTTATTTAATTATTTAAGAATAATGAGATTAAAAGAATGAAAAATCCTAAAAAACTATCATAGTTGTGTTTTATACATGTGATGTCATCATCATAAATGTAACACCCAAACCTAATGAACTAGGCTTAATTTAATGGGCCAGTTTACCTCATATCCACATATAATAAGAAATAAGATGCAAACTTTTTTTAAGGGTCTATGTACATTTGTGGGGGGAATATACCCTCAATATAATTGAATAAAAGTATTACTAAAAATATACAATAATTTAAAAACTAAATAGTGAAAAAATTGATATATGGAATAAATTTTATAAAATAGAAATATAAATGAGATTCCATATTGGTAATAAAATAATGATTATTTTTACAAAACAATAAATAAATAATGTTTATATAGTCCAATAAATATTATCCAGACCATCCACTAACTCCTTGGTTATCAGATTAGCCATCATCCAATGGGTCTTTTCCCACACTGATATCTCTATCCCAAATGTATAAATGATCATCAATGATATATTCACATTTTGTGACTAATATATTCTAGTAAGATACATCCAAATGAACCCTTAAATTATGTTCTCAGGTAACTATTTTCCACAAATAAATAATAAATACACAAGAAAAAAATATTCCATAACAATGAACCTTTTTTTAACCATGGCTTCACCAACTGAAGATTTATGTACCTCATTACCATTCTAGGATAAATTTCATGATATGGAGAGTATCAACAAACTATTCACAATGCTAATTATTTTTTTCTTGATATAATGTGTACTTACTACTTTACATCCACTATGTCTCATGTGAATCATATTTTTCATGTGAACTATGAATCATGGGATCTTACATGTTATCCACTATGAGCTGATTAACATTTTCTATTTAATCCATGAGGAATCATTCATGTTACATGAAATCCATGAGGAATGATCAACCAAATATATTTTTTGCGAGTCTATCATTTCCACTATTAGAAGTTAGGAACACACAACCTATAATAGATGTACATGTCATGAATTTTTACCTTATCTAGGAACCAATATCAATACCACCAAAGGAATAGATAATAGTCTATAAGAAAAAATAAAAAATTTCAAATAAAAAATTATAAATATAGAATCATAAAATACATATGATAATTTTCAAACATGAATATTATTTATATAAACTTCCAAATGAAATCAAATAGGGAATATTTCACTCTCATACTACACAGACACCACCAACATGTGATAATAATCAAGAATAACTGTCATGTATTCCAACACAACTTTTATATCAGTGAAAATTTTAATTATGTTTATAAAAATTTTACGGAACCTTATAATTAATTTTTTCTGATGTATAATATCATGTATCATTGTCTAAATATGGCCACATTCAATTAAATGTACACATTGGCTCAAAATAGACACTAGATATTCATAGAACTGAATAGAATAATTTCATTTCAAAAAGAAATAAATTATGAAATTTGATTATATATTCCCTCTGTATGATAACTTATAAAATACAACTTTAGGACTTCGAATGAGTTAAAATATTATTTCAAAAGGAAAATCAATACATTAATTTTTATGATAATCGTTATAACTATATTAATTCAAGAAAAACAAGAATAAATATCACTATTAATTTCCATAGTTTTGGGTTAGGATAATCTTATGTGATTGTTCTGATTTTTTTCTAGAAGGATTCAAACAGATAATCACAAAAATGTATATCAAAAAAATATAACGCAATTATACTAGAGTATTAATATTTTAAAATAAAACACGAATATAGGTGAAAACTGAGGTTATTCCATTCATAGAGACAAATGATGGTGTCATTGAAATCAATGAAGGTGTAAACAAACTTTTAGATGGGGACTCTAGACTATGTGTACTAAGAAAGATAACATATAACAATGGTTAAAAGGGATCAAATCATTTACATATAACAGATACATATAAATATATAGAATAATTGAAAACAAAAATTCAATATCATTATTTAGTTTTTTTATGAAAATCAAGATTGTGGAGTTAATTTCGTCATCTCATAAATGGGGCATAATAATTGAAAATTGAGATGAATAATTTTCTATGATATTATTTCAATTGAAAAAGAATAAACATGTAATAGAAGTGTTTTGAAGAAAAATAAGAGTAATGTATATTTATCAAAATATATTATGATGAATTTGTGCTTCATTAGGGAAAATTCATTACACATACATGATCATATGTGTCACAAAAGCATAATATATTTCACTTTATGTAAGTCCAAAACACTGTCTTTCCATTATGAAAACTACATAAAACACACATCATCCTTATGAAACTTCATGATACATTATATTATGGTTAATTTTATTGAAGTTTTTTCCTATAATAACTCATATAAATAATAAACCATAGAGGATTCAAGTATCACATAAAAATTGAGAGTATTAAAAAGTTCCTCCTATAACTACTTCCCATAAAAAAGATGTGCCTCTACTGGTGCTTGTCAAACAAATCAAGGCTATAAGATCTAATACCAAACTCCCACTCCCATGAATCCTCCTAGATCCATCTATAAATAGACCAAACCCCATCAGGGGTTACCATCTTCCCCTATATGACTTTATTTCATAGGTCTATAATCTGCATTAGATGTTCCTTATAGGATTTATCTGGATCTATATATACATCTTTTTATCATATAACCTGCTTAATATTGCTCATTTATATTCATTACTAGGATACTTGAAACACATATTTCATAACATAGTAATGAGATGGAATATCCCAATGGTATTACATATACCAATCCAATTATTGTTCAATAAGGTTCCATAAAACAATGGGACATAGTTAATTAAATAATAAACTATATATGGACTAAATGTGTAACTCCCTAGAAAAACAAACTTTCACATAGTGAACACCTAAAGACACCTCCAATGGTCAAAATATGATAAATAACTACAATGAATAATGATCAACCTCTTATAAATTTGTTTTATTTTCTCAAATGTCTCCAAAACCAAAATTGGCCCCACAACTACATCTAGGAATTCATCATTCCATGAAAGAGTTGAATGACATGGCCTCCCATAAGATTCCTCATACAGTTATATATTAATCAAATCAAGGTAATTATTGGAGTATATAAACTCAAAAATGGTTTTTTGATCACTCTAATATCCAAAATGTTTTGGAAACAGTATCAAAGTATATTCTCTATTATGAAAACCATCCACTTTAACAAATCATCTATTCGATGATGGTATGCCATGACTAATCTCAACTGATCCCCTAGGGATTTCTGCAAGCCTTACCATAATTAAAATAAATTTTTTGAAACCCTATCATAAAAATTCCCATAGGAACTCCATGAAAGTGACTACTTCAAATACATATGGATCTCTAATATTTTCTATTGTGATATACTCTCATAATGTTTGGATGTGTGTAGTATTTCTAAGCAATTCAATAATAACCATTTTAAAATAATGACTCCATTGATTATTGGGTAACACTATCAAAATTAACATCATGAAAACCCCTCCAAATATAATTGTAAATTATGATTCGATGGAGAAACCAACTAGGAAAATATTGGTAATCCTTTACTCACTGACAGATAAGGCATAGAGAGACTAAACCATTAATGTCTCACTTCATCCGTGTCTATAAGAACAATCATCTATTATTAATGTACATATTTCGATCCCAATGGATTATCATAAATATTGAGCTATGTAAATCCCCCTTTGTCTCATATATGATAGTTTTTTGGTTCACATCTATACCATGAAGGAGGATTACATAATATTTTCACAAATAATACCGAAGTATTAGGTCACATAATGATATTATTTCCTAGATCACATCACACACCATGCCTAACTCTTGTATTTATTTTACAAGTTCTATTAATGAAATCATGTACATAGTGAGATTAGAATCCCTATATCCTTTATTATCATAATATTTAAATCACTATTTGTCAAAATAACTCATTAAGTGGTATTAATATTATAATTTCCCCTATCCGTGGTCCTCATCTATTAATTTCTTCAAGTTAAGAGAATATTACATGACATGTACATCCTCTAGTTCCTATGTAATATCAAATTCAAATGAATTTATATAATCACTATGATGCCTCTAATTCATTTGTATTTTTATCTATTCGAATATGTATTAGATCTCTAAAGGATAGTGTAGAAAAAACAATTAGAGAGGAGAGGAATATTCCAAAATATCAAAATATGATCCATGGACTGTATCTCCATGTCTTGAGTGCAATAGTTCAGCTCATTGGGTAATTATTGTAATGACCCATAAGTTATTTCTTATAGAATCTACATTAGTAACTCCCCAAAAATATTATTCATTCAACATATTATATTATATATCTGATCATATGATCTAAATTTCTCTATATTAGAGTTGTATAAATCCTCATATTCCCCCCATGAAATTACCCTTCACAGTACTTGAATACCGGAACATCAATTCCTTCCTTGTAAATTATTTCATGGGTGATGATATTGTGGAATATTTCATCATAAAACATTGTTAATATACATATAAAAATAAATTAATCACGATATTGAACATTTTTTGGGGAAACATAGATGTCATTACTACATCCAATATTTATGTGTATATGGTTATATATCATAGAGAAAAGAGGCACTAGATTCATAGCCTCCTGAATCCACTAGTTTCCCTTTTCATTAATAGTAAAAAATTTCCATCAAATAAAATAATTATAATTACTACATAAAAATATCTAGGATTGTTTTTTGATTACCTTGAATAGATAAATATTTCACTAATGAAAACCATAGTGAATTAGTATATGAAAGTTTTGATGATCTTGTGCATGTGGAAAATGAAATTTAAAGACAGATTCATCAAACATGATAGCCTAACTAGTTGATCATCTAAGAAAAAAACTCTCTAAAATTTTATGTATGGGATTGTCACCACTCTAAAATTATTTTTATGATTGCATTATGGATGATCAAATTTGGGGAACCACCATAATCCATGTAACTGATTGAAAGTTTCATTGATCAAAGGTAAATTATATCTATTACATAAAATAATATAGTTCAAAATTTATTATGTAATAGTGAGTCAATTAATACCATATATCATCATTGAGAAAATAACCTTTATACACAATAGTGATTTTTATGGTTTAACAAATAACTTAGGCTACTAGTAATCACAATTCATGTTGATATTTTTTAGCTTAGTCGGTGCAATAAAATATTAGGGTTTTGAAATGGGTTTTGTACCTAGTCTGATATCCATATTAAATTTATGTTCTATATCCAGAGGAAATCCTATTATTCCATTATTAATTACATCCTTATATCGATCCATGATTGTAATAATGTGACATGGGGGATTCCAAAAATCCTTAAAAAATAGCCAAGGCATCCATATATACTATTGTCATCCTAAACTATATCATGTATTAGAAAAATGTATCTTATTATGTTCCTCATTTTACAATCATCATGAAACCCTTCGATGTTATAAAATTCATTGGAAAACATATCCAATAGTAATAAAAAATGATCTTGAAAGCTATTCCACATATCCATTCTGCGAAACACATTGATGGTCATTATTTACGGGTCAAGGAAGTTCTATAGATGTCTATAAACAATGACGACTACAAGGAATTCTATCCATCACTATAAAGTTTTCAACTTTAATCTCAATTGTGTATCACATGTTTAACATTAATGTTAATAACATAATAAATATTTTTTTTTTAATTTTTAATATTAATTATAAAGTTATATACATTATATTAATATTATTTTTTAATTAAATAAAAAGGAAATAGTAATAATTTTCTTCTATTCATAAAATGTATACATTAAATTGATAATTTAAAATTTGGATATTTTTTTGAAATATGAGAAAAATACCAAAATTTATTTACATTGAAAAATTGTGACTTTTTAGAAAATATGGATTTTTAGTGAATAGTGAAAGAGATAATTTTTGTAAAAAAATCTAGTTATTTTAAATCATTTATCTATTATTAATTTAATAATATTTTTTTAAAAATTATTTAAAGTATATAAAGTACTAATTTTTTATATTAAATCTAATTAAATAATTTTCAATCATCTTATATTTGATTATAATGTTTTTTAAAAATAGATTTTATTAAATACTATTTTAAAATGTTTATTGACTCTACAGTTTAATTAAATATTTTAATCACTAATGATCAATTTGTTAAAAAAATGTGCAGATTATATACAAATAAATATATGTTATTCATTCATTTATTAATAGTGATCATATATTAAATATAAAATTAATTTTTTTTTGAAAATTATTATACTTAAATACCAACTTTTTCTCTACAACTATATGTTTTTTATGTATATTATAAAATTATTTTATTAGAATTTTGTAAAGTGAAATAAACATTTTAATTTATATAAATTTCCATTTATAAAAATTACATGTTCATTTTTTAAAAAAAATTAATAGTGAAGACAGTAAAACCTAATTACAATAATTAAGGTAACCAATTATTTATTTGGGACTTAAACTAAAAATATAATGTTTTAAATTGATTCATAACTTTTTAAAAAATATTTTATTTATATATTTATTCCATATAATGTATAATTATAAAAAAATAATACGTTTTTTCTCTTTTTCATGTGAAAAATGTGGTTCCACCATTTTCTTTTTAAAATTTTCAACTGTTTAACTCACCTCACTTATAATTTCCACCAACTCTCTATTACAATTATCACCTTAAAATCATTTTAAATTTTTTTAATAACATACCAAATAACATAATTATTCCCATAATATAATAAAATAAATAATTTTTAGTGATAACTCTAAAATAATAATAATTTTTGTGTAAACCAAAAAGAAGGTACTTGGAGAAGAGGTAAGGCTATTCAATGAGGGTTTTGGTATAATTTCTTCCATCCCCCAATAAATTCAAATTAAAAACATTTTATATAAAAAAATAAGTATTAAACATATACCTTGATTTTATTATGTTATTTTAATAACAAAAGTACTTTAATTATTCCAATAAGTGAATTTCAAAATCAATATTCGTGTGTATGGTGCACTACCTCTTCACGGTCTGATTCCAATTATTTTTCCATTACCACCACTCAATGTTGGGTATACCAATGAATATTATATATATATATAATATTAATATCAATATTATACCTCTTATATCATTATATCACAAATACCTTTTTAACTCCCATTCTGTAGAAGATATTATAATGTCACTCATGTTAACAGCGGACTACCACTACGCAAATCAGTTTGATTTGTTTTTCAACAATTATTTACATTGAAGTTAATAAGGATTATTAGAATTATTATATGAGATATAAATTATTTATTGATCATAGTAATTCCATAATTTGAATTCGTGAAAGCGAATATATCATTTCTATTCACACATTTTCAATGACTTAAATGAAATAATTAAATTCATGTATGTGTGGACTATCTCCAACACAAAGCGATGTGACTATCATTTCATCACTACATGACATGGATGATCTACATAAGAATATTTAAATTATAATTATTTTATAAATGATATTACAATCATTATTTAATTATAAAATATTACTCACCCCCTTTTTATAATGATCATTAAAAAATAGAATAATTTCTCAATTGTACTTATAGACTACCGACTCCATGATTTTTACATACATAACATTAAAAAACATTAATTGTTTTTCATAAATATATAATTTATATATAAATATTGACAATTATTTAATTATTACACATATATATATATGTATAAATAATGACCACATTCGTTATTGTCAACCTAACAAATATATTTTTGACACATAAGAAAAATATCATTGAAACATCGAACAATAAATTATTTGATTATGTAATTATATATTACATAGTAATAATTTAAATAATATATATAATAAAATTGAAATAGGTTCTAAATAGTATAAATAATCAATATAAATATGTTAAACTGGAAGATAATGAAATAATGTTATTAGTTAAACTCGGGATAAGGGACTTCATCTCAATTTTAATTCATTTGGGGATTTTTTATGTTATGAACATGTATTTATTTATGAGGTCTATTTACTTCCCCTTTTACATGTTATATAGTTAATTTCACTATTATCATGGTCTAATATATTATTAATGTATTCTTTAATGGGTATTATGATTCAAATACTTCTGATGTGACAAATTACTTATCATTTAAAAAATATATCCTAAATGTTTCCTTAAAACTATTTCTAATAAATTTCAATGGTTTAAAAATTATTTTCTGAATATTTTCACATGGTAATATATTATTTATAGTTTAAATTTTATACTTAATTTAATATAATTATTTAATTTAATGTTTTAATTTATTTTTTATGGAATATTTTGACAAATTAAAAATGGAATGTTCAATTTTTAATGTACATGGTTGCAATGACTTTCACCATGTCCAAGAATATTATAGGATTTATTAAATCCTTTTCATCATTTAGATTTTCAATAAATAAACCCCCTTATTAAATCTTTTTTTTTCTATTTATGGTATTGAAAATAGTTTTTAAAATTGAAATGGAATTTTTATATATGTAAGTGATTTATATACGAGTTTTAATATTTTTACATACATTTTATTACAAAAAAATGAAGGAATGTAAATTTTTATTCATTCCGAGGTTCCCCGAAATAATATATGATTGGTGTAACAACATTGTTTTGGTTGATGATGTGATTTAATATTGGATTTTTCTCCCAAAAAATGCATCTAATTAATTGCGTAATTGTTATATCTTATTGGAAATTTCATTGGAATTTGGTTGTATAGTTTTTTTAAATTTTAAGGGTTATATAAAATGATTTTTCAATATACCTAGTTGAATTTTAAATGTTGGGTAGTTTTTTTTTCAGGGAAATCATTTGTTTTGAAAATGTAATATAAATTATATTTATAAAAGTTACTCTCGTTCTGGGTATAAATATATGATTTTAATAATAAAAAATCTGGGGGTTTTTTCAATAGACTAATAGCATTCTTCTCTACGTTTACCTAACATAGATTTTTGGGATGATGAAAAAAAATTAAAACATATATTGAATTTAAGGATGGTAATTAAATGTAAGTGGTAAAGATCAGTGACATGAAGATATTTTCAGAAAATTAGTCATCTTTTGTTGTAATTGATACATATAGTTGGAAAATGGATACTAAATAGAGGACTAAAGATTTTATTATATGGTTTTTTATGTATGATTTTCTATATAATTCTATAAAATAATAAAACTAAAATGATCTCAAATTACAGATATTTACTTCATGAAATAACAATAAATATGATGTAATTTTTATGGATGGGTACCTATAGATGATATAATTGATTGGTTTTTATAACTGTGGAATTTAGCATAATGATAATTAAATTCACATGAAAATCATAACATTGGGGTTATGTTGAAATGATATATTATATAATGAATACAATTTTTTATCACATATATTTTGAATGTTCAAATTGGTTTTCCATAGAATAAATACACCTGTTTTCATGGGTTGTAACTAATGGGAAAATATCCATCCAAATCACAATCTTGATATGGTTAAAATTAGAACAAATTTTTTTATAGTGATGTGTCAATTGAAATGATATATAAATTATGGTGTTATTCATTCTAGAGTGGCATCCAATATATATTGAATAATCATCTCTATTTTGGATCTGTTCATAAAGAAACATCCCCCTTCATTCAATGGATCATAAGACCCTCTTGAAGTTAAATAATGGATCAATTATCTTGAGAATATATTTTAATTTAGGGGATATTCAGAACATAATAATTTAAGTAGTTCAATTGATCATTTATTAGGGGATTCTGTTTTATGGTGGTATTTGGTTTAGAATACCATAGATAAATATGATCATAATGCATATAATTTGAAACATTTCATGACCTTTTCTTTGATAAATATTTCGATATGGTTATTTGGAACTCGATGGAAAAATAATTTCAAAATTGATGTAACATTTTGATGATTCTTTGGCCACGTATGATTCAAATTTCACATGAATATAGCTTATGTACTATATTTTCTTATAGATATTTATTTTAAAACTAATTAATTTTACCATGTATTGAAAAATAATCTACTATGAGCTTAGGTAGAATAATAATGTAAAAGCTATAATAAATGTTTTCGTTGTGTGGAAAAAGATTATAGTGTTTTATGACACTTTTATACCTCACGATGAGGACTACAATAATCAACCAGGATGACAATTGATAGTGAATCAAACATCAAATTAAAATATATGTAGTAACATGATAATAAACTCTTGATGTATATGTGGTAAAAATAACCCTATAGAAATTCATATAAAATTAGGAATGTTTTAGCAATGAGTAATACATTGAAATATGGAATATTATAATGTGGAAAAATAATAATAAATATTCAACAAATATGTTAATTAATCGACATCCATATTTGAATTGTTTTAGTAACAATGAGTAGAGTAATTATGTAAATGTGTTCACAATGTTAGTAATTCGGGATGGAAATCACCATGATTGAAATTAGAAGTCCTTTGAGAATACTATTTATACTAATTCTATTGTCGTTAGGCCGTAAAATGAAGTGGTTACAGATATGTTACTTTGGTATTTGAATTATAAAAAAACTTTTTGACTATGGATATGTGATTTTATTTATATATAATAAATATTTAATTAAATTTCCAATAACACCTAATAAATGTATAATATTTATCTTGGTGACATATCCATGTGGATGTATTAAAATAATAATGGTTTATTGTAATAATTCAATTATTATCTATCAGATTTCCTTTCAGAAAATACTTGATTAACCGACCATATTTCTGTGTGATATCATTTAGGATATTGATTGGATTTCAATTTTTCATGATAATATAATTGAGTAGTCAATATTTTTTTCAATGATTTAATTATTCTGATGATAAACAAAAAAGATGAGATATTCAATAGAGTTTGATGGGAATGTTAAATTTATCATAACATTTGAAATAAGTATATCATTAAAATTAGTGATGTTCATGTTCTTAATGATTACTTAAATGTGTTTATTGATGAATTTTTTTGTTTTATTCTTGATCAGTTGGTTGACACGAGTATTGATTTAGATCATAATAATAATTCTATTTCAAAACCCCTTTATTGAATAGATCTTTTGGACCTTGTTAATAAAAAAATTGTAATAGTTATAATATAATGGTTTCTTTTGACCTAACAATTCACCATGGGATTCTCTAATTTTATTTATTAAAAATAATTATCGTTGAATGATAATTACCATTATTTATAGTTCTTTGAATAAAATCACAATTTATAAGAACCTTCATTTCCATGATATTATTTATTTTTATACTTAGATATATGTATAATAGAGTTTTTAAAATGTTGGAATGATTTACAAGCACCATTATCTAATGTTCATGGAGAATGGCCTTAAAATACTACATTTTAAACCAGATATAGGCACAATGAGTTTTTTATTCCATTTTGGTTGTCCAATAAACCTTATATATTTACCGAACTAGTGAATAGAGTTTTTAATGAGTTATTGGACATTTTTTATTATTTTTATTATTTAAATTTGATTTATTCTAAGATTTATGAGGAAAATGAAAGGCACCTATGGA
Source organism: Viscum album (assembly GCA_963277665.1). NCBI lineage: Eukaryota > Viridiplantae > Streptophyta > Magnoliopsida > Santalales > Viscaceae > Viscum > Viscum album. Next base: position 954,404,780 of record OY728130.1, on the reverse strand, counting down.
TTTTTTTAATGATCTATTATTGAAAATAATATATATTATTGATTTTGTAACTATTAATTTTGGTTGCTATAAATTTCCTTCCTTGGTCATATTGCTTCTAATGATGAAATAATTATTTATTCTTCTAAATCCATTGGCTTCGATCAACAGAAAATAAAAAAATATCACTGGGATTTGAAAATTTTATGGATTTATATCATACTATCATAGGAATCATGAAATCCATTCTTGGTTGTCTAGTCCACTGAATAAGTTAACTCAAAAAAAATTCTATTTAAAAAAATATGATTATTGTTTTCTATAAATAAAAATAACATTTTTGATTGGTTTAGTTTTGAATCATAATTCTAGAAATAAATAATTTATCGTGTATTGTAAATCATCATTGAACATACTTGATTTTTTCCAAATGAAGAATAATATGATAACTTTATATAGTTTTCATCAATAGAAACAATATGAGTTAAATTAAACTACACATGATTTGGAGTTATCTTTTGTGGGTTTTCATCTAAAAATTTATATTCATATTTTATATGGAGTAATTTTTGAAATATATAATGAAAAACTTTATGTATATATTCACTCGATATAATTAAACATGAGACAAATAAAATGGATAAAACTAATCAAGGATTATGATATAAAAATTAATTTCTATCCTAATAAATTTAAAAAATTGATAAATACATTGGTTTTAAAAAAATAATAGTACATTAATAATGTAAGATTTAGAATGTGACCATCTGGTTAGTGATTTTATTAATTGTTTCCTACAATTTTGGGTTGAAAATTTTACTTTATTTTTTTCAAAATTCTGTGTAGTCAGTTTTTAGGAATTAATTAAGATTGATCCAAATGGTTGTTAATATTTTTATGAAATGATAGATTTCAATATGAAAAATTTTGTTTCTAGATTTTAATGTTAATGAAGAGTGTGTTTTAAAAGTTGTAAAAAACATGTTATCCTTGTGATTCTATATTAAAGATAAGGTTGTTTATTGAACATCATAGTTTTATGTTTTCCATTCATCTTGGAAGCACTATGATGTATAGAGGAAATCATGAGTGTTATTGATTGCATAGAATGAAGTGTGATACTTATATGTCTACCAATATGTGTTGAATTGTCAGTAGGATTTAGAAAAGTGACGGTTTCTGAAGGGAATGATTCATCCTTTGTCAGTTTCATAGTTTATGGGGTAATTTACATTATTTATTTGATGGTAGTATTTCTAAGGATCTCTCAATGAAATAATTTTATTTGATTATTATTTATTGACTATCTAAATAGAAAAATTACTCCCCATTCAGTATATAATGAATTTATTTATCCTTTCATTGATATATCTAAATGGAATAGTGAGTTTAGATAGTGGGCCTCTCTATATTATTTCATGTCATGATATGAGGTTCACATCAAATTTTTAAAAAGGTTGTCATAAGTCATTATTATCTTGATTATATTTCAGAATATAATATTTTCTTCATTATGATATTAATTATAAGAAAAAAATAGACCGTGGGGGATATTCTTCATTCTATTTTTATATATTACCAGGGTTGTGGGACAAATATCATTGTATGTTTTAATTTTCATATTTTAATATATTTAACTTTCATATACCAATGGAACCATTTGATGCATTATATGAAAAGGGGTGATCGATTCCCATATTATGGGATAGTTTACTATAAAGGATATTGATAGGACCAGAGTTGGAAGCGAAAAGAGATGATAATGATGACTTTATTCCTCAACATATGAGGATGGCCCCGGGAGGGCACAAATTTTTTGAATATAAATTGTGGAAATATCATTATTTTGATGGAGGTGATAATGTATTTATCAAATTATATTCATGGAGAAGTGTTTTTTTAAAAATGTTATATATTTCCATATTACATTGGACTATATAAAATCCTAGAGAATGTTTTCTCATTTATATGATCATGACATTTTATATAGATGTCTCGATATTTTTTAATGGTAACATTTTTTCTTGTTTCTATTACAACATGTTTGTGAAATAACATCTTTTTGTTCGGGTGAAAAATCAAATATTTTAGTTGGAAGATGGTCAGTACATTGTTTTCGCACAATTTCCCCCTATGTTCCCATTCTAGAAAATCATGTGAACCCAAACAGAGTGGATTCACACTCTACCACTTGGTTTTTCAAATAGTCTTCCCTTTTGGGAGTATCCATGACCTCCAATATGGTTAATCCACATAGTTTGAAAGACCACATTCCCATGATCAAGAAACCAACCAATTGGTAATAATTAAACATAAAATTATATTTTAAAAACATGAACCCCCTAATTAAACCCAAAATGATCCCAACTCGGCCCTAAATAATTTCAATCATTTTTGGAGGCTCTCGGATGGGTTATGATTTTTTATAATCACTGTTTTTGTAAAATCCATGATTTGTTAATGGATATAAACCTCTACATGTACTTGGTATCTTTTTGATTAAATCTATCTCTATATCACACTCTTCTTGTTCTAGATAAATGAAGTATTTTTAATCCTCTATTGTTATTATATATAGATCTTGGTTTGTTGGTTCTTATTTCATTTTGGGATAGATCAGGTTTTTAGATTTTGATTATATTATTCATCATGGGATTGAAATTTATATTTCAATTTAGGGATTTTTCTTTGGGGCCGCTCTTAAATGATTCGAGATAGGTGGTTTTGTATTCAAATAAAAAAGTCCGGATTTCAGTTATGTGTGTTTAATTTAATAATTTATATTGAATATTTAGTAATTTACTTTCATAAATTATGTTATTTAATTAGGTAAATTAAATAATTAAGGTATTGTGATTTTGGATTAACTAGATATTGAATAAATTATTTTGATATTGTGAGAATGGAATTTGGAAAAATTAATTCATAAATTTATTAATGGGATTTTTATATTATTTAAAATGATTAGTTAATTTCTAAATTAATTACTAATAATAGTTGTTTTTATTAAATTTATTGATTTGGAATAATTAATGAATTATTTATTTATGGGGATTTTGGGATTTTGGAATTTAATTAACTAATTCAGGAAATAATTAATTGAATTGTATTGATTATGAAATTTATTTCATTGGAATATTTAATTATTGAGGTAATTAATATATGTTTTCATTAGAAAATGTGATATTATAGTTAATGTTTAATAAGCATGAATGATTTTAAATATGTGATATATGTATGATTGTGATATCCATGTGTTAGACACAGCCTTCACTATGAAAATCTCATTGTGATAAATTGATAGATATTCGAGTGTGGAACATATTGTTCTCCATCAAAATCCCATAGTGATAAATTGATTGATATTAATGTGTTGGAAATTGTATAGAGAATAAAAATCTAAGAGAGATAAATGAGTGTTGGACACAAAATGTTGCTTCAAAATCCCAAGATGTCCTAGCCATGGAGACCTAGACCCAAAATGTGGGCATTGGACCATGGGTCCAATTCAATTAGTATGAAGTAGAATGAAATGGATATCAACTTCCATTTTATTAATAAATTTTGAATTGAAAATATTATATGGTTCATTAAATGTATTGAGATTAAGAAGGTATATGGTGGTTGGGTGTCCCTATGAACCTGGGGTTTGATGTGGATAATTTATGAATATTGAAATTTGATTAATTTTTTCTTATGTATTATGTTTTATTCTATGTACAACTGAATAAGTTTTTATTTACTAGATATCCCTTTAGACTCCATTGGTGGATGCCTATTAATTTGTACACAAAACCTACTCATCCATCCACATGGATAGTAGAATATACATCATGTTTGAAGGAATATATTGTGGAAAAGGCAATGTGTTATATTATTCTATTGGGATGTAGCATATATCATGGAACCATATATGATTCAGGACTCGCATGTGAATTTTCAGTGCCATTATTTATTAAAGAATGTTCATATTGACACATGGAACATACTATTAATAAAATATATACTATATTAGTCTCGATATTGTATTTCTTGTTTTGGCCATCATGTAAAATTGGTTTTATTATGGTTATGGTTAAACTATATATTGTTTTTTAATAATTTTCACCTTATAAACTACAATGATAAAGAGGGTATAGTCTCCCTATGATTGATATTAGACCCACACTACAAGCTGGAAGCCTTTTTTGTATGAGGATTCACTCGTGGGGGGATGTCATCGATTGGTTCAGGGCACCTGTTTGTGGAACCCTGATTAAGATGCTAAAAATCGGTATGGAAATAGTTCATTTTTTATTTTTTTCATACTTTTTGGGGAAGGTAGACATGAGAATAGGATGAGATAGGTCATGGTTAAGAGCTTGTTCATGGTCATAACAAACCCATTCATAATTGAATAAGCCAAGTACCAAGGGTGGGATTATTATTATTGGTAATTTTTGTTAAGGATATATGTTTTTTCACTTTGAGTGGTTCAATTCATGTGTGATTTAATTCTATTTTTGATATTTTCCGACATTCGACTCGTGGAATGGTATAGAATGTGGGTTGAGTATTCTTGCATCATTCTATAAACTCTATATTATTTTTTCCATGCATCATTATAAGATCACATGGGAATATTTATTGTTTTTTATTTTTTTTAAAATTGAAATTATTTTTTACTTGTGTAATTGAGATGAAAAATGTGCATAAATGTGTTCAAAGAGGAAAATGATGCAATTTGTGAAAAATTGAAGTGTAAAATAGTGTCTATGGAGAAACATAAATAATAATTATGTTTTTACCCTTTGTTAGTTATGATCTAAATATATGATAGTGAATCATAGATATAGTTCATCAGTGCTAACTATGTGGATGAAAAAGGTGTAATGTCTTGTTAGAACATTACTTGAATCAAAATTGTTAATTGTTTTAATGTTTATAAATGAATCCTTGATTTTTTTAACTATAATTGTATACCTACACCATGATGAATTTTTAGATCAAAATAAGAGGATATTTATGCAAATGATCCACTAGTTCTAGAACCTGCGGCATTGGTAGTGTTGGATGATGAAGAATGGGATAACTTATGTGAGAACATTTCATGATTTATGAATTTTATGGAAAGAAACATACGGAGGGTTTTCAAATTGAATGAATGATCTGACATGGGAGTTTCAATTACAGAACCCTATGACATTTACTAGAGATGGTGTACTAGAGGTACCAGAGTTCTGGGATGAGTTTATCAAGACAATACATGACCACGTAGAGACTCATTCTGAGAAAAGAGTAATGTGAGCTTCATACATGTTACATGGTTAAGGGAATCGATGGTGATAATTCTATATGCATGATGGACAACTGTAGAATATGGTGTGGATAGAAATTGAAGACATGTTCATGGATAAATTTTATCCAAAGACACTTAGGTAGGAGAGTGAAACTGAGTTCTTGTGCTTGATATAGTGGTGTATGTCCATTACGAACTATGATGGTCACATTAAAAATTTAGAGTTTTTTTCTATAGAATTGTAAGGAGATGAGGATAGAATGAAAAATTGTTATATAATGGACTTAAATTTTAAATCAATTCTTAGATGAATGTCATCAGGATGAATAAGTTTTTAGAAGTGGTAAATAATACTCTCATACCTTAGGGGATCATGGAGGAGACTTCCTATGTAGAAAAGGTAGTTTCTATTTGATGATCAGGAGGTAAAACATATAAGAGTAATATTTTTTTCAATTAAAATGTTACCGAGGTTGATATCAAGATGACTTTTAATGTGGAAGGGTTAGTTACACAGGACCACACTTGAGTGATTTGTCACCAGTGTGGTAGTTCTGTACATTTCCATAGATAGTTTCATATCTAATTGTAGTGTGTTGAATTTGAGGGTGGGTTGGACATATACATAAGGTATATTATAACTCTTGAAATATTTTTTGAGATGAATAAGATACATAGAACCATAGTATAAAAATGGGATCTTCTACAACTTATCATTCCAGAAGCTACATTTCTACTAGTGGTGGCATAGAGGTATTGGTCGGGGTTATTTTGGGAATGGGTGTGGGAACTAGTATAGTGTCATATCTCATAAGACTTATATTTCACCACCTATAATATTGGTAGGATATTTACGTTCAATTCGGCATACAGTGGTGGATAGTGAAGATGGACTGCAGATAAATAGAGGTAATATTCTTGTATATTTTATGCTAGAGACGTTCTTATTTGATAATAGTTCCCTAATTCATTTATATATTAACAAATTTTGATTTGTTAGTTCATTTAGGTGGAACTCATGAGTGGGGTGGTGAAAAAAGATACACCATTGGGAGTAAATTCATGATAAATCTGTTTGCTAAAATAGTTTCCAATCATGGGTAGAGAGTATCCTTTTTTTAGGGTTATTTATATTCTAGAAATGTCAGGACATGATATAATTATGGGTATGGACATGTTAGTATCTTACTAAACCACAATTATTTTTATTATGGGATAGAGTCTTTTACATCTCTAAAGGGTATCAGTTTTGATCACCTTGGATAATGTGATATCACGGTGGGTCATGCGGGGCTAGTTCATCCACAACTGGGATAACATACCAGCCGTGTTGATTGACTCTTGTTGGGTGATGGTGGTGAAAATCCTATTTTATTTACACCCATTTTAAATAGATTTCATTATGTTTTTCATAAAAACTTTTTAGGGATTCTATCTATAAAATTAGGATATTTTAAAATTATATTCATCTATTTGGATGGGAATTATATGATTTGAAAATACATAATATAACCTACAGATCTTCAAGATCTCAAGTATCAACTTGATGAGTTGTAAGAAAAGGTAATTTTCAATCAGAGTATGTATGCATGGGCTTATCTTGTATTTTTTCTAAATATGGTTTACCAGAATCTGTGGTTGTGTGTTTATTAACATATGTGGAATCAGATTACTATGAAAAACTCATTTCATATTTCATGTATTGATGATCTATTTGACCATTTATTAGGAGCTTATTTCTTCTAAATGATTTAATTGATATCAGGATATCATCACTTTTGAGGTCGACCATCATACTTACCAGGGATTTATTTTAGAATATGGTATGGCCATTAAGAGTTCATTGTGATTACTTTTGGTTTAACAGGTGAACCAGTAGTGTTTATGGCCTTAATGAATAGAATCTCTCATCCATACCTATACTAGTTTGTGGTATTATTTTTTGACGACATCTTATTGTTCTATAATAATCATTATGATCATGCCCAACATCATTACATCATCCACAAAAATTTCTAAGTGTCATTTTTGGATTCATCAGGTAAAATTCTCGGATCATATAATATCATTGGAAGGTGGGTTAGTGGACCTAATTAATTATCAATTAGTTTTCCCTTGGTAAAATCCCAAAAAAAAATTCGATATGTGTATTTTTCAATGCATAGTGGGATATTATCGGGGGTTCATTGAGGACTATTTTTTATTGTAATCACATCATTCAGGCCTAACCAAGAAGGGGATAAATAATGAATAGATAAAAACATGTAATAATTCCATCCATGAGTAGAATAATTATTTCACTATGGAACAAATGTTTATCCTATATTTTCCAGGTGAGGTTAATAAGGTGTATTGTGACACTTCTCGGATAATACCCAGAGTAGTGTTTATGCAACATTATCTAGTTCTGGTATATGGGTATTGATAGTTGAGGACACATGAACATAACTAACTTGTGGAAGAAAATAGTAACTTGTACTATTTTATGATTTGAATTGTTGGTGATATTATGTATTCAAAGAATATTTTACAATGTATACTCATCATAAGAAAATTAAGAAAATCATTTAGCATGGATATATGAATATTCAGTAGTAGAGGTTGGTTTAGTATATAATGTTTTTTGAATATGAGATATCATATACACACAAGAAGGGAATCAATGTTTCTGATCCATTATGTAAGAAAATTAATAATCATACAGCTCATGATTCTAGTACTGAGTGGAGGATGATTTGTTTACAACATAAGATGCATGATTTGGTTGAGGGTAATTAGTTCATAAGACCTTCATTTTAATATCATTAGAGAATAATCATTTGAGCTGGATAATGGAAATGTAATACTAGGATCCAAAATCATTATCCCTGAGGGAAATCCAAGAAGGTGGGTAGTCACCTTCTGATTGAAAAATAGATAAGTATGAGGATATTTATCTCTGAGGACATGTTGTTGTGTATAATAAAATGTGAGAGGGGTTTATGCATGCATTTTATACCAAAAAATGGGTGGTTCATACATGGGTGAAAAAAATGTACCATGACCTATGATGATGTTTTTGTTGTATGATAATGATAAAGGAGATATCATGGTAATTGACACAATGCTACAATTGTCATTAGGCGAAGGCCGAGCAACAATGACCTCACAGTTTACTACAACCATTTACCATTCCAGAATGGATTTCATAAGAAGTTACCATAGACATCAGCATGGCTCTCTAGGGGAAACATCAAAAGAATGATGTTACATGGTTGATTTTGGACTATTTTACAAAGTTAGGTGACTTCATTTGGATACGGGACAATTTCTCAGTGGATTAGATGGGGTTATTTTATGTTCATGAAAAATTACCTCTTTACAATGTGTTGAGGTGCATAGTTCTAGACTCTGACTCACACTTTACATCATCCTTGTGGAAGGTCTTCTATATGGTTCTTGGTTTACATGTTTTATTAAGTAATTAATTTCACCAACAAATATATGGGAAGTCTGAGTGTATGATAATGTTTATTGAGGATTTATTTCAAGCATGTGTGTGTGACTTAGGTGGTTCGTGGGATAATCACCTAGAAATCATTGAGTTCTACTATAAATATAGTTATTTGGAAACTATACTTATTCAACAGTATGAGAAACATTATGGTAGACCATATGGATCACCTCTATACTTGATGGAGGCTAGTGAGTCAGAGTTATTGGGATTGACTCTAATGTACAAGATATTGGTTCATGTTCAGTTAATTCAAAATCATATTGCTATGACATAGATTCAGCATAGGTTATATGTTAATAGATGTCAACGACCCCAATAGTTTGTAGAATGTGTTTATTTAATCATTCTAGGGATTTATAGATTGGTTCACCAAAGAATATGGAGTCATGGTATGATAACACTGATATTTCATGGAACACTTCTTTTTTTAGAAAATAATACGACTTGGGCGATACTGATTAGCTCAAAATTATAAATATAGTCTTATTTGTGACCTTTTTATATGTAAATAATTATGTTTTATCTCCCTGAACAATCTCATTCGATTGAATGGGATGATTTATACATTGAGATTGATGCGTCTTTAGAAGAGAATACAATACATGTTTTAGATCATGAATAGAATGTTTTGTCGTGAAATTCTATGGATTTTGTTCTTGTGTTGTGGAAAAATGGGCATATTCTAAATGAATAATGGGAGAGGGAAGCATACATATAGGATTAGTGTCTTAGTTTTTTACTCGAAATAATATTGATGATTAAGAGTACAACTCGAGGAAGTGTTGTCTTATGGTCGGGAGGTTGCATGATGGTGATATTATTTAGAGTTGTCTCTAGCTAATTTATAGGTTCTCTTTTTTCCTTCATTTATTATTTATGGAATGTCTATTAAAATGGTTGTTTTTGGGGATAAATTTGTTTAAAATTGAATGAAATATTTCAATGCATGGTTGGAAAACAATTTTCCCAAACTGTGCGCCTAGCCTAAGAAATCGTGAGGACCCAAATAAAGTGGTTTCTCGTGGCTATAAAACATTTAATATAACCATGAAACCTTTTATGAGTAATATTTCCCCCTACCTAGAAGTGGCAGACTATTTGGAAAAATGGACACCCCTACATAGTAAAATATTTACTTTATTTTAATTCACAAATATTTTTTATTTTAAAAACCCAATCCCCTTTTATTAATACCAATTAAGCCCTAACTCACCCTAAATAATTTCTCTCATTTTTTGATGATCTTAGACACATTCCAATAAATTTTATCCTTGGTTCATGTTGAATAAAATATATATTTATGTATCAACACCTCCCAGGGAAATTGTTATCTTCAAAATTATATCTCTCTCAACTGCTCCAATTTATGGATAAATGTGGAATGTTTTATTAGAAGTTGTTATTTAATTTAGATCTACACTTTTTTATCATTAATTGTTTCCTCATGGATATTTGTTTTAATCTATATTGTGTTCTTCATCATGGGTGTGGTCTTTTCTTTTCAATATGGGGAAAATAAATTAGGAGATAACTTGCCAATGATTTGTGATGAGTTTTCTATTTATCAAATCCTAATGTTATTATTTCAATTATATAATTATAATTATTAAATTTCAATTGAATGTTAAGAATTTTAATTTCATAAATTGAATTAATTGATTTTTAAAATTAACTAATTAATTAATTTTGAATTTGGACTAATTATTTTATATATTTATTAATTGGATATTGTATTTATAGTATTTGGATTAATTAATTTTTCAATTAATGGGTTATTCAAATTGTTAAATTGGATTAATTAAATGATGAATTAATAATAGGTAATTGTTTTTAGTATGAAATCGGTTTAATTTTAATACTTAATTATTGATTTTATTATGAGTATATTGAGGTTGTTTAATTCGATGAATTAATTATTAAATTAATTAATTTGAATATTTGTGATTATGGAATTGATAGATATTGTATTAATTAATTTTTGGAATATTTAACATATTTTTTGATTATGGAATGTTATAAGAAGTTTTATATTGATTAAAATTTAATGGGGAGATATATGTGACATATGTTTAATTATGATACCCATTTATTGGACATGGTGTACAACATCAAAATATCAAAATGGAAAATTGAGTGATATTCATCGGTAGGAAAGGGATTATAGCATCAAAAGGCCATAGTGATAAATTTATTGATATTCATGTTTGGTACAAGGTATGCTACATCAATATCCCAAAATAAAAAATGTCTGTGGTATATAGAAATCTGCTTCAAAATCCCACTAGGTCCTAGGAATGGTGTCCTAGATCGAAAATGTCATAATGGTATCGTGTTTTCAATTAGCCGTATTATTAATGTAAAGGAAATGGATAATGAATGAATATTAATTATAATAATTTATTAATTGGAAACATGATAGTTTTCAATCTCCACATTAGGAAAATATAGGCATTTGGATATTGGTTTTCCTTGTGAACCTTGGTGTTCAGGTGGTTAATAAAAAGATTGTAATAACACTGATCTTCATTTTAGGTTTGGATCTTGATTAAGGGTTTTTATTTGAGGAAAATGGTAGTGATGGGGTTTTTCTATGATCATGTCGTGTACTCTTATGTAAACTCTTTGTACCTATAATTCCACGTATAACTATGTTCTGGGTTTGTAATGGCCGAATACATGGCTTTTCATTGACCTGGTAGACCGCTTAAGTAAGTGTCCTGTTAAGTGCACTACACGATGTGTACTGATAATAATAAAATCATTAAATTTTATTTGTATTTTATTATCCAGAGTGGGGTCGTGTCTCATATTCATAAAAATCTTCTTCTTCCATTAGTTTGTAAATTAAAGTGATAGAAGGGCCTACAAACTCCGAAACCCTCCCAATTCTCCGTCCGAGCTCCAATAGAGGCACTATCTAGTGCATTTTAATCCCACTTGTGTGATCTTAATTCCTATAGATCATTTCTTCTTGATTACTCATCTCTAGTGAGTTATTCACTATTGGTTTTTTTCATCTTTTTATAAATCTACGCCATTTTAGGACATTTCAATGGTTGATGTTCAAGTATGTGGATCTTAAGCCATCATGGTGGGTGGTTTGTGCCTTTCATTGTTCGTATTTTGATTATATATATATAATGTGCCGCCTAAAATTTTTTTGGGAATTTCTTGTTTTGGAACATAACCTTGTTATTCACCTTATATGGTTTATTTTAATTAATAAGGGGTAGTTTCTTAAGTGAAAGTTTAGATATCTAGTTTATGGGACACCCCATGGGTGAGATTCCATTGTTTGATTATTTTTTGTTTGTTTGGTCTATGATGCCTTTTAGTATTTCATAGTTTTATATGCCCTGGTTGATTAGGATGGAGTTTTATTGATTTTATGGGATTCTTATGATATGCATTGTGGATGATTGACCAAGGGGAATTCTAGTGTGAGAGCCTCCCGAAGTAGGGTCATATATGTATGATTTTCTTTTATGAATACCAATGGATAATGATTGCGATAACTAACAGGTGTTGATCGACCTGGGACATTAGACCCTGAGAGCTTCCTAGGTGGTCATTTATAATTTAACATTACTATATTGACCAAAGGGTATTGACCGTGAGAGCTTCCCATGTGGTCATGTGTAATTGATATATAATATGTGGAATGAAATGGGATAGACTATGAAAAAATACTAGAGGGTTGTTATTTAATGATTTTATGATTTATTATGTAGAGACCCAAAGCTTGAATTACATGGAAATTTCATAACTTTTGCGGAATACATAATACCAAACACAAACAAACACCGATGGATCGTAATTGTTTAGAGTCTTTGGAAACTCGGAACATATTCTTGTAATCGTCGTGAAAGATCTTAAAAATCTCGCATAAAGATCTTCCCCTTTTCTTTTCTTACCTAAAACCATTATTTATATCCTGGGGAAAAAACATATAAAGGGTGATCTCAAATGCTCAGTAATAGTTAGCATGGAGAAAATAAAACAAACCATATACATTTGATCATAAAAACATGAACATAATGTTTAAGCATCGAAATCTTGAGCAATTATATAAAACATGGCAGTACGTATTGAATAGATCATAATGGAACATCAATAGTGATAAAATAGCTTGAAAATAAAACTTGTAATTATGGAAAATCATTATGCACATAATATGATTTCCATAGTAGCCCAGGCATTGCTACCAAGACCATCTTAGTGGACAAAGTATCTCTCTAAATCGAGTTCACTCCTCATTCCAGTCCTGTATCACTGAACCGAATTAACTTACCATTACAACCATGTATATCACATGAGATAAAAGTTTTTAACCAATGCATTGGAGGGAGATATAGGTCCCACCCATCTCATAATTAAATCATTCTTACTTGTGCCACAACATGATCATAAATATTTCATCATTACCCAAAGTATAAAATGGGTTTCATAACCTTCATCCCATCATAAAATAATCCATAAAAAACAAAATGGATATCATTTCATCATATGAAAAGTGAACCCATGTAAACCATTGGGAAATTATACTTGAAACATACACATATGAAATAATTCCATCTTATATGGAAAATGGTTTTGATAAAACCCTTGAAATGAATTCTTGAGGAAAATAACTTTTCTTCTTCATAATCATTTTCTTTTCAAAAAATTCAATGCAATTTTAAAAGAAAATGATTTTGTTGTAAATATTCATGAAATATTGTAGATTTAGCTTCATGAAAATAAGGCCTTATGAAAACTGTAAAAATCCATTCATGTTCTCCTCGTACATTTTTCAGAAAAGTCAAAAAGTACATCGTATGGTAAAAAAAAGAAAGATTCCATTCATTCTTCGTAGTAAAAGTCAAAAAGGGGTAAAAATGACTTTAAACAGATATGTAAGATTAGTAATCATTTTATGAAAACATTTTGAGAAAACATGGACATGGATGATAAATATAACCCCAGTAAATACTTACGAATAAACTATCTCGGATAAGAATGAGATTGGAATAATTGTCCCTTACCTTAGATCTGATATGCTTCATATGTATCCGAACAACCTGTATAATTATTTATATAATTTAATTTACTTACTAAAGAATCGTATTTATTATTATTATATCATATATGGTTCACTTATGACTTTATATTACCTGTTCTTTTGTAAATTCCATGTTAAAGCATCGTTTTGGGTAAAATCATTTTATTTATAATACTTGTATGGAATTGTTGTTCTTGATATTATTATTACTTATTTCATGATTTACTTACTTAAAGAATGTAAATAATGATTTAAATATCATATATATTTTGTATTTATATATATAATAGATAGATTAATGAAATGAAATACGTCGTTCATGGAGACGGTAGGTCGTACGTATGCATGGAAGATGTTTTCCTTTCCTTATTTACATGAATGGAAGTAAGTAGATGACATATATATGTATATACATAAATTAAGTTGTTTCATTATGTCATATATTTCATTATTATTCATTATATATACTTTATAATCACTCTTGAATTGTTAACATAGAGAATGAATCTCATTGCGTCGTGGAGACAGTAATCTGTACGTACGCATGAGCGATGATATCATTCCCATAATTATTGAATAGAATTGGAGTGGATGATGTAATACCAAAGAATCAGTATGATTTTATAATAACCATATATAGTTATTCTTTATACCTTTATACCCATCCAATTAAGTTGGTGGTGGAAAAACTGATTACACCACAGCGTGGAGAAGGTATTCCGTAAGAATGTACGCGTGGTGATTTAGTTTTCCATAGGATGGATAGAAGGTGAAATAGAGTTGTTTCATATTTATAATAACATATCAGTATATTAGTGATTCTGATGTTATTACATTATAATCAAACAACTAAAAAAGAAGAAGTTGAAGAAGAAAGAAAACTTGAAAGAATCGGTAGAAGAGATTACCTCTTCCTCGACGCACCTCCATTAAACTTCTTCTTAGGGCTCTAGAGTTGGTCTTTTGAGAATACCAAAACCTCTATAATATAACTAGAGAGGTTTAGAATAGTAATTTTCTTGGTTTGGCCGATCATCAAGGCTCAAAACTGTGTGAAAAGAATAGGGAAGTGGTGCCCTTTTAAAAGGGAGGAGAGGGGCACCTTAGGAAAAACATAAAATATTATGTTATAATAAAGACAAATTCGGTTTTTAATAGCTCCAGAGTGATTTATTTCGAAGTTATGGTGGGGATTGGTCGCAATCCTCTCAACTAATAGGTTTTATACATATTTAAGGTTATATTTTAAACTTACCATCTAGATTAAACTCTAAGTTAAATAATTTAACTTTTTCTGTGTCTTTCGATTTCCTTACAATATATGGATAATAAACTTACAGTAACAAGTTAAACGAACCCCAAGTGGTTCATTATTAATATATATATCCTTATCTATGTCATTTGGCCGAATATTAAATTTTTTGGAATAAAATAACAATTAATAATATAATATTTGTTTTAAAAACTATTTTATTTCAATTTTGACACTATTTGGTAATTGATTTTTGTGGAAATCATAACATCCTTATTATTAGTAAAATAGTTAATTTAATCAATAATAACATGTCATATTATCCTAAAAAATTAGTGGAATTAATAAAAAGTCTAAAATTACATTTTTTTGGCTATTTATAACATCAATTATGTTAATATTTCATTAATAAGGTAATTACTGCATCACCATTGTGTCATAAATATATTAAATTATTTAATGTCTAAAAATTCTAAATAAACTAAAATTATGTAGTAAATATTATCATCTTCCTAATGAATATTTATAGTCGAATTTATCTTATGTATAACCCTATATTAAAAATGTTGTAGTTATTAAACATTGATTTTAACTATTTTAATTATTTATTAAATAAAATAATAATAAATGTACTAATCTAATAAAAGTGGACATAAAGGGAAATATTTTATTCATAAGGTTGTTTTTGGCATAATTACACTTATCCAAGAGAATTAAGACAAGTTTTAGGGTAATAATAATATCATTTTTAGCCTTAGTTACCCTATTTACTTTTAACAGTGGTAAATAAAAGTAAAAAGATACTATTCACTATAAATTATTTTTCTCTTATTGAACCACATTGTACTACTTGATATTAACCGTCTCTCCGATTTTTGAAATTCCACTCACAGAAGCAGTAAAATTACGTTTTATGTATGTTTTCAAAAATCTCCGTGGAGGTAGGTAAAAGACGGTGAAAAGTTCAATAAAATTTTAATATATCTAAAATTATTATAAGATGACTCGAATAAATTACATTGAACATATATAGGTATTATGTATCAATTTTTAACATAAATAAATTTAAATAAATTAAAAGATTATTTAAATAAAAATTCGGTTTTTAAATAGTAACCTATTGTTTTCACAATTCATCAAAAATTGAAAGTTTTCAAAAAAATACAAAAAAATTAACCATATTATAATTTCAATATTCCGAATCCAAAAATGAAGTACATTTTGAAAGATAAAATTTATAAAATTTCAAAAAGTGGGTATTACTATTCATAACAGCTATTTCAAAAAAATATTATAATAATATCTCGTTTAGTGAATCTTGGTATTGCGTACTACACACGCTATCGAAGAAGGTCTTGATTGTGTGTAATACCAACAATGTCAGGGCTGCATGTATTGAAAGATCTGTTTGGATTTTTGTATTACATATTAAAAACATATTACATTTATACATTAAACTAAATATATACTTAATGTAGCGTAAAATAATTTCCACAAAACGAACTTGGAATTGTGTGTAACATGAGCCAGGAATAGTGTTGCGTATACTACAAACTAATACGGTGATGCATATAGTACAAGATAATATTGGTGTACTATATAATAGAATACATCAAAGAAATTAAAAATAATATATCTCATAAAATCACAGGCTTTTACATTCTACCCCCATTAAAATGAATTTCTCCCTAGAAATTTGTCGGGGTTATAAATGGTTTACTACTCGAATGTTTTAATAGAAACCCACATCGTAAAAAGTAATTCCAAAACATATCTTTAAAAACTAAAGTATGAAACATAACGGTTACCCAAATTAACTAATTAATGGGTTTCTACATAGGAGAACATAGGTGAAAATATGGATATGGAAGAGAAATAAAACCATCAAGTTTTGATGGAGAGTGGTAGAGAACATGACTATGAAAAAGCCAACAATCACAAAGCCATAAATTTGTGATGATCTATGTTACCGTCTGATTCATCAAATATAAGGGCACTAGGACAACAATTTTGGTTGTCAAGATGATTTCCATAAAGTTGAATATTTTAAATTAAAAGAAATAGTTACTTGATTTTGGTACAATCTCCCTATTGTTTGTGCCTTGAACAATTTCCACTTCATCTCTTAATGAGATGAAGTTAAATTTGTATTCCGTGAAGTGTTATAAGATCATGTGATAGAATAATAGGTCATTCCATCCGTCTCAAACATGTGGTTAGAAAAAGTTATCAAATATACATAAGTCCATCTATCATGAGATTAATCTTATATGGTTCCTAAAATGGACTTATACATCATATATCATACCGATTAATATAATAAAACAAGTTTATACTAACCAGTGACTTCCTGTGGGCCTGTGGTATGCGATAAAGGCATGTTGCACTTCAGTTGTGGGTTTGATTCCCACAGCCTTGTCTAACGTGACAGGTTGTCACCCATCCTGCAGGTTGTCCCTTTTTCTAAAACTACATTATAATAACATTCCTACAATAAAATAGAAAAATGTTCTAGCCTTAAACAATACTATTTGATGTCTAACATAATTCATTTTAATTTTTAGACTTATCCAAAATACTTTTGTCCAACATCATAGTATAAAGAAAACAATTACTAGAAATTCCATCGACCAAGAATGTGAATACCATCAATTATCCCCCGTATATCATAAGATATATCTTGTTGATCGCATTCCAAACATGTGAATAGCTTAATCATGTATTCACTTGAAACATAAATTATCATAGAACCATAGTGAAAACATGAATTCTATCAAAATGTAACACTTTCCACATACCAAAATCCCAAAAATTATATATACTCAATCCATGATATCACTTTGTCCTTATATCAGTCATGATCTCATTAATACAATAAAAAATTTCATTATCTCTTTATCCCTTCTTTATGATCATATTATGTGCTTTCCAAAAATATCTGAATAACCGTTCATGGTTACCTGTACCATTCAATATATACTTTCAAAAACATAAGGACAAAAAATAGTGTAACAATTCTTTAATGTGTCATTATTTCATAGTACCATGAGATTACTTATACAACATTACTCTTGATAAACAAGTAATCATTCCTCTAAATTCTTGAACCATTGATCAATCTTGAATAAATCTTTCATCTCACGTATCATTTGTAGTCTCTTCATCATCATCTTCCTAAATACTACCCATACGACCATGCTGATTCTCTTCAAGAGACTTTCCCTTTGGGAATTGGTTTGTATAATTCATATACATTCCACTTTTAAAACATTTAATCATTATTGATGTCATAGTAATACCATTATTCTTATCCATTGTGTTAACTGAACCTTTTTATATGGTTTGTTTTATTTTATCCATGCATACCCTTAATGAGCATTTTATCCATGATGAATGATTTATGATCATGTTGTGTCACAAGTAAGAATGATTTAATTATGAGATGGGTGGAACCTATATCTCCCACTAATTTAATGGGTAATGATTTATACATGAAACATACACATATGAAATAATTCCATCTTATATGGAAAATGGTTTTGATAAAATACATGAAACAAATTTTTGAGGAAAATATCCTTTCTTCTTCAAAATCATTTTCTTTTCACAAAATGACATGAAATTTTAACATAAAGGTATTTTATTGAAAATACTCATGAAATATTTTAGAGTATGCTTCATGAAAATAAGGCGTTATGAAAACCGTAAATGTTTTTTCAGGTTCTCCTCGTACTTTTGTCGGAAAAGTCCAAAAGTACATCGTATGGTAAACAAAATAATGATTTCTTCCATTCATCATAGTAAAAGTCAATAGGGGGTAAAAATGACATTAAACATATATGTAAGAATATTAAACATTTTATGAAAACATTTTTAGAAAACATGGTCATGGATGATAAATATAACCCCCATAAATACTTACGAATAAACAATCTCGGATAAGAATGCGATTGGAATAATTATCGGTTACCTTTGGTCTAATATGATTCATACGTATCCGAAACTCCTGTATAATGATTTAAATGATGTCATTTACTTATTAAAGAATCATATTCACTGTTATTATATCATATATGGTTCACTTATGACTTTATATTACCCGTTCTTTTGTGAATTCCATGTTAAAGAATCGTTTTGGGTAAAATAGTTTTATTTATCGTATTTTTTGGGACTTTTTGTTCTTGATATTATTATTACTTATATAATTATTTACTTAGAAAAATATTGTACATCATGATTTATATATAATATATATTCATTATAAATATATATAATTGATAGATGAATGAAATGAAATACATCGTTCATGGAGACGGTAGACCGTACATACGCATGAACGCTATTTTCTTATCCTTATTGACATGAATGGAAGTAAGTAAATGACATATATATATATATACATAAATTAATTAGTTTCATTATATCATATATTTCATTATTATTCATTATATATAATTTACAATCATTCTTGAATGGTTAACATAGAGAATGAATCTCATCACGTCTTAGAGACGACAATCCATACATACGCACGAGCGATGATATCATTCCCATAATTATTTAAAGGAATTGGAGTGGATGATCTAATACCTCAGAATCATTATGATATTATAATAATCATATATAGTTATTCATTACACCATTATACCCATCCATGTAAGGTGGTGGTGGAAAAACTAATTACACCATGGCGTGGAGACGATATTCCGTACGTATGCACGCATGGTGATTTAGTTTTCCGTAGGATGGATAGAAGGTGAAATGGGTTTGTTTCATATTTATAATAATATATAATTATATTATTGATACTTATTTTATTGCTTTATAATGGAACAACTAAATAAGAAGAAGTTGAAGAAGACAAAAAACTTGAAAGAATCAGTAGAAGAGATTACCACTTCCTCGATGCACCTCCTTTAAACATATTCTTAGGGTAGTAGATTTGGTATTTTTTGAAGACCAGAACCTATATGATAAAAATAGAGAGGTTGAGAAGAGGAATTTTCCGGGTTTGGCCGAGATTTAAGGCTCAAAAGGGTGTGAAGAGAATATGGAAGGTGTGCCCTTTTTTAAGGGAGAAGAGGGGTCCTTAGAAAAAACGTAAAATATTATTTTATAATAAAGTCTTATTCTGTTTTAATAGCTCCAAACTGATTTATTTAGAAGATAAAGTGGGGATGGGTCGAAATAATCCAAACCAATTGGTTTTAGACAAGTTTAGGTGTATATTTTAACCTTATCATCTAGATTTAACTCTAAGTTAAATAATTTATCTTTTACCGTGTCTTTTTGTTTTCTTACACTATGTGGTTAATAAACTTACAATAACAGTCCAAAAGAACACCAAGTGGTTAATTATTAATATATATATCTTTATATATGTCATTTGGCCGAACCATAGATTTTTAGGAATAAAATAACAATTAATAATATAATATATGTTTTAAAAAATATTTTATGTCAATTTTGACACTATTTGGTAATTGATTTTTGTGAAAATCATAAAATCATTATTATTTAGAAAAAATTTCATTGAATAAATAATAACATATCATATTAAGCTATAAAATCATTGTAATTCATAAAAAGTCTAAAATTACATTTATTTGAGTATTTATAACATCAATTATGTTAATATTTCATTAATAAGGTAATTACTGCATCATCATTGTGTCATAAATAAATTAAATTATTTAATGTCTAAAATTTATAAATAAAATACCATTATGTAGGATATTTTTTTTATATTACTAATTAATATTTATTGTCAAATTTATCTTATGTATAACCTTATATTAAAAATGTTTTAATTATTAAACTTTGATTTTAACTATTTTAATTCCTCATTAAATAAAATAATAATAAATGTCCTAATCTAATCCAAGTGGACCTAAAGGGAAATATTTTCTTCCTAAGGTTGTTTTTGGAAGAATTAAAATTATCCAATAGAATTATTACTTGTGTTAGGGTAATAATAATATCATTTTTACCCTTAATTACCCTATTTACTATTAACCGTGGTAAATAAAAATTAAAAAGATCCTATTCACTAAAAATTATTTTTATCTTATTGAACCACATTTTACTCCTTGATATTAACTGTGTCTCGGGGATTTTTGAAATTCAACTCACAGAAGCGGTAAAATTATGTTTTATGTAAGTTTGCAAAACGCTACTAGGAGGTAGGTAAAAGATGGTGAAAAGTTCAATAAACTTTTTATATATCTAAAATTATTTTAAGATGGCTCCAATTAATTACATTGAACATATATAGGTATGATGTATCAATTTTTAACTAAAATAAATTTAAATAAAACAAACCATTATTTAAATAAAAATGTGGTTTTTAAATAGTAACCATGTGTTTTCACTATTCATCAAAAAATGCAAGTTTGCAGAAAAATACAAATAATTCACCCTAGGATAATTTCGATATTCCGAATCCAAAAATGAAGTCCATTTTTAATGATAAAATTTATAAAATTTTAAAAAGTTGGTATTAATATTCATAACGGCTATTTCATAATAATATTATAATAATATTTCATTTAGTGAAACTTGGTATTGCGTACTACACACAATATCGAAGAAGGTCTTGATTGCGTGTAATACAAGACAAGTCAGTGTTGCATGTAGTGAAAGATCCGTTTGGTGTTGCGTATAATATAATCAAAACTTATTTCATTTATACATTATACAAAATCTATACTTAATGTTAGGTAAAATAATTTCTTCAAAACGAACTTTGAATTGTGTGTAACACGAGCCCAGAATAATGTTACATATACTACAAGATAATACGGTGTTGCATATAGTACAAGCTATTCATGGCGTAGTGTATAATAGAAGACATAAAAGAAATTAAAAATAATGTATCTCATAAAAACAAGGGGTGTTACAGATTAGACCATAGGGGACAGACTTTGAGAACTTCTGAAGTGGTTGTGTCGGAATAAATGAATGATTGTGAAGAGTCTTCAAAGACAAAGCACATGTATGGACTCGGTCTTTCTTGTTTGTTTAGATGGTCATCTAAGACATCTTTTTTCTACTATTACATAGGGGGATATAAATCTTAGGATAGATCCTGATATTACATTATTGAACATATTTAATAATTGATAAATGTAATTGAATGTAATTGAAAACTGTAGGCCTGTTAACTGTTGAGTAATTCTGAATATATTACTTCATTTGGCCAATTTCATTATATATATATATATATATATATATTCACTGATAGCAAGGCACATATCATTTAGAGGTTTCTAATTGGTATTCATATCACAAACGTTTTGGGTCATGCTTTTGGAACCTAATAGATTATATGGTTCTAGGTATAGATAAGGGTAATCCCCTTTCTTCAGCAGGTACTCGATTGCTATTAGAGATGGAAATCATGGGACCAAGCTAATGCTTATGATACAGCTAGAGTTTACTTTTTTATTTTGTACATTGTTTTTTTATTTATTTCCATCATTGTGACATGTTTGTATTTTTTTCATAGATTCATATTCTATACATCATATATATATATATGGTGGATTTTATTGGAAATACATTCAGTCTTTTATTGGTTTGTTTGTGGTATTACTGCTTCCACTATTGTTATTATTATTTTTCCACATTGTTTAATCTAACAATAGAGGAATAATTTACCCACTATCACAACTTAGGCCCTCGTTTCTAGTCAGACGCCTCTAGAATTCGGGGAAATGAGATTAAGGTCATCTGGCCAACAAGGTTTGGGGATCCTTGGGAAGCACTTGGATCAAGGATGTTACAAAGTTGAATGAAAGTGACATTTCATTCCTGCTTTTCCTTTCTATTATGTGCTAATAGACAGGTAAAGTATTGAATAGGTTTTTGGTAATAAGACTTTTTCAGGAGTACATAACCCATATACAAGGAATAACCATTTTACCTCATATATTATAATTTTTATTGTTTTGAAATGGTTATAGATGATTTTATTTCACCATTGGGTGATTCACTTAATATGTGATGTTATCATTGATATTATTTAGGTTATATTTTTATTGCAATCTGATAATATGAGGTTATTCCATCTCATGCATAATATAGGCACATTCATAAAGATCACATGTCATGTATTCTTGTCATGCCGTGTATAGAGCATTACCGATTGATTATTGTTGTGATAGATGTAGTGCTAGATAGCAATTTTTTTGTGATAGATGTTGTGATATTAATTCCTTCTATTTTGACAGGGTATTGGTATATGTAATGTTTCATTTTCATGGAATCCAATAATTTCCTCTGGAGGTGTTATGTACACTCTTGGATTGTAATTTTGTGGATCAGGATTGAACATTAATTGAATTATTTCATGTTATGATTTGAATACGGATGCGAAACGTAAATTCCCAAGGAGTATGGGGTCTCATAAGTCTGCATTTTTCATTCCTTGGAAAAAATTATGTATTTTTTTGGGTTCGAGAGATGTTTTTTAGGCTTACTATTAATGAACCAATACAACAAGGCATGTGATTTTATGAAGACACTCCATGGGTTCTTATATTCTCGAATAAATGACTTCTCATAATTACACAACGTTTATCATATGTACACACCATATATTTTTTAACTATGTGAATGACTATGAGAGACGAAACATTTGTTTGATAAACATTTGGTAGAACAATCGTGTACTCGATGTACACACCGTGCTGTTAAAGACATGTTTCTAGCCATGTGACTAATTAATCAATTTTATGAAACATAGTATGTACATTTATTCTATTTATTATACAATCCATGTGTATATAGACTATGTATCTATCCATGTGACTGAAAACACTAGTGGCTAAAGCAATAGTTGTACATGCTATGTTGATACTGTGTACGACGTGTAGGGTTACACCTGTAGAAAACTATAGTTATTGCGGTGATTAAGTACCAGGAGAGGAGGGATATTAAAGTTCACAACATGTCTCATGAGGAACACGTAATGTGTATGGGGTGTTACATGACCATGTTGGATGAGGTACATGCCCATGTTAAGGATTTAAGGGACCATTCAATATAATTGTTCTATAATCCATGTAAAGCTTTATTTTAAAACTTGATTTTTTTTCCTTCTCATGTTCCATTATTTAACTTTTGAGTTCTAGTTCCTCTATTCTCATACATAGGTGTGCACTTTGACCTTGCAGTGTAATTCCACAGGGTTGTTTTCTAGTTGTACTCCAGTTGTAGAGTGATGATCAGATGCCAAAAAATGGTGGATCAAGGGTTATAAGAATGTCCTCCCATGGTGGTCGTTTTCTAAACTGATGTTATACCAAACGTAGATGCGGATGCATAGTTCTGTGAAGTCTTTATGAGGATGATTCACACTTTTTTGGGAGCACCACACCCTGCCCCAAATATAGAAGAGTTGACACAGGTGTTCCAGAAGGAGAATCCTCCAACTTTTTTAGGGGATGGAGAACCATGGGTTGTAGAGTCCTGGTTGGAGGCCATTATTTCTATATTCGGGCATCTGGAGATTCCTCCTGAGAGGAGGGTGATGTTCTCCACTTAATTTCTAAGTTGTTCCACTAAGATATGGTGGGATGTTATCTCATAGTAATGATTTCATCAAGGTATGGCTTGGGAATAATTTCATAGGACCTCATATGATTACATCTACTATGAGAAGTTGAGGTCTAATCGAGCCTAATATTTCATTCTTTTGGAGCAGGGAGCTCTCTCTATAATGGATTATTCATATCTATTTTCAGTGGTTCAGTTATTCACACCTATTTTGGGGGGTAACAAATAATCACTGTCTTGGAAGTTTGGGGATGGTGTCAGGTATGACATCGGATAACAAGAGAATGTTTTGGGCTGACTATGGTTACTCCTATAGTAAATCAATCACTGATTACGGAGTGCAATCAGAACGATTTTAGAGCTGTGATCCATTATGGTTCAACATATAGGTTTAGTACTCTTCTAACCAATATCAAGAAGTTCCACATGGATCATTCACACGATGTTTCATCATGTATCCCAGTGGTGTGTTACAGTTGTGGGAAGAGTGGGAATATGAGACCACATTGCCCGAAATACCCAGTATAGTGCCAATCTTACGATAGGACGGGCCACATTAAATTGTTTTTTAGAATATTTTCACTGACATCTAGTGATAGGGGATAATTTATGACTCCACATTTAGGAGAAGGACCACTAGTTACTCAGATGTAAGGGAACTTGAGTTTGTCAGTCCATTAATACCGAGGAGGTGGTCGCGACCATGGTATCCAGAAAACAGGTTCTCATTGATATCAAGATGGACTAGATCATGGCTGCTAAGAAGGGTTGTAGGGCCGCAGTACAGGTTAGACATTTTCAATGGAACAGATCTTGTTGGAGAAGGATCCTAGACCCTCTATAGTTAGAGGTACGATTCTAGTTTCCCCATTTTTAGCATCATCACTTTTTGATACATGGGATTTCTATAGTTTTATATATATTTCTATTGTGAAGAGCCTTGGTATCTTTATATTTATGTATGATGATGTTATGATTCTAGAAACATCATCGGGTATTAATATAGCTAGTGTACGTCAATGAAAGGAGTTCCCAAATGTGTCTAGTGTGTGTCACTTCGTATGGTTCCTCAATGCCTTAGAGAATACATTAATCGATTCCATTCTCACAATGGACTGGTTAATCTCTTTTCCGGACTTTGATGACTGTTATCGATTCATGGTGAGTTTCACATCACTAGAGAGAGGGTCTTTTCAACATAAGTGAGAATGGGATGTCCATACAACAAAAGATAAACCTGAGCATCATGGGTTGTGAGTAATTACAACCAAATTTTCTAGTTTATATCTCAATAACCAGGGGACTTCAAAGATGGAATTTTCTCTAGTGGGGGATTGTTTAATATATGTATTCCCAATTGACTTTTTCGGTTTACCTCCATAGTGTGAGGTGGATTTCCCTATTTATCTTGTTCTAAGAGTGAAACTGGTGTCTATTTCTCCATATAGGCTGGCTATGACTTTGTAAAAGGATCTCAAGAAGCAGTTATAGGAGTGTCAGACCATGGGTTTCATCCGACCTAGTACATTTTCAGGGGTTTCACTTATCCTTTTCTCGAAGATGGAGGACTCGGTACCCTTAGGCCTTGTTTGGATTATTAGAATTTGGACCAATTGATAGTAAAGAACTGATATCCCTTGTTGAGGATTGATTATCTCTTGGATTATCTTCGAGGAACCCGTATGTTCTCAAATGTTGAATTCAGATCTCTTCATCATCAGTTGCATGTATGACCATCTGATTTACCTCTCAAAACCTCTCGATGTAGTTATGGTCTATAGGAGTTTTTTATGTCATTTGGTCTCATTAATTCAATATAAGTTTTAATTTCACTGATTAATCGAGTTTCCCATCTATACATTGATTCTTTGGTGGTAGTCTTTGTTGAATATATCTTAGCGTACTCTCACAATCGACACGACCATGCCAGCTGTCATGAGATCATATTGATTATATTGAGATATCCTCATTTACAAACTACGATTTTAAAATGACTCTATTGGATTGAACATATTCACTTTTTGGGTCATTCCATCTTAGATACATGAGTATTAGTATACCTATATAATGAGATAACTTTAGTTTCCTTGGAAAAAATGAAGAACATTTTTGAAGTATGGAGTTTTCTAGGGCCTTATGGTTTTTACATACATTTTATTATGTACTTTTCATTCATAACACCTCCATTTAAGGGCTTGAATAAGAAGGGTGTGAAGTACTTGTGGGAATATTACCATGATTCATCCTTTTAGGAGATGAATGGGAGATTGAATTCTGCACCAATATTGATTTTTCCATAGGTGGGCAAGAGTTACACCATTTTCTGTGATTCATCAGGTTTTGTTCTGAGAGTATTTCTTATATAGGTAGAAGGAGTCATTGCATATAGGTCTTGGAAATTTATGGAACATGATAGGAATGACCCGGCGCATGATCTCAAGTTAGCGGCAGTTGTGCATGATTTGCGCTATTGGAGACATTATCTTTTAAGAGATCATTTTTTGGTATACACTAACCACAAAAGACACAAATATATCTTTAATCATTATGATATAAATTTGAAAACGTAAATGCGGGTTGAGTACCTTCAGTTTATTGACTTTGAGATTCCCAACATGCTTGGAAATGGAAATGCAATGGCTGTTGAGTTAAGGACGACTCAGATACCAACAGTTCTGCAGGATAATAATGGGTGGATACTTATTTATTTGTTCTCTAAGATTCATTTTTAGGATCATATTAGATAGGGGAATATGTTACTTTCATCTATAGTTTATACCGATAATCTACTGGATTGAGTACGAATGAGGCAGCTTTCAGATTCTAAAGGCCTAGTCCTTCTGTGGAGTGTGCCAGGAGGGGACACTACGGTTGGGTGGATGAAAGGCGAGGATGATGTTTTGCATTTTCATGGGAATGTATGCATTCCAAGTAATATATGTGAGGATTTGGGGAAATATTTTCATTCCTCAGTATGGGAAGTTTATCCTAGTGTTACCAAGATGTATCAATATTTGAATCATTAATATTTGTTCCCATGTAAGAAGGGGGATGTAGTTTGTTTTTTATGAGATGTTCCACCATCCAGTAGGTGACGGCGGTGAATCACTAACTATTTGGGCTTCAAAAGAAGTTACCCATTATCTAGAGATAGTGGAATGATTCCAAGATTGATTCTGTGAGGAGTTTACCGGGGCCAACTTGATGAAATTATGCAGTTTGTGTTGTTATTGACAGACTTATGATGGTTTCAAATTTCCTTCTGATCAAGGAAAAAATCCATTTTGATGAGATTAGAAAGTTGTAAATCCAAGAGATTGAACGTTTTCATGAGGTTCCAGAATCATTCATATCGGATAGGGATGTTCGGTCCACTTATCGTGTTTAGAAGGGACTACATAGGGCATTGGGTACACATGTACTTCTGAGTACTACATACCATCCCAAGACACATGGCTAGTACAAAGACATGATTCATGTTTTGAAGGAAATTCTTAGAGCATTCATTTAGGATTTTTGGGGCTCTTGGCAGAGATACATACCCATAGTGTGGTTTCAATTTAATAATAGTTTTCAGGAAAACAATTCAGATGGTACCTTATGGGGATTTGTATTGAAGGCCATGTTGATTACCCTTATGTTTTCTAGATGCAGGAGTAATAGCTATGCATGGACGCGCCTTGTCCAAGAGACCATTGGGCTGATGGAGTTGATTATGAAGACAAGGGCTACTGCACAATCTCGGTATAAATATTATATTGATCGATCGAGACGACCTATCGAGTTTGAGTTCGGATACCAGGTTTTCTTATATGTCACACTGAGGATGGGACACTGAAAGATTATGAGACAGGGGAAGCATTACCAAATATATGTCGGTTCGTTTGAGGTTTTTTAGAGGGTCGGGTATGTTTCTTATCATTTTCATTTAACTATGTGGTACAAGGATATGCATGAAGTCATTCATGTTTCTCATCTATGGCTTTACTCTTCAGAACCATCTCATATTTCTCAACCTGGGTAGGTTTATTTTGATGTGGATGCATCTTTCAAAGAGCAATTTATTTGGAATGTGGATTGAAACATGAAGGTTCTTCATGGCTACTCTATTCCTCTGGTATTGGTGCTATGGTAGCATGTGCGAGTATATGACACGACATGGGGGATGAATTCCAATGTACGATCAAAGTGGCCGATGTTGATAAGAGATTCATCATCACCTCCCTTGGAAGGAAAATTTAGGGATGAAATTCTTTAAAGGGGGAAGTTTGTAAGAACCCATATCCTCATTTCAAGTATGGAACATGTGATTAGGTTGTTTTTGAGAAAAATGAAATAATTTTTTATTCTAAATACATGTTGTGTACTCCTATGTAAACTCGGTGTACCTAGCATTCTGCGTACAACTGTTTTCTGGCTATATAACGGACAAATTCATGGTTGTGTGGTGACCTAGCAGACCGCATATGCTAGGGGACATATATGGCCACTAAATAGTGTGTACGGTTGATTAACAAGCCATGTACTTTTATTTTTATTTGATAAATCGTAATGAGGTCATGTATCATCTTCTGAAACATCTACTTCGGTAGTGGTTCGTACAAGAGCACGACGGAAAGGTTAGTGAACTCTGAACCGCTCCTGATTCTCCTTCTGAACTCTTATTGAGACATTGTCTGGTGCCTTAGAATCTCGCTTGTGTGTTCTCAATTCCTATAGAGTGTTTCTTCTTAATTTCTCATATCTGGTGAGTTATTCAAGGACGGTTTTTTATATTTATGTAGATATACACCATTCTAAGATGATTCATTGGTCGATTGTGAATTATATTGATCAAAAGACATCAAAGTAGGTTGTTTGTGCATTTTTATGTTTTCCTTTCAATAATATATGCTTAAAGTTGCACATAACGACATTTAGGGTCTTTCATGTTATGGAACATAACCATGTTATTAAACATCAGTGGTTATTTTTAATTGATAAATAGTGGTTTCTTATGCATAATAATAGATAAATTTTTTATGGGACACCCCCTTGGGGTGATTTCCTTGATTTATTATTTTCTGGCCATTTGTTATAGGGTGCCTTTTATGCATGCATGTTTTTTCAAGCCATTGTTGATTAGGGTGGTGTTTGATTGATTGGATGAGATGCCTGTGATATGCATTGTGGAAGTTTGACCATGGGGAATTGGACTGTGAGATCTTCCCATGGTAGGGTCATTTATGTATGTTTTACTCTTATGAATACACACGGGTATTGACAGTGAGAGATTGGATTTTGACCATGATATCTTCCTAAGTGGTCATTTATAATTTATCGATGCTATGTTGACTAAGGTGTATTGACCGGGAGAGCTACCCAGGTGGCTATGTGTTATTGATATATACTATGTGGAACCAAAGGGTATAGACCATGAGAGAATCCCAGAGGGATATTATTTAATTATCTGATGATAGGTTAGACCAGAGGGGATAGACTGTGAAAACTTCCCAAGCGGTCATGTTTGAATAAATGAATGATTGTTTTTAGACTACCAAGCCAATGACCATGCTTTGAGTCAGTATTACTTGATTATTTAGATGGTTTATTGAGACATCTATTTTTATACTATTACATAGGGTGATATAGATCATAGGATATATCATGAGATTAAATGATTCAATGGATTGAATAATTCAAAAATGTAAATGAATGTAATTGAAATATTTTGGATTTATTACTTTTGCTAACTTCCTAGTTTATTGCTTAATTTTTCTTATTACTTGCTATATATTTAGATATATATTCACAAACTATTAAGAATAGATCCATTGGTGTTTGCCTACGAGGATTCATCTCACATCCCGTTTGGTTCATTCTTTTAGTCCCAAACTGATTATAGGTTTATCAATTTAAATGATGGAAGGAAACCATCTTTATCAGGTACTTGATTGTGTATGGAGCTAGGGAGAATGGGACTAAGTTGATGTTTGTGAGGCTATAGGAAGTTACATGTTTTTTCTACTTTGGTTTCTATATTTCTTTTTTAAATTGTGACTTCTTTGGTTATTTCTCCTAGATAAATAGGCCATGCATCATATATACATATACATATATATATATATGGCTTCTTTTAGACTAACATTCAGTCTTATTTTCATTAATTTTTCATTATTACTACATCCGTAATTGTTATTAATTGTTCTCCAATGTGTTTACTCAGCCAGTAAGGGAATAGATTCCCCACTATCTCACCCTAGGCCCTGACTACTAGTTAGAAGCCTATAGAATTTAAGGATATTCACTTGAGGACATTTGGCCAACCGGGTTCGAGGAACCTTTGGGAGGCACCCAGATCTGGGAAGTTACAAAAATATTGATATGTGATGCTTGTTTACAAATTCAGTGTAAATTATTATTGTTACAAATCCGTAAATTTTAATTGAAAGGATATTATTTTAGACATTGTTGGGGCATGGATATTATGTTGTACTCACACCCTACTCGGGCTTCTTGATCTATACCCAGATATTTTTCATGATTGGAAGATATAATATGGGAAAATTCCATGTGTTTGATGGTTATGTTGTGATGGAGCATGGATGAGGGATCCTAATTTGATTCAGGGCCCATTTGGGAGTTTTAGTGTATTTTTTAATATCGGGATTGTCATATTGACACTTATAATATTCTTGGAATGGCATATCAACTATTTTAGTTTGGATATTGTATTTACAATTTCATTCATCCTATGATATTTGGTATTATTTTGGTTATGATTATATTTATTCATTGTTTTTATTCTTGTGCCTCTATTGTGATATATTGATGAAGAGCGTATAATATCCCTATTATAGATAGTATCCCCTCACTACTAGTCAGCAACCTCATTTGTACGGGGAGGACATCTTGAGGTCAAGTGATTGACCATCTGGGGGTACCTATGTGAGACACCTAGGTTGGGACATTACATCACTTAAATACCCAGTGGCTTTCCCTCCAGTTTTCTCTCTAGTACAGGATGCATTTATTTTTTCAATGTTATGAAATTTTTTTTCTAAATTCATCTCATTTTATGAGACCTAATGTACATCAGTTGGAAGAGAATATTTCATATGAGTAACAAAAAGATTACATTATTCAGGATATGGTGAATCGTTTTTGTTTAATGTGAATCATTAGGTTATATTTTTATGGAAAACCCATCTGGTTGAAGAGGAAATATGGGAATATGGAAGTTATATGATAAAAATATATCCCCATATATTTAATATGTGAATAAAATTTTTTGGTTGAAATTTATAAAAGTAGGTAAGAAAGTAACTATCAATATAGTGATAGAATTAATCATTTTCTTATATATTAATATGAATTCATTAGTTATATTCATTATACAAATGGTATGTAATTTTTAAATCAAAATGGAAATTTTCAACTGACATATTTTTATATAATGTTTTAATTAATTGTTTAATTTATATATTTTTAAATGTTAATTTGATATTTTGAATATAATTTCTAAAATACTAATAATATTATATAGTTTTTGTGAATTGTTTGGATTTTTATAGTATGATTATTTTCATGTGAATAATAAACAATATCTATTCAAGTAAAAAAATTATTTCTATTAAATAATTTATTTATTTTAAAAGTAAAAATATGATTTGAATATGAATTGATGTAACAAAGTTATTACTTATATAAATTTAATCCACTTCATTAATTTTTTATCAACATTAATTTGTATTTTAGAATACGTTTGTTATTGTTTTGAAAAATGTATTGTTCTAAATTGTTTTAAAATGGATAATATTTCTACATATCAATTAATTAAGATAAAAGTTATTGATAATTATTATAAATGATCTAACACGTTTATTTGTTATCAAATATTTATTCAAATTCATACAATGATATTTATTAGTAACCGTATTTATATAAAATCATCGGTTTCTCAAAGAATACACTTCTTGAAAACTCATATTTTCATTAAATCTAATGGATTTTTTTATAATTTAATTAATTCAATTTTTTTTATAATTCGATTTTTTATTTTGAATAAAAATAATTTTTATGTTATAATAATATATACTAAAATATTTACAAAAAATAATACTCTATACATTATTAAATATTTGATTATATTATGCTAAAATGGATTTACAAGGGGATAAGCTTAAAATATAAGGGTTCAAATGACATAAAAAATCAATAAATATATATTATGTTAATATTTGGATATTATAATGTCTAATTCATGTGTCCAATATATTTTTGAACCTTTTTTATGTATAAATGTACATACCCATATTTCTTCTCAAAAAATAGAAGTGGTCCAAACACATCAATTATAAAATTTTATACCATCTCCAATTCATTACAAAAATTTAAATAAATTTTGTTAAGATAATTATTTCCCATGTTTCCTCCATACACATCATTAATCATTATATAGGTCTTATTTTGGTCCTACATACATAGTAATAATACTTTTTGTAAATACCCAATGATATTACCCTAAGAAGTGGTAGGGTTCTTTATCGAGTGTTTTAATTTTATTTCTTCCACCACCCCTTAAAATATACTTAAACCACATTTATATAACGACCCATTTTTACTTATTCAAAAGGGTTGTTATTAGTAAAATTTATAAACTTTTTTCTTCTCCACATCAAAAAATTTGTAAAAAAAATAATCGTTCATGTGTACGATGGACTACCACCTCGTCGAATGATGATATTCGTTTTTCTGTTACCACCTCTCGCGATTAGGTATGATTATAAATATAAGATATGTATATGTTATATTAATAAATAATTATTACTATTGAGTAATTAAATAAAATATTCTTTTTTTTACATTACTTTACATAGTGGATACATTGATGTCACTCATGTGTATAGTGGAATATCGCCTCGTGGAGTAATGCCATTTTTTCACTAACAATAAACATTGAAGTTAATAAGGGTATGTATAACTAATTAATATGATATAATTGATAAAATTATGATATTATATAGGAATTAATCATCATTAATATATAATATATCATATTATTTCTTACCATTTTAACAACTAAAAAAAGATAACACAATTTCACTATGTGTGGACTGTCACCTTCATAATGCAACGTGACTCTCTTTTAGTAACCACAAAAAATTATATTATATATATGTATATTTAACAAAATTAAAGTGAATATATGGTATTATTATCAATATTAAATGATAATATATTACTTACCTACTTTTTGTAATGATCTTTAAAAAATAGAATTGTTAATCATGCATATTTATGGCCTACGGTCTCTATAATTGTGACGTACATCATTTTGCAAAACCATATATAATTATAGGAATTAAAATTATAATTTATGAATAAATATGATAATTATTTCATTATTATTATTTTATATATATTCAAATAATGAAGTCCTTGAACTTAGTCAACCTACTGACATCATTTTTGACAAATAAACCTAATATGATAAAAAAATCTTATGTAAAAATATCAGATTAAGAAATCATATATATCATGGTAATGAGATAAAAAAATGGAATAATAAAATAAAATTTTTTATTATTAAATGAAATAATTAAAATAAGTTCATTATTTTTGAGGATTAATTAACACACGTGACAATTTAGATAGAAGTTAGGAGACTTCATCTCAATTATCTTTTGTTGGGGATGATTTTGATTTTATGAACATATCTTATTATATATGTCAGATATATAGACCATTTGGCCTATTATGTCTATAATTTCTAAATTCTTATGGTATTTAATTCATTTTTATATTATAATTTTATGAGGCTTATGATTAAAATATTTCCAATGAGAAAAGGGAATTTCCATTAAAAAATATCATTTAATGTTTTATTTTGACTCATTCTCCTTCATTGGAATTTTTTTCAAATTGGATTTTTTGACGATTATATATGAAAATTAAATATTTATAATGACTCATTAATATTTTATACATTATTTCAAAGGTAATGAAAATGAATTTATTCTGGGTTTTATATAAAATGTTTTGACAAGTGAAAATATGTAATTTTATACTTTTAAAATATATGGAACAATTAATTTTTCTTCATTAATAAACATATATTTAATTCCATATTCCTTATAAATGATACATGTTTCACTAATTACAATGCCTCCATACATTTTGTGTTTTTCGTTTTTGATTTTTATAAATTAAAATTGTAATTTGATATCAAAATGTTATTTCCATATAAGTTTAAAAGATTATCCAAATTTTTTTATAACGAATAATTAGAATCATACAATATTATATTCACATTATACTTCTTGGAAATTATATATGATCTCTATGCCCATAGAGATGCAGGTAATCTTGTTATAGATTATATGATGGTTTCCCCAAGATATTTCTCTATCTCATAGGTAATGATTCTCTTTTGTATAAAATTATAAATGAATATGGCCATATGGTTATTCGAATTTTTAAGGGATTTATAAGTGTTCTTTATGGTCTCTATGAGATCATTTCACAGTGTAACTAAATGAATTTTCTGTTCATGAAAATGTTTCTTCCCTAAAATAATTTGTTTTCAAAAGGTGATATATTTTTTATTTTAAAAATATCATAATTTCCATTCTATGTAACTATTAATGTTTTTAGTTACATTGTTTTCATGGGTTTTCATGTTTTCCACTAGACTAACTATTATCTTAATTTTTTTACTATATAGATATTTTTTTTCTTATCCAACATTTTTAAACAAAAATAAAATTATTTAAGGATGTTATGTGGTATAAAGATGTATATTTTAATTCAACAAACTACATTCATGAAATGAGACCATGTTGTATTTAAAAAGTTTTATATAATGGAAACGATGGACAGTAAAAGAATGTTCGAACTTTTTATTATTTAGTATTGTTATGTGTGAGTTATTTCCAGATTCTAAAAATTAATAAATATGAAATGATCCACAATTATTAGAAAATGATTTATTTGGTATAAAAAAATATTATATAATTTTTATAGTCAGGTATTCATTATTTTCTCCACTCAATTGAATAGTGATTCGTGCACCATGTGGATATGGTCAACCCTATGACAACCAGGTTCTGGTGACAGCAAAGACACCCTGCCATAACACGGTCATTGCGTCTTGGCCTTCCAGGTACCACCAGTTACCCCATAGACATGTGGTCCCCACCAGGGGGCTCTCCCATGTTCCTTAATGGGTCATTGGACTAATTATTTTCCCCACATGCCCACACATGTCCTTCTAGTGTGAATTCTCCTCACTCATACACACCTTCGGAAATTTCCTAGAAGGTTACCCAACATGATCACTACTCCAGGCCAAGCACACATAACTATAGAGTTATAATCATGTATGCTCCCGAAAAATAAGGTTCACATTTATGACATGAGTCGTATCATTTATCCATATAACCCTTTATCATTTTGAGGTGTTACAATCACCCCCCCCCCCAAGAGCACAACATCCTAGTTGTGGGCCCTACATCTCAACCTAGGTAGTACAATGCACTTAATGCTGGGTACAACCTCTGATACCAAATATGACAAATGGATCCCAATAACAACACATACACTCAGCCTTAACATGGTCATCGGGTCATGGCCCTCCAGGTACCACCGGTTTTTCCACAAACACATGGTCCCCAATATAGGGCCCACCCACGTGCCTCACCTGGTCATCTGACTAATGATAGTCACCACATGCTAACACATTTTCATTCTAGTGTGCTTTTTCCTCACTCACACACACCCTGAGAAACATCCCCAGAGGACACCTATCCTGATCACTATTCTAGACCAATAACTTTTTACTGGAGAGTTATAATCAGGTAGGCTCCCAAAAAGTAAGGTTCACCTTGTTGTCATGAGTCATATCATTTATCAATTTAATCCTTTATCATTTTGGTGTGTTATAACAGCACCGGCCGCTTCCAACTCAATGGGTGAGGGACCTATATTTCCTATCAAAGGAAGTCGATGACCTCCATTCTCTCTCTTTTTGAATCCAAATTTAATTCACCCTATCCATAGATATCCCTCATCCTGAAGGTTCTGGAGTTTTTTGATGGATTCCCATATCTTTTTATTTTGACCATGGAATTCATTAATGAATAATCATTGCTACATTCATTACTAATTATGTGATTCAAACAATGTCATTTATTTGTAGAATATTTTTAATATATCTCCATTAGATCCTAGGTGTTGAGGGAGTTAGAAACAAAAGAGTTCATTGATTCCAAGAATGTAATGATAGGATTCTCTTCCAAAGACAATCTGGTTTATTCATGGTTGAGAAAACCATGAATCTGCAATGTATCATGATTTCTTCACTACAATTAGACACAAGAAGTCCATAAGAAATATGACTCAATAATAATGGTGATCTAGGATTTATTTCTAGATCTCCCAATTCATTTCAAGAATCCTTTAATTATAATTAGTCTATGAAATCACATCAGGATTTATCAATGATCAGAGAGTATAACAAGAGTACTTCTCCAATCAATTTCACTGATAGATTGTGATGAAGATGAAATATCGAAGCTTCATGTTGAGTCCTTATAGGTTATTATTAGTTTTGAGTTTCTATATAAGAAATTATATTTTTTTGAATTATGGTGTTATTTTTTCTCTAGGTACAAGAGACTAGGAAATACGTATACTTTAAGAAGGAATGTGATGTAGTTGGAAAAGGAAGTTGGCTCAGATGAATTTCTAGTGAATATCATCACATGTAGAGTGTCTCTTTATTAGGATTCTAGTTTTGTGATCTCATATGAAGTAGTCAATGAGATGAAGAAGCATTCAGGGGATATTCTTCTTGATCTAAAATTCATTCATATTATAAGAGTATAAAACATGACATAAGAGGGTGGTGATTTCTCAAGGTATAGTGATGAATTAGGATTATTTTGTTGAATTGGTAGAAAATATTCCATGAGATTCTAATTCTTTGAGAAATGATGGAACAATGGATTAATATGGTACTCCACTAGGAATGTTGGTGTCTCATAATTTTTTTGTCAAAATAAGTGTGGGGGATAAATCCATGGATATTAATCTGGACATGTAGTGATGTACTTTTAATCATATTAAGGATGATGAACTGAATGTGGAAGTCCCTGATGATAAATATTCTTGTTTTGTCACTCAATGTGTAGATTTGGAGGATACCTGTAACATCCCAAGTAAGTAATGAATAATAGATTTTTTTATCTATGTCTATTAATGATTAAGATAGTGTTTTATTGGCTTAAAATGAAAATAAATACAATCTTATGCATGGAATACACTAATATTCTTAAAAGATTGTTTTATTGCCTTTTGATGGAAAAACCTTTTTAAATATATCTTTTGACAATTTTATTATCTATGTTTGTCAAAATAAACATATTATTTATGATTGGGACATCAAAATTTACTTTTTGTGAATTTTTGGTATTTTTCTGATAAAGTTCATTTTTTAATGAATAGTGAAAAATGTTGTATTTTAATTCAAAACCTCCTTTTAATATAATTAATTTATATGATTAGATTAATTTTTGAATTGGTTTTGAAGTGAAATTAGAATATATTTTTACCATTTTATATAATGGTGGTCATTGGAATCAATTTCACTTTGAAATTGGACATACACTAGTGTCAATCTTTTGATACTTATTGTTTCATAAAAACACGCTATTTGTCATGACAGCGGGAGTTAGTTATTAAATTAATTAATGAATCTTATATGATTTGAATTTTGTAAAATAGACATCATTTTTGAATTCAGAATATCAAATATAGCATACGGTGAAGTTTTGGTATCTTTCAGAAAAACTTCAATTTTTGATGAATAGTGAAACCACTAAGTGGTAGTTAAAGAAACTGATTTTTCGTTTAAATGAAACATTTCCACTTCTGTGATTTGATTTTCAAAAATCCGACATACATGGCTGTCATTAAGATGTAAAATGTGGTTCAATGAGAATAAAATAATTTTTTGGTGAATAGTAAATTTTAAGTTCTTAATCGCGATTAGGGTTAATTAGTGTAGTTTAAGATAAAAATAATATTTTAATAATATGAGATGAGTTTGACACATATCCTACCCTCATTGGATGTGTCATGGACGCCCAAGAAAATCCATGGGTCAACTTGGGGACCCCATGGAGCCACTTTGGTTGGGAAATGACATAAATAATTTTTAATTTAATGTTAAAGTAAAAATGACACAAACATGAGATGTTTTACTAAAATACTTTTTACATGTGGTTATACAAGTCATATTTTTTGCTTATAAATAGTCATTGGAAAGTTAAAAAGATTTCCTACATCATAGTATTTTCTTTATAATTATTAGACTTTATATAAATTAAATTATTTATGACATCATGATGATGCAGCGATTACCTCATTAATAAATGATTTAAATAAAATGAAATGATAATGTAAAATCTATAAACTACACATGTCTAAAACCTATTTTATGGGTAGATTTCGAACCCTTATCACATTATCCTCGAATTAAATCAATGTGGGACCTTTTGAATCCGAAACGCATTTTAAAATATTGTAACATTTTTTTACTTTCCAAGAGTGCCCCTCCTCTTCTCTTAAAAAAGGCCCCCACCGCTTCCTCCTTAACCACACTCCCAAAGCCTTTGGCTCGGCCAAAACCTGACCATTTTGTCTTTTCACATCCCTCTATTACTCCTTGAAGCCTCACTTTGGGCATATGTCTTCCCAAGGAAGCCTTTGAGCTCAAACCACAGGGAGTTACCTGATTTTAAGGTAATGTCTTCACTTGAGTCCTTTTGTTTTATTTTGCTTCTCCAACCCCCTAAACTCTTTTTATTCATTTCTTTTGTAACAACTCCAGTATCATCAATATAGTAGGATGTTGTTATAAGAAGGATTCTAGCTAAACTTACACACACCTACATCTAATGGTTAAAGAACATACTATTTCCGTGGTTGGTGAATTTATGCCTCCCGAAACGATGATTGTTCAACATTCTATTAACACCTTCAAAGGTGGCCATTAAGATGAAACTATATTTATATAAGATATATAATATGTTTATGTTTTCCTTAAGATTCTTTATTTTTCATTTTGGGCATACCTTTATGGTTTCCATTATGGGTAAACAAGATATCTTCATTTAAGGAAGTGTGGACTACCGCCCCCTCAATGTGATTTGATTCGTTAAATACCATATGTGGGACGTATAAAGGATGGAACTATGATATTATATATGATATTATACTGGAATTATAATATACCTTTATATCATTGTGATTCCATTCTATAAAATATGAAATAGAAATGAAAGTAGCGTTCATGCATACGTACGACTTACTGTCTCCATGAACGATGCATTTCATTTCTTACCTCTAAATGATTATGTAATATTATAAATGCATAAATGTACTGGATATATATGAAATATATGATATCTACATCATGAATACAATTCTAGATATAATGGATACATGAACAACTTGTAATTATAAAGGGATTATTTTTGACTCAAGTACCAATGATTGTTAAAACGACCGTTATAAACATAAATAATTACATAGTGTTCATGACATGCCAATAAGTGATATAAAATGAATAATGAACTTGAAAAAGGTTCTTAAACAAGTATAAATTAACTCAAGTTTATTATTCTGGAGATTAAAGAACGACCGAGTCAAGTCAGACCCGAGGTATGGGACTTGGTCTCAATCTCCATTCATTGAGGCATATTTTGTTTTATACACAACCTTCTTTTATACGATGTATAAACCCTTTTGACTTTTACGTTTATTCAAAAGGAATTTTATTTATATGAAGTGTTTACTAAATGAAAAAAGGGAATGTTTTTGTCGTACATATGCGGCGACAACGACTTCTCCGCCGCCGTGACCATTATTTGAGTTTCGGCTTCCTCTACAAGCCATACATTTTTTAAAAATAGAAAAATAAATACCATTTTTTACATTTCTTTTATTTTGGTATTGAAAATTGTTTTCATTATGTTTTTATATCAATGTGTTGTATTGATATCTTGTGATTGAATGGTGGAAATGTTATGTTTCTTTATGCATGTTTTATGTGATACGATTATTTTGAGGTTCTTGGGGATTATTATGAATACGGGTGGTTCCGTGATAGACTAAGGGCGGGTGGGCCCGATATACCTCTTCAATTCATTGGGTAACACGAAGGAGTGAAACGTTAAGGTTTCTCCAAAGAGATTAATGGAATATACTATGATGGGTATTCCAAACGTAACCAAGAGAGTTACTCCCTACGTAAGAATGTTATGAATGTCTCAAGTTACCTTTATGTCTTATGATTTCTATGATTTATTCATGATTTGATGAGGTATGTTAAAGTGCTTATGTTTTATGGGTAAAGTATGATTTCATTCTTATGTATATATGTACCCATGTTTCCTTTCCATATTTTTATATCCCTTACTGAGCTTTTTATGCTCATCCCAAGTTTTTTTGAAATGTTTTTCACAGGTCAAGGGAAAGGTACATGATATGATGGTAGTGTCAAGGAAGTGTCAAGAATGAATCCATGTTTTATTTTAAATATGTTTCCATTTATGGGAAATAAGAATACAATCTTTATGTAACCACTTAGTTTATATTTGGAATGTAATGCAAGTTTTATGATCTAATTCTATAAAACTCTAAACCCGAAAAGATCCTCAATGTGTAATCTTGTAAACTCAAGATTAAGTAAGGTTTAAGGCTGGGGCATTATAGTTAGTATCAAAGGTTGGTTTAGAAAAGTTTAGGAGTTACAATTCTATTAAATGATTATCCAAAAATATTTTTTTATGGTCAATTTGAAGTGATATAGAATTTGAATATTACCATGTTACTTCATCTAAGACATGTTTGTTCAGAATGGTTTTCCGTAGAGGAAACAGGGAAGCAGTTCTAGGAAGGCATACAGAAGGAAATAACCTTCCGAATCAGCATCCCAAGATGGTCGGAATTGGAACTGAACAGTTTGTTCCAGTAATGGCACAGTTGACTCAAGCGATAAATGGTGGTGGTATCCATCCACGAGATCAGCTAGATCAACAGCAGAGGAACATGTCAGTGGTGGAACATTTCATGAGGGAACATCCCCCATCATTCAGAGGATCATATGACCCTGTGTTAGCTGAAGGGTGGATTAAAGCACTCGAGAAGATTTTCAATGTCATGGGGTGTTCAGACAATCAAAAGGTTAGTTTTGCTATTTACCGTTTGGAGGGTGAGGCAGATCAGTGGTGGTCTATGGTTAAAAATATTAGGGACGCCGATGAGATTTATGATCTTGACTGGGATGAATTCAAAGATATTATTTTTGAGAAGTATTTTCCTAAGGTTGTTCGACTTATGATGGAAAATAAATTAATGGAATTGAGGCAGGAGGAAGACTCAGTGGCTACCTATGAAGAAAGGTTCACTCGATTGGCAAGGTATGCTCCAAATTTTATCCGAGACCTTGATAGTAAAATCAATCGTTTTTACTCAGGATTAAAGCCAAAATATCGAAGGGAATTAGCTTCTCGTGATTTTAAAAGTGAAGAAAAGATTTTTCGATGTGCTGAGAAGGTGGAAATGGTGTTTTTCGATGATCAAGTTTTCTATAACAACCAACAGAAGAAGAGACCGAGGTGGCAGGAGAAAGGTAAGAATTCTTCAAAAAAGTATGATGGTAAGAAAAATAAGTTTCCAGTTTGTGATAAATGTGGAAAAAGGCATGCGGGGGAATGTCTTCTAAATTCTAGAAAGTGCTACCGATGTGGTAAGATGGGACATCAAGCTCGTGATTTCACTGAAAAGGATCAAGGTGAAGGTAAGAACAAATTTGATTTACAGTTAGTGAAATGTTATAAGTGCAATGAGATGGGTCACTATGCAAACGAGTGTCCGACAGAGAGCTTGAGTGATGGGAAGTAGTTAGACTACAAGCAGAAAGGGGTGGTGAAATCCTTTGCAAGTACTTCAGTAGATGTCGGGCCATCAAATGAAGTTGTATCAGGTACTTTGTTTTTTTTTCAGATTATGCTAGTGTGTTGTTTGATTCGGGGTCTACACATTCTTTCATCTCTGAAACCTTTTCTAGTAAAATGGGAATACCATCTCAAGAAATGAATCTTGAACTGGTGGTAAAAACACCTGGGGGAAATGTTGAGGCAAAAAGAATTTATAATAATCTTCCTATCCTTATATGTGGAAAGAACCTATTTGAAAACCTTATTGTTTTACCACTATTAGAGTTTGATGTTATCTTGGGTGTCGATTTTCTCTCTATTTACCATGCTAAGATTGACTGTAGAGCTAAAGAAGTTTTTTTTTTCAGAAAGGATTTCAGTTTGTGTACAAGAATGAACCCTTACTGTTGATAACATATCAAGAGTCCGAGAAACTTGTAAAAGATGGAAATGAATGTTACATTGCACATATTGTTGAAAACAAGGGAACTGTACAGATTAATGATGTGCTAGTGGTAAATGAGTATCTTGATGTTTTTCCGGATGGGTTTCCTATAATAATAATAGATCGGGAAGTTGAGTTTACTATAGACTTAGTTCTTGATGCTAAGGCAATTTCAAAACCCCCTTATCGAATGGATAAAATTGAACTTTTAGAGTTGAAGGAGTAATTGCAAGATTTATTAGAGAAAGGTTTCATTCGACCTATCACATCACCATGGGGTGCTCTTGTTTTATTTGTTAAAAATAAAGATGGTTCTATGAGACTTTTCATTGATTATAGAGCCTTGAATAACTTCACTGTTAAGAAAAAATATCCTTTGCCTCATATAGATGATTTGTTTGATCAGCTCTAGGGAGCTCAATATTATTCAAAGATTGACCTGAGATCGGGGTACCATCAGCTGAAGGTAAAGGAACCAGATGTTCCAAAGACTGTGTTTCGTACAAGATATAGCCATTATGAATTTGTAGTAATGCCTTTTTGGCTAACCAATGCACCTGTTGTATTCATGGAATTAATGAAGAGAATTTTCCATGAGTTCTTGGATAAGTTTGTGGTGGTCATCATTGATGATATTTTGGTGTTTTCTAAAAGTAAAGAGGAGCATGAAAGACATTTAAGGGTTATCTTGCAAACCTTAAAAGAAAAGAAACTGTATGGAAAATTCAGCAAGTGTGAGTTTTGGTTGCAACAAATTTCTTTCCTTGGTCACATTGTTTATAAAGATGGGATAACTGTTGATCCTGCAAAAACAAAAGTTGTGGAAGACTGGCTGAGAGCCACAAATTTAACTAAGATTCATAGCTTCCTTGTTTTGGCAGGCTATTACCGACGGTTTGTTAGAAATTTTTCACGGTTATCTAGTCAAATGACTAAGCTAACTCGGAAGGGTGTTAAGTTTATCTGGACAAAAGAATGTGATGATTGTTTTCAGGAATTGAAAAGAAGATTGGTGAAAGCCCCAGTTTTGGCACTACCTTCCAGGAATGGTGAGTTTGTTGTCTAATGTGATGCTTCATTTGAAGGGACTTGGTTGCGTTCTAATGCAGAATGATCAGGTAATTTCTTATACTTCATGACAGTTGAAAACTCATGAGGTAAATTACCATACACATGATTTGGAATTAGCTGCTGTTTTTTTCACTTTAAAAATTTGGAGACATCATTTGTATGGAGTAAAGTGTGAAATATATACTGATCACAAAAGTTTAAAGTATATATTCACTCAGAAAGAGTTAAACATGAGACAGAGGAGATGGCTGGAATTATTCAAGTATTATGAATGTACAATTCATTACCATCCGAGAAAAGAAAATAAAGTGGATGATGCTTTGAGTCGAAAAAGTAATGCTTCATTAACAATGTTGTGTTTGGAACGTGATACTTTGGTTAAGGATTTGATGAAATTTGGCATAGAAGTTTTTGGCGCAGGATG
The DNA here is from genome assembly GCA_963277665.1 of Viscum album. NCBI lineage: Eukaryota > Viridiplantae > Streptophyta > Magnoliopsida > Santalales > Viscaceae > Viscum > Viscum album. Next base: position 954,360,252 of record OY728130.1, on the reverse strand, counting down.
TTCTTATGTTTTGTTTCAGGTATCAGTGAGATCATCTCTATCAGATAGAATCAAGCAAGCACAGAAGCAAGATAGTGAGTTGCAGAAAAAGGTAGAGATGGTTCAGAAAGGTAAGTTGCCTGAATTCAACATTGATAATGATTGCGTTTTGAGATTTGGGAAGAGATTGTGTGTACCATGTGATTCACAGTTGAAGAGAGAGTTGTTATGTGAAGCTCATAGTTCTCCGTTTTCAGTTCATCCTGGCAGTACTAAGATGTACAGAGATCTGCGGGAGTATTACTGGTGGGATGGAATTAAAAGAGATATTCCTGATTTTACTGTGAAGTGTTTGACTTGTCAACAAGTTAATGTAGAGCGGAAGTTACTGAAAGGGATGCTTCAGCCTTTGCCAGTGCCAGAGTGCAAATGGGAGAATATATCCATGGACTTTGTTGTAGGATTACCGAAGACATCTCGAGATAATAATGCAATCTGGTTTATTGTTGATCGCTTGACTAAATGTGCTCATTTCCTTTCTATTCGAGATAATTTTTCCCTAGATCAACTTTCTCATTTGTATCTCAAAAATATAGTCAGGTTACATGGAGTTCCCCTCTTCATTGTATCTGATCGTGATCCCAGGCTCACTTCTAACTTTTGGAAAGGCCTTCAGAAGTCGTTGGGTACTGAATTGAATTTTAGTACAGCTTTTCATCTTCAATCAGATGGGCATTCAGAACAAACAATTCAGACCCTGGAGGATATGCTACGAGCTTGTTCGATGGATTATCAGGAAAGTTGGGACCAACATCTTTCTTTGGTTGAATTTTCATATAATAACAGTTTTCATTCTATTATACAGATGGCACCATTTCAGGAAATATATGGGAAGCGGTGTCGAACTCCAGCTTTCTAGGATGAAGTGGGTGAAAGGAAGTTGATGGGACTAGAATTGGTAGAAGAGTTGGCAGAAAAAGTTCAGCTGATACAGAAACACATGAGAACAGCTCAGAGTAGGCAGAAGAGTTATGCGGACAACAGGAGGAAGGATCTCTCTTTTGAGGTAGGTGATCATGTTTTTCTAAAAGTATCACCATGGAAAAGTGTGATGTGATTTGCTAAGAAAGGAAAGCTGAGTCCAAGGTTCATTGGACAATATGAAATTCTGGAGAGAGTGGGATCTGTTGCATACTGAGTGGCTTTACCTCCGAGTTTATCTCAGGTACACAATGTTTTTCATGTTTCGATGCTGAGAAAGAACATGCCAGATCCATCTCATGTTTTGAGTCCAGAGGTAGTTCAGCTAGAAGAGAATCTATCATATGAGGAACAACCGGTCCAGATTCATGACCATAGGGAGCAAGTGTTATGGAATAAGGTTATTAATCAGGTAAAGGTTTTGTGGAAAACCCACATTATGGAAGAGGCAACATGGGAATCTGAAAATGCAATGAGGGATAAGTACGCCCATTTATTCGATAAGTAAATAAATTACGGGGACGCAATTTTCTAAAGGGGGGAAGGATGTAACATCCCAAGTAAGTAATGAATAATAGATATTTTTATCTATGTCTATTAATGATTAATATAGTGTTTTGGAGGCTTAAAATGAAAATAAATACAATCTTATGCATGGAATACACTAATATTCTTAAAAGATTGTTTTACTGCCTTTGGATGGAAAACCCTTTTTAAATCTATCTTTTGACAATTTTATAAGCAATTTTTTTCAAAATAAACTTATTATTTATTATTGGGACATCAAAATTTACTTTTTATGAATTTTTGGTATTTTTCCGATAAAGTTCATTTTTTTAATGAATAGTGAAAAATCTTGTATTTTAATTCAAAACCTCCTTTTAATCTAATTTATTTATATGATTAGATTATCTTTTGAATTGTTTTTGAAGTGAAATTAGAATATATTTTTACCATTTTATCCAATGGTGGTCATTGGAATCAATTTCACTTTGAAATTGGACATAAACTAGTGTCAATCTTTTGATCCTTATTGTTTCATAAAAACACTCTATTTGTCATGACAGTGGGAATTAGTTATTAAATTAATTAATGAAACTTGTATGATTTGAATTTTGTAAAATAGACATCATTTTTGAATTCAGAGTATCAAATATATCTTACGGTGAAGTTTTGGTATCTTTCAGAAAAACTTCAATTTTTGATGAATGGTGAAACCACTAAGTGGTAGTTAAAGAAACTGACTTTTCTTTCAAATGAAACTTTTCCACTTCTGTGATTTTATTTTCAAATATCCTACATAAATGTTTGTCATTAAGAAGAAAAATGTGATTCAATAAGATTAAAATAATTTTTTGGTGAATAGTATCTTTTAAGTTCTTAATCGCAATTAGTGGTAATTAGTGTAGTTTAAGGTAAAAATAATTTTTTAATAATATGAGATGAGATTGACACATGTCCTACCCTCATTTGATGTGTCATGGCCGACCAAGACAATCCATGGGTCAACTTGGGGACCCCATGGAGCCACTTTGGATGGAAAATGACATAAATAATTGTTTATTTAATGTCAAAGTAAAAATGACACTAACATGAGATGTTTTACTAAAACAATTTTTACATGGGGTTATACAAGTCAGATTTTTTCTTATAAATAATCATTGGAAATCTAAAAAGATTTCCTACATCATAGTATTTTTTTTATAATTTTTATACTTTAAATAAATTAAATTATTTATGACATCACGATGATGTAGCAATTACCTCATTAATAAAGGATTTAAATAAAATGAAATGATAATGAAAAATATATGAACTACACATGTCCAAAACCTATGTAATGGGTGGATTTAGAACTCTTATCACCTTACCCTCGAATTATATCAATATGGGACCTTTTGAATCCGAAACTCATTTTAAAATAATGTAACATTTCTTTACTTTCGAAGAGTGCCCCTCCTCTCCTCTTATAAAAGGCCCCCACCTCTTCCTCCTTACCCAGACTCCCAAAGCCTTTGGATCGGACAACCCCTGACCATTTTGTCTCTCCACATCCCTATCTTACTCCTTGAAGCCTCACTTTGGGCAGAAGGCTTCCCAAGGAAGCCTTTGAGCTCAAACAATAGGGAGTTACCCGATTTTACGGTAATGTCTTCACTTGAGTCCTTTTGTTTTATTTTGCTTCTCTAACCCCCTAAAATATTTTTATTAATTTTTTTTGTAACAACTCTAGTATATTAAATATACTAGGATGTTGTTATAAGAAGCATTAGAGCTATACTTACACACACCTACATCTAATGGTTAAAGAACATACTGTTTCCGTGGATGGTGAATTTATGCCTCCCGAAATGATGATTGTTCAACATTATTTTAACACCTTCAAAGGTGGCCATTAAGATGACACTATATTTATATATGATATATAATATGTTTATGTTTTCCTTAAGATTCTGTATTTTTCATTTGGGGCATACCTTTATGGTTTCCATTATGGGTAAACAAGATATCTTCATTTAAGGAAGTGCGGACTACCGCCCCCTCAAAATGATTTGATTCGTTAAATAACATATGTGGGACGTATAAAGGATGGAACTATGATATTATATATGATATTATACTGGAATTATAATATACCTTTATATAATTATGATTCCATTCTATAAAATACGAAATAGAAATGAAAGTAACGTTCATGCGTACGTACGGCTTACCATCTCCATGAACGGTGCATTTCATTTCTTACCTCTAAATTATTATGTAATATTATAAATGCATACATGTACTGGATATATATGACATATATGATATCTACATCATGAATACCATTCTGGATATAATGGATACATGAACAACTTGTAATTATAAAGGGCTTATTTTTTACTCATGTACCAATGATCGTTAAAACGACCGTTATTAACTTAAATAATTACATAGTGTTCATGACATGGAAATAAGTGATATAAAAGAAATAATGAACTTGAAAAAGGTTCTTAAACAAGTATAAATTAACTCAAGTTTATTATTTAGGAGATTAATGAACGATCGAGTCAAGTCGGACCCGAGGTATGGGACTTCGTCTCAATCTCCTTTCATTGAGGAATATTTTGATTTATACACAACATTCTTTTATACGGTGTATAAACCCATTTGACTTTTACATTTATTCAAAAGAAATATTTTTTATACGAAGCATTTACTAAAAAACAAAGGGGAATGTTTTTGTCGTACGTATACGGCGACAACGACTTCTCCTCCGCCGTGACCATTATTTGAGTTTCGGCTTCCTCTACAAGCATTAATTATTTTAAAAAAGAAAAATAAATACCATGTTTTACTTTTATTTTATTTTGGTATTGAAATTTTTTTCATAATGTTTTTATATCAATGTGTTGTATTGATATCTTGTGATTGAAAGGTGTAAATGTTATGTTTCTTTATGCATGTTTTATGTGATACGATTATGTTGAGGTTCTTGGGAATTATTATGAAGACGGGTGGTTCCATGATAGACTAAGGGCGGGTGAGCCCAATATAGCTCTCCAATTCATTAGGTAACACGAAGGAGTGAAAAGTTAAGGTTTCTCCAAATAGATTTAGGGAATATACTATGATGGGTATTCCAAATGTAACCAAGAGGGTTACTCCCTACATAAGAATGTTATGAATGCCTCAAGTTACCTTTATGTATTATGATTTCTATGATTTATTCATGATTTGATGAGGTATGTTAATGTTATTATGTTTTATGGGTAAAGAATTATTTCATTCTTATGTATATATGTACCCATGTTTCCTTTCCATATTTTTATATCCCTTACTGAGATTTTTATGCTCATCCCATATTTGTTTGAAATGCTTTTCACAGGTCAAGGGAAAGGTACATGATATGATGGTAGTGTCAAGGAAGTGTCAAGAAAGAATCCATGTTTTATTTTAAATATGTTTCCATTGATGGGAAAGAAGAATACTATCTTTATGTAACCACTTTGTTTATATGTGGAATGTAATGAAAGTTTTATGATCTAATTCTCTAAAACTCTAAACCCAAAATGATCCTCAATATGTAATCTTTTAATAACTCAATATTAAGTAAGGTTTAAGGCTGGGGCCTTATAATACCCATAAGTATCCTCCATTAATGGGGAAAGGATTCATATATCTTAATGATTATGAGTCAAATCAATATTCAAAGGATCATGAATATGAAATTGATGTACAAACAGCTAATTTTCATGAGAAGATCGAGAATAATTTTAAATACATGACAATATCATATAATATGGAGGTTTTTTCTGATGATTAAAGGGTGAAAGAATGCACCCCCCAATATGATTTGGATTTCGATAAACCCACATTCATACATATTTTTAAAAAAGGAAATAAGAAGATGACTGACTGTGATGGATTCATCTCCCCCTATAAAAGTTTAAGGATTGACAACTCTAATGTACCAAAGAACACATCTACCATCTCCCAATCTAATGTTCAAATAATTTTCAAATCTAAAATACTACATCTATTCAACAAAATTAATTCTCAATATGAATAGGAAACATATAATGATTCTGTATATGTGAATTATTTTTCATTCTAAGTTTTTTAGTTGTTTTTTGTACTCTATGTGATTTAGTATGGTCTTCCCCATATTATCTCCTTCTAGAATTTTTAAATTCTTTATAATAAATGTTCAGAAGCTTATAGTTGTTTCTAGACATTCCTAGTATGGTTATGTCCTTAAAATGGAGACTATCATGAAGAATAAATGGTCATGGAAGCCATTTCCAACAACTACATGTGTATATATAAAATATCATAAAGAAAGAGTATGAAAAAAAATTTTAATTTGATAAATAAAAAATTATAATGATCATAAACCATATTTTAAAAACTACCACACCAACATATTAAAGTATTAGGTCTGTATAATGTACAGAACCTGCCTCAAATTCATGAACCTCTATCGGATAAACAAGACCCTACAATGTCATCGTCATTTGGGGGACTTGTTGAGGACCTTGGGTGGATCCTAGTTCCCCAAAAATGTATTCCACACAATAATATATAAGATTTCAACCATGAAACTACTTAAAAAATGTTATATAAGATCATTCTTGGGACAGTTCTATAACTTGGTTTGTTGTGTGGTGTATAATTAATGATAATTACTGATCCACCCATAGTTGAAGCATTGTAGGTCATCTCTTCAGAAAACTAATTAATCTGAACTCATTACCTCTTGAAAACCTTTCTCTTCTACATGAACCATATCATACAATTTTTGTTAATATAATATGTACTCATGTATGTAGTTTCAGGTCTTCCCAATGGACAAAATAATGTAGAACATGTCAAAAAAATTATTGTCCCTCCAATAACCTCTCGATAGTCATGGCCTTACATGGAACCAACAACTATGATGCTAGGATGAAGATTTAAAAAAAATATGATTTCAAGGCATGTTTTTATCTCAAACTTCATAGAGTTATCGAACTCATTCCTATCATGTATAGATTCATAGAGAAAAATCATACATAAATTAGTGGTATAGGTCGAATCCATCAGAAACCCTAATACAGCTCAATGAACTCTTTGGGTGGTCAATATTCTATTAATCTAGGATGAAAAACTTGTATAAAATGTCCCTAAAGTCTTGTCATGGGTTCCACTAACATATAACATCATGTACAATGACTCCCCCAATGCCTAGAAGTTCCCAACACCATGTATTCATACATCACAACCTTTATATCTGTTGGTATCCCAAAAAGGTTGAATAAATAATCAATGATATAAATTGAATCCATAGTTTCTAGTGGACATCAAACATGTTAAATAGATGGAGGATATTTTACCTTGTTGTTTACGGAATTATAGACTAGGGACCTCAATATAGACCGTCATTGTAATTTAGCCAACTACCTACACCATGTTTTTAGGCTTTGAAAAAATATCTATATCCCCATATCATTCAACTATTGGTCCCACTATACATCTACAAGGTTACATCCTCAATAAGAAACTGGAAAATTATGAACATAAAATGCTTTAACCTCTCTATGAGATAAAAATGTTCTGTTAAAATTATACACAAACCCCAAGGTATAACCCTATTATCAATTTCCAATGCCAACATCCCTGAAATTTGGTCTTAATAATTATATATATACTAAAACAAAAAGAACATTTTCATTTTATCTAATTATTAAAGATATATATATATCATAATATCAAGGAAATAATATATTTCATAGAATTGAATATTTTATCTTAAACATATATCACTACTAAATGTACTTAATTTAAGAAATATTAGGAAGTACATAAATTTATATATATATGGAATGTGAAAATTTATTCACAATTATTATTCATGAATTTATATGAAATATCATGAAAATTATAATTTAAATCCATAAATTGTAATCCATTTGTGTGTTATACATATATTCTCTAGGAAAATTGAATCTCCCCTACTCTAGTCCCCTATAGATATATAATTTCTACTATACCCCATGATAGACCACAATAAAAAGTTGAATTTTGTTCTCTAATTCCATTTTTTAAAACTATGACCAACACACTAGTTCCGAGCCAGAGGGTCACAAGACCTCATGAGCACATCAACATTATCAAGACCTTACTAATTAGCATTGAGGGTTATATATTTTTAGTGGGGATACTATATCAAGATTATCATGTTAGGGAACAAAATAAATTATATAAACAATATAAAAGATACATATATATTCCCAAAAAATCATAATAATGTAATAAATTACAAGAAATAAATATTTTAAAATAGATCCATAGGTGTTAATACATCCCAAATTATATGAAGCGGTTAAATAAATAAATTATAACATCAAATACTAAGGGTATCCATCTCGGTCCACAGACATCTCTCTGATCATCATCTCATCCACCATACCAGAGCCGATTTCCCTTACTCAAATCCATAATCACTAATTCCTTATGTGTAATGAGAATAGTAATATAGGTTGTGAGTAAAAAAAACTAGTTAGGAACTACACATAAATCATTATCTAATGTGCTAATCAAAATCAGTCTCTTCATAAAATAAACAATAATTGTGCAAGACACACAAAAATCCCAAACATCGAACATGTTTTCTAACCAATCTATCTCAATCCTTTATTGTACATACTATTCTCTATGCTATAATGAATTTCATGGTATTATGAGTAATCAGGAAATATCCACTAGGAAGATAATCATTTTTTGGAATCTTGTGTATGTACTACTCGAAATCTAATAAGAATTGTGTTCATCGTATTTCCAACAACCACTAGGCATCATGTGATCATACTCGGCATCTAATAGGCCTCAAGTATCATATTTTCTGCATTGATTGTTTTAATTGATACCAATAAGGTATCCTCACATTCTAACCTTGTGATTATGTATTTTTTCTACTACATTTTATCAAGCGTGAACACCCCTTATTAGGGATAAATTTTTCATGTTATTCTACTTTCTTTCATAACCAATAAAAATACATACAAATGTACACATAACAATGTAGTGAGCCTATGTAATCAATGAACATCATCATGAGTGAATTTATAAAAATGAAATTCCTTTTACCAAAATATAATAATAATTATTATGTTAGATACTTAATCATTGATATCATTTTATCAAAAATCTCTCATAATCGATGCACACTCAAATTAGTGTTCATAATCACACAAAAAATAAAATAATGGAAAAAAATGTTATTTCATTGAAATAACGTTATAGAGAAACAATGAAAAGTAATGAAATTGAATCCATAATTTTATTTGATAATGAAATTCATGCTTCTTCATGTAATTGTCTTTCGAGTTACATCCATTTACTTATCATCTAAAAACATAGTCAATGGATTCCTAGAAATGAATCCACATTTTTTTTTTCAAAAAAAAATATCACCTGTATTAATTTTTTATCAATATTTGATGAATTAAAAATATTCACATTTGAAAATTATATCTATTAATCAATTATCTCATGAGGGAAATTTAAACTAAATATATATTTATAATCCATCACTCTATGATTATTGTAGATTAACATTAATATTCCATATTATAATTTTATATATTTATAGGTAATTATAATATTATAAGTTATTAATCGTTATTTCAAAGAATTATTTATAAGGATAATCACACAAATCGCTATCAAAATAATTATAGAAAAAATAAAAATTTTATAACTTTTGAAAACAAAACACCCAAAAATGAAAAGTGAATTGAGGATCTTCGATTCCTATAACCAGAATAAGGAGTTGGGAATATAGAATAAGGACTTAGAAATATTACCCTAGGGAAATACTATACTAGTTAGTCTCAAGAAGATGACCATAAACTATGTCCCTATGGAATAAATTTTTTTATATATTTAGAACATTTGTATATTTTACTTCTAATAAATACCACACATTAAATATCATCATTTATTTTCATTAATAACAAAAAATTGAATTTATAGAGTCTATTTTTAATCCATAAAAGGATTTTAGCACTTAATGATTAATATGATTTAATTCCCATGAATCAGGTATTATAAAATCATTGAAATTTGTTTCAGATGTGTTATATAGAAGAAGGTGTTTAAAAGGGGGTTTATAAAACATTTTAAACCAAAACAAAACTATGAATGGGTCTCATGGATTAAAATTAGGATTATTATATGTGTCAAATATGTGTAATAAATTTAATACCTACACACATATCAAAATCAATATTACATTTTCATTTCTATAGAGTACCCTTATGCAGAATTCGAAAATTACATATTTCCATTATAAAATGCTAAAATTACCATTAAAAAAATAATCCATATCATTAATACACCTAAATTAATGATTAATTTGATAAGGAACCATATCATTCAATATAATAAGTTAATAGGAAATATATTCTGTAACAAAACAATGCACATATACCATTAACAAAAAAATCGATATAAATAAATTATTAAAAAACACCAAAACACCCCATCACATTTTATAAGTAATCTAAAACTACACAAAATAATCAAGTGATAAACCTAATAAATGGATGAGCTATGAAACCAATTATGGTAATAATCAATGTAAAACATGATTAATTTAATATATGTTCTTCAAAATAAATAACATGGTGACATAAAAAGGATATAATTATAATTATAAACATCGAATAATTATATAAGATGAAAACATAAATGTAAAAAATGAATATGGATATAATACTTAAAATTTACATCATAAGAATAATCCATAGATATAAATAAAGGCATCAAATAATATTTTTACTTATATAACAATATATTCACAATACATTGTATCCCATGTGATAGAAACATTGTCCAATTCATTGGAGGTATATATAATTTTATTCCATCCATTCACATTAAAATCATGTACATCCATTGGTGTGCTACAGAAATCAAAAAACATAAGATCAACTTTCATAAATTGAAACCCCATGATTATGGAGTGTGTGTTATATTATGGATGTATAATATCATAGATGGTTTTGTGAATATAGTTGTGTAACCTTATGAAGAAATTGTGAGGTGTATTCCCGAGAGAAATACTTGTCATGAAAAATCACCAGATTATTTTTAAAGCTTAACATGTGTGAAAACCTTTTTATATAAGGGTGAATTAGTGTTAATGGTATTTCATAATAACATTGGAGTCATAATTGTACTAACGTTATGTGTAAAAACACATTATAAAATGGAAAATTTAAATTAAAAAGGACTTATTAGAATGAATTCATTTTAAATAAAATGATGATATTAGAGTCCCTTACCTTGAGAGGGATCATTTAAATACTTTGGAGGAGCTTCGTAAGATATTAGGGACAACATGGGAAGGATTTAGATTGAGAGAGAGGGAAATATAATTCATATGATTTTTCAGTGAATAGTATACGAATGATTTGTGATTATTTATATAAATTGAGGTGAAATCCTATATGAATATATTAATGTATATTTTCGATTATATATGATATCATAATCAAATCCACAAACCATATCATAGTATTTTTCACATTTCTTCTTCCAAGTATAGTGAATTTCAATATTTCATAAGTCTTATAACATATTTTATTCGAATAATACCCTTTTTGAAGGGGAAAGGTTACATGGTTATAAATAAATTATTTTAAATCCTTATAATATAATATATGTTTTGGATGATTCTTTATGGGTTTATAAAATATTAAAATATAATTTAGAGCTATTTTCTATAAAGGTGAAACATATTAATGGATATTTATTTTATAATATGCATTGCATAATTTTTGGGATACGATGATGTATTAATATAAACTATAAATTTATAAGGTATTGGATTTCTACCAAAAATTCATACTGTCTGGGAAAATTATTAAATATAACCACTGGAAAATCTCTACATACTATTTGAAAATATAGTATTTATGTTACCAAAATAATTATCAATATATGAAACTTTATACTATTAACTACATATTATCATTTATTGAAAATTGGTTCTTATGATATTAGAAGTCATCATCCCTATATTAGGAATATATTGGAAGTCAATAAATTATATTAACATTTTTATATAAATATAAATAATTAGAATATTTTATGAAAAATTAAATAATATAAAATTTTCCAATTTGAACACATAGTGTTTCATAATTGTTGTTACATATTTATTTAAAAAAAATAAACTTTCTTCCTCATATAAAAATATATTTTCCATTGAATCATATAAAATTGTAATAATAAGAATTTATTATTATAATAATTACTTTATTTAAAAGAAAAATGATAAAATTATTACAACTTGTGTTTGATAAATAAACCCCTTATGGGACCATCGTATGCCCAAATCGTGATGTCTTTCATTGATATGCTTTTATGGGGTAGGTTGATAAATAATGTTTTGGTCAAAAATTAGGATGAACATTAACTTATCAAATAAATGGTTTGATTCATGGTTTTGTTGTAAAATTTATGTTGGGGATTCATGAGGGAAAATCCTTGTCATTCCATCACATATAGAGGCTCTGCAAAATGGAATTCATATAGTATGATCCTACTAATTATGTAAATCATTAATTTCTCAAGTGGAAATTATAATTTCTCACAACACTTAATAGATATTATTATTATCATTCATTATACAATGTATATATTATCATTGGTCATGATTTTTAATAGATATTTAACCCTAACATTATATATTTTATAATTGGCCTAATATTAACAAAGTAGTGTACATGATCTATATACCTAAATTACATATTAAGTAACTTTTTCATTAAAAATGAATTTAATTTTTTATTGTTTTGATTAATACAAACTTCTCGATTTATAAATATTGGAATAACACCATATATGACTTATTTGAGGTGAAATTAGAAAGAAACCCCTTACCTAAAGTTTGAATTCCCTCGTAAGATCATTTATCCTATTGTAAATTAAATATATATTTATTATATTTACATATTAGAACAATATAAATATATATAATATCACATATGGTCCACTTATAACATTTATTCTTATGTTTGTTAATAATATTTTATTATTACCATTGTTTTAAGTATTAACTACTTCATTTTTTCGAGTTTGTTTTGATTCAAAAATTATGGTCATTGATTCATGTTCATGGTTATATCATCTATAGATTTATAATAATTAAATAAAAATTATTTTTTCTCTTTATAAATATTAATAATTATAAATTAGAAACAATAATCTAAAATTAATTACCTCACATCGTGGAGATGGTAGGTCTTATATAAGCCTAAGGAAATTTATTTCTTTTAAGGGGAATGGTATGAAATTATGTGATATATTGTATTTATGTAAATATAGTTATCTAAGAGATATAAAATATAATCCTTAGTCGCATTATTATGAAAATACATAATTATGTAAAGGATGAAAATTATATTGGTTTGCAATGTGATAGCTCTTCATACATATGCACGGTGGTTTGGTCTCCTATATTAAAGGGATATAGTAGAATAAATATTTTTCAGTAAAAATAATATCATATTATTATTTGGGATATTATTTTTTAGTTACATTTTTATATTTAGTTCATAATTTAGGCGATCATTGATGAATAAAAGTACAATTTCATAGTGAAGATTATTACTTCTTAGTTGAATATTCTTAATTAGATATCCACTTATATAACCAATAGTGGCAAATGTGGAATAAAAATAATGTTTACAAAATGTATACGGATTAATAGAAGATGTCTTAGTGGGTTTTTATTGTTATATGTGTCACTAGGATTAAAATAGAAGATAAGATTGGTGGTTCTATTTTATAGTCCGTGAAAGGACACACATGGAATTTATCAACAAATTTAAAATTCACAAAATCATTTCCATGCATTGGTGAAACCACGTGAAAAAAACTAGTGATAATATATAATATTGTTTATATAAATTCAAAAAATAAAATTTGGACCAGTTTTTATTGAATATTTAAATTTTATTTTTTGTTTACAACTTCATTAAATATTTATGGCCTAAAATGCAGTAAATAATTTTTAAATATTAAATGTTTTTGAAAGTAATTATAATATAAAATTTTATAGATAAATATACAAGGGATATATTTTGGAACAATTATAATCCAAAAAGAAAAATTTACCAAAATATATTCTTTTCAAAAAAATTAATCAAATATTATTTAACACTAAAATAACTAATATTATTTTATTTTTAATTAATATAATTTCACATTTGTGATGTTAATATTATGATGGAATCTTAATATGATCATTTTCCTCAAAAAATAATATATTATAATTAACTTTATATTTTTAACTATAATTCATCAAATTAACAATTTTTTTAATATTATTAGACTATTTTTTTCCATTACATAAAAAACCATTCTATGAAAATTGTATAATAATTTTTGGTCACTATATAGTCACTAATAATTATAATATATTCTAATAATATAAATAATTTAATTATTCAAAATAAAAATATTATTATACATTTCTATTGTTTATTTAATCTTGATTTATCCATATGAGATAAATTTATTGGTCATAGAGTGACATTTTGTTTCTTTCTTTATTTTAAAAAACATAAATGTAATTATAAAAGGAAAATGACACCAAAATTAGATGGATAATTAACAGATAACCAAATCTTATAGAATGATGATCCTAGGGTCATTAATTATACTTTTTAAACAAAATTGAACATATATAACCCTAAAAAAATATAATAAATAGATTAGTATGTTTAAATAACGTTATTTGGTGAAAATAAATTCGTGTTTTACAAAATGGCCTTTTCACTATTCGCTATAAAAATATTTTTATAGAAATAACATAACTATATAGAATATTATATATACATAATGTATTAATATATGATTTCATTTTTATAATATTTAATTTATTAAATTGGATTAAATTGAATATAGTTCCATGCATAATCTTAAAAAATATCATTATTGATGAAAAAATAATTCTGAAGCATGAAATGTATTTACTCATAAGTGAATACATATTTACTAAGTGTTAATCAATGCATTAAATTTTACAAAGATAATTATACAAATTTGTATCAATTTGTTAAATCTTTTTCAAACTCACTAATCTAGTAACAATGTGACCATTATTATTTAAATATATATTGATAATTATTCTTGGTTCTCTTAAACTGAAATTTTAATGTTTAGTATGTTATTAAACAAGTTAGATTTAAAAAATATAATAACATCATAAAATATCTAGGTGGTACACTACTTTGAATCATGGATAATAATTTATATTATTTTTCCTTAAATGCTTCGATGTTTTTTTAGAAAATAAATTTTTTTACATTTATCCTAGATATGTTTATATTTTAAATAATTAAAAAAAATTGAATATTTTCATTAAAGATTTTCCAGATATTTTTTATTGTATTTAATCTCTGAAAACACAGATTAATTAAAATTGAGATGATATAAAATGATACAATAATTATTATTTCTCAATATAATTTATGATGACGAAATATAAGTGATTCATATTCCTTATTCAATATTTATAATTGATGACATATAAAAAATTTTTTTGTAATGACTTTTATTGATTAGTTGATATATAAATATTTCATAAAATGTTCAAATTATGGCTTAGACTTGATTATAGATAACCCCTATATTGATAAATAAGTCTCCAAGTAAAAAATAGTATCAATATCACATTATATGGCTCTGTAGTTTTAACCATACAATTTATTGATATTTATTTCATTGGTGAGATTCCTTCATGGAATTGTTTAGGGTATCTTGGTTGAGAGGACCTGATAATTAAGGTATATAGCTATACATTTTCCTTTAATATTACATTAGTTTTGGTTATATATTCGTTTTAATGTTTATTTCACCATGGATTCTCATTCATCTCAAGTTGATGATTGAATTACATTTTCTTGTATTATCCACTTTTCATGTTGATTACTATATATAGTACTGATAAAATCCATTGTATATAACCATTATTGAAAAAATGGTTATATCCTATATTTTATCTTTCAGGGTTTTATAAAAAATTATATTATGAATTATATGAATGATGAATGAATTATCTATAGTAGATATTTTTTTTATTTGTTATGTAATATTGAAATTATATATGTAACTAGTTCTTATGGCTTCCAAAGGATCTATCATCCCTGGTGATATCCCTTTAATATTTTAAATGTATAAAAAGTATTAATTATCCATAGGATAATATAGTTGTGTGTCTCTAAATTTGGAATCATAGAAATTTTAAGGGAATCCTTAATAACTCCATTAAATAGTAATAGATTAGATAAAGCAACTCTAAGGTAGAATTTTTTTATAATATCATTAAATATACAAAAAAACATGATAATAAATATTTATTAGGGATATACAAAAGGCTTCATGGGTTTATAAGTACGATATTGTTCATATGTTGAATTGGTGTATATATATCTTTTGTATTTCATTTTAAAATACTTTAATAGGATTATAATTATTTTAGGAGACTTATATGGGAATAAAACCTTTTTTTTAGTATATGTTATAGTGAAGAGGTAATTTTTGGGTGAATTAGTTTTTTTTACAGACATAAGATGATAAGTATTTATAACCATTATAGGTAATATGATCTATGATTTTATTTTTGTAATATGGGATTTTATTTGAAGAATAATGGTTTATTTATATTTTGTAAATATATATTATTTTGTCAAGAATTCTGGTGATTCATTTCATTTATTGAAAATATTAACATATTTTGGAAAATATTTGATTATTGAATATAAAATTTTATATCATTGTTTAGTGTTGTTTGGAGATAAATTTTAAATTGATGTTGGAGTAATAATTAAAAAATATATTACGATTTTTTGTATTTTAAACATGAATTTTTTTTGAGTTTAATTTTAGTTAATTGTTTCATTTTTTTGTTGATCTAATTTTTTTGAGGATATGAAAATAAAAGGGGTATTTCAATATAATAATGATTATTCATATATTTTTTTATATTAATTTATGATAATAATTTTGATTTATCCTAAAGGATATAAATGTGATCAATAATATTCCATATATATTTTGTCCGTATAATATTTTGATTTATAATTTTATTCATTAAAGAATGAAAAATTCATATAAAATATTCATTTATAACAGTAATAGTTTATTTTTAATTTGATGTAAGTACAACTAAAAGATGAAATTGTGATATTAAAATAGAATGAAATTAGGTAAAAATATTGTATTTTTTCCCTATGATGATATTAAGGGAATACATCAACATTTGGAAAATGATCACGATATAAAAAATTTACTCCATTACCATCATTTAAGATGAATTGATATCATTTAAACCCAAACTAATTTATGGGTTTTTATCCATTATTATTCTCCTGAAATTTTTCTTTGTCATTATATATTAGTCATTAGAAATTATTTTTATCTTCTATGTCTATATTATGACATCATGATTATTTTAACAATTATTATGAACCACATGTTTGGTTTTATTTTATATCCTCTATGTTTCCCACTTATTTTATTAAAAATGTTTTATTATCGTTTTAAAAATTATGGTGTTTCAGAAATAATATTGTCAAATTTATAACCATATATGATGGAGTTAAAATCTATAGGATTCAATTTAATTATGGGGTATGTATGTAACACCCTAAAAATAAACTTTAAATAATATTTTTCTTGATGTATTCCATAATACACAACATTGATCTTGAAGAGAACTACAATATATTATTCAAATCCAAGTACATAAATATGAAAATTATAAATTTTTTAAAAAATATTAATATATTAACACAAATAAATACATTATAATAAATACATAATGGTTTTATATAATAAAAAGTTCTATATTAAATCATTATAAATATGTAAAAAATATTAAGTAATTACATTTTATTCTATAATAATAAGATTTCATCGAAATTGTTGAACATTGATTTTTGTGAAAAAACTATTTTAATTAATTTTTAGAGATATTCATATCGTTATATGTATATATGAGCCCATTTATAAATAAACATGCTAAAATTATCATATATATAATTGTTTAGAATTATTTAAAACATTGTTTTATGGATGAAATCTGAAATATATGATTTTAGTTGAAAAGAATCTATTTATTTTAGTCAATTACAATTTTCAATATTTATTAAAAATTATTTATGACAGATCATATAGTTTTATTATAATTTATGATCCATATAACTTCATTGGAAAAAAATTTAAGATATATATTTTTATAAAACCGATTAATTCTTATGAAAATTTCTTTTTATCGAAAATCACTTTTCACCGTGTTTTTCATGTATTTTGTAAATTATATCATATATGTGACTTTTATATGTTGAATTGTCTTAAATATTTTGAATAATAATAATTAAAATTATGTAATTCGGTAGTCCAAAAAAAATTTCATCACGAATAATTACACTAGAAATGATTTTTCACCTCAGTAAAAAAGGTAAAAGTACGTTAAAAATATGGGTTAAAGATTAATAATATCTTCAAATCATATATTATTCTATTTAATGTTTTTTGTTTCAAAAATTGTCATATTTATAGTGTTATATAACTTATTTCAAAACATTTTATTTATATTTTGATCCAAATCATTAATTTTATAAAGTTTAGTTATATCGTATTCAAACTAAAAACTATTTTTGGATATTTGAATTTAATTCCATGTTTGGATTACTAAATTAGATAATAGAGTTAAAAAAATATAAAAATCATCATTTTATTATTATTTATCAAAAAAATTTCACATAAACCATATTATTACATGTTTCCATGAACCAATTGTTTTTACTCTTAAATAGGGTAATTTTATAAGAAAATTATTTCTTTAATTTAATATTACTATATTAAATGTAATAAATTACAACCATGTAAATTTATATAGATAAAATGAATTCCAAATTTGGTATAATGATTCAACAAAATCTATTATTCTATAATTATTTGTTTGATATAATTAGGTTATCATGGTATAATTTAATATTATAATGGATAAGGATAAAATTTGATTATGGTGTTTTAACTATATGATATTCCATATAATGAATCCTTCAATTATATAAATTTTTAGGTAAATTTTATTTATATCTTATAAATAATTTTCTTCCAAAGTGGGATTAATTAGTAACACATTACATGATTATGATATATATATTTTAATAAATTATGTAATTCAATATGTGTGCTTTTCACCCCTTATAAAATGATACCACATCTCCTATCGTCACCACACATCAAGAGCCTTTTAGAAAAACAATTGACCATTGAAAACCAAGAATTCAATAACATAGAGCTGATAGAAAATTTATTACAGTTGAATAGATATAATTTTTATAATCCAAAAAGATCGACCATGTTAATATTCTTGGAGAAAAACATATATATATATATATATATATATATATATATATTACCCCTATAAAATTGGAATTCGAATATAAAAACTATAAAAGAAAATTATTATAATCCTTGAGACTTGTTAATAGAATTTAACATCATATCATAGTGAAATGAACCAAAATAAGGGTGAGTTCAAATGACTAGTATGGGTTATTTACACTAGATTCTATCATTAGTAAATAATCCAAATTCCAAATGAAAAGGTAAATATCATTAAACAAATTCCTTTTAAATTATAATTTCATCTAAAATACATCAATGGAAACTATACATGATGAAATATCATAGATAATAAAAAATTAATTCTTATTGAAGGAGATTATTAATATTAGATGTAATGATCTCAAAAATCATGTTATACATACCATCATGACCATTCACTAATAATGTTTCATTGATGGGTAGGAATACAAAAAAAAATAATTTAACCTAATAGTTTACCACACCAGACCAACTGATGCATCAAGGGGATACATATAACCGATCGTCAACCCTTATAAAATATTGAACTCCTTTTATATATATTTAATAATCTATTCAATTCACAACCAATATTCAATATCAATAAATATATTTATTATTAAATAATATTGAATTTTTAATAGTTTCCTATGTAAAACTAACAAATTTCATAATAAAAAACCATCTTTAATAATGTTATATGTTTTAATAATAATAATATCAATTATAAAAATATTAAATATATTTAAGAGAAATATAATGTATACTGATCACAATAAATTTGATTGTCCAAAATGAAGTTAATGATAGAAAAATTATAAGGGATAAGAGATGAATCTCAGCTCATCGAAATATAGGATTTCTAGTAAGATCATTTTCTCTATAATAATATGAAAATGTAATTAAAATGTTAATATAATAATTCAGAAAATTGATTTATTTTTATAAAAACTCAAAAATTTTATATAAATATATATTTGAAATAAAATGATATAGTGTTGTGGAATTCTTTTATTATTTAATATATTAAATACATTCATATTGACATATTGGAAATAAGGTTAGAATCATTCCATTTAGAACAATTTTAAAGAATCATTTCAATGAAAATAAACAAGAAATGTATTGTATAAATTATCATTGATAATTAATTTTTTTAAATAAAATCACTTTTGTATAACTATTAATATAAGTATGGACAATGAAGAAAATTAAATAAAATTATTAAAGAAATTAAGATGTTTTATAATTTAAAAAATAACTTCCTTTAATTGATAATTATAGAAAAGGATGGACGAATGTATTTGAAGTAAATAAATATCCATATTGTAATAAAATGGATTGATTTTAAGAAGGGAAATATTAAATTATTCAGTAAATGAAAACATGTTCAATCACAAAAAACTAGAGATTGTAACATAAGTTCCTAAATCATTATCCTTGACCACTAATATAAAGAGGACTGCAATGTTCCTAATTTTCTGGCGCTGATGTCCTCTATTGATATGCAATTTACTTCCTACTTCAGATTGGGATATCTTCCTTCGGAATCTATGTGTATCATCATAGGTGATTTACTCAGACTTAATCAATTTAGATCCCCATGATTTTTTCCCTTCAAGAACGATAACTGGTCCCTTTCATTTATTTTAATACTTTCTCAGTTATTAATAATAATAATAATAAAAGGTGTGTGTATATCTTAAATTAATCCAAAGGGCTATATATGCACCACATTAAATTGAATATGTGTATAATAAAAAATAAAACATAATTGAGTGTAAATTTATATGATATGCATCGTTTTTCACTTTCAATTTTGTATTTATAATATCATATATTACCCTCTTATATCTTCTTATCACTTATTCACTAATGAAAAATCATTATTAACATTGTATTCAGTGTTAAGAAGTTTATTTTCTCATGTATGAATTTTCATATATGTTATGAATCATAACCATATTATTTAGATCCATAATCTCTATATTTATATTAATGATATAAATTCAATATTTACCCATTATAAACAATTTTATAATCATTCCAGAGGGATGGACATGAAATATAAGTCTTATCAGTCTATCGAGATGGATGGTCATATATACTAACAAGCAGTGATATCATTTCATTAATGGGTGAAACATTAAATAATTGTGTGATATAAAAAATTTTAAAAATACATATCATTTCACAATTATCATATATATTCATTATTTCAAACATTATGGCTATCCATGAGATTTGGTGCTAGAAAACATGTTAGATCTGTTTGGGGGGTAGTAGTCCCCTTTAAACAAGAATGTTTGTTCTATTTTCCATTTGACAGACACTATGATGGATAAATATTTTTAAAACAACATTATAATAGTTCTATAATCTATATATACTTTTTTATCTTATTTTTTGCTCTATTCCATAATTTAAGTTGTTAATGAAGATGTAAAAAATTATTAGTTTTGTGAAAACAATTAACATCGTCAGAAGAACCTCCTATGGATATATAATTAATAACCCATTGAATGGTCAATTTGGATGAAGTGAAAAAGAATAATTTACATAAGGATGATGGATAGAGATTTGGGAAGTGTTTTTATGAGATAAATGACTTGATATGTTTGAATAATTAAGGTTATATGGTGCCCTTTTTATAATATAGGTGAGGGTTATACATGTAATTTTTCATTGTATTTCAATAATTCCGGGTCATATTCCTGAAAGTATAGATAAAAATGGAACATATAATAAGGGAAACATATGTGTATGAAGTCCAATTAACCATTTCAACTTTATGAAATTTTTATGTCTTTTTGACCCTTCTCATTAAATATTTACCCCTGCGTAAACCTATTTTTTCATTAACCATGGTAATTAAATTTTACTATTTTTACTATTTTTAACGAAACATTCATTGAACATGATACCAAATATCATCTATCCTATTTCAAAATATGGAATCTCTTTCATAAAATTCACTTTTATTAATTTTTATAAAATAATTCTAAAATAAAACAGACAATAATTTTGAAAATTTGTTCCTCATGAAAATCTTATTTTAGTAATAAAATTAATTTATATTAACTATATGGATGATAATCATATTGATATGAATCCATATAGTAATATTTATAATCAATAAAATTCATTTAAATAATACATTAATAATGACTATTTTTATTCATTTAAATGTGAAGATATTTTTCAACTATAAAATTTATCTGAAATATATTCCATTTATCTCCAAGTGTAATTATCTTTATTTAAATAAATAAATAGAAAAAAATTATTAATTTGAAATTATTTGATAAATTTTTTTAAATATTTGGATGATTTTTAAATATTACATTTTTAAATTTCTCAAAAAAATTTATTTCTAAAGAAAAATATTATAAATTCATTAAGCCATATTTAAACAAAGTTAGTTAAAACATGATATTCAACCAATTTTTTTTAAATTTTTTTCATTTAAATTGAATATCGGTATATTATTATATTTTTAATAAAATAAAATTTTCATTAATATAATTTTTTAAAATAGCTATATTATTCTCTGTTATGAAAATTTCATCATCAAATAATCATGGATATATGCTTTCAAAAAATGAGGGTGGTTTTTCATCATATCTTACTATAGTTTAAACATTTTTTCATCCATTTTATGATCTCTAAAAATTAACATTAACATTTGAGTCTTCTGATTCCTCATTGTTTTGTCTTCAATTTCAAGAATCTTAATAGTCTCTCCACATTATGATAAATTAGGTTCTCATTCTATTTCTTTAGTGGTCAGCACATATGAATGGTATGAAATGTAATTCATTCAAAATTATATAAGGATCACATCATGTACAATTTAAAGGCATGTTGTTATTTCAAATGGTAATCCATATTTCTTAATCCTTCCATACTATATAATGTTCTTATATTCCTTTTTCTCAATTTCTTTTCAAACTAAATAGTACAACACCCTTCTATAAAGATACATTCATGAAAACATTATCATCCACATTAAATTAAAAAAAACATCATTTTTTCAGTAAATCAATTTCAACCTAATGGGAGGTCATACAAGAATGAAAATGGACATGTGAGTACTGGGAAGTATATTCTTTTCATATTACGAAGGATGTTCCACAATTAAGTGGTCCGAACGAGTGACTGTAGGGGGGTTATTTGTCCCTAAAATTAATCTGTATCAAGTACAAAGACCTCAGATGCTCTCCAACTGGTTTATTCACGTAGCCAAAAACACCTACTAACCCCCTTATGCATGATTCGTGAACCATAATTTAATATTAAGGCACTCATTTGATGATTCATCCAATGACACGTGCAGACTCACATTGGCCGAGAGGATTCTAACTCAGCTCATAGCACCCATTTGGGGGGTGGGGATTATTTCATATTTTGGGACTCTCTTATAGATATATGTTATTTTTATAAGTTCATGAATCCTTGGATTATTCCCAAAAAGTGTCTATGGAATACTCATAGGTCGTGAGATCTATCCTAAATATGAATTGGTCTATAATCTCTTGTATGTATATGAGTTTCTCAATCAATGAAGATATTTCAATATATTCGAGGTTCTTCAACAATGTTACCAAATTTTTAAGGATTCCCTTGGTCTTTCACTGAGACAATGCTGGGTTTTAGCCACATGGGATGGTGTTATAGATTTTATCATCATCTATGGGTATAATAATTATTTTAATGATGGGATTGAACATGTATGATGGGATTTCTACTTATCCTTCTGAGAGGAATTAGAACCCACTTAGTTCAGAAGGTTATAACTTATGCGTTGAAAAAGACCATGAAAGAGGCATCATCTTGGGATTCCATATATAGATAATACCCATTTGAGATCAGGCCATAGACAAGTTTCCTTCATATCTGGGATAGAGAGGTAATCAGGGTTCTTGTAGTTCAACTTGTAGGTGAATCAAGCAGATTCCATGATCACCACTAATATCTAGGCCCATATGAGCTGTGGTTGGTTTGAGAAAAAATAGAAAGTGGTAGATTCAGAAAATCATGCACTATCCTTTATCTGCTAATGGAAAATGAGGAGGATGGTGATAAGATATTTCATTGATATGAAACTTCTCTGAAGAGCGGCAGGGGGCATACCTTAGATGAATTTCTCTATGATCATTTCTGGGAATGGTGGGAATTCATCTTTGAAGCGGTATTCTAGTGTAAATTTATCCTATATAAAAGTATCCATCAAAAAAAGGTAGGGGAATAAGTTAACCATAATCTATAGAACTGGGAGGTACATGTGTGTATCACGAGGTCAGAACCCACATTTCCATAAGAATGTAAACGTAGGGATATTCTGGAGTACTACCTTATCACTAGGATTACTGACATGACTTCACTTACCATGGGTATGTCAACTCAAAAGCGAACAATGATTCATCAGATTGTTCTATTATATGGTTTTGGTGGCATTGGAAGAGGATTTTTTGTATTTTCATTGGACTTGTTCATGGAATGGAAATAAATAATTCACTGAAAATAGAATGATATAATTTAAGGGATATGGTAGAATACCCGAGAATACTCTGTTTCACATACCACTTATTTATGCATAATGAAGATTCCCAATATAGCATGTCTAGTTGTGGAATTTTGGGGAATTTAGGTACAATGATGGTACATGGATCTGGATTCAGTCTTCTTAGTGTTTTTCTATGTCGAACCGGGTTCCACCCTCTTATCATTTTTCAAGGTGGTGTAGAGTTTTGTCGTCTTATCATGATGCTATTTAGGGATGAGATCCATCGTTGAAGTGATTTACATTACGATGAAGGGTTCCACCGGCATATGATATTGCTATATTGGATTCCTAATTGAGTAAGGGGGACTGGTTCTTCCCTTCATCAGATATTTATCCAAATATGAAGATGGTTTTGGGTTCTACAAATTATTATTGTATTTCCATCATTAATGATTTGTGGTGGGTTATACATATAGGGAATCATCTAAAGAGTCCATATTATGCATGGATCTATTATTATATACCTTCAATTGATCAATTTCTACCAAATAAATCTCAAGAATCTTCTCAAAAATCGTCCTCAGGGACCATTTATAGTGATACAGACGAACTAGATTCACGGGACATAGAACAAATTTTACTGAAACCCATGGATGAAACCCAGACCATGGACAACTCGGTCAACTGAGAATATATATTTTATTAGTTCTTGTAAAAATTACCACATCCTTCCCACAAAGGTCGTAGGTTTGATCATGAGAAGAATATTGGAAACAATCCTGCTCGTTACTACTAATGGAGGTTGGTTTGTGTTTGTTGCCAACTTGAAAATGGATGTATTTAGATTATGCAATGAATATGGTCATAAGTTTGAGACTAAATGCAGTATTGAAGGTGAATGATATGTGGTGAAGGCACATGGTACACAATGAACGTGCATGGTATGTGGTGAAGGAGTGCAGTACATAGTGAAGCGTTGTGGGATACATAACGACGTGCATAACTGGAAATAGTACACAACGACGGTATGTGGTGAAGGCGTGTGGTACGCGAAATGAGAATGAAAACAGTTCACAGTGACTGTATACGGTGAAGAGATTTAGTACGCGGACTGACAGATATATAGTATGTGGATGGTTAATGATACGCGATAATTGTTCGCTATTCAGAGGATTGAACTATATAGTAGAGGCTTACAGTTGGCAGATGGAGTTTAGTGTACATCGAAGATTTCCCCACATTAAAAATTTGGATAAATCAAATTACCAAAATTTTTAGAGTTGTGTGCTTATTTATGAAGTAGTAATCCCATTTATTAATAGAAAATTTTGGAGATTAATATTTCAGGATGAAATTTGGTGATGTTCAAAGTGGTACCTAGTAGAGAAGACGGTATGTAGAGATAATCATCCACGTTAGGAAAACGGTTCGTGGAAGAAAGAAAGGTTCTTACATGAAGCTCTCATAGTATTCCACCGAGAAAGGCAGTACATTGAGAAGTATGGTATGTGGATTAGTGGAGCAGTACACAGAGTTTTGAAGTACACAGAGAATGATAATTTGAAAATGAGTTGGACGATACATGGAAACATCTGGATGGTATGTGGAAACAACAACAGTATGTGAAAAGAGTAGTGGTACATGGAAACAGTAGTAGTATGCAGATCACCCAAGGAATCGTGAAAATTTACTAAATTAGTTTTTGAAATTAATTTCCATAACATTTAAGTGTATGAGAAAACAAATTAAATATTTATGTGATTACGAGACATCAACAGATCATCCATTTACAGTTGAGTATGTATTTTCTAATGCTAAATCATTAGATCGACCTTCAATTAGTAAAACAGAGTGAAGGTTCATCCAACACTGTGAGTAAGGGAGAGTCAATGTAAGTAATCCAAGGGTCGCAGTGTGTTATCCCTACAATCTTGTAAAGGAAGTGCGCCTAGAACATAGTGACTGTGATAAAATCTTGTAAGCCATAACATGTGATTATTAGTGGTTTTTGGTATGAAATACACACTGTCGGCATGTTCTCCATGGAAATATCCCTTAGTGGTGAACCAACTAAAATTAATGTTTCATTCAATTGCATCTGATTGTTCATTTTCTATACATCCTATTTAGACATGTTTAAAAACATTAGACAAACATGTGAATAAGATCAATCAGTTTAAAAAACATTGACACCCTGATTAACCCCTCCCCTCATTGGGTGTTCTAGGGACCATCAACTGTATCAAATCGTAAAAGTTGTTGGGGTTGAATCATTCTGTCATAGACAATCCAGTCAATGTTATTGGAGTTCCTCTCCTCGATGGATGTAATTTTGAAATTTGGAAAATTTGTATGAGATCTAACATGTGATCTCTTGTAATGGAAGCCTTATATTCTACTCTACAAAAAATATAATTCATTGATCCTAATTGACTATCGATGAAAGATACAGATAAAAAATTGTTTTATGCTAATGCAAAAGGCCATAATACTCTCCCATCAACCCTTTCATAACAAATTTATCTAAATGGAATGAGTTTAAAATATTCTATGTCAATGTGGGATAAAATGGAAAATATTAATTAAGGGCATAGAAAATTTATGGAGGAAAAAATTCTTTTACTACAAAATAGGATTGATGATCTGAAGATGAACCCTGATGAGAATGTTGACTCCTTTTGCAATCGAATTACTAAAGTAGTAGGAAAACTCTGAGGTCTGGGTAATGAAATAAAATATGTTGACATAGTAATGAAAATAATTAGAAGAATTCAACTTCTTTATAATGAAATGGTTTCATCCATTGAGGAAAGAGATATCTCCAAACTCACTATGGATGATATCTTGTGTAATCTATCAGCATATGAAATGAAAATGAAGTTAGAAGAAGCTATAACTCGTGTGAGCATGGATAGGAAATTCAAATCCATTAACAAACATAATTTTTTTCAGATATGGTAGTGATAAAGATAATAGGGAAAACATATCTTTTTATATCATTTCCATGAAGATCAATAATGGAACAGAGAAATTTGAAATCAAGTTACATGTGGCTTGTTTTCCTTGTAGAAGAGTCGGGCACAGTGCCTCTCAGTTCTTAAGAAAATTTCACGATGAAGAGAGTGAAGTTGAAAAAATGGACAAGCCTCAGAAAAGATTCATCAAAAAGGAAAAATTAAATTTGAAAAGAAATTACTGTAGTAGGGTTTTTTCTACGAGGAAGATGATGACGATAATGAATTCTATGAAGAAGAAAAATAAGAATTTGGAACTGGAAACCATGCCTCCATGATGGCTACCATTCAAAATTAAAAACTATTGATAGACAATGCTATAGATAATCAGTTTACTACTAATACTAGTCCAATGTTGAATCATAAGTATTCATTTGGTATTCTTAGGATTAAATTTAAAAGATGCATTGAGTTGAAAGCAATGGTGGAAGAACCATCAGAATATATTGATCCGTTGACAGAGGAAATTGTACGAATGGAAGAATTGGTAAAAGTAAAATCATCATTCATTTAATGTAATGAGGATTTTGTGGATCTAAAACTCACCATTTAATAACATGAATATTTCATCAATGAACTTTCATTGAGATTAGAGGTGATGTCCAAGATCGTTGGGGACTCAAAGATGGAGATGTTACTCTGAGAAGTAAACTCGAAAGTGAATAAAATTCAAATGAATCAAAGAAGAAAATAAAATTTGGAAGGTTCTCATATGCTGGGATTCTAGGGAGAGAGAATTCTGGTTTTGATGGATTTGAAAAGATCTTGAGTGATCAGAGACCCACATGCATGGGGAATTTGGGAATTGGATGTGATAGAAAAAAATCAAATACTATAAAAAAATTGGTCAAAATAAAGGCAAGATGAAATATCATCATATTGAAAAGAAAATATAAGTGCTAAAAACGAAACCCTTAAATGGAGAACTAAATATTATCTTAGAGTTTCTATAAATGATAGGAAGTAAAACTATTTTCCTGAGGAAGAAGGCATGAGGAGGAATTGATGTGAAAAGACATTTCCTTTCACGAAGTGTTAATTCTGTGTCTATCTAAGTCATACCATGTCATTCTATGAAGAGGCAAGGAGATCTATGAATAGGGAAGAGTTAGGACGTCAAAAAAGGAGAACATATTCATATCCTACTACTTATATATAAAATTATTTCTATGGATATAGTTTTCATAGTTCTATCTTTGGCCATAAAGCTGTGTATTGCAGGAAGTGTTATGATAGGAGAAATCCATTAAATGCTACAAGACTATTCAATACTTGTCAACCAGATATTGTTTCTATTTAAAATATGTCTCTTCGTCTAGAAGAATAATTTGAATATGAATAACCCATGTACATGGACAATAGAATTGAATGAACATCATTGTCGTACCCTCAATCCAATATCTCGTGGAAGGAAAATAAGAAAATTGAAAAGTCCAACTCTGCAGAAGTAGCCCTAAAATATACAATGATCAATATAACCTAGATTCATGAAAGAATATTTTAATCCCACATGAAGGGAAATGAAAACTTATTAACAAATGTCATGACAAAAAGTCGATGGAATAGTTAGGTTCGGTAATGATTGTGATTTAAAGACAAAAGGTTGTGGAAGTACTGAGCTAGCTAATGGAGTGATGAAGAAAACAGAAGTCATGTATGTGGATAGTCTACGTCACAATCTACATAGTGTGAGTCAACTCTGTGACTCAATTCTTACAATGACATTCAGTCATAATTGGTGTAATATAAGAGGAATGTTTGCGAATTCTCTCATGAAAGGATGTTGAATAGAATGAAACTTAATTAGGTTGACAACAAAGAAAACATTTTTTTCCTAATATTTGGAGGGGAAAACAACTTATGGAATCAGATATTGGGTCATATCAATGAGTAAAATCTTGAGAAGATATATAACATGGAGATAGTCATGGATATACCAAATCTGAATTTTCAATGAGAAAAGACCTATTATTCTTTCATGCGAGGGAAACTATTCTGCAATACCTACCATCTAAAGAAAAATATTTAATCAATTCCCTATAACCTCATCCAAAATGATGTTTATGGCCCAATAATTGTTGTCGGAACACATGGAGAAAGGTATATTTATCCTTTCATAGATGATTACATTAGAATGGCATGTGTGATTGTTATACATAGTAAGTGAAAAGTTCTTGATTTCCTAAAAACCTATCGAAAAATCCCTGATAATGAAACTGAAAGGAATATATATGTTCTAAGGTAAGATAATTGAGGGGTATACAGATCAATAGAATTTGAAATTTTCTTATAGAATCATGGAATAAAACAAGAGGTGGAATCTTTCAGAACTCAACAGTGAAATGGATTTGTTAACTGTAGAAATTGATAGGCAAACAACATGGCCATAAATATGCTGATTCAGAGTCATATTCCACGACATTACTAGAACTAGGTAGTAAAAGATGTAGCATATATTCAAAATTTAATAGGGCTATATATTGGTTAATCAATGACTGATATGAATTTTGTCATAGAAGGAAGGCCTCATTGAAATATTTCCATGTTTTTAGAAGAAAATGTTTTATCTGAAACAAAGAAGGAAATCAAGGGTTGTTTGGTAATAACACAAAGAAAATAATATTTCTTGGATACTCAATGAACAGAAAATTTTACAATGGCTTCAATAATTTTTTTGGATGAATTTTGGAAATCAATGATGTAAAGATCATTGAAGTGAAAAACCTGAATGCTTCAGGGAATTCTTATGTTATTGTGATAGAATATGATGAAGACTATGAACATGGAAGAAATTATTATATAGAGGTAGTGGAAGGTGTGAAAATATCTCTAGATTCACATGATAATGTTGTCTCTGAAGAAGAATACTATGAGAAAGCCATAGCTGGACAGAATTCAGTCAAACCCTAAAATAGAAATCGATTAGGAGAGATTGATCAATCCAACATTATCAAGGATAGGAATTCCCCTAAACAAATAAATATAATGGTAAATAATGAAAAATATGATTTTCTATCAGTTGTGGAACCATCCTCATTTTAATAGGTTGCAAGGGATGAGTCGTGGGTGAAATTAATGAATGATGAGTGAGACCAGATTGAGAAAAATTAGACATGGGATCTTTGTAAAAGACCTGAATATCATAATTTGATTGGTAGAAAGTAAATTTTCAAGAAACAATTTCGCGAACATTGAAATGTGATCAGAAATAAGGCACGTTTTGTTTATAAAGGATATCCACAAGTCGAAGGCGCTCATGTTGAGGATACATTTTCTCCCATAGAAAGATCGTTGTCAATAAATCTATTTCATTCCATGGAAATCCAAAGAGATTATAAAGTGTATCAAATTTATGTCAATACAGCATTATTAAATGGTGTATTGTAAGAAGATTTCAACATTGAACAACACCTAGGGTTCTTTCTTGGCAATGATGAACTAATAGTTTGAAATTTGAAGAAAGATATTTATGGCCTGAAACAAGAAACACAGGCGTGGTACTATTAGTTGGACTCTTATATGAGAATTCATGAGTTTCAAAGAGGAGGATTGGATCATAATATCCTTGTGATGAACTCTCAACAAGATCATTTCATTGTATTGGTATACATGGATTCTATTTTTTTGAAGCATACATGGATAATTTGATGAATTTTCTAATCACATGAAATCATTATTTGAAATGTCCATGATTTGTGAACTCACTTACTTTTTATGGGTGTATACTCTTAAGAAGAAGGAATACACTTTCGTTTCTCAAGAAATTTATGCAAGAGATGTATAGAATAAATTGAACATGATTGATACCAAACCAATGTTGTATTTGATTTTAGTAGGATCAATGCTTAGAAAGCTATAGGAAGGGACTTATGTGGATCCCACAGTATATAGAAGAACCATTGGAAGCCTATAATACCTGACGACGACATGGCCAGATATTGTATTTGTAACATCCCTTGTGAACCATTTTCAAAGTAATCCAATTGATTAACATATGTTGGAATTTAAAAAAAACCATTAGATACATTAAAGGTAGACATAATTATATGCTGTAATTTCTAGAAGGAATAGATAGTGAACTATCAGCATTTCCATGATGTTGAATGGGCTAGATATGTGGTGGACAAAAAGTATACAAGTGGGATAGAATTCTATATAAGGAATAAATATGTGGGAAGGTTAAAAAAGAATCAATAATGGACTTCACATAGTACTGCTGAAGCAGAATATATATCGACTACCAAGGCTTGAACTGAGTTACTTTGGATGAAGTAGCAATTGAGTGACATAGGTGATGAGTTGAAACAACCAATGATGATTTAATGTGATAAAAAGAGTGAAATTGATCATATTAATTATTTGGATCAACATTCTCATAAGAAACATTTAGAAATCATATATCACTTCATCAATGAAAAGGGTTAATAAGGCATGATAAAAATGGACTCTGTGGAAATGGATGAGAAAATGGCTGACATTATTACCAAAACACTGCCAATAGCTGAGTTTGAGAACCATCGGTTGAACCTCGGTGTTTAGCTAACTCCCATTTTGTAATGTGGTGTTGAGATTCACCACCCCTAGTAGATTTAACTAATTGTTTATGTTTTTAGAAATTATGCAGCTTTATGGGGGAGATACGGTCTAGGGGGACATGTTTTTTTAACTCTACAAGTCATGATTCCGTTTCTTGTGTTTATTTCCAATGGGGGAGAAGGGATAAAGTCACTGGAGAGTTTTTTATTTCATTCTGGTTAGAAGAAACATGGAGAATATAATAACTAAAAATTAATGTATAGGGGAGAAAAGAAAAGGATGACAAATCAATTCATGTCCTCTAATTTTTTTTTCTGCAACAAGCACTTCTCACGTAGACTTAGATAGATGGATGAGTTGTTTAATGAAGGTTCAGATTTTGATCGTGGATGACCCAAGGTTGAATTTATCTAGAGATTTTAAACAAACCCAAAAGGGGGATTGGTGGAGCAATGACTACTCATTTCTAATAATGGAGGTTGGTTTTTGTTTGTTGTGAATATTCACATGGATGTCTAGGGAGTATGAAAATAATAGGTTCATACATTTTAGGTTGAAATCATTATTGATGGTTGCACAATTTATTGGGTTTTTTCAAAAAAAAATTGGGAATCAAAAAATGGGAGTTTGTTAATGGTTCATAGAAATGGTTTGTAGTGAAGGTGTGGAATATGCAGTGAAGGCGTGAAGTATTCGTCGAAGGCACATAGTGTGCAGTGGAGGTGTGTGGTACATGGAGTGATGCATTGAACTGCAAACAGTTCATAGCGATAGTACACGATTAAGGCGTGTTGTATGCAAAATGTTTATGAAAACTGTTTTTAGCGATGGTATGCAGTGAAGAGATGCATTACATAGACAGACATACATATGGTACGTGGAAGGTTAAAGGTACGTGATAATTGTTAACAGTTTAGAGGATTGAAGTATGTGGTGGAGGAAAATAGTATGTAGATGGAGTTCAGTTTATAGTTAAGATTTTCCCACATTGAAATTTTGGTATATTAGAATACCAAATTTTGCGGAGTTCTATGACTATTTATGGAGCAAATAATACCATTTTTTAAGAGGTGAAATTAGAGATTAAAATTTTAGGAAGAAATCTGGTGAAGTCCAACGCGGTATGCGGAGGAGAAGAAGGTACATGGATAGACTCACCTGTGTAAGGAAAACAGTCTGTGAAAGAGAGAGTGGTTCGCACATGAATCTCTCACTATACGCGGCTAAGAAATACAATAAATAGGTAATGATGTTATGTGGATTTAGTTGATAAGTATATGGAGTAGCGTAGTACATGGATAATGACAGTTCGCGAAGGAGTTGGAAAGTATGCAGAAAAAGCTAGACTGTACACAGAAATAGCTGGAAGGTATGCAGAAAAATAGTAGTACAAATATCACCCAAGGAAGCCTAAAAATATACCAAATGAGTTTGTGAAATTAATATCCATAACATATCAGTGTATGAGAAAATTTATTACATCTATATGTGTTTACGTGAACTTAATAGGGCATCCATTTAAAGTTGAGGATGCATGATCTAAAGCTAAACTATTGAAGCGGCCTTTAAGTCGTTAAACTGGGTGAATATTATTCTAATGTAGTGAGCAAGGGGTACTTAGAGAATCTGATCTAAGGGATGAAATGTTCTATCACTAAAACCATGTAAAGGTAGTTCTCCTGGAACAGAGTCACTGTGAAAAACTCTTGTAATCCAAAACTTGTGATGATTAGTAGTTTCTTGAACCCCTGACACACTGTCGGTGTATTCTCCTTGAATGTATCCCTTAGTGGTGAACCCTGAAATTTTTTGGTGTCATATTCTTTCCTATGATTATTTATTTTCTACACTTCTTCTTCAGACCATTTTAATAGGTTCCTACCAAAATGGGAATAAGATCCATCAGTTAAAAAGAAAAAGTTTACACCCCGATTCACCCTCCCCTCTAAGGGTGTTCCACGTTCGTTCAATGAAAACATCATCACCTCACTCTTGAACTAATTGAGTTCACAAGGGATCGTATGCACGGCAGATTTCCCCACCTCCTTCTCAAAAACAATTTCTATTGAGGGGGACTGGGGATGGTGTCATTGTTCCATGAACTGGTTATTTTTGTTAACAAGGCTGGTCTTTGCTAGATATCATGTCGAGTTTGTGTTTGTATTCAATCATCACATAGGAGTCCAGGTAGAATGCAAGGAATGATATCATATAGTTTCAAACGAATGCAATATTGAAGGTGTCTTCGTTTTGTAGTGTCTTCCAAATTTTTGGGATCCAAAAATTGGAAGTTATCATTCATAGCGAAATGGTTTTTTCTTTGATTCCTTATGAAAATATGGAAAATTTATGAGTTTCTTGAAGATGGGCTTTGTGAGTTGTGTTTTTTGGATATATAATGTTTTCTGATAGTGGGCATCATGATTATGATAGGTATCACGATCAGAGATGGATTTCTCTTTGATTACATGATTTGGAGCATTGGGGTCATTGACAGAATTCCTTTATAATTTTATGGGTGCCATGAAGGGTCTGGATGGAAGACATTTCAATTACGATGATCTATGAAAGTAGATAATTTCCATTTTTCATTGTGAAGGGAAGAGTGTTGCAAAGATATTTTTGAGAATCCAAAAAATCCAAAAAGTGGAAGTGGAGCATCACCAATGGCCAAGTCCATAAATAAGAGGCTAACACTATACAAATCGCATCGAATATCTGAAAGAAAATCCAGGAACACTTTGAATCTTTGAGGAGATTTTTGAAATTTTATTTCTCTTTGAGCTTCAGGATCACATAGAGACTACAAGTCTCAAGTGAGGTTCAATGATTTGGTTTAAGTGTATTTCCCAATGGTGATGTATTCCACATTGACATAGTGAGCTTCATAATGGTTTTTCCATGATGTAAAGGAAGATTCACAAAGACCATTTTTTCTGTGAAGAAAAGGATACATCATGAATACAATTTCTTCTCTCAGGTGTGTGGTGATTCATAAAGGTGTGTGTTTCTCAAATAGTCCTCCTAAAGGGATGTTTTAAACATTATATTTAAGAGGATATGGAATTAAATGTTCATCAACTCTAGTATAAGGTTAATGTAGTTTCTATTTCTAAGATAGGGACAATGTATTTATTTCCAAATCATTGAAGTGACCTTCAATTCGATAAAATGTGTTGACTTCTCTTAGACTATTAAGCTACGGGGAGTCGACAGAAGTGATCTGAGGGATGCAATGAGCTATCCCTAAACCATTGTAAAGGCAGAGCACTTGAAAAAATTGACTATAACTGAACCTTTCTATTCCACATATTGTGAAGATTAGCAGACTATGGTATGACCGACACACTATCGGTGTATTCTCCTTGGACATAGATATTTGTGGGGAGCCATGTAAAATTATTATGTCATCTATTTTCAAGCAATTTTCTAACTAGTTTAACAGGTTCCTAAAAACATGGTTACATGATCCATAAATTTGTAAATAAAAGAATGACACATTGATTTACCCCTCCCCTGTCAGGGTGTTCTAGGGTCTGTCAGTTAGTTCACATATTTTTTGTGAAACATCACACTACCATGTGGAGTAGCGATCCTGTAAAGGATTTCTACTTTTTGGAGCATGTTCTTTCTGTTGATTTTTTTGGAATCCTCAAAAATTATTCATTGAATATTTGTTTAATTCTTCTTAAACCCTATTTCAAATCCCCTAGTTTATTTTATTTTTATTTTCCATGTTTTTTGGACCCCAAAAATGCCCACAATCAGAATTGGTTCCAGTCAGGATAAAGAGGAGGATATTCCGATGTAGAAAAAAGTCACGACATTAACTTTTTTGTTGTATAATAGTGGACCCATATAGAGAACACACCTATATAAAAGGAGAAGATTTCATTTTTCCTTATACCAAATTTCTCAGTGAACACTATGCTCTAGTGATTCACTTGGCCGCTTAAGTTTTGTGATCTAACTCCTTCATAAATTCCATTTCCCTATGATATGATCCCTGCATTCGAGAACTGAAAAAATTATTTCCTTAAAACTATAAGGATAGCCTTTCTCGTTGAACTGGTTTATACATTGTTCGCATAATCTAAGAAATATTGGTTAACTATCAAATTCTTCACAATATAGCACCTCACGAGCTTTCATGAACTTTTAGTTTGTGAATGGTTCCTTCCATGGAAATCAGTTCACATACAATTCAATATGCAGACTAATTTTATTACATTGCTTATTTTTTGGGATAAATATTTTTCTTGCATGATTGTATGATACAGATCAGGATGGATCCTTCACATGTTGCTTCTACTCATACTCCTATTGGTGATCCCCTTTCAGTTGATGATGAAAGGTAGAAACACATGATGGAATCTAATGATAACTATATTCATGTCATCATGTTGCATCAATATTCAGCTACACTATTTAATTTAGGTAAAAATGAATATCCAACATCAGAAAATATTCCCATTAATGAATATGGAATGAAATATGATGCTGATATTCTAGAACCATGTTGGGGGAGCCAACCAGTAGGTTAGATAATTGATAAACGAATCATTATTAAGACTCTACTTTTAGGGAAGGGATGGTTCATACGAAAAGACATAATTGATGGCTATTTGTTGAAATATGACCCTTGGACACTAGAGAAAACACTATGTGGACAAGATAAAATTTCTCATTGATATCATATCATAATGAGAAAGCGACACAACAAATGACTTTCAAGGATGGTCGTTAATATTTTACCTCCATTACTGAGCCTTATTTTGTCTGGATGGGTGGTGGTCCTTCAAGGTGCTCCAATATTGTGATTAATTTCTACCCAAATTATTGGTTGTGTGGTTGATTGAAGATGCTTGGGTATCCTATAACTATTAAAACCAAAACCATTGCCGCTTTTTGTAGACACTTAGAAAATGGATCCCACACACCAATACTTATCACCTGGTTCCTAGGGAGGTCGATATCAGTGTTTGGGATATCCAATGGATTATAGGGTTTCCCTTCATGAGAGAAATTTACGATGATTTTCTACCACCTTCATACATATTTGATGATGAGGATAGAGCTATTCCTCTTTCTATGATGCTTATTGAAAAAGATAAGGGCCTTTAGAATGATACGGTCACTCACCTTAAGAAAGACAATTCCTTTTACTATTGGATTAATTTCTTTTCTACATAGAGTAGTAAAGATCCTCATGTGAGTAGACCAATGTACTACCTAACCATTGATATCCGAAGGTGGGTAGGTTCTTAATAGCATGCCTTGGAGGAGGGTGAGTTCCAAGATTGGGGATGGGATCTTATTCCTATTGTTTACTAGTCTCTTTGAATCATATCATTTTTGGACGTGATTCTATGAGGGTAGCTATAATCGGCATGTGACTCTGGAAATGGGGTGAGTCACATATCCTTTATTAGTGTTGCACAACTAGACAGTAGTAGATGAATCAACCTAGTCATTCTAGTACTAATAAAAATCTATCGTTTATTTGGCAAGATCATTGTGGGGAAGCCACGTCACTAGAAAGATGGTCCTTTCCGAAGCCTATGGGGTTGGTTAGGATA
Source organism: Viscum album (assembly GCA_963277665.1). Lineage (NCBI taxonomy): Eukaryota > Viridiplantae > Streptophyta > Magnoliopsida > Santalales > Viscaceae > Viscum > Viscum album. The sequence goes on along the minus strand of OY728130.1, from coordinate 954,322,744 downwards.
CCATATGTGAGGATATAATTTTTTAAACCCTGTACTAATTCTATGTGTTCAAATCTAGACATACCTTAAATTACTATGTAGATTCATTCAAATTGAATGGGTAGTACATAATAAGTCCGATGAGCCACTATGTGAAAAAGGGATTTTTGCGACTGGCCTTTTGGGACGGGATTTCGTCTCCCATCGCAAATAGATTGGCGCGGATAGCGTGCCAACCCGCGAGAAGGTTATTTGCGACAGTGGGAACCCACCATCCCAAATAGTTAAGTATTTGTGACGGGGCCCGTCGCAAATAATCGGTGGCTGTTTATAGTTTTTTGTGATGGGATGTCGTCCCATCGTAAAAGGTGTGTCGGTTGGGACAATTTGTGATGGGTCTCGTCGCAAATAACTTTTTAACAGCTGATAGTGATTAATGCGGGCGTAGGTATCCGTGACGGGTCCAGTCACAAAAGATATTATTTGCGACGAGATACCTTTCGCAAATAATCTTACCTATATATACCCCCATCCATTTTTTCTCTCATTCCTCTCAAATTTTAGATCCTATTTCTCTCTAAACTTGGATTTTAGAGAGAGAATTTTTCTAAGTTAATTTTTTTGTTCACAAAAATGTTGTAAAGCCGTCTGCATAAATATAAAATCAGTCTTAAAGGTTTTTAAGTTTTTTTTAATTTATTATATATTTAATTTTTTTATGTTAATTTTTTTTATTGTTGATTAGTTGTAATTAAATTAAATTTAAATTGTTTTGTCATTATTATATATTTTTACTAATAAATTGAAATTTTGAGTATTAGTTTTTAATAATTAGTAGATATTATTAATTTTTAACATTAATTATTAATTTTTTTAATTAATTTTTAGTAATTTAGAATAATTGGAAACAAAAATCAATAAATAGTAATAAATAGGAATAATTAGTAATGATTGGGAATAACTACTAATAATTAAGAATAATTAGGAATGAATATTATTAATTAGTAATAACTCGAAATAATTAGGAATAATTAGCAATAAATTGCAATAATTAGTAATAAATTGTAATAATTAGTAATAAAATTTAATAATTAGTAATAAATAATAATAATTACTAATAATTACTAATAATTACTAATAATTACTAATAATTACTAATAATAAGATATAAATACTACTAATTAGGAATAATTAGCAATAATTAGAAATAAATACTAATAAATAGAAATAAATAGCAATAAATAGAAATAAATAGCAATAATTAGCAAGAATTAGGAATAATTAGCAATAATTAAAAATATTTAGCAGTAATTAGCTATAAATAGCAATAATTAGCAATAATTTGCAATAAATAGTAAAAAATATGAATAATTATTAATAAATAGGAATAATTAGTAATAATTACGAATAATTGACAATAATTAGTAATAAATTGTAATAGTTAGTAATAAATTGTAATAATTAGAAATAAATTGTAATAATTAGTAATAAATACTTTTAAATACATACAATTACTAATAAATTCTAATAATAAGTTATAATTAAAAATAATTAGGAATATTTAGAAATAATTATAAATATATAGAAATAAATAATAATAATTAGCAATAATTACAAATAATTATGAAAATTAGTAATAATTAACAATAATTAGCAATAATTAGTAATAAATAAAAATAATTACTAATAAGTCGAAATAAATATTAATAACTCGTTATAATGAGTAATAATGAAGAAAAATTATTAATAATTAGGAATAATTACGAATAATTAAGAATTAATACTTATTATTACTAATACTTACTAATAATTAGTAATAATTGGCAATAATTTGGAATAATTTGCAATAATTAAGAATAATTAGCAATAATTAGTGATAATTAGCAATAATTAGTAATAATTAGCAATAATTAGAAATACTTAAAAATAATTAGTAATAAATTGTAATAATTAGTAATAAATTCTAATAATATGTAATAAATTGTAATAATTAGTAATAAATTGTAATAATTACCATTAAATAATAATAATTAGTAATAACTACTAACATAAACTAATAATTAGCAATAAATACTAATAATTATAATAAATACCAATAATTAAAAATAATTAGCAATAATTAGCAATTAATAGAAATAAATGGTAATAATTAGTAATAATTAGAAATAATTAGCAATAATTAACAATAATTAGCAATAATTAGAAATAATTAGAAATAATTTAAAATAATTTAAAATAATTAGAAATACTTAGAAATAAATAGAAATAATTAACAGTAATTAAAAATAAATAAAAAAATCAATAATTAGCAATAATTATCAATTATTAGCAATAATTAGCAATAAATAAGAATAAATTGTAATAATTAGAAATAATTTTGAATAATTTGGAATAATTAGAACTAATTAGCAATAATTAAAAATAATTAGCAATAATTTGAAATAATTATGAATAATAAGAAATAATTTAGAATAATTAGTAATAAATAGGAATAAATTGTAATAATTAGTAATAAATTGAAATAATTAGTAATAATTTGTAATAATTTGTAATAAATATTAATAAATAGTAATACTTAGAAATAAATAGTAATAGTTATTAATAAATAATAATAGTTAGAAATAAATATGAATAATTAGTTATAAATAAGAATATTTAGTAATAATGAAGAACAAATTGTAATAAATTGTAATAAATTGTAATAATTAGAAATAATTAGTAATAAATAGTAACAAATAGTAATAAATAAAAATAAATAGAAATAAATATTAAAAAATAGTAATACTTATTAATAAATTGTAATAGTTAGTAATAAATAGTAATAGTTATTAATAAATATGAATAATTAGTTATAAATAAGAATAATTTGTAATACATAAGAATAATTAGTAATAAATTAGAATAATTAGCAATAAAAACAATAAATAATAATAATTACTAATAAATAATAATAATTAGTTAGGAACAGTTATTAGAAAACTTAATAAATTTTAATAAATTCCAAGAACCTGGAACAATTTCCAGTGGATTGATGGCACTCCTTTTGCTCGATGAATTTTCCCCTTTCAACTCTCACTAACTCAAAAAAATGAATAATGCGATGTTACATTAGCATATTAAATCTCATATACACGAGATTTGATTCGCGTTCGTAGGATCATATTTTTTATAATTTTTTCAGGCAGTGATAGTTGGAAGAAAATGATTCATCGACCAAAAGGGGGCTCTTTTGTCCGACGACTCATTACCTTGCATCTTTCTCATGCATACGAGAATGAATATGCATACCTCCGACCGGATTCTTCATTGTGATTTCAGTGTGAGAAAGATGCAATTAAATGAGCCTTCAGACAAAAGAGTATCCGTCAATCGACTTGAAAATTCGGTCTCCTTTAATTAATGGTAATTATTAAGAAGTAGTAGTAAATATTTATCTTATTTTTTAGATAGTATTATTATAAATTCAAATTATTCAAAAAAAGTGATGGTTTTATATTTTGTACAAAAATATGGAATAAGGAAGTCGACATCAATCATTATTAAATGATTGCACTTGGATAAATCAGCATAAAAATCCAAATGGTTCTGGTTTAAATCCTATATATATTGAGGGTGTTGATGCTTTCTTAGCATTTTCATCATTAGAACTAGAATATGTTTCAGAAGGCACAATTATTTGTCTTTGTAACAAAATCATTATGAGAATGTTTGACACATTTGAGAAGGATACGGGACATCTCTTGCGGTGTGGTTTTCAACCAGATTATGTTTTTTGGTATCAACATGGGGAACACAGTTCCAGAGAAGATACTAATAACATGATTCTGGATCCATCACATTTCCAAAATTTAGTACATGATGTTGCATGTCCATCTGTTCAACAAAATGAAACTCATGATGATATAGATTTAACTCCTGAGTTGGCACCATCCGAATTTTATGAGTTATTGAGGTCTGATGAGGATGAATTATATCTTATTTGTATGATAAGAAAATTAGAAGCGGTTGAAAAATTTGTGGCTACTAAATTAGATAATCTAATGTCAAAAAACTATTTTGATTAAATATTTTCTTTGGATAAAACACTATTACATGAAGGAAATGTGTTTCCTGCAAATTACTATGAGATCAAGAGGTTGGTTCGTAATCTAAGCCTTAGTTATTGGAAGATTAATGCATGTGAAAATGATTGCATCTTATATTCTGGTTAAAATGAGTCATTAGATAGTTGTCCAACATGTGGACAATCGATGTATAAAGAAGCTCAACCAGGGAAGTCTGGATCAATTCCTATAAAACAGTTGAGGTATTTCCCTCTTACACCCAGGTTGCAACGTTTATTTATCTCTAATAACACAACGTTAATGATGTCATGAAAAAAAACCAATATTTCAACTAGAAAAAGCTTGAATCATCATATATGATGGAGATTCAATGAAATAATTTGATCACTTGCATCCATCTTTTGCTTTAGAAGCTAAAAACGTGCGATTGGGTTTTCTACTGACGATATCAGTCTGTTTTGTTCTTATGGTTGTTAGTATTCATGTTGTCCTAACATTATAACTCCATAAAATATTCATATATGGATGTTGATGATGGAGCCTAATATCATTCTGACCTTGTTAATCACAGGACATCCGAAAAAGAATATTGATGTTTAGTTGAAACCATTGATTGATGAGTTAAATTCATTGTGGAGTAATGGTGTTAGTACATATGATATTGTTGAAAAAAAAAATTCACCTTAAAAGCTTCATTGATGTAGAGGATTAGTGACTTTCCATCATTGGCCATGTTACCTTGCGGGAGTCCACATACTCTGAAATCATGTCCTTACTGTATGAAAGACAACGACTCTTTTATTCTCATCAATGGAAAAACCTTTCTATTTTGACTTGCATCACATTTTTTTCCAATCGATCATCCTCATCGAAGGAACACATCTTATTTCAAAAAAGGCACAATTGAAAGGGATGAACCTCCAAAAATAATCTCATGTACAGATTTAAAATCAGTTTTATTTTCATTTCCTCCCATAACATTTGGGCCAACAGTAATCCAACATAAAAATCATTTCTATAGGAAAGAAAATAATTGGATAAAACGAATAATTTTTTGGGATCTACCATATTTGTCTGATTTTTTGGTCCACCACATGTTGGATGTCATGAAGATTGAGAAGAACTGTTTTGATAATTTATTTCATACAGTTTTGGACACACCATGTAAGACAAAAGATACTGTAAAAGCACGATTAAATCTTGCCCAATTTTTTTGTTGACAAGAACATGAACTATTGGAAAATTTCATATCACAGACTTTAATGATGCAAAAAGAAGCTTATACACTGACCACAGAGATTCATTTATTATTTTGTTAGTGGATTTTATATTTGAGACTTCCAGATGGCTATACTTCCAAGTTGGGCAGATGTGTTATGAATGGTCATATTACCATATTAAAAAAACATGTTTGTCATTTTATAATGGAAAGACTTATGCCAATTGTAATTAGAGGTTTTTTTAATTATATGATTTGGGATTCGATAACAGACATATCAAACTTTTTCGAGAGATTTTTGCAGCGATAACTAACTGTGATGTGCTAAGTAAACTGATAGAAGATGTTGCTGTAATTATATATAAACTGTAAAAAAATCTTTCCACCTACTTTCTTTGACTCAATGGAACATCTGATATTACATTCTCGACATGAAGAAAAATGTGGAGGTCCAGTACAGTTTGGATGGATTTACCCATTCGAGAGATTCATGATGAAAATAAAAAAAAGTATGTAACAAAGCATCAGTTGAAGGCACAATTGGTGAAGCTTATATTCAAGCAAAAATTACTTTTTTCTGCCCTCACTATTTTGAATCTGAATATCCCTAAAAACAAAACCGCATGAGATGGAACGACTGTGTTTATTGAGTAACCCACCATCCAAAATGTTTAAATATTATAATGCATATGTGGTGATTGGTTTTTGATTTCATAAACGAGCATATGGGGAATAAAAAAATAGTGAACAATGGAGTTTTTTTGAGAGGATCACGTCATAGAGAAACTGATGTTAAATTTTATGGTATTCTGGATGAAATTATTGAGCTATGTTATCTTGGACAAAATTACATAATTATGTTTAAATGTCGGTGGCAAGATACTGAGAGAGGCCTGCGTATTCATATGAATCATGGAATTTTTTATATTAAATACAAAAGCCTTATTGTAGTAAATGGATTATTTTTATTGGCTCAACTATCACATCAAATTTATTATGCAATGTAATGTGCTACTTCAAGAGACCTGGGTGATTGTTGGAGCATAATAAAAATTAAATCTCGGGAAAATCAATTTACTAAAAATGAATGTGGTTCTGCTGAAGTGGAAGAAATTGAAATTTTTCAAGAATTTCTCAAAATCCAACTTTTTCTCTACACAATGTGAATATCGATGAAGACACCCCACAATTAAGTGTTCATGGTGACGAAGATGTTAATGATGTTACAAATGAAATTGAAATGAAAAGGGATGATGAAATTTAAACTCCTATGGATATTGATGATGCTGAATAGGAATATGAAGACATTAACATTGTTTGATACGAAGATGATAATGAAGGTGAACATTGGCATAGTTAAATGATGGTTATGATCATAACTAATATATATATATATATATATAAGTTATTTTCAACTATCTGATAACAAAAATCATTTTGTGTTTCATATGGAATTTGATCTATTTCCTGAGTTATAGGAGGATGAGCTACCTTTGGATGAGGGGGATGTGGGATCATCTGACCCTCAGCCTACTGGTGGTTCGGGAGGTACACGGAGGGGGTGCGGTCTTGCGTGACTGATGATTCCTGACCCTATCCGCGAGTGACGTCCATGTCTTGGCTTCGATCCACACACACGAAGGTATTGTAGACTATATATTTTAGTTAAATTTCATTAATTTATTTATATATATACTAATTGTTTGATTATTTATTCTTATTTCACAGTTTTTCCCATGTAGCTATTTGATAGGGGAGCACTATCTTGCACAATTATTTTTCTCTGCCATGGACCACATGGGAACATATTCCTATTGATGTACATATTGGGATGTAAAATCATTGTCTTGTACGTAAATAAATAGTATTTATTTTGAAATTTAATTTATTAATGACTTGATATTATAAATTATTTTTAGGGTTTATGGTATCCCATCAATGATAGAATGAGTGACGACATCCATGCAGCATGGGAGGTGTCTCTGCATGAGCGTCTGCGTCATTTTTTGTATAGTTTCATAAATACGGCCATTATGAAAGCAAGGGTGACAGTATTTGATGAGTTGTGTAGAGCCCACCGACCAGTGTACATTTCATCTCAAGTTTGGGATGGATTATGTGCACACTGGTTGAGTGGTGTATTATAGAGGAGGTCTTCATTGGGTCAGCAGAACTGGGTGAGACAGAAGGTGACGCATCGAGCTGGTAGTCGTACATTTAGTACACATATAGAGCATTTGGTAAGTATTTTTTTAAAATTATCTTATATAACATAAACTATAACTAGTTTATTTTATATTCATATAAGTAGTCAAGCATCCCGATATTATAGTGTACGATATTTATCAGAGGATATACAGTGATCCAGCCACCTGAGAGGCTAGAGGTGATCGCCAGCATCGGATTGTGGTTAGTCTTATTTTTTTCATTTTAACAATTCACTGCATATAATATTATCACAATTTTAATATCAAATTGGTATTGAAGGAGTCATATGAGCCTGCTACTTCTCTAACACAGGCTGAGGATCAGGATGAGGTGACTGATCAGACCTGTGCCAACCATTTTAATGAGGTGGCATGGATGTGAGGGACTCAGTATGGCATTGAGAAGGGATGAGTAATTTGTATCGTATTTCATGTGACTCCTGGAACATATTATGGTTCTATTGTGAAGTCGGTGTCCGTCTCGAGAGGAGCATGTGGAGAGGCATCACCTTCTGCCTCATAGTATCAGGAGCAGTTCCGAGCTCAGAATGACCTTATTGAGAGTTTGCCGAAGAAGCAAGAAGATATTTGTCAGCAGAAACAACAGAAGCATTAGCAAAACGAGGAGGATATGTGTCGATGGCAGCAGCAGCAGCAGCATGAGGAGGAGATGCGTCAATGGCAGCAGTAGCATCACGATCCGATAGAGTACATGCATTGTTTGACTTGTAGTTTAGGGATGGGGTTTCCCACACCAGCTCTTTCAGATCCTCCACCTCCTCCAGAATATGACCCCCTAGTGATTTGTTATGTCAAAAACATTTGAATTTCAATTTGATGTAATGTGAACTATTTACAGTTTTTGTATTTTATATCGGTGCAATTATTACATAATTTAATTTTTAATATTTTATTATTATTTTTTACGAATGTTGAGAATTTTAATAATTATTTTTAATTTAAAAATATTAATATAATTGTTTCATTAATCATTATTTTATTAAATATATTTTCTCAATGTTATATTTTTTAATATTTTTTTATTTTACTAATAAAAATACTAATAGTAATAATATTTTATAATGTTTTTATATTTTTTGTGAATATTTGGAATTTTAATATTGTTTTTTATTTCAATAATATTTCAATTAATTTCTCAATAATCATAAGAAATTTTTTATGATTTATTTATTTTTCTTGGGAATATTGTCAAATTTAATAATTTTTACTTATTTTATTATTTTAATAATATTAAATTTAATTTCTCAATAACCATTATTTTATTAAATTTTGTTTTTAAAAAATTTATTTATTATTTTCGACGGTATTTATTGTGACAGAATCCAGTTGAAAATAATCTAAATATTTTTTTCTTAAAAAATGTATTTGTGATGGGATTATGAGCCCGTCGTAAATAGTCGTTGAAAAAGAATTTGCGATGTGATTACGGGCACGTCGCAAATTTTTTTTATGACGGGCCAGTTTCAAAAGAGCTTATATATATATAAACTATATAATCAGCGACTTATTTGCGATGGGCCTGTCGCCAATAATATTTTTTGTGGTAGCATTTGCTGCAACGAGCTATTTGCGATTGGGCTCCATCGCTAAATCTTATTTAAAATTTGATCCCATCAAAAATAACTCTTCGCAAATACCTTGAAATCAAGTAGTGAGAAGAATGAAAGAGATGTGCATAATGAATGGTTGTTGGTGGTCTGAATCAATTTTCATGGCCGATTCACTTATAAACCATATTATTCTCCCACAAGGGCCATATTGAAGAATGAATTAGAAGAATTTTTCTAATGTGACTACCTATTTTACCTTAGAGATGTTGTTTGGGTTTCTTAGATCAATGTGGATATTATTTTTTTAGGGATACACACCTTGTATATTTGATCATCACCTACAAAGTGTCCAGATGTTGTTCCCTCCTGCTATTAACAATCCATATCATGAGAACAATTTTATGATAGCCCAAATACATTACCTAATGATCACCCTGAAAGGCACATTGTTAAAGATTAAGACTCCACATTCTTTGGGTTTTCAACCAGCCCTAATAATTGGTCACACTAGTATTTGGATTAAGTCATTCCCGATAGGATAGTTGGAAATACCAATCCCCATCCTAATGGTCCCCAAGGAATCTGGGATAAATGGAAACATAAGAATATTAATAGGAAACCCAAACCTAGAATGCTATAGCATAAATCTCTTATCTCTGAACCCCCATGGAAGGTCATGAGAGCCTATGGTTCATCCTTTATGACTAGCAGCATCATTGTTGAAGACCACATGTTTATCCCATATAGAGTTTCATTTCCCATGGATTCGGGGAAATTGGATACATTAAGGAGTATTCAATCATTTCTCACATAATCCCCATGTTCTATGTGTCAATTTAATTAGGAGAAAAAAGATTCTCTTAATAGATTTGGATATGTGTTTTCACCCACTACCATTTCATATGATGACGATCCTAAATAATTAGATCTCAAACTTCATGAGATTGGAACATTAATACACGATCAATAGAATCTTTGAAAATATTTGTACCAGGAAAAATCCATGGTATGGATCGAGGTCAATGAGGAGGATGATGATGATGGTCACACCTCGTGGGGTGACAATACTACAAATTATCCTACTATTGTTATAGAAAGGGATGTATGTGGCTCGCACCCAAAGCCATGCAAGCATCCAACTCTTGATGGATAGATGGATACAGAAGAACCTAAGAAGTTTTTATTGTTAGTGAGACCTTTGTCACATCCATGAACTAATCTAAAAGCACTATCCATCCCTATTACAACTGCATTTCTGGAGTTGTGGAGGGCCTGGGATGACTTGAGGTTGAGAAAATCCACTAAATATATCTGGGAGATGCTTCATGAATAATTCCATGATCTTCTAGGTTTTTGAGCAGCCATTTCCCCCTCATGGATTCTTCTCATGATCATAGAGGTGATGTATTTGTGTATTTGAACGATATGGAAACATCCCTTCATTAGTCCAAATACAGAAATTATTTGTCATATTGGGTAGCGTGCATGGTGATAATCATAGAGCGAGAGGATACAGAAGGGGAGGTAGTTATATTTTTTGACCCTCTCCTTAAATTCCTTCATTTCGAGGTTCCCAAAAACTAATCCATACTATTTCAGGAATCTGAGGATGGTTGGAAGACAGATCCTTCTTCGATGTATTCCCCATGGGGCACCTTAGTTGGGGAACATGGACCGTTGGATGTGCAGGATACTACAGAGGGATCCCCATGATCTAGAGAGCATATGGAGGCAGTCATTGTGTACCCCACCATAGTATTTCATCCTTTTTTCTCCACTACTATATTATAGAGTCTTATCCCAACACACCACAAATATTCGATAAATTCAATCGACACATATAAAAGAAGATAATGTAGGTAATTTCCATACCATTTTATATGACTATCATACAAAGATATTTTATTTTATGTTTAATTAACATCAATTTTTCATGATACAGGTTTGATAAAAAACTAGGCAGCCACTGCCCAGGCAACCATGGATCCTACTCCTTTTGAAGTAGAGGAGGTGCCACCTATAGTTGCGATTGAATATGTCGAAGAATCCGAGCTGATTTATGTTGTTGATGGTGTCTCTAAACCCAAAGGGAATTTCTTTATGATGAAACAACCAATGTCCCAAAAAGGATAGATTCATTGTTGGTAGAGACTTCAGCTACACATGGGGATCCTACCCGTGAAGAGACCATAGGGAAACTTTACTTGCAACAGTTGAGATACGTGGGGATCCACAATTATAGGAGAAGTTGAGGGAGATTCCATGACTCGAGACCCCGCCCATCCTCAAAAAAATCCCTAATTATATGGTTATCAATAAGTGGAAACAACCTTGTTGATCATACAAATCATTCTCCTATATGGGATAAAACCATAGAGGATGGGGCATTTCAATTTCATTAAAATCTAGAACTATCCATTTAACATTATTCGACACTCATCATTATTTCCTGCATAGTCTCAATGAGCAACCATCTAGGGTGTACTGCTCTAGATGATTATAGTTCTCTATGGGTGTATTTAGATGTTCTTGTAGTCCATCCGTATATTTAGGGTGAAAAACCTATGTTGTTGGGTGGTGATTCTATATTGGATGTTAGTGATATTGGTACTTTCTAAAGAGGATCATATTTTTCCAGTTCTACAAAATTTATTATGTTCTATCATGATTCAAAATCAATTTTACATTATTTCACTTCATTATCACAACCATGAGAACATGATAATACAGTTGATGATTTGATCATTACCCATGCCAATACTACTAGGGAAGTGATGACGGAGGGGTTAATCCGCATTGGGGACATTGAATCATGACCTTATCTGGTAAAACTCATTCTAAAATATATTATCCACTTTGATATTGATTCATATGTTCACTAGGAGGGTTTCTTTTCCTCTATCATATTGATTATATAGTATGGGGAGACAATTGGAATCTTGAATTGCACACCCCCATGTAAACATTCTAATGATGCTTCCCAAGTTACACTGCATGTTTTCAGTTCTTTGGTATGGGGGGACAAACTGTCATGGTATTCACTAAAGAGTAAAAGAGTTGGTTTCTTCCATGGAGGAACCTAGCACACATTAATCTTTTCATTCTATTATATATTCCATGGCTTATCATTCCTCTTCTACAAAAATCCTTATGAATGGGTATACCGAACTATCTGGGTCGGTCAAGAGGATATAGAGTGAAGTCATGAAGAAGTGGTCCTTAATAGAGAAAATTGGTTATTAAGTGGAGTAGATAAGAATATAACTAGAGAAACAAGAACTGGAATGGGTGCATTTCAAGGAATTAGTTGATGAGGGGAAACGACTAGTGGACGAGAGGGAATGGATGGAATTAATGTAGTGACAGATGTAGAGGCATTTGAGAACGGTTATGAAGCTGAGACTGTAAATTTTTTGGAGCTTCTCCATGCCATAGAAGAATAAAATTATTCGCTGATATGTTTATTGAATCTTTTAATAAATCATCTATAATTATCATTCCTATCTTATATGAACATGGCCCAAGATTTTTATTCCCTTATTAACTTCATTTAATTGAAAGAAAAATCCATTATCCTCAATTCTTCTCCCTCATCTTCTTCTGTATTGTCAATCAATTACAGTTGACTACAATTTGACCAATAAATTTTCACCATCAATAAATCAGAATACTATGTTGGGATAATTAAATTAAATTAATCAAATCATGCTATAATTTTATCCTTATCCAATGGACTCAATGAGTTCAACTTGACTTTTTTCTAAGGATACATGGAAAACCCTAAAAAGCATTTGTCCTTTTTAATTATCACCAAAATAATTTCCTAAACCCAATTTTGTGTGGGATTTGTAAGTAAAAAAATGAATTTTTCTTCGAGTTACCTTTCCAAGTTTTTTTCCTAATATGATTTATTCCACTTTATATTTTTTGATTTGTCGATATTTTTCTTAAATTGTAAAAACTATAGGTTTAGCGTTCTAGTACTCGATGTTTTTCCAGCATGGCCCTCTGCAGGTTATCATCTTGGTGAGTTCCATCTGTTCATCTTGTGATATTTAATGTCTTTAAAACTATAGTATCATTGATGATATTTTAGGCCGAACAACTTTCATGGAGACTAATCTTTTAGGTCGAATATTTTCGTCCATTACTGTAACACCCTCAGATTTTATGAAAAATATTCATTTAATTTCATTGATGTCTTGTGTTGTACGCTAAACCAAAATTAACTACTATTATTTTCAACACCTTATTTGCTTATATTATATGCAAACACTATTCTTGGCTTCTGTTACATGCAATTGCGACCTTCCTCGATAGCATGTGTAGTACGCAATACCAGGTTTCACTAAACACCGATATATTGTTATAATATTATTATGGACAAGACATTATCAATAGTATTAACTAAATTTTGATTTTTATAACATTATTATTCATCTTACACATTTTCTAAAACATATTATGTGAACATAATAATTTTTTCGGGTAAAATTAATATTTTTTTAAAAAATGCAGTTTTGTCACCTTTTGATGGCGCACCCACATTAAATATAGTTTTTGATAGGTTAATAAGTTCAATTTGAAAAAATTAAAATTTTCTTTGGAATCAAGATATAAAAGTTTACTTTGGAGAAATTTTTTATATTATTCTGATAACTTTCATATTTTAATGAATATTAAAAACACGCTATATTTTAATTAAAAACAACTTTTTTCATCGCGATAATTTATATGGTTAAATTATAATATTTAATTGTTTTAAAGTATAAATAGAACATATTTTTACCATTTAATATAATTTATGTCATTACAATTAATTTTACATTTAATTCATAGGTAAAAACATTTCAATCTTTGGCAATCTATTATCTTTAAAAACTAGTTTTCTTAACAACGGGATAAATTTTAAATTAATTACTACATATTCTATGTTTTTAATTTTGAAAAATTGATTCCATATTTTAATTAAGTGGGTCCAAATTATGTAAATAGGTTAATTTTTTTGATATTATAAATTGTAACTACGGTAAATGTTTTTACTGTAGTTAAAGGTAAATCATGTAATAAAGGGTAAAAATAAGATTATAAAATTACCGTAAAACCTGCCAAAATTCTATTAGATGACTAAAATTAGACCCATATTTCCTAAGGGTCGGAATAGATTAATTTATTGGACTTTTGACCATGAAAATAATTTAATTATTATTAAAACTAAAGAAAGTGACAACATGTCACTCTCTTAAATTGTATAAGTATAATAATTTTAATTTAGTGATAATCTTCTTGAAACAAAGAAAATAAATAGTCTCCAGAAATATAATACAATTATGTACATCATGTAAATTTATTTATAATTATTAGGTATTAAACAAGTATCATTAATTGTGACACAATAGAGATGTCGAAATTATTTTATTGATTGAAATATCAAATAAATTGTTTTAAAAATATTAAAATAAATATTATATGAACTATTTAATGTTCTCCACTAATTTTCTAGATAAATATGTCATGTTATGTATCTATTTAATCTTTTATTTCAAACCTATCTTCTATTTGGATTTTATTTAAATTCAAATAAATGAATAGGATCAAAATTGACACTATTGATATTTTATAAAAATAACATAATATAAATTTGTTTAAAAATGAGGAAAATATTTAAAATTTATAAATTAAAATTTATATGGCCTAAAATGTCATTAATTATCCAATTATGGACAATTCACAACCCATAAGTAATTATTTATAACAATTTAATATTTAGAATCTTATTACAACAAATAAAATTAAATTGATTAAATAAGGATAAATAAAGTTGATAATGTTTAAAATAAATTCAAAAAATGTCCAAATATTGTTGGATTATGCTATTAAAACCCTATCTCATATAAGTTTTGGATTTGAGTCATATTGGATGTTTTTATGTGGGTTTTGAATTTATTATAAATTTATATTTTTTATGTATCCAAAGGTGCCCCTCTCCTCCCTTATAAAAGAGAACCTCCCCCCTCTCCTATTCACAAAACATTGAGCCTTAAAGCTCGGCCAACCCCTCCCCATTTCACTTCTCCACTTCCCTAGAAGTATTATGGAGGTTCTAGTCTTATCAAAATACCATCTCTAGTTCCATAAGAGGATTCTTAAAGGAGGTGCGTCGAAGAAGAGGTAATCTCTTATACCAATTCATTCAAGTTTCTTTCATCTTCTACTTCATCTTATTTAGTTTTTTCATTATAATGTAACAACATCAGTATCACTAATATACTGATCTATTATTATAAATATGAAACAACCCCATTTCACCTTCTATCCATCCTATGGAAAATGAAATCATCGCGCGTGCATACGTACGAAATACCGTCTCCATGCCATGGTGTAATCTGTTTTTCCACCACCACATTATTTGGATGAGTATAATCATATAAATAATAACTATATATACTTATTATAGTATCATACTGATTCTGAGATATTATATCATCCACTCAAATTCAATTCAATAATTGTGGTAATGATGTCATCGCTCGTGTGTACGTTCGTATTACCGTCTCCACGACGAGATGAGATTCATTCTCCATGTTAACCATTCAATAATGATTATAAAGTATATAAAATGAATAATAATGAAATATATGACATGATAAAGCTACATTATTTATTTATATATATATATATCATCTACTTACATCCTTTCAAGTCAATAAGGAAAGGAAAACAATGTTCATGCGTACGTACGACCTTCCATCTCCATGAACGGTGTATTTCATTTGATTTATATATCTATTATATATATATATATTAAATATATATGATATATAAATCATGATTTACATTTTTATAGTAATTAAATCATGATATAAGTTATAATAATATCCAGAACAACATGTCCAAACATGTACGATAAATAAAACAATTTTACACAAAACGCTGCTTTAACCTGGAATTTACAAAAGAACGGGTAATATAAAGTAATAAGTGAACCATATATGATATCATAACAATGAATATGATTCCGTAATAAGTCAATGACATTATTTAAATCATTATACAGGATGTTTGGATACGTACAAAGAAAATCAGACCTAAGGTAAGGGATAATTTTGCAATCTCATTTTTATCCAAGATTGCTTATACGTAAGTATTTACTGGGGTATATATTTTGTCCATGTCCATAAAAGGTTTTACATAAAGTTTTTAATATTATTCCATTTATTTTTAATTTCATTTTTACCCCTCTTTGAATTTTAGTTTGTGTTGTGGAAGGAATCTTTCTTTTTTTACCATACGTGGTACTATTTGACTTTTCACTAAAAAGTATGAGGAGAATGTTTTTTAAATTATACAGCATGAATGGATCTTTATGGTTTCATAACACCTTATTTTCATGATTTTTACTTTACATGATATCATGGTTATTTTCAATAAATTTCTTTCCTTTTAAATTTTTATGGAATTTTGTGAAATGAAAATTATTTTTAAGATGAAAGGATATTTTCCTCCAGAATTCGTTTCAATTGTTTTATCAAAACTATTTTCCATTTAAGATGACAATATTTAGAATGATTATTTTTCTATTATAATGTCTCTATTATTCACATGGTTTGATTTTTCTTATGATGATATTACATCCATTTGTTTTATATGGATTATGTTATGATGGGATGATGTTTATGAAACCCATCTTTTTTCTTTGGGTTATGATGAATGATTTATGTTTATTTTGTTACAAAAGTAAAAATGATTTAATTATGAGATGTGTGGGACCTACATATCCCTCCAATGCATTGTGTAAAGATTTATATCTCATGAGATAGCCCAGGATAGAACGGTAAGTTAATCTGGTTCAGTGATACAGGACTGGAATGAGGAGTGAACTCGATTCAGTAGGGGACTTTGTCCACTAAGATGGTCTTGGGAGCAATACCTTGGAAACTATGGAAATCATATCATGTGATAAATGGTTTTCCATAATTACATGATTTATTTCCATGCTATTTTATAATGATTGAAGTTACTTTATGATCTATTCTGTGTGTACTTCCATGATTTATTTTAGAACTCAAGATTTCGATGTTTAAATTTTATGTCCAGGTTTTGAAGTTCAAATATATATGGTTTCATTTATTTTCTCCATGCTAACCCTTACTAAGAATTTTATCTCACCCTTTATATGTTATCTTTTTCCCGGGATATAAAGAACGGTTTTAGGTATGAATATAAAAGAAGATATTTATGGGAGATGATGGAGATCTTTCACCAAGATTATAAGATTATATTCAGAGTTTCCAAAGAAACTATACTATTATGGTCCTTTGGGGTCTTTTTTGTTATGTATTGAGCATTCTGCAAAAGTAATGTAATGTCTATGTACATCATGCTCTAGGTCTCTATAGTTGTTATCTGGGGAAAGGTTTAGTTAACCTTCAGAAAATAGGATGTGAAAACTTTAGTGAGATCCCTAAAGATATTTCTACGGTATGTATAGGAATGTCCCAAAGTTTTAGTATAATTATAGTTTTTTTCCTAGAATTATGGTAACAATATTATAATTATCCTTAATATGTTATATATTGAAGGTACTCCCCCCTTTATTATGTTTTCCTCCCTAGCATAATTTTTTCTTCTGACACTATTTTTTTTGGGTTTTAACCGATGGTTGGAACCCAAGGGAACCGTGTTGATCAATTTAATAGACAATGCAATGATTATCCTCTTGAACAAACCAATGTTATGGGAGAAGGAGTGAAAAATATTATTTCTATACTTACACAAGCTATGAATCATTTGGGACTTCCAAATGATCAGATAAGGGAACAATATTTTATTGAGTCCTTCATGAGGCAACGTCCACCTTCTTTCAGTGGGTCTTCTGATACACTTGTTGCTGAACAATGGATCAGTATCATTGAAAAGATATTTTCCATACTTTTCTATTCGGAACATGAAAAAGTCATTCTGGCTATTTACCGTTTTGAAGGTGAAGTACATCAATGTTAAACTCTAATTAAGAATACAAGTCCCCGAGGGGAAATTGAATCCATGGAATGGGATGAGTTCAAGAACTTATTTTTCAATAATTAATTCCCTCGTATTCTTCTAATAATGATAGAAACAGATTTCCTTGAGCTTAAGAAAAAGGATGATGAATCTGTTGGTATATACAAAGTGAATTTTACAAGGTTTTCAAGGTATACATCTGTCATTATCATCCGACCTAAATGTAAAGTTGATCTATTCTTCAGTGGCTGAAAACCATGTCTTCGAAGGGAAATAGCTATAAGAGACTTCAATAGCTATGAAGAAATTGTACATTGTGCTATCAAGGTAGAAATTAAAGTTGGTGTTACATATCCATCTCATGGTTTTGACATGAATCGAAAGATGGAGTTCAAGGAGAAATCTCATAATAATTGTGAAAAGAAGATACATGTTTCTTGATGCTCAAAGTGTGGAAAGAATCATGGTGGAGATTGTCTTAAAGGAACTAGAAAATGTTTTAAGTGTTGAAAAAAATGTTATTGAGTGGTTGAGTGTCGATGTAATGGAAAAATGGTTGGTAATGATGTGAATAATGAAAAGACTACAGAGAACGCACCACCAACACTTCAATGCTTCAAGTGCAAGGAAATGGGGAATTATGCTAATCAATGCCCTAATAAAAAGGTTAATTATGATCAATGAGAGCAACCTCTTAAGGAAAAGGATAAAGGGAAGTCACATGCAATCAATATTTTTGATATTGAGTATGAAAATTATGTTTTGGAATGATGAAGTGTTTATGTAATGGGATTTCAAAATGGTATCATGGAATCTCATTTATGTTATCGTGGAATTTTGGAATATCTATGTATTGGTTTTCAGTAATTATATTGTACCGATAACCATTAAAAGTGATTGAAATATTTTTGTAAAGAAGATGATATGTGCATAATGAATGGATAAATGGAAAATTAAATGATATCATGAATGATATAAGGACAATGTTATATCATGGTTTGAGTATAGAAAACTTTTGGGATTTTGGTATGTGGAAATAGTTATCTTTGGACATCATTCATGTTTTCACTACGGTTCAATGGGTTTTCATTTTCCAAGAGAATACATGATTAAGGTATTCAAATGTTTGGAATGTGACCAACAATATATATCGTATGATATATGCGGGATAAATGATGGTATACACATTCTCGATAGATGACATTTCTAGTAATTGTTTTCTTTATACTATAAGCTTGGACAAAAGTATTTTAGATAAGCATAAATATTGGAATGAATTAAGTTATACATAAGATAGTGTTGTTTATGGAAAAAACCTATTCCGATATTATTGTAGGAATGTTATAAAAATGTTGTTTTAGAAAAAGGAACATCTTATAGGACGAGCAACAACCCGTCGCGTCGGACAAGGGTGTGGGAATAGAACCCAAAAATAAAGTGTGCCAGACCATTATCGCATACCAATGGCCTACAGGAAGTCCCTGGTTAGTATAAATTAGTTAAAATTTATTAAGTGGTATGATATATGATGTATAAGTCCATTTTAAGAACCATATATTATTAATCTCAATATAGATGGACTTATGAATATTTGATAACTTTTGATAACCTTTTGTTTGAGATAGATGGAATGACCCATCATTCTATCACATGATCTTCTAACACTTCACGAAAGGCAAATTCAACTACATTTATTTAAGAGATGATGAAGAAAATGTTCAAGGCACAAACAACAGTGATATTGTACCAAAATCATGTATGTATTTCTTTTAATTATTTTTCAACATTAGGGAAATGATCTTGAAAACCAAACATTTTTCCCTAATGTACTCATATCTTATGAATAATATGATACCTTAGATCATCACAAATTTATGGCTTTGTGATTGTTGGCTATTTCAAAGCAATGTTCTCTACCACTCTCGATCAGAACTTGATGGTTAGATTTCTCTTCCATATCAATATTTTCACTTATGTTCTCTTACGTGGAAACACAGTGATTAGTTAATTTGGGTAATCGTTACGTTTCATAATTTAGTTCTCGAAGTTCAGTTTTGGTATTCCTTTTTACGATGTGGGTTTCTTTTAATGAATCTTTCAAGTAGTAAACCATTTATAACCCCGACAAATTTCGAGGGCGAAATTCATTTTAAGGTGGGTAGAATGTAACACCCCGAGATTTTATGAAAAATTTTATTTTAATTTCATTGATGTATTGTGTTATAAGTTACACCACAATTATCTTGTTCTATATGAAACACTGGATTTGTTTATATTATATGGAAACACTATTATTGGCTCGTGTCACACGCAATCGCGAACTTCATCGATAGCGTGTGTAGTACGCAATACCGGGTTTCACTAAACACCGATATGTTGTTCTAATATTATTATGGATGAAAATTTATGAATATTATTAAATAAAGTTTCAATTTTATGACATTATTATTCATCTTAAACATTTTCTAAAACACGGTATGTTAACAAAATAATTGTTTCCGGTAAAATAAATATTTCATTAAGAAATGCAGTTTTGTAGCCTTTTGATGATGCACCAACATTAAATCTAGTTTTTGACTGGATAATAAGTTCAATTTGAAAAAACAAAATTCTTCATTGGAATGAAGTTATAAAAATTTACATTGGATAAATTTTTCATATTATTCTGATAACTTTCATATTTTAATGAATAGTAAAAACATGCTATATTTTAATTAAAAACAACTTTGTTCATCGAAAAAATTTATATGGTTAAATTATAATATTGAATGGTTTTAAAGTATAAATATAATATATTTTTACCATTTAATGTAATTTATGTCATTACCATTAATTATGCATTGAATTCATAGGTAAAAACATTTCAATATTTGGAAATGTTTTTACTTTTAAAACCTGTTTTCTTAACAACGGGATTAATTTTAAATTAACTACTGCAAATTATGTGTTTTGAATTTTTAAATATGGATTCCATATGTTAATTTAGTGAGTCCAAATTATATTAATAGGTTACTTTGTTTTTTTTGATATTATGAATAGTAACAATGGTAATTTTTATTTACTAAATTAAAGGTAAATCCTGTAATTAAAGGTAAAAATAAGATTATAAAATTACCTTAACACCTGCAAAAATTCTATTGGATGAATAAAAGTAGACCCATATTACATTAGTGTCGGTATAGATTAATTTTATGGAATTTTGAACTTGAAAATAATTTAATTATTATTAAAACCAAAGAAAGTGACAACATGTCACTCTTTTAAATCATATAAGTATAATTATTGTAAATTATTGATAAACATCATGAAACATAAAATATGAATAGTATGAAGAAATATAATACAATTATCTACATCAAATAGATTTATTTATATTTCTTAGGGATTAAATAATTATCATTAAAGGTGACACAATAGAGATGCTGAAATTATTTTATTGACTGAAATATCAAATTTATGGTTTTAAAAATATTAAAATAAATAATATATGAACTATTTAATGTGATCCACTAATTTTATAGATAAATATGATAGGTTATGAATCTATTAAAGCTTTTATTTCGAAAATATCATATGTGTGGATTTTAATTAAATTCAAATAAATGAATAGTATCAAAATTGACACTATTTTTTATTTTATAAAAATAACATAATATAAAATTGTTTAAAAATGAAAAACAAATATTTAAATATTATATTTTCTAAAATTCCATTAATTATCTAATTATAGACAATTCACAACAAATATGTAATTATTTATAAAAATTTAAAATTTTGAATCTTACTACAACAAATAAAATAAAAAGATTAAATAAGGATAAATCAAGTTGATAATGTTTAAAATAAATTCCAAACATGTATGAATTTTATTGGGTGGTGAGATTAAAACTATATATCATCTATGATTTTTATTTGAGTCATTTTGGAAGTTTTTATGTGGGGGTTTAATGTATTATAAATTAATATTCTTGATGTTTCCAAAGGTGCCCCTCTCATCCCTTATAAAAGGGAACCTCCTCCCTCTACTCTTCACAACACATTGAGCCTTCAAGCTCGGTCAAACCCTGACCATTTCTCTTCTACACATCCCTAGAAACATTATGGAGGTTCTGTTCTTCTCAAAATACCAACTCTATTTCCTTAATAGTAAGCTTAAAGGAGGTGCGTCGAAGAAGAGGTAATCTCTTCTACCGATTATTTCAAGTTTCATTCTTCTTCTACTTCTTCTTCTTTAGTTGTTTCATTATAAAGTAATAACATCAGTATCACTAATATAATGATATGTTATTATAAATATTAAACAACACCATTTCACCTTTTATCCATCCTACAGAAAACAAAATCACCGCGCGTGCGTACGTACGGAATACCGTCTCCATGTCGTGGTGTAATCTGTTTTTCCACAACCACCTTACTTGGATGGGTATAATGGTGTAAAGAATAAATATATATAGTTATTATTACATAATAATGATTTTCAGATATTATATCATCCACTCCAATTCAATTCACTAATTATGGAAACGATATCATCGCTCGTGCGTGCGTACGGATTACTATCTCCAAGACTTGGTGAAATAAATTCTCCATGTTAACCATTCAAGAATGATTATAATGTATATAAAATGAATAATAATGAAATATATGACTTTATAAATCTAATGTATTTATGTATATATATATATATCATCATCTTCTTACTTCCATTCAAGTCAACAAGGAAAGGAAAACAACGTTGATGTGTACGTACGGCCTACCGTCTCCATGAACGGTGTGTTTCATTTAATTTATCTAACTATTATATATATATACTTAATTTATATGATATAAAAATCATGAGTTACATTATGGAAGTAATTAAATCTTTATATATGTAATAATAATATCCAGAACAACTTGTCCAAACACGTATGATAAATAAAACGATATTACCCAAAATGCTGCTTTAACATGGAATTTACAAAATAACGGTTAATATAAAGTCATAAGTGAACCATATATGATATCATAACAATGAGTATGATTCTATAATATTCCAATGACATTATTTAAATCATTATAACAGAGGTTCAGATACGTATGAAGCATATCGGACCTAAGGTAACAGATAATTTTGCAATCTCATTTTTATGTGAGATTTCTTATACGTAAGTATTTACTGGGGAATATATTTTTTCCATGTACACAAAAGGTTTTTCATAAAATTTTTAATATTCTTACAGGTATGTTTAATGTAATTTTTACACCTCTTTTACTTTAATTTGTTTTATGGAAGGAATCATTCATTGTTTACCATAGGTGGTACGGTTTGAATTTTCTGTTAAAAGTACGAGAAGAATGTTTTTTTAACTTATTCAGCATGAAGGGATTTTTACGGTTTCAAAACACCTTATTTTCATGAATCTTACTCCACAATATTTCATGGTTATATTCTATAAAATCATTTCTTTTTAAAATTGGCTGGGATTTTGTGAAAAGAAACTTATTTTTAAGAAGAAAAGATATTTCACTCAAGGATTCAATTCAAGTGTTTTATCAAAAATACTTTCCATCTAAGATTACATTATTTAAAATGTTTCTATTTCGTGTATAATGTCTCTATTATTCACATGGTTTGATTTTTCTTATGATGAAATGACATCCATTTTTTTATGGATTATGTTATGATGGGATGATGTTTATGAAACCCATTTATTCTTTGGGTAATGTTGAATGATTTATGTATATTTTGTGGCACAAGTAAGAATGTTTAAATTATTAGATGTGTAGGACCTACATATCCCTCCAATTCATTGGTTAAATATTTTGATCAATGAGATAGCCATGGCTGGAATGGTAAGTTAATCTGGTTTAATGATATATGACTGGAACGAGGAGTGAACTCGATTCAGTAAGGGACATTGTCCACTAAGATGGTTTTGGCAGCCATGCCTTGGATACTATGGAAATCAAATCATGTTCTTAATGGTTTTCAAAAATTACAGGTTTCATTTCCATTCTTTTTTATCGTGATTTATGTTCCTGTATGATCTCTTCCTTCAGGAATTCCATGATTTATTTCACAACTCAAGATTTTGATGTTTAAACATTATGTTCATGTTTTGAAGTTCAAATATATATGGTGTGTTTTATTTTCTCCATGCATACCCTTACTGAGAATTTGAGCTCACCATTCTTATGTTTTCTTTTCCCCAGGACATAAAAAAAGGTTTTATGTAAGAAAAAAAGGGAATATCTGTATGTGAGATGTTGAAGATATTTCACCAAGATTAGAAGATTATATTCCGAGTATCCAAATACAATAAATTATTATTGTCCTTTGGTGTCTGTTTGGTTATGTATTATATATTATGAAAAACTAATGTAATGTCCATATACGTCATGCTCTAGGTCTCTACAATTATTTTCTTGTAGAGGACCTCAAATTAGGATTCATTGTAAGAGGATGTACAAATATAATTTAGACATAAGCATGTTATTTTAAATGGCCTTGATTTTTTTTGTTTCTAGGTATAGGATATGGTATGGGGATTAGAATCCATAGGGAATATAGAAATATAGAAATCCACTATTATAGAAAAATTTTCCTTTAGATGACATGATTTCTTTTGGAAATGTTTAGAAAGTCATCTGGGAATTATGAGCATAGTCAAACAAAGGTGTCCTTAGTACCCTGACCATCCATTTCTGATGACCATAATATTTTATAGGAATATGAATTTATTTTTTATTGTTTGACATAGTGACTGGTCTACTGTGGGAATGATGTTTTAATGTAGGAGGGGTATTTTTATTGAATTTGAAATAGTATTCCACTCCATCACAGATTTGACTAGTATAATACAGGGATAATGCATGGTGAAATTTAACAAAATAAAATAGATACATTTTAGATTTATGAAATAATGTAATTTTACTCTAACCATAGGTGGAAACAATTAATCTCTTTCAAGGTGGTTTGACCAAAATTCTTCTATCATCTCCACGAATGAATGAGGAGAATGGATGTATACCGTAATCTTGTAGGTTTTTAAATCTAGATAGATTGGATAGACATTTACATCATAATGGCGTACAATGGTAGGAAAAGCTTTTACTAAGGATGAATTTTCCTTTGGTTGATAGGCCTTTATTATGTCATCTTATGCAGAGGTGTCAAGGAATTGTGTACATATCCAAATGAAGGTGTCATTAAAGAATTGGTCATCCATTTATGATGCCAAGGGATGGATATGGAGATTCATAACATTCTAGATACATAGTAGGGTTTGTGAGGGGGGGGGGGTGCCCAAACATGAAAGGGTGATTTCAGGATGAGATTTACCATAAATGGGTGTAGAAATCTATTCCCATATAGATATTTGGAGTTGTTACCTATGCAGGTCTGACTCATATGTAGGAAATATGGTATAAATTTTTTCAGTTCAAGGTTTGAGATATGATATTTGGGCTTCACTATGTATCCTATGATGATAGGAATCAATCCAAACATAGTTCATTTATTTTTTAACATTCATCCATATGAGGATCTTGATCATACATATGAATGGGAAATTTTTGTCTTGCATACGCGCTCCTCGATGTGGTGGGATGAATGCCAAACATTCCTATGCTGATTTATTTTTTTGAAAAGGATCATGGGGGAAAATATATTATTTAATATTTCTAGAACCAAGAGTGAACATTTGGAATCAATCATCACAAATTTTTAATATCATTCGATTAAGACATTAATATAGATTCCCCAAGTAACTAGAGGATAAACAGACCATGATATCCCAACAAGTACATTATAAGTGTAAGAAGGAAAGTGTAAAATATTGTTCCAAGGGAACTCAAATCATGAGAAACGTGATGGTTCATGGAAGCCATTGGGCATGATGAGGTAGTAAAAGACTCTCTTGAGAATGAATAATTAATTGATTGATATTCCCTTTTTTGGGGAAACATACACAGAGCAACATTGGAATTATGTGTGTATTCAATAAAATGTGTCCTCATGACATTGGCCTTCAATTTCCAATTGATGTAGATGTTTTTGATGATCTAGGATTATTTAAAGAAGGAACTTTGATATATGTGAAGGATGTGTCTATAAAAATTAGAAATATATTGGCCGTGATTACCTATAGAAATAATGATTTCCCCACATAGATGTGACTGTAATATAAGGTGGGGAATTTTGATTCGTTTATTAGATCTAGACATGGTTTGAAGACCAGGGTGTCTTGAATTTACACTCCCCAACTGGGTCTTGTCCAGATGTGGAGAATGGGGGAATTTTATCTATATTTGTTTCTTTTGGAGGTGGCTTGGCCTATGATCCATCATCTAGGAATCACTATATATCATTCACACAAAGTAATCATGACAAACCTAGTTCTTAGGGTACCTCACTATTCAATGTCATATAGTTAGGACATGGGGTATCTAAATATAGATGGGATAACTCTTGCCTAAATTATGCTGTCGTGTCAGTGGGGTTGACTTTCATGTGTTGATTTTCCATTGATTTTTATAGATTCCCCTAAAAATCTCCTTAATCCAACAAAATTTGTTCTTTGTATTAGAAACAAATGGTAAAAAGAATTTAATCTACAACATAGTGATTGCGTAATTATAGAAATGATCATTTTATATTCTAGGTAATGCTATGAAATTTTAACATTGTACAACAAGGATGGATTTTCATTAGACTTAATGTCATTATATTCGGAAAATAACCATACATTTTAACATAGTGTGGAGAGGATATATATATTCCATTATTTTTATTATCAAGTGGTGAGGACAATTACTGTATGGTATAATATATTTTTGGGAGGATGTGGATGCCTTGTAGTGTATCATAGTGTAGTGAAGATGTAAATAACATAAAATGAATAAGTGATATGGGATTCTACCTGAAATGTTCTCAGAAATAAGGAATGTGTTGAATCCCCTTTCTTCAACATAAATTTCTTGTAGAGAAGGAAATATTTTTTATCTATTCCATGTCCAGATCTGAGTCATATGATCCAGGCATCACTACACATCCCATGGGGTGGTAGGAATCAAACCTCTCATAATTATTCTCCAAAAGAATCATGAAAAGGTCATTCTCATACAAAGGGCGGCATGATTCAATTTTTTCGGGGCTAGACTGAGATGAGATTCCTGTTGTCATTATGTATCATATGTAGAAAAGAATGAATCCATATATTGTACTATGATATGGTGTGGTATGTTAACAATGCTAGAAGTGGTGCATTCTTAGGTGACAAAACTATTATTCCATGTAGTTTTAATGTCATGTAGTGAGGATTTTGGTATTAAATATTAACATCCGGTCATGTGGCTAAATTTCATTAAAAAATCATGATTATGTACAGACTAATCAGGCTGGGATGTTTTACCATGCAATAAATATCATGACCATGATTAGTTATGAAGCATCGATTTTCCCACACAAATATGACACATATGTAGGGGGAATGATCTTCTTACAAATCCTTGTTGTAGGAATCAAGGTTGCGATATCCTGTATAAATTTATATTTTTTGGTAGGAGATGGGGTTTTTTGTGGAACAAAGGCCTTAGGGTGTAGAATTTAGACATCACTACATATCCTAAGAATTTTGTAATCATTCCACATGATGTT
Organism: Viscum album; assembly: GCA_963277665.1. Classification (NCBI taxonomy): domain Eukaryota; kingdom Viridiplantae; phylum Streptophyta; class Magnoliopsida; order Santalales; family Viscaceae; genus Viscum; species Viscum album. Next base: position 954,295,061 of record OY728130.1, on the reverse strand, counting down.
CTAGAAGGAAATTTTCTGAATATGTCAGGTTCATATGTAGGGAAAATGGTCTTTTATATATATATTATTGATGGTGGATAGACCATAATATAGAATCAAGGCATCACTATGTATCCTGTGACGGTCTGAATTAATCCATACGTAGTTCTAAAAGTACGCTCCCTATATTGGTTTTTCATATACATTAGGAATGTGGATTTTTAAACCATTATTTTTAGGTATATTCCCTCTCTTGTACCTTTACTATATTTTCATGTAGTTAGTTCCCGTACCAATATTCATAAGATCACGTGAGCTATGCTCGGTGTGAGAAGCAAGGAATATAAAGGGATTGTTCATGAAATATAGATGATTTTGAGGTTGCAACATAGTTATTTTGTATCATGAGGTCTATGTACCAAGATCTAGGATCGAGGTGTCTCTATGTGTCCCATTGGAAATGGGGAATCAAGTAGTAAAATTTTCTCTGAAGATACCTCCACATGTAGGATTGTCCCATACCTAAAGAGTGGGGGGATTGTTTTTTATGGTTGTGGATGGGTTTGGTACATAGTGATTATGTGTCACTAATTATCATTTGCAGACAAGAGTTAAGACCTATATAGTTCTAGAGAAATAGGGTTCCCATGTGGATATTACTCTCATGTAATAAAAGGGGCATTTTAGCTTTATAAAACATACATTTTATACATGTGAGATGAATCATTGAATATAACAAAATGATCCGTATAATGTTTACTGTAATGTTTTTATGATGAAAGATACCAAGCAATTTAACATCCTATGGTAGGGATGATTCATCCTATAGTTTAACATCTTTCTGTAAGGATATTTTTGTCTCCCATTTTAACATTGTTCATTGAATATTATTTCATCATGAATTTCTACATCAAGCAATCAAAGGCTTTCGTCATGAAATTTAATGTCAGACGTTGAAGATAATTTCATCGTGTAGTTTTGTGTCTTGCGATCATGACACATTGGACATGAAATTTATTGTCATGTGGTGAAAATTATTTCATCCCATAGTTATGCATCATGCAATTTGGATGCAATGTTTGCATCATCTATCATCAATCAGTGAAGATGATTTCATCATGTATTTTAATTACAAGTGGTAAGGTCATTTTTTCAATTTAGATTAATGTCATGTTATGAAAACTATTTCACAACGCATTTTTTCATCATCTGATTATGAAATATTTATTTTGCCTACATGAAATATTTTCTTAATTACCATGCATTGGTGGGTGATGGGTGAGCTTTTTGTCCATTGAAATTAATTATTATTCTCCATTGGAGTAAATTTTATGTATTACATATGGTCATTCCCATTTTTGATCCGTGATTGGATGTTTATTCCCTCGTAACATTGGCTGATTGACATCCAACACAAATTATCCTTCGATGAATGATCATAGGTGAAACTTCTATTGATGTTTCGTGTAATCTATTTTGGAAAGCCTCTAAATGGATCTTTGTGTGAAATCATATCTAAACCAGTTTCTCAAAATCATTGATCCATTTTTGGGATTCCTCGTCTATGGATAATTGGTCACATAAAGAAACATGGAGTGAATGTAGTTGAACATATATAGGTAGATCAACCGCTCTCATATATATGAATTTTTGTGGATATTCTATAGTGGTTTTGTAGGTCATGGTCTGGTATGCCCACAAAGCATGGAGGAGATTTTTCAAAAATGATTTATTGACCATGTATACAATCTTCTAGAGTAATTTGGATATGGACTTATTAAAGGATTCTATGTGTCCATTTTCATTGTATGGTTGTGGGATGAATGATTTTACTTGGTAGCATTATTCTGATATAAATTTAACAACATAGGATACTGGAAGATTGTTCCATTTTCTTTCAATAATATACACGAGACACTAAATCTGGTGATGATTTAGTATTTTAAAAATATGATAATTCATTATTCCCTAACATTTTTTTTGAGTGAAAAAATATTCTATTTGGAAGGAAAGTCATTTTATATGAGATAATACATGAATTTCATGGTTTTATCAGGTGTGTATGGGCATATGTCATCCATTCCCCTTTTGGAAAGAAAATATGTGTACATGGCCATTTGAAGTAATGCATTGAGTTGGGGGATGAAATTGGCATGATCATTGTAGGAATGGAATATCGTGGTGAACTGGGAACAATCCTACATTGTGGTGCTCTATTTGTATAAAATTCTTCAAATTCAATGACAGAGGTTGGATGCTACATGATGTTCCCCCACAAGTTTTTTCATTGACTTATTTTGTGAAAACATTGGTCTCTTCTCCATCATTGCAGCTAAGAAGGACCCCATCAATGCCCATATTATAGAAGACCTTTTTTTATTTCAACCATCACACTAAAAGATGTAGATTGCTTGTCTTCAAATATGTTATCTTCCATATTTTACTTGTTCAATTTATCTATTTTTAAGGTAATCAATGATAGGATTCATCAAATAAATGGTATTGCCATTATTCACATGGACATGACTGAACTCTTCAATTTATTCCATGTTGGCCCAAAAAATTCTATGACCATTCACCAGTTGGTAATGGTGATGTTTGTATCCTCCTGATATATATCATCATTGTTGGTTGCTTTATTTCTAATTCATCTGACTGTGCAATTTTTGAATGGGGGAGATGAATTAATGTTGACTCTGAAGGGAGTTTTTCGATCATCTCTAGATAATTACAATCAAAGGGTTTTAATCCTTTTTATTCATAGGAAAATCACCACTGACTTCCCAAATGACCATTTTTTAGTCATATTTTATATTCAAGTGTTTTGATTTTACATGAAGTTCCATTTACAATACTACAATGAGGGCCTGGTACTCTGTATAATTTTTTTCTCCTCTATAACACATGGAAGTAATAATGCATGACTTACTTTTTCATAAATATGTGTATGACACCCAGACCTACTTTGTTGAGCATATGTTATTCCATTTTATCATGTCTAGATTCTGTATGTGCCATAAAAATGCATCTCCTATGTTTGGGATTCATTTCGAGCATTGTACACATTTGCATTAGTAATTTTATAATCCAGTATAATTATATCTATTAAATTGTGTTCTTCCAATAACTTTTCTAATTCCTAGTCCTTGATTTACTTCAAATTTATAAATCATATATCAAACTACTACAAGATGACCAACCACCAGGATAATAATACAGTCAATATCAGATGGTACAGAATGTTGTTGAGAAGGATTTTATGATAGTCTAACTGGACCTAATGGTGTTGTAGATGTTGTACCTTATGGAATATGATGAGTAAGACTAGAAAGCTCTTCATGATATTCGAATAAGGATTTACAACATCAATATTTGTCAAAATGGGAAAATAATGTTGGTTTTCACTTCCAGCACAATTATTTTTCTCAAGTATGGTTCCTAGGTATCACTCCAAGGCAGTCACATACAGAATTAGTGGCCATACTTTGACATGTGGAAATAAATCTAGTAATATCAGGTGATATTTCAGAGGATTTAATATTCTTCATGATAATAATCAATCTATTGATATTTGACCCCCCCCCCCTTTTCTTCATCCTGGGGAAGGGAAAATAGTTTCATGTATGTTTGGATATGAAGCGCAAAAGGTAATAAATATTTACTTAAAGTGATGTGAACTATGTGGGGACGTAATGATGTTACATACCAATGACATCCCTTGTTTTTTCAAGGTGGAATTTGAAGCCATGGGGACATTAAATGAAACAACGCAATTTCTCTGAGGTAACACTTAAAAAACATTTTAAGGGGTCCATTTTCAGAATGTGTCATCATAGTTTTTTTAATTTGATTTCAAGATCATACTGGTGGTCTAACAATTTTTCTGATTTAACAACTAGATAATCAATATATAATTTTATTAATAATAAAAATAAGGGATTAAAAATGAAATTCATTGTGTGTTAGTAGGTGGTGCCGACATTTTTACAACCAAATGGAATTTCTTTTTTGGAAAATTCTCCCTGGGGGACCTGAAGCTGGTTTCCTATTATTTTTATTATTCCATTTTTATTTTCTCAAATCTCAAATATCCATCCATTAAGGTGTGTTCCTTATGTCGGGTGGTTGAATCGATAAACTATTATGTAATCGTGATCTAGAAGTCATGTTTCAGATAGTGTCGAATGAGATCCTAGAAATTGATGCAAACACAAATTTTATTATTCTTATTTTTATGGGGATTATATATTTAATCTATATACGGTATTGGAATTCTGAAAATGTGGCAGGACCTTATTTTAATATTGAATTCAGACCCTATTTTGGTATCATGTATCAGGTGCCTCCTTCTAAAGGATTTGTTTTATCCACGGTGGTCTCCTGAAAGGCCCAAGTAGCGAGTGGCCTCATCAGGATTGTGGCCTATAATTTTTATATATTTCAAAGAGAAAGAATATTGATTCTTCCATACCAACGATGTGCAAACTCCATGCTCTTCAAAAGACCTGACTTCAGTGATCAGGGTGGGCAGCGAGTCTTCTTCAGTACCAAGGTTTATATACCTGAGTTGATCGATGGTGGTATAGAAAACCACCTCAAATGATAAATGGGTGTTCCTAAGTCCTTATTCATCCCCCTCTCCTATATCCTCATCATATTATTTCTCCTCTTATGGAGAAAAAAATTCTTTGAAAGAGATATCTAGAGTTGGTAGAAGAATCCAAAGATTGGAATTTGGTGGATGAGGTGAATTATTCTGACCCGGCTGAGAGAGAAGTTTTTTTGAGATGACGGAGTGAGGGAATTTCCAAAGACATAATTCTCTTATAACCTAATGTTTGAGGAATAAATTATTTTAATCCATAATGACAGAGTGAGGGAATTTACATTTGATCTCTTTTTTTGGGTTAGTGGATGTTTATCCATTGATAGGTTTTGTGGTAATAAATGAAATTACGAGAAAATTTGAATACTCATCTAAAATTGGACTCATGCACTCCACCTGATTGATGGATAGTATTTATTATTATCATATCTACCTGATGGGGTCATTAGGGACCATTTACAAACTATTTTGAGTGGTAAACCAAACAATCCCAGTGATTGACGGTGTCTTTCCTTCCTTCTCATATAATCATGAAGTGATAGAGTGTGACTCAAAAAATTCTAATGGGGATAGATCGGTGTGAAATGATCCACTCTATACATTAGTGAAAGATTTTATACACTGATGGTATAAAGAGGGAATTGATGCATGTTAATGCAACCAGGCCCTTCCTACCATGTCACTGAAGGTCGTGTTTTTCTATACCAACAAAAATTCTATATCGATCACAAAGTCACGAAAATATATGATGAGATTCATTTGGACCAATGGATTATTATCACATTTATCATATTCCAATATGGTTGTGTTGTTGGGTGTAAGGATATCCATGCTACAACCTGGCTGAAAAAGATTCCATAGTGGGATTAGATTAACCGTGGAGCCATTTTTGATGTGTAATTTTTAGATATCGATATCATTTATATATGGGGACACATATAAGGTGTTGATGTGTCCCTGCATGATATTGTATTCATCTTAATCCATGAAATAGATGATATCATGGAATTATACATGATAGGTATTTTTTTGATATACTTCAATAGTGGTTACTTTGGATTCAAACTCCTAGGGTCTTAGTAAAGCTTTTATAAGAACTTCTATGAATTAAATTGAAAAATTAATGGCCTACATGAATAAAAACATGGATGGTATTGAATCCAATGGTTTTAGAATATCATATATTTAATCTAATGTACAAAACTTCCCCACATGGGGATTCTCATTCACTTTCCATTTAATGGATTCAACATTGGATGAAGATGGACCGGTTCCCATTATAGCAGCTAGTGGTGCTTATATACATTGTGATTTTTTTGGGCATGTGTGTATATATGTCGTGGGTGATTAATTTTTTTTTCATTTGACGGATATTCCAGGATTATCGTTCCAAAGTGACTTCTTACAGGGGTATGGGAATTTTCAGGTTCCTTTTGGGATCACAAAAGGGTTCTTCTACGGGTTTCAACAATGTTGACCGTTTAAGCTAGAGTGTGGGTAGTAATTGGGTTTCTAACATGACTGCGTCATCCTATGTATCCTCAGATCATGTGGCCTCTTCTTCCAACTTCCCAATCATATGTCGGGATACGAGGTTCATAATCATTCTATTTATAAGAGAATAGATCCACTGATTTAATTACATTAATGGAGCCAATGATAAGTGCCTCATCTAATGATGTCCATTCCCAATCAACTTCATTCATTGGTTCCACTTAGCAGTGTGGTGTATGTCTCTTCAGATTCGATGGAATAAAATATGAGAGTGTCATATCTAGATTTGAACTTGGTTTGGGTACATCTTCTATCCCTTTCACTATTTCTATCAGTTTGTATATCTTTTTTTATGATCAATCTTTGGATTATTGTGGGGAAAAGGAAGTCGGGTGCATTGCATCAGAATCCATAAGATTCGTAGATAGTGGCATTAAAATTTATTGGAGTAAGTTATGGGATTGGTTTATTGTTTTATAAGTCATATAAATATCAAAATTCAGATCCAATTTGTTAACAACATTTTTTCACTCCCCTCTTTTATCCGTGTAATAGGTAAAAATATGTGCCACTTCTGATGGTGGTGGTCTCAGCATGACTTTCCTAGTATATATAATTCATTATAGGAGGTCCCTGAAGAAGAAAGACTCCTAAATAGTGTTTCCTGTTATCCTGTAGAGGGAAAAATAATATGGTTGGTCATCAAGTCCTAATTTATCAGCCATTATTGGGATTGGTATCCAGATAATGTTACAATTCTTAGAATCTATGGAGTGGAAATAGACATTGTTCCCTCTAAATGAATATGTTAAATTCATTCCTTATGTGAATTGATTTATCCTAGGTCCCTCCACTCCTCTTGATGAGGTGGAAGATGTTTTTTATGTTTAGGTGGACTTCATGATTCAGTGTAGGACTTGGAGAAGGGGTTGGTGTAGGGGGTAGCTTAACTATAAAAAATGTTTCTTTATTTCTTCCTAAAAGTTTTCCTGGGGCTTCCTGAGACTTCAGGTTAGTCTGTTTTAAGCAATTTTGTATCCCCTTTAATATGTAAGGAAATACTAAAATACACATCTATGTTTTAACGGGTTGATTGGTTCTCAAAACTCATCACTAAAATTTTCGATGCATAAATAATGAATCTCAACATGGGGTCGTGGTCAAATCAGATATTGGGATAGGCCTTTCCATATGGAAATGAAATATGGGACTCTTTCATTCTCCCACTATTTGTAGTTCTTACAGTTATGGACTTTTGTTTGTGGAAACATTGAACAAAAATAGAAACAAAACTATCATCGGAGATCCTCCCATCCTATTATTGGATATCCTAGAAAACTGGTTTACTATAAAAAGGTCAAAACTTGTAGGGTTCTCAAGAAGTATCAATGTTTTAAAAATGATTTTTTTCTATAGGGTCCAGATCATGTGATCACAATATGATTCATATGTGATTAGATGTTTTTTCAAGTGACCTAGTCCATTAAATATTGGGAATATAGGGTTCCCAAAATTTTGTGGTTGTGGAAGATTACTCACCTAGTAGTGGTACAGTTACCAGGATAGAAGTATATGAGTATGTATCCCTTCAATAGTTTCCAATAAATCTTCCAATGAGTTGATTATATTAAATATAACATTGATTCATATCCGATTTAACTTTACCATGGGTGGGAACATCAGTTCAATGAATTGGTCGGGTTGGCACTGGTGTCACTTGAGGTGGATACTCAGCCAAGGGAAGACTTTGTGGATTTTCTAGAATTTTTTCCCAGGGGAGGAAAATTTTGATTTCCTACTGATATTGGGTTCATTTAGACTAATAATCCTATTTCCACCTTGGATACACTTTCTAGACATATTTATTTTGCCGGGATTATCCCTTTTGGTAGAGGCACACATACTAGAATCTAATGTAGAAGCTCTTTCTGGAAAACATATTTGACATGATGAGTTCCTTATAGTAGCTCGGTGTTGATTTTCCAAAACCCAATAATTTCTTCCTCATGTCGAGTGAATATATCATCAATCATTGATTAATTGTTCTTAATTTGACACATTTTTTTCATTTTCTATGTGATTTAGTTATTCACCATTCACTAACACATAATGCATTGGTGGGGCCATACCAGTAGTTGAATATTAGTATGGCTCTTTGCATCAATGTCATCGTTTTATACTTATATTATGATATCCTCACCACGTGTATTGGTGAAGGGTATGTAGGATGTAACCCTTATATTACCATATTCTATTCCTAACATGAAGTGGTAATGAATCATGAGATAATATGGAATGGTTTTCAGATCAAGTTTCTTCCACCCTGGGTGCGAAAAGACTTACATCTGTTGGGCGCGTAGTTGAGGTGAAAATGTCCCTAGCCCTAGAGGCTTAGTTTGGTCCTATTTCTTCAATATATTTCTTTGGACTAGATATTTCACTCAAAAAATATAATTCTTTGATAAAAAATCTCCACCTTGTGAGCTAGGGCTGATACTATATTATAGAAGTCTCTACTATTGATGTCTCTTTCTTGGTCTCACGCATTACCATTTGAGGGTGACATGAATACGGTGTCAGTTCTACACATAAATTATATGATTCTAAGAACACGATAATTGATTAATGATTGGAGTCCATTAGGTGAGAATCCTACTAAATGTTCTATGTTTTCATGTTTTGGATTTTTTCTATGGATCCTTCTTATCAGTCTTGACGATTTTGAACATTTGTTAAGGCTAGTTATTGTCGAGAATGGTTCCTTTCTAGAAAAACAATTTAATTAGATCATATTCATGGGATATTGAAATTACAGGATTTAATTTCCAATGGGATCTGCTGTACAAGATGTGGGGTGATGTACAATTCTCTACGTTCTCCAAAACCTAAGATATAAACACCAAATGGTGCATCACTAAGATGGACAATAAACTTGTCCATTGAGTGGAGGTAGATTTGTTAGAGATCATTCTTCATCCTCTAATATTTTTACCATTATGTAGATGGATCTGATTCTAGGTCAATTTTATGGTGAATCTCCACCAATAAAACAACAATGTAATTAACCCCACATAGGGTAAAAAATTTATTTCAAATTGTGGGGATTTTTTTAGATATTGAGATGAATGTTATATTTCCGTTCATCATACAATTCTATTGTTATGTCAAATTGTGATGTGGATATGCACAAAAACATATCTATTATTTCATACATAGATAATTTTCCACTCATGAGAATCATATCCTTTTTCTCAATTTATTAAGACTCTTCTAATTTTTCATACCAACATGGATTCTTCTTAATTATTTCATCCCTAGCATCGATCATAGTTGGATTATCATAAATATATGAATAGTATGAGGGTATCTTGGGAGATGAGAATATCAGAAAACTATTTTTGACCTAGAAAGTTTCTATCCTATCACTGATATAGTATATATCATGTATGAGTACATCTTTACAAGAAGCTAATAATATTAGGGCTTTCTTATGTATTGAAAAGTGAGGTGAGGACCTTCATGTCGGTGTGAATGCTGAATATGGGTAGGACCTCTCTAGGAAATATTATGTTGTCAAGGACTACCATATTGTCATAGTGTTTCACCATGGGGAGATGTTTTATGGTTTATACCCTACAGAGGGCCTTTAAGGAGGGTAGTAAAAAGGGGTGGACCTCCTTGCAACATGATTCCACCATAGGGGGTCCTTCGTTGTGACTGCCATCATGGATATGACTACCATCATTGATCAATTTCAATCTGGAGGGAGAAAATATATAGGGCACATCTTGGAGAAGACCTTCAGGATGGTATGTAATAAGTGGAGGGCCATCTCACTACTTGATGTCACTTTGGGGAGGGCTATCGTATTGAATGTAATCATGTTGAGAACTACCATCATATCTTGATTTCTAACTATAGAGAGATATTCTACAACATATAACCTAGGGATGACTATCATAGAGGATAAAAGAAATTGTAGGAGCTTCTTTAAATATGATATTATGGTAATGGGTAGGGATACCATGACACTCATCAGTATATAGGATCTTGGGATAAATCATTTCTTTCCCATGAACTAATCCCTCGTGGGTTCTCTGAGTAGGGCCTTCAGAACTGCGGGTAAAAATATTTAGTGGAAGACCATAAAATTTTATAATATAATTCTCATTAATTTTCTAATGGGTTGATTGAATCTTGAATATCTATTAATTGGTTCTTGATGGCATAAAAAATCCAGCTTTCAGCTGAGAAGGATCATGAATGTGCTCTTCATTTTCTAATTTACATTACGACATTTCATTTTTTGGAACTCATTTGTGGGGAACTATGGCTAGGTACTCTTGGTTAAAGCCAAAATGTATGGGATCCTATTTAGACAATTCTCAAGATGCTACCAGGATATGTGGAAGGGAATCTTCAGTTATGATGATATATGACTTCTTTGGAATGACCATCATTGTGGGCCATTGTCCCCTAGTTGGAACGAGTGTTTTTCCCCATATAGTTTTCCTTGATTCACAAGATATTGTCGGATTCCCTCCTAGACTATATCAGGTATAAATGACTTCTCTATAGTGATTATAATATCTTCTGGATTAGTCACCCCACACATGGATACAATGTTATGGGCCCAACTACATGCTATTGATGCGGATGTGATCATGTCTTATCAGGTCATAAGGATATGACCATGAATCAATGTCTGGTCCTCCACAACATCCCAAAAATATTTTAGATGCATATTTGGCATGAATAAGGATATATGCATATTTCGATGTTAGAGAAGGAGTTTGAGCATGCGATGGTACTCTATGGTTTTTGAGTGGGTACTATTTTTTCTCCTTTTTTGGGGAAGAGGAAAGATTGTTCCCAAAGTTTATTACTATGAAACACCATCTATTTAATCTTGTTAAATTATTATTTTACTCATGGGATTCAAATTGGAATGTAATAATAGGGGTTGTCCAATTTTTTAATTCTATATGTATCATGGTCTTGATATGCATCCAAATGTATTTGATTCTATGTGTATTTGATTTCCATTGTATTTGACGGATGGGCTTGACATAGAGTACTATGGAATTGAATATTCATGTACTCTATTTCCACCATATTTTACTGGGTGGTATATTCATTAAACTAGAGGTGTACCTACAACTTGTAGTCTGTCCTATTTGGATGATAAGCTTCCCACACATCGGTAGAGATGTTCATCTACCTATAATTTTCTGTACTATTTTTTGTGGTGATACATGTGATCATTAGTGGTACTTTGTGGTTTCATTTAATTTTCCTCCATATGTTCATGGTGGGTTTCATAAGAGTTAGTGGGAATATTCATATTTTCATATCATTTATCCATACATCCATAGTGGGCTTCGAAAGAGGGTGTTGGACTATATGTATTCCCATAATATGCCTTCATATTTTTATAGTGGATCTCATCCTTAAGAACAAAGGTGATGACCCACTCTTGATTATATGTTCATTTATTATGGATGGAATCTTGGGGGACTAGAGATTATTGATTTCTCATTGGATTTTTATGTTTGGAGTCCTATTGAGAACGAGGATATTAGGTTTCACTTCACTGGCAGACAATGTCTTCCGGTAGGGGCCCTTGAGTGGGGATCTTTTTTAGGGATAGAGTTATTGGAAATGTACTCATTCACCAGCATAATATAATGGAGGTACTTATAATCATGTTCTATGGAAATGAACCCAAATAGATTAGAGAATTCTAATAGTTTCACACTATTCTAAAATTCTTGTCACTATTGAAGATGTGGCTATCAATATATCATGAATTGGATGTCCTGCCATGAAGACACTACTATAGTGAGAGTACCATTCAATTGGTACTCCATGATCATCACACTCAAATCCTAGCATTGGAGATGATGTTTGTGTGATGGAGTCCTCTATTTTTTGGAAGACTGAGCCAGTGTGTCGATCAACATTCCTGTCTATGAGATCATTGATGAACCAATTGGATTAATGATAGCTCTATAGACCTACTATATATGTGACATGTACAAAAAAACCATTTCAATGTAGAATATCATGACACCATGAATAATCGATGATATCTCTTGGACCTCTTTCTGTATGGATGTGAAAGTTGAATTTGTGGGGTAATACTGCCACCATGGATAAGCATTCACATCGTGTTCACCATTTTCGTCAACATGTTGTCACGTTATACCCAATAATGAATGTGTTATGATGTTTACTGTTCAATATATCATTTTTATCTTATGATGGAGGTGTCGAAGTTGTGTGGTCTTGATTGGTGACTATAGGGGGTTATGTGTTTGTGCAATCGATCCCTGTTGGGTAAAACATCATCAGATGGTCACCAACATGTTTATTCATAGAGCCAAATAAACCCAAATTCCCCCTCATGCATGATTCATAGACCTTATTTCCAATGGAATGTGCTCACAGGATGATTTTCCCAATGACACTTAAGGACTCAAATTAGTCAAGAGGATGCGAACCGAGGATCATTTCACCCTTTAATGATGAATTACTTCTTATTTTGTGACTCTTTATAGAATTAAGCTATGTTCATATGTTCTTGAATCCTCGGTTCATTTTCAAACATGTCTCTTTAGATTACCCCTTATTTGAGATATCGATCATAAATATTCATGGTTCTGAAATATCCTATATATACGATGATCAACATCAATGAGACCATCATTATCATCATCAATGATACCCATTTTGTGGAAAAGTCACGAATCCCTTGTTCCTTCAATGATCAAATGCTAGTTTTGATCCAAATGGGATAGTAAAATAAAGTTTATCATCATATAGGGGGGATAAGAACTTAATTAAATTTTGGATCAAACATGAATGATGGGTTTTTTGCAGGTCCTTACAGTAGGAATCAGAACCCGCATAGTTTGGAATGTTGGGACTTATGCCTTCAAACATTCAATAAAGGAGTAATTTTTTAGGGATTAAATCCAAAGAGAAGTCCCATTTGTGTTCGATCCTTGGACATGCATCTTATGTATCTTGGATAGATTAGTAATCAATGTTCTATTTGTTCATCTGGGGGTGAATCGTACAGATTCCATGATCGCCACAAATATCAAATCCCAAGTGAGTAATGCTCGGTGTGAAAAATAAGAGGAAGTAATAGATCTAGAAAATCATGAACATTCACATATCTTCTGTTGGAAAAGTAGGAGGAAGATGGAAATAGAGGCCAGATATATGACACTTTTTTGAATAGAGGCAACATGCATATCATTGATAGAGTTATTTTAGATTGGTTTGGTGAAAGGGAATGAGTATTCCAAATCAAAAGGGAAATAATATTTAATTTTCCCTTATCTATAACTAATCCTCATTGAAAAATATATTCTAGTGATTACAATTAACAACTTGAACTGGGAGGTATATGTGAGTATTCTATTTTGAAAACATGCATTACCATGAGAATGTAAACAAATGGACATTCCAGGGGTCAGACTTATCATGTGGATTACACATATGACGTCACATACCATGTGTATGTAATCTAAAAAGGTTTTGTTGAGGAATGATGTCACGACCCGACCTCGGGGCCCATGCCATGACTACCCCAAGCCCGCCTTCCATAGGCCAGGGGCTGGCGACTAGCACCAAGGCGTAAAATCCCGGTAAACTGGGAAGGCATTGCCTTTATAAGTAACAACCACCACAGAGTCAGCAAGCGGAAAGTAACTACCAAGTACAGAAAAGTAAAGGGGGGCGGAATACAAGCCCAACTGAAAGTACAACTGAAAAGGGTAAAGAACAGCAACTGAAGAAAAGACGGCGGCCTCGTGTCGTCCACTGGCAATCCCACCTGAAGGGTGGGTACAGATAGCCTCCAGGCTCCTCGGGTCCCACGTCCGCTCCGAGCACGTCCCGCCCAGTGGTCCGCCTCTAGGTACCGTCCTGCTCCACGCCCCAACCGAGATCAGCGTTGTCCGTCGTCTGCATCCAACACAACAAAGTGCGGGCATAGCCCGTGCAGGGGTGAGTATAAACTACCCAGTAAGGACCCCGAGACCCCCGAAGGTCTCCCGAAATCCACAAAGGATATCGCACAAAAGAAAGGGGCAACCACGAAGAAACAACTGACTCGACTTAGGTATATGCCCATACATATACCTAAGTCCCCATTTCTAGCTCTGCTCTCGAGCTCAAGGTCAACTCGATCCACACAGGAAAGCAAGACTCAAATCCACCAGGGGGAGTAAATAGTAAATCCACATAGGATAGTTCAACACAATCCACAAAGGAGAGTAACATAAGATTCAGCTCAACCAGGTATACTTTTTCAGATGACGTCAAAGATGATCACTGATCCATCTAAGTCGTCGGACCCACGAAGGATCGATAGGTACTAACCCCCGCAAAAGACCCACACAAGATCGGGCTCACACAGAACCTGTAGGCAGTGGCTCACACAGAACCGGTAGTAAGGACCCACACAGGATCGGGCCCACACAAGACCTGTAGCACTGATCCACGTAGGATCGCTGAGTGCAGTAGTCGACGCAGTCCACTGAGGATCTCCGCATAGTCGTCGCCGCAGTCCACGAAGGATCTCTGCTCTGTTTTCGTCGCAGTCCACGGAGGATCTCTGCTCTGTCGTCGAAGTCACAGCCAGCACTAGGGTTCCCGCACACAGCGAGCTCGTTTAGGAGGGTCCGCTCCACGAGCCGAGAGGCTGATACATCAACTGACACGTAGTCCGAATTTTATGTATCCAAAAGTTCCGTATCGACAACAGGATCTCAACGCAACAGACGGCGCGTCAATCGGACGCCCGGTCTGAGAGTTATTGGCATTTTCGTCCCAGGGGCCCGGTTGGTTTTTAGGGCAAAACCAACCCGACCGTACTCCTCCTGTGTCCGATCCTCGGGCGGAGTATGCCAAAAGTTCCTTCTCACTTAGAGGAAACTACCACAGCTGACGGTACATCGATCGGACGTTCGTAGCTCAAGTTATGAGCGTTTCCGCTCCGAGGGCCCGGTTGGTTTCGTGTACGAACCAACCCGGCCGAACCCAAAGTCTTCCGAAACCTTGAGTGTAATATACCAAAACGACCGTATCGATCCAAGGATCGCGTAGCCGCTGACGGTTCGTCAATCAGAGGTCCTAGGCCCAAGATATGGGCAAAAGACAGAAGAGGGCCCGAAAACGGGGGTTCTGGGCCCGGGCCGACCCGGCCCGAACCCCCCTGGGTCGGCCGAACCGGGTCGACCCGACCCGGGCCGACCCGGCTCGGCCGGGTCCGGTCCGGCCTGGGCACAGCCCGGCCGACCGGACCGGCCGGCTCGGCTTCGGCCGCGCGGCCGAAGTGGGCTGCCGCGGGACGCCGCCCCCGCAGCTCGGTGGAAAACGCGGCCCCGCGGGGGGCCGCCTGTCATGCGGACGCGGCCGGGCCGCCGCGTCCCTCCCCGGTTCCGCGCGGCCGTGGAACCGGACTCTGCCGCCGCGGCTTCAGCCGCGGCGGATTCCTCCACGGCGGCGCGCCGGGCGCCGCCGCCTCCGGCCGCCGGCGCCGCCGCGCCGGCTGCCCGCGCCGCCGCCGCCTTCCGCGGGCCGCCGGAGTTGCTCCGGTGGCCCGTTTTGCCTCCCGTCTGCGCCATAGCTCCTCCCGGGGCCGATCTTCCCTACGGGATCAACGGATCGCCCCTGCCGCACGGTTCGTCGTCGTCCACCAAATCCGCACAACAAAAAGATCAGCGGAGGGTTGTCGGGTCTTGTTCGTTAGACCCGCTCCGTCCGCGTTAGTTATAAAATCATCGGGAGGGATTAAGGCAGCCACAATTTTATCCAAAAATAAAATTGTTCAAGTTTGGTTCTTTAACTAAAAAGAATTAGATCACGGGAACGAATCACCAAGAAAAATAAAATCCCTACCTCGATGTCGCCGTCGGACGTGAGGTCGTCGCGGAATCGCTCGTCGCGGAAGGAAGGGATCGTCGCGTCGTCGCGGAAGAGACGTTCGTCGCACCGCGGGAAAAACGTCGCGCCGACGATCTCCGGATCTAGAACAAAGGGATTTAATTAATTAAATCCGTTTTCATTGAAATTAAAAAGGGAGAATTAAACGATCCGTTTCTCACCTTAGTTGCCGAACGAGGATCGGCCGCGGAAGAAGAGGCGTCGCCGAAGAACGTCGCGGGTAGAGCTCGTCGACGTCGCAGATCACGGTGTGCGTCGTCGAATTCCGGTCGCCGGCGTTCTTCGCGTTGTTCGCGTTCTTCACGAGGAGGGTAGAGGCTCAGAGAATTCGCACAACGATAGCAATCATCCAAAATAGACAAGTTTGTCTATTTTATTAATTTGCCAACGAACGCAAACGCGTAAGTAACGACCCATTAAATTCGTTGAATTAATTCAACGAATGAAACAGCCCATTTAATTCACGAAATAAACCGCCCAATTAAATGGTCTGTTAAGAATTAAGGAAAACGCCTCGGTTGACTTTTCAGTTACTTGACGGGTTTTCACGGGTGCGTTACTTAGCGAAAGAAACAGCGGGGCTCGTGCGGGCCCCACCTCACAAATATCCTAACAAGGTGTAGGATATTTGCGGATAGCGCCCTATCCGCTTTAACTCAGTTCAAGTGGCTTCCAAGTGACTTCCAAGCGGCTTAAGTGAAATAAAATAAAGTTGTCGCACAACCATTATTTTATTTCTGACTTAAAGCCCAAAATTTTTAAAACCACGGTTGAGCAAACGCAACTCCGGAAGAGGCGTTTCTAAGCAAATAATGGCGCTGTGATTTCATCGGTGCCCTCAGAATTCGATTCCGGGCAACGGTTCAAAAGATAGAAAAACCCGCTCGTCCGTTCACTGAACGTACACGAGCCAAACTTCGGAAATTGATTCCGGGCACACCGGGCCTCGGAATCAGGTGCCGTCTGAAGCTCCGCTCTTGTAAAATTCCAAAGAAAATTAAAAAAAAATTCATTGAAATTTGCGGGTCTTTACATTACTCCCACCTCAGGGCTTTACGTCCCCGTAAAGATACATCGAAAACTAGGGGAACAAATGGGGGTACTGAGCACGCATCTGAGCCTCCCGCTCCCAAGTGCTCTCCTGGAGGTTCCCGTGCTGCCATCTGACGCGCACAAGAGTAATCGACCGCCCACGTAGGACCCGCTCCTGTCGATCCTCGATCTCCACTGGGACCTCCGCAAAAGTCGCCCCATCGTCCACGTCCAGCTCCCCAAAGTCGATGATGTGCGTCGGGTCGTGCACGTATCTCCTCAGCTGAGACACGTGGAAGACGTCGTGCACCCGGTGCAACTGAGGTGGTAGAGCCAGGCGATAAGCCACCTCTCCTATCCTGCTGAGGACCTGGAAAGGCCCGATGAAGCGTGGAGACAACTTTCCGCCTCGGCCAAATCTCCGTAAACCACTTCGAGGTGAGACACGCAAAAAGACGTGGTCGCCATCCTCGAACTCTAGTGGCCTCCGCATCCTGTCAGCATATGACTTCTGCCGGCTCTGAGCTGTCCTCATCCTCTCCTGGATGATCTGGACCTTCTCTGTCGTGGCTCGGACCATCTCCGGTCCCACGAGTGCTGACTCCCCTGGGTCTGTCCAGCACAACGGTGATCTGCATGGTCTGCCATACAACGCCTCGTATGGTGCCATCCCGATGGTGGAGTGGTAGCTGTTGTTGTACGCGAACTCCACCAAGGGTAGGTGGTCCTCCCAGCTGCGACCAAAGTCGAGAACACATGCACGGAGCATGTCCTCGAGTGTCTGTATGGTCCTCTCCGTCTGACCATCCGTATGAGGGTGGAAGGCTGTGATCAGATGGAGCCGCGTCCCGAACGCCTCCTGCAACCCCTTCCAAAGCCGGGAAGTGAAACGAGCATCTCGATCGGAGACGATAGATGATGGCACACCGTGAAGCCGTATGATCTCCTGGACGTAAAGACGTCCCAAGCTCTCCACTGAGCCCTTCTCTCTGATGGGTAAGAAGTGTGCCGACTTGGTGAGTCGGTCGACAATCACCCAAATGGAGTCGTGGCCTCTGGAAGTGTGTGGAAGTCCAGTCACGAAGTCCATAGATATCTCGTCCCACTTCCACTCCGGGACCTCCAAGGGATGTACCAAGCCTGCTGGTACCTGATGCTCTGCCTTCACCTGCTGGCAGGTGAGGCATCGTGAAACGAACTCTGCCACAGCTTTCTTCATGCCCGGCCACCAGTGCTGTCGACTGAGATCCTGGTACATCTTCGCCACTCCGGGATGCACCGCCAAGGGAGAAGTGTGAAACTCTCCCAGCACCTCCTCTCGTAAAGAGACTGGTACGAAGGTACGTCCTGTGAAAAGGATGTCGTGCTCTACTCCAAGGGAGAAGCCATCAGGCGCCTGACTTGAGGATATCAGTGCACGCCGGGTCTCACAGTCAGCGTCCCCACGCTGAGCCTCTCTGACCCACTGTAGAAGTGGAGGAGAGACTGTGAGAGACTGAAGAAAGGCTGCTCCGACTCTATCCACGAAGGATATCTGTAAGGAGGCTAGCTGCTCTGTCGCCTCCTCAAGTAGATGAATGCCCGTCCTCCTACTGAGGGCATCGACTACCACGTTCCCCTTCCTAGGAGTATAGACTATCTCAAAGTCATAGTCCTAGAGGAACTCAAGCCATCTCCGCTATCTCAGGTTCAGGTCCTTCTGAGAGAAGATATACCTGAGACTCTGGTGGTCAGAAAAGACTGTGAAGCGCTCGCCCATCAGATAGTGCCGCCAAGTCTTCAGAGCGAAGACCACTGCTGCTAACTCCAGATCATGAGTGGCGTAGTTCTGCTCATGCGGCCTCAACTGACGTGATCCGTAGGCGATCACGGCCCGCTCCTGCATCAGAACGCACCCGAGTCCAGTCCCTGATGCATCGCAGTAAACTACGTATCCAACTCCCTCCTCAGGCAACCTCAAGATAGGTGCGTTGGTCAATCTCTGTCTCAGCTCCTGGAAGCTCTGCTGACATCTATCTGACCACACAAAGGGTTTTCCCTTCTTTGTCAAGGCTGAGAGTGGTGACGCAACTCTAGAGATGTCTGACACAAATCTCTGATAGTATCCGGCTAGGCCCAAGAAGCTCCGCACCTCCGTCACGCTCCTGGGTGGCTCCCAAGCTAGCACTGCCTCGATCTTCGCGGGATCCACTGCAACTCCCGCCTCAGAGATGACGTGCCCCAAGAAGTGGACCTCACATAACCAGAACTGGCACTTTGAGAGATTTCCATAAAGCTGGTGCTCTCGGAGTGTGTCTAGCACAACTCGCAGGTGGTAGGCATGCTCCTCCTCAGTCGTCGAGTATACCAAAATGTCGTCAATGAAGACCACGACAAATCGGTCGAGGTATGGCTGGAAGATCCTGTTCATGAGGCTCATGAACACTGCTGGAGCATTGGTTATGCCGAACGGCATAACCAAGAACTCATAATGGCCATACCGACACCTGAAGGTCGTCTTCTGCACGTCCTCGTCTCGAACTCTGAGCTGATGATAGCCTGACCGGAGGTCTATCTTCGAGAACCACCACGCTCCCTTGAGCTGATCGAAGAGGTCATCAATCCGTGGTAGCGGATACTTGTTCCTCACTGTCACCTGGTTCAGGCGACGATAGTCGACACACAGTCGCAAGCTCCCGTCCTCCTTCTTGGCGAACAATATCGGGGAAGCCCAGGGTGAAACACTGGGTTGGATAAACCCCTTGCTCTGCAAGTCCTCCAACTGTACCGGCAGCTCTCGAAGCTCGGCGGGGGCCATCCGGTATGCTGGAGTAGATATCGGGGTTGTCCCGGGGTACAAGTCGATGTAAAAGTCTACCTCTCTACGAGGAGGTAGCCCTGGAACGTCGTTGGGAAAGACGTCCACGTACTAGTCCACCACTGCAGGAAAAACTGGACTCCGCACGTCCACTGCTCCTAGGATGAGGCTAGCCAACTGATGAGAGATGGGCTGCACTCTCCTCCGCGGAAGTCCATCCTATGCTGCAAAGGTTCCCTTCTCGCCGGTGAAGGTAAACCTGCTCCCGTCGGTGCGAACACATCGCACCTTGCGCCTAAAACAGTCGATCTGGGCATGAACCGTGGATAGCCAATCCATGCCCAAGATGACGTCGTAAGGCCTCGACGCCGCTACAAGGAGATCCCAGCCGAAGCTCTCGCCTCCTAGAGTAAGCTCACACTGCCGGCACCAGTGCGTAATCGTCGAGTCTTCTCCCGTAGGAG
Organism: Viscum album; assembly: GCA_963277665.1. Lineage (NCBI taxonomy): Eukaryota > Viridiplantae > Streptophyta > Magnoliopsida > Santalales > Viscaceae > Viscum > Viscum album. The sequence continues at coordinate 954,274,729 of OY728130.1, read as the reverse complement.
TCTCTAGCCATAAGGATCGAGCCAACGGCTCAGTCGGAATCTCCGAGCTCCGAACAAGGGCAGAGGCTATGAAAGAGTGACTAGATCCTGTGTCTATAAGTACTGCAGCAAGGGTGGAATAGACACAGATCGTACCTCGAATCATCTCTGGCATGTCGGGGTCGTAGGCCTCCACTGCCTGGAGCTGGGCCTGTCCCTGCCCACCAGCTCCCTGTGGTCGAGGTGGCCCTCCTGGTGGTGGTGGGGGTAGAGCCTGGACGCGTCGCCCACCACCCGCTGCTCGGCCAGCTCCTCTGCCTCATCCGCCTCCTCCCTGCGGACCGCCACGGTCGACACTCTGCCTCTGCCTGGGTGGCCCCTCCACCGTCTGCTGCTCCTCTGGTCGGCGAGTCGGGCAGTCACGAGCCATGTGACCCTGCCCGCCGCAGGAGTAGCAGAGCCTGCCTCTCGGAAGGCTGGCACTCCGCTGTGTGCCCCACACTGTTGAGCCGGTGTCCTGAGGCCGTCTGCGTGGGGGTCTGGTCTGCCTGGACCCGAGAGTCATCCGTCGGCTACCTGCTACCGAAGACTCAGCTACCTGCCGCCCTGCGCTAGGTCTCGCCGCTGAAGAAGGCTCTGCCAGGAAGCTCTCGATCAGGAGGGCTCGCTCTAGTACTCCCGCCTGGGTCGGAATGCTGAGGGAGATCAGCGACGCCCGAATCTCCTGCCGCAAGCCCTGCTCGAAGGTCCGGGCCCGGAAGAAGGGGTCCCGTACCATGTCGGTCGAGTAGCGAGATAGGTCAGTGAACCTCGCCGCGTACTGAGCGACCGTCATGCTGCCCTGGCGCAGCTGGAGAAGCTCCTGGATGCGCACCGCTCGGAGGGTGGCCGAGACGAACTCAGAGCGGAAGAGGCTCTCGAAGTCTGTCCAGAGCAAGGATGCCTCATCGTGAACCTGGAGCATCAAGCTCCACCATCGTCCTGCCGCCGCCTGCAGGAGGCTCGCCGCGAGAATCACCATGAGATCCGCTGGTGTCCTCACTAGCCTAAATATTCGTACCACCGCCTCTAGCCAGTCCTCGGCGGCCTGGGGGTCCGCCTCACTGCGAAACCTGGGCGGTCGCTGGCTCTGAAACTCATGCAGTGCCCTGAGGCGACGTGCATCGTCAGCGTCTGGTACTGGTAGCATCGGTGGCTCGGCGGGTAAAGCTACCGCCGGTGCCACTGCTGGCAAAGGGCCCTGCACCGAGGCCTCGTCGCTCGGTGGGCTGCCGTCGCGCCCTACACTCGGAACCCTAGCTGGCTGTCGTCGCGGGGCCATCCTGAAAAGGAGAACAAGAGCACCACAGTCAGAACAGTATACCTGGTGAGCTGGCACAAGTAATCGCAAGGAAAACTTGAGACTTTCATGAAGCAGATCAGTATACCCGGTGAGCTGACACAAGTAATCACAAAGAAAACTTGAAACACACACGCAATCAATGTTTTCATGCATTAAGTCGGAAATCAGGAGTCAGGGTCCTGGTGTACGGATACGTCGGCCGCCGCACCACCACTGGGCTACCTGAACTGATAACCACACTCAATACACTAAACACTATTGCATCATATAGAAAGAAAAGACGATCAGAGTCTGTGGTAGAACCGACCACCTCTGATACCAATTTGTCACGACCCGACCTCGGGGCCCGTGCCGTGACTACCCCAAGCCCGCCTTCCATAGGCCAGGGGCTGGAGACTAGCACCAAGGCGTAAAATCCCGGTAAACAGGGAAGGCATTGCCTTTATAAGTAACAACCACCACAGAGTCAGCAAGCGGAAAGTAACTACCAAGTGCAGAAAAGTAAAGGGGCCGGAGTACAAGCTCAACTGAAAGTACAACTGAAAAGGGTAAAGAACAGCAACTGAAGAAAAGACGGCGGCCTCGTGTCGTCCACTGGCAATCCCACCTGAAGGGTGGGTACAGATAGCCTCCAGGCTCCTCGGGTCCCACGTCCGCTCCGAGCACGTCCCGCCCAGTGGTCCGCCTCCAGGTACCGTCCTGCTCCACGCCCCAACTGAGATCAGCGCTGTCCGTCATCTGCATCCAACACAACAAAGTGCGGGCATAGCCCGTGCAGGGGTGAGTATAAACTACTCAGTAAGGACCCCGAGACCCCCAAAGGCCTCCCGAAATCCACAAAGGATATAGCACAAAAGAAAGGGGCAACCACGAAGAAACAACTAACTCGACTTAGGTATATCCCATACATATACCTAAGTCCCCATTTCTAGCTCTGCTCTCGAGCTCAAGGTCAACTCGATCCACACAGGAAAGCAAGACTAAAATCCACCAGGGGGAGTAAATAGTAAATCCACATAGGATAGTTCAACACAATCCACAAAGGAGAGTAACATAAGATTCAGCTCAACCAGGTATACTTTTTCAGATGACGTTAAAGATGATCACTGATCCATCTAAGTCGTCGGACCCACGAAGGATCGATAGGTACTAACCCCCGCAAAAGACCCACACAGGATCGGGCTCACACAGAACCTGTAGGCAGTGGCTCACACAGAACCGGTAGTAAGGACCCACACAGGATCGGGCCCACACAGGACCTGTAGCACTGATCCACGTAGGATCGCTGAGTGCAGTAGTCGACGCAGTCCACTGAGGATCTCCGCACAGTCGTCGCCGTAGTCCACGAAGGATCTCTGCTCTGTCGTCGTCGCAGTCCACGGAGGATCTCTGCTCTGTCGTCGAAGTCACAGCCAGCACTAGGGTTCCCGCACACAGCGAGCTCGTTTAGGAGGGTCCGCTCCACGAGCCGAGAGGCTGATACATCAACTGACACGTAGTCCGAAGTTGATGTATCCAAAAGTTCCGTATCGACAACAGGATCTCAACGCAACAGACGGCGCGTCAATCGGACGCCCGGTCTGAGAGTTATTGGCATTTTCGTCCCAGGGGCCCGGTTGGTTTTTAGGGAAAAACCAACCCGACCGTACTCCGCCTGTGTCCGATCCTCGGGCGGAGTATGCCAAAAGTTCCGTCTCACTTAGAGGAAACTACCACAGCTGACGGTACGTCGATCGGACGTCCGTAGCTCAAGTTATGAGCGTTTCCGCTCCGAGGGCCCGGTTGGTTTCGTGTACGAACCAACCCGGCCGAACCCAAAGTCTTCCGAAACCTTGAGTGTAATATACCAAAACGACCGTATCGATCCAAGGATCGAATAGCCGCTGAAGGTTCGTCAATCGGAGGTCCTAGGCCCAAGATATGGGCAAAAGACCGAAGAGGGCCCGAAAATGGGGGTTCTGGGCCCGGGGCGACCCGGCCCGACCCGGCTAGGCCGGGTCCGGTCCGGCCTGGGCGCGGCCTGGCCGACCGGACCGGCAGGCTCGGCTTCGGCCGAGCGGCCGAAGTGGGCTGCCGCGGGGCGCCGCCCCCGCGGCTCGGTGGAAAACGCGGCCCCGCGGGGGGCCGCCTGTCACGCGGACGCGGCCGGGCCGCCGCGTCCCTCCCCGGTTCCGCGCGGCCGCGGAACCGGCCGCCGCCGCCGCGGCTTCAGCCGCGGCGGATTCCTCCAAGGCGGCGCGCCGGGCGCCGCCGCCGCCTTCCGCGGGCCGCCGGAGTTGCTCCGGTGGCCCGTTTTGCCTCTCGTCTGCGCCATAGCTCCTCCCGGGGGCCGATCTTCACTGCGGGATCAACAGATCGCCCCTGCCGCATGGTTCGTCGTCGTCCGCCAAATCCGCACAACAAAAAGATCGGCGGAGGGTTGCCGGGTCTTGTTCGTTAGACCCGCTCCCTCCGCGTTAGTTATAAAATCATCGGGAGGGATTAAGGCAGCAACAATTTTATCCAAAAATAAAATTGTTCATGTTTGGTTCTTTAATTAAAAAGAAATAGAACACGGGAACGAATCACCAAGAAAAATAAAATCCCTACCTCGATGTCGCCATTGGACGTGAGGTCGTCGCGGAATCGCTCGTCGCGGAAGGAAGGGATCGTCGCGTCGTCGCGGAAGAGACGTTCGTCGCACCGCGGGAAAAACGTCGCGCCGACGATCTCCGGATCTAGAACAAACGGATTTAATTAATTAAATCCGTTTTCATTGAAATTAAAAAGGGAGAATTAAACGATCCGTTTCTCACCTTAGTTGCCGAACGAGGATCGGCCGCGGAAGAAGAGGCGTCGCCGAAGAACGTCGCGGGTAGAGCTCGTCGACATCGCAGATCACGGTGTGCGTCGTCGAATTCCGGTCGCCGGCGTTCTTCGCGTTCTTCGCGTTTTCGCAAGGAGGGTGGAGGCTCAGAGAATTCGCACAACGATAGCAATCCTCCAAAATAGACAAGTTTGTCTATTTTATTAATTTTCCAACGAACGCAAACACGTAAGTAACGACCCATTAAATTCGTTGAATTAATTCAACGAATGAAACAGCCCATTTAATTCACGAAATAAACCGCCCAATTAAATGGTCTGTTAAGAATTAAGGAAAACGCGTCGGTTGACTTTTCAGTTACTTGACGGGTTTTCGCGGGTGCGTTACTTAGCGAAAGAAACGGCGGGGCTCGTGCGGGCCCCACCTCACAAATATCCTAACAAGGGGTAGGATATTTCCGGATAGCACCCTATCCGCTTTAACTCAGTTCAAGTGGCTTCCAAGTGACTTCAAGCGGCTTAAGTGAAATAAAATAAAGTTGTCGCACATCCTTTATTTTATTTCCGACTTAATGCCCAAAATTTTTAAAACCACGGTTGAGCAAACGCAACTCCGGAAGAGGCGTTTCTAATCAAATACCGGCACTGCGATTTCATCGGTGCCCTCAGAATTCGATTCCGAGCACCGGTTCAAAAGATAGAAAAACTCGCTCGTCCGTTCACTGAACGTACCTGAGCCAAACTTCGGAAATTGATTCCGGGCACACCGGGCCTCGGAATCAGGTGCCGTCTGAAGCTGCGCTCTTGTAAAATTCCAAAGAAAATTAAAAAAAAAATTCCTTGAAATTTGCGGGTCTTTACAAATGAGATGGTTCTATCATACAGGGTCTGGTGGTTTTGGAGGAGGATTTGAAATAGTTCTGTTAGATGAGTATGTGGAAGGCTTATAGATAATTAGATAGAAACAGAATGAAATGATTGAAGTGAGAGGGTGGAAAGACTAAAAATACCCCATTCTGTGAACCACAAGATTACGATGGATGGGGTTTCCCATGAATTTCATGTTAATATGTAGGTGAAGGCAATGCCCACAAACTTTGACGGTAAACAAACATCGATTCAGTCTGGGTAATGTTATCTATGAAAAACCAGTATCTTCTTAGGTACCATTTTTCTATGGAGTGCTGAGTTTTTTCCGCATATAATGATGCTACGCAGGTCTGGGATCCATCCATATAGTGATTTTATATGTGGTTCATGGTTCCAACCACATAGCATATTTCTATGTGGGACACCATATTAAATATGGGGAATTGGTTCTTCCTTTCAATATAAATTTATCATCAATGGTAGATGGGTTTACGGTAGTCCAATTATTATTATATTTCCTTATTTAATGATATTCAGTGTGTCATACCTATACAGAATCATTTAAGGAGTCCTTCTATAATGATTCTCTCATCTTCCATTTAATAGATATCTCATTTTTTTTTCAAATTCTCTCTCAAACATCATCCCAAAAAGCCTTTCATGGCTCATTTTATATAGAGGAAGAAGAATCGGATCAGTGAGTTGCAGAGATCCTTTTACGGAAGCCTAAGGAAAAAACATAACATGCAGATGACTTGGTCAGTGGGGCACGGTGTCATCAACCTCGATGGAAAAAATTACTACTTTGTTCCCTTTATTGACTTTGCCTCATTTGTGGGAACCGTCTAGTTTCACCCCACCCAAGAACCATTTGAATTCATGGGGGATCATATTAGGGTTGTATTTTCATGCCTCTTTCCCAATAACAATATCTCTTGTGTGGGATTAGCATTGGCATCACCGTTCTAAAAAAACTTAGTCTGTAGATGTATTGTGAAACCATATACCTCCATGAAGAGAAGTGGTACCATGGCGATTTTTCTTTCATGGATGATGATCTTTTCTTATCTAATTTTTTGGATTCCTCTACTATTCATCTTATACACATAGTTTAATTTGTTTTACTTAATTTTTAAAATCCCCAATAGTATTTTCTTTACTTTTGTAAAATTTTCAGGACCCAATGAACTCATTGAATCATTTTATTTTCAATATTAAGATTCTTTATAGTGAATAAATATATCATTATCTCCGGTATAATTTCTAGGGCCACATTTTTCTCTTCACCAATTTCATATCAAAAAGTTAGAGCACTATATCTTTTAGAATATAATGTTTCATTAAACATCATTTAAATATATTAATGGATAATATATTTATAGTAAAATTATAGTAAAGGTAAATATTGATCCTATATTCCTTGATGTTTAGGTGGTAATTTCATTAACATGTATTTTAATGTTTGAATTGTAATCTATTGTTTTTTATTAGTTTGGGGATAGAAGATGGTGGTTAAATGAATCTCGACATCAAAATACATCTAGTTACACTTCTAGAAATTCTATGTAAATTAGTTATCACAATCAAAAACCAATGAATTTTGTTTACAATGATTACATAAAACATCAATAACATGAATTATTACAAGGATCTCAATATGAAAATATTATTTTATAGAATGGAAATTTTCATAATTGGTTAGGCGATACAGGGTAACCAAAATTGTATCACTATTTCAATGAAACATCAATAGTCTTATGAAAATTATATAGTATCATCCTACCATTTACACATATGTATACATCAATGTTTGTGTAATCCTATATTATTTTGTCTATAGACCATCAAATGTCGAAAAAAATTCATCTTGACACATAATCATCAATTTCCAAATCATGCTATAAAAAACATTTGGCTCAAAATTACTATATATCATGATTCTACCATGGGGTATTGAAAATGTAAATAAATGATAATCATAACACAATTCAATTTTTTTTTCAATTTTAGTTGGAAACCATATTCTATTGTAAAATTTCATATTTCTATTTCTATAAATGTTGTCTTCCAATTTCCGATCATTCACTATATTAAAATATTTAAAAAAACTATCATCATCTTTTTTAGAACATTCAATCTTATCTAATAATTATTGTTTCACAATTTTTTGAAATTATAGTGATGTCTCGCAATTATTTATGATTCCCATAAGCATATTTACTAGTTACAAAAATGTATGATCCTTATAAATACTCATTATAGTCAATACACCCAGATCATTCTTATTAAAGTTTCTTACATCTTATTTTCATTCCACAATTGGTACTATGTTGGGTAATCAAAATCCTTCAATAATTTGATCGATCTCCTTTTCCTTATATTGAGGCATTTTTTTCAAAAGATATATTTTGGGCTCTTATGTTCAATTCATATATCACATCATTCAATAAAATATAATTTATGCATATCTTCAATGTAAATATTATGGATACAAAATCATGAACATGGTTTGTATATTATTTTTCATATGACATTAATAACCTTGATGTGTATGAAATAAATATTCACTTTTTCTTTAGGAAAAAACCCATTTCCATTATTCGATGCATCACTATATATATCATCCAATTAATTTTTTTAATGTAGAGTAAAAATAAATTGATTAAATAATATATTATTCACCTATTGAAATTTTTAAATTTTTTATGTGAAGATAACAAATTTTCATGTTTTTTTAGTTTATATGATAGCTGATATATCTTAAAAACAGTGATAATAACATGTAAAACGAAATAAAATATGTATATCCAATATTTTAATTGGTGTAGGCCACTCATTGAATCCAGTTATCTTTATAGGATCAATTATGATTCCATCCTTGAAAAAAATATGTCAATGAAATGGAAATTCCAGAAATTATAATTCATAATTACTAAATATAACAAATAACACACTTCTTATAATAGAGTCTAAAATATTTTTTATATATTTTAATTGATCCTCATAGATTCTTTATTACACTAGGATATTCCAAATTAATATCACAAATAAACTATTTTGATATTTCATGATATATTTTCAAATAATATTATTAATAATAATATGATTTGTTAGTAAATCATTAAGGAATTTCTGTAAACATGTAAATTCCATATAGAATTTGAAATATTTTATTTGGAATATATTCACTTTATTCTCATAATTAACTATAACTAGAGATAATATCAATCTGTGGAAATTATTATTCTCTTTGAAGTTAGGTATCATGTGAACAACGTGATGATGATGTTACATTTTCCTTATCATAATATATTTCATTTTACTATAATAAAGGAACATCCTGAAATATCCAAATATCATTCTAATGAAATAAATATAGGATCCACATGGTGGAACACTAGGGTAAAAAAATTCCTTATCATACTTCTCCTCTTGTGGTTTCATACACTCTTTTAATTCTATATTAGTTATTCTAAAGAGATTCATTGTCATATGTCTCACAATAGTGGATCAAAATCAATTGAAGGATGAATTTATGTTATGGTGTATTTCCATGAAATTATATATGAAATAAATTTTTGAATTTATGAACACTGCGTATATCCTCTATTTTATTATTTAATTTTCTAGTCAGAGATTTTAATTTCTTTTATTCTCCAATAACCTAATTTTCAAGTGCTAGTCGGGGTGGATCTAGCTTTGAACTAGATGATGATGTCTCCACACTAAAGATAATAAAATCCACATGTTAATCATGAATAATAATTTTCTCCAATTTGTAATAATTTTTTATTAATTTTTGAATGATTTTTCATTCAATAAAATATATTAACATAGGCCATTAGTGTAATAATAATGTCCAAAAAAGGAAAAAAAAATTTCTATCATAATACAATCTACATGACATAACATTGTTGTAGTGATATTTCTAGTTAGAGTAAATACTATAAATCCTATATTACTGTTTTAGATAAATATTCAAATTTCATAAAAAATATGGCGGATATGAATGAATGTGAGGATTAATAATGAAATAAATAATTTTCTAAATTTGTGTCTATGATTGATGAACATTCTAACTAATAAATAATAACATCATCCTATATTCTAGTGATAGAATAATAATTGATATATCCCCTTGGACTATTCTATGGTAGATATCCTTAACAATTGAGACATCAGTTTGAATAATTCAACATTTATGTATAGTTGATACATTTTATAGATTTGGACTCTATCATTCGGATATATTTAAGAGCAATATTACTCGTCTCACCACACATGTAATAAATTACCATTCCATTCATGCATTTTCCTTAGGATGATTCATTACTCAATTTTCCCATGATGGAAATCACAAGAACATCCTAATATTAATTGAATTGATACATTTGTAAATGATCTTATATATAATTTTCTTCTATTGATTCCCATTTGATATTTTGGATATTGAAAATTCATTCAATTTTTTAGAGGCGCACAAATCTATTTCTTCATATGATGTATTGTTTTGTGAAAATAGTGCCCTTAAGAGAATTGGAATAACCCTTAAAAATAGTAAATATTCCAATTCATATTGAACATATAATATATAGAATACTAATATGGTATTTTAAAATATTCTTGATACACTGCAAAATTTTATTTATCCTTTTTTATTTTGATTTAGGAAATTTTATTCATATAAGTTAATTTATCAAACTAAAATTATTTTTTAAAAAATACTTGTATAAAATATATTCATTCCATGTCTTATAATTCATATTCCTATCATGTATTTATGATCAACAATAACCAATTATTATAATCTACCTTTAAAAAATATACTCCATGTATAACCATTTTCTATTCATCATATCCCATGCATAGAAATATATTTTCTATACAATGATGTATATTGGAATGGTGAATAAAATTATGAATTTTAAATAATATTGTATAATTAAGAATCTCGTTTAATAAATGACATAAATTTTAAATTTTTTAATTTTTATTCTCCTACTAATAAGGTTTCTCTCAGAATATTATTAACTAATAAAAATAATTTGAAATCATTCCAAAAGTATTTTATGAAAATAGTGAATCAGTCAATTAATATCACAAGGGCATATCAGAATACGTTTTATAAATGAATGATTTTATGTACGTAATGAATATTGAGTCAAATCCTAATGACCCCTTTTTGAAGTTACTACCCCTAGGTGTAACTATTCAACATCTACATCCACATGTAGTATCAGGACATGGATATATTACAAGGGAAAACAAATAATTAGTACAATGAAAAAAATTTAAAATGTTATTCCACAATTTAAATTATCATCAAATTATATCATTGTGTAATCTTCTATAATATATATTTTATAAAAAAATAGTACCTAAGGATTCTAATAATCTTCTTTAGATACCAACTGTGACGTCCAAGTCTCCAATAACATTGTGATGGGGGTTAATTTTATGACATTTGAATACATATTATGATTATGATCTCTATGGAATGATTGGTATAGTTTTCTTGTATAACCAAGTAGTTATATGATACACATTTCACATTTTTAAATAAATATAAAAAATAAAGAAATTTTTTTTTCTTCCTTTAAACACATTAAATAAATTCATAATCATGTCAAAAGGGAATGATGAAAAATTAGGGTGAGAAAAAATGATTTGTTAGGGTCAGACACAGTGGAATATATAATGAGTAAATAATGCATATTCAATATGGAATGTCATGAAACTAAAAACCCACTCCACATAAAAAATAAGATAAGAAACAAAAATCCCTCCATGGATAATATCCATGAAATCATATCATGGACAATAGTAATTGAATTATCAATGAATTAAATTCTTAATATTAGTTATTATGATCATATATCCCATGATATATATATCATCACAGTCTTGTGCCAATGAGTTTTAATCAATGTGCATGGATACAGAAGAATCCAATTTATTTTTTCCAGCTCATTAGTCTCATAAGAAGAATTAATTCATTGAGAGGATATCTATAATATGGCCCACACATCACTGAATTATCAATGAAATCCACATATATATTGAATAATAATTTCAAATTATAAATAATATTCTTTATAAAAAATATACATGGGGAGTTTAGATGAAATATTTATTAGGATTTTCTTTAGCCAATCAAAAAACATTCTTAATAAAATAAGGCATTTCAAAAATTTAGTTGATTCGGATAATCATATCCATGATAAAATTTATATCGATATTTAAGATAATTATAATGTACAATTATCACATGAATGTGAATGTATCAATATAATGTTAATTACCAAAAAATAAGTAATGGAAAATAGACTACCATCAGTTCATATGAAATAAAAGTATTATTACATGAATGTTTTTTTGGAAGAGTTATGAATGTTGAAGTGAAAAAAATAAATAATATTCGCATGAGAATTTTTTTTTGAATAAGATGATTTTTGTGTTAATGAAGTTAGAATTAATAATGTTATTATGGTGTTATATAAATTTATTGTAACATCCCAAGATTCGACATTACGCTTCTCTTTGAATAATACAGTAGCGGGGGTTGTACGCAACTTCGAGTTCTAACACACAGCACAACAAGTCAAACTAGCCGTTATGAATAGTAATAAACACTTTTTGAAATTTCATATATTTTATCTTTCAAAATGTACTTAATTTTTGGATTTGGAATATCGAGATTATCTTAGGGTTAATTTTTGGTACTTTTCGGATAACTTTCATATTTTGATGAATAGTGAAAATTAGTAAATTTATATGAAAAACTAATTTTTTAATCAAAATAATTAACAGTGATAAATTATTAACTTGATATGTTTTAAAGTAAAATATGATTATAATTTTACCTTTTAATTCAATTTTGGTCATTGGACATAATTTCACATTTAAACTGGACATAACAAAATGTCAATCTTTTGATAATAATTATTTGGTAAAAACACGCTTTTTTTGTTTTGACAACGGAAATTAATTTTAAACTTTTTTCTGCCACTTATGTGTTTTCAATTTAGAAAAATGGATTCCATATTTAGAATAAAGAGTTCCAAATTGTGTAAATTGGTAACTTTTATTTTTAGACATTTTGAATAATTACTTTGGTAAATATTTAATTTATCATGGTTAAAGGATAAAACTGGTAAATAAGGGTAAAAAATTATATTATAATAATATTAAATTTTCCTAAAACGTGTCCTAACCCTATTGGATGATAAATGTCCGACCATGGGAATCTTTGGGTCAGTTTTGGGACCCCATAGAGCCACTTTTATGTGATAATGACACTTTATATTAATTAAGTTAAAGTAAATACAAAAATGACATAAGCATATATCATTTAGAAATAAAATTATTACATAGGGTTTTATATGTTATATTTTTGACTATAAATATTTATTAAAAAGGTAAAACGATTTCCTACATAATGGTATTTTAATTATAATTTTTATAAATTTAATAAATAAATTTATTTATGACACAATAATGATGCAGTATTTGTTATTAACGAAAGAATCAAATGATTGGTATTATACATGTTAAAATAAATGTAATTTGAATGTTTTGATTCCATAGACGAATTTTTTTCAAAATATGACATGTTATTATTTCTTATATGAATTTGGTTCAAATTAATAAAGTTGTTAAGACTTTAACTAAAATCTATTATTAAATAATGTCAAAATTGACATAAAATAGTTTTTAAACAAATATTATATTATAAATTGATATAATCTCACAAAAAAACAATGGTTCAGTCAAAGGACATATATAATGATAGGTGTATCATTATGAAACCACTTGAGGTTCTCTTGAAGGTATATAGTATTTTTATTACCCATATAATATAAAAATGGAAAGAGACATGGTAAATGTCAAACTATTTAACTAAGAGTTAAATATAAATGATAAGGTTAATATAGTGATGCAAACCTGTATAAAAAATATTGGATGAAAGTATTTCGTCCCATCCCCACCTTAGGCTTGAATTAAGTCACTTTTGAGCCATTATATACCGAATATGAATATATAATAAAAATATTATTTGATGTTTTTTCTAATGTGCGCCTCATCCCTCTTATAAAATGGCACTCCCCCTTCTCTCAAATTCATATCTTCAAAAAAATTTGGATTTTCCAACCCCAGCCCAAATATCCTCCAAACATCCCTCACTTCATACTAGAGTACTTACTTTAGTCATAAATTAAACTTAAGGAGCCCTTTTTATCAAATCAAAAGGAAGAACACGAAGAAGAGGTAATGATTTCACCACCATCTTTGAAGTTCCTTTCTTCTTCCACTTCTCCTTTCGTTGTTATTACCATTCTAAAATAATAAATCCCAATTCTTATATATATTGTGATGTTATTATGAATATGGTACAACCATTTTAATTATTCTATCCATCCTTTCAATGACATGCCACAAGACGTGCATACGTATGGCTTACCATCTCCACGTTGTGGTGTAATTGTTATTCAATACATTATTATTTGGATGGGTATAATAATGATGTGTAATTGATTTAAATAATTAATATAACATGATAATTATTCTTTATATATGATATACTATCCAAATATATGTTATTTTAATATCAAAAAAGTGATATTGTTGCTCGTGCGTACGTACGGACTACCATCTCCACGAGCGCGATGAGATTCATTCTCCATCATATCAATTCAAGACTAATTCTCATTTTATGATTAAAAGTAATGTTTAGGGACATTATACAATTCAGGATATGAATAATATACAACCAATCCATAACAAACATGGCTTATGTAATAAAGCATATAAAGGAATACGAATCAGTTAACACCCGAAATAACAATAATACTAAGATATTATTAACATATCAATGTTAAAAGATCATATATGATATATTATTAATGTATATTATTATTGTATAATTTAATTACAATTATTTAACCATTTTACATGAGGTTAACATACCCTCAACCAAGGAAAATTACATGTTAAGGGTTAATTCTATAATCTCTTCATTATCTGAAGTTATTTACACGTTATTATCTACCTGGACATCTTTATCATCAACATCCATGTTTCTTAAAAATGTATTTCAAAACATTTTTACTATTTACTAGAAAGTGGGTTAATGTAATTTATACCCTTATGTGTTTTGAAAGGAATATTTCTATCGCTTTCCAAACAAGGTACTTTTTAACATTTTCGAAAAATTTAAGGTAAGAATGTCTTTTTTAACTTATTTAGCGGGTGCGGTTATTTTCTACCGTTATAAAATTTTCGAATCTTCCCTTACAATATTATAAAAATATTTAGAAAATAATTTTTTTCTTTATAATTATGTGACTCTTAAATGATTTCAAAATAGTAAGAGGTATTACTCTAAAAAGGGTTATGATTTCACCTTTGTCTACATCCATTGATGGATTTTAAGTTTATTTGAAATTGATTTATTATGATACAAAACATCCATATTGTATCGACATTTTGTGATATGTTTGATTGTGAATGTTCTATTTTTATTCCACTCATGGTTTTTGGTTAATGTATTGACATTTCTTATGCTCGTTTTAATACGAATGTTTATGTTTTATTTCAACCATTTCATATGAGAAATGTATTGGACTTAGTAAGTGATGGGTGGTGCCCGCTATAGCTCCTTGATGAATCGCTACGTATCATGAGACAACTAGATGGGGAATTGACCAAGGCCCTTTCACGATTTGTTATATGGTTTTGGCCGAGTCCTTATTAATTTTTAGACATCTTGGCCAAGGACTTGACAAAATGTTTCAGAATGACCGACATTATACATTTCCTCATTATAAAAATAATATTGATAGTTCATGTAGTCATTAGACTAGTAGAATACCAATGATTGTGTTTTATTATGGCATTATTTACTCAGATCATATTCAGGCAATAAATTTATTCGTGTTTATTATCGGTATAGGCATGCGGTTTCAATTATTCACCATGCTTAATATTTATGTTATCTTCCACTGTATTTCATACCCTTAAGGAGAGTTTGAGCTCACCCCTTTCATATGTTTCATTTTCCCAGGATATGAAGAAGTTATATATATGAGTGACTCTTTGGAATTATTTAGGAGTCTTGGATGTTTACAATGTAATAAATTTGTGCTGTATTTATTTCCAAGTTGTAATGTTGAACTTTTGTATGAATCTTGTTTCCAATAATACTAAATAGATCGGTCATTCGAGACATGATTTCCTTGTGATCATGCCAATGTAATGTAATAATGCACCGACTCTGGGTAACTGGGGTTTGGGCATTACATTTATTATTATTGTATAAATTAAAAACATCTATTTTGAATTCTTTTAATGAATGTCAATGAAATCTATTTTAGAAATATTTATAAATATTCATTTTAATGAAAATTTAAAAAATCATGGATTACCTACAATTTACTATCATAAATATTTGTTATAATATAAGTTATTTTTAGGTCTCTTTTGAAAAATATGGACATGGAAGTAAGATATATACAATTAATAAAGAAATAAAATGTATTTTTATTTTACACCTTTATTTTCATGATTCATGTACAAAACACAATACAATATTGAACTAATGTATAATGTTATTAAATATAATGGAGATGTAAAAATATATATTTTTTATGACAGAGAGGATAAAATTTTCCATCATATAACACTGGAGGAACCCTAAAATTGATATTGTATTATAAATTCATGCATCTTTGGGAACATTTAAATTAGAACCCTATCACTGAATAACCTTGAACATAAAGATTCTTCATCTTTATTAAATATTTATTCATTTAAAAAGAAACAAATTGGAAGTATAGGTACCATTGAAAAGGTAATATATGTATTATTACAAATATGACATGATGTATTGTTAATGGAGAAGAAATGTCTTACCTCACACCTCTATTTAGTTGAACATGTATTAAAATATGGTATAATAATATTAATTTTATTTATTAATATACAAAATAATAATAGTTATATGGATAATATCATATATGATCATCTAATAACATATTATAACCCATTAGTTAATAATATTTCATTATTACCATTGTTTCAAGTGTCAACTGTTTCATTTTATCATGTAAGTTTTGTGATGAAAATTATTCTTCATGTGAATAGGATATAGATAAATCATCTTAAAAGTATATTAATTTCATAAATATAATATTTAATAATAATAAAAATTTAGAGCCATTCTTCAATGTTGGACCTTGAAAATGAATCACATAGCTTCATGAAGATATTAGGTCATACAAATGAATTTTAGATGAGTTCATTTCCTTCATGGGTGATAGGGTAAAAATTATGATGATTAATTAATTTTTAAAATTCAATATAATATCAGAATAGTTATATATATATATATCCATTATTCCCATCATTATTACTACCCTTGTGAGTCTTTGATGGAAAAAAATTACATTGGTTTGAGAGGCGATAGTCCACCGTACACATGAGATATTGTCGTATATCATATTTAAAACAGAAAGCTATGGATAAATATTATTACCTAAAAATAATAAAATCTGAATAAATGTTTGATAATATTTTTATATTAATATATGTTATAAAATATAATTTAATGTTGTAAACGTAGAAGTAAACAAGAAAGTCTCGGTGATGACATTTACCTTCCATTAGAAGAACCTCTAATTGTTATCTTATTAAGTACCCAAGGGTTTTTATTTTTGGAGCACTATGATTTGATGAATGTGTACAAGTAATTTTTGGAGAGATTTTGATATGGATGTTTTTGAGTTAAAAGGCTTGGTATGTGTGAAAATGTTATGGGACGGTTTCTCTTTTATAATTGAGGTTTGTGGCCCGCTTGTAATTTTCAATATTTTTTATAATTCCATTCCAATTTCATGATAATTTTTTAAAAATTGTATAATATTATATTTTTTACGGATAAATTATATATAAAATCTTCATATGGGATTAAAAAAAGTTTTTAGGTCTTTTTTAAACATCTAATTATTCTATATCCTTTAGTAAACCTGTTATTACCTTATCCATTGTAATTAATTTTGAATATATATAATATTCATTATAACTGAAGTCAATTAGGTTATATTATTACATAATATTATTAATTGAAATTCCAAATATGGAAACCATTTTATAAAATTCAATTCAGGTATGTAAGTATTTAAATTTAAAAATATTCAACCAAATCATTTTAAAAACAAGTCTTCAATTAAAAAAAATTCAAGCAGAAGAGGTTATAATATTTATTTTATGAATTGTGCTAATTATTAAATGAATTTAAATTCATATTATAAAATTTATAGCAAGTATATTTAATTTAAAATTACGAATTTAAATATTATTTTAAATAATTAAAATTTAATGTCTTTTATTCTTTTTTCAAAAAAATTATTTAACTGAAAAAATCCATTTAATCTCAAAATTTTATTATCATTATTTCTACTAAATTTACAGTGAATAAATTTTTAATTCTATTTATTCTGATTATAAAAATATGAGGAATATTTAAATATTAAAAATTCATTTATTCATAAATTGATATTTCTAATGGAAAATTTATAAAATTATTTACAGGCTTATTTTGACCAAGAAAGATTAAAATAGTTATTCATCCAACAAAATTTTAATTTTGATTCCTGTAATATTAAAATTTTCCTTTTTTATAGTTTTATTAAAAAACATTTTCACATATTATTATTTTGTTTTGAAAATTAAAATCACTTCCATAATTGTAATGTATTATTGCCCGGTTCCATGTAATTCCCTTCTCTGTCATAGATTTCCTGTTTAATTTGATGTATCATGCAACTTGAGATGATGGAGAGAATTTGATGGGGTAAAGGAATTAATTATTGGGGTTGGTTGTTTGTTTTAATTAACGAAATGTATGTATAAATGTTTTTACATTTTTGTGGGGTTCATCATACATTTGGAGGATAACCAATATGCTTCTAGAGTTTTTTTATATGATGGAAAATTAAACGACATATATTGTTGTTACATGATGTGTACATGGTCTCCAGATACTTTTCATGATATTTTTACACTACATGAAATTATTAATGGTATTGTATTTATTGAAAAATGTTTAATTCTAAAAAACATGTTTTAAATAAAATAGAGATGGGTTTATTGATTTACATTGTCCTCATGGATTACATGACATGTAAATGTATTACACACCTTGTAAATTCTTGAGAAGGTATTTTATTTGTATCATGTGAATTTTATTTTACTAAATTCTTAAAAAGATACTTTTTCTCTCAAATTATATATCTTCTATAGATATTTTTGAATATCGATTTTTTCTGTATTTATTCTCTTGATGATGAATAACCTTGAAAGTTTGGTTTTGTATCTAGAGGTGAGAAAACATGTCTTCTTCTGCATTGTGTTGATCGTGGTAGAACTATGACGTTATGTTAGAAGATCTGTTGATTCATAATGGTAATTCCTTTTGATTCTCTTAAAAATCTATGGTCGAATCATATTCTGGATACATTTTATTATATGTTTGTTGTTTGACAGGTTTGCATTCATGAGGTATGTGGTTTCCCATTACCTATTAAATTTTTTTCGAATTGATTCAATTTAATGAGGCATAGACTGATTCTAAGGCACCTATTGTAATTCGTGTGTTCTCTTGTTGGTGGATCATTCATGGGAATGTGATAACCTATGTGTCGATGTTTATGGTTCTGTATATATCCTGTATTAATTAATTGTATTACTCATGCAATTTTTATGAACTGATTTATAAATAATTGGATTGATTAATTTGTTTTTGTATTGAATTTTTCTTAAGATTTGGTTATTAAATAGTTTTATTAAATTGATAAATTGGGTATAGTAACATCATTTATATAATTTAATAAGCACACCACATATTATTTCCATGGGAACTTGGGTGGACGTTTTTTCATAGGTCTATCGTCTATGTTACCATCAAGGATTTTTATCATGGATATTTCTTTGATACCCCCGCTTGTTGTTATGAGGATTTGTTCGAAAATTTTAGGTTGTTCAATCATGGGGTTTTTCAATAATCTTTTGTCTAATCTTCTGGGGACTTATTGTGGACTAGTCATCGGTTTGGGTATGAGTAGTAGGATGTCCTAGCAAGTTGATTTCCTTTACATGATTTACCTTTACATTGATTTTTACTGTTTTGGAAATTTTATAGATTCACTAGATATTGATAAATAATAATGGAAAATATTCCTTTAATTCACATACCTACTTTTGATTTGTAAAATTATTTAAAAATGGAAATATTTAACAATTATTTTTATAAAACTGATTTATTTCAAATCGTGTAACGTTTTTTTAAATGAACATACTTGAATTATTGTACAATGTATTATTTTGGAACACAGTGGTGGTACCCTAATTATCCTATTAGCACACACACTAAATATTTATTTGATTGTTCACAAACCATTATATGTATTTTGATGTTGGGAAAACAAAGGCCTAATAATGAGGTGGGAAGGGCTTGGTTAGTGGAGTCTGGTAGTTGGATAGTGATATGGTGAAGGCTTTCTCATGCTGTCATATGGATAAATATATTTACATGTTTTATTAAACCATGTTGGTAATAATTTTATGTGAGTATTTCTTATACTCTTTTTTTCATTGGTTTTAGATGTATTCTTTTAATTATGGAATATATATTCCATCCAATATTGTCTCATTATCTTAATATATGATTCACGTTGTTGATCTAGGTAATGAGTAACCCCTTCATTTAGTTATAGTTTGATTCTTGGGTCCTAGTCACCTGTCTAACGCGATTGGGAATTCCCTTCAGGTATTTGACCATTCTTGTTGGGTACGTAATTGAGAGGCTATTTGGGTCTATTTAGTACAATTATGTTTTAATGGTGGTATGCCCTTAATATTCCTTATCCTAGAATTTCTATTAGATTAGATACTGGATTTTGGACTTGAGAAGTATTTTTTGTTTAGTTTCCCAGAAATATCAATCAATGATAAGACTCAAGATACCATGAGATTTTGGTATTTTGATCTCTAATTTTTAGTTATTGATGTTACTCTTATTGTTTTTCTTATGGATTTTCATGTTTTTAATGAGATTAATTTTTAATATGATCATTTCATTTGTTTCTGTGTGTGGTAGTATTCCATAGAGGCATGCTCAATGACTCCCATATGAGTGTGAAGGTGATTCCCCTCAAGGGAATCCAATTATAGAACATAATTTAATTTCCAAAATCATGTGATGTGTTCACTATTTCTATAAGTACTTTCCTAAACATCATAACATAGTAGTTGGGGTATATCTAAATGGTGGTGGGTAATAAATCACAAGAGTTTTTATCTGATTATCCAACACCCTTCAAAGGTACGATTGAACATCTATCAGAAAATGAGTATATTTACACGATTTATCAGATCTTCAACTTCCTGGTGACACATCAGAATATAATGATGAAGTTTGAAATGTTCATAATTGAGGGTCCTCTAAATAAATTTTGAGATTCCATGTTTTTGGAAGAGAGGAATGTTGGTTTCGACCATAACGGTTTTAAGACTATCTTCTTCCACTATTTTTTACAGAATCATTTATGATAGTTAACTATTTGGAGATCATGTCATTACATCAAGGAGAGAATTAGGTGCTTGAATACAACAATTGTTTTACTGAACTCATTCCTTTATTACTTATATGTTGTAAGGAATGGATATCTGAATCTATAGGAGTACATACAAGGTTTGTGATTAGATATAATATCTTATGTATTATGATGATGATATCGACCTATAAAAAAATTATACATTTAAATGATGAAGAGATAAATATGGCATAAAATTTCGATATTCCTTCCCTCATCTTCCACATAACGGTATATTTACTAGCGCACTATGGGAGAAATGAAGTAGAAGGTTCCCTATAGGAGTGGTTGAGGTGGTTCTCAGAAGGAGGCCTCATCAACACCTCTTATTATAGCTAGTTAAGTGCCTCCGTCATTTTTTATCAGTTTGGCATGGCCATGCACAAATTGTGTTCTTATCATTCACATGTATGTATGTGTATCAATTTTGGGTGTTGTGTAGATATAAAACATTTTTTTCGTGCAATTTCTACTCATCATAATGGTCAAATATAATATACTCTGATGGATACTATGGTGAATTCAAATTCATCCAAAAATATAGGGATCTGGCTACATGCCTCATGAGTGTTGCACATTCTTGCAGTAGATGAGTTTTCTGTGGACGTAGATGTGGGTCTATTGAAAGTGAGAGGTACAATATTTATTTTACCCTTAGTAGTGATTAAATTTTTTGATACCAGTACATCCCACCCGTATATATCTATACATTATGATGACATTTTAAAAAAAACTCCAGAAATAAATTTATTTATTATGGAGTTAGAGACACTTATAAAGAATAGGAAAGGGAAGTTGTTCCAGTATCCTTCTCGTGAATTTTTTTATAACTACTAAGGAGATTGTTTTGGATTATATTTTTTTGGATATGTATCTATTTGATGTCCGCATCAAGATGAACTTTCTTTTTTCACATCAATATTATGATTATTTTTATAATCATAGTGTCTCATTAATTACAGTCGATGGGAGCTCATGGGTGATTCTAGGAGAGTGGGATTTGAGGACTTGTTGTGTAGGACTTTCCTTCCCATAGTTCATGTTTTTTGTATGCTGATGTATTTTATCCAAATGATATTTCAATTTTTGTATATCTTACCCTCCATTTATGGGGGTTTGGGGATGTTTTTCTAGATAGTTTATCTAAGATTTCTCTAGAGGGGGAGGAAGAGATTAAAATTGAACTAGTTCCAGGTATGCAACATGTATCGATAATTTCCTATCATATAATAACTATATATATAAATGAGCTCAAAATTCATTTAGGACACTCAGTGAATATGGCTTTTGATCTCCCTAGTGTATTTACTTAGGGAATCTCAGTGTTATTTTCCCCGAAAGGTATACAATTCACTCTTATTATATATAGACTATCAGATGATGAATGAGGAAACATTAAATAACATGTATCCATTTACTGGGCCTGATAATTTGTTTGATCAGTTAAAATAGGCAATGTGGTTACTAAAAACTGATATTCATTCACATTATCATCATCACATAGTTTGGGGGTCAAATATGATAAAGACATATTTTAAGAGCATTTTCTTACATTTAGAATATATTTTTATTCAATATGGTCATACTAATTATCCTATAGTTTTTATGTCTCAGATGAATTATATATTTCATTAGTATTTTGATAGTTTTTTCTAGTCTTCTTGGATAACATTTTGGTTTTTTGATGATCTGATCATGATTATTAGAGCCATCTGAGTTTGGTTTTGGAAATCATGAAAAGTCACTATTTATGTGGAATGTTTTCAAATGGGAACTTATGTATTCATGATGTGAAATTAATGGGTAATATGATTCATGATCATGTGTTATTAGTTGATTTGGAGGAGGTAATGGTTGTTTTTTTCATGGGAAGTTCCCTAGATCATCTTAAAGATTCAAATCTTCATTGTTCTAATTAGTTATTATTGATCGTTTTTCAATGATTTATTTAATTTTGAATCACCTTTATCAGTTGTTACCAAGAATGGGATGAAATTAACATTGGATTAAATGTGCCAATATTCTTTTGATGAGATGAAAATACTTTTATCATTGGATATTATTTTGATTTTACTTAATCACTATAAGGGGTAAATGGTTTTCTATGATGCTTTTGGTGTTGTTTTGGGATTTTTGCTCATGTGGGATGATCATGAGGTTTCTTAAGAATTTCATATTCATATAATGAACAAAAAGAGTTACTCCACATATTATTTATATCATCACACTGTTATGATTCTGATTATGTGTTGGAGACATTTTATGATGGGGGAAATGTATACAGCTTATTCAATAAAAATAGATTGTGTTATATACTTTCTCAAAAAGACATGAATATCATATGTAGGTGGTGCATGGAATTAATTCAGACATCCCACTACGATATCACCTATACCCCAGGGAAGGAGAATTCCATTGTACATTCTCTTAGTAAGAACATATCATCACATGATGTTTTTGAATTGAAGGATGAGTCAAACCCATTGGAGATTTTTTTTCATAGCGACATATCGATGCCCAAGATGTCATTTCATATATGGTTCTAGCCAGTTTTCAGTTATCTTCATCTCTCCTTGAGTCTATTCTATATAATTAGCATAATTATATTGTATCAAGAGGATTTCGATAACCCTATATAGTCAGGAAACCATCTATGGGTTGTCTATCTCTTCTAATGGTGTTATTAGTTATTTGGATTGGGTTTTCATCACAAAATATATGATGAGATTATTTTTTATGATTTTTATAGTTATTTTCAGTACATTCATCTATGAGCTATGCTTTTGATTTATTATATGATAGAGAAATTCTGGTGGCTGGGTATGAAATGTGACATTACTACTTATGTGTCCCACTTTTCTAATTATCAAATGATAAACTTAGAGAATATAAAACCTTATGGTTTTCTTTGTCACCTACATATTATTTTTTGGAAGATGGAAGTATTATCCATGTAAAATATTGACAGATTTCCAATGTATCCTCCAAGTAAGAATTCAATATGGGTGGTAATTGATCGTTTGAAAAATTCATATCTTTTTTATCATCCCAATATACTATAGATGATGAAGATCTGGGTCGGTTTTATGTAAAAAAAATGTTGATGGTACAATGGGTTGCATGAGAAATTTTTTAGACATAGATACTATTATAACATTGATGTTCTGGAGAAGCCTTTATTAAGATATGGGGACTCTGGTTCGAGAGATTACAACTTACCATCAAATGATAGATGGACAGAGAAAGTGTGATATTAAAATTTTGGAGGCTATGATTCATTCATGTTTCATGGATTTTGGTGGGTCATACAATATGAGTTTGGGACTGGATATGTTATCTTATAACAAAATTCAACACTATTAAATCATAATTTATCCTATTGTGGATTTTTATGCTCACCCCAACTGGTTACCAATTTTAAAGTAAGATGTTGTTGAATTTTTTTATAGGATGGATTTTTTTCAGGATACATCTGTGATGATTCCTGATAAATGACAACATCATGTTTTATCACAGACTCATAAGAAGTCTAAAATATATTGAAATTTTCATTTTATGGATTTCTCAATAAGTGTCCATGTTAGCATGATATTGTCTTCATTTTTTGGTCACTTTCATATGGAGAAAAAAATAATTTTGTCTCTTAATTATGTGGGACAATTTGTGGTCATTCATAATATTGAGTAAGGAGGAGGTTGTGCTTGGGTCATATGTTGTTTTTTCGGAAAATAAATTTTATATAGTTGAATCCTTAAAGAAATTCTTCTTTGGGAAGTTGATTTTGTTTCTATGAGTGTTATGGTGGCACAAAAAATATTCTCATGATACACAGAAGTGTTGATAATTGATGTGGGAACAATGAACTCATCAAATTTCTAGAATTAATTATTCTATAGGATTTTCTACAAATGAAAATTATTATTGTGAGGAGATTATAACATCATGTTACCATCATTCATGTAATTCAAAAATCAATTCTTATTTTCCACATTCATTTATTGGATATTCAGACTCCAAATCATAGATGTAGTTTTTGTGGAAAATGGATTAAATTTAGAATATGTGTGTTTTTTTGATTTTATAGTGTCAATGTATAAATGTGGAAATATATTTTTGGGGTTGTCAATGAGTTCTAGGGATGGTTGAGTTTGTTATGGAGATTGCAACTGTACATTAGAAAATTACATGACATGTAATGGGGTTACATGATGTGAACATGGTCTCCAAAACTAGGTTTGGAGATGATTACATATCATGAATGGTTTATATGTCATGTAATGGTTACACGGTATGTCATTTTAACATATTCATTTTAATTTAAGAGGTGATCGGGTTTTCAGAATAGTTAATCGTTATGGAATAAATGATGTGTAAATGTATTACACACTATGAAAATTCCTATGTAGATATTTTTAGGGTGTCCTAAGAAATATATTTCATTTTTTTCTTCCAAGAAACTTCTGTATCTTTAACTAGAAGCCATAAATTTCAATAATGAATGTCTTTATTTGTTCTGAAATGATTTTTTTGATATTGGATCACTTCAGTAGTTTTTTTCTATCTCTTTGGGAGTGTATACCTTTATCATTATCTGTTGGGTTGATTATGGTAGAAATTTGAAATTACATTGGGATTTTTTTATCTATACTGGTGATTATTTTTGTTTCTCTTCTAGATTCTTAATTAATTCTCATTTGGATAGTAACTTCCTTCATTGGTTTTGGTGTGATGGATATGAGATCTTGAGGTATGTGGTTTCATATTTGCATCCAACATTATTTTTAAATGAAAATATTCAATGATGAATAAATTTTTTAGAGGGAGTCTACTACTATTTATTCAGTCTTTTATGGTGAATCCTTTATTGGAATTCGTGGCATGAGTTTTGAGGTAGGCAGATAAAATTTCTATAGATTGATTCTAGGGCCTCTATTGTTATTTACATGTGCTCTTATTTAAACTATTGTCAATGTACTTATTCTTAGATATTTTTGTGCTCTTTTATTCAATTTCATCAATATCTTTTTACTTATGTCATATATATCACATTCCCTATTTTTTCATTACCTAAACATATGTTCCATTTCGTTTCTTTGGGATGTGAAAAATGTTACCCTCTAGTTGTTATTTGATGCCCGAACCTATGGGGATCGAGAATGTTTTCTTAGTATGTGTCGGGTAGGATTGGATCCCAATTTGTGAGGGTATTATGAATTTTTTTCCAATAATACAATTCATGAATCCATTCCCATTTACAAGAGTTTTTAGTATTTCTAAATGAGAATCCATTAAATGCTTAATATGTATTCAAGAGGATGTTTCTAAACTAATATGTATAACTCTTAACTGAGTGCATTTCATTTAATATCAACACCAAAATCCAATAAATATATCATTTTATTCCAATAATAATGAATTAATTATCATAAATATATGATGTTATTATTATGGTTATAGTATATACATTTTTTCCACTTTTACACCAAATAGTAGAGGAAAACGTCGCTCACAAGTATGCACCTCTTACTATCTCCACATAGAGGTGTATGTAATTTTTCAAAATCTTTTCATGTGAATGATTATTAATATGGAATTATTTATTATACATGAGGTCAATAATATACATTTATTCATACAAATATAATATATTTATACCTAGTTATTCTTAAACTCAGTATGAAAGCTAAATAATTCTCATCCGTATATATGGACTTCCTCCTCAATGATTGGATGCGATCTATTTCACAAGTCTAAATTTCATGGATTATTACATATATTAATATAATTATAATATATTATATTTATATTATGATTAATATTATAGATATGATGGAATCAAGATCAGTATTAAACAATGAAAACACAGACCAAAAAACATACAAGAATAATAAACCATTTAACCCTTAGAAATGATAATTTTAATAATGAATTGTAAATAAAGGCTTATTAAAATTTTATAAAAATTTCATATATGATTTTATATGTATGAATATAGTTATAGTAATAATAAATCATAATATATTGTTCATGTGTTGAAAATCACTTATGAGTCAAGTAAAACATGATGTAAGGGGTTTCATAATTCAATTTATTTTCATTTTCTAATATTACATCTGCATTGTAAATATTATTGAATAATATTTTTAATGAACAATGATTATTTTATATTGTATTACCATGTTTTTATTTTGGGATTAAATTTTATTCACAAAATCACTTAATTTATTTATTCCTACCTCAACGTTATGATCTTTTAATCTGATTTCCTATCAATTTCACTTCATTGTGGCATGTTGAAATTTTATAAAAAAATTCATTTATATGGTCTATATAATACCATTTATAATTTTATTTAATTAATCTATTATATAAATAGATATATTACATTAATATTCATTTTATTTATATAAATCATATTTGGATGCCATGTTAACAAAGTAGTAAGTACATTTATAACCCAATTTTATTTCAATGATTTATTTCAATTCATTATTGACAATGTTTTACTAATGTTGTCTGTGAATTGTAATATGGTTTTATTATTTTATATCAGTGTGTTAATTATATTGATTTTAATTTTTTCACATGATTAGTTCATTTATTGATCCTCACATTAATAGTTACGATATTTCTAAATTCTTTATGTTTACATATCATTTTAATGTGGACTGTTTCTGATTGAATACCCATTGATGGAAATTATATGATTCTTATCTAAAAAAACCTTTTTTATCCTCGTTAAATTTATTGATTTTGAATTTAATGGTACCATTTTCTTTTCTTTGGTAATGAATATTGTATTGAAATTTTATTTTGGAAAATTTACCATTATTTATACTTATTTAGACTGAAACCCATTTTATTTCATATCCATATTTTCTACACTATATGTGTATTTTATTGGATTATTCCTTAATTATTATTTTATTTCATTTTTACCAATGATTGATTTTTTTAAAATAGATAAAATGTATCTTCATGTTGCTCTTCTAGCATGTTACTATTTACATAACGTGAGATCAAAATCCATTTAACATTCCCCATATAGAAAACTCTTCCAACCATTAGTGATACTAATTTAATTGAAGATTAAAATTACAATTGTACATGTTTATTTTTATAAAAATCATAATGGTCTATAATTTTTTAGATATTAAATATTTGAATCCCACAACAATAAGTGTATTTTCCCAAGGAAATGATCCAGTGATCATTCATTGCAATAATTCAATTTAAAATAACCAATCACTATTACTGTGGACATGATCCAATGATACCTTTTTATTCATTATATATATATTTAATTATGATGAAATAGTAATGATTTATATTTTGATCAATAATTAAAACTGTTGATTTTAACACATTTTCATAATGAATTGTAATGATCATTTTAAATATTAAGAATTCGTTGGTTATTAAAACGGTAGGAGGGCCCCCAATATTGATATCCCTTTGATTAATTGGAAAATCGAATGAGATGAAACATCAGTAATTTCATATTTCATAATTATATATTTTAATCCTAACCATTTATTATTAATTATGTGTTGGTTGAGTGTCATAGACGGTATGATTAATGATATCATTGTTATAATTCCTTATTCATGATTGTAAAAAATTATTCATTTTGATTCAAAAAATATTTAAATTTAATTATTCACATGTTTTCTATATTGATATTATTTTTTTATTCTCAATGGAATTAGTTGGTTACTGATAGTAATCTTTTTTAACTATTCACATTGCAATACATATTGTAGCTTATTTACTTATTATAAATGACACTATATTTAATAGATTATAAAAATGTTATACCACCTTATTTTTTATCCTTTCCCGAAGATATGAAGAATGATATTATGAATGATATTAACAAAGAAATAATTTTTTAGATGTTATGTTATTTATATTTCCATGGTAATATTGTTTTCATTTATTTATATAGTATTCCAACAAAACTAAAATTATCAATCATGAGTGGTGAGATAACTTACATGTTTCAAAAATTTAATATAGTAATCAATGTATCTACACTTTTTGTCTAAGAAATAATTCCATAAGAAATAAGGTATTCCTCCCCATATGAGATAGGATATTAACTAGAAGAACAAGTCTATGAGTTTCATTTTTATTACTATACCATCATTATTATAGCATCGAGAAGATAATAATAATAATAATATAATATATAATAAATGTAATCATGTTGAAGCAGAATATAGTGTATAATCCATATAATTGGAAATAATCTATCGAAATGGTAATCCACATCCAGAAAAATAAACCTTGAAAATAAATACATAAACATTGACTCCTCTAAAATCTATCATTTCCTACTATTAGCTCAGTACTCCTCTACTAATACATAGATTGAATGTAAAATAAAGTATAAATTCTTTAATAGGTTGTTAGAGAATAACTCAAGAGGATACTGCCACAAAATATTCCATAAAATTCGAAATTTAATACAATAGTGTATCTAGTGGAATAATTTAATGTTCAAATAGACACAGAACCATACATTTTTCGAGTCCTCATTCATTTATGATTTTTCCACAGAACTCAACCACACTTGTTTTTCCTCATTTCCAATAAGGATGTCTTATGAGGCTATATGTATCACCATTATATTATCAAATCTCACCCCACCCAAATGGTGGTTATGTTAGTAATATTTCACATTCTATCATGTAGACATGTAACACATCCCACCACACCATGATAGTGTTTGGTTTCATTACATATTTTGTGTTTTTCATCAAGTCGATTTGTGGTCTATTTTTCCTTTTAATCACTCATGACCCATGTCCTTAAGAATCTGATACCTATATCAACTTGTCCTCTGCATATAAATATTATTATATAGGGATAGACACAGTTTTCTTGAATGAATATTGACTTGTATTATTTTGGTTAACTAGTGACTTATACACATCCATGTAAAATAATAGACACTCCTTCCTTAAAGGTCATTTTGAACTCATCAAAATAAAATCAAGGATCCACTTGATCATTTACAAAGATAAATTATATTTCAACATGATATAAAATACAATGATTGATAAAAATTATTATATTTAATAATATTTAAAATCAACATAAATCATTAGGACCCACACAAAATCATAAATCCAAAATCAATTAATCTCAATCAAAACTCATGCACTAATATGAAAATCAATAAAAGCATGCACCATTTAATCATAAAAAATGGAATTCCATCATTTTATATGTGGCACCAAATGTTAAGGAACATCATATCTCATGTTTTTCACCTCAATGTTAAGGGTTCCTAAAGCTTTCATCACCCAAACCATGGTTTCACACCAAAAGAATATAATTCCCAACCTGGAACTTATAGAACGAATTTCGTTTAACCATGAAAAGGTATATTGAGTTTTTTATGGAGTAACAAATCCAATTTTTTGAACTGATTATTACTTTTAGACAACAATCATTAATATGGTCCACTAACTATTATATAGAATAAGGTAGAATATCACTCAAGAACATTTTTAGGCTCCATAATGAATGCAATGCTATCCACCATGGAGGTTCTCTAGAAACAACCTGCATTGTGAATAAAAAATTGTTTTGAAATAGGGTAAGATCAACCATGGTTATGTGTAGGGTACTATGTTTTTTGAAACCCTAGGAAACTACCTCCATTTTTCATGAGAATGTATGTGGCTCATGATGAGTTCTGTGTCAAAGAACTACACTGGAACTCGAAAAAAATCCAATGTATTGTGAAGGAAATATTGTGTAGTCCTCTCTATATCCCATCAGATCTCTTCATCCATACCCATAATTTATAATGAATATTATTTTCAGGGGCCTTCATGGGATCATTCCTTCTAAGAATCCACATGTAATGAATGATCAAAACTATTCATCAATTCAAAACTGAATCCCCCAAATAGTTTCCAAATTATCGCATTAAATCAATAACACCTGAGGACTAACAAGATAGGTCATAAATCTATAATGAACCTAGTTAACATATCTTCACTGTGTTCTAGGAATCCATGGTACAAAATTCATCGATTTATCAACACCACAATGATGGATATAGAAAATCCTTTAACATGTGCCACTATGATATAAAAATTCCTATAATGCATAGTCTAAACTCCACAGAAACATTATAGTGTAGCTCCCAATGTTACAAAATATCCAAGAAAACATGCAGTTTAGTCTTGAGTTCCACATCGCAACCACTATGAAACGTTACAAAACTCACATTAATTTATTCCAACTCCCAATAGAATATATCAAAAATAAAACCAACAAAAACCATAAAATAGATAGTTGAATATATTAAATAAATTTATGATAAAAAATTAGGGATTTCAGTTCTTCCACTATAAAATACCTCTCATCATTGTGAAGCTTATCTAGGGATCCTAAACAAACAAATTTTTCCACTGAAATTGAAGGTCATCCTTTCACTACCATGCCTCATCATAGATTTTCCTTTGAAACCAATTGATATATATGTGAGGTATCATAATACCATTAACTAAATTCAAAATCCATTCTATAATATATATAGGAAAATTCATCCTCTGATTAATCAAGTATTCAATCAATATCCTCAAAGATAATAACATGTTCTTGATCGATTGTTACCCCACAAAATGAAAAATTTGAATCTTATCATGCGTTACTTGATAAGATGTAGGAAGGGATAGATTGTATTTCCATTTCATTGCATGTTCTATGACATGAAGGGGTTCAAAAAAATTTATTCTATATTTCATTCCATCTTCATTCGTAGTTTACCTATTCCATGAGTCACTATTAAGAAAACTTGATCACCCATAGAAAATTATAATGTTCTACACCTATGATAATAATTTGATCTATACCTTCACCAACATATAATCATTCATGCATGTAATTAGATGAACACTATCAAAGGTATCATGCTCTAAAAGTTTCCAACACATACTACCTCACCTGTTTCATTATAACTATGCCTTGAAAATGCATACTCTCATGCCGAACCTCATAAGGTCTCATATATGTCATATTATTATAATTATTATTATAGAATATATTAAAAAAATGATAGGTGATCATATCATGATATGTTTAAGTGTATGAAAAAATATCAAATGAATATCCTCTCATATGAGTACAAATTTTTTGATCTATTAATCTAGTTATTCTTTTAAATATCATATGATTTCCTAGGGCCTTATCAAATCCATGCCAAAACCAAAATGAAAATCATGTGTCTATTTACCAAAATATGTTCAATGGTAATCCATATATGCATTTGATCTCATGGACTTAATTATTTACCACCACATCCACTATGTGGGGGTCTGAGATGGTTTAAAATTATGCAACATTCATCAATTTAATGAAAAAAACCCATAGAAATTCATGATTCATAAAATTCCTAGGAAACCCAATAAAAATGTTCTTTGTTATTTACTCCCACTTCCACATGGGCACCAAAAGTGTCTGGATAAAAATTCATGGACCCTGAT
This sequence comes from Viscum album, assembly GCA_963277665.1. Lineage (NCBI taxonomy): Eukaryota > Viridiplantae > Streptophyta > Magnoliopsida > Santalales > Viscaceae > Viscum > Viscum album. The sequence continues at coordinate 954,242,579 of OY728130.1, read as the reverse complement.
GCTCGTTCTTTCCTATATGATAGGTGAGGCCTCAGGATATGATCCTATCAATGTTCATATTCATTTTTGGTCACAAAATCTATATCATTAAGTCATTTTACTAATTTTTTACAACAAGATATTCTTACCAGATACATGTTTGGTAACAACTAATAATTTTTTCTCAAATGAATGCATAGAATACTAATCTCACATCTACAATGATCATGTCATTGTATCCTAATGGCCACCTATGAATAACATCACCTCTATGGAGCCATTGAATCATCATAGAACACAACAAGATATACTCCTAAAAATTCATCACCTAGTTCAAAATTTGGCATATTTTTAGAAAATGGGTTTAAATTATAGACATATCTTCTATTGATTTATCAATCCTCACATCATCCTACACTCTCATATAGTTCCACTTCTCTCCCAAAGGTCTCTCACCAAGATCCATATCTTCGTGGACTATATAGCTATGAGTACATGAAATGATAGGACCTTTCCTGATTTCATTATCCCCCCATTTTCATGTGTTCATATTATCAAACGGTCACCTATTCCCCATATTTGGTTCCAACTATGAGAAGATATATAGAAGGTTATTGTGTTCTATTAAGACTATAAATAATTCACTAAAGGTATATTTCATTGAATACATCCGATTAGGGACTATGATTTACATCTATAATTCAGGAGTTGGGTAGTTGTGATCATTGGGTTATGATAATTATAACAATTTCATACTGACATCCCTCCCAACATCAATACCTCAAGAATACTCATATGATTTATCAAAATTGCCACATTCATCAACGTCCTCTTTAAATCAACAATAAAATATTCACAAAATGATAAAAAATAGAAAAATACACCTTCCTTCTTCAATTATTTTTTGAATGATGATAGTAATTACATTTTATTGATAAGAAATTTTTAATATCCTAGTATTAATAATATCATCTGATATCAAACCCATTGCAAGGATGTCATTTGTGAAACACTCCATCCACATTTTCTAGGTCTATGGATATACCTCTCTTAGACCCCCCATGTCCCATTAATATCCCCAATAATAGCCAAAAATCAAAATTAGATATCATAGTGTTATGTAGATATTATAAAATATTCCCCAAGGCTGGATTCATGTTTCTTCCATTATTCTATAGTTTCATTTATTATATGACTATTTTATCTAAAAACAACGAATAGATAGTCTAGATATGGTTAGAATATTTTTTTATGTGTTTATTTAACACTATAAGAATGTTATCCTTCCATTAAGGAATCGCCTAGTACGTTTAAAACCAATATCTACTCCAAAAATTCATTGTCAAAATGTACATCTCTCAAACTCATAAATGGTGAAAAATTGATGAATGATAATTATTAGAGGACCATTGGGAACCCAATAGCAGATCTAGAATTTAATGGATCCTTGGAATGGGATGCCGATTATTCAGTGTCACCTAGTACATTTTCTGGTTATCAATTTGTATTCAAATACAAATTTTCACCATCTTGGATAATAACATAGGTTCACCCCATTTTGATGGATTGGTACTGAAAAAGGATGTCTAATTGAATTCATCATGTAGAACATTGGGATCTTATAGCTCATATGACACATAACTATAAGGGTTATCCATATGGGTAACATACATTCCATGAGATCAATTACAGTGTTAACATATGTATTAAGGGTATCTCACATGATTTCATTTAGAATAATTCCCTTAATATTATCCGTGATCAGAGGAGAATTTTAGGGTGATGTTACTGATCCTATTGAGAAATCCAATCCTGCTATCAATTCTATGATCTTCTCAGGATGAAAAATGTATGTTCCAACTCTACCTACTCCTAGTTCCCACTATATAGTCTTCATGAATTGATCATCCTATGGTGAAGTAATTGAAACACTCCTCTGGTAACAGTCAATGTGACCTTATAGTATGGTTATACAACCTATGGAGATAATAAAATAAAATTTCATTATCTCAAGAATCATTAATTCTCACATATTTCAATAGATAGTTACCAATATGGGATATCATGGGAATTACATAAGGAATTATGCTTTTATTCCCAATGGTGTGTCAATAAATAGTCTAACACATAAAATAACATGATCGTTTGGTCATGTCCATCAAATAAATTTATGAAAATGAAATAATGAGAAGAATCATTACTGGTAAAGAAAAGTACACGATGTTGATGTTACCAAGACCATACCTTAAAAATTATATGAACCTCTATAATTTTTTTGGGCCTACAATAGAAGTAAACTAATTCTTTATAACCCTTAAGACCCAATCCTTATGTCACAGTCATCTTGTATATATGTATCCTATACTAAGGTAATCCACTCTCATATTTACCTAGAATCCTAGTACACCTCTATGTGTCCATCGAGAAAAATAATAGAAGATGACCATCAATAAAACATGTATGGAACTCTAGGGAAAGTTTCATGAAATCAATTCTATAATTTATCCTCACCCTGAATGTAAGGTACCTATTATAATCATCTCCAATAATGGATACTCTATATGTCCTCCTCTAAAATAATTTTTCATTACCCTACTAATTATAGTCATTATATCTCATTTTACTACTAGAATAAACTCCATTAGTGTCGAGATAAATCATAGTCACTATACCACCATATACAAGAATTAATCTTACTAAGCGGTCCTCCCCCATTCCTAACTAAATGTTTGGGGCCATAAAATGTAAATATGATAAAATAATAAATTCAAATCCCCTAGAATGGAATAGGATTTATAGTAAAATTATTATCTTGTTCTTTTGATCATTTTGAATATTATTTCCATCCAGTAACGGAGAATTATGACTGATCTACATAAAAAGAGAAGTGTAAGGATATATACTCATAGCACATTTTTGTCAATCCATGAAATCATGGGAAGGATCATATATACTCATCTTGAAAATGAATTCCTTTTGAGAAAAATCTTTCAAGGTCTCTCATGATAGAACCTCTTATATCCTGTCATGATTCATTTAATTCCACAATCTCCTAACGAGTACATGAAATATAAAGGTGGAAAAAATCACTCATTAATCCCTAGAAGTCTATACACACATGAAATTATCTTGATAATGTCCATCAAGCCTTTAAATTCCTATAAAACACCAATAAACTTGAACACTGGAGGATGTTATTGCAGGAAATACTGATTGTGGTCAATCACGGGGCTCTAAGTGGATCCAACTTTGATGGGTATTATCCAAAATTTTCCCATCAGAATGGGATATTTCACGTGAATAACTTATGATCATACCAGAGTGTGCTGAGGTACAACCCAATACACAACAAGTTATGGCACGAGTGGATCATGGGATTCCACAGCTGTTGGTCCAATAAAATGTCTATGAGGTAGAATCCCTTCATGACAAGGTGAATTAGGATCATAATCAATTACCGACAAATATTATTGAAAAAACCCATTTTCAATAAGTTTACCCTAACCCCAATGAATAACCCTCATAATACTCACTATGGTCTCACCCCTCCACGTCATCTGAGTTCACTATATATATATATATATATATATATATATACAGTGAAACCACAATATTCTCGATTAAACAAATTAATTAAAATGTTGTGGTCTAACAAAATCATGGAAACATAAATATGTCAGACCAATATAATTTATCTTCCTCAGATGGAATAAGTAATGAATTTAATTAATGAATATTATGAATCAAGAAAATAAGTATATAAATATATTAAATGAGGAAAAAACTCCAAGTCAATATGCATGAATGTACCCAAAATTTCATATATCATATATCAAAATCTTTTTCATCCGTAGGGTTAATTAATAATATATAACAGCTACCCCATTAAGGGTATCATTCATGTTTGTTACACAAGTGTTGTTCAAGCACAAACAAACTCCCCTCCCTGAGTCCCATACTAAAATATTTTTTATACTATGAATTATGTAAATCACAATGAATAGAAGGAATTTGATTCTCTAATACATTTTTTTAACATCCCTATCCATACCACCAGGTCTGATAAATAATGTTAGATGACCTCATGTAATACTCCCCAAATAGAAGTGGAGATGGAATGGTAGTGGGCATCTAAGACCATTAGTGGGGAAAATATAGCCACAATATCATTTCATTGAGAAAACAATAAAAAAACAAGTTATAGTAAAAAATAAATGTTATCATGTGGGAATAGAATATCGTGTTCGTTTCTTACAAGAGACAATGGGTTTGGAATTTGGTATTGTATACATAGAAAATTATTGATTGTAAAAAAATAAATACATACATATTTCTCCCAGGCCTATCTTTTTCTAGTACCATTTCTGTACTCCACTATTTAGCCTTCCATCATTGGTAAATTTTCAATCACTAGGCATCTAGTCATGAAATACATATGAATATAGAAATTCATTTGTATGTTTTCATAGAAATAATTAATAGGAAACCACTAGGTAATAATTAACACAACCAAAAACTATATATAACAATGTATGTCAGGAAATATAGAAAATATCAAAAAACCATGAAACAAAACAACTATTTGGTCATCGTCCACTAATATAGCAACCTAAAACCCCATGAATACATTTATATTTTTGTTTCTTGTAAGTATTTAAGATAATAAAACATGTACCACCATAATGGAAATAAATATAAAACCTCTCATATAGTGTTGGTTATCACAAATACCACACATTCCATGATGTCAATTAGTAACAAAGTTCATCCCACCCATATGGTTTATTTCTTAAAAAACCCCATCTTCTATATATCCATTACCTATTCATATTATCCTTTTATTCACCCAAGGCCGATGTACAAAGGGAGAAAATGATAATATCAATAATGTATAAAAATATTCACATACCTATATTGGGATATCCATAACCACCTTTATTGAATCATAGAATATGTTAGCTTTGATTACCATCCAACAATTCACATACCACTATAAGGATATCCATGCTAGATATAATAATGTTTAAGTAACATCACTCCAACCTAATATACCAAACTGATCCTCTCTATACTAAAATTATAGTTCTATAGGCTATGAAACACAAAAAGTAATAATTTCATATAAAAAAGAAAGGGGAAATCATGATAAAATGTTAGGATCCACCCATAATCACATGGTCATAATCAATAATGAATAATAGAATATCATTCACCCAAGTTCTAATCATAATAAGCATGAATTAATTATTCATAATAAATACACCATGATACCCACATATACATGGCCCACAATAGTAAAGAATATTGTACCTCAGAGTATTCCCAACAACTTTTAGGTTTAATAAAGTCTTCATCATCCTAACCATGTTTCTAGTCAAAAGGTAACATGATATCCTGCAATGTAACCATGAAATGATTCCAATCCAAAATGAAAATAGTTCTTCAGATTGATAAGGATATTCAAGATGATGAGTTTATGAAAATCCCACCAATGTACGATTGTTTTCAATATAGATTTCATGCTAATCGTAAGAAGGGATGATAATCAATATCTTGACTAATGATAGACTTTATGTTTCATGAATAGTGTTGTGATCTATCACCGCATCATGGTTTCCACTATTACAGATTCCCCGATCTAGTTTGTTGAATGAACTCATGTGCACCTCCCCATATGTTAGAGGCTACTGACTAGAAACCCTGTTCTATAGTGAAATGATGTGGTGAATATACCCAATTATAAAACTATAAAAAAAGAAATATAATCAAAAAAAATTAATGACCATATGGAATGATAAATTGTTAGCATACAGAAAAATACAATTATTATCCAATTAACACATACAATACCCCTATGATGATTACACTACATGTCATGAAAACATTCAAATAAAACCCTTAACTCTGAAACTATAAAAAGGTCGTCAACATGAATCTGAGTCCATACCAAGCACTAATATCCCAATCTATAATCCCTCATCCTGTGAATAAAATAACGACTAGTTTACTATCCTAAAACTCTAATAGAAAACATGTATCATCTTCTCGTATACCCATGTTCCATCACAGTCTGAGTGGTGTTTGAATATAACACAGTAGGCCACATGAGATGGTGTTTACCACAATAACCATTATGAAGAATAGTTTCTTCCTGTTTAAAAATAACAATAATATGAAAGTAACCAAATCGAGTCCTATTATTTAATAATATTCAAATTAACTACTCATTCTCTCAGTTTAAAACTGACACCCAACCCCATAAAAGCTACTTCATCTATGCCAGAAGTCTTTTTCACATTTTAAAAGAATAAAACACTTTAGATCAAAATTAATTCAATTCAAAAAAAAATTATCCACATACATTAGAACCTCAATCCATGTAATCATATCACCTCCAATTTTTTGGATCATAGACCCTCAGTCCGACGTCCAAACCCATAGAAATCATTAATGGTTACTAGATCATTAGTCTATCCTAATCTTAATTAAATATAGCATCACTCTAACATCCTATTCCTAAAATAAATTATTTTTTCCTGTAGGATCCGTCTAGTATGAATAATATGAATAGATCCTTGGTCCAATTCAACACTCATAAAATTGACCACATGGGAATGCTTCCTTAACTATTTATAAAGTTTCAAAACATTATAATATCATTTACAAAGGTCCATATAGAACCCAAACAAATCATGGAATATATATAACCCTACCATTTTCCCATGGAATGAAACAAAAAATGATAATTGAAGATCATATTTTAGCTAAACTTTAAAACTTTTTCTTCAAATATGAAATGCTAAATTCCAAACAATATTTCCTTTATTAAAAACTATATCCAAAAAATATAAAACACACTATTTATACAATTTCAAAATCCTCATAGTCAATTCATAAAATCTAGAATATGAAAATATAAACCATCCCTTCACCTAAATAACTCAACTAGTCAAAATGTGTCCCTACATTGACCATCTAATCCCAAACTTTATGATGGTCCTTACAGTGGAAAATACAACCCATAACATAGATCATGCCATCAGCCATCCACATTCATTCTATGGTTCCCCCAATATATTTTCTAATCCTAAAATCACCATCGTTGAGTGTTTGGAACCTCCACTTTTGGAAAAAGGCCACTTTCTCCTAGAACTCAGGCATCCACATCATACGTTGAATGTTTCCAAACACATCATAGCTAAACCTCCACATGAGCATTAAAAAACAACATAACCCATTCATACCATTGAAACTACCTAGAATATATTCACATCTGGAATCCATACATGAACCAAAGACCAATATGATTTCCCCCAATGCTCGCTAGAATTTTAGAAATGCATCCACCATTTTATAAATTTCAAGTATGAGGTGGTTTGAAAAATTCAACAAACATTATATTCATTAACCCAGTTCATAATAATTTTACCCAACCCTCCCAAATGATTCCGAACATCCAATGTAAACATGAAACCCCTTTACATTACTATACGACCTTCACAGTTAATTCATACTACCAACATATTAACACACCTACTAATTTTTACATAAGACTTCCTATAAAATAACACCATTAATGAATCAACTACTCTCCAAATCACCATTGTGATCTTACACACCCACTAAATCCTCTATAACAAAAAAATGGATTTATTATATAACCAACTATATCCCTATGTTAATTCCCATCCTGACAAACCACTACATCCTCAACCAACCAATACTTCCCATGAAATCCAAAAATCATTCCTTAGATGTACTTCATTGGCATATTGATTCCACCCTGTCAAACACATGGACTTTTGAACATATTTACACTAGAAATATCACTTCCCCCATTATGATTTTCATTATCAGTGCTATACATAAGCATTTAAAAACACCAGACCTCATTCCCCCATCCCTGAAGATCCTAACAAGTGAATATTGTCATATTTCCCTCCCATAAGAGACAAATGAAATGTTTACCATATCCTATTACCAACAAATACGGATGTTAACTTTATCAATCATAGGTACCCATTCCATCACGGAAACCATTTCACAACTAGAAATTCTGTACCTCCCACAATGTTGATTTCCTCACAATTCTCTAAGAATGAATCCTCGAGTAGAATCACTATTCTAATGAAATAATATATATATTTATATATTATCATAAAACCAATTCCCTCCTAATTTACATACGAAAATTCCACGATGTTGCGCATGATATTATTTATTCTAAGAGTACATTAATATGCCTCCAATGAATACCAACATTACTAGTTCAATCTTGGTGTCACCTATCACTATGTAGAATCCTTAACCAGCTGGCATGCCACGATATTCATTTAAATCACATCTATTATCAAAACATGTCCATAAATTGTCTAGTAAGATTTCCAACCAAAGTCACATCCACTTCTAGAATATCTACAAAATCATCTTCGAACTAATGATTCCTTGGGAACTACTACCATCACATTACTTGATTTCTTCTGAAAAGACCAAGGTTACTCACAGTGGAAACAAAATGATCCTTCAGTCCTTCTGAAAACCAAATTCTCTCATTCATAACCTACACTACTATATTTGATATTATATAAAATGACAAGTCCCAACTCCCAAGATACCTATTTAAATGTCCTAAATCAATTTCACTTATCTTTCACATGACTAACACCCTTTCTTCATCACAACCCTAGAGGTCATGCACATCCCTATAGTCACTCACTATACCCCACAATTGGTCCTATGTGAATTACATCACACGAGCTAGCCCCAAACAAACTCTCTTTCAATTATCCAAGGCTCCAGGTTCATAATTCCAATCAAACTCAAATATTTCTAAATGTTCATATCCAAAAACCAAATAATTCACACTAAAAATCCCAACCACATATCCAACCCTTTCCATGGGTGTCACATAATTATCAAAACGTTCAACTGAAGTCAAAATCAATCCCCAAAATTGAATGTTTCAAGAAAATCTAGCCAGAAACCTAAAAAATTCAACCTTTCGAAACCAAATGTTGTACTTACCACAGTTACTAATGTGATTCACTAAAAAGAAACCAATGAACCATCATTATATTTTACAAAAAAACTTATGGAACCCACCTTGCATTGATTAAACCTTTGAAGCACCCACTTGTGCTTTACATTCCAAGGAACCTACAATAATGGGATAACTTCATTCTAGGATACCAGAAATTTTAAAATTCCACCAATCCATGACCACAACTCAACTCACATCTCAAAATCCATCAACTTTCCTACTTCACCCACTAAGAAAAACATGATGTAGGTTTTCCCCTTTGTACACCCCTGTAAACATCCAAAATGAACTCATATTCCAAACACAACCCAAGATCACTAGAACCCTAGATGAACCCACTCTATTTTCAACCTTGAATTTCAAATGACAGTAACTCTCTAAATTAGAGTTACATCTACAAATATCCACTAGATCTCCATCTAAAATATAAAAATCAATCCTAAAACACTTCACTTATCATAGGATGTTCCCCTACCCCCATTTCAAACTCACTTCATAAAAAAACCATGAAAAAAGTTTCATTATATCCCAAAAACAAATTACACAAACATATACATTGGTAATAAATGACAAACACACACTATAGGTTCCAACACGCAAATCTCAAGGTCTCAACTAAAAATCTTCATCACATCCTAATTAAATGATGTCATGTCTAAACCTTCAAGTCATAAACTAACAGAATGAAGAACCAGAAAATCATTAATATATATAACATTAAAGCCCCTAATGGTATTAATACATGTAAACCAAGGTCTCTAAACATAATCAAATTTGCTAACCAAACCACATATACACAAGGTCTGATAACATACACATTTCCTATGTCCCTACAAGTTCCATAATTTCCTATTTATGTCATTCAACACACCATTTAAATTTTAAACACATGTTTTATCATTTTGAAAACTTTTTATTTCCCAAAATTTGGAAGATAAAAAATTTCCAAAAACACATTTATTTGATTTCTTCTTTATTTATGATAATTTAATGAGTATTCTAACAGGAATAATCCACAATGAAAATGTAAACTACACTAAATTGATTCCCTAGGAAATATCAATCATTGGAAACATATGTATAAAATATCAATTATATTTTCTAATGGGATTCATGAACACACACACCCTCTCTTTATATACCAGGCTAAGAGATAAAATTTCATTATTCAATAACATCAAAAACATGTGTTCCACTAAAGGTGGTAATTTAAATCTACATTAATTTCAAAAATAATAACATCAATTACAACCTTGTGAAACATAGAGCATTCCTCTATATGTGGGGTTGCTAGAACACATGTATGAGGTACTTACCAGGCATTGATAATATCCATATCTGCAATCACCCATGCAAAAAATAGTAATGATAAATTAACCATCTCTGATACGACCTTCTAAAACCCAAGACTAGGTGCGAGGGAAGTCGATTCCTCATGCTAGTTTTAAAAATGGTCATACTCATGAATCACCATATAGTAGGTGAGGCTGACTAAAATCATGATCATATGGTGATACAATGGGGAGACCATACCAAATAATCAGTGTAAAAAACAACAAAATTAATAAAACGGTAATTAATAACTCTATGTAATCATATGTTTACATAATTAGTAAAAAAATACAACATGTTACCAAGGGAGACGTTCTATAACTATATTATGCCTATAATACATGGCATGAATAAATTCAAATAAAAGAAACACTACAGAAAACCAAAAAATGTTCCAAAAAATTGTCCTAAGTCCCAACTGAGTTCTGAAATCCCATATTCCAACCCATAATCCTGTGCACAAATAAACCATCAGGTCCAGATAATGAACATGTACCATAAACAATGAACATCTTATCGGGTACCCATGTTCTATGCAGGCATAAATATGGTCAGAGTAAAAATTAGACTTCCACCACCAATGATGTCTACAGTGCTTACCGGCCTGAACACAAGATTATTTAGGTGTTGAATAAATAATGAAAAATAATTAAATAATAAATCAAGTTATTTAACATCCATAAATTAACCAATTTTAATCTCAGGTTTCATGAAAAAATAGAACCCCTCAAAATTACTTATCTATTTCCATAATTCTATGCCACATGCTATGATGGTGAGTCACATTAATTAATATGGAATTCATTTTATAAAACAATTTATCAAACTACCTCATATATTCACTCCATGTAATCATATCATTTCCAAATATTAGGATCAAGGATACTCAGCTTGATATCTTGATCCATGAAATAATTCAGTGGGTAAAAGAGAATTATTCATCCCAACAGATAGACTATGAGCCTCAATCCATCATCTTATTAATGAACTAAATCGGTGGGGACTAGTGCATCAGTCTATCCAAAAAATTTGTACTATATCCTCACCATAGTACCCAACTCATACTATTTACCAGATGGAATTTCTTTTTTAACCATTTATCATAATTACTAACATTATCATTTCAATTACCTGGGTCATAGAAGATCCATAAAAAATCATGGTGCAAATAAAACCCAACACTTTTTCTCATCACATAAAACACAAAAAAAATACACATTTAAAATCAACCCGAAGCCACCCATTAAAACAATGTATTCCATAATGATAAACTAAACTCTTCCCCAAGACTTTCATTTATACTTTAATCCATTTAAAATATCCTTGAAATTATTTTTTTACAAAAGGGTGACCACACCCTTATTTATAAAATTCATTTCAAATATAAAAATGATTCCCCTTTTTAAACCACATTGAGGTAAAAATTCTACTTATAAAAAATATCCCATAATAAAAACATCATTTTATATCATTAAAACCCATTACCATAATAAAATACAAAACAACCCATTTAATTCATTTCTAAATATACCTAAAAAATTTACAAAACCAAAAATATGATCATTTCATTCATCACTTAAATTATTCTGATTTTCTTTTTACCAACTCATACTCATTCACAATAATAATTCACTTTACTCATCAATTACAAATTTATTTCTTCATTATCAAGTGGTTTTCATTCCCAATGTGTGTCTATAGGTTCGGTCTCACATCATAATCAAATCAAATAGTTTCTATAGAGGGTATCACAACTCAGTTATGTTCATAATTACCTTTCATAGTCAAATACATAACAAATATGAGATGAAAGTACATAAAAATAACCACTTACACTTATAAAAATAAGGAATATAGTAAATATCATGTAGAACACCCACCACATGATGGTAGGAAACAACTTCCCTAACCATAATGCATTATCTGATCTATAGTGGCCTCAAACACAACAACAAAGAACACCTTGGAAATAATGGTTTAGTGCATTGGAAGGAGTGGAAACCACACACCAATCCTATTATAAAAAATATATGGGAATGGATTTGATAACATACATGAAGTATATATTCCCAACCAAAAAAAATCTAAATTCCTATGAATCAAGGGAGAATCCCACAAAGAGAATAGAAAGTGATATATTTTTTTCAAACATCATATTGGTGGTTGAATGGAAGCTAAAATCAGGGGAGAATTATTAATATCTGAGGGTGGATGGAAAATTTCCAATTTTTAATGTTGCAAATTATTTGGGCACTTGGATGGAAAAAATGTGTTCCATCCATGTGGTTCCATGTATCCATGAGAGGCCTAGGATTCATAATCCCACTAGGTAATTGTTATTCTTTAGAAACCCATGTCTACCCATGCATCGAACTCTGACAAAGGAATATGTTGGTCACACAGTTCTTTTGGGAATGCCCAAACGGTTCTCAAACAATGTGATGTCCATGAAATTGAATCTCTCTAGGGTACCCATAACCAAAGGTTTTATGGGTAGTTCATAATCTTACTATCCTACATCTTTGAAATTTCAACATTGTGGATATTCTACCTCTATTTCATCTCCTGAACAATCAGGACACTTTTGAGACCATTCACCTTCTATGAAATACCCTATAAACCAAAAACCAATGTGTTAAATTCATTAAATTAATTTTTTGATCCTAAATGTGAAGTAGGGGTTCCCTAGAAACAACCATAATAATGCATGATAATTAATTATAGAATATGGTGCAAGCCACCGTGGTATGGAGCTATGTAATAGTTCATGGGAAACCTTCAATAAGGACATCCACTACACAAGAGGAATTATTATATGTAGTACAATAGTATAATATTATAACTATTTCATATGTCAAATTACTGTGTCATATGGTGGTTTCAAGGAAAGGTATTCCTCTCAGAATCCCTTCAGACCTATTCATAGAAAAAACAAAGAGGGGGAATGCTATTTTTGGGGGTATTCCATGGTTCAATATGTTTGAGAACGCCATAATAAAATCTCAAAAAAATATCCCCTTTAATTTTTAAAAAATTTCTACGAATAAAATAAAAAAGAGAGCCCTAAATCCATTACTATCAAATACTAATGGGATGGTCTAACTCTCTATAACTAACATGGATAAGGGATATAAAACATAGTCTAATCGTATATTGTAAACCTATTATTATTAAACTTAACTATTCTTAATGATATGGTGAAAACACATTAATACCCCAATACTATGCCATAGATCCTTACATTGTGGCATGGCCACAACTCCACAACTATGAAAAATTGAAACCACCATTTTAATTTCACTTCCAAACCCTCAATGATGAGGACTTTAGTGCCATGGTGTATCCACTAATAATTGTCAAAAACCAAACAATATCCTCCTTATAATCCCCTAGAAATTATTTAAATATGGGATCCACTCATAACAGAGAGAGGAATAGTGATAAAAATATATTCATTTTATCGACACAAACATATTTTTACATATTTCATTAATGATTCATAAAATAGATAATATGAACTATAAGTACATTCCCATTATGAGGAAATATATTGTTGTTTATCTTACACATATTCATTATCTAACTCCTCGTCATGTTGTTGAGTATATATATATATATATATATATTCCTATATATATGTACCCAGACTTATTATCCTCCATCGAAAAGAATGAATAGATTAAAGAAATCACTATGATTCTAAATAAGGGAAAGACCCTTGTAAATCATGATGTGATGTTTCATTCATATTAGGAATGAAGAATGTCTCAATGATGCATTTCATTAATTATTTTGAACTCATAAATATTAAGATAATTATCAAATATCATCCTCCATGGAATGTTGGTTTGTTTCATCAAATACATGATTAATAGAAAATATCTAATGAGTTTATTTAGTTAACGTATCATAAATTATTGGTAAAAAAGTATGATAATACTATGAAGAATTTTTTATAATGCATTTATAATACCTCATGATTTTAGTTTTATTTATATTAATTATAATCTTAAGAGCATTGTGAATAATCTACAATGAGATTTTGGAGAACTATGGTACAATATAAATAAAAAATCACATAAAAAATAAATTTTATTTATTATTTGGAGAAAACAATATATAATCATGGAATATGTCGAATTTATTTTGAACAGTGAATAATAAATATGTAATAATTTGTCAGTGAATTAATTTTATGCTTCAAATGAAATTTTTTCCTTAAAAATAACATTTATTTTTTAAAATTTTCATAAATTATCTATAATATTTAAAGAATTTAAACAAAATTATTTATGAATATGAATATCATTGTTTAAATATGGGTGTGAATATATTCATAATGTCATTTGTTTTAATTTTTCTAAAAGAAATTATTTTTCTTTAAATAGTGTTAAATATCAATTTTTAAACAATATTTTTATTTCTATATATCATGTTACATAATATTCCCATTATGTTTTCAATATTAAAATCCATTAATTATCAAAAATAAAACTAATTACATTTAATCACCATTATACTTCATTTTTTTCATTGTCCTATTTTGGGCTAAAAACATTCTTCTAAAATAACATTTAATCCACATAATGCTTTTTAATATTAATAAATATCATAATCTTGTATATAATTTTCTAAAATGAAAAACAATGATTTTTATTTTAAAATAAAAATTATATTTCATTTGACTTTGTTTTTTATGCTTTTGTCGGGGAGTGCACGTGTTTTTCCGACAAGAGGATGACAACACTATTTGTTGCCCTGCATTCCATCTTTCCAAAGGTTGGAAAATATCTTACTTGTTCAGGGATGTTTACTCCTTGATCAAAATGGGATTATGGGATGTGAGTCCTTCCTTCTATGGATTCCTCCTTGGAACTCGTTACTTGTCTGGGTCTCCCTTATGGAATTAATACATTGTTCGTGAAAATCATCTCAGTTCCATATCTTCATGGATGCTAGTTAAATTCACTTATTTTGTTAGGACATTCTAAGGGGTCCATCCAGGGTAGCAACTTTCTGTTTGGGGAGTAGTCACATTGAGACATCACTGGTGTGTCAGGACGCTGGAACACTGGCACATCGGGGTTTCTTCCCTTTATTATAGGGCTTTTCAAGGTAATGGAAGCTAGAGGCTTCCCACATCAAATGCTGGGAATTATAATCCATATACATGTCTCTGATGTTTACCGTAGCTTTCCATATTTAACACTGGGTATGCCATAAGTTCAACGTCCAATACAGATAGAACTGACCGATCAAAACACTGATAAGAGTGGATCAAAAAGGTGTAACCCTTGAGGGAACATTGATGTCAGGGATAATGCGTGGTTAGTTACTCGGTTACTACCAGGAGCAGTGAGTAAATGGGGTGGAATGATCCTACCGATATGTGACCTCCCTCTAGAGAATCAGGGTGGGGGATATGAATGATGTGTAGGAATAATTATATGAAACTGAAATGATGACATTAGTGAGTTTATGGGACTCAGAGGAAGTGGAACCTCTATGTTGGGGCACGAAATAAGGGTGTGAATGGGAGAGAACGACCCGATACCCTATGGGGATTATACATGATAAGCGGCCCTAGTCTTCCAGATGCTCGAGCGGTAGGCCAGAGATGTGTGTCCTAATAGGGAGGTAAACCAATGATTAAGAATGTTTGGGGTTGGGCCATGGGAATGTTTTCTATGTACCCTGTCTAGGAGATAGGGCTCAATATTATGTATTTATTCTTTCAATGGCTTACAATTAGATAGGCTTTAACGACATAATGTCAAATATGGGTGTGATAGCCTATCGTCGAATGGAGGGGTTACAATGGCTTACAGCTGGATGGGGTCACAAAGGCTTACTGCTGGGTGGGTGACACAATGGATTACCACTAGATGGGGTCACAACAGCTTACTGTGGGATGTGGTTGAACCTAACGAAGGCATCCTATGCACCATATCCAGGAGACCATGACCAAGCCTACGTAGTTTGAATAGGTACAATTTAAAGTCACGCATGATGAAAATGGGGCGTGTAGTTTAACATCATATGGGACAAAGGTGTTCCAACAGGAGAGGGGGTCGAACCCAATAGTTGTTGTGATTGAACCTTTTGGAGGCTTCCTACGTACCTTTCCTTGGTAAGGATCAAAGTCCTCATAGTTCGTAATGGGTCTTGGTGCACAGATGTGAAGATGGTCGGGACCAATGGTTGTTGGGCTTGAACCTGAGGGAGGATTCCTACATACCTTACCTTGACAAGGATCAGAGTACATGTAGATCAGAATGGTGTGGGTATTACAGTCTTGGATTACCAGGATCGTTGTCATGGTTGATTCTTACTCTAAGCCCTCGTGAGTCATGCCCGGTCTGAGAAACTAGAGACAGCGAAGCCCTGAACATCACGTCGTGAATGGTATATCATGGGAAGCGTATTGGGGCTCACACGTGGTTAGAATCCCAGGGAGAAGATGATTGGGAATCACTCCAATATTAATGCCCTAGGTGGCGAAAAATCCCAATAGGAGAGGGATGGTGTAACGTAATCCCATGTTCCCCACTCCCCTCTTATCCTTTGATATAAAAGATGAGAGGAGTAGTAGGGGTGATACCTCCTGTAATAAAGGTTAGGGGCATACACCAAGATGGTTTCCATTTCCCCATGGACAAAAGCCTCTCTGATAAAGATAATCTCATTCCATGTGAAGAATGATCTCACTCCTGTGGAAACCATTGGGAGTGCAGAATGACCGAGCCAGGGGACCCAATTTTGGATGTATTGGGAGAAGGTCATAGTATAACATCATGTGTTGAGGACGATGGTGCTTTCCAATTTAACATCATGTTGATTTAAATAGGTGGGTTTACTCTCCACCCCTTACGACTTTCATAATAGGCACCCTCTACACCTTGGAGAAGAGAAGGGACCAGAAATGCCTTGGTGGGGGTGTTATGGAGCGATCTATTGAGGATCCACATTAGCATGGCTATGCTAAAATGAAATAGCCATTAGAGGGCCTTTGAGAAGATTCACAAGGCGAAGCAACACAACGGGAAGCACCATCCAATGAACATCGGTGTTGCTTTGTTTGAACCTGGAAGGTTACACGAGAATAGATTGCGGAATGAAGATAGATTTTGTATCAATGAGGCTCAGATGCGGTGTTTTAATGTGAGGACATCATCTAGAGGGAACACTAGAGAATGGGTCGGGCACAAGGTGGGATGTTTTGCATGCAAGATGGAAGGGCCTTGCACAAGATGAAAGGGCTGCGTGTAAGAAGGGTCTGATGGAGAAGAATCTTTTGTACAATATCTACCTATTACACGCGAATTACTTTAGGGGGGATAATGAATAACGATTAGCCCCAAAGGTGCCTACCCAATGTAGGTCCCTTGGGAGGCCTGTCGCGCAAAAAAAGCAATACCTGGAGGCCATGGTATTTTTTCGCGTGATTTCATATGCTATATTTTTCTCACAACAGAGTGTCTTTTCCTCTACCCTACCTCCTCAGTGTGGAAGTCCATTTCATTTTATAGATGAAGTCCTTTGGGTGGCATGCAATGGGGATCGGGCGCGCAAAGGGCCTCTTGACGTCGTCTTCGGCAAGCAAAGGCGGTCGGGCATGGAAAGGGCTACTTGACATCTCCCTCTATGCATGAAGGGGTATTGGCGCTCAAAGGTACGCTTGACATTTTGATTGGCTTGCAAGATTTTGCGCGCATAATGTTGGCTTGCATGCCCTCCTAGAAACTTGCACACACTTTCCTCTCGAACGCTGAAACCTCTTCTTTTTCCTCCCAGACTCATTCGTTGCTCTCTTATTCTCCCGAAACATCTCCTAATTTCAACATCAACAAATTACCCCCTCAGAATTAGAGCGGAAAGGGAACACGAAGGTCAGATTTTGAGGGTCCGCTGAAAAAGTGACACCTCTTCGGGCTTGCACAAAACTGTAGCTTCCATGTGGAAACCTCTGCCCTGTGTGCGGAAGGCTCGTACATGCTTATAAATAGGCTGATGTCCCCCACCTAGGCCATACATTTTCCTTTTCCACAAGACATGAGCTTTTCTCTCGTGCACGAAAATGGTATGAATCTATGCATACATTTTCACATCTGACCTCAGGTTTTGTGCGCCACCTCAGCATTTGCAAGCCCACCGACATTCTTGCGTGGCACAATTTACATTGCGTGCCATACTTAAATCTTTCTTACCGATTCCTTTGGATCCTCGAAATAGTCTCTCAACCAGCTGATGCTGAGAGGGATACTGACGCTACTACGAGGAGGAGTCAAATGATCACGAACCCTCAAATCCTTCGTGTGAGGAGGGTTGTGTTGGACAACAAAATGCTTTTCATCAAGATCAGGAATACTCAAAAGGATTGCATCCTTACTGATATTCTGCCACTATGGAACTTCGGTCTACTAGAAGTGGTGTTGATGCCCGGCTTCGAGATGGACAAACCACAGTCGTGGGTGATGCGCGAGGGTAGTCTTACGCAATTCCTCATCACCAATAATGGCCATCATGCAAGAGAAACACAGAAAACGACCATCTATGTACATAATCCAAAGATCAGGATGGTCACCGGAATAAATCCAGTTCCAGTGGAATCTCCCGCTATTTATGCAAGTACCTTCAGAAGCAGCATTGCTGACGAGATGAAGGGCTGGCAAGAATGGGATTTCAGATTCAGGGGAAACAATATCAACGAATGGGCATGGGATTACTGGGAAAACTATACATGCGAGGAATTTGTGCAAGAGTTGTAGTCCATCAGACTCTTTGAGTCTTTTTGGATGTCCCAATTCCACTACTACCGATAGCAGGACTTGGTGGGATAGTTGGTCAGTCAATGGTCACCCGACACCAACAATTTCCACAACCACCATGGGTAGGTGGGTGTCAGTCTGTGGTATGTCCACTGTATTGGGGGAATTCCCTTATAGGGGTACATTTACGATGAGTTCCTTCTGATGGAGAAAGTTTGGGTGGCCAGAACACGCACCCCAATCAGGTCATGGCATCTGTTGGAGCTGGCCAAAGAGTAGCTCAAAATAAAATATATCCAGAAGGACTAATCCTATTTAGGATCGTTTAGTCTTTTTATAGCGACCCGAGTCTTTTATAAAAAACATTTCATGATTTTAAGCATAATTAATCATCAAAGTACAAGATAAGGATCCTTAAGTCTCGTGTCTTGGAAGACTGAGTACATAAAACATGGGGAAAATACATATTTATTTAATCTCAATAAAGAGCTTCTAACTTCCTTTGATCTCTTATATCTGCATAGGGTACCCTGGGGAACACATGAAAAATGGGATGAGCTAAAAATCCCAGTAATGCAATGAACATAAGGATACATCTCAAGTGCGTGAGTTAGGAAGCACAACATAATAATATCCAAAGCATGAAACATATAAAATCATTCAATATAATATTGGGATCGTATAAACATGGAATCATATAAATGTGGTAAAATCATCAAAAATTTATTTAGTAAGGTTCATGGATAACCACCAATCTTGTTTCCCATTTCAGTATGGGTCAAGGCTAACCGCCAATCCCGTTTCTCATCGCATCTCATGAGACTTATCCTTACCGAATGCATTGGAGCACTATCTGGGCGCACCCATCTCAAAATTTTCATGAATATTTTATCAACATAAATATTCTTACCACATAAATATTCTTTCCACATGATTAATCATACATAATCAATTGTTTATAAACATAAGGATACTGATGGAGAGAATTGGGTACCACAATCATGACCTAAAGCATAACCAATTAATGAATCATGAATGTTTCCATGAAATAAAGGTATTAGAACATAAATAGATGGTCATAAGGTAATTTATGAATAAAACATGGTTGGTGGTATCAAATATAAGTGGCATCACATAAGAAATTTATTTGAGATACATTAGTATTAAAACATTTTTGTGTGGTTTTAAGGAAAATAATATAAAGATTTTAAAATAGTAATGATAGCTTTCATTTATATCAAACAAGAATTGAACCAAGAAAGGATTCAAAAAATACTTAATTTAAAATGACAATGGTGTCTTAAATAAAAAGATAGAGTGCACTTGAAATTGTGTAAAAGTTCAGGATGTTCCATTAAAAAGAGTGTGCTTATTGGAAAGTATCAAGAAAGATTCACTTAGAAGCATGTATATCCTCGAAAGAGAATGAGATATGGATATTAGAACATGATATTGGAGCAAGTAAACAGAATTTTGAAGTTCTACATAAAAAAAATACAACTATATTTTGGTAAAAATAATGATAGTGGAACCCGAAGGAATAAAGGAATTTCAGGTAGAATCCATTATGGTTTATCGGCACAGTATCGGGTGTAACTAAAAGGGCTTGATGAGAAAGATAAGGGGTTTATAATCACTTATAATAAATTATTGAATTATGGGGAAGGTGTATAAACATATCCCATTACATGGTATTACACAAAAGGCATAGCATAGAGAAAAATCTTGATTAAGAGTGAAAAGGGGAGGATCCCTTCCCTTAAATCTGTTGGTGTTATCCACTTGTTATTAACGAACTGAATAAAAAAATTAGGATTATTAATTAATAAGTCTAGAACCACTTCTATATTCAATTTATTTATTATACCCATTTTTAGTTCATTAAAATCCTTTTTGAGTATTTACAAGGTTTAATTTAATTGTTTGGGCTCGTTTCTTTACATGGCTTTAAAAGATCGGTTCACTTATATTCATGTTTGGATTATAAGAAAGATGAATGTTTTTGTCCAGAATTGAAGTTATATTATTTTTTTCATATCCAGGAGATTACATGGTTTTAATTTAATTTTTTTTACATCGAGTTAAGTCAAATTCTTATATATATAACCATAGTGAAAACGGTTTTTGTTAATTGGTGGATTTGATTATAAAGAATGTGTTTTTCATTAAAACTTAAATCCATTTGTACCAATGGATTACAGAACCAAAAATTGGAAATATTAAATATTTAAAAATATAGATCAACCATAACAAAAATGGTATCATGACCAGAATTAATTTTAATAATTGAAATTGATAAATCTTTGTCCTCGAATGTGCTAAATTAGCAAATCTCAAACGGTGCTTTCATTTATTTCTAATAAAATGATGGGGAAAGGAGAAAAGATAATTAAATATACCATTTTCATGAATAAATTAAATTACAAGAATGTTACTATATATTATCAGACTATTATGGTGAAGGGAGGTGGGGAAGGAAATAAAAAATAAAATAACTTAAAAGAAAAGAAGAAAATTGGGAAGAGGAATTTACCTCTTGAGACTTCTTCCTTTGAGAACCTCTTAAGGGGAGAGGTTTTGGTATTTTATGTAGGATGAGAGCATTTGGAATCGGGGGAGGGCCTTGGGGAGATATTTAAGTAGAATAATGGAAAGGAAAAAATCTTGAGATGAGTGGAGAAAAGAGGGAGTGAAGGGGGGTTTTATAGTTGAGAAGATGAGAGATTTCATAATATTATAATCATTAATTTGTTATTTCTTCCCAAGTAAAATAATAGTAATTATCCCATGAACAATAATAGTTATTTTATAATTTGATCCCAAACCAAGTGGTCTTACATCAGCATAGCATCATTGATGACTCAATTAATCCATTATTTAGCATTTATTGTGAATTATCGGATTATACTATTCATCAAAAATTCATGTATTTCAGAAAAATCCAAAAAATTCACCCTAACCATTTTTCAATGTGTAGAATCGAAAAATGAAGTCCGTTTTTATAAATATTTTTCTATATATGATTATTTTAATATTTAACTAAAAAATAATTTATTATCATAACCAGTTTTAAAACATTCATTAACTTATTCTAAAATATAGGTATATCATTCTTCCAACTTGAATATTACATTTATACCACCATAGTTGAGGTTAATATTCATTATGGAATATCAATATTCATAAGGGTATGTTACTATTCATTAGGGTAGGTTACTATTCACCAAAAATTATGTTTTCCATATCGGACTCTAAATAACATATTAATTACAACCGCGTATGCCGGATTTTCAAAATTCCAAAAACAGATGAGAAAAACATATGGTTATTGGTCAATGAGCACATAGTAGTTCATTATGTTTTTTTTTCATTTGATTTTATGACAAACTTATGAGAATGGAATTTTTATTGAAAATCATTGGGTCGTTACATTCTTCCCCCCTTATGAAATTTATCCCTCGAAATATTGTATTACATTCTAAGCCAAAAATAGGTGTGGGTACTTTTACTTCATTGTTTCCTCCAATTCCCGTGTTGCCACTTCGTACATATGATTTCTCCATAGTACCTTGACCAGATGAGTAGTCTGGTTGCGTAGAACTTTTTATCTATGATCCAAGATTTTCACTGGCTGCTCCTCGTAAGAGAGATCTTCCTACAACTATACCACCTCTTAAGAGAGTACATGTGAAGGGTCTGGTATGTACTTCCATAATATAGATACATGAAAGACATCATGTAATTTCAAAATGGTAGGTGGAAGTGCCAGTCGATGGGCCACAGCTCCGACTCGATCAAGGAACTCGAAGGGGCCGATATACCTGGGACTTAACTTCCCTTTCATCCCAAACCTCATGACCATATTCCATAGGGATATATATAGAAATACCATGTCTCCAACTTTGAACTCATGGTATTGTCATCATTTAACTATATAACTCTTCTGTCGACTTTGGGCTGCCTTGATATGCTGCTAAATGGTTCTCACCTTCTTCACCATTTCATTGATCATTTCAGGTCCTAGCAGCTTACGCTCAACGACATAATCCCAACATGCTGGTGTTCTGCACCTTTTCCCATAAAGGGCTTCATATTGTGTCATTCAGATGCTTGAGTGGAAACTATTGTTGTATGAGAATTCTTCTAGTGGAAGATGTTGGTCGAATCCTGCTTTTAATTCCATTTAACACGCTCTCAACATGTCTTACAATGTCTGAATAGTTCTCTCTGATTGGCCATCATTTTGAGGATGATAGGCCATACTAAAGTTCAGTTCTGTTTTCATAGGATGCTGGAGACATTTCCAGAACATTGAGGTGAATCTCGGACCACGATCGTATAAAATAGATAGTGGTACTCCTTGCAGCCTCACCACTTATTTGATGTAAATCCCTGCAAGTTGATCTAATGAGAAGTCCACTCTAACCGCGATAAAGTGAGCTATCTTCATAAGACGATCCACAATGACCCATATAGCATTATTTTCTCCAGATGTCTTTGGAAGCCTAATGACAAAGTCCAATGTAATGTTCTCCCACTTCCATGCTAGTATGGGTGGTGGTTGCATCATCCCCTTAGACTTTTGTCTCTCAGCCTTCACTTGCTGACATGTGAGGCAGTTTGATGTATATTTGGCAATCTCCCTTTTCATATTGTCCCACCATTTGTTTTCTTGGAGATCTCAATACATCATTGTGCTCCTTGGGAGGATAGAGATGGTTGAGCTATGTGAATTATTCGATAGCTCATTCTTTATCTCTACATCAGATGATACACATAATCATTTCCCAAATCTTAAAACACCTTCCTCATCAATTTTGATATCGGAAGATTTCACATTTTTAACAGCTTCCACCCTTTTCTGAACTTCCACATCCTTGATTTGAGCATTATTTATTTTCTCTAAGAGGGATGGTTGAGCAATAATTTGAGAAAGGATTGATGATGTTCCTCCCTTAATGATTCCCATGTCAATCCTTTGAAAATATAAGAAGATCAGATCCTTTTTAATTCTCTTCATTGATAAAGATGTTGGATTCCTTTCTACTTAGACCATCTTCCACCTTTTTGCATTAATGAGATGGTAGTGGATTGAGAATTAAGAATACTTGATGAGATTTATCCATCTTCGATGGCACATATTAATCTCTTTCTGTGTGAATATATATTTGAGAATCTTGTGGTCGGTATATATCTCACATTGTATCCCATAGAGATAATGCCTCCAGTTTTTTAATGCAAATATCATAGCCACCAACTCCAGATCACGTGTGGGATAGTTTTTCTCATGTATTTTCATCTACCTTGAAGCATATGCTATCACTTTATCATTTTTCATTAGAAAATATCCTAATCCTTTCTTATAATTATCACTATACACCACAAAGAGTTCTCCCCTAGAAGGGAGTGTGAGTACTTACACAATGATAAGTCTCTTTTTCAACTCCCCGAAGTAGTCTTACACATTCCTATGTCCAGATGAAATTTAATCCCTTCATTGTTTGCTTGGTCATTGGGTTTGACAATCATGAAAAGTTTTTCATGAATCGTCGATAATACCCAGCTAGACCTTAAAAAGCTGCGGATCTCCATTAAAGAAGTTGGCCTTAGCCACTCTTTAATTGCCTTTGTCATGCAAGGGTCCACAGATATCCTTTTCCTAGTGATAACATGCCCCATGAATGATACTTACTCCATCCAGAACACAAATTTACTGTACTTTGAATACAACTTCTCCCTTCACAAAGTCATTAACACGGTTTCCAAATGCTCCTCATGTTCCTCCTTGATCTTGGAGTTTATCAAAATATCATCAATAAAGATCACAACAAAATTGTTGAGGTAATCTCTAAAGACTGTATTCATTAAATCCATGAAAATTTTTGGAGTGTTAGTGAGTCCAAAGAGAATCACTATGACAACATATTGTCAATACCTCGTTTGAAATGCAGTCTTGGGAATATCTTCCTTCCCCACCTTTAGTTGGAGATATCCCGACTGAAGGTCCACCTTAGAGAAATAACTGGCCAAAAAAGCTACTTGAACAAGTCATCAATCTGTGGAAGGTGATACATGATCTATATATTTATTTTATTGAGCTCAAGGTAATAAATGCAGAGGATCATTGATCCGTCCTTCTTCATGATGAAGAGGAGTGGAGCACCCCACGGTGAAGCACTCGGGCGTATAAAACTCTTCCCAATATTCTCTTGTAAATGATTCTTCAGCTCTTCTTGCTCTACGGTGTCCATTCTGTAAGGTGTCTTTGTGATTGGAAGAGATATAGGGATAAGTTCAATTGATTACTCAACCTCTCGGTCAAGAGGAAGACCCATCAACTATTCAGGGAATACATGAATGTAATACCTCACGATGGGCATGTCTTCAAGAATAATTCTATTCTTTGTCCCAATCATTTGAGCAAGATATGCTTGCTCACAAGGAAGAAATATCCATACTTGAGATGAAGATTCTAAAGGATACTCATCTTCTTCATTACACTTGTAACGAATCGGAGGATGTTTCAGGATGTGAAAAGTGATATTCCTTTCCCAACAATTGGTGTTGGCCTTGTAGAAAGATAGCCAATCAATGCCCAAGATAGTGTCGAACTCCACTAAAAAAAGAATGAAAAGATTTTCTGGGAGGTTTAGTCCACAAAACATAACCCGGGAGGAGTTATAAAACATGGATTCAATAATTTCCCCATTCTCTATTCTCACAGAAAAATTTTCCTCCAAATTTTGAGGTGGTTTTTGCATAGTTCTACTAAACGTGCAAGATATGAAAGAATGCGTAGAACCATAATAAAATAGTATGTTCACTATTCTTTAATGAATAACTAGCGTACCTTCCACCATATCATTTTTCGGCTCCAACTCAGTTGTAGTGATATCAGAAGTCCTTCCTTGTTGCCTTTGAGGTTGTTGTTGAATCCCTCTGAAAACCCTTACATTAGGTAAATTGTTTGCATAATTTCCAAGATCCGTGTAGTTATAACCCATCACTTCTGGCTGAGTTTTGATATGACCCTTCCTTTATTTATCAACATTAGTGGGATTTTTCATATCCCTTTGGTAGTTCTTGGCCAGATGACCAAACTACCTACATTTGAAGCAATTTTTGGTTCCCTTGAGACAGTCACCATGATGATTTTTCCCACAATTTTTGTAAAGGGGAAGGTGAGGAATCTATCCATCATGGAATTTGTTTGATGAATCACCCAGGTTGTTCTCCATTTTCCACTTCTTTTTACATGTCCCATGAGACCACTGAGAGTCTGCAATCTCCATTTCCCCCTTGAGGGAACAATGGGCAATCTCCTCATAGTTGTCAAAGTCTCAAATTGCCAACACTTTTGGTATACTCAGCTTTAGTCCGCTAAAGAATTGATCCACCTTGATTTATGTGTTCAAGAGAAAGCCAGATGTGTACAATGAAAGCCTTGTAATGTTCTCTTCATTTTCCCATATGGTCTCATATTCCTTCTTCTTGAGTCCATGGAACACTCTTTCTATCTTGATATGGAGGGTTCGAGGAAAATATTTGTTGAAAACATCCTCTTAAATTCCTCCCATTCTATGGAATCAATTTTTTCATGGGATATTGTATTCTTGTTCCGTATCCACCACTAATCAGATTCCCCATCAGAACGATATACTTCATGTACAACATTCTCTTCATCCGAGCACTAGAGGACATAGAAAATCATTTCAACGGAGTTAATCTATTGTTCGGCGAGGAGGGTATCAGAAGACCTGCTATAAATGGGAGGCCTTTTTCACATGAAGGATTCAAAAGAAAATTGATCTTTCCTTGGAGGAGGGGGGCGTTCCACTTGATTCAAGTTATTATTCATAACTTGAGCTAGCTGAGCAAGTACTTCCTTGAAGTTTTAAGCACCCACTTCCATCACATCTGGCATGTCATTCAGGAAATCATCTCACTGCCTATCAGATTGGTTGTTGGAACATGTTCTTCTATTTCCCTCCATTAAATAGGAAAAGAATGTATAATTAGAGGTCTTGAATACAAAGCTATTGATCATAAAAAAATTGAACATAAAATAATGAACTTATAATGAAGAAGAGAATCCTTACATGTGATTCCTTAGGTTTATATCTAGGTTATCCTTGATCTATTTCTTAACTTATATTCTTATGGTCTTCTTTTTATCCCTTAATAATGATTAATTCTATGATTGTGAATCAACCAAAAGCATATCCCACAGGAGTGTCATAAACAAGAGTGCAGCAAGGCCTGTTATCGTTCCCTAGTTCTTGTTCATGTCTATCAAAAGCTGTGTTTTCCAGTTTTACCCCTAGATACATCTATGTTAGAGCCACCTCTACCTTCTCATATCTAGACTGGGATGTATTTTCTCAAAAAACTAGTTAGTCTATAATCAACAAAATTTAGAACTATTTTATTATAATTAGTCTCATCCTTATGGTTGTCACTAAGGTGTTCTATTCCTAATCTTTGAAAATAACTATACCAGGACTCTGATACGAACTATAGTGACCCAAGCCTTTTACGTTAAACATTTCAGGATTTTAAGCATAATTAATCATCATATTACAAGACAAGGATCATTATGTCTAGTGTCTTGGAAGACTAGGTATATAAAACCTTGGGAAAAATCCTAGTATGGGAATGAACATAATGATACATCTCAAACACATGAGTTAGGAGGCATTACACAATAATATCCAATGCATGAAACTTATAAAATCATTTAATATAATCAGTGTATCATATAAACATGTAATCATATAAATGTGGAAGAATCATAAAACATTTCTTTAGTACAGGTCAAGGCTAGCCGCCAATCCTGTTTCCCATTTCGCTATGGGTCAATGCAAATTGCCAATCCCATTTCACATCCCATCTCATTATACTTATCCTTACCCAATGCATTGGACCGCAATCTCTCACACAAATCACTTCATTTTCCTGAATATTCTTTCCACATAAATATTCTTACCACATAAATATTCTTTCCACATAAGAAATCATACATAATCAATTTTTCATAAACATTATGTTACCCATAGAGGGAATTAGGTACCACAAAAAAGACATAAAGCATAACAAATGAGTGTATCATGAATGTATCCATGAAAGAAAGGGATTAAAACTTACATGGATGTTCATAAGGTAATTTAGGAATAAAACATGGTATGTGGTAACAAATATAAGTGATATCACATAAGAAGTGTATTTGAGATACATTAGCATTAAAACATTTTTGTACGGTTTTAAGGAAAATACTATAGAGATTTTAAAATAGTAAATAAGACATTCTTTTATATCAAAGCAGAATTGAACCAAGAAGGTTTTAATAAAGATAAATAATTTAAGAAGACAATGGTGTTTTAAAATAGAAGATATAGTGAACTTGAAATTGGGTAAAGGGTCAGGAAGTTCCTTTAAAACGAGTGTGCTTATTGGGAAAATCGAGGAGAGATTTACTTAAAAACATATATATCTCTGAAATAGAATGAGAGATGGATCATAGAACATGAGTTTAGAGGATATAAACAGACTTTTTATTTTATACATAAAAATAAAAGAAAATTATATTTTTCTAAAAAGAAAGATAGAGAAACACGAAGGAATAAAAGAAGTTTGGGTAGAATCAATTATGGTTTATCATCACGGTATCTGGTTTAATTAAGAGTGCATGATGAGAGAGATAAGGGGTTTCTCATCACCTATAAAGAATTAGGGTAGTATGGTGAATGTGTATAAACATATCCCATCACTTCGTATTACACAAAAATGAATAGAATCAAGAACAATTTTGATTAAGAGTGAAAAGGTGAGGATCCCTTACTTTAATCCTTTGGTGTTCTCCACTTTTTATTAACGACATGAATTAAAAAATTAGGATTATTAATTAATAAGTCCAATAACCTATTATAAATTCATTTTACTTATTATAACCCTTTTTAGTTCATTCAAATACTTTTGGAATAGTTATAAGGTTCAATTTAATTGTTTAGGCTCGTTTGTTAACTTGGATTTAAAAGATCGGTTCACTTAAATTCAAGTTTGGATTATAAGAATGATGAAAGTGGTTGTCCCGAATTGAAGTTATATTCTTTAGTTCATATATAGGAGATTACATTGTTTAAATTTTAATTAGGTTACTTAGAGTTATGTCGAATTATTATATATATAACCATAGTGATATCTGTTTTTTGTTAATTGGTGGATTTGATTACAAAGAATGTGTTTTACTTTAAAACATAATTCCATTTGTACAAAATGATTACAGAACCAAAAATAGGATATATTACATATATAATAATATGGTTTAACCATAACACAAATGGTTTCATGGCCAGAATTAAAGATAATAATTGAAATTGATAAACTATTGTCCTTTAATGTGTTAAATTAGCACATCTCGAACGACGCTTTCATTTCATTCAAATAAAAGGGTAGGGAAAGGAGAGAAGATACTGAAATATAACACTATGATGAAGACATTCTAGTACGTGTATTTTAATGAATTTTATCATACTATTATGGTGAAGGGAGGTGAGGAAATAAATAAAAAAGAAACGAATATAAAAGAAAAGAAGAAATTGGGAAGAGGAATTTACCTCTTCAGACTTCCACATTTGAGATCCTCTTAAGGGGAGATGTTTTCATATTTTGAGGAGGATGAGAGCTTTTGGATGTGGGGGAGGACCTTGGGGAGATATTTGGATAGAATAATGGCAAGGAAAAAGGCTTGAGAGGATTGGAGAATATTCACCATAACCAAGGGGGCATAAATCAGCATAACATCATCAATGACTTAGTTAATCCATTATTTAGCATTTTTTGTGAATTATCATATTCTACTAATCATAAAAAATTCATGTATTTCAGATAAATGCCAAAAATTCACCCTAACCATTTTTCGACGTGTAGAATCCAAAAATGAAGTCCATTTTTCAAAAGTAATTTTTTAAATATGATTATTTTTATATTTAATTGAAATAATAATTTATTATCAAAACCAATTTTAAAACATTCATTAACTTATTCTAAAATATATGTTATCGTACTTCAAACTTGAATATTATTTTTATACCACCATAGACGAGGTTAGTATTCATTAGGGCATATCACTATTCCTATGGGTATGTTACTATTTATTAGGGTAGGTTTCTATTCACAAAAAATTATGTTTTCCTTATCGGTCTCCAAATAACATACTGATTACAACCGCGTGTGCCAGATTTTCAAAACTAACAACACAGAAGAGACAAACTTACGTTTAAAGGTCACATAGCACTTAGTAGTTCATTATGTTGTGTTTTCATGTGATTTTATGACATTCTTATGAGAAGGGAATTTTTATTGAAAAACATCGGGTCGTTACACTTTTCATAACCCCGGACACATTTGTGAAGATTCCAGGCCGAGGGAAGCAATGCCCGGAAACATCCTAGAGGGGGAAATCATGATCACACTGGAGGGTTTTGGAGACAAGAGATTATCGATCATGGGGCTTTGGAATTAATGAAGGACGAGACCCAAATGTGTTATACACTGGGTTTCAAGCCGCATTCTTGAGCGGATGGCTGTTGCTTGGGAGGGACATGAGAATGGAAGTCCGCCTAGGGATGCTGGTGATGGCTGGGAATTTGGCATCGAAAAATAAGGTCATCATGGGCGTGACAGAGTTGTCCAGACTATAAAATATCCTAGGGATTATCTCCATGGGAATTATTCCCAGAATAATATGCGGGCCATTTTAGATTCCTCACTATTTGGTCGTATCTCACTACGGAGGGTATGAGTTTTAAAACAACATCTTCCCCTGCTAACGGTATGTGTCCATCCCCTTTGAACATTACTGGAATCTTACCCTTAACACTCATGGATGAAGGAATCGAGCTCAAGATCAGCTGCAACACCCACTTCAACTTCCACCCATTCTGAACCTCAGTCCGTCAAATGGTAGATGATGGACCAGGTCCCATGGAGTAGAGGGAGTATCTGCAGAGCATGCGAGGCGGTGTGCTGTTGGCCTAGATTGATGGAAAAACCTTCCTTGAGCCGTATGTGCTAACTATGATTACAATACATTTCATGTGCATGCATAGGATGCTGAAGATTTTATATACTGAGGGTTGAGAAGAATGATATCCCTGCATTCTTCACCAACGGTGGCTCATGTACACAATGACAGGCTTCGGTGAAATCATCATTCCACCCCCTACCACTGATGTCAGTGCGGGATTGTGAATAGGGTATTTTGAGCACTCGACATGAATGTATACCAAGGAGTTTCATTGGAAAAGTAACCAAAAAATGAAGGTGGCCAATGTAGAGCATGAAGAGTAGGGAGGTAGACGAGGTGTCACTAGGGAAACGAGGAAATGAACAGGTCGGGCGGCTAGTAGGGCACAGGTTTGTACTTCATTAGTATTGGAAGTACAGACTGGTAACAAGCCTCCACCTTCTAAAGAAGGGTGGTCTCGTACCTGGCCTCATGGTCCAGCTAGGGAACTCCCAGGGAAGCAACATAGGTACCTCCTGAAGCCATCTAACAATGCTATCTTCCCTTTTCTATGTTCTCCATGGATATCATTGTGACAGTCTATGTCTAAAGAAGAGTTGGGGAAGTGGTTATTACGTGTTAGGCTTGAATTTCTATACATTGGACACATCCAAATGACAGATAGGCTAAACCTTAATCACAATCACACATACCAGACTACTATGGATATGTAATCATGCCAGTGGGGGAAGTATGAAGACCCATATCTCCTGGTAAAAGTGATTCTTCTCCATGAGAATGACCCAAAGAAGATTCCATTAAAGGATGAAAGTATAGAGGAAGAAGAAGAAGGAGAAGAAGAAGAAGAAGAAGAAGAATAGGGTGAGGGATAAGGTCATTGTGGTGAGGGGCCTTCAGAAGCATCCAGTCACTAGAAAATATCCTGGTAGAGCGGCAAAATCGGAGGCTCTGAAACCGAGCTGGGAGAGAAACTTTAGGTATGGTTTAATCCTTATCTCCACAGGTCTTTATATTTTCACGAACTCGGTCCATCTATCCAAGTTTGTCCTAGTTAGTAACTCTTGGTCAAGGGTTCCTAGGAAGCCTTCCCCACAGGGGGTGATGGTGTGCCTATGGAGGCAGGGGAGTAATCTAGGGAGTCTATCCTCAGAACTGACCATAGTGGGGTGCCGATATCAGCTGGAATAGGCGACAATGACCCAGAAGGAGTGTCCCCCAGCATCCCCGTTATTCATGAGGAGATGGTGTCATTGATTGAGTTGATAAGTGCTGAAGGATCCCCTATGGTGGGAACCCTCACAATGACATTGGTGTTTGACACCGCCACACTTGGTTCCCGTAAGTCCTTTCTCACTAGTTATCCTCTTGCTGGAGAATTCAACTGACCTAGATACTTATTTCTGATGTAGTGATCACCAAGTTGGAGGCACATAAAACCATCGAGTCTGGGAAATCTACAAAATCCCTAACAAAGGCTGTGTTGGCCTTTACAACCATTCCAGGTAGTCCTACCCTAGTACTAGACAAACTGAAGAATCTGATGATGCATGGTAATGCTGCCGGGGTGGGGTCCCATCCTAAAGAGAGTAGAGTCGCTGATTAGTTGTGGGTCCTCGAAGAATACCATGTCCCCGAACTCCTTGATTCTTTCTATAAATACAGGCTTCCAGACCCTGAGAAAATTGACTATTCTGACTCAGATGCTATGGAGGAAAGCCATATGACGCGGCGCAAAGGGTGGAAGCATATCAAACTCTTTCTTGGTCATCCTCAGACAGAATGTCAAAAATGGATTTGATGGTCTCACACCTGGCTACACATTCTCGGTGCTGGAGTTGTGGATTCTTAAATTCACTATTCGATAGTCTGTGACTACATGGCTGAGAAGATACGTGAGAGAGGTCGACTCTCTGACGTTTCCGGGTGTCAAAATGAGTCAGAGAGTACCCAAGAATTCCTAAAGGTTGAACAAGAGGTCTGATGGATTGAATAGCAGATGAAATGATAGAAAATATTCATTTCAAACTGTTCTGAGCTTGTATAGCAGTAGAGGGCCTAGCTGGCGGACGCCCAAGAGCAGCTAGTGGAAGCGGGTATCCAAACGACTATGCTTCAAACCGAACAGACACGGGCATAGGCTATAGTCATTGTACTTCTATTTTTGTCTGCTGATGAAGAGAGGGTTCTCAGGGGGCGGGAGACAATTCTGGAGGCTACAAGACAATGGTTATCTGCACTGGAGCGATCCATTGAAGATGTTGATCCTTAAGGGACTTGTTTTGATCGAACTCATCATCTTCTTTCTCATCACTGCCTCTAGTCCTGAACATCATGTATGGATAGATTTATGCACAGTTTTTTTGATTTAATTCACTGCAACCAATGTCCCAAAATATATAGTAGTCCATTCCTTAGCTCATGTGGGTCGTTCCTGATGTGAGAAACAAATAATGCTTGCATCGTTAATTCATTTGAATGTAGTAGTGGTGACCAAACTCCTGGTATCTATGTTTTGGACTACCCACTCGGATTTCTATGAAGAAATGAGAGGGGCCCGATTGGAGGATGAAGACCTCAAATTAATCAATGAGACATCGTTCCAATGCTCTAGAGCATGATTGAGGTAACACCAAGGGAATTAGAATTAATTCAAACATTGGGGAATGGAAAATGAGGATAACAAGAACCACAATTATAAACCCTATAAGGGTGGAATGATAATGAAATTTGATTGTTGACCATGTTCAAAACATTATATCCCTATTGCATTAGCCTAATTGGGGTTAACAAATGAGGGCCAACCAATGACCATGTTCGAAATACGGGGCCTGAATCAAAATGTCATCCATTTGACTTCCAGATCATTGGCCCAGGATAGTATGCGAGCCATATGCTGAGCATCCCTACTATTAGGGGGTTCTTTCAGACGTGAAGGGGGACAAGGGTCTGAATTAAGGGATTGCGATGCATGGAGTGTGGAACAAAGGGTTGTTCAAATAGAGTCCAACAC
Source organism: Viscum album (assembly GCA_963277665.1). Taxonomy (NCBI): domain Eukaryota; kingdom Viridiplantae; phylum Streptophyta; class Magnoliopsida; order Santalales; family Viscaceae; genus Viscum; species Viscum album. The sequence goes on along the minus strand of OY728130.1, from coordinate 954,208,425 downwards.
TCTTGAGATTACACAACTGTGGGGAAACACATTAGGTGGACGTACCGGTCTAGTCAGGGATCACTCTTTATCCTAGAAAGGACTTCTCTGGAGAGGAAACTGATGCATCCCATCATGGTCATGGGGTATCCCGAACTTTTTCAGGGTAGATTAGTAGTCACAAGGTCTCCTAAAATAGTTCGATCCAGGGGGCCGAATGAAGAGGGTGAACATGACATTACGATTCCCGGGGGTTGTACTCGAAGGTGTGATACCTGTGCGTTCCCACATATCCCATGAGGATGAAATGAAGCCATACATATATCTGAAAGGATGTTGTCCCATATATGTTCTTGTGGAAATTAAACAGGGTGATCTTAGATTATGGTCATAGAACATGGACCATTGATGGTAGGAAATGTGGGAGACACATAGTGATGTAATTGTACATCCCAACATGAATGAGTACGAGTTCCACATATCATGGGATCCTTGGGGAGGTTTTATGTCAAGGGATCAAAAAAAACAGTTAGTTTTGGCCCGAGACAATGTGCACGAGCATTCCTAAGCATCACATGAATATGGGAATCAAGCCGTACATAGTTCTAGAATATGGCACAACAAGATACCAGCACCATGGATAATAAGGTCATGAAGGACTATCCCTCACATGAAAAGAAGCAGCATTGGATATATCTTTTTTGTCCTTGAGTGTATATGTGTTTTTTTGATGCGGAAAACTGAGGACCTGGGGATCCCAGTGTCACCAATGGAATCAAGCCAGATGCTGGCATAGACAAATGGTATGGTGGATGACTGATTCCCAACATGATGTCCCCTATGGTGAGGTCATCATAATGCAGTGTAGTTTTTCATTCTGTATCCAGGAATATATTGTCATAGTTTTAGGTTATGTCATAATACCGGTCATGCATTTTAACGTCGTGCGATAATAACAAAATAGTTTAAATTCATGTAGAAACAAGAAACTTTGTTTAGATTCATATGGAATGGACATGAAGGAAAATTCATGATGAAATAAATCATACCCAACATTAATGAGGATGAGGTCGACGTCACACCATGTGCAGAAACCACATGCCGAGGGGCCGGTAACGGTTAGAAAACAGGAGAGGCTATCTCTAAAATTAATATTGGGCCACAGACGATATGTATGGGTGTTCATATATACCCCATGAGGATGGGAATCAAGCCATACATAGTTCTAGGAGGGATGTCGTGCATTTTAAAATCTTGCGGAAGGAAACATGGTGATCTTAGTTTATGGTCATAGAGCTTGGACCATGGATAAGTGAACTTCTCCCAAGTTGGAGCAAACTTCGATCTGGTTTCTAATCCCTTGTGAGTCAAACTCAGTGTGGGAAACAAGGATGGAAGGGATATTTGCAGCATATAGGAGACACAAAAAAGGGAAATCTTTGTGGAGCCCCAAATGATGCCTCACCGAGGATTTTCATCTTAATGTGCCAATTCCCATTGAAGGAGAGTACCATGCATGGATAAATCACATGCGAACATTATGTAATGAAATGTAGTTTGAATCATGTGACTGATTTTTATGTCTTGATGGTTTTGTTGGGATGATTGAGGATAGTTGTTGACCGTATTCGAAACACAACATCCATATCGTGTGACCTGAAATGAGAACAATGAATGAATCTCAGCCGTTGACCGTATTCTCCATGCGGGACTTGTATCAATTTTTCTTAAAACCCTTGATGATATTGAAATGTAATGGTAGGTGGGACCTTGAGCCCAGAATAAAAGTCATTTGGGGGTCTTTTCAGGTGTGAAAGATGATGGAGGCCCTAATAAAGGGGGGCATGAAGCCTGGAAGGTGGGTGGAAGAATGCTCGGGTAAAGTCTGACATTCCAGACACTGAACCTGAGTACCCTTGGTCACATTGGTGAATCAATATAGTAGATTGAGCAGCTCAACTTTAGAGAAGCCAATTTGGAAATATGAGTATAGAATAAAGAGATGGAGAACTCTCAGAAAGAAGAGGTACATGTCATGGTTGTTACGAACCCGATGTGAATGAAGATATAAGCCCATAAAACACCATATATCCCTCTCATGGAATAATGCAGGCCAAGGGCCTATATAATAGGGGAATTTAAGAGAGATGGGGTCGGGCCAATAGACGAAGTATCTGTGAGGTCTTATGAATCCCCTGAGGATGGGAATCAAGCCACAAATAGTTCTAAAATGAATGTCATGATGTTTAAAAACTTGCGGCAAGGAGGAAGGGTTGCGAAAAGATTAACCAAAAAGGGATATGTATGACACAATGAGTAACCCGGTGTGAATGAAGGCATAAGTCCATACCACACCGTACAATCTTATGTGGGAACTTGGGATTTGGGCCTAAGAAGGTCGAGGGACCTGGAACTGGGACATAGACAAGAAGTTAGAGAAATCTTGTAGTTTAATGTAATACAGTGAAGATGATAGCGATCTTAGTTTAGGGTAATAGATCTTAGACCATAGATGCCCAGTTTATTGTCACAAACATGGGACAACTGAGTAGATAGGGAAGATCATTGTGCTTATGGAAGACCACAAAGTATCAATGATGATAGGGGACAACTGATGACTGGATTCGCAACATAGTGACTACCATTACATGGCCAGGATTCGGTAGCATGAAATTGAGCATTAACTATTGACCACATTTACTACATGGTACATGTATCAATTCTTTTCTCAAGAATCTCGGGGACATGGGCCCGAGATGGTAGGAGAGCCCTTAGGAAAAGTATCTATGCCATTCAGGGATCCTTTTGGATATGAAAGACGATGGGATCCCAAATCATGGGGCTCATGAAACATGGTGGGGACTTTGTCTAAAAAAGTTACGATAAATGATGGAAGGATTTTCTCCTGCGGACGTGTGGGGTATGAAAAAATAGCTTGACGTGAATGAGGACATGAGTCCTCACCACACCGCAGACCTTCCGAATGAGGACTACGACCAAGGGGAATTAGTACATGCTGTGTTTGGGACATGTGGAAGTGGGGGAAAGGAAAAAAGATGATTGTACTAGGTTCGAGACATAGCATATATATCACGTAACCTATGCGAGACAAGACTCAAAGGGGGACCTTGGAGCTTGGGGCTGGTTAATGGACAAAATGTACGAGTGCTCCTACGTATCCCATGAGGATGGGAATCAAGACACATGTAGTTCTAAAAGAGATAGGCAGTTTAATGTCCTTCAATAAGGATTTGGGAGGATTAGATGAATGAAATGGGGAACATGGTGTGACCTTCATAACATTAATTCCAATGGGGTTGGAGAGGCACATGTCGCCTCACATGGGATCCTCTAAGGGAACTACACCAAGGAGGGTTATCCAAGTGGGAAGAGCATAGGGATGGACTTAAGAAGTGGTGTCTTATCATTCCTATATATCCCATTAGGATGGGAATAAATCCATGCATAGTTCTTAAAATTCATTTTAACATCTCGTGGGTCAACATACAGTTTAATGTCATGCGGGGCATTTCTCAGTTTAAGGTCAAGTAGGACTGAACAATTTAGGTTCATGTAGGACCGTAATGTAGTTTAGGGTCATGTGGGACCATAATGTAGTTTAGGATCATGTGGAACCATACTGTTTAAATTCATGTTGGACCACACAATTTATATTCATGCTGGAGTCTATGAATCAGGCAATGTATTTCTTGTAGAACTTGGTATTAGTGGGAGGAGTTATCCGCTCACCATAAATGGTAACCAGGGAGTATGATCCATTGGAGTAAACCCTGTACAAAATGTAAGGTCCTTTCCATTTGGGTTCCAACTTGGGTGGTTTCCTACCGGGTATCATTGGCGTCATGAGTGCTAATACCAAGTCTCCTTGCAAGAAGGAGCTGAGGCGATCTTTCTTGTCGGAAGCACTATCTATTTTGTTCTAGTGACTTTCCAGATTGTGCAGGGCTCAAAGCCTATTCTCGCCATGTTATTCAAATTCATCCAGACAAATTAGAGATACCTTATCTGGTGCATGCTGGTCATATACCACTTTGCTTAATGAAAGAAACTGAATCTCAATGGCCAGGATGGCCTTAGTTCCATACACCAAGGAATGTGGAGTAAACTTGGTAGAATTAGGAGTCATTTTCTGATAATTTTAGAGGGTGTTAGGGATATTTTATAACTAGAACTTCTTTTTCTAACCAACCATTTTCTGAAAAATGGTTGAGAGGGTTTTTTCAAAATCGTCTATATGTCCATATTTTTGCGCATGGTAGTGGTCGGTATGGTTAGAACAGATGTTGTACATAACGTAATGTTTCTTCAGCTCATCTCCCTGGATGTTCGTACCATTATCGTTGAGGACAACATGAGGGACTCCAAATTGATAGATGGTGGTGGATCTCACAATGTCAACAATTCCAAGGGCCTTGACATCGTTGAGAGGAACTACCTCTACCCACTTGGAGAAAAAAAGTATAGTAGTTAGGATGAACCTACACTGTTGAGCTACCATTGATGGGTATGGTCCCACAACATCGAGTCCTCATATCGACAATGGCCAAGAGTACATGGTGGACTGCAGAGGCTCTGGGGACAGATGGAAGAAGTTATCATGAATTGGGAATGCTTGAAACCTATTGGAAAACTCGATGTAGTTAGGGATCATGGAGGGCCAAAAGTACCCCAGCCTCTGGATCTGGTGGGATTGCTTCGACCCGTTCTGATGAGGCCTGTAGGAAATGACATTGAACTCTTTCATGACTTGGGATATCTCTACACCTTGAATTCAGCAGAGGAGAACCCCATCGAACCCATTATTTTAGAGGATCTCCTCATTGCCCGGACCATCCTGGAGGGTAAATTGTAATGTATGGCGTTAGATTCTATCGCACTCGGCCTGCTCTGCTGGGAGATTCCCGTTTTGGAGATACTCAACAAAATAGGTTCTCCAGTCTGGAGTAACTTCGATCATTACATCTGAAGGACCAGGGGGTCCTATAAGAGAGGCACAACGGTAAGATGGCTTACCTATGGGCTATCATTATCATCTGGTGTGACAGGAGTAATGAATCTCAGGTGCACCACATGAATAATTAGATCAACCTGTTTGGGCTCTACAAGTGATGTGGCTATGCTAGCTAGGGAATAAGGTTGAACATTTTTTGACTGAGGCACCTAGGTAACCTATGGATGAGTAGGGAACTGGGCCATTAACTAGACAGTGCAATCCAACAATGGAACGAGTTATAGATTTTGGATGACATAGTCGCCGTTGATTCTCTTAACAACCATTTCAGAGTCCCCTTTCATATTCAAGTGGGGCACATAAATCTTGAGGGCCAGCTCAAGGCCAGTGATGAGAGCTTGATACTCCACTTCATTGTTGGTGCAGCCTTCTGACAATAGGAATGAGTATGGAAGAATGTCTTGTGTTGGGGTAATGGGGACAATACCTATGCCTCCCTATTGAGTTTGGGGTCATTTAGCCTCCTTCGGTAGGGCTCTGAGAGGCACCATCAAAGTGCATTTTCCAGCATGACATGGCTTGGTCTACCGAGAGGATTGCCTCATTAGGGAAATCTAGATCTGGGGACTGGTCCACAGAAGCTGGATGGGCATCAAGGAAATCTGTAAGTGCTTGTTTCTTAATATCCTTATGAGGGCCAACCTGATGTTGAACTGTTGGAGAATCACCACCCACTAAGCTATATGGCCTGTTAACATGGGGCGGTACAAGATATACTTCAGTGGATCCACCAGGGACACCAACTATAACTCGTGGTGCTACAGGCAATGCCACAATTTATATACGGTGAATACCAATTCAATAAAACTCTTCTCGATATGGGATCATCTGGTCTCTGTATCAAGGAGCATGCAGCAGAGGTAGTAGAGGCTGTTCTCGGTCCCCTCATTGGTCTTCTGGGTGAGAAGGGTACCGAGAGATTGCTCCAGGGTGGTCACATAAAGGACTAGTGGCATTCCATAGATGGGTGGCATTAAGACCGTTTACTGGAGTTGGTACTGCTTAATTTCCCCAAAATCAGTCTGACATTCATCATCTCGCTCACTGAGCATGCCTTTCTTCATGAGCCTAGAGAAGGGCTTACACTTGATGGCTATATTCACAAGGAATCGGCGTATGTTCGATATGTGGCCTTGGAAACCACAAACCTCTCAGATAATGATGAGGGGAGGAATCTGGTTGATGGACCTGATCTTCTCCATGTCTATCTTGATGCCCTGTTGGATGACAATGAAGCCAAGATATTTTCCCAAGGTGACTCCGAAATCACATTTTAATGGGTTCATCTTCAGGGGGCAGGAACAGAGGGTATCTGAACACTTTTTCAAGATTGTTGAAATGGTTCTGACACATGCGAGATTTGACCACCAGATCATCCACATAACATTCCTCCAATATTCTGATAATCAGATTAAATTTTCTATTCAAATCCCGCTAATAGGTGGCCCCGGGATTCTGTAAACCAAATAGCATGACTTCATAACAGAAAGAACCTTGTGGTGCCATGAAGGCTTTAGAATCATCATCCTCGGGGGCCACTCTGATTTGGTTATACAAGTAGTACCCATCCATGCAAGAGAGGACTTAGAACCCTATTGTAGCACCGATAATGAGCTACGTCACAGGAAGGGGAAAATCGTCCTTCGGGAAGAGACGGTTAAGATCCAGAAAGTCGATGTAGACTCTGATTAGTCCATTATTTTTTCTAACTAGCACAATATTGGTTAGCCATTTGGGGTACAGGACATCCTTAACGATGTTGGTTATGATGAACCTATCAACTTTTTCCTTGACCGTGGCACCATGAGAAGGATCATTTTTCTGGGAGGGTGATTGAACCCACAGTGATTTAATGGAAGACCGTGGTGGTGCATGGATAACTAATGATTTCGTCCTATAATCTCACTGAAACTCCAGGAAAACACATCACATTGCTGTTTAAGGATGTCTTCATACCACTATTGCTCCTCGGGGGGGAGGGGGGGCATGGCGGCACTGATCAATGTAGGTCTTGGGTCTGCCTCTCTAATGAGGTTCAAATGTACTAATTCGTCGAATATGGAGGATAAACCCACTTCAATGGCAGGGGTAGAACCATCTAAATCCTATTATCCACTTATGGAGGCGGGATATTCCATGGGGTAAGTCACTTCTGAGTCAGAAGATCCTGATTGGAGACTGGAACTAGCCTGAGTGGGAATGGATGTTATATCAGGGGGCTCTTATGCTGCCACAACCAAAGAGATGAAGGCTATCAATCTGATCCCATCTGGTCTTCAGCCCATAGGGAGATGCTTGATGATGTCAAAATTGTTTTGGCATGTCGGATAGAGCTGGTTTATCGCAGTCCAAAAAAAAACAAGCAATTATGATGTACTATTGTTACCATAGGGTGGATATCCCTATATCTGATGAGAGTATGAGGCTCCAGGATCAACTGAGCGTCATCCATGTAAGAATACGAGGTGATTTTCCAATGTCTCTTAGACTTGGGAATGTGTTTACCCCTCGTTCAAGACACAAAGAATCATTGTCCCATATCTAGGGTTGTAGCCTCCAATTGGTGGATTGGAAAGACGTAGACATCGTCTAGCTCTATCCACGATTCCGTTGCAGTTGTGGAACGGTCGACCCTGTTTAACTAGATCTATTTTTCCTTGATCTTGTAGTAGTAAACATCTTGACAGCATGCTTCACAGGAGGAGTAGGGAGATGTGTCACCTTGAAGCACACCCAATCGACCATTAAGGGAGTATTTGAGACACATGTGATATGTGGAGGGAACTGCCGCATGCAGGTGGACCCACAACCTGCCCATCAATGCATTGTAGACGGTGTCATGGGAGACAACCATATACTCGGTGCGAATAACTAGGACACCGAATTGATTCTTCATGATAATCGTATCGAACAGTTTCTGTTTCATCCTGTCATAACCTTGGATTCGTATGTCAAAAGGACTTAGATCATCTTCAGACATTCCTAGTTCTCGTAGTGTTGAGTTTGGAATAGGTTGATCCTAGAGCTTTTATCATCAAAACAATGGTAGAACTCCATTCCATTAAACTAGCCAGTAATGTATAGTGGGTGAATGCACCCCTTTATGATGGAGCCCTCATCTTCTCTAGAGAATTAGATAATGTCTTGGTATTCAATATTCTGGACTGTCTCAGCATGGAAAGCTTCTGATACTGCCACTTCGGTCTCAAACTAGAAGAGACTTCTTAAAGACTCGGTTAGGGCCTCACAGATATCTAATGATAAGTGATGAGCCTCTATGATAGAGATACTAGTTGGAATGCTGGAAAGGTGTTCGAGAACATCATACTTCAGTGACAGGCATAAACTTATGCTTACAATAGGTCACTCTATGACAGGAGGTATAACAGACCCTGCTAGCTAAAATGGTTGTTGACTGGTGTTGGGAGTATCCTACTACCCACTCATGGAAGCCCATGGGGTAACCACCGGAGGGAGGTCTGAGGAATGAGACCGGTCTATTACCAGGCATAGTTGGTCACGGGGCGGTAGAGGTGACTCGGCCCGACCAAGCAGCCCAAATGGTGGTGGAGGTAAACCAGAGGAAACCAGATGAGGAGGTTGTGTATGCTGAGCTATGTGCTAGGCTTGCTGTCTGGTCTCGGTAGGATGCACCGCTCTGAATATGTTGGCGGTTACTGGGTATGTTGGGAAGATCATCCTAGAAATCCTCATCGGTGGGGGTCATCTAGGGGTTTACCATCTATATGGTATAAACCGAGGTGTACCCATGACTATCACATGATGATTCATTTGCTATCAGACAGATCCTGGGGGAAATCTCTATCTCTGGGGGAATAAATTCATCGAGAGTATGGTAGTAAGATGGAATAGGAATGTGGATTTTCCTTCCCTTACACCGCCGACGTTAACTCTTCTGTGAGGGGGATGGCAGAGAAGACGACGTAAGAAGTGTTTTTTGTGGCTCTTAAAGGCTCTCGACGATTCAGGCATGTATGGATAACACTGTGGGTGTGGGAAACCATTTTATGAGCCATCCAGACATCGTTTTTCTGAGACCCGCTGCTAGAAACCTTCTTCCACTCTCCCTCACTGTCACTGCTGGTGACATTCCTTAGGAAGACACACGCCAACTGTGTCGGGGTTGAACCCAACCTAACTTTTTTTGTCAACCTAGTCTGGGAGCTAGTCTTTTAACACATAAAAATATTTGAGTGTGTGCCCTAGGATCTGGTGATAAGGGCAGTAGTTATAGTTGTCAATAAGGTTCGCCTGTTATGACCTCCTTCATGTATGTAGTCGTACAATCCCATGCTCTATGGTGCTGTGGATATAACCGGGGACCTGAGCCTCATTGAATAGTAGGTCCAGTTCCCTATGTCTGGAAAGGGGGCTCTGGGAGGCTGGCCCTGACGAGGGGCTAGAGGAGACTGACGAGGAGGTGGGACCTGATTATCTCGCATGGGTGGTGGCAGCGCATTGCCTGGGGGAGCCTGCTTATTCTTAGGAGGTAGCTGATGGTCCGTAGGCTGTGCCTGAGATGGGGGGCCTCTGTGGGGCTGCGGATCTGGCTCCACTGGCAGTAATTCCAATTGTCTATAGGCCTCTATCTGGCCACTACGGCAGGCTCAGCCTTGGAGTCCCTTCTCACTGGAATTGCAGGAGGCAATGGCCGTGAAAGGATGGCATGTTGCTGGGATTATTCTAGGTGTTAAGTCTTATCAGAGAAGTCTTGGAATCCCCAAGTGTTAATTTTTGGTAATCAGAGAAGGGACCAGTTCCGCTTTGACATTCCCTACACACATCGTCATTAATTTCTCATGAGTTAGTGGCATTTCAATAGAATAAATGATCCCCTTCCACCAGTTGATAAAGTCTACGACACACTCATTAGGCCTCTTCTTTCTCATGAAGAGGTCAGCGATACTTGTCTTTCGGGTGGTGGATCTAAAGTGTTAGAGAAACTGCCTACATAGATCTCCCCAGCCTGCTACTGATTTGATGGGGAGTTGGTTGTACCAGATGAACGTCGGTCATTCCGACTTCTTCCAAAAACACCGTAGTTTGGTGGGTTCCTAATGTGTTGGGGTCCACAACATGGGTCCACACCTTGAAATGATGTGGTCCAGATGCTACAACATATCACATGTCCCGTTTAATGGGGAAAAGGTGGGATTTCCTAAACAAAGGGGTGTTTGAATATCATCCACCCATGTCGGATATGGATTTCCATCAGGAGGAATGGCCACTTGATGGGGATCCAAAACCATGAAGTTGGCAATGAGTATTGTCATTGGATCATCTGGGTGGAGGTCCCTATCTTAACGAGGGTCCATGACCTCCTGTGCATTGTCGGGTTCTTCAACATGGTAAGCAGGCCCAGCGGCTTGTGGAGCAGCTGGAGTAATCACCTATGGGGAGGTGGGGGAACCTTAGTTGGGCCTCGGGGATTTTTAAGCCTCTCAAGAGGATTTGGCGAGACATACCACAACCTCTTTCCACGATCTCTAGAATCATCCCTGTCTATTTTGGGAAGGATGATCAGGGTTGCCCCGGGGTAGTTCACAAAGAGATAGTTGTGTCTTCCCTTGCTGTCTTGGTTGAGGATCACTGTAGTCTGTTCGTCACTATACAACACGTTCATCTAGAAGGTTATCGAAAATCATTTTTTTCATCATGTTGTTGGTGCAATATGACTTTTTCGGGGACTTCCTCTACGTTCTATACTGATCCGGATAGTTCGATGGGTTTGATGGATCCTATGGGCTCCTTGTATTTATTTAGATTCTAGTTGTCGGTTAAAGATTTGGTAGGTACAAATAGACCAATTAGATTTCTCTGTTGATGGGTAATCCTTCCCAATGAATCCAATAAGTGTGACTCTCCCTCGAGAGGGAGGTCGTCTCCGAGGTGCTCTAGGTCATTCTCTTTTTTGATGTGTTGGCAATGGTAACCACATCTTTACCCTGAGGCATATCCTCAATGTGTCCTAGCATATCAGACTGACATCATATAGAGATGAAAAAAAGGGTAGTATACTACCCCAAACCATGGATATGCACGTGGGTGGAAGCCACTTTGATAATCTTCATGAGTACCTTGAAACTCTGTTAACATCTTTACTGGAGGGCCTTATGGAGACTTGGTGACTCAGGGTGCTAGGCCATAGGGAGTTCGACTAGAGCAACCATGCGGAATTGTTTTCCTTTGTCCTCAAAGTGCACTTGGATCTTTGGAGAAGCCACTCACTGGTGGAAAAGGCAAAAGAGTGTTTCCCATAGGGTTTGATGGAAACACTCGACCTCTTATGGGGAGTGGGCTTTTGGAGTCTTGAAATTTGGTTCAATAACTGGCTAGAACATTTCTTGAATGTGGTCGGCCATGAGTATATTCCAAAATCTCCTTAGCTGGGATTCAGGGTCCGACCTTTCATTTCCCCACACGTCAACTAGAGGTGGCTGAGGAAATGGTAGCGGTACTAATGCTGACCACTAGGACAATAGGATGGCCAATGAAAAATATTGCGAAGGGGTTGACAGGCCTCCATACCTCGGGTTTTATTATAATGAGTGTAATTGCATGGCCACTATGTCACAATAGGATGGGCTAATAGCCTGAGTTCCTGGTGTAGGAAATGTGGCTACTGGTGATGGACCATGCTGTTGACCATCCACTACTGGCCTCCAGAATAGCACTTTTTGATTTCTAGTCGAGGTAGAGTGTTATTCTAGGGATGATGGTGGTGATTATATAATAGTAACCTATGGTGTTGCCAAATTTTCCTCCTCCTAGTTGTACCTACAAAGGGTAGTGGGAATCCGTAGGACTTTACACTTTGGAAGGATGAGGCTGATACGCCTTGTTTCTGCCCCAACCCTTGACATAGAGGACTGAGGGGAGGGTTCCATCACTGAGTGGTACTTTGCTTCAGATAACAAGAAATTGATTGTATTGATCTCAGTATGAAACTTTACGGTGTTATTCTTATAGTGGCGACATACTGCCTTCTTGCCCCAAGATTGCTCTTCTGGGAGGGGAATATTTTTGTCACGAGGAGGTCCTTCGGTCGTACTAGTGATGGGGTGGGAAGGACGTCCGCTTGAGTGAGCCGGGGTGTGAGGAGCACATGGAAAAATATAAAAGGGGATATGGGGAGGACCTCTGTGGGAAGTACTGAAGTGGGTTAGAGATCCACTGGAGCTAACAAAGGCATGGGTAGGACCTCCATGCTTATTTCTCCTAGTGAGGTCAATGTGAGGATGGTCCCCATACTGGTCGAGCCAAACATGGGTAGGACCTCCGTGCTGGGCACCAGTGAATTGAAGATGACCTCCACCCCTGATTTCTAGGGTGAGGAGGACTTTCTCCAGTGGCTACGAGAACATGAGGGCCCCCACGTCGGAGACTAACCAGATGTGAAAAGTTCCCTTCCCAGTGGTTTGTGGTTGGTGGAATGACTCCATACCCGGTATAGTGAGCATGATAGAGGCCCCCATATGTAGTGTCGTTACCGTGTATAAGACCCACATTCGGGTTGAAGGTAGCATGAGGCATTCCTCCATGCCAAGACTGGAAGAAGGGAGGGTCCGCATTCGCCATGGTAACGGTAGGGGGATGACCTCTGTGGGAGGTGCTAGAGCGGGTAGGACCTCCACTAGAGAAGACAAGAACATGGGTACGACCTCCATGCTTATTTCCCGTGTTGAAGTCAGTGTGAGGAAGGTCCCCGTACTTGTCGAGCAGAACATGGGTTGGACCTCCATCCCAGGAATTGGTGAAGTAAATATGATCTCCACCCCCTGGTTTCCAAGGCGAGGAGGAATTTCTCCAAATTATATGAGAACAAGAGGGCCCCTACGTTAGAGATAGGTCGGATGTGTGACATTCACATCTCAGTGGTCTGTGGTATGTGGAATTACTCCATACCCGGTATAGTGAGTGTGGTAGAGGCTCTCGTATGGAGTGTCGCTACCATGGAGGGGACCCTCATTCAGGTTGAAGGTAGCACGATCCATTCCTCCATGATGAGACTGGATGCGGAGAGGGTCCGCATTCTCCATGGTGACAGTACGATGAGGACCTCTGTACTGGGTGTTTCCACCGTGGGTTGGTCTACGATGGGTTCTCCCTACGCCAGCGGCCAAGAGATTCGACCCAACCTACTTGTGGGGCAGTTGGGGCCTCGATTCGAGTCAGGCATATGAGTTCCCCTACTCAGTATATGTAGGGGGTTGATCATGCATGTCAGCGGTGGCTCAGGCCATAGTAGTCGCTAATGTCGACGCCCCATGGTGGGCGTCCTCCTTGGTCTGTGCCCGAAGCTGGCGTCGGGTCAGCCGAACCAGTTCCAGAGGAGCAGTTAGGTCTCTTACATACTTTTCTATTCATGAAACATGGTGGTGGTGCAAAATTTGGCCTGATGGGATCCCTCTTTGGGTGCCCCTAAAATGGGATCCCGGCCAGGCCTGCCCAAACATCCCCTACATCATTGGCCTTGGGGAGAGAGTCATTAAAGAGTTCCAGGGAAATGCACCCGAAATAATTGTACATTAGGGTGGGGAGAAGCAGATCCCTGGGCAACCCTTTGGGGCGGCGGTAGTGACTAGGCATAGATGCCTATAGATCCTAGAGGGCCATTTCCCTAGTCGGGATAATTCACACCTCCTCGTATCAGTGTACGTGGTCATTGATCACCCTCCGCTAAATGAATTGAGAGGGGGTGATGTGGCATGGGTTCCCAGAAGCTATGGGGATGGAAGTCATCTTATAAATGGTGGGGACATGTGGGGTTTCCACATTGGTGTTTCCCATGAACCTGCGTTAGTGGGAAAGTGGTGATCGGTTTCCCGGTGCATCGGCTTGGTTCCTGGAAAAGTAGGGGGAATAAGCCATTAGTTTTGAAAAAAAATAAATCGATGTCCAGTTCCCTAGTTCCATTCCATCTTCCATGATTGTTAAGAAGGATCCATGCTGAAAACATCATAGATAGAGATACCCAACGTTTTGAATTCACCAACTTCTGGTGAGTTTAACGTCGTGCCCACTGTTTTCTTGGTGGGACCCATCACCATATAATTGGATCTGGTGACATATTAGTCTACTAATCCCCCGAATGCTACTAATCTCCATGTTTAGGAGAAGAACATCATTTTGGGTTCACCATTTCTGTTTCTAATGCTTTGGTTGGGGCATGCGTGCGTCTGTCTGATTCGAGTACGACATCACTATATGTTTCCCCACATTCCCTCTTTCCAAATGTGGGCAATATCCATTCCTTGTTCAGTGACATTTTCTCCATGATCGAAATAGGATGATGGAATGTTGGTTCTTCCTTCTGTGAATTCCTCCTTGGAACTCGTTACCTAGTCCATGTCTCCCTTATATACTTAAAACGTTGTTCATGAAACTCTTCCCAGTGCCATATATTCATGGACAATGGTTAATTACACAACTTTTATCAGGACATTCCAAGGGGTCCAGCCAGGGCAGCAACATTCTGTTTGGGTAGTAGTCACATTGAGACATTACTGTCGTGTTAGGATTCTTGAACACTAGCATGTCTGGGTTTCTTCCCCTTATTATATGGCTTATTGAGGGCACAGAAGCCTGAGGCATCCCACATCGAACATGGGAAATTATATTCCATAGGCATGTCTCTGAGGTTTTCCTCAGCTTCCCATGTTTAACACAGCGTATTCCGTGAGTTTAACATTCAACAGAGATGGATCAGACAGATCAGAACACTAATGAGAGTGGATCAGATTGGTGTAACACCTTGAGGGAACACTGATGTTAGGGCTAACACGTGGTTAGTTACTCGGTTAATTCCAGGATCAACAAGGAAATGGAGTGTCAGGATTCTACTAAGATTTCGGGGCCCAGGCGGGAATCAGGGTGGAGTAATTGAATGATGTGAAATGATAATGATATGGAACTGACACGAGGACATCAGTGAGTTTATGGGACCCAGATGAAGTGGAACCTCTGGGTTGGGGCACGAAATTAGTGTTTTCACAAGGGAAAATGACCTAGTAACTTGCGAGGCTTATATGTGATTAGCAGCCCGAGTTGGCCTGATGCTCGAGGGGCAGGACAGAGATGCAGGTCCCCACAGTGGGGGACACCAACGTTTAGGAATGTTTGGGGTTTGACATCATGGAGGCTTCCTATGTACCCTTTCTAGGAGATAGGGATCAAACCTACGTAATTCATTTGACGACAGCTTACCATCAGATAGGATTTAAAGGATTACTGTCGAATAGGGTCGTGATGGCCTAACCTTGAATGGATGGGTTAGAATGGCTTACCGTTGGATGGGGTCACAATGGCTTACCACTGGGTGGGGGTCACAATGGCTTACCGCTGGATGGGGTCACAACAACTTACCGCAATATGGGGTTGAAACTCATGGAGGATTCCTATATACAATTTCTAAGAGATAGGGATCAAACCTACATTGTTCGAATAGGTACAGTTTAACGTCATGCGGGATGAAAAAGGGGCATGCAATTTAACGTCATACTTGATGAAGTTCAACTGACATGAAAGGGGGTCAGAACCAATGGTTGTAGGGTTTGAACCACATGGAGGCATCCTATGCACCTTTCCTTGGCAAGGATCAAAGTTTGTCTAGTTTTTAATGGGGATTGGTGCACCGACGTGAAGATGGTCGGGACCAATGGTTGTTGGGATTGAACCTCAGAGAGACTTCTTACGTAACTTTCCCAGACAAGGGTCAATGTCCTCGTTGTTCGGATTGGTGTGGGGGTTACACTCTAGGCTTCCCAAGATCGCTTTCATGGTCGATGCATATTCTAAGCCAACGTGATTCATGCTCAGTGTGAGAAACAAGAGGCATTAGAAACATGAATATCACGTCGTGAATGGTGCATCCGTTTGAAGCGGATAAGGGCATACAGGCGGTTACAATCCCATGGAGAGAATTATTGGGAATCAATTTAGGATGGAGGACCTGGGTACCGACAAAGCCCAATGGGAGAGGGATTTGGTAACGTGATCCCCTGTGCCCCTCTCCCATCTTATCCTTTTGAACAGAAGAATAGAGGAGGAGTATAGGTACGAAATCCTACATGAAAGTCTAGAGGCTTAGACCAAGATGGTTTCCCTTTCCCCGTGGACAAACACCACTTCTATAAAGAGGATCTCATTTCATTTGAGGAATGATCTCATTCCCGTGGAGACCGGTGGGAATTCAGAATGCCCGAGCTAGGCCCCCCCACATAGGATGCATGGGGGGGGGGGAGGTCACAATTTTACTTCATTTGTTGAGGACGACGGAACTTGTCTATTTAACATCCTATATCTCAGGCGAGGTGGGTTTTCTACGCACCCCTTTGGACTTACATAACCGGCACCCTCTACCCCTTGGTGAAGAGAAGGGACCGACAATGCTATGGTGGGGGGTGTTATGGTTCGATCCATTGAGGAGTCCATGTTAGTGTGGATATTCGAAGAAGAAATAACCATTTGGGTGCCTATAAAAAGAAGCATGAGGCGATGCAATCCAATGGGAAGCACCGCCCAAGGAACTTTGAAGTTTCTCATGCAAACATGGAAGGTTGCACGAGAAGAGAGCACAGAATGAAGATACATTGCATATCAAAGAGGCATAGATGTGGTGTTTTAATGTGAGGATGATACCTGGAGTGCACACAAGAGAATGGGTTGGGTATAAGGTGGGAGGTTTTGCGTGCAATATGGACGGGCCATGTGCTAGATGAAAGGGTTGCACATAAGAAGGGTCTGATGCCTCAGAAAAGTAATGGCAACATCATCCTCTTATGTGAGAATTACATTGGAGGGGTAATAATGGATGAGGATAAGCCCCAAAGGGGCCTACCCGAATGAGGTCCCTTGGTAGGCCTGTCGCGTGAAAAACAAATACCTGGAGGCCATGCTACTTGTTTTTCACGTGGTTGCAGAAGCAGACTTTTTCCCATAGAAGTGTTTCACTTCCTCTTCCCTCCATCCTCAGAGCGGGGGTCCATTTCATTCTATAGTCATACTCCTAGAATGGAACTCAAAGGGGGTTGGGCGTGCAATGGTCATTTGACGTCGCATTCGGCATGAAAGCTTTTGTGCGCTAAACATTTCCATGCACACCCTGTTGGAAACTTGCATGCACTTTGCTCACAGACTCTGAAACCTTCTCTTTTTCCTCCCAGACTCATTCGTTTAACTCTTATTCGACCGGAAAATCTCTAAATTTAGGCTTCAACATACCATTTTAATTAGCCATGGAATGAATTTGAATTCTAAATTTTCCTTAAAAAGATATTTTTCAATGTTTTGTTTTTATTGAATTTGGGTAAAATATAATAAATAACACTTCTGCCACTTATGGAAATTGGTTTTGTTAAAATGGATTCCATGTTTAATATTTGAATTATTAAGATAATGTAATAGGGTCAGTGTAATTTTTGGATGTAATGGATTTTGAACATAGTAATATATTGTTACAATGGTTTAGGTTCAAATGGATTTATGGGGGAAATATTCTAAAAAATATTGAATAATGGGATACAAAACATGTTGAAAATTTTATTGGATGATCATATTTCTACCCTGTCTCATCTCCTATATGATGATGAATAATTATCAGGAAATTTTACTAGATTCTAAAATTAATTATTTATAATCTTTTTAAAATATCCGAACATGTCGTCACTATAACATATAAAAGGGAATCATCTCTCTTATCTTTCATATAGTTAATTAGCCTCATATCATTGAACTGACCTACTAAAATACATTCCTAATATCTCTTTACATTCAATATAAGTAATTATTAAATAAATATATATTCCAATGATGGTTTTATTTACAATCCTTTGATTTTTTTTTCAAACAATAATTACTGTTATTAACCGAGTTATTCCTTTTTATTTCATTATTTACCTCATTTAAAACTCTTTAGCCATTATAATATGAATATATCAGTATCTATCATAAAATAGAACATCATATTGAATATGATATAAAACATAATAATCTAATAATATATCTATATATGAAAGAAAATATATTTCAAAAATATATGTGGTTTTTTGCCCCATGAAGATTAATCATTTAAATTTTAGTCGCCACCTATTAAGGTTGACAATAATGGTTGATTGAAATAAAATAATGTTATATATATTCTACCTTAAGGACATAGTTTTATTATGTATAAATAACATATCATTCACATTATTATCCTTTATACTTTTTTGGATGATTATAAATATTAATATATTTCATATGAATATATTATATTTTTTCCCAATAAACAATATAATGCTGATGGAACCATAAGAATGATACATGGACTGAATCTATGAAAATAAAACATATATGAAAAATTAAATACTAAAACCCCTAAAACAACGAATCTATTATATCATTATTAATAAATGGTTGATGAATTCTTATCGGTGGATCATATAGAATATTACATGTATATATGTGGTCCTAGTTTGTGAATACAATTTTCATTAACATATAATAATTATAGTTAAATTAAGTTATGGGGCTTGTCAGACCTCATCTAAGGGTTCAATTTAGAATCTAATCCCACTTTGGGATTATTTAATTTTAGGTATATGTTGGGGAAATTATATTATTTTTCATTACCAAACCCCATATAATTTATTCTCATATGTTTTTTAGATATTATATGTTTCCGATTAATTTTCATCTTAATTTATATTTGATGGTCTAAAATAATTGTTTTATTGAAAATTGAAATCATTTACAATTTTTTTCGGATTTTATTTCATCCATGACCACATTGTCTATAATTGTTTTTCACATTTGTTTTACTATTATATTATTATTGATTAAGGAAACTTTTACCTATGATTTAAATTCAATATAATATTTTTTATTGAATCATCTTGTAATTTTCTAAACAAGAATCATTTTACTATATGTGTGTCTATAATATTTGTGTAATATATTATCAAAAGAATAAGATTTACCATTATCATGACTATTATTTATAATGAATATTCCATTAAATTTTTTCATAGATTATTACAATGAATATGTTTATATTAATATTTTTTGTATTATATTATTTCTAATAATGGATTAAAAATTAAAGTGAGATTTTATGGAAGAAATGATCAATTAAAAATTTAATGTTATATTCATCTCTTTCAACATTCTTTGATTAATTTTGTGCTTTATTTGGGATGTACTATTATTAATCCACCCACCACATTATTAGTGCTTTATTTTTATTATAATGATCCAATTTACCTTATCGAAATAAGATTGAAATACAATATCATAGTTTTCAAAAAAAATTATCTATATTGATTATTAATTAATTAGTGTCCCATTTTATATGATGAATTCTATGAACATATATTGTCATTGGTGTGGACTGTTATAGAATATTGTTGCATCGGGGCGTTATATGAGAGAAAATAGCCAAGGTATATAGTGTATCAATCCAAAATATTTACAATCCCTTGGCACGATTCCCTGATAGTATTATTATGATGTATTGAAATGATTCCATGGAAATATTTTTATGGTTTCTGTCCCCAAGGCCTTGATATTGGGATTAAAATTTATATGATTGGGTATTCCATCATTATTATCCTAGTTATTTTTATCGATGTTATTATTCTTTTTTAATCCATGTATGGTTATATTAAAATAATATGATATTTGTTATCTTGACTATAATATTATTATTTATTAATATCATTTTATTTCTACTTACTTACTTCTGTGATGGATTCAATTATACATGTTACCTTATTAAGCATCGAATAAAACCCTTATTTTTGTTTCCTTTCCTAATAATATGGATATGATATATATGAATGATATTATGGGTATACTATAAGAATTACTAATTCCCTCAGTAGAATGTTTAATTTTTTATTTTACATTTCTGAATTTGTCATTAGAATAATTCATGCATTTATTTTCCCAACATTAATAAACAATTTAATCTTTTATGTTTTGATCCCTTCTATTTTATTCCAATTTGTTAAAATATCCCTTAGCATTGGGTCACTATTGTTGGAGTGTTGAGTGTGGTATTAATTTAATTCTATTATAATCATTTTGAAATATATTTGGGTAAACATAGTTTAGAGAAAATAACAATATGAATAAATATATGGTTAATTCTATGTTTAAGATAGTATCAAAATTATTATGAATTATATAGATTTTTAGGTTTTCATTCCTATTAAATTCATGCATGAGTATTAGAAACTAGATGTTGTTGTTGCACATTTTCACCATAGAGAAACGTCTTAGAAATATTTATATTCAGTATTAGAATTACTGTAACTTGTAACACCCGAGACTTTTATGTTATATAAATCATCAAAGGAATCTTTTTCTACACAACACTTGCTTGGCTTGCTTTGCACGCAATCACGACCTTCCTCGATAGCTTGCGTCGTACGCAATACCGAGTTTCACTAAACAACAATATGCTATTAAAACTAGCCGTTATGAATAGTAATAACCACTTTTTAAAATTTTATAAATTTTATTTTTCAAAATGGACTTCATTTTTGGACTCAGAATATCGAAATTAGCCTAGGGTGAAATTTTGGTATTTTTCTGAAAACTTTCAATTTTTGATGAATAGTGAAACCACTAAGTGGTAGGTTAAAAACTGAATTTTGCATAAAACTTAATTTTACCGCTTCTGTGAATGGAATTTCAAAAATCCGAGAGACACGGTTAATATCAAGGACTAAAATGTGGTTCAATGAGATGAAAATAATTTTTTGGTGAATAGTAACTTTTTACTTTTTTACCGCGGTTAATAGTAAATAGGGTAACTAAGGGTAAATATGATATTAATATTACCCTAACACATGTCCTAATTCTATTGGACAAGTTTATCTCGACCAAAAACAAACTTAGGAATAAAATATGACCATTTAGGCCCACTTGGATTAGATTAGGACATTTATTATTAATTTATTTAAAGAAGGGTTAAAAGAGTTAAAATCAAAGTATATTTACTAAAACATTTTTAATATGGGGTTATACATAAGATAAATTCGATTGTAAATATTCATTAGAAAGCTAAAAAGATTTCCTACATGATGGTATTTTATTTGTAATTTTTAGACATTAAATAATTTAATTTATTTATGACACAATGATGATGCAGTAATTATCTTATTAATGAAATATTGACATAATTGATGTTATAAACACCAAAATAAATGTAATTTGATACTTTTTATGAATTCCACTAATTTTCTAGGTTACTATGATATATTAGTATGGATTTAATCAACTTGGTTCGAACATATAATTCTGTTATGACTTTCACAAAAATCATATATCAAATAGTGTCAAAATTGACACAAAATAGTTTTTAAATCAAATATTATATTATTAATTGTTATTTTATTCCTAAAAATCTAAGGTTCGGCCAAATGACTTAGATAAGGATATATATATTAATAATAAACAATTTGGGGTTCGTTTGGAATGTTATAGAAAGTTTATTAACCATATAGTGAAAGAAAACAAAAAGACACGGTAAAAGTTAAATTATTTAACTTAGAGTTAAATTTAATTGATAAGGTTAAAATAATATCCTAAACTTGTCTAAATTCTATTGGTTGATAGGAGTTAGACCCATCCCCACTTTAGCTTCGAAATAAGACCCTTTGGAACCATTATAAACCGATTTTGACTTTAATATAAAATAATATTTTGAGATATTCCTAAGGTGCCCCTCTCCTCCCTTATAAAAGGGCACCTCCTCCCCCTCCTCCTCACACCAATTTGAGCACTCAAGCTCGGCCAACCCCTGCCATTTTCCATTCTCCACTTCCCTAGAATAATCCTAGAGGTCCTGGTCTTCTCCAAAGACCAATCTTAGTTCCTTAAGTGGAGGATTCAAAAAGGCGTTCCAAAGAAGAGGTAATATCCATTACCGATCTTTTCAATTTCTTTCTTCTTCAACTTCTTCTTCTTTAGTTGTTTCATGATAAAGTAATAACATCAGTATTACTTACATACTGATATGTTATTATAAATATGAAACAACCCTAATTCACCTTCTATCCATCCTACGGAAAAATGAAATCACCGCGCGTGCGTACGTACGGAATACCGTCTCCACGCCGTGGTGTAATCTATTTTCCACCATCACCTTACAAGGATGGGTATAATGGTGTAATCAGTAACTATATATGATTATTATTAAGTAATATTGATACTGAAATAATATATATATATACTCCAATACAATTCCACGATCATAGGAACGATATCATCACTCGTGCGTACGTACGGAATACCGTCTCCACGATGTGATGCGACTCGTTCTACATGATCTTCATTTCATAATGATTATATAAATGAATTGAATGAATGAATATGGTATATACTACACTAATACCATTCTGGAAATGAATTATCTATAACCTAAAGATAAGAATAAGAATTTATTCGACAAAACACGCATAAGAACAAAAAGTTATAAAGACCCGAGTAACAAGTAACAATGAAATATTACTAACAAGAAGCTAATAATATGACCATATATGATCTCATATCAATATGTATGATTCTGGAATAAGTCAATAACATTATTTAAACCATTATACAGGAGCTTCGGACACGAACAAAGCAAATCGGACCTAAGGTAAGGGAAATATCACAATCTCATTTTTATCCGAGATTGTTTATTCGTAAGTATTTACTGGGGTGTATTTTATCATCCACATCCATGTTTCATCAAAATGTAATATTATTTCCATCCACCTACAATTTTTTAAATCTAATTTTACCCTTTTGTGAGTTTTTAGTAAAAGATATGAAAGGAATCTTTTGTCGTTTTTCGTACGAGGTACTTTTTGACTTTTCCGACAAAAGTACGAAGAATGTTTTTTTTAACTTATACGGCATGAATGGATTTATAAAACATTATTTCAAAGAATCTTCCTTTACAAGTTTTCAAGTTTATTTTTAATCAACTTCTTTTATTTTAAAGTTATATGACATGTTATGAAAGTAAAAATGTTTTTGAAGAAGAAAGGATATTTTCCTCAAGAATGGAGTTCATGTGTTTTATCAAAATTATTTTCCATCTAAGATAATAAAGGGTTCTGTTTTTATCCCTATTATTACATTGATTTGATCATGTTGTGATGGAATTATTTTTATGAATTCCTTTATCTTATATGAATTGATTTATGATGTCATGATGTTTCAAGAATCCCATTTTTGTTACATGTGTTATGCGATGATGTATGTTTTATGATTATGTGGCACACATAAGAAAGGATTCATTATAAGATGGGTGGGACCTATATCTCCCTCCAATGCATTGGGTAATGATTTTATATCTCATGAGATAGACATGGCTGGAACGGAAGGTTATTTCGGTTCAGTGATACAGGACTGAAACGAGGAGTGAACTCGGTTCAGAAAGGGACTTTGTCCACTAAGATAGTCTTGGCAATGAGTCATGACTAACAAGAAATGATTTTCCATGATTATGTGTGCATGCCACAAAGTTTCAAGTTTTATGTTATGGGGATCTCATTTTCACTTCTATGATTTATTCCATGATAAGATATTATGATCTCTTTTGCAGGTTTTGATTTTCATAAAGATATGATATGATTTTTATTTCCTTTATTTGCCCTTGCTGAGCATTTGAGCTCACCCTTTTATGTTTTCTTTTCCCCAGGTCAGGAAGATGGATATTAAGTAGAATATGCTAAAAGGGACCCTAGATATGATGAAATAAATGGGAGACATTGTAGAAGATTTATGAACCAGTTGTTTATGTTTCCCAGTTTCTAAAGACACTATACCTATACGGTCCTTTGTGATTTTGTCATATGTTGTAATAAGTGTGCTTCAATTTTGAAGTATTAACAATGTATGTAAAGTATGGGTCGTTATAGTTGGTATCAGAGGAAAGGTATAGTCAACCTTTGGAAACTAGGATGTGAAAGCCTTAGTAAGAACCCTAAGAATAAGTCTAAGCATAGAACACAATCTTAGAAATGGCCATGAATAACCTAGGATAAGACCATAAGCATGAAAATTTTATTCTTGAATTATGTGGTAGCCTATTATAATTAGTGTTGCTCACACTATTCTTCTTGGTTTTAGTCAATGGCTGGAACCCGAAGGAACCG
The DNA here is from genome assembly GCA_963277665.1 of Viscum album. NCBI lineage: Eukaryota > Viridiplantae > Streptophyta > Magnoliopsida > Santalales > Viscaceae > Viscum > Viscum album. The sequence continues at coordinate 954,184,260 of OY728130.1, read as the reverse complement.
TGTTAATGCGGAATGCGATGGGCAATGCAATGATTGTCCCCCTGAGCAACCAAACGATATGGGAGCTGGAATGCAAAATCTTGTAGCCATGCTCACACAACTTTCTCAAGCTATGAATCATGCAGGATTTCCAAACGAACAAAGAAGGGAGCAACATTCTGTTGAATCCTTCATGAGGCAGCGTCCACCATCTTTCAGCGGGTCTACTGATCCATTAGTTGCTGAACAATGGATTAGTACTACTGAAAAGATATTTTCAGTTCTTCAATGTTCTGAGCATGATAAAGTCATCCTAGCAGTGTATCGTTTGGAAGGAGATGCGGATCAATGGTGGAATCTTGTTAAGAATACGAGGCAAAGGGATGAAATTGAGTCTATGGAATGGGACGAGTTCAAGAACTTATTTTTCAATAAGTACTTCCCTCGTATTCTCCGAACAAAGATGGAGAAAGAGTTCCTTGAACTGAAGCAAAGGGATGATGAATCTGTTAGTACCTATGAAGCAAATTTTACAAGACTTGCAAGGTACGCTTCTGGTATTATTATCCAACCTGAGAGTAAGATCGATCGATTCTTTAGTGGCTTAAAACCAAGTCTTCGAAGGGCGTTAGCCATAAGGGACTTCAATAGCTACGAGGAAATCGTTCGATGTGCTCTCAAAGTCGAGATGGAGATTGGAGTAACCCATCAGTCACATGGGTTTGATAAGAAGAGGACGATGGAATTCAAAGAAAAATCTAAAGAGCACACGGAAAAGAAGATGAACTTTCCCTTATGCTCAAAGTGTGGAAAGAAACATGGAGGGAGTTGTCTTAAAGGGACAAGTAAATGTTTTAAATGTGGAAAGGAAGGTCATCGGGCATTTGAATGCCGTGATAATGGGAAGAAGATGTCTAATAATGCAAACAAAGGAAGGGATACACAGAATGAACCTGCTACACTTCAATGTTTCAAGTGCAAGGAGATGGGGCATTATGCCAATCAATGCCCAAATCCAAGGGTTGATGATGATGGTCGACGTCAACAAACTCTTAAGGCTAAAGACAAAGGAAAGTCAAATGCAATTTCTATCAGCGATGTGGAGTACGATAACGATGTGGTGAAAGGTACACTTACCATCCACTCTAAAGTAGCAAATGTTTTATTTGATTCTGGATCCACCCACTCTTTTATTTCTGAAAAATTTTCTAAGGGTATCACCGTATTACCTCAACAATTAGATGTTGAGTTAGCTGTGACAACACCTAATGGCACATCAATCGCATCAGAAGTTTATAATTCTTCTCCGATCGAAGTTTGTGGGAAAGTGCTTCCTGCAAATCTTGTGATCCTTCCTTTAGTGGAATTTGATGTGATTCTTGGCATGGATTGGCTTTCTCTACATGGAGCTCATATCAATTGCCAAAGAAGGGAAGTCACATTTCATATTCCAGATCAATCTACGATCGTCTATCAATGCAAGGATGAACATAACCTTCCAGTGGAAATTTCTTCCATCTTATGGGTATTGATTCCACTAAATGAAGGTTATTTATCTCAAATGGTTGGTGAGAAACTCACGATTAAGAATATGCCCATTGTACGGGAGTTTGATGATGTCTTCCCGGAGGAATTGTCGGGTCTTCCACCAAATCGTCAAGTTGAGTTTTCAATAGAACTCGTACCGGGTGCTTTGCCTATTTCAAAGACACCTTATAGAATGGCCCCAATTGAGTTGCAGGAATTGAAGAAGCAACTCCAAGAGAATCTTGATAAGGGATTCATACGCCCTAGTGCGTCACCTTGGGGAGCACCTGTTCTATTTGTTAAGAAGAAAGATGGATCAATGAGACTCTGCATTGATTATCGAGAACTTAACAAGATCACTATCAAGAACAAATATCCTCTCCCACGCATTGATGACTTATTTGACCAACTACGCGGAGCTCAATACTTTTCCAAGATTGATCTTCGTTCACGGTATCATCAATTAAGGGTCAAAAGGGAGGATATACCAAAGACGGCTTTCCGTACAAGGTATGGACACTATGAATTTATAGTGATGCCATTTGGTCTTACTAATGCCCCTGCTATCTTCATGGATCTAATGAATAGAGTCTTTAGAGACTATCTTGATCAATTTGTGGTAGTCTTTATAGACGATATTCTTGTCTATTCAAAGAGCAAGGAAGAGCATGAAGATCACTTGAGAATTATATTGAAGACCCTGAGAAAAGAGAAGCTTTATGCCAAATTTACCAAGTGTGAATTTTGGCTTCAAAAAGTTGCATTTTTGGGTCATATAATCTCAAAAGAGGGGATATCTGTGGATCCAGCAAAAACAGAGGTTATCGAAAGATGGTCAAGACCAACAACAGTAACTGAGATCCGAAGTTTTCTTGGTTTGGCTGGATATTATCGACGTTTTGTAAAAGATTTTTCACGATTATCTAATCCACTCACCAAGTTGACTCGGAAAGGAGTTAAGTTTGTCTGGACAGAGGAATGTGAATAGAATTTCAAGGAGTTGAAAAGAAGGTTATCCAGTGCACCTGTGCTCACACTGCCTTGTAGTGGAGAAAGGTTTGTGATCTACAGTGATGCATCCAAGAAGGGATTGGGGTGTGTTCTTATGCAAAATGATATGGTGATAGCTTATGCCTCACGACAGTTGAAAATCCATGAGCAAAATTACCCAACACATGATTTGGAGTTGGCTGCGGTAATCTTTGCATTAAAGATTTGGAGGCATTACCTTTATGGTGAAAGGTGTGATATTTATACTGATCATAAAAGTTTAAAGTATATTTTCACACAAAAGGAGCTGAATATGCGCCAAAGAAGATGGTTGGAGCTGATTAAGGATTATGACTGCTCAATCCATTACCACCCTGGGAAAGCAAACAAGGTGGCAGATGCATTAAGTCGACAAGACCATGCTAGTTTATCCATGATGAGGATCACAAAAGATCCAATATTTATGGATATACAAAGGATGGATCTTGGAATTATAATGGAAGGGGAAAAATCTTATCTTTCTCAAATGAATGTTCAACCATCTATACATGTGAAGATTAAAGAGGCACAGAAAGAAGATGTCGAGTTACAAAAGAAGGTGAAAAATGTTCCTGAATTCAACCTTGATTGTGATGGGATAATAAAGTTCAGGAATCGGGTTTGTGTTCCTCCCATCCCCGAATTAAAGAAAGAGCTGCTGGATGAGGCTCATAGTTCTTCATTCTCTATTCATCCTGGAAGCACGAAGATGTATAGGGACCTGAAAGAGTACTTCTGGTGGGATGGCATGAAAAGGGATGTTGCTGAATATGTCTCTCGATGCTTGGTTTGTCAACAAGTTAAAGCTGAGAGACAGAAGTCTAAGGGGATGTTACAACCATTACCCATACCCGAATGGAAATGGGAAAACATCACTATGGACTTTGTCACAGGACTTCCTAAAACATCCAAAGGCAATAATGCTATCTGGGTCATAGTTGATCGTCTTACAAAGTCTGCACACTTCATTGCTATTAGAGAGGATTTCTCTCTAGATTAGCTTGCCAGAATATATGTAAAGGAAGTGGTAAGATTGCATGGAGTACCACTTTCTATTGTATCTGATCGAGATCCGAGATTTACCTCGAAGTTCTGGCGAAGTCTTCAGCATACTCTGGATACAGAGTTGAGTTTCAGCACTGCTTATCATCCCCAGACAGACGGTCAGTCTGAGAGAACAATTCAATCCCTAGAAGATATGTTGAGAGCTTGCTCTATGGATTTCAAAGGAGGTTGGGATCAACACCTACCTTTGGTGGAATTTTCTTATAATAATAGCTTTCACTCCAGTATTCAGATGGCTCCTTATGAAGCTCTCTATGGAAAGAAATGCAGGACTCCAACTTGCTGGGATGAAGTTGGGGAAAGAAAGCTATAAGGACCTGATCTCGTTGATGAAATGGCAGAAAAGGTCAGATCTATTCAACAACACATAAGAGCAGCTCAGAGTCGACAGAAAAGTTATGCCGACAATCGAAGAAGAGACCTAAAGTTTGAAGTGGGTGATAAAGTGTTCTTACGAATATCTCCCTGGAAGAGGGTTATGAGATTTGGAAAGAAGGGGAAGTTGAGCCCTAGATATATCGGTCCTTTTGAAATACTGGATCGTGTTGGGAAGGTAGCTTACCGATTGGCGCTTCCACCGAATCTCTCTCAAGTTCACGATGTGTTCCATGTATCTCTCCTGAGAAAGTACATACCAGATCCTTCACATGTACTCAGCTCAGAAGTTGTACCGCTGGAGCAAGATCTTTCTTATGAAGAACAGCCGATAGAGATTCTGGATCGTAGCGAAAAAGTCCTACGAAACAAGACCACTCGCTTGGTGAAAGTTTTATGGAGAAACCACCAACTTGAAGAAGCTACATGGGAGCTTGAGGATATGATGAGGGAGAAGTATCCTCATTTGTTTGTTGCAAAGTGACGAATTTCGAGGGCGAAATTCTTTTTAAGGGGGGTAGAATGTAACACCCGAGACTTTTATGTTATATAAATCATCAAAGGAATCTTTTTCTACACAACACTTGCTTGGCTTGCTTTGCACGCAATCGCGACCTTCCTCGATAGCTTGCGTCGTACGCAATACCGAGTTTCACTAACCAACAATATGCTATTAAAACTAGCCGTTATGAATAGTAATAACCACTTTTTAAAATTTTATAAATTTTATTTTTCAAAATGGACTTCATTTTTGGACTCAGAATATCGAAATTAGCCTAGGGTGAAATTTTGGTATTTTTCTGAAAACTTTCAATTTTTGATGAATAGTGAAACCACTAAGTGGTAGGTTAAAAACTGAATTTTGCATAAAACTTAATTTTACCGCTTCTGTGAATGGAATTTCAAAAATCCGAGAGACACGGTTAATATCAAGGACTAAAATGTGGTTCAATGAGATGAAAATAATTTTTTGGTGAATAGTAACTTTTTACTTTTTTACCGCGGTTAATAGTAAATAGGGTAACTAAGGGTAAATATGATATTAATATTACCCTAACACATGTCCTAATTCTATTGGACAAGTTTATCTCGACCAAAAACAAACTTAGGAATAAAATATGACCATTTAGGCCCACTTGGATTAGATTAGGACATTTATTATTAATTTATTTAAAGAAGGGTTAAAAGAGTTAAAATCAAAGTATATTTACTAAAACATTTTTAATATGGGGTTATACATAAGATAAATTCGATTGTAAATATTCATTAGAAATCTAAAAAGATTTCCTACATGATGGTATTTTATTTGTAATTTTTAGACATTAAATAATTTAATTTATTTATGACACAATGATGATGCAGTAATTATCTTATTAATGAAATATTGACATAATTGATGTTATAAACACCAAAATAAATGTAATTTGAGACTTTTTATGAATTCCACTAATTTTCTAGGTTACTATGATATATTAGTATTGATTTAATCAACATGGTTCGAACATATAATTCTGTTATGACTTTCACAAAAATCATATATCAAATAGTGTCAAAATTGACACAAAATAGTTTTTAAATCAAATATTATATTATTAATTGTTATTTTATTCCTAAAAATCTAAGGTTCGGCCAAATGACTTAGATAAGGATATATATATTAATAATAAACAATTTGGGGTTCGTTTGGAATGTTATAGAAAGTTTATTAACCATATAGTGAAAGAAAACAAAAAGACACGGTAAAAGTTAAATTATTTAACTTAGAGTTAAATTTAATTGATAAGGTTAAAATAATATCCTAAACTTGTCTAAATTCTATTGGTTGATAGGATTTCGACCCATCCCCACTTTAGCTTCGAGATAAGACCCTTTGGAACCATTATAAACCGATTTTGACTTTAATATAAAATAATATTTTGAGATATTCCTAAGGTGCCCCTCTCCTCCCTTATAAAAGGGCACCTCCTCCCCCTCCTCCTCACACCAATTTGAGCACTCAAGCTCGGCCAAACCCTGCCATTTTCCATTCTCCACTTCCCTAGAATAATCCTAGAGGTCCTGGTCTTCTCCAAAGACCAATCTTAGTTCCTTAAGTGGAGGATTCAAAAAGGCGTTCCAAAGAAGAGGTAATATCCATTACCGATCTTTTCAATTTCTTTCTTCTTCAACTTCTTCTTCTTTAGTTGTTTCATGATAAAGTAATAACATCAGTATTACTTACATACTGATATGTTATTATAAATATGAAACAACCCTAATTCACCTTCTATCCATCCTACGGAAAAATGAAATCACCGCGCGTGCGTACGTACGGAATACCGTCTCCACGCCGTGGTGTAATCTATTTTCCACCATCACCTTACAAGGATGGGTATAATGGTGTAATCAGTAACTATATATGATTATTATTAAGTAATATTGATACTGAGATAATATATATATATACTCCAATACAATTCCACGATCATAGGAACGATATCATCACTCGTGCGTACGTACGGAATACCGTCTCCACGATGTGATGCGACTCGTTCTACATGATCTTCATTTCATAATGATTATATAAATGAATTGAATGAATGAATATGGTATATACTACACTAATACCATTCTGGAAATGAATTATCTATAACCTAAAGATAAGAATAAGAATTTATTCGACAAAACACGCATAAGAACAAAAAGTTATAAAGACCTGAGTAACAAGTAACAATGAAATATTACTAACAAGAAGCTAATAATATGACCATATATGATCTCATATCAATATGTATGATTCTGGAATAAGTCAATAACATTATTTAAACCATTATACAGGAGCTTCGGACACGAACAAAGCAAATCGGACCTAAGGTAAGGGAAATATCACAATCTCATTTTTATCCGAGATTGTTTATTCGTAAGTATTTACTGGGGTGTATTTTATCATCCACATCCATGTTTCATCAAAATGTAATATTATTTCCATCCACCTACAATTTTTTAAATCTAATTTTACCCTTTTGTGAGTTTTTAGTAAAAGATATGAAAGGAATCTTTTGTCGTTTTTCGTACGAGGTACTTTTTGACTTTTCCGACAAAAGTACGAAGAATGTTTTTTTTAACTTATACGGCATGAATGGATTTATAAAACATTATTTCAAAGAATCTTCCTTTATAAGTTTTCAAGTTTATTTTTAATCAACTTCTTTTATTTTAAAGTTATATGACATGTTATGAAAGTAAAAATGTTTTTGAAGAAGAAAGGATATTTTCCTCAAGAATGGAGTTCATGTGTTTTATCAAAATTATTTTCCATCTAAGATAATAAAGGGTTCTGTTTTTATCCCTATTATTACATTGATTTGATCATGTTGTGATGGAATTATTTTTATGAATTCCTTTATCTTATATGAATTGATTTATGATGTCATGATGTTTCAAGAATCCCATTTTTCTTACATGTGTTATGCGATGATGTATGTTTTATGATTATGTGGCACACATAAGAAAGGATTCATTATAAGATGGGTGGGACCTATATCTCCCTCCAATGCATTGGGTAATGATTTTATATCTCATGAGATAGACATGGCTGGAACGGAAGGTTATTTCGGTTCAGTGATACAGGACTGAAACGAGGAGTGAACTCGGTTCAGAAAGGGACTTTGTCCACTAAGATAGTCTTGGCAATGAGTCATGACTAACAAGAAATGATTTTCCATGATTATGTGTGCATGCCACAAAGTTTCAAGTTTTATGTTATGGGGATCTCATTTTCACTTCTATGATTTATTCCATGATAAGATATTATGATCTCTTTTGCAGGTTTTGATTTTCATAAAGATATGATATGATTTTTATTTCCTTTATTTGCCCTTGCTGAGCATTTGAGCTCACCCTTTTATGTTTTCTTTTCCCCAGGTCAGGAAGATGGATATTAAGTAGAATATGCTAAAAGGGACCCTAGATATGATGAAATAAATGGGAGACATTGTAGAAGATTTATGAACCAGTTGTTTATGTTTCCCAGTTTCTAAAGACACTATACCTATACGGTCCTTTGTGATTTTGTCATATGTTGTAATAAATGTGCTTCAATTTTGAAGTATTAACAATGTATGTAAAGTATGGGTCGTTATATAACTGGTGCATGAAGAGTTATCCTAAGACTAAACACCAGGATAACCACTCCATGGGGATTCGATTAGTTATCATTTCACGCACATGATGAATCATTATGTAATATTTGAAGATATTTTATTTATTTTAAGATACTCCCAATGATGATAAACATATTATTATGTTATTAGGTATAAATATATTTTTATTTTTGTTAGTTTTTGATTAATATATATATATATAATTATACACTATTAATCATAATTTAAAGACCAATTCTTTTGTTTTCCATTTTCATGAATTTTTCATTATTGAATGGATGAAATTAGTGGTAGAACCCATAAAACATTTCGATATTTCCCTCGTGGGAATATCAACATGACTCATGTTTTAGCATAGAATATTATTACAATTCAAGGATAGTTGGGTCATGTTATCATCTATAACCATACCTTTATATAGAATTATATTTTGTTACAACATATTCTGTAGAAATTAGAATTATCTATATAGAAGTAAAATATTATAGTTTATTGAAATTAGCTTATATTGATAGCTCAATTGTTGACCAGGTCTAGAAAAGTGATATTTTTGTCATTTATCATTAATGTAAGAAGTAAATTATTTTTTATTTTTACTTATAAAAGGAATTTTCTAACAATAGTGTTAACTGATTCAAAATATAAAAATTTCAGTTGGATATATTGTATATGGGATGGATAAAATTTATGGAAACATTAATTGATAAATATAATAATTTTGAGTATTAAGCATATATTGAAATGAAATTACTCAATAAAATATATAAGGAATTGTAAATTTTTATTTAGTATGAATAAAACATTACATTACTATCAATTAATTTTATAGATTACATAAGTAATCCAAAATTTACAATTTTCCACTTCATTGATTGGTTAACTCCCAGAATCTGATGGTAACAAGTATCTAAAATCATTTCACCAAAATATTATATGGTATCATGTACCATTAGGATAGAGTAATAATTGTTAATTTTTTAAATTTTAATTTGAAATCCTGGGAAAAAAGGAATATTGAGAACCACAAATAAAATAACTTATGTGAACAAACAAAATGAATGTATAGAAAATCACACATGTGATAATTTTAGAAATAAATATATAGGTAGTTTATTAAAGGGATAATATGTTTACATCTTGTGGAGTGTAAATTACAGTCATGCATGTTAGTTATGTGCAATGAATGATTCTTCCTATATCTAGTGTGAAAACTATTATTATATGGGGTATTATTAAACGGAATACCTCAATGGTAATGTAAAATTTCCAAAAATATTATATGATATAAAGGCTAAGAATATGTAATTAATGCATCATGTATTTATATCCACGAATTCATGGTTACTATAAATTTTATTATAAACAACTACATTGATGGAATATACAATCTATACACTCTTTTATATTTTTTATCAATATATAATATTTCACTAAAATTCTATCGAATTAATTTACAATCCTGAATCATTGTGGGAATGTGGTTATACTGAGAATATATCATGTGGTTTCTAATAAGATGAACATAATTTACTAGTTGATGAAATATTGGGTATACTTAGGATAGAATTTTCAATAATATAGATTTTTGGGGTTTATTTTGTTTTCCGAATTTTGGAATTAGTGGATGATGAATAAAATAATCAATTTTAAACTATGGGTGTTATAATTAAAATGTTAAGTATATATTATTTCATTGTGTGTTAATATTTATTTATTTTTGGAATTAATGGATCACATAATGAAAAGAATGTTCATTGATGTTTTGTAAATCCAAAATTTATATAATTAGTTCTCAAATATATTAAATAAAATTTCCTTCATGTATGGATCTTATGTTCTTTTAGAGGTTGATATTTTAGTATGAAATAAATAATCTCAGTTTAGTATCATTCAATTACTATGTGGGAACTATTTAATATGTAATGTGAGCTGGAAAACAATTTGACATTTTATATTGTAAGGATTCTGATAATTATATTTTTTTATAATTAATCCGATGCATAAAATAAAATATATGTAGATCATCATTTCTGTGAATGTATCCATTGATGATTAAGGTACTCTTTTGGAAACACATTCAAAACAGGATTTCTTATAAATGTAGGAATATTATTTTCATCTGGATTAATATGATCAGTTTTCATAAAATAAATTAATAATCAGGTTAAAATTGTTTATGATAAAATTATATTCTAAAAATAATTAAATTTCATAAATTTTTATTTCTATAAGATGGTGGAATTTATCATTCTATGAATTTTATTTATTTTAAAATAATACTACACTTGAGTTCTTATATTACATGAAACCCCAATCATTAATTGAATTGTGAAATATTATAAATAACTATTAATAAAAAGATAAAAAATTAGGGGTAATGATTTGAATAATTTATTTTAAAAATTTATGAGTAATGGAATCATATAATTAATAATTATTTATTAATAAAAAATAAATATACACTCATGTTTCACAAATGTAATTTTACATTTCCAAAATCTATTTTCATAAAAACAATATTGTGTATTTAATTTTATGACTAGAATATATAATTATTTTCTATAATTTTTAACAAAAATTATACATGAAATGTATATAAATCATTCTAATAATATTATGAATAATAGATTTTGATAATTTTTTTCATATTTTTATAATATTTTATATTTTCTTTTAAAGAGTAAAAATACATATTTTTCTATAAAACTATCATTTATTATTTACGTAAGGTAATATAAAAGATAAATTAGGTTACTAGATTCATATGATAATAAATTATGACCCATCTAATTTTAAATAATCTAATTAATATCCTTGAAACTAGTATACATGAAATTTTTGCAATTTCAATTTTTTAGATAAAAAATTCTACAAAAAATGGTGTTTTTGTGGAAATGTTTTCGTATCATAATAAATAATATAATTTATTATTTTGTAATATTTTATATAAATTTATTAATAAAATATTAAAATTATTTATAATACCCATTAATAGTTTTTATGGAATTGAATGAAATAAGATTTTGTTTTAAAAATAAAAATTCAATTTCCAAAAATTGGAATTTATTTGATATTGTGAACTTATTTTAAATTTATTTTAAAAAAACTTATAGATATTGAATTTTATAAAATAAAATATTTATTCTAAGTCAAAAGAATTAATATAATATAATAGTACTAATTTACATTATTTCAAAATGACATCTAATGAAATTTAAAATGTTTTTCAAATGGATGTAGCTAATATAAATTGACCTTTGAGGGGAGGTCAAAGTAATATCATAATGGTTAAAATGAACCGAAACGCTATAAAATTTAATTTTTCTCGCATATGTAGACACTATATAGTCTCCAATTTTCTGTTATTTCTTTTTGGATCCATTTATATTTTGTATTTAGTAGTATATTTTAATCTTTTAAAATATTCATTATGTATCCCCTCCCTCACATATAAAATGACACAAAATATCTTCTATTTTACAAAACTAAAGATCATATTATACATTAAAATTATAACCAAAATACATTAATAAGACCCTTATCGACCTCACAAAATCCATCTTATTATCAAAATACCAACCTAAAATAGATTTAGGTATAAAATAGTGGTGGTGGATTGAATAAGAGGTATAGTTCACAAATGAGTGTTTTTTTATTCCTTTATATATTAAAAACCTATTATATGAATTATGATATAACAACACCACTAAATATGATATAATTAAATAGTGTTTCATGTTTCGTATAACATGTTTTAATAATTATTCAATTTCATGAAAAATTAAAGAATATTTCTTGGGTACGTATGGACTACCGCATTGTGGATAAGATGCATTTCATTTTACATGACCACTTCTATAGATGAGAAAATTGATGGATATAAATGAAATGAAATGGTATGTTTTTAATTTATTTATTAATTATTATTCATTAAATATTTTATATCATATCCCATATTACTCATCCTCCTATTAAAAAATATTAACATCACTCATGTGTATATGAAGGCTACCACCTCCAAGAAACAATTTTACTAATTTTACATTTCCCCCATTACATAATTTTAATCAATACATATAAATTTAGTTAATATGATATATATATATCATTAATAAAATTCTATATATTTTTCTAAAATGTTCAAGATTTATGTAATGATACTCCAATGATAAATTTTACTTAAAAAATAAAATGGCTGAGACTCAAAAAAAGGATATTTTTTTTGAATTTTTAATAAATGGTGGTTTATATATAATATGTGGATAATATATTATATTATATGTAAATATATGTTTCTCTTATGGATTTAAAATAAATTTTATATTTTTATAAATGATTTTATAACAACTTATAAAAACTTTTAGACCCAATGTTTGGGTATATTTTACAATATCAACCATATTCCAGATTGATTATGTATGTCACAACTCGTCCCCCAGGGCCAGTGTCGTGACTACACCAAGCTTGCCTTCCATAGGACAGGGGATGTTGACTAGCACCGAAAATCCATAACCCAAAAAAGGAAGGCATTGCCTTTAAAACTGCACAGACACACACACATATAACCACATCCCAAAACACTGAAAGGGGGAAACGAGTATACCACTAAAAATAATATGAGTGTATGTACAAGTGAATGTAAGTGGTCCAAAATACAAACCCAACTAGGAACATGAAATTTTAAAGTACAAAAGTAAACTCTGATGGCCATCCATAGAAAACCCCTCCTGATCGTGAGATTAGTGAAGAAACTAGAAGTCAAAGTATTACATCCTTCCCGCCCAGTCCTAGTGGGCCCCATCAGGTCCTAGGCCACCAATTCCACCATCATAGAACCCATCAGTCTCATCCCCTTAAGAACCTCTATCAAAACATCAACCGTCTTCACCAGATAATGCACGTGCAGGATAATCCCATGCAGGGGTGAGTATAAAAACACATAGTAGGGATCCCAAGACACCTGAGGGTCTCTTGGAAACCCGTGAAGGAAAAAACCAAAAAGAAAAATACTCAAAAGGTAAAACCACCAACCAGGACCTCAACCACATAGAACAAAGTAAATTTCAAAGCTCACATAAGGTATAAATTAATCATAGAAGTAATGTAGGTTACTCTGAATGATAGATCATCTTATTATGTCGAGAGACTCTAATGTATATTTGCACATTGTCTCTACGTTATAACCCAAAAAAAGCTCTAGGTAATGACCCACAGAGGATATCTAGTTGCTGACCCATAGAGTATCACTTGGTGATGACCCACTCAGACGATCTATATGTGCTAACCCACTGAGAGGATTGCTAGGTACTGACCCACTTATAGGATCTCAATGTGCTGACACATAGAGGATCGCTAGGTCCTGACCCATAGAGAATTGATAGGTTCTGATGCCTATAGGATTTCTAGGTACTGACCCACAGAGGATCACTATACATTCTACACATCACAACCTGCAAATGGATTCACACACATTTCACTCTTTATTCTAGATGAAACTACTCCTCAAGTCATCGGTCATTCCTAAACTTCCAAAAACCCCACATAGAGTAACCCTAACCGACCGTCTCATCATAAGAGTCCCAACGCAATAGATGGTGCATCGATCGGATGCCTGATCTTTATATTGTTGGAAATTTAGAAAAAAAGGTCCTGGTTGGATTCATGTATGTTCCAAACCATCCGTACGCCAATTACCTCGGAAACTCTCATAGAGTATCTCAGAAGGACAACCTTTTCACAACGGTGATTGTTCCATAGACGTCATGTTAATAGGATGCCCAACATGATTGTTATTGGTGTTTCTGTGAAACTAACCTGGTCGGGTTTGGGTTTGATCCGAAATGATAGGAATAACCCAACCTAACCTGGTCTAGGTGTCCGGCGTGGGACCGACAACGGTTCATCCCCGCTGGTCTATTGGGCCCATAGGTCTAGCCCGCTGGTGGGCCTGGCCAGGCGGCAAGGGACCAGACCGTGGTTGGCCCGACCTCCCATGTGGGGCACGACCTACATACAGAATCTAGGCCCCCATAGTGGGCCAGTTCTATAGCCCAGACATGGCTCGACCACTTTCGGTTCTCCATCCAGCGGCACCAGTTGGTGTTTCCTATTCGTCGCGCATGGTTGGCCGAGTGGTCGGTCATTTCCTACCATATGAGGTCGACAGACCGCGTGCCTCCAACACCCATGAGCAGCACTGGGCATTCCGGTCCTCAACAAAATGTTGCTCCTCCTTGCCCCTGTGGACTGTCGGCGATGGCGTACTGCCATGGACTCTGGCCACTGCGGCGTACCAATGGGAGAGACACTGCCACAGGCTTCTAGAGTTTCTTTGGTGGTCCATTTCTTGACCCTCTTGTGTCGTTGGGTTCTATAGGGATCCTCCATCACTGTGACGGCCTGAATGTTTCACTCACATCATGTTGAAAATTAACCAAGATGTACTCAAACTGTAGAGGGATTCATGTATTGTTCGTTTGGCCCCCACCCTCTGAGTTACAAGTTAAAAAACATGTAGATCACCGGGATTTCAGTTCCAACATGTTGATAATAAATCCCATGAAAAACTCCAAGTGAATTACCATCCCAAAAGAACATCTAGCATGGGTATCATCACATTTTTTTGATTGGCTTTTATTGTTTTAGGACGAAGAACAGCGAATGATCATAAATCACATAGAATTCATTGACCCCACTACATTGATTAGTTGCATTAACTAATTACAAATGATGCAATTCATGTAGTTGTTTGTCATCCTCTGGATCCGATCCTCCACTGTCTGTTGATTTGTTTATTATTCTTCTTTGGAGAGGGAAACTATAAGATACTTTTCGTTTTTCACTAGGGAGGAAGTCCACAAGAGGTTTGTTAGAGAATCCAAGCAATTCTATATCCTCAAACTCCATCACATTGGATTATTTAAAATAAAAGTATCATTGTAGAGATGTTGTGTGCACTATTGATTCTCATTAAATGATCCATATTAAATTATCTACATTAAATGTGTCATTTTGTTTACATTGTTGTAGTTTCAAATGATACATTATTGACCCCTCGCTAATGCACCTCATTTCTCCACCACAAAATCATCGTCCGCCACTTAGTGGAGGGAAAATAAATAAAATATTTCTTTTAAAATATTTTATTATTTTTCTCAAAAATTCTAAAATATAACATTTCTTCTTGGACCTTGACGGATGAAAATATATCATTTATAAGTGAATCCAGGTATTTTGAATTCAACAATTTCCTTAGATTTTTGATCCGAGCAGTGGCTCAGATGGAAACACTCGACCTCTTATGGGGAGTGGGATTTTGGAGTCTTGAAATTTGGTTCAATAACTGGCTAGAACATTTCTTGAATGTGGTCCGCCATGAGTATATTCCAAAATCTCCTTAGCTAGGATTCAGGGTCCGACCTTTCATTTCCCCACACGTCAACTAGAGGTGGCTGAGGAAATGGTAGCGGTACTGATGCTTACCACTAGGACAGTAGGATGGCCAATGAAAAATATTGCGAAGGGGTTGACAGGCCTCCATACCTCGGGGTTTATTATAATGAGTGTAATTGCATGGCCACTATGTCACAATAGGATGGGCTAATAGCCCTAGTTCCTGGTGTAGGAAATGTGGCTACTTGTGATGGACCATGCTGTTGACCATCCACTACTGGCCTCCAGAATAGCACTTTGTGATCTCTAGTCGAGGTAGAGAGTTATTCTAGGGATGATGGTGGTGATTATATAATAGTAACCTATGGTGTTGCCAAAATATCCTCCTCCTAGTTGTACCTGCAAAGGGTGGTGGGAATCCGTAGGACTTTACACTTCGGAAGGATGAGGCCGATACGCCTTGTTTCTGCCCCAACCCTTGACATAGAGGACTGAGGGGAGGGTTCCATCACAGAGTGGTACTTTGCTTCAGATAACAAGAAATTGATTGTATTGATCTCAGAATGAAACTTCACGGTGTTATTCTTATAGTGGCGACATACTTCTTTCTTGCCCCAAGATTGCTCTTCTGGGAGGGGAATATTTCTGTCACGAGGAGGTCCTTCGGTCGTAATAGTGATGGGGTGGGAAGGACGTCCGCTTGAGTGAGCTGGGGTGCGTGGAGCACATGGAAAAATATCAAAGGGGATATGGGGAGGACCTCTGTGGGAAGTACTGACGTGGGTTAGAGATCCACTGGAGCTAACAAAAGCATGGGTAGGACCTCCATGCTTATTTCTCCTAGTGAGGTCAATGTGAGGACGGTCCCCATACTGGTCGAACCAAACATGGGTAGGACCTCCGTGCAGGGCACCAGTGAATTGAAAATGACCTCCACCCCTGATTTCTAGGGTGAGGAGGACTTTCTCCAGTGGCTACGAGAACATGAGGGCCCCCACGTCTGAGACTAACCAGATGTGAAAAGTTCCCTTCCCAGTGGTTTGTGGTTGATGGAATGACTCCATACCTGGTATAGTGAGCATGATAGAGGCCCCCATATGTAGTGTCGTTACCGTGTATAGGACCCACATTCGGGTTGAAGGTAGCATGAGGCATTCCTCCATGCCAAGACTGGAAGCAGGGAGGGTCTGCATTCGCCATGGTGACGGTAGGGGGATGACCTCTGTGGGAGGTGCTAGAGCGGGTAGGACCTCCAATAGAGAAGACAAGAACTTGGGTATGACCTCCATGCTTATTTCCCATGTTGACGTCAGTGTGAGGAAGGTCCACGTACTTGTCGAGCAGAACACGGGTAGGACCTCCATCCCAGGAATTGGTGAAGTAAATATGATCTCCAGCCCCTGGTTTCCAAGGCGAGGAGGACTTTCTCCAAATTCTATGAGAACAAGAGGGCCCCTACGTCGGAGATAGGCCGGATGTGTGACATTCACATCTCAGTGGTCTGTGGTATGTGGAATTACTCCATACCCGGTATAGTGAGTGTGGTAGAGGCTCTTGTATGGAGGGTCTCTACCATGGAGGGGACCCTCATTCAGGTTGAAGGTAGCACGAGCCATTCCTCCCTGATGAGACTGGATGCGGAGAGGGTCTGCATTCTCCATGGTGACAGTACGATGAGGACCTCTGTACTGGGTGTTTCTACTGTGGATTGGTCTACGACGGGTACTCCCTACGCCAGCGGCCAAGAGATTCGACCCAACCTGCTTGTGGGGAAGTTGGGGCATCGATTCGAGTCAGGCATATGAGTTCCCCTACTTAGTATATGCAGGGGGTTGATCATGCATGTCAGCGGTGGCTCAGGCCACAGTAGTCGCTAATGTCGACGCCCCATGGTGGGCGTCCTCCTTGGTCTGTGCCCGAAGCTGGCGTCGGGTCAGCCGAACCAGTGCCAGAGGAGCAGTTAGGTCGCTTACATACTCTTTTATTCATGGAACTTGGTGGTGGCGCTGGATTGGCCTGATGGGGGCCCTCTTTGGGTGCCCCTAAAATGGGATCCCGGCGAGGCCTGCCCAAACATCCCCTACATCGTTGGCCTTGGGGAGAGAGTCATTGAAGAGTTCCAGGGAAATGCACCCGAAACAATTGTACATTAGGGTGGGGAGAAGCAGCTCCCTGGGAAACCCTTTTGGGGTGGAGGTAGTGACTAGGAACAGATGCCTATAGATCCTAGAGGGCCATTTCCCTAGTTGGGATAATTCCCACCTCCTCGTATCAGTGTACGTGGTCATTGATCACCCTCCGCTGAATGACATGGGAGGGGGTGATGTGGCATGGGTTCCCAGAAGCTATGGGGATGGAAGTCATCTTATAAATGGTGGGGACATGTGGGTTTCCACATTGGTGTTTCCCATGCACCTGCGTTAGTGGGAAAGTGGTGATCGGTTTCCCGGTGCATCGGCTTGGTTCCTGGAAATGTAGGGGGAATAAGCCATTAGTTTTGAAAAAAATAAATCGATGTCCAGTTCCCCAGTTCCATTCCATCTTCCATGATTGGTAAGAAGTATCCATGCTGAAAACATCATAGATCGAGATACCCAACGTTTTGACTTCACCAAATTCTGGTGAGTTTAATGTCGGGCCCACTGTTTTCTTGGGGGGACCCATCACCAGATAATTGGATCTGGTGACATATTAGTCTACTAATGCCTCGAACGCTACTAATCTCCATGTTTAGGAGAAGAACTTCATTTCGGGTTCCCCATTTCTGTTTCTAATGCTTTGGTTGGGGCATGCGTGTGTCTGTCTGATTCGAGTACGACATCACTATATGTTTCCCCATATTCCCTCTTTCCAAATGTGGGTAATATCCATTACTTGTTCAGTGATGTTTTCTCCATGATAGAAATAGGATGATGGGATGTTGGTCCTTCCTTCTATGGATTCCTCCTCTGAACTCGTTACCTAGTCCGTGTCTCCCTTATATACTTAATATGTTGTTCATGAAACTCTTCCCAGTGCCATATATTCATGGACGATGGTTAATTACACTACTTTTATCAGGACATTCCAAGGGGTCCATCCAGGGCAGCAACATTCTGTTAGGGTAGTAGTCACATTGAGACATTACTGTCGTGTTAGGATGCTTGAACACCAGCATGTCTGGGTTTCTTCCCCTTATTATATGGCTTATTGAGGACACAGAAGCCTGAGGCATCCCACATCGAACATGGGAAATTATATTCCATAGGCATGTCTCTGAGGTTTTCCTCATCTTCCCATGTTTAACACAACGTATTCCGTGAGTTTAACATTCAACAGAGATGGATCAGACAGATCAGAACACTAATGAGAGTGGATCAGATTGGTGTAACCCCTTGAGGGAACACTGATGTTAGGGCTAACACGTGGTTAGTTACTCGGTTAATTCCAGGATCAACAAGGAAAAGGGGTGTGAGGATTCTACTAAGATTTGGGGGCCCAGGCGGGAATCAGGGTGGAGTAATTGAATGATGTGAAATGATAATGATATGGAACTGACACGAGGACATCAGTGAGTTGATGGGACCCAGATGAAGTGGAACCTCTGGGTTGGGGAACCAAATTAGTGTTTTCACAAGTGAAAATGACCTACTAACTTGCGAGGCTTATACGTGATTAGCAGCCCAAGTTGGCCTGATGCTCGAGGGGCAGGCTAGAGATGCAGGTCCCCACAGGGGGGACACCAACGTTTAGGAATGCTTGGGGTTTGACATCATGGAGGCTTCCTATATACCCTTTCTAGGAGATAGGGATCAAACCTATGTAATTCATTTGACGCCAGCTTACCATCAGATAGGATTTAAAGGCTTACTGTCGAATAGGGGCGTGATGGCCTAACCTTGAATGGATGGGTTAGAATGGCTTACCTTTGGATGGGGTCACAATGGCTTACCACTGGGTGGGGGTCACAATGGCTTACCGCTGGATGGGGTCACAACAACTTACCGCTATATGGGGTTGAAACTCATGGAGGATTCCTATATACAATTTCTAAGAGATAGTGATCAAACCTACATTGTTCGAATAGGTACAGTTTAACGTCACACGGGATGAAAAAGGGGCATGCAATTTAACGCCATACTGGATGAAGGTTAACTGACATGAAAGGGGGTTAGAACCAATGATTGTAGGGTTTGAACCACATGGAGGCATCCTATGCACCTTTCCTTGGCAAGGATCAAAGTTTGTCTAGTTTGTAATGGGGATTGGTGCACCGACGTGAAGATGGTCGGGACCAATGGTTGTTGGGATTGAACCTTAGAGAGACTTCTTACGTAACTTGCCCTGACAAGGGTCAATGTCCTCGTTGTTCGGATTGGTGTGGGGGTTACACTCTAGGCTTCCCAAGATCGCTTTCATGGTCGATGCATATTCTAAGCAAATGTGATTCATGCTCGGTGTGAGGAACAAGAGGCATTAGAAACATGAAGATCACGTCGTGAATGGTGAATCCGTTCGATGCGGATAAGGGCATACAGGTGGTTACAATCCCATGGAGAGAATTATTGGGAATCAATTTAGGATGGAGGACCTGGGTACCGACAAAGCCCAATGGGAGAGGGATTTGGTAACGTGATCCCCTGTTCCCCTCTCCCATCTTATCCTTTTGAACAGAAGAATAGAGGAGGAGTATAGGTACGAAATCCTGCATGAAAGTCTAGAGGCTTAGACCAAGATGGTTTCCCTTTCCCCGTGGGCAAACACCACTTCTATAAAGAGGATCTCATTTCATTTGAGGAATGATCTCATTCCCGTGGAGACCAGTGGGCATTTAGAATGCCCGAGCTAGGCCCCCCCACATAGGATTCATGGGGGGGGGGGAGGTTACAATTTAACTTCATTTGTTGAGGACGATGGAACTTGGCTATTTAACATCCTATAGCTCAGGCGAGGTGGGTTTTCTACGCACCCCTTTGGACTTACATAACCGGCACCCTCTACCACTTGGTGAAGAGAAGGGACCGACAATGTTATGGTGGGGGTGTTATGGTGCGATCCATTGAGGAGTCCATGTTAGTGTGGATATTCGAAGAAGAAATAGCCATTTGGGTGCCTATACAAAGAAGCATGAGGCGATGCAATCCAATGGGAAGCACCGCCCAAGGAACTTTGAAGTTTCTCATGCAAACATGGAAGGTTGCACGAGAAGAGAGCACGGAATGAAGATACATTGCATATCAAAGAGGCATAGATGTGGTGTTTTAATGTGAGGATGATGCTTGGAGTGCACACAAGAGAATGGGTTGGGTATAAGGCGGGAGGTTTTGAGTGCAATATGGAGAGGCCATGTGCTAGATGAAAGGGTTGCACGTAAGAAGGGTCTGATGCCTCAGAAAAGTAATTGCAACATCATCCTCTTATGTGAGAATTACATTGGAGGGGTAATAATGGATGAGGATAAGCCCCAAAGGGGCCTACCCGAATGAGGTCCCTTGGTAGGCCTGTCGCGCGAAAAACAAATACATGGAGGCCGTGCTACTTGTTTTTCACGCGGTTGCAGAAGCGGAATTTTTCCCACAGAAGTGTTTCACTTCCTCTTCCCTCCATCCTCAGAGCGGGGGTCCATTTCATTCTACAGTCATACTCCTAGAATGGCACTCAAAGGGGTTGGGCGTGCAATGGTCATCTTGACGTCGCCTTCGGCATGAAAGCTTTTGTGCGCTAAACATTTCCATGCACACCCTGTTGGAAACTTGCACGCACTTTGCTCACAGACTCTGAAACCTTCTCTTTTTTCCTCCCAGACTCATTCGTTTAACTCTTATTCGACTGGAACATCTCTAAATTTAGGCTTCAACATACCTTTTTAATTAGCCATGGAATGAATTTGAATTCCACATTTTTTTTGTAAAAAGATATTTTTCAATGTTTTGTTTTTATTGAATTTGGGTATAATATAATAAATAACACTTCTGCCACTTATGGAAATTGGTTTTGTTAAAATGGATTCCATGTTTAATATTTGAATTATTAAGATAATGTAATAGGGTCAGTGTAATTTTTGGATGTAATGGATTTTGAACATAGTAATATATTGTTACAATGGTTTAGGTTCAAATGGATTTATGGGGGAATTATTCTAAAAAATATTGAATAATGGGATACAAAACATGTTGAAAATTTTATTGGATGATCATATTTCTACCCTGTCTCATCTCCTATATGATGATGAATAATTATCAAGAAATTTTACTAGATTCTAAAATTAATTATTTATAATCTTTTTAAAATATCCGAACATGTCGTCACTATAACATATAAAAGGGAATCATCTCTCTTATCTTTCATATAGTTAATTAGCCTCATATCATTGAACTTACCTACTAAAATACATTCCTAATATCTCATTACATTCTATATAAGTACTTATTAAATAAATATATATTCCAATTATGGTTTTATTTACAATCCTTTGAGTTTTTTTTCAAACAATAATTACTGTTATTAACCAAGTTATTCCTTTTTATTTCATTATTTACCTCATTTAAAACTCTTTAGCTATGAATATATCAGTATCTAACATATAATAGAACATCATATTTAATATGATATAAAACATAATAATCTAATAATATATTTATATATGAAAGAAAATATATTACAAAAATATATGTGGTTTTTTTCCCCATGAAGATTAATCATTTAAATTTTAGTCAAAACCTATTAACGTTGACAATAATGGTTGATTGAAATAAAATAATGTTATATATATTTTACCTTAAGGACATAGTTTTATTATGTATATATAACATATCATTCACATTATTATCCTTTATAATTTTTTGGATGATTATAAATATTAATATATTTCATATAAATATATTATATTTTTTCCCAATAAACAATATAATGCTGATGGAACCATAAGAATGATACATGGACTGAATCTATGAAAATAAAACATATATGAAAAATTAAATACTAAAACCCCTAAAACAATGAATCTATTATATCATTATTAATAAATGGTTGATAAATTCTTATTGGTGGATCATATAGAATATGACATGTATATATGTGGTCCTAGTTTGTGAATACAATTTTCATTAACATATAATAATTATAGTTAAATTAAGTTATGGGGCTTGTCAGACCTCATCTAAGGGTTCAATTTAGAATCTAATCCCACTTTGGGATTATTTAATTTTATGTATATGTTGGGGAAATTATATTATTTTTCATTACCAAACCCCATATAATTTATTCTCATATTTTTTTTAGATATTATATGTTTCCGATTAATTTTCATCTTAATTTATATTTTATGCTCTAAAAGAATTGTTTTATTGATAACTGAAATCATTTACAATTATTTTCAGATTTTATTTCATCCATGACCACATTGTCTATAATTTTTTTCACAATTGTTTTACTATTATATTATTATTGATTAAGGAAACTTTTACCTATGTTTTAAATTCAATATAATATTTTTTATTGAATCTTCTTGAAATTTTCTAAACAAGAATCATTTTACTATATGTGTGTCTATAATATTTGTGTAATATATTATCAAAAGAATAAAATTTAGCATTATCATGACTATTATTTATAATGAATCTTCCATTAAATTATTTAATAGATTATTACAATAAAGATGTTTATATTAATATTTTTTGAATTATTTTATTTCTAATAATGGATTAAAAATTAATGTGAAATTTTATGGAAGAAATGATCAATTAAAAATTTAATGTTATATTCATCTCTTTCAATATTCTTTGATTAATTTTGTGCTTTATTTGGGATGTACTATTATTAATCCACCCACCACATTATTAGTGCTTTATTTTTATTATAATGATCCAATTTACCTTATCAAAATAAGATTGAAATTCAATATCATAGTTTTCAAAAAAAATATCTATGTTGATTATTAATTAATTAGTGTCCCATTTTATATGATGAATTCTATGAACATATATTGTCATTGGTGTGGACTGTTATAGAATATTGTTGCATCAGTGCGTTATATGAGACAAAATAGCCTAGGTATATAGTGTATCAATCCAAAATATTTACAATACCTTGGCACGATTCCCTGATAGTATTATTATGATGTATTGAAATGATTCCATGGAAATATTTTTATGGTTTCTGTCCCCAAGGCCTTGATATTGGGATTAAAATTTATATGATTGGGTATTCCATCATTATTATCCTAGTTATTTTTATCAATGTGATTATTCTATTTTAATCCATGTATGGTTATATTAAAATAATATGATATTTGTTATATTGACTATAATATTATTATTTATTAATATCATTTTATTTCTACTTACTTACTTCTGTGATGGATTCAATTATACATGTTACCTTATTAAGCATCGAATAAAACCCTTATTTTTGTTTCCTTTCCTAATAATATGGATATGGTATATATGAATGATATTATGGGTATACTATAAGAAATACTAATTCACTCAGTAGAATGATTAATTTTTTATTTTACATTTTCGAATTTGTCATCAGAATAATTCATGCATCTATTTTCCCAACATTAATAAACAATTTAATCTTTTATGTTTTGATCCCTTCTATTTTATTCTAATTTGTTAAAATATCCCTTAGCATTGGGTCACTACTGTTGGAGTGTTGTGGTTGGTATTAATTTAATTCTATTATAATCATTTTGAAATATATTTGGGTAAACATAGTTTAGAGAAAATAACAATATGAATAAATATATGGTTAATTCTATGTTTAAGATAGTATCAAAATTATTATGAATTATATAGATTTTTAGGTTTTCATTCCTATTAAATTCATGCATGGGTATTAGAAACTAGATGTTGTTGTTGCACATTTTCACCATAGAGAAACATCTTAGAAATATTTATATTCAGTATTAGAATTACTATAACTGGTGCATGAAGAGTTATCATATGACTAAACACCAGGATAACCACTCCATGGGGATTTGATTAGTTATCATTTCACCCACATGATGAATCATTATGTATTATTTGAAGATATTTTATTTATTTTAAGATACTCCCAATGATAATAATCATATTATTATGTTATTAGGTATAAATATATTTTTATTTTTGTTAGTTATTGATTAATATATATATATAATTATACACTATTAATCATAATTTAAAGACCAATTCTTGTGTTTTCCATTTTTCATGAATTTTTCATTATTGAATGGATGAAATTAGTGGTAGAACCCATAAAACATTTTGATATTTCCCTTGTGGGAATATCAACATGACTCATGTTTTAGCATAGAATATTATTACAATTCAAGGATAGCTGGTTCATGTTATCATCTATAACAGTACCTTTATATAGAATTATATTTTGTTACAACATATTCTGTGGAAATTAGAATTATCTATGTAGAAGAAAAATATTCTAGTTTATTGAAATTAGCTTATATTGATATCTCAATTGTTGACTAGGTCTAGAAAAGTGATATTTTTGTCATTTATCATTAATGTAAGAAGTAAATTATTTTTTATTTTTACTTATAAAAGGAATTTTCTAACAATAGTGTTAACTGATTCAAAATATAAAAATTTTAGTTGCATATATTGTATATGGGATGGATGAAATTTATAGAAACATTAATTGATAAATATTATAATTTTCAGTATTAAGCATATATTGAAATGAAATTACTCAATAAAATATATAAGGAATTGTAAATTTTTATTTAGTATGAATAAAACATTACATTACTATCAATTAATTTTATAGATTACATAAGTAATCCAAAATTTACAATTTTCCACTTCATTGATTGGTTAACTCCCAGAATCTGATGGTAACAAGTATCTAAAATCATTTCACCAAAATATTATATGGTATCATGTACCATTAGGATAGAGTAATAATTATTAATTTTTTAAATTTTAATTTGAAATCCTGGGAAAAAGGAATATTGAGAACCAAAAATAAAATAACTTATGTGAACAAACAAAATGAATGTATAGAAAATCACACATGTGATAATTTTAGAAATAAATATATTGGTAGTTTATTAATGGGATAATATGTTTACATCATGTGGAGTGTAAATTACAGTCATGCATGTTAGTTATGTGCAATGAATGATACTTCCTATATCTAGTGTGAAAACTATTATTATATGGGGTATTATTAAACGGAATACCTCAATGGTAATGTAAAATTTCCAAAAAAATTATATGATATAAAGGCTAAGATTATGTAATTATTGCATCATGTATTTATATCCACGAATTAATGGTTACTATGAATCTTATTATAAACAACTACATTGATGGAATATACAATCTATACACTCTTTTATATTTTTTATCAATATATAATATTCCACTGAAATTCTATCGAATTAATTTACAATCCTGAATCATTGTGGGAATGTGGTTATACTGAGAATATATCATTTGGTTTCTAATAAGATGAACATAATTTACTAGTTGATGAAATATTGGGTATAATTAGGCAAGAATTTTCAATAATATAGATTTTTGGGGTTTATTTTGTTTTCCGAATTTTGGAATTAGTGGATGATGAATAAAATAATAAATTTTAAACTATGGGTGTTATAATTAAAATGTTAAGTATATATTATTTCATTTTGGGTTAATATTTATTTATTTTTGGAATTAATGGATCACATAATGAAAAGAATGTTCATTGATGTTTTGTAAAATCCAAAATTTATATAATTAGTTCTCACGTATATTAAATAAAATTTCCTTCATGTATGGATCTTATGTTCTTTTAGAGGTTGATATTTTAGTATTAAATAAATAATCTCAGTTTAGTATCATTCAATTCCTATGTGGGAACTATTTAATATGTTATATGAACTGGAAAACAATTTGACATTTTATATTATAAGGATTCTGATAATTAATTTTTTTTATAATTAATCCGATGCATAAAACAAAATATATGTAGATCATCATTTTTGTGAATGTATCCATTGATGATTAAGGTACTCTTTTGGAAACACATTCAAAACAAGTTTTCTTATAAATGTAGGAATATTATTTTCATCTGGATTAATATGATCAGTTTTCATAAAATAAATTAATAATCAGGTTAAAATTGTTTATGATAAAATTATATTCTAAAAATAATTAAATTTCATAAATTTTAATTTCTATAAGATGGTGGAATTTATCATTCTATGAATTTTATTTATTTTAAAATAATACTACACTTGAGTTCTTATATTACATGAAACCACAATCATTAATTGAATTGTGAAATATTATAAATAACTATTAATAAAAAGATAAAAAATTAGGGGTACTGATTTGAATAATTTATTTTAAAAATTTATGAGTAATGGAATCATATAATTAATAATTATTTATTAATAAAAAATAAATATACACTCATGTTTCAGAAATGTAATTTTACATATCCAAAAGCTATTTTCATAAAAACAATATTGTGTATTTAATTTTATGACTAGAATATATAATTATGTTCTATAAAGTTTAACAAAAATTATACATGAAATGTATATAAATCATTCTAATAATATTATGAATAATAGATTATGATAATTTTTTTCATATTTTTATAATATTTTTTATTTTCTTTTAAAGAGTAAAAATACATATTTTTCTGTAAAACTATAATTTATTATTTACGTAAGGTAATATAAAAGATAAATTAGGTTATTAGATTCATATGATAATAAATTATGACCCATCTAATTTTAAATAATCTAATTAATATCCTTGAAACTCGTATACATGAACTTTTTGCAATTTCAATTTTTTAGATAAAAAATTCTACAAAAAATGGTGTTTTTGTGGACATGTTTTCGTATCATAATAAATAATATAATTTATTATTTTGTAATATTTTATATAAATTTATTAATAAAATATTAAAAAATATTTATAATACCCATTAATAGTTTTTATGGAATTGAATGAAATAAGATTTTGTTTTAAAAATAAAAATTCAATTTCCAAAAATTGGAATTTATTTGATATTGTGAACTTATTTTAAATTTATTTCATAAAAACTTATAGATATTGAATTTTATAAAATAAAATATTTATTCTAAGTCAAAAGAATTAATATAATATAATAGTACTAATTTACATTATTTCAAAATGACATCTAATGAAATTTAAAATGTTTTTCAAATGGATGTAGCTAATATAAATTGACATTGGAGGGGAGGTTAAAGTAATATCATAATGGTTAAAATGAACCGAAACGCTATAAAATTTAATTTTTCTCGCATATGTAGACACTATATAGTCTCCAATTTTCTGTTATTTCTTTTTGGATCCATTAATATGTTGTATGTAGTAGTATATTTTAATCTTTTAAAATATTCATTATGTATCCCCTCCCTCACATATAAAATGACACAAAATATTTTCTATTTTACAAAACTAAAGATCATATTATACATTAAAATTATAACCAAAATACATTAATAACACCCTTATCGACCTCAAAAAAGCCATATTATTATCAAAA
Organism: Viscum album; assembly: GCA_963277665.1. Taxonomy (NCBI): domain Eukaryota; kingdom Viridiplantae; phylum Streptophyta; class Magnoliopsida; order Santalales; family Viscaceae; genus Viscum; species Viscum album. The sequence continues at coordinate 954,156,256 of OY728130.1, read as the reverse complement.
TACCAACCTAAAATATATTTAGGTATAAAATAGTGGTGGTGGATTGAATAAGAGGTATAGTTCACAATTGAGTGTTTTTTTATTCCTTTATATATTAAAAACCTATTATATGAATTATGATATAACAACACCACTAAATATGATATAATTAAATAGTGTTTCATGTTTGGTATAACATTTTTTAATAATTATTCAATTTAATTAAAAATTAAAGAATATTTCTTGGGTACGTATGGACTACTGCATTGTGGATAAGATGCATTTCATTTTACATGACCACTTCTATAGATGAGAAAATTGATGGATATAAATGAAATGAAATGGTATGTTTTTAATTTATTTATTAATTATTATTCATTAAATATTTTATATCATATCCCATATTACTCATCCTCCTATTAAAAAATATTAACATCACTCATGTGTATATGAAGGCTACCACCTCCAAGAAACAATTTTACTAATTTTACATTTCCCCCATTACATAATTTTAATCAATACATATAAATTTAGTTAATATGATATATATATCATTAATAAAATTCTATATATTTTTCTAAAATGTTCAATATTTATGTAATGATACTCCAATGATAAATTTTACTTAAAAAATAAAATGGATGGGACTCAAAAAAAGGATTTTTTTTTGAATTTTTAATAAATGGTTGTTGATATATAATATGTGGATAATATATTATATTATATGTAAATATATGTTTCTATAATGGATTTAAAATAAATTTTATATTTTTATAAATGATTTTATAACAACTTATGAAAAATTGTAGACCCAATGTTTGGGTATATTTTACAATATCAACCATATTCCAGATTGATTATGTATGTCACAACTCATCCCCCAGGGCCAGTGTCGTGACTACACCAAGCTTGCCTTCCACAGGCCAGGGGATGTTGACTAGCACCGAAAACCTTAACCCAAAAAAGGAAGGCATTGCCTTTAAAACTGAACACACACACACACATATAACCACATCCCAAAACACTGAAAGGGGGAAACGAGTATACCACTAAAAATAAAATGAGTGTATGTACAAGTGAATGTAAGTGGTCCAAAATACAAACCCAACTAGGAACATGAAATTTTAAAGTACAAAAGTAAACTCTGATGGCCATCCATAGAAAACCCCTCCTGATCATGAGATTAGTGAAGAAAATAGAAGTCTAAGTAGTACAGCCTTCCCGCCCAGTCCTAGTGGGCCCCATCAGGTCCTAGTCCACCAATTCCACCATCATAGAACACATCAGTCTCATCCACTTAAGCACCTCTATCAAAACTTCAACCATCTTCACCAGATAAAGAACGTGCAGGATAATCCCATGCAGGGGTGAGTATAAAAACACCTAGTAGGGATCCCAAGACACCTGAGGGTCTCTCGGAAACCCGTGAAGGAAAAAACGAAAAAGAAAAATACTCCAAAGGTAAAACCACCAAGCAAGACCTCAACCACATAGAACAAAGTAAATTTCAAAGCTCACATAAGGTATAAATTAATCATAGAAGTAATGTAGGTTACTCTGAATGATAGATCATCTTATTATGTCGAGAGGCTCTAATGTAGATTTGCACATTGTCTCTACGTTATAACCCAGAAAAGATCTCTAGGTAATGACCCACAGAGGATATCTAGGTGTTGACCCATAGAGTATCACTTTGTGATGACCCACTCAGACGATCTATATGTGCTAACCCACTGAGAGGATTGCTTGGTACTGACCCACTTATATGATCTCAATGTGCTGACACATAGAGGATCGCTAGGTCTTGACCCATAGAGAATTGATAGGTTCTGATGCCTATAGGATTTCTAGGTACTGACCAATAGAGGATCACTATACATTCTACACATCACAACCAACAAATGGATTCACACACATTTCACTCTTTATTCTAGATGAAAGTACTCCTCAAGTCATCGGTCATACCTAAACTTCCAAAAACCCCACATAGAGTAACCCTAACCGACCGTCTCATCATAAGAGTCCCAACGCAATAGATGGTGCATCGATCGGATGCCTGATCTGTATATTATTGGAAATTTAGAAAAAAAGGCCCTGGTTGGATTCATGTATGTTCCAAACCAGCCGTATGCCAATTTCCTCTGAATCTCTCATAGAGTAACTCAGAAGGACTTCCTTTTCACAAGGGTGATTGTTCCATAGACGTCATGTTAATAGGATGCCGAACATGATTGTTATTGGTGTTTCTGTGAAACTAACCTGGTCGGGTTTGGGTTTGATCCGAAATGATAGGAATAACCCAACCTAACCTGGTCTAGGTGTCCGGCCTGGGACCGACAACGGTTCAGCCCCGCTGGTCTATTGGGCCCATAGGTCTAGCCCGCTGGTGGGCCTGGCCAGGCGGCAAGGGACCAGACCGTGGTTGGCCCGACCTCCCAAGTGGGGCACGACCTACATACAGAATCTAGGCCCCCATAGTGGGCCAGTTCTACAGCCCAGACATGGCTCGACCACTTTCGGTTCTCCATCCAGCGGCACCAGTTGGCGTTTCCCGTTCATCGAGCATGGTCTGCCGAGTGGTCGGTCGTTTCCTACCATACGAGGTCAACAGACCGCGTGCCTCCAACACCCATGAGCAGCACAGGGCATGCCGGTCCTCAAAAAAATGTCGCTCCTCCTTGCCCTTGTGGACTGTCGGCGATTGCGTACTGCCATGGACTCTGGCCAATGCGGCGTACCAATGGGAGAGACACTGCCACAGGCTTCTAGAGTTTCTTTGGTGGTCCATTTCTTGACCCTCTTGTGTCGTTGGGTTCTATAGGGAAACTCCATCACTGTGACGGCCTCAATGTTTCACTCACATCATGTTGAAAATTAACCAAGATGTACTCAAACTATAGAGGGATTCATGGCTTGTTCGTTTGGCCCCCACCCTCTGAGTTATAAGTTAAAAAACATGTAGATCACTGGGATTTCAGTTCCAACATGTTGATAATAAATCCCATGAAAAACTCCAAGTGAATTACCATCCCAAAAGAACATCTAACATGGGTATCATCACATTTTTTCGATTGGTTTTTAATGTTTTATGACGAAGAATAGTGAATGATCATAAATCACATAGAATTAATTGACCCCACTACCTTGATTAGTTGCATTAACTAATTACAAATGATGCAATTCATGTAGTCATTTGTCAACCTCTGGATCTGATCCTCCATTTTCTGTTGATTTGTTTATTATTCTTCTTTGGAGAGGGAAACTATAAGATGCTTTTCGTTTTTCACTAGGGAGGAATTCCACAAGAGGTTTGTTAGAGAATCCAAGCAATTCCATATCCTCAAACTCCATCACATTGGATTATTTAAAATAAAAGAATCATTGTAGAGATGTTGTGTGCACTAATGATTCTCATTAAATGATCCATATTAAATTATCTGCATTAAATGTGTCATTTTGTTTACATTATTGTAGTTTCAAATGATACATTATTGACCCCTCGCTAATGCACCTCATTTCTCCACCACAAAATCGTCGTCCGCCACATAGTGGAGGGAAAATAAATAAAATATTTCTTTTAAAATATTTTATTATTTTTCTCAAAAATTCTATAATATAACTTTTCTTCTTGGACCTTGACGGATGAAAATATAACATTTATAAGTGAATCCAGGTATTTTGAAATCAACAATTCCCTTAGATTTTTGATCCGAGTAGTGGTTTAGATAATAGAAAACCCCTCTTTCACGTTTGTTGAACATATCATAAAAATGTTCGTAGAAAATTAACTATCACTGTCGACCCATGCTGGTCATGGTTAGGCTCTTCAAAAGGGGATCACACCCTCATGAGCACAATTGTACTATATAATTTCCAATATGGGTTACTATTTACGAGGTATAGGGATTTGAAAATAATTTAATTGTTACATAATTATTTTATTAATAGCCAAAATAATCTTCCATTGTTGGCTCGCACTGTCCAATTTTAGGATCTTCCAATGGAAAGCATACCCTCGTGAGATCAGTAGTGGTCTCTTATTTTTAATATGAGTCATCATTAATGAATTATAAGCATTTGAAAAAAATAATTATCTTATTTAATAATTTTATTTAAGGTTATGTCATTTTTGGGTTTTCTCACTAGAGGCCTGAGCCAAATAAACATATGTCACACCTAGGGTAAACCAATTATACTGAAGGCAACGGTGCCCACAAATTAATGATACGGGAACCCGTTTAAGAGATATTCTACTTTTTTAGGAAAATACTCACATGCTCTATATATATCAGAAATTTTTTTTGACGGATCATTCTGGTCACTCCAGGCCTCTAAATCACATGCTCTCAAATTTCACCCTCTCAAAATATTTACATATAATTTTAAAAAATTATACATAAATTCCAAGACATTAAATTATACTTAAATTATGGTTTTACATCCCCAAACGCTGAAACATATCCAAAAACAAATCCTACTAAAATGTGTGGGGGTACTAGGCATGAATCTGAGCCTCCCACTTCCTTGTGCTCCCCTGATGATTCTTATGCTTCCCCCAAATGAGCACAAGAGGAATCGACCATCCATGAAGTAACTTCTCTTATTGATCCTCTATCTCCACCGAGAACTCCGCAAACATCACCCCAATGTTAATTTCCAGATCACCCCAGTCGATGACGATCGATGGATCATGCACATACCTCCTCAGTGGAAACACATAAAAACATAATGCACTCAATGCATCTTTTGGGAAAAAGTTGGGTGGTACACCACCTCTACAACCCTGCTGAGGATATGAATAAGATCTAATGAACGTCAGAGAGAGATTTCCACATCGACCAAATCTCTGCAATCCCTTTCAAGGTAAGACCCAATGGAAAACATGGAATACCTCCTCGAACACCTAGGGTCTCCATCTCTTATTGGCATAAGAATTATGTCTGCTCTAAGTTACCCTCATCCACTCCTGGATTATCTGCACCATCTCAGTGGTTGCCGGTACCAACTCTGGACCCATGACTGCTGACTCCCCAAGCGATATCCCGCATAGATGTGATTTTAATGGATTCCCTTACAAGGCCTCAAACGTTGTAATGAAAATGGTGGAGTGATATCTATTCCTGTATGAAATATCTTCTAGTGGTGGGTGGTCCTTCCAACTATGAAAAATATCCAGGACACAAGCATTAACCATGTCCTCCATGGTCTATATGGTTCACTCTATCTGACCATCTGTCTAGGGGTAAATGTTGTGATCAATCATGCTAGAACCTGATTCTCTAAATTCACTTACTAACAAGTGAGGCATCACGAAATGAACTCTACCACCACACTCTTCATCCCTAGAAACTTGTATTGACATTTATGTACTAGTACATATTCACCACACCAGGATGTACCGCCCAAGTGGACGTATGGAATTCCCTAAAAACATCCTCCCATAACATCACTGGTACCATGGTGTGTCCATTGAAATGTTTTACATGCTCCCCAACTATTGAAAATCCCTCAGGAGCCTATCCATGAGTTATTAGAGCATGTTGGGCCTCACAGTAAACATCCACAAGATGTGACTCCCAAACTTACTAAAGGAGTGGGGATGTGATAGTCATAGACTTGTGGTAAGCTAATTCATCATCATCCATGATGGATATTGGCATCATAGCGAGCTTCTCTCTCACCTCACTCATCAGTTGTAAACCAGACCTATTACATAGCGTTTCTACCACCCCATCCCACTTCAAAATATTAAATAATATCTCAAGGTAATATTCGTCAAGTAACTCCAGACATCGTCACTATATAAACTACTAAAAATCCAATGGGGTACCTTTCTATCCATGTAAGAGGATACCCCCATTAACTGATAGATGTTCCCATTGTCCCATTGGTTTTTGGTACTCGCTCTCCACGGCCACTTGGTTATGGTGCCAGTAGTCCACACATAACATCGAACAGTAGGTCTTAATAAGCCCTTCCTCTGCAAGTCCTCCACCTATTCCCCCTTCTTGTGAATCTCAAATAAAATCATCAGATATTCTTATGCTGATATATATTCCATCTCAGGGTGTATAATGATACATAAGTCCCTTCTCCTATGGAGTGCTAATCTTGGAAACATATTTGGAAAGGATGTTCCTTCACTCTTCCACTACTATTGGGAAATAAAACATTAAAACACCTTCTTCCACAAGGGTAAGGTAGGCCAAATCAAGAGTGATTGGCTGAACTCTCATATGCATGTGTTTATCTCATGATACCTGAGATTCCTTTTTATCAAACTAATGAAAAACCCAATGCAATAATACAGATATACTGCATCATTTTTCCTAAAACAATCAATCTGATAATGAACTGTGGATGAATAGTCCAGACCCAAAATAACTTTATAAGGCCTAGATGATACCACTAAGAGGTCCCAACCAAAAATATTGCCTCACAGGCTAGATCACACCACCGACATAAGTGTGATTATCAAGTCTCTTCCCATATGTATATCCAAACGTAAGGATCAATTCAATGGTTAACCAGAAACTCTAGGTCTTGAAATAAATTTGTGAAAAGAAAAAATTATGTGTACCTATGTCTATTAATACGACAACTATTAGGAGACATAAACCATACCTCAAATCATTCCCGGATCCCTGATGTCATACTACATGATAACATATATCTACTCCCTTTCCTTGTCCTCCATCTCCTTATGCCTAGTGGTAGATACATTTGGGTGATGGTTGTAAAATGTGGAAATTTATACCACCTCTCGATGCTCTCCTAGAACATATCACATGTCTACAACAGTGCAGATTCATCAATCCCTATCACTTCCTCTTCCTAAAGTCATTCACATGTCAAATTCTTCGAAACTGACATCGGTTTCCTACATTCCAACTACAAGCATTCACTGGTTGTATCTACTAAGCCGAATATTTTTCAACCACAAAGCTTCTCTCTAGAGCCATAAAATAAGTAGGGATGCACAGAGAAATAGTAATGGATCTGATATACCTAAGCACATCTCACTCAATGGTTTTATACCAGAATCACTGGTTGAATCATATTCACCGAGTACCAATAATGGTCAGTACCCCTCGAGGAATACTCATCTACAAACACGTCATCCTGCTGAAGCTGTAGAAGCTCTTTTGAACACATGCCGCTTTTCTTTTTATAATAAGAGACCACTTCTCTGAGAATGTTTCTCAAGCTCTGTCCATAGAAAAGTCATATCATTGTACGATAGGGGTAATAAATACCCTATCATTGCCTTGCTGAGCCATGTAGAATGGTCACTACTAGGACTGTCATCTGATCTAATGGTTTCCTAGTTAGATGGATACTTGGTCACCACCTCATGATAGCCCTTATCCACCTATTAGTCGGGATCGCCTCAGAACCTATGGGGTATCTGTCACTGAAACTCATATAAGGCACCGAGCCTACATGTGTCCTCTATTAGTATCCCTAGAAGTAACTTATGACCAATGGGTAGTGGCATCTCTAGGGAACCACCTGATGGTACTATCTCAGGTAACATTCCTTTTACCGAAGCCTTGTCACTCCAATGACCATCATCATGGTCAGACATTGGAATATTTTTATACTGTCTACATGGATTCATTTTTAAAGCGTATCAAGATGAACCACAATAAATAAGATATATCTGGTGAGAATAATAAAGAGAGATCAAGAGAAAAACATTTTTTGAACACATGTAACTAGTTTCTTCATGTAGCAAGTTGGAAAACAGAAATCATTGTCATGTTGTATGGATACGTCCGCCGCTGCCCCAACACTAGACTCCCTGGACTGAAATACGAACTCAAGACACTTAAAGCTATTTCCCCATTGAAAAAAGTGACACTTAGTTCTTCTGGTAGAACTGAATGCCCTCTAGTACCAATTTGTCATGGACCGTCCCCCGGGGTTTTTGTGTTGACTACTCCAAGCATGCCTTCCATAGGCCATGGGCTAGTGACAAGCACCGGAAATGGATAACCCAAAAAAAGACGGTATTTCATTTAAACATGTACACACACCTCCAAAGAAATCCCAACACATTGAAAGGGGGAAATGTATACCAATAAAATCATGTTGAGTGTATGTACAACTAAAAGTAAGTGGGTCAGAATACAAACCTAACTGGGAACAAAAAATAGTAATGTACAAAAGGAAACTTTGAATGCCATCTGCGAAAAACGCAACCTGATTGTGAGCATATTAAATTTATTGGATTCCAAAATTCTATGTACCGCCTTCCAAATCCTACTAGGACCCACCTGGATGTATTCCACCATGTCTAATGTCATAGTGTCCATCAGTCTCATCCCCCTGAGCATCTTTGGAAAAATGACTACCATCTGCACCAAACACAACCCGTGTGGGTGAAGCCTGTGCATGGGTGTGTATAAATATACTCAGTAGAGACTTTGTGAACCACGATGGTCTCTTGGAAATTGGGGAATGAAAACATCACAATGAAAAATACCCCAATGTTAAAAACACCAAGAAATACGTCAACCACATAACACAAGTAAAAGACACAGCTAGAACCATGTACAAAATAAGCACAAAAGTGAATATGATTAGTCATAAAGCTAGATCATCATATTTTGTAAAGAGGCTCTTCTACTAATCTGCATAAAGTAGCTAGGTGCTAACCTATAGAGGATCTCTAGGTGTTGACCCATATAGGATATATAGGCACTGACCCATAGAGGATCACTAGGTGCTGACCCACAGAGGAATGCTAGGTGCTAACCCAGTTAGAGGGTCGTTAGGTGCTGAACCACTTAGATAATCACAATGTGCTCACCCACATAGAGGATCACTAGATGCTAACCCATAAAGGATTTATAGGTTCTGACCCACGTAGGTTCACATAGTGTTGACCCACATAAGATTGCTATACTTTCTTCATGTCACAACCAACCACTAGATTCTGACACATAGCACGCATGATTCTAGGAGAAAATTCCCCTCAATCCATCGGTCATACCACAACTACCATGATGTCCCAAATAGAGTAACCCTAGAGGACCATCCCATTATTAGGGTCCCAATGTAATAGATGACCCATTGATCAAACGCCTGGTATGTATGTTATTGGAAATTTTGTAAAAAGGGGAAATTTGGATTCAATTACGATCCATCCCGGCCATCCGAAAAGGGAATTGTTGGATGATTCTCATAGATCCAATTTCTCTATACACCATAGGAGCACCAAAATATATAGAAATTTGAAGGAACATTTTTGGTGGGAAAACATGAAGAGGGAGATTTATGATTTTGTGTCAAGATGTATGGTTTGTTAACAAGTGAAAGCTGGATGGCAACAACCTAGAGGAGTCATGCAACCTCTTCCCATACCTGAGTGAAAATGGGATAAAATTACAATGGACTTCGTCATGGGGATACCAAAGAATCCTATAATGAACGGTGAAATATGGGTTATTGTTGATCATCTTTCCAATTCAGCACATTTTCTTGCTATAAGAGAAGATCTACCACTAGAACGTCTAGAAAGACTATATATTAATCAAGTTGTTAGACTTCATGGAGTACCCCTATCGATTATTTCTTATCATGATCCCTGTTATTCTTCAAGATTCCGGAAGACTCTTCAGAAGTCCTTGGACACTGAACATCATTTGAGCACTTCCTACCACCCTCAAACATATGGAAAATCATAACAGACTATTCAAATGATAGAAGACATGTTGAGATCATGCTCACTAGACTTTCAGGATATGTGGGATCAATATTTACCTATGGTGGAATTTTCCTATAACAATAGCTTCCATTCAAGTATTCAGATGGCACCATAAGAAGCGTTATATGGATAGAGATGTCTCACACCAACCTCTTGGGATGACATTGGTGAGAGAAAGCATGTAGGCCATGAACTAGTGGAGGAAACGATGGAAAAGGTAATGGTAATCCATCACCACATCAAAGTAGCTCAAAGTAGGCAGAAGAGCTATACCGATAATCGAAGGAATGATTTTTAATTTCATGTAAGATATCATGTTTTCTTGATGGTATCTCAATGGAAGGGAGTTATACGTTTTGGTAAGAAAGGTAAATTGAGTGTCAGATACATCGGACCTTTTGAAATTCTAGAACGAATTGGGGTTGTAGCATACCATTTGGTAATGTCGCCAAATCTCTCCAAAGTTCACAATGTGTTCCATGTGCCACTGTTGAGAAAATACATGCCTAAACCAACGCATGTACTCACCTATGAGGAAGTATAACTGGAAACCGATTTATATTATTGCAATGATCCTGTCACGATTCATTATACAAGAGAGAAAATGCTAAGAAACCGGAAGACTCGTCTGGTAAAAGTTTTATGGAGAAACCATAAGATGTAAGAGGGAACGTGGGAACCCAAGGAACTTATGATGAAGAACCACACGAGTCATTTTAAGCAATAATATTCTATAAATTTCGAGGATGAAATTATTTGAATGAGGGGATAATGTAACACCCCAATCTTCCACGGTATGATTTTCTTTGAATAATACAGTAGTGTATGTGGTACGTAACTTCGAGATTCTAACACAACACGACCAATCAAAGTAGCAGTTATGAATACTAATTAATTATGAATTTGAATGGTTTTAAAGTATATTTATAATACATTTTTACCATTTAATACAATTTTGGTTATTGGACATAATTTCACAATTAAACCGGACATAAACTAGTGCCAATCTTTTGATAGTTATTATTTCTTAAAAACAATCTTTTTGTTTTGACAGCGGGAATTAATTTTAAATTAATTTCTGCCACTTATGTTTTTTGAATTTGAAAAAATAGATTCCATATATGGAATCAGGATGTCCAAATTATGTAAATAGGTAACTTTTATTTTTAGACATTTTGAATAATTACTTCGGTAAATATTTTATTTACCATGGTTAAAGAGTAAATCCGATAAATAAGGGTAAAAAAATAATATTATAATAATAATAAATTACCCTGAAACATGTCTTAACCTTATTGGTTAAAACATTTCCGACCATGGGCATTATTGAGTTTATTTTCAGACCCCATGGAGCCACTGGTAGGTGATAAGGACACTTTATATTAATTAAGTTAAAGTAAATAAAAAAATGACATAAGCATATATCTTTTAGAAAAAAAATTTCACATAGGGTAATATATGTTATATCTTAGACTATAAATATTCATTAGAAAGATAAAAAGATTTACCAAATAATTTTATTTTATTTATAATTTTTAGATATTTCAAAATTAAATTTATTTATGACACAATAATGATGCAGTATTTTCCTCATTGATGAAAGAATAAAATAATTGTTATTATAAAAGTAGTAATAAATATAATTTGACAGTTTTGATGCCATCCACGAATTTTATTGGATAATATGACATTTTAGGATTGTATAAATTTATTTTCTTCGAATTAATAATGTTTTAATGACTTTAACAAATATCAATTATTAAATATTGTCAAATTTGACATAAATGACTTTTTAAAACAAATATTATATTATTGATTGATATTCTATTCCTAAAAATATAAGGTTCAGACAAATGAATTATATCATTATATTTTTATCATTAATGGACAACTTTGGGTTCTTTTGTATGGATATAGTAATATTATTTACGATATTATATAAAAATACTAACTGACATGGTAAATGTCAATCTAATTAACAAAGAGATAAAACTAAAAGATAAGGTTAATATAAGGACCCAAACCTGTCTAAAATATATTATTAGAAAATAATTAGACCCATAACCACCTTATAATTTTAATAAAACACTTTTCTACCATTATAAACCAAATATATATTTATTATAAATGAATACTTTATGTTTTTTCTAAACAGCCCCTCCTCCCCCTTATAAAAGAAAATAACTTCTAACCAAATCTTTACACCTTCAAATCCTTTTGGATCCTCCAAAACCTACCCAAATACTCTCTAAAAGTCCCTCACTTCCACTTAGAGGCCTTAGTTTGATCAGAAAGCTAACCTATAGAGCCTGTTTGATCAAATCATTAGGAAGAACCTGAAGAAGAGGTCATGTTTTCACCACCCTTTTTCAAGTCCCTTTCTTCTTCAACTTATTCATTCTTTGTTATTTCCTTTATAAAATAATAAATCTAGTTTATTATATATACTATGATGTTCTTATAAATTTGGTAAAACCATGTTCATTATTCTATCCATCCTTTGTACGACATGTCACCATACGTGCGTACGTACGGCTTACCGTCTCCACGTCATGGTTTAATTGTTATTCAAAAACATTATAATTTGGACGAGTATGATAATGATATGTAATTGATGAAAATAATAAATAAAAAAAGATAATTATTCTTTATATATGATATACCATCCAATTAGATATTATTTTAATATCAAGAGAATGATATAGTTTCTCGTGCGTACGTACGGACTACCATCTCCACAAACGCGATGGGATTCATTCCCCATCGTATCCATGCAATTATAATTCCCATTTAATGATTTAAAAAAATGTTTTAGGACTTGATATAATTCTGGATATGAATAAGATACAACCTATCCAAAACAAACACAGTTTATGTAACAAAATATATAAATGAAAATGAGTAACTTTACACCCAAAACGATGATAATAATAAGATATTATTAACAAATCAATGTTAAAAGATCATATATGATATAATATTAATGTATATGATTATTTAATAATTTAATAACAATTATTTCACCATTATACATAAGTTTAACCTACCATCAACAAAAGAAAAGTACAAGGTAGAGGTTTATTTCAAAATCTATTCATTATCCGAGGTTGTTTATACATAATTATCTACTTGGACCCCTTTATCATCCACATCCATGTTTCTTAAAAATGTATTTCATGAAATTCATACTATATTAGAGAATATGGGTTAATGTCATTTATCCCCTTGTTTGATTTTTTATAAGAAGTTTATAAAGGAATCTTTCTATCATTTTCCAAACAAGGTCCTTTTTATCCTTTTCGACATAATTAAGGTATGAATATATTTTTTTAACATATACAGCAGGTGTGGCTATTTTCCACTGTTATAAAATAGTTGAAGCTTCCCATACAATATTATAAGAATATTTTTAATGTAAACGTCTTCTTTTATAATAATGTGACTTTTAAATGATTTCAAAAAAATAGATATTTCTCTCAAATAGTTTTCATTTCATCTATTTCAATATACTTTGATGGATATTAAGCTTATTTGAAGTTGATTTATTATGATACAAAACTTTTATATTGTATTGAAGGATTTGTGATATGTTTTACTATAGATGTGTTTTCTATACCATTCATGGTTTATGGAGAAACTATTTACATTTCGTATTCTACTTTTATACGAATGTATATGTTATGTTTAAACCTGTCCATATGAGGAATGCATTGGACTTAGTAAGTGATGGGTGGAGCCTTTTATAGCTCCTCGCTGCATTGGTAGGTCTCATGATTCAAACTAGTGTCTTGGCACGAGGCCTTGACAAAATCTTATTTGTAGTCTTCGCACGAGGCCATGACTATGTGGTTACGATAGTCTATCATTATGCATTCCATCATTATGAAAGTGGTTATTGATATTGCATTTGATTATTCGACTAGTAGAATATCCATGTGAATAAGTAAATGCCATTATTTCATTTTTTCTGCCATATTATGATGTAGTTCATGTTTAAAAGGCTTTTGTTTTAGTTGTACATTGCCTTAAATGTTTTTGCTTATATATGAATGTTTCCGCTAAATTTTTATCCATACTGGAAATTTGAGCTCACCACATTCTATGTATTATTTTTCCTAGGATGTTAAGAAGTATTTTATGAATGACCTGTAGGGATATTATAAGGGGATATGAGTGTGGAGACAAGATATCGGTGTAGTTTTCAATTTATGATGTAATGAAAACTTTATTAATGTATCTATTGTTTCTATGGCTACAAAAATAATCAGTCATTCGAGATTTTCTCTTTTTTGATCATGCCATTGTGATGTAATAATGCACCGAATCTAGGTAACTAGGGTCGGGGCGTTACACCTTGACTAATGGTTTTTGATACTTACATGATCACTTTCTACACTCATACAGAGTTCTCCATTTTGAACATCGATCTGTGCACACCATTTGGATTAAAATGGACTTCCTAAAATGAGTGGATTCCTATCCTCTTAAATATATAACACTAGGAATTTAATGAAGAATAATAATTTTTCAACTATAATCAGGATTTCCTCGATGAATCCTCTTAGATATTTTAGTGTCGAATCAACTAATTGAATATGTACTACTATTGGATTTAGTCCATGCAGTCATAAACTCTTGAATGGCGTGTAAGACTACATGTTGACACTAACAGTGATGTCAGAAAAATATTTCCAACATTTGTTAGCTTCGATAGAGATGGTACTTGAATTGACACATGGATCTCTTTTCTTCTTAGGATGTTCATTTGAAACCACTTCTGAACACTCTGATGTGAGTGGTATTTTCCTAGTTTATTCCAATTTTTTATTGTTTTATATCTGCTCTTTTAATAATTTTTTTTATGTTGGCATGTTTGCGAGTATTTGTAAAAGGTATATTAATATGAAATTTTATAAAGTGTTCAAAAAACATACCTCTTTGCACATTTTTCATTATTTGAAAATCTTCTCTAGAAATGATTCATTGGATTTCAATGAGTTGGTTCTTATTATTCTTCTTCTTTATATACTTTTTCCCTTATTATTTCATTTTCGTCTTATCTTTATTCAATAAGATATTGTACAAAAAATTATATACCACTTCCTTTTGTTTTCATCACACTTATAAAATCTATAGCCTTTGAATATTTATTTGGTAATTCTTAAAGGAATCCTAGAAGTGTACCTATATATATATATTTATGAATATAATAAATATGGCCAACATGAATCTTCATATACCATAATTTCACCTTTCTGGTTTCAGGATTATACATTTATTTCTTTGAATACTGTCATGAAAGCTGTCAAATATTTTTCCAGTGTCTCTTCTAACAGATGGACCTAGCTTGTCACAGTGGTCCCTTGGGGTGATTTTTGATTTGGCCTTTGTTAATATCAATTTTCTAGTTTTTTTGTGGTTATTGAGCTCACATGTCCTAAAATTGATTACCACCCTTATAATTAGCATTGTTTTCATCTTCAATATGAATAACATGGGGGTTACGCTGGTTTCCCTTCATGATTTCTGTATTCCTTATCAATGAATCATGTTGTGATACCACCTAATAATTATCATTGATTTCATGAACTCATTTACTTTTCATCCCTTCTCATTTTCATTGGAAACTATTTATTACTATTTCCTCAAGTAAGCCACTACATACTTATGGTGAATTTTTCATTAATTACCATCAATCTTAAGCATTAATTATTGAGATGATTCCTTATGAAGAACCATAATATAAAGTTTTGATTAGTATCCATAACTCTATTACGGATGAGGAAATTTATATATAATTTCATTATAACATTCTCTTGAAGAATTTAGATATCTCCAAATTGATAAACGTTCAGAATGATTACCCATATGCCTAATAAAATAGAAGTTGTATTGATGTGGGTGAGGAAGTGATGTGTCAGACCAGCCTGTGTGGTGATGGAATGTGTAGATAGGCGTTGAATCCAGTCACAATCCCAACCATGAAATGAAAATTGGAAATGATGAATAATTACCCCATCCCTTGAATCATTTTAGATTTGGAATATATTGTAGAGCTTAAAGAATTATCTAAGATATTTGGTAGATCATCATGTGATTGTATAGTGAATTGAACACAATTTGAAATCATTATACTTACTAATAAATTGATCTCTAGGTGACTTGAAAAAATGGGGAGTTATAGGATGCTCAGTTGTAGTCTTGTGTTTGATTGTCACCTATAGTCATTGAGTGTCTGCTTCCCACTATCTCTTTGAAGAAATACATTATGTTTTTTTATCCTCTCCTAACATGGTTTCAATTACTTTAATCTTTGGGCTACATTCAGAATGATATGTTGAGAAAATTATGTTATTTTCATTTTACTAATTGTTGTAATTGTGGATTAAATATTTAAAATCTAAAATTCACACCACAAAAACACCAATCATAAAAATTTGAATTGAAATAAAGAAACAAGATTAAAATTTAAAATTTAAAAACATGAAAAAAATTACACGCTACTATCGCCGGCATAGGAGCCAGTTTGATATACTGGTAGGGAAACATTAGGTCCCTATAGGTCTATGTGTAAAAAGTTAAAACACTCAAAATAAAATACTCGTTTAAATTATAATGTAGTAAATTGGTAATTCAAGGTCGAGACCAAAACGATAGACAAATTAGATAAATTATATATTAAAAAATATTTTATTTTATTAAATTTTAAAATGTTGGATGAAAAAAATGTACAACAGATTTATTGGTTGGATTGTAAATCGATTTGAAAAGAGGGCTGGTGTTCAGCTGAAATTGAATTTCTTGAAAATAATTTGATTTATGATTGGTGTTCAAGTTGATAAGATAAATACCCAATAGTCCTGGTATATCAACCTCAATGAAGTAATACCCTATTTCCGTTGGTCTTGAATTGTTGGATGTTGTCGAATCATGTCATTCTCAATACCATGTTTAATCATGATATTTCAAAATGTTAACAGTGGACATTCCTTTTATGGGTTACTGGTTCTTCAATTTTAAGGTTCGATTTAAAATAAATTATCAATCGTCATGATAAACAAAAAATAAAGGGATTGTAATATGAAGAATAAATTGAAAAAAACTAAATATATGAATAATATAGAGAAATCAATCAGAAACACTTTTTACCTTTATGTACATCACCGTGGAAATGGTGGGTTTACACCCTCATCCTATGAATGATAGAATAAGAGGGAAGTGAATAGAAATAATATTCATAATGAAAATAGAGGTCACATGGGAAGGGCCCTATAAAATGTGTCTAATCACTCTAAGAATGTGTCTTTCAATTGGAATGTCACAAAGAAGCATGTATCTCTTTTATTTAGTGGTGTTAGATGGGGTTTTCATTCCCAATTTCATGAAAATGTAATGTGATTACATGTTGTGTAATCCTTATCTCAGGATACCTATGCAAATATTGAATGTACGCAAATATCATTCAATAATTTAGCTTGTTAACTCTTTCCATATTTTGTAACTAGTACTCACGACGTTTAATAGACCTTGAATGTGTAGAATCTTGTATTTACAATTTCTAGTGGTGTAAATTTTTATTCAAATGTAACGTGATGTGTAATGGTGAATAATGTCTTTTAATGGCTTCATGATAGGAAATTCATCATGACATTTCATTATGGTCTATTACATGTTGTGAAATGCTACAGAATCATGTCTATAATTCACTCCATTTTTAGTTTTTCAAGAATAATTGTATTGTTCCATTAAATCAATAAATAACTTATGTTTCTCAAAATTGGAGAAAATATTGAATTTAATATATAAATTAATATACTAAAAAAATATAAAATGTATAAATTAAATACACTTATCAAATACCCCCACACTTTAAATATTTCATTTACACAAGGACATAATCTCAGCATATTACAATGGTCTCTCATCTTACCATACATAAAAAAAATTTCAATAGAAAAATTTAAGACATGGAAAATTAATTGTTTGGGAATCACATGTAGAAAATGAATCAACACCACATTTCATAATGAACCATGTATACCTTGTATTTTACTTTTATTTTTTTTGAAATTGCCAATAATTCAAATTCATCAATTTTCATTTTTCAACACATTATTAATATGCATGCCACTGTTAATTTACAGCACATGAAATTTTATGCACGTCATTTAGGTATAAATAAATATTGATTGATGTGAAATACTCAATAACATGTTTCCTACCAATGGAATACTTGGCATCTAACATATCCACCGTGTAAAGATATAATGAAAAATAATCATGAGGGATTCACTATTAAGGATCAAATGACTTTGAGTCATATGGAATGTAGGTAACTCATGTAAATCACTTAAATCTAAAAAAGAAGTTCCACCTCTAATTTACTTTAAATTATTATAGAAAACAACTCAATGAATTTCTTCTCAACCACAAGTATCATAGAAAATGAACATAACAAGATGGGAAAGGTAAATAAAACAAAATATTTTTTTCTTTTTTTATTTTTCTCGAAATGTGTGATAGTTAAATTTCTCAAATCCAACTCCCAAACCCTAGTTATATCCTTAGAAAACTATTTTTAATAGTAATAAAAAGATCACCAGTTAATCAAATGGTGATTTTTTTATTTTTCTAGACACAACATTGTTTTTTCTATTCATTCTCTTTTTCAAGAGGGTGTGTAATAAATAGAATGAATATGACTACCCAAAATATCATGAATATTAACCCCAAATTATTAATTTCAATAATGTTTATCCCCTCCACTAGATACCACTTCCTCCTCTCTTTTTATATTCTAGTAAAATATTTACATGAATGTAGGAATGGATGAAATATGCTTGTAACACAGCTCCTCCTAGAAAGACTATTAATGGATTCAATAATATTAAAAATTATTAAGGTGAGGTGGTTATTAGTATATGGGCTATAAAAATATTTCCTCAATAATTTTAAATGTGACCATGTTGAATAATATATTTGATAAGATGAATATCATGTTCTATAAGAAAACATGCATTATTTTTCCAGGAAATATACATAAGAATAAATGGAAAACGTTGGCCATGTATATGTCTTAGGAATGAGATAAATGGTTGTGAAAATAATTTTTTTCTAAAAATAAAAATAATATAATCAATTATTTAAAGTATCATAAATAAGAAACATGGAAAAATCTCAGAAAAAATTCATTTACACTGATTAACTTGCTCCTGTAAATCATGATTCGTTAAATCTTATTCCCCACGCTTATCCATCATAATTATTTTTTCCCTTTTCCTCACTCAAATTTATTTATAACTAAATATAAATACATTTAATCTAATTATCCTTTGTAGTTTAATGACACCAAGTTCAGTTTCCTGAAGTAGGATTCAAATTTGAGGCTTGTAATTATTGTTAAAAACATCTAATTATATTTTGGGAGTGCAATCAACAAATAAAAAATTGAAATAGTTAATACCCATTTAATTGTGACTAGATCATGGATTTTTATCTTGGAAGCACTATTTTTTTATTGTTGTTGGTTCAACCTTACTTTTGTCAGCTTCTTCTCACATTACAGACAATTGATTATTTTTTACCACTTCGGGGTTCATGAATGGTTTCAATTTTGTCATATACACGTATGATGTCCCATGTCTCTCTTTTATAAACTTCTTAATTATTTTTTATGGTAGTAATTTCTTGTTATCAAGTGGACAAACCATAATTTTTTCTACAAATCTAATTAACTAAATGGATGTTCATGTACCATCCATACATATCTTTTATTATAAAATGTAATGGAGTTGGTATCTATTTTGTGCTCAGATGTCTTGTTCCTCAGCTTTTAATTCATCATTAGTTGTGAATCCTCTTCGATAAAAACATCATTCTCATGTACCTTTTAATTTTTGAAAATATCCTCCAATTCATGTGTAATTACGTCTCAAAACCCATTATCCTCTTAAACATTATAGTTCTTCTTTGATAAATAGATATTGAAACCTACTTGATTGATTCTAACACTTAGACAAAGTTCTCCATTTTGATCATTGGTCAACGCATTCCTTATGGATAAAAATAGATTTCCCTGAATGAGGGGATTCCCCTCCACATTCATATATAACACAATGTAGTTGATAGAGAAGTATAATTTGTCGACATTAATTAGTATATCCACTATGACAGCTCTTAGGGATATTAGTGTCCAATCAAATAATTGATGAAGTACTCTTGAATGATCTTGTCGAACCAGTCCCAAACTCTTGAATGTATTGTATGACATGAAATTGAAACTCTCACCTAAGTCACCCAAATAATTACCCCATCTGTTATCTCCAACAAAGGTGGGAATTGAAAGGATACCTAGATATATTTTCTTCATAGGAAGGACATTTGATAACACTATCTAACACTCTCATGTGAGTGGAATCATTCCAATATCTTCATGATTCTTCTTGTTTTTGATAATCTCTTTAATGAATTTATCATATGTTGTCATGTTTGTGAGATAATCAACAAATGGTATCTTAATATGAACTATTATAATGTTTTCCAAAAACACACATATTTTCACAATGTTATTAAATTAGACCATATATTTTTTAAAATGAATCATTGTCTTGTACTGAGATAGTTCTTCTTCTTCTTCAGGTACATTTTCCTTTCTTCTATCAACAACCTCTTCTCATGGTTCCATAGGTTGTTGTATGTTGAATTATATAACTCTTCATTTTGTTTCCTCCCCACTTATTGGATCTATAACATTCAAATATTAGAATGGAAATTCTTTAAAATATCCTAGAAGTGTACCTCTAGGACCCTCTTATTGAGAATCAGATATTGGGCCATCTTGAAGCTCTAGATTCATTAATGTGACCTTTTTTTGATGATTATTATTTTATTTCATTGAATACTTCCCAGAATTAGTAATTAATGTTTCTAGTGTCTCTTACAATGAATATACGTGGATTATTATTGTGTTCCCATGGTGTTCTAGTTTCCAGTTCCATTGTTGATATCATTTCTCTTGTTGTTTTTGTTTTTGTTGTTGTGGTCACCTGACCTAAAATTGACTCTAATGATTGTAATCAGAATAATTTTCATCTTCAATATACAAACCTTGGGGTTTTTTTATCACATAATTATGTTCATATTCCATGTCAATGACTCCCGTTGTACTACTGTATATAAATTAATGATGTTTACGTGAACATATTTCCTTTTCATCGATTCTCCATTACACTAAAAAATGTTTCTTAGAATTTTATCCAAAAATTTGTAGCTCACATCTGGAGAAATCCGCACTAATGATTCTCCTGCTGCAAAACCAAGGATTGAACTACTTCCCAATAAAAATTTGGTACAAAATGTTTATATTAGTATTTATAGCTCCATTCATTAACAATGACATTTTTGAGTCATATATTTATAACATTCCCCTTCATAATATATAAAATCATATTGAAATTGTAAAATGTTCATATTGTTTACCTGTATTTCCATCAACATATATGTTGGAAGGAAAAGGGTGAGGAAGTTTCATGTTAGCACATCCCATGTGGTGATGAGATCTGCTGGAAGGCATTTAATCCATTCTCGAGCTTGATCGTGAAATTAAAATAAGAAAAGATGACGACTTACAACATATCATGAAGCATTATCATATTGGAATGAATCACAGTGCTAGAGGAAATATCCTAGATTATTTTTCAGATATTCATGTGGATTTTTGGTTAAAGGAACATTATTTTATATCATTGAAATGATCTTTGGATTGATCTCAAAGTTATTGGAATCAAGGGGGGTCCTAAGATGCTTAGCTGCAATCTCGTTATTGATGTTTTCCATTAGACTGATAGTGTATTTTACCCATGATTGAATTAAATAACTCTAACTGGTTTCTTTTATCCTATTCCTACAATGGATTCCAATACATTAATCACAATTCATGGTTCAGAATTATGTGTTTTTTCAATGATGTATTTTTTCTTTTTTAGAGATTTTTAATTGTGCATTAAAAATTATATAAAATTAACAACTTGAATAAACCCAATGTAAAATATGGATTTGAAATCAAGAAATAAAATTAAAATAAAAAAACTACATTTTCCCATCCCTAGAAGAAGTGCTAGTTTGATATCCTGGAAGGGCCTCATTGGTTTTATAGAGGTCAATGAAAAAGAAAATTTATAAAATAGAAACTCACATACCTGATTAATTAATAAGGTATTAAAACGACTACATGAGGTCGAAACCATAAGGATGATGAAATTAGTTTAATTTGGTTTTTATGTAGATTTAATTTTATAATATTGGAAAACTAAGGATGAAAATAATGTCAACCAGATTGAATGGTTGGTTTGTAAACAAATTCGAAAAACGTGTCTGGGTTCTGTAATATCGAGGATCGTGTGTAATAGGACTTATAGGAAATAATATGTTTCATTATTGGTGTCAAAGTCATGAAAAGAATGACCCAATGGTCATGGAATTCTCTCATTAATTCAATAATACCCTATTTCCCTTAGTCTAGTAATTTTTGGTAATGAAAAATAAAGATTGTCCCAATACAATGATTAAACATGATTTTACCTAAAGTTTAAAATGGTCATTCATTCTAAGGGTTTTCAGGTGTGAAATTTTGAGTTACCATTGTAATTAAATAATCAATGTCATGATATAAAAAAACATATGGATTGGATGTTGATGAATAAATTTGAAAAACCAAATACATGAAATAATAGATAAATCAATCCAACACACCTTCCACATTCTATTAATCACCCTAGAAAGGGAGGGTTTATCCCCTAATCTTAGAGATGACATAATCAAATGGAAGGATAAGATAAAATAAATACACAATGAAAATAGGGATTACTCAGGGACGACCCTATGTAATGCAGATTTTCTCTCGAATAATGTATCATTAAATCAGAATTCTACAATGTATCAAAGAAATCCAATATTTTAATGCATTTGATGGGTTCTAGTTGACCAATTTCACGATTTTTGTTGTTATTTCATGTCATGTAATACTGATTCAAGGACTCCTTTATTATTTACGAATCTTATCAAATCTCTCATGATTCTCATTCGAAGATTTTAAATGTTGACTACATTCACTATGTGAAACAATGAATCATGGCATCCAATATAAATTCCTAGTACTAAAATATGTCGTGACTTGATTTGGGGGTCAAAATTTGAATTCAAATGTTACAAAATGTGAAATGGTGAATCAAGTCATGTAACCGCTACATGGATTGAATTTTTAATGAGTTTTCTTCACGGTCTGTGACTACTTAGGAAATGTTAATATATATCATGAAATGATGACTCCCAATGTGTAATTCATTATTCTCTTATCTAAGTACATTTTTTTGGTTCTCTAGTTATTACCATAAATGTTCTCAATGATCATCTTAAAAAATTTGGTATCATGCCACGAGTGAAGTGAAGCAGCACAACGTGTCTTCTAGAACTGAAATTTTACACATTTTGTTCCCTTAAAAAGAACCAATGTATAAATCCATATATATATAAATCAAGTTAGATAAATCAGAAAATATCTAAAATAATCAATTAAATATATATATTAATATATTAATTTACACTAAAATTTATTTTTGAAATACACTTATGGATGATAAAGGATTTTATTATTTTAGGGGTATTTATTTTATCAAATATATAACATTGGGATTGGAAAATGATTCAATTATGATTAAATTAATGTTATTTGGGTAGAATTTATTTATTTTTTGAATCCTAGGAGAAAAAGGTAAAGATAATTAATTAAATTCTTGAGTCAAAATGGTTATATTATAGGCTTATGATGATTCTTGTTATTCGTGGACATGATTAGGAAAAATTAGAGATTATGATATTTAGACAATGAATTTTTTTTATAATAAATTAGGAGTTCTTGATGTTATTTGTAAGATTATATAATAATATACATCTTCTTTTTTGGTTTTAATATTAGTATAGAATGTTTTTGAGTAATGATAATTATTTTTTGAATGATCTATATTGAACATTGGTTTTTTACTATTGAACTATTGATATTATTTTTTGGGAATTAACTTACATTATCCAAAACATTTAGGTTTTTGTTAACGAATATGGACATGAGGAATATATATTTAAGATTTTGTGGATTTTTTGATCCATATATGTCAATTCAAAATCTCTAGGCATGAAAAATTCATCATAAATAAACATAGTTTAGAGAAAATTATGAGTTTGAAATGGAAAATGATTAAATTTTCATACTCTGCTTGTCCAGTTAGTGTGTTTATTTGTTTTCATAGTTTATGAAGTATATTAATTCATCAAATCTAGATATAATATATTGAGACCACAAATATAGTCATATAACCTTATTTTCCAATAAATCATGTGTTCCCTTAGATCATCATAGATTTATTGCCCTATGATTATTTACTCTATCTTCTAATTATTCTATAGAACTCTACATCAGAACTTGATTGTAATATTTTAATTCCATGTTAATGTTGTACAAAATGTAAACCTAAAATGTGTTATTTCAGGTGACAATTGTACATCCTTTTCATTTTATTTAAAATGCGGGACCCATTAATCTTTTTTTATGTGGGATTTTAAATATGATATTTTGAATAGTCAAACCGCTAGTTTTCGACCATGCCATTAAATTGTGAATCATGAATTTACTGAAGGAGGGGAGAATGTAACACCACCAGACATTAAAATTTATTCATTTTTGAATAAATTTAACAATTTTCCTATATTTATTTTTCTTCAACACTATTGACGCTCCTTTCTATCACAGAATCTAACAACTGAAAAAGGAAAATACCTTAACATAAAGTTATTCATAGTTTGAAGAAACATCAAAAATTGAAAAAGGAATGAACATGGGTTTGTTTACCCTTGGGTCGCGCAAGTTTCATCATGGTCGCGCAAGTACACTTGCCCGCCTCTGTGGTCGTGCATGTGACTTGCGCGCCCGAAGTTATTTTCACCAAAGGTCTTCAAAGGCCTATAAATACCCCTTAACGGCCCCCCATTATGAGGATAAAAAATCCAGAAACTTATATTTGAGCTCCTGGCACCCTATTCTCTTCTCAAAGCCTTCCGAACACTTCTAATGTAATTTCTTACCTAGAATGGAAGGTCTAAAGATAGGGGAAAAGGCCTAAATGTTGAAATTCATCAACACTTCCATGGCTAAGTGTCTAACCCTTCAGGGAATTTAATACTCTTGTATGCCACCTTATCCCTTCAATAGAAGTTGTGCACCAATAATTTAAAAGTCATTAGGGATAATACTAAGGTCTTCAGCCAAGCCTCTCCCATGTTTTACCCAATGGGTTCACCATTGCGTACATACCTATGTGTCGCGCAGGTATACCGATGCGACCAAGACCTACATGCCAAAACAGGACATGCGCGCCTACCTTCTTTTGGGTGCCTCTCCTGTCCATTCATCTCTTTTCTCCAAATCCACCTCCCCTCTTCACGATTTAGCCATCAGAATCCTCTTCAAATCCATTTATGTCATGATTCCTTGGTTGGATTCCTTATCTAAAAGGAATTCTATAGAACATCTCTCAAAACCTAATGACTTACATATCTTTATGTCATTAAGTGTAGAGATTTCATTAATTCAACCTCATCCTTTAAGATGAGAATATTTTTAAGCTGGGCCTCCTCTTCAAGTGTAAGCCCCAGCCTTCATGTTCCCTTAATTTTGCACCTCCTTCTCAGGAGTAAGTCCCAATCAAAATTCCCTAACCCGGGCCTCCTTTTCAGCAGTATGTACCAGTCCAAGTTCCTTAATTTGGGCATCCTCCTTAGGAGTAAGCCCCATGTTCCCAAATATGGGAATCCTCATTATGTGTAAGCCCCCTGTCTTTAGTTCTCAAGTCCCTTTAACCTTGGCCTCCTTCTCGGAAATAATCCCCAATCGTTATTTCTCTTAACCAGTCATAACTTCTTTTGATTTGGTCTTCCTTCTCAGGAATATAACCCAATCACAAGTCCCCTCCTAATTTGGGAATCCTCCTCAGGAGTAAGCCCCATGGTAGAGTATCCAAATGTCCATAAAGCACATATACCATTATGGACCTTGTTATCGGGCTTCTTCCCTAAAGTAAGTCCTGATCGTTATCTATTTGGACAAAAATACATATATAAGCCCCATATCATTCCTTATGACTACATCATTCAGGGCACAAATTGTCAGGTTTACTGATATCTCTTGTTTCTCACACCGATCATGATTAACGTGATCTTAGTGTGTAAATGTAACCACAAAACATCTCTTTGGGTCGTTAATCATGCGTAAACCCCACAATACCAAACCAATGTAAGTGGAATTTGATATCTACCTTAAATGTAGAGTACGTTGGAAGCCTTTCTGAGGTTCATTCCCATCACCCAATAATTCTCATATTCCCCATATGACGTTAAAATATATCTTAATTCTTGAACTACGTGGGTTCTGATTTATTTTCTAAAAAGGATACGTAGGTAGTCCATCTGCGAGTACGATCCCAACTCTGAAATTCTTCATGTCCTACTGAATGACAATAAACTTCATGTGCCTTGCTGAGTGGCTTTAAAACCAGTATGGTTATCACAATGACCAAGATATCTTTATATAATGTGTTGAAGGATACCATTGACTAAGAATATTGAACAAATACAGATGATTCTCTATCGATGAAGAACCTAAAATACATAAAAAATATTCTCTATATCTCATACATATTAATCATTGAATTTTCAGTTCTTAAGGAAATATCATTTTCATACCTGGTAGTGTAATAAGGATTCACGAACATAACATAAATCTATAAAGAGAGTCCCAGAGTAGACAATAATTCCCCACAAAATGGTGTGATGAGTCCAACCTCTCATCCTCTAGACCAATGCAAATTCTTATGCCTCATTGGTCCACAACTAATGAGCACCTACCTTTGGAAAGTAGGTCCAAATGGATATAGAATCATTAGGTGTTTCCGGTTCTATGAACAAACCCATTAGAAACCTATTGTAATGTTTGAACCTTAAGAAAAGGAGGTCATCCCCAATTCCGGAGGGAAAAAAAATGGTGAACCTGATGTGAATCCTTAACCATGTAAAAATGATGTTTTACTTATTTGTTAGGCCCCTATTTAAACTCAATGAGAGGGAAAACAATGAAATCAATTACATATGTTCTCATCCAAAAGATGTAGTGGGCAAAATTATCTTGATTATGTTTGTTATATAAAACATGCACTCTTTTCCACGATCTTCTGTGTTACATAAATTTCTTCTCTTATGGTCACACCTGTGAATGCCTCTGTTGTGAATGACTCTGCTGTGAATACCTCTGATGCTACTCCTGATGGATCGTCGTCTGCTTTGAGGAAAACATCACCTACTCAGTATCTTCAACGATGTGTATAAAATGCACTAGTTATGGAATACCATCGACACGGTACCATTCCGACTCTAGAGGCTGCCCAATAAAACCTCCAAATCAATAATTCACCTTGGTTGTCTGAATATAGACGACTAGCGATTAAGAAGAAGGATGTGCCGACCACCATCTCCAACCATTTTGGGTCATTATCCCTAGAACGTAACAACCATTCCCTCCAATATTTTGAGGAGGTGAATTAGAATGTCACTCAAGGCCTTATTTCATGGAAACAAGAGTCCTTCCCAAGGGCTCCCACCAACAATCGCCACCAGACTCATGTGGAAGTGCTCCCTCAACATGATTAGGGTGTCATCTCTAGGCATTCAGCTCAGGTTCCTCGAACTCGAGCAGGCAAGATGAACCAACAGAGGCGATGACCAGTCAATAATGAGAAGGTTATTATCTCTGTCATATCCGGAGAAGTCCACCAACCAAACTTGGTGGAAAGCAAAGAGCATGCACACACACCCATTCGTTTTAATTCCCCTGTCCAGCAGACTCGTCTGGAAGTAGCACACCATTCCCGCTAGGAAATTCTGACTGATTAGTATAGATAGAAACATACACATGCTTATAAATCAACATCTAGTAAGCAGTCTCTTCTGACTACAAATGATGAAGCCCGCCAACCCAATGTGTTGACAACTAGTAAAAAATACCATACACCTGCTTACATTCATCAATCATGCCACTAGTCTCGTCTGCCAGTATTGATGGAAGTTCTTCAACCACGTTCGGCAAAGTGAAATCAGCATGCACATACACCTGGCAGTATTGATCAATCCTACCAACAGTCTCGTTTGGTAGCACCTGGAGAAATCAATTGGAAAGCCCCAATGACAAACAGGAGGCCGACTCAAATCTCTTCTCCCCCACATAAGTACTGTCAGAACTCACTGATAGGAAAAGGAGGATAGGAGCAGGAACACACACCTACTCCAATCACGGAATGGATGTCTATTCCCGTTCTGGTAGCTGAAACCACCAAGCACATTCTGACGATGGTGAAAGAGCAGAAGCAAATCCCAGCTCATATTATGGATGCCTGTGAGGATATTATAACAGCTGAAGCAGCATCACAATGAATGAAATGAAAATCAATCCCTACCAGTGGACTGACACATCAACGGTTCACTTTATAACAGAAACACACCTATGTTCCATTCCAAGAGGGTTGGGGGGAATACTCCCCCATGTCAAACAGACAACCAATTAAGGCACATACACCATATTTGAGTGTAAATAATAAGCCTAACATAATCCTTTCTACTAAGCATACACATACACCTACCCATAATGACCACTTTAATCAACAAGTGGTTTCTAATGTGAGTAAAAAGTCATCTAAGAAGAAAACCTGTCCAGCACATTCAATAAATCAGGGGCCAATATGTAATATGGCCTTACTTGATGCTGGAGGTCTTGATGCACTCAGACAATTATTTATTGCAACTCAAGATTCTACTCTCTCAGTTCCCTATAGTGGGAACATTAATTCCGAAGGCTTGGATCAGACACTACTTCGTGAAGTCTTGCTTCATGATAGTTCAGCCGATCTTGAAGTATCACATTCATATTAGAGTCATGATAACTCTCTGCATGGATCGAAGATCATGGAGAAAAATGTTTCATCTTTTGCTGTAACCCACCATGGTGGTCCTCCCCATGATGATAAATTTAGCTACAAAAGTCCTCTCTACAGTAGTAATTCACATTTTCTGGAAAATGGTCCTATGGACAATGTAGTGATGAGAAAGCCCTGTTATCATGAAGGACTTTTATATGTGAAGCCTGTCATGTCATATGCTTTACCACTAGTAGGTGAAATACTTTCTCAACCAGAAGAAATCTCGGGGTGTCGGTCATTATGTAAACCATCCATGAGTCATGCATCTTCTAATTTGGTAAATTAATTCTCTACCAATATTGTTGAATATGATGAATCATCAAAGAAGCACTAGCTATGGTCTAATCAAGTAGAAGAATCTTCATTGAATGATAAAGAGGAAGTAATGAATATGAGAAAACAACTGATAAAAGTTGAAGTACCAGTCGTGTTTTGGCCTTTGACTGACTTTCAGTATGATATTCCGAAGATGTTGACGAAAGATTGTATTCAAGATATTCATCTCAACATGTGGAAAAATCATTGTCAATTTAAAAAGAAAATATTATCTTATGATGAATATGAAAATAATCTTAATATAATAGAAGGGTTACAATGCAAAATTGATTTGGCATCTCTATCAATTTCTCAATATACGAATGTTGAAAAGAAGCATAGAGCCCTTTAGTGTTCATGCCTTGGAACATTAAGAAGATTGTGCCAATTAATTGCCAATGCCCCATCTGTTATTCATATCAGGGGATGGGGTATTAATGGAACACTACATTTCACTGTACTCTCCAGCTAACAAAGACCACCAAAAATGGTCTCATGAAATGTCATTTCCCATGGTCGATCACATCCAATTGGCTTTGTTTGTAATCAAAGGCTCACTCAAGAACATGCCTCAACTAGTTCTTCTAAAAATCAGGAATACATAGAAAAAGTTGTCGAATTACTCTTGCGTCAGGAAAATGAGAATATCAAATAGGCTTCTTGTTTAGAGTGTTCACATCATCAAGTGACAGAAGTTTCAGAAATCATCCAATGATTATTTGAAACAGGTGATTTGAGAGGATGTAGGTTGATGCATCCAGCCAATTTCTAGACTAAATTCCGCAAGATCTGGAGATATTTTCAGAAGGTCTCAGATATAAAAAATAAAGAACCACACCATCTTTCTAGACAATGGAATCTTTTAACCCAACCCTCAGAATCATCAAATAGGATTCGAAGAGTTTAGTAGGAACAACAGGAACAACCCTAGTCCAAAGGACTAGGTAATTTTTCAAATCATCAATCTCTTACTTAGAGAAAGTCAGTCATCTCTCGATTAGGGAGGAAGCCCCAAGAGGAACGATGAGATGAATTATCCGGAGATTCCCTCCAAATTAAGGTTCATTAAGCTGTTCATGAGGGATCAAACCAGCAAAAGGCTGTGTCTCAACATGGACATGGAAGAAGAAAATAACGCAGAAATTCCGAATGAAGTGATGCAATGCGTTATGCTTTAATTAATCACTTCAATGTCCTTGATTCTAATTCCCTAGATGAGGCACACTCAGAGGGATCAGATGAAGAGGTTCTTCCTCAAGGTGTTTTACACACAGACCCAAATGAATAAGGTGTGCGTACAAGAAATCAAAGGCTTACCTAGAATCGGGGTATTCCTTCAAATAACCAACTTCCCCCTCTCTGAAAGGCGTCCAACAAAGAGAATGAGATGAATCTGGTTACATACCCTTCCTCTAGAGAAGGCCAATCACTCTCATTAGAGAAATGATTTTTGCAACAAGAGGAAGATATGAAGGAATTAAGAAGGTTGATTGCATAACTATTTCAAATTAGTCTTCCTCCTAAGGGTGTTGAAGTTAGTCAACCAAGGGAAATTGTTGAAGATTTTAAGATGGATCAAGAGTATCCTCCTTTACCATTACACCCTCGCAAGTCTAATCTAATGGGTTATACGCAACAAAAACCGACAATACTACCATCATTGGTGGTCCCAGTCGCCACACCTATCCAAGCTCCATTTATTGCACCTGTAGAGATCTAATATCAACCGGATGTTTCTCAAATATTAATGACTACCATTGAGTCATTAACAGCTCGGTTGGAAGATATAGAAGGAAAGCGTCCACCTGTTCAACCATAAAATATTTCTTACCCTGAATGGGATGATGCAATTCCTCCCCCATCAAATTTTACTTCTACCACATTCCCAATAATTAATGGTTCGGGAGACCCAAAGAAACACTTAACACATTTTGTTTCTCGTTTTGATCCTATGATGGGAACCCCTCATCAATAAGAAGTATTGAAGCTTAGGAGTTTTTTATAGTCATTAATAGGGACTGCTTTTGTATAGCATACAAGCTTTCAATCCTGGTCAATTACTGGGTGGGAGGATCTCGTCAACAATTCATTCTTCAATTCAGCTCAACTTTTCCAAAGGAATTTTTTTTATCTTAAATATTTTAAGCAAAGGGAGAATGAAAGGGTTTCAGATTTCATTGCTCGATGGAAGGGATTAACATATTCTCTGAGCATAGAACTCCCTCAAGAAGAATTGTTTCCAATTTTTTGGAAAATCTTTGTGATGAATTGCGCACACCGTTAATCCCTATGAAATATATAGGAGGGATTAGAAGCCTTACATCAATAACTCATTATATTTAATACTATCTTATAACGAATTTGGATAATTCTCATGTAATTCCATAAGCTCGAGGAAGGAGAATGGGTAAAACAGAGACTGCTACAGTCATTCTTAAACAATCACATGTACCAGCTTCCACTATAAGACCTTCATCTTCTTGAAGGGCTCTGCCTCCTGAGCTTCAACAAAAGAGGATGTTTCTTCAAGATGATCATAGAGATCAAAGATGGAAACAATTTGAGGTTCTGAAGAACAAAGTTTATTCTTTCTGAAATGAACATGTTCCTGGTTACTTCATTTCAGCTCTGGAAAATAATTTGGATCAATTTCCATGGCCTAAAAGGCCAAACAAAAAAAGAGATGAAGACTGTCCCAACTATTTCCCATTTCAACAGATGTTGGGGTATCCCATTCAAGAGTGTTTTGTCTTCAAAGACATCTTGTAAAAGATGGTGGACTTGGGACAAGTCAAACTGAATGGTTCTTTATCTTATGTAGCATGTGTTACTAATACAAATCCAGAGGAAGAAGGAGAGTTGAAAGAAGTAAAAAACAGAATTGTGCATAAATTTGATGATTTGATGGTCAGAAAAACAATCAACCGAAAACATTCCATTTTTTGAATGCAATTTATGAAACCAATTATGTCTTCTAATAGCCACAACAAAACCCTCTTCATAAGACGGAAAATCCTCTATAAAATGGAATAATTCAAAGAAAGGGGAACAATCAGAAGAAGAAGAGATCATGTCAAATCCCAAGTTGTCTTTGACTCTAGTAGATTTTATGCCATCTACTTCAATCCCATGGGCACCACCCCGCCAAATGGCACAGCCTAAAGGGGCTAATCAGGTAGAATCTTTATCAGATGAAGAGTTGATCTTTGGTTCTGTTAATATGATTCATTTAACAGATCATAATGATATTCACAACTTTAATCTTGATGAGCCTGAGTTCCCTTTATCAAACATAGGAAAAAGAGGTAGTTCCAGAGGTCTGGGATACAGTGGAAGACGTGGATATCCCAGAAACAACTATTCCGATTCTACCCCTGCTAGAACTGTGTATGTAGCAGAAACATGTGGCAGAGCCCTTCAGCGGGCTCGACATGAATAAGAAAATTCTTCCACGCAAGGCAGATTTAGTCCTGGTACAGTTATTCTGGTGTATTAGTTAGAGGTTCCACCTTCTTCTTCTTAGAAATTAAATAGACCTATTCATTCTAATCTTCCAAATCCAGGATTATTTCCATCTCCTACCCCGAATGAAGATGCCTCTACTTCTAGAGAATCAACTTTAATGGCACTTGTGAATCCACATGTTCCTGTTGGAAAACGCAGACCTTTGGATCAAAAATATGATGTCTTGAAACATTTGGCACAAGTACTGGCCATGTTATCAATTTTGGATGCCTTGAATATATCCAAGGTTCTTCTGGAGGAACTCATTGAGGATTTATCAATTTCTCAAGAGTTCAGAACTGAAATTTATGTGAAAGAAGTCTACCATGTAGAGAATAATCCTACAGAATTCCATGCAGTGATATCATTCATAGATGAAGATGATGGTTATATCATGCATGAACATATTATACCTTTGTATTTATCTGGAAAGGTCAATGGTGTAGACATCCAAATATCATTCATTGATAACGTTTCAGGAGTCAAATTTATCCCCATTCGTACACATCATCGATTGGGCCTCATAAAATCTGATTTATCTCCTTCTAATATAATGTTTGAAGGATATGATAGAAATGAAAATGAACCACATGGCGAGATTACACCCAGAACTGAGTTTGGAGACCATGTGTCCAATTCAAATTTCATGGTTGTTGATCATGATACATCTTTCAACGTTTTTATTGGAAGACCTTGGCTACATCAACATGTGGATATCCCTTCGTCATACCATCATTGTCTCAAATATTACTTCGATTGTCAAATTGGGACATTGTATGGTGATAAGGACCCCTTCGAAACAAGTGAATCTCAATAAATTGAGGTATAATTCTATCACATGATGGGTAAGTAGAAATTCAAAACAAAGGAGGTTACCATGTTTAATGCTCCATATGGTTTGGAAAAGATTCCAGTAAACCCATTCACACATGTGAGTACAGTTTATGTGTTTCCTATTAGTCAAATTGATAGGATAGACCAGAATCCAAATACTCTTATGGAAACATCCATAATTTCAATTACGACATTCAACCCAGATAGCATGGGAGAATGTTTTGATTCAACAAGCAATGATGAAAGCTCAAATAGAGATTTCATCATTTCATTCGCTGAAATCCAGCAAATTTATACGTCACCAACCAGGCCAGAAGGAGTTATAGAAATGGCAGAGGTTAAAGATGATGTCGATTCTCAATCCATCATCTCCTCGTTATTACCCAAGGAAGACCCTTCATAATCAATAGGGTCAAAAATTGAAGCCTCTTCTTCAAGATGTTCAAATTTTGACATCTCTTCTGATCATGGAAATTCGTCTTCATCATCTACTATGCAAGTAGAAGCATAATAGATAACACATGAAGAAGAAGAAGAGGAAGATCTCCTAGATGCTCCTCCGACATTTGAAAAGGGTATCTTTACCACTGTGGATGAACATAGAGAAATAAATTTGGGTACAATAGAAGATTTGTGCCCCACATTAATTACTGCGGCCATGACTCTTGAAGAGCAGTAAATGTATATTTAATTTTTAAAGCAAAATAGAGATATATTTTCTTGTAACTATTTAGAGATGCTAGGCCTTGATCCTGATGTTGCTAATCATCATTTGGGTTTTCCAGAAGAACATCGATGATTTAAGCAAGCCGCAAGAAGAACACACCCAATATATGCTTCCAAAATTGAAGGTGATGTGGATAAGCTTATCAAAGATAAAATCTTCATAGAAGTTCAATATCCCAAATGGTTGGCTAATATTGTACCTGTTGAAAAAAATAATGAAAAAATTAGAGTTTTCATTGATTTCAGAGATCTTAATCAGCATTATCCTAAGGATAATTGTCCAATTCTGATAACAGAACTCTTAATTGATGCAACGGCTGGCTATGAAGCACTTTTCTTTACAGATGAATATTCAAGATATAATCATATACGAATGGATCCAGAAGATGAGAAATCTACATCCTTCAGAGGCCGTCAGGGTGTGATTTTTTATCAAGTAATTCCCTTTGGCCTGAAGAATACAGGTGCAACATATCAGTGTTCCATGCACCGTATCTTCAAACCCTTTTTAGGGAAGTTTGTTAAATGTTATGTGGATGATTTGGTGGATAAATTCATGAAATGTTATAATCACATGGATGATTTAGAAATAAAAATCCACAAACTTTGGCAACATATTTTGAAGATAAACCCCTTAAAATGTGCTTTTGGGGTAACTTAAGGAATGTTTCTCGGCATTTTTGTATGCCATCGTGGTATCAAAGTCGATCCTGAGAAGACAAAGTCAATTATTTGTATGCCACCTCCATGAAATTTGAAATAATTTAGAGGACTTCATGGAAACTTTTCCTATATTCGGCATTTCATCACCAATTTTGTGGGAAAAAGTTTACCCTTCACCAAATTGATGAAGAAGGGAGTCACTTACCAGTGGAATGAAGAATTTCAAGAAGAATTCAATATTCTTTAAAAATACCTATTGAGTCCACTGGTATTAATGCATCCTGTTGAAGTGAGACCACTTAACATCTATGTTACAACCTTAGAGCGATCATTGGGTGCCTTCTTTACCCAAAAGAATGATGCTGGGAATGAAAATAGCCTTTACTATCTTAGTTAGACTATGCTTGAAGTAGAAACCCAATATTCAAGTATTGAGAAGTGCTTCCTAGAATTAATCTTTGTAGTTCAGAAGTTGAGACACTAATTCACAAGGTCCAATTGGTATCCTGTAATAACCCAATCAAATTCATCCTTAGTCATCAAATGCTTACAGGACATCTCGCAAGGTGGGTAGTTATTTTGTAGCAATTTGACATCCCTTATGTGTCTCAAAAGGCAATAAAGGGCCAAGCTCTGGCTGATTTCCTTGCTGAAAAACCTTCCGTAAAAGATACTTCTTCAGATATTGAACTTCTTGATGAGGAAGTCTTCTCTATTCAAGATAGACTTCAAACATGGGAAATGAACTTTGTTGTTGCATCTAGAAGTCCCAAAGAGAAGAAAATGGAGGATCCTAAATTCAGCAATGTTGTATTAGGAATTGTGCTCATTTCTCCTGAAAAGGCAATGCTGCCCTATTCATTATTATTTTGGGAAGGTGGTACAAAAAATGAATCAGAATATCAATCTCTCATTTTAGGATTGGAGTTGATGCTTCAAGAATAATTGAATCACTTAAATGTTAAAGGTGATTCTGATCTGGTAATCAAACAAGTAAATGGGAATTATACAATCAGAAAAAAAGAACTAATCCCTTTGTATGATTACGTCATAGTGTTAATTGTGTAATTTCCTTTGGAACTGACATTTTCCTATGCCCCGAGATCACAAAATGCCCAAGATGATGCTCTGGATAATATAGCCATAGCATTGGCAGATCCAAATCAGGATGAGACAACCATCAGTATTTCCCACCGTCGTACATGTTCACCTTTTGTTCAAACTAGAATAGAGAAAATAAAATAAATTAGTCCCATTCCGGAACCATATGTTCATACTAAAGGATTGATGACACCTATCAGTGAATACCTTCAAAATGGAAGACTTATGCATGATAGATCCGGGAAAGAAAAAATCCAGCGACGTGTGGTCAATTTTACACTTTATGATAGCTCAAATCACCTAGAGAAAATTATCTACAAAAGTTGTTTTCATGGAATTCTCTTCAGAAAAATTAAAGGTGAAGAGACAATGGTTTTCTTGAAAGAAGTACATGCACGAGTCTATGGTGCCCACCAGTCTGGACATAGACTATCTGATCAAATTCGAAGGCTTGGATACTTTTGGCCTTCAATGATACATTATTTTTTTTGATTTCAAAAAGATGTGTAATTATTTACATGTATATGCCAACTTCATTCATCAACCTCTAGAGTTTCTTCATACAGCTAAATACTCATGTCCATTTACCACATGGTAAATAGTTGTAGTAGGACTTTATACTTCAACTACATCTAAGCAATTTAAGTATATTCTTACTGCAACTGACTTCTTTTCAAAATGGGCAGAGGCAAAACCTCTCAAAGAAGTTAGTACTAGAATCGTTGTTAGCTTCATCAAGTCTAACATCATTACTATATTTGGTGTTTGTCATACCATATTGATTGAAAATGGCACCAACTTCTGTTCATCTGAGGTATGGAAGTTGTATCAAGAATACCACATCAAATCCAAACATTCCTCTCAGTATCATACAGCGGCCAATGGCCAAATTGAAGCTTTCAACAAGACTCTTTCAAATACACCGCATAAGATGGTGGATAAAGATAAGAAATCATGGCCTGATAAACTCTTTCATGCTTTATGGGCTTATCAGACCACAACCTGCACTACAATGCGGTCAACTCCATATTCATTGGTATATGGAATAGAAACAATCGTTCCCATTAAAGTTCAATTACCATCACTCATGGTAGCCATTTTTGATTCGTCATCCACAGATGAACAATCTCAAAAGCAATTGGATGAATTGGAACGATTAGATGATAAAAAATTTGGAACCCTGCATCATTTTGATGTCTTTCAGAATTGAATAACACGATATTTCAACAAAAAAGATCTTCTTGATTCATTCATTCAGGGATAATTGGTATTGGTTCTCATAACTCAAATTATACCAGGAAAGAAACCTCCCAAGCTAGAGCCAAAATGGGATGGACTATATTCAACACATAAGGTCTACTCCAATGGATCTTATTCTATAATCTCAATGGATGGAGAACTCATCACTACTCTAAACAATGCTAGATTCTTAAAGAATTATTTTTTATAATAAAAATACATACGATCCATGCATATGACTTTAAACTATTTATACTTATGTCCAACACGGTGTTAAACTATATTGTCCAAACTACATGACGCTAAACTGTACAGAAGTCCCTTCCATCCAACATGATGTTAAACTGCATAATTTTTGGTCCATGCATATGACCTTAAACTACTCACATTATCATCCAACATGATGTTAAACTGTGCCATCATCCAACATGATGTTAAACTATGAAAAAAAACCCTAATACGGCTAACATGACATTAAATTGTGTCCTCTTTTGTCCTTACTGCATGACATTATACAGTACATTCCACCTTTCATCCAACATGATGTTAAACTGTATTGTTTCCATCATCTTAGCTACAGGACGCTAAACTGTACAACACCCTTATTGTCCAACACGACGTTATATTGTGTCCCTATATTTTTCCTACATGACGTTAAACTATAATGATCATTTGTTCTACATGACGTAAAGCTGTACAAAGTCCCATAATACATCCTGCATGACGTTAAATTGTATTTGGTCTCTGCTACATGACACTAAACTGTGCAGAACCAATAGTCCTCACTGCAAAAATTTAAACTGCATAGACCCTTCGTACATCCTACATGACATTAAATTTTGCATCATTAAGGTAGTTTCTACCTCATGTTTCTCACACCAAGTATGACTAACGTGATCTTAGAGTGAACTTCAACCATAACACCTTCTCAGGGATGCTCACCATGTGTAATTTCCAACACCATTATTTAGGTCCTTGTCCTAAAGAACAATTTGATCACCAATTTAGTCTTCAATTGAACTACGTAGAATTTGATCTTTGCATTCTAGGCTGGGTACATAGGCAAACTCCTGAGGTTCAAGCCCAAAACCAATCTCTTCACATCGGTTCACCTGCATCTCATATGATGTTGATCTATGATGCAACCCCAGAACCAATAATTTTTACAATGGTTCACCATCATCCTTGCAATATGACATTAAACTATTCACACTTTTTTCCTGTATGACAATAAACTACATCATTTATTTACACTCTCACCTGAGAGGGAATCATTATTTACATTGATCTCTTATCATGTAATATTATATAGACTAAGTGCATACAAGGCAATGCCCGAACCTTTTATCTTGGGTCAAAAAATCATTGCACTATAGTCCCCTTTCACCCTTTACTTATACGGACCAAATCTGTATAAAGGGTATTTGAAGAACTACATGCAGCTTTATTCCCATCCTTATGGGATATGTAAGAACATTTGAGCATACCTCAAATCCAGCCCCAAGTCTTAGGGCCTAACCCCAAATTTCACTTTCAGTCCCTTGGCCAAAAAGTACCCATGTGAAAACGTGAATGTGGTATGAAAACCCTAGTCTTCATTTACATCAGTTTTATAAAACACACAATGTGTATTCCTTATTATAGTCCAATCTCTATGACCCTAAACTATGATCTCCTACACTCTTGTCCCACATGACATTAAACTATATTTCAAGAACTATGTATGGATTGATTCCCATCCATATGGGATACGTAGTGAAGTCTGGCACCTCAATTCAGGATCCACCCACAACATGATTATAGTTACTAATGTCATGTATATCTTCTACATGCATTGGAAAATTCCCATTTTAATGTATCATACTCCTAACCTTAAATACCTCAAGATCATTGTAAACCTTTTCTCAACTCTTGGTCACAAAATGTATGATACTTGAGAATTATTTTGTCTGATTATGTAGCACACGCCCT
This sequence comes from Viscum album, assembly GCA_963277665.1. Taxonomy (NCBI): domain Eukaryota; kingdom Viridiplantae; phylum Streptophyta; class Magnoliopsida; order Santalales; family Viscaceae; genus Viscum; species Viscum album. The sequence continues at coordinate 954,117,142 of OY728130.1, read as the reverse complement.
TAGGAGACCTTGCATAAACAGTCAACATAATGGACCTGTCAGCCAAAATATGTTGTTATTTGACTATTCATCCAATGCCCTTAGGCGGCCCTGCATAATTCAACCCCATAACGGGTTTTTCAAATAGTGGTAACATCATTCTTGGGAGGAAAACCTCATTTTCCCTTATTTGTCTTAATGAAAATATGTATGGATCCCCAAAAATATCAAGCCTTAACATATTTTTCTCATACTCCTTTTCAAGATCTGAATGTACTTAAGTATATTGTTTATATTTTCCTTCCCTACTTTTGCTTCAGACCTTCACAGGAGTGACATTCATCCAATTATTTGATAATCTTGATTGGAAATATCATCTCCATATTCAAGTACTTCTTTCCATACAGCAGACTATGTGCTTTGGAAAGTTTGAATCTCTATAAACATCCACTGGCTTTTTGACAGTAGAAAAGTAAATTTCTGAGAGTTCTTTTGCCTGACTATGCAGCATGTGCCCATAGGCAGCCTTTCATAATTAATCTACATAACGGACCTGTTAGCCAAAAGATTCTATTATTTGACTACGCAGCCAACGCCCTTAAGAATCCCTGCATAATTCAACCTCCTAACAGGTTTGTTTAATAGTTGTCACTTTATTCTTGGGAAATAGATTTTCTAATTCCTTTTGTCCATTTTTCTTATCATTCCTTTGAGTCAAAATTTCTGAAGTCATAGTTTACATGTTTTCCCCACACTTGAGTGTGGTAATATGTTTTCGGATAAATTATCAAGGAATTGAGTCAATTTTAATCCAGCAGTCAATGATATTTCGACCTTCAACATTATCCTTTTTATGTCCGATATGCATGACTTTAAACTCCCCACAAAGGATAAGGGAACTCTGAACATAAATCATGTCCAAGCTCACTAAACATATACCTTGTATGATTTAGGTAATATTGAGAAATTAAAAAGATTCAATGTTTGTACGGTTATTTATAATAATCCTAGTAAAAATTAAACTATTATTACTGGGACCATTATCATAGGTAAGAATTTAAAGCATCTAGAAAAAAAATGGCATACAAAAATGATTAAAGATGAAAGTGTCTTTAATTGATGAACAAGAGTTAGATGTACGTCCACAGACTAGAGTATCTTCTCTTTTATAAGAATTTAAGAAGGCTGTCAACATAAATCTTCAATTGATTTACGGAATCCCGAGCTTCATCAGTATCCACTTGAAGCTCATGCACTCAACTAGCTTCACTCTTTTCAGCTTGATGGAGTGATTTATTAGCATATACATTGGCTTTCATACCATTCGTTTGAACTCCATCCAATGAATTATTAGGCTGGTCAAGTTCCCCAGCAACAACATCTAACTGTTGCAAAAGGTGCATATGTTGGACGACATTCTCATTGATCTTATTCTTCAGCTCCTTTATCTTGGCATCATGATCAGCCTCAACTCAGGATACCTCAGCCTAAAATTCATTGATATTGGATAATAGCCTGACCTTGGTCAAATCTTGATGGTACTTCTTCTCCTGCTCCCTTCTTAATATGACTTGTTTTATTGCAGCATGGATCTGTTGATATCCAAAACTGCCATGTCCAAATATAACGAATAGGGATGACAGTCATTGGATCTTCGATGACAGCTCTTCAAGAGGAACTTAAAATATGATCATCCTTATGTTCTTCCATGTCTTGCATCATGAAAATTGGAGCGCCTTTTGTACTTCCGGGTTTGACTCAGCATCAATGTCACACGAGGGAATATAATCCATGATTAATGCACTTAGATAAGTGTTATGTGCTGCTCCTTCCCCCCAGACCCTTGTTAATTCTATTCCCATTGGGACGAAGGCTGAGGCCTCACCTTCATATCTAGCCACAATAAATGACGGCCCTGCATAGTCAATTGAATGTTTTTGGTTAGTTCAAAAGGATAACAAAAGTTGATTGGCAACCAGCCACATATATTGTTATCTCCTACCCAAAGGTAGATCAGCAATAGGAGAATGCTCCTACTCTTCTTTCCTAGTTTCAACAGGATCTTCAGGATGAGTTTGAGGAAACTTTATAGAGTTCAGATTAACTTGAGACAATGTCTCTGCAATAGTGGGGTTGTCTATAACCCCATTAGGCATTGGTTGTTCGGTAGCTTGTTCATATGGAACATCACATTTGAACCATTCATGGTCAGATATGTAATAATAAGTTCATTTAATAGGAGAAAGGATAACACTCACGTCCAAATTCTTTTAAATTACATGGTAATTTAACATGATCTAAATAATCATAAAAAGATGCTCCAAGTTCCATCATTTTATCCAAAGTGACCTCAGATTCTTGGTTAGTCTCACCAGTGGGAGCATTCGATACATTTTCTTCGCATCCTTAATGTTGTGGCCTCTGATCCTGGTTATCATCCTCAAATAATATTGCAGTATCAGTTGCAATGGCCGCCAAAAGCTCTAGTGCAGTGGTTGAACCTAAAGTATCACAGAATGGTAGTCAGTTGATGTTTCATTTAACATGTTATGAAGCATTTTTAATTTACCAGAAGTAGGCTCTTCCCTCCATGCAACAATAGTAGGATGAATATTGGGAACAGACGTTGGCTCTTCTCTAGGAGCAGCCATGTCAGCCTGAACATGTGATTGTTCACCAGTACCATCTGTCATTCTTAGATGTGGGTCAGTCCTCTCCATCAAAGGGTAAATTTAAGAATCCCCTGCAATCCCACGACGTATAAGAAATCTTTTCATGGGTTAAAACTCATGAATATCTGAAGGACATACCACAAAGGATGAAACATTTAGTTGTAGAATTCCTCATTAGTTTCCATTGCTTCTTTGGATTCTTTGGATTATTAACATTATCATATCCAAATATAGGAATTGGATAATGAAAATTCATTTCTAACTCCTTCTCCATGTCTTGCTGGCCTGGAGATATATCACCCGGCTCATGAGGAGATTCATTAGCCCCAATGTGAGTACCACCAGGGCTATAATGTGGTGAAGGAACCTCATCAATTCCTTTCTTTTCAAGCTGTAGGATGAAGAATGTAATTTCCTTGAGTAACAAAGTTTTGAATGAAATTAAATTGAAAATAAAATAAGGAAATAAACATATATCTTTAGGAGCCACGTAATCGTGCCACTCCTCATCTCCAAAACCAATAGTCCCCTCAGTGGCGCCACGATCTATCATTTGCACCACCTTCTTGGTGACAGGAATGGAATCATCAATGGCATATATGAGCATCTCCAGCTCTATTATGTAATCTCGCACTTCATCGGGGTTTTCCTTACAACAGATATCTATAGAAGCCCGAAGATTTCCTATTCCAGGGATTTATAGCCCCTCTCACAGACCCAACCATGCAGTTTTAGCATCGTAATATAAACTTCTCCACGTCTGGACAGCCTCTGGTCGTAGATATTCAACATGTGTACTAGAAGTCTATGACGGGGGTCCTACAATCTTAGACTTTAGCTTATTCATAGTTCCTGCAATTACAGATAAAGGATATGAAAATAAAACATGTTGCTCTATAAAGTAATGATGATTAAATTGTTCCAATGAAGTAACTCACTATGAGTTGATGGAGTTTGTCTCTTGATTCTGGTAGGAGGATTATATCTAGCACGAGGCCGCTTTTCTGCATGTTGTGCCTCATCATCCCCATATTGGGAATCCAACGAGTCATCCCTGGGTGAGAAACCTAGTGAATCAGATCTAGGTGGGGAAACATCACATTTCTGATGAATGGATTCTTTCTCTACAGTTCTTTTCTGTTTCACCACATGATAAACCGGATGATTCAACACCCCTTCAGGGTATGATGCTATCCGATCCTCGACATACCATGTAGTCAAGTTACTCGCCACTTTATGAACTGGTATATCAAACACTGCCCCAGTAGCTAACATCTATGGAAGGGATTTCACATTAATCTCAATGGAGACTTTCCCATAATGACTAGGAGTAAGACCCTATGAATCTTTTCCAAACTGGGGGTTTCCAACCCAACCATTCTTCTCTAATCCAACTTGGATACAGCAACGAAGGTCCCTGGGCTGTCGCCTCCCTTCGAATCCCTAACTGGCGGAAGATAAACACTGTGCCACAAGGCTAAAAATCCCACCGGATGGGACTTTTTTGGGATTCTTTTAGTTACTTCATATCCCCTCATCTCAAATTCACATGTTTCCTGGGTTGGACAGAACGTTCCAAAAGCACCCATTTTTACTGTTCTACGGCATGTAGTAGGGCGAGTATAGATGGGCCCATTGTACTTTGAATCCTTCTCATAATTCTTGGTAATAAACATATTCATCCACTCCTCTGGATGAATATCCATTCTACAATGAGTTAAGAAAGACTTTGAACTCTAGATCTTGTGGGAGATTTTCAATAACTCCCAAGCCAAAGATGGGGTTTTCTCGGAATCATTCCATGTTTCCATGGGGGTATTAATTCATCATACATGTCGCACAAAATTAAATCCCCTGAGATCATGTAGACATCCCACAAACTGATTCTCACATCTCCATGATTCAGATGGACATAATTTGTTTCTGGGCTCAAGTGGCTGATAAGATCAGACACAAAATCATTATTTCTGTAGACATATGTCTACCCAGCCCAGATGGCTTCATATATTTAAACTCCTTTGACATCCTAGACAAACTCTGCATAGGTTTGTCGAACCCAGTATGCCCACATCCATGTTGTATTCACACCTCCTCCAGGAAGAATTCCCAACTCTTCTTCCAGCCTTTGGATTGATCCATATGAGAATTTCGGAAGATTGAAGTATAACAATGTGGTTACAGCTCGGGCTTATGAGGTTTTAGATCTGACAGACAAGGCCTATGATGCATCATATAGGCCATCAACACTATTCTAGTATTTATAAATTCTCCTCCACTTGAGATATTTGCTGAAGAAAATTTAGTGTAATTCTAAAGCCAAGAAATTGGGAGATAGTTCTTTGCCTCTAGAATGTTGACGTCTTGCAGATGACCATGCCCATACAGAGGCATATAGATGCTCTGTGGAAAGTCACGATGATGCTTCTTCAAGTGGTTGGTCAAGTCTGGAAGAGTGCTGTCGCATATATCATAGTAATCATGGCCTATAATGTTCATCATATCATCAATCCTCTTGATCTCATGTTCATTAGCAGTTCTGATTCTTTTAGGAGCCATTGAATCTTTACGAAGGTTGAATAATTAACTCTTACGTGAGTTGATGTTTTATAAATTTCTGAAGACAAGTGAAAAAAAATGGATAAGGCATTAAGGCACACAAGTCCAATTTTAGCACGCATGTATAGTTGTTTCGCACATGTTTTGGGCACGCAAGTATCACCTTGAAAGTCCAAATACCTCTATAGAAGCGCAACTCAAAGAACTAGCAGAAAACAAGTAACTTGCATGACGAAGGAAACATGCACGACGAGAGCTAGAAAGTTTGAAATCCAGGTGCTTTTCACTAGAATAAGGTGAATATTTATAGGCCAGGCCGCAACCCTGTGCGCCGAAGTCTGCGCGCCTCTCCCCTGTGCGCCGAAGTCTGCACACGTCTCACTTACACGCCACTATCTACATGCTCAAAACATGTGTGCTGCCCTTCCATGGTCTTCCTCTTTTCATCAGAGTCACATCCTCATTCCTTTCAGATCCAACACAAAGGGAGTACTTTTGTTGAAGCTCCTTTCCATCATAGAATCTAACAACTGAAAAAGGGAAATACCTTAACACATAGTTATTCATCCTTTGAAGAAACATCAAAAAATGACAAAGGCATGAACATGGATTTTTTTAACCTTGTGTCGCGCAAGTTTAATCATGGTCGCGCAAGTACACTTGTACGCCTCCATGGTCACACATGTGACTTGCGCGCCCTAAGTTATTATTGCCCAAGGTCTTCAAGGGCCTATAAATACCCCTTGTGGGCCCCCCATTTCGAGGACGAAAAATCCAGAAACTCATATTTGATCTCGTGGTGCCCTAGTCTCTTCTCAAAGCCTTCTGAACACTTCTAAGAAAATTTCTTACCTAAAATGAAATGTCTAAAGAGAGGGAACAAGGCATAAGTGTTGAAATTCATCAACACCTGTGCGCCTAAGTGTCTAACCCTTTATGGAATTGAAGACACTTGTGCACCACCTTATCCATTCAACAGAACTTGCGCACCACTCATTTAAAAGTCTTTAGGGAAAACACTAAGGGCTTAAGCCAAGCCTCACCCATGTTTTACCTTATGGGTTGACCGTCACACAAGTACCTATGCATCGCGAAGGTATACCTGCATGACCAGGACCTGCGTGCCTGAACATTACCTGCACGCCTACCTTCTTTTGGGTGACCCTCCTATCCATTCATATCTTTTCTTCATATCCACCTCTCCTCTTCATTATTTAACCTTTAGAATCTTCTTCAAATCCATTTATGTCATGATTCCTTTGTGGGCATCCTTATCTGAAAGGAATTATGTAGAACATCTTTCAAAACCTAATGAATTAAATAACTTTATGTCATTAAGGTTAGATATTTCATTCATTCAAACTCATCCTTTAAGATGATAATATTTTTAAACTGGGCCTCCTTTTCAGGAGTAAGCCCCAGTCTTCAAGTTCCCTAAATTTTGGGCCTCCTTCCCTGGAGTAAGTCCCAATCATAATTCCCTAACATGGGCATCCTTTTCAGGAGTAACTCCCAGTCCAAGTTTATTAATTTGGGAATCCACTTTAGGAGTAAGCCCTAAGTTCCCAAATATGACAATCCTCTTCAGAAGTAAGCCCCATTATTCTTTATCAAGTCCCATTAACCTGAGCCTCCTTATCGGAAATATGCCCCAGTCATAATTTCTCATAACCAGTCTTAACATCTTTTGATTTGGGATTCCTTCTCAAGAATAAAACCCATTCAAAAATACCCTCTTAAATTGGTCATCTTTTTTTGGAGTAAGCCCCATGTTAGAGTAACCAAATATCCATAAAGCACATACACCTTTATGGACCTTCTTCCTGAGATTCTTCTCTAATGTAATTCTTGATTTTATCTATTTGGGAAATCATACTTACATAAGACCCATACCATTCCTTATGACCACACCTTTTGTGACACAAATTTTCAGGTTTACTGATACCTCTTATTTCTCACACTGAGTATGACTTACATGAGCTTAGAGTGAAAAATTAACCACGAAACATCTCTTTGGGCTATTAATCATGCGTAAGCCCCACAATACCAAACAGAACTACGTGGAATTTGATCTATACCATAAAATTAGAGTACGTACGAAGCCTTTCTGAGGTTCAAGCCAATCACCCATTAATTCTCATCCATCTCATATGATGTTAACTATATCTTAATTCCTGAACTATATGGGTTCTGATTAATTTTCTAACAAGAATACGTTGGTAGCCCATCTGCGGGCATGATCCCAACTCTAAAATACTTCATTTCCTTCTGAACGAAAATAAACATCACGTTCCCCACTGAGTGGATTTAAAACCAGTATTGTTATCATAATGACCAAGAGATCTCTATATAATGTGTTGAAGGATACCATTGACTAAGAATCTCTAACAAATATATACGATTATCTATCGATGAAGAACCTCAAATATATTAAAAATATTCTCTAAATCACATACATATTAATCATTGATTGTTCGATAATATGGAAAGCTCATTTTAATACTTGGTAGTGTAATAAGGATTCATGAACATAACATAAATCTCTAATGAGTGTCCCGAAGTAGACAATAATTCCCTCCAAAAAGGTTTGATGAGTCTGACCTCCCATCCTCTCGACCAATGCAAATTCTTATGCCTCATTGGTCTACAACTAATGAGCACCTACCATTGGAAAGTAGGTCCAAATGGATATAGAATCATTGGAAGTTTCTTGTTCTACGAAAAAACCCATTAGAAACTGATTGGAATGTTTGAACCTTAAGAAAATGAGGTCATCCCCAATTCTAGAGGAAACAAACATCGTGTTAAGAATATTTTACACTCAACAATAGTTGGATTGCATTACACACAAGACCATGTTTTTCTAAACAAAAACACATTATTAAAATATTTATATTTAATATACTTATACATAACATTGTTTTAAAGTTAGAGGTTATGAATAGTGTTAACCTAGTTATGAAAATATATGGATGAATTAAATAGTTACAGATTAATTATAAATGAACATTGGAACGAACTTAATATATAGGAATTGTTTTAATAAGGAACTACTTTTACGCTCACAAGGTTATTTTACACGAAAAAATTAAATTAATTATAATTATTGAAATATATTATTCAAATATATATGATATATATATAAAAAATATTTTTTATTTGAATATATTATATTTCATTGGAAATAGTTAAGAATAAACCCAATATTACGCATAAAAACCCATATTTTTATTAATGAAATTTTACCACCATTTAATGGAAAAAATATTTTAAATCCAATTTTTGATAATTTTATTTAATATTTTTTTCAAAAAAATATTCTTTAAAATAGACATAAAAATTTATTTGTAGTGATTTAATGGTATTTTTCTCATAAATTTAATGTTTAAATGAATAGTGGAAGAGAATTTCATTCAAATAACATTTTTAAATGAGATAATTATATTGTTAAAATATATATTTTATTTTTTAAAACTATTATTAGATTATTTTTGTTATAATTAAATCCATTATTTTTCATTAGAAATAAATTTTCGTTGAAAATAATTATAAAAATTTATCAATCGTTTTAAGATTTTCACATTAAATACTCATTTTCCCATTTCATCAATTAAATTAATTTTAAATTACTTACTGCATCTTCTTTGTTTTAAATTTAAAAAATGGATTATATATTTGAAATAAGAAAACCCAAAATTTTTAAATTTGTTTATTTTATTTTTGGACATTATGAATCATAACATTTGTAATATTTTTTATTATAAGAGTTAATGGTAAGACTTGTAATTAAGGGTAAACCAAATATTATAATGTTACCCTAAATCATTTATTAATTTTATTATATTAGTTTTTTTTCATACCTAAGAATTAAATAATTTGTTATGTGACAATTTATGGATTTTTTATTTAAATATAACTTTTATAGTGTTATATTCAAAGAAAAGTCTATTTTTCAATCTTTTGTGTTTAAAAATATAATTTTGTTCACTATGGTTTTTTATACAGGTTAATTTATAAAATAAATAATATTTATAATGAAAAAAAGTTTATCTATATTATGGTAATTTACATATAATTTTTATAGATAATATATTTAACATTACTAGTGATAAAACGATAATGTAGTAATTGTTTAATTAATGGAAATATCAAATAAATGATATTAAAAATATTAAAATAAGTAAAATGTAATATAATTAATTTCATACACTACCATGGTAGATTATTTTTTAATATTATCAATTAATTAAAAGTATTGGTAATATATTTTCTTGTTTTTATAAAATTTCTTAAATAGTAAGTAATGAATAGTGTAAACAATTTCAGTAAAGAAATTTTAAAATAAATATATTATTATTAAATGTTATATAATTCATAAAAAAATTAAATTCTATGAAATGAATTTTATAAATATAAAAAAATCTATTCATGACTCATTTGAGGTTTTTTCTATATTTTATTGTAACCAAATGAACCCTTATGTAGTAAAAATGCAGTTCATCACAGTAAGATTTAATGGGTTTAACAAAGGGTTACATACAAATGATATGGGTAATAATGTGACCAATAATTTGTCGAGAAATTATTGGTTGAGTATTTTTTCGATCAATCCTCATTTTATATTATATATAACTAATTTTTTCTCCATTTTATTAATAAAATTTATTTATCTAAATTTAATATTTTGAATGTTTCCAATATTTCCCTTCCACCCTCTTATAAATTAGCACATTTTCTTCTCATTTATTCAAAATTTAGGACCAATTATTTTCATAAAAAACCTATCCAAATATCCTCAAAACAACTCTAAATTCAACCTATAATCCATAAATTTTGAATAATTCCAACTAGATACGTCTTTTTTGGAAAATCAAAATTACTTACATAACGAAGAGGTAACGTTCATCAATGAAATTTTTTGTTATATTTATTACATAGACCTCATTAATTTTTTTAATTTCATATTAATATGATAAAATAATTATCCAAAATACATTGAGATGTTATTAAAATAATGTTTCAACATAAACATATTCCACAATGGGGTACAGCTTCCTTTTCATCAATAAAAATGATAGGTCAATGCACCACTACATTGATTATTGTGAGCCCATCATGATTAAGATAAAGGAAAAGTATCCTTGTTCAGGGATTTATGAAATGTTCGATCAGCTATGTGGAGAAAAATATTTCTCTATGTTGGATCTGCAGTCGTTATATTTCTATATTATGTTAAAGAAGGGGTATTTCCCAAAAACATCATTTCATATGAGGTATTGGCACTATGAGTTCATAACACTGCTATTCATACCCACTAATTCCCTAGAAATTCTCATTGAAATGATGAAAATATTATTTAGGGATTACTTAGAAAATATTTTATATATCTATAGATTATATTCTAATATACTCCAAAATAATTGAGTAGTATGTGGATAATTTGATAACTTGGATAAAAACCCATTCAAATGGAGATGATTTACTAAATTTACCAAGAAAAATTAGTTCTGGTTGAAAGAAGTGTTCTTCTTGTGGAATTTTTCCAAAATAAAGGTGTAATCTATGGACCTTTCAAATACAGAAGAATTTTAAGGATTCCCAAGGCAATCATCTATGCCAAATATCTATGGTTTCATCAGATAATGTGGGTAATATAATCTATTTGTGAAACATTTTATACAATTCCCTTACACTCTAACCTATATAACTATGAAGTGTGTCATGTTTTATTGGAATAAAGAATGTGATGTGATCATCAAGTAGTTGAAGAATAAGCTTATTAGTACACTATTACACACACTACCTAGAAGTGGAGAACTTTTAATGGTATTCAACAATGTTTCGAAGAAGGTCTTGGGATGAGTATTTGTGATGAATAAAAAAGATATATTGTATGTTTCAAGGAAGCTGAATGTTCATGAATATAAATACCCAACACATGTTCGGTATTTGTAAATAGTGAGCATACATTTTAAAATATTGTGGAAATATCTATTTTGTTAGAAGTGTGATATATATATGAATCTAAATGGTTCATGTAAATATTCAGATAGAATGAGCTGAATATGCCCAATGAATATGGTTATATTTGATAATGGAAAATAAATTCTTAATTAACTACTATCCTAGAAAAGAAAAGAAGATGTTATATGACCTATGTTCAAAGGATACATAAATTCAATCATTAAGGAGAAATTAAAAGGATATGATCTTCAAAGATGTAAATAGTATGGAAATGGGAATCATAAATGCTTAAAAAAGAAAAATAATTTCAGAAATGAGTTCTCAACCATCCATTCTGAAGAAGATAAAGCGTGATTAATGCGATTATGTAAGAATTCCGAAAAATAATAATCTATAAGAAAACATTAATCATACGAGATCAATGTTAGTAAAGAAATAGTTTAGTATATGATTCGCAACTCGATGAACCATAATATCCTATGTTATAGATGTAATTGGTGGATGATGCACATAATTCAAATTCCTCCATCCACCCCGAATAAAACTTGTATTGTGATATCCAAGAAAACTATTTGAGGGACAGTATAATATATATGTTTGTAGATTTTACATCAAGATGTGTTGTATGTCATCATGTGATGGATGAAAGGAAAACATTTAATGGTATTATGCATCTATTACCAATTATTACATAGAAATAGGAGAACATCACCATGAAATTTGTCACTGGACTTCTGAATACCTAAAGAGGAAATAATTTTATTTATGTTGTATTGGATCATCTTATGGATACTATACACTTCATTGTGATTTTAGATGACTCATCACATGACCCACATGGAAGGATATCTATTAGAGAAGTTGTGAGGTTTAATGGAACACCACAAACTATTGAATCTGATCGAGATCCATGATTTACCTCCATGTTATATAAAAGTCTTCAACATGACCTAAATTTTTAGTTTCACCTCATCACTTCTTATCATACTCAAACTGATGGCCAATCAGATTGGAAAATCTAGACACTAGAAGATACGATGATATAATTCTAAATTGTTGTCAATGTAGGATGGTATACACATCTTCCTCAGTCAAATTACCATTCAATAATAGTTTCCACTCAATATTACAAATGGATATATATGAAATGGTTTTTGGGAAGAGATGAAGAACACTTGTATGTTAGGATGTTTCTGGGGAATGCAAACTTCTAGGTCTTTAATTGGTTAAATAAGTGGTGGAAAAGGTAACACTAGTCACTAACAAATCTAGGACAGTCATATTTGAAAAATATAGTTATGTTATCAATTGAAAATGAGAATACTACTTTATATTGTGGGAATGATGGTATTTCATGACGTATCTCCTTTGAAAAAGGTAGTGATATTTTATAAGAAGGGAAAGCTTAACCCATGATATGTATTTCCATTTTTGGTAATTGATATCCTTCATACGTTGTCTTAATCACTATAAATCACACATAGCCTATATATATTACAAGATTTATTCCATGTATACAACGTCAGGAAGTACATATGAGACCCCTCCCATGTACTCAACCCAGAGGTGGTAGCATTATACAATGATCTTTCGTATTAATGGTAGGTTGTGGAAATATTAGTCCATAGAGACAAATTTATACATAATAAGATAATGTACCTTGTCAAAGTGATATAGAGAAACCACATGTTTGAAAAAAGATATATGGGAGTTGAGGAAGTAATGAAATAGAAATATCCAATTCTTTTTTTGTTTGTGAAATGAAAATTTGATGGTAAAAGTTTTTTATGGGAGGGATATTGTAACAATATGAACATTTTTAACTACAATTCCTATAATGTTTTAATGTAACTGACATCATGTGTATTTTCATTAAATAATAATCATTCAATTATTTGTTTTTATTATATCCAATGAAATTAAAAATACTACTAATCATCATTAAATTTGATAATATTGTAGTTAAAAACCAATCACATGATTGGTATAAATATAGGGATTTTGGAAAACTAATTGATATATTAAATGGAATTGATGGCCTCAAGTAGTAGGATTATACCCTTTAAATCCCATTTATCTATGATTTCAATGGAGATAGCATCACTGTGATTATCCATTTTTTCAAGACCAATCTAGGATCCAAAAACATCGAATTTCAGTCTCTATGCCGTCAAATTTAAACCACATATGTCAAACCACGCCATGAAGGATTCACCTTCACAAACATTACACATATGATGTTTTATAGTGTATTATAGGGATATTTTCAATACAATAATAATATTATTATGTATATTTTTTTAATAAAATTCTGTTCATAGTTTCTTCTTATTGGTACATAACATGTGATTTATATTTTTATAAAAAAAGACAAATTTTATTTTAAATTTGTATTCAATTTCAATTAAGATGTTTTTTATGAATAAATGGAATTTTTAGATAGTTAATTACTAAATAAATTTTTATTATTGACTTTTTTTTTGTAAATGATCAATTAACTATTATAAAGTCAAATTTAATATTGTAAGGGTTAAATGACTGTTATTGTTAGAAAACCAAAAAAATATACAATAAATATAAAATCTTATTGTATAAGTGAAAATTTTAATGATCAATACTTTGAACTAGATGATAACCCAAAGGAATTAGATCTTTTCCTTTAATGGTCAGGATGAATTCAAAACTGAGCCTCAAAATGAAGTAATGACAGTTGGGACCTTTCAATGTCATGTTTTTGCACTTGTGTGAAGGTATGAGAAGTTTATTAGGATTCTCGAAGAATATAGGGAGACCCAGACCTAGAAAAATACATTTTGAAGGAACTATAGAGGGTGCATGGTTTGTTTGAAACCTTGTGTCTCACAAAAGGAAAGCATATAGATTTACAATGTTGGATAGTTATTGTCAAACATGTACTGAATGGATTACCAAACTATGTTACTAGCCTGCATGGTTAGTAGAAGTTATAGAGTACCTCAAAACTATTAACAACACAATTGGTGCATGTTTTCCAAACTCTGTGGCCATCCCATGTTGAGTTCCACAAATTCTTAGTAGAGGGTGCATAGGATTATATCCAGTGCAGCCCAAAACATGTGTGGTGAACTATTTTACAAATGAAATCATTATAAAAAAATTAACTAAAAATTAAAACATAAAACTAACCCTCTCCCTTCTCCCCTCATATCTATGAATTATCCCCCGTAGTCTCACAATTTAGTAATGTGACACCCATATCCTTTGACTCCTCCTATTCAGTAGATTTCCAATGGATTTCATCACAGTTTTAACTCAATCCTCCAAGGTAAGGTTATCCTTTCTGTCTTCCCCTTTTTTCAGTCGATTTTTGGAATCTTTTCCCCCTACATAGAAAATCCTAAACTAGTGTTTTACATTTAACTAGATTATTTTGTTTCTTATTTGATGTTACGTTATGTAATGGGTCTCTCGGGACCCCATTCTAAGTGTTTTGAAATCCTTTAATAAAGGAGATATAAATGTGTTAGTTATGGTTCACCAAAAATGATTTATGTTAATGGTTTCTATAATTTCTTGTTGTTTCCAGGTTTATAATTGTTGATTTTGTGATTTCTGTGTTCCCGTTTTTTCCTTAAGTATGATAAACCTTGCCTCTATGATTTTGTGGTAGTTGTAATTATAATAGTGAGTTTTTATTATCTATAACGATTAACACATAGATAAAGTGGTGTATATATATCACTTTTTTGTACCTATTACCTCATGTTGAGTGGAATAAATTCTTTTCATTAATGGATATATATATATCTCTGTGTGTGTGTATAAAAGTTTTGGTGTGTGTTGGTGTGGGGTGTTTTCGAGTGGTCAACACCAAATCTCATAAGTTTCAAGTGTCGAATTGGTCATTTTCAGGAGATAGGATCCATATCCTTTCCCTTTAAATCTATCTATAAGAATTCAATTTTTCTTTCAAGTAGATAGGAGCACAAAACCCCAAAATAAGGGGGCCTGAAATAGGTCAGGCTGAGGGAATCCCCTATAATCATGTTCAAACCCCTGATTTGCAGATAGTTAATGGAGATGATACGAGTATTAATGTAACTCTGTTCTGCCAAAGAGGAAAAATGATAATCAACTTGTTTCCCACTCACCATGTATGGGTGACTCAAATGTTGTTTCCAAGAATATCTCAACATTTAAGAACTGTATAGGCTATGCACCAAAGAGATGAAACTTTATCGCTCATGGAATCAAGAATGACCTTAGAATCAGTATCCACCTATGAGATGTCTAGGTTCTTCTACATGCAAAAGCTGAGCCTGGTGAGCATCACTTTGGCCTCAACCTGAGAGGGAGGTAAAATTGCAGTAGAACAAAGAATAAGACATAAATGCAATTCTCCGGGGACCTCAAACCACACCCATGCCTCTCATAGCACCCATAACACATGAGCCATCCGATTTCAATTTTATACCTACAGAAGGAGGGTTCCAACATCCCCAAATCCCTACTGGCTTGTCAATTCAAGGAAGTAGAGCTTCGATCCTAACATAAACAATCAGCAAAGTGGGAGCATCGAGCCAATAAGAGATGAGAGAGACCATGTACACTATATGGAAATGAGTCCTCACAATGATGGACCCCTCTATAAAGGTTTGGCCATCGAATCTAATATGGTTACTCGCTTTCCACAGACACTAGCACCCCACATTATAGATAACTACCTGACCCATCTATTACTTGTGAAAATCTAACAATCCATGGAACCATATGTCAAAGAAAGTAGCTTCCATGTGATCATAAGAATAGAGTGATGTTTGGCCTCTGAAGACGGACCTCACTGCCTGTGCTCAGTCCCCTTCATGGAAAATATGATGATAACTCTTCTCCCTCCTGTTGCTACAATAGTGGTATCTTTATTCCATACTGATTCCAAGATTCTTGATATTATCTTCCATGGATGTGAACTAGTACCTAATGCTCCAAGACAAAAAATAATACTTATATAGAATCTTATTACACCAAAACACCTCATTCTAGCTCCCATGGGTAACCTGAGTGGAAACCAACCTTCGAAAGCCCCTGGTAGTGAAAGCTCTCGATGGAGAGGGAGTAAACCCGAATTTTTCTAGCTCAGAATTGAACAAGATGTCCTCGAAGAGGTCCTGTTTCTCCCCATCTATAAAATATTTCATAAAATAGGATAAATACTTCCTTCCCTTACCGAGATCGAAGGCGCATGGCAACCAGGGAATCCAAAAATAGAGCCTGCCTAGTTGCATCTCCAAAAGGGAATGTCCCCCACGCCAACCTACCAAAGAGATGTTTTTTGAAAAGAGTGAAATATTGGATAGATGAGTGACTAGAAGGGAGAGAAATGGTCAGGAACCACCTCCGCATTACCCCTAAAAATGAGGGACATGAACCTGCCCCAAAGAGTTTGTTCCTCAAGAATCTCCCCTGCGAGCATCATATTCTTGCAGTGAATCATGCTCTCTAGACTCCTCACGTTGATCCCTCTATCCTAAATGTGTTTATCCAGCCTATCCCACAAATCCCAATGCCTCTTTCCTTTTAACACGGCGTCGCATATGAACCTACAAAGAAAATTTTCAATTGTGTTAATAAATCCTCAAGGCACATATATGGAATCCAATGCATGAATGGGAATGGAAGAAAAAAATGCTGCTAACTAGAGTAATGCATCACCCAAAAGGGAGAAAACAGTTCTTCCAATTGAGAATGTGGTTCATTATCTAGTTTACAATTTGATTGATGTTACAAACCCAAATCCAACCTGAAGAGATGGGCATGCCTAGGTAATCCATGGAAAGAGATCCATGTTACATGTTGAGACTATTACACAGGGAGGAAATTTTTCTAGGAGACCACCATTGAGTGATGAAAATTTTACTTTTTGTATTACTGATAACTTTCCTACTTCAGTAGGAGATGGCCTATAGGATGTTCATGATGCCTCTAACTGAGTCTCTACTTCCATTTGTTAAAATGATTGCGTTTTCCACAAAAATTAGGTGGGTTATCAGTAAGAGACTCATCTTCTTTATTAATGGAAAGAATTCACCAGTATAGATGCCTCATTTGATAAGAAAATAGAGAATGTCATGTGGTATGATGAAGATTATGGGAGAGATCGGGTTTCCCTACTAAAGTCCCCTCATCTCTTTAATGAATCCAGGATACTTCCCCAAGAAAGAAATAACAAACCATGATGAGCTGAAGCTCCTAAAAAGAAGGTCTGAAACCTTGATCTATAACCCCATAGCTGCTAAATCTCAATAAATAGAACTTCCTTATATCTGATCATAAGCATTGTTCATATCCAATTTTATCACCAAATTCAATCCATGGGGCTTGACATTATTGTCTCTCACCACCTCCTATGACAGAGAAACCGAACCCTAAATGGATCATCCCCTAACAAACTCAAGTTCCTTAATGGAGAAATACAGGGGTAGGATATTATACAACATCTATTTAATTACACTTGCTAGAGTCTTATATGGGAAGTTTCATAAACTCACTAGACTATAGTGTGAGAAAGAATAAGGTTTCTTTATAATCAGAATCAGGCACATGGTGGTGCAACTTGGAACATGATGAAAGATCCCTCCACAGAAATAGTCTTGAATGGGTGCTGAGATATCCCCCTTAACCACACCCCACACCACTCTGTAAAATGATCCAGTAAAACTACCGAGTCCAGGTACACATTCGGGGTTCATATTAATCATCGCCTAATAAATATCTTCCTATTCCGGGGTTGCATCTATGATAACATTATCTAGGTGAGTTTCCAACATGTAATTATCCTCCCAGAAATATGCATTGTTGTCGGGATAACCATTGGGAATCCTCGAGTAAGGACCATTTAAAACATCTTCAATGAAGCTATGTTCCATGCCCCTAGAAATATCTCCATCCTCTATGTATGTCCCATCTTCAATAACAATGATGGGTTTGATATTTCAATGCCAATCATTAATGTATGCATGGAAGAAAGTAGTGTTTTTTGTCACCCTCTCACAACCATGTCACCCAAGATCTTTCCCGAGCCATACACTCTTGTTTAAGAATCAAATAATCCCAACAAGCATTCTTACAAAAAAAATATTCGAACAATGAGTCTCTCAAAAACATATATAGACTGAATTCTAGGTTGTAAATACTCTACATCAATTATTCCATATCCTGGTCGAAGGGAGGGAGCCCTCTTGCCCAATCTCGAATCCTTCACTTCAGCCTCCTGAGTTTTTTATAGAGGACCACCCAGGTATGCACATGAGTAGGCTCTCCCCACAGTCTCCTAAAATGTTGATGATATCCAGTACATCAAGACCACTAGTTGAAGAACCAGAAGGACTCTAAATAATCCTGCCTAGGAGAAAGAGAAACCATCAAGGGTGGGTGATCAGATATACCTCGAGCAAGATGAGTAACCATGGAATTTAGAAATAATATTTTGATAGTAGAGTTGGACAAAAACCTATCGATATATCTCCATCTTCGTTTACCACGCCCCTAGATGTTGCACAATGTAATATGGGCACCTGAGTACCCATGATAATGTTGACCCTCACCAGCCATAAAGAGCACAGAATCCAAACTTGGTATTTGGGAAAAGGTCCCTCTCCATTTCTTCTGCCCCAAGTTAAGGATTGTGTTTGATGTCCCTTGTCACAATCCATGGGAGAACCTATAGATCAAAAAATACATGCTCATTCCACAACCTCTGTTGAACTACGACGTCACAACTACCACAAACAAATGAAACATAGAAGCTCTCAATTCCCACATTGACATTTGAGGTAATGAATTGGTCGCCTGCATTAATCCTAACCAGAGAAACATCCTTGTTCAAAAATATCTAGATGTGTCTTTTTATTGACTCTTCTTTCATGGAACCATGTATTTTCACATTGTTGCTAAACTACCTGATATTTTCTAGGTTTTTCTTATGCTCAAGCATAGCCACAATAGATGTTTCTAAAATTCAGATACATTGAAATCATAATTCACTCTATGACCCAATCTATGGGAATTCCAGATGAGTAGAGATAACATTGAAAAAAGAGGAGCCCAACTTTGGAAATAGGATCAAATTTCTTCTTGCACTGATAAGAGGATTCATCCTTGAGATATCTCAAATGTGAACATGTGCACACCCCGTGACTCTGAGAAGAGAAACCCAGGGAAGAAGGTTTATCATGAAAAATAGGGGTAACATGAGAGGAAGTTTTTCTCACACCCCTAGAATCAAGGTATGTGAAAAAGAGTATCCATCTACAGAGCCACCAAATAACTTGCAGGCACCAACCCTTAAAATGACAACATGGGGGGATGGAGAGGGAACTACACCTTACGAAGCTGCCAAATCTACTGGAAATGTAGGCATGAACTCTTGAGTTGTAGGGTGGAAGACCAAGAGATCTAGAGAGGATATAAATTAAGATAGGAGGTTGTCTCAGAACCACCCCACATTTGGAATAGGAGGGAATAGTAGGGATGTAGAGATACCCGAGACCATTGAGGATGGATCCCCTAGCCTATCGGCCATGAGATCCTAGTATGGAGGAAAATCCATATCTAGGGAGAGAAAGGAAGAGTTGAGCCCCATTCTCTAGATCTGCTGAGGGGGCGATAGCATCCCATAGAATTGGGACCATACAACGACGTGGATAAAACTCTGAGACCCCAGGGTTAGGAGGAGCAGGGCTGCCGCCCTGGGGTGCCTTTGGAGCTGAAAGAGGGCCTCCTCTCTTCTGGTTTAAACACCAAAACATGGTGTTACCATAGAGGCATCAGGAGGAACAGAAGCAAGGAATGACCAGGAATAAAATGGATTGATCCTAGTATTCCATCCCCTGCACCTTTAATGAATCCTTCTCTTGATTTTTTTGGGATAGATCCAAATCCACGCAATGTCAGCGCACTATTATGTCCTCACAAGAGAGGGTCTGATCATCCACCTACAAAAATCTTCCATGAGAATCCATTATGGCCTTCAGAAGAGCATTGTTTTAGAAGGGCATGGGAAAACTAGGGAGCCCAAGAAAAACTTCGGATAGGGAGAGTTCCTTAACCTGATATTAATCCATAAACTAGGAATCCAAGCTGATCCTCAACTCCCCAAAAGTTCTTAAGATCTATGCATCACACATGAATGATGTCCGCCTCCGACTCTTGCACCACACAAAAGGATGGAAGATTAATCAGAGAGATACTCTCCTAGAAAACAAGTCCCAAAGAGGACAAAAACATTCTAAAACCCTACATAAAAGGTTAATGAACCCCTAAATGATCCACCACCATCCACATGAGGCAAGTGATAACCTCCATGAATTCCACAGGGGGAACCTCCACTACAACACTAGAGCCATCTTGAGACACCCCCAAAAAGACTGGGCGCACTGCCAGGAAACAGATCTATTGGGATCCACTAGAAAAACCATAAAAGGTCTCATTAAATGATCATATAGGCTAGTGATACCTGAGGAGCGAGCCTGGGTGTTCTAGAGGAGCAAGGGCTATAACACCTGATAAGACTCTGAGATCGAAGGACTTTTGAGATGGGATTGATGCCTGAGCACCACCAGGTGGAAAATCAATGGTCGAGAGATTTTGAAAAAATCCAAGCACATGAGGTGTACCCTTTTGAGTTGGGGGATCCATAAAATTGTAATCAAGAATCCCCAAATCTCCATTCCCTTGAAATCAAGAATTCTTTAAATTTCATTTTTTTCCAGCATAATTAGTCTTGATATGATGAATTTTAATTCTTGAATAAGTGTTTAGATATGATTATTTATCATTTCATAAATAAGTCAAGGTTTTATAATGAAACCACTCCAATAGAGTTGTGTTGTATTTTAACACACACTGATATATATTATTCTTATTTAGCATGCATCAAAGAAAAAATTGATGATTTCTTTATAGATGATGTAACTGTTAGTTTTAAAGCAATCCGTGTAATCAAACTCTTCAATATCCTTGAATAGAGTTTACCAGTTATATTTAATACAGTTGTTTGAACCAATAAACCCCATATTCCCCTTATTATTTTAAGATGGAATTGTCTAGGAATGTGTTACAATGGCCATGCCACCACTTAGTAACCCCTTCTGATCTAATAAATGGTATTTCCCTTTTTTAATGAATTTAGTGAGTTAAATGAAACTATACATGGTTAACATGGAAAATGATAGTTAGTGCCTCATGTTGTGATTTATGTAAATGGTTATACTCGCTTTATAATGTTTAATTAAATGAAAAGAAATATATAGAGTTACATCTTCATGGTGACATGAATTCCATAATTGAAATATTTTAGAGGGGAATATGCAATGGATAATGGATTGCATGAGATTCTCTTCCTCATGATTAGAAATTAGTAGGTAGACATGTCATAATAATTCATTTTAATTCAAATGTGTAATATATTATTCCTGATGTACACCAATGAATAATGTATGTACCTTAATTGTATTAATGGGTGGGATAAATATAATACATGAGAGGTCATGCATCATGTTAAAATCAAAATTATGGTTATGGATCTTAACCTATTTTGGACTGGATGGGTAACCTTCATGAATGGTGATCCCTCATTCCTAACATATATAATCATGAATTTGGTTTTTTTTAGATGACCATTAGAGCATTTGAGTTGGAAGACCTTCTAATCATACATATTGATTTCCACAAACTATGAGAGTTGTTGGAGTTGGACCAAAGGATAGACCATGAGCTCTAATGTTGTTGATGGATTTCAGTGAGTTATATCTTGGTATATCCCACACTCTTTCCTAATAGACCATTAAATATTTTAAGAGGAAGCCCGTGTGAGATTCCATATTGATTTCCATGAGACAGTGAGATCTCCTGGAGTTATACCAAGGAATATATGGTAAGCACAAACCTTGGTGATGGATGCCTATTTGTTTTGTACCAATCCATCCACCATGTGTATCCAAAGAGACCTGGATAGATCATGGAGTTACACCATGGGTTAGACCAAGGGAGCATTCCCCAGTTTTTTCTATATGTGGTTCATGTCATAGTCTATCCCAAAATATATAAAACTATTTATAAATATACTCTATATATACAATTACAAAAACTTATATATATAGTGACATGATCAGAATGTCTATCTAGCTATGATTTGAAGCATATATAACTGGCAGGTTTCCCTTAGGTACCTAGATGGGTGGTTGTTTACATAATCAGTTTTTTTAATTATTTCTCTATAACTATACATGTTTTAATATATATGGTACATTCATGATTTTGATAGACACTATGGGTACCGACCAAATTAGATTTATATCTCACACCCTACTAGTTCCACCATTACACTAGTGTACCATAGTACTATTCATTGTCTATAGTACAATATAACTTGGTTGATTTCTTATTTTTTTTATTTAATGTTCATGATGAGTTAGGAGAAAAGGATTAGGAATAATCAGACAATTTTTATGGAGATCAAATTAGGGATATTTTTTAATCTTTTCTTCATGATTCATGTACATTACTATATTGTAATGGATGATGCAGGTCCATTATTTCAGTTTATTTACCATCAAAATTCATGCATGGACCTGTTTGAAAAACTGGCATTGTCCACTTTTAAATAATTAATATATTATATTTCCTTATACTTTTTTGTCTCTCATTATTTACTATTTGGGATAAAATATTCTATTTATATTCTTTTGTACAGCTATGAGTCTCTCATACGATGTTATTGTCTCCCCAATATCACCTCCTGAGTCCCTTTCTTCTAATCGACATCTTATAAATTTAGGGAGATGAGTTGGAGGCCATGCGACACATTTTTCGGATGACTGGTTTGATGGTATCCCTGGTTGGGACATTATAAAGTGGTTATAGAGCATAAAGATATCTATTTTTTTCTATTTTAGGATGGTAAATTTGAGAATATGAATGTATAGGTTATTGGTTAATATTCGTGCTTTGGACTGATCACCCCACGTATAGGAAATGACAATGCTTATAGGGCTAGGATTAATGTTCATGCTCTTTTCTGTTAGAGTTTGTTATTATTTCACCTTTATTAAATGGTGTCATTTCCACTGCCTATTTAATTATGAATTTATAGTATTTTCTCGTGGCCTAAAATGGAAAGGTTGAAACATTGCACACATCATATTTTTGACATAGATATTTGAATGTCACACATATTCCATTCCATGTTGTTTCATTTTATGGGCTTCTTAAAATATTGTATTGTGTTCCTTGAGTGTTTTGATATTCAAGATTGTATAACTTATATAGCTATTTCTATGCTAATTTTCTCAATATTTTAGGATGTCATCCCTAATTAGTATTTACTCCTTATGTGATTAAATCCTGTTTCTCAATGTTAGGTTCTTGTAGTGACACAATTATCTTTGTTTTAAATATGTAATTGATTGCATGGGATGGGAATATATGGTTTCTAGATGAACTTGAACATGATTTCACTTTTAAGGTTTATGTGAACATTATAATTTGAAAATGGTATCCCATATATTCATACAATCTTGAGAATATGTATATATAAATTTTGGAAACCCTGTCTAAGTGGGATGGTTTCAAAATTAAAATTATATAAGGGCATTATTTTATCCCCCAGGTGGCCAAATTTCAAACTGTAATGTGTCTGGGTGATTTATAGGATATTAGGTGGCCACCCATACATTTGGACCGTTTTTTCATTAATATTATACTCTGAGATGGGATTGGATTATATTAATTGAAGCTAATGTTCAGTCCATGATGTGTATTGGTGCTTTATGAGTTTGGAAATGGAAACCCCTATTTAATGTAAACTTGTGTTATATGTTTGGAGATGGTTCTAAATGAAAATTTGTCAAAATTTGATCTGAAATAAAGTAGTTATTTTCTATATGCGGAAATGGATGTGTGTGGGTCAGTTAAGGAATGTTTTTATGAGATGACCTTGTACAGGTGTTTGAAATTTCTAAAATTAAACATCTTCAATTGGGTTGATTTCTAATGGACCCATCTCGACTCAGTGAGAACCTTATAGGTCACCTTATTTGTTAGAAATGAAATTATCTGATGAATTTCTCAATACATATTGGATTTTAATGAATGGTTACTATTTTGAATGTATTATATGTCAAACATTCATAGTTTTGCCTAGGCGTGTTGGTTAAAATCAAGACCCACGAGTTTCAATTTTGAAAAACGGTACCCGATATTTTTGAATAAATATTTAAATGATTAAATATTAAATGTGAATTTATATTAATGCCTTTTAAATTGAACATGTAGTGGTTTCTTTTATTTAAAACCCTAATGATGGTGTGGTTATATTTTCTATTCCACATTAAGGAGAACAAAGTTGAGATAATTTTCTATAGGCATTGTTTTAAATTTATAAATGGATTAGATGATCATCTATTGATCCTAGAAACTTATATAAATCTGACCTACTGACATGTTGGGTGATTATTCTTTTGTAATGTGCTAGACCATAGTGGGTATCACCCTTAGAACATATATTTATTTCTAAATCATGTGAGGTTTACATATGGTTCTGTTTGGGTACAATTTTCGCAAGTATAACTATTCATTTCTTAATGAAACCCTTATTCAGATGGGTGGTCGTGGTTTCATTGAACCTTTATATAGCTATTTGAATCAAGAAAAGATCAGTTTTAGAGGTTTAGTCATGCCTCTGGCATGGTAAGTCGCTTTGTAGGATGCTTGACCCTCATGTATCCTTCAGTGATGAACGACTCAGTATGTCATCATCAAGGTTAATGATTTTATAGGGAAATGTGAATCCGATCTAAATATTTTTTAGGGACATATAAAAATTAAATTAATAGGGATAGTAAGATTTTGGGTAGTATCAAGGATGTTTTGTATTACTCTACAACCTCAAGGTAGTATGCTTTGACTTATGTCTTACCTGCTGAGTGATAAATGTTGTACCAAACATACTGAGTAGGTTTGATTGATGAGAATATGTTTTTTGTGTATGTCCTTAGTCCATCTTCGTGATAGGGTGAGTTTTGATTTAAACAAATCATGTTCATCATAATGATCAGGAGGACATTCTAGAGACTTGGGTGTTTGGAAACAACATTTTTTTTGGGTTTTTTCTAGCATACATTGTCATTGTAATCATGGAATGGAGGAGAGTTACACACTCATTAGTGAAAATTTTCCCTAGTGCACTTTTGAGTTGGGATTCTACCTCTTATCTATCATTGGCTTGGGTACCACAATGGTAGGGACCATTAGTAGGAAATAGCGATCATATTTTAATGGAGGTTGACCAGTAGTGGTTCGACAGATCTTCTAGTAATTCCAAAACTCATCTTAGTGTGTTTAACTAAGAGGAAAGCATGTATCATATCTTGACAAGGTCCCATATACACTAATAGATCATCAATCTTACACCTCTCTAACGAATTAAATGCTATTGAGCATGATGGGGGGTTCTCTTTCGGGGTTTCATGTCAGATGTGTTGAATCTTCATTGTTTGGTCAGGAAAGTGATCAAAAATTGAGCATGTACTTTAATGGACGTGATCACGGTGAATAAATGATTCCTTGGGAGAAGAAATCGTAGTTTAGTTGGAAATTATTTGTTCATATAATCTTGGCATCTTCTTTAAGGGTCAGCCATAGTGGCTCGACCTTTGTCAATTTTCAATGTTTACAGTCAGTGGAATTCCATCTTCACGAACATCACATGGTGGAGAAGTGTATGGTCTATGACATCCTTGGATTATTATGAAAAGCTGGCTTGACATGGGATTTTTAGTCTATGGGTAATTTAATGTTCTAATTTTTTTTTAAAATCATGTTAGGAGAATTGATAAAAACACTTAAATGCGTGATTTATTAGCTATTCCATTGGTGGGATGAACCTAGCTCAGATTTGACCTACATTAATGTTGATGCTAATTGTGGGAACCATCATTGGCTATATTCATGATGAGAAGATGATGTGATCATGTCTCTAGATAAAAAAGCACAATTAGGATCCATTTCAATTTTTTAGTTGGCGAAATAGCGTTGGACTGTGTTTTGACTGTATATGTTTTCGTGTGTTTAAATGGTTACGTAAATATAGGTCAGGCATTTAGGTACACAACACCACCATTAGAAAGATACCTCAAAAAACTTGTAGGTCAGGTGTTGTCTATATTTTTATAGAAGGTTTCTCATGGATGGGATGATCTATGGTCAAAAGGTTGTGATGATCTATGTTTTGAACTTCCTGAAAAACCAAATGAATTTGAACTTTTTCATTTACTGGGAAAACTAAATTTAAAACTGAGCTTCAGAAAGAATTCATTAATTGTGACATTCCAATGTGATGTTTTTTGACCATGGTGAAGGCCCAATAAGTTTCTTAGGTGTCTCAAGAAACAGCAAGCACATCAGATCCTAAAAAATGGTTATTGAAGGACCAATAGAGGAAAGAATGTTTTGTGGAAATAATGCAGCCCACAATTGGAAATCATATGACTTTATTCAGGTGGACAATCGTTGTCACATGTATGGCCCATGATTTACAAACTCTATGACTATCCCACTCAATTACTGACAATTGGGTAGTACCTTGACACACTTTACCTCATGGTTGGCGCATGGTTTCCTAACCGAGTGGCTATCCAATGAAGTGTTCCTGAGGTTCTCCGTACATGGCTCATAGTTGGAACATGGTTTAATAAACTATGTGGCCCAAACCGTGTGTGGATATCTTTTTTAAAACATGAAATTAATTTAAATTAAACTCAAAATAAAAAAACCTAAAACTAACCCTCTCCCTTATCCTCTCATACACTGAAATGACCCCCCCTTGGGATCCCCTTTAAATTGTATGACATACTCTATTCAGATCCACATTTTCCATGAATTTACTCAATATCTCATTGCAATTTCCACAAGATCAGTCATGGTGAGGTTATCTTCTCTTTATTAAAACTTTTTTGTAGACGAATTTTCATCTCAAATTTCCATACCTAGCTCAGACAAACCGAGGGATTGGGATTTAACAAGACTATTATTATCTTAATGGAAGATAGGTTACGTGAAGCGTATCTTAAGAACTCTTTGTTCGTGTTTTTATATCATCTGCTGAAGGTGAGGTGGATGGGTCAATTGTGGTTCAATACAAAGGTTTTTTGTTAAGGGTTTATTCCCAATCTTATTGATTGTCATTTTATAATTGGGGGGTTTGTGATTTATGTTTTCCTAGTTTGTTTCTTTATGTGTGTTGAACCTTAACAATATGTTTTTATGGTTCTAGTAATTTTTTTACTAATTTTTGATTGTATGTGAAGGTTCACACATAGATACGTAGGTATGTATATATATATCGACCTAAAACATATTCCCTCATAGAGATGGGAATATGTTCTTTGGATTAATGTATATATATATATATAAATGTATATGTTCTTGTGGGTGTAAGGTGGTTTCATGTGGTCAACACATAATTTTACAAATGATGTGTGTCAGCTTCGACTATTAATTGTGGTCAGATCCCTTCCCTTTCCCTTTTATTAAAGAATTCATAAAATTTAATTTATCTTCTGACTTAATTTTTCTTGTTATATTGAATTTCATTTCATGAAAAAGGGTTTAGTTAAGATAATTGTTTTGTTTGATAAACAAGACATTATTTTATAATAAAATCCCTCCAAAGGATTTGCGCTTTATTTTAATACTAACAGAGATATTTTATGTGCATTCATCATTCATGAAATTAGGGAATTCATGTTTTTCTTATACGCAATATTGTTTTTAGTTGAAAGAAATACCTCATACTCAACCTCATTGATATCCGTGAATGGGATTCCCCTCTTTTATTTAAATTGGTTATTTGATCCAAATCACCCCATTAGTTCCTTTATAATTTAAAGATTGGATTTAACAAGTATGAAAGTGTTTTCATTACCATGTCACCACTATGTGACACCCATTCTCTTCATAAATGGTATTTCAATGATTTAATTAATAGAATTTGTTTAATGGACCTAATCATGGTTCACTTTTCATATGAGAGTTAATGCCTCATGTAGTGAATTCAGTAAATGCTTATGGATACTTTATAATGTTATTTAAATTAAATGAATTATATAGAGTGACGTTTTCATGGTGAATTTCACTCCATATTTTAAATGTTTTAAATGAGAATGTGAAATAGATAATAGATTTCATGAGAGGATTTTCCTCATTCTTAAACATAAAAAATGAAACCGTGTAATTGTAATATGATTTATCTGAATGCTTGTGATTTTATTCCTTAAGAATACTTATGAAAAATGAGTTTGAAATAATTATATTTAGGGGATTAATAAATTAGGCACATGATAGGTGACACATCTTGTTAAAATCATAAGTATGATTTTTCCACTTACACTATGTTGAACTGGATGGGTAATCTTTATAAATGGTGATGCCCCATGACTCACATATATAAATGAGAATCAATTTTTATTTCTAATGGATAGTGAGATACATTTACTTGGAAGACCATGTGAGCTTCCATATTAAATTCTATGAGACTGTGAGAGAACTTGATGTTGGGTAAGGGGATAGGCTATGGGTTTTACTTATGGTGATGGATGTTTTTGAGTTACAACCTGGTCCATACAACACTAATTTCTAAAGGACCATGAGAGCCTTTAGTATAATGACCATGTGAGCTTCCATATTTATTTTCATGATGCTATTAGAGCTCTCAGAGTTGTACTATGGGATAGACCATGAGCTCTATATTTGGTGAGGGATGTATTTCAGTAACATCCCAGTCCTTATAATATGTGTTTCCCATGAGACCGAGAGAGGTAATAGATTTGGTTCAGGGGTTAGACCATGAGGGCTTTCCCTCGTATTGGATGTCTTTGGTTAATGCCCTGGTTTATCCCAACATATGTAATTATAGGTATAAAAATAGTATATATATGTATTCACACATCTATATAGTTACATTATCAGATATAGTTGTCATTTTTGAGCTCAGATAGGTTTATCTATAACATTTACCTTAGGAACCTAAATGGGTGGTTGTTCACTTATTCATTTTTCATTGTTGTTCCTCTATACTTGTACACCATTAAATATATATTTCACTTCCTAGATTCTTCTAGACACTATGGGTGTTAGGAAACTGAGATTTATATCTCACACCCCTCTCGGCCCACCCTTCGAATGGGGTACCCATGTAGACTATTCTGTTCACTGGACTGGAGACCTTGGTTTATTGCTTATATTGTGATGTTTGTACTCAAAGAGATAATAGAAAATTATTGACCTAAAGCATAGAATAATCATGGAGATCTACTTATCTATTTTTAGTTCTATTCATTTCTTGAGTATTGTACGGTTCTATTTTGAAACTCATATTCAATGTCCACTATTAGATGTTATGTATCATCACCATGCCATGTATGCATTTGTTGTACAAACTCATGTTGGTCACTTTTATTTAATTAAGATATTATATTATGCTGCACTATTTTTTCTTTCATTATTTATTACTTCTACTATAGTATGCTATTATTAGTCTTATATTGAAATTTGAATCTATTATAAGAGTTTATAGTCTCCCCATTATCGCCGCCTGAGACCCGTTCTCATAGTCAATAGCCATTGTTATACGGGAAGACATGTTTGACGCCATGTAACCCACCGGTCTAACTACCAACTCGATGGTAATATTAGTTGGGACGTTACAAAAATAAAAATTTTTTTAAAATTATTTGAAAAACTATATATAATTTTAGGATTTGTAATGTTAAAAATATCCAATGATAGAATTTTTTATAAATTTGAGAGGAATTTATATTTTCAGATAAAAATAAAATATCGTATAAATATACATTGTGTATTATGACAACATAATTTCCCAAAATTTATATAATAAATACTATAATGGTTATATGTGATCAAATATATATTTTCCCTTTACTATAATAATATTTTATTTTTATTTGATAAAATATTCAAACCCATTAGGAATCCGTTAAAACCATTAACATATTCTATTGTTTAAAAAATCATTAAGTGCATCAAACAACTACACAACAATAAGGGAATTAATATAATTATTTTTTCTTATTGTCTTATAAAATAATGAAAACCACTCTCCATTGGTATAAGCCATGGTAAAAAACTATGGTTTTGCTTTTTGTTTGTTTTTATGTTTTATATAGAGTATAATACCATTTTTGAGAAATAATAAAGAAGTCCCCACTCAATTCTTATATAAACCCACCAAATCTATAATTTATCTACTCTAAAAACTGTTTTAGAATAGAATCATTGTTTACAACCATCTCTACAGTCCTCAAAATGTACCCCCATGATCTCAAGATGAATTCCCATGAATTTGGAGTCAAACTGTCAAGGTAAGGGTTCTTTTATGTCCCTTCTTTATTCATGTATTTTCTTTATATTATGCCATGTTTCTGTAATTACTAGTGTTGGGATATGCTACTGCATACCCCCTTACTACCCCAATTATTTTCAAGTGATGCGATAACCGTATATCTCTCATCAGGACCTTCCAATAACATTTATTTTCCCAAATTGTTCTGGCGCATTTCCCCCACAATTTTCCATGAAAAATAATTGTGTAGTGAATACCAATACCCAATTCATATGATTGGTGCTCACATTTATGTGCTAATAATTTTTTTATTGTCAATATACATGTATTTATTCAACACTTATTGATTGTGAAATAAAATTTTATGATAAATCAATCCTTTTTTTATGTATATAGAAAGCATAACAATGATAATGAAATTAATGTGATGGATGCACCCGAAATTATATATCACACCAATGCGTTGTGTAATGATTTAGTATCAGGAAACATCATTAATGGGATCAGGGAGTAAACCAAATCCAACATGGTAATTTTTACATCATTATGTCATACCAATTATCCATAACCTATGCTTATGATGTTGTTTTTTAGTTTTTTCCACATTTACATTGTTTCCGTTATTTTATCATGATATATGATGCCTTATTATTAATGTTTTTGATTCCCAAACAACTTTATTCACCATTGATTTTCCTATTGTCAAAAATTTGTTTAATTAGTCATGTTATTCTTGTTTATTCAGTTAATATGATTTATTTCTCACCACATTCGTATAGATGTCCCCCAGGTTATCCCAGGATGTTTTTAGTTCGATAATGTTAAGGAAGTATTCAATAAAGAGGATGCGTCCCCATTTTTATATTGTTATGTAAGGTAACTAATTCCAAATGACACCATAATTATCAAATAATATAGGTTTTTGTATCTGTAATATTATGAAATATATAATTAATAATATCTAATAAAGGGAAGTATTTTCAAACTAGTGGATACCTTTTGGTGTAATATATGAAAATTTAAATCAGTAAATTGCACCACCCTAACACGGTGAAGTAGAACATGGCTAATAGTCATCGACATGTGGTAGGATTAAACATAGTCATCATTTTGCATCAATTAAAATAAGGAAAAATACACCATCTCCTCTTTCAACAATATTGAATATAAAAAATATCTCGGATCATCATATACTACATCCACTTGCTTGGGTGACTTTTATGCTAGCATTTACTCAACCATTACAAGAACCACTAGTATAAAAACATTTATTAAGACATATCACTTTAATTAGACCTTCTTGATCTGTAAATGATACATTAATATATTACCATATCATGGAGTATTCCTTGACATATCTTATTGTATATCGTATCCTCTAAAATAAAGATGATTACACTCGGATTTCAGTAAGGACGATTACCCTGAACCGAAACATGATGGTGTTAAGGATCTGATCCATAAGTACCACAGGAAATACATGGGTTTCCAATATAATGAATTGTATCATCTAAAATATAATGAAACCATAATGGATTTATAAATCCACCTTTTGTATAGACTCCTATAATTCCAAGAGTACATCATTACATTATTTAAGGTCAAACTCATATAAACACTTCTCCCTTATCAAATAGTCAAATAATACATCGATTATTGTCAGTGGATACTCCTATACACGTCATCGGGTTCAAGTGATGTTAACGAACACATAACCTCATTATATATTCTACCTCATGGTGAGATATATAATACTTCTCATGGTAACACAATAGGTCTAAATAAACACAACTATATAGATTCTATATCTACAACATTGTCTCTTGCATATCGAAAAGGTTATGTAATATGCTAGCACACATATGAGGAAAATCATGGGTGTATGTATATGTATAAACACAACATCAATATTGATTTAATAATTCTCAATCCTCATGGAAGAATTTTTTATGCTCCCACAACAATGTACGAAAATAAAAACTCATAGATTCTAAAACTATGGGGATTATACAAGAGAATAGATAGAAAATCATTTGTATTTACCTGCACATGGGCATATCATGATCATCTTAGGTTTATTTCAATACCATAAATAAAAATACAGTCCCACTAACTATTTTAATTTGTAAATCACACTGGTAATTATAAAATAGGTACAAATAGTAACAAACTAGTAGATACTGATAAAAAATTCATAGATACTATCTACCAATTGAAAAACATTACTTGTGAGACTCTATAACCATCGATTGTTAGTTCATAATATCCATAAAAGAGTCTGATCACTGATCCTCCCTTCATGATCCTCCAAAAATAGCACTCAAGATTAAATGATCCATTGGTATTACAATGTCTTTAACATGGGATATATTCTTGGGAATGTGTCGTTGTTTTTTTTATAAATTTTCACCTTGTGAACAAAAAATAGATGTCTTACCTCAAACCAAACTCGAAGACTTATAGTTAGATGATCCTACTGTATGAAGTTAATACTTCACATTCCATTATTTTCACAAAATCTGAGGCCAACACAAAAGAAAATTAGGATGACCTCCAACTTATATATTAAAGGAACACTTCCACCACTCTCTAAAACTATATGATTTGGGAGGGACCATCATTCCCACATGGTATGAAATCATTTTACAAAATAATATATTTAAGGGGGAAGTTTAAGTCTTCATTTCTGGTTTGAATCCACATTAAAAATTACCAAAAAATTGTTTATCTGATTCCCCATATCACCCTATATATATATCTTTACCAGGACCACCATCAAATGGGGTCATATATAGAAGGGTTTTCCCCCACCATTATTGTGTGTCAGTCCTCCCCCTCTTGATAATGGGGAATTTCTCACCATTAAACCTAGTTTATCACTTTTTTTGAAACTCATAAACCATAAATTGTATGTGGGAATTATCCACCAATACATCTGGAAATAATGAACAATGAACCTAATGTAGAGTATCCACTAGATTCAGTGGAGGTGGGAAAATATACAATATAATTGGTCAAGGCATCACTCTGAATCCACATGGATAAACTAACTCTTAAAAATGTACACTCTAAAATTCATTATAAATAAGTTAATCATAATCACGATCCTGTTACATAATCCTAACTAGCTATCATCATTGAATCATGATGTGATAATCGGGATAAACCACTATCCATATAGAATAACTAGGTAGAAAAATAAAGAATTACAATGGAAACTATCCCATCTATCACGTCCCTCCCCAAAGGGGCCCATTCTAGGACTCTCTAATCATGAATCTAAGATGCTATTGGATGGTGACTACCACTGAGAACACATATAAATAACCTAGGACATCAAATCCTATGTACCCGTATACACGAACACATCTCCAAGACTTTACAATGATGAAATGTAAAAACAACTATAAAAACCCAGCTAATATACATCTAATATCATAATTGGAGTAAAATCTAAAGTAAAATATGGTTCAAATTGCCATATAAAATCCCACAACAAAGATTATAAAAAATGATCAACCATTAGGTATGTACTTGGACTAATGTTACAAATCATTAGGAACACACCTTAGTCTATACGGTCTCACTAACCACTTTCTAGTCCTACTATGCCTAGGAGTATGTCAAAAGGTTGATCATTTGGGAAATATATGACACATGTAGGAAATTCCTATACATGAGTGAGTTTAATAGTACTCATTAGGACACCCTCAAACTATAAATCATACAAAAAAATAATGAGTAATACTGAACTACACCACTATATTACAAAAAAACATATAATAAGAATAACAAGATACACTCAACACAGACACACAATCACGAGGTAAGTCAAAACCATAGTATACTATCCAATAAATATAATTATATGATTCCACAAATCACTCATCTAAGAGAACACACTCATGAGTCTGATACCACGAATGACATCTTTCTGATATGTAATTCTCATCGGGTCTCGTTATGAGAAGATGAGAAAAATAGTCTGATGAGAATACAATACACATTTGAGGACCCTAACCAAAGAAATTTGGTGTTACCAAAAAAAAATCATGATTAACCATCTATGTATAGGATCAAAACCATGTAGTATTGGTCTAAATGACAAGAACACCACCACCTTTGGGAATGAAGATGAATATAAGATCTCACTCTCTTCATCATAGAGAGAATGTTTCCAAGATGTCCAGCTAAAGAGATCGTAGTCCTAGGAGTATAAGGATGTTCATAACATCCATTAAGTAAAGGATATCTGGAACATAAACTAATGAAATAGATCCACAATATAAATTAAAATTACTCCAATCCATGTATAAAATAAAACATGACCTGTACTATGTGTCGCGAGTCATGTCCCTTATACCTGAGTCCTAACCGTGTAAATGGAACATTTCATAAATTTGTGGCTGTGGAATACTAAATGACATTTGAGACACCTTTGTAGTCTACCTTTGTGATTGTGCATGGTTTATCTCATTTAATCATCCCAACGTAAGCTCGTATAGTGGATTACATGCCGTGTAGGCTTTATTTTTACTTCACCATTATGAGTGTACATTCCGAAGTACACACCAAGATCACTATGGAGGGAACATATGTTGTCTGATAGGTGTAACCACCCTGTTATATTTAAATTCCTATAAAACCCCAAGTCACCACTCAAGGGTCCCCACATGGCTTCCAGATCTACTATACACAAATTGTTGTTTGGGATTCTGTAGAATTTCATATCTTCTCCCACATTTGATCTAGAACCTCTAGCCATCATTCTGGGGATCATTTTACGATGAAACAAAATTTCCCAACACATTAAATCCCCTAAATCATCCAACAGCCCATTATTTCATCATATCTAATTGAAAAATTGGTCATATAATCATTCTTCATTGTGAACCAATGGACAGAGAAGAATGAGAAATCAAGTATCCACTATCATAAAAATCATTATATCTCTATTGTTTCACCACCATCCTATCATGCCAATCCCAGATATATGATTTCAGATCACTTCCCTATGAAATAGGTGTGAAAAAAATTCATTTATCAAGATTAGTCGATCCATGATACCAAAAAAATCCCATGAGAAATGATGAATTGAGGGAGAAAATAACAACAATAGATAAGAGCAACGATCCTCGATCGATGTTCTTGACTCTCCCGATTCATTTCCATTAGAATTAAAATAGAATTGAATCAAATAAAAAAGATATTCCTCCACTACGATTCCACAAAATATACTCTTCCTAAGTAACTATGCAACCATTAATTATTGTTGTTCATTAATTGATTCATATTATTAATAAATATAATGAGTGTGAAAGAATAAAATCAAAACACATTCCTCTAATCAATTAGGATCGATTTATGATGATGAACGAAGAATTGTAGCTCTCTATGGATAGTTCCATCGATTCTGATCTGCGTCGATGGTCGATCCAAGATCCCATTATCGTTCACCTATGAGAATTCTACAATGTTCCCTCTATGTTTTTTCCAATGTCTCTAGGGTTCTAAAACTAACCAAAAATTCGATCATTAATACATATTTGAAAATTTTTAATTTTTAATTCAATAAAAATAATATACTTAATTTATTTAAATTATTTTATTCATTTTAGTTCCTACAATGAATTTTCCACAAACATCTCACATGGACTAGAGTAAAGCCTCTATAATGGTAAATCATATATTATGAAATCAATGGTTTCATCAGATTTGTGATCTGGGAATGTATTTCAAATATATTCAAAAAAATTAGGAGAACCACACATGTATTATATTTAATATATCTAATATATTTTAGAACTTATCAGAGAACAAAAATCCTTATAATAACATTCTTTTTTAATTCATGGTCTTGAAAATAATTCATATAATATCCAAAAAAAATAAAACATGGAAAATTTGATACATTACATTCTCCGCACCTTGGGGATTTACATCCCGAGACATACAAAATAATGACTACTCAAAAAAATGTCATCATTAAGCATTAATCTAGTCCTCCCCCTCCCATGTCTACTCCAAGAGATTCATGTGCCACCATAAGAAATTCACTAAAGGAATCGAACAACCATGAAGAATCATATCATACATATCTATGATCTCTATTAGGTACTCAGAAAAGGTCGCTCCATCATCAATGTTCTTCTCACCCAGTCAATACTGTGTGATGGGTCATGAATGTACCTCATCAACTGTTACATGTGGAAGACATCCTATAACCAGTCTAACTGTGGAGATAGAGATAAATGTTAAAACACCTCAACAACTCTATGAAGTATCTGTGAAGGGCTATTGATCCTTGGAGATATATTTACACCCCAACCAGAACTCTATAACCCATGTTGAGGTGAAATCCATAGGAACACATGGTATTCATCTGTGAACTCCAAAGGCATCCATCGCTTATCATTATAATACTTATAATAGACCTGTTCAATCTCCTTCCACACCTAGATGATTTGAATCTTCCATATTGTAGATCGTACCAACTTCGACCCATTGATTTCTAACTCATCTCGGTCATTTCAAAAAATTGGTAACATGTAGGGTCATTTATATAAGCCTTCAATAGTTCCATACTGATGGTGTAATGGTAAAGAGTAACTAGGTCCCATACATATCCTATAATACCTTCCAATACCGAGACTGAAAATGGCCATCATTATTAGAGAAAATACTAGGCTCTCCATGGAGTTTTATTATCTACTATAACTGGAGGCCTCCAATGCTATTTACCGAAATTTAATCTCATAGAGGGAGGAGTGGGTCGACTAGGTTAGTTTGTATATGATAACCCAGATAACATCATGTTCCCTATACATATATGGTTCTCTCATCAGAAATTCTATGACATGTCATCTTGATTCCACTCTAAATCCATAATGGGATGAGCTAACCCCACTAGAAATTGTTTCAGAACCTTCACTTGTTGACACATATGGCATCAATATAAAAACTCTGCAACTCCTTTCATCATCCCTGGCTACAAAAGAGGATAGCAGAGGTCCAAGTACGTATTTTACACACTTGGGTGTATCTCCAAAGAATATATATTTAGAAATATCTCAAAACCACTTCTTACAACATCACTAGTACCGTCATTCTTCTTTTTTAAAGAACAATGTACTCGCCTCCTTGAAAAATCCATCAAAAGCATTATTTATGGATTCTTGAGTACGTAGGGATTCATAGTCAAAATATCCAAGTGGCTTCTCTCTGACTCTTTGCAATATTTAAGGGGTAAAAAACATTGATTGTAGCTAAGATACTCCATCTCCAACCACAACGAATAGCTGCATTGAGGTCAACTTCGCAAATGAACCATTTAGTAAAAATAAACAAGATCTCATAGTGAGATCATAGGTTAACATGTTCCCCTTCCCAAGAGTATAGACAACTTCAAATTAACAATCATGGAGAAAATGTAGACATAACTCTTATTGGGATCCTTTTGAGAGATGATATACTTTAGATTCTTGTGATGATTGGAAATGAAAAACCGCTCAACCATTAGGTTGTGTTTCCACATATTAAAAGAGAGGACTAAAACTGATTTCTCAATATAATGGGTTGTTTAGTTCTAGGAATGAGGGATTAACATGAATGAACTACATGAAATCATCACATTTATCTATATTATAAAATAATCAATCCGGGCCCCGGATGAATAATATAACATTATGTACTCGAGAACTCTCAATGACAAACTCTATATAGGACTGCTCTTCAAACTCTTCCTCAACTTCTAAAAAGCCTACTAGAACCTCTCTATCCATATGAAAGGATTCCACTTTTGATTCTATGAATTAATTGTTGATGATGTCTTGGATAAATCATGTACGGATATTTGGTAATAGTCATCCAGTCCATGGAAGCTCGGCACCATCGTCGAAATTTTGTGTGGCTCCAATGATTAAACTACCTTTACTTTTGTTGTGTCACCAACCACACCATCAACTGAGATAACATGTCCTAGAAAGTGGAACACATGGATTTAGAAGTATAACATTGAGAAATTTCATTAAATCTTATTCCCTCAGAGTACATCCAAATCCATCCTCAGGTGTATCACATGAACCTCATTATACGTTGGCTATACAATGATATATTCGATGAAGACTACAACAAACTGGTCAATGTAAGGTGGAATGATATGGTTCATGAGTCCCATGAAGACTTCTTGGGAATTTTTCACATATAATGGAATCACTAGATACTCACGGATATTGTAACTATATCTTAATTTTGTCTTCAGTATATCCTCATGTCGTACATGAAAATAGTGATAGCAACACATGAGGCCAACCTTCAGAAACCATCATTCCCATATCATCTAATCAAAGTGGCCACCAATCCTTTGTAGTGGATATGTTTTACTCACAGTATTCTATATCAAGCACCAATATCCCACACACAACCTCAATCTCTCTTCATTCTTCTTGGAAAACAAATTTGGGGATTCCTATGGGGAAACAGTAGGTTAAACAAAACCATTCCTATGCATGTCCCCCAATGAAATCATCAGCTCTTAAATCTCTATGAGAGCTATCTAATTTGATGGTGTACATGTAAGATTCATTCCATGGTGTTTATTAATGTAAAAAACTATATCTTAGTTGGGATGTGAACCTAGAAAATACACAGGGAATACATCCTCACATGCCACCACCACATTAGAAAACTAGAAACACATAATATCCACTACACTATGAGTCAGAATATCCAATTGATGACAAATCAACTGCAGCCTCCTTTGCTTTATTCCATATAAAACTACATGGGTTTATTTTTCACTTAAAAAGGTGAAATTTTTTCTATCACTATGGAGACACCACACCCGACACCTAATATAGTCTATAAACAAGTGGAATGTAGATAACCATTCCATACCAATAATGGAATCATAAGGCCTCGAAACTCCTACCAAGTGATTCCAATAGAAACTATATCTTATATAAGTCAGGTCACACTATTTTCATGTGTGTTTGATCATTGAGTCTTCTATAGTATGAGTCTATATGTCTTAATTTTGATAAAAATATTAAAATGGAATTATTATGTCTCAAAGAAGGTATATGGGGAGAAATAAATGTATAGAACCTATGTATATGAGTATAAAATCTATGGTAGAATTGGAATAGGTCAGAGGTTGTATAATTTTCATAGCTTTGGTTCATTATATTCAAATACATGAAATTGTCCCTACCCCTTTCCTCTGTCTCCTTGAGCCTGTCATAGACCACCAATGGCTGGTGGTGGTAACAATTCAAAATGTCGACCACCTCTTGAATCTCTCCAAAATCCATGTTCATGTC
The DNA here is from genome assembly GCA_963277665.1 of Viscum album. Lineage (NCBI taxonomy): Eukaryota > Viridiplantae > Streptophyta > Magnoliopsida > Santalales > Viscaceae > Viscum > Viscum album. The sequence goes on along the minus strand of OY728130.1, from coordinate 954,077,258 downwards.
TTCAATCAAATAAATCTTACTACTCTTGTCGATGTCTCTAATCAGTGGCCCATCTCTGATCTCTCTATCAGATGTATAATGGGCCAGATAATCTTTGAAAAGAATCCCCCTACAATCACATTAGTATCACCACCTACCTCGATTCTAACTTGACCCACCCAATGATCCTTTCACTGTAGATCCTATATCCTAGGACCTCCTCACAAAACATCTCAATCACCCAGGTCCCTCAGAATGATGCCATCTACCTCCTGACAATGTCTCTTCTTTGGGTATCCCACTACTGACAAAAACTAGTTGTATTTACGTTCCAATGAAACTCTCAACCACCAATGATCACTCTATCAACCAATCATATATAGGAATTCATAAAGTGATAATAATGGAATAGACATCACTATGAGGACCACTGTCAAATGTAAGATCGTTAAATAATAGATCGTGAACCATATCCAACGAGTACTTGTTGAGGTTGGTACACCTCGATGAATACATAGATAATTTCATACTACCAAGCTACATATGTAGAATCTCTGAGATAAATACATCTATTAGTGTATCTAGCGAAAAATACTCTAAAAAATGTTTCATGACCTATGTAGATGAAAACTTTTTCTCATCAATAAACCAGATAACTCACCCCACTATTTCCCTTCTAATTCGCATTAAAGGCTCACCTCCAAGACCACAATCTCATATGTTGGATTTTGGTCAATATTGAAACTCCGTTCAACACCTCTTGAAATTCATTAGCCACCTATGGGTGGGTATTTTGTCGATCCATGAGGGGTATGTATCAAGAAAACTTTTAGAGCATGCTCAGCCATGAAACCTCATTTTTTTGGTACTATAGGTACCAGGTTCTTCTCTACTGGTTGAAAAATGGATGGTGAACCACCTAGAGGAAAAATCATTGGAGCTGGTCTGTGAATCAATGAATCACCATAGAGGGGATCATCCCCATGATCATTATGACAAATCCATGCTAGAATACATCATGGAGGAATCCTAAAAAACAAAATGAACCTCGTTTAATGAGTATATCATGAATAGATAAGTCAAAAAGTAAATAGAATCCACAAACTCTTCCTATTTGATTCATGAACCATTGTTTTCCATGAAACTATTTGTCAAATATACCATGGTGAAAAGTACAAGAGTTATTTCCTTGTGTATGGATTCATCCTCCTTCACAATAGAAAATGGAGTCACTAACATGAAAGCCTACCATGGAAACCCTAACAATATTTCCCCAATCTAATATCACAATCTTTCATATCTAAAGTAGAACTAACCCCTTTTATTCCACTCTTCCACAAACCATATGGAAGGGGTTAGTACAATGAATCCATAATCCTACCTCCAGTAGGCCAAGGTCATGCAACTAGCATCAGGAAGGCATGTCACTGACATGGGATACCGTAGCCTAAGTACCTATACACAAGAATTCATCTCAAAGACAATCAAATGATGAAGATTAAAAATAAATAAACAATCATTCATGTATAAAAATAATATCGTAAAAAGAGTGTGACATGATTTAAAAGAATGATAATAGAGACTAATAAAATCACACCAAATAGATTCCAAGAACAAAATTTCATCAAGAAAGTAATTACTAGGAATACTATCACAAAGCTTTAGAAACACACCTCTATCTATCCGGTCTTACTATGAACTTTTTGGTCTTGTTATGCTTGGAATCTATAAAAAGGTAGATAGTCTCAATGATGTTTGACAGGTGTCTAAAAATATCATGCATGGGTGAGTAAAACACTCATCAATAAGAAACCCAAAATCCAAAAATAATACATTACAATTGAAAACATTCATAATTACGTAGTAACATGCCTATAACATATAATATAAGGATATTTAGATATAATAAATAATGGCACTCATTTTAGTGGTAAGTCACATCCATAGTGTAACATTCTAGGATTCTATTTGAAATATTCCACAAAGCAATCATGATGTTTTACACACTCTTGAGTCCAATAGAACTTATAATGTATGTCTGATAGGTATTTCTCGTCAGTTATATTCATGAGAAGAACACACTGATAGTTTAAAGAGAATGTGATACACGGATGAGGATACCTTCCAAGTCCAGGGGGAAATACCAACAAATAAATCTAGATTAGATCTCTATGTATAGGGCATATTCCCACATAGTGTTGTATTTTGAAATTCCAAGAACACCACCTAGGGAATGAAGATCAATATATTATCCTAGTCTGGGCCTCTTAGAGGGGTTCCCACTACTCTATCCAAATATTCCTACCAAATTTATTATAGTCCTTTTTGTAGGATAGAATTACATACCAACACTTTGGGAAAATATAATTTGAACAAAACCCAATGAATCATGTCTAAGAAACAGAGGATATGGAATACACGACATGTATAAAAGAGTACATGATGTGTAGGTGGATTCAAATATATTTCCCCTTAACCTTTTAAATACATGTGTTAGTGGGCCATTTCATCAAGCTATGTCCATGTTATAATACACAATGTGTAGGCTTCCACTGTTGGCAACATGTGTTCCATTACATGACATATCCCTTGTACTACGTCCAACCCATGTCCATGTAGAGGAGGACATTCCATGTAGGTAGTTCATGCACTCCCCCATGTCTATGTACATTCCAAATTACCAATCGATTTCACCAATGAGGCACTGCAAGTCATGTGGAAGGGATCAAACACCGTGTTATATTTAATATACTTAAAAAAACATTAGAGACTGCCTAGGTGGCCCATAGGGCATACATATATTTTTTACACCCAGGGTTGTTCTAGATTTTGTAGAAATATAGGTCTACTCCTACATTCAAACTGGCATATCTGGCCTTTAATCTTAAGATCATTACACCGTGATATCAAATACCCAAACTCTTATAAGACTCATCATCATCAAACATTTTGTTCTGTCATCATACCTTCTTAGAAAATGGATAAAATAATTTTCTTCATTTTGTGATGAAAAAAACGAAATTATGTATCCACTGTCGAATGAATCAGTATTTGTCTTTAATTTCACCTCTTTCATCTCATTCCAACAATACCTCATAAATTTTGTATAATTGCTACATAAATGGTTCAATAACGTTATATTGATTGGGATTTGTTTATCCGCAGTCCAGACAATGAAATCTAGCAAGGAACAATGAATTGAAGGAGAAAAGAAAAATAATAGAAGATTGTAAAGAACCTTTATTTATGATCATGTCAATCTATACTCATTTTCATTATAAATAAAGCTGGAATAAATGAAAACAAAAATATATTCTACAATAAAAACCACAAATAATAAACTCATCTCACATAGTGATCGAACCACATATCATTTGATCCATTGATTGATTCCCTCTCATCATAGAAATATATATCTAAGAAGAATAAAAAAACAAATTCCCTACCTATTTTTTGATCAATTGCTTTGAATAAATATGTTTTATCACATTTTTGGTGAGGTCCTTCGAATATGATCTACATTAATTATTGATTCATGATTCCATTGTCGTTCGAGTGAGGGAATTATCAAAGGGTTTTCTAATGTCTCTAAGGTTATGCGGATAACCCTATAATTCATACATAACAATTTATTTAATATATAATAATCACTAAATCAATAAAAACGAAATATAGTAATTTATTTAAATTATTTTATACATTTAGTTTATTGTTCGTAATTTTCCACAAATGTGACACACTAACTTATTTTATGTCATGACTTGGGTAAAAACCATATTCTGAACTCAATGGTGCTTGTAGATTTCTGATATAGTAACCCATTTATACAATATTCCACTTTTTTAGGGAAAAAATATGTAAGTTCAAATTAATGTATTTAATATATTTCAAACATTTATTCAGGGAAAATTAGGCCCCAATGTCACATGACGTCTTAGCAACATGTTTTAGACTAATCTATATAGTATCCAAAAATAACTACACATGGAAAATTTGAGACAACATAAAAATACTATATGATGCTTTTACCAATTGTTATCTTGAAATATGTTTATACAAGTTAAAATTCAAAAAATATTTTATCATATTCCTTCTAAATGGATTGTTTAGCAATCACATGATTATTAGATTCCCGAAATAGAAATCCATACTAAACAAATGTTAATACATATTCCTATTTCTAAAAACATACTTTAAATATGGACATTATAAATTATTGAGTACCATAATAACATAATTTAATACAAAATTTTGATTACCTGACCCATCAGGCCCCTCTAAGTTGGCAGTATGCTATGCGTGTTTCCCTGAGGCAACCTCTAATACGTTAGCAGTTGTCGACTGGCATCGAGTTGGTATATCATACACAGGGGAGGCCGTTGAATAAATTACATTAAAAAACAAGAATATCAATACACTAGTATAATAAAAAAGTCTAAAAAACATAAAATTAATTAATTCATACCATCTATCCAATGTAATTGTATAACAAGAAGGTGATACAAAAGATGAATATATCCAAATACATGTCCACCAAAACGAAAAATATCCCAAAATTCAATATACAAGGAGAAATACACCAAAATGAAACTCCGATATATAAATTAAATTTTTGTAACATAAAATATTACCTAATAATAACCAAATTATTTAGGTATACATAGGATTCCATCAATAGGAATATCGTCTGTAGAATACATGACATGTGTGGGGGAAGACTGTGATTGGAAAAGTGAAAATATACCATGTTAGACACCTTGAAATCACAAATCATAATGAATCAAGAGTATAGTGTGCTCATTATAAAAAATATATTTCAATATTGTTATGATATTTTATATTATATAAAAATATTATCCAAGATATTATAGACATAGAAACTATTTCTCATGGTGAGGGTAAGACCTCACTACTAGACTAGTATTATTATAGAGGCTCAAAATTAATAATCATTTGAGATAACTCACTACATGGGACGTGTTATTAATGATGGAACTCATCCCTGTGGTCATCCTCATCATGTCCTTTCACACAAATGGATTCCATATAATAGGGAATAAAAATCCATTTATTATATAATTAATCAGGATAGTAACTATGTGGGGTCATATGAGATAAACAATCAATCTAATAACATCAAATTAAATGATATTAAAGGTCTATCAATATAAAATATATCATTATATGTGATATATGATAAGTTGGATACTCTATAATATCATTAAATTTAGGGGATCATAGATCCATGTATATTGGTCAACTGATCCCTGAAACCCAATATTGTAAAGAATGATATAGGATCAATCTACGGGCCTCACAGAGTTAATCATTAACTTTATCTAATAATAATCCCAAAAATTGTTCACCTAATAGGCCAATGATGTTATTCCTTAGAATACCATATAGTGATATTAAAGGTACAAAATCCTAAAGAGATAGGCCCACAAAAAAATTGTTTTGGGAAACTCATGTAAGCTCCCACAAATATGAATAGAGAAGAACATGGGCTTCAAAAATCCCATTATGGTGTGCTTCTTGTTTCCCTAGGGACACATGTGTATTTTAATAAACCGATAACTTAATGTATCTCATCCTAAAATAGAATTAAATTATCCAATATAAAGGTTTTTTCCTATGGGTATATGAAATATAAATGGTTTTCTTTGAACTCAGAATATATCCGTATCAATCCTGTATAGTCCAGCATGTTCTTTTATACTCATATATTTCATATGTACTCTTTAATTATCTATGAACATGAGGATATTACATATACATCCAAAGTAAAAGGTAAGAAACCCATATAACATGACCTGAAGGGTTCAGGTAATCACTCTATGTGTGACTTATTCCCATTCCCAGGTACATTCCGATTTACTTGATTTGTGCATGACCATACATGGTTTGTGAGATAATATATTCATATGGTATTGTAATCCCTATACATGTTAACCCATCCTCCCACGTACATAATATTTCTGATTTTTTACACACATTGTGTAGCTACAAATGTATTCATGGGAATATACTACCTAAACATGTCAATCTATTCTCTATGCATTACCCTTTGTGTGACTAGGTACACATGATATGTATTGCTACCTAGATTATCTGGAATGAACTCGATGTATATGTTGAGATATATGGATATGTTATACATACCATTTGGAAAAATCACATGTTGTGTAATATTTATCATCAAGAAGATACCCTATCTACCACCTAGAGGGGATTGATTTGTGTCTTTCCCTCTTGAGTAAATGACTTGTAGTTAATATTTTCATTCAAATTGTGGTATTTTATATGTATATTATCCCCATTCCACCACCAATTAATCCCCTATTATTCATGAAAATATGTCATGAATTTATTGATTGTATTTCCTAAGTAATAATTGGTGGGTGAATTATAACGACATGATATATCCCCTGACATCTTACATCACCTCACACTATCGAACACAAAACTCATGAATTACATGTCTGTGATCAGATTGTTGATCACCTATGATCATTTCCACAACATATTTATTCTAGAAATCCATATCCATATCTAGAAGTATAAATGTTTTTACCAGTGATTAGACTCGTAGTGATAATACACCTTTTATTTTTCATACCACATGCCTATGTAATTACCAATATTTAATGTGAGATTAATTATGGATGAAATTCATGAATCATAATCATGTGGAATGATCCATGGAAATTTTTCAGGTGGGATGATATAAATTTCCATTTTTAATAATTAATTAATAATAAATTGTAGAATGTTACCAATCCCCAAAACCCAAAAAAATTATAACCATGCACCAATAATACATTATCGAACTGTAAATCAATCTGTTAGTTGAATTGTTTCTCATTGGTCACTATATAAAAAATTGGAACAATCCAATGAAATAAAATTTTTCCTTATGTTTGGATCAAACACTTATGATGAGTGATCCCATATCAATATCTCTGGTTAGTGATAAGATCTATGTTTTAACACAATTCATTACACAACAATCCATTATCAACCTCCTAATAAGGTAACACTAATTGATCATATCGCAATGATAAGGGTTGTGAGGCTGAACCTATGAATTTTCCATAATAGGGGTTTCCTAAGTTGATTTTAGTTCAAGAAAAACAAATAAATGAATAATTTAGTTAATTAATTTACTAGTCTGTCTGTTAAAATATTTGACCTATATTCCCGACACACGTTATGATTGTGTCGTTCTTAGGGTAAAAAGTAGATTGTAGATTCAATTAGAGTCTTAGTTTTCCTTCAGAGTATTTATTGTTGATTTATTCCATTAAATGATAAAAACATATCAAATATGGTGTATAATATTGAAAATATTTCTAACAACATCACACCGTGGCCCTTTTTTCCAATATAATTTGTGCTAACTCAACATCATGATTGATAATATTCATCAAAAATATCGAAAATGTTATAAAAAATTTACAATTTCACTATTTGATTTTGAAATATCAATGAGATTATATATAGAAATAAAAAATTTGGATTCGCTAATGAATGGGACGTCTACATTGTTAAAAAATGATAATGAAGGATTGATGAGAATTAGTACAAGATTAAACATATAATAAAAGCTTTAAAATAACTATCGAGTTATTTGTATAGTTCAACAATATATCTCTACCTATATAGATATATTGATATATAGATCTGTGGGAATAATATTGATGATAAATGATGATAATACGATTGTTGAAAAAATATAAAACTCCATGACATGTCAACATATGAAGGAAAAAAGGAAGATGGTTAATGAGATGATGAAACCAATACAGAAACCCATCTGGAAATGGTAGAATATCTCAATGGATTTTTTTCATGAGTCTTCTAAATAGATCACAATTTTAATTCCATGTAGGTTTTGGTGACGCATATTACAATGAAAACATGTATAATAAATTTTAATGTCAAATTCTCACTGATCCAATAATAAATTATATACATTATATAAGTTTTTATGTGACAAAGAACGTTACTATATATTATATCTCACTAGGATACGATGTGCACAAAAATGTTCTATGAAAATATTCAACATGTCATTATAACTTAATTTATCATCAGTACACACTCTCAATAAAAAGTTGTTATCCAATTTGAATGGACTATCCAAACACATGAGTATAAACATATATCATTAACTCCAGACATTAAGTGAGGATAATATCATTATCATCCCTGGTTTAAATTCTCACACAATAATAACTTCCACACAATATTTCATGTGGATAATTATGAATCACTTTATAAAGATATATTTATGACGTCATAACGTGGGATAAATGTTGTAGAATGTAAGATATGGGAAATTGAACTTGTTGATGAAATGATTTAGACGGTGAAAAACATTTTTTACACATAGGAGAACCATATAAACTCTAAAAGAGCTATCTGGGAAATAATTAAAATGAGATAGTGTGTGGAGTTGGTTAAAATGCGTTACTTTATATATATCAATGGTAGAGAATTATGTTTTTTTTTCTGAAAAGGTAATGATAATCCCAAAATATATTGCAAATTTTGAGATACTTAATCACATAAGAGCTATGTCGTATTGAATATAAATCACAAAAATCATGTATCATTTGCATGATGTGATCCAGATACCCATTTTGAGGATGTACATAATAGATACCTCACATGTACTAAATCTAGACACGGTACAATAATATAAGGATATCTCTAATGATAACCATCAACGATTATATTAAGTAATATAGAAAATTTTATATATAATATCATAAATATCCTTCTCATAGATGATTTAAGGAATACAAAGTACAAATATGACTCATGGATACTCAATGAAGTAATGTAATATAATTACACTCATATAGTTTCTTTATATTGTGTTCATTGATTTTGAGTATTAAATTAATAAATGTGGATGAATGGAAGGATATATTATCTAATATATAGAGTATTTAAACTAAATAAAAAGATGATAATTTTGTAAATATTGTATTATACATATTTTATAAATTACATAAAAAATAATATTTTATTTAAACTATTTATAATTATTAGTATAGGGGAAAAATATAATGAACAAAATTGACAATAATACAATGAGAAAAAAATAACTAGAATGTGGAAATATTGATCATCATTATCACTTATAATAATTACAAACAGAAATTGAATAATTAAAAATAGAATAAAAACCTTAGTAATATAAAAGAAATTTAAAAAATTTAACATAAACCTGTAGTGGAATTGGATTTAATATTGAACCACTGAAAAAACTAGGCACTTATAAAAATACAATAATTAATAGCCCCCTTGGAAATATAGCCATTGGAATTGAAATATGAATGTTAAAATATAAAAATTATTAATTTAATTGTATGTAGGCTATCAGACTCATACTAATTTTTTTTCTTATGAAATGATTATTTAATGAATTTAAACAGATTAATATTATCAAAAAGTAATAAATTTGACGAAAACATAATATATAAAAATAAAAAATAATTGTGTTATAGGAAAAAAATATATTATCTTATTTAAATTATGGTTTTAGGAAAAATATAAATATAAAAAATATTATCTAAATAAAATGTATTTTTAAATTATTACATATTTTTATATGGAGGATTATATTGTATTAAATAGTTATATATAAATTTTTATGCGTCATATTCCCTATTCAATTATACATATTAGTAGATTTTATTGATTTTTAATTTTATTTCTCAAAAGATATGATATATTAAAATATTATTTTTAGATAATTATTTTCAATATTTAAATCCTAATAAAAAAAAGTTGTTGTAGGGATATTGTTTATTTTTTATAAATAATAAAATATATTGGTGAATAGTAAAATATTATATATGTATTGTATTTTTTTATATTGGATATGATTTAGTTTTTCATGTGACGTTAGATGATTATTTTAATTCCAATATTAATGTCAAAAAAAGATTACTTTATTAATGAATCGCATGTATTATAACTATTTAATGATATTATATTTTTATATAATATATTTTTTAAAGACACCCCTCTCCTCCCCTGATGAATAATATCATCTTCAATCTAATGAAATTCATGTTATAAACACCATTAAATACAATATTTGTTCCTAGATATCTTCCCAATAAAATTTTAAAAATGTTTTATTTATTGATATCATCATTACACCAATATATGATGGATTAGTTTGTAGTCTAAAGGTGGATATCCATATGATGTTCTAAATATCTCAACATATTTCTCTCAAGTACTTTTTATTCCTGAACACCGTATGAGTTTTATTAAAACAATATGAAAAAACACAATAAGTATCACATGTATGATAAATATTTTGTATATTTATGGGTTTCCAACTATCCCACTCGCTCATTTTAAGTATATAATGTAATATTTTACTATATTATAGTCAATTAACTGCATCCATGGGTGATACAATATAATGTTCATGGACAACTCAAGGTATTATTATAATGTATTATTATTTTGAAATTAAGAATACATTTATAAATTATTAATATTATTTAATATTAATATAAATAAATATAGTGAAAAAATATCATTTTTTTGAAGAAACATATGTTCATGTATAATATAACCACATAGAGTTATGTTATTTTCAAAAATCGAATACATTATTCATGTAAATTTATAAATAACAAATTTACTGAAAAATATTTATCTTAATAGTTATATTTTTATATTAATCCTATTATAGATGGTGTAATTATAATAATATTATATAAAAAATAGTATTATAGTGGATGAAAAACATAAAATAGAAAATTATAATTAAATTCTATGATTTAAATGTGGTGAATCATTATTTTTTTATTTTTTATTTTTTTATTTGATTAATTTAATGTATGTAATGATATAATCTCAAAAAAAATTCACTTATCGTTTATTTTAAAAAATTTATAGGAATATGAGTTTATACTGAGAAATCAATGTGGCTTTATAACCCAAAAACAACCATCCTAGTGATGAGGAATAAGAACCCTGATTCTCTTAAATATTAACAAGAAATGAACAATAAATATTTATAATAATGAAAATATATATGAATTATTTTGAACTGAGTATTACTATTCTTAAGTGGATTATTTTTTATATCAGAAACATGCACCAAGTGAGTTGGTAAATACGGTGTTATATCAAAAGAACAAACCACTTCTCACATGATCTATACTCTCATTAAATATCTAAATCATTCCAGTATTTATTTTTCTAATATACTTATTTAATATTTTTTATATCATTATATTATAAAAATTATTATTTTAAATTAGCATTCATGGGATTTGTTACATATTATTTTTATTTCCCTTTCTCAGTATACCAATTTAAAAAATCCCTAATTTAATAGAATTTGCATAGTCACTGTTCATTTTCTTCTGTCAATATTTTAAATTTTTAACCTTATGTGATAGAAATGAATAATAAATATTTTATTGAATAATAATTTTGATAATTTTTTTAATATGGATTTTACCATGTGAACACATTCTATTATTGTTTTTTATTATATTCTTAAATCACATTTTATGTGGTATAATTATCTTCTTACTTTCGAAAACCTATAAAATATAAATGATTTATTTCATGCATTATTAATTGATGTTTACATGATATGGTACAAAAATTATAGAGAGGGACCATGTGTATTTGAGAGTAGATAAATATCATAATTACATGATACATGTGATGAAGAAATTATTTCAAATCATCAAATCGTATATATTTATTCAATTACTCTTCTAAATCTGAATGTACTATCATGATGCATACATATGAAATTAGTGATATCTAATGCTTCATAATGTAATAATAAAATAATTACATGATATAAGAAATATTTTTAGTCTAAATGAATATGAACATAAGATAATAGGGGTGATAAGTATGATCACATATATCAAACCTTAATATTAGATGAAAACATCAAGAAAACATTGGAATGCGGGAACACCAATGAAAATTTTATAGAATTTATATGTAAAGGATTTACATTGATAAGTAAGAACATTGTATTATAATAATTAACCACTATTGAAAATACATTTTATCTCATGAAAAAAACATTACCCATTTCAATTGTGGGCTATATCATTATGGGCCCACCAATTACATTCATACCATGTACATTTATTTTTCTTCCACATTTATATTAAAATATAATTAATCCTAAAATGATATTTACTCATAATAATGATGACATTTGGATATTTATCTGGAATTACCCAATCAAAAAAAGATATTTTTCATCCAAGTGAATACCTTTGAGTGGATATGGTATTGGCACTCACTATAAAAATGTTTGGAATGGAAAATTGTTGGATAATTTTGGAAGAATAATAAGTGCATATAATGATTTTAATGGATGGGATTAATGATTTTGATTGGTAATTTCTAATTAATTGTATATTAGAATAATTATAAAAGGGTATTAAAAAGTTACAACATGAACAAATTAATATTGAATTTCATAATAGAAATAACATGTTGGAATACAACAGAGGAGGATTGAATCACATACTTTGATAGGGTTCGTCTAAATTATTGGTAAGGTCTTCATAATTTGTTGGGGACACCTTGGGAATCCATTATACTGTAATATAGAACGTGAATTCATGAGAAATGGGATTTCAATATAGCGCGGTGGGACGATGGGTGGGTATTTATAAAAAATGTTAGAAGAATTCATTATAAAAATATAAATTCATGTTTTGTAATATATATGATAAAATAAAATTCCAACATTACATTGTATTATTTTCAATCGTTAATTCTATGAAATAGAAGTGTATTTCAATATTTTTTTATGTTTTAAATTGAAATCTTTAAAATTAAACAACTGGTTATGCGAAAGTGATTCATGTTCACATATACTTTTTTCTATCACCATAATTTATAATATATGGGTTTGAAGACTCTTCAAGGGTTTCTAAAATTAATAAAATAGTTTCAATAAATAAATTATAAAAAATAGAAAATATATATTAGATCAGGAAACTCTTTAATTTAATTTTTAAATCACCTTTTAGCCATTATGGTGTCGTAATAGGAAATTTAAATTTATACCGTAATTATTTTTTAACAAAAAAATCCAATGTCACCTAATATTATAAAAAATAAACCATAGGATAATTCATACATGATGGTTTAAAAAATACTATTTATTTTATACAAAATAATTTTTACTATATTATATATCTCACTTTTAATTATAAATCGTTATTCATAGAAAAGTCCTCATTTTTATGATAATAAAAAAAGTCTGACCCTTATATAAATTACATTAGAGTTATATAAATTATATTATGATTTATATTAAAATAAATATTTTACAATAAGTATAATTTTTTTAAAATGTTAATTTTTTTAAAATTGATTATAATTTATAAAATGACTGTCATAATTGAAAATAATGATATCATCATGTAAAAAAATTATTTTCTATCAAACACAATATATAATCATTTATAATGTAATAAATATGTCGGATATAGATAATAATTATATAATTAATATTGAAATATAAAAATTAATTCTTCTAGATTATATAATCATAACACCTTGTTACACCATTGTACATCTTAAGGTTATGTTGGGGTATGGTTGTTATTTCTTGGGGTTGTTCGGGGAACATGGTTTTCTTCATGACTTCGATAACCATGAACATCTACTATTAAATTATTCTCTTGATATTAATTTCCATAATGTCATATTTGTCTTAGTTATTGGAATATAAAACTTCTTTTATATCCCTAGGAAGCTCTAATAGGAATAATTCCTCGAGTAAGGTCATACTTCAATACCTATAATGAATATACTAAATCAAAATATAATTTCATATCTAATAGTTTGGTTCATTAAATTAGTCCAAAAAAATATAATTAAATCATTGAAGATTCGATATATAATATTTAATTGATTTAGTCTCTTCTTATTTATACCCTATTTGTTTCACCATGTTTCATCCCAAAAAATGTTGTTCCACTACAACACTATTACCAAGTCGGTTCTCATGCATCGTATAATACTTCCTCTTCGATCTAAAATATTCTATAACTATTCATTAAGAAGAATGATCTTTCCTAAGGGTATAACCTATATATTCAATACATGTGATGGGTCTAATATTTAGTTCCTCAAGATGGATATAAAGAGCACGACATATTCTACATAAGAATTAGATAGGTATAGTTGTTGTTAATCCATACTTCAAATTTCATGAAAGATCAAAGAGGGGATGATATATATAGAATATGTTTTACATTCTTCAAAAACATCAATATGTTCTTCAATGGATATATATGATAGAACGTCTTATCTCCAACATAAAACTACATGTATCCTCAGTGACTATATGCATATATTTTATTTCATAATTGTCTATATTTCGTATGATATTGAATAGATCGAACCTTTGATATCAACTCCAATATAATATATTCTACTATAATAATTATCTCTATAAAATCAATCAATTATGTTTCATTCTTATACCTATTCCCATACATAGTCTTATAATGTGTAATTTTAATTCTAAAATGGAAAATATTTTAATATGAGAACTCCACTAGGGGAAGATGTCAATCTTGTAACATCAAAAAAACACTAAAAGAGTAACTTTTATTTCAAAGTTTGTATGCAACACAAAAAAATTCACATTAGGATATATAATATCCTGAAACAATGAAATATATTTTCTATTCTAAATAAATTCAAAATATTTTATATACTGCAATACATGAGATATTGGGTTATCTTGCATCGTACACAACAATGATTTCCATTGATATATTTTATTTCAAAAATAATGAGTTTTACCAAGTACTAATAATATTATTTTATATAATTAGATATCTCCTACCTGGTTTATTAGATGTTATGAATATTATTTTCTATCATTTGAACATATATATTTTAGAAAAAATGCATTGGTTACCAATTAATTGTCAATAAATACAAAATCAAATTTAATATGACGGAAATGTTTTTATGTTCACAAAGGTGTTTTATCCTAATGAATTTAATTAATTACTTCTAAAGACCCATACCCCAGGTACCGTGTTGTGACTAACCTAATCCAACCTTCTATAGGTCGGGGGCTAGAGACTATCACCAGAAAGGAATAACCCAAAAAGGGAAGGCATTTCCTTTAAACCTATACACACACAGATACGTACTACCTCACAATTAAACCCACAAAGGAAATAAAGTAGTACAACCACCATAAAGTAACACTACTAAGAGTAAAGTGTGTAAACTGAATGTAAAGGGGCCAAAATACAAGTCCATCTGAATGAAAAGTACACAAAAAGAAGTATAAAAATTTGAGTTTGCCTGCTAAGGTTCCTACCTGAAGGGTTGGTACATCTCTCTATCAGAAGTCACTACAACGCACCATGTCTATCGCTACACCAATGAGAACTGTATAGTCTTGGATCCCCAACGTCTCCATCAAGGCTATCCGTCATCTGCAAAAGAATCATTAGGTGTGGGTGAATCTGATGAATTGGTGAGTATAACAGTACCTAGAAGGGACACCGTATAAGGCCCCAACCTTAAACATTACTTAATATTAAATTAAATGAATATTTCACATTGAGGATATTTTCAGGTTTAGAGTTTTAGAGAATTAGGTCATAACTATTACATCTCAAAAGATTACAAAGTAGACACTTCTACTAAGTTTCCATAAAATAAAAACTATTTAAAAGAAACATGTCTAGTTCAATGTTTTAGATAGCATGACTTTCCCTTGATCCTATTCTTGACCCTATTCCACATTAAGTCATGTGAAAAACGTTTCAAAAAAAAACTTGGGGTGAGCATAAAAAGCTCAGCAAGGGATACAAAAAGAATGAAAACTGTTAGTTTTTCAAAGCAACAAGTAAACGATGTATACTTTATCAAAGTAATACCTTTCACCATTAGGAAGTAGTAAAAACTCTTCACTGAATAAAATATCATTACTTACCCTTTTGTAACAAAAATATCACCATAAAACCCATATAAAGAACAAATAACATATAAAGGTAACTTGGGACATAATGATACTTAAATGGAATAACCATACGGTCGACTTCCACACATACATAATAGAATATCCATACGGCCGACTTCCATACCCAATGCATTGGAGGTTATAACGTAACCACCCGTCCTGGATTGACGGCACCACCCATCATATGGTTTATCACGTAACCACCCGTAAAATGTCCATGTACCATCATTACACATAAAACATTGAAAAAATAAATATTTCAATAACAACATTTCATTTTCAATCATAATAAGTAATTCCATGATATTTAATTAAGCAATCCATTTTCAAAAACCATTTAAAAGAGATTTTTGAATCAAAGTGTCCCATACCAATTTGAATCTTTTAATGAAATTATAATTTTAAATAATTAATTTCCCTATAAATAAATACTGAAAACCATTTTGAAAACATGTACATTAAAGATAAAGATTTAGAATAATGAATCTTTAAAACATTTAAAACGATATTTTTGTTAAAGAGTTTTTGACAAAATGAGAGACTCTTGAATACAAATAATTGCGGAATAACATGTAATACGAGCTTCATAATATCATGAGAATAAAGTGATTCAGGATATAATATGTCGAAGGACAGTATACACACCATATAAGAGTCAATTGGTGCATAACAACAGTGATGTCTCAATGGAAATGTAAATTGAGATGAAATCCATTATAAAGATGGTATCCTTAAATTAAGGATAAATCTATCACATAATTATGTGTGAGAAATATAAATACACCAAATATAAGTGGATATCAAGTGTGAAACCATCAGAGGTCATTCACACATAATCATGGAAAAACAAAACCAATGACATCGATATTTAACTCAATGAAATGAGATTGAGTTATGATTTCCCATACAAGTTCGTAAGAATTTATCAATGAGATGATTATGTGTAGAAATACCATATCCACAAAAAGGTTTTTGGAAATTACAAAATAGATATTCCACACATAATCTTGGAATAATAAAATCAAGAAGTTGAGGTTTAACCCAAAGAATTGAAAGTGGGTTAAGAAGTTCCCTTACAGAAATATGACAGCCTAACGGTGCCACTTTAAAATTCAGAAAATGAGTTGATGAGATAGAAAATGGTATCTCATCACTTGGACATAAAATTTACATTAATAATGATATATAGGAACATATCCCAACATAATAGTATGTCAATTAAAAGACATAACAAAAGAAGTCTTTTAAAAAGAGGAGGGTGAAAGGTCCCCTTACCGAGTTGGGTAACTTTCAAAAAGTACACCCCATGGATTAAGGGTCATAAAATGATGATATAAATACCCATAAATGAAATTATACAACAGAAAGTGTATAATAATGGGCTTTACATTCACCACTCAAAGGAAATAGTGTCAAAAGTAGCATAAATGTCACGGGAATGAAAGTGAGATGAAAAATCCCTTACGAAAACTCGGCAGCCTAACGACGCCACTTAAAACATCCAAAAATGGATTGATGAGATCAAATAGGGTCTCTCATCATATTACAAGAAAATGTACATAAATTATAATATAAACGAACATCCCCCATCATAACAAATAGGAGCTTAAAAGAAGTGACATAAAGGAGAGTACTTAAATTGAAAGGGAGAGGGTAGATCTCTTACAAAAATTCGGCAGCATAACGGCGCCACTCAAAACATCCAAAATGAATTGGTGATAGAAAATAGGGTATCTCATCATATGGAGATAAAAATTACAGTAGTATTAATATAAAATAACATCCCAATCATATGAATGATGATCTTAAAAGGAATGACATAAAAGAGTGTACTTAAAAAGAAAGAGAGGGGTAGGATCCATTACCTCGGGTCCGACTTGACTCGATCGTTCTTTAACGTCCTGAATAATAAACATGAGTTAATTTCTAATTTATTAAGAACATTTTTTAAAGTTCATTACTGATTTTATATAACTTATTTCCATGTTATAACCATTATTTAATCATTTATGTTAATAATGTTTGTTTTGTTGATATTTGGTTCTTAAGTCGAAAGTGGACTTCTTACAATTACATGTTGTTCGTGTGGTCAAAGGATCATTATATCCAGAATTATATTCATGATTTTTATATCATATATATCATATATATCCAT
Source organism: Viscum album (assembly GCA_963277665.1). Lineage (NCBI taxonomy): Eukaryota > Viridiplantae > Streptophyta > Magnoliopsida > Santalales > Viscaceae > Viscum > Viscum album. The sequence continues at coordinate 954,059,100 of OY728130.1, read as the reverse complement.
TATATACATGTATTTATAATATTACATAATCATTTAGAGGTAAGAAATGAAATGGACTGTTCATGGAGACGGTAAGCCGTACGTACGCATTAACGCTAATTTCATTTCTATGTCGTATTAATGGAATTAAAACCAAATGAGAGGTATGTATATTTTAATTCCAGAATTATATTCATCATTTATATGTTACAAACATCATATATAATAACTTTAAATCTATCCTTTATAAACCCAAATGTGGCATTAACGAATCAAATCACTTTGAGGGGGGGGGGGGGGGTTAGTCCACACTTCCTAAAATGAAATTATCGTGTTTACCCACAATGTAAACCATAAAGGTATTCCAAAAAAGAAAAATACAAGAGCTTAAGTAAAATATAAACATATTATATATCATATATAAATATATTTACATCTTAATGGCCACATTTGAAGGTGTCATATGAGTGTTGAACAATCATCATTTTCGAGAGGCAGAAATTCGCCATCCACAGAAACAGTATGTTATTTAAACATTAGATGTAGGAGTGTGTAAGTGTAGATATAATTATTCTTATAACAAAATCCTAGTATATTTATGATACTGGATTTGTTACAAAATAAAATAATAAAAATAGTTACAGGGTTGGAGAAGCAAAATAAAACAAAACAACACAAGAGAAGACACTACCTTTAAATCGGGTAACTCTATTTGATTTGAGCTAAAAAGCTTACTTGGGAAGACTTGTGACCAAACTGAGTCTTCTAGGAGTAATAGAGGGATGTGGAGAGACAAAATGGGCAGGTTTTTGACGAGCCAAAGGCTTGAGAGGTGTGGGTAAGGAGGTAGAGGTGGGGGCCTTTTATAAGAGGAGAGGAGGGACACTCTTGGAAAGTAAGGAAATGTTACTTTATTTCAGAATGTGTTTCAGATTTTAAAGGTCCCAAATTGATGTATTTTGAGGATAAGGTGGTAAGGGTTCGAAATATACTCATCCAATAGGTTTTGGACATGTGTAGTTCATAGATTTTACATTATCTTTTCATTTTATTGAAATCCTTTATTAGTGAGGTAATTGCTGCATCATTATGATGTCATAAATAATTTTATTTTTTTAATGTCTAAAAATTTTAAAACAAATATCATGATGTAGGAAATCGTTTTAGATTTCCAATGACGATTTATAGTCAAATATCTGACTTGTATAACCCCATGTAAAAATTGTTTTAGTAAAACAACTCATGTTTGTGTCATTTTTAATTTTACATTAAATAAAATGTTATTTATGTCATTTCCCAACCAAAGTGGCTAAATGGGCTCCCCAAGTTGACCCATGGATTTTCTTGATCCGGAATGACACATCCAATAAGGGTAGGACATGTTTCATGCTCATCTCTTATTATAAAAACACTATTTTTACCTTAAACTACACTAATTACCTCTAATCGCGATTAAGAACATAAAAGTTTCTATTCACCAAAAGATTATTTTAATCCCATTTAACCAAATTTTACTTCATAATGACAACCATGTATGTCGGATTTTTGAAATTCAATACACAGAGGTGGCAAAGTTTCATTTAAATGAAAAATCAGTTTCATTAACTACCACTTAGTGGTTTCACTATTCATCAAAAATTGAAGTTTTTCAGAAAAATACCAAAAATTCACCCTAAGCTATATTTGATATTACGAATTAAAAAATTAAGTCTATTTTACAAAATTCATAACATATAAGTTGCATTAATTATTTTAATAATTAATTCCCGCTGTCAAAACAAATAGCGTGTTTTTAAGAAACAATAAATATCAAAAGATTGACTCTAGTTTAAGTCCAATTTCAAGATGAAATTAATATCAATGACCACTATTGGATTAAATGGTAAAAATATATTCTAATTTAACATTAAAACCAATTCAAAAGATAATCTAATCATATAAATAAATTATATTAAAAATAGGTTTTGAATTAAAATACAAAATTTTTCACTGTTCATTAAAAAATGAACTTTATCGGAAAAATACCAAAAATTTACACAATGTAAATTTTGATGTCCTGATTCTAAAGAAGAATTTTATTTTGTCAAATATAACACATAAAATTGTAAAAAAGTGGATTTAAAAGTGGTTCGCCATCAAAAGGCGGTTAATCAACGTTTTCTAGAATATTTGAATGTTTATGCTTGAAAATTGGATTAATTCGAATTTTCAATCCTCTAACATTTATTGTAAAGAGTAAAAATATTTTACAAACATAAATAATAATTTTTAGTTAGTTCCGTTCTTTCCCGCCATTACAATGGCTAGGCGTTAACTATCTTTTAACATAATATTATTTTATTATTAGAGTGCAACGTATGATTTCAAAGGAACTCGTTGTCACGTATTGGGTACGCCATCAAGCATAGCGTTCCCTTTAAAGTAATATTAATATTTTTATTCACAAATAGGTATAAATATAAAAATGTCATATTGTTTATTTACTTGGGGTGTTACATCCTTCCCCCTTTTAGGAATTGCGTCCTAGCAATTTCAAAATTGGGCATGAAAAATCCATTGTAAGTCCCACATCAAAAAAGGAGTAAATTAAACTATCACTTTAAAAGAAAGAAAGGGAAGTACAAAGGTCACTCGAGTTAACCCATACTAGGATTCCATTATGAAAATATGGACATGGAGGAAAAAAGGGTCATCTTCTGATGGAGAGTGATAGTAAACATGTCTAGGAGAAAGTTAACTACAAGAAAAACGCAAACTTGTGATGGGTTAAATGGTATTGGATTCCACAGTAGGAAAAGTTAATGGACAAAATTTTTTTAGTTACTTTTAATTGAGGAATTTATTTTTGAGCTTAACTAAAACATAAGGAAACATACTTACTTGTCATGTTGACTTTCAAATTTTACTATATTTCTTACACGAACTAATATTTTCTCCGAAAGATGAGTATTTAGGATGACTTGTTTACATTAAGAGGGCTATAATCAACTTACAGAGAATCACCTAACCCAAAAAAGGGAACTATATACTTCCCGTGTCTTTATACTTTAACCAAAACCAAAACCAAAAAGGTTAGTACAAGATCAGATAATCCAGAAAAGGATAACCCTTTATAAAAAGAAAATCTATTCTTAATCTCCATAATTTGTCCAACAAAACCCAAAGTTCAACGAGGACCATTCGATAAACAATTTTTCCATAAAATTCTTCAATTTAAACCAATATAAGATTGAAACCCAAATATTTGAAGGATTCAATGGCATAGTCTTCCAAGGTACAAATTAACTTTTATCTCCAAATAACTTTAGTTGCTCTTAAATTCTCATATTGAAAAGTAATTAACCTAATCACATATGCTTGATGATAGGTTAATCATTTCCATAGATAACCCAAAATAAACAAACTCTTGATTCCTAAAATCATTTAACTAAAAAGAATTAGTCAAACTAACCAGGGACTTCATGTAGTCCAGTGGTAGGTGATAAATACCAGTCGCACTTTGGTTGTGGGTTTGATTCCCGCAGATTTGTCCAACGCGACGGGTTGTCACACAGTCTACATGTTATCCTTTTTCGAAAACTATATAATTAATAAAAAATTCCCCAAAACTAGATAGAATCTTCAAAAATAATCATAAAATATTTTAACCTCAAGTTTATCTCATGCCTTTTACTTTCCATCATAACATATAGTAACCCATAATTACCTCACAAGTAAGGATCATATAAACCCAAATGGTTCTTTATAACTATGTCCACAAAAGAACAGATAACTATTCCTTGAATAAAATTTTCATATATCAAACATCAGGGTTACACATACTATAAAAAGTCTTCTAATGTAACCTCATCATCAAAAGAGACTTAATACTCTTAATAATTTCACCATAACTCTTGAAGCCTTTATATGTTGACTTCATACTCATTCAACATTATTCATGATCCATTAACCATTACTTTACAACTTATTCTAAAATACTTCTTTCCTACAAACGAAATCATGAATCATATCCTATGATTCCAAAATAGGAAAACAAAAGTTAAGAAATAATCCATACCTTTGATTGGTCATTGTCAGTTTATTCATCCTCAATCAGAATGGCATTAGGTATTGGTAAATGAATATTTGTACGATCTTGGTGATCCCATTCCCGAATTGTGTTTTCATAATGACCATGCACACCACATTTAAAACATTCAATTGATCCCTCAGAAAGAACTACTTTCCCTTCCCTCGAGTCAATTAGATGCTTCCTTTTTCCATGGAAGGTTCTTGCTTTATGACCTTCATTTCCACATCTATAGAATATTTCTGTCCCTTTAAAACATTTTCCTAGGTGTTTCTTTCCACATATTTGACACATTGGTTTTTGAACACACATACCATTATGATTATTACCTGTAGTTCCGTAGGGATTTTTTTCTCGCATATATGATGCCTTATAGAAATCACCAAGGTTTAGGTGGTCAATCATGACTCCAGATAGTTGGTTGAGGATAATCACAAGAGTTCTCATTTCAGCTCTCATATCATTCAGTTGCTCTCTCAGAAAACTGTCACAGTTTCCTTCACATCCACTATTACTTTGGTGCCTGCTAGATCCAGCCATTTACTAAAACCAAAAAGGTCAGTGTGAGTAAATCAACAAAACCATCATGTTCTAATGAGGAATATAAACACTAAGATATAATTACTCATTGACTTTATCTAAAACTAGGACTCTTTCTGAAATCCTAACCATTATTGTAATTTCAATAATTCTTAGAGGATACCCTAACCTCTAATGTTATCTAAACCGACCTATGATACCATCTATAAGGCCCCAACCTTAAACCTTACTTAATATTGAATTAAATGAATAATTCACATTGAGGATATTTTCATTCTTAGTGTTTTAGAGAATTAAGTCATAACTATTACATCTCAAGAGATTACAAAGTAAACACTTCTACTAAGTTTACCTAAAATACAAACTCTTTAAAATAAACATGTATAGTTCCATGTTTTAGATAGCATTACTTTACCTTGATCCCATCCTTGAACCTAATCCACATTAACTCCTATGAAAAACATTTCAAAAAAAACTTGGGGTGAGCATTAAAATCTCAGCCAGGGATACACAAAGAATGAAAACCGTTAGTATTTCAAAGCAACACGTAAACGATGTATACCTTATCAAAGTAATACCTTTCACCTTTAGGAAGTAGTAAAAACTATTCACTGAATAAAATATCATTACTTACCCTTTTGTAACCAAAAGATTACCATAAACCCCATATAAAGAACACATAACATATAAAGGTAACCTGGGACATAAACATACTTAAATGTAATAACCATACGGTCGACTTCAACACATACATAATGGAATAGCCATACGACTGACTTCCATACCCAATGCATTGGAGGTTATAACGTAACCGCCCGTCCTAGTATTCACGGCACCACCCGTCATATGGTTTATCATGTAACCACCCATAAAATGTCCAAGTACCATCATTACACATAAAATATTGATAATATAAACATTTCAATAACAACATTTCATTTGCAATCACAATAAGTAATTATAAGATATTTAATTAAGCAATCCATTTCCAAAAACCATTTAAAGTAGATTTTTGAATCAAAGATTCCCATAACACTTTGAAGCTTTTAATGGAATTATAATTTTAAAACATTAATGTCCATATAAATAAATACCGAAAACCATTTTGAAAACATGGACATTAAGGATAATGATTTAGAATAATGAATCTTTAAAACATTTAAAACGATATTTTTGTAAAAGAGTTTTTGACAAAATGAGAGACTCTTGAATACAAATAATTGCGGAATAACATGTAATCCGAGATTCATAATATCATGAGAATAAATGGATTCATGATATAATATGTCAAAGGATAGTATACACACCATATAATATTGAATTGGTGCATAAAAACAATGAAGTCTCAATGGAAATATAAATTGAGAAGAAATCCATTATAAAGATGGTATCCTTAAATTAAGGATAAATCTATCACATAATTATGAGTGAGAAATATAAATACACCCAATATAAGTGGATATTAAGTGTGAAACAATCAGAGGTCATTCACACATAATCATGGAAAAAAACCAATGACATAGATATTTAACTCAATGAAATGAGATTGAGTTATGATTTCCCATACAAGTTCGTATGAATGAGATGATTATGTGTTGAAATACCATATCAACAAAAAGGTTTTTGGAAGTTAGAAAATAGATATTCCACACACATTATTGGCATAATAAAATCAATAAGTAGAGTTTTAACACATTGAATTGAAAGTGGGTTAAGAATTCCCTTACAAAAATCTGACAGCCTAACGGCGTCACTTTAAAATTCAGAAAATTAGTTGATGAGAGAGAAAATGGTATCTCATCACTTGGACATAAAATTTACATAAATAAGGATATATAATAACATATCCCAACATAATAGTATGTGAATTAAAATACATAACAAAAGAAGTCTTTTAAAAAGACGAGGGTGAATGATCCCCTTACCGAGTTGGGTAACTTTCGAAAAGTACACCCCATGGAAGAAGGGTCATAAAATGAAGATGTAAATAACCATAAATGAAATTATATTATACAACGTTTATAATAATTGGCAGTACATACACCACTCAAAGGAAATAGTGTCAAATGTAGAATAAATGTCACGGGAATAAAAGTGAGATGAAAAATCCCTTACGAAAACTCGGCAGCCTAACGACGCCACTTAAAACTTCCAAAAATGGATTGATGAGATCAAATAGGGTCTCTAATAATATTACAATAAAATTTACAGAAAGAGGAATATAAAATAACATCCCCCATTATAACAAATAGGATCTTAAAAGATGAGACATAAAGGAGAGTACTTAAAAATAAAGAGAGAGGTTAGATCTCTTACGAAAATTCGGCAGCCTAATGGCGCCACTCAAAACATCCAAAATGGATTGGTGAGAGAAAATAGGGTCTATCATCATATGAAAATAAAAATTACAGTATGAGTAATATAAAATAACATCCCAATCATAAGAATGATGAGCTTAAAAGGAATGACAGAAAAGAGTGTACATAAAAAGAAAGAGATGGGTAGGATCCCTTACCTCGGGTCCGACTTGACTCGATCGTTCATTAACGTCCTGAATAATAAACATGAGTTAATTTATACTTGATTAAGAACCTATTTTAAAGTTTATTATTCCTTTATATCACTTATTTCCATGTTATAAACATTATGTAATCATTTACGTTAATAATGTTTGTTTTGACGATATTTGGTTCTTATGTTGAAAGTGGACTTCTTACAATTACATGTTGTTCGTGTGGTCAAAGGTTCATTATATCCAGAATGATATTAATGATTTGGATATCATATATATCATATATATCCATAATATAAAAGTATTTATAATATTACATAATCATTTATAGGTAAGAAATGAAATGCACTGTTCATGGAGACGGTAAGCCGTACGTACGCATTAACGCTAATTTCATTTCTATGTCGTATTAATGGAATTAAAACCAAATGAGAGGTATGTATATTTTAATTCCAGAATTATATTAATCATTTATATGTAACAGAAATCATATATAATAACTTTAATTCCATCCTTTATACACCCCACATGTGGCATTAACGAATCAAATTACTTTGAGGGGGCTGTAGTCCGCACTTCGTAAAATGAAATTATCGTGTTTACACACCATGGAAACCATAAAGGTATTCCACAAAAGAAAAATACAGAAGCTTAAGTAAAACATAAAAATATCATATATCATATATAAATATAGTGACATATTAATGGCCACCTTTGAAGGTGTTATATGAGTGTTGAACAATCATCGTTTCGTGAGGAAGAAATTCGCCATCCATAGAAACAGTATGTTCATTAACCATTAGATGTAGGTGTGTGTAACTGTATCTAGAATTATTATTATAACAAAATCCTAGTATATTGAAGATACTGGAGTTTTTACAAAAGAAAAGAATAAAAATAATTTAGGGTGTTGGAGAAGCAAAATAAAACAAAAGAACACAAGAGAAGACACAACCTTTAAATCGGGTAACTCTTTTCGATTTGAGCTCAAAAGCATCATTGGGAAGCCTTATTCCCAAAGTGAGGATTCTAGGAATAATATAGGGATGTGGAGAGACAATATGGGCCGGTTTTGGCTGAGACAAAGGCTTGAGAGGTGTGGGTAAGGAGGTAGAGGTGGGGGCCTTTTATTAGAGGAGAGGAGGGGCACTCTTGGAAAGTAAGGAAATGTTACCTTATTTTAGAATGAGTGTCGGATTTTAAAGGTCCCACATTGATGTCTTTATAAGTTAAGGTAGTAAGGGTTCGAATTATACTCATACAATAGGTTTTGGACATGTGTAGGTCATATATTTTACATTATCTATTCATTTTATTTAAATCCTTTATTAGTGAGGTAATCGCTGCATCATTATGATGTCATAAATAATTTTATTTATATAATGTTTAAAAATTATAAAAAAATATATCATGATGTAGGAAATCTTTCTAACTTTCCAATGAATAATTATAGTCAAAAATCAGACTTGTATATCCCCAAGTAAAAATTGTTTTAGTAAAACAACTCATTTTTGTGTCATTTTTAATTTTACATTAAATAAAATGTTATTTATGTCATTTCCCAAACAAAGTGGTTCCATGGGGTCCCCAAGTTGACCCATGGATTTTCTTGGTCGGTCATGACACATCCAATAAGGGTAGGACATGCGTCAAGCTCATCTCATATTATTAAAACATTATTTTTACCTCAAACTACACTAATTACCCCTAACCGTGATTAAGAACATAAAAGTTACTATTCATAAAAAAATTTATTTTAATCCCATTAAAGCACATTTTACTTCCTAATGACAACCATGTATGTAGGATTTTTGAAATTCAAAACAGAGAGGTGGAAATGTTTCATTTAAATGATAAATAAGTTTCTTTAACCACCACATAGTGGTTTCACTATTCATAAAAAATTTAAGTTTTTCAGAAAAATACAAAAACGTCACCCTAAGCTATATTTGATATTAAAAATTCAAAAATGAATTCTATTTTAAAAAATTCAAAACATATAAGTTGAATTAATTAATTTAATAATTAATTCCCGCTTTCAAAACAAATAGCATGTTTTTAAGAAACAATAAGTATCAAAAGATTGACTCTGGTTTAAGTCCAATTTCAAGATGAAATTAATTCCAACGACCACTATTGCTTTAAATGGTAAAAATATATTCTAATTGAACTTTAAAAACAATTCAAAAGATAATCTAATCATATTAATAAATTTTATTAAAATGAGGTTTAGAATTAAAATACAACATTTTTCACTGTTCAATAAAAAATTAACTTTTTCGGAAAAATACCAAAAATTTACACAATGAAAATTTTGATGTCTCGATTCCAAAGAAGAATTTTATTTTGTCAAATATAACACATAAAATTTTCAAAAAGTGGATTTAAAATTTGTTCGCCATCAAAAGGCGATTAATCGACATTTTAAAGAATATTAGAATGTTTATGTTTGAAAATTGGATTCATTCGCATTTTCAATCCTCTAACATTTATTGTCAAGAGTAAAAATATTTGACAAACATACAAAATCATTTTTTAGTTAGTTACGTTCTTTCCCGCCATTACAATGGCTAGGCATTAACTACCATTTAAAATAATATTATTTTATTATTAGAGTGCAACGTAAGATTTCAAAGGAACTCATTGTCGCGTATTGGGTACGCCATCAAGCATAGAGTTCCCTTTAATGTAATATTAATATTTTTTCACAAATAGGGATAAATATAAAAATGTCATATTGTTTATTTCCCTGGGGTGTTACACACTGAGACCCCCGAAAGGTATCGTTGTAATTCAAAAGGGAAAACACCCAAATGAAAATACCATTGAGGAAACACCACCCAAAAAGAACTCAAACACATTGCGCAATGTAAAAGATGAAGATAATACCACATATAACAAAAATATAGAAGTAAAAATGATTTTTCCTAAATCAATGCCATCTTATTCTATCGAGATGCTCTGCTCCTGACCCGCATAGGATCGCTAGGTGCTAACCCACTAAAGATCGATAGGTGATGACCCACAAGAGATCGCTAGGTGCTAAACCACAGAGGATTTCTAGGTTCTCACCGAAAGAAGATAACTATGTGCTGACCCACATTGGGTCTCTAGGTGTTGACCCGCACAAGATCGCTAGGTGGTGACCCACTCAGGATCACTATTATTTCATCATGTCACAACCAGCCACTAGATTCCCGTACGTAGAATGCTTTATTTCGGGAGGATCCACTCCTGAATCGATTATTCTTACCAAAAACTACCATGATGTACAACACATAGTTACTCTATAAGACCAAATCTTTGTAAGGGCCCCAATGTAACTGAAGTTGCATCGATCAGATGCCTGCTCTGTAAGATATGGGTTTTTTTAGTAAAACGGTACCAATTGGATTTGAGTCTGATACAAATCGGATATAAACTAAATTCCTCCAAAAATCAAGTGGAATATCTCAAAAAGACCATATTTTTGCAAGTTTCCATGATCCATAGAAGGTGTTTCAATCAGATTCATGATCTATATGTTATGATCGTTTGAGTGAAATGGGGCTGATCGGGTCTGGGATCAGTCCGACCCGACCCTTATCTATCCATGGGTCCAGCATGGGTCCTGCCTAGTCATCCCATTGGTCCCACAAGTCTATCTGGTTAGGATGGTTGTGGCTGGTGGTGCATGTTCGACCTGCTGGGTAAGTCCGCCCGACATAGATGTGGTAGAAAACCATGTCTGACCACCCTCCCACCCCACAGTCGAAGCGGGGCGGTCTCCTTTCCCTAATCAAGTAACCTAGATGGCTCCATGAGGCTGAAAAATTTTCAGGCATGCAAACCGGTTTCACGCGACTCCAACACAATTGAAATGGAGGCCCTTTTATGCCGCATTGATGGGTGATGGGCCACCTTGCCGCCACCATAGACTTACAGGCATGCCATGATCCTTGGCCCACAGATGTTGTTGTGGGCCACCATCGGTCGTCGCTGGAACCTGTGCGATAGTGGCACCTCTAACAGGCCAACGAAGTCACACTGGTGGTCCATTTCTCTACCCTCTTGCGTCTGGGGAATTTCTAGGCCTTCACCCTTGGTACAAAAGCTTCAAACTCCCCCTACCACCATTTAAAGAAATCAATAAAAAAATCACAATAAACAACCATGGCGGCTGGTCTGGGCCTGTTTTGGTTCAGCATGTGCCCTCTGTGTTAGATTTTCAGAATGGGGGAAATTATTAATTCACAATGCATGAGTAAAACACCAATTCAACCCTCCATGTATAATATCCCCCCCCCCTCACAATATTGAGTGATTTTTTGATCAACCAACTAGTCGGTGGATTCCATGTTCATCATTAATTCTCAAGAATGATAAAAAAACATCAAAATATTATATCACATAAACCCATACCATTTTTATGTTCAATACAAAAGTGTTCGCTCTCAAGATTTCTAGACATCAATGTCACTTCCAACTCTGTTCTATGAGGATCATCGAAGATGATGATGTCTCACTGATGTTTTTTTTCTTCATTAGAGAGAGAAAATGTTGGATGTTCGTCAGAGAATCCCTACAGTTTAATTCCTCATTCCCCCACGTCTTATATAAATAAAAAGAATCACGTCACATCATTTCTGTTACATTGCGATGTTGCATCGTTAATCTATTTCATTTATGAAAAAAACATCATGGTTACACTTAATTTATTGCATAGTTCCACTGTGTGATACAATCAATTAATGAGCCTCATTAATGTCCCTTTTCATCACCTACTCTCTACACAACAGCGACTCCTTCTGCCACCAAATGATGAGTAAAGATAGAATATAAAATCCATTAAATTATTTTATTATTTTCCTCAAAATATCAAAAAAATAAAATTTATGCCCACCACTTGTTGGCTGATGTTATGTCATATCTAAGAGAATCATATCATTCGAAATTCTACGGTTCCCTCAAATATTCGATCTGAGAACCGATTCCAATTATAGAAAAAACCTACTAGCAAGTATACATAACGTACATTAAAAAAAGATCAAAATTCAATTTCTGTCTCTTCAAGCCTCGGTATCACATATTGTGAGAGTGTAAAATCTCAGAATAATTTCATATAATGAAAAAAATACATAGAATTTCTGAGACATTACAATGTCCCCGCCGTAGGGATTTACATCCCTAAAACCCAAAATAAAGGATAACCAAATAGGTGGGGGTACTGAGCATGAATATGAGCCTCATAGTCCACATACACCAGATGTGAATCTCTGAATCACTATAAGAGATGGGGAGTAATAGTAATTGACTGGATATAAGATACAATATCACTATCCACGATGGATATCTGCATCATGGATTGCTGATATGTCGCCTCACTCAACAGCTGTAAACAAGACCTCCTGTTGAGTGTGTCTACCACCACATTCCACTTCCAAAGTGTATAGAAAATCACAATGTCATAGTCATAGAGGAACTCCATCCATCGTCACTATCTAATGTTAATATCCTTCAATGAGAAGATATACCTATGACTCTTGTGGTCGAAGTAGACAATATATTTTTCATCCATCTAGTAGTATTGCCACATCTTCATGGAAAAGACAAATGATGCTATCTCCAGGTCATGTGTCAGGTATTTTTGGTCATGTCACCTCAACTTTCATGAGCTATAGGAGATCATTGTTCTCTCCTGCTTCCTAACACAACCTTGTTCTTCCTTTAACATGTTGTGGTACACTACATACCCAATTCTATCCTCTGATAGTCTCATGATGGGGTCACTAATCAGTCTCCGCCTAAGCTCATGGAAACTCTACTGTCATCTCTCTATCTATACGAATATTTATCCTATCTTTTTCAAATTTGAAATGGGTGATTCTTCTCTGGAAAAGTTTGGACTGAATCTCTAGTAGTTCCCATCCTACCCTACGAAACATTGCACCTCAGTCATGCTTTGTGGTGGCTCTCTTGAAAGCACTACCTCTATCTTCACTGGATCCACTAAAACTCCATCCTCTAAGATGTCGTGTCACAAAAAGTGGTCCTCATGAATCCAGAACCTCCATATCGAGAGCTTACAATAAAGTTGGTTATCTTATAGTAGGTCTAGGGCTATCCTTAGGTTTGTAGCATTATCCCCATTTGTAGTTGAGTACACCAAAATTTAATCAATAAATACTACCACAAATGATCATGTTAAGGCTATAAGATCCAGTTCATTAGTCCCATGAACACTACTGATGGATTTTTCATGCCGAAAGGCATCACCACGAACTCATAGTGGTTGTAATGGCTCATTTTGACTGTCTATGGTAAATCCTCACCTCGTAACCAAAACATGTGATAACCTGATATGAGGTAAACCTTCAAGAACCACCTCACCCCCTTCAGCTGATCAAACATTTCATTAGTCCTCAATAGTGGATTCTATTCCTTCACGGACACCTGTTTCCGGTGTAAGATGTCCACGCATAGCCTCAAGATCCCATCTGCCTTCTAATAAAAACATGAGTGCTTCCCATGGAGAAACAATGGTCCATACAACTCCATTTTTCTTCCTTTCTTCCACATATACCCTCAAACCATGAAGATATACTTGAGAAATATGATATGCAGGTGTAGATATTGGTATCTTCCCTTAGTACAAGTCAATGAAAAATTCTACCTTTCTGTGAGGAGGTTGTCCTAGGACATCTTCTTGAAGGAAATACTCATACTCATTCACCACTACAAGAAATCTCGATCTCCCTTAATCCACCATACCATGGGTGTGTCTACCCAAGTGGTGAGTGACCAGCTGCACCCTACTCAAAAAAATTACATCCTATACTGCAAAGGTTCCCCTCTCCCCGGTTAAGAAAAACCGGGTCCCATCCTTGAGGACACGTCACAATTTTCACCTAAAACACTCAATCCGATCATGGAATGTGGATAACCAGTCCATACACAGGATGGAGTCTTAAGGCCTCAACACTTCTACAAAGAGATCCCAGTCGAATATATCACCTCATAGAGTAAGCTCAGACAATCTTCCTTAGTTTTTAATCGTTGAATCTTCTTCTGTAGGAGTCTCAAATTATAAGGATGTAGCCTACGACTCCACTAGAATCTCAGAGCTCGAAACGAGATCTGTGGAAAAGAATTATTGACTAGAACCTCTGTTTAAAATAACTGTAGATAAGGTGGAATATACACATATCATACCTCTAATCATCTATGGAGCTCTATGTTCATAGGCCTCCATCACCTGAGGCTAGCCTCACCCATGTCCACCTACTCTAAGAGCGTGTGGTGGGACACCTGTGGGTTGTGGTTGTAGTACATCGAATCATCATACACTTCCTGCCACTCAGCCTCCTACCCTACCACATCCACTTCCATGTGGACCTCCTCTCCTGAACCTCAATCATTGTTTCGGTGGTCCCTTGACCGCCTGTTGGTCATTAGCACGGGGAGTCAAATAGTTGCAATCCATGTTCCTGTGTCTGCCACAAGAGTAACATACTCTAGTCCTTAGATGAAATATTCTACCTCTTGAGCTCTCTACCTCTACCCCAGAAACATAAGGTCTCCCTCAAGAAGGTCTATCTCATTTCTTCCTCTTCATTATCTACCTACTATTACTGCATATGATTTGACCACATGTAGTCTAGTGGTGGCTCTTACCATCGGTGCATCCTTGAAAAAAAATATCTCCACCAGTATGGATCATTATAACACTCCAGTCTACGTCATGATGCAGAGTGAAATAATCTACTCCTTGGTCTCCCACCAGATTCCCTACTCAATGGTTCCAGCCCTGATGAATTGGTCTCGTATAGTGTAAGTGGAGTAATGAAGGAGGTCAGTAATCCTCACCGAGTACTAGTCCATGATTAGGCTCCCATGTTGCAGTTGTTGTAATTTCTGAATACAAACTAAGCATAGTATCACTAGTAAAAGCACTGACATGAAGTGTCTCTTGAAGTCCTTCCAGACAACTGTCACCTCCTCGTGTGTCTGGAGAATCAATCTCCAACACCTCCCTTCCAAGACCTGAAAACGCTAGTAGTTAGAACAACCATTTGGTCTGTTGGTGTCTCTATTATGTGATAAACCTATGTAACTACCTCTATACTATCCTAAGGTTCCTGAGGATCCATATATCCTTGAATACTAAGAGGCATCTATCTATGGAACTTGTGGACCACACTCAGTCGACGTTCACTATCCGCCAGTTGGGATGGTAAAAACTACTACTCTATGGGTAGTGGTGTTGTTGGTACACTACCCGAAGCTGCTAGCACTGTAAGCCGTCCCTACACTGACACCTTATCACTCAGTGGACCATTATCTTGGAAACTCACTAGAATCCTATTTGGATAACTTCGTGGAGGAATCCTATAAAGAAACAGATGTACCATGGTCAATTAGTTATACCTAGTGAGCTAACTCAAAATAGTTCAATAGAAAAAAAATCCAAAACCCATGAAACTAGTGTTTTCATGTACCGCGTAAAAAATATAAATCAGGGTCTTGGGGTATGGATACATCGGTTTTTGCGCCAACACTGGACTCCTTGGCTAGAAATCCGAACTCAAAACAGTTAACACTATTTTCTCATCAAAATCACAGACTCTTAGTTATTATGACAGAACCAACTTCCCTTTGATACCACTTTGTCATGACCCGTGCCTCGAGGTCCATGTTATGACTACCCCAATCCCACCTTCCGTAGGCTAGGGGACTGTGACTAGCTCCCGAAAGGTATAAACCAAAAGGGAAAGAGTTTCCTTTATAATTGTACACACACATACCTGGCATACCTCACAATGAAAAACTCAATATAAAGAAAGTAGTAAAACCACCAGAAAGTAACACTACTGAGAGTAATGTGTGTAAACTGAAAGTAAGGGGCCAGAACACAATACCAATAAAAATTAAAGTACATAAAAATAAGTACATTATCTGATGTTCATACGCCAAGGTTACTATATGATGTGTTGGTACAACTCTTTGTCGGATTTCACTGCAACACACCACGTCCATAGGTCCACCTCGACACCTCTAGTCTGGGTTCCCCAATGACCCCTTCAAGTCTCAATGGTGTCTGCACAAGACACAATAGGTGTGGGAGAGGCTCGTGCATGGGTGAGTATAACAACACTCAGTAGGACCCCAAGACCCCCTAAAGGCCTCCCAGTAATCCATGAGGGAAAACACCACAAAGTAAATACCACTGAGGTCACACCACAAAGAAAGATACAAAACTCATAACACAAAGTGAAATATGCATCTCACACAGTGTATAACTTATTTATATATGTAAATATGATTATTTTTTATTCTACATTGTCTTATTCGGTCTAGAGGCTTTGTTGCTGACGCGCATAGCGTCACAAGGTACTGACCCACTGAGGATCACTAGGTGCTGACCCATAGAGGATTTCTAGGTGCTGACCCAGAGATGATCACATGGTTCTTATCCATATAGGATTGCTATGTGTTGGACCACCGCAGATCTCTAGGTGCGGACCCACATAGGATCCCTCGGTGTTGGCCCACTCAGGATCACTATTCTTTCATCACATCTCAACCAACCACTGGATTCCCACACTTAGCACAGTTGATTTCCAGAGGATCCTCTACTCAAGCCATCAGTCGTACCTCAAATTCCATGAAGTCCCATATAGAGTAATCCCAATGGACCATCTCGTCGTATGTTCACTAATGAAATAGACGGCGCATCGGTCGGATGCCAAGTCGGTAATTTATGGGGTTTTTATATAAAGGTCCCAATTGGATTCGAGTCTTATCCAACTTGGTTGTACTTGAAAATATATCAAAACTAAGGTGGAGTATCTAAAAAGTAACTTATCGTTCCAAGGGTTGTCACACCGCATACAATGTGTCAATAGGACACCTGATCTGCAAGTTATGATTATTTCTCTGAAACAGGGCCGGTCCTATCTGGGTCTGCTCCGACCAGGGCAGACCAATGAGACCTGATGTTTTTCAGGGATACAATGTGGGTCCCTCATGGTTTCATCCAATCTAGACCATTTGGATCGCTGGACCAGCTTGGTTGGATGGGTCCGGCATGGTGGCGGTTCCAGCCCAGCATCGTAGATCCTACCCGACATTCTGGGTCCAACCAGACCGGGACGCGACACACAACCAGGTACGACCTCCCTCCCTCCCCACGGTCGACATAAGGCTATCTCCTTGTTTTGGTCAAGTGACCGCATCAGATCCATGGTGCCATCCATACTGGCTGGCTATTTCGAATGCTGGCAGACTAGGTCACGTGCCTCCAGCTTGCCCTGTCGGCCTGAGTAGGCCGCTCCTCCCCGTGGTTCCAAAAGGTGCTGCCTGACCTCACCACTATGACTATTTTTCCATAGCTTCTTGCCACCACGGTGAACCAATGGGCGCACTCCCATCATCCCCATGTAGTCGTCGGTCGTTGCCACTAGCACTGATGCACCGACGATACCATTGATAGGCTACTGGAGTTGCTCTGGTGGTCCGTTTCTTGATCCACACTCATCTATGGAATTTCTAGGTTATCACCCTCATTGTGACGAACTCAAACTAACTATTCCACCATTTTGAGAAGTCACCCATGAAGATTACACAATAAAAAACCATGAATGGGGGTCTTCTCTTAATTGGGGTCTGCATGTTACCTCTACATTATAGTTTAATCGTGTGGGAATATATTAATCCACAAAACAAGAGTAAAACCCAAATTAAATCCCCCTAAAAATATCCCCCCCACCCCAACTCACAAGAACAAGCAATTCTCAGATCAACCCGTTAATTGGTTTCATTCTGAATTCATCATTAATTCTCTAGAACGAGGAAGAAATAATCAAAGAAATAGAATGCATAAACCCCTACATTGTTGACATTTAATGTCGAAGAATTCATCCTCAAGGATTCAGGATGTCAACGTCGCATACAGATCTATTCTCTACTACATGTCGATGATGATGATGTCTCACCCACATTCTTCGTTCTTCGTTCAAGAGGATAATTGGTGGTGTTTCCTCAGATAATCTCCATAGTTTAATTCCCCATTCACTCACATGTTTGCTCAATAAATAAAATCATGTCGTAGACTATCTGTTTTGTTACGTAGAAGTGTCATTATGGTGTTTCATATATAATATAGTGTCATTATTACACTTACCTTATTTCATAATTATGTTGCAAGATACAGCCTATTAATGAGCTTTGTTAATGAACCTTTTCGCTGCCTGGTCTCTACTCTACAGCATCAGTGTCTGCCAACCAAGTGTGAGTAAAGGAATAAAATAGTTCCTTTATACTATTTTATTATTTTTATTGAAATTTCCAAAAAATATATTTTCCACTTGGCATATGACGACCAAAGTTAAGTAATTTCTAACGAATCTCGGCATTCCAAATTCATTAGTTCCCTCTGATTTTCGATCCGAGAACTGGTTCAAAAGATAGAAAAAACCTCATTCATGTTTACTGAACATACCTTAAAAAACTCAAGAATTCTGTTTCGGACACTCTGGGCCTTGGAATCCTGTGTCATCAGAGGGTGCAGTTTCAGAATATTTCCATATTATTAAAAAAATACATGGAATTTTTGAGATAATACATTATAATTCTTGAATGATATTAAATAATTATTTGTAAATTATATATTGAATAAAATATTTTTCATATTCCTTTAATATATTTGATGAGCATAATATATGAATAAAAAAATTTTAATGGATAAATATTATATTTCTAAAAATAGAATATTTTCCACCGTTTAATTGATAACATATTTAAAATATAATTACTGGGTTTTTTATATAATTTATATGTAAAAATAAATATTATTTTTGAAATAGTAACATAAAAATTAACTTAGGGTGTTTTTTTTAAATTTTTACACATGGTTTAATTTTGTGATAAATATTGAACAATACCGAATTTGAAATCAAAATTGATTTGAGTAAAATGTCATTATAATAATTGGTTATATTATTATATTTGTTTAAAAGATTTAGTATATCAATTTTACGACAATTAATCAATTTTAGGTCATTGGATTAAGTTTCACAATGAAATTTAATATAAAATTATTTCAATCTTTTGATCATTGTTTATTTAAAAACCTGCATTATTCTCATGTCTACGTGATAAATTTTAAAATAATTTCTTCCAATTTTGTGGTTGTAATGTAAAATGCTGGATTTTATATTTTTAATCATCATTATTATAAATTAATAATTAATTTTAATAATTTTTAGACAAAAAACTATTAGTTAATGGGATTAAAATTATTTACAGTGATTAAGTATAATATTAGCTTCACTATGGAATAAAACATACAATTATGGCCCAAAATGACATATAAACTTGCCAAAATTATATTTGACGTCCATATATAGACCATATAATCCATTTTCTCATATTTTCACCACTCTTGGATCCGTTTTACTTGGAAAATTCAAGGGTGGATTTCCCTTTTCAAAAAATTCAAGAATGCCACTACTCCTCCACTATTAATGGAACTCAACCCTACTGATTATTCACAAAATTTAATGCATTTTGATCATCCAAACCCTACTCAAATAAGCTCTAAAATTCCATCCTCCAATCAAAGATCCCACAAATTTTTCATTATGAAATCCGCTAAATTATTTTTGAGAAAACTAATGTTGTTACCTGAAAAAGATGAAACCTTCTTCAACGATCTCTTTTATATTATTTACCTATCCACAACATTAATTATTTTTATATCATGATTATATAATAAAAAAATTATATCCAATATACTATAATTTTTTTGTATATTATTGCATAAAACTTTACACACATCTATGAAATGAGACATGCAATCATCATCGATGTGTACGACTGACTACTAGCTCACAAACAAATGTCATTATTTCTTTCAATTATCACAATTAAAGGTTGTAATAATGATATATTTATATTTTATATATGATATTAAAAGTATATTATATATCAATATTCTTTTAGATCTTTTTATATAACCATTTCGTCATCCCTTCCATTTTGTGTGAATATAATATCATCTTTTGCGGGCTTGTGGACTACCCCCTCTTAGAAGTAATGTGATTATTTCACAATTTAAATTGAATGTATTAACAATTAATTTAATAAAAATATGTGACATATATTAAATGTCTTGATAATTGTATGATGAAACGTATTTTGAATGGTATTGAAAGCAAAGGAATCATATTTCTAGGAAAAATAACATTTTATAATTAAGGAATTTATTAATTTATTATTTAGTTATTATGATCCATTATATTTTTTCGTTGTAATTATCTATGAATACATTCCATTCTGTTTTCATTGATTAAACGACACGTGCATTAGTTATTTTCCATTCTATATTGATTATTCCTTATCTATTTATTTAAATGGAATGTGCATTTAACTATTTACTATTCCATATTGTATACAAACATCCTTCTCCGAAAAATTATTTCAATGCACGAGTTGTTTATTATTAATTTTCCATATTTAATATTCCCATTTATTCATTATTACTTCCTTTATATATGTACCATATGGGGAATTTGAGCTCACCCTTATTTATTTACATTCCACTAATATCCAAGAGGTGTACTAAGAATTATAAGTAATGATAAGCTAAGTGAGAATAATGTTTTCCTAACAAGAAAAAAATTATTTTGTAATTAGTTTATTCCATAGTAATTTGAAACTCATATATGTATGTAATTTACTACGACTAATAAAATAATTAGTAACTCAGGATTTGATTCATTATAATCATTCCAACGTATTGGATGAAGTTATCAGAATCGTGCGTATGTTGGTCAAGATTGTATAGCTAGTAAAAATGGATCTTTTTATCAACCATGGAAACAATATTTAGGAAATCATATATTATTTAACTTATCCATAATATAAACATTGTGGATATGTAAATATAATAATCATAAAATTTTGTTAATGTATTGATTATATGGGTAATAATAGAAATACATACCTCAATATATACTCTAATTAGAAATGGTTCAATAATAGATTTACAAAGGGGTAACAACTCCAAAAAGTTGTGTCAGTCCTAACTCAAGCGTAACTCGATACATGATGGTGGGTCATAATGCATGCCTGGTTTGATACACCCATGAGATATGCTAAGGAAAATTCAAATCGTCATTACAAATATTTTTTGTATGAGATAATGATAATTAATGACCAATGTTAAAATATATACAGGGTAAGATTATGTTTTGAAATAAAAAGGATAAAATATTTAAGTATTGCGGTTATTTTGGAAACCACAGTATAAATGTTATTTAGTTATTAGACTTATTTCAAGGATATATATCATATTAAATTTGGGTACTATATAATTATGGTCATAAAAAAGGAAATCCTATATTTCAATTGACAACCAACAAAATTCAGCAAGGTGGTGGGAATAGATCTCATGACTAAAATATGATAAGGGGTTCACACTTATAACCACCTTAGGTGATGTTATGGTTAATTTATAATTTTTTTATTAACATAAATTAATTATTAAATATTAATGACGATCTAGTGTTATCATTTTTGAGGAATATATAACAATTTATTGACCATATTACTTTTTAAAATAGATAGATAGAAATGTAAAGACTTATTTTATCAAACTTATGATTTGTGAAATGTAAATTATATGGCATCAAGTATTAATGATAATTTTTGGATTCCCCTTTCATTCTGTAATTGATGAATTGTATGTTAATTGAAGCACATCCAAAGAATAATATTTTGTTTATATAAATATATTTTATATTCAAATTTACATATATACTTAGGCGAGAAAAATATTCCCTATCATTAATAATAGGATCATAAATGAAAAAAAAACACCTTATAACATATTTTTTGTGCAACTGATCATCTTCTGAACCATCATCGATTTATGGCTTTAATGATCTCAAAATTCCACAGAGAATTGACTTTTTTTCCATTGATGACTGAAATTACCCATTTAAATATTTAAAATATTCCTCAACATCTATGTTTAAACATTCCAGTAATGTTCTCTATAAAAGGGTTGTTGTTATATGTTTTTCATGTGACCCTAGTACATCATATTCTCAATTATTATGAGGAAAATTTATTAACTATTCATATAATGTGTTACTTTAGTAATGTATTTTTTAAATATAAATGCCTATATTTTGAGATTTAGTTTAAATTGTGAAGATGTAATTTATTTAAGTTTGGGAGAATGTAATACCCCGTAAATTTTACATGATTTACTTTTATTTCATTGAATGTGTGGCAAAAAAACCAAGAGATTAAGGGAATATAATATCTGGAGAATTTTTAGAATAATTACTATTTTATCTAAATTAAATTTATTTTACATAATTTAATCAATTTGGTACTAGGTTAGCTTGTGTTATATCATAAAAGACTTTTTGATTTCATGTGTTACACGAAAGACTAGGTTTTACAGAATACTACTACTTTTATATGATATAATATGATAAATATTACCTGTATAATTACTGACTATTAATTTAATTAAATAGCTTATGAATATATATGATGTATAAAAATTTATATGTTACTAATTAAAAATATATGAATATAAAAACAAATTTAATATAAAGGAAATGTTTTCCATTCACAAAAGAGTTTTATAAAAATAAATTAAATTAATTGCTATTATTAAATGACCATAATGATATAAATAAATATATATTATTGTAGAAATTTTTTTTTATATTCATATAATATATTTTATAGGTATAACATTAGAATAAAGCTTGTTTTATGATAAAAAAAGTATTTTTATGAAAAAGAAATTTTACCGAGCTTTAACGGTTAACCTATTTTAAATCCAGTTTTTGGAAGTTTTATAAATTTTATATTTAATAATATATTTCAAAAATACTAATATTAAAATAATAAAATGGTTAATTAATGGATTTTTCTTATAAGGTTTTATTTTCATTACTAATACACAAAAATAATGAATTTTAATTCAAATGTGTGTTTTTGATCAATTTATTTATAATAAAAAAATTATATTGTTATTGGATTTAAAGAACAATTATAATAATTTTAAATTGAATAATCCAAATATTTAATTTATAGCAGTTGAATATTGAAATTTTATATAAAAATATTTCAAACATTTTAACATTTTTATATTAAAAACACTATTTTTCATCGTGTCGCTAGGATTGAATTTAAATTAATTTCTAAAACTTTTGTATTGTAATTTTAAAAAATTGAGGCCATATTAGGATTAATAATAATTTATAATGTATATTATGGTATATTTATATTTTTTTTATAAATATTGGTTAACATGATTAAAATTTATTACCGTGATTAAGGGTAAAATTATATAATCAAAGTAGAAATCCTTAAACATAACGCCAAAAAAAAAATAAACCATTGAAAATGATATTTTATAACCATAAGTATATCCTATACACCCTTTAATCAGATTTGTACCATTATTGGATTCACATGACATGGAAAAAAGATGGTGGAATTCCATTCTAACATCATTACAAGAATGCCACTCATCCTGAGCTATAAAAAGTAACTCATCGCTCCCACATATTCACACATTGAAAGATGTTTTTATCATCCAATAACCTATAAAATAATCTCTAATATTATCTAAAACAATCATAGAATCCATTATTTCTGCATAAAAAACCAATGATGTCTTTTTTTATAATAAAAAATGTTACCTAAATAAGATCTAACCTTCTTTAAGGATCAACTTAGTATTATTTACCCTTCCACCACTTTAATATTGATTATATTATTATTATATTATAACAATATTATATTAGATATAGTGATATTTTGTTATGACAATACTTATACCTATAATTTTACACAAATCTATCAATTGGGATACCAAATCATCATTTGTGTCTACGATGGACTACCACCTTGTAAATAGATTTTGTTCGTTCATGCATTTAAAAAATTTTATTGTTGTAATTGTGATGATTTTATAGTTTATATATGATATATATATTATTTTTAAAGCCTATATGATTTTAGACCTTTTTATATTACCATATCTTGATGCCTTTCAATTTTTTTTGGAAATATGATGACATCAGTTTTGTGCATGTGGACTCCCGCATCTTCAAAGAGATGTGATTCTTTCACACTAAAAATAAAATGTATTAAAAGTGGTTTTAATAAAAATACATGAAATATATGATATAAATAAGATTATTTATTTATTATAAACAAAACTATATTTTATTATTTATTCTTTCAAATATGAAATTGAAATGGAAGTATCATTCTGGTGTGTGTACGACCAACCATCACCGTGAACAGTGAATATAATTTCATATCACTAAATATTATGGATTCATTTAAATAAATTTATACCAGATATATATAAAATTGAAATAATTATTTACATTATGAAGATGACGATATCATGGTATAATTAATGAAAACAACAATATTGAGTTAGAACATACTCGACAAACTAAGCAATTAACACCCAAAAAAGTGAAAATAATCAAAGATTATTAAAATTAAAGTTAATAAGATATTTAAAATAAGTAATATGTAAAGGAATAGAATTTCCATGTATTTTTTAATATATGGGAATTTTATGATTCTGTGAAAATTGACGGCGCGTGATTCCATTGCTCGGTGGGCCCATAATCTATTTCTAATGTTTTATTCAGTTACATTCAGAAAATGTACTAGATGGTTTTTATAACATTTGAACTGCTACATGGAATTGAAATCTGAGGGCACCGTTGAACTTGCAGTGCCGTTATTCTCTTAAAAAGACTATCACCTCGATGGTAGTGGGTCAAGAATAAAAGATAGTGTTGGAGTATTTTGTGGAAAATAATAAAATAAAATGAACTTCACTTTATTTTAATATTGATCCACCATGTGGAAGTTTGAAGTGGGGTACACCTAAACTAATCCTCCTTGTGGGAGTTGAAGTGTGTGGCCCACCCGAACATAACCTCTAATTCATGTTTATTATGGTGGTGGCCACCCAGGATTTAAACCCATTGATACTCCCCAATAATGTGGAGAAACCCTCAAAATTCAATTAATTTTAAGGGAGCCTCTTCAACTCCCATAACTCATAAATTTTTTCAAATCCTCTCCATTAATTAATTGAGCACATAAATTAATTAATATCAATATTTTTTAATTTTCTTCCTACTATTAAATAATAGATAACTTAATCTATTATATTGTCTATGCTCACATTCATTTTGTTTGGACTTGGGGGAGAAGAGAGCATGGGAGAAAGCTCCCAATGATGACCGTGTTCCACCGATGAAGAACTCTCCACCGATGAAGATTACCGTCATTGACCTCGACATTGACTTCTTTACTCATAATCCCCTTCGACTTATGACGTGTTCATCTACAACGAATCGATGTACACCTTCTCACGCTAACGTCTACGATCAATGAACAAGGTAGGGGTGTGTTTGATTGGGTCAAATTTATTATTTGTCCTCACATGTTGATATATTCCTCTTTATCCACTTGCTATCAAACTAATCTAGAGGAATCAGGCCAAAATTACATGGCTCGATTTCTTCGTCGTAATTTTTTTGTTGTGTTATTCGCGTTATTCATGGGTGATGAGAAATGGATCATTGCATGTTCATTTTGTGACACAACAATCCCAAATTGAAGACCCGACATCATGATGACCTAGTAGAGGTGCGATGATGATAGTGGGCGATGAATCAAACCGGACTGAGGAGACCGTTCTTCGACTGTACTACGAGCAGGTGAATCAAAAATGTGTTTTCGGAGCCGATTGGTGGCCCAAAAACACCGGTGATGACTTCATAACATTTTGGTGACCTAGATTATGCAGTTTCATGGTAATCAGACCATCAGAATGAAAAACGAGGATCACGAGAGGCGCGCTGGTGAGAATAGTCATTTCTGGACAATTCTAGAATATATGGCGTGTACTTTCGAAGAGCACGCCGTGAAATATGGACGTTATGTGGCTAGGGTTTTGGGCGTCTGATAGGTATCACATGGCATGTGGCCCTTGTCACATGGTGTGTACTCTGTACACAGCATGGCAGAGGTGGCTACCCAACACTTGGCATGTATTCTAGGAAATACACGGACACGGGAAGATTCACAAGGCCTAACAACATGGCGTGAACTATCTACGAAGAATGGTAGAGGCGGATTCGAGAAACTCAGTATGTATCCCAGGGATAAACGGACACGGGGTGGAGTACACGGGCATGTACTCCACCACATATCTAGGAAAGGCTAGTGACACGGTAAACCCCATGTACCAAATACACGGGTTGGTGGACATCGATTGAGGATGTGTACGAGCACATGGAATTCATACACGGAGGCCACCCCATGTGTTGTACATGGAGTGAAACCATACCACACATCGTGTACTTACATATCTACACGACTAGTCTTATGACACGAGTCATTGCACATGGGCAGTACCCATGGTCTTTAGAAACGATGTGTAACCATACCACACACTGTGTACTTACATTTCTACATGACCAGGCATACGATGCGGGTCATTGTACACAGGAAATACCCAAGGTCCGAGGACACGACAAGTGCCTTATTCCAACACGACATTTACTCTTTTTTAATATTCTTGGTCATCTCATCCTTTTTATCTTGGACATGTATTGTTTGGATTTCCCCCCAATGATGTGGTGGACCTTTGAGGTAATGTTTCATGGGACTACGTGATAGTTGGAGTTTTGACCAGTAGCTCATGGAGAGGATCCTTCCAGTGACAAGCGAGCAGAGTGGGGAGACCTAGTAGCTGGGTAAGACATGATAATTGTTGATCGATTGACTCATAGTGAATCCACTAGCAAAGAGGGGAGCACCTTGGAGCCACGGCAGACCCACAGTGGAGAAGCTCCGGGTTGTTGCAGGAGACCCATGGTACTCAACCGGAGGAGTACCTCTACAAGCTATTAGGGAGAGAACCTGGTTGTGTCAGCAGAACCATGGTAGGGAGCACTTTGGTGACGCAGCAGACCCACAATACTAGAGAGGATGAGTACCTCAGCAGTCCATGGTTTGTGGGAAGCACCTTGGTTTCCCGACAAGCCCATTTTACTAGATAGAGGAGGTTTTCTCCTGCAGCCGTGGATTCGATAATCTGAATAAAATCCTAGTTGAGTTGTGTTAGTAGATTTTGCGGTTTCCTCATTATTGAGATGGATTACATGATAACTTTGGTATATGTATGGCCATATACCTAAGTGGTTTATCTATTTATTTCATACATAATGGTTTATCCTTTTTGATTTTTTGTGAAACCATAAGGGTCTTAGGGTCCCCACTGAGTATCATTATACTCACCCATGCACGGGCTATGCATGAACCTCGTTGTGTTGGATGCAGATGAAGAACATCACAGATCGAGGTTGAGAGTATAAGGACTAGATGATACCTAGAGGTGGACCTTACCATTCGGTTAGTAATCCCAGAGGACGACCCAACATCTCTTTTTTCCTTTCTTCAGATGTACTTGTACTTCCAGTTCCTTGTACTTTACAGTTGGGCTTGTATTTCCATCCCCTTTACTTTTGAGCACTGTTTTGTTATAGAGTTTACATAGTGTTTATATCCAGTTGTGTGCTCTGTTATGTGCGTCTATAGGTTCTAAAGGCAATTAATTCCCAGTTTTAAGGAATTACACCTTGGATGCTAGTCTCCAGCCCCAGGCCTATTAAAGGTCGACTTAGTGTAGTCCTATCAAGGGCCTCGGGGTACGGGTCATGACAAATTTGTATCAGAGGAGTCAGTTCTACCGTTGAACATAATAATCTAATCTTTCTTCTCTTTGAAGCAATAGTGTAATTATAGCAAGTTTGATTCTCAGTTTATGGAGTCCAGTGTTGGGGTGGTGGCTGACGTATCCATACAGCAGTACCCTGACTTCTGATATCTAACTCAGTGCACGAAAACACTGATTGTGTGTGTGTTTTCAAAAGTTTTCATTAAGTCATCTCAACCAGGTTAGCTCACTTGGTTTTAATATTTTAAATATGTTGCATCGGTTTCGTTTAGGATGTCTCCCCATGGACGACCATCTAGAGTCTCGATAGTTGTACCCACAGATATCCCACCCAGTAATGAAGCCTCGGTGCAGGGCCCATTTCTAGTGGTACTACTTATCATTGGGACACCAATGCCACCAGCCCAACAACAGATGATGAACGCTGCTTGAGCATGTTGCAGGAGTCCCATCACTAGAGGCCACCTAGGTTCAGGGGAGAGAGGGACACACATGCGGCTGAGGATTGGATGGAGGCTGTGGTGAGAGTTTTCCGACTGGTAGGGACTCCATCCGACCTCATTGTGATTCTTACTGCCGGTATTCTATAGGCAGATGCAAGCAGATGGTGGAGCATGATGCTCAAATTTCATGATGAGATGAGGCTTCTCCGGGCAGACTTCAAGCGCCTATTTCAGGCAGAGTTTGTCCTAGAGACTCTTCGTGCTATTCGCATACAGGAGCTACTTTTTGTGCAGTAGTGTAGCATTACTGGAGCTTAGTACTCAGCGATGTTCGCAGAACTCTCACGCTACACCACCGATATGGTACGCGACCCTTTTTTTCACAGCCCGGACCATCGAGCGGGGACTTAGGCGGGAAATCAGATCTTCGGTGGTCTCACTCAGCATCCTGACGTAGCTAGTGATGTTAGAGATAGCCCTCACAGAGGAGAGATTCCTTGCTGAGCAGTCTCCAGCTGTGAGATCCACCACCAGTCGACACGTAGTGGATCCTTCTACAGTTAGCAGCGAACAGATATCAGAGAGGTCCAAGAGGACCATACCTATAGGGGGACGACCGCATGACTCAAGATCTATTGTGTGGGGAACCCAGAGTAGAGACATACATTCCAGGTGCAGACACTATTTCACATGCAGCGGACATGGTCACATGGATCATGACTGTCTGACCTGCCATTCGGATGATCAGAAGGTAGTCGATTGACCTCCCAAGAAGAGACAGAGATTCGATCGAGGTTATCTGTAGGGAACATGCAGATGTGGCAGAGGAGCTAGTCGTGTAGGTGGCAGTGGATGCGGTTTTCAGGAGTTACCACCACTACCACTAGGAGGTCCACCCCAACCGCAGGAAGAAAGAGGATAGGGGATACCTCAGCTCCATGTAGTTGAGGACTATGATCACAATTCTCTGGATATGATTTGTTGTACGATCTTTTTATACTCCACATTAGCTACAGTTCTTATAGACACAAGTATCAGTCACTCTTTCATTTGCATTGCCCTTGTTCAGAGCTCGAAAATTCCGACGGAGTTTTTGGCTTTATACTTACAGCTAGAGACTTCTACGGGAGTGGACTCGACGATTACGCACTAGAGAATGCAGTGTGAGCATACTCTAGGAGGTGAGACATTCGGCTGTGATCTCCTAGTAGCATCATCGGGGCCTTATGACATCATTTTGGTTAAGGAATAGTTATATACAGTCCATGCTCAAATAGACTATATTTAGCCCAAAGTGCGGTATGTCCGCAAAGATGGGACTAGGTATACCTTCACTAGTGAGAAAGGAGCCTTTGCAACACAGGATGGACTTAATCGGAGGAAAGTGCCATCAATCACTCATCAGTTGGCTAGCCTTACCCTCAGAGCGGTTGATGTGGAGAGTCTGACTTATCCTGTAGTGGTGGACAAGTATGCGGATGATTTCGCTAATGATTTCATAGGTTTACCTCCTTACAGAGAGGTGGAATTTTAAATTGGATTTTACCTCAGGAAAAAACGGATATCTACACCAGCATATCATATGGCTCCCGCGGAGCTTCACGATCTACAGGTATAACTATATGAATTGCAGGGAAGGGATTTATCCGGCCTAGTGTTTCTCCCTGGGCGGCCCCAATTTTGTTTCCTAAGAATGCGGAAGGTATCTTGAGGATTTTTCTGGACTATCAGCGCCTGAACCAGGTGACTGTGAACAATAAGTACCCACTCCCGAGGATTGATGACATCTTTGATCAGCTGAAGGGAGAAAGGTGGTTCTCAAAGATAGACCTCAGATCAGGCTATCACTAGGTCATAGTGTGAAATGAGGATGTGCAGAATATGGCCTTCAGATGTCATTAAGACCAATACGAGTTCTTGGTTATGCCATTCAGCGTAACCAACACTCCAGTAGTGTTCATGGGATTCATCAATAGGATCATTCAAACATACCTTGATTGCTTTGTCGTAGTCTTCATCGAAATAATTCTTATATACTTGGCTACTAAGGAGGATCTTGCCTACCATTTTCTGGTATTACTGGACAATCTCCAAGAGCACCGTCGTTATGGTAAGCTTGTGAAATTCCTGTTCTAGATCCGAGAGGTTCACTTTCTGGTACATTTCATATTGGAGGCTGGAGTTGCATTGGATCTAGTGATGATTGAGGCAGTACTTACTTGGGATCCACCCATGAGCGTGACAAAGGTATAGAGTTTCCTGGGATTGGCTGGTTATTAGTGGAGGTTTGTGCCAGACTTCTCTAGAGTTTTAGCACCACGATCAGCCCTAACAATGATAGGGAAACCCATTGTGTTGTCCGAGAGATGCCAGCAGAGCATTCAGAATCTCAAACAGAGGCTGACTAGTGTCCCTATTATGAGGCCTCTAGATGAAGGTGTAAGGTACATAGTCTACGGCAATGCATTAGGGACCAGACTCAGATGTGTAGTTTTTTATGAGTTAGAAGAGATGACATATGGCTCTCAACAGATGAGACAACATGAGTAAAACAATGCTACACATGACCTGGAGTTAGCATCAGTGGTCTTCGACATAAATATGTGGCGACATCATCTGATGGGAAAATGTTTTACTATTTACTCTGATCACAAGAGTCTCTGGTATATCTTATCTTAGAAGTAACTGAACCTGAAATAGAAATGATGGATTGAGTTCCTCTAGGACTATGACATTGAGATAATCTATACTCTAATGAAGGGGAACATTGTTGCAGATGCTCTCAGTAGGAGATCTTGTATACAGCTACAAGGTGAGGTGATAGAGTAGATGGATACTTTACAAATATCCTTTGTGGATAGAGATGGAGAAGTCGTCCTTCAATCTCTTATAGTAACTCCCCCACTTCTTCAGCGAGTCAGAGTGGTGCTGCCTGGGAATGCTTACTATAAGACACGACATGCATAGATATCCACAGGACATGCACCTGATGGATTTTCTAAAGGTGGCGAGCATGTCATCCTCTTTAGAGAACATACCATGGTCCCTGTGTCACTTCAGGAGGAAGGGTTGACGGAGATCCACACATCCCCTCCAACGGTACATCCAGAAGTAGAGAAGATGTACTAGGACCTCTGACAACAACACTAGTGGATGGGAATGAAGAAGTCAGTTGTAGAGTTTGTCCCTCGGTGCCTCACTTGTCCGCAAGTGATGGCATAGCATCTAGTACCAACAATATTGGTTCAGCCATTTAAGGTTACAGAGTTGATGTGGGATGAGATATCCATGGACATCATGATGGGACTTCCACATACAACTAGAGGTCATGAATTGATTTGGGTATTCGTCGACTGACTCACCATGTTGGCCCACTTATTACCAATCAATGAGTAGGGTTTAGTAATGATTTTGGGACACCTATATGTTCTTGATATTTTTAGGCTACATTTTGTACATTCAATGATTATCTCCTATTATGGAACATGATTTACATCCCCACTATGGAAGTTGTGGCAGGAGGCATTCAAGATGCATCTTGATCTGAGCACCGCCTTCCATCCTCTGACGGATGGTCAGACTGAGCAGACCATTCAGACCCTCGAGGACATGATGCGTGCTTGTGTCCTCAACTTCGCTTGCAGATGGGAGGATCACTTACCTTTGGTGGAGTTTTCATACGAAATTAGATATCACTCCACCATTTGGATGGAATCTTTTTAGGCTTTATATGGGCGACCTTGCAGATCACCTTTCTGCTGGACTAACCAAGGGGTGTCAACACTCGTGGGACCAGAGAGGGTACGGGATACCACAGAGAAGGTGAAAATAATACATGAGTGGATGAAGACTACAAAGAGTAGGCAGAAATCATATGCCGAGAGAATATTGAAACCTCTATAGTTCGAGGATGGAGGCCACCTCATTTTACGGGTCTCACCCTGATGAGGTCTACAGAGATTTGGCCGAGGCAGGAAGTTTTCTCCGTGATTCATCAGACCTATTTAGGTCCTTAGTGGATTTGGTGAGTTGGAATACCACTTAGCTCTTCCACCATATTTTCATCGGCTGTACGACATCTTCCACGTATCCCACTTGAGGAGATACGTTCATAACCCTTCACACATCAACGACCATAGAGAGCTGGACGTCGACGATGGAGAAATTGTTATGGAGGTTCTAGTGGAGATTGAGGATTCACAGAAGTATGTCCAATGTGAATGATCGATACATCTAGTGCGCGTTCCCTGGAAGCATAGAAACCTCAAGGAAAGCACATGGGAATGGGAGGCTAAGATGTGTGCTCAGTACCCCCACATATTCCCTTAGTTCGAGTTGTGGCTTATGGGGACTTAGAGCCCTGATGTTGGGAGAACGTAAAGACCCAAAATTTCCCATGTAATTTTTCTTAAATATATGGGAATATTACAAGTACACAAAAATTGAAGGCCCGTGATTATGAGGCCCAGTGTGCCTGGAATAAAATTCGGATGTATTTTTCAGTTACGTTAAGTAAACATATGAGCAGGATTTTAAAACTTTTAATTGGTGATTGGAATTGAAATATGAGGTCACCGTTAAACTTACATATTTTGTATTATCTTAAGAATACTTTCACCTCGATGATAGAGGGTTGAGAATAAAAGATAGGTTTTTGGGTTTTTGGTGGAAAATAATAATATAAAATGAACATCACTTTATTTTATTTTTGAGCACCATGTGGAAGTTGGAGGTGGGGTCCACTAGAACTAATCCTCCTTGTGAGAGTTGAATTTTGGGGACCACCTGACCATAAACTCCCATGAGAGGTTATGGTGGTTGGGCCCACACGAACCATACCACCTCATCATGTTTATTGTGGTGGGGACCACATAGGATCCCATGAAACTCCCCATTACCTCAATCATCTATTATGTGTAGGGGAGCCTCTTCCACTCCCCTAACACTCCCTTTTCCCAAATACTCTCTATTAATTATTTAAGCTCATCAATTAATTAATTTAAATGTTTTTGAAATTTTTTCCAACCATTAAATAATAGATTACTTAATCTATTATTTTTTCTAGGCTCAATTTCATTTTTGCGGAACTTGGGGGAATAGAGATCATGGGAGAAAGCATCCAACACAGAATGTGTTCCACCGATGAATAATGATACACTGATGAAGAATTTCGACCTTGACCTCGACTTGAACTTCTTTTCTTGGAATCTCCTTTGATGTAGGATGTGTTCGTCTAAAACAAATCGACATCCGCCTTCTCTCTACAACGTTAATGATCAATAAACAAGTTAGAGGTGTTTTTGATTTGATCAACGTTATTATTTTTCCTCACATGTCGATTTATTCCTCTTGATCTTCTTGCTTTCAAATTATGTGGATGAACCGAGCCAATCTAACATGGCCTGATTTCACTGTCGCAATTCTTTTGGTGTGTTCTTCGCATTCATCATGGGTGATGAACAATGGATCATTTTGGGTTTTTTGTGCAACTAAATGACCCCAAATTGAGGACCCAACTTCACAATGACCTAGAAAAGGTTTGAAAATGAAAGAGGGTGACACATCGGACTGGACTGGGAAGACCGTTCTTTGACCGTACTTCGAGCAGGTGAATCAAAAATGTGTTTTCGAGGCTGATTGGGAGCCAGAATTCACCGGTGATGACTTCAGAACATCAGAGCGACCTAGAGTGTGCAGTTTTGTGGTGATCGGACCTTAATAATGGAAAATGGGGATCACAGGAGGCGTGCTGGTGAGAAGCGTCCTTTCTGGAAATTTCCAGAATACACGGTGTGTACTTTTAAAGAACACGCAATGTAGTAAGGACGTTCTGCAGCTAAGGTTTCAGTTTTCTGGCAGATATCACACAGCGTGTGACCCCTGTCACAAGGTGTGTACACTCCACACAACATGGTAGAGGTGGCTACCAGATACTGGGTGTGTATTATGGGAAATACATGGACACGGGAAGAGTCACACGACCTAACGACACGACGTGTACTCTCTACGCAGAATGGAATAGGCGGCTATGCGTGACTCGGCGTGTATCCCGGGAATACATGGACACAGGGTGGAGTACACAAGAATGTACTCCACCACCCAACCAGGCAAGTCCAGGGACATGAGCTACCACATGTACCAGATACATGAGTTGGTGAACATGGGTTGAAGCCGTGTACGGGAACATTGCCAATGTACATGGAGCAGACCCTAGTTTCTTGGACACGGCGTGTCACCATACCACACGCCGAGTACATACTTTTCTACATGGTCAGTCTTATGAGATGTGTTGTTGCACACGGGCAGACCCTGAGGTCTTTGGACAGGACTTGTAACCATACCACACACCGTGTACATACTTTTCTACATGACCAGAGATATGACACAAGCCGTTGTCCACAGGCAGTACTAGAGGTTTGAAGAAACGACATGTGCCTCATTCCAACATGACGTGTACTTTTTGGAAAATGGATTGGTCATCTCGTCCTCTGTATCTTGGACACGTATTGTTTGGATTTTCCCCCTATGTCCTGGCGAACCTTTGAGATACTTCTTCGCGGGACTTCATGACAGTTTGAGTTTTGACAAGTAGCTCATGGAGCAGATCCTTCCGGTTATGAGCTAGCAGAGTACGGAGACCTAGTAGCTGGCAGAGACATGACGACTACTGTCTGATTGACTCTGAGTGACTCGACTAGCCTAGTGGGGAGCAATTTTTTGTCGCGACATACCCAGGACAGAGGAGCGCCTGGTTGTGGCAGCAGACCCGCAGTACTCAACAGGAGGAGAACCACTGTAGGATATTAGTGGGAGCGCCTGGTTGTGGCGGTAGAGCCACGGTGGGGAGCTCCTTGGTGACGCAGCAGACCCACGGTACTCAACAGGAGGAGTACCTCGCCAGTCTAAGGATAGTGGGAAGCACCTTGGTGTCATGGCAGGCCCACTTTACTCGACAGAGGATGAGTTATCTAGAATTCATGGCTTCGATAATGTTAATAAAATCCTAGTGGAATTCAGTCAGTAACATTTCTGTTTTCCTCCTGATTGAGATAGATTAATTGATAACATAGTTATATGTATGGGAATATACCTAAGGGGAGTTTTCTGTTGATTTCATAATTTGTGGTTTATCATTTTTGGTTTTTGTGAGACCTTGAGGGTCTCATGGTTCCTACTAAGTATCATTATACTCACCCATGCATAGGATATGCCCACACCTCATTGTGTTGAATGTAGATGATGGACATCACTTATTGAGGTTGAGAGTATCA
The DNA here is from genome assembly GCA_963277665.1 of Viscum album. Taxonomy (NCBI): domain Eukaryota; kingdom Viridiplantae; phylum Streptophyta; class Magnoliopsida; order Santalales; family Viscaceae; genus Viscum; species Viscum album. The sequence goes on along the minus strand of OY728130.1, from coordinate 954,023,498 downwards.
GGTCTGGACAGTACCTGAAGGTGGACCTTAAGATGAGTCGGTACATGGATGAGACTCACAAATGTGGAGGGATGAGGAGGATATCTGTACCAACCCTTCAGGTAGGAATCCTGTAGGACAACCCATCAGCTGTTTTTCCTTTCTTCAGTTGTTCTTTTACTTCCAGTTCCTTGTACTTTACAGTTGGGCTTGTATTTCCAACCCCTTTACTTTTCAGTACTCTTTTCTTATAAAATTTACTTAGTTCCTGTATCCAACTGTGTCCTCTTTTGTGTGAGTTTACAGGTTCTAAATAAAATTCCTTCCCAGTTTTAGGGAATTACACCTTTAGTGCTAGTCACCAGCCCATGGTCTTTGGAAGGAGGGCGTGAGGTAGTCATGACATGAGCCCCGGAAGACAGGTCATGACTTAATATATGATATCAAATTTTTTTAATATTATTCTTTAATAAATTATTATAATTCATAAAACCATTAAACACGAGGTCAATGGTTGTTCCCTAAAAAGGAAATGCAATGGAAGTGATTTTTTTTACTTTTTCATACATGAGATAAATGTCATATTCACAACTTATAACACTTTGGTTTTGTATAAACACCATATATTGATATATTATATCATTATTTATTTTATATTCATGTCATTTTTAATTTTAATTTATATTATTTATTTTAAGGATATTTTAATTAAATGTTTCAATGTGGAAAATATTTTTATAACTTGATTCCTTTTCAATTTGTTATATTATGTCCTCATTTTCTTTAATATTATAAGAATATCTGTGAAATTATATTATTTAAACAATTATTAAAATCTAATTACTTTATGTGGTTTTAAATTTAACACATGTAATTTATTTATTGATTAATTCTCAAATTAAATTTATTTTATTTTCAAGGATTTACTCACTATTTCATTTTGTTCGGGATTATTTACAATTTCATTCATTTAGAAAAAAATATTGGATTATTTTTCATTTAAGCCTTTTATTTTCTACTATTATGGTGATTCATGACTTTTATCTTGTAATAGTACCATTTTACCATTCTTTTTTACTCAAAATATTTTAGTGAATGTTTTTAAGGTTACACAGTTTCATTTATCTCTATAGTCAGAGAACCGATATTGTTTTCAAAAACATTATTTTATAAAAATGTATTAAAAATATTTTAACCATTTTAAAATTTATTAATTAAATCTATTTTTAAAAATTTTGTATCATACTTTTTTTTTCAAAGGAATCTTCATGTCACTTATTAAACAAGGAATTTTTATAACCATTTTAACATGAAAAAGGTTTATTATTTTTACCATGTGTGGAAAATAATTATTTACCTACCATAATTTATGTGAATATTAAATTTCATGTTTATAATAATTAGATTTAAATAATTATTTTCCAAATTCATTGTCAATGAATGGTGTTTTAAAAACAAAATTCAAAATTAAAAGGATATTTTAATAAATAACGTTTTATAATATCATTTTATAATATTTATATTCATCAATGTATAATTCACATTATTTTTACACTATATGGGATATAAGGTAATTATTCAATCAATGTTCATTCTTAAATTTGGTTTTAAATGATTTTTCTGTTGATAGAAGTGAAATTCACATCATTAATTTTTTAGCCCAATTTAAATAACCCATTTTTTATGATCAATGAAGAATAATTTCACCCTAAATATCCATATAATTTATCATGGATATTTGAATTTTCCTAAATCTTATAAAATTATAACATATTATGTTTTCATTGAATATTATTTTATTTACTTCAAAAATGATGATAAATCTATATTATTCACTCAATATGGTTATTTTATAATGAAATTTTTTTAATTAAATAGATTATTTTATATATGACTAATTCTTTATACATGAAAAAAATGAGTTGGGGGACATTTAATGTAATCCCCTGTTTTCATTTTTATTCTCATTTGTTGAAATAATTTAGAAAAAATCCCTCTAATTTTGTTTCTATGTATAATTGATGTGATTCTACCTAAATATATAAATTTCCTTGTAAATTTCTTTACAATAGTATGCCAAACTATCTTATGAAGGGTTATGATGGAATATGTATCATGTCCCTAGGAAACATAACATCTTATAATTAAGAATTTACTCCATTTAGTATTATGTTATTATTATCCATGGAATATTTCCATTGACATTATATATGGATGAATTTAATTCTATTTTCATTGATTAAATGGAATTTGATTCTATTATATTCCTTTATATATTGATTATTCACTACATAGTAATTTAAATGGATGCTTTCTACTATTATTTACTTACCCATATGGTTTACACTAATCATTGTATACTTATTGATTAAAATATTTGATTATTCAGTTATTACAATTCCATATTTACTATAATCATTCATTCATTTTTTCTTATTCAATAATTTACCATTAACGATCATTTAATCTCACCCTTACCATGTTTCCTTTCTATAAAAATCCTAACGGCATACTAAGAATGAATTGAAAGGATATGATCAGTGGGAATGAAGTTATCCTTGAGAAAAAAATGATGTAATTATTGTATTCATTTATCATATAAAAAACATTTATGTATAATTATTACCAATACTAATAAAAGATTCATTCCTCAGGTATTTTACCATGTAATCATAGCAATTTAATATTAGTAGCCAAAAGCTCTAGTATTACTGGGTTCAGTTTTCTACAGTTGGTTTCACATGATTTTTTCTAGAAACCATGGGAACTAGATTTAAGAAATCATAGATTATTGAACATTACCATATGATAAAATCGGAGGATAATTATAGAATAACATATGATAATTTTGTAGGTTTGTTATTATTATGGTCTTCCAAGAAATAAATCATTGTTTGTATATTATAAGTGGATGTGGTTCCTAAAAATATGTACCAGGGGGTTACAAATATGAAAAGGTGGGTCAGACCTCACTCGAGCGTAACATAGTACACAATAATATACCTTATTATACACTTCATTTGAGACTCCCAAGGGATATTCTTAGCATAATTAAAATTCTCATTGCAAACCAGTATGATGGAATTGAATAGATAATGAAAATAACTAGCACATGTTAAAACATACACCATGTAAGCACCAATTTTGAATTAAAATGGATGATGTATTTTTGTATTGGTGTTGTTTTGGAAACCTTAATTAAATGGTTTATTTTTTATTCTCTTAATTTGAAATATTTATATCTTATTTATTTAGGAATTATATTAATATGGTTTTAGAAAAATATGAACTGTGTGCTGGGTGAAAAAACACCAAATCATGGAAGACGGTGGGTCTTCAATACATGACTGAATGGCTATAATGGTTGTCAGCTATAATCTTATGTGATTTTATTATTAATATTTAATTGTTTTAGCTAATCAATTTGAAGAATATATATTAATGATGAACCAGTGGTTTTACATTTCAGGTTTAGATATTAATATATTATCCATATTATTTTTTAAAACAGTTAGATACAAATTGAAATACTTGTATTATGGATCTTATGATCTATGAAATGAAAATAATAGTTTTCCAGGCATCAAAGTTTATTTTCGGATACCAATTATTGAAGTAATGGTGAATTTTAAATTCATAGAAGAACAACCTATGGATGATATTGTGTTTACATAAACATATCTACTATGTATATTTCCTTATATACAAAGGTATTAAAATAATTACACAACATTATTAAAAGGATCATCAAAAATGATATCCAAATAAAATATTTTTTTCTTTAACCCATGGTTTTCCAAATCATTTGTGATTTATGGATTCGAGTCCCTAAACATTCCATTGATCATTAAATTTTTTATGATTTATAAAATCAATCACCCCTATAAATATTTACTCTATTACTCCAAGTATATATTCCCACATTCCACTAAAGTTCTACTACATTGATACACAGTTTTGTGTTATTCACTGCGAAACATAAATTTATCATTCAATATGATTAGGAGGATATTCTATTAACTCTTATCAAGATGTGGTATTTCAACAAATTAATTTTAGAATATCATACCCAATATTTCATGATATCTAGTTTAATGTGTGGGGATATATTTGATTTGGTGGGTAGAATATAAAACATAATTTTTTTTAAAAAAGTAACCACTATTTGATATTGTATTTGAAACACAACACCAAGAGAATAATGGATTATCATATACCATGATTTTACAATATAATTTATCTTTTAAATAAATTAAATATATTTTATATATTCTAATACATGTGATACTAGGTAATCATTCATTGCATACAACAATTACTTTTTTCGATATCTTCTGGTACACAGAAGACTTGGTTTTATCGAATACAACTAATATTATATCATATAATCAGATATAACCTACTAATTGTATTCATGGTTATGAATATTATTAATGTAATTATGAAAATATAAGGTTTATAGAACAATCATAGGTTACAAATCAATTAGAAATGAATGTAAACCTAAATTGAACATAAAATAATTGTTTTTATTCTCACATAGGTGTATTATCCTAATAAATTAAATTAAATAATATTTTTGAATGATATTAATTAAATATATATATATATAATATTAAATAAAATATTTTTTTATTAATCTAATATATATCATAAGCATGAAGTAAGAATAAATCATGTTTTATGCTCAAAACATGTCATTTTCTAAAAAGGTATTTTTAACATCTTTTAATGGGAAAATATATTAAATCTATTTTTGGTACATTTATAAATTTATAATCTATAAATAAACATAAATTTTTAATTACGAACATAAAAATTATCTTAGGGTTATGTTTTTATATTTTTCTCTATGATTACATCTTTCAAAAAATATTGAAATATACATAATTTTATTTCAAAAATCATTTATTAGTCTATTTTATTTACAAGGATAAATTATATTTTCTATTCGTATTAAATAATCATTAGATAAATTTTAAATTAATTAATCTAGTTTATATTATTGGAATCAATTGGATATTGAAATTCTATATAAAATTAATTCAATCTTTTGAACATTTCAACTTTAAAAACTCATTTTGTTATCCAATTTTTAGGATTAATTTTAAACTAATTTCAACCAAATATGTGATTAGAATTTTTAAAAATGGATTCCATATTTGGAAACAAAATAATTTATATCATATAAAATGTTCAAATTATTTTTTACCAAAAATATTAGAGAATGTGATCAAAATTAATTACAGTGAAGAAAATTAAATTAATATAACAATGTAAAAAACCATAAATATTAGTACCAAAATGAATATGAAATTTATCCAAAGAATATTTTATGTTTATATATATGCTCAACACACCCTTGGATCTGAATTGGATAATTATTAGAGAAAATATTTATGGGAAAATATGGTTTGAATTCCCATTTAAAAATATACAAGAATGCCACCCTCCTACATAATAAACGGAACTCAACATCCCATGTAATCACACCTCTAAAAAAATTAACCTGATAAAAACCTATCCCAATTATTCTCAAATCATTTCTATCATATTATTGGTATAATCACTTTGGGATGAATTAATTCCAAGGTAGAATTTTGGTATAAACCAAATGGAGTTACCTGAAAAAGAGGAAACCTTCTTCAACAATTAGTTTTGATTGATTTAAATAACCATCCCTTCAAATATTTTTATATAATTATTTGATAAAAAATTATTGTATTAAATATACAAATACAATTTATTGATAATAATTAAACCCACACATTCATGCATATCTTTAAAATGGGATACACAATCATTGTTCTTGTGTACGACGGACTACTTCCTCGAGAACTGATGACATTCCTTATTTAATTTACCACCTTTTAAGGTTGTTATAATGATTTGAGTTTAGTTTATATATGATATATATTTTATTTATAAATTATTTATTATTATATAACTTTTTATATGACTCTACGGTCATGCCTTCCAATTTTTAGGAATACAATAACATCATTTATTTACATGTGAACTATCGCCTCCTCAAAATGACATGTTTCATTCATTATATAGATGGAATGTTTTATGAATTTTTAATAAAAATATGTGAAATATATAAAATAAATATGATAAATTTTGTATAATATACACATATAATATTTACATTTCCAATTTAGAAATTTAAAAAAAATTGAACTAGTGTTTATGTTTACGTAGGGCCTACCGTCTCCATGAACGATGCATTTAATTTACTATATGAAAATATAATGAATTACTATAAATAAATAATTCATGAATATATATAAACATTAAATGATGTTTTTGAATATTTATATTTTCAAATAAAGATATATATTTTGGGAACATAAAATTAAATATTAAATCATAGTTGAGAAACCTGGTAATTAACACCCAAAATAAAGGAAATAACGACATATTACTAAGAAAATGGTTATAATATAATATAAAAGTTAATATATGATATCATAAATATTAATATGGTTCCTGAAAAAGTTAAAATAATTCTAAAAACCATTGTAAGGGGTGTTAATTTATGTTCACCAGGATATAAATACAAGGAAAGCATTTTTATCTCACATTTTACATCTGTTTGAAAAATGTCATATTCACCCCTGACATTGGTGAATATACATCCCAATTTAATATATTATAACATGATTTATTTTTTTCATTATGGTATTTTGTTATTTAATTTATATTATTTATTCTATGGGTATTTTAATTAAAAGTAACCAATTCTAAAGAATTTTATAACCATATTTCTTCTTGTTGGGTTATATCACTTCCTTCTTATCATTAATATTATAATATTATGCTTTTAATGAGTTATTAAAATATATTATTTCATTTCCACTTTATTAATATATATTCACAATTGATAGGCATAATATATTCATTGATAGATTATTATGTCGTCATTATGGTCATTCAATGGTTTAATTCACAATATCATTTGTTTTGGATTGTTTAAAAATGAGTTTCAATTAGAGAAAATTATAAGATAGTTTTTTAATTAATAATTTCATTATATTATAATGTATCCATTAATGAACCTTTTCAAGTGACATTTCTATTGTACCACTCTCTTTTACTAAAAATTTAATTGAAAATGTTTTCAAGAAAACCCAACATCATTTCACTCTTTAGTAGAAAAATACTTTTCTTATCGAAGCCCTATTTTTAAAAAATGTTTTAAAAATTATTTTTTTAGTTATAATAATGATTTATTAAAGAAAATGTTAACATTTTTTTATTCACATTTTATTTAAATTAATCGTATTTTTCTCTTTCTATCCAAGTAATTTTTCTAGTCTTTTAACCTTGAAAAGTTATTGTTCTTTTTACCATGTACAACATGTAATGCTTTACCCACTATTATTTATCTAAAGATTATTTTTCATGTTTAAAATTTGAAATTTATATAAATTATTTATATATGTTATTTTCAATGAAAATTATTATAAAATTATTTTTCTGGATGAAGAAGATATTTTTTAAAGAATTTTTTTACGATTCTTTTACAATATTTACATTCATCAATTAAAAAACGCATTAATTTTACTCCACATGGTATATTTTGTTTTCATACCATCATTATTCATCTTATATAATTTTTTAGATTTATTTTTCCAATGATAGTATTTCCATTCACTTCCGTGATTTATTTTTGTAGTACTATAATAATATTTAATTTTCATTGATCATTGAACATTGAATTCCCCCTGAAGATTCATATCATTTATCATGAAATGTTTATTGAATAAACTACTATCTATACATACATAAAATTTTTACATTAATTTTTATTTGATTTATTATGGATATTTTAGAAAATAAATATACATTACTCCATATAGATATTTTAAAAGGGTAATTGTCTTCAAAAAAATCTATTATTTGATATCAATGGGATTATTTGGAAATACAGTACATTGTTTGGGGACCATTTAATGTAATCCCCATGATGCATAGTTAGTCTCCTACTATAGAATCTGTTGAAAAAAAAAACAGTTTATGTTTTTTTTCCAAGATGAATATGTGGGTTTCTAGCGAAATATTAAAATTGTCTTAAGATGTGTCATTATAATAGTAAAATAAACCATCTTGTGAAAGGCCTTGATGATGAAGGTATCATGTTCCTGAGAAACCTAACATCCAATAATTAACCATTTCATTCATTCATTATTCATTTATTATTATCCTTGTGATGTTTTCATTGACATGATATTCATATTCATATAATTATCCTTTGATTGATTAAATGGAATGTGTTTCAGTTGTTTTTTCTTCCCATATTAATTATGCCTTATCTAGTTATTTAAATGTATTGTATTCTAAATTTTTTTTTGGCATAATTTTTACACACATAGTTCTCAGTTAATTGATTACTTGGAATTAGTCTTCAGGTATTTCCCTTTGTTGATTCATTATTGATTCCACTATACTTGACCATTTCTTTTTATTTGAGCTCACCATTATTTTTTTCCTCTCCCCATGAATCCAATAATTGTACTATGAAAGATATTAAAGGATATAAAATGTGGTAATAATGTTATACTCAAAAGAAAAAAAATGTTAATATTTGTATATTCATTTGTAATACATAACTCAGGTATGTATCTATTATAACAATCCTAAAAAATTCATTGTTCCTTTTAGATTTGTTTCATTTTAATAATTCCAATGTAATTGTTATAGACACAAGAATCATGCTTACTGGGTTCATGTAACTAAATATCCCAACATGAATTGGATTATATTGATTATAAAATCAATATATCCTATAGAGTTTTATTGGTTCTCCCTTACTGGACACCATTTTAAATGTGGAATGTACTATAGAAACATAGCTTTATATTAATTGAGTTTTAGGTGACTTCCAAAAAACATCACAATACACTATAGATTTATACAGTATATAATAGTGATTAATACTCAATAATGTCTGTCAACATACATTAAGTATATCACATTGATTTTTTCAATGTATAAATAATCCATGAAATCAACAAAATGATATCACATTGTATTAAAATTGACTACTAGACTAATAGTGTTATTTTCATTAGATTTCTTTGGGATCGATAAATAAAATTAAATGTCATAATATCAAATTTCCAAATTGGTTTGGTTAATTGACGTGCCATGCCACATGATTTCTTCTATTTAACTACAACATGTTATAATATAAAGAATCTAGATAGTAATTCATCAATTTTATTGCTTAGGAAATACCACCATAATCATTAATTTATATCTCTATCAATCATTGTGATTCAAGGATGTATAATTAAGAATGAGAGACGTGCATCCTCAATAATTTTCTTCTTTATATCTAATTTTTGTGGGACTCATATTTTGGTTCACATTATTATAACATCAAAATTATTATTTTTTGTACTGTGGAATATTTTATATTTTTTCTATATCTATTTATCTGATTTTTTGGAATCCTTGATCCTCTAATGATTAGAAGTTTCATAATTTATTATTTAATGGTTGGATGAATATCTATTTAAAATTACCACGTACACAATTTTAATGTCAATCGTGATTATCTACTATTCAATCCAAAATGCGGATATAGTCATAGTATCCTTTTTACTCAATGAATATTCCACTTTGATCACCATTTTGGGATGGTAATGGATTGAACAGTCATACTTCATGATCAACTATATCAACATAAATTGGGAAATATTGAATTTTTAAGTGTGAATATATATACCTAAGGATATTATGATCAACATTTATGTCATTATTCTCTAGGTAGTTATATTCCCACAAATATATTTAATAGTAAGATAAATTAATCCCATTAAATCTATGCTCTTTTCTAGTTCTACTCATGTATAATTAATTTTATGCAGGCATACACTATCTCTTTTTTGTTATTCATGAGTAGAAATATGATGATTTTTTGAATGCATCTCTATAGGTGAAAAATCCTTCCCCACAGGTGGGTAATTTTTGAATAGTTGACATAATTATCCTCTTAATTAAATATTTTTTGTCTTCTTCTAATAAATATTCATGAAAAACATCATCCCCTATAAAAACTCCTTTTTAGTGGGATTTAAAATTATGAGATGTTTCTCAAAAATCGATATCAATACCCATCAGATAAAAGGTAAATATGGATGTCCATCAAAGTGGTTTAATCGCCCATCCATTAATTGCCATTATTTTTATTCCCTCATATATATCATGTTGTGTGTGATAAAATTACCTATGAATGTTACATGCTCTATCCAAAAAATAAAATTTATTATATTTCAGACATAACTTTTTCCTTTCACATGTTTTTCTTTACATCTTTAAATTTCTCATCATGTTAATATTTTTTTAGACTAGATAAGAATATAATAAACAATGGATTCAATATATTTATTAACGGAATTTTAAAAAACAGTCCATTATGTCCTTGAATGTAGTTGTATCATTCGTGAGTCCACATAGAATCACTAATAACTCATATAATTCAATAGTTTTATGAAAAGTATTGAAGGGGATATCCTCATTCTTCACATTTAAATGATAGTATGCATAAAAATATCCATATTATATATTTATAATTTTCCACATAGATGACAGAATAAGTGTTAAATTGGTGGGAAATGATACTTATTATTTATTGTGATCTTATAGGGATTATGATATATAACATAGAGGGTCATTGACCCCACATTTAGGTTATAAAAATGGCTGGTTCACCCCATGATGTTTCATGTATTCATATGAACCATTATTATAGTTTCCCTTGTAGTTACATCATCGACACATCATGTTCAATAGAAGACAATGTATAAAGAGTCTTTGATATTAGAAATTATACTTGCATATGATTTATTGCGAACACATCATCATATATTGGGGGAAGAATAAAAAATTATACAGGAAACACAATACCATATTATGTAACAATTGTAATGTAATAAAGATGATATTTTTCTCATAATTTATTGAGATGTATATGCATTATCGTAAGAAAATATTATCGATTTTGCAGATTAATCAAAAGGTGGCCCATCCTCCATTCATATATATAGAATGTGATGGTGATATTTTATATTGTGGGTTATTTCCTTCTATTAGTAATGTATGTTGGCTATATATAGGTATTTCTAATCCATAACCATAATTTCATTTAATTCCACTTAATTGGGTATCACAATATAATTGGGGAAAATTAATCCCCCAAAAATGGATAGCATATATTTTATATTATTGTGATGTGATATTTTCCCCATTTAAAATTTCCATATATAGCTCAAAATCCATGTATGGAGGTGTTATTTTAATAGTTCTAATAAACATATTCCATATGAAATAATAAAATGAACCATATTCATATATGAAATTATTATGAGAATGAATGGATTATAATTCTTATATTAACTATTTTATTTTTGTTTTATTCATTTAAATCGTTAAAACATTTATGATAGATGAGAATGTTACGAAAATTGTACATATAGATGGTAAACTATGAAAATTTAAGGGATAAATAATAAATGAAATAAATTCCATAGCCTATATAATTTATGATTTATTATAAGTATTTATTGAACTATTTCACAAGATTTAATTTCTGGGAATTTTTTCTATTTATCTGAATTCATATGGGGCATGTGGTTTTACCAAATCATATCCACTAGAAGTTTTAAACTATTCATGATAAAAGGGAACATTATTGTTTACCATGTGAGGGTTAATTTAATTCCTAGTAAACCCTTTTCAATGTAATTACCCTTAGTTTCTTCTATTAATGATATAAAACCACTTGTAGTATCTATACATGGATATTTTTCTTAAAAAATCATGAATTATTCTATAAATTAATTTAAAACAGTGTAAATATGTTTAAAATTATATATATTTATTTCAATGGTGTTTTATAGAAATATTTAAAAAAATGATACATTTCTCTAACTACCACCATGAAATCCCATATCATTAGAACTTCTCACTTATTTATTTATGGATAATGATACATGTGATACAATCATAAATGATCAAAAGAACAAATGAATTTTTCAATTAGATACATAACATACTGACATGAATCATGGTCATAGTGAAATTATTTAAATACATGAAAACATGTCCTTTAGTTCTAATGATATTTTAATAATGTAATGGATAACCTGCAAAAGTACCGATCTAAAGTATAAAAAAGTGACATATAAAGAAATAATCAAAGAATAAAATGATAAATGTATTAAATTTTAGTTAATCTTGATATCAGATTTAAATAAAATGTGTGAGAATCACATACTATAACATTGAATCGTGATATATGATGATGACATCAATGGATCATCTAAATATGGAAAACACCTAAAACATGACATCATAAATATAATTAAATGAAATCTAACATGAAATCCTAAACTTTACTCTTAGGAGAACCTCACATATTTCATATATTGTATCTCATGATATAAAATCAATAACAAATTCATTGGAGGGATACATAACTCTGACACATCTTGTCACATTCATATGTTTTACAAGATTTTTTTTCCACATAGATCATACAATATAAAAATAAAATTTATCATATTTAATTACATTTTCAAGAATAGTAGGTTATATATATTTATGTAAATAACTGATAAAGGATAAATACATCTGAGTAAATATAATTCATTAGAAAAGGTGGTGGGTATTCACTATAATTATTTTTTGTAAGGGAAATCTCCTAATATTTTGGGAAGCCTTTGAAGTGTGTATAAAGACTCATGAATATGACTAATTACTGTGATTGGTGGTGTATAATTAATTTTAAAACAAAATTATGGTAAAATTTATTTTAAAAAATAAATTTTAATTTTAAAAAATTGAAATTAATTTTCATTATATGAATAATGTTATTGAATAAAGAGGAGGAAAGAATCTCCAACATAAATGGGGGTTTTAATTGATTGAGAGGAGATTATTAAGTGCATGGTAAAACCTTGGAAGTATTTATAGGGTGAGCGGGAGATAAAAAAATTCAACAGGTTTTTATGGAAGTGGATTCAAATGATGGGTGGGTATTTGTATCAAAATAGAGGGGAATTATTTATTAATTTCAATCCTAGTTTTTTGAATCTATTAAAAAATAATAAAAAATAAATATCTTTACATTGTTTTCTCCTAGGTTTATAAATAATATTAGTGCATTTCAATATTATATTAGTCTATAAACCAAACTCCTTAAAACAAAAATATTTTTGATGTAAAATATAGTCATTTACATAATGAAATGATTTAAAAACCATAAAATGTAATACTGTTTCTAAATGATTATTTTTTTGTATATAATCTTACTAAAATTCAATCAAAAATAAATTATTTTTAATGATATGTATTTATTTATTAGTATAATAATATTTTGGAATTTGTTTCCTCAATTTTGGGTCATTATGATGTCATAATACATATGGTATATTTATATAGTAATTAATTTTTACATAAAAACTACCTATCTTGGAAAATTACATAAAATAACACATTGGATAATTTTAAAGTGATTAATTCAAAAATAATATTGACTTTCAAAATTATTTTTTATTATATGATATTTGTACTTTTAAATTTAAATCTATACCTAATGAGTAATACTAATTTTTTACATTTTTAAATTTTTGTCCTATAAAATTTTTTATTAGACTTCATTAAATTATATTATAATTATTATTAAAATAATAATAATCTTATATTATTTTTTTATTCAAATATTATGTATTTATAAAATTCACCAATTTATCAAATGAGTCTCTAAATTGATGAATTTGTTCCCAAAAGTATAATTTTGACATGATAATTTCAAAATATAATATTTCTATAAGACATTATATAATCATTTTTATCATAATAATATAAAGGGATATATATATATATATAAATTATTTCATTGAGAAGGTAATATAACAATTAATACTTCTAGGGTGAAGATACATAACCCCTTAACAGACCATCATTGTCCCTAAGGGGATAGTTTGTGAATGTGGTGAATTCTTTTGGTTGTTCAACAAACATTATAAAATAGTTATCTAAATAAACATGAACATTTTATTTAAATGGATTCACTCGAGAATTTATTTTTTAAACATTTATTATTCTTGGTCAATGGAAAATCATAGTGATTTGAAATCTCATCAATTATAAGAATGATACGATTCCTCAGGTACGATCATATTAGTTGAAATCATTTCTACATCTATGTATGTTAATTATAATATTTAAATACTATTAACATCTTGATCTTAACAGTACATGTATGGTGACTATATTATGAAAATATTATAAATCAATTATGTCAAACATGATTTATCTATCTAAAATAACCTAAATATTTCATTCATTTTCTACAACTATAATGATTTTGATTAATCAAAATGGAATCTAATTTATAAATTATATGTCTATTACATTACTTATTTACATTTTTTTGTTCTTTTCCTAACTCAAACCTTAAATATTTTAGGCCTCTTATAATTTAATCAAAATAGAGAATTCAAAAATAATTATTCATTTATACCCTTTAGAATCATTTTGATATGACATTTTGGTTTGTCTGCATACTTGAGCATATAACCCATTTCGCTGTAATTAGTTTTTTATACATAATTATTATGTGTAATTTCAATATGTGGAATAAATATGCATGTAAATATTATGATGTGATGGATGGTATAACAATTATACAACACCAAAATATATTAGATAATTTATTCTTCTAAAGAGATACAATATATGGTACATGATCGATAATTAAAGCACATTAATTAATGTTTTTATTTAAGTGAGCCTCATATTGTACTTATGATGTTAAGTTTTAGGTCATATAAACACTGCTAAAATTCATTGAATCATTATATCTACTTAATTTTCAGTGGTTCATTTTGATTATATATGATCCTCTTAATTATTCATATCATGTAACTCATACTTAGCCATTTATTTCACTTCTTGAATATTCCGTTAATATTGTTTCTATATCACTATATTGCATTATGTATTTCACCATGGTATCATATGAAATATTATCATATCAATGTCATTTATTATATCTTTATGGATATTTATATTAACATGATGTAGTTCTACATTTATATTAATTTACAATATATATAATTTCCAAGTGACACAAGAAATACTACTTTTCTACAAGTTATTATACTCATTTTAATATATAATAGTGTGTAATAATATATTTATGGGACTTTTATTTCTATATATCAACAGATAAATCATGTATCTACTTGGATGGTTTTAAATAGGACCATGTCAAGAATCATCTCCTCCCATTTGGAGCTCTATCATTTTGATATGTTTGATCACACATTAGTGTGGGGAAGAAGTGTTTAGGAATATAAAAAATATTATCTAAATACAATATATAATAAATATAAAAATATGAATTGGATATTGTAATCATTAATTTATTATTAAATTTTAAAATAAAAACTAACTGAAGAAATATTTCAATTAATTAATCTAAATAGATATATATATATGGGAAAATATAATGACAAATCTGTATATGAAATAACTTTGTGTTCAAACTGGATACATGTAATATCAATTTCACTATATTAGGATCTATTTACATTAATTGTATATTAAATATTTAAATATTAATATGTATTTATTTTATGTTAATATCTATTCTAATTAATCGATGTATTACCCTTTATATTTTGATTTATATAAATTTAATATTTTAAAATTTATATATGAAATTATTACGTAACCAATGAGTACTGAATGTACTACATAGTTTTACCATGTTGGTTAGTTTATATTATTTATTAAGGAATTTTCTTTTGAAGAAACATGGTTTCTTCTATATAAATCTATCTAAAAAATTTATGTAAAAAAATTAAATTTATTATTCAGTAACCTACTTTTCTTTGTGGCTTATTTTATGTATGTTCTGTAATATCTATATTTTACTTTCATGGAATGTAATATGATGAGACTGGAAGTTATATACATTGAATATTGTTCCATTGGTCATGATAAACTGTCTATATGGTTTTTATAACCACATGACCTAGAATAAATATGTTGGACGTGTACCATGGATAATGAGTGATATGTACATGATGTATACATGAATATTACAAATTATGTAGTTACATATTTTATAAGGATAAAATTATAAACATTTTTTATCCATGAGAAATATAAAAAAATACCCACCATGTAATTGAGGTGAATTGAATATTGTTACACATTGTGTACATAAACATATATGCAATGTGGTTAACTACTTATATTGTAATTGGTGTGCCGAATAAAACGACACACCTTTCTCACTGTATAAATTTCAGTAATGTGAACTTATTCCATGTCATTGAGAACCATATACATGTTATGTTATTATTTTCATACTATCCACACAAAATTACTATAATCTCAACATGTATATAATCTAATCCTTAGCTTCTTAAACATTGTTTAAAATAATCTACATTTCATATAATTAAAACTAATTTGTGCTTATCACATGGATGCCAACCCATAACTTTTAAGGATGATAAGTAGTTAAAAACATATACTGATGCGATATATATAAGGAAATATCCATGATGGACTACAAGACATTTATGATAACTACACATCATATATCCTCATAATTCCATGTTCAAGACTAGATTCCATTATGCTCTATATAGTGACCCCGTATATTGGTCCACTCAGCATGCTCTGATTCTGGATGATTTATCCTTATATATTTGACCATGGGTGAAAAATGTAGAATATCAATCATTAGGAATACTTAAAATGAATCCAATAATAATGGATCTTATGGAAGGGATATTTAGGTGTTAAAAATGAATTCATTTTTTTCTCATGTTTATATCTATATAGATGAATGCAATGTCATATTTTATTATTTTGAATGAGAAAATGAAACCAAAAGATAAAAAAATAAATTCATGAAATTTATTAATCGACCAATAAATGATTATAAATTTATATTTTATTTTTATAATAAGACGTAAATATCAACGGTATCACATAATATGTGTTTAGTGCATAAAAATGGGTTTTCAGTAGTTACAATGTATAATATTCATGATCATGATGACTGAAACCCAATAATCACATAGATAAGGTCCATAAAGATTAATTTATTAATAAATATAAAAAAAATAATTAATTAGATATTTCAATTTCATCGATCATGGTCCTTAAAATATATTAACATTATTAAGGTGGAGAATATATCTTAGGATTCCACATATTGGTACCACATGTGGTAAAAGAATCCCCTCAAAAGATATTGTACTTTCAAGTGTTAACATGGATGAACATAATTAATTCCATTATTATCCAATGGTCACAATGATTTAACTATGTAAATATTTATCTTAAGAGATTTTATAATCTCTATTGTAATTGGGATATTTCTTAATGTCTCTAATTTTTCATCCAATACACTTTTTTACCATAATCTAATATTATAAATAATATATACACTATCATAATAATGTTATTATAGAACATTTAAATTTATATAATAATAATTATATGTTATTTTAATTGTCTAATTATACTTATATTATTATAGTTATAATACTGATAATTTTCATATTCCAGTATAAATTGCTAAATAAGTAATGTAAAATTTAGATTAATGACACTAACTAAATTATAATATTTTTTAGGATATGAACATAGTACAAAAAGCTTTGTAAAAATTTATCAAATCAAGAAAATAATATTTTTCATATAAATAAATATTATAATTCAACAAATAAAAAATTATATATTATTATACACATGTAACTACAAATATATGTATATTCTAATCTATTAACTAAAATAGAAAATATAACTTATTTATTTACTACGTTGAGTATAATAAAATAGAATTAAAAATGAACACATAAATTCAAAACATGAATGTGTTGTGGAAAATATTTTTGATCGAAGAAACTAGATTATATTTTTTATAAAGTATCAGAATAACATTATTTAATAGTATTAAATTCATTATAATTTGAAGTTATTATGGATATAAACAATGTGTGATTATCTATGCTTCTTTTCTCTATGGAATTTGGAAACAAATATAAATTAGATGATTAGTATACAAAAACACATCTAGGTATACATATAGAATAAATTTATTATCTTCAAACAAACAACCTCTTAAGGAACTCTATAATATAATACAACCCACTTTTCATGATATTAAATAAATAATGATGCAGACATGTGTAATCGGCTAATGTGATTGAATTATATTTCTTCATTTAGGAGAAATGTAATCATTTTGTATATTAATAATTATATAATATCTATATATCAACACAATCATCCTTGGATAGTAATATTAATGATACATATGACATAAATAAATAATATTTGTAGTCTAGAACTTATTACCTACCAATTATGGATATTACTATATTTAAATGTAATGGGAATAATTCTTAATTTCTCATGATCCTATAATACATAATAATGAAAAATAATATATTTCCTAGTAGTAAAATAATATCTAGATGAAAAGATACATGTTTAAAATTACCATCACAATGTTTATAGGTTAACATAGTATTGGGTATCATATGTAACCTCAAAATAACAATGACACACTAAAATCATTGTCAAATTAATGATAAGGAATATAATAAACATATTCTGAAATATTACGTGTTAATATTATTGGAATATAATGTATAATTTTTATTGGTACTATGACACATGCATATAAAACATATAAATTTTTTATCAATAGAAAAAACATATAATAATTCTTAGTATAAAATATCTCATTTAGTTTTTTAATCTTCTAAATTGAAATATATATTATTGAAATAAATATAAATAATGGAATTCAATGTCCTCCAATTGTTTAGGTATTTTATAATTGATTTTAAATATCATCATTGATGTGTCCAATTGATCCTTCCAACAAAAGTTTCTAGTCATTATATTTAATATAAAGTGAATTCCATTCAAAAATATTAACAGATCTCTAAGAATAGTGTTAAAAAATTAAAATATCTTCCATTATAATATGAATAATGATTTAATGTCACATTACACTATAATATCAAATCTGGTTCTCTAAACAATATTTATTATTCACATGTTAAATTATAATGATACATAGTTCATGTATATCACTATACCATCACATTAGCAGGCTTGGGTAGTCCAAGGTCATTACATATTCTCTATGTGACCCATATTGAAAAAATTATTATTTGAACTAACATCTTATTGAAAATACAAACAAATAAACACATTGTGGGTTCAACAGACATGTGTTGGGTAGTATTATAGTAGAATACCTAAACCCCATTAGTGGAGTACCACATCGACACATCTGCGAAAACAAAACTCCACCTTAATAAGAACACAACAAACCAAAATCATTTAATCATATTTAGGAAGAAAGTTTACTTATATTTTCATAAAAATAATGATGATAGCCTCTAATGGACCATAGGATAATATAAACATTCTCTATATAAAGAATTACAATTTAAGGATTAAATATATATCAATTAATAGTAAATGGTGTAAAAAATACTTATTAATATTGTTTTTTAAAAAAATATTCAAGTGTAGAAATGTAAATGAAATCTATGTTTCTCAAAAAAACTATTTGGTAACTACCATATAATAAATTTTTCTAAAACACCATATACGTTGGTTTCAGTGTGTGTGATTCTACTTGTAATCATGTAAGAATATTGTTTGTAGTGTCTCTATCATGTAACATAATAAAAAATATATGTACACAAAGTATATGAAATATGGCATAGATGTTACATATATTTATATATAATGTATTAAATCCTACAATGTACATTACAAGGTGTATCTATTGGATAAATTATATGATAGTTCTACGTGATTAAATGGTGTGTAACTCATGTGAAGGTTGATTCATATCTAAACACTATACAATATGTGGGAAAGAGGTGCAAATGGTGTTTGTTTTAGTCAAAATGAACTGGATTTTATGTAATTACACACCTAATAAATTTATTCTAGTAAATATTAGATGTGACCCAATGTCAAATGTTGTTTCTTTTTTAATTTAAAATAGAATATTAAAGTCAATGTGTCTAACTCACACAATGATGATTTATGGACAATATATGTAATGTGGAAATTTAAAACATTTGAATATATGAAATAAAATGATATATTTTGTATTTTCAAATAAAAAACCTCTTAGATTTGAGAAATTAGAAATAATAATGTTTCAATTTGATTGAATTGTGGGCTATGAGTTTCATCACTAAGTCCACCTCATCTTTCACCACAACTATTTACTACTCCAATTTCCTTTGGATCCCCATTTCCACCTCTCCAATGGAATTTTTTATCTATTCCTCCTTTGTTAGATGATTTCTATCCATCCAGTCATCAATCTAAACTCAAAACACATAGCTCAATTCCTACGAAACATATAAACACAATATTTTCTTTTTTAACATAATTGTCAGAGTTTTTATACAAAATTTAACTCATGAAAAAATATAATAAAATAATATTCCTAAAGGGATGTGATTAAAGGGATACATGTTAACCCCAAAATTGGTTTACATCCATGTTTGAAAAAAATTGATTTTGGTACAACAATAAATGTATTGTTCCTAATGTGAAATCTCTCAATAGTATAATAATATTTGAATAAAATATTATTTATTAAACAATATCACTGAGTTATAATATATTTTCAATATTATTGATATTGTGAGAAAAATGTATGATAGATGTATAAAAAGGATGATTATTCAACTAATTTGTTTTTTTAAATGTGTTAATCAATCCTAGGTCTAATGATAGAAATATAAACTTAATGATATAAATATTTTAGTTTCAATTATATTTTTAAAATATTTCTAATATAAACCAAATTTTTTATTTGATATATTATATAATATACCAAAATAATTTAAAATAATATTCATAAAGTACCTAGAATTTATTATGATCATAAATAAAAAAATAATAAGTGTCACAGACATTGAATAGAAAAAATAGTTCAATTTTTCTAAAAATAAAATAAAAGAATATTAACAATATATTAAAAAAATTTAATAGCTATATGAATATTTATAATAAAAAATATTTATATTTTTCACCAAATATTCTTTTTGAAATTAAATTTATTAATGTGGAATATTTTACATTAATTTCAAACAAAACTATTTTTTGGCGTGAAATATTTTAAATCATATATCGGTCAATATTATTAATCATCATATTTTACCATTTATATCATATTTATTAAAACTAAGATTTAATATTTTTTAATTTGTAATATTAAAATATTTTCAATATTTTTATTTAATTTCATTCTCTTTATGTTTTTTGTGAATTGATATTTAGAATTATATGAAAAAATAAAAAGTCTTTTGAAAATTATTATTTTTATTAAATAGCACATCCTAATATTCAATGTTGAATAAAAATGAACCATGATATTTATTATATTGACTAATCAAAAATATTTCTATATTATATAAATCTATATTCAACAAAGATAATTCCTTCATCTACTCTATTAGATAAAACTTATATACGTTTTGATCCATAGAAGCATAGTCATTGAAATATATAAGGTATATATCAATTATTTTCATTTTATTAACAACTAATAAATATAATTTATAAGTTTATATTAAAAGTAATAAAACCTATGACACTATTATATTTCATTAATAAATTATATTATGATTCAAAATTATTTAATTACTTTCCTTATTCTTTCAAAAAAAAATAGTTCTCCACCACTCAAACATGCTCAGTTTTAATATAATATATAAATTGAAAAAATCAATTTCCTAAATATTTTCTTCTAATACATCCCATTATTAAATAATCACCCTTTAATGTATTTTTAATGTCAATTAAATTTATCTCCCAAGAAACATGGTCCCTATTCCATGTTAAACCCTGGCCTTTAAGAATAGATATTCTGGTTAATTCTAATAGAATTCATTTTCATTCATTCGCAGAGATCTTATTTGATTATAGTTTATAGAATTTGGTTATAATTAACACATGAAAACAAACATCAATAAAAAGGGTAAAAAACCAAATACATTATACATTTCTTCCAGAATAATTTTTTTTAACAATATATGAATTATTTCTAGAATAATCTTCACAAAATTCATCTTGGATTCTAATTTTCTCTAATCCATTATCAAAACCACTTAAATAAATTTTATGACATTGTATGAGCACAAAAAACTCCATAAGGAATAGGAAAAATGTAATGAAACAATTTTTTCATGAATAATTATATACATATGAAATAATTTTAATACAGACATATTTCTCACTCGTAATGAATCACATAGTTACTTTATGAAAAAATATGTTTTCCATTAAACAATGAAAATATAGATAAAAAATTTAGGATGCTTATGGATTCATATTATTTCCATATTTACAAGGTATTGTACCCATCATGGCTACCTTATAGTTATTAACACCGACATCTACCTTACAATATAACCGTTGAGACAACCTTATGGTGTAACCATATGAGTTAAACATGGAATAACCATTCAAACTGTCAAAAAAATAAACATAGCCAATGGATTAGAGGGATATCGGATACCCACCCATAACAAGGAAAATTTTCATTGAACAAAAAAAATATGATAAAACATGAATACATGAATCATAATAAAATTATTATTGAATTTTTTAATGTATAAATTTAAAAGAGGGTTTTTAATGAAAAGTCCCTTACCACCGTCATAATTCCATCAAACAGTCTCAAACCTCCTATATAATTGTTTAAAGAGTGATATTATTTTTGTACATAATTTTATTCACAGTTAAAATAAGTTTTAGAGTAATTTGAAAAATAATTCCACCCATTTATTAATAATAGTTTTTATTTTTGTTATTTCAGGTGCATTTATTTTACGGATACCATTGTTGGTTCATTATAGAATTTCATGTTGAATAGAATAAAAAATCTAGAAGTTGAAATAAAATGTACTAATATCATTCCATAATTTAGTATATAATTTTATATAATGAAATGAGGATAATTCGTTAGATAATACAGAAATGAAAATAATTTAATATATTTTGGTTGTTATTAAAGACAATTATGAAGATAATACATTTTATTTAATATCATGATTATATATTGGTTCCAGAACTTTATATAACATATAATAACTATAATAAAATATTACTTAACAATAATAATTTATTTATGAATAGCATTCATTGAGGAAAAGGAAAATGAAAAGTCACCTCATGAAGGTAGTGAATTGGCATGTCAGAGACGATGGTTTCATTTTATAGCTTAAGAGGAGAAGTAGAGATGTTTGATGATGGAAATTCGAATATCAAAATAAAATTAATGTGTATGAAATATAACGGTGTTATCATTTAAATTATCTGAGGGTAGGTGAGAAGATAATAAAAATTGAAATTAAATTTCAAATAAAATAAAATTCAAATGAAGTAGGATTTTACTACTTGAATTATGCTCCTTGAGGACATCCCTAGGGCCTTGGTTTTGGCCTTTTGGTGAGACGATAAGGTCATAGATGTGTGTAAGTGGATTGAGAAAGCAATTAATATGAATTTAAATAGGCTACAAGGCTTTTGAGTTTTTAGAATAATAGGTTGTGGGGTGGTATTTATTTTGTAGGAGATGGATGTTTTTTGATTATTTTATTCATTAATCTATTATTTTGGTTCAAGACAGTGAATTTTTCTATTTCATGACTAATTAAAGAAAAAAGATAATGATTTTTAGAAAATATGGTTCTTAAATAATCCCTATATATTATATGACTCAATAATTCATATATTTTATAATTACTGTAAATTACAATATTTCTATATTCAGCAAAAATTCAACTATTTAATAAAAATACCAAAATATAAAAGTAGCCATTTTTTATGTTTAGAATTTGAAATTTGAATACATTTTTAAAAGAAATGTGTATTTAAATATGTTAAAATTAGTTTTTAATTAAATTAATTCTTTTATATGAAAAATTTACATTTTAATAATATAACACATTTTACAACACTTTAAAACATTAATTAACTTCTAATAAATTTTATTATAATTACATTAAATATATATATATATTAATTTATCAATGTGTTTTATAATGTTAAAATTTATTTTAATTATTTATACTAATAATTAAATTGTAAATAATCATTTATGATTGAAAAAATACCAACACCTAAAAAATCAGTTTGATGACATTTATATACATATTCCATGATATAAATATATCATATTCTCAATTATAAAAAACATATATTTCATTCATACATTTATCTGTGAGGTTAAAATTATAATAGTATATATTTCTTAATTTCTATAAATTACACTTTATTCATTATATATTTATAATGAATTTCAATATTAAATTCCAGAACGAAAAAATATTGCTTTCTATGAACCTAGTTGTTATGTTCACCCCCTTTTTGGAAATTGAGTGGTAGAATTTTTAATTCAATAATTAAATAAGTGATTATAACATTCCCTTGTATTATTTCTATATTACCATATTCCTTCTTAAATAATCTTGTTTCTCCAAAAATTCTCCATCTAGTGAATTATTTTATTCTGTAATAGTTTCTCTTCTCAATCAATATCTAAACATATTTCCCTTGTTAAGAAATTCTCTCATCCACTTGAAATACATCTGGATCAAAACATGAGATGAATCAAGAACATTATTTCTTAACATCAAAACCTGAAAAACATTATGTACCTATGTCAAAATCATATGCAAATCCACTTAGTATGAAATTAATCCAACTATATTCATTAATTACATAGGTCTAAATGAAATTTGGACTACTCTATTATTAATTTGAAAACCACAACACAAATTTATATAGATCAACTTTTATAATACATAATCACATACCTCAATAGAATGACCCTTCCTCTGGTTACATATGTAACATTTTCTCATGATCTTAGATATCCTCTTATGTTATTGCATCATATTTACTTTCATAACCACTTCATCTAATAATTTTTCTCTTATCTACATCCTTTACCTATCTTCATCCCAAAATGATGGAGCTAGACACAACATTTAATATAATGATACAAATGGATCCATATGAATACTTAAATGAAAACATTTATTATAAGAAAACTGAACTAAAATAAATGTTGATCTTAATATACCAGGTAATTCGCTGAAAAATAATTGAATAATGTCCTCCAATATTTGAATTTTTCACTCAGTCTTTCCATTAAATTGTGGATGAAAAGTCAATTCAAAATTTAATTCAGTTCCAAATGACATCAAAAGGTCTTTTTTTATGATAGAAGTGATCCTATTATATAATTCAAATAAATTGTAGAGAGGAACATAATGTAACCAAAAAATATCTTTTAGGTATAACCTATACTGTTTGTCTAAAGGCAGAGTATCTCGAATAAGAAATAAATGTTATGACTTAGTAAGTCGATCAACAATAACCCAAATCGCATTATTTCTTTCAGAAGTGTTTCTATAGTCCCACCACATAGTCCATGAATATATATTATCATTCCTACCCTGGTTGTTGGAGAGGCTATAGCATCAAACTTGTTATATTTCACACTACATTATCCTCTTGAAAATTCAAGACTTTCCTAGTAAAATAAAAAATATCTATTTTTATTCAATCACACATGAAATACTTTCGATAGTCCCTATATATTTAGTTCAACTAGGATGAACTGAAAAAGGACAACTATAAGAATCACATAATAACTCTTTTATCATATATGAATCATAAGGCAAACATAATTGATTCCCAAATCATGAAGTACAATTCTTATCAATGATAAACTAAGGAAAAAAATCATTTTCCCCAATTCTACCTTTTTCGTTATCTCATAGTAATCATTATATGCTTTTATAAATCTATCTAATAGATTTTACTTCACTGACAGAAAAAAAACAGATGAATTTCCTACACCAATAACATCTAATATAAAATTTATCAAATCATTAACCATGTAGTCATGTTCAAAACATGATGTGATTAATGTTGCATGATGTTTTTTAACCAAGAAATATTCCACAATATTTTATTTTATAGGATGGTAGTTGATCAGGAAATCATAATACATTATCATTTCCAACCATTTCTCTGCCTCCTGTTCAATTACTTATACATGATTATATTCATCAAACTTTTATGGTCAGTATATATATCCCATTTAGAACCATATCAATTTTGTTTCAAATTTTTAAAGATAAAACCACCAAATCTTACTCTGAATCATTGTTGGGATAATTTACATCATATTGTATTGGATTATTAAATCATAATGAATTACCTTATCATTCTCCATTACTATATAAAACCATTCCCCTTCAATGAATCATCATTATATATGATAAAATAACCATTTTCAGAATAATGGGCCAAAACATGAGAATTCATTAATCTTCATTTCTATAAAAAAAATTAAAATCACATTATTTTATTCCATTAAATTGATGCACTTTTTATTTTAACATGGTTAGTGGGATACATAACTATGAAATTTTATCAATAATCCATAAAAACTTTTTAGATATTCCAAGAATATTTTGTGTCTTGTTAACATTATTAGGTCTTGGAAATTCATTGTCCACTTTTTTTGTGGGATCAATTATTTTTTCATCCTTATTTACAATGTTATCAATAAAATGAATACTTTTGAACAAAAAATCATATTTGGTAATTTTACACTATAACTTATTTTTTGGGGGGTTTGGAAAACAATCCATATATGTTTTTCTTAACCCACATAACTTCTTTATAAATAAAAATATCATTCATAAAAACCAAAAAACAATTATGAAGATATTCATGGAATTTTAAATTCATACGATCCGAAAATAGAGTAGTGGAATTTATCAAACAATTTGGAATATTAGAAGGGTCATAATTCCCATATCTATATAATAAAACTATTTTCCAAAATTCATCTAAATTTACCTTCCATAGATGGTACCCATATTTCAATTCAATCATATGAAAATAATGATCACCCTAAATCTTTTCAAATAAGTCATCAATATGAGGAAATTGATACTTATTTATAAAAATAATGTTATTAAAATCTCTATAATCATCAAAAATCCTCATGGAACCATATTTATTTTTAACAAACAAATAGGAGTGCCTCGTGATGATCTTCTTGGATGAATGAATCATTTATCAAGAAACACATGCAACTAATTTTTCAACTGTAGAAGTTCCACTTATTAAATTCAATAAGGGTGTTTTGAAATTGACTTTTCATTAGAAACTATTTATATAGTAAATTTTCCTTCTCAGTTAGTTATAACTCCAATAATGTCATCAGGGAAAACAAGTAGGTATCTATATATTACTAGATCATCATTAATCTAAATAGTATCCATGTTTTCAACAATATGCACAATATAACAATCATTTCCATTATTTTATAGTTTCATGGATTCTTAATATGTTATAAATGGTTTTAGTTAATTATCATATACAAACTGATGCTCATTCTAAAAAACGACATATTTTGAACTGTAATAAATATTTGAATGGTAATTAGAAATATAATACATTCCCAAAATAAGATCAATCTCTACTAAGGAAAAACAACAACATTTACAGCTAATGTCTTTCCATATACAACAACTATAAGATTCTTATCATTAATTTTTTTCATAATATTCCCCCATAGTGTTTTACATGTTGTATTTAATTTTATTTATTGGGGTGTAATTTTTTATTTACCACAATATATATCATAAATAATGCAAAGTTTAGACCCTTTATAAAATAGGACATTTTAAATAATTGAGTAAACACACAATTTACCTCATACCACTTCACTGGACAACAAAAATTAGGTGAAACAGTCAAAATGGATTTCACTACACCTCTCTTAATATTTTTTAGATATGTAAAATTATTGAAATACTTATTTGGTTTGGTACATGATGAATAAAACATCTATCCACATTTAAAACACTTTATCGTATTCTTATTAGAATTAAACATATCATCACAATAATATTTTTCATTTTAATCATGATCCATATTTCTAATCTTACCAAATTAGAAAAATTATGTGGGTTTTTCAAGGCATTACACCAAGAGATTATTTTCACACATTACTCAAACTGGAATCTATACATTATTTCCTTGAGATTTTTTTAGGATTTATTGTTACAAATTCGATACCATCTAGACCATTTATTTTAGTTGTTTAAATCGTATATTTGATCATCAGAAATTTCCATTCCAACCATATTAAAATATATATCATGTTTCTAACAACTTTTGAATTCATGGGAAGAAAATTTCTATTTCTATATTCTCTAAAATAATTAGTAAAAAATATAGATTTTACAATCATTAAATATAAATAGTTTTAGAGCATACCTTTCCAATCGGGTGAAGTTTTCTTCATAAATGGCCATTGCCTCTTCCAACTTTTGTTTTAATTAAAGGAATTTATTTTCCATCCCAACTCGACCCACATTAGGAAAATATTTTTAAAAGAAAATATTCTCAAATTCATCCCTTTACAAGGAATTGGCATCCCTATTATCTCTGATATTCATAACCATTCACCACCACTGGTTAGATTAACCTTTAAAAAGTATATAGAAAAGACTATCCTTTTGATTTCATGAACACCACATGACATAAAATATCATTTAAAAGGATTTAATCCACAATTAATTCTCTATGGGATCAAAAGATCTTATGAAGGCATGATGGTGTTGCCTCATAAAATGTTTCACAGTCAACATGTTCCCTGTGGTAACTATAGTTTTTCTGAGGGATGGATTTTTAATAGTACTATGATACTAACTATAAATAAATTAACTTAAAATTATATATCATTTAAACATAAAAAAAATGAAAATTTCATTTATATTATTCTATTAACATCATCATAAACTCTAATGTTATCTAAATAGTACTCTGATACTAACTATAAATAAATGAACATAAACATCACATTTTCTATTTAGTTTAACTTGAATTATTTCTTCATTCCAAAGGATATTATTAGCTTAGAGTTTAACATAATTAGGTCATAATTCATACATAACAACCTCCATTTGCACAAAGAGGATACTTCTTAATAAATTATTCATTTATTATAAAATATTTAATTTTTTAACAAAACATGTTTTCATTTCATGAAATATCTCCACAACATTCAGTTTGGATTTTTATTTTATTTCACCGATCGATAAAAACTATTAATGAAATTTTAAAAAATGGGAAGATAAAAAATCATATTAAGGTAGACAAAAAAGAAATTAAAATTCTAGTTCATGAATACTTAAATACATATGAATTAATTTTCACAGAGATATATTTCCCACCCATAAAGAATCATATACGTAATTTGTGAGAACATAAGATTTCTATGAAGCATATAAAATACAAATAAACCACTAGGTAACATAGATAATAATTTTCATACCATACCTATATTATATTGTCACCCTCATTGGGACCAAATGAATTTTAACCCTCACTTATACCTTATAATTTAACTCTCGTGACAGATTTTCTGTGTAACCATCACAATTACAAATGGAATAACCACATGACCAACATCAAACATAAACATACCCATTTAATTGTATGGAAATAATTGGACAACCCATAATAATTAATAATTTTGAAGTGCCAAAAAATACTCATAAAATGTGAATTCTTGCATCATAAAAACAATCCTCTTTGATTTTTTTTAAAAATAGAAACTTAAAAAAGGATTCTTTATGAAAATTCCTTTACATCAAGATTTAAATCCTCCATTAATGTTCAAACCACGTGTATAATAGTTGAAAGATATTTCTTAATTTATAAAATAACTATATTCATATTTATAATAACTTATAAAATCATTATTAAAATATTTCCACAAAATTATTAATATTAATATTTTTATTTTCACTTTTTCGAGTCCATTTATTTCATGGTTTATGTGGTTTGTTCATTATATAATTTCATTATAGAATGGAAGAGAAAATACAGAAGGTGAATTAATAGGTATTTATATCCTTATATAATTTCACAACCCATCTCCCGGGGCCCGTATCGTGACTATCCCAAACTCGCCTTCCATAGGCCAGGGGCTGGCGACTAGCACCAAAGGCGTAGTTCTCTTAAAATGGGAAGGCATTGCCTTTATAAATTATAAACACACAAAACATGAGTACAAGAGAAAGAGAACAGTATGTAAAATCTGTATAAAAAATGCATGGATAGTAAAGGGGGTCTAGAATACAAGCCCAACAGTAAAGTACAAATTCAACTGAGAACAAGTACAACTGAAAAAGGGACAAATAGTTGAAAGGTGGAAGCAGCTCTTGGATCTTCCTCTAGGGTTCCTACCTGAAGGCTATGTACATATGGCCTCCATAACACTCCACATCTGTCAGACCCCACCGTGTACCGATACGTCGTAAGGTCCTCCTCCGGATACCGTCCAGTCCTGTTGCCTCTACCTCTGTCAGCGTTGTCCGTCGTCTGCATCCAACACAATGAGGTGCGGGCATAGCCCGTGTATGGGTGAGTATAACGATACTTAGTAGGGACCCCAAGACCCTCAAGGTCTCAAAAAATGAAACAAGGATAAACCAAAAAGTATAAAATCAATGGATAACCATTACATAGGTATATTCCAGTACATATACATAATTTATCAAATAACTCA
The DNA here is from genome assembly GCA_963277665.1 of Viscum album. Taxonomy (NCBI): domain Eukaryota; kingdom Viridiplantae; phylum Streptophyta; class Magnoliopsida; order Santalales; family Viscaceae; genus Viscum; species Viscum album. The sequence goes on along the minus strand of OY728130.1, from coordinate 953,992,819 downwards.
TCTCAAACATGAGGAAAACAAAAAGGTCATTGACTCAGCTAAATCCAAGATTTTTTTTTCTCTAAACCATGGATACTGGAGGAAACCTCCACGTTCATGAATATTGGACCTGTCGAGGCACTGAGGTGCTTCTCACTAACCTTAGACTGCTCATGTACTCCTCCTGTCGAGTACCGCGGGTCGGCTACCAAATTTCGGACGCTCCGTCCGTTGTGGGACTACTGCCAAATACCGGGTACTCCCTCTAATAGCCTGCAGAGGTACTGCCTCTATCGATTCCTACGGGTTTGCATCCAACTACCAGGTGCTCCGTCGACCATGGGTCTGCCGCCAAATATCGGGAGCTCCCCAATGGGCTAGTCGAATCCATCCTAGTCGAATCGGTTAAGTAGTCATTAGGTCTGTCAGTTACAAGGTCTCCACACTCTGTCTTCTCATCTCTCATAGAATCCACTCCATGAGCTACTGGTCGATACTACAAGTGTCATTATGTCTCGCGTGGAAGAATCTCAAAGGACCGCCACATCATAGGGGTCTCAATGAAACAGATGGCGCGTCAATCGGACGTCGGTCTATGGGTTATTAGACTTTTAGTCCATGGTGCCCATTTGGTTTAGTGTATGAAACAACCTGAACATATCTCATCTATACCTTGAACTCTAGTGGGGTATTCTCAAAGGGATGGTTATGTTCCAAGAATACCAGTGCCACTGATGGTTTGTCAAATGGACGTTTGGTTCTAATGATATGGCCAAAGCAAGCAAAGGGTCTATAATGGGCCTAGGTCTGGTATGACACGGTCTTGGTCAACCCGATTAGACTCACTGGGTCCGGCCCATCATAATGGGTGTGTCAGCCTGCTATGCTTTAACCTGGTCCGCTGGGCCCAGCCCAGTGGACCGCGAGGGCGGTTCGGCCCGGTAGTCACCACATTGGGGGCTCGGTGACTCGGCCTAGAAGAATGGGCCGGTTCAGCCAGCAACACCACGTGGGACATCGCAGGTTGGCTTGGGAGGCCAGTGGCAGGGTGGAGGCGGGCAGGCCACGCGGGGCGCGGGCAGGCCAGCTGGACACTGGGCAGGCCGTGGGTGCACCGGGTAGGGCGCAACAGGCCACGGGGGCGCCAGGAAGAATTTTGGGGCACCGTGCTACAGGATGGGGCGACTGGCTGTGCGTGGGGCACAGGGCAGGGTGCCAGACAGTGCGTGAGGTGCGTTGGGAAGCACGGCAGTGCGCCAGGGGGCACCGGGTAGGGCAGCAAGGCGCCATGGGGAGCGTCTGGTAGCGCAGCCCGGTGCCAGGGGGCATCGAGCAGGGCGGCAGCACGCCGCGGGGTGCGTCGTGCAGCATAGCAGGGCAGCAGGGCGCTAGGGGGCCCAGGGGAGGCCACCGGCCTGGCTAGGCAGCCCACTGGGGGCACGGAAGTGCGCCGGTGGGGCGCGGGAAGAACGCCGGCGAGGCACGGCAGGCTGTCTACTGGGCCGCGGTGCAGCTTGTGGGGTGTGGGTCGGGTGCCTCCTGGCCTACGATGCGGTTCGCGAAGGCCACAGGTAGCACGTCCTTTGTTTGTTGTCGCCTCATTTCCATGTCGTCATCATCAAATAAGAACTAACGAAAGTGGAGGGTCGGGCCGTGTTCATGCGGTCCGAACCCTCCTCGTTATGGTTATATCAATCGGTTCTCATTCCAGAAATTTGTATGATGAAGAATGATTACAAAACAATTCAAAACCCCCTACCTTTCTTGACAATAATCATTAATGATGTTACGGGATGGTGGCATCATTTCGTTGATGTTGGGAAAGAAGAAGCCGAGGATGGCGTCAGCGTTCTTCGTGTGCGGTAGTGTTTCCTCAAATTTCTCTAGCTGAAGATGGAGAAGACGATGCTCTTCGTTCATAGATGGAAGGAGTGTTCTTCAAATTATTCATTGAGAGGATGATGTTCTTCGAATTCTCCAAACCCTCTATCAAGCTTCACCCAAAGATTATTCCAACACCAAAAATAATATACATTCTATTATTTTAATGGTTGGCAGGAATTCTATAGAATTCAAAAAGGAGATAATAAATTAATTGCAAGGGTTTAATTAATTAATTATGAAGGATTTGGCACATTAAATTATTGGGGAAAGGTAGACTGTTTAACCCCCACAAATGGGGGGGTTATAGGTGTTCAAAAATTTATGGGGAGTTAGAAGAGTTAAGAAACTCGTGTGGGCCACGCAAAATAAAATCCCCCCAATAGAGGTTATGCGTGGAAGGTCCCCTCCTCCATAACCTATCATGAGAGGTTATGGTGTGGTGGCCCCCACTACTAACCTACTCTTTGAGCTTATAACCACCAAAAAATAAAAATAAGCTATCACCTTAATTGTTTTAAATTTATTAATGAACCCCAAAAACTATCTTCCACTCTCGATAAAACGCAACTATGGTGAAGTTCACAGTAAGAAATTGCCGACATTGTGAGTTCAATGGTTCCCTCGAATTTCGATTCCGAGCACCAGTTCAACAATTATAATATTCCAAACGTACTGATACTAAACGTACCCAAAAAAAACATCATAAATTTATTTTGGGCGCACAGGGCCTTAGAATCAAGCGCCGTCAGACACTGTGCCCTAGTAAAATTCCCATGTATTTAAGAAAAATAATTTAAAGAAATTTCGTGTCTTTAAATTCTCCACACCTCAGGGAATTACGTCCCCATAAGCTAAAACTCACACTATGGAAACAAATGGGGGTACTGAGCACGCATCTGCGCTTCCCGCTCCAATGTGCTGTCCTAGAGGTTTCCATGACGCAAACGAGCGTGCACCATACGTATCGACCTTCCACGTATGACCCACTCCTATTGTTCATAAATCTCCACATAAACCTCATTTAAAGTCACCCCATCATTGATGTCCATCTCTCCATGGTCAATGAAGTGGGATGGGTCACGCACGTATCTCCTTAACTGAGATACGTGGAAGACATCGTGCGCCCGGTGCAACTGAGGTGGAAGAGACAAGAGTTAATCCACCACGCCAATGTTGTTGAAGACCTGTAATTTTTCGATAAACCATAGAGATAACTTGCCACCTTAGCCAAATCTCTGAAGTCCTCAACAAGGTGAGACCCATAAGAAAATTTGGTCTCCAACCTTTAACTCCAGCGGTCTCCGTCACTTGTCAGTATTTGACTTCTTCCTACTCTGTTCAGTCTTCATCTGCTCCTGGATGATATTCTCTTTCTCTATGGTAGCCTATACCTTCTCTAGTCCCACTAGTACTAACTCCCCAGGGGTTGTCCAGCACAGTGGTGATCTGAATGGCCGCACGTACAAGGCCTCAAAAGGTGCCATCCCTATGGTGGAGGGATAGCAGTTGTTGTAAGAAAACTACACCAAAGGAAAGTGATCCTCCCTGCTGTGACAGAAGTCAAGGACACATGTACGTAGCATGTCCTCGTGGGTCTGAATGGTCCTCTCAATCTTACCATCTATCTAAGGATGGAAGGCGGTGCTCAGACGTAGCTGTGTCCTGAAAACCTCATGCAACACCTTCCAAAGCCGGGAAGTGAAGTGTGCGTCACATTCTAAAACAATAAAAGAAGGTACTCCATGAAAATGCACAATCTCCTGCACATATATGAATCCCATGATCTCTACTAAGCCCTACTCTCTTATCAGTAGGAAGTGGGCTGACTTGGTGTGTCAGTCGATAATCACCCCAATGGAGTCGAGACCTATGGTTGCACATGGAAACCCCATCATGAAGTCCATGGATATCTCATCCCACTTCCACTCTAGGACCTCTAAGGGCCGAACCAAGCCTGCCGGTTCCTGGTGCTCTGCCCTCACATGCTGACAAGTGAGGAACCATGAGAAAAACTCTACTACTTCCTTCTTCATACCTCGCTACTAGTGCTGTTTTCGATGGTCCTGGAACATCTTTACTGCTCGTAGATGTACATCTTGAGGGGAATGTGTAACTCCATCAACACATCCTCTTGATGTGAAAATCGTACCATGGTACGCCCTCTATAGCGGATGACGTGCTCCCCACCTTCATAAAATCCATCAAGTGACTTCCATGTGGATATCTGTGCACTTCGTGTCTCGCAGTCAGCATCCCCATACTGTGCCTCCCTGACTCAATGATGAATTGGGGAAGTGACTGTAAAAGGCTGTACATAGGCTGCTCCATCTCTATCTACAAAGGATATTTGTAAGGTAGATAGTTGCTCTGTCACCTCTCCTAGCAGCTGAATTCCAGTCCTCCTGCTGAGCACACCCACAACAACGTTCCCCTTCCCAGGAGTATAGACTATCTCGAAGTCATTGTTCTAGAGGAACTCAAGACATCATCGCAGTCTCAGGTTTCTGTTATTCTGGGAGAAGATACACCTGAGAATCTTGTGATTAGAGTACACAGTAAAAAGTGCACCCATCAGATAGTGTCACTACATCTTCAAGGTGAAATACACTGCTACTCACTCCAGGTCATTGGTAGCATAGTTCTACTAATGATGTCTCAGCTGCCAAGAACCATATGTGATCACTGCTCACTCCTGCATCAGGACACACCCGAGTCCGGTCCCTGATGCATCTCAGTAGACTACGTACCCTACTATTTCCTCTGGAAGCATCAAGACGGGGTCACTAGTCATCCTCTACATCATCTCTTAAAAGATCTACTAGCATCTCTCCAACCACACAATGGGCTTCCGCTTCTTTTTCATCACTGAAATTGGTGCTGCGACTCTGTAAAAGTCTGGAAAGAATCTTTGATAGTATCCAGCCAACCCCCAGAAACTCCTTACCTCCTTCACACACCTGAGTGGCTCCCAAGCAATCAAAAAATCAATCTTCCCTAGATCCACTAAAACTCCATCCTCTGAGATGACATACCCCAAATGGTGATCCTCTCGAATCCCAAACTGGCACTTAGAGAGCTTACCAAAAAGCTGGTGCTCTCGGAGTGTATCTTGTACTACCTGCAAATGGTAGGCATCCTCCTCCTCAGTAGTCGAGTAAATCAGAATGTCGTTGATGAAGACTATGACAAAGTGATTGTGGTAAGGAAAAAATATCCTGTTCATGAGGCTCATGAATACTGTTGGAGCGTTGGTTACACGGAAGGGCATAACCAAGAACTCATAGTGGCCATATCAACACCTGATTGTCGTCTTCTTCACATCCTTGTCTCGAACTCTGAGTTAGTGACAGATTGATCTGAGTTATATATTCGATAACCATGATGCCCCCTTGATCTAATCAAAGAGTTCATCAATCATCGAGAGCGGGTACTTTTTCTTCACAGTCACCTAGTTCAGGCGATGATAATCAACACAGAGCCCCATGATCCCATCCGCTTTCTTGGTGACAAATATTGGGGTTTCCTAGAGAGAAACACTAGGCTAGATGAATCCATTTCCCAATATATCATCCAGCTGTACCCTTAGCTCGTGAAGCTCAGCGGGATCCATTTGATATGATGGAGTATATATCAGTGTCATCCCGGAGTACATGTCAATGTAGAATTACACTACTCTATGTGGATGTTGTCCTGGAACATCATCAGGGAAAACATCCGCATATTGGTCCACCATAATATTATATATCTGACTCTCCACATCTACTGCTCCATGGATAAGGAAATCCAATAGGTGAGTGATCGTCTACACCCTCCTCCGAGTAAGTCCTTCATGCGCTGCAAAGGTTCCCTTCTCACCGGTGAAGGAGAACCCGGTCCCATCTATGAGGACCGACTGCACTTTGCGTCTAATACAGTTGATTTGATCATGGACTGTAGATAACCAGTCTATACCCAAGATGACATTGTAAGGCCTCGATGCCACTACGAGGAGATCCCAGATGAAGCTCTCGCCTCCTAGAGTAAGATCACACTGCCGACAGCACTGCATAATCATTGAGTCTACACCCATAACAGTATCTAGACATAAGGATCGAGCCAACAACTCTATCAGAATCTCTGAGCTCCGAACGAGCATAGTGGAAATGAAAGAGAGACTAGAACCTGTGTCTATGAGAACTGTAGCTAAGGTGGAGTAGACATATATCATATATCGTATCACCTCTAAAACACCGTGATCATAGGCCCCATCTTCTTGATTCTATGCTCTACCCTGTCCACCCACTCCATATGGTTGGGGTGGACCTCCTGGTGGTGGTTGCAGTAGCACCTCATATCGTCGTCCACCGCCAGCTAGAAGTCCAGATCCTTTACCACGTCCTCCTCTGCCTTGCAGACCACCTCGATCGAACCTATGCCTCAGCCTGGGTGGTCCCTCAACTGTCTGTTGATCATCAGTACAGTGGGTCAGACAGTCACGAGCCATGTGACCAAGCCCGCCGCAGGAGTAAAACTTTCTTCCCCTTTCATGTCTATCCATGTCTCCACTCTGGGTGCCCTACAGAACTGATCCTAAGTCATGCAGTCGACCACTTGTGGGTGTGGTTCTCTTGGACCTCTACGTCATCTGTCTAATACCAACTACAGAAGACTCCACTGGTAGTCGACTAGTGGTAGGTCTTGATGCTCAGGACTTCTCAGAAAGGAAACACTCCACTAGTAGGGCTCGCTTCAACACCCACTTCTGAGTCGGGATGCTGTGGGAGATAACAGATGCTCTGATCTCTCGCGTTAGTCCCTGATCAAGGTTCTAGGCTCTGAAGAATGGGTCACGTATCATATCAGTGGAGTAGCGTGAGAGGTTAGTGAACCTCACTGAGTTCTGAGCTACACTCATGTTGCCCTATTGTAAATGAAGTAGCTCATGTATCTGCACCTCAAAAAAGGTGGATAGAAAAAAGTCTTCCTGGAAAAGAACCACAAAGTCTGCCCATAGAAGTGTCACCTCATCCTGGACCAGGAGAATTGGGCTCTACCATCTGCCTGCTTCTTCCTAAAGGAGGCTGGCATTAAGGATCACCATGAAGTACACTGGTGTCCCTACTATCTTTAAGGATCTCACCACATCCTACAACCAATCCTCAGCCGCTTCTGTGTTCATCTCTCCATGGATCTTGGGTGGCCTGTAGAGCTGGAACTCATGCAACGCACTCAAGCGGCATGCATCATCTGCTGCTGGGGCTGGTAGCATCAGTGGTCCAATAGGTGGTGGTACCGCTGGTGCCTCCGCTGGTGCCTCAACTGGAAATGGTCCCTACACCAATGCCTCATCACTCGGTGGGCATCCAGTGCATACAACAATCGGGGCTCTAACTAGTCGTCCACAGGGAGGTGTCCTGAAAAAAATAGAAGAAACACGGTCAAAAGACTATACCTGGTGAGGTGAACTGGTTTGAGAAAACATAAAGAAAACTTCTGAAAACACACACATAATCAGTGTTTTCGTGTACCAAGATGGAAACCAGTAGTCAGGGTCTTAGTGTATAGATACATCAGCCTCTGCACCAAGACTACTCTCCCTAAACTGAAAACCACAATCAGTACCCTTAACATTATTGCTACATAGAAAATAAATTATCAGAGTCCTATTTTGTGGGGTATAACTGATGCCTCTGATACCAATTTGTTACAACCCATCCCTCGGGCCCCGTATCATGACTATCCCAAGCCTTCCTTCTATAATCAAGGGGCTGGCGACTAGAACCAAATGCATAATTCCCTAAAATTGGGAAGGCATTGCCTTTATAAATCATAAACAAACACAACCACAGTACAAGCGTAAGAAAACACTAAGTAAATTATTTATAACAGGTTTATGAAAAGTAAAGGGGGCCAGAAAACAAGCCCAAATGTACGGTAAAAATACAGTTGAAAACAAGTACAATAAGAAAAGGGTCAAATAGCTGAAAGGTGAAATCAGCTCATGGATTTTCCTCTGGGGTTCCTACCTAAAGGGTAGGTACAGATGGCCTCCACAACACTCCACGTTCGTCTGAATCCACCGTGTACCGATACTTCGTAAGTTCCTCCTCCAGATACTATCCAATCGTAGCACTCTCGGCCTCTGTCAGCACTGTTTGTCATCTGCGTACAACACATCAAGGTGCGGGCATAGCCCGTGTAGGGGTGTGTATAAAGATACTTAGTAGGGACCCCTATAAATTCAAGGTCTCACAAAATCCAACAAGGATAATCCAAAAAGTATGAAATCAATAGATAACCATTACTTAGGTATATTCCCATACATATACCGAAGTCATAAAATAACCAATCTCAATCATGAGGAAAACACAAAGGTCATTGACTTAGCTCAAAATAGTATTATTATTATCAAAACCACGACTGCTGGAAAACTCCTCCTCGGTCATGTAAAGTGGACCTCTCGCGACACTGAGGCGCTTCTCACTAACCTTAGACTACTGAGGTACTCTTCCTGTTGTGTACCGCGAGTCTGCTGCCAAATACCGGGTTCTCCATCCGTTGTGGGTCTGCCACCAAATAACGAGTGCTCCACCTAATATCCTATAAAGTTACTCCTCATATCATGTACCGCAGTTCTTTTTCCAACTATTAGGAATCTCGTCCTCCATGGTACTGCCTCCAAACATCGGGCGCTCCCACTAGGCTAGTCGAATAACTTCGATTCGAATAGGTCAAGCATTCGTCAGGTCTGTCAGCTACTAGGTCTCTACACTCTGTATGCTCATCTCTGGAAGGATCTACTCCCCAAGCTACTGGTCGATACTCTATGTTTCATGAAGTCTCACGTGGAAGTATCTCAATGGAACACGATGTCATAAGTACCTCAACATAGCAGATGTTGTGTCAATCAGATGACTGGTCTGTGAGTTATTAGCTTTTTAGTCTCAGGGGGCCTAGTTGGTATCATGTACGAACCAACCTGACCGTATCTCAACTATATTCCAAACTCAAGTTGAGTTTTCTGAAAGGGATGGTTATGCTCCAAGAATATCGGCGCTACTGAGGGTTCTTCAAACGGATGCCCAATGCTAATGAAATGGCCAAAGCAAAAAACGGTTCTGTAATGGGCCCGGGTCCAGTCTGTCCCAATCGGACTGACGCGGCCCATCCCTTGCTGGGCTGGCACGGCCTAGGTCGACCCGGTCAGACTCGCTGGGTCTGGCCCAGCCCAATGGGCAGGTCAACCCACTAAACTTTAACCCGGTCCCCTTGGTCCTGCCCAGCAGACCACAAGGGCAGTTCGACCAGGTAGTCACCACATAGGCGACTCGGTGACTCGACCCAGAAAACCATGCCGGTTTATCCAGTGACACCATAGGGGACTCCATAGGTCATCTCGGGAGGCCGGTGGCTGGGTGGCCAGTGGGTAGGTCGTGCGGGGCGCGGGGAGGCCGGTTGATCACCGACGAGGCCGCGAGTACACCGGGAATGTGGGATAGGATGCAAGGCAAGACGCGGGTGTAAAAGGTATGATGTCGGGACATCGAGATGTGCGTGGAGGAGCCGGGCAGTGCGAGGGGTGCCAGACAGCATGCGGGGGCACACCGGGAGGAGCGGCATGGCGCCATGGGGCACCAGGCAGGGCTGTAGGGCACCGCGGGGGTGCGCCGGGGAGCGCGGCAGGGTGCCGTGTGGCGCCGGGCTAGGCGGAAAGGCACCGCGGGGTGCGTCGGGCAGTGCACCAGGGCTCCGGGGGGTGCCCGAAAGGGAGGCAGGGTGCATCGGGCAGGATGTCGGCAGGGCCGAGCTGCACCCCAGGGGCATGGGAAGTGGGCCGGCGGGGCACAGGGCACACACCGCCAAGGAATGACTGGTCGTCGGTAGGGCCGCGGAGCAGTGCAAGGGGTGAGGGTTGGGTGCCGCATGGTCGTCAGTGCTGTTCGCGGAGGTCACGGGGAGCGAGGCCTTTTTTTGTCGTCGCCTCTTTGCCATGCCACCATCATCAAAGAAGAAGTAACAACAGGGGAGGGTCAGGCTATGTTCATGCAGTACTAACCCTCCTCATTACAGTGATATCATTTGGTTCTCATTCCAAAAATTTGTACGGGGAAGAACGAGTACAGAACAATTCAAAACTGCCTACCTTAAATGATGATGATCGTTGATGAAGTCGTGGGATGACGGTGTCGTTTCGTTGATTTTGGGAAAAAATATGTTGAGGATTTCATTGATGTTCTTCGTGGCTGGTTGTGTTTCCTTAAATTGCTCAACGTGAAGAGGGAGAAGCTGGTTCTCGTCGTTCTTCTGTGGAAGGAGGGTGTTTCGCGTTCTTCATTGAGAGAATGAAGTTCTCACAATTCTCCAAACCCTCTCTCAAGCTACACCCAAAGATTATACCAAAACCAAAAATATGAGACATGATATTATTTTAATGGTTGGAAAGAATTCAAAATAATTCGAAAAGCATCTAAATAATTAATTTCAATGGTTTAATTAATTAATTTTGAGAGATATGGCACATTAAATTATTGGGGAAAGATGTAGAGTTTATCCCACACAAATGGGGGGGGGGGGTTAGAGGTGTTCCAAAATTAACAGGGAGTTATAAGAGTTATGAAACTCTTGTGGGACCCACATTATAAAATCCTCCCATTTGAGGTTATGTGCAGGTGATCCCCACCTCCATATCCTCTAATGGGAGGTTATGGTGTGGTTTCCCCCACCGCTAACCTCCTCTTGGAGCTTATAACCACGGAGAAATAAAAAAAGCAATCGCCTTGTTTTTACTTAACATTATTGAAGAACCCTAAAAACAATCTTCCACACTCAATAAAACGCAACTGCGGTGAAGGTCTCACTATGAAATTTCTAACGCTGCAAGTTCAACGGAAAATTATTTATTTTGGCTATTATTTATGACCACTATTAACCTATATCATTTTACGTAATTCCATGATTATATATTGTTTATAAAACACTATATAACACATAATATTAAATTTAAGATCATATATAACCATTATAATTTTTTTATTAACATCCATGAAGATGTAAAGGATAATTAATGCACTACATCCACGAAGTCGGTGAATTGACATGTCAGAGGTGATGATTTCATTTTCCAGAATATAGGGAGAAGAGGATAGGTATGATGGAAGGTATTAAATTATGAAAATAAAATTTCAGTATAAGTTTGAAAATGAATTTATCATGTCCCATTTATTGTTGTAGGTAAGGAGTGAATATGAAAATAAATTAAATTGAAATGAAAATATTGGAAAATGAATGATCATTTTACCTCTTGAATTCAATACTTGAGATCTTCCTTAAGGATCTTGTATTTGGATTTTTGGTTAGACCAAAATGTATTGGACTTGGAAATGTGTCTGGGATGGTAATGGGGCTCATGATACAAGGATTTGGAGGTGTGAGGATATGAGGTGGCTAGGGGATGTATTTATAGTGGATGATAAGGGTGTTTTTTGGTTATTTTATTTATTTGTTTATTATTTGGGGTCAAGACTATGATTTTTTTATTCAATAAATAAATATATTAAATAGAGATTAATAGTTTGATGTTATATTGATTACATAATCCATATATCATCTATAACTCAATAATTCATGTATTTGTTAAATACCATAAATTACTGTATTTTACTATTCATCGAAAATTCAACTAATTTAGAAAAATCCCCAAAGATCACCAAAAACATTTTTATAATTTAGAATTAAAAAATGGGATAAAATTATTAAAAATATTTTATAAATATCAAAAATTTAATTTTTACTTAAATTAATCATTTATTCCAAAGATACTGATATTAATAAAATAATATTTTTTACAACATAATGAAAAATTAATTAAGGTCTTATAAAATATTCATAGAATTAAAATACAAAAAGATACTAATTTATGAATAAATTTTATGTATATATGTTTTATTTTAAATCTTTATAATTATGGTAAAATTGTATATAAACATTTATGTTTCACAAAAATTACAATACTTATATTGTCATTTTCAAAAAAATTATTTATATATTAAATTATATTAATAAATCATATGTTAACATATAAAATAAATAAGTATTATTTATACATTAATAAATGATTTTATTATTAAATTATTATAAATTTTTTAATATCTATAAATAAAAATTATTTAGTTTTACAATTAAAATTAATTTAACTATTAAATTCAAGAAAGGGGGAATTTTATTTTATAAGTATCTTATTGTTAAATTATATGAGAGTCATTAATTAAAAATTACATCCCAAGCTAACATTAAATATATCAGTGATATTAATTCCTATGAAATAAATAATATAATATTTATAAATTTCTCTAAAATATTATAATATTTCTTTTTTCAAAAAAGAATACAACAACTTCCATAGTATAATATGTTCGTGAGTAATAAAGTTCATTATTTAAATTTATTGTATTAAAAATCCTACCATAGAAGTTATTGATAATTTATATTTTGATAACATTTATAAATAATATACTATGATGGGTTTTTATATCTGTTTTTTAGATATTTGATATTAATTTTTTTAACAAAATGTTATTTTATCCACCAATATCCAAATCCATATGCTAAAATGTTTTAAAATCGTTCATTCAAATAATTACTCTTAGTATCATATGCCTAATCATGAACTCATATATTTTTAAAAAAAAATTCACTATAATTTTATGTTACATTGTATAATTTTTTCATATTGTACATGACAATTTATTTTTTCACTTTTTAAGAATTATTTTTCAATTCTAACATACTAAAAAACGAGCACTGAAGCACATTTTGAATTTTCCTATAAAAATTAATTTTATCTATAAAAAATGATCTATCAGTTCCATTTTTTTTCAATAAAAAATTATGTTTTTTACACAACTCATATATCATATGTAATAAATAATTAATAAATATCTATTATGTATATATAAATATTTCTAATTCAATAAGTGATATTGTGTTTTATTTGATTAAAAAAATTATAGGGGTCAAAAATAATTAAAGAGATATATAATCCATGGTGTCATATATTTTATGATAATAGTTTTCCATTAATGTATATAATATTTTTTCATTATTATCATGTTATTATTGATACTATATTTTCTGTTATCATTGAAAATGATATATATTTTGAGTTAAAATTTATAATTTCATATATTTTCTAAAAAAGAAATTGTTCTCAGAGACAGTTTACATACCACTATGATGATGGGAGTATGTAAGTGTTATAATCATTTAATAAAATTATAACATTCTGAATTTAACCTCATTAATAAATTAGATATCTCAGTGAACCTATTATAATGTAAAAAATCCTACATATATAGAAATTTATTGAATGTATAGGAAAATGTATTTACAAGGAGAAGTATAAATGTTTACTCCTTAAAATATTGGTATAAAACCCCAATATGGATTCCTCATAAAAAATTACTATCAATCAGATTGGATCATGATTAAATACATTTCCCTAATCATCAATTATTGTATCAAACCAATTATTCTCCCTAATAATTAATCATATCGTTATGCATCATTCTCCCCATAACCCACCAACTGTTCTTCCATAGTTTTTTATTTCATCCAAACCACACTCCATCTCTTTTAATGACACATGATAAAAAATTACGTAATATTGAGTTTTAATCATAAATTACTTTTCATATCATTCATTTAATTACAGTATACTATTTAATAAAATTATTCCATAAACCTTAAATGAATTAATATTAAATCAAAAAGTGGAATATTTCATTTTCTATCCATGTTCCCCTCAAAAAATATCAAATTAGTGTATAAAAAATATATTTTTGTAGATATATATTCAAAATATTATATGTTGAGCACAAGTAGTTTATAATCATCGATAGAAACGTTTTCTTTTCTAAAATTTTTTTTTGAGATTAAAAATCTCTAAAATGGACATGAAAAAAACTAAATAAACCCATTATATCATGATTAATTCTAAAAATATATTTTCTCAAATATAATAATTTCCCCAATAAAAAATGTATTCAAAAAAATTGGCTTTTCTACAGAAAAATAGTAATAAAATGTATCATAATAAATCCGAATGAAAAAAATATAACTAATAGTAAATGTACTATAATATTATTATTATGAAAACTTTTTAAATATCATATAATAAATTTAACCCTACTAAAGTAGCATTAAAACTCCTATAAACATAATCTCATTTTCATACCTTTTTAAATCGTACGGTGTCTGTAAAACATCATAGAATGAATAAATACATCGTTTAAGTGTCTTGAGACATGACATGCATATCACTCATATAATCACCCTTACATTTAGACTACTAATTTTGGTATATTTCCAACATAACTCATACCCAAATAATTAGAGTTATTGAATTTACTAATGTGTCTTTAAAAAATAAAGGAATCATATATCATTGGTTTATTTTTGAATTAAACACCATCACAAAACAATCCCTATGCACCATAACATAAACAATAAACATAAAATCAATCAATTATTAAACATTCACTCATAAAAATCCCATTAATGCATAAGAAAACATTTCCAAATATTGAAATATTCATTAAATATAAAACCATTTTTAAAAATATACCAATAAATGTACCATAATGATTCATTTTTGGAAGAAAACATTTACTCTTGTATAATATTAAATAGATAAAAATTACAGTTATCATTGTGGGAAAACAAGTGACGTTTTATATGACGAAATATTTTATTTTGTGAGGTATTATTTCAAAAAAAATTAAAATAAAATATGTAAAATGATTCTTTATAATACTAATTATAGAAAATAAGATGTTTCAAAGAAGATTCATTATAATTCATTAATTTCCTTATAAATACATTCATAATACAACTGTGAGAATATCTTCATTGAAGAATGTAATTTATGAAATTAAATCTATAAACCAATTTAAATAAGGATTTCAATGTAAATTGACTATTACATCGAGTTTGAATCATAAAGTATAATATAATCCAAAATAATAAAAATAAGTAAAAGATTTAATTCTTGAAAAACATTTAATATATTATTTATTGTATTTTATTTACTTCTATGTTGTTTTTAGTTACATAATAAATTATTTCTATGTCAATATTTTTATAGAAATTCGATTAATTTATCCAAAATTACAAAAGTATGTCAATAATTGTAAATGGTGTAATTATTCATCAATATCCAACATAATAATTATTCAATATTTTTCATATTTATTAATCATGTATACTTCCAAAATAGACAATGAATGATGGTTATTAGAAATTAACTACCTAACAATCATGGAGATGGTAGTCCATACATACGCATGAGTAAAATTTACAATTTTCAATGAACACGATGGAAATAAAGATTTTATTATTTTAACTTGAAATAATAAAAATAATTTTATAAATACCATATATTTATTTAAATATAATTTTATATATCATCTATTTAATATAATGATTGAAAATTAATCACATCTATTAATAGATGTGCTAATATGTACAGATGAAAAAATGATATCCTAAATTTTCATTTGATTGATATTTATTATAAAATATTTTACATATTATCATATATAAAATTATATTATTTCTTGGATATCATATATTAAATTTAAATACAACACTATAACCATCTTTGAGATGTGTTAATAGAAAATAAATCATGTCTATTCATTAGGTGTTAGTATACTATACACAAGATTTCCAACTACATTAGCGATTTTATAGAATATGTGATATATATAGGTCATGTCATCAATATAAAAAAAATATTAGTAATCTTAAGATATTGTATTTATTATTTCATCATGGTTGATTAACATTTTATAGAGGAAAAAGTTGAAATAAATCAAAAACATTTGATATAAAACTATACAAATTGTTATGAAAGCCTTATTTTTCATAATATTTTATTACCCCTATGTTTAAATTTATTAACAAAATTAACTAATTTAGAATAAAATTTGGGTTTTAATTAATGGATTTGGGACTTAATATATACAAAAATTTCTCATGATATTTAAAGATATTAGGATTGGGCGTACCATTTTATAATGATGGGTGTGGAATTCATGTTATTTTTAATATTAAAAAATATAAAAAAATAACAATTCATGTAAAAATGGAATCAATTTATATAATTTTAATATATTTTTAGTATGATTATGAATCCTATAATTTATTAAAATTTTGAAATATATAGATTTCTTACTACGCATATCTTTGTTTTATAACAATTTATTAACTACATTGTTGTATACTATGATAATAATGATTTTACAATTTAGTTATAATAATGTTTACTAAAAAATAAAATCAGCATCTAAATATACAATGGTTGATATGTTAAACAATATAACATTAATTTGGCCAAATATAATATTTTTATGGATCTATAATCATTAAATAAAATATAATTTATTACAAAATACAATGAATTTCCTTTTGGGGTCCATTCTTCTAAAAATATGTTGGAACAAAAAAAATACCTTAATATTATATTACTATCAATATTTCTATAATAAATTTTTATTTTATATAAATAAATGATATGTTAGTGTTTCATATTAATTGAAGTTAAATGTTTTATCTCTAAAAATAGTATGTTAATTTCAGTGATAAATGCATAAAATTAATCTATAAACTAATAATTTATATAGGAATTTTTTCTTTATCGTTTTCAAGAAAAATTATATATATTAATATAATAAAATGATAAATTTATTAATTTATATTATACTTATCTTTTTTAATGTTAAATATAAACTAAATATGACAAAATATTGCAATAAAACTAAAACATGGATGCACATCACAAAATATTACTTCTCTAATATGATAAATGATAATTTAATGTTAATTTTGAATCCATTATGAAATTATGTTTAAGAATAAATACCATAATTATACTTCATGTGGTGAAATTGTTTTCTATGGTTAGTATTGAAAATGGAATCAACTAAATGGAAGATATTTAAAAAAAATTGTCTCTTTATTTCAAATATGTAATCAATTTTTTATTACTCTATATAATGTATTTAGTTTAAATAAATGATATAAAGATAAACAGAATGAATAATAGTCTTTCAAAAAATGCATTTTTATTTGTAAAAATTGTTTATATACATTATTCAACCATTAAATTGATTTTAATTAACATATATGGATTAATAATATTTTAAGATATCTAAATTTACTTTGAACCTAATTTTAAAAATTAAATAATCTTAAACAATTTCATAAAAGACAATTTTATGTAAAACTAAATACTTTTTTTAAAACTGACTAGATAATAATTTTTTTCTAGAAATAAAAACAAATCACACTAATAGAATTGTTATATGATCTTTTGAAAGATTATATCACTTTTTTTTATTAAAAATAAATTCATATATAAATTAATTATAATATTCTCCAACAAAATGTTATAAAAACCATTTATGATGAAAATTTATTTCTGTTTTGAAAAATAAAATTACAAAAAATATTGTTCATACTTCCTCGGAATTAATAAATATATTCTTATTGAATAAAGAAATAAGAAATATCTCATATTGTGTTTAGTCATATTCATGTGTTCCAATTCAATGAATGTGCTATAATGCTCACATAAAAATAATAACTTTTAATGATTTGTTTTTGCTCAGAGATGCTTATATTATACACTATAAAATTTTTCCTTCCTTCTAAAATATCAGGATAATACATTCCCACCCCTTTAGTTAATTGATTCTTCATAATATGATATTTACAACAAAAATCAACGTTGTAAAATATTTTAAAATTATTTTTTGTAATTATAAATTGAATAAATAGTTATTAAAATATTCCTATGAAAATTGGGAAAGAAAAATATAACGAAATTATTGAATATCGCATAATTAAGTTTATAAATTGGGGAAAACTAATGGGAATTTAAATTATATTCATAGTGGAAAAGTAATGTCTGTATAATTTTGTAGGGTGAAATATATTATTGTTCACATGGTTGTGAATGATCATGAGAAAGAAAACAAGAACCAAACTACCAAATAGATAGGAAAAATGCTATCAATTTATCAGAAATGATGGAAATATGATAACAATTATAGAACCGTAAAATTTTAATTTAGTTGAGTAATTACTTTAACATCTATTAAAATAACATAAGGAAAATATATATACATGAAAAATATAATTTCACCCATCAATAAATTTATGAAATAATATTATCCTTTTATCATATAGATGAGTATTCCTGAAGAATTTTTTTATTCTTAAAGCAATAAAATTAAATTATAAAAGATAATATATTTTTATAAATCAGTCACTAGATATTCATATTATATTTAAAAATAATCCTGAACAAATCTTTTTAAAAAAATGTAAGATAATTAAAAAATGAATAAACATCATTTGGGGAAATGAAAGATTAATCCTCAAAGTAGTGATAAAATATATATATAATTAACCTTTAATTTTTTTGAAATATACCTGACCATGTTGGAAACCCAAAAATTAGTAATATTTGATAAAATATTCATTTCGGATAGTTTTATATTTACATTGAATAAATTAAATGTCATCTAATATCGCATACCAAACTACATGTCCTATTGGAATATAATCTCCAAGATATAGAAATCATTTCCATAAATAGACTGAATTAGTATAAATCCACATTAGAAACATATATTCTTCCAGATCAAAACCATTTTTCAAAAAATAAAATAATAAAATATTTTATTTTACTAAATCATATAATTTACCACAAAAATGATGTGATTGTCTTCCCAAATAATGTTAATAACTTAATGATAATGTAACTTTTGAATAAAAAGATTATCTATATGATAAAACATATGTTCTAAAGAATCATAATCATCATTAGTCAAAAAAATTATGTAATAATAATTTAATACTAATTGGAGCAACACATAGCCTAGTGGTATGCCCTTCAACCTTGTCACTATCCAGTTTTGGCTTCACTTTCTACAACCCTTCTAGATAAGACATCTTGTCCCCCAATATGTAGGTTTTCCACTTTTAAAAAAACAAATTACTATAGTTATTATAATAGTCCATGAAATATGATCCAAAACCTCTAAAATAACACATTGAACATTGATCATATAACCCCTAAATTAGATAAATACATTTAAACTAATGTTCAAAAAATGAAAAGAGTATTCTTTCTTAAATTATAATTTCACATGTTAAAATTATTGGTTATATATACACCAAACTTCTATAAAAAATTATTACATTTCTTCCAATTTAGTCCCATCAAATGAAAAACTAAAATATTATTAATTATTTTAAATATATTATCATCATTAAATCCACCACTACATCGTATCTATTCAATACCTAACTTTAGACACCATATCTATTCAATAATCCACATATTATATTAACATATTATTCCTTAGTATTTTCTCCACTGAAATAAGTATCATTTCATAAAATTATATAAATACACATGAAATGAAATAATACTTTCCATTTATATATAATTATTTGTTTCCCCATCATCAATAATAAATAGAACTGTGTATTGATAAAAAATTATTTGTTTTGTCTTGTTGATATTGTTCTTAACTGTAGAGACCCAAAGCTTGATGTACATGGACATTACATTACTTTTTCGGAATATTTAATACATGACAAAAATAGACGCCCAAAGATCGTATTAGTTTAGTGTCTTTGGAAACTCAGAACATAATCTTATAATCATGGTGAATGATCTTCAACATCTCCTATAAAGATCATCACTGTAGATACCCAAAGCATGATGTACAAGGACATTACATTAATTTTTTTGGAATACTTAATACATAACAAAAAAAACACACACAAGGATCGTAATAGATTAGTGTCTTTGGAATCTCGGGACATAATCTTCTAATCGTGGTGAAAGATCTTCAACATATCCCATAAAGATCATCTCTTTTTTCATACCTAAAACATTCCTTATATCCTGTGGAAAAGAATTCATATAAAGGGTGATCTCGAATGATCAGTATGGGTAAGCATGTAGAATGTAAAACAAACCATATACATTTGAACTTAAAAACATTAACATAATGATTAAACATCAAAATCATTAGCAATGAAATAAAACATGGTAGTATGTAAGGAATATATCATAATGGAACATCAATCATGATAAAATAACATGGGAATAAAATATGTAATTTTTTCAAACCATTAAGCACATGATAAGATTTCCATAGTAGCCATGGAATTTCTGCCAAGACCATCTTAGTAAACAATGTCTCTTTCTGAATCGAGATCCTCCTCATTTCAGTCCTGTAACACTGAACCAGATTAACTTACCATTCCATCCTTGTCTATCTCATGAGATATAAATCATTACCCAATGCACTGGAGGGAGATATAGGTCTCACCCATCTCATAATGAAATCATTCTTACTTGTGCCCCAAAATAAACTTAAAACATTCATCATAAACCAAAGAATAAAATGGGTTTCATAAACATCATCTCATCATAACATATTCCATATAAAACAAATGGATATCATTACATCATCAGAAAAGTGAAACCATGTAAATCATAGAGGCATTATACATGAAACAAACACATATGAAATAATATCATCTTAGATGGAAAATGGTTTTGATAAAACACTTGAAAGGATTTCTTGAGGAAAATAACCTTTCTTCTTCAAAATCATTTTCTTTACACAACATGTCATGAAATTTTAAAATAAAAGGATTTTTTTGAAAATAGTCATGAAATATTATAGAGTAAGCTTCATGAAAATAAGTCATTATAAAACCGTAACAATATATTCATGTCATATATGTTAAAAAACATTCTTCTCGTACTTTTACCGGAAAAGGCATAAAGTACCTCGTATGGTAAACAAAAGAAAGATTCCTTCCATATGATGTGATAAATGTAAAAAAGGGTTAAAATGACTTTAAAAATACATGAATGAAAAGTAAAACATTTTTTGAAAACATTTTGTGAACATATGGACATGGATAATAAACATAACCCCAGTAAATAATTACGAATAAACAATCTCGGATTAGAATGAGATTGGAAAAATTATCCCTTAACTTAGGTACAATATGCTTCGTACATATCCAAACCTCCTGTATAATTATTTAAAAAATTGTCATTTACTTATTATAGAATCATAATCATTGTTATGATATCATATATGGTTCACTTTTGACTTTATATTACCCATTCTTTTGTAAATTCCATGTTAAAGCAGCGTTTTGGGTAAAATGGTTTTATTAATCGTACATGTTTGGACTTGTTGTTCTTGATATTATTATTAGTTATTTCATTTTTTACTTACCTCCAGAATGTAAATCATGATTTATATATCATATATATTCTGTATTTATATATATATATATAATAGATAGATAAATGAAATGAAACACACTGTTCATGGAGATGGTAGGTCGTACGTACGCATGAACACTGTTTTCATTTCCTTATTGAAATGAATGGAATTATGTAGATGAAATAAATATATATATACATAAATAATGAATCAATATTATGTCATATATTTGATTATTACTTATTATATATTCTTTATAATTAATCTTGAATTGTTAACATGGAAAATGAATCTCATCGCATCATAGAGACAGTAATCTTTACGTACGCACGGGCAATGATATCATTCCCATATTTAATGAATGGTATTGGAGTGGATGATATAATATTATAAAATCATTATGATGTTATAATAATCATATATAGTTATTTTTTACACAATTATACTCATCCATGTAAGGTGGTGGTGGAAAAAATGATTACACCACGACGTGGAGACAATATTCTGTACGTACACACGTGTAGTGATTTCGTTTTCCGTAGGATGGATAAAAGTTTAAATAGGGTTGTTTCAAATTTATAATAACATATCAGTATATAATTAATACTTATGTTATTACATTATAATGAAACAACTAAAGAAGAGAAGTAGAAGAAGAAAGAAACAGGAAAGTGTCAATAGAAGAGATTACCTCTTCCTCGATGCACATACTTTAAACATCTTCGTAGGGCACTATAGTTGGACTTTTGAGAAGACCAGAACCTCTATTATATAACTAGAGAGTTTGAGAAGTGGAATTGGTAGGGGTTGGATGAGCTTCAAGGCTCAAAAGGGTGTGAAGAGAAGAGGGAAGGGGTTCCCTTTTTATAAGGGAGGAGAGGGGCACCTTTGAAAAAACATATAATATTATTCCATAATAATGTCATATTCAGTTTATAATAGCTCCAAATTGATTAATTTAAAATATAAAGTGGGGATGGGTCAACATCCTTTAAACATATTGTAACACCCGAGACATTTATGATAAATATTTTGTTTTTATGTTATATAAATCATCAAATGAATCTTTTACTACACAGAACACTAGCTTGGCTTACTTTACACTCAATCACGACCTTCCATGATAGCTTGCGTCGTACGCAATACCGAGTTTCACTAAACAATGATATGCTATTAAAATATTATTAAAACTTGCCGTTATGAATTATAATAAGCAATTTTTGGAATTTTGTAAATTTTATTTTTCAAAATGGACTTCGTTTTTGGATTCGGAATATTGATATTAGTCTATGGTGAAATTTTGGTATTTTTCTGGAAAACATTCAATTTTTGATGAATAGTGAAAACACTGGGTTACTATTTAAAAACCGACTATTTATTTAAATAATTATTTATTTTATTTAAATTTATTTTAGGTCAAAATTGATAAATAATTCCTATATAAGTTCAATGTAATTCATTAGAGTAATTTTATAATAATTTTAGATATATAAAAATGTTATTCAAATTTTCACCGTCTTTTACCCACCTCCTAGAAAATTTTGCAAATTTAAATAAAACATAATTTTTCCACTTATGTGAGTGGAATTTCAAAAATCTGAGAGACAAGGTTGATGTCAGTAAATAAAATTTTGTTCAATGAGATGAAAATAATTTTTGGTGGATAGTAACTTTTTACTTTTATTTACCACGGTTAGAAGTAAATAGGGTAATTAATGATAAAAATGATATTATTATTACCCTAAAACATGTCATAATTTTATTGGATAAGTTTAATTCGACCAAAAACAACCTTAGGAATAAAATATGACCATTTAGGCCCACTTGGATCAGATTAGGACATTTATTATTAATTTATTTAAAGAAGGGTTAAAATAGTTAAAATCAAATTTTAAAAAGTAATTAATTTTTAATATAAGGTTATACATAAGATTAATTCGACTATAAATATTAATTATAAAGATAAATTGATTTTCTACATAATGGTATTTTATTTGTAATTTTTATTCATTAAATAATTTAATTTATTTATGACAAAAAGATGATACAGTAATTATCTTATTAATGAAATATTGACATAATTGATGTCATAAATACCCAAATAAATGTAATTTGATACTTTTTATGAATTACACTAATTTTCTTGGTTAATAGGACATGTTATTATTTATTTAACGTACTTTTTTTAACTAATCATTCTGTTATGATTTTCACAAAAATCAATTACTAAATAGTGTCAAAATTGACATAAAATAGTTTATAAAATAAATATTATATTATTAATTGTTATATTATTCCTAAAAAACTAAGTTTCGGCCAAATGACATACATAAAGTTATATATATTAAGAATAAATAACTTGGGGTTCATTTGGCTTGTTATAGTATGTTTATTAACCTTATAGTGTAAGAACACAAAAAGACACGGTAAAAGTAAAAATATCTAACTTAAAGTTAAATCTAAATGAAAAGGTTAAAATAGTAAAATAAACCTGTCCAAATTATATTGTATTTGAGGATTTCGACCCATCCCCACCTTATTTTTGAAATAAATCAATTTTGAGCTATTTGAAACCGAATATGGCTTTATAATAAAATAATATTTTTAGTTTTTCCAAAGGTGCCCCTCTCCTCCCTTATAAAAGGGCACCTCCTCCCTCTCTTCCTCACACCATTTTGAGCCTTCAAACTCGACCAAACCCTGATAGTTTCTCCTCTCCACTTCCCTTGAAACATCCTACAGGTCCTCGTCTTCTTCAAAGACCAATTTGTTGCCCTAAAAGGTGGTCTCAAAGAAGCGCTTCAAAGAAGAGGTAATGTCTGTCACTGATTCATTCAAATTTAATTTTTTTTCCACTTCTTCTTCTTTAGTTGCTTCATTATTAATTAATAAAATCAGTATCACTCATATATTTATATGTTATTATAATTATGAAACAACCCTATTTCACCATCTATCCATCCTACAGATAACGAAATCACGGCACGTGCGTATGTACGGAATACTGTCTCCATGCCGTGTTGTAATCTATTTTCAACCACCACCTTACATGGATGGGTATAATGGTGTAAAAAAATTAATATATATGATTATTGTAAAGTGATATTGATTATGAAATAGTATACATACACTCCAATAAATTACCATGATCATGGGAACGATATCATCGCTCGTGCGTACGTACGGAAAACCGTCTCCATGATGTGATGCGACTCGTTCTACATGATTTTCATTGCATAATGATTACATAAATGAATTGAGTGAATAAATATGATATATATAACACTAATACCATTCTGGAAATGAGGTATCTATAACCTAAAAAGAAGAATAAGAATTTATTCGACAAAACATGCATAAGAACAAAAAGGTAATAAACACCTGAATAACAAGTAGCAATGAAATATTACTAATAATAAGCTAAGAATATGACCATATATGATATCATAACAATGAGTATGATTCTGTAATAAGTCAATGAAATTATTTAAATCATTATACAGGTGGTTCAGACCCATACGAAGCAAATCAGACCTAAGGTAAGGGAAATATCACAATCTCATCCGAGATTGTTTATACTTTGGAATTTACTGGGGTGTATTTTATCATCCACATCCATTTTTCCTCAATATGAAATATTATTTCCATCCACCTAAAATTTTTTAATCCAATTTTACCCTTCGGTGAGTTTTTAGTAAAAGATATGAAAGGATTCTTTTGTCGTTTTTCGTACGAGGTACTTTTTGACTTTTCCGACAAAAGTACGAGAAGAATGTTTTTTTAACTTATACGGCATGAATGGATTTTTAAAACATTATTTCCAAGAAGCTTCCTTTATAAGTTTTCATTTTTATTTTTAATCAACATCTTTTATTTTAGAATTGTATGACATGTTAATAAAGGAAAAGTATTTTTGAAGTAGAGAGGATATTTTCCTCAAGAATGGAGTTCAAGTGTTTTATCAAAATTATTTTCCATCTAATATAATAAAGGATTCTGTTTCTATCCCTATTATTAATTTGATTTGATTATGTTGTGATGGAATTATTTTTATGAATTCATTTATCTTATATGAACTGTTTTATGATGTCACGATGTTTAAGAATCACATTTTTATTATATTTGTTATGCAATGATGTATGGTTTATGATTTTGTGGCACACATAAGAATGGTATCATTATGAGATTGGTGGGAACTATATCCCCTTCCAATGCATTGGATAAAGATTTTTTATCTCATGAGATAGACATGAATGGAATGGTAGTTTAAACCGGTTCGGTGAAACTGGACTGAAATGAGGAATGAACTCAGTTCAGAAATGGACTTTGTCCACTAAGATAGTCTTGGAAATGAGTCTTGACTAATAAGAAATTATTCTCTATGATTATGTGTGTATGCCAGAAAGCTTCATGTTTTAAGTTATGATTATTGTGATTACATTTCACTGCCATGATTTATCCCATGTTATGAAATTATTATCACTTTTGTAGGGTAAGATTTCCAAACTGTTAGGTTCTTATGAATATGATGTGATTGATATTTATTTTATTTACCCTTACTAAGAATTTGACCTCACCATTTTGTATGTTTTCATTCCCCAGGTCAGGAAGAAGGTTATTAAGTAAGATATGCCAAAAGAGACTATAGATATAAAGAAATAAATGGGAGACAGTGTAGATGCTTTATGAATCAATTGATTATGTTTCCCAGTTTCTAAAGACACTATACCTATACGGTCCTTTCATGGTTTTGTTATATGTTGTAATAAGTGTACATCAATTTTTAAGTACTAACAACGTATGTAAATTATGGGTTGTTGTAGTTGGTATCAGAGGAATGTTATAGTCAACCATTGGAAACTAGGATGTGAAAGCCGTAGTAAGAATCCTAAGGATAAGTCTAAGAATAGAACACAATATTAGTGTTTTAGAAATGGCCATGAATTACCTATGTTAAGACATTAAGTGTCAAATTTTATTCTTGATTATGTGTTTTTCCTATTATAATTAGTGCTGCTCACACAATTCTTCTTGGTTTTAGTCAATGGATAGAACCCGAAGGAACCATGTTAATGCGGAATGCGACATGCAATGTAATGATTTCCCCCCTGAGCAACCAAATGTTATGGGAGCAAGAATACAAAATCGTGTAGCCATGCTCACACAAATTTCTCAAGCTATGAATCATGCAGGACATCCAAACGAGAAAAGGAAGGAGAAACATTCTGTTGAATCCTTCATGAGATAGCGTCCACCTTCATTCAATGGGTCTACTGATCCATTAGTTGCTGAACAATGGATCAGTACTACTAAAAAGATATTTTCATTTCTAAAATTTTCTAAACATGATAAAGTCATCTTAGCAGTGTATCGTTTGGAAGGTGATGCTGATCATTGGTGGAATCTTATTAAGAATAAGAGGCCAAGAGATGATATTTAGTCCATGGAATGGGACGAGTTCATGAACTTATTTTTTAATAAGTAAATCCCTCATATTCTCCGAACAAAGATGGAGAAGGAGTTTCCTAAACTAAAACAAAAGGATGATGAATCGGTTGCTACCTATGAAGCAAATTTTACAAGACTTGTAAGGTGAGCTTCTGGTATTATTATCCAACCTGAGAGTAAGGTCGATCGAATCTTTAGTGGCTTAAAACCAAGTCTTCGATGTTCGTTAGCCATAAGGGACTTCAATAGCTTTGAGGAAATCGTTTGATTTTCTCTCAATGTTGAGATGGAGATTGGAGTAACACATCAGTCATATGGGTTTGATAAGAAGAGGAAAATGGAATTCAAAGGAAAATCTAATGAGCACACTGAAAAGAAGATGAGTTTTCCCTTTTGCTCAAAGTGTGGAAAGAAACATTGAGGGAGTTGTCTTAAAGGGACAAGTAAATGTTTCAAATTTGGAAAGTAAGGTCATCGGGCATTTTAATGCCGCAATGATGGGAAGAAGATGTCTAGTGATGCGAACAATGAAAAGGCTACACATAGTGCACCTCCTACACTTAAATGTTACAAGTGCAAGGAAATGGGGAATTATGCCAATCAATGCCCTAATCCAAGGGTTGTTGATGATGATCGAAGTCAACAATCTATTAAGGCTAAAAATAATGGAAAGTCACATGCAATTTCAATCAGCGATGTGGAGTACGATAAAGAAGCGGTGAAAGGTACACTTAACATCCACTCTAAAGTAGAAAATGTTTTATTTGATTCTGGATCCACCCACTCCTTTTATTCTGAAGAATTTTCTAAGGGTATCACCGTATTACCTTAACAATTAGATGTTGAGTTAGCTGTGACAACCCCTAATGGAACAACAGTCACATCAAAAGTTTATAATTCTTCTCTGATTAATGTTTGTGGGAAAGTGCTTCCTGCAAATCTTGTGATCCTCCCTATAGTGGAATTTGATGTGATTATTGACATGGATTTCCTTTCTCTATATAGAGCTCAAATCAATTTCCAAATAAGGTAAGTCACATTTAATATTCCAGATCAATCTTTGATCGTTTATCGATGCAAGGATGAACATAACCTTCCAGAGGAAATTTCTTCCATCTTATAGGTCTTGATTCCACTAAATGAAGGTTATTTATCTCAAATGGTTGGTGAGAAACTCATGAATAATAATATGACCATTGTACGTGAGTTTGATAATGTCTTTTCAGAGGAATTGTCGGGTCATCCACCAAATCATGATGTTGTGTTTTCAATAGAACTCGTACCGGGTGCTTTACCTATTTCAAAGACACCTTATAGAATGGCCCCAATTGAGTTGCAGGAATGTTAGAAGCAACTTCAAGAGAATCGTGATAAGGGGTTCATACGCCCTAGTGCGTCACCTTGGGGAACACCTGTTCTGTTTGTTAAGAAGAAAGATGGATCAATGAGACTCTCAATTGATTATCGAGAACTTAACAAGATCGCTATTAAGAACAAATATTCACTCCCGCGCATTGATGCCTTATTTGACCAACTACGCGGAGCTCTATAATTTTCCGAGATTGATCTTTGTTCAGGGTATCATCAATTAAGGTTCAAAAGGGAGGATATACCAAAGGCGGCTTTCCATACATGCTATGGACACTATGAATTTATAGTGATGCCATTTGGTGTTACTAATGCCCCTGCTATCATCATGGATATGATGAATAGAGTCTTTAGAGACTATCTTGATTAGTTTGTGGTTGTCTTTATAGACGATATTCTTGTATATTTTAAGAGAAAGGAAGAACATGAAGATCACTTGAGAATTATATTGTAGACCCTGATAAAGGAGAATCTTTATGCCAAATTTACCAAGTGTGAATTTTGGCTTCAAAAATTTTCATTTTTGGGTCACATAATTTTAAAAGAGGGGATTTCTGTGGATGCAGCTATAATAGAGGTTATCGAAAGATGGTCAAGACCAACAACAGTAACTGAGATCTAAAGTTTTCTTGGTTTGGCTGGATATTATAGATGTTTTGTGAAATCTTTCTCCCGATTATCTAATCCACTCACCAGGTTGACTCAGAATGGATTTAAGTTTTTTTGGACGGGGGAATGTGAAGAGAATTTCATGAAGTTGAAAAGAAGGTTATCCAGTGCCTTGTGCTCACACTTCCTTGTAGTGGAGAAAGGTTTGTGATCTACAGTGATGATTCCAAGAAGGGACTGGGGTGTGTTCTTATGCAAAATGATATGGTGATAGCTTATGCCTCACGACAGTTGAAAATCCATGAGCAAAATTACCCAACTCATGATTTGAAGTTAGCTGCGGTAATCTTTGCATTAAAGTTTTGGAGGCATTATCTTTATGGAGAAAGGTGTGACATTTATACTGATCATAAAAGTTTAAAGTATATTTTCACACAAAAGGAGTTGAATATGTGCCAAAGAAGATGGTTGGAGCTGATTAAGGATTACGACTGCTCAATTAATTACAACCCTGGGAAAGCAAACAAGGTGGTAGATGCATTAAGTTGACAAGACCATGCCAGTTTATCCATGATGAGGATCGCAAATGTTCCAATATTTATGGATTTACAAAGGATGGATCATGGAATTATAATGAAAGGGTAGAAATCGTATCTTTCTCAAATGAATGTTCAACCATATATACATGTTAAGATTATAGAGGCACAGAAAGAAGATGTAGAGTTACAAAAGAAGGTGACAAATGTTCCTGAATACAACCTTGATTGTGATGGGATAATAAAGTTCAGGAATCGGGTTTGTGTTCCTCCCATCCCCGAATTAAAGGAGCTGCTGGATGAGGCTCCAAGTTCTTAATTCTCTATTCATCTTGGAAGCACGAAGATGTATAGGGACCTGAAAGAGTACTTCTAGTGGGATGGCATGAAAAGAGATGTTGCTGAATATGTCTCTCAATGCTTGGTTTGTCAGCAAGTTAAAGCTGATAGACAGAAGTCTAAGGGGATGTTACAACCATTACCCATACCTGAATGGAAATGGAAAAACATCACTATGGAATTTGTCACATGACTTCCAAAAACATCCAAAGGCAATAATGCTATCTGGGTCATAGTTGATCCTCATATAAAGTCTGCACACTTCATTGCTATTAGAAAGGATTTATCTCTGGATCAGCTTGCCATGATATATGTAAAGGAAGTGGTAATATTGAATGGAGTACCACATTCTATTATATCTGATCAGTATCCGAGGTTTACCTCAAAGTTATGGTGAAGTCTTCAGCATAATCTAGATACAGAGTTGAGTTTCAGCACTTCTTATCATCCTCAGAAAGACGGTCAGTCTGATAGGACAATTCAAACTCTAGAAGATATGTTGAGAGCTTGCTCTATGGATTTCAATGGTTTTTGGGATCAACACCTACCTTTGGTGGAATTTTCTTATAATAATATATTTCACTCCAGTATTCAGATGGCTCTTTATGAAGCTCTATATGCAAAGAAATGTAGGACTCCAACTTGCTGGGATGAAGTTGGGGAAAGAAAGCTATTAGGACCTGATCTTGTTGATGAGATGGCAAAAAAGGTCCGATCTATTCAACAACACATAAGAGCAGCTCAGAGTCGACAAAAAAGTTATGCCGACAACCAAAAAAAGATGTAGAGTTTGAAATGGGTGATAAAGTGTTCTTACGGATATCTCTATGGAAGAGAGTAATGAGATTTGGAAAGAAGGGAAAGTTGAGCCATAGGTATATCGGTTCTTTCGAAATACTAGATCGTGTTGGGAAGGTAGCTTACCAATTGGCGCTTCCAACGAATCTCTCTCAAGTTCACGATGTGTTCTATGTATCTCTCGAGAGAAAGTAAATAACTGATCCTTCACATGTACTCAGCTCAGAAGTTATACCCCTGGAACAAGATCTTTCTTATGAAGAACAACCGATAGAGATTCTCGATCGTAGTGAAAAAGTACTATGGAACAAGACCACTCGCCTGGTGAAAGATTTATGGAGGAACCACCAATTAGAAGAGGCTACATGTGAGCTTGAGGATATGATGAGGGAGAGGTATCCTCATCTGTTTGTTACAAGTGACGAATTTCGAGGGCGAAATTCATTTTAAGGGGGGTAGAATGTAACACCCGAGACTTTTATGAGAAATATTTTGTTTTTATGTTATAGAAATCTTCAAATAAATCTTTCACTACACACAACACTATCTTGGCTTTCTTTACACGCAATCACGACCTTCCTTGATAGCTTGCGTCATACACAATACCGAGTTTCACTAAACAACGATATGCTATTAAAATATTATTAAAACTTGCCGTTATGAATAGTAATAACCACTTTTTGAAATTTTGTAAATTTTATTTTTCAAAATGGACTTCATTTTTTGATTTGTAATATCGAAATTAGCCTAGGGTGAAATTTTGGTATTTTTCTGGAAACATTCAATTTTTTTGAATATTGAAAACACTGGGTTACTATTTAAGAACCGACTTTTAATTTCAATAATTATTTATTTTATTTAAATTTATTTTAGGTCAAAATTGATAAATAATACCTATATAAGTTCAATGTAATTCATTGGAGTAATATTATAATAATTTTAGATATATAAAAATTTTATTGAACTTTTCACCGCCTTTTACCCACCTCCTAATAGAATTTGCAAATTTACATAAAAATAAATTTTACCGCTTCTGTGATTTTAATTTCACAAATCCGAGAGACATGGTTGATGTCAGTAAGTAAAATGTGGTTCAATGAGATGAAAATAATTTTTTTTTAATAGTAACTTTTTACTTTTATTAACCACGGTTAAAAGTAAATAGGGTAATTAAGGGTAAAAATGCTATTATTATTACCCTAAAACATGTCGTAATTCAATTTTATAAGTGTAATTCTACAAAAAACAACCTTAGGAATAAAATATGACCATTTAGGCCAACTTGGATCAGATTAGGACATTTATTATTAATTTATATAAAGAAGGGTTAAAATAGGTAAAATCAATGTTTAATAAGTAATTAATTTTTAATATAAGGTTATACAGAAGATAAATTCGACTATAAATATTAATTAAAATCTAAAAAGATTTCCTAAATAATTTTGTTTTATTTGTAATTTTTAGAGGTTAAATAATTTAATTTATTTATGATAGAAAGATGATGCAGTAATTATCTAATTAATGAGATATTGACATAATTGATGTTATAAATACCCAAATAAATGTAATTTGAGACTTTTTATGAATTACAATAATTTTATAGGTTAATATATCATGTTATTATTGATTAAACTAAAGTTTTTTGAACTAATAATTCTGTTATGATTTTCACAAAAAATCAATTACTAATTAGTGTCAAAATTGTCATAAAATTGTTTTTAAAACAAATATTATATTATTAATTGTTATTTTATTCCTAAAAATCTAATTTTCGGCCCAATGACTTAGATAAGGTTATATATATTAATAATAAACAACTTTTGGTTCGTTTGGCTTGTTATAGTATGTTTATTAACCTTATAGTGTAAGAACACAAAAAGACAGGGTAGAAGTAAAATTATACATCTTAAAGTTAAATCTAAATGATAAGGTTAAAATAGTAAACTAAACATGTAAAAATTCTATTGGATGAGAGTATTTAGACCCATCCCCACCATATAATCGAAATAAATCAATTTGGAGCCATTTAAAATAGAATATGGCTTTATAATAAAATAATATTTTTAGTTTTTCCAAAGGTGCCCCTCTCCTCCCTTATAAAAGGGAACCTCCTCCCTCTCTTCCTCACACCACATTAAACCTTCAAGCTCAGCCAAACCCTTCCAATTTCTCCTCTACACTTCCCTATAAACATCCTAGAGGTTCTGGTATTCTTCAAAAATCAATTTTAGTGCCCTAAAAGGAGGTCTCAAAGAAGCGCTTCAAAGAAGAGTTAATGTCTGTCACCGATTCTTTCAACATAATTTTTTCATCCACTTCTTCTTATTTAGTTGTTTCATTATGAATTAATAACATCAGTATCATTCATATACTGATATGTTATTATATGTATGAAACAACCCTATTTCACCATCTATCCATCCTACAGAAAACGAAATCACCACACATGCGTACGTATGGAATACCATCTCCACGTCGTGGTGTAATCTATTTTCCACCACCACCTTTCATGGATGGGTATAATGGTGTAAATAATGAATATATATGATTATTGTAAAGTGATATTGATTCTAAAATAGTATACATACACTCCAATACAATTCCACGATCATGAGAATGATATCATCGCTCGTGCGTACGTACGGAATACCGTCTCCACGATGTGATGCGACTCATTCTACATGATTTTCATTGCATAATGATTACATAAATGAATTAAGTGAATAAATATGATATATATTACACTAATACCATTCTGTAAATGTGGTATCTATAACCTAAAAATAAGAATAATAATTTATTCGACAAAACACGCATAAGAACAAAAAAGTAATAAACACCTGAATAACAAGTAGCAATGAAATATTACTAATAATAAGATAATAATATGACCATATGTGATAGTATAACAATTAGTATGATTCTGGAATAAGTCAATGACATTATTTAAATCATTATACAGGAGGTTCGAACACTTACGAAGCAAATTGGACCTAAGGTAAGGGAAATATCACAACCTCATCCGAGATTGTTTATACTTTGGAATTTACTAGGGTGTATTTTATCATCCACATCCATGTTTCCTCAATATGTAATATTATATCGATCCACCTAAAATTTTTTCAATCAAATTTTAGCCTTCGCTGAGTTTTTAGTAAAATATATGAAAAGAATCTTTTGTCGTTTTTCGTACGAGGTACTTTTTGACTTTTCCGACAAAAGTACGAGAAGAATGTTTTTTGAACTTATATGAAAAGAATGGATTTTTAAAAAATTATTTACATGAAGCTTCCTTTACAAGTTTTCAGGTTTATTTTTAATCAACTTGTTTTAGTTTAGAATTGTATGACAAGTTAAGAAAGGAAAAGTGTATTTGAAGTAGAAAGGATATTTTCCTCAAGAATGGAGTTCAAGTGTTTTATCAAAAAATATTTTCCATCTGAGATAATAAAGGGTTGTGTTTCTATCCCTATTATTACATTGATTTCATTATGTTGTGATGGAATTATTTTTATGAATTCCATTATCTTATATGAATTGTTTTATGATGTCAAGATGTTTAAGAATCCTGTTTTTATTATATGGGTTATGCTATGATATATGGTTTATGATTTTGTGGCCCACATAAGAATGGTATCATTATGAGATGGGTGGGACCTATATCTCCCTCCAATGCATTGGGTAAAGATTTTATATCTCATGAGATAGACATGGATGGAAAGGAAGGTTAAACCGGTTCAGTAAAACCGGACTGAAACGAGGAATGAACTCAGTTCCGAAATCATCTTTGTCCGCTAAGATAGTCTTGGCAATGATTCTTGACTAATAAGAAATGATTCTCTATGATTATGTGTATATTCCACAAAGCATCATGTTTTATGTTATGATTATTGTGATTACATTTCACTTCCATGAATTATCCCATGTTATGAAATTATGATCTCTTTTTCAGGGTAAGATTTCCATAATGTTATGTTCTTATGAATATGATGTGATTGATATTTCATTTGTTTACCCTTACTTATCATTTGAGCTCACCCTTTTGTATGTTTTATTTCCCTAGGCCAGGAAGAAGTTTATTAAGTAAGATATGCCAAAAGGGACTATAGATATGATGAAATAAATGGGAGACAGTGTAGACGCTTTATGAACCAGTTGTTTATATTTCCCAGTTTCTAAAGACAATATACCTATATGGTCCTTTCATGGTTTTGTTATATGTTATAATAAGCGTACTTACATTTTGAAGTACTAAAAATGTATGTAAAGTATGGGTCGTTATAAAAATATGTTTTAGACAAGTTTAGGTAACTATTTTAACCTTATCATTTAGATTTAACTCTAAGTTAAATAATTTAACTTTTACCGTGTCTTCTTGTTTTCTTACACTACATGGTTAATAAACATACTATAACAATCCAAACGAACCCCAAGTGGTTCAATATTAATATATATATAACCTTATCTAAGTCATTTGGCTGATCCCTAGATTTTTAGGTATATAATAACAATTAATAATATAATATTTGTTTTAAAAAATATTTTATGTCAAATTTTACACTATTTGGTAAATAATTTCTGTGAAAATCATAACATGATTAGTTTGAAAAAAATTTAATTTAATCAATACTAACATGAAATATTAACCTATAAAATTAGGTTAATTCATAAAAATTCTCAAATTAAATTTATTTTGGTATTTATAACATCAATTATGTTAATATTTAATTAATAAGGTAATTACTGCATCATCATTGTGACATAAATTAATTAAATTATTTAATGTGTAAAAATTATGACTAAAATACCATTATGTAGGGAATATTTTTATCTTTATAATGAATATTTATTGTCTAATTTATCTTATGTACAACCCTATATTAAAAATGTTTTCATTATTAAACTTTGATTTTAACTATTTTAACACTTCTTTGAATAAAATAATAATTAGTGTCCTAATCTAATCCAAGTGGACCTAAAGGGTAATATTTTATTCCAGAGGTTGTTTTTGGTCGAATTACATTTATCTAATATAATTATGAGATGGGTTAGTGTAATAATAATATCATTTTTACCCTTAATTACCATATTTACTTTTAACTGTGGTAAATAAAACTAAAAAGTTACTATTCACCAAAAATTATTTTTATCTTATTGAACCAAATATTACTCCTTGATATTAATCATGTCTCTCGGGTTTTAAAAATTCCTCCAACAGAAGTGGTAAAATTATTTTTTTTGTAAATCTTCAAATTCTCCTAGAAGGTGGGTAAAGACGGTGAAAAGATCAATAAAATTTTTATATATCTAAAATTATTATAAAATGACTCAAATGCATTACATTGAACTTATATAGGTATTATGTATCAAATTTTGACCTAAAATAAATTTAAATATAATAAATAATTATTCAAATAAAAAGTTGGTTTTTAAATAGTAACCTAGTGTTTTCACTATTCATCAAAAATTGAATGTTTTCAGAAAAATACCAAAAAATAACTCTAGGATAATTTGGATATTCCGAATCAAAAAATGATGTCCATTTTGAAAGATAAAATTTATAAAAATTAAAAAAAGTCGGTATTACTGTTCCTAACAACTACTTTATATGATATTGTAACAACATATCATTGTTTAGTGAAACTCTGTATTGCGTACAACAAAAGCTATCATGGAAGGTCAGATTGCTTTAAAATAAAGCCAAGTCAGAGTTTTGTGTAGTGAAAGGTTCATTTTT
This sequence comes from Viscum album, assembly GCA_963277665.1. Taxonomy (NCBI): domain Eukaryota; kingdom Viridiplantae; phylum Streptophyta; class Magnoliopsida; order Santalales; family Viscaceae; genus Viscum; species Viscum album. The sequence continues at coordinate 953,956,814 of OY728130.1, read as the reverse complement.
TGTTGTGTATAACAGAATCCAACCATATTTCATTTATACATTGAATATATATATATATATATACGAACTCAATGTTGCGTAGAATAACTTCTATCAGACGAAATTGAAATATTGTGTAACATGGTCAAAGAATAGTGTTGTGTATACTGAAATCTCATACGGTGTTGCGTATAATGCAATATAATCATGGTGTAGCATACAACACATGACAACAAATAAATTAAAAATAATACTTCTCATAAAATCTCGGGGTGTTACATTCTACCCCCTTAAAATGAATTTCACCCTCGAAATTCATCAGGGTTATAAATGGTTTACTACTTGAATGTTTCATTCATGGAAACCCACATCATAAGAAGGAATACTAAAACTTCATTTTAAAAAGGGATGTTATAATCATAACATTAACCCAAAGTAACTTAGTACTGGGTTTCTACATAGGACAACATGGGTGAAAATATGAATATGGAAGAGAAATATAACCATCATCTTCTGATGAAGAGTGGTAGAGGACATGGCTATGAAAAATCCAACAATCAAAAAGCCATAAATTTGTGACGATCTAACATACCATCTAATTCATCATATATAAGGGCACTAAGAAAACATTTTTTGTTTTCAAGATCATTTCCCTAAAGTTGAAGAAATTCTAATTAGAAGAAATACTTTCTTGATTTTGGTACAATCTCACCGTTGGTCATTCCTTGGACAATTTCCACTTCATCACTTAAATAAATGAAGTTGAATTTCTCATTCGTGAAGTGTTATAAAATCATGTGATAGAATGATGGTAATTCCATCTATCTCAAACAAAAGGTTAGAAAAAGTTATCAAAAAATACATAAGTCCATCTATAGTGAGATTAATCATATATAGTTCCTCAAAGGGACTTATACATCATATATCAAACTTATTAATATAATAAAACTAGTATCTACTAACCAGGGACTTCATGTAGGCCAGTGGTAGGCAATAAGGGCCCGTCACACTTCAGTTGTGGGTTTGATTCCCGCATCCTCTTCTGACACGACAGGTTGTCGCCCGTCCTGTAGGTTTTTATTTTTCTAAAACAAAATTATTCTAACATCCCATCAATAATATCGAAAAAAGTTATATCCTTAAACAATACTAACTTATGTCCAACATAATTCATTCAAATAATTAGGCTTATCTAAAATTCTTCTGTCTGATTACTACAAATTTCATCTACCGAGTATGTTAATTCCTTCATTTGTCCCCCATATATCATAAGATATATCTAGTTTTCGGTCACATTCCAAACATGTGAATACCTTAATAATCTATTATCTTGAAAAATGAAAACCCATTTAACCTTAGTGAAAACATGAATGCTATCAAAATTTATCCCTTTCCACATACTAAAATCCCAAAATTTTGATATACTCAAACCATGATATCACTTTGTCCTAATATCAGTCATGATCTCATTAATACTATCATACATATTATTTTATCCTTATCCCTTCATTATGGGCATTTTATCTGCCTTCCAAAAATATTTCAATCACTTTTCATGGTTACTGGTACCATGAAATTATTGAAAACCACAATGGACCAATACATAGATATTCCAATATACTATAAAAGTAACTCAAAAACATTATTCTTGAATAAGAATACATAAACACATCAATCCATCCTCTTCATTAATTGTCATGGAATAAGTCATTCCTTAATTTATATGTAACCTCCTAGGTCAGTGCATTGATTTGGGTAATGCCCATGTTCTCCATAATGGACCATCAATCATGATAAAATAGCATGGTAATAAAACATGTAATTGTGTCAAACCATTAAGAACATGATATGACTTCTGTAGTAGCCAAGGCATTGTAGCCAAGACAATCTTAGTAAACAAAGTCCCTTTCTGAAACGAGTTCACTCCTCATTTTAGTCCTGTAACACTGAACTAGATTAACTTATTGTTCCATCCATGAATATCTCATGAGATATAAATCTGTACCCAATGAATTGGAGGGAGATATAGGTCCCACCCATCTCATAATGAAATCATTCTTACTTGTGCCACAAAATAAACTTAAATCATTCATCATACCCCATAGAATAAAATGGTTTTCATAATCATCATCCCATCATAACATAATCCATATAAAACAAATTGATATAATTACATCACAAGAAAAATGAAACCACGTAAATCATAAAGACATTATACTTAGAACATACACATATGAAATAATATCATCTTAGATAAAACATGGTTTTGATAAAACACTTGAAATGAATTCTTGAGGAAAATATCAGTTCTTCTTCAAAATCATTTTCTTTTCACAAAATTCCATGAAATTTTAAAATAAAAGGATTTTGTTGAAAATAGTCATGAAATAATATAGAGTAAGCTTCATGGAAATAAGGCGTTATAAAACCGTAAAAATTTTCTCATTCCGTATAAGTTAAAAAAACATTCTTCTTGTACTTTTACCAGAAAAGACATAAAGTACCTCTTATGGTAAACAAAAGAATGATTCCTTTTATACGATGTGATAAAAGTAAAAAATGGTAAATATGATGTCTAACATACATGGATGAAAAGTAAAACGTTTTTTGAAAACATTTTGAGAACATATGGACATGGATAATAAACATAACCCCAGTAAAAACTTATGAATAAGCAATCTCGGAAAAGAATGAGATTGGAATAATTATCCCTTACCTTAGGTACGATATGCTTCGTACGTATCTCAAGCTCTTGTATAATTATTTAAAAATTTTCATTGACTTATTACAGAATCATATTCACTGTTATGATATCATATATGGTTCACTTATGACTTTATAATACTCATTCTTTTGTAAATTCCATGTTAAAGCACCGTTTTGGGTAAAATCTTTTTATTTATCGTACATGTTTTGACTTCTTGTTCTTGATATTATTATTACTTATATCATGTTTTAATTATATATATATATATAATATATAGATAAATGAAATGAAATACACCGTTCATGGAGACGGTAGGCCGTGCGTACGCATGAACGCTGTTTTCATTTCCTTATTGTATTAAATGGAATTAAGCAGATGACATAAATACATATATATATATATATATATATATATACATAAATACAGTATCATTATTATGTCATATATTTCATTATTACTTCTTATATATACTTTATAATTATTATTGAATTGTTAACATGGAAAATGAATTTCATCGTATCGTGGAGATGGTAATCCGTACGTACGCACGAGCAATTATATCATTACCATATGTATTGAATTGTATTGGAGTGGATTATATAATATCATAGAATCAGTATGATAGTTATTCTTTACACCATTATACCCATCCAAGTAAGGTGGTGGTGGAAAAACTGATTACACCACAGTGTGGAGACGGTATTCCATAGGTACGCACGCGCAGTGATTTCGTTTTCTGAAGGATGGATAGAAGATGAAATAGGGTTTCTTCATATTTATAATAACATATCAGTATATAAGTAATGTTTATGTTATTACTTTATAATTAAACATCTAAAGAAGAATAAGTAGAAGAAGAAAGAAACATGAAAGAGTTTGTACAAGAGATTACCTCTTCCTCGACGCACCTTCTTTAAACATCTTCTTAGGGCACTAGAGCTGGTCTTTTGAGAAGACCAGAACCTCTATGATATAAATATAGAGGTTGAGAAGAAGAATTGGTAGGTTTTGGCCGAGCATCAAGGCTCAAAAGGGTGTGAAGAGAAGATGGAAGGGGTGCCCTTTTTATAAGGGACGAGAGGGGCACCTTTGGAAAAACATAAAATATTATTTTATAATAAAGTCATATTTGGATTATAATAGCTCCAAATAGAATTATTTCGAAACTAAAGTGGGGATGGATTGAAATCCATTTATCCAATAGGTTTTAGACGAGCTTACGTTACTATTTTAACCTTATCATTTAGATTTAAATCTAAGTTAAATTTTTTTAACTTTTACCGTGTCTTCTTGTTTTCTTACACTATATGGTTAATAAACATACTATAACAAGACAAAAAACCCCCAAGGGGGTAATTATTTATACATATAACCTTATCTTAGTCATTTGGACGAACCCTATATTTTGAGGAATATAATAACAATTAATAATATAATATTTCATTTAATAAATACGTTATGTCAATTTTGAAACTATTTGGTAATTGATTTTTGTGAAAATCATAACAACAAAATTAGTTAGAAAAAATTTAATTTAATCAATACTAACATGCCATATTAACATATATAATTAGTTTAATTCATAAAAAATCTAAAATTACATTTATTTTGGTATTTATAACATCAATTATGTTAATATATCATTAATAAGGTAATTATTACATTATCATTATGTCATAAATAAATTAAATTATTTAATGTCTAAAAATTATGAATAAAATACCATTATGCAGGAAATATTTTTATCTTTATATTTCTGATGAATATTTATAGTCTAATTTATCTTATGTACAACCCTATATTAAAAATGTTTTAGTTATTAAACATTGATTTTAAATGTTTTAACTCTTCTTTAAATAAAATAATAATAAGTGTCCTAATCTAATCTGAGTGGACCTAAAGGGTAATATTTTATTCCTAAGTTTGTTTTTAGACGAATTACACTTATCCAATAGAATTAAGACACATTTTAGGGTAATAAAAATATAATTTGTACCCTTAATTACCCTATTTACTTTTAACCGTGGTAAATAAAAGTAAAAAGTTACTATTCACCAAAAATTATTTTTATCTTATTGAACAACATTTTACTCCATGATATTAATCGTGTCTCTTGGATTTTCAAAATTCCACCCATATATGTGGTATAATTATGTTTTATGTATATTTTCAAAATCTCAAAAAATTTGGGTAAAAGACGGTGAAAAGTTCAATAAAATTTTTATATATCTAAAATTATTATAAAATGACTCAAATAATTTACATTGAACTTATATAGGTGTTATATATCAATTTTGACCTAAATTAAATTTAAATAAAATAAAAAATTATTTAAATAAAAAGTCAGTTTTTAAATAGTAACCCAGTGTTTTCACTATTCATCAAAATTTGAATGTTTTCAGAAACATACCAAAAATTCACCCTAGGCTAATTTCAATATACCGAATCCAAAAATGATGTCCACTTTGAAAGATAAAATTTATAAAAATTTAAAAAAGTTGGTATTACTATTCATAACGGCTAGTTTATACAAAATTCTAATAACATATCATTGTTTCTTGAAACAATGTATTTCATACAACACATGCTATCGTGGAAGGTCGTGATTGCGTGTAATGAAGTCCATGTCAGGGTTGCGTGTAGTGTATGATTCGTTTGTTGTTGTCTATAATAGAATCCAACAATATTTCATTTATACATTGAATATATATATATATATATATACACTCAATGTTGCATAGAATAACATCAATCAAAAGAACTTGAAATTTTGTGTAACAGGATCCATGAATAGTTTTGCGTATACTGCAAGCTAATACGGTGTTGCGTATAATTCATGATAATCTTGGTGTAGCATACAACACAAGACATCAAATAAATTAAAAAGAATACTTCTCATAAAATATCGGGGTGTTACATTCCCGTTTTGGTTTTCTGACCTAAAATTTTCTTTTATATCATGGGGAAAATATAACATAAAATGGGTGTGCTCAAATTCTCAGTAAGGCTAAACATAGTGAACATAAAACAATCCACAAACATTTGAATGCAAAAACATGAACATAAAATCTAAACATCAAATTCTTGAGAAAAGACATAAATCTTGGAAGTACGTAAGGTAAATATCATAATAGATCATCAATCATGATAAAATAGCATGGGAATAAAGCATGTAATTCTCGAAACCATTAAGCACATTTTGTGATTTCTATAGTATCCAAGGGATTAAGGCCATGAACATCTTAGTGGACAAAGTCCCTCTCTGAAACGAATTCACACCTCGTTTCAGTCCTGTAACACTAAACAAGATTAACTTAACATTCCAGCCATGTCTATCTCATGAGATATTATTCTTTACCCAATGAAATGGAGGGAGATATTGTTCCCACCCATCTCATAATAGAATCATTATTTCGCGTGCCACAAAATCATAAATCATACATCACAGCATAACCCATGTAATAGAATGGGATTCTTTAAACATCATGACATCATAACATAATCCATATACAAAATAATGGATATCATTTCATCATAAGAAAAATCTAACCATGTAAATAATGGAGACATTATACGTGAAACATAAACATGTTAAATACAGTAATTTTTAGATGGAAAATAGTTTTGATAAAACACTTGAAATGAATTCTTGAGGAATATATTCGTTCTTCTTCAAAATCATTTTCTTTTCATAAAATGCCATGGAATAGTAAAAGAAAAGGATTTTGTTGAAAATAATCAAGTAATATTGTAGTGGAAGCTTCATGAAAATTAGGCGTTATGAAACCGTAAGAATCTGTTCACCCGTATAAGTTAAAAATAGCATTCTCTTTGTACTTTTGTCAGAAAAGTCAAAAAGTTTCCCATGTGGAAAAAAAGTAAGATTTCATTCATAATATGTGGTAAATTTCAAAAATGGGTAAGAAGGACTTTAAAAATACATGAAAATATTTTTAGAAAACATGGATATGGATGATAACAATAACCCCATTAAATACTTATGAATAAGAATCTCGGATAAGAAAGTCATTGGAATAGTTATCCCTTACCTTAGGTTTCATATCCATCGTACGTATCCAAACATCCATTATAATGATTTAAATATTGTCATGTACTTATTATAGAATCATATTCATTGTTATGTTATCATATATGGTTCACTTATGACTTTATATTATCCATTCTTTTGTAAATTCTATGTTAAAGCAGCGTTTTGGGTAATATCGTTTCATTTATCAAACGTGTTTCGACATGTTGTTTTTGATATTATCACTTATATCCTGATTTACATAATTCATAATGTAAAAATGATTTATATATAATATATATTAAGTATATAAATATATATGATTGATCGATAAATGGAACGAAATATGTCATTCATAGAGACGGTAGGCCGTGTGTACGCATGAACAATGTTTTCATTTCCTTATTGTATTAAATGGAATTAAGTATATGAAAAATATATTTACATAAATCCAGTTGAATTATTATGTAATTTCTTTCATGATTATTTATTACATATATATTATAATCATACTTGAATGGTTAATCATGGAAAATGAATCTCAAAGCCTTCGTGGAGACGGTAGTCCGTACATAGGCATGAGCGATGATATCATTCCCATGATCTTGGAATTGTATTGAAGTGTTTGTAAAATATTTCAGAATCAATATCACATTACAATAATAAAATATAGTAATTTATTTAAACCATTATACCCTTCCAAGTAAAGTGGTCGTGGAAAATAGATTACACCACGATGTGGATACGGTATTTCGTACGTACGCACGCGCGATGATTTTGTTTTCTGTAGGATGGATAGAATATGAAATTGGTTTGTTTAATATTTATAATAACATATCAGTATATGAGTGATACTGACGCTATTAATTTATGATGAAACAAATAAATAAGAATAAGTAGAATAAGAAATAAATTGGAAAGATTCTGTAAAGGATATTACCTCTTCTTTGACGCGCCTCTTCTTAACCTCCTCTTAAGGCACTAGGGTTGGTCTTTTGTGAATACCAGAACCCCTATATTGATTATATGGAAAAGGAAAATTGGCAGGGGTTGGCTGAGCTTTAAATCTCAAAAAGGTGTGAAGTGAAGAGGGGAGGTGTGACCTTTTTATAAGGGAGGAGAGGGGCACCTTAGGAAAACTTAAAATATTATTTTATAATAAAGCCATATTCAGTTTTTAATAGCTGAAAATTGATTTATTTAGAATACAAGGTGGGGATGGATCTAAATCCTCTCAACAAATAGGATTTATATAGGTTTAGGTTAATATTTTATCCTTATCATTTATATTTAACTCTAAGTTAAATAATTTAACTTGTACCGTGTCTTTTTGTTTTCTTAGACTGTATGGTTAATAAACATACTATAACAAGACAAAATAACCCCAAGTGGTTATTTATTAATATATATATCTTTATCTAAGCCATTTTTTTGAGCCATATATTTTTAGGAATAAAATAAAAATTAATAATATAATATTTTTTTAGAAACTATTTTATGTCAATTTTGACACTATTTGGTACATGATTTTTGGGAAACTCATAACAGCATGATTAGTTAGAAAAAAGGTAATTAAATCAATTATATCATGTCATATTAAACTATAAAATTATTTTAATTCATAAAAAGTCTCAAATTACATTTATTTGGGTATTTATAATATCAATTATTTTAATATTTCATTATTTAGGTAATTACTGCATCAACATTGTGTCATAAATAACATAAATTATTTAATGTCTAAAATTTTTATATAAAATACCATTAGGTAGGAAAACCTTTTATCTTTCTAATGAATATTTATTTTCGAATTTATCTTATTTATAACTCCATATTATAAATGTTATAGCTATTAAACTTTGATTTTAACTATTTTAACTCTTCTTTAAATTAAAAAATAAATAAATGTCCAATTCTAATCCAAGTGGACCTAAATGGTCATATTTTATTACTAAGGTCTTATTTGGCCTAATTAAACTTATCCAATAGAAATAGAACATGTTTTAGGGTAATAATAATACCATTTTTACCCATAATTACCCTATTTACTTTTAACCGTGGTAAATAAAAGTAAAAAGTCACTATTCGTCAAAAATCATTTTTATCTTACTGAACCACATTTTACTCCTTAATATTAACTGTGTCTCTCGTATTTTCAAAAGTCCAATCACAAAAGTGTTAAAATTATGTTTTATGTATGTTTTCAAATTCTCGTAGGAGGTGGGTAAAAGATGGTGAAAAGTTTAATAAAATTTTAATATATCTAAAATTATTATAAAATGACTCAAATGAATTACATTAAACATATATAGGTCTTATGTATCAATTTTGACCTAAAATAAATTTAAATAAAATAAATAAATATTTAAATAAAAAGTCGGTTTTTAAATAGTAACCTAGTGTTTTCACTATTCATCAAAAATTGAATGTTTTCAGAAAAATACCAAAAATTCAACATAAGCTAATTTCGATATTCCAAATACAAAAATATAGTCCATTTTGAAAGATAAAATTTATAAAATTTAAAATAGTGGTTATTACCATTCATAATGGCTAGTTCATAATAATATTATAATAATATCTCATTTAGTGAAACTTGGTATTGCCTATAACACACGATATCTTGGAAGGTCGCAATTGTGTGTAATGAAAGCCATGACATGATTTAATGTAGTGCAAGATTCATTTTTTGTTGCGTATAATAGAATCCAACCATATTTCATTTATACATTGAATATATATTTATATATACACTCAATGTTGCGTAAAATAACTTCCATCAAATAAAATTGAAATTCTGTGTAACACGATCCAAGATTAGTGTTATGTATACTGCAAGCTAATACGGTGTTCAGTAAAGAACAAGATAATTTTGGCGTCGTGTACAACACAAGACATCGATGAAATTAAAAATAATAATTCTCATAAAATCTCGTGTTGTAACATTCTACCCCACTTAAAATGAATTTTGAACTCAAAATCGGTCAGGTTTATAAATCGTTTACTACATGAAATTTTCTTTAATACAAAACCACATCATAAAAAGGAATACTACTGCATAATTTTAAAAACTAATGTATGAAATGCAACAGTTACCCAAATTAACTTATACCTGGGTTTCCACATAGGAGAACATAAGTGAAAATATGTATATGGAAGAGAAATCTAACCATCAAGTTCTGATAGAGAGTGGTAGAGAACATGGCTATGAAAAATACAACAATCACAAAGCCATAATGTTTTGATGGTCTAAGGTACCATCTGATTCATCAGATATGAGGGTACTAGAACAACATTTTTGGTTTTCATGATCATTTCCCTAACGTTGATGAACTTTTACGTAAGGAAAAATACTTACTTGGTTTTAGTGTAATATCACTGTTGGTAATTCCATGAACAATTTCCACTTTATCTCTATTTAATGAAATGAAGCTGAATTTTTCATTCATATAGTGTTAGCAGATCATGCGATAGAATTATAAGTTATCCAATCTATTTCTATCACAAAATGGTTAGCATAAGTTATTAAATATACATAAGTCCATCTATGGTGAGATTAATCAAATATTAATAAAATACTAGTTTATACTAACCAGGGACTTCCTGTAGGCCGGTGTTATGGGATAAAGGCCTATCGCACTTCAGTTGTGGGTCTGATTCCCACAGCCTTGTCCGACGCGACGGGTTGTCACCCATCCTGCAAGTTGTCCTTTTTCAAAAACTACATTATTATAACATCCCATCAATAATATTGAAATAATTTCTATCCTTAAACAATACTAACTTATGTCCAACATAATCCATTCCAATCTTTATTCTTATCTAAAATACTTCTCTCCAATATTATACTATAAAGAGAACGATTACTAGAAATGTCATCAAACCAACATGTGAATACCGTCATTTATCCCCCATATATCATACGATAGAAATTGTTGGTCACATTAAAAACTTGTTAACATATTAATCATGTTTTTTCGTGAAAAATTAATACCCATTGAACCTTAGGGAAAACATGAATGCTGTCAAAAGTTATCTCTTTCCACATACCAAAACCCCAAAATTTCTATATACTCAAATCATGATATCAGTCATGAGATCATTTCATTTTCTCTTTATCCTTTCATTACGCACATATCATCATATTTCCAAAAATATTTCAATCACTTTTCATGGATACTGGTACAATATAACTATTGAAAACCAATACATAGATATTCCAAAATTCCATGATACCATAAATGAGATTCCATGAAACTATTTTGAATTACCATTACATAAACACTTAATCATTACACAACATAATTTTCATACTCAACATCACAAATAGTTATTTCATGTCACATCCCTTTATCCTTTTCCTTAAGAGGTTTCTCACGTTTATCATCATTAAACCTTGGATTAGTGCATTGATTTGCATAATTCCCCATTTCCTTGCACTTGAAGCATTGAAGTGTTGGTGGTGCGTTCTCTACATTATTTTCTTTATTCACATCATTAGAAACCATTTCTCCATTACATGGACACTCAGCTTCTCGATGACCTTCTTTTCCACACTTAAATCATTTTCTAGTCCCTTTAAGACAATCTGCACCATGAATTTTTCCACACTTTGAGTATAAAGAAACATTCATATTCTTTTCACCATTAATCTGATATTTCTCCTTGAACTCCATCTTTCGTTTCTTGTCAAAACCATGATATGGATATGTAACACCAACTTCCAGTTCTACCTTGATAGCACAACACACATTTTTTCATAGCTACTGAAGTCTCTTATATGTAATGCCCTTCTAAGGCTTGGTTTTAATCCATTTAAGAATCGATCAACTTTACTTTCAGGTTGGATGATAAATCCAGATGCATACCTTGCGTGTCTTGTAAAATTCACTTAGTATATACCAACATATTCATCATCATTCTTCTTAATCTCATGGAACTCCTTTTCCATATTTGTTAAAAGAATACGAGGGAAGTACTTACTGAAAAAGAAGTTCTTGAACTTATCCCATTACATGGATTCAATTTCATCTTGGGGCCTAGTATTATTAATTATAGACCACCATTGATCTACTTCACCTTCTAAACGGTAAATAGCCAGAATGACGTTTTCTTGCTCTGAATAGCGATGTATTGAAAATATCTTTTCAATGGTACTGATCCATTGTTCAGAAACAAGTTGATCAGAAGACCCACTGAAAGAAGGTGGATGTTTCCTCATGAAGGACTCAATAGAATATTGTTCCATTTTCTACTCATTTGGAAGTCCAGAATGATTCATAGCTTTTATAAGTATCATAATAAGATTTTTCACTCCATCTCTAATGACATTGATTTGTTCAAGAGGATAATCATTGCATTTTCCAATACATTGATCAACACAGTTCCTTCGGGTTCCAGCCATCATCTAAAACAAAAAAATAATAGTGTGAGAGGACAAAATCATGCTAGGGAAAACAACATAATAAAGGGGGAGTACCGTCAATATTTAACATCTTAGGTTATGTTATAAAATCGTAACCGTAATTCTAGGACTATAACTTATATGTATACTTATCCTAAGGGACATCCTTAGAAATATCTCTAGGGATTTCACTAATGTTTTCGAATCATAGTTTCCAAAGGTTAATTAAACCTTCCCTCTGATACCAACTGTAGAGACCCAAAGCTTGAGGTACATGGACATCACATTACTTTTTCGGAATATATAATACATGACAAAAAACATATGCCCAAAGATCGTATTATTTTAGTTCCTTTGGAAACTCAGAATGTAATCTTCGAATCATGGTGAAATATATACAACATCTCCTATAAAGAACACCCCCTTTTGGTTTTCATACCTAAAATCATTCTTTATATCCTGGGGAAATTAAAACATAAAAAGGGTGAGCTCAAATGCTCAGTAATGGTAAACATAGAGAATATAAAACAATCCATAAACATTTGATGAAAAAACTTGAACATAAAATTTAAACATTAAAATCTTGAGCAAAGACATAAATCTTGGAAGAACATGATGTATATATCATAATGGATCATCAATCATGATAAAATATCATGGGAATAAATCATGTAATTCTGGAAACCATTAAGCACATGTTTTTATTTCTATAGTAGGAAAGGAATTACTTCCATGACCATCTTAGTGGACAAAGTCCCTTTCTGAATCGAGTTCACTCCTTGTTTCAGTCCTATAACACTGAACCAGATGAAATTACCATTCTAGACTTGTATATATTATGAGATATAAATCTTTACCCAATGCATTGGATGGAGATATAGGTCCCACCCATCTCATAATGAATTCATTCTTTCATGTGCCACAAAATCATAAATCATACATCATAGAATAAACCATGTAATAGAATGGGATTCTTAAACATCATGCCATCATAACATAATATATATGCAAAAAATGGACATCATTTCATCATAAGATGAATAAAACTATGTAAATAATGAAGACATTATACTTTAAACATAAACATATTAAATAATGTCATTTTTAGTTGGAAAATAGTTTTGATAAAACACTTGAAATGAATTCTTCAGGAAAATATCCTTTCCTCTTCAAAATGATTTTCTTTTCACAAAATACCCTGAAATCATAAAATAAAATGGTTATGTTGAAAATAATTATGAAATATTTTAGAGGAAGTTTCATGAAAAAGATGCGTTATGAAACCGTAAAAATCTATTCACCCATATAAGTTAAAAATAACACTCTCCTCGTACTTTTGTCGGAAAAGTGAAAAAGTTCCTAGTGTGGTAAACAAAAGTAAGATTACTTTCATAACATGTGGTAAATTTAAAAAATTGGTAAAAAGGACTTTAAAAATACATGAAAACATTATTAAAAATCTTGGGAATGGATGATAACAATAACCCCAGTAAATACTTACGAATAACAAACTCGGATAAGAACGAGATTGGAATAGTTATCTCATACCATAGGATTGATGTCCTTAGTACGTATCTGAACATAACATATAATGATTTAAATAATGTCATTGACTTATTATATAATCATATTCAATTTTATGATATCATATATGGTTCATTTATGACTTTATATTACCCGTTCTTTTGTAAATTCCATTTTAAAACAGCGTTTTGGGTAAAATAATTTCATTTATCGTACGTGTTCAGACATGTTTTTCTTGATATTATTACTTATATCCTGATTTAAATAATTCCTGAATGTAAAAATTTATTTATATATAATATATATTCAGTATATAATTATATATGATAGATCGATAAATGTAATGAAATACCCAGTTCATGGAGACGGTAGGTCGTGCGTACGCATGAATGGTGTTTTCATTTCCTTATTGTATTAAATGGAATTATGTAAATGAAAAATATATGTACTTAAATCAAGTATCATTATTATGTAATTTATTTCAATATTATTTGTTTTATATACAATATAATCACACTTGAATGGTTAATCATGGAAAATTAATCTCTTCACGTTCGTCGAGACGGTAGTCCGTACGTACGGACGAGTGATGAAATTATTACCATGATCGTGAAATTATATTGAAGTGTTTGTATAATATTTCATAATTAATATCACTTTAAAATAATCATATATAGTTATTTATTTACACCATTATACCGATCCATATAAGGTGGTGGTGGAAAATAGATTACACCACGACTTGGAGACGGTATTCTGTACGTACGCACGCGCAATGATTTTGTTTTCCGTAGGATGGATAGAAGATGAAAATGGGTTGTTTCATATTTATAATAAAATATCATTATATTAGTGATACTTATTCTATTAATTTAATATGAAAAAAATAAAGATGAAGAAGTAGAAGAAGAAATTAATTGGAATGAATTGGTAAAGGATATTACCTCTTCTTTGACGCGCCTCTTCTTAACCTCCGCTTAATGCACAAGGGTTGGTATTTTGAGGAGACCATAAGCTCTATATTGTTTATAGGGATGATGGAAAGGGAAATGGGAAGGGGTTGGCCGACATTCAAGGCTCAAAAAGGTGTGAAGAGAACAGGGAAGGGGCGCCCTTTTTATAAGGGAGGAGAGGGGCACCTTAGGAAAACATAAAATGTTATTTTATAATCAAGTTATATTCGCTTTTTTATAGCTAAAAATTCATTTATTTCATATATAAGTTGGGTAAGGGTCTAAAACCTCTCAACCAATAGGTTTTAGACAAGTTTAGGTTACTATTTTATCCATATCATTTAGATTTAACTCTATGATAAATAATTTATATTTTACCATGTCTTTTTGTTTTCTTACACTATATCGTTAATAAACATACTATAACAAGCCAAAATAACCAAAGTGGTTCATTATCAATATATATATCCTTATCTATGTCATTTGGTCGAACCTTAGATTTTTCGGAAGAAAATAACAATTAATAATATAATATTTGTTATAAAAACTATTTTATGTCAATTTTGACACTATTTGGTACATGATTTTTCTGAAAATCCTAACAGCATGATTAGATCTAAAAAAGTTAATTAAATCTATTATAACATGTCATATTAACCAATAAAATTAGTTTAATTCATAAAAAGTCTCAAATTACATTTATTTGGGTATTTATAATATCAATTATTTTAATATTTCATTATTTAGGTAATCACTACATCACCATTTTTTCATATATAAGATGAACTATTTAATGTCTAAAAATTATAAATAAAATACCATTAGGTAGGATATATTATTATATTTCTAATGAAAATTGATAGTTGAATTTATCTTAGTTATAACCCTATATGAAAAATGTTTTAGTTATTAAACTTTGATTTTAACAATTTTAACTCTTCTTTAAATAAAAAAATATTAAATGTCCTAATCTAATCCAAGTGGACCTAAATGGTCATATTTTATTCATAAAGTTGTTTTTCGTCGAATTAAACTTATACAATAGAATTAGGATAGGTGTTAGTGTAATAATAATATCATTTTTACCAATAATTACCCTATTTACTTTTAACCGTGGTAAATAAAAGTAAAAATTTACTATTCACCAAAAATTATTTTTATCTTATTGAACAACATTTTACTCCTTTATATTAACCGTGTCTCAAGGATTTTCAAAATTCCACTCACAAAAGTGGTAAAATTTTGTTTAATGTAAATTTTCAAATTCTCCTAGTAGGTGGGTAAAAGGCGGTGAAAAGATCAATAAAAGTTAAATATAACTAAAATTATTACTAAATGAATCAAATGAATTACATTGAACTTATATAGTTATTATGTATCAATTTTGAACTAAAATACATTGAAATAAAATAGATAACTATTTCAAAAATAATCGTTTTTTAAATAGTAACCATGTGTGTTCACCATTCATAAAAAATTGGTAGTTTTCAGAAAAATACCAAAAATTCACCCTAGGATAATTTCGATATTCCAAATCCAAAAATGAAGTCCATTTTTAATGTTAAAATTTATAAAATTTTAAAAAGTGGGTATTACTATTCATAACTCCCAGTTCATAATAATATTATAATAATATCTCGTTTAGTTAAACTTGGTATTGCCTATAACACACGGTATTGTGGAAGGTCGCAGTTGCGTGTAATGAATGCCAAGTCAGGGTTTCATATAGTGAAAGATTCATTTGTTGTTTCGTATAATAGAATCCAACCATATTTCATTTATACATTGAATATATATATATACACTCAATGTTGCGTAAAATAACTTCTATCAAACGAACATGAAATTGTGTGTAACGCGTTCCAAGATTAGTGTGGTGTATACTGCAAACTAATATGGTGTTGTGTATAGAAAAAACTAATTTTGGTGTTGCGTACAACTAAAGACATCAATGAAATTAAAAATAATAATTAAAATAAAATCTCGGGTTGTTACATTAAATATCCCTTCAGGAAATCTATTTTAACAGTGACTATACTGCACACATTTAAAATATTATATTGATAACATATGAATAAATTTATTCACATTTAAGTAATTAACTGAGCAAACCATATTTCCTTGGAAGATTATTTCTTGATACACACCGTTACTACAAAACATTCATAATCTCATTATATTAGGATATTTTCCTGAGTACTTCATCACATAATCCTGGACAAATATTAATTTAATATTTTTAGCTTCATCATTTTTATCACTTGAGCATCTGTAGTGCTTTATTAATACATATTTAGATGTACTAGTTAACTCACGTCAGATCAAGTTATTTATCACAATTCATGGTAGATACATAACAATAACCACATATTTTTTCACTATAATTCCATTCCATTATGTCTCAAATTTAAAAAACCAATCTGTTTTTTATCACATCCATTTTTTTTTGTTCATCCAGGATCCTAACATTTACTTAATCCAAATAATGTTAATGTGTGAATATGAAAATAGTCATAGTAATCCCAAAAAAAATTGATGCTAAAATGTATCATATCTTTATCATTGTTATCTTAAACTCATTATAGTTACCTAAATTTACTATAAGTATCCCTAACATACTTATCGGTGTGGATGTAAAGGATTTATCTTATTCTAAAATGACACTATATCCTATAATGATATCTTTATAATTATTTTAATGACTATTGTAAGAAATTGTGGTTAATGATTATATAATCATGAGTTTCTTGTTAGTAATTCATTCTTTAATTTTTATGCTCAATATAGTTTATAGTTTTGGAGAATATGTTATTAAACATAAATAAATATGTATTAAATCATAATGTATATGGTTATAATTTGTACCACATTTTCCCAAAAAAAATATTCCTCATATAAAAATTGATTTGTTCATGAAATATACTAACAATTTTTATCCTTGCCTTTTTCTTGTCCCCACTCTTCCATAAATACCATTGGAAGAAATATAAACTTGGGGTGAGAAAATAAATTTCATTGAGGTATAAAAAAATAAATAAGTAGACACATTAGTTCAAGAATAATGGAATATAATTATTTCCCAAAAATAAACATGTTAATAAAAATAAAGTATCTATTCCTCAAGAAATAGGCTTTTTGAAAAATAATATCCTTTAATATTTCACAAATAAATCAAAACCCCTATAGAACAAATAATGGTTCCTTTGTAATTATATAATGTTATACTAAAATACCCACATTACCTTACCTTGTTAAATCAGAATATTTATAAACCATTATAGAAATAGATAGATCATTTAGATACATGAGAAAAGTTTTTACTATCAATATTACAATATGTCCAACATGTAAAATATTAAATATAGAATAATTCCAACATAACTCTTATCCAACTCATTGGAGGGAGATCACAGACCCACCCATTCATAGTTTATAATATAACATCACATCCATCATTTATAAAAAAAAATCCATCATCATAATTACTTACCATAAAAGACAACATTATCACAAAACATAAATTATTTAAATTTTCAACAGTTAACACAAAAAACATTTCATTGAACACATATGAAATAAATTTTCAATACTGCAGTATTGATTCTATTTTACATCAATTTTTAAAATATAATTAAAAAATTAAATCATATATTTATTCATTTAATAAAATAAAAGTTTATGTAAATGAATTGGAACATCAAAAAAATTATAGCTCTTTTGAAAAAATTTATGTTTCATATGTTAAAATAGATCATTCCTTTTTCATTTGTCACTAAATATTCCATACAAAAGAAATGAGATTATTCAATTTCATAGAATTAAATATTAATAAAAAGGCACATAAATTTTCATTTATAATTCATTCTTTCCCATATGATAACAAAAAAATATAAATGTATGAATTTTAACAGGGAAGTAAATTATTATAAAAATAAATCACTAAAATAAATGAAATATGGTTTATAATGTAATTTGTGTCTTACCTTAAGCCTGGATGATTATGTTTACCAATTTTTACCTAAAAATAAAATCATTTTAAATATAAAAATTATAAATAAAATATTATATTTGAATTATTACTAATAGATTATTTATTTTCATTTTTATTAAATTTCATCATTAACAATGTTCAGGTCATATGTTTTTAATATATTCATCAAATATTTTCAAAATGACATTGGTTTTCTAGAAATTTATTAAGAAGATATTATTATATATTTTAAAAAATAATATTACTGGAATAAATTCCAATTTTTTACACTAATTATATATTTTAAAAAACCGAAAATTATGTTTCTAAAAAATGTACTACTTTACAATCATGGAGATGGTAGGTTGTATTTACACATGAGTAACGATTAAATTTTTTAGTGATTATGATGGAATGAAGGTATGTATTATTTTATAGTTAAATAATTATAATTATTTAATTAATAATATATTAAATAGTTATTTATAATTACATATTCTATCAATGTGAAGTGGTTATAAAATACATATCACGTTGCTTTGTGGGGGTGTTAATCAATTAGTATTCATAAATGATGTTATCATTTTTTTAATGGATGAAAGGGTATGAAATGGGAGATAAAATATATTTTATGAATAACTTTTATTTCATAAATTTCATATATAAATATAAAATACTAACACTAACACAGACATGAGAAGTGTTTATTTAAAATGTATAATGTTTGTCTACGATGTGGTAGTCCTCCGAACATATGAACAATGATCTTATTTCTCATCTGAATGAATACTATATGGATATATGTTGATCTATAAATATAAACACATATAATTATATTAAATATAAATATCTTATTATTTAATCATATTATGATAGTATTGTTTTCCGGTATAAAATGATAGTATTGTTTTCCGATATAAAACATTCAGTAGTAATATATACATGTTCTTCAGAAAACCTCCATTGCAAGAAACTGTAATCCCTATTAGTGTAAATTTAAAACCTAAATAAAAAATCTTAATTTTTGGAAGTGATTTTATGATCTTATATGGGTCGTTTAGGATGCAAAAAAATTATCATTCAATTTTTAGATAAGTGGATAGAGGGTTCCCCTTGTTAACGAGGGGATGGGTATTCTAGTAATTTCATAATGCTTTAAATAAATATAAATTAATTTTCCTTTTTCCAATTGTTTAAAATTATTTACGACTAAGATAATAATTGTCGGAGTATAAATACTATTATATAATAAATGGTGGATATTTTCAGGTTATTTTTTCAATATTATCATTCTCTTTTAACCCATCATTATCAATTTTAATGATTACATTGATAATTGATTTAGAGTTCTTGTGTAATAATAATTATAATAGTGTAAATTTCTTCATTAACAGAATATAGGGAATTTTTTAAAAAATATCACAATATTATGCCACATGAAATGACTGTTAAGGATTTAAATTCATCTAATGAAATATTATTTAGTATAAAATATCATAAATTTTATTTTTCAACTATGCATTTATTATGATATTGAAAATAATATGAAATAAAACTACATTGAATAAAAACCACTAAATTATCACACACCAGTAATATTTATGTAAAATGTTTAGGGAAAATATTCTTCATTCCATATATTTTACCCATAATATATTTATAAATATTTATTATATTTTTCAATTAATTAAATAATAATTTTTTAAGAATTTCACTAGAATTGATGATAACTATATCACAATGAAGATTTATAAACAAATTAATCTGATGAATAATAATAATATATCCATAAAATAATCATTTATATTGTAAAATGTCTTCCTTTATCGATCATGAACAAACCCTAGTAAACCTCAAATCGGTAACCCAATCGATTCCATAACAAGGCCTATGAGGACCTTCCCATCATCAAATATTGGTATCTATTTTTTGGTATCAATGATACATCATTTAGGAATGATTTCCCCCAAAAATTATTAACAAATAATCATGAATGTAAAAGATAAAATAATCACTAGTTTCATATAGAAATAAGATTGGAATAACCTCTATGTGACCACTGAATTTCCACCATCAATAAGGCCAAACATCTCTATGAGAGAACCAATATCGAAGCTGAGCCTACAAACTGGCTCAGAATTATTGATCGAATGTGGAAAAAGAACGGTGTTAGAAAAAACAATATCTCAGTAGGTAAGTAATGTAGAATATATACATGTCAATTCCGAAGATAGTCCATAATTTATAGTTTGAAAATACATTCAAGAAAATATTATTTTTATCCTTTAAAGAACCAAAGCATCTTCTAATTCTAGATATCAGTTATTAAAAATATGATCCATATAATTTTAAAATATGACTAAAGTAAAATTGAAAATTAAAGTCTTGATAAACATAACTGAAGGGTGATGTAATGAAATCTAAAATAAATGGATAAAATAAATGTAATATAAGGCAGGTACTAAAAAACATTTCAATAAATTACTACATAAAAAATAGGAATATTGAGGTACGTAATAATATTCATTTTCTAAAAATACAAAAATAAATCCACAGACTTTCTCTGTTCGGAACAACCATCTAATATATGGTGCAATTCTATAGTCAAAACCCAACCTGGATTCTCCAAATGAGCCTCCCTAGTAGAAAATCCAACCTATCGTATTCTCCATCTAGGGGGTTTTAATCAATAAAATCAGGACAAGAAAGAGATTTTTATTCCACCATCTAGATGATATCCAAGAATACCGTGAAAATATTATAAAGTATAATGAGGAGGAAATTACATGCATAGAATAAAATATAGTATACCGATGATACCTATAATTCCTTTCCAAATACCCAAAACCACATATTTTAAGACCCCCTCATCAAATGGAATACCATAGTTTTTAAAATCACACATAGATGCATTTTTATGTTCTAACTGACCCTACACATCACATGTATTTAAATGAATTCTAAAACAAGACATTTTACCAACTGGGCTTTCAAATTTAAAAATATAAAACCATTTCATAAGGAAACATAATTCATCTCTAAAACATTTTAAAACGAATTTGAAAATGTTATTCATGCTCGAATGGTTCAAAAAATTTCTTTTATTCTACATGTTTACTAAACAACATCTCACGATTCCAAACCGGACCATGGTTTGGTAAAAAAACTATAGAACCACATTTAATTTCATTTCAAAACAAAGAATTTATTTACGAAATATTAATAGTAATAAAATTCATTTAGGGAAAATAATTGAAATATAAGACTGAAAATGTTATGTGCGTGTTGAACCCAATGTTTACCAAGATGTCTATTTTTATAGACTACAATTTATATGAGTGTGCTTATCTATATTTTCACCCCATTAACATATATATATATATATATTCCCAAATAAAAGAGAAAATATATGTATGACAATAACAAATTAAAAATCTAATTCAATAATGTCAATTTTTTCCACTACCAATCACAATGGTCCATATATAAGACCCTTACCATAATTAGGCAGCTCAACCATAAAAAAAAATTTATAATTGATCCAAGTAACCCAAACTCAAAAATGGATAAAAATAATTCTTATATACCTAATTTCATTTAACAATCTATTTGAAAATTTATATAATACATTTCATGTATAAAAATAGGAATAATTTTAAAAAACACTTAAAACTGAATTTTTATGAAACATCCAACATAGTAACCCCATAATAAATCAAACTATCATAAAAAAATAAATTAAAATTTTAAATTTTATTCAAGTAATATCAAGAATCAAATAGAATGATGTGTAATGGAAATAGATGAAAATACATACCTCAAAACATGTCACTTTTTACAACGACCACTCCAAACCACCAATTTACCCTTACTCGCTTATTAACCATCACATATATATTTATAAAAAATAAAATCATGTAAATATTATAATTTCAATGATAGAATAATTAAAAATAAGTCATATTTATATATTTTCTCTCCTAGGAATACCCATTGACGTCGACTTCAAGGTATCAAAAGGCCTCCTTAAGAGTAACATAGAATATAACATTCACCAAAACCCCCAAAAAAATTTCCATGAACAGAAATTATAACCTACATCGAATGGTTATGAATGAACTAAATGGGATTGAAATGATTTGAATTTGGAAGAGGATTCCCATGATGAAAAAAACTGACATGAGGGACCCATCACACACATAATGAGGAATACTGTAATAAGAGTTCAGTTCACTCGAAACCCAAGAGTTTGGACTAGAAATAAGGGGTGGAGGGATGGAGGAAAAAATAATTAAATATTGAATGATACTTCTGTGAAAACCACCACTAGATATAGTCACAAAAAGAATTGACAGAAGAAATGGAATACCATTGAGGCCACATGAAGGATGTGGCACGTGGTAGGGATAAAGAGGAGGGTAGGGCATCATTCATCACATAGGAGGAGAGATAAAGAGAAAATATGGTGTAAGATAAGAGAAATAAGATTATATGTGTAATAAAAAATAATTTTTAAGACATATCACACTGTTTTCACATGGTTTAACAAATTTTGTTCCAATCATGTTTTCCAAACTAGACAATAAGGTTGTACAAAATGGATAACCCTTAGAATTTTTAATGGTTTGAACATTTATTATCATACCACACCGAATATAAGTATATCAACAATAGACCCTCATATATGATTATCGCACGATTACTCCTCGCGGGGTGAAACCATTATAGGGACCCTATTCCCTCGATTTTTTAAATGTTTCACAAAGAATTATTATGATACTAACATGAACCTAAAATGAAAATAACAAGGATTAAGAAATACATAGAATTAAAATATTTAAAATGAAATTGTGGTCAATATGTGACAATTTTTTCCATCAAAATAACATTATACACCCATAAATTTACACAACCAAGAAAGGAAGAATGCTCAAACATGAAAAGAATGATCTCCAAATTAATCCATAGTCCATGGTGTGACCTTTAAACTGCCCATGTCATAGCCGATCTGAAATTGGTGAAACCAAAAGATTTTAGATGGTGGGTCTCACAACAAATTATTAAAAAAAACTAGCGTGATTTCTCATACACTGATACTCCTAAACCAATGGGAACCGAATGAAAGAAACCAAAATGAAGAATCGAACCCGACCAAGATTTATTGCTTCCATAAGAGAACAATATATCCAAACAATCACTACTAAAAATGAATTAAAAAATTAGAAAATATTAAAAATTCAGGAATTCAAAATAAAAAACTATGAACATCCAAAATAATTATAAGAAAATAAAACTAACAAGATCATAAGAGAGGAAGAATAAAAAATAAGAGAACTATAATTGGTAAAAGAGAATTTTTTCCCACTCTGGTATCAAAGACATTGTTTGGTCCAAGATTCTCCAACTATCAACAATCTTGACTATATTAACATTCTCCCATAAGGGCCTATGGATTCATCCCTATTTCCTTGAAATATCTACTTACCCATAGTCAGTAGCTGGAAAACTCTAGCTGATACTTCTTCTTCTGGTGACATGACTTGAAAAACTCCTCTAAATGGCCCAAATGATCACATCATCGGAAATCATTAAAAAGACTATAGAATGAATTGTATTAATTAAAAAGGTAACAAAAAATTACATTATCCAGTGGTCTGACATACATGAAATATGAGAAAACCAAGGATAATCCTCTAAAGAGGGTTCCACTAGTACACAACCATCATCATATGGCAATCATTCAAGAGAAATAATGGAATCTATATTTCCATAATTTAAGAATATATCTATAAAAACCATATCATTAAATATGTATATACCATCATGAACCTTGAATGTACCCAACTGAGCACCCATGATCTCATCTACTAAACAAATTATTACATAACTCCACCACCATGGAAAATATGAAACTATAGAAAAGAACTCAACCCCAAAACACTACGAGTTGTCTGTAATAAACACACAACTAGAAGAGACTCCTTAGAAACCATTATGGTCTCTCTGGGTGGAATACTTTTAATAACACAAAACATAAAATCTGATAAAAAATCTCATCCAAAGATACACCACATACAAAAACACCTAGTTCAAAATATAAAAAATACTAAATAAATCAAATGACCTTCTTAAAATATTTAAATTTTAAAATTCACCCATTTCTAGATCTCATTTATAATTTATAAATTAAAACTATCCCATCATATCAAATTTTAAAAAATAACACATCCACAATCTATTTTAAAATTAAAATTCTATATAACATAATACCACTTTCTATAGATTTTAAAATTCCAAAACACATATCATCTCTCCTTAAGCATTTCAAAAAAAAATTTATTTTCTTCGGACCACTAACACCCAAAAAAACAAAAAAACATAGCCAACATAAAATATTTTAAAAAAGGAAACTAGATATCATGTATATCCTAACAAAATTATATAGCATACCATGTGAAAAACATGTAACAACCACTATATGTATCTTGAACCATTAAATAAGGCTCCAAATAGATCACAACTCTATGAAATATCCCTATGGAACACTATTTTTCCCCCATTATTATTCCAAAAAGCACGATCCCAATAACGACTACTTACATAAATACAGAATCCAAAATTAAATACTCATTTATCAGACTACGGAAAGTAAGTCAAGCCTCGTGATGAATAATAGATCATGATTCTATTCGTATACCTGCCTCTTAATCCCCAATAATATTATTTCCAAACAATATGACAACCTAAATAATAATTAGTTTCTATAATACCATTATTTGTGACCCATCATGAGTCGACCTTGAATAGGTCACACAAGATAGTCTGAATTTTATGACCCACATTTTTCATAATTGAAATTCCCTTTTTATAGAAGAAAACACAAAAATTCACATATATAACAGAATAGAATATTTATTAATTAATAGTAAATGAAAAATAAGGTTTTAATATAAATTAATGAACATTTACTGATAGAATTCTATCATGACCATTGTAGTAGTATTTTGACCATTACGAATAGTAAAACATCCAATTGAATAGTAACCTCATCTATAATTGTATAAAATGTTTAGGTATATTATAAATGGTAATATGATATATTTATGTCTTTTTATAACTATATAAATGTTATAAAACTGATATATAATCTATAGGTATTATTATAAATTCTAAATATTTGTTTACAATTTTATAATTAATATAATGATTTAAAAGAAGACTTATAATACTAAATAGAACCGTATATTAATTTTTTTCTAAATATTACAATATTATTTAATGATACCATAATTAATTTCTCAATGTGTCATAAAATCAGTTATAATATTTAAATTGGTATTTTTCGAAATAAAAGATTAATATAATTAAATATTTAATTTCTCATACATGGAAAATAAATTTTATAAAATGGATTTCATTTTTAAATTTTACATGTAATAAATTGGATGGAGTCAACATTATGAATTCTATAAGAACCTGGATCCTCTTTTCAGCTATGTTTTCCTTTTTGTAGCATTTTTGAGAAAGAGATGATTTTCTGGAAAATTCTTAAGAACACGCCATGTGCTTTATGGTTACACATTGTGTACTTAGTTACCACATGTATCCATTTGAAGGCCGTGTAGCGGTCGTGCCCACGTCCGTGTGCGGTGACCTGGAGGCCACCTAAAGCGGGGCTTGGTAAGGAAAAGTGAACGCCGTGTACATGAAAAGTACATGTTGTGTGCTTCCTTTTTTTCACTAAACATACTGGGTCACGTCTAATTGGCAGAAATACCTCCTTCTCGACCTAGTTCATCTGGGAGAAACTGTATGGCCATGGTTCATCTCCAAGCCCCTGATCGAGCATCCGATCTCCGATTCTACCATTGTCGATTGCGTTGGGATCGCCTCTATAATCTCGTCCATCTTCAAGAACAATGTTTCTTGATTCACCTTCTTTCTCAGGTTATCTTCAGTTGAACATTTTCAATGTTTGTGTAGTTAGATGGTGTTCATGGGAGATTCAAGGCTTGAGGATCATATATAGAGATCCAAAAACACTGAGGAAGGTGGTTTGATCCTTTCCATAGAAAGCCTATGAGTTATATGTTCCAAAGTGAGAATAACCTTAAATTGGGTGTTGCATTTTTATGGTTCTACCCTTGTTAATTTCATGCTATGATGTATTACTAAATAGATCTTAATAGAATCTGAATAAGGTTGATTTCTATGCTATGGAATTGTTTTTCCATGTTCATATTTTTAGTGAAAGTTGGTTTTTCATATCCTGTTAGGCTGCTGTGCTTTCCATTCCCAGTGCAGATATGATGGAGTAGTTTTTATTATCTGATATGATAATATGATTTAGACTATTTAGAAAAGTATTTTATAAGGCTTACCTTGGCCACTACAAATTTTTATTCCCAATATACTTACATAGGGCCGTGAGAACATGGTGTAGTAGACCATAGAGAGAACGGATATAAGGGCTTCTCCATATTGTTTTTTATAATATTATGATTTGAGACCATAGAGGGGTTTGAAGTAAGTGCTTCCTTAGAATGTCTTTAGTTCCTTGTTGCGGGAAACAAGGGGAATTATATATTGAGTGCTTCCCCAGAGCACCATTAGTACTAATATGAGACTATAGGGAGAATTGACAGTGAGTGCTTCTTCATATAGTCTATACTTAATCCAAACCAGAGGGGGTTAGACTGTGTGTTCTTCGAATAGGGCTGATTGTACTTGTTTTCTTGAAACAGAGGGGATAGGTTGTGTGTACCTCTTATAGGGTTAACTTCTTTAATTAGCTGCTTGCTTGTTATATAAAATTGAATGCTTTGAAACTGTGGATTGTTACTACATAGTACTTGCTTGTTACTGCATCTGTTTACATATTACCTACTATATACTCATTGACATTTAAGCACAGTTCTTTTGTTGGTTTCCTATTGGTATTTAGTCTCACACCCTGTATGGGTCATGAATTTGGCCTAAACAGATTATATTTCTATAGTTATAGATAAGGGAAATCACCCATCTACTACAGGTACTTGATTGCTATGGAGCTATAGATTAGGGGGCCAAGCTGATGCTTGTGATGATGAGGATTTTATCTGTTTTCCTTATACATGGTATATGCTGTATTCCAGCATTGTGACTTTTTTGAATACCTTCCTAGACATATGTATCATGCATCATATATATGTACTCCAATTTTTATTTACTTTCATTCTCCTGTTGTTTATTATTGTTTGGTATTATTACTTCTTCAGCTATTGTATGTATGATTTACTTCTTCTGTGTTACTCTGCTAATGGTGGAATAGTTTCCCATATCACACCCATGTCCATCACTACTAGTCAGCATCCTATGGCGTTCTGGGAAATGCACTTGAGGACATATGACCAACCGGGTACGGGGTGCCTCCCGGTGACTTTCGGAACCCAGACGTTACAGAGTGGTATCAGAAGATTATTTTCTTCATGACTTACAGTTGGATCCTATAGTTAGGGATAGGAAAAAATATGTAATTGGTAATAAGCTATGTATTTGAGTTGCTAACTCGTGTACAAGGAAAATACAATCTACCTCATTTAATGCTTTTTTGGGATTTCAACTTTATTGTTGATTTGATTTTCACCTTCGGGTGACTCACATTTATTTTGATGTTATCATTTATATTATTGAGGTTCTATTTTTGTCGCAACCCGATGAGATGAGGGTATTCCATCTCATACATCATATAGGCAGTTGCTAGTAATCACATGTCATTCATTCTTACCATCCCATTTAGGGTGAATTAGCGGTTACATTTTGTTGTGATAGATATTTTGTTAGATATGCATATGGCTGTGATAAATGACTTTATAGAATACATGGTATTTGATAGTGTATTGATATGTGTAAGGTATTGTTTGAATGAATGATAAACATTGGTTCTTGAGGTGTTATTGACCCTCGTGAACCCGAATTTGGTGGATCATTTATTTGTTTTCCTTGATATGACTTGTGTATGATTCCATGATTTGATTCACAGGGAGTATAGGCCCTCACAGATCATAATTTGGAACCTTAATGTTCGTTTCAGTGTTTATCTTGGCTCAAAAGTTGTTTCTGAGCCTTTCTATCTGAAAAAACCCACAATAAACGGAGTGTAGTGATAAAAACATGTTGTGTTTCCTTCCGTCCTCGAAGGAATTGTTTTTCATAAGTACACATTGTGTACTGCATGTACTCATCGTGTAGTATCTAATCATGTCACGGGCTATGTGGGCAGAGACACGAGGTTGGGACTTTCTTTATAGGACACACCGTGTAACGGACGTGCACGTTGTGTGTAGAGAACATGTGTCCACCCGTGTGACTAATGGCACGGAGGGATGAATCTTACATATGTACTCCGTGTTAGTATAGAACACTATGTGTAGTGTAACCCGTGTTGTTTTCAATGTAGCTAACAAAAATGGTTCGGTGGAGTCTTTTTCTTATACATGCTATGTCCATCTGAAACACACTGTTTAGTTTGAGTCGTGTATCCGGCCGTGTCACTAACAAAAAGGGACGGTGAACCTTGTCTAGTACATGCTGTTTATGGCAGGAACTCTGCATGTAGTCTTGTTGTAGGAGTACCGTGTGGTTTAGTCATGCGGAAGAACCTAGGAAGGGCTAGGGAATTCATGTACAAGTCATGTGTTTGGACAACACACCATGTGTTTGTGGTGTTACATGACCTAGGTCGGCAGATGTACACGCCCATGTAAAGGCTTAAGGGAACATTTAATGTTGTAAATATACACGGTCTGTAGCCATGTTTTAAAAAATAAATTTTTTTCCATTCACATGTTCCAGTATTGGACTTCTAGTTTTCAGTCCTTTCAAATGTTGAGCTATGTTGTAAGCTAGACCTTGATGAGTCATACCACCGAGACGTCATCTAGTTGTATGCCATTTTTAGGGTGATGATCAGACACCAGATATGGTTTATCAGGAACATCGTGCAGATCCTCCAGTTGTTCTAGTCATGGAACCGAATGTTATACCTGATACAGGTGCAGATGGAATGTTTTTCGAATGTTTTATGAGGATGATCCAGACATTCCCCGTAGTACCGTATCATGCCCTATCGATGAAAGAAATGACGTGGGTTTTCTCGTAGCAAAATCCTCCCACCCTCACATGGGAAGGAGGACCCCAGGCTACAAAGTCATGTCAAGAGGCCATGCAGATGATCATTGAGCATCTAGATATGCCTCTAGAGAGGTGGTTCAAGATCACTACATACATGAAACAAGATTCCACCATAAGACGGTGGGATGGGATCTCACATGCGGGACATCAGTAGGTTATGGCTTGGGAGGAGTTATAGCTTATCTTCTATTACTACTTCTATCCAGTGACCTTGAGGGCCAATCTCGCCTGAGAGTTCATGAGTCTGGAGCAGGGTACTCTTTCTGTTATGGATTATTCCTCTCACTTCACTGAGCTTCAGCAATTTACACCCTTCCTAGGGGGATATGGGTTGTTCCTAGCAAGGAAGATTGAGGATGGTCTCTGACAGGATATTCAATCAAAGGTGAACATATTCTGGTTGACTTCCATCACTTCTATAGTAAACTAGGCACTGATAACATAGTGTAATCTAAGGGATTCTAGTTCTATGAGCCAGGGATGTTCTGCATCCTTTGTTAGACCTTCTCCAACTGATATTATGAAGCACCGCAGGGAGACCACACATAGAGATCTGAGTATGCGCGATGCATCTTCAGGTATCCAGGTGGTATGCTACCAGTGTGGAATGGTTGGGAATATGAGGCCACAGTACTAGAGAGTCTCAGTGCAGTGCCGATCTTGCGGAAAGATGGGTCATCTTCAATGCTTCTGTCAGATCTTCTCACCAACAAATAGGGACATGGGTTCTAATTTGACTCATCGTTCAGGAGCAGCACCACTAGTTTCTCACCAGTCAGAGAACTGGAGTTCTTATGGGCGTCCAGGCCAAGGTGGAGGTCACGGCTGTGGTTGTCAGTCTACAGGCATTCAGTGGCAGCAGGGTGGATCATCTCAGAGTGGTCAAGTAGGGACACGTGGTTGTGGTTCATGCCAGGCCTTTGTAGTGGAGCAGACCCAGCAAGAGCAAGATCATGGACCCACTACAGTTTGAGGTATGATCCTAGTTGCCATAGTTTTATCTTCTACTCTATTAGATTTATGGACTTCTCATAGAGTTATATCGTCTTCTGTTTTGGAGTTCCTAAGGCTCTGTATATTTCCTTCTGTTGATATCTTGATGTTAAACACTCTTTTGGGGACTCGACCGGTTAGTTTACATCAGTGCCAGGAGTTCCCTTTAGAGGTTGGTGGGTGTCAATTTCTATGGGATCTGTATGTCCTAGAAATTACATGATACTATTTTATTCTCGAAATGGACTGGTTAGTTCCCTTCTAGGAATTTTTCGATTTCTATCGTCGTATGGTGAGTCTCACATCACGAGAGGGTGGATCGTTTCATCAAAAGGGCGAATGGGATGTCCAGGAAAGCATAAAAGGAATCATGCAACATGGATTGGGAGGAGTTATATCCCAAATCACTAGTCTATATATAGACGACCAGGGGACTTCACAGATGGAATTCCCTCCAGCAGTGGATCATTTCAGGGATTTCTTTCCAAAGAACATTTCATGTTTTCCTATGGTGTGTGAGGTGGAATTTTCTATTGATCGTTTTCTAGGAGCGACACTGTTGTCCATTCCTCCTTATAGGATGGCTACACTAGATTTACAAGATCTCAAGAAGCAGTTGGATGTGTTTCTAGCCAAGGGTTTCATCCAACCCAGTACTTCTCCTTGGTGTTCATCTGTCTTATTTGAAAAGAAGGAAGACAATACCCATAGACATAGCATGGATTATTGGATTTTGAACCATTTTATGGTCAAGAACCAATATCCCTTTTCGATAATTGATGATATCATTGATCAGCTTCGAGGAGCCTGGGTTTTCTTGAAGATTTAATTGAGGTCCATTTACCATCAGATGCACTATAGACCAACTGATATATCTCTTACAGCCTTTTGGAGAAGGTATAGTCTATACGAGTATGTGGTTATGTCGTTCATTCTCACGAACTCACCAGCAATCTTCATGGCATCCATAAACTGAGTGTTCGTTCCATACTTGGATTCGTTGGTGGTGGTCTTCGTGGGCGATATCTTAGTGTACTGTCACACTCGAAATGGCCATGAAACACATCTTGAGATCATTTTCAGTACATTAAGTTAGCTTCAGTAATATTCTAATCTCTAAAAATTCCAATTTTGGATAGACCAGATTCACTTATTGGGTCATGTTATCTCATTGACACGAGTATATGTAGACCCAGGGAAAGTGATACCAGTAGTGTCCTGGGAGAATCCCAAGAACATCATTGATGTATGAAGTTTTCTAGGATTGTATGTATACTACTAATGTTTTATACACAAATTTTTACGCTTAGATGCACCACTGACGGGTCTGACTAAGATGGGTGAAAAGTTCTTGTAGTCAGATTCTTGTGAGTCATCCTTTTAGGAGTTGAATGGGAGGTTGACTTCAGCACTGATAGTATTATTTACAGAGTCCGACCAGAGCTAAACTGTTTACTCTAATGCATCAGGTATCGAGCTGGGAGTATTGATTCTATAGGGATAAGGATTAGTTGCATATGTGTCTTGGAAGATGAGGCCACATGAGAGGAATTACCTGACACCCGATCTTGAGTTTTCAGCAGTCTTTCATGCCTTACACTGTGGGAGACACTATCTTCTGGGAGAGGATTGTGTGGTTTTTAGTGACCAAATAAGTCTTATGTATATTTTTACCCAACGTGACCTAAATTTGAGACAGCGATGGTGGGTATTGTATCTTCATAATTTTGACTTTGAGCTCTCCTATATTCCTGGGAATGGCAACACAGTGGTTAATGCACTTAGCTGGAGGAATCAAATACAGGTTGTTCAGGAGGCCAGCAGAGATTGGAAGCTTATGCCTTTATTATATGAGATGCATTTGGAGGTGCATGAGAGACAAGGTCATACATTTCTTTCTTTTTTAGCTTTTACCTATACTCATCTTGATCGAGTGTGAATGAGGCACCTATAAAATTCAGAACGCCTAGTCCTTCAGGAGAGTGTGTTAGGAGAGGACCTTATTCATTGGTGGAACATAGGCGAGGATGAGATTTTGTGTTCTCATGGGAACATATGGGTGTCAGTAGACATACACATGGAGCTGATGCAGTTCTTTCATTCCTTATATTTGGTAGGTCACCCTAGTGTTGCCAAGATGTATCGTGATCTACATCATCAGTTATGGTGGCCATGTATGAAGAGAGATGTTGATGGTTTTTTCATGAGGAGTTCCACCTGATAGAAGGTGAAGGCAGAGTATTAGCAACCAACACAGCTCTTGCAGCAGTTACCCATTTCTCAGCGGAAGTGGAATGATGTTGTGATGGAATTAGTGACAGGTTTTCTGAGGTAACCTTGAGGAATGATGCAGTATGTGCTTTCATTGACAGACTCACGAAGGATTCCCACTTTTTTTTTTATCAAGGAGACCTTTAGGGTTGATGAGATGAGACTATTGTACATTCGGGAGAATGTACTATTACATGGATTTTTGCAATCCATTATTTTAGATAGGGACTCCCGTTTTACTTCTCGGGTCTGGAAGGGGCTTCAGAAGGCTTTGGGTACACATGTACTTTTAAGTAAGTCTTACCACCCCTAGACAGATGGTCAGCCCGACCATATGATTCAGGTTATTGAGGACATTCTACAAGAATTCATCTTGGATTTTGGAGGTTCTTGGGAGAAGCACTTACCCCATGTGGAGTTTTCGTACAACCATGGTTTTCAGGAAACTATTCAAATGAAACCTTATAAGGTTTTTTACGGTAGGCCAACATGAACACACTTATGGTGGCTGCATGCATGAGAGGCAGCTATGCTAGGACCTCATCATGTCTAGGAGACCACAAAGCAGATATAGTTGATTCAGAAGAGGATGGCTACTGCACAGTCTCGAGAGAAGTCTTATGCTAATCAACGGAGACGAGCTTTGGAGTTCGAGGTCAGAGATCAGGATTTCCTGCGTGTCACACCAAGGATGGGATATATGAGATTAGAAGACAAGGAATGCTTTCCTCAAGGTATTTCATGATATCTGAGGTGTTGGAGAGAGTTGGGTTGGTGGACTATCAGTTTTAGTTACCTCAGAGGTACCGGTCCATGCCCAACGTCTTCCATGTTTCTCATCATTGACATCACTTCTCAGACTTGTCTGATTCTTTCCAACCTGAATAAGTCGAGTTGGAGCTGGATGTATCGTTCATGGAGCATCCTATCCAGATTGTTGGTCAAAGTACAAAAGTTCTATGTGGATGTTATGTTCCTCTGGTATGTGTGTTGTGGCTGCACGAGCGAGTATAGGACTAGAATTGGGAGAGGGAGGCCGATGTATGATAATAGTGGTCAGAGCTATTTAGGGTTTCTTCATCTACACTGCCTTTCTTGGGAATTTCAGGGATTAATTTCTTTAAGGGGGGACATTTTTATGAACTTGGATCATCTTTTCATGTAGGTTTTCTTGTTTCTGGTGTTTTTGAGATTTGAGAGGAGTTTCTGGAAAATTATTAATTACATGTCTTGTACTTTATGGGTACATGCCATGTACTCGGTTACCGTGGGTAACCATGTGTTGGTAGTGTAGTGATTGTGCACATAGTCGCGTGCAGTGACCTGGAGGTTGCCTAATGTGGGGATCGGTAAGGGAAAGTACACGTTGTTTACTTCTAAAGTACATGTCATGCACTTTTTTTCATTAAATGTACTACGGTGGAGTCTAATTGTCAGAAATCCCTCCTTCTTGACCATGTTCGTCCGGGAGAA
Source organism: Viscum album (assembly GCA_963277665.1). Classification (NCBI taxonomy): domain Eukaryota; kingdom Viridiplantae; phylum Streptophyta; class Magnoliopsida; order Santalales; family Viscaceae; genus Viscum; species Viscum album. Next base: position 953,922,341 of record OY728130.1, on the reverse strand, counting down.
ATAGTACGGCTGCGATTCTTCTCTGAGCCCCGATCGAGCATCTGATCTCCTATTTGACTATCGTCAATTTCATTGGGATCACCTCAGTAAGATCTTCCTTCTTCTAGAGCTTCATTTCCTGATTCGTCTTCTTTCTCAAGATATCTTTGGTTGATCATTTTGAGAATTTTGATATATCTATGGTGTTTTTGGGTGATTCAAGATTTGAGGTTCATGTATAACGATCCTACAACACTGAGGTAGGTGTTTTGTGCATTTACGTAGAATGTCTTTGAGTTATATGTGAAAAAATATCCAATACCCTTAAACAGTTTGTTCTGTGTTTACGGTTCTACCCTTTATATTTGCTTGCTATGTTTTATGCTTGAATAGAGATTAATTGAATGTGAATAAGGTTGATTTCTATGCTATGGATGTTTTTGACCATGTTCGTATTGTTTGTGATATTTTGGTATTGCATAGCCAGTTAGGTTCTTGTGATTTCCTTTCCTAGTGTTGATAGGATAGAGTATATTTTATTATCTGATATACTGATATGCTTTAGACTATTTATCCAAGTAGTACATAGGTTTTACTATATATTCTATGAATTTCTATGCTCAATTGACATACATAGGGCCGTGAGAACCTGGTGTAGTAGACTACATGGAGAATGGACGTAAGGGCTTCTCTATAGTGTTTTTAAAATTATTACGATGTGAGACCATATGGAGAATTTTTTTATATACTTCCTCATAGTGTTTGTAGTTCCTCAACTCAAGTCACAAGGGAAATGAGGCATTGAGTGCTTCACCAGATCGCCTTTAGTACCGATACAAGACTATAAGGGGAATTGAAGGTGAGTGCTTCCTCAGAGAGTCTTTACTTTAGCTCAACCAAAGGGGTTTGACTGTTTGTGCTTCCCAGTGAGTTCCTTGTACTTGTTTGGTTGAACTAGAGGGGATAGGTTGTGGGTGAACCTCCCAAAGTGTTACCTTCTTTGATTAACTACTTTCTTGATATATAAAATTAAAAGCTTTGACACTGTGGATTATTATTGCTAAGTATTTTCTTATCACTACTTCCTCCTACATATTACCTTCTACATACTCACTGACTATTTTACACAAGTCTTTTGGTGGGTTCCTACTGGGATTTAGTCTCACACCCTATTTGGTTCATTATTCTAGTCCCAAAAATATTATATTTTTGCAGGTATAGATAAGGGAAAGCACCCTTCTACATCAGGTACTTTATTGATGTGGATGTCGAGAGAATGTGACCAAGCTGATGATTGTGATGCTACCGATTTTATCTGTTTTCTTTTCATCTTGGTTTATACTATAGTCCAACATTGTGAATTGATTGACAGATTTCCTAGAAATATATATCATGCATCATATATATGTACTCCATTTGTTGTTTACTTTCAGTCTCCCACTATTTACTATTGTTTGGTATTATTACTGCTTCTGCTATTGTACATTTCATTTACTTCTGTTGCGTTACTCTTCTTATGTGGGAAGTGTTTCCCCATTACCACACCGATGACCCTCGCTGCTAATCGCTATCCTCCGGAGTTCGGGTAAATGAGCTTGAGGCCATGTGACCAACTGGGTACGGGGCGCCTCTGGGTGGCTTCTAGAACTGGGACTTTACAAATTATTCTAATATTGTAGTATTTTTTATGAAAAGTGAAATACTGTATTTTACAGTATTTATCATTTTAGTCAAATTCATGAATTTTAATTCATGGATGTTGTGTGGATGAGGTAAAAATCCCTCAGATATAAGTCACATTCACTAGTTACAATTCTTAGTCACAAGAAACATCAATAACTCATATCTGGATTCAAAATAAGAATCAAATCAATAATAAAATAAAAACATACATATTCACCCATACAAATATAACCCCGCACCACCTTTTCTCCACACACATTCTAACCTTGGATCATTCTCATATTCTTCCCAATTCTACTACAACTCTTTTCCTCACATTCTGGTATTGTTGGTATCACCAAAAGTCCCCTTCCAAATCCTACATGGAGGTTCTCAGGGATATGGAATTAATGAGGTAAAATCATCCCTCTCTGTCTATTTTAATTTTGTTTCTTTTATTTTACTTCACTAACCTCACTAATAATAAGTAACATGATAAATCTAGTATCACATATATACCATTATATTGTTATGTTAATTGAACATCCACAGTGAACACTCTTTTTCTCATCATTTTTTCTAAAATTGAAACATCGCCTATTTGGTGTCGTTTCACTGGCTTCGGTTAAGATGGGTTTTCATTTTTCCATTAATTCCATAAAGGTTGGGGATAAAAACTTACTTATTGTTTAAAAAACTTATTATATGCCAATTATAACTTATTTAAGGTTATGGAACCAATATATAAATATATTTTAAATAAAATGACACTAATTTATGATGGTCGTAAAACCCCCCAAAATATACTAATTAATCAACGTCAACATTATTTATATGGTATAATCATCATGTAATAAAATTAAATAATATATGTTACCATTTAATTTTATGGAGGATAATAAATTTCATATCATTCTAGTTACGGGTTTTTCCATGAATTTGGAAAAAACTCCCATAATTGAACTCAAGAGAATTAGTCATAAAATCCGGAAACGAACACCCACGAAATAATGAAATTGAATATTATAACTCATAAAAAAGAAAAGAAAATATAATAATAAAATTATATTAAATATATTAAATGTATAAGTGGTTCTAAATTAATTTATTAATGGATGAAATTTTATAATTTTTGATATTATGTAAAAGTTAAGAAAACTATTAGTGATAATGTTAGGGTTTCTCTACACACCCCCATTTTTCGGTCGGGTTACAGTTTATCTCACACCAAAAAAAATTAATTCATAATTATTATTATTTACTTCTACTAAATAATTTTTTAAGGTTCTAAATATACTATCCTTTTCCTATATTCATATTTTTTTTGGGGAATACATTTTTTATAAAGTTATGTTCTCAATTTCTCCATATGACTAAGACTGATTTTAGGGAACTTCCAAATTGTTTAACCATTTTCAAGTAAACTCCATCATATAATATAAAACACAATTTTTTTATTAAATCACTCATTTTATCATAATGAAATTTATTTTTTATTTTCTTATTGCATATAAACACTTTTTTCTTTGTCTTTTTTAAATATTATTTAAAATTTTCCATCACACCGCACTTTAGTGGATCATTTATAAAAATTTAAAAACACTATATTTACATGTTGGAATACATTTATCATGATATTTAGATATTTTACCTTATAAATTTACATTTTTTTAAATACATTATTTCATGGAGATCATCATGAAACATATCATGACATGTATTTTCATGAAGGTTTGACTTGATTTTTATTCAATTTAATTTGTCTAAACAACCAAACACTAATGACTAGTATGGTCGATGAGGTCTTGGAATAGTTTGGAGATTGTTCGGAGCCTAAATATCAACCACGGGAAGAAAATTCATGGTTTCATGGTTGGGAGAAACAATGCTTCCTTGTATGTATAACTTTCCTAAAGCATGTAGTTGCATATATTGGACAACTATAGGCTGCACGGTTTATCTGAAACCATGTGACCCAAGGTGCATGGTCATGTGAGGAACTACATGTTTTTATAGTGGTATTTTGCATTTTTTTCCTATTTTTTGGGAGATTATGCTCTTTAATCGTGTGTGACCAATCGTTAATAAGTGACATGAACATGGATTATGCGTGGTTTGTTTAACCATGCACCATAACCATGTGCCCTTTTATATTCATTGGAAAATACAATTTGACCACAAATTATCATTTAAAAATAATTTATTCTCTCCCTTTTTTCCTTCTAGTTTTTGAATTTTCATTCTCCCCTTTGTAGGTCCAAAATATTTAAATCTATGCATCCTGATAACTCACACATTCACGGTGTAATTCATGAGCTATTGAATGAATTGTATTTCATATGGTTATATATATATATATATTCATGTATCTTCCTATTTAATATTATCATTGAATCCATCAATATATATAGGAATAAACTCATTTTCCTTATTTTAAGGTTTCTAGACCATTTATTATAACTCTTCAATCATACTCCGAATTCGAGGCTGATATCGAGTAAGGATTCATCTATAGCGTTGTGGTTGTTGGTCTCGCCGTTTACCCTATGATTTTTTATCTCTATTAGATATTCCGTTTTTTAGAACTCCATATTTTTCTGAGAATCTATGTTAGAGTTAGTTCATTATATCAAATTGATCATCACACTAAGATACACATAATGTGATCCATATTTTTTAGTTTATAGGATAGTTACCACACTCATGGATACCTCTTATGTGTTCCTCCATGAATTGGGCCATGTATCTAATTTCTATTTTTCCATGAATTCCATATATGCTTTCATTTTTGAATATATATTCATTTACATTATTATATGATTTGTTCATATATCCTAAGTCACCCTATATGTGCTTAGAACACATATACATGAAATTTACCATGTTAAAAATTCTATTAAAGACCATTTCAACTTCTAAAATTCCAATAGAGCCTTATGAATTAACATTCCATGATTTCGTAAATTGAATAGGTTCAAATTATATGGAATAACATTTACCTGGAGGAATTTATTTATTTTTGATTGAATTAGAGTAATGAAATTCAATTAAATATAATGGATGGATTGGCCACACCATCTATTTAATTTTATATTAAATGATCATATTAAATTGAGATGCCTTGAATGAAATATTACTTCAATAATCGGACATGTGAGAGGTTTTTCCTATGTTATTATATTCTAAAATTTATTATTCCATATATATATATATACAGGCTTTGTGAACATGACATGAAATATATTTCCTCAAATGAAAATATTATTAAAATAAATAAATTTTTATATAGGTTGTGATACGATAATAATGGATTAATTTAGACTGAATATATCACGGTACCTTACATAGGGAGTCGATCATGAGTTCTAACACTATTGAAATTAGATTGTTATTTGGATGGACACAATGTGTCCCTTGTTTGAGTGTTGATATAATGACACAATCACAATCTCAAGTGATGAGTTTGACATCTCCCACTCTTTATGAGATGTAGGGAATGTACCATGGTTCATAAAGTTATAGGCTTGTTAGACTAGTTATGGGTCACTGAGTTATGCCCCAGTCTATCCAACAACTAGTATTCCCATTATATGGATCGTTACAAACACACGTACTTGTTTTATAGAAGTGGATGTCATATATGACTAGAATATATATATAGTGACTAATGAAACATCCATTAAATCCATTATATGATGTAAGAAGAGCATCCATGCATTTTTTATGAATCTTAGTGGGTAACTGTTTATTTATTCACCATTGTAAATTAATTATTCATTCATGCACTGTGTTTTATTCCAAGAATTTCATGGTTTATGAGAAGACAGTGTTTATGGTGGCCTATTGAGATTTTTATGTCACACCCTACTCATGATGTCTTTATTACATAATATGATTAACTACTTTTAGGTATGAATAAGCTAAAGGGTCAAGTTATTGGTAGTCAATATAAATTATTTAGAGATGGAGCATAGAAATAGAGGACACTGAATAGGCTTGAGATTCTTATGGAACATTTTTTTTGTTCTTTTTTATTTTCTTATAACATTCATGTATCTTCCAATCCCATGTTCCTCTTTTTTTATTTAAACATTCCAGGAATCAATGTATATGACCCTACATAGTGGATTTTATTATTATTCTATTCTACAGTTTTCCAATCTTTTCATTATTTTTAATTATTTCTATTTATATACTCTTAAGTGGTTGTGTGTTTATTTCTATATCCACTATGTCACTCTAATAAGAGGTTAAAATCTCCCCACTGTACAATATTTACACAATCACAACTATTTGGAAAAAATTTGTGTATGCAGAGTTGCACTTGAGTCCATGTGACACACTATCTCGAGGCACAAGTTATGTTGATCTCAGGTCAGGATGTTTCAAAGTGGAATTAGCAGTAATTTTTCCCGTTTTCCTTGTTCATGCGTATTAAAAATGAGACTTTGATTTAAGGTAATTTGTAATTTTATCTATTCCTAGCCAATGCTAAACCATGTACAGATGATACCCAAATTACATGGGATGGGAAATTGTTATTATTCATTATTTCATTTATAGTTGATATGACATCGCCCGTTGGTGAAACACTTGTTTTTTATGTTATATATATTTTTCTTATTGAAATAATGATTCATTTTACCTAGGGATGAATAAATGAGGTTGTTCCATTAGTTCATGAATCATTATTTGGATCACTGAGACTAATATGCCATGTATTTTCTCATGTCATGTCTATTTTTAGTGTGAATTTTCTATTTTCGTATTGATAAATCCTTGTATATGTTTTGAATAGTGCGGACAAATCCTTTAGGCATTGGAGAACATAATTGATACTTAATGTTCATACCTAAATATAATAGGTTTTCCTTGAATAGAGTAAATCATAAACCATACACTATCCATTATGGAATGTTGAGTCGTGGACCATGGGCCATAACGGTAGGAACATGTTATTTACTGTATTATGTGGATTACATATTTTAGTTCATCTGTAATATGGGTCATCATTTATTGAAACTGTTATTCCGCATAATTCAACAATTTTAGGTGATTTATCTATTTTATTAAGAAACATATTAATTTTTTTATGACTATATAGTGAAATTAGTTATCCTTTACGTATTAAACATAGACATATACATGCTCTTAGCCTTAGTAGTGGGTTTTAGGGTATCTCTTATGTTTATATAGAATTTCGTTAACATAAATCATCTAAAACATGCTTTTTGAGTAGGATGTGAGTCATGATCATTTTTATAGCAAGGATTCATACATGTACTAGTTTTGAAATTGAATTATTTTCAAATTATGATATTAATTTAGAGGGATGGGTGTGTAATTTTGCAATCACGATGTTGTGACATCATTTGGTCGCACAACCTAAAGGCGATGAAAATCAAGATCCTATGGTGGTAGGACCTATGATTACAATGATTAATCATACGGTGCAAGCTTTGGAAACAATACATTCCTAATATGGGTAGTAATGACCAGTTCTAATGGGTATTTCATCACATGTTGGAAAATATGAATGGTTTCATTCAACTTACACCATTATAGTGGAAATAACTCGTTAATTCCAGTTGAAACATCCTCCCACCTTTTCATAGAATATAGGACCTCATACTAAAGATTTCGTCTTGAATCTATCTTATATATATTCAAACATCTTAGGTGCCTCTAGAGAACATGGTTAGTTATTCTATGTATATAATGCATGATTTTTATAAGAGGTGGTGGGATATGGTTATCCTAGATGACATGCATCAAAATATTGTTGGGGTGGTATTCTAGATGATATATGACAACATACATCCATAGGATATGAGGGATACCTGATTTAGTGAATTTATAAACCAGTAGTAGTGATGTATTTTGGTAATGGAGTACTCTTTTCATTTCTATGAGCTCCAATGCTTCACTCATATGGTTGTGGTCGATAATTTTATGACCACCATGAAAATTGAGTATGGGATGATATACAACATATAATCATAGGTCAATGTCTTCATCTTCACTAATATTTCTGATATAAAAATCCATGCAATTATCATAAAATGAAATATGAGGGAATATTATTGTATGATTCAGTGTTTTTCAACACCTAATGCTTTCAAGGTTCCATATACAAGAGGCATGATTTTTTTGGGACTCTCATTGGTGTAGTAGCAGTCAGCATCCTCATGCTGAATGTTTCTTTTTATATCACCAGTGTATAAATCCTTAAAAAATAAACCTATTCTCTTATGATATCTATTGTAATATAGATGTTGTGGCAGGATATTTTATATTTACAGCATTTATAGGGCATTCCCATCAATTCATAGTGAGTGGATATCTCTTCCCACTCTATATTCAAGAGCGGGGCTAGTAATATCACAAATGAAAGGAAGGTGGAATACCACCGACCGATCAGCATGAGGTTCCAGTCAAGGAAGAGGTAGTCAAACTCGTGATTCTTAGTTCCAATACAACAGTCTAACTTAGGGTAGCCAGGAAGTGTTTCAAGTCCATGGTATAAGATAATTATATTTAGTCCATCCTATACTTCAGGAGAAGAGCCTCATACCTTTTACATTTAGAGGTATCATTCTAGTATCCTCTACTTTTGTGTCTTCTTTACCTTACATAGGCACAAATAATTCATTTATACCGAATACATTTTGGGGAGTCTAGGCATCATGAATGAAAACATTTATGGCCTTATGGTACTAGACACCCAGTTAAGTATCTGATCTGATGGTGTTCATCATTGTATAGATTTTCCCCTTGAGTTAGGTTGATGCTTTTTCGTATGGAATATATATATCCTTGACATTAAATTATATGATTTATTTATCGAGATGGACTGGTTAGTTCTCTATCAAACCCATATTTAATTCTATCATTGTAGGGTGAAGTTTCGACCACAAGAGGACATTAGTAATTTTCCTGATGGATAATGGGATGTCAATGCAACATGAGTATGCCTCCATCTGTATATGTTGGGTAAATTGATAGATCATATCACTATCATTTTCATGTATTCATAGGGGCCATAGACCACTTTTTTCCCATTTTTAGTGGAGTATTTCTGGGACATATTTCTTGACTAATAATATTGTCTTCATCCAGTGTGGGTGGTATAATTAAACATTGATCTTGCGCTATGAGAGACATAGTTGATCATTCCTCCTAATATGATGGATCCTTTAGATATTATGGTGCCCAATAAAAAAATTATAATATCATGGTTAATGGATTCATGTGAAATAAAACATAAACTTTGGATTCACCAATATTTCTTCCATGTAGGTGGATAGTACCCTATGAATTTGAGTGGATTTTCATCAATTGATCTAGATCACGGTGAATAATCAGTATCCACTGCCTAGAAATGATGATCTCTTTTATCTACTCCAAGAGAAAACAGGTTTTAAAATATAGATCTAATGTATGGAAATCATATCGTGTGTGTAAGTACATTGGAAATACCTCACACAACATATAAGCAAGGGAATGGTTTTTATGATAGCCCAGTCATGTCGTTTGGGCTCACGAACACACCATCAATATTTGTGAATCTTTTGAATCTTGGGACTCTATATTTATTCATGGTATTGTATTTTTATAAAATATTATTTTATTCATCATTGATACATGATAATTAAACCTATATTACGGTATTGTTGAATACACTGAGAGAGATTCAACTATATGATTTGCATATTAAAGTATAATTTGGGATAAATAATGTCTGCTTCCTGGGTCAGTTTATCTCGATGTGGAGAATTTATTTTGGACCAGTGACAGTGATAGTTGTAGTATCATTTGAAAATACTATGAATGGATTATGGAATTCATATATTATTAGGTATTTCAAGATGTTATATATGCTTCATATATTATTTCTCACATCATTAAGAACTTCTTATAGGCATGAAAAATATTGGTTTGACATTTGTATAGTCAGATGCATTTGAAGCATCCATTCAGGAGTTGAATGGTAATTTTTATTAAGTTATGATATTTATCTTACAGAGCTAAAAATGAGATATACAACACATTGAGATGAATCATGTATCATACATTTAGGTGTTTTGATGAAGGAAGATAATGGAATAACATACAGGTCTTTTCATTTGTGGCCTCATGATATTGATAAACCAACACACAATCTTGAGATAACTATTATAGTTCATATTTTATGGAATATACCTATCACAAAATCCTTAAGTATATATTCTTAAACCAGGATCTAAATTTCAGGTTGCTTATGTAGGTTGAGTATCTTTGGTCTTGTGATTTCAATCTTGCATACAACCCTGGTAATGGAAATTATTTGGATAATCCTCTAAGATGGAAGTATCATACACATGCAATTCAGGAATGTAGTGGAGGACGGATTCTCATCACCATATGCTCATATAATAAGTTCAAGGATAAAGAGGATTAAGGTGATATTATCATCTCAGCCTTAGTAGTGAGTTATATTCTTCTTGAAAAAGTAATAATAATGAAACTATATGATCGTGAAGAACTTTTACTAAGAGAAATATTCTCAAATATCAATACATCTTAATGTTTTACATTGGATATGGATAATAATTTACAATCCCATGTGCATGTATGGGTACCTATGTACATAATAGAGGATCTTATGTGGAAATTTATCATCTCATCATGGGAGATTTACCCTGTTGACACCAAAATGTATTTCAATCTATGTTGATTGTATTGGTGACCAGGTATGACACGAGGTATTTCTAGAAACATCACTAGGTGTTTCACCTAGTAGAAGATGAAGATGCAAAATCAATGACTATTCGAGAATTTAAGCTAATTCTCCATTCCCATATTGAAATGGGATTATGTGTCACTGTAATTTTTTACTAGTCTACCTAGTTAGAATCATGGAATTGATTTAGTGTTGGTTTTCATTGACCAGATCATGAAGGATGAACACTTATTACTACTATGAGAGATCATCTAAGTAATTGTGTTGGGATGATTGGATATCAGGTAGGTTTTAAGTATTCATGGAGCTCTTCGTTATATCATTTCTAAAAAAGACGCTCGTTTTAAATCAATGTTATAGAAGAGATCACAGAAGGACTTGGGTATACATGTTCATTTTAGAATGTCCTACCACCCACCATCTGAGGGACATGTAGTGGTCTTACATGACATGTTTTAGGGATCTTTCCTAAAATTTTGGGGTTTCATGGTCTAAAAAATTCCACTTTGGAGTTCTCTTTTGATAATATCATTTAGGATAGCAATGAGATAGCTCGATACAGATCCTTATATGGGTGGACTTATTGCTAACATATATGATGACTATTGGAATGGGATGTGGGTATTCTTGTACCATGTCTCACACAAGAGACAAATGAGCCTGTATAATTTATCAAGATGTTCATGATGAATGATCAGTCTATAATGTAGTCATACACCAAGAAATATGGACTGACTCTCGATTTTGATGTTTATGATTATGTTTTATTGTGAGTCTCATGAAATTTGGGACATTGACTTATATATATCAAGGGTAAAATCTCAACAAAGTTTGATGGACTATTCGAGGTTATGAAATATATTAGACCATTTGTACAATAGTGATAACTTATTCAATGATACAGGTCAATGAATGATTCCTTTCACATATCTCAGCTTTCCTAATATCATCCAAACCCATCACATTATATCCAACCCAATCATGTCGATTTAGATGTAGATGCATCCTTCGAAGATTTTCAACTTCATATGGTGTATCTGATAATTAGGACTATTTGAGGCATTTGGATTCTTTAGTTTAGGTTCTATGGTAGAATGAATTAGTATAGGATAAAACATCAGAATTGGAAACTGATAAATGGGATCTATAACTATATCTATCCATTGATGATAAAATTTTACTCTCAAGAAGGTTAACATTGAGATATGTTTTTTCTGGGAAGTGGAGGTTCTAACAACAAGTATTTTTACAATGGTAGGACTAATTTGTTATTAAATTTATATTTCTTAAAAGGCTATAATATTTAATCATGGTCACATCATAGAGGATTCATGTGCATCTAGGGATTGTTTAGTGCACATAAGCCTGAAATGGGAAGAATATACTAGGATTAACGGTCTAGATGAACCATATGGAAAGACCCGTATGGTTTCCCTAAACCCAAATGTTAAAGACATTCAAAACATAGCAGCCACACATTTTTTTCTAAAACTATGTTCCCAATGGTTCATGGAAACATGATAAAGTTCATATTTTTTCATTTCTATTTATCATAGTTTGAGCATGGTTTGGTAAACCGTGTAGGAAAAAATTTTTGTAGTGTATTTTGAATGGTTATCCCTTTTTGGTAAACCATGAACCCATAAATTTTTTATTGAAAAGTTCATTTACCATAATTTACCATTGAAACAGAATTTAATATCCCATTTACTGTATGAAGAGTTCTTCCTCTTCCCATGAGCTCCCAAATCCTTCAATATAGGCATCCTATTAACTATCACATCTACTGTCATATTCAAGATCTATTGAGGTTTTTGAATTTTTAATTTGAGATATTAAATTATCTCTCTTATTGTCTATTTTTATTCTTGAATCCATTATGTTATTTATTTGAATTCCCATTTTCCAAATTTTCAGGGTGTCCTATTATTTCATATATATCTTCCATCAACTATAAATATGATGTAGATTTCGAGCAAGGAGTCCTCTACGATCATGAAGTAGGATGTATGGTCCTTTTCCAAATAAGGACTCATGACTTTAAGGTAAATTATTATGACACTTGATGTGTTTTTTCAAGTGTGTCTTTTATATTGAGTTCTTCATATCTAATTCATCATTTCAAAGTGATATAAATATTTTTATAACTTTTTAGATGTTTAGTTGATGGATACTACACTCATGGATACCCCTTTGATGTTCCACCTGGAATTCTCCCTTATTGATAATTACTAATTTCTCAAAATTCATTCCTTTCCTTCCGACTAGATAATAATTTGATATATATTGTTATATGAACTTTTCATAGATCCCAAGGCACCTCCGGTTTTATTTTTCCAATTATACATAGAATTTCCCATGTAAGAAATTCCCTTAATGACCATGGAACCTTCTAAAAGACCCATTGATCCTTATAGATTAACTATCCTTGTTTTATTAAATTAAAAGTTTTGGAAATATTTGTAATGATTTTTACGTCAAATATTTTCATTATGTTAAATTAATTGGATGATTTATTTTCAATGATCCATAATGGGTTGAATAGACATGCCATATATTGAATATAATAACAAATTGTCCATGACAGTTTTATTTCCATGAATGAAATTGAACATCACTTATGGTATATAAGATAGGTTTTTCCTCATGTGTTATATATTATAAACATTAATATTCCTTATATATATGGTATTGGAAAAGGTGATATGAAAGGTGTTGCCTCATTCTAAATGTTATAAATATGATTACACCATTATGGAGTCTTTGATATGTTGGTAAGGGATATGTTGAGCAAGAATTAATCACACTACCATACATTTGGTGGTGATCATGATGTGAAAAAGCATTGAGTGTGGGTGGATGTTTTTTACGACACGTTGCATCTCATGTTAGAGTATTGATAAGATGACACACTCTCCATATTGATTGATCAGAATCAAATTTCCCACTAAATATGATATATATGTAATGCAACCTTTTTGGTGGGCTTATAGGATTGTTAGACTACACACGGATGTTTGAGTTACACCCAAATCCATCCAACTAATATTATTGTAGGTATATGGAAACATACATCTTCACATACCGAGGTCATATATGTGGATGGGAAATATACCTATACTATATATATTTATATATTATTAATATTTATATATTTTCATAGAAGACATACATTCCAGCACTGATTCGATGTAGTTAATGTTTCCAATTGTATTTTTAGAGAAAGATAAAGTGTTTAATTATTAATTTATAATTTTTAATTAAATATTTATTCATTAACACTATTTAGTTATTTTCACTTCATGGATACTGAGTAGGCATCGTTGGTGGTTGCCTAATAATATTTTTAATGAATACCCAACTCAGGAATCCTTTATTATTGGAGAATATTATCTCCCTTCAGGAATGAGAAGGGGAAAGGTCTATTTCATGTTTTCATATGCTATATTTAAACATGGATCATAAAAAAAATGGAAAAGTCATATGGTTGATATGACTGTGGATCATTTTTTCTTTCTTTTTATAGTTTTTTATAGTATGTGTGTATTCTACTATCCATAATCCCCCTCTATGTGTTTCAACACGTTGAATATACATGAATATGACACTTCCTAGAGTAATTTATTATTAATATGTTTTTAATTTATTTATTGATCCAGTGGTATTAATTTTTTTAAGATTATAAATCATTCTGTTGCTTAATGATAATGTATTTATCCTCTATTCCACTCTGATAAGAGGTAACAGTATCCCATCTACATCACCTTTACACCATAAATTCTAGTCAAAAACCTCTTGCTTATAGGTTGGTTCACTTGAGGCCATTTGGCCGACTAGTTCAGGGAATGGGTTCAGTCGATCTTGAGTTTGAATGTTATAATACATACTTTGGTAATGTGTTGGGATATGATTGTGATACCCATTTTATTACTTGGGTAACCCTTATAAATATGTTTTATTCTTAATGGGTAAAATATTCAAATGGGCATGTTATGATCGGTGTTCCCAGATTATATTCCAATGTAGTGGGTAATATTTAGTCTCATGATATGTCATGTTAGGATAGATAGTGAACTATATTCTATTTTGGGTTGTTTTCATCCACGTGGAATGGTGGTGGATGATATCCATGACTCATTATTATGTCATGGTGTATGTTGTCACCTATGATTCCATGATTATATGATCTAATTTTCTATACATTATTCTTCTATATATATATTCATGATTCATTCATTTTTTATGATCATCATTTTATTCCTTTTAACACATATGTGATTCCTTATTGCATTTATTATTCCCTCGCTAGGATTTTTAGATCATAACAAGTGTTCGAGTATTCCATAGTTTAATCGAATCCAATGTTAGAGCCCAAATGAATTTTGGAGATCATTATGATGATTAAATAAAATATTTTTTATGGATTCCTAATCGTTTTCATAGACTTACTAAGTCAATAGAATATATGAACATTGATTTTTATATGGTGTCTAGTTAAGGTTAAAATCATGAAATAATATTATTAATGGATTGAGTCTCTATAGTTGGTATCAAAGAATGAATTTATTATTATTGATATTTGGACTTGAAAAGCTATAGTAAAAATAATATGGATAATTCAATCCCCATCAGTAACCTATGTTAGAACATTGGGAATCACATGTTATGATATGTGTTCCCTTTATAAGTACACCCTTCTATGTTCATTGTTTCCTTTTTATATGTTTATTTGTTATGTATTAAATCCCCAAAATTGCATTTTTTCCTAAGATAAAATATTGAAGGAGAAATATCATAAAAAATTCATATCCATCTACCTAGAGAACTACATCCTAGGATTATCCTGATATCATGCTCAGATGACATAAAACATTTTACAATATCTATGTTACATCCAAATAACTTTTTAAGGAATTCAATTCATCTACCATCCCCCGATTCATTCAAGGGTGAAGTTTCATATATGGAAGAATAATTAACTCTCAACATACTTACTATGATAATTGTATGAAGATCCATAATTGTATATTAGAAAACCTTCCTTTTTCTTAAACTCTAGATGAACACAATGATTATAAAGATTTAAAAAAGTGGGATACTTCTGATAATCCTCTATGTATTTAACTATAGATTTATGTCTTTGGGGAAATATAAAATGTGATTTACGAAATCCATATTATGGAATAATTGATTATTAATCAGTAATATTATTTTATAAAAATCAATTTCAAGAATATGTTTCTATATTATACAATATAAATATTTTTTTATGATTTATTATGAGTCCATAAATTTAATCCTATATTCCTGAGTTATTTTTGGATAATGGATGTTGATGATTTTGAATGTATATCTAAGTATCATTGTGACATGTGAGCCTTTTTCTATAAAGTATTTTCCAATCGTAACAACTGAAGAACCCATTTACATGATGAAAACCTAAATAATGAATCATGGAATTTGATATTTAGGGTTTCCACATGTATGAAAAAACAGAATTTTTGGTCGTGAAATTTCATAAGGGGAAAGAATGTAATGACCCATAATTTGTTTCCTAGAAATTCAATTATTATAGTATAAATATCGTAAAATCACAGAGAGATCATACCATATACAATAAATATTAATTATTAATCAAATAAGATTAATTTCATGAAATTAAGGAACATATACTAAAGGAATATTAACTTGACTTTTGGAATAGTGATATGAACCATAGGAATAGTATACCAACCAATAGAATATTAACCACACCAATGAATCAAAAAAAAAATTAGGTAACCTATATATATATATATATATTGGGATTATTAAATAATTGTTATAAAAATGATATACTATATGTGGTTATTTTTATAAAGAAATATTTTTTATTTATAATTTTATAACAATTATAATGATTTAAAAGAAAAATTACACTCAAAAAAATATTCATCAATTAATATTTTTTTATGATTATAATATAATTTTATGGGACAATATTTTATTTTCCAATGTAAGATAGTGTTGAGTATAATATTAAAATCAATATTTTTTTAATAAATAATGATTTTAAAAAAACTAAATTTCTAATATTTTTAAAAAATGTGTACATAAAATGTAGTACATTTTTTGAATTATTATTATTGAAAAAGGATTTGGTAGAATTTTATGGATTTTTTATATAATATCTAAAATTTTGGATTACTGAAATTTATAGTATTAATATTTTTGTCAAATACATGAATTATTTAGTCATGGATATTGTATGGATGATGAAATAATATATTTTTTCTTAATAAAATTCACTAGCTTCATTACATAGTCATAATAATCAACACTATTTCTTATCATAATAAAAATAATAATTAATTGAATAATATAGAAAAAAACCCCTCTTCTCCCCTATAGATCCAACCTCCCAGAACCTCTACTCCTACATAATTATATGCATTCAAGATTTCTTATATTTGACCAAATTAATCTCTAAAACCCCTTACTCACTTTCTATTATTTATAGTCTCACCAAATTATAATTTCAATCTCCCTTAATAAGGTCTCAAAGAGACGACACTAAAGAGGTAAATATTTCCCTCTCTCACCTTTAATTTCTTTTCTTTACATGCCATTCCCTCACCTCCCCAGTACCAAATATAATGATATCTCTAGTATAATAAATATACAATAATTTTATTATTTTAACGGTATTTCCATCTTCAACTATCTTACACTCTTGTTTTAAAAAAAATTAAGTCATCAACCATGAGGAGTCTATTCCCCTCCTTTGTGGAAAAAGAGTTTTCATTTTTCCATTAAACCATCAAGACTATCCAGAATACCATATATTTGGTCAAAAAATTTATGATCTTCATATTACAAACTCTTAAATATTTTTTAAGAATTATATAATGATATTATTCAATAAAATGATAATAATTCATGATGGTCAGAAAAAACAAAAAATTGAAGTAATAGTTTTACATGAATGATTTATCTAATGAACCGTCCTCATGTAAATAGAAGAAAATGACACATGGGACGACTATAATTTTTCAAAATGAATTTATTCCATATCATTCTACTTATGTATTTTTTCATACATTTGATAAGACATCAAATTATTATCCATAAGGGAACCAATCATAAAATCATTAAAATAACACCCCAAGAATTAAAAAATTGAATATAATAACTCATCAGAAAAGATATCAATGATATTAAAAAAATTATTTCAATTAAAATACAAGTAGAAGAGGTTTAGAGTAAATTAATTAATTGATTTAATTTTAATATTGAAGACAATAAGTACAACTGCACAACATTATTATTCATAAAGTAATGGATTCTATATAAACCCAAATTTTTCCACTAGGTGACACTTTCTCTCTCATTGATCAAATTAAGTTATTAATTCATTATATATAATTATCCTAAATTCATTTTGTATATTCAAAACATATGTACCTTTCTCAATTCTTCATTCATTAATTGTAAATACATGTTTTATAATCTTCCCTTCTAAATTCTTCTCGGCAAGGAAGCATTGTTTAAGTGAACTTAGAAATTTATTTCCCATTTTCATGTACATTACATAATAATATTTAATCTCCCATTATTTTTTATATATCACCTATTTTATCATAAGAAACAATATTATATAATTCCTTCATTTTTTATAAAAATATTTATATTTTGCATTTTAAATATTCATTACGATTTTCTCAAAACCACACTAACGTGGATATTATCTATAGGTTTTAAACACTGTATTTAGAGGTTGGACATCGTTTATAATGATTTCTGACTATTTTCCATTATAAATTTCCTTTTCTATTTTAAATCCATTATTTTATTGACACAAATAAGATATACGCTTTGGTTATAGCTTGTGATAAGATTACAATACCTATTTCATTCCATGTGTAACCTATATGTTAATGTTTGATTCATCATGTGGAAACACATTAATAAACATGTGATGATTGATGTTACTAGATAGAACTCAAATGAATTTGGTAGTACATAGTCTAATGAGTTGTTATGTTAGGATAATGACATTACATAATTCTTTTATGGGACTTTTTCCACCTTGGGTAATAGTCATGGTAGTTACCCTTGAAACATGTTTATGTCATTTGAATATTGTAGTCACAATAATATGATTCCATGATTACATGATCCCATTTTCAATATTTTATTCTTCCTTGTATTTATTCTTGTTCCATTACTGTTTATGTCATCATGTTAGGACTTCTAACACATATGGGATTATTTAGTCCTTTTTTATTCCCTTACTATTATTTTTAGATCATCCCATATGGTAATGAATTTATCATGTTAAAAAATTAAGATTAAATGGATCAATGTATGTTTGGAGCTAATTATATAGATTAAATAATAGTTCTTTTATTTTTGGATTCCCTCTCTCTAATCATTAAACTAGTATTCACATGTCGATATGCATTACCATACTTGATTTTTATTTGATGTCCACTTATGATTAAAATCAAGTAAAAATATGTATAAAAGTACAAGGTTGCTATAAAAATTGTCTGAAAACATTTTCTTTGTCCTCATGGTATGGAAAATACTCCATGCCAACAAAGATAATGCATTATTTAACCGTTTATCATAGAAAATGGATAATAAATTAAAAAAATGAACAATAAAAATAAAATAAAAACATGATGTTAAATGATATAAAATTGAACATACATATATGTGATCACTGGTTCACCATCATCCAAATGGCCAACCTACACCATGAGTGAATCAAGAAGATAAGATGAACCTCAAAATTATCTTTGGTCTATTTATTCCAATTGGAACAAGTTTGGCATGAAGATAATAAATATTTTTTTTATGTATAAACCACACAATCCAAAAATTTCCCTTCCCAAGATATTCTATAAATGATTTTCAGAAAATATATTCATATATATATGGTTTTTAACTTTTTAAGAACTAATATATCTTCACTTTTTAAAAACCCAGTTTTAAAAACAAAATCCATGTTGTGTTATAATCTATTGAAAGTACAACATAAAAGGAAAATGAAGAAAAAAATTACATGTTGGAAATTTAATGTTCCGTGGAATAAATAAAAATAATAAAAATCAAATAAAATAAATATTACTAAAAAAGTCTCAAAATTGATTAAAAATAAAATAAGATAATATAGGTTTATAATAATGGGAATTTCATAAACATCCCCTAAATAAATACTTGGATACACATGGTTCGAACCAACATGATAGAATATGGCACAACTCCATAGTCAATAACCAACAAGGACTCTCAAATCTAACATAACCAATGAAAAATTTGATATGTATGATCATTTTTCTTTGTGTTTCTAATCTTCCAGATCGACACTAGAATTAAATCATCACATGTTATTATAGATGAAATACACAAAGACCATGATATTTGTGTAATGTATAAAGAGGACATAATCACATGTTTGACATTAATTTTAACCCATAAATTCCACTGTTCATGTATTTACCAATCCCCAATACAAAATATGTGATGGCCCTCTCCTCAAAAGGAACACAATAGGAGTTCCCATCAATCATAAAAACTTTTTCATGTTCCCAACGGGCCTACATGTCACATTAATTTAAACAAAATTCTATAAAATTACGAAAACCAAATTAGATTTAATATTTATAAATACAAAACTATTTCCAAAGGAAACACATTTCATCTCAAAATAATTAAAAAAAATTGTGTAAATGTATGTTATTTAGAGAGGTTCCAAATGGGTATTTTATTCCAATTTCATAAAAAACTACACCTCCTAACATTAAAAATTCCAATTTTGGTAACTAAAATTTGAAACCACATTTACCAATATTTATAATTCAACAATACCTTTAATAAATATTTGGATTCACAAAATCCATTTGGGTTAATTAATATAAAGAGGGGACAAAAAAGTTGTAGGGTGTCTCTAAAAACTAAGGTTATTAAGGTGTAAATTTTTTAGGACTACCATTTACATGAGTGTTCCTATATGTATTCTCACCACATACACATATTTATATGTACAAAATTATTTTCACATATATGGATAAATATTACAATACTCAATCTCTAATTGTGTAATTAAATTAATTTTGGCGAAAAAAGACAATTGTCCACACATAATCCCCAAACCATAAAAAGAAATATAAAAACCTAAAAAATTATCATATTACAACCACACCAACTTACCTAAACTCATATAAGGATAAAAATAATATGTATATAACCAATTTATTATAAGGATTTTAATTAACATTTTATCAAACACCTTTAATGCATATAAAAATAGGAATATTTATAAATTTCCCATAAAAATCCATTTTTATCTATATTCCATAATGGAAACACCACAGTAAATCATAATATCATATCAAAAACAAAAAAAACAAATTTAAAATATTTTAGGTTGAATTATGAATCAAATTTCATGTTTTGGAAAGTAAATGGTAGGAATCACCATCCCTAAGACATGCCACTTATGACAACGACCACTCAGATCCACATATTTATGTGTACATGCAGATGAACCATTACCGAAAGACACACACACACACACAGATATATATAACCTTTTACCCAATTTACATGTTACACTATTCATTATAGAATATGTATTAGGAGGGAATATTTATATATGTTGTTACCTATGCATACTCGTGCAACTCACCTTTACGGGACATCAAGACCTCCTGAAAACCAAAAAAGAAACCAAAATTCACAAAACCTACCAATTAAAATATGGACTATAAAAGTTGAAATAAAAATTTTCCCAATGTTTCGGTGGAATAAGAAAAAGTGAAAAAAATGAATCACTTTCAGTGGAGGATGATGAATCATGTAAGAAGTCCACCTTAGAGACCCATTTCACACAATTTAATGCAGAAATAATTATAACATCGATCCACCCAGAACCCTAGGTTTCAGATAAATAAACATTAGTGAAGAAAAAGACTCATAAATCAGAATAATGTAATAGGTGATTATGGTGGAGAGAAAACACTCACTATAGCCTATAATAGAAACAATCAGTGGAAGAAATAGTCTAAAAATCAGAGCCAGAACATGGTGGTTGCACATGGCTAAGAGAGGGATTGTAGTTTGGAATCACATGTCACACATAGTTTGAGTGGATCATGAAATAAGACAGAAAATTTAAAGGGAAAAACTAAATAATCAATGAACATTAATAAAAATTCATTAAAATCACATGGTTTCTTCACGGTTTACCAAAACATGCACCAAATATGATGTCACTATAAAACATGAACAAAGAACTTCATGGTTACGCCTGGGTGATTCAAAATATTGGTCAAACATTTATCCAACTATGAAAAATAACACTTTCTTAATGTCACACCCAAGTACTTGTTTTCTACATGATTACTCATAACCATGTGAATCCTTATCACAATACATTTTTCTATTGATAATTTTAAAAATTAAATCTATAACCATAGGGAACCCAACATAACACACAATCAATATGGTTAAGAATCTAAAAATAAATAAATATAAAATAAATAAACGAAAATTGTTGTCAGAGTGTGACATTATGCATTTAAAAAATATAATAATGTTTAAATTTATACTATTAAAAGGGTTAAATTTTTTATTTTTAATCAAAATTAATGATTTCCACAACTATCAATCTTTATAACAATTCCCATTAAAGTGAATCATTTAAGAAAAATCCCAAAAATTAACCTTATAATTATTTGACCAATTTATTTCAAATATTATATCATTTTTTGAAATCTTATTTCTAAATATTTTAGAAATTATGTAAAATAACCTCTCAAAAATTCATTAACACCCATTTTTGAATGAAATCAATATTTTATGAATAATATGACATTAAAAAAACTATTTACTTCTTTCCAGTTATTTAATAAGTAAATGATATATTATAATGACCATTATATATAGTTAATAATGTATTTAGATCTATTAATACTCACTAATTCAATATATAGTTTATAATGAACATTTTGAAATAAATAAATTTTGTGTTTATAATATTTTTTCCATTTAATAATCATAGGATATTAAATATATAATAGAAATAAATCCCATCCACTCTTATTTTCAAGTAGAGATCTAATTATTAGATGATTATTTCAATTATTGGATGTTCTTATCTCATGTTTCTGAATTATGGTTGTTCCTCATGTTCACAATCGTGGTTATAAAAAACATCATGAACAGGTTAGCTGGTCTAAAAAATCATTCAAAATGATGAAAAATCTAAATTATCTTAGTCATTAAATATACAATTTGGGATTCATTGTGGATCTTCTCCTCAACTCTAGATCAATATCAATATCATTGAAATATCAGAAACAGTATGAACTCTTTTTTTGAGTTCTTAATAATTTAAAATTTCCCTGGATAAATAAATTCAAAATTCATAATTGAATTCGTTTATCAACAGTAATTCTATATTATTGATATTTTAAATTAGGAAAAATTTTGGGAAATAAAAATTATTGTTCTTTCTTAAAACTGAAAAAAATAATCCTTTAGAAAAACAGATCATGTATTCAGATATTGATCACTTTAGAAAGAGATAAAATAATACCATGATGTGTTATAGAGAAAAAAAATCCCTCAAGAAATTGTCATGTTGTGTTATCATGACTTCAGAATATTTTCATGTTTGGTAGTATAATAAAATATTGAATAATAAATATATATTTTTGAATTATGTGAAATGATATTCTAAAATTTATCAAAATAAAATATAATGGGTGACACATGGTTGTTTGAATTAGTGTTATTCAATGAAATATTTTTTGAATAAATTCCATTTGATATTTTTCAAAATTCATGTTAATAATTTTTAACTAATTATGAATATAAAAGACAATTCATATTCTTAAAAAGAATAAATTGAAGATATATACAATTTTGGTAGATTGATATAATGATTATTTTATTTGAAAAAATAGATTTTTATATTATCAACCTAACAATTTCCTTGATTTATCAGTACAATAATATAGATTTATAAATATTTATTGTGATTAAATTAGTGTTTCTCTAAAGAGATAGAATTATTCCATCATTGTTGTTGACAAGAAATAAGTTCAATATATTTTTGATGTAAATTTAAAATTGAATTTTTATACAGATTAATAGTTTATACATTGAATGAATGATGAATAAATATATTAAGACATATGAAGGATTTTCTAAAAAGAAATTATTGAATAATTTTATTTATATTGGTATTTATGTATTTTATAATTATTTATGTATAATTATGGATGGATCCCTTTATAAGATGGCTTCCCCAATTTATATCCCCTTGATGTAGGATTAATTAAATAAAATGTCATGGGTTATTAAGGGGATTCATGTGTTTCATTTCTAAAAATTATAAATGATATTTATAATATAGTGTACTCATATATAAAACTATAATATAAGGATTATTCCTCGATACATGTAAACATTATCTTAGGATTCAAGAATTACCCAACAATTCAATTTTCTAATGTATATCATTTGTTTTTTTCTATTAATTTTCATCTTACCAGTGTTGGATATTTTATTTATTCAACATCATATGACATGGATCCAAATGAAGATGAATTTTATTGTATTTTCTCATGTAAAAATTAGTATCCTTGATGATCAAGATATCTCTCTTATGTTTTATTATATTGATGAATATTCTTTTTTAGGGTATTTTTAATCATTGAATAATTCTAGTAACATATTGACAATCATGATGTTTCCATTATTCATTATTCTGGGATGAGTATCTATAGTTCTAAAATATATCATGGATTACATAGCCTTCCACATTTAATATAAAATCTAGTTCTATAAAAATGATTCATATGCACAAACATATCTGGTTCTACTCTTATATTCTCTATTTCACATGACCATTGGCTTCATATGTGTGTATTGAATTTTATAATTCATTAATTCACCAGGATGATATTTGGAATGTGATATAGTCTAATTGACTTTTGTAGTATGATTACAATGTTAAAATCATTCATTATTTTTCAATGCATAATCATCATGGTCATCTAGATATAAAATATTTTCATCACAAAATATATTTTATTACGAAAACATTTTGCACTTATATAGATAATAGTGGATGAAAAAATCTTTCTATGTGGTTAATGGGGAATATATCATCATACGAAGCTATCATTTCTTTTACAAAAGTTATAATTGATTAAAATATTATCACTAGAAACAAATTTATGACTATGAATCTATTTGGTTCCTTGGAAATTTAGGACACAATATGTTTCTCTCAAGATTCAAATTCTACACTATAGGAATCTATCTAAATTGAAATGTTGGTGAGTAATGAATCTTCTTTTGTTTATTTCGTTAAATAAGAATAGAAATAATGGAGTGATATAACTGTATTGATTAATGATATTAATTTTTTTTTGTAATTTTATTATTGCAGGATCTTTTTAATTCATTAGGTTGATTAGAATAACCTCCCTAACTCTAAGAATGTGACTTATTCTTCACATCTGATTGATATATATTAGTTCAATTAATGATTATGAGGGGTGTTATATTTATATATTTTAATAAAATATCTTACCAATTTGTGTTTAAATTCTATTATACATTAAAAATTATATTTTTAAAATGAAATTTAGATATTTTAGGGTAATTCATTGATTCATAGTGTTAATGAGTATTCTTTTATAATGTAATATACAATAGTATAATAGTAACAAACTATGGAGAAGATGTTATATATTAATGTTTTATAGGGAATTGGTGTTAGGTTATTTCATATATAATGTAATGATATTTTTTATTCAAGAAAGAATTTATTTTATAAATACTATCATTGAATTAATCGAAATGGGAAGTTCCTAATTGTTTTATTTTATAATATTTTTTAAATACAAATTGAAGTGTCTAGATAAAAAATATTTGGGTGGTGATGATATGAACAGTAATTACTTGGTGTTAATATTATTATATTAATGAGAGTACCATAGATTAAATATAATAATATGTATCTCCTGTTGATAACATTAATACAAAGTTGAGATTTATGTATTTTCAAGTGAAAATTATTATGTTATTACTAATGTATGTCTAAATGTTAATTTTTTTAAACCTATAAAAATTGGAATGTTATTTTAGGAAATAACTCACAATAACATTAATGAAATTATTTTTTTCATATATTTTCATTGAATCCATGGTGAGGTTTTATAATATAAGTAACACCAAAATTTTTAAATAAAATATATTTGTATGTGTATATAGCTCTGATATTTTATACATGATCTAGTTATCACTCTCAAATAGGATTTCATTATTCTGTGCCATTGGTGGTGTGTTTGGATATGGTGAGTGATCTTATTTTGACTAGTGGTACTCTAGTGGTATAATAAATATTGTTTCATTTTTTGGATAATTAACGATCCATCCAACTTGAATTTTTTAATTTATTTTTAGATTCCATTTACTATACATGAATATAAATTTATTTTCATATGATGTTGTATATTGAATTTAACAGGTTGTATAATAGATAATATTCTCAACGACCTTTTTACTTCTGAAAATTTATCTCTTTAATTAATTCAAAACTTTTTTAAATTTATATTTTAATCATGCCATTTTTTTAAGTGGACTGACAAATTGTGCTCCCTAATTATATGGTCAAATTAGTCTAAACGTTTTGAAATTTGATTAATTTTTACATTATGTCTTATCACGGGGATTATGAATTCTTATTAGGATTTTTTTGGATAACATGTGTTACCTGGTAGGATTACCTATGTCATTTCATGGAAAAATGGTATCAGGATTCCCTTTTTTTATTTGGGGTCTGTTGTTATATTATAGAGGTGGGAATTATTAATCACAATAGGTTGGTTCATGGAGAGTGTATATATCTTATTTACATTTAGATCCTCATGTTTTATGTGTATTTTCGGATTCAATCCTTGAATTATTATTTCATACTTCACTAGTATTAATTTTTTTGATCTGGGATATGAAATTAAATTGTGGAAATAGTTGTGAATTTTATTTTAGTGGTTCCCTAGTATGTTTGTGTGTATAATGGAATTATAACTAGAGCTACATGGTCATCATGAATGGTCTATCCTACTATAATAATCTCATTATAAGGAATTTGTAGACATAAAAAATCATTTTGGTTTATTAATTCATGATATTCCAAAACATTTCTTCCCATAACATTCAGGAAAAAACATCTCTCAAAGATTTATAACAGTATCCACTTTGAAATATGAATTGATAATAAATATATTATAACATGATTAAGATGATTTTATAATAGACATTAAATTATTTAGATTTCATTTGAATTCATATATCATGATATGTGGTGTTATTTTTTGTTCAAATTTATATTATTAGAATATTGGTCATGTGTTGAAATGGTAATTTATTAAAAAAATTACTTATAACATAGTTTATTGGGATCTCCCATATGATTTCCTTTCTTCCCAAGAGTGATTATAAATAATGATTTATTTAATAATATAAATTTAAATACAAATTAAAATAAAATCCAGACAATATTATAATTATTTTAAAGGTTTATAATTAATTTATAAATGAATTAAAATTATTATAAAATAATAAAATTATTTAATATAGTTTCATAAATTGAGATTGTTGTTTTGAAAAACTTGTTTTTTAGAAGTGGTAATTTTACAAAAGTATTCCATGGTAATATGCACTTCAAAAAATTGTTTTGTGAATTTGTGGTTTTAAATAATGTGGTCATGTTAATTATGTTGGATTTTATCATTATTAAATTGTTTTTGATTATATACTTCCCTCCTGGTTGAGAATGGATATTGTTTTATCAAATTATGAGAAATTAATTGATTTTGGACATGTATTTGGTTATTTAGAATATTCCTCCTAAATGATTATGAATTAAAATGGAATATCCTCTTTTATAGATAATATTATAGGTGAATAATTTCATCATTTATTGGATATAACTATGAATATAACATTTAAATAGATATAAATTTAAAGGGGTTTCCAAAACTATCTTCCCTCATATATCATATCTCATACATATTGAATGAATCCCCATAATCAATTTATATATATTATGCTTCCATGTATATGGTGAAATATTTAAAAATTCTTGTGGAATTGTAAAAAAAATTTAGGATGCATATGGGGTTAAATAATATAGTTTTGGATGGCATGTTTGTTAGATCAATTTTAGTTTGGGTGGAATTTATTTTTACATTTTTCTATGTGACGACATGTATTCATGGTCTACAAATATTTTGTTCATTTATATTTCTATCCTTGGTATTTAAACATATAAAAATTTATCTTGATCATGATACGTAACATTGTGAGGGTATTGTGAGGAAATATGTTGACTATTTTATTGATTCAATGTTCTTATATCTATTTTTGATAATCAGAGTTTCAATGATTTTTTATTTTGTTGAATTTAGTATTCTCATATACCTTTTATCAACTATTAATATATATGGACTGATGTATTTTTATGATTTTAGTGAATGATAATTTTATTAGGATGATTATTGAAATGGAAACCATTGATTTAAAATTAGTTGATCATTTTTTAGATGAATAAGGTAATTCAACCAATTGAAGAGTAAAATTTGGATTACCTGATGTTGTAAGTGTAGTTTGATAAGGAAAAACAGCATGGACTTGTTTTCTTATTTCAAGATAAAGTTTCACATTAATTATATATACTATAGGTATATGTGAAAATAAAATCCATGTTGATCAAAATACATGAGGACCTACCTTTATTGTAGCAAAAAAACCACTTTAAATAGTTTTTTATATTTTTTATATGAATAATTATTTTTGTATTGTTTTTATGATAGAATTATATTTTAGTTCTTTTCTTGTAGTATATACTGTACTGATTGAGGAATTTTAATTTATGATTGTTCTATGTTTCTAGTGGTGTCATTTTTCATCACTTTTGGTTGTATGATTTTAGATTTTTGGTTATGTTCATTAATGATTAGATATATCTCATTCATATTTCTTTTGTGTATTATTGGAATTGGATAAGGTCTTATTGTCATCATCTAGGAATGGGAAAACCTTTTTTGTGTGTTTGGGTGACAAGTTTGATTGACATACTAGATTATAATCCACAATGGATACTACATTTTTTGATTTCATGGGTTCACCATGCATCATTTTTTTGGAATTTCCATTGTAACCAATCTATTTTATATTTTAACACATGTTTAAAATCAGTATAATCATATTTCGGTTGATTATTTGTATTTTCAAAGGATGTAATATCTTTATTTTTTTCCATATTTTATAATGATTAACCATAAGTTATTATTATTTTATATATTTAGATGCTAATAGAACTGTTTGGAAGGTGTGGGTCATTTAAATTTGTAGATTTTTTAAATTTCTAATTGTTTTCTTATCAAATGATATAAACACATAGTGATAAATACAATATATAATCCTTGAGAGTGGTCTATATTTTTAAAATATGTATTATTTAACATTTTCACATTTTTTAATAAACATTTTTATCCAATCATATATGTTATATGAATGTATAGATTTAGTCTTATGGCCAACAAACCATTTTTTCAATCATGCAACCAATCCATGTGACCATCCATAGACATATAAAAATTGGATATTTCTTTAGAAGCATCTAGTATGTGTTTTTAACTTCCCTTTTCTATTACCTTATCACTCCACTCATTCAATTCATTCCTAACCACGATTCCCAAACCCTCATCTGGCCTATACTTATGGCCTCAGTTCATCACTATTTCATCATATGGTACTATTTTTTATCATCAATGGTCTTTACATCCTCCACATTAGATTCTACAATTCCAATTTATTCCCCAATATTAACCCATCTCACGACATCATGTATATAATGATCCCTTTATCTATTATTGACTGATTATTTGGTATTTTTGATATGAAAAGGTGATAAAATCCCTATTCGGGTTCCCTATATCTTGATTTGGATGGAGTTCAGGATTGTTTTTCTAATTCACCTTGTTCTAATAAGGGTTTTCTTGTTCTTATAAATCTAATTTAAGAACCATTGACTACATGGTCTTTAAAATACTATTTATGATTCAAAAGTTTTTTCTCAATATTCAAAATACATCCAATTATGAAATTATATTATAAAATTTTCATTTTAATGGATTTTCTAATTAATATATTCCAACACTGAGAAATTTATTTTAATTTTTACCTAATCAATAAAAATTAGGGACTAATAAAATTAAAATGGGTTTTTTATTTTCTCTTATGATATTTATAATTTTAATCTGAATTATTAAATGGATTCAATTGAACTAACATGATTTATTAAAATTGAGATTAATTGTAATTTATTGTAGAACTATTTTGTGTTATTTCATATTTTTTATTATAAATATATGTATATAGTTAATGAAAAGTAATATAAATGTGGTTTAATAGTGGTTAAAAATAATATAAATGTGAATTTTTTTCATATTCTATTAATTTATTAGACATTTATGACTATACATGTTACTATATATTTCTATATTGAATTATTGATGTGGAATCATTGGCATATATACAATAATAAAAATATTTAAAAATAAGTGAAATTGTATATATAGACAATAAGAATGGAGACTTATTAATTTATTTACTTTTATGAAAATTAATTTCATAAAATTAATTATCTACATTTCAAAAAACATTTTATTAGAATGGTTAAATGTTTCTAAACTCATTAAAAAACCCAATTCACTACAATAAAATACTATCATTTTATTGCATATTTTGTACACCTATTTTCTTTGGTTTTTATGTTGCAATGATTCAATGAATGTGGAATCGCATTGGTAGTGTGTGGAGGTGGTGTTATGTGGTATGTTTGCTTTTCATTTCTATGTGATTATTTTTTGGATTTGATAATGCACTGACCTTTTGTATTTTTTTTATCCATCGAATATATGAACCCTATGTACATAGGCTGGAAGGAAATTTTTATAATTCTATTCAGAAGAATAATTGATTTAGACAATCCTTCATATAATTATTACACTACAATAATAACTATACTACATGATTATGATATGGAGTTGTTACCACTCCACTTTTGGAATTATTATTTGCATATTTTTTAATTACTAAGAGTTTATGGATCCTAGGATTCCTGAAATATTTTTCATTATGAGATTCCATTGTTCATAAATTAATTATTCTAAATTCTATAGTCCACTATTTATAATTTCTTTTATATTATATCTATTTTCGCATTACATTCTTATTTGAGGTTACTCTTCTATCTTGTCCAATACCATTATATCTCCAATGATATTTGATTCAAGTTTCAATTTTTAATATTTATTATTAAAACACTACATTTTCCCAATATCCCTTTTTTATTTCATTTTTGGTAGTGAAAACAAATTATTAAAAAATTTAGTCGCTGTTGGTATAACTTTTTTTAATTAATTTTTTAAAAATATATAAACCCAAATTTTTTATTAACGTATTTTAAAACAAGCATGCTCTCAAATAATTGAATAAGGATAATAATGTTGAATAAATCATTATGGAATGATGATAATTTTTATGTTAAATCCTATATATATATCAACTTAGTTGTAGGTCCAACTCATAATTTCACTTTTATTGATTGATGATGTGGTTGGGATAGAGAGTGACCTTAGATTACTTAATATTTTCTATTCTAGATTTTAATTTATTATATTTTTTTCATTTCATGAATTATATATATATGGATTTTAGAGGATTTATAGGTATGAAATGTAGAAAAATCTTTACTGGTAAAGGAGAGAACTATATATGTTTATTGATTCCATTATAGGGGATAGAGTTGGGGAAACCTAAGTGATTATTTATTTAATTGTGTTAAAACATTTCATTTATATAGTTGATCATTTATTTCTTATTCATATTTAATATAGACTATTTTTATTCAAATATACACAAGGTTCTTGCATTTTTTTTAGTATTCTAACCTTGTTAAATTGAGTATTATTCGGGTGAAATCATTCTTATGTGGTGATTCCTTACTGCCAAGGGACATGTGAAAGCCAAAGGGGATTGGGAACACCCTATGATTGTTTTCATAAACATGGTTGGGAATTTTATGTTGTGGTTTTTTTCTTGGTACAGTATGAAATGGTATATGAGCACGTTGGATCATAAGTTTTTCATACTTCATAAAAATCCCTTGTTATTCGAGATGTTTTAGGGGATTGGTGATAATTGTCAAATTGGAATAGGCAAGTCAGGTGTCATGTCCTAATCACAATCATTAATCACAAAACCCATGCTAAAAATATAATTAATTATTTTAATTTTAATCTTAAGCTTTACATTGACACTATTGATTGATTTTGATATTGATTTTTTTTATCATCGTAACATTGTATAATTTAGTATTTCCTTTGAGATATTTTGAAGTAATTGGAGTGGAGAGTGATAAAAACAAAAGGTACAATTATTTTTCAATATCTAGATAACCATTTGAATCCTATGTAGATGGTTACAATAAAATATTTTTAGTATTTACATTATTTGACCATGGTCTACTAAATCATGTTGTCTAATTTTATTTGAACAACATCCCCTTAGTCATTTTTTTATTATTTTGGATATTTAATTCTTCAATTCCAAAAGGATATATGATATAATTTTATTTCATTAAATATTAATTTGAATATTTAGATCTCAACTATTACTCTGAATAGAAAAAATTTTAATCTTAATATAAATTAAAATAACACAAAACAAATTTTATATTTTATGATTGAGTGTGAATTTTGAAAAATAACATTATAATATAATAAATTTTCTTATATTTATTATTTATTATTATGAATATAAGTGTTATAATATAAAATTATATTACATGGAACCAATTGTTTGGAAGTTTTAATTTCTCAGTCTTTCTTGTTTTTCAATTGGTTTACAATTTATTTGAATTTAGTTTCGTGTATTTGAAAATGGTTTAAAATGAAATGTTTGTAAATTTTGTTTGTTAAAATTTTTTTGATTCATGGTCATGATTATCATTATTTTTTTCTTTTTTAATAATTTATTTCTTTATTATGAATTAATTTTTAACTTAGTTCCATTTTTTAATGGTTTTTTAAAAACTATTTTTATGAAAAAATTATATTTTATTAAAATGTAAATATTTTTAATCATGGGATTTTCCTTTGTTTCTATGGGTTTTATTATTATTAATATCATGATTTTATTTTAATTAATTTAAAATCTAAATTTTATACTATTTGAGTATCCCTCCCATAAATTTCTTGAGCGATTTATGACATGGTGACTTCTTATAATGAATTATTTATCCATTGAGTGCCTAAGGAATTCCTTAATTAGGATTGGTTCATAAGGTCACACATTGATTTTTCATAAGGATTGAGATTATTTTATGTTTTCTCCTTGACTCATCAGTGAGGTATATACTTATCTTAGATTATATGTGACAATTTTTTGTGTGAGTTCATCATTTTGCATACAAGACATGTGAAAACCGAGGTGTTTGTTTCAGTTGACTTAGATAGACCAAACAATTGTCAGATTAAATATTTGGATTTTGAAAGTTTCACATTTCATTACATCATTATTGAATGTTAATTGGATTTGAGTACTGGTTTTGATTCATTAATTTTCAACACCGTATCAGAGCCCAAAAAATATTTTCAATTGGTTTTCTCTTGTTTTATGCCTATTTTTTGTTATTCCTAGATATATATGCGGTGATGATTGTGTTGGTTGTCCTTGTTTTGGGAAATTATCAATGTTCCCTTTAGGTTTAATCATCCATTGAGAATGTATGGGTAATGATTTTATCCATTTCATAAAAACCATTTACCATTCATTATTTTTATTGATTCTTTATTTCTATTTTTGATCATATGATATATACAATGGGCTATTATGATTTTTTGGTGGGGGGTTTCCTATTTTTTTCTTCATGTGATCTTCATTATAAATTTTCACAGTTCATCCTCACATATTTGATCAATGAATATAGTATAATCCTTAGATTTATTGGAGAAGTAATATGGGTCACTATTCTCTATCATCATTTAATCAATTTTTATGGAGTGATTTGTGATTTTAAAGATGTGGTTTTTGGTAAGGACTATATTAGAAGTGTATTTGGTTTTTTGAGTTCCAGAGTGTGTTCCTTCATTGTGAAAATCCTTCATTCATTTCAAATTTTTTTGGAAGAATAACGGTTCATGGTGGACATAATTTTCAACATTTGAACCAGATTAAATAATTATTTCATTTATTCAATTATTAGTAATTTTTTTGGAGATATCGGTATTTTAATATGGAAAATTTGGAAAAGATGTATCATTTTTTTCTTGTTACAATGTTAGGGTGTATGGTTTTGCAATCCATGAACCATCCATTATGCATCACCTATTTTCTCACATAGGGAGTTTTGATGGTTTTCAAATGGTTTAAAAAACTATATTGTCCATCTATGACAACCAATATCAGTTATACACTATATATAATTATTTATAAAATTATAAAGAACATAATATAGTCCAAAATTTTCTATAGACCAAGTGTATTTGGGTAATGAGATGAATATAATAATAAATTGAAACATTGAT
Organism: Viscum album; assembly: GCA_963277665.1. Lineage (NCBI taxonomy): Eukaryota > Viridiplantae > Streptophyta > Magnoliopsida > Santalales > Viscaceae > Viscum > Viscum album. The sequence continues at coordinate 953,888,318 of OY728130.1, read as the reverse complement.
ACAAAAAACATCTTTTCAGAACTCTACAAATTTCTTACAATTTATGATTAATGTCTAAACATTCATGGGAAATCCTGGGGATTTACATATGAATGAGGTGATTTTTAAAAACAAAAAAAATAGAATAATAGATACAGATCATAATGTAATGGAGTATGATTATGTCCAGAGAATCAAAATGATTACATAGATAGCTGATAATCAGAATCAAGACCATTGAAGCATGAAATAATATTGTAATATTATGGAGTCATATTAAGGTAAAAGAAACATGACATTATAGGTAATAGTCGAGGAAAATATCAATAAAATCATAATAATTCTTTCATTCGATAAGCGTATATCCATCCAACATGGAATCTCCAGAGATAAAATCATTACCTGTTTCATTAAAGGGATATATAATTTTGAGCCATATGTCTCATTCAGATCACAAGCATGAATTTCTATTCAACATTTGTAAAAAAACAGAATAACTTTCTTCTATAATCTTAATCTGATTAATAAGGATTGTGGGTTACATACCTATAAGTACCCAATGATTAGAGGATATGTACTTCAATGTGAACCCCATTGAGTTTACATGGGGATTTATTTTCACATCATTTTTATAGAAAATCATTAGTTAATTTTTTACATCATAAAATGTGTACATAGAGTTCCAAAAAATGGTATAATGAGGTCGAATAGTGGTTTCTTTTTAGTTGGGGATATTTTGGAAAATAAATGGATACACAAAAATATAATAAAACATAAATAATATGAAATTAATTTTTTTTTTGAAAATCAATTATGTAATGTAAAAGTACGGGAAAGTAAATCCACTACCTTGAGAGTGTGATTATAAAATAATAGTAAGCTACTCTTATGGGGGTGGTAAAAACTATTATTGATTTATATAGGTAGAGTTAGAGGAAATATATGATAAATTGTATTTCAGCGAATTGATTTAGTAGGTCGGATTTGTATTCATCACCAAAGATTAGGAAAATATATAATAATTTATTAACATTGATTTTGGACTCTAAATATTTGTATAAAAAATATTTATAATGGGTTTTTATATTGAATTCATCCATAAAATTCACCAAATATTTTAAAAATATATTAATAATGAAAATTAAAAAATCTATTAATGGTTTAGAAGTGAGGGATGATAATAAATTATTATTTTTAAAAATCAATGTATAATATTGGATTTAGGAATTAATTATAAGTCAGTAAAAAAATAAAATAACATAAAAAAATTAGTTTTATTGGAAAATCCATATATAGCCACTAATTTAATTTATAGTACATATTACATTACCATAGAAAAAATATGATTTCTTAATACATAACATATATTTATACTATTTTTAACATTTACAAAAAAAATTTGTGTTCTCAAGAAGTTATGAAAAATTCACCAGTATATAATTTCAACCAACATATTTAAAAATTAATATTTAATATATAATTAATTTTTAAAGATTAGAATTTAAACAAGTAAATAAAATTTTATATATACTTGAAAATAAATGTTTTTAGTAAATAAGAAAAATTCTGATTGATATATAAATTACACAATACATCATTAAATTGTATAATATAATATATTTAATAAAATGTTTTTAATATGAATATTTCATGAAAATAACAATTTTTTAAAAAATGTATAAATTTTTTAAAATGTGTATTTTAATTGAAAATATATAGTTCATTGTAATTCAATGTCAACATACACGTATCAAAATCAATTTTTAATAAAATTAATTATGATCGTGTATAGAGTAATAAAAATGGGATAAATATAACCATTATTATAAAAACATAAAATATAATAACTCATACTTCTTGGGTCTATTTTCATAACTCCTTATTAAATTAGTTTATTCTTTAAGGGTACAGATTATGATTTAGGTACTTATTAGATATGTTCCATGGCTATGTTTTGATAAGCTATTTCATTAAAATTGATCATATCCCATAAATGGATTCTTTAAAAATTTTAGTTGTCAAATATCAACATGGGATTGATCAAAGAACAATAATCGCATTGTGTTCACCCTCATGATAAATGATAAATGGGATTCAAAGTGTAGTATTCTATTATTCAAGGAAATAACATTAACTTTCATTGAGAATTATTCTATAAAATACACCATTGTATATTATAATAATAATGGTCACTATACATTAGATATACTATCAATGGATAATGGACTTTTATGCCTTATAGAAAAATTATGGCCATATGTTATAATTAAAGAAATAAGAAATGAAATAATGAACATGTGTTTTCTCTATATATATTTCATAATGATTATTTTATCCATTAAAAAAGGAATTTCATTTATAATATTTTGGTCATTTGATATTTCCTATTTAAAAATGTTTCGCTAAAATTTTCATTTCAAAATACTAAAACAGATGAGAGGATTTTTGTTTCATCGCCCCTTTTGGATCCCATATTTCCTCTTAAAACATGTAATTATTGCATAGTATATTGACTAAGTGAATTTCATTATTTCATAAATCATTTAATCTATGATATATTATTTATAATAAATGATACTCATATGAAGGATTTTTTAAAATGGTACCACATCTTCAGTCAATACATGTGATTGGTTTGGAATGTTTTTCCCTGGGATGAATATTAGTAAAACATAATTTACCTAAGATAGGTTTGTGTGATGTTCTAGTAAATAGATCATGACTCAGATGGGATCATTTATATCAAAGGATACTTTGTATATGTTGTGATAATTTTCCTTATTTTAAAACAATATAGCATTATTCCATTGTGATATCTAAAGGCTCTCCTTATCTATGATCGCATACACAATATTATATTGAAGATGGTTTATATAAATTATCAATTTAATTTTGGTGGATTCCATGTGATGATTATTGGTCTTAAAAATATCTATAGTATCATATATATGATAAGTTTCTATAAGTTTCAACTATACATAATATCCCTACATAATTGAGTATGAATTATATTCCCATAAAGAGCCTCAAAATGTGCCAATTTGATAATAGAATTACAAATGTTTTCAATTTTTACCTTCAAAAGGAAAATTTCATCATCCCAATATCCATGTAAATACAATGGAAAAAATATATTCTTATCCTCAAGAGTTTGGATTATAATTTTATATTTTTAATCCATTTGATTTTTTTAATTTATAATTAATACCATTACTATATCCAATCCTATAAAGGACTCTATAGAACCATGAGGTAAATCCATTATCTCAATTAGATACAATTATGATTGTTACTCTATGAGGTCATTAAACATCTATTATATATATCATGTTTATTTTGGTAATAAATAAATCGTCCTTGTAAACTATGAATTATACCTATATTGATGGTCGATTACTCAAAATATTTTCCTACCGCCTATATATATCATTGGAATTACTACAAAAAAATCATGGGTGTGTTTTCTCATTACCATATCATTTTAGAAAATATTTATGTCATTTAATTAGAAGTGTTTCTTTCATTCATGGTTTCTTTTCATTTAATAAATAATGAAACTAATTCATTCATCTCAATCTTCATATTGTCCCACTATGATTTTTTCATCATATCAATATATGTTTTAGTTGTCCAGGATATGAAAATAATGATTATTTATTACATCATCTTGAATTTACCACTTTAGATTAGGTTCTAATGGGACACATACTTGGGATATATAACTTATAACTCTATGTTCAGAAATTTAGAACTCAATAATATTATATAAATTTCAATATAGATCGTCATTATTTTTTTTTAAAAAAATTGATACAATGAATAATTGATATTTGATTTGGTTATTGAGAAATACTGTATTAACATCAATTAATCATTCCCCTATACATCATTTACAAATCCAAGATTATTCTAATGGAATTCAAACCAAATCATCAATAGGGTTACGAGATATTTTTAACTCCAATAATATAAAACAATGTTCACCTTACAATGAATGTTCTCGATTGAACAATCGTAATCCTTGATCTGTTCTTTCCATCATTTTTATTATATATTGAGTATCATTTTTTTAAATATATACATTAATATTTTATGATTCATATATTTGTTACAATTTTCATTATACATATAATTTATTGAAATATGAATTCATTAGATACCTAAAATGAATTTTAGACCTTTCATTGTGATATTATACACATGAATAATTAGTTTATTCGAGTAATTTTTAATAACTTTTTCATTTTTATAGAAAAATAACCAAATCCATTTTGGGACGCATCACTATAGACCAAATATCCTTCACAAAATGTGGTTAATATGAGCTTAGGTATAGTTATTAGACTTATATAACACTTGTATTCACTCTTCACATTCTTTAGTATAAAAAAACTCACCCCCTTATTATGTATCCTTTGTATATACATTTAAAATCATTAAAATTTATAATAAATCGATATTGTTACCCTTCTAATCAAAGGAAAAAAATCAATACCCCTTATATTGGTATGAGATGTCCATGAATTTCCTCATACTTTGATGGATCTTAAAATATAGTTTTTTATAGATAACATCCTATGTAGATATTATTTAATCCATCCAAAAAACACATGTACTGTACATCGTGGAAAACGTGTCATTTAAAATTTCCTTTATTATAACATTAAAATTATCCAATGGTTGACCTTGGAATTGGAGTAGATAAAAAATCATTTATAATGATACACCAAATTTGATAAGGTAATATATCAATACTATTTTCATTATATCCATAAAGATATATGAAACAACATTTATTTCAAATGGGATCACTTTTAACTCATAGTGTCCATACATTTTACGAAATGTTATCCTAATGATATTATCCTTTTAATCATTACTTGATAATATCATGAGCAATGTTCCAATATAGTGAAATAATGGCCACCCTGAAAATATTAAAACATATTCTCAATCATTGAATATGATACTCTCATTTTCATATGATCTAATGGACATCCTTATAATCAATATAGAGTCACATTAAACCATAATTATTTCTAAAAAATTGGACTACTACATCTAATTATGTGGTGGTTGGATATATAATACATTTGGTAATAATGTTATGTTGTTTTTTATTCATCTATTAGAGCCCAAAATTGGTCATTATATATGAATTATTGTATTTTAGTGAAAACATTTTAATAGTTTTACTATGAAATCAACATCTCATCATGGAGGGATTTTAGGAATTTCATCAAGTAATAGGATAGTATATTCTCTTTTAATTAGAATGCCATCAAGGATGATCAGTTCCATATTCTCAGTCTTTTGAGTAGAATAGACTTACTAATAAGACAATAAAATTCATTCTTATTATTTTGATTTCAATTTATATTCAACATATACCTTAATACTATATAGAAATTGATCATGATTTATGATATAGGTGGTTATTTCCTTCTCCCCACAATTTATGTTAGATAAATAATAGGAAATACAATAAATATCTTGGATTATAATGAACTAAAATAAATATAGTATCATAAATTTCTCTTGGAAATTCACCATTAAATTATAATTTTTGAGAAGTTATATATTTTAGATCAAATAACCTCTACCATTATCAATTCCACTAAAAACTCAACATCCATGTTTATAGGTGGCTTTTGAATAGTTATACTATACTTTTATGACATGATGGAATTCATAGAATCAAAATTAAATTGAATGTTTTCAATCCTTGAATTTATGGTCTTCATACATGTCAGCACATCATTATCAAGAACCACAATAGTAGTTGTGACAAATTGTGCTCTCCCTTGGTCTATATTCCATGTTGGTTTATTTCATCGATTATTGATGATAAACCTTCACATAGTAAAGAGGTATTCATATTTTCCCTATTCCATGTTACTGGTATGTTTAAAAATAGGATGAGGGTTAAATATAAGAATCCTTTATTACATCACATTTTTGAGTTTCTCCTATCAATTTTCGATAAATTTTAACTCGTCCTTTGCAATCCGGGAAAATTTCCTTTCATCCTATAGGGATATTGCATGATTATTCATCCCCAAATTTGATAAGTGAAAATTCAGAGATTATTACATCCATTAGATGTCACCATTAAATATTCAAAATAAAAATATATTATCTTGTTCCAATATATAGACATTAGAGTCCCCTCAAGTTCACTAATTCTCATTTTGACATTGATGGAACTTTATAACATTACATAAAAGTTATAATATTCTCAATTTTAATAATATTTTCATAAATTCTATAATATTCCATTACATTTTTTATTTTAATTTTAACTAGATGATTTTAGTACACAATGTTTGTACCTCTTTTGAAATTTGTTTTTGTATTTTAATGATGCCTTTTGATGTTTTATGTTCATTTTAGGGGTTTGTCCTTGGTAAATCAATGTGTGTATCATATTTTTAATTTTTTGTGAATTAGTTGTACAAGGTTAAAATAAATTTGAAAACTTATTCAAGGTCTGATAAAGTTATTTATAGGGTTAAACTAAGTGTTCATATTGGTTACATGGTTTTCACAATCACAGACTAAGTGTTCCACATTAGTGTGAAACATTGTATAGTGAAGGTGCATAGTTAGTACAAACAGTGCAACTAGGCCTGGGAAAAAAACCATGCACTAATTATAGTTAGGAAAATTTAAATTAACAACTTAAAACCCCTTAATCATCCTTAAGTACCTCCATCTTGGTTCTAAATCGTTTCTTTATCTTTTGGGATCCATCTAAAGATGTGTTTTCACCCCAAACATCATCTCTTGGTCTGTCAACACACCCATTAATGTTGATATCATCTCTCTTGGGAATTTATTTTTTTTATTTATCTTGGAACTCCATTATCTTCATTGTTCCTTTTCCTTAATTGTTATTATGGACACACATTTTTTGGAAGTCCGTTAATTTTTGTGGAATTTTAGACCTAGGATGTCTTTTCACATCTCTCTAGATAAAGATTCATTGAATTGATTATTGTCGTTGGAGGCGACCCATCTCATATTTAATACAGTAAGATACAATAATTTAGATATAATTTTTTCTATGAATTAACTTCATATTGAAAATTATAATTTCTTGATAAATTCAATGATAATTGCTTCATAATTTCTATCATTTTTTCTATTCATTTTTTTTTCAATATTCCTTATAAAATCTTCATTGTCCAATTTCACATAGAGTTAAATATTTAATTAATTCAATGGCTATAATCATGATACCTCTAAAAAATTTATAAATTGTTATATTCCATGTAAGATTGAATTTATTTTCAAAGGAGATTTAAAGGACATTTTTTGTAAATTTGGAAATTTGGCCCTAGTTCTGATTTATTAAATGAGCTACAATGTTTTAACTTAAATTAATTGAACTATTTGATGTTTTCTAAATAGATTTAATTGATTTAATTTATTAATTGGCCTATAACCCATTTAAATTATTGTACCATTGTTTTGGATTTGGTTTTCTTTGTTTCATTAAATAATTGATTTATTTTCATGGAAAAAGTTTGTAAAAACAAGAATTGAAGTGTATTCAAACCAGTTAAAAATTAAAATAATAAAAGTGAATTATTTATTTATTTTCTTTTAAATAAATGATTATTTTGAATTTCTATATCGATTTTAATTATTAATTGTGAATGGAATAGGTTATTGGTACCGTTTTGAATAATGAATTGTCTAATAGGTTTTGAGTTGATATTGATGACGTGTGATGGCTCAGTTGGAACATTATGATATTTGAACCATGTAATAAACACTTAATTATAACATTTTTTATTCTTGTACTTCTCATTGTTCTGGGGGATGAAAATGATATGATTTACATTGATTTATATTTCGGATGAGAGTGATATTTTGATGATAAAGATCCCATTGTGATCCTCATAACATGTCTATCTCTCACCATATTTTGAATCACCATGGGAACCTGGTAGTTATATTATGTGACCAACATATATGAATCACTAGTGGACTCACACCCTTACAGTGGATCCATAGAGAATGTGAATGGTTAAGGCTATGCACATGTGGCCATGATAGTGGTTATGCATGGAATTTGTTTTCTATTGACCCATGATACTAAATGTAAGCCCAAAAATTGGTCATGTTGTAATTTGTTTTACCTATATGTTGGTGGACTCACAATCTTACCGTGGTTTTCCCAAATACATTCATATACTTGATCATGATACGTGATAGCATTAGATTTCACCATTTTTCACTAAAGTTTCTATGAATGAATTATTTATTGTTTTGAATGTAGAACCTAGTTTATTTATTCTTGTTAATCTTTACATATCTGGTGAATATTCTCACATTTTCATGATTATCTATCATATCTTGTGAAACTGTTTTTAGTGATTTTTATGAAAATGTTTTGGTTATAAATGAAAAAATGGAATGTTTTATAGGGTTTTTGTGATAAATGACTTTTTAATGATTTAAATTCAATTTATAATCTAATCGTCAATCTATAATTATAATAATCCCATTTTAGAATATTTGAATTTCTTTATAATTTAATTAGATAGTATATTTTCAGGAATTCTACTGGGCTCTTTAGCTTACCGTATTTATAAAAAACCTACCATTTATTTCATATTTAAACATGATTTTTTACATAAAATTTCACATAATACAACTCAGAATATAGATATTAGTAATTTATTTGGGGCTTATAAAAATTAAATAACAATATAAAACATCAAATACACATATTTATTGAAAACATATTTTACTTGACCACAACATTCATTTATACTTAGCATTTAATTGAATAATATGAGGACATACATAAGAAAAAAAGTGAGCTATAAAGACTAGTAAGGGAATAAACATGGCATAACATGAGGATGAAAATACATGTTAGTCAAAAGGCATATTAGTGGTGTTAAAAAGAAACATGAGCATAGAGGCATGATATAACATGATATTTATAACATGGAGATGTGGAAACAATATAAAACATGATCTTTTCATGTGACAAGGATCATTACGCATGGACTAGCATGAGTAACCCCTCATTACAAATGAATTAGAATTCTTAAACCCCCCCATTTTACATTGATTATCATGATTGAACCCTCATTTCACAAGGAGTATAATGATACTAAACATTAACTAATGAATTAGAGCGCTATCAGGGCGCACCCTTTATAATAATTCTATTTTCAAGTATATGTGTTCCACATAGATCATACAACATGGATTAATTAAATTTAATAATTTATTTTACAAGCATGAAATTTGGTATAAAATTTTTTAATTCCCTAATAAATATGTACATAAGAATAAAGGTGAATACCCATGACAGAGAAATGGAAATGGTATTGAATATACGATGATTTTAGCATAGAAAATCATGGTGCAATTTTGATAGCATAACGATATCGAATAGAAATTTGTAAAATGGGTTGATGAGAGTGAAATATGTCTATCATTATTTATACATGAATTGGAAATTGACGGGATCGTCTAACATAATATCGCAATATAGGAAATGGAATTTAGATGCATAATATAACAATAAATTTGAATGGAAATGACAAGAGAGAAATCTATTACAAAATTTAGGCATAGAAATGGCTTTTGTAAGGATCCAAATATGGGATCATAAATGACCCCTCATTGAAATAAAATAAATCGGATTGTATTTTAATGATTACAAATGGATATAAATTTATGAAATTGAAATTATAAGGACAACCCTCAATGAAGGTGATTTAATTCATTCATGGAGGAGAGGAATGTCTTGATCCCTTACATGAATGTGTGATCTCAATGGCTTGGGGAGGATTATTTAGAGCTTATGGGAACCTTTGGAGGACTCTGTGGAGTATAAGTAGAGGTTGTTAAAGTTTAAATGATATTTAATGAAGAGAAATGGAAGCATGTGTGGGTTTATATAGGAAATTATGGGATTTTCATTATTAATTTTATTTGACACTACAAACTAAAATATCGAAAATCACAAACCATCCCATGGGTTTCCCTGTGATTATCGCCAAGGGAATTGATATAAATTATTTTATACATCTATATTGTGAATATACCTTTTATAGTATTTTATTTCTTCAATATGGCATCATAATGATATCATAAAACACATTATATATTTATATGATATTTAATTTTTACCCCAAAATTGGACTTTCTTAGAAAATTATGAAAAACTCACCATTGGATATTTCTGACACCACGATTCAAAAAAAAAATATTCATTTTATCTAAATAATTTTCTATATATTTTTAGTATCACTTTTAAGATAAAAAACAACATTTATTGAAAATTGACGAGTTTTGAGAATAACAGTTTTCAAACCTTAATAAAAATTACATTTGACAACAAAAATATTATGTTATGATTTATATTTAATAAAATTAATTTAAAAATAATATTTTATTATTATTTTATTCTAATATAAATTAACTCATAAAAATAGATTTCTTAAATCAATTTGATGATTACCCAAAAAATTATTACTACTTTAAAAATCATTTATAATGTAACAATAATAGAATGAATTTCTATGAATTATTCAATAAATAAATAATTCACATAATCATAATGCTATTTTTTGGGACATAAAACTTTATTACACCAAAATATTCCCTAAGAGTAAGGTGTTTGACTATCGTTCTTTTATGGGGTTGTTTAGTGAATATGGTTTGGCCTATGATCTTGATGATCTTGAAATTCTCCAATAAATTTTTTTTCTAATGCTTAAGTTGTTGGATATAAGCTTGGTATTGGTCTAGGTAAAATCACAAAAAAATATATCTCCTGCAAAAGTGACAACAAATGGGATTCATATGGTAATATCCAACTAGATAACGCCATTACATCCCTTGTCTATTCTAAAAGGATTTGTTAAAACCCTGTATTTATATTATTCAAGTGATGATTTTTCAATTTCTATATTATCAAAGTTAAGGATACATAACTAATATTTTTAATCCAATTTGATATAATAAAAAATAGAGGTCATGTGTTTTCTGTATCAAGAAGACATTTAATTAAAAGAAAGGAATATTATTAATAAATGCTCGGGTCATTACAACCATCCCACCTTATGAAAGTTCTACACTAAAATTTTCATTTCCCATACTAAAATAGATGATGGTAACTCTACCTCATCAAATCCTCGGGTTCCCACGATGCCTCTTAACAAATGTGGTTTTCCACGACACCATGTCAAGGGGTATCATCTTAATTCATATAATTTATTTTCTACGATCTATTATCCTCACCATATTATCCTCATAATAATGGTGAATAACAAAATTTACAACCTTTTGATAGAGTACATGTGATGGATCTTTTATGTACTTCCTAAAGAGTGATACATGGAAGAAATCATGTACTTGAGACAGTTTTAGTGGGATTCTTAGTTGATATGCCACTACCTTGATGAGATAATTGATCAAGAAAGGGCTGATCTACCTTGGACTATGTTTTAACTTCCTCAAAAATCTAAAAAACCTCTTCCATGTATATATGCATAGGAATACAATGTCTCCAACATCAAACTATATTACTCGTTGATGATTTTTTGTAAAACGTTTTTTTCATCTCTAAGTAGCATGGATGTGATACTGGATGTTCTTAACCTTCTATACAATTTCTTCAACCATTTCTAGATCAAGATGTTTTTATTCACCATCTTCATCCCAACATGTCTTATTTTTCACCGCTTTACATAAAGGGATTCATATGGATTCATTTGGATCCTTGAGTGGGATATTTTTTTGTAAGGGAACTCCCCCAAAAGAATATGTTGTTCCCATCCACCATTGATATCCATTGATAAATCACTCATCATATCCTCAAGTGTCTTTATAGTCCACTCAGATATGGGAATCAGAATTAGGGTGATAGGACATGATGATGTTCAACTCAGTGTTAAGAGCATATTGGAGACTCTACCAAGACATAGAGGTGTATCGTGGGTCACGATTGGACACAATAAATACTGTTACTCCATGAAGCAGTACAACTTCTCTAATATATATCCTTTCTAGTTGATTCAATGAGAAATCCTCTTGAATTTAATTGATGTTTGTATTATTTGTAGGATGAACCAAAAAAACCCAGATAGCATTGTTTCCATTGGATTTTTTTGGATGTATGGTGACAAAGCCTATGGTGATTTTTCCCATATTCATGTTGGTATTGTTAATGGTTGCATAATTTCCGTATACTTCATCCACTCAACCTTAAAATGATGAAACACCATGAATATTGATTGATATATATCAACATACTTCTTCATTTTATCCCACAAATAGTTCTCCCAGAGATCTCAATACATCATCATGTTTCCTAGGTGAATGAATAAATTCAATCTATGTGCATCATCTAAAATATCTTTTTTAGATCTGGATTTGATGGACACATAGTGTAGACCCAAATCACAAAGTTCCTTCTTCAATAACATTGAACTCTAAAGAATTACATTTTCAAATAGTTTCCACTTTCTTATGAATTTCAACATCAACTATTTGATAATCATTAATCATTTCAGAATGATATGTTTGATCATAATTTTTTTAAGGATTTATGATGTTCCCTTATTTATGATTACCATGTACAATTTTATCAAATATAAGATGATTGGATCCTTTTCAATTATCATCAATGATAGAATTGATGGTTCATTTATAAAAAGGTAATCTACCACATTGTAAACTTTCCCAGGTTAGTAATGGACTGAGCCATCATAATACATGATGGGATCTTACCATTTTTGTTGGTGCATATTCATTTCTTTATGTGTGAATATATTTTTGAGACTTTTGTGATCCATATATATTTCGCACTTCTCCACAAAGTGATAATGAAACTAAATTTTAAATTCTATGATCATAGAAACCAACTATAGATCATGTGTGTGATAGTTTTTCTCATAAATTTTAGCTTCCTTAATGAATAGTAGATGAATTTTTCATTATGAATCAACACACATCCTAGGACCTTCTTTAAAGAATCAATTAAGAAACTGAAAATATTCCTACTTGTGGATATTATGATCACAAAGATAGTGAAAATAATATTTTCCAATTCATTATACTTTAATTTCATTCATCATTCCAAGAAAACATGACTCCCTTATGGGTTTTCTTTGTAATAGGGTTTGACAATTGTGAGGAATGTGTCATAAATAAGAGATTTTTTCCAGCTAACCTCAAGAAGCTATAGATATCCATCTCAGAAGATGAAATCATCCATACCTTAATTTATTTTCTTATAATATTCTCTAGTAAACCAAAGAGGTGGTGAATATTGCATTCAGGGATGATGATAAAACCGAAGGTGTATGGTAAAAGTCTTGTGATGTTTTCCTTATACACTCGAATGGATTCATCACCTTTTTTCATTGGGGAAAGTAATTCCCTTTCCATAATAAGTTTTTAGGTTCGAGGAAAAATGTTATCAATTTTTTTAATCCTTTCATTCCTTCATATCGATCTCTTCTTCAGGTTTCATATTATTTATCATTGACCACCATTGATTTGCGCCACCCGACTCACGATAATTAGCCAGAAGTACCCAAATTTGTTCCGAGAATTGAAGGATGTTGAAGATCTTCTCAACAGATTTGATGCATGTTTCAGTGATATAGGGATTTAATGATTCATTGAACGTATGAGGCATTTGTCTCATGAAGCTCTCGATTGTGACTTGTTCTTATTTAGGAGGAGGGGTGGTTGGATGTTTCTCTGGACCCTAGTTTTTATTCAAATATTGAGTTCACTAAAAAAGTATCATGAAAACATTTATTATTGTATCTCCCATCATATTGGGATTCTCATTAAAGAACTCATCACATTGATAATCGCATAAGTTTCTAGATTTATACCTCCTATTAGCATCCATTATCTGGAATAAAAGGAAAAATTATTGGTAAATAAGTTAAACTATTAAACACATAAAGGGGAATCCAATTACAAATTTAGATAACATATAAATTACATTAACCTCCTTAACTTATGAATTTTAATGATTTTATCTATCTTATCCTTGATCTACATCATAACATATATTCCTAGGGGTATTTTTTTATTCCCATAATAATGGTTCATACTCAGAATATGAATTTACATAATCATATTCCCAAGGAGTGTCAAACCAATAGTGAATTAAGGCACGTTTTCATGCACCAATTCTAATTAGAACCTATCTCAAAGTGGTCCTTTCATGTTGTAACCCAATATATATCTCTTCCAGATCCACATCTACTTGTTTGTATCCAAATGGGAATGTATTTTATTTAAAAACAACTTACTATTTAATCACAAATTTTAGGAATTTTTTCTTATATTAGTCTTATCCCTATGGCCTCTACTATACTACCCAAATTATAATACCAAAAATAACTAAAACAATCCTATGATACCAATTATAACAACCAATCTCTTTATTTTATATTTAAACATGATTCATTTCATCTATGTCAGTCAATAAAACAAAAAATCATGAGTGGAATTGTGTATTTGTGGATTAAGAACATTACATAATGACATAAAACATGAGATAAACATCTTTATTGATAACTTATTTTACAGGACCACAACATTCCATCGTACATAGCATTTCATGGGATAACCTGAGGACATACATAAGAAATCTTGTGATGTTTAAAGATGTGTATGGGAATAAACATGGCATAACACGAGAAAGAAAATGAATTTTAGTCAATATAAATATCAACAGAGTGAAAAAGAAAAATGAATATAAAGTCATGATATAGAATGATATTAATAACATGGAAATGTGGAACCAACATTCAACATGTTATTAGCATTATAAAATGATCATTGCACATAGATTAACATGGGTAACCCCTTATTACACATGAATTAGCATGATTAAACCCTTTTTATACATGTATTTAAATGAGTAAAACCCTCATTACATATGGAGTCTGATGATACTTATCATTACACTATATATTTGAGTTCTATCAGAGCGCACCATTTATAATCATTTCGTTATCATGTATAAGTGTTCCACATAAATAAAAAAATGGATTTATTTAATGTCATAATTTACTAACTAAACAAGGAATTTGAGATAAATATATATGCTTCCCCAATCAACAAGTACATGAGAATAAATTTTAATACCCTTGATAGGGAAATGGATATGGTATTCACAACATGATGATTTTAGAATGGGAAATTGTTGTGTAATTTAGGTAGCATAACAACGTCAAATAAGATTTCTTAGAAAAGTGACGATGAGAGAGAAATGGATCTACTGTCATTTATACATGAATTGGACAATAAAATGATCATTTAACATAATATCACAATACATGATATAGACATTAGATTCATAATATAAAAGAAATTCTTGAATTTAAATGATAAGAGAGAAACCCATAGAAAAATTTCATTATAGTAACATCTTAGGTAAGGCTCCAAATGGGGAAGTATAAATGATCACTTGTTAAAATTAAATCAATTTAATATTAAGGTAATTATTACATAATAAATTCAATTCAATAAATTTATATTAAAATAACTACTTGAAAAGAAATTGCTAGAATTCAAATAGTAAGAGATGAATGTGAGGATCCCTTACTTGGATCTGTGATCCCAAAGGCTTGGGGGATGCTTCATGGGAGCTTGTGGGAAACTTTGTAGGACACTACTGTGTAAGGGGAAGAGGATTCTCGAGTATCAAACAGCTTGAATGAAGACAAATTGGAGCTTGGGTGGGTTTATATAGAAAGGTATGTGAATATCTATATTATTTTGGTTTTGGATATTACAAAATAATATATTCAAAACCACAAAAAATTACATTTTATTATCACATTATTTATGGAAAATGGTAGTGTTATAAATTATTTTATATTTCTATTTTAAAAATAAATTAAAATATTTTCTCTCTCTTATAGATAGGACAGTCACACTTTCAAGAAAATGATTTTATAATTATAAAATATTTTTTATGTCCATGATGATTACTAATACATTAAAAAATAAATCAAATAAAAATAAAATTAAGTTATTTTAAAGGAAAAAAATAAATTGGGAAAAATATTCCTTTTATTTTGTTTTATTACATCACTACTGGCCATTATAATCTCGTAAAACACATTATATAACAAAATAGTATGAAAATTTTAACCAAAAATTCGATAGTGTCTAAAAATTATGAATAATTCCCCATTAGATAATATCAACATTCTACTTCCAATAATAAAATTCATTTTATCTAAATAATTTTTTAAATATATGAATTTTAACTTTTAAAATAAACAACCAACAATTATTGAAAATTGAAGTTTTTTTGAATAAAAATATTATTCAAACTTTAATAAAAATAATATGAGACTTCATAAAAATAAAATGATCATTTATATTAAATAAAAGAAATTAAATAATAATACATTATTATTAATTAATAATAAAATCCATTAATTCATCAAAATAGATTTATTAAATGAATTTTATTATAAACCAAAAATACTACATGTTATTTAAAATCCATTTACAATGAATTAATAATAGAATAATAGTATATTAATAATTTATATGTATTAATTAACATAATAATAATGAAATGGCCTCCCATTTATTACACAAGAATATTCCCTAATAGTATGGCATGCGGTGGCGGTGCTTTCATGGGCTCATTCGGTGAACATGGTTGGGCCATGATCTCGATGAGCATGAACTTCTCGCATAAACTGTTTCACTCATGCTTATGTTGTTGGACTTAGACATGGGAATGGTCTTGAGAAAATTTAAGAAACTCAATCTACCTCAAAAGCTAAAATAAATGGGCTTCATAGGGTTATATCCTTTTAGATGAGGCCATCGCTTCCTTTTTATGTTCCAAATGGATTTGTTACAACCCAATATTTATACTAGTATTGTGATCACTGGTATAATGCTATATTATAAATAGTAAGGATAGTTAACCTTAATTTAAATTCAATTATAAATAATATAACAAATTTAGTGATTTTTTTTTCATTATACAGAAGACATTTAGTTAGATGAATTGTAATTTTATTCATAAATGTTGGGGTCGTTACACCCTTCTGGTATCATTTGATTTTTATAGCCCTTTATTATCTTATAGAATGTGTTCATGCTATCTCCTTACAATATAGATTCGAGGTAGGGTAACCGATGGCAAGTGACTTGGGACATGGTGGGTTGTCATGGACCACAACGACACAGGTTATGGTTGTTACATTATTTTTTTAGAGTTTATAATGTCTCCTTGAACATGATATATATGTATTTATTGATATATATTATTCGAAATCTCGTCATTTTAATCTATTATTGTTTAACTTTAGTTGTGAAATTGTTACCAAATGGTCATAAATTTATTCTCATATGCATGTTTTCCACACATAGATATTTGGAACCCTTTTCAGGATTTTGGTGAATCAGATCAGGTAACAATTCAAATAACATTCTTTTTTGGTTCATTACAAATTATATCATATGAAAGTGATTTACTTAATGGTAAATACATAAAATTGAAATCCATATGTTATTTTGGGTGATTCATGGTTGAAACGAGATTTATACTTTTTCATCACTTAATTGGTATTTCATTAGAAGTTTTATGATCACCACCCTTTCATGGTGATACATGAGTTACTAAGTATGATGGGACTTGAATCTTTCTTTTGACACATTGTTTTTCTAATGATAAATTATATTTAGATTACAAATTAGTCTATCATTGATTTGGGGAATCTATTATTAGTTTTTTTTACATAATGGAATGACGACCATAGGGGTACCATGATTCAATAATATTGTAAACTATGAGGATTAAGTGTGGCAGATTTAGAAATTCATCCATCCAGAGTTGTGTGGTAGGTCTGTTGTTTACAAGACCACATGACCAAGTCATTTATAGTTATGAATTTCTTCTATACTTGAAGCCTTTTCAATTTTCATATATGTGACTTCACTTTGTGAGGTTTGTTATGTGGGTTATGGATGTGGGTTGTTTCATGCTCTTGATTGGTTGTTTCGAATCTAATCAATTTTTGTAATGTAAAATACTTTTTTAATAATAAATTGATTCATAAAACATTATTTTTTTACATTAATTTATAAATTTTTTTAATGCCCACAAAGTGACTTTTTTATATGTTTCATTTTATAAAATAATTATAAATGACTCTTATGTTATGTGATAAAATAAAATAGCTGGTAATTTTTTTAAAAATGGATAAAAATATAAATGGTTATTATAATTGGAAAATTGGATTAATACATTTTACACCATATAATAATTTAAATGTGATGGTAAATAGTTTTTAAAATTGTGATTTATTTATAAGCAGATTCATCATTTTGAATTGAAAGAGTAATGTTTAATAAATGAAGAATTATTATGAATTTTATAATAAATAATGATCTGATTAAAATTAGATATGACATTGTTTAAAATGATTGGGATAAGTTTATGTGTTCCTTGATTATTTTGTTGATATGCCTATATATTTTAATGTTCTGAAATGTCTCCTAGAAAATAAATAAATAATGATAGAATGTTGGTCCAATAGTCTGGTCCTCGATGTTTTTCATCACATTTTCTAGATGTATAATCCCTTGTTGATGACTCTATCCATACTCCATATTGAGTGGTGGATCTTATAACCTTACAGCCTTCAAACACCATACATGAAATTTTGGATTATCATTCACCTTATTATACGGATGAATGATGTTCTATTTAATAATTGATTTGGTTTGATGAATTTGAGTAGATATATGATTGGAAAATATATCACTCACACCTGAAACATAATATGTGAATTTCAAACCACAACAACATAGAAGAAATAATTTATAAAATCATTAAAAAAATGGAATGTTACAAATATAACATTGTTAATGTATCATTACTTTTATAAATCAATGCATTAGTCAATTTATTTGTTTCTATGATGTTAATGAGTCATGAAATCATAATAATTGATTAGATTCATCCATCCAATATATCACAAGTTTAATTCATTATGAGTGAATATATAATTTGAACTTATATGATCAGTATATATTTCACACTTTACTTAATCAAATGATTCCACCAAATATTTAATTTAAAATCACATGTAGATAATCTCAAACCATGTGTAGGGAAATTTATCTCATGATGCTTCAAAATTTTTAATCAAAATAAATTAGTAAGTCATGGTACATTAGAACACAACCATGACCTTTAATTGAAGACCCACTATTGATGAATAATTCAACATTTCTGGAAGGAATGGGAAAACACGAGCATTTCACCAATAATATTTTAAATTCTTGAAAAATAACATTAAATTATGTTGTACACATGATCATAACTCCTTTTTTGAGTTAACATTATTTTTTCTATGGATATCCATGAAATGTTCCGATCAAATCTCCTATAATATCCCACTAAACCAATAAAAATATGAATCTAGGATATATTTCTGTGCCTTTTCCACTTATAAAAAACATTCTTTTTGGATGAATAATTAGTTATTCCATATCAAGAGTCAAGGTTACAAATGAATGAAATTTTTTCCAACATAAATTCATGGTTTTTCAATTTCCCGTGTAGTTTATTTTTAATTAAGGTTTTCAAAACAACCTTATATTTCTATCATGTCCCTATTTACTTTAAAGCATAAAATTTTTATTCAATAAAGAAAATGAAAAACATATCCAAGAACTAATGAAATATTATATTCATAAGAACTATAAACATAGAAGCTATATTAGTTAACCCAAATGGATTGAATGAAATTCATGATGCCCATATCTAGTCTAAAATGTATTCTATTTTTATGTATGATTCCTTTATATTAAATTGATGGTACCCGACTTCATCATAACCTTTTAAAATTAATATTATTCAAGTAGATTATAAAAAAATCACCGATATGAAGAAAATTATACTTTTTATTAAGTATGATATTATTTAAGGATCTACAATCAATGAAAAGTTTCATTGGACTATCTTTATTTTTAACAAATAAGACAGGAGACCCCAAGGTGATTTTTTAGTTCAAATGAATCCCTTATCTTATAACTCTTAGAATTTTTTTTCAATGAAAAACGATACACTTGATCCCTTTGAAAAGGGGGTTTAAAATTGGATTAACATAAATATCTAAGTCAACAATAAACTCAACCTGTTTATTTGGAATAAAATAATGAAATTCATCAATAGAAACATTCATGCATTCATTTACTAATGTAACATCAGTAATTGAAGTGTCTCTTTATGTTAGGACCAATAGGGGCCTATATACCCTGAGAGGGGGTGGGGGTGAATCAGGGTATGGATATTATTTTTCAAAGTTCTTCCTGCCCCACTGGATTATGACTTCTTTATTAGAAGGGCCACATAATTTGCACTTGTGTGTTTATTATTATCACTTATTTTCTTCTTTATCTGATGATGATGAATTAAATGCAACGTAGTGAAGTAAGCAGGCAGACATAAATATTTTTACTTGGTTCACCCTCACTGGGCTACGTCCAAGGAGCATACACCGACATGTTGTCGGTCATACCTAATTCCATTATTCTTCACTAGATGTGGATACAATGGTTCGAGCAAGATCACTTCTATACCCAGGCTCACTACCTTTACAAAGTTTAGGGTCAGCTCACTACTTTCCCAAGGGTCACTCCCTATTTCTCTCTCTCTGTCTTACTGCTGATGGAGTGAATCACCTTCTTCCTATTCCTTTTCCCACTACTCCAGAAAGGATCCACTCATAGTTTATAGACAAGTAGGTATCTTAACTTGCATGAAGAAATGCATCTTCCTCTGTATGTAGATGCTCTATTAATTCCCAACTTTCAACCGTGGATGAATTTCACTTTGCACCGAAGGTATCTGGAAATCTTCCAACTTCCACGCGGCCCCAAAATAAGGCTGGGGAATCAACCTTACTTGGTGTGAAAGTATACCTCGGTGCGAAAGTATCGGTGTGCAAGTCACAACTGGTGCGCAAGTCTTCCTCAACTACTTGCGCGACTCAAGGCTCTGCAACTCCAAACCTGCGCGACTCACTTCCTTCCTCGCCTAAACTACCTCAGGCACACAACTCACACTTGGCGCGCAACTTCCAATACTGGCGCACAAGTCCCACTTGTGCGAAACAACACTACCAACATGACCACCACACCTGTGTGATAGGATCATTGAATCTTCAAAGTGTTGAACTCCGGTGAAGAATGAGGAGGGGTGGTCCAGTACTTATAGGCAATTTGACCACCCTGCGCGACGGCGTGCAAGTATCCCTTCAGCGTGCAAGTCACTTACGTGATACCACCAATACTTGCGAGACACCTATCCCCTTGCCATATTTTGATGATCTGATCTTGAAAAACATATGGTGCATAAGATTCCAAGCCTTCATGTACACGGCGTGCAAGTCTCTTTTCCAAGAACCACATTTCTCCATTTGTCGATTTTCAATCCCAAAAATTTCGCAAACACTGGAAAACGGCGCCACCTTGTATTTGTTCATTTGTACCGCCTCTAGATCATCCATTCCTTTTTGTCGACGTTCTTGAATCAAACATGGATCATTGACCAAAGCTCTTGAACTAGACGTTCCATCATGAAATCCTCTGTCAATAAAATTGCATGTCATTGTTTTTCTTTTTCAACAATCACCACTCAGATTTCCACTTTGTCCACAAACACAATCACCTAAAAAATACATCAATGATACCTTGAGGGATTTTTTCTCAACACTTTATTATCCACAATATGATCTAGGTAACATTCACTACCATCTATGATGAATTTCTCATCTCCTTAGTAAATTATCAATGATATAAAATCATGGATCCACTAGTTCATAGTAGTGAAATTTATTTTATTATGAAAAACTATTATCCCATCCATAACAAGAATGATATCAAAATCTATTATGGCCAATTCATCTCAATTTGTAGAAATTAACATCCCACTAAAAAATATAAAGAGCGATATAAATCTTTTTTTCTTAAATATTTCAATCGTGACATTACAAAAAAATCCCTATCATAATTTTATTATGTAATATTGCCAATTTAGATAAAAATACCTTTTAAATGATAGAATTTGATGATCCGTAGTCAAATGGGGTGTTGGAATAATTTGAATACACGAGTAACATACCTATCATCGCCTCCTATGACATCCCAACATAAATTGTGGTAGTAGAAAATGACAATGATACATGTCTTTTTTTCAATAATGAAAATTTCTATCTTATAAAACCATCAATGGGTATTTATTAGCATAATAAACCAACTCATTTTGTTTAAACCATATCAATGTTGGTTTTCAAAGAGTTATTACAATATTTGATTCCTTGGAATTCTATTAAAAACACTTTCTGGTCATGTGGACAAACATTAGTCTTTGGAAAAACTTACATGACTTTATAAGACATCCCCCAAGGCGATTCTTACCACAGATACGTCAATATTGGTAACTTTTTGTCTTACCTCCAGATTTTTTTCTGTATTTTTTTTCTATGACCTGTTATCCTGACCACTTATTACTTTTATAATTATGTGAAATATATGGGTATAAAATTGCCTTTTAATCTTTTCATCATCATGAGAAAAATTCTAGAAGATTTTAAATTTTCAAATAGTGGATTCTTTACATATACCTAGTTTCAATCCTATATAAAACGGTTAATTTTTTATTTGTTTTCCTAATAATATCTGGCACATACCTAGAAAAGCTTATGAATTTTTCTACATATGAAGCTAAAAATCATCATGTTTTTTCACAATTACAGAAATATTTTTCCATTCAATGTTGAAAAACCTTAGGTTAATATTTTTCAAGGAAACTATCTTTGAATTTTTCACATTCAATGGAATCTAGGTCATCTTTTTTTCTTGTATTATTAAATAAAGACCACCATAGATTTGTTTCAACATCAACAGATAAAAAAATGTGTCATATTTTGAGGGTTTGAACAACCCATGGCATTAAATATAATATCTATATAACTATTATGTCTTTTGGAATCCATTGGGTTAGATGATCCACTAAATAATATTGTATGTTGCCTCAGGAAATTCTCTTTGGCAGACAAGTTCATTCATGGTAGATCTGGTTCCTCTCTAGCATGGATACCACCAACATTTATCATCAGAATCAACTAAGCCATCACTATAGAAAATATTATATTTCTTTTCTAACGATCTCGAGATTTTTTTGGATAATCCCCTCTAGTGTCTTTTCATTACCAATTATATGTGTCCTCTGTGTAAAATGATTTAGAACACACACTATTTAGATATTGTAACATTTTAATCATCAAATTGAATAAAAATTTAGATATTTCATAAGGTAATTCCATTCATGGGAATTTTATTAATATTACCCTAACGTCTATAGTTATCTTCAATGACCTCACATACTATCTATAAGTCCTCATCCTTAAACATTAATTAATTTTCCTTTCTTTCAAAAACAGTTGTTATTTCACATTGATGACCTTTTTATGAATAATGGTTTAGATAATTAGAAAATATTCATACATAATATCCCATATAAAAAAAATATGACTCTAAAAAAATTCCATGTATTTCATAATATATGAATTTTATAATTAAATATGATTTCTTTTTTCAAAAACCAAATATTCTTCACTTTGAACCTAACATCCTATATTCTAATACCCCTCCCTATACCCTGTGAAATGTTTTTTATGAAATGACATGAGATTAAAAAGATAAGTAAGGGATATAAATGGAATGTAACATATTAGTTAATGAAAACATGAAAACCAATGGAAAACACATTTATGAAAAAAATAATGTATATTAAGATTCATTTAAACATATCAAATATTTTTTCCTTTTGAATGTAAAATATTATGATAAAACTCATTAAAATAAATAGATTATTCATGTAGGTTTTTTGGGACATCATCACATAAAACCCTTATATAACCCTTGTAGATTATAATATCAATACGAATAGCTTACAATTTAATTTTGTAGAGAACAATATCGTTACACAATTCATTAGAGCACTATCTAGGAACACTCAAAAATAAAGAAAAACTGAGAACACTCCACACTATTTGGGATAACCCATAATTTAATAAAACATTTCATATATCATTTTAAAAAATGGAGATGGAAGAAAAATGTTGAATGAAACCCATACAAGATTATTTCCATAAAGAAAACCCAATTCTCACTTCAGAAACATTTGAATCATAAAACCCATATATGAATGAAATTAAAATCTATATATAATGATATATTTTAAATGATTGATATATTATGTCAAATAAGATATATATATATATATATTAATTGAATAATGGTGTATAAAATTAAAATTGTACCAATGAATGGAAATTGAGATGAAATCCCTTACCTTGAGTCTCATTCCTCACTTATATCCTTTAATTTTCTGGATAATAGAAACATTTTAAACATTTTAATTTATTTATTACCTTTTAAATTTTTTTTAATAATTTTATATCATATATTATCAATTTATAACAATTACTGAATTATAAATTTCATTTCGAATGTTTTGATTATATTTGGTACTTTAGTCTTAGTTAAAATTGCTATGAGGTCAATAATCAAAGTGGTTATAAGTCCACAGTCTCCATAATAAAATTAATGACATAATAATAACCTTTATAAATTAATTAAATTTTTATATTGAACCATTTATTTATTATTATGATAAATTAACAACATTATCATCATGGATACGATAGGTTGTACATACGCAAGGGTGACGTTTCCATTTTTTAATGATAATTATGGAATGAAGGTAATAATTATCTTATTTCAAAGAATTATAATAGTATCATAAATATCATATTAACTATTTATATATAAATATATATATATATAATCCATGTGATTTAGTGATGAAAAATGAATCCCATGTCTTTGTGGGGGTGGTAGTTCACATGTACGCATGAATGACATTGTCATTTTTATTTGAATGGAATGGTATGAAAATAAGAGATATATTAAAATTTTATTGTTTGAGATATGTTATTATTACCTTATATATATAGTAATCCCATAATTATATCTATTCATGAGATATTTTGATAAAAAAACAAATTATATCAGTCCAAGAGGTAGTATTCCTCCATACGCACAAACAATACATTGTTTTCCCATTTGATAAAAATGTAAATGGTTTTAGTTGATAATTTTAAAATCACATTTTATCATTATATTCAATATTATTGGGTTTTTATTATAGTATGTTAGAATAATATCTTATTGAACGTAAATAAGAATTAAAATAAAAACAATTAATTTAAAATGACACCTCTCATTTGGGTGACCTCCTCTGATTAAAAACATCAAACTTCAAAGTTGGGTGTTATTCAAAAAATAATTTCAAGAAAATGGGAAGATGGATTTTTGGAATGGATTTAGTTATATATTTTCCGAACCAAATAGGTTTCTATATGTGAAGAAAATACAAAAAATGGGTACACTTTTATATGAGAGGGGTGGATTAATTTTGGAGTTCTACAAAATTTAAAATTCAAATAAAATAAGTTTCTGTTAAAAAATATCCCAATGTAATTTATTTGGAATTTAGGATGATATTTGGTTGAAATAAATTCATCCAATTAAAATTATACAAGTTTTAATAATTTTTAATCTAAATATTTTTTTTAACCCTTTTAACTCTTACCATGATATCATGTAATTTACAATATGATGATTAATATAATTGCAATAAAATATAAAATTAACAATAAATGATTCATTGACTAAATTTAATTAAGTTTACAATTTAGTTGTATGAAATTGAGATTTTTATAAATTTTATATTTTTTAATGAAATAATATTTATTTTAAATTATGAATAATGTCCATTTTTACCCAATATATTACACACCATTTTTAAAATATCATATTTTCATGATAAATTAGAAACATAATTTTAAAAAATATCTAAAATGAAGAAGGAATATATAAAATTTATGTATGAAAATAATCAACTCAAATTATATTTATTTTATTATTTATAATGTAAATTATTTGATATTTCCTTGAATTAAACAATTGTTACATTATCATTATATAAACATTTAATTTACTTTTTTATTTATAAAAAAATAAAATATCATGATAAATATAAATATTTTAATCGTTCAGACATATTTTATAGTAGAAAACATCGATTGTATGACCACATATAAAAAGTATTTAACTTATTGAAAACAATAGAGTGAAAAATTGCCTTAACATTAGAATAATGTTTTATAAAGGTCATAATCCCACCCATGTGGCTTAAAAAGGATATAATTTCTTCCCAATGATCATTTTGGTAATATAAATTCATCATGAAAATTTTGGACATGTGCTGCATCAATTTATTAATATTTTTCATACTATTTTTACCCTTAATTACCAGATTTTCCTTTAACTATTTTAATAAATATTTACTAAAGTTATTATTCATAATGACAAAAAAAATAAAATAAATCTACTAAATTTTTTTTTCCTTTTATTCCATAATTAGAGTCCATTTTTTTACATTTTAATCAATGGAATTTGAAAAATTAATTAATAATTAATCACGCAGACAGAATGAGAAAACATGTTTTTAATTCCAAAACGTTCAAAAGATCAAAAAAATATTTAATCTAATTTCAATGTGAAATTTTTTTCAATGAAAAATAAATTGATTAACCTGAAAAACATGATCTAATTATAAATTGAAAAAATTATTATATATGATTAATCTAAATAAATAAATTTTATGGATAAATAACATTCAATTAAAATGTAGTATTTTTCAATTATTTATGAAAACATGGAACCTATCAAAAAATTACCTAAAATGATCCTAATTAAATTTTCATATTAATATTTCAAATATTAATTTTATTTTATTTTTAATATTTTTGTTAATTTTCGAAATCCAAATTTAAAACAAGTGCACCATTATAAGGTAGAAAAACATTCTTTTTATAAAAAAATGATTTTAACAATAAAACTAGATTTATCGTATACTATTTTGAACATATTTTATATTTAATAAGATATATAATTAATAAATATGGGAAAATACTTATTCTATTAATACATATTTTCTTACATGATCTTTCACCAAAATACTATAATATTTTAAAAAAGGTTGAATTATATTTAAATATAACCATTGATATATCCAAAGGTATCTCTAAAATGTTTTCACATCCTTATTTAAAAATCATAACTATAACTAAAATATAATACCTACTTTCTATAACAAATATTTCCTACATATATATGATATATGTTTCATGAATATTCACATCACACCAATAAATTTCATAGGATCGTGGAGATAATTTACATTTAGAAACATAGACACATAAAAAACTAGTTCATAGATGGGATACATCATCTTCTGTTGCATTATTTATATTTATATCCCTTATTTTATATATATAATATGGCCTTTCATAATAACCTTGGAAAAAAAATATTTTTTTGTCATATTAGATTCAATGAAAGGGTGAACATGGGAGATATCAATGTCTCATAATTGTAAGGGTATTATAACTTGAGAATATCATTTTAAACCGCCAAAATTCATATAATTGATCATAAATATGAGTCATGGAATTAGTCATCACAGTTATTAATACATTAATCTTAATGGAGTTAATTATCATTAATCTTGGGAACATAACTTTTTCATAAGAGATATTTATGGAATACACATATGAATAGAAAATCATAACATAGTAGTTAATGGAACATTTCAAATAATGTCACAGTAAAATACATTCACCACATAAACCAACGTGGATTTCTAGTTTTACACTAAATGTTATCATGCTTTAAAAAATTCTTATACTAAACTAGGATAACTCCCCATAAAATTCATATATATATCTTAGGATATATCAATCTTTACACAATGTATGTGATGGGAATATAATTGCTACTAATATAGGATATAATGTAACCTCAATAACATAATGAAGATAATACATATGTGTTCCACAATATTATATAAATTTAATCATTTCTGAACTAATGAAAATAAATTTATTTAATAAATATTACATCATAATAAACCAATTTGAATAGATACATGTTCATAATAATTTCATCATTTCATCATATCATAACATGGAAAAATTAAGTGGGTATCATATTCATTTTATCAATGTATTACCCATGCATAAGAGATGGTTACATAATCATATTGTTGTCATAAAAGAAATACTATATTGAGAAATAATAATTATGATAAACATGGATAATATCACTATTAAAGCATATGTAATATCAAAGAATGACATATTAGATGGAAAATTATTTTGAAAGATCGCCTTAAAAAAATATTTTGGAAAATAGTTATTCCAATTTTAAAACCACTTTTTTTAATTTATAAAATTATAAAAAACATTTCCATTAAAAATACCCGTATAATGTTATAATGGAATAATTAAAAAAAAATTCAATCATTTCATAATAAAAAAATAATTTTACTTTTCAGAATATATATTTTATTCAAAAAAAATCAAAATAAATATTGGAAATAATTTTTATTAAAAATAAATTGTTAAAAATATAAGGAATCTATTATATAATGAGTATTTCAATACTAAATAAAATAATATTCTCATTGTAGAAAATATTATAATGATTATGTTGACATTTTTGGAAACATCTAAAAGGTAGTTGTATAATGAAAACAAATGAATATTAGTATAAAAAAATTAAAACGTAAACATGAATAATGATTTATTTAATAAATCCATAAACTATTTTGACACATTTTTTAAACAAATATACAAATCATTGATATGGAAAAACTAATTTCCAACAAAAGAGTTAAATAATGAATTTTTTTAATAAAAATAATTCGAAAATAGTTTTATGTACTAAATATTTGAAAATTTGAACTATTTATTTTAAAAATTCATGAATATACATAGGATTAAAAATATATGGTTTTATTGAGATATGTAAAATAATATTTCATCATCATAAACATAATCAAAGATTTTGATAAATAATGATTTTGTAAAATAAAACCTCTACCATGTTGATATATCGTGAATCTTATTCCCTATGAAGGAATAACAATTAAATTAAAGACTAAATATCAATAAATAAAACATTAAATATCATTAAATAAATATTATTAGTGATTTAACATTGTTAAGGGATATTATTTACTCCTCCATTAATATGGTTGGTCCATAACATAATTTATATCTCAATGATGGAATGTGTGGCAAAAATTCTTTACCGCTTTGGTTAAATTTGAAATATAAACCCCATTAATTATATATAACCATGTGGAATGTAAATCCATATATTATTGATATGAATAATAATTAAAATATATTCATAGTAAATCTATACACCACATGAAATAAATAGTTTGGGTATATGGCATGTGTCTCATAGATGTAAAATTTTAGACAAAGATCCCATACAATAATAATCATATTCCTTCATACGCATTTGAACATAGTGTATATTTAGTATTGATTTATTATTAATATATTATAGAAACATAATTTTATATATAATATCATATTATATTTACATTATCCCTTTTAATGTCCTTTTATTTAAAATTACATGTTCCAACCACATTTCGGTAGTAACTACTTTGTTTTTCTTGATTATCATGACTTTGTTTTATTGATATATTAACATTGATCATGGATCCACAATATCAATAATTTTATCCATGATATTTATATCATATATATTAATTATAGATGTATTTATAGTAAACCTTTAATAATATATATGGAAAACGAATTACATTGTTGTTGAAACAGTAGGCCTTACACACACATCAATATTATTCTCCATTCATCAGTTGATTAAAAGAATTGTATTAACATAAAATATAATAAGTTTTAAATTATTATAATTTATAATATATAACATATATTCATTAACTATATCATTACTTAAATATATGTTAATTATAAGGAAAAAATGAATCACATCCCGTCGTGGGATAATAGTTTTCCAGACAAACTGGTGACGTTATCATATACCATATGTCAAAAAAAGCAACATTTTATTTCTGATATCAAAATTAAAATCATATTGTAATTTAATAAATATCATATATATATTTATAAATCTGTTAAATCCATCATTATATCTATCCTTGAAATGTGGTAATAGAATAATAAAAACATCATTCCATGAGGTAGTAGTTTGACAAACACACAACAAATGGTTTCATTACTATTTGATAGATAATGAGAATAATATATATAATTACATGAACATAATAAAATATCTCTAGATTTTATATAAAAGTTGTTTTATATTGTATTATTTTATCCTTCATATATGTTTTGATAATATTAATTAAAAAATGTAGCCTAGTGTAGAAAATTAACATCAATATAAAGAAACTCAGCTGGGTCTCTATTTAAAGAGTGTTTGTATTTTGGGAGGACTAGAAACAATATAATGTGGATTGGGATGTTTAGGATAGATTTTATATTTTTAATTCAAGATAAATTTCATTAAATGTGTGAATAAGTGAGGGGAGGGGATGTCCTTTTATATATTTTGAAGGAGGACCTTCATGGAATGTTCATGAGAATTTTCCAAAAACATCCACATTGTTAAAATTATTCAAACTCAAAAAGATTTAAAATTACCATATATTAGAAATTTTTTTATGATAAAATTTATATATGGATAAAAAATTATAATTTTACTTTTCATGTAGGCATTTTAAAAGTTATAATTATTGTTTGGCCCCACTATGAACCCATTTTAATATTAATTAAGGTAATATATATTTTTTATTTTCACAATTCATTATGGTAAAAAAAAATAATGTCTTTATATAATATATAATAGATAATTATTAATGATATTATTGGATCCATTTTACTAAATTCAATTCAACTAAGTGGGAAAAATTTATAATCATTGAAATATTTTTCAGAAAATTGTATTTTAAAAAATATATATATAAACTTAAACTAAAGTCTAATATAATAATGATTTAAATGTAATTAATTTTATTAAAACGAAACAAAAAATAAATTTTTTAATTTTAAATAAATAAAAATATTTATGGTCCTATAAAATTACATAATTTATTAAAATGAAATAATTTTTTCTCCAAAATTTGTATTTTAATGATTCACTAAAAAATTAAAATTTTCTGAAAAATCTGAAAATTATAACCAAGTATATTTTTAAATTATAATTAAAAAACAATTATCTAATAAAATTTACAAAAATTACAAAAATTATTTTTATTACTTTTTCAAAAAAAGGAAAATAATTACAAAATAATTATTTAAGAAATATACAGAGGTGAAAAAATTATGTTCATATTTTTAAATATTGTATTAATATAAAATAATGTAGATAATTTAAAAAATGATGTTACTATTATTCATATCACTATGTTTAATTACTATTTTATAATAGTCTTGTTTAAATAATAATATTAATATTACATCGTCGTTCATTAATACTCAATGTTCCATGCAACCTAAGAAATCGATTAAATTATATATTATATAAGATAAATATATTTCATAAAATATAAAGGCATAAAATAATGGCTATTTATATGTTAAATCTATTTTATTAGTATAGGTATGATGAAAATAATTTGGGATTTCAAAAGGAACTTTACTCAGTGTATTGGGTGTGATTTCTGGAGGTGTAATACTTGATGTATGATACACGACATGCAAGTCGATGTTTCTCCCAAAAAAATCAATAACTATATGGATATGTGGTTTGGGATGGTGGGATGACATGATTCATCAGATTAATTTTAAGATAAATAATTCCTATTTATTATATAGTGACTTGATTTTAGATATAGATGGTTCTAGGCGTATAATGAAGGGGAATGACAGAAAAATTTTGGGGAAGTGGTAGGAGGGATCCCTTGTAGATAATTATTATAATATGTGATATATTATATATGATAAATGGTGATATATAACCATGGTGAGGATTATAAAATAGTATACATGGTTAGATGGTGATTTAGTTTCACTTTTTTCTTTGGGATTTTATATGATTTCATAATTTGTTTTCGGAGAGGATTTAGGTAGGATCCTATAGAGTCAACAGTTATTCTCACCCGAAATATATATTAATATTTTTTAGCTCATAAATATTATGTTGTAGATATATCTATAAAATTATAGCTCATGGTTTTATAGGATCTGGTTGGGATTAGTGGTTGCAGTAGTATTTTTTGGGAGTTGTAGTTTTGTTTCATGTAGTTTTAGTATTTTATGTCATTACATGAATGCAGGTGTAATTTTCTTAAATTAATGGGATGTTATTGATTTTTGTATCCAAAATATCTATCTATTACACATTTTTACATTTTGTATAGTTACAAACATTGAAATCTATAATAAATAATTAATGTTATTTTCCAACCTAAGGCCTTCTAAATGTAGAATATTATGTGGTTGATATTCCATTTATATCATTGCTATCCTAGGATGGGAACACTATAGGGTTGCGGTAATAAAAGGGTTTTATTTCTCATATGATATTTAAATTATATTTTATGTAGAAGGAAGATGTGTAATAGTTAGGGTAATTTTAGTTTGATGTAAGGGGATATTGAGTTATGTATGGTTATTCCCATATTTATTGGACTAAAGATGAACATCTCCATGTGTTGTTTCAAGTAATATGTTTTATTCTTTTGTTGATTTCTATGATAGTTCTCTATTATCCCCAAATCCCACCCATGGTGGAACATAATTATGTGATAAAGTTGTATCAATCACTAATAGGTTACATTTTGTTGTATATGTTAAAGATTCTAGTTACATAGTATGTGTCCTAATGTATACTAGTCAAATAGGTGAAGGCTAAGAATTGTGTCGCAAGTGGTTTTCTCTAGCAAATATATGATCATCAATTAATAATGGAGGAAATATTGATTGAAATCCTTACTTTTTTACCATGAGGTCAGGTATGCTTTGATGTTATATGACCATGGATTGTTTAATGAAATAATCCCTCTTTATAATGATTATGGAGTTGATAACTAGAGAGGTCTTATCAATGTGGTATTTACAAGAGGTGGTGATACTCCATTGAGTCCTAAAGACAATATTCTCGGTTTGGATAGTCTTTTGAACAAGAGGCTTTAGATATGTCCACAATTTTGTTATAGCACTCACTTATTCCATCAAAATTCATTCATCCATTTACATAATGTTAGATATATCAGACTATAAATCCAATTGAAGACATGATGTATTTTTATGTCTTGGATTTTGGAGTTTTAGGGACGACGAACATTTATTTGGATGACATTGCATACAATAATAATTTTCAATTCATTAATGTTAATTATCCAACAAATGATTTAATCGAATTAAATTATCTATATCAGTTTTTTAGTACAAGAGAATGAGATTTTAAAAAAATGGTGCTGAAGCTGGTACAGAACAAGATAGAGTTGGTTTAGGTAATTCATGAATGGATGAAGGCAATTCAAGAGAATTCAAATTTTTATATTTTTTATAGGATTAGACCAGTGTAGATATTCATTATATTTTATTTTTTCTTAATTTGGATTCCTCGATGTTGGGAGTGATGGTTGGGTTTTATAAGTATGCTTTCCCTCTAGTTTATTTCTTTTCAATGTGGTGGATCATGTTAGAGTTCTGGTGTTTTTTATAGAACATACCCTATAGAGGAACTCATCACACGATTGTTTTTTCATGAGTTGAATCACCATTTTAATATTAATGATAACTCTAACACAATTTATTTAGGAAATATATATATTATTGATGATGATAACTCTTACAAGTGGAATATAGAGATCTATGAAATCTAGTTGGATATGTTTCATGGATGTTCTATTCTCCTAGTTGCAGTCTTATGGAGGCCCTATACCATGGTGAAAAATATGAATTAATATTTTTCAAATATATGTTATTAGTACATTTATTTTTATGGTTTTTCACTTCCATTATTAAGAATGTTGTTGATGTTGATAATTTTTCTAGTTTTTATTATTTTTTATCTTTTTCTTTTTTTTAATTCCATTGTATTTGGGATATCTTATCTATGAGAATTTTTTGGATATTGTTTATATTAATTCATTGTGTTATTTTTTCCATTAGAGTAAGTGTTTGATATCATGTGATTGTAAGATCCTTTGGAGGTATCTCAGAAGGCGGTTGATTAGAAAAATTATTTATTTCTTCATATATGCATTTGGTTTTGAAATTTTTAAGGATGAGAATTAATTGAGATCTATCTCATGAGAGTAATTGGTGCATGCATTCCATTTTTCATTATATTTTATTAATTGGAGGCACATTATTAATGTAACAATGTATTTATATAGTTTTAAGGGAAAATGGAAAAACAATTTGGGATTCATTTGATTATTTAGGAAAGGATATGGTGCAGATCTAGGGGTTGTTCAATAGCCCTTAGTTAGGTATTGTTGAAGTCCATTCTATAATATATTAGAGCTCATGGAGGCTACTACCTATTAAGGGTGACTACATCATTAGAAGTTGGTTATTATGTATTCTATTCCCAATTGAAACTATTTTGAAGTGCGGTAGATGAGGATACACGATAGTTACTTGCTAAGGAAATAGGACAAAAAATAAATGATTATCACATGTCATTGGAAATTTTTTCCTAAGGGATTCGGCATGGTCACCTCCTGATGCACCATATTCATCCTAATAAACCCTAATCATGACATGATCTATGTGGTGGGTCCATGTCCTAAAAAAATTTCATCTTCCAATATGTACCTCAACCCCCATTTGAATCAAAAATTCTTCAACATATTTATCTTGAACCCTCGACACAAAAGGGTAGTTTTTTGAAAACATTAAATCCATATTAGAATGGGACTGATTCTTGTATCCTATTACCATTCCACTGTAATCTGAGGTACATTTTACTTCCCTTTTCCTATGGGTATTTCTGGTGTTAACCTCATTTCCTCAAAGAAATTCATTCTATGATATGGAATTCAAAATCCATAATTTATATGTATTTTGCATGGTATTTTATTAGAACAATTTTGCTTTTTGTACATTGGAGTGATTTTTTTTCTTTAAAGAGAGGTCATTAATGATCCACAAAATTGATCTATTCTCATGCAAAAAACATTGACAATGTTTTGGTATGGAATTTTTTGTTTATCCATTATTTTAAATTCAATCATAAATATATCATTACATTTATTTATTTGGTGGTGGTGGAATTAACCTAATATAGTATGAAATATTAAAATTAAAAAAATTATCTTTATAGATCCCTTCATTTTTCATTCTAATGTGATAATGGTCTCCCTCATTATTTGGAAGATTGTATGTTATGTAAATATTTATTATTAGAATATTTTTAAAGTTTCATTGACATGTTGTATATATTGTATAATTTTAAATATTGTAATTCTCGTATTATTTTGGTTTGATATGGAAATTAAATATACATTGTATAAGAATATATTGATTGTTATAATTATATGATAATTAATTTATTCTCAATAAATGTTTGTTTAATTTTGGAATTATATATAAAAATAATATTGAGAATGAAATATAAGAGGGAATTTTTATAAATTATGAATATAATATGATTTAATTTTAATTGAGAATTATTGTTCTCACAATTAAATGAAAATGGTTTATGATAGAGTTCATCTTTTATTGCATTTTATATATTGTTATAGAGGATTCATTATATTACAAATATTTGGAACCTGTAATAATTAAATTCCATAAATCAATATGGTATTAAAATGGTTTTTTTAGTAAAGATATATAATGGGGTAGAGTGTAACTATTTTATTATAAGGTCTAGATAACATATATGAGTGGTTTGTGCCAACAATTTTTCATGTAAAAGATGAATTCCTTATCATGCGGTCTAGTTTTCCGTATTGAAAACCTTTTCTTATTTCATGTTATGTTCTTATATGTGAGATTTTCAATGTGATGTGATATCATCATGGGAAAGCTAAGGTGTTATGGGTAGTGAGGACCAATGTTCTAGTTGTAGTTTTCACATTTGACTGTGATTATTCTATGATATGGTATTTATTATTATAAATATTTTAAAATTATGGATGGAAGTTTTTATTTTCTATCTACATTTCATTCCAGACTACTTGAAGAAGACTTATGAATTCAAATGATTCTATTTTATTTTATCATAGAATTTTTTTTCTAGAGAATCTACAATTTTGAAATGGTAATGAATATTAATACCTAATTTATTCAATGGGATTAATGTTTCATGAATGAAAATGAGATTATGTTATGAAACCATGGATTCAGACTTCATTTCGACAGGAGGGTAATGACATCACTTCAAAGGATAATGTAATGTAATTTTGAATAATATTGAATAATGGTTTGTGAATTAATTTTAAAAAATTTAAATATGAAGATGGATGAAGTAATTTCATTCGGTATTTTAAAAATCATCTGTCCTTAAAGGATATATTGTCCATAAATTTTGATGTTGGGTGTCTGAGTAATGATAGTTGTAGTTGAACCTGTAACTACCCAACGTTAAATTAATAGAAAAATCCCTCTTGATCCGGTTAAATGTCTCTTTATAAAAAAGTGTTTTTATAAGATGTCAACTTCTTTGGTTTTATGATAAGAGTTGTGACCATTACTTTTATAGCCGTTAAACAGTGATCACATGATTAGAATAAATATAAGGCTCTAACAAACCCAATTTTTACCCAGAAAAAGGAAGTGATGGCCTCATCCAGTAGAATTGCCCCATACGAAGCCCATTTCTCGAAGCTCGGAAAAGAGGTGGCATCCTTGGGCTTCTCCCTTGACCAAGCCCAAGATGAGATTCATTATGTCAAGCTAGAACGTGACCGTCTACGGGAAAAGTGGAAGTTGATTGAAATTATCACTCGAGCGATGTTATCCGAGCCACCCCAAGAGTCTGTCACTATCGCACAACTTACCCTTAGGTATTATGTGGCTGTTTTAAGGGGTTATGTAACAAATAAGTAATACTATGTTCATGTACATTATTTTTGAATATAATAATGAATATAATTTCTAGTCATTTTTGATACATTGTAAATAGTTTTTAAAGTACCAATGGTGTTTTTAGTTATTAGTTAATTAAGAAATATATTTTATTAAATTAAGGGATTTTTTATTTAAATAATATTTTAATAAAATAATAATATTTTTATTAAATTAATTAAATATAAATGATCTTATAAATTTATGAATTCAATTAAAATGTTATATTAAAGTTTGAAAGCCATTTCTGTCAAAACCCGTGAATTTTCGATAAATGGTGGTTTTTATTTTAAAAGTGAAAATTATCATATTTCAAAAAAAATTTAGATAAAATAAATGTCATTTATGGAATCAGGACATCGAAATTATCCAACGGTGAATTTTTCATAATTATCTGAGACAGTCAAATTTTTGGGTAAAAATTAAATACCGTTTAAATATATAATGTGTTTTATGATATCATAATGACCCAATGGTGATGTAATAAAATAATCTAATCCTTTTGTTCGGCCAATATATGTCTTACCATTAAAATAAAGTGATTTTTGGTTTGTTTGACTTAATTTTGAAAGTGTTAATGAACCCCTCAAGACTTATTAAACACTTTAACTTTTTAAATTAATTTCCATGGTGGTGTGACTCACATCCACATAAGCAACCCTAATATTTTAATAATTTCGGACCATGGCCTTGTAAAATATTTTTTTCCTCTTTCCTTTTCCAGAAACCATGGGCAAAAACCATGGTATGGTTTGTGGTTTGGATTAATTTAATATAAGGGGTCCCAAACCTAAATAATAAAGAATTCTCTCACCTTTCCTATATAAACCCACCCAAGCTCCCACTTCCTCCTCACTAAAATCCCTCGGAGTTCGTCCAACCTCTTCCCTACTCTTTCTAGAATCCTCCCAAGGTGCCCCAAGCTCCCAAGAAGCCTCTCACAAGCCTCTCTCTAGCCTTTGGAAGCACACTTCCAAGTAAGGGTTTTTTCTTCCTTTCTCATTTTTGTCAATTTTCTTTAAGTTTTATTGCCCTTTTAATTACAATTATGAATATTGGGGTATGGTTTCACACCTCCACCATACTTCCATATTATTGTTTGAATGATGGGAGACCCCTTTATCTCTCATTAAATGCCTCATATGTACACCTGTTACTATGCCAAAATTCCGAAAGGAACTTCTCTCTCTTCTTTTACATTCAAGCAATACTTTTGTATCATGAATCTAAATTCCTTTTCAATTATTGGGACATGAATCTATATGACATACTTACTGTCCATTACATGAAAATATGATGAGGAACCCCTTTCTCTCTCATCAACTTTTTTTTTATGAATTCTTATGTCACGCCGTTACACTGCCGAAATCGCACCGATTTTCTAAGCCAATGTCATTGTGTAGTGAATACCATGACCATTTCTCCATCATGGGTATTCACCATTATGCACATTTACTTATTGATTGTAAATTTTCATGTTTTAATTCCACATTCCTTTATCATGGTATAAATTATTATGTTTTATGAATCCATGTTTTATGATCCATGTGCCACACTTATGCATGAAATGAAATGTTTAAGAAGGGTGTGCCCTTATAGCGCTCCAATGCATTGGGTAAAGTATAGTATCATGATACGTCATGTGAAATGAGTGTTGACTAATGCTAATTAAATTGCAACGAGGGTTTACTCGTGCTTCAAGTGGAATGAGGGTTTACTCATGCTCCATGTGCAATGAGCCTTGGCTCATGCTAATTCAATGTTAAGTGTTGTTGCCACATTTCCATGTTATGATTATCATGCTTTATCATGCCTTTACGTTCATGTTTCTTTTATGCTCTATTGATATTCCTATTGTCTAAGATGTATTTTACTCCTCATGTTATTCCATGTGTACTCCCTTACTGGGCTTTATAGCTCACCCTTTTCTTATGTATGTCCTCAGGTTATGCATGCAATGTTAAGTATGAGGGAATGTAGTGGTCATGTAAAGGATGTTTTCAAAAAAGATGTTGTATTTCATGTTTTAAGTTTTTATGTAATGATCCTAATCCCCAAAGACACTAAACCTCTCGATATTCTTTGTTGTATCAAGTGAAGTTTTATGTAATGAATCATGTTTAAGTTATAATAAAAAGCAGGGTTGTCATAGTTGGTATCAAAGGATAGGTTTAGTTATTTTTGGGATTAGGAAACCCAAGTAAAGCCTTAGATACAAGAGTAAGTATAATAAAAACATCCTTATGATTCGGTAAATACTATGTATGTGGTTTATCAAACAAATACGTCCCTTTCTAGATATGAGAAGGTAGAGGAGGCTCTGGCACAGATGTATCCTAGGGGTAAAACCCGAAAACACTGCTTTGAGCTAGACTCGAAAGGGAACTGGTGCACAAAAATGGGCCTTGCTGCACTCTTGGTTACAACACACCCAGGGGATTTGTTTTGATAAATTCACAAGCTTAGTATGAACCCTTATTAAGGGAATTAAAAAAATGCCCTACGAATATTTGTTAGAAAGTAGATCATGAAAATCCAATATTGAAGCCTATTGACTCATGAGTTAAGGAATGAAAGTTTATTTATAAGTCATCAACTTTTGTCTATGGATTACCCTTTATGTGTTACCCCTATCTTTTCTTTTTCCCGCCAATGGGCGATAATAGGAGGACTCGGGCTAACAACCGATGTGAAGATCAGTGTGATGATTGTACTAATGAGATGCCCCATCCAATGGGAGCGGGAATCGCGAACTTTGTCGCGCTTCGCTCTCAGCTAACTCAAGTTTTGAATAGAAACATGGGTCAAGAGGAACGTTCAACCCCACCTAAGAAAGAACAAGTTTCTATCGAGAGCTTCATGAGACAAAGGCCTCCTATTTTTAGTGGATCATATGATCCCACGATTGCTGAACAATGGATCAACAACATTGAAAGGATCTTCTCCATCCTTCAATATTAAGAACAAGAGAATGTTCTCCTAGCGGCTTATTGAATGGAGGGTGAAGCTGATCAATGGTGGAAGTTGATCAAAAATACGAAGCCTGGGGAAGAGATCGATGCTTTGGAATGGAAGGAATTTCGGAAGATTTTTTTCGATAAATATTTTCCTCGCACCCTCCATCTTAAGATGGAAAGGGACTTCCTTTCCCTCAAGCAAAAAGATGAAGAATCTGTGGGAGTGTATGAGGAAAACTTCACAAGACTTGCACGATTTGCTTCCGGCTTTGTCGTTACCCCCGAATGCAAGGAGGACCGCTTCTTGTGTGGTCTGAAGCCTAGCTTGTGGAATGAATAAGCGATCCGTGACATCGAAAGCTATGAGGAAATTGTCCGATTTTCCCTCAAGTTCGAAATGGAGATCGTAGAATCACAAGGGTATCATGGGGACAAGAAGCGTAAGGTGGACTTCAATGCTGGTGGTCCGATGGATAAATCCAATGGCGCTAAGAAGTTACAGCACCCAACTTGCCAAAAGTGCGGAAAGAAGCACCCTAGAACTTGCCTTAAGTGGACGAGAAAACGCTTCACGTGTGGAAGAGAAGGGCACCTTGCTATTAAATGTCGGCAAGAAGGACCCACAGCTGCGACAGAGGAGAGGAACGCTCTGTTCGAACCTCAACGCATTGTTCAATGCTACAAATGCAAAGAACAGGGTCATTTTTCAAATTAGTGCCCTAATACAAGGGTTATCGGAGGCAACCAACAAACTCCAAGACAACAAGGAAGAGCTTTTTCCATCACTTCTATCGAAGTGAACCCCGATAACGAAGTGGTGACAGGTACGCTAGTTATTCATTCAAGAATAGCAAACATACTTTTTGATTCAGGTTCTACGCATTGTTTTATATCTCAAAAGTTTAGTAGAACAATCCCAACACCACCACAAATCATGGAAGTAAAGATATCGGTGAGTATGGAAAATGGGGAAATCATTGCATCACATGAATATATGTCCTCCACTGTTATAATCTGTGTATTGAATTTCCCGACGAACCTCGTCATACTCCCTTTGGTGGAATTTGATGAAAT
Organism: Viscum album; assembly: GCA_963277665.1. Taxonomy (NCBI): domain Eukaryota; kingdom Viridiplantae; phylum Streptophyta; class Magnoliopsida; order Santalales; family Viscaceae; genus Viscum; species Viscum album. The sequence goes on along the minus strand of OY728130.1, from coordinate 953,847,262 downwards.
TCTTTGCATGGATTGGATTTCCTTATATAGAGCCAACCTAAATTGTCGAGAGAGGGAAATCACACTCCATAGGGAGAATCGGCCCCCGATTCTTTACAAGTGTCAGGAGGAAGATGAATCTCCTTTAGCTCCATCATCTCAAGCATGGATATTACTGCCCTATGAGCACGTGTATCTGGCTCAGATGATTGAGTCCATGGAAGAAACCATCCTTGAAGAAATGCCTATTGTGAGGGAATTTGCTGAAGTGTTTCTCGAGGAACTGACTGGTCTTCCTCTAAGAAGAGATGTTGAGTTCTCAATTGAACTTATACCTGGGGCGCTACCAATATCCAAGACTCCATATAGAATGGATGTTGTAGATCTTGAAGAGCCGAAGAAACAACTATAGGAGAATCTGGATAAAGGGTTTATACACCCAAGTGCTTCACCATGGGGTGTACCAGTCCTCTTCGTCAAGAAGAAGGATGGGTCAATGCGACTTTTCATCGATTATCGTGAACTTAACAAAATAACGATAAAGCACTAGTATCCACTCCCATGAATTGATGACTTGTTCGATCAGTTTCGTGGAGAACAATACTTCTCCAAGGTGGACTTGCGGTCGAGATATTATCAAGTATGGGTGAAGAAGGAAGATATCCCCAAGACTGATTTTAGTACAAGGTACGAGCACTATGAATTCATAGTAATTCCTTTCGGACTCACCAATGCTCTAGAAATATTCATGGACTTGATGAATATAGTCTTTAGAGATTACCTTGACAAATTTGTGGTAGTCTTTATAGATGATATTCTAAAATAATCCAAAACCAAGGAGGACCATGAGGATCATTTAAGAACTGTATTGGAGACTTTGCGTATGGAGAAGCTCTATGGAAAGTACATCAAGTGTGAGTTCTGGTTGAAGTAGGTCTCATTCTTGGTCCATATCATCACAAGAAATGGGATATCAGTGGATCCCTCCGAAACAGATGCAATTGAGGGATGGATGAGGCCAACATCGGTAACCGATATCCGTAGCTTCTTGTGGTTACCTAGATATTATCGACGATTTGTGAGAAATTTCTCACGATTTTCCAACCCTCTTACCAAGCTAACTCGAAAGGGAGTAAAGTTTTCTTGGAGTGATGAATGCAAAGAAATCTTCAAGGAGTTGAAAAGGAGGCTTATCACTGCACCCTTGCTCACTTTACCCACAAGTTGGGAGATTTTTGTGGTATTCAGTGATGCTTCAAAGAAGGTCTTAGGCTGTGTGCTGATACAGAATGATAAAGTTATATTCTATGCCTCAAGGCAGTTGAAAATCCATGAGCGAAACTAACCAACCCATGATCTGGTGTTGGCTGCTGTGATCTTTGCCTTGAAAATCTGGCGACATTATCTCTATTGAGAGAAATGTGAGATATATACTGACCACAAGTGTCTTAAATATATATTCACACAGAAAGAGCTTAATATGCGCCAGAGAAGATGGATAGTGCTCATCAAGGATTATGACTGTTCAATACATTACCACCCTGGGAAAGCGAACAAGGTGGAAGATGCCCTAAGTAGAAAGGATCCAACGATTCTATCAATGATGAGAATTGAGAAGGATCTAATCTTCTTAGACTTGATGAAGATGGACGTGGGAATCACAAAGAAGGGAAAATCATCAATCCTTTCACAAATGATTGCTCAACCATCTCTTTTGGAATGGTTAAAGGATGCTCAAAAGGATGATGTGGGAAATCAAGAAAATGTGGAAGCTATCAAAAAGGGGAAATACTCAGAGTTTAATCTTAATGAAGAAGGAATTGTGCGATTTGGGAAAATACTGTGTGTTCCATCATGTCCGGAGCTGAAGAAGGAACTTTTGGATGATGCACATAGTTCAAATTTATCTATTCACCCAGGGAGCACAAAGATGTATCGAGATCACTGAGAAATAATTTGGTGGGATAATATGAAGAAGGAGATTACTGAGTATACATCAAAGTGCCTGGTGTGTCAGCAAGTGAAGGCAGAGAGGCAGAAGTCTAAGGGGATGATGAAACCATTTCCCATACCAGAATGGAAATGGGAGAACATCACCATGGACTTTGTCACCGGGCTTCCAAGGACATCCAAAGGCAACAATGCAATCTGGGTTGTTGTGGATCGTCTTACAAAGACTGCACACTTCGTTGCTATTCGGGAGGATTTCTCTTTGGATCAACTGGCACAGATATATATTTGGGAAGTGGTAAGGTTTCATGGAGTACCAATATCTATTGTGTCTGACCGAGATCCAAGATTCACCTCTATGTTTTGGAAGAGTCTTCAACATTCTCTGAATATGGAACTGAACTTCTGTATGGCCTATCATCCTCAAACTGATGGCCAATCTGAGCGGACTATCCAAACACTTGAGGATATGTTGAGAGCTTGCTCAATGGACTTTAAAGTATGATGGGATCAACATTTTTCTCTAGTTGAGTTCTCTTATAATAACAGTTTCCACTCAAGCATTAAAATGGCACCATATGAAGCCCTGTACGGGAAAAGGTGCAGAACACCGACATGTTGGGATGAGGTCGGTGAACGTAAGCTGCTTGGACCAGAAATGGTCGAAGAAATGGTGGATAAGGTGAAAACCATTCAGCTGCATTTCAGGGAAGCCCAGAGTCGACAGAAGAGTTATGCAGATAATTGTCGATGAGACCTTGAGTTTAAAGTTGTAGACATAGTGTTTTTACGCATATCTCCATGGAAGAAGGTCATGAGGTTTGGAAAGAAAGAGAAGTTAAGTCCAAGGTACATCGGCCCCTTCGAGATTCTTGATCGTGTTACGGCTGTGGCCTATCAACTATCACTTCCACCTACTATGGCCAAGGTGCATGATTTCTTTCATGTATCCCTCTTAAGAAAGTACATACCGGACCCTTCACATGTACTATCTTCCGAGGTGGTACAATTGGAATATGATCTTTCTTATGAGGAGAAACCAGTGAAGATCTTAGATCATAGAGAAAAATTTCTACGAAATAAGACAATGCCCCTCGTCAAGGTGTTGTGGAGAAACCAAAAGTTTGAAGAAGCGACTTGGGAGTCGGAGGATATGATGAAGCTGAGTTACCAACATTTGTTTTAGTGTTGGAAAAGGAAAATTTTGAGGGAGAAATTTCTTGAGGGGGGAATATTGTAATGACCCAAAGTTTCATTAATGGAAAAATCCATCTTGATCCAGTTAAATGTCTATTTATAAGAAAAATGTTTTTATAATATGTCAACTTCTTTGGTTTTATGATAAGAGTTGTGACCGTTACTTTTATAGCCGTTGAACAGTGATAACATGATTAGAATAAATATAAGGCTTTAACAAACCCAATTTTTACTCAGACAAAGGAAGTGATGTCCTCATCCAGTAGAATTTCCCCATACTAAGCCCATTTGTCAGAGCTCGGAAAATAGGTGGCATCCTTGGGCTTTGCCCTTGACCAAGCCCTAGCCGAGCTTCATTATGTCAAGCTCGAACATGACCGTCTACGGGAAAAGTGGAAGTTGATTGAAATTACCACTCGAGTGATGTTATCTGTGCCACCCCAAGAGTCTGTCAACATCGCACACCTTACCCTTAGGTCTTATGCGTCTGTTTTAAGGGGTTATGTAACAAATAAGTAGTACTATCTTCATGAACATTAATTTTTTATATAATAATGAATATAATTTCTAGTTATTTTTGATACATTGTAAATATTTTTTAAAGTACAAATGGTGTTTTTAGTTATTATTTAATTAAGAAACCTATTTTAGCAAATTAAGGGATTTTTGAATTAACTAATATTTTAATAAAATAATAATATTTTTATTAAATTAATTAAATATAAATGATCTTATAAATTTATGAATGCAATTAAAATGTTATATTAAGGTTTGAAATCCATTTCTGTCAAAACATGTGAATTTTTTATAAATGTTGGTTTTTATTTTAAAAGTGAAAATTAATATCTTTAGAATTTTTTTTGATAAAACAAATTTCATTTATGGAATCAGGACATCGAAATTATCCAACGGTGAATTTTTCATAATTTTCTAAGACAGTCAAATTTTTGGGTAAAAATTAAATACCGTTTAAATATATAATGTGTTTTATGACCTCATAATGACTCAATGGTGATGTAATAAAATACTATAATCCTTATGTTATGCCAATATATGTTTTACCATTAAAATAATGTGATTTTGGGTTTGTTTTACTTACTTTTCAAAGCATTAATGAACCCCTCAAGACTTATTCAACAATTTTCATTTTTAAATTATTTTCCATGGGAGTGTGACTCACCTCCACATAAGCAACCCTAATATTTTCATAAGATTGGACCATGGCCTTGTAAAATATTTTTTTTCTTCTTTCCTTTTCTAGAAACCATGGGCAAAAACCATGGGATGGTTTGTGGTTTGGTTTAATTTAATATAAGGGGTCCCAATCCTAAATAATAAAGAATTCTCTCACCTTTCCTATATAAACCCACCGAAGCTCCCACTTCCTCCTCACTAAAATCCCTTGGAGTTCGTCCAACCTCTTCCCTACTCTCTCTAGAATCCTCCCATGGTGCCCCATGCTCCCAAGAAGCCTCTCACAAGCCTCTCTCTAGCCTTTGGAAGCACACTTCCAAGTAAAGGATTTTTCATCCTTTCTCATTTTTGTCAAATTTCATTAAGTTGTATTGCCATTTTAATTTCAATTATGAAAGTTGGGGTATGGTTTTTCCCCTCCCTCATACTGCCCTCTTATTGTTTGAATGATGGAAGACCGCTTTCTCTCTCATTAAATGCCTCCCATGTACACCCGTTACTATGCCGAAATTCCGAAAGGAACTTCTCTCTCTTCTTTTACATTCAAGCAATACTTTTGTATCATGAATCTAAATTACTTTTCAATTGTTGGGACATGAATCTATATGACCTCCTTACTGTCCATTACATGTAAATATAATGAGTAACCCCTTTATCTCTCATCAATTTTTTTTTATGAATTCTTATGTCACATCGTTACGCTGCCAAAATCCCACCGATTTTCTAAGCCAATGTCATTGTGTAGTGAATACCATGCCCATTTATCCATCAATGGTATTCACCATTATGTACATTTACTTATTGATTGTATAGTTTCATGTTTTAATTCCGCATTCCTTTATCGTGGAATAAATGATTATGTTTTTTTAATCCATGTTTTATGATCCATGTGGCACACTTATGCATGAAATGAAATGTTGAAGAAGGGTGCGCCCTTATAGTGCTCCAATGCATTGGATAAAGTATAGTATCATGATTCGTCATGTGCAAAGAGTGTTTACTCATGATAATTCATGTGAAATGAGTGTTTTCTCATGCTTCATGTGTAATGAGGGTTTACAAATGATCCATGTGCAATGAGCCTTGGCCCATGCTAATTCAATGTTAAGTGTTGTTGCCACATTTCCATGTTATGATTATCATGCTTTATCATGCCTTTACATTCACCCTTTTCTTATGCATGTCCTCAGGTTATCCCATGAAATGATAAGTACGAGGGAATGTAGTGGTCATGTAAAGGATGTTTTCAATAAAGATTATGTATTTAATGTTTTATGTTTTTATGTAATGATCCTATGTCCCAAAGACACTAAACCCCTCGATATTCTTTGTTGTATCAAGTGAAGTTTTATTTAATGAATCATGTTTAAGTTGTAATAAAAAGTAGGGTTGTCATAGAACCTAATTATATGTTATTCACATAGTTTAGATTTCAGGAATATTATATCCAATATGTTTTTGTATTTCATACAAAACCCTAACCCATTTTGTTTGGGTGATTAAGACCTAACAGACTCCGAGATGGTTTTCCATTACTATCTAGATGTTCAAGATGGATTTCTGACTACCCCTATTGCTTGAATTCCTTCACTTGTTGTTATTATGTTTTCGTACACATGGTTGTTATATTTTCCCAAATATGTGAATAGAGGTGTGTGCATCATTTTGTTATTTGACACACATGTATCTCAGGTTATATCGTCAAAGGGATTATTATAGTTTTGACATGTATAGGTTTTTAGAGAATGAGGCTCATTACTCGGTCAGTGCAATGTGATGTATTAATGTGTAATACCTAATACAATATAAACAAGATAGGAGTTGTGGTGGGTCCCCAAAAGTACATGGTTACTATATAATGATTATATATTGATGGATTGATTATTTTATATTTGTGATTCATGTAATGATATAATATCCTCATTGTTTACATGATGACTTATATTTGGAGAGAGACCGCTCCTGACATATATTGTTGGGGTTGCGCGGAAAACCTATAGGGGATCCATAATATGGTAAAAATGTGTTTTATTACTATAATATAGGATATTTGTATTGTAAAATCTATGAATGGTATCCATGGTGAGGCTTGGAATGTTTTATACCATTTTAGGTGATGATTTAGTTTCACATGTTTCTAAATATGATTCAATATGATTTATTTTTCTTTAACAGAGAGCCTATGAGGAAGATCCTATTAGGTATACTGTAATTCTATCCCAATGTACATATAAACTATTTTTATTATCATTAAAATATGGTTATATATCATGATGTATATTACTATATTCTGGTTTTTAGGTCATGATTGGGCTTCGTGGTCATTAATGTGTTTAGATTTTGGTACATGGAGTTTCATATCCATTTTTGGTTGTTTATGACATTTAATCTGTGAACATTGGACTAACTGACTTTAGGTGTAGATATTTATTGATGATGATTTCATATCCCTATCATATTAATGTAATTATAGACATTAGTTCCTCCAATTATAATGTAAGATATACCCTTATTATTAATCGGTATATCGGGATCTATTAAATTTGAGATTTGGGCGAACATCATCCACTTTATCTCATTGCTTTCACAAAAGGTGTACTCTTTATGGGAAGAAGTTTATAACCCAATTTCCATGATCATGGACTTTTCCTTGGTATTTTTATATTTTATTATCTATACACTAGGAACTTATTTAATAAGTATTTCGAGTTGATCAACATCAAGGTGTATATTAATGCCTCAAGATGATATGTAATTTCATGCCACTATGATTAAAACATTTCCAAATAATTAATCATATATTGAATGAACACATTATTATAAAAACAATATTCTTTATCAATAAATAACCTTATTGAGTAATGAATAATGGATATCAATAATTCCAAACTAATTAAATATAATTCATAATAAAAGAACATATGTAGAAACAATATATATTTTTGGATATATTCACGTCCTTGGTAAAATGAAAATGGATTTGTATTATGAAATATTATTATAATAATGTTAATATTTAAATAGAAATCTAATGTCCATATTATTAATGGAGATATGATATATGACCACTTTTTCAATGAAATGTGTCTTTTGTAGTAAAATCAACTCTTTTAGAGAATAAATGAAAATTGATGTGAACTACTAAAATAAATTTTTCATTAAATAAATTAATATTTTAAACAATATAAAATAAATAGAGGAAGGTAAAATTTAACAAATGGATATGAATACTAGAAAATCTATGTATGTTTTATATGTTAAAATTTTTTTTTTTGTTTTTTAAAGAACAAAAAAAATAAACATATAACAAAATTATTTATATTACTTAAATGAACTATAAAAATTAATTAATATAAAAATATATATTTAATAAATAATTTTATTAAATAAAAATACAAATTTTAAAAATTGAATTTTTTAAAAGGTTGAAAAATAAACCATATCGAAAATAGAAATAATATAATATATTTATTGTAAAAATTAATTTTAATTATTAATACTAAAAAAGAGATAATTTTTTTATTATAAAATTTTAATTCATTTGTTATCCAATATATGGTAAAATAAATTATGTATTTTATGTATAAATTGAACAATTAATTTAAAAAATTATTAACAATCCCAAAAAAATAGAACATAAAATGAATTATTACTACGTTTGTATATTTAAATTTGAAACCATGAATGATAAAAATTTAATTTTAAAATTAATTGTGTTTAACAAACATATATTAAAATTATATAAAAAATGGGTCATTTTGTACACAAAATAAATGAAAATAGGTAAATAATACCTATTATGTGTCAATAGGGTGAGGATTGAGAAAACATTCATTGCATAATTCTGTAAAATAGATGAATTTTAGTTAAAATCATATTTAATAATGTTATATTTATTATAAATACATAAATTAATCATATATATATCCATTGTATCATATATTGTTTACATGATGTATTTTCCCAATTTATCATTAAAATCATTAATTTTTTCACTGTTTCAGTTGTTGAGTGTTTAGTATTCTCCTGCATCATTCATCAAAGAAGTTACGGATCATATGAAATAGATATCAATTCATCTTCTAATTAATGATTTTAAAGTTTAATATATCATCTATTAATATGAATTAAATTTTCATTTATAAAAATAAATTGGAATTTATATGGAAATTTATTAACATTGATTTTTGGGTGTGGTAGTAAAAATATATTCAAGAAGATTTTATCGTTTTTAATGGGTAGAATGGTAATGAAGTATATAATATGTTAACAATTTAGATTAATAATTAATTCATTTTTGAGACATATATTAATTATGCAATATCCCATTTAAATGAAGAAATATGACATTTTAATATTTATTAATATTTTAAAAATTAAATATTAAGTTTACTTTAATGGGGATGCTATGTTTGATAGCATTCCTGATACACAACAACGGGTTTCATTGAAATCTTACGTTGCACACTAACAATATAAAAGTAGTATTTTAAATGGTAGTTAACACCTAGTAGTTTTACAATCGGGAATGGAAAAAACTAACTAAATTAGTATTATTCATGTTTTCGAAATGTTTTTACATTTATCCGATAAAAGTTAGAGGCTTAAAATTTGAATGATTCCAATTTTATGTTAAAATATTCTAATATTCTTCCAAAGGTCGATTTACCGCCTTTGGATGGAGAACCCTATTTAATTCTAGTTTTGGTCATATTTGTATGTGCTATTTGACTAGAAAAAAGTCTTCATTAGAATAGGGACATCAAAATTTACTTTGGGTAATTTTTTGTTATTTTTCTATTAAAGATCAATTTTTAATAAATAGTGAAAAATACTGTATTTTAATACAAAAAAACATTTTAATAAAATATATTCATATTTTTAGAATATATTTTTAATTTATTTCATATCATAATTAGATTTTTTTACCATTTAATCAAATTTTAGTCATTGAATGTAATTTCATTATGAAATTTGACATAAACAAGTGTCAATCTTTTCATAATTATTATTTCGTAAAAACAGACTTTTTGTTTTGACAATGAGAATTAATTGTAAAATTAATTAATGCAACTTGTATTTTTTAATTTGGTAAAATAGACATCAATTGTTTATTCAGGATATCAAATTTATCTTACGGTGATTATTCGAATTTTTTTTGAAAACCTTTAATTTTTGATGAACAGTGAAATATACTACTTAGTAGTTAAAACCAAATTTTTTCATTTAAATGAAATTATTCCACTTCTGTGAGTTTAATTTCAAAAATAAAACATACATTATTTTTATTATTAATTAAAATGTTTTTTAATAAGATGACAAATTTTTTGGTGAATAGTAACTTTTGACTTTTATTTAATGTAGTTAAAGGTAAATAGGGTAAATCAATATAAAAAGAATATTATAAAAATAACAAATTATCTTACCAATTATTCTAACCTTATTGGATGAGTCATGGCCAACCATGGGCATCCTTGGGTGGATTTTGGGACACCATGGAGCCACATGGTAGTGAAAATGACATTTTAGATTAATTAATTTAATGTAAAGGCAAAAATAACATAAACCAATATATTTTAGTAAATTATATAATAAATAGAGTTATATAAGTTATCATTTCAACTAAAAATATTCATTTGAAAGATAAATTTTTTTCCTAAATCATGGAATTTTTTTTAACTCTTATATATGAAATAAATAAAATTATTTATGATACAAAAATGATGCAGTATTTACCTCATTAATAAATGATTTAAATAAATTAGATTATAAAAATTAACACAATATCCAAAACCTATCAAATTATTATTGGATGACATTATTCTGAACAGTATGCCCCTTTTCATCGATTTTAATAATTTTTTTTACCTTTATAAACCAAAAATCATTATATAATAAAATAATATTTTCAAACATTCATAAAGATCCCCTCCCCCCTCTTATAATAATATCTCACTTATAACTAATTTCTCACACATATAAGTCTCATTGGATTGTCCAAAAACAGCCCTACTAAACTCCCTACATCACTCTTCTCCTCTTAGTGGCCTTACCTTAGGCAGAAGGATGATCAAAAGGTCATTTTCGTTCCAGCCAAATGGTGTTACCTGAATTAAAGGTAACAGTTTCTCTTGACAAAATTTCATTTATATTCCTTATCCAACCCCTAAAAACTATTTTTCCTTTTTTATAACAACACAAATATCCTCAATATACTAGTATGGTTTAATTTTAATGATTCGAACTACACTTACACACACCTCCATATAATGGGTAATGAATGTAATGTTTCTGTGGGTGGAAAACTAACACCTCACGAAACGTTGAATGTTCAATTTTCTCCTAACGCCTCTCATGGTGGCCATTAAAATGGAAATGTTTTTATATATGATATATATTTTATTTATATTGTTCCTATGCTTCTATTTGTTTCTTTTTATAGCATCCCTTTATTGTTTCAATAATGGGTAAACGCGATAATATCATTTGAGGAAGTGAGGACTACCACCCCGTCAAAGCGATATGACTCATTCATACCATAAATGGTACCTATAAAAATGGAATTAATGATATAATATTTGATACTATACTAGAATTATAATATACCTATGTATCATTATGTTTTATTTCAAATAAATATGAAATACAAATGAAAGTAGCGTTCATGCCTACGTATGGCTTACCGTCTCTATTAACTGTGCATTTCACTTATTATATCCAAATGTTATTTACTATTATAAATCAATGTATATACTGGATATATATGATATATATGGTATCTAAATCTTGAGTATCATTCTGGATATATTGTACTCTTGACCACATGGATAACGTGTAATTATAAGGTGTTCATTTTTTACTCAAGTTCCAAATATCGACAAAATGACCATTACTAACATAAATGATTAAAAAGTGTTTATAACATGATAATATGTGATATAAATGTAACAATAAACTTTTAACAGATTCTTGATAAATAAAAATTAACTTTATTTTATTATTCAAGAAATTTAATAATGAAAGGGTAAAGACGGACACGAGGTAAGAGAACCACTTAACCCAAATTACTTTCTTTGGGTTGATCTTCAACTTCTTCATTATGTCGTTCTATGATTATGTGAGAAATGAATTTTTGATATCATATCTTGTATTTATACATTCTTTATTTTTACCTATAGTGAATATACATAATCGATCTATATTATTTAAAAAATGATCATGGTAATGGACATCGTCTCAATCTCCTTTCATAGAGGCATATTTTTATTTATACACATATTTCATTTATATGGTGTCGAACTCTATTTTACATTTAATATTATTCAAAAAGAAAATTTTCTCTACTAATAGTTATACTAAACAACAAATAAAAGGAATATTATTTTAACGTACGTGGTGATAATGAAATTTCGCCAACCATGAGTATTATTTGATCTCTGGGTTCCTTAACATGTCGTAATTTTGTTTAAAAGAAAACTAAAAACTATATACTCTTGTAGGAATTTTTTTATTGAAAATGTTTTGGATAATGTTTTTTTATATCATTATATTCAATTTATATATTGTGATAGAAATTTGGTTATTTTTTTCCATTATATTTTTTGTGTGTGTTATGATTTAATAATGGTACTTGGACATTTGATGGGTGGTTATGGGATAAACCAAATGACGGGAGGTTCTATGAAAAAACCAAGATGGGTGGTTAAGTTATAACCTTTAATGCATTTGGTATGGATTTCAGTCTTATGGATATTCCATTTAGTGATATGTGTGTAATTTAACCATATAGTTATTCCATTAAAGTATGTTTATGTCCCAAGTTACCTTTATTTGTTATGTGTTCTTTATATCAGTTATATGGTAAAAGTTTGGTTATAAATGGTTAAGAACTGATATTTTATTCAATGAAGAGTACTTACTATATCATATTGGTGAAAATTATTACTTGTGATAAAGTATTCATGGTTTACCTATTGTTTAAAAAAAACTTAAAGTTTTCCTTCTTTGTGTATCCCTTAGTGAGTTTTTTATGCCCATCCCATGTTATTGAAATGTTTTTAATAGGACATAAAGTGAAATACGATCAAGGATGGGATAATAGAAAATTCATGTAGTCTAAAACATGGAACTAGACATGAATTTTTATTAAAAGAGTTATTATTTTATGAAAATAATAGATTCTGAGTATATGTGTCTACATGTAATATTCAAGTTGTTATGTATATGTTGTGACCAAATTCACGAAATCTCTAAACCTAAAAATGTTATTAATATGAATTATTCATTTAATTCAATAATATTTAATGTTTTAAGGCTTTTCCTTATATTTGGTATCAGAGGTCAGTTTAGAAAACTTTAGGAGTTAGGGTATTGTTAAATTAAGGTCTATAAATAAATTTATGGTAATATTGGAATGATATAGCATTTACAAACTACCATATTGCTTCACCTAAGATATATCTTTGTTCAAAAAATTTTTCCCTAGAGGAAATAGGGATGTTCAGCAGGGATGGTATACATAGAAAATGACCTTAAAAATAAGCATCCTGAGATGGTCGAAATCAGAGATGAATAGTTTTTTGCAGTGATGGGTTAGTTGACTCATGTGATATAATGGTGGTTGTGTTTATTGATGATATTTTGGTTTATACTAATAGTAAAGTATAGCATGAAAGTAATTTAATTGTTTTATTACAACCCTTAAATGAAAATAAAATGTATGGGAAATTCAGCAAGTGTGAGTTTTGGTTACAACAAATTTATTTCATGGGTCACATTGTTTCGAAAAATGGAATAAATCTTGATCCTACTTAAATACAATTTGTTGATGAATGGCCACGACCTTCAAATATAACTGATATTCATAGTTTTCTTAGTTTAGCTGGTTACTCTTTGAAGTTTGTTTAGAATTTTTAATGGTAATCTAGACCAATGACTATGTTAACTAGAAAAGGTGTTAAGTACATCTAGACCAAAAATATTTATGATTGTTTTCAGGAATTGAAAGGAAGATTGGTGAATATTTTAGTTTTGGCTCCACCTTCTAGAAATGGAGTGTTTGTAATTTATAGTGATGCTTCATTGAACGGACATGGTTGTGTCCTTGTGCAAGAATGATTAGGTAATTTCTTATGCATCATGTTAGTTTAATCCTTGTGAGTTAAATTACCCGACACATGATTTGAATTAACTTCTGTTACATTTTCTTTAAAAATATGGGGTCATCATTTTTATGTAGTAAAGTGTAAAATATATACTGATCAAAAAAATTTAAAGTATATATTCACTAAAAATGAATTGAATATGAGATAGAGGAGATGGTTGGAATTAATCATGGATTATTATTGCACGATCCTTTACGATATTCGAAAAGAAAATAAAGTGGATGATGCTTTGAGTCGAAATGGTAATGCTTCCTTAACCATTCTATATTTGGAAAGAGATACTTTGGTTTTTGATTTTATTAACTTTTGAATAGAAGTTATTGGTGCGGGAAATTATTATGTTTTGTTTCAAGTGTTAGTGAAATCATCTCTATCGGACAAAATTATGCATGTGTAGAAGGAAGATAGTGAGTTGTAGAAAAAGGAAGAGTTGGTCCAAAAAGGTATGTTGCCTGATTTTTACGTTGATAATTATTCTGTCTCGTGGTTTGGTAAGAGATTATGTGTGCCTTGTGATATGTAATTAAAGAATGAGTTGTTATGTGAATCTCAATGTTCCTCATTTTTAGTTCATCCTAGTAGTACTAAGATGTAAAAATATATTTTGGAGTATTAATAGTGGGATGGAATGAAAAGAGATATTTCAGATTGTATTATGAGGTGTTTGACTTATCAGCAGGTTAAAGTAGAGTGACTGTTACCAAAAGGGATTCTTCAACCTTTTCTGGTCCCAGAGTGGAAATGAGAAAATATATCCATGGACTTCGTTGTGGGATTACCAAAGTCATCTCAAGGTAGTAATGAAATCTGGGTTATTGTTGATCGATTGACTAAATAACTCATTTCCTTCCTATACGAGATACATTGTATCTAGATAAACTTTCTTTTTTGTATGTTAATGAGATAGTCAGGTTTCATGGTGTTCGCTCTCCATTGTATCTGATCATGATCCCAGGTTTGCTTCTAAATTTTTGAAAGGCCTTAAAAATTCATTGGGTACTGAATTAAATTTTAGTACATCTTTTCATCCACAATCAGATGGGTAGTCCAAACGAACAACTCAGACCATGGAGGATATTTTATGTGATTTTTCACTAGATTACCATGGAATTTGGGAAAAAAATATTTATTTGGTTAAATTATTTTATAATAATATCCTTCATTCTAGTATAAAGATGGCTCTATTTGAGGCATTATGTAGAAATCAATGTCGAAATCTAGTTTTTTGGGATGATGTAGGTGAAAAGGAAACTCATGGTACCAGAATTGGTGGAAGAGATTGCTATGAAATAACTATTGATTTAGAGGCACATGATAACAGCTCAGAGTCAGAAGAAAAGTTATACAGATAACCATTGGAAGGATCTTTCTTTTGAGGTGGGTGATCATGTTTTTCTCAATGTTTCTCAATGGAAAAGTGTGACGCGTTTTGGTAAGAAGGGAATGTTGAGTCTGTGGTTTATTGGAACTTATGAGATTTTGGAGAAAGTTGAATCAGTTTCGTATATAGTGGCTTTACCTACATTTTTTTCCTAGGTACACAATGTTTTTCATGTTTTCATTTTGGGAAAGTATATTCTAGATCTATATCATGTTTTAAGTCCATAGGAAGTTCAGTTGGAAGAGAATCTCTCTTATGAAGAACAATCAGTCCGGATTCTTGACCGTAGAGAGCATGTTCTATGGAATATGGTAATTCACCTGGTAATGGTTTTGTGAAAAAACCATATGATTGAAAAGGAAATGTGGGAATCTTAAAATTCTATGATAGATAAATACCCCCACTTATTTGATAAGGGAATAAAATTGTTAGGACACAATTCCAAAAAGGGGGAAGAATGTAACAACCCAGGTAAATAAAGAAATATGACATTTGAGTATTTATTAATATTTTCAGAAAGAAATATTAATTTTACATTAAAGGGGATGATATGTTCAATAGCATACCTGATTTGCAACCATGGTTTCTTTGAAATCATACATTGCAAACTAACTATATAATATTGTTATTTTAAATTGTAGTTAACACCTACTCGTTTAATTGGTGGGAATCGACAAAACTAACTAAAATATGATTATACATTTTTCCATTTTTTTACATTTATCCAATAATCTTTAGTGGCTTAAAATTTGAATAAATCCAATTTTAAGCACAAGTACTCTAATATTCATTAAAAGGTCGATTTAACACATTTTGATGGTGAACCCTCTATAAATCTAGTTTTGGTCACATTTATAAGTTCTATTTGACCAAATTAAAATTTTCTTTTGAATTGGGACATCAAAATTTACATTGGATACTTTTTTTGGTATATTCTGTTAAAGATCATTTTTTTAATGAATAGTAAAATACTGTAATTTAATTCCAAATTGCAATTTAATATAATTTAGTTATATGGTTATATTATCATTATAGTTGGTTTCAATGTTTAATTAGATTTTTTTTCCATTTAATCCTATTTTGGTCATTGGAAGGAATTTCATTTTTGAATTGGACGTAAACATGCGTCAATCATTTGATAGTTATTATTTCATAAAAACACGATTTTTGTTTTGATAATGGAAATTAATAATAAAATTAATCAATTCACCTTATATGTTTTGAATTTGGTAAAATAGACATCATTTTTAAATTCATAATATCAAATTTAGCATAGGGTTTATTTTTTTAAATTTTTTGAAATCTTTTAATTTTATATGAATAGTGAAATATACTACTTAGTAGTTAAAAAATAACTTTTTAATTTAAATGAAATTTTACCACTTCTGTGAATTTAATTTAAAAAATCCATTATATAAATTTATTATTATTAATTAAACTATGGATCAATATGATGAAAATAATTTTTGGTGAATAGTAACTTTGGACTTTCATTTACTGCGGTTAAAGATAAATATGGTAATTCAAGGAAAAAAGAATATTATAACAATATATAATTAACTTAACACTTGTACTAAACTTATTGGATGAGTCATCACTGACCATGGTATTCCTTGGGTAGATTTTGGGACCCCATGGAGCCACTTCGGAGAGATAATGACACTTTAGATGAATTAATTTACAGTAATAGAAAAAATGACATAAAAATTATCTTATAGTAAATTACTTTTTACATAGGTTTATAAAAGATATCATTTAGACTAAAAATATTCATTGGAAATCTAAAAATAATTACTACATCATGGTATTTATTTATAATTTTTATACATCAAATAAAAAAATTTATTTATGACTCAAAAATGATGTCGTATTTACCTCGTTAATAATTGATTTAAATGAATAAGATTATAAATATTAAAACAATATCCAAAACCTGTCAAATTATTTTTGGAAGATTTTATTTCGAACATGAGTTACCATATCTTCGACTTTAATGATTTATTGACCATTGTAAATCTAAAATGATTATATAATAACATAAAATTTTCAAACGTTCATAAAGTTCCCTTCCTCCCCCTTATAAAAAGCCCTCACTTCTAGCCAATTACATATACCTTTCAAGCCCTGTATCTCCTCCAAAATCAGTGCAATTATGCTCCCACATCCCTCTCCGCCTCATAGAATCCTTACATTAGGCATGAGGAACTTCAAAAGGATATTTTGGTTCAAACCAAATGGACTAACCCGAATTAAAGTTAATTGTTTCACTTAAATTTGTTTCTTTTATTTTACTTCCCCAACCCCTATACTATTTTTATTACATTATTTTATATAAACACCAGTATCTTCAATATACTAGAATTTTGTTATGATAAGAATTAGAACAACAATTACACAAATTTCCATCAAATGGGTAAAGAATATATTGATTATGTGGATGGAAAGCTAATGCCTCACAATACGATGATTGTTCAATTATATCATATTGCCTCTCATGGTGACCATTAAGATGTAAATGTAATTATATATGATATATATTATATTTAAATTTTTTCTATTCTTCTTTATTTTCCTTTTTTAGCATACCTTTATGGTTTCTATAATGGGTAATCATGATAATTTCATTTGAGAAACTGCGGACTACCGCCCCTTCAAAGTGATATGACTCAATCATACAATATGTGGTACATATAAAGGATCAAGATAATGATATTATATGTTATACTACACTAGAATTATAATATACATATGTATCATTATGTTTTCATTCCATTAAATACGAAATAGATATGAAAACAGTGGTCATGCGTACGTACAACTTACCGTCTCTATGAACAGTGCATTTCATTTCTTATCTCCAAATGTGATGTACTATTATAAATAAATGTATATAATAGATATATATGATATATATGATATCTAAATCATTAGTATCATTCTAGATATTATGGACTCCTGACCACATGGACAAATATTTATTATAAAGTGTTCATTTTTGACTCAAGTACCAAATATCGACAAAACGATCATTGTTAACTTAAATGATTACATAATGTTTATAAACAGATAATAAGTGATATAAAAAGAATAAGAAACATCAAAAATGTTCTTAAGAAAGTATAATTTAACTTTAGTTTATTATTCAGAAAATTAAAGAATGAACAAGTCATGTTAGACATGTGGTACGAGAACTTCTTAAAACAATTTCCTTTTTTGGGTTGATCTTCAACTTATTGATTACGTCATTATATGATTATGTGAGAAATTAATTTTTGATATCTTTTATTATATTTATAATTTCTTTATGGGTAATTATAGTTAATACACATAATAGATCAAATTTATTTGGAAAATGATCATGGTAAGGGACTTCGTTTGAATCTACTTTCATTGAGCCATATTTTGATTTATACCCAACTTTCTTTTATATGGTGTATAAACCCCCTTTGACTTTTACTTTTATTGAAAAAGGAATAATTTGACTAAGAAAATTTTTAATAAATGAAAAAAATGGAATGTTTCTTTTTAATGTACCTGGTGACTATGAAATTTCTTCCGCGGTGAGTATTATTTGATCTTTGGCGTCCTTAACAAGTCGTAATGTTTTTTTAAAAGGAAAATAAATACCATATACTCTTTTATGTATTTTACATATTGAAAATGGGTTTGATAATTGATTTATTATTTCAATATATTTATGTGATATATTGTGATTGAAATATGGAAATTTTTTCTTTCTTTTATATTTTTTTTAGGTGTTATGATTTTATAATGGTACTTGATCATTTGACAGGTGGTTATGTGATAAACCAGGATGAGTGGTTACGTTATAACCTCAAATGCATTGGGTATGGAAGTCGGCCATATGGCTTCTCCATTTAGTGATATGTGTGGAAGTTTACCGTATAGTTATTTCATTTAAGTATGTTTATGTCCCAAGATACCTTTATATGTTATGTGTTCTTTATGTTGGTTTTATGGTAATATTTTGGTTACAAAAGAGTAAGAAATTATCTTATATTCAGTAAAGAATGATTACAACTTTATAAAGGTGAAAAGTATTACATATGATAAAGTATTCATGGATTAT
Source organism: Viscum album (assembly GCA_963277665.1). Classification (NCBI taxonomy): domain Eukaryota; kingdom Viridiplantae; phylum Streptophyta; class Magnoliopsida; order Santalales; family Viscaceae; genus Viscum; species Viscum album. The sequence continues at coordinate 953,828,307 of OY728130.1, read as the reverse complement.
TTGTTGTTTTAAAAAATCTAACAATTTTCATTTTTTGTGTATCCCATACTGAGCTTTTTATACTGATCTCAAGTTATTGAAATGTTTTTCACAAGACATAAAGTAGAATAGGGTAATGGATGGGATAAAGGAAATGTCATTATGTCTAAAACATGGAACTAGACATGACTTTTTTTTCAAAGAGTTTTTATTTTATGAAAAAATAGACACTGAGTAGATGGGTCTACATGTAATTGTAAATTTGTTATGTATAAGTTATGGCCAAATTCTTTAAATCTCTAAGCCTAAAAAGATACTAAATGTGAATTATTCATTTAATTCAATAATATGCAATGTTTTATGGGTGGGTACTAATAAATTAGTTTCACTATTAAGACATCCCATGTGAGGTAGTGATAGAAAAAAGTACGTTGGTTCGTGAGGCTGTAGTCCATCATACACAAGAGTAGTGGTTTAGTTTCACATTTTAATGTACTAAAATATGGATAGATATAATTTAATAAATAAACATACTTATCTATATATGTAATATTCTAGTGTCCATTTCATAATTTTTATGAAATTATTTAAGGCGATTAATGATATAAATTAATGTGTTTGGTTAAGATGATTACCTCTTCTTTAAAAGACCTCATTTATATCTCCTTTTTAGAACCATATGATGAGTGTTTTTTTGGAAGACTGTAATCACCATAATGCGGTAGTGGATACTAGGTGTAATTTTAATAGTTTTTTTTTCTATAGATCATTATATGTGAATAAGATAGGGGTGAGGTTCACTATTATAGGTGACATGGTAGGGAAACTTTTTATATTTCAATGGATTTAAATAATATTAAGTTATTTTCATGAAAAATATGTCCCTAAATTATTCTATTTATTTTATTATGACAAAATATCTTTATGAAATATTATTTAAACATGTTTTATCTCCATTTAACTGTTAACACACTTGAATAAGAAATGATAATCTTGTTTTAACGATAATCGTGGTAACCAATTTGTTCTCTTTTTACTATTCAGAATAACAAAAAATGAATGGGAAAATATATTTTAATTTTAAGATGATGGTTAATAATATGAAATCAAAATTAGAAAATTAAATTATTATAAATGGAATAAATTTTATTCAAAATAAACACCTAAATGAATATGAAAAAATATCTTTCATTAAACTGTAAAATTATCAGGAATAAAATGATTATAAATTTTATATATAAATGTATATAATATATATTTATATTTTTAAAAAAATTAATAAGGATTCAGACTGCCAAAATATTATTAATCCATGAAAATCTATTTTAATCTAGCTTTTAGGTGATATCATTGCATGTAAATGTGACACAATGGGCACAAAATCATTCAAATTTGACCAAAGGCCAGAACCTAAACATCCATTAGTGGGCAATAAGACCCAATACTTTTTTGACTTTTACATATGTTTTATAACTCCCCACCATCGGTTTTTTCAACATCACATCACTGAAACAACATTGTTGCAACCACCACCAATGTCACACTAATCCCGATTGCATTGCTTAATGAATTGCATCACCGCTAGACACTATCCACAAACCCTCCCAAACCATACCAGCATTGTTTCACCCAATAACTGAGGACACACATCATTATCCATCTTTGGTGAATCTATTCTTTTTATTATGTCACTTCCAACAACCCTCCATCAGATCTCCCAAACCATACTTGAAAATTTCCATCATAGTTCGCCAAAAGATCGAATCACGTGACACCAATAGATCAAATTAGCTCCTACTAGCCACACCCACATATTCAATAACTGAAAATACCCTAGCGTCTTTTGGAAAATACCCATAAATTGGGGAAAATTATTATAAATAAATAAATGTCTTCTTGCGGATTATAACATTTTACTTCAAAATTATGATATCTTAATTTATATAAAATTGTTATCAATAAATAGATACACATATATATAATAAAAAATTATTATAATTAGAATTATTAATAGTTATATAATAAAATTTTAATTTATTTATAAATTCTTATTTGAAATGGAAAAAAATAAAATTAAAATTAAGGATTATATTGAAATAGTAACCTCAAAATTTATTATAATACTATAAAATTAGAAAGTATTTCACATGAAATACATAAAAATAAATTTACATATAGATTCATGAACATATATTTTTCAAATTCTACAATTAAATATTAGATATTTAAATGATAAATAAGATTCTGTAAAAAACTATATGGGATGCTAAAATCTTGTTATTGGGGGAATTCAAGGTTTATGCATGATTGTTAAAATTTTTGAGGTATTAAAGAAACAAAAAAATATAAAATTATGTATGATGAGTACTCAGAAGGATAACCTAGAACTGAGGAAAATCATACTGATAATATATACAAAGGGATCGAGTTACTTCCAGTTACACAAACATTGGTGATTATTTTGGTAAACCACGCATCCAAAGTGGGAATTCCCAACATTATTATATAAAAGTTAAAATTAATAAAATTCAATAAATATATATATTTTCCATAAATAACCTCTCAACCCATTTTTTATATAATATTCCATATATATTTAGGGATAGATTATATACCTTTATTTTTTACTTATACATGATTTATAGTATTTATTTTTAATTATCCCCTCAATTAACCCTTCATTTTTATATTCATTCCTCTCTATTCTACCACCACTAGCTTCCCTCCACATGGACCTTTAATAGAAATATAATGTAATCTAATTATTTTTAAATGTTCTCTTCTGAGGTTTGGTTGTATTAGGGGTATAAGGAATATAATCTCTTATTTATTCCTTCTCTATCTAATTTGATATGTTCTTATTCAGAATGATAAATTTGTTAACATATTATTAATATATTTAGAAATTAATTTAATTAATAACTTTTATAAAATAATTTGGCACTATGTTAAAATTATATTGAAAATCCTTGAAACATTTTTAAATTTATTATTATTAATTCTATTCTAATCAAAAAATATTTCCATTTCAAATTTGATGCTCATTTATAAATAAAATTCACTTGAATTAAATTTATTTTAATTGATGGAAGAATAAATTTAGTGGCTTCAATGTAAAATATGTCTCTTGGTTCCTAAATTAAATTTTAAGGGAAAAAATTGTTTTAATAAATTATTTTTTTTATATATTGTTTTTATCAATGGAAATTTTGTTTTCAAAATGATGTCTAATTATTCTTTTAGATTTTTTTTTCAAATTAAATGGCATATTCCTTGACTTCCAAAGTCATATTTATTATTATGACCCATTTTAATCCCTATAAATATATTCTTTTTTTGATATCATCTCTGATTTTCTCCTTATTTTTCCCTATTATGGGCTATATATCATCATGTGATGATTGTTTGTTGTGAAAATGGGATATTTAATATGAATGTGTCAGATAGTAAGGATAATTTTTATTTATTAATTTGATGAAATTATTGATCATTGTTTTATTATCAACAATACTCTTATTTCTATTGTCTTTGGGATCCTTGGAAGGTATGTGAGAGACTTCGATTCCTGCCACAAATCCTTGCCAACATGCTGGTTTCCCCCATGTTAATGCCTATCTAAATACGTGGCGGATCCACAATGGATAATTTTTTTGGGATAGTCAAATAGATTGTGAAATATTTCAATGAAAATATTTATATATGATAATACATTATTTTGATATTGTTGTTTGGATAATGTCACAGGAAGATCCATGGGGTAGTCCATGAATCCTTTTTCTTTTAGTGGTGATTTTATATATATGATTCCCATTTGATGGGTTTTGTCCCCTTAATAATTTATTGAGTGTAAAAAATTCTTTTTTTAATTAATTTTTATTCTGTTGAATAAGTGATTTTTTTTAATGTGTTATTTCTATCATTATAAATATGGATTCCAAAAAAATTACAGATATTACAGAAAGATGTTTTAAAATGAAATGATATTTGGTTTGTTTTATGTTTTGTATTTCAAAAAAATGTAGAAATGAGTGAAGGTGATTTCATTTTTATTAAAATAAAATTAAGGAAATTTTAGTTTTATGGTTTTTTTCTAATATTTTGAGATCTAATTACTTTTGTGTAAAAAATAGTTTTATTGTTAATGGTAATCTGATTCTAATTTAAATTGTTGAAAAACACTATAATTGAAAACATTGTTTCCTAATTTTGTTGAAACTAGAAGTATTGAACAAAATTATGTAATGAATTACATTGAATCCTTTTATATATCCAAATAGGATTATTATGTTATTATATATATATATATACACATTTTAATGTCCATGCATCCATCCGAATTTTAAAGGTTCTATGATTTGTTTTTTAATTTTATTTGATTATATTGATCCATCGTTAGACTATAGAGTATCAATAATTCATTATAGGTTATATCTATTTCGAATTTATTATTTGTAAAAACAGGTAATCACAAAATCTATTATATTATTGTATAGGGGTATAAATGTCTAAGATCCATCAAATAAAGACACGATGGAAAATACTATAATTGAACCTTAAAGGTAATATCTTTATGAATATAAATTTAAATCAACATTGAATAATGTTGTGAAAGGTAATGACAATGGATGAAGGTTTTTAGGGATTTATAATTCATTATTCAAGAATTAATGACATATAAAATAATATATTCAGTAAAAAACAATCTTTTGATAATAAAATCACATTGAGTCCCCTTGTCTGGGTTAATTATCTATATTCTAAAAACTCTTTGGTTTTAATGGTGGGATAATTAGGGTTTAAATGTAGATAAGTAATATGAATCCTATTTTTAGTATAGTTAATTTTTAATTAAATTACCATGATTAGAAATATATTTTATTTCCTATATTATAATTACCCACCATCACTCACATGAAATGGTGATACATTATGTAATAAAATAGAAAATTTGAAAATTTAATTCTACCAAACCCAAAAAAGGATTACATATCCAAATAAAAAAAATATTCCACCCACCATTTATATAATTTCAAGTGAAAAACTAAATACAAATCAGTTTTTACACCTAATACTTTGAGGAATAAGAAGACATGTAAAATGTCTAAATAAGGAGAAGAAAATGTCTAAAAGAAGACCCTTCTATACAAGATGTCATCAATAGTTTATCTAGATATTAATTCCCACACATAGTGATTGAAAACTCTATTCAAAAAAATTAAAAAACCAATGTATAATATATAACTTTGGTAAATATATATTCAAATAATTAAATTTGTGCCTAAATACTCATAATCCAAATCATTATAATTCCCTCAGGAACACTTTCTTATTCAAATAATTTTTTGTATGAAAATTTAAAAGCTCCTAATTTTTAGTTTCGATTTGTGTAATTTTACATAAATCATAATTCTCTATTTTTTTGTGGTTGTATACATATCGTTACATTTGAGTCTTTAATAATCCCGTAAACTATTACAGAAACATCTAACAGTCCCTACTATTTCTATAAACACGAACTAAACACAAAATGAAATATCTTTTTAGCTGTAGAACAATTCACCTTCTTCCATATTGTGAATATCAAATATGTTCTTCATGAAACATTGTGTTTCATCAGTCAATGAATCATATATAAATATAAAATGAACATGAATACATTCTTTCTCTCTGAATGATTTTGACCAATATTCATAGAATTGATCATTCCCCTAAATCTATATGAACTCTCAATCTATCCGTCGATTTATGATGCAGTTATATATTTCAATAAAATTTTATCAATCACTTCATATACATACATATATCATATACCTAAAATTATAAACCCTTTAACCAATTATAGAATTTTAAATCAATAATTTATCTACTTAAATGATTTCATGTGGTGTGGGTGGGTTTTCCATGATGTATATCTTTTCATCTATTTATGAATCCTTTTTTTTAAAAATACCTCCAATGACATTAAAATTACATATTTTTTAGAGTATTAAATTTTATCCACCATGAAAACTCCACTTATTCAATGTATTTCACTATTTATATATTTTTTAATTTACCCATATGTAGCCTTGGAGACCATTATGAATACATAAACTAACAATTATGCCTAACTATTATGAATATATCTTAGGAACCTTATATATACACTATATGATCCAAAAAATCCAACAATAGACTATATAGAACTCATTTGTTCCTCTATCTATGACAATTAAAAAACCTCATTCTCAATGTGGGATATATAAAATTGATATATAGGTCTTTGAAACCTTTTTGGATATAATAACATACTTTTTTCACAACAATTTAGATAATTTTCTCTATAGTAAACACTAACAAGATAAATATATATTTATTTAAATATTTTTCCAAAATAAATTTTAATTTTAATTTTCACTTATGAAATTATTAATTGAATTATTAATTAGGTAAAAATACATCCGAAAAGATAAAATTTATAAATTAATAATTAATAGTTTTTATTAGTAATATATTAATATCTATGCTTCCAATTCATAATCCGTTCTTATCCTCATGAATATATTTTATCATTTATTATAAAATCACATTGATTTTAATATTTGAACTTCAATTCAAAAAATTTAAATAGTTATTAGTGTAGAAGAAATATTCTATATTTCCAAAAGGAGATATTAAATGAACCCTTTAAAATTATAAGAATCCAAGACAATACTATTAAATATTATTTCTAATTTCATTAATTACATTATCTCTTAACATAAATTCACATATCTTAATTCATTATTATCTTTCATTCAATTATCTCATATACCACACATTTAATTTTTGTAATCTCATAGATCTGTGTAATAATTTCCATACTGTAATAATCATAACATGAATTAATTCTCATAACCATATGTACATATTATATCTTAATTAACTACCTTATAATGTCTAATATCACATTTCAAAATGAGGTATTTGAGATTATAGTAAAATTAAAATGTCAATTTGAATATATTTTTATTAATTTGAAATAAAATTATTGCTAAAAGGATGTTTTATTTTAAGAAATATTAATGATAACCCAAAGTAATATTTTAACTAAATTGTTATTCTAATTTATTAACGTCATAAAACTACTTAAAAACCCAATGAATGGAATGTGAAACAATAATATTCAGTGTAGTATTTACCTATTTGTTTCTAAAAACAATTTCATGTTTTTATTACATGGTCTTGAAAAAATCCTTACACCCATTCACAATTGTTATTTGATATCTTCAGGAAACATCTTATGATACGTATAAAAATTCCATAGTTTATAAAAGAATTATAATTGACTAAACAAATACATGAACCATATTTTATTTCACTCTATGTTTTTCAATTAATTTATTACATTTATTATTTTTTCAATATTAAATAACAATTAATGATAATGAATGATAGTTATAATCCACATTAAACATCCAGTTAATAAAAATTACATATTTTCATTAATGAGATATATCTATTTTGCACCATGAAAATGTTGTTCCCCACACGCGATCAATTTGATATAAGTAATGGTAGTAGGAATTTAATAATCTTGTAATTTGGATCCACCCAGAGAATATTATTTAAATAATCTATGGGAAATAATAATTATTCAAAGAATATTTAGGTCATATATAAAAATGAATTATTTATAAAAACAACTCAACGACATGAAATGTGATTCTTTCATTCTTATCATTAAAAAGAAACCTATGAATATTCATGTACGATTCCAAGTCCCAAGTATCTCTAAAGAAATATCCTTACAAATAATAAAAAAAAATTGATCTATAATTATATAAGAAATTAAAAACATAAAATCATAGAAAATAAATCATCAAATTAATTGAAAAAAATATTCCTTCTGTTTTAATAAATAATAATTGGAAAAATTATGGGAAATGTCATCTACAGAAATCAACTAGACTCATGACATCAGGTTCATTATATAAATACCATTACTATTATGAACATCATTCAATCCTACATCCTACTAATTTATTTAAATTAACATATAAATATAAAACCTAACATAATGGGATTCCATGTATCTCTCCAAGAGTTAGGAGTGATTATTTTTTTGTGTATATTTATAGAGATTGTTTCTCCTAAAAAATTATTAATTGAAAAAATATTAAGTCATATAATATATGTATCATTATCATCAAACTATATTAAATTAAGATAAAAAATTAAAATAAAGTTTCATGAAACCATGTCTCGTATTCAATTTATTATTAATAATCATGACCAATTACATATTCTAAAACTAAAAAAGTAATTGTGATCTATCAAATGAAATCAATAATATTTTATGAACTAGAAACTCTCCATCACGACTATCACCTTTAAGAATATACAATAGTTGAATAGGACCTATAATGAGAAACAATGCCCTGAGGTGATGAACCATATTTTATGTTTTAAATTGATTTAAATGGAAATGAGAGGTCTTAGACAAGGTGTCAGAATAAAATATATAGTATTATTTTGACTATATACCAAGATATAAGTTGATAATTTCATATGTTGTTGATGAAAAAAAATTCATTAATAATATCATCACTAATAGTATGGTTGATGAAGAAAATGATTTTAGATATATATGTTCCAAATATATAAATTATAGTTATGAATTATTATTAATGATTTAAAATATTTTATTTCATAAATAATGGAAAATATATATATAATTAAAATACTTCATTTTTATACGAAAAATTATTATTAATAATTGAATATTTATTTTATATATCTGTAAATATATTAAAAAATTGTATTAATAAATTTATATGATTAGTATATAAATAAATAATTATTAATGTATTTAGGTTAAAATAAATTTACACGGAAGAACTCATTTCTCTTAAAAAAATTCAGGTCATACATATTCTTTTCATGATAATAAATATATTTACACTGAAATATTTATATGTTTTATTTTATATATATATTAACATTGTTTTAATTATTTATTTATACAATGTAATATTAATAAAAAACCATTTTCTCTCTATAAGTTGTTTTCCTTATTTTGTCACTAACTTAAAAAGAGTAATTTATGTATTTTAATACTTTAATTAACACAAATTTTATATTTTATAAAAAATTAAAAGAAATAATAGGTTATGATAAATTTATATTATTTTTCTAAAATTATTCATTTTTAATTTAATAGTCAAAATACCTTATTTACAAATAACATGAATTATATTACATTAATAGACTAAAATTTTGAATTTAAAATTCATGAAACCATTCAATAAGTTCAAATATTTATTTTATTAATAAGTTAATAATTTTAAAAATAATTGTTTTAATTTTAAATGATACATTATAAATTAAATAAGGTAAGGAATATTTTTATAATGAAAATTAGTACTTTAATCATTCGAAATATAAAAAATATTGTTTCTCATAAAAAAATTTATATATCCTAATTGACATCAAATTGTGAATTATTATTTCCAAATAATTTTATAAGGGAAATTTTTTTAGCATGATGGATATGTTACCATATGTAAGAATTTGTAAACACATTAAGCTCTTGCATTATAAATGTGAAGAAAATAATTGTAATGAGTTTAAAACATGTTCCACTCATGTGTGGGAATCAGGTTTTCAAGCATATATTAATCTTATATCTTCCATTGAAAATTATTTCTCATTTTATAAAAAAACAAATAAATTTACAACTGATTATAATTATATATTTGGTATTTACATAAATTGACATCCTATGACTCCCATAAAATAGACATTAAAAAATTTCACATTCCCTAAAATTAATTCCAATATAACATGACCTATAATATACATAACCATATTCCAAATATTTCTATAAACCATTACTATGTTTTACTCTTCTTATAAGTCTATCCCTGTATTTATTAACACCCCTTGAATGATGAAAAACCATAAAGTTTGTTATATATTTCTAAATTCCACATTCTCATTCATATTTAATTGTGATCATGTATTATACATAAATATTAATTAAACCACCATAAAATGATAACATTAATTTCAAAATTAAACTAGGATATAATTATAATTATTTTAAAAAAATTAACAATCATTCTCTTATTCAATGAGAAAAATGAAATTTTCATTCATGTGGTTTGAAAAATATCACCTCTATGAATGAGTTCATTTTCCATCACTCTTTCAGAATACATCTATCAATATATAATTTAATATAAAATAATTATATAAAATAATTGTTTTATATTATAAAATTTCAATCCATATTACTACTTTTCAATATTTTATAAAATTCAAAATCATCATCAATGTACACATGCAGAATACTTCCTCCATTAGTGATTGATTTATTTTTATTATTTCATCAATGCCTTACATGGTTAGTGATGAGTATCTTTTTAAGGGTTAGATAGTATTATTATTTCATAATTAAGGTGTTTTAATATTCTATTGTATATTTAAGTTGAAATTTTGATCAATTAATGAACACTATAAATTTAAGTGTTTCAAAAAGCGTATTAAGATAAAAAATGATTAATTAATACCATGAAATAACGACATATGTTATTTTAGATATATTATTATTTAAATTATGATATATAATTCTAATAAAAACTGAATGATATTAATATCCATATGTTGTAATGATCTAACAACTAAATGAATTCTTATTAAACATTTATTTTGCTTCATTTTCATATATTTTTAATTTAACCACCTATGGAATGATGCTATAAATTTATATAAGGGATGACTGTGATAATTTTTAGTTTAATTCATTAATTATTTTTGAAAATTCTCATCTCTCTCTTAGAATCATTGAATCATGATCATCAATAAATTCCTTAATAATGATCAAATTACTCACACCCAATATCAAAATAGGTAATAACTTACTAATACACATGTAAACCGGAAAAATAAATCATATTAATAAAATTATTTATGAAAATAAGGTATTTGAAGTGGTGATTAAGAAATTGATTTTTTAATGTGGTTAGAGCACATTTCAACTTAACAAGATCATAGGTATGGGGTTCATTGTCCCCATATATGATTTTTGAGAAACATTTTACAATGAGAAACATTTCATAATGAGAAAAATTATACAATTAATGTATCTTTATTAAATCCAAGTAAATGTCATTTAACATATTCATTTGGTTATTGAAATCACAATAGTTACATCTATTAATTTCCTATGAATTCTAAAAGATAATAATTGAGAAAGGGGTCATCAAAATATGATACCCACAATGTATTTTTTCAATTAATACTATAATTATAAAATAATGATTCTTTTTAAAAAGATAATATATATAATGAAATTTAATTCATTTTACAAATTTTCATCATTTTTTTTATTTATACATGGATTTACATGTCCCCATAAATATTAGTTCATTTTGAATTATAGTTTTTATATAACATTTATTGTAATTAAAATTAACAAAATCTATTTTTCTTAGATAGGGTCCTATATTTTAACATATAAACACTCAATAGATTTATTGTAAATTAAATTTATCTATTTCTAATTTACTAACTAATGTCATTTTCAAACACATTTCCATATTTTATTTATTTTCAAGAATATTTTTCCATTCTCCATATTGGTCATTTATCTAAATTTATAATGATTTCCGGTTTAACCATTACACATGAACATTAAATTTAATTTCTTATATCTTTTAATTTAATAATTCAACTCAATATTTTCGTGAGTTGAAAAGAAATTTAACTTTCTCCTTGATTTGAATTTTTGTATTATCATATGATTTCATATGACCATGGAAATTTCATATTTACAATGATATTTATATAAATTTTTAAATTATTATTATTTATATATTTCATACTCATCAACATATCTTATTCTTGATCATGGACTCTACTTAATTTTTACCATACTTTTTTCTTATAAATAACCTAGTTAATATCCCTGTATTTTTTAGTAATGATATATAAAAACGTTTTCCACTTAATCTTACACTATGTATGATTACATGTTACTTGGTTAATTTATTCATTTATAAACACCCAATACTTTGATCCATTGAATGAAGACTATTCTCTTAGATCAATATATTTATTGATATTTGAAATTATTGAATGGTTCATAATATCATAAGTCTCAATATCAATATTGAATTGTATTTTACAATAATGATACCATCTAACTTGGATACCCATTTAAATTTAATGGGATTATCACCATTAAAAAAGTTTAGAAAATCCGTTATTATTCCATTAGTTTATTATAATATATTGAATGAAATACATGTTAATTCCATAAGTTCTTTATTATAAAAAACTGAATTTTTATTTCTGAAACCCACTTTATTTCTATGGGTTCTTTATTATGTGATAAGTGAAGGAATTTCATTTAGAAAATGTTTGAATGGATGAATTATCTGGGGAAATTTCACCGTACCATGCATTGGGAAAAATTTATATCTCATGGGAAAAATAATCATAGAAACCTTTTACTATAATATAACGTTAAAATATAAATATATTTTATAAAACATTAAATATGAAATTAAATTTTTTTAATTTTTATTATTCACCCAAAAAATGATGTTTATATGAAAAATACGAAAAATTCAACACAAGATAATTTTTTCATTCAGAATTATGAAATGAATTATATTTTTTCAATATAATTATAAAATTGTTTCTCAAATATATTTTATTATCATTCATTGAATGGCATAAAAATTATATCATTTGATAAAATAATATATCAAACATATAATGAATTTTCCAATATTACATGTTTTATTCTCAATATGTTTTATTAAAAGAAAACAATTGTAAATAATATTTAAAATTTATATATTTATATTCATATTACATAGTTTGAGAGATATGTTAAAAAATATTATTTATATAATTATAATAATAAAATGCCGTTTCGTAGAAACATGGTGTTCTGTGTAACGCAATCTGAGATGGTGTTTTTTATATGACATGTTAATATAATTCATTTGGGTAGTTTACACATTCCAAATTCAGTTATTTAATATAAAAATCTATATTTAGTTTTTTTGGAATGAATAATATCAAAAATATTAACTTAATTTGAAAAAAATTTATTCCACAAAATTGCACGCTATTATGATTTTCCTATAATGGTGCACCTCTATCTGATGGGAAACGTGGCCACATAGTTTCCACTCGGTTGTATCCTAATTTCTACTAAACATGCTCTAGTCATATGCCTTCTTTTATTGGTCTAAATACATGATTTTATTCCAAAAAACAAAATTCATTCATAAATGATATATATATGATTACTAAAAGGGAAAATACATCAAAATGGAACCGTGGATGTGAAACTTCTCTCCTTTGTTACGACATTCCACCCTCTGAAAAAAAAAACTTGATCAGTGAATTAATTTGGATAATGATCCTAAACCCATGATCATCACTCTAATGTCTCTTGCTCATCATTATCATACTTCCAAATATCCCGAAAAAATAGTATGGGTATCTCCAATTGAGATTCACTTGATTTCCCATAATCGTTAATTGTATTTCAGCCACAGATAAATAGAATTCCAACTATAAAACATCCTATTTTAGAACATGATACCAATCATAATTATACATCATTAATTTTGATACATTGAACACATCATGGATAAAATTTTACAATTATGGGAATGATACACTTTATTCCACATTATCCATTCTCTCTGTAATCTAAAATGTTCTGACATACCATGATGTCAGCTTCCCTTATATACAAATATGCCAGTGACTTAAGGGAGGGGCCGCCTTCAAAAATATCTGGTCACCAACTAATAATTCAATGTCTCATTTTCAATGATCAGCATAAGACTTGTGTAAGGTCTACACTATCATTAAATTATTTCTAATCAATTATTATTTTTCAAACATCTCATGTAAAAGGTTGAGTCCCAATTAAGAAGTCTCACCCCCATCTTCCCACCACAATGTTGATCTACAGGGTAAACCATAAAGATCCTTGAATTGATCAATTCTTATTTATAATTGGTATCTATTGTTATATATAAATTCCACCAATACCAAGTGGTTACCCCAAAAGACTCTGAAATAAAATACACATGCCCGAATCATTTATTCAAATATATGGCTCTCCCTTTCTATATCGTCATCCATTTGAGGGTGGTATTTCATACTATGTTTGAACTCTAACCAAATTTTCTTTTGAAGTTCTATAAAAAATTAAGTGGAAAATTATAGGTACCTATCTAAAAATATATATTACATCACACCATGAAGCCTCTATATCTTGTAAATGTATAGTCATCCAAAATAATCCACTAGGATGAACCCTTCATATGAAAGAAATGGGATTATTTTTTCAGATATTAAAGCACCACTAAAATTGTGTTCTTCCTCGGAGTGTACTATGTAATACAATTATAAAATATATAAGAACCTCATCCCACATCCAATAAAGAGTGGGTATGGTATAATAAAAATTAGAGGGGCTATGTTAATCATATTTAACTAGTTGATATATATAACATATTGATATATAATAATATATTTACGATGTCATAATTTAGCATGAGAACCAGTGTCACACATCATAGAACATCTTGGGGGTCCCAAGATGAATGGACCACTAAGATATGTGGATATCCTGCATCAACACCTTCCATGGATAAAATTTCACCCTGAAATGGACCATGAAGAAAGGAAATCATCCAGAAGAAAATGCCCAAACAATGGGCACCTCTACACTAATAAGAGTTTCCAAAAAACAATTACTATATGTCATCATTAGGATTTTCCTCCTAAATTAGCTTCATAAGTGAGGACATCTATTGTAAATTGGACAATGACATATATCCATTACATTCATTGGTCTTCAGGTGCATCTTGGAAAAATTCCATAATGGTTCATTCATGAGTAGGATCCTTGGTATCATTAAAAATTATCTTCCTACTCACAGCATCTACATCCAAATAATCATTTACTGAGTTATAGATGGTATCAAAATCACACCATTGATGCTAATCATCCAAATTATTTCACCTAAATTTTATATCCTTTTATGAGAAAATATAGTCCAATACCTTATGATAAGAGTATACAAAAAACGTCACTATGATGATATAATGATGCCATGTCTTTAAGGGAGGCATCGAGGATACAAATTATAGATTATGGGTTGTCTAATTAATTTACTTCGGCTGGAGTTGGAGGGATACATACACAACCATGTGGTCATTATTCATTATCAAACTCCCAATACCAATACCTGGGGAATAACAATAAACCATTTATCCTTTTCCATATTTTTGAAAGACCAAAAAAGCGGTTTTGGTAAAACACTTATTTATCTCCTCAAAGGATGCATGACATTCTTGACACCATTCAAATATTACCCACTTCTATGTATGTAAATTCATGGGTGAATCGATTCATGAGAAGTCCCCCAAAATCCACCTATATTACACTTTTAGGGCCTAAAATATCCTAATATTGAAGACATTTCTCGGTTTATCCCTTTAAATCAATGCTTCTAGCTTATTAGGGTCCACCAAAACTCCATGTTTTGAGATCACATTGCACAAAAACAATTATCTCACTGATCCCGAACAGACACGTGGATTTTTGATAATTATTATGGTGATCTCAAAGTGTACCCAACACAATCCTCACTTTCTACTCATTCTCTCCCTTAGACCCATAGTAGAATTGGATGGTGTCCACAAACACCACAATGAAGGAGTTGAGGTAATGAAGGGACACCCAATTCATAAGTTCCATAAAGACCACTGGAGCACTAGTCAACTTGAATTGCACGACCGAGTACTCAAATAATAATTAAAAATATTATAAGGTTGTATAAGGATCATAATACTCTCTGAATATAACATATTGATATGCCAAATTTTGATCAATCATAGAGAACAACTTTCCCCCATAATCTGAAAAGGTGATCCTCAATATGACTTGAGGGGTATTTGTTCTAGATATTTATCTTATCCGTGTTTAATTAATTAATCCACACCCATATAGAAACATTTTTTTTATTTAAAAATAGATGTGGGGCGGCCCAATGTGATACTCTTGAGTGAATTCATCCTTTGGATTCTAATCATCCAATTGTATGTTAAATTCCTTAAACATTATGGGGGTGTATTATATGAGGGAAGAGATTTTTATTATGTTCCTAGCACCAAATCAAAGTTAAAATATACATCTATATTTTTATTCAACACATATTAATCATCTAGAATCAATAGTGGAAACTAATCTACAACTATAGGTATTCACTTCCAAAAACTCCATCATTATCTAATTGCATGCACAATGATAGTTAGAAAACAGTATTTCCCTACTCTAAGATATGAGGTTATGTATCCCATGACTGACCTTCCCACTCACCATGGAAAACATAGGTACTCCAATAATGATAGATAAAACTCAATCTCCAGTGATAAAAATTGATGTGCACTATTAAACTCACCATCCAATCTTTATTGATGATCATTTCAATGATTATAATATCAAATGTAATGAAATACCATTCCCGATTGATCCAATACAGAGTGAGAATGAAATATGGATACCTATAACCACGCTCCCTCTTTTTACTAAGAGGAACCACCAACTCCATTGTATATATCATGATCACAAATGAAATTTTGAACAACTCCACTATATGGGACAAAATTTAAGAATTAGAAGCACCCATTCTATAAAAAAATAACTATGGATGATGAAATATGAATCATACATCGAACCATTTCATAACCAACATCTTATTCCACAGGTTTCTGATCCAAAGCATGAAGATTAATCATTTATTCATAATCCTAAAAATGACTAATAAATTTCCACAATACCATAAAATGAATCAATCTAGAATTTGACACATCCATGCCACTATGAATTCCAACTGATAACTTAATATCATGGATGGATCAAGATGGTCTAAAATTCCGATAGAGGATATAGAAACATGACCACCGTAATATGGATGTTAAACTTTTCAAAACCATAATTGGTTCCCCATAGTCCATGCTGATGTAATGTTCTAGGTGGGGTTGAACATGCTGACTACACATGCCCAAGTCATCCACATTAATTAAAAAAGAATAACCCAACACACAAATACAAAGTGGAATATGATCAATATTGATGCCCTAAACTACCACATCATATATATTCGTTCTTATAATATTTCCCCATCTTTTTAGATGAACCACTATTTCTGTAGAAAACATCTGAATATACTCCACAAATAATATGTTTTCCACTCTGGTAAATATCATCCATAAGGGCTCAATTTACCACCTCAACCTATGTCATAAAAATAAAAAAAACACCTAAGGCTAATTTTATGATGCTGAAAACCCTTTTAAAACTTCTGATCTTTCTTCTGATCATTAGAAACTACCCATAGTGAAAACATAATGATCTTCGCAAAGTGGATCACATAAAGCATCATGGTGTGATCCCCCTATTAGATAACCAAAAACTCCATGGATTTGGAAAATACAATATTATCATGGAAATAATTCTCATTTAATATAACCTTTAATTACTTCCAAGCCTTCTATTAATTTTTTCCAACCTGGAAAACTATGTCCCACTAACTCCAACAGAGACTATTCAACAATAACAAACAACATATCACTTTAAATTCCAAGGGACTATCAAGAATTCGTAAAATACTAGGATAAATTCAATTCAATCATCTTATTCTTGCAGATATGTTGTACCCCAAAAGGAATTATTATTGTTATTTACGAACTCGAGAAACATTTCCATTTTGAAAAATAATTTGGCTTCCCTAACTTGAGCAAGACTATATCCTTCTTTGGGTTCCAATTCCCAGATATCCCAAACCACATCATCCACTATCCTCTGGTGAACTTATGAGGAAGATAACTTCTTTTACTCTTCATATTGTTTTAATGGATGTCTCTGAGATGGCACGACGCTACAAACATGGACAAACAAAAGGAGACCATCATCAGATATTCCCAAAAAAACACGTAACAAGAAAAACATTAAAACACCTAAATTATTCCAAAAAACGTCACAAAAATAAAAAAACACGTTTAACATCCCCACCCCCAGCTAGTTTCCATGCACAGTCTGGAGAATTTTCATATCACTTCAAAGAGGAGTGAAACAAAATCACAAACATCGCATTATAACCCATGTGTTGTCGTGGGGTGTTTTCTCTATACACCACACTCCAAACAATATCCTCTATCTCCGATAGTCCTTGACCTTTTCTATCCACATATTAAAAAATATCAAAACCCTTGGATGGGTGAAGCCACCTCAAAAAACCATTTGAACCTGAAACAAGCTAGGATTCCATCCATCCTAACACCTGACCCATCTCGTGGCGTGGATCGAAGGAAATTCATGATCCCCATGGGTTCTAAACTAGTAAATGGGGTTATAAATAACATTTTTAAATTATTTCTCTTATAGAAATCAAACATAAACAATCCATAAGAATCATACACCAAATCATAATCAATAATCATAACTAAAGAAGTAGAACTATCATAAAGTAATCAATTTTCACTTATAATTAAATCCCAATTACAAAACTATAGAGGGGGACACTATAAAACCATGTATAATAGATATAATAGGTTTAACTCCCCCATTCCCCCACCAACCACACCTTCATGAATAGTATCTACTAGAAAAATAATCCACCATCAACATTATGAAACACATTTACATTATCTATGTCAAATATAACTAGGTCTGCATATATATAATGTCGAATATAGGGTGTGATATAGTTCCATGAGGGTACTAGAAAAATATATTCCATTCTATAAAAATATAATAAAAATAAAAAAATTGTCTTTATAAAAAAAGATAGAAAAATTTAAATCAAACATTCTATGAAATTTCAAATAAAAGTAAATACCAAAAAAAATGAATGGTAAAAGTAGCTTCACATATTCATAATGTGATGTCACTAATGAACTAGGGTTGGTGAGGTACTAGGATTCTCTCACCTCGGTGATAAAAGAAAACAAAACACACTGTGACCTCATGCATGATCCAGTATATTGGAATCACATCCCATGTTATAGTGGTCTCCAACTATCCTCAAATGTTTACTTATTATTGTAGAGTTAATATTTGTTGGGGGAACAACCTCACATTCTTATTTATTCTCCTAAATAACATGACCTAGTCATCCCACCTAGATACATAAGATTCCATTATTCTAATTTCCTTGTTCACATGTTAGATGGATCACTCCTTTCACAAGTATCATTCGAATAATTTATACACAATATCAAAACCACCATTTTGAAAAAGGTAAACCATTTTCAAACCCTTAAACACACCAAAAATAATTGAAAACCTGATTTACCTCACTAACACAATGTCTAAAACCCATTTTGAACCCATAGAATTAACCCTAAAATAACCCAAAAAATTATAAATAGTGGAACCACAAACCATTCACTAATAAACATCTAGAAACTAGGTGAAAACCACAACCACACCACGATGAAAACTTATAAAGGAAAAAAACACCATAGTTATCAATATTGAACCTAAATAACTACGCATGAAGACAATTTAGGAAAATAAATCCAATGTTGAAGAGATAACCCAACAAGGGAAGAAAAATATCCCAAGAAGAAGAAAGATATGAATAATTTATTATCTTTCATATTTATTGCTTGAAGATCCAAGGTCAAATCTCCCACAAATTGAAGCCTTAGGGAGAGTGAGAAGATATAGGGAACGATTAGGGAAAGGTTGATCGAATGAGGAAGTTAGTGGCTATTGGGTTGTAAAGATGATGAAAGTAAAAAGGGTAATGTAATAAGTATCAATGATCTGTAAGGTTGCATAGTGTTGCTGCATGGTCCTCCAGACTATGTGTCAAATATGTTGAAACTCTATCCAAGGGGGTAAGAGGTTAAATTTTTCTAGGGTGGATTGAACATTATTGTATATTCGACCGTGAACCTCATAAAGGAAACTAGAAAGGGAACATAATTAGACCACATCCCCATTTGTTGGGCCATGAATTATTGAAATTACAAATTTTCCAGTATGAATGGATTCTATTGGGAAAGCCCATAGTTTCCACTATCTAGGGTGAAAATGTCTGTCACCTTATATCATTCCAAACCCCAAAATTTTTCTCAAAATATCTTTCAAATTCCATTTGATAAATGTTGATGAAAATAAAAAGAGATAATACCTCAAAATGAAAACATGGATCGGGTAATTTTGTGATCATCTATATTAGTATCTGCTATTTTCAATATAGGTTCTTCTAATTCCTTCATATCTATATATTTTTTAGAGATTGTTGAAATTTATGTTTAGTTTTCTTATGGAATGATGAATCGTTATATGATGTTGGGTATTTGATAGTAAAGTACACTCTAATGCATAGGTTCCCCTTGAGATTTTTGGTTGTTTCTTTGTATGGGGCGTTATTTCCTCAATCTCAATGGTTTCGTAGAATCCTTGAGATGGATTGGTTAGTTCCCTATGATTCTTATGTTTACTATTATCGATGGAGGGTGAATTTCACATCATCATTGGATTGTCTGTTTACTCATAAGGGTGAATAGAATGTCTAGCTAATTTGATTTGGGAAAGAGCATCATGGGTAGGTGGGATGACATCCTATATTCCATTCTTAAATCTATATGATTATGGAACACATCAATAACATGTCCCTATAATGGATGATTATTTTAGTGAATTTTTCATTGACAAAATTTCAATAATTTCTCCCAATAAGGATTTAGAGTTTTCAAATGGTCTAGTCCCTAGAGCTACACCATTATTTATTCATTTATACACGTTGACTACTACTGATTCATCGGAGCATAATAGGTAGAGATATGACTTAGAACTCAAGGAGTTTATATCATCAATTATTCATCTATGGGGTCAGATGGTCCATTTTTCTTTGAATGTGGTTATAACCCATATTATATATGTGGACTACTATAAATTGAATTACATGATAGTTACGACCTTCAGAAATACCTCATATATAATATCTTATTAGGTACTGTCTTTATGAGTATCTAGTTATGATTTTGTGCCTTACGTATGTGCTGAAAATTTTCACGACACATTTAAACAGGGTTTTCCATCCAAATATGGATTCGTTTATGGTGGTATTCAAGGATGACATATATATGTATTATTACACTTGAAACAAACATTCCATACAATATTAGTTTGCATTGTATACACAAATAGTGAATCATTTATATGATACAATCACAATGGTCAAAATTTTGTGGATACAATTTCTAACTAATGTCATATTATTTCAGAGACAAGAGTACCAATTTACCAAAATAAAGAGAACGTTGTAGTTTTCTATGATAATCCCAGGAATCTATTTGACATATATTGTTTCATGGGGATATCTAGTTATTAAAAGAAATTCATTATGTACATATCATGCCTAGAGGAACCTCTAAATGTACTGACTATGAGGGGTGTGGTGTTCTCATAGTTGAAATATATTGATACGTCCTTTCAAGATATGAAAGGGAGACTAAATTTAGCATTGTTCCTAGTTCTTACAATGTTGTGAAAAATATATATAGTATGTAGTGATTCTTGGGGTATCAAGATAACAGAGTTTCTAAGGAAAGAGGATAAATTCATGGAATATAGGTCTCATTAGTTGAGGACAAAATAGAAGAATTTCCCAACCCATGATCTCAAGTTAACTATTGTTGTAAATGGGATTCTTGGTCGAAGGGGCTACTTACTGGGAGAGAATTGTATGGTTCTTACGGACCAAAATATTCACAAGTACAAATTTACACAGTGTGACTTCGATATTTGGTAGTGAATGTGGGTTGAATAACTATAATAAATTCACATAAAGAATCATTATATGACAAAATAGGGTAATCAAACTACCAATATGATGAGTGGAAGGACAAATATGTATGATGTTCCTGAGACTAGAAGAAAATGGCTTATTATGGACATATTTTCTAAGAATCAGGTGGGGTATTAAGATATTAATTGATAGTTTTTATGTGAATCATTACCAGTGACCTATTAACATATAGAGAGTGTTAATATGGGGTATTAATAATATTTTGAGGTCTTGGTCTTAAGGGAAATCATTAAAATTGATGACCCCCAACTGTTTCTATTAATGAAGAGAATGAGATGTTGAATATTAACAAATGCATATGTGTTCCACTAGAAACCTGAGAATATTTTATGCGAGTGTTTCATGTCTCTTTATGGGCTATAGATCATGGAATTAAGAAAATGTACTATGAATTATGTTACTAGTAATGTTGGTTACGGATGAAAATTGTGATAGAGGGGTCTATTGCTCGATGATCCACCTGTTAGCAGGTGAAAGAAGATCAATAGTGACTAGAGGTGATTTTAAATCCATTACAAATTCTTGAGTAAAATTTTTAATAAATAAGTATGGATTTAATGATAGTATTACATATATTTTTTGGGGGGAATTTTTTTATGGGAGATTATAAATAGTATGAAAATTTCCAGCCATTTATTACCTATTAAAGAGACATTATTATTGTATAAGATCATAAGGATATATATTCATGATATCATTCACATATAGGGGGATCAAAAATCTATCATATCTTAAATAGATTATTGATTTATATTACCTCACAGGAAAGGGTTAAAGAGGGAACTGGGTTAACATGACTGTGGATTACATACAATCACCACTAGACTAATCATAATTTTTAGTATACGATACTGGGTTAGGATGAAAATTATTGAGAATAATGAAATGATTTCATAGTTATTTGTAAAATAGTTTCCTCACTCATTTCCCTTATAGTAATAGCTTCTGGGAGACCATACAATTGTCTCTTTAAGAGGACATATCTAGTAGTCAATTCTATTCAGCCATGTTATATTTAGAGGATGGAGAGGTAACACTCCTAGGACCTGATCATGATTAGGGGATTTCAAATAAGGTTAAACTTATTTGGGAGATGATGTGTGTAGCATTGTCAAGAAAGAATTCATACATCATTTGTCAATTTTGACTACTATAGATCATCGTGGGGAGTCAGGTTTTCATAAGAGTTTCACCTATACCAGTGAATAGATGTATTTGAAAAAAATGGATTCTATGACTTATTTTCTTTAGGATATTATATATTTGATAGACAGTCTGGTCGGCATCATATCAGTTTCAGTAACCTCAGAGATACTATGACATGCATGATATCTTTTAGGAATGTCATCTATTCCAAAAACATTCTGATCCATTGTATATTCATCATAATGAAGAGGTTTAATAGTATTTAGATGTGTCCTTTTAGGACTACCCGATCATTATTTTATATTGTGTGATGAATTTTTTTCTATGGAAATAAATTTGTCTGGTATAGGTGCGATGGAAGAATGAACATATACAAGACGATACATGGAATTAGGGATACCGATATATGTACCAAGTGGATATAATTATACTCATATGATGCTTGATCACCCATAAAAGGGAAATTCAATTATTAATTTCTTTAAGGGGGGATATTGTATGATATGAGGCTATAAATATGGTTACGACCACTAATAGTTTGAGTTTTAACATCTTATTTATCCTTATTAAGGTTCCTAATTACCTAAGAAATGTTTCATGACTGTTTAAGGCTTATTAAAAACCTATGGATCTAATTATTTGAGTATAGGGTTAGGACCTTGATTTGGATAGACTATGAATAAGAGTACTCATGGTTAGGAAGAACCATGTGGTGTCCCATAGGGCTCCATTAAGGGTAACACATGGGATGTGTACGGTTTATCTAATTTTCTGTTGCATCCCATATATGATTTACACCCTAGGAAGAACCGATTCATGTGTAGAGATTATTTTTGTAAACTGTTATCCCCCAACCATGTGGTCCACTGATCATGGATAGTGGAAGAATCATAGTTGGAGCATATCTTATCGAACTGTGTAGCAAGAGGGTGCACCCTTTAAAACCTAGCTGAACTAATTTTCCCCCTTTTTAAATTAATAATGCTCATCTAATTTTTTTCAATTTCATTTCTATAATATCCATTCTCATGTGTGTATAAATAATCCATCATCCTCCATAGTCATTGATCATGTTTATTCATATAGTCCCTCAATCAAGTGGTGTTCATCTCGTTGGACATCCATGGGTGATTCCCATTGTTCCTTAACCTCTGTTATTAATTTTTATTTATTTCAATGATGTTTTTTTTGAGAATTTTTATATTACTTATTATCTACAACATTCATCCATTATTCTATTTTCTTCTAATATATACCAAATCAGATGCTGAAATTAGATGAGTGTTCCTCAATAGTCAGAATTTATGTGGTCTAATACATTTCCCTAAATGTAAGTTTTCTTATACCGACTTATCATTATTCCACTTTCTTGAATTTTTTATAATTTATTAAAAAATTAATAAAACATCATATTAAATATTAAAAACCTGTTTAAGACATCCTAAGACTCCATAATATTAGGTTGGAGAGATTGTGGCCAATCCTGAACCACCCATGGGTTTTTTTTCATTCCTTTAAATATTAGTATTCTACTATTGGGGTTAGTTTAAAAAGCTTTCCAATATTGGGAATTGAATTTGAGAATAAACTAAATTGTAAATGGTAGTATGAACCTTAAAATAGAAAGTCATTTTTATATAAAATATATGAAAGTAAAATTGCTTTCTATTTATATGATTTTTAAGGGGTTATAGTATTTATTAATTAAATTGTTTATGAAATGGTGAATGAGTTGGTTTTTATGATAATGTAGGGTTCACAATATGGATTTACAAACCCACTCAGATGCCATGGAAATTTCAACTGCATGGATCTCGCCTACTATACTTATCTAAACATTTATAATCCTTAGATTAAATGGACTATTAGGATTCCATGTAAATTTATACTCATTGAATCTGACCCACAATGATTACGTTGAAATTTCTACACCATGGATCTTGTTTTCGTGGAAGACTCAGACATTTCTACTCCCTGGATCAGGGCCAAGTTTTTTGTAATACATGATTACACATCATAGGTCATTGATAATTTTTACCATTATTTATAATTATATAATATGAATTAATTGATTGTTCTCGGTGATCCTTGATATACTGGAAATCATATCCTATGATTTTATCACTTTACAGTAATTATATATGCACACTTATTCAGTTTATAAGAACTCACCTAACTTGTTATAGACAACATTGGTTATTGAATATTGAATATTATCTTACACAATATTTATTTCATATTTGGATACAATTACATTTTTTATGGATATAGGTAGGGATAGGATAATTCCACTTCATAATAGTTGTTGATTGATTATTCATAAGATTAGGGGAGCACATGACGAAGATATAACTCATGATGCTATCTGGAGAGAGATTATTTTTGGAATTTTTGTAGTTTTCAATCATGTATTGTAATTTATGAGTGTTTCTATGTATTTAATTACTTATGTGATCCTCCATGACATGCCCATAATTTTTTACATGATGCTACATATGAATTTGATTTATATTACTACTCTCTTGATGATTTATCTTCTTTTCATAGTTCATATGATGAATTAACATTTTTATTTTCTTTTTAAAACTATGTTACTATGATAATGAGTGTATAATCTCATGAACAAAAAATTATATACCCTCACTACTAGTCCACACCCTCTAGTGTGTTGGGTGTCATGCTTGAGGCAATGTGATGCAATGCTCGGGGACCAGTTTAGTGCCTCTTTGGTTTGGACATTACATATTGGAAGGTAACAATGAAGATATGATATTATAATTAAAAATAATATTTAATCCATAAATTGTTTCTATTTCTATTGTTCCCATCATTAAAAAAATCCTTGTAAAACAGTTACTAATGATGAATTATACAACAACGTGGAAATGTTAAGTTGTAAGTATGCATGAGAGAAGTTTTCACATTCTATTATATGAAAAACAGATGGACCACTGTTGTCTTATAATAATGATACCATCTAAGAATAATGATGATAATGGACTCACTATTTCAAAATGGTTATATTATATTTTTATGAAGTATATGAAAATAGAAAATTAAAAAATCTAGAAAAGATTATTACCTCTACATTAGTGGACTTCCATTAGATCACCTTTGAAGAGACCTATGTATGAAATTTTGAAAATACCAAAGACAATATAGCATGTATTATGATGTTTATAATAAAAATGGGTAGTTTTTGTAAAATATTTTATTATTAATGTGGTGTATAGAAATACTAGAATGTATTTTAATTTATAAGTGTGGGGAGGTGAACTCTTAGAATTAAATAATGTTTTGCATTAATGTAAAATAAATTTCATTGTAAAATGTATCGAAATTTATTTAATTACAATATAATATGATTAATTTTTTAAATACTCTAATTACAATTAATATTTTACTTGATTTGGATACTTTTTACCCTTATATCTTAGTTTCGATCCATGTTCTCCATTTTCTAAATTACCACAATATTAAAGATTTGTAGAACATAAGGGTCATGCCAGTTACAATTAATGAACAATTGACACATAAATGTACCATGGGTGAAATTTTAAACAATATTCCATTAATTTGATGAATATATTATATTTATTAAATTTAAATACTTTAAAAAATTATTATTTATTATAAAATACCATTACTACCATTTATTCAATAATTTATTTTGTTTGATTTTGAAGACAACATGAAATAAATATAATTTCATTATAAAAATTTAAAAAACCTCTAATATTCTATATTTATATATAACATTTTTAGAATATGAATATTAATTAATTTAAAAGTAAAAATTTTAATTATTTTGATTCTCTATTAATTTACTAAAAACTATATGATTATTGCATACACATTTGCGTTAATTAGTTGATCACTAAAAATTATAATTATATTTCTAAGATATAAATTAATAATTTACATCAATAATATTTCTTGATTTTCATTAATAACAATATAGTATCATTATGTGAAAATTATATAGAAGATAGAAGTAAAATAATGATATTTTAAAAGATTCATCAGTTAAAATAATATAAATATATTTACTAATTTTACATGAAAAAAAATTGATATATATTATAATTTGGGTAGTATATGGAAAAATAACTACAATAAAATGAATTAATGGAAAGTGTTTTACTGATTTTTAATGATTTATCACATTATTTTTAACATCAATTACCCAATTAAACTTTTAACGATGTCATAAATTTTACCACAGTTACAATTCATAGTGATAAAAAGGGGGCCTATTTCCCACTACTGAACATTATAATTAAAAATAGGGTATCCATTTTTAATGAATAGATTAATATAACTATAAGAAATTATTTATAATATAATTTCATAAAATAGAATGAAAAACAGTTTATAAAAAAATGCTTTTTAGGAATTAAACATAACTTCTATCCAGAACATGAGAAAATATGAATCATATTAAATTAATCTTACTAAAATTAATCATAATAAAATTTTTGGGAAAAATAAAAAAAATACAATCATTGGTTACAATTATATTATTTAATGAAATCAAATCAACATATTTTAAAAACAACATTATTCACTATTCCATAAAGATTCATGCATTTTAGAAAAATAAAAAATAATTCACATAATGTTAATTTTGATATAATGATTTTCCATAATTTATTAATTTAAAAAAATTAAATTTATAACATTTGAGAACATAGGTTTTTTTAAATTTTTTATAAAACTATATGTATTGTCGAATTGTTTCATTAACAAAAATCATATTATAGTTGTGGCACATGTATCAATACAAATTACCAGTAATAATTGGTATATATTAATTAAAATTTGAGATACTGTTTATTGTATTGTATATTGTATGTATTTATTTGAATTTCCCCAAATAAGAACATTTTACACAGAATACAGAGTTGGAATATATATTTATATAATAATAATGTAGCTCTCGATAATTATAACGCTCCTACCCCAGTAACCCAGAGTAGGTACATTTTCTTAAGACATAGGCATGATTACAGGGAATCATGTTCCGAATGACTTATCAGTTTAGCAATCTTGGAAAATAGATTTCATATATAAATGTTATATTACACATTAAATCATAAAACACAAAAAAATAATCATTTCAGAACGCCATTATTCCCCTAGCTTAAACCTACATATCAATCATAACACACTTCTTGGAATCCTGGAAAAACAAGACAAGAAAATGGGTGATCTCATAAGCTTAGTAAGGGAAAATAATTTATCAAAAAACTATAAACATTTAACTCATGATTTGTAATAAATATAGTAGCCTTTTAAACATAAACATGAACATAATATGGAAAAAAATAAATCAAACATTACCATATAAACAAGCACATGAATATTCTACTAGTCATTTAATTATAGTAATAACGAATTTCATAATGAGGTAATGAATAATGTCAGACAATATAACCACATAGTCAAGGCCTCATGCTAGGACTACAAATAATATTTTCATAATGACTTATGCCAAGACATTAATTTGTCTCATTAAACCATCTGATGCATCGAGAAGATACTGCGGGACCTTCCCATCACTTACTATGTCCAATGCATTCCTTATGTGAGAATGTTGAAACATATAAAAACATTCATATTAACACTTGCATACGAAATATAAATAATTTAATTATAAATCATGAATGGTATTAAAATATAACATTCATAGTAAAACATATCATATATAATTCAATAAAACATATAATATTTTATTATAATAAATCATCCTCAATCAAGAATTATTTCCAGTAAAGGATGTTGACATAGTTAAAAATGATCATTAAAACTCTTTGATTGAAATATATATTTTTTTAAATCATTTAAAAGTCAAAAATTTATAAAGGAATAAATTTAAAATATTTTTTTGAATCAAAGTTTCCCATACAAATTTGAAACTTTTTAAAGGAATAATCATTTTAAAACAATCATGTCTACATAAATAAATCCTTAAAATCATTTTGAAAACATGGACATTAATTAAAAACATTAAAAAATCATTAAAACATTTAAAATGGTGATATCGCTAAAGTTTCACTTCCAAAAAAACCTAAAATATTCCTTTTTAAAACATTTTTATGAAAAATGGACATTGATGATAAATATGTCCCAGTAAATACTTACACATGAATAATCTCAGATAATAATGATATAGAAGACTAAACACTTTCCTTTTACTTTCCTTTAATCGAAGGTACATTTATCCTCATTTATAATGATTATAGTATGTTATTAAATTATACCAAAACCATATTAATATTTATGATATCATATATGATTTAATTGTGACTTTATAATACCCATTTAATAATAATTTCCAAGTTAATGTACCATTTCGTGTA
Organism: Viscum album; assembly: GCA_963277665.1. Taxonomy (NCBI): domain Eukaryota; kingdom Viridiplantae; phylum Streptophyta; class Magnoliopsida; order Santalales; family Viscaceae; genus Viscum; species Viscum album. Next base: position 953,798,933 of record OY728130.1, on the reverse strand, counting down.
ATAATCGTTTTCATTATAGTACATGTTTTAACATTTTATTCTTGACCATATAACATAGATAATTATTTATATACATCCAGATTATAAAACATTATTTATATATAATATATATTTAGAATAAAAATATTTAAAATAGATATACTTTTTAAATGGAAAACACCATTTGGGGAGATGGTAGGTTGTACATACACATAAACAATGTTTCAGTTTTCAAATCATATCGAATGGAAGTAAGTGAATGAGAATATATAAATAAAAACATATATATATTTATTTCAAGTATCATTATTATTTCATATATTACATAATTATTAGTAATATAAATTTTTATATTCATCATTGAATGGTGAACGTGGAATTGAATCTCATCGCATCATGGAGACGGTAATCTATAACTATGCACGAGCAATAATATAGGTCTATTGATGGTGACATCATATTTAATTAGATGTTATATTATATATATTGAATCATTAACTTGTTATATTTATTATTTACATCAATTATACTCATGATTATACCAATCCAAATAATTAAATGTTTAATAACAAACTACACCACGACGTGGAGATGGAAAGCCCTACATACGCATGTATGGTGACTTTTGCATTCATAGGTTAGATAGAATAATTAACATGTTTTCAAAATATATATAATAATATAATAGAATAATTAATGTACTGGAGTTATTATTTTGGTATGGAGACAACAAAGACAAAGGAAGTGGAAGATGAAAAGAACATTGAAAGAGTTGATGAAGTAATTATCTATTCTTCATGTGCTTCCTTTTGATTTGATCAAAAGGAGTCCTTAAGTTGGAATTATGATCGTATTAATGACTCTATGTGGATTTTAGGGTATTTTGGAGGTTATTTGAGAAGGTTTTAGACAATCCAAATGGCTTTGGAGGTGTAAAGATAAGAGAAGGGGAAATACCCTTTTATAAGGGAGGTGAGGGGCACTTTTGGAAATTTTGGATATATTAATTTATTATAAAATCATTGTCAGTTTCAAATCACTCCAAATAGATTTATTACTTGCATAATGTGGGTATGGGTCAAAATTATCTCATCCAATAGGTTATAGAAAAGTTTATGTCTGCATATTTACCTTACCTTTTAGATTTAACTCTTTGTTAAATAGTTTAACATTTACCATGTCTCCTTGTATATTATATTACATGGATAATATAAATACTATAAAATTCAAAAAGAACCTAAATTGGTTCATTAATGAAATACATAACCTTTTATAATTCATTTTTTCTAACTATAGATTTTTAAAATTTTAATATTATTTGATAACATAGTATTTGAATTAATAACACATTTATGTCTATTTTGACATAATTTAGTAATTGTTTTTTCATAAAGTCATAATAACTTTATGACATCAAAAAAATACATTGAATCATCCCAAAAATGTCATATGAACTTATAAAATTCGTGTATGGCATCAAAGTTATCAATTTAAAATATATTGATAATTATAATAACAATTATTTTAATTTTTCGTCATTAAGTTAATTACTGGATCATCATTGTTTCATAAATAAATTTAAATATTTAATGTCTAAAAATTTCATATAAAATTCTATGATATATGAAATCATCTTATCTTTATAATTAATATTTATATTCTAATTTATATTACGTATAACTCTATATTAAAAATCTTTTAGATAATAAACAATGAATTTAACACTTTTAACTCCTCTTTAAATAAAATATAATAAATGTCCTAATCTTACCCAAATGGTTACTAAAGAACTTATTATTGTCCCAAGGTTTATTTGGGTCCAAATACACTCATCAAATTGAATAATTATATGTTTTCATGTAATTTTAAAATAATTAGTTAACTTCAGTTACCTTATTTACTTTTTACCGTGTTAAATAAAATTCCAAAGTTACTATTCACTAACAATTTTTATCATCCTATTGAACCAAATTTTACATACTAAGGTTAACTGTGTCTCATGGATTTTCGAAATTAAATTTACAGAAGCGGTGAAATTGCGTTTTATGAAAATTTACAGGTGTTCCTAGAAGGTGGGTAAATACGCTAAGAATGTGGGTAAAAAGACGTTAAAATGGTTTAATAAAATTTTATATATCTAATATTGATATAAAATTATTAAAATGACCTAAATTGGACTAATATGGGTATTATGTATATATTTTGACTTTAAAATAATTTTAAAAATATTTATTATTTAAATAAAAGTCAGTTTTTATATACTATGGAGAATTTTTCATTATTCATAAAAAATTGAATGTATTTAGAAAAATAACATAAATTCACCTAAGATATTTTTGATATTCCAAATCAAAAAATTAATTCTACTTTACAAAATTTAGTTTTTGGAAGTTTCTAATATTGATTTTACTATTCTTCACAAAAGGACATAAAAAGTATTTCTTTTAATAAAATATATTTTTTAAATATATAATTATTTTAACAAAAAATATACATTTCATCATAAATATGTTATATTTACATGAAAAAATTATAAATAATAATAAAAATTAACTTTTTACTATTAATCTCACAATATTTAATTGATTAATAAATATATCATTTAAATAATTTTAATATTAATGTGTTGTTTCGTAAAAACTCAATCTTTCGTATAACGCACACCATGTCGGAGTTGTGTGTATTATATACTATCGACTTACATTAATGATATACCTTACTATGAAATCTAGCTGTGTTACATTCTCCCTTCCTTCAATAAATTGCATCTTCATAATTTTAAATTCATCTTCAAAAATAAATAGGTAAAAATATAAATTAGCTTTGTGGAAAACTCAAATCAGAAATAAGGTCGATAAATTTTATTCTTAATAAGAGGGAAAGGAAAATAAATAATTCACCACCAAAATAGGATTTTCAATCAAAGAACATTATTGGAAATTACAGAAAAATAATTGTAGGAACAATATAAATATATATAAGGAGTGATTGACCTCATCAATCACAAACAAGTGAACAATAAATTTAAAATTGAGGGCCTCAAGTTCGTTAATCTATAATGATTTAAAGTATCATCATTTCAATAAAACATATGGTTTGAGGAAAAAAACATTTTATATACTCTTTTTTTGAAGAGGATGGATTAATTTACTATCTAGATAAGAACTCAACAAAACATAATTGATTTCATCACATGCCTTAATCCTAATCGAATCATTTGTTTGTGCTTTGATCTATTTTCACATCAACACTTACAGTATGAGATGAATGTTCAAAAAAAATTTACGCATAATTAACATTTTATAAATCATAAGGTCAAGAGGTACTTCCTTAATCCTCTATGTGTTTACAGAAATCCAAAATTTTAGGTCAGAGTATCCAATAAATTATACTTTAACTTCATACAAAATATCAATTTCCCAACTTACTCCATCAAAAACTTTATTTTTATCCAAAAATACTTTAGTCCAAAATCATAGTCTAAAAATTTATATGTGAGGTAAAGATGATGAAGATCTCTTTTTCTACATAATAACATGTGAATACCCTGATCATATATTTTCTTAATACATGGTAACACCCTGAATTGCCATAAAACATTATTGATTACATTAATGCTCCCATATTCTTTATAGAATACTATATATATTCTCTATATCCAAAAATTTTGTAAACTCCTACAATTATGGAATAAACATAAAATTAATTAGTTCCAAGGCAGTCAATAATATCCAATATAATTTATCCAAATCATGTATCTCTTATTACAAAATCATTACCTAAGTATCAGAACCTTATTAAGGATTATGTTTCCATTAAAAATGTATTTTCCAAAAAGATTAACTTTTTGTTGAGTTACATTTCTTAGTAGCATATAATCTCAAATCCTCAAAGAAATATTACTGCAGTACAATCCTTATTTATTTCCAAAATTAATATAACCAGCACTTCGTTGATACAACACTCAAATAAAATAATTAATAAATAAAAATATAAGAACTATAATTATTCCACTTCATCAGCGGTAGTATCATAACTTTATTACTATACAATAGAATCATTTGGTGTATACTATGATGGATGGTACATGGATTCGTGTAGTATCCCAACTACTTGTAGATTAAGAATTGTACATTTGTAACCTTTTTCTTACACCTAAAATCACATATTTTGTGTCCTCTTTCTCCGTACTTATATCAAACTCCCATTCCCTTCAAGAAATTACCAATGTTATTCTTTACACAGATATCAAATATGGGAAAATCCTTTATTCCCTTCTTCTCTTTATCCATATTTCTCTCTATCATGCTTTTTTACTATGGATTCCCTTCAAATCCATAAGACTCATAAAATGAGTTACTTGTCATATTAACACATGATACAATTTATTCAAATGATGAGAATATGTGGGAGACTATTTCCCTTCTAAATGTTGGCTTAATACCATAAAGGATATGATCTGTATTACTCTTTAGATCATGCATATTGCTGGAGTTTTCATTCCTTCTACTGGGAACCATTTCTAAAAAATGGCATACCCTATGATAGTTTATGAATCCTAACATAAATGGAATAGTTTATGCATGTAATCCATAATCATAAAAATGTTTTCTTTGAGGAAGTATTTACTCTTAAATACTTCATAATGATTTTTAATGAAAATGTGAATTATCCTATGCATATCCCATGGGAGTATCAATACCAAGAGTGCAACAATGCCCATTGTTGTGTACTAGGATACCCTGGGTAGTGACTGAATCTTCTTGTCAGTGTTTTCACTCCTAGGTTCATCTCTTGCAGAGCCACCTCTACCTATTTGTATCCAGATAGGGATGTATTGCTTCGAAATTTGACAAAATATATACATTACCAAATGTAATGACCCGGAATTTCAATATAATTTTTTAAATATATGGGAATTTAATTAGTCCACAAAAATTTAAAGCATGTGATTTCGAGGCCCGAAATTCCCATAATGAATTTCTAAACATTATTTCATGTATGTTCAATAAAGGTGCGAGAAAAATTTTCCAAATTTTGAACCGGTGCTCGGAATTGAAATCTGAGGTCATCGTTGAACTCGCAGTGCCGATATTCGCTTACGGAGACTTCCACCTCGATGACAGTTGGTCGAGGGTGAAAGATTGTATTTGGGATATTTGTGAAATAATAAAATAAAAATAAAATTTTGTAACATTTTATTTTTATTTGAAGTACCCATGTGGATGTTGAGAGGTTATATAAGTGGGGACCACTGATCAAAACCCCTCTATGAGAGGTTATGAAGGTGGGGACCACTGAGTATAAACCTCCCATTAGAGTTTATGGTGGTGGGTACCACCCAAGCCTCAAAACCCCTTTGAACCCCCTTTGAACTCCCTATTATTGGGGAGACACCTCTTGAGCTCCCACACTTAATTATGAAAACTCTCCCCTTTAATTTATTATTCCATCAAATGTAATTAATTAATACAAATTTAAATTGTGCCAACAATTAAATTTGGGGAAACATATCATAAGTTGGATAATTTTAAATTTTGTGGTTTTGGGGAGAGGAGAAATTTTGGGAGGAGTAAAATTCTCAAATGAATAATTCCATCAAAGAAAGTTATTTATGAATCAAGGAAGAAGACGATGAATGAGCCCGACATCAAAGCGTGGTTTCAGAAGTGACGATCGTTGGCACTCTCTTCGCCTTCTTCGACTTCCTTCTCACGCCAATGTCAACGAAAAATCCAAAGTTGGGGTTTTGTTGTGCGTGATTTTATATTCTAATGTTCTTTAGTTCTAAAACAAAGATCATGGAAGCACTCTGCATCTAGTTGATATGCGGAAGATTTATTTTGCGGTTTGGGGAATAATAAATTGCAGGAGGTTAGGGTTTGAAGTTATTCATTCTTGTTCTTGTTGAGTCGCTTTATACCGCTATAATGCGGAGTGTGTAGGCCAAACAAACATGGTCTGACCCCTCCGTCGTTCTTCTTGAATGGTGTATCCTTTGCGATTAAAGAAGGAGACTTTGGTGATGGTGACCGGTGCCGACAGTTGGCACCTGTGGAACTCCAGAATCGCCGACGAAGGCACGATGCCTCGCCGCCCTGTGGCCTCCATGCCTCGCTGTGCTCTGCCCTCTGCGGCCATCGCTGCCCCGCAGCCTCGCCATGTCGCCTTGTGGCCTCGCCACATGCCCCAGTTGAGCCGCCACGTCGCCTCCACCCTCCTGGCCAAGCCACCCCAGACGAGTCACCATGTGGCCTTCGCCCTCCTGGCCGAGCTGCCATGCTCCCTTGCGCCATGGTGACACCCTCTGCGGTCGAGACACCCCGTGGTTCTGCACCCTCATGGAACCCCCGTGGTGGAGCTGGACCATGCCCTCGTGGAACCCTCGTTGCCTCACCGCGCCTCCCAAGGCATCGCCAAGCCGGCCCATGATCGTTCCACTTACAGCCTCACTGCGCCACCCGGAGCCGAGACACCTCTGGCTTCGCCGCGCCGCCCGTGACTTCGTGGCCACCCACAGACCTCTACGGCCACCCGTGACCTCTGCGGACCTTTCTTCCTACCATACCGCCCAGAACAGCTTGGGATACACAGCGGGCCAGACCCAGCAGATCGGGCTGGGTCGACCAGACCTGGACCCACTACGACCCATATACGCTTTTTTGGCCATAACATTGGCACATGGAATCTTTTTGATGAACCATCAATGGTGATGTAAAAATTTGGGAGAGATGATCCCTTTGAGTAAACCACACTATAGATTTGTATTAAGATGAGGTATGTTCAGGTTGGATCAAGCACGAATCTAACTAGGCCCCAGGACTAAAAGGATAATATCTCACATACCAGACATCTAATTGACACACCATCTGTTGCGTTAAGTCCCCTATGATGTGGCGGTCTTTTGAGATACTTCTTCATGGTACTTCTTCGTAGTTGTAGTATCGACCAGTGGTTTGAAGATCAGACCCTCCCTGAGACAAGAAATCCTAGTGTGGAAAACTAGTAGCTAGTTGTGACGTGAGGAATGAAGAGAGATACTTTGTGGATCAGCACTGAGTGATCCTGTTTGGGTCATCACCTTGATATCCAGTGTGGGTCAGCACCTGGGGATCATGTGTGGGTCAGCACCGGTTGAATCGGTGTAGGTCAGCACAGAGCGATCCAATGTGGGTCTACCTCTTAACTTAGTAAGATGATTCAGTAGTTATAACTAATCATCTTTACTACCATATCTAAGTTATACATATTGTGAGCTGAGTTTGTACTTGTGTGGTACATTCCATCATGGTAAAACATTGGTGTTATTATTTTTTGGGGTGTAGCTATGTTGTACTTGCCTTTTTGGTATTCATTTCGTTGTGGAATACTTGAGGTTGGGGATTTGGAGTTGGACTTTGTGTTTTCCTCATGACTGAGATGGGTTTACTTGATAACATAGGTTTATGTATGGGAATATAGCTAAGTAGGGTTGACAATTGTTCACATACATTGTGGTTTATCATTTGTGGATTTAGTCAGACCTAGAAGGTCTCAGGGTCCCTACTGAGTATCTTTATACTCACCCATGCATGGGCTATTCCCAGAACTCGTTGTGTTTGATGTAGACGAAAGACATTGTTGATCGAGGCTGAGAGTACCAGGACTGAATGGTTCTAGGAGGTGGACCTTACGGCATGTCGGTACGCAGAGGAGATGGGTGGACGTGGAGTGCTGAGGAGGCGATCTGTACCTACCCTTCAGGTAGGAATCTTAGAGGACCACCCAATAGTTGTCTTTCTCTCTCTTTTAGTGTATTGTGTTTTAGTTGTACTTGTACTTTCCTATTGATCTTGTATTCTGGACCCTTTTTACTTGCTGCACTCACTCTTTTCAATGTTTATTTTACGTTATTTCATATCTTTTTTTGTGCTTGGTTGCATGTGCATATAGGATATAAATGCAATCCCTTCCTAATGATTGGGAAAACTCATTTGGTACTAGTCGCCAGCCCCTAGCCTATAGAAGGTAGTCTAGGGTAGTCAAGGCATGGGCCCTGGGGGATGGGTCATGACAAATTGGTATCAGTGAAGTCGTTTCTACCATTGAACATTAGACTCTAATACTTTTTATAAATGGTGATAATATTAAGTGTAGTGAATGTGGTTATCAGTTTAGGGAATCCAGTTTTGGGGCGGCGGCTGACGTATCAATACACTAGGACCCTGACATCTGATTTCTGACTCAGTGCATTAAAACACAGATTACGTCTATGTTTTCAATATTTTTCATTGTTATATCTTGATTTGTCTCACCTGGTATAACTTATTGACTGTGGGAGACCTGTTTCTTTTCAGGATCCCTCCTCAAAGACAACCACCTATGGTTCTGAGAGTATTACGCAATAATAGACCACCGAGCATTGAGGCCTCGGTACAGGGCCCTCTTCCTGCAGAGGCACCAGTGGTACCATTACCCATTGGGCCACCGATGCCACCAGCCCTAGTAGTAGATGGTGCACGCCACTTGAGCTCGTTGAATGAGTTCCAGTGCCGGAGGCCACCTAGGATTAGGGGAGAGATGGACCCACAGGTGGCCGAGGATTGGTTGGAGGGAGTGGTGATTGTTTTCGGACTGGTTGGGACACCATCCGATCTCATGGTGATCCTTTTGGCCATCCTTATATAGGAAGAAATAGTTATATGTGGAGCATGATGCTCGAGGTTCATGAAGAGGTGACGTTTTTTTGTGCAGACATTAAGAGCTTGTTTCGGGTAGAGTTTGTCCCAGAGACACTTCACGCAGTGCACATACCTGAGCTTCTTCATTTTCAGTAGGGCAACATGACTGTAGCTCAATACTCAGTGAGGTTCACTGACCTCTCACGCTAATCCACATATATAGTGCGAGACCCTTTCTTTAGGGCACAGACCATCGAGCATGGGCTCAAGAGAGAGATCAGGGCATCGATGATCTCACTCAGCATCCCAATGCAGGCATGGGAGTTAGAGAGAGCCCTCTTATTGACGAGTTTCCTAGCTGTGTAGTCACCAGCAACGCGACCCACCACCAGTTGTCATGTAGTGGAGACTTCTCCAGCTGGAAGTAGAGGTAGAGACAGCCATGCCAGGAGCAGGCAATGTTATGCATGCGTCGGGTAGGGTCACATGGCTCGTGATTGTCCGACCCGCCGTAAGGATGATCTACAGATGGTCTAAGGACCACCTAATAATAGGTTGAGGATCATTCAAGGAGGTCTATAGGGTACATGCGGATGTGGCAGAGGATCCTGTCGTGCAGTTGGATGTGGGCGACAATTCGAGATGTTACCACCACCAGCACTAGGAGGTCCACCCCGATCGCAGGGAGCATGTGGATAGGGGCGAACTCAGCTCCATGTAGCTGAGTCCTATGATCATGGCACTCTGGAGATGATATTAGGTACTATATATGTCTACTCAACCCTAGTTTTAGTACGTATAGACATAGTTTCTAGTCATTCTTTTATTTCCACTTCCCTAGTTCGGTGCTCGAAGAGTCTGACAGAGTCATTGGCCCGATCCTTACTTCTAGAGACTCTTACAGGAGTGTATTTGATGATTATGAATTGGTGTTGGATGTGTGAGCTCACTCTAGGAGGCGAGAGCTTCAGCTGGGATCTCCTAGTAGCGGCGTCGAGGCCTTACGACGTCATCATGGGTATGGACTGGTTATATAAAGGACATGCACAAATTGACTGTATTAGGCGCAAAGTGCAGTGTGTCTATATGGATGGGACTAGGTTCACCTTCACTAGAGAGGAGGGAGTCTTTGTAGAATATGATGGACTTATCCAGAGGGGACTGCAGAAGATCACTCATTAATTGGTTAGCCTTGCCCTTGGAGCGGTTGATGTGGAGAGTCTGAGCTATCCTATAGTGGGGGACCCGTACACTAATGTCTTCCATGATGATGTTCTGGGTCTACCTCCTCACAGAGCTGTGGATTTTTACATTGACTTGTACCCTGGTACGACACTGAAATCTACACCAGTGTATCGGATGGCTCCTGCAGAGCTTCGTGAGCTGCGGGTACAACTAAAGACTTACAGGGGAATGGATTTAACCAACCCAGTGTTTCTCCATTGGGTAGCCCCAATTTTTTTCACCAAGAAAGAATATGGGAGATTCAGATATTATGTTGACTATCGGTTCCTGAACCCGGTGACCGTGAAGTACAAGTACCCACACCCAAGGATTGACGACTTCTTTGATCAGATGAAAGAAGCATGGTGGTTCTCAAAGATAGACCTCAGAGCAGGCTATCACCAGCTCAGAGTACAAGGAGAGGATGTATATAAGACGACTTTCAAATGTCAATAAGGATATTATGAGTTCTTGGTTATTAAATTTGATGTGACCAAAACACCAGAAGTGTTCATGGGACTCATGAACATGATATTTCAGCCATACCTTGATCGCTTTGTAGTAGTCATCATCAATGAAATTCTGATCTACTCAACTACTGAGAGAAACAAGCCTACCATATACAGGTAGTACTGGACACACTCCGGGAGCACCATCTTTATGGTAATATCTCGAAGTGGTAGTTGTGGATTTGAGAGGCTCACTTTTTGGGACATGTCATCTCGAAGGGTAGAGTTGTAGTGGATCTAGAAACAATTGAGGCGGTACTTGCTTAGGAGCCACCCAGGAGTGTTATAGAGGTGGAAAGTTTTTTGGGTTTGGATAGATACAACCGAATATTTGTGCTATATTTCTCCAGAGTTGTAGCACCACTATCAGCGTTTACAATGAAGGGGAAAACCCTTCGTGTGGTTGGAGAGATGCCAGCGAAGATTCTAGGAGCTGAGGTAGATACTGAAAATTAACCCCATATTGATGCTACCGGACGAGGGCGTTGGGTATATTGTTTACTATAAAGCATCAGATAATGGGCTCAGATGTGTCCTCATGAAGGAGCGAGTGGTGATCGCTTATGGTTCTCGACAACTCAGACTGAACGAATAGAACTACGCTACCCAAGACAAGGATTTAGCAGCAGTGGTCTTATCATTGATGATGTGGCGACATTACTTGATGGGAGAATGTTTTATAGTCTACATCGATCAGAAGAGACTCAAGTATATCTTTTCTCAGAAGAAACTGATCATGAGACAATGACGTGGTCCAGAGGTCTTCCACCACTATGACTTCGACATAGTCTATACTCCTGGGAAGGGGAATGTTGAAGTAGATTCACTCAGAAAGAGATATGGTATACAGCTTCTAGGAGAGGCGATTGAGCATCTAGCCACTTTGCAGATATCCTTTGTGGATTAGGATGTAGTATCTTTTCTTCAGTCTCTTACAATCACTCCCCCACTTCATCTGCGAGTCAGGGAGGTGTGTCGCGGGGACACTGACTGCGAGGCTCGACGTGTTCAGATGTCCATAGAACATGCACTTGGAGGATTTTCTGAAGGTGGGGAGCACAACATCCTCTTCAGAGGACATACCATGGTACCAGTGACACTTCAAGATGATGTTTTGAGGGAGTTATGCACATCCCCTCTAACTATAAATCCAAGAGTGGCAAATATGTACTAGGATCTATGACGATAGAACTAGTGGAAGGGAATGAAGAAAGTAGTAGCAAAGTTTTTCTCTTGGTGCCTCACATGTCAGCAAGTGAAGGTGGAGAATCAAGTACCAGCAGGGATGGTTTAGACTTTGGAGGTCCCAATGTGGAAGTGAGATGGCATATCCATGGAATCCTGATTGGGATTCCACGTATATCGAGGAGTCATGATTTGACTTGGGTGATCGTCGACCGACTCACCATGTCGGCCCAACTTCTACCGATCAGAGAGCAGGTATGAGTAGAGAGCATGGGGAACCTCTACGTGCAGGACATTGTGCAGATACATGGAGTACCCTCGACAATTGTCTTCGATCATGATGAACATTTTACTTCCCAGCAATTGAAGGGGTTGCTGTAGGCTTTCTGGATGCAGCTTCGTTTGAGCATCACCTTCCATCCTCAGATGGATGGTAAGGCCGAGCAGACCATTCAGACACTAAAGGAAATTCTGCGTGCTTGAGTCATCAACTTCGGTCATATATGGGAGTCTGACATTCCTTTGGTGTATTTTTCATACAACAACATCTATCACTCTACCATTGGGATGACGCCTTTTGTGGCATTGTACGGATGACCTTGCAGTTCACCTTTCTATTGGACTAACATAGGGGAGTCAGAACTAGTGGGACTAGAGATGGTATAGGCTACCATAGAGTAGGTGCAGATCATCCAGGAGTGGATAAAGACTACACAGAGTAGGTAGAAGTCATATGATGATAGGAGATAGAGACCTCTTGAGTTCAAGGATGGCGATCACGTCTTTCCATGGGTCTCACCTCGATGAGGTTTGAGGAGATTTGGTCGAGGCGACAAATTATCTCTGAGGTTCATTGGGATGTATGAGGTCCTCAGTAGAGTTGGCAAGGTGGCTAACCTCTTAGCTCATCCACCTCAGTTCCATCGGGTGCATGACTTCTTCCACGTATCCCAACTGAGGAGATACGTGAACGACCATTCCGACATCATCAACCATGGAGGTTTGGACGTCGAGGATGGGGTGACATTAACAAAGGTTGCGGTGTATATTGAATAATGATAGAAGAGAGTCCTTCATGGGTGGTCGATGCGTCTAGTGTGCATTTGTTGGTAGCACGAGAACCTCAAAGGGAGAACATGGGGGCGGGAGGCTTAGATGTGTGCTTAGTACCCCCACTTGTTTACCTAGTATTTAGTTGTTGCTTATGGGGAGATAAAGCCTTGATTTGGGGAGAATGTAAAGATCCAGAATTTCAATGTAATTTATTTTAAATATATGGGAATTTTATGAGTCTGTGAAAACTGACGGCATGTGATTCTTAATATTGGAGTGCCCGGAATGAATTTCAAAACTTTATTTTGGGTAAGTTCAATAAACGTGGGAGTGGTTTTTTCTAACATTTAAACAGCTGCTCAGAATTGAAATCTGAGAGAACTGTTGAACTCGCACCAATGATATTCACATAAGGAGACTTCCACCTCGACTGTAGTGGGTCAATGGTGAAAGTTAGTATTTGGGTTTTTCGTGAAAGAATAAAATAAAAATAAAATTGTGTAACCTTTTATTTTTATTTTAAACACCCATGTGGATTTTGAGAGGATATAAAAGTGGAGAAAACTAATAAAAAACCTCCCATGATATGTAATGGAGGTGGGGACCATCGAGGATATTCCCCCCATGAGTGTTTATGTTTGTGCGGACCACCCAAGGAATAAAACCCTTTTGAACCCCCATTGAACTCCCTCTTAATTGGGAGAAACCTCTTGAGATCTGCCTCTTAATTATGAAAACTCTCCCATTTAATTTATTATTCCATCCTATGAAATTAATTAATCTAATTTAAAATTGTGAAAAAAATTTAAATTGGTGAAACATATAATAAGTTCGCTACTTTTCAATTTGGTGGTTTTAGAGAGAGGGGAAATATTGGGAGGATTTCACTTCTCCAAAAAATAACACCATTGAATAATGTTATTCGGAAATCAAGGAAGAGGATGACGAATGAGCCCGAAGTTGAAGTGTGTTTTTGGATGTGATGATCGTTGGAACTCTCTTCGCCTTCATTGACTTCCTTCTTGTGCCAACATCAATGAAAAATCTGAGGTATGGGTTTAGTTGTGCATGATTTTATATTTCCATGTTCTTTCCTTCTAAAACAAGGAATGTCGATCAACTCTACATCTATTTGCTCTGTGGATGATTTCTTTTGCAGGTTTGGGAATTATCAATTGCAGGAGGTTAGGGTTGACATTCTTCATTCTTGTTCTTGTTGAACCGCTTGCTACTGATCTAACGCGGAGGGTTCTGGCCAAAAAAACACGGCCCGACTCTTCTGTTGTTCTTATCTAATGGTGTGTCCTTCGCGATGAATGAAGGTGACTTTGGTGATGGAAACCGGAGTCGTAGGTTGGCACCGGTGGAACACAAGAACTGCCGATGAAGGCACGTCGCCCCGATGACCCGCGTTCTCTGTGCCCCGCGGCACTCCACCGTCTGTGGTCATTGGTGAACCACAGCCTCGCAGTTCCATCCCGCGACCTCCCTACGTCGCGCAGTCCGAGCCAGACTACGACATATGTGGCCTCCTCCCTCCAGGACGAGCTCCACCGCAGCCTTTTCCCTCTCGAATGAGACTCCCCATGACTTCATTCCCTCATGGCACCCCCCACGGCCGAGAAGCCCCGCTCCCTCGCCGCACCCTCCGTGGTCGATCCGCTCCGCAGTCTTGTGCCCTCGCAGAACCCATGTAGCTGAGCTGCCATGCAACCTCATGGAACCCCCATCGCAACGTCATGCCCCCTGAGGCCTCTTTGAGCCACCCTGTGATCGAGTCGATCGCGACCTCACTGTGCCACACGTGGGCTCACTGATCCGCCCCACGGGTGAGACGTCTACGGCCTCGTGGCCAACCGCGAACCTTCATAGCCACCCACCACATCCCCTTCCCTCGCGGACTACCGGACCGCCCAAAATGTCCTAAACCGCCTAGCGAGCAGTACCCAACTGGTTGGGCTGGGTTGACCTAGGCCGGGTCGGGTTGGGTAGGTCTGACCGAGTCAGATCGGACCAGACCTAGACCCACTATGACCCATTTACTCTCTCTTGGCCAAAACATTGGCACCAGACATCTGTTTGACAAACCATCAGTGGTGTTGGAAACCTTTGATCGAGATGATCCCTTTGATTACACCCCACTGGTGATTTGGGTTAAGAGGAGGAATGATCAAGTTGGATCAATCACGAATCCAACCAAGCCCCTGACACGAAAAGGCCAATAACTCACAGACCGGGAGTCTGATTGATGCACCATCTATTGTGTTGAGAATCCTATGACGTGGTGTTCCTTTGAGATACTTCTTAATGGGAATTCGTGGTAGTGGGAGTATCAACCAGTGGCTTGTGGAGTAGACCCTCCCGGAGACAAGAGATCATATTTTGTGAAACTAGTAGCTAGCTGTGAGGTGATGAATGAAGTGTGATCTTGTGTGGGTCAGCACCGATCGATCCTGTTTGGGGAAAAACGTAGAGATCTTATGTGGGTTATCATCTAGAGATCCTGTGTGGGCCAGCACCGAGCGATCCTGTTGGGGTCAGCCCCGAGCAATCATGTGTGGGTCTTCTTCTTAACGGAGTAAGATGATTCAGTAGTTATAACTAACCATCTTTACTACTGTATCTATGTTATACCTGGTGTGAGATATGTTTGTACCTATGCGGTACTTTCCATCGTGGTAATATTATGGTGGTATTCTTCTGTGGGGTTCACTTATGTTGTACATTCCTTTGTTGTAGTCTTTCCTTTGTAGAATAGTTGAGCATGGGGCTTTGGAGTTGGACTCTGTGTTTTCCTCATGAATGAGATGGGTTTAATGATAACTTAGGTATATTTATGGTCATATACCTAAGTAGGGTTGACTATTGTTCTTGTACTTTTTGTTTTATCCTTTGTAAATTTTGTGAGACCTTTAGGGTCTCGGGGTCCCTACTGAGTATCGTTATACTCACCCCTACAAGGGCTATTCCTTCACCTTGTTGGGTTTGGTGTAGAGGACAGATAGCCCTGATCGAGGCAGAGTGTACCGGGACTGAATGGTGCTCGGAGGTGGACCATGTGGCGTGTCTGTACGTAGAGGGTATGGGTGGATGCAGAGTGCTGAGGAGGCGATCTTTACCTACCCTTTAGGTAGGAACCTCGGAGGATGACCCAGTAGCTATCTTTCTCTTTCTTCAGTTGTATTGTATTTCAGTTGTACTTGTACATTCCAGTTGGGCTTTTATTATGGACCCTTTTTACTTATTGTACTCACTTTTTTCACAGTTTAACTTACCTGAGTTTTTATCTTGCTATGTGCTTTGTTGCGTGTGCTTACAGGATATAAAGGCTATGCCTTCACAGTTATAGGGAAAACGCCTTCAGTGCTAGTTACCAACCCCTGGCCTATGGAAAATGGATTTGGGGTAGTAATGGCATGGGCCCCGAGGGACGGGTCGTGACACAAAAATTCTAGGAAGTTATTCTATATTAATCCTCAAAGACTATCATATGGTAATGTTCTATACTCAAAATTTGTTTAAAACTAGTTTTTCAGGTTTACACTAAACATCTTCTCATACCAACTGTAATGCCCTTACCCATGTAACCTAGAGTCAATGCATTATTTTAATACATTGGAATGATTAAATGAAATCATGTCCGAAAGGACCGATTAGTTTAGTAGTTTTAGAAAATAGATTACATACATGAATGTTACAGTACACATTCAAACTGAAACCCAAAAAAAATCTTTTGAGAACTCCATTATTCACATAGCTTAACCCTGCAAGTCAATCATGATACACTTCATGGAGTCTTGGGAAAAAAACATGAAAATGGGTGAGCTTAGAATCTTAGTAATAGAAAATATTTTAGCGGAAGCTATAAACATTTACGTAATGATGTGTAATAAAAATCGGAGCCTTTTAAACATAAACATGAAAATAATATGGTAAAAATAAATCAAACATTACCATATAAACATGCACATTTAGATTCTACTAGTCTAGTAATCACAGTAATAACTAATTTCATAATTAGGGAATTCATAATGTCAGACATCATAACCACCTAGTAAAGGCCTCGTTCAATGACTAAAAATAATTTTTTTAATACCTTGTGCCAACATACTAATTTCTCTCATGATACATACCGATGAATCGAGGCGATATTGTAGGCCCCACCCATCACTCAATAAGTCCAATTCATTCCTCATATGAACATGTTGAATCATAACATAAACATTCGTATTAATACTAGCATACGAAATGTGAATACATTAACCGTAAACAGTTAATGGTATAAAAATAGAACATTCATAGTCAAACATATCACAAATCATTCTATACAACATATAATAATGTACTATAATAAATCATCCTTAATTAAGAATAATACCTAGTAAATGATGTTGACATAGTTGAAAATGATCAGTGATACTATTTGAGAGAAATGACCATTTTTGTGAAATCATTACAAAGTAACACATTTATAAAGTAATAGAATTATAATATATTTTTTAATCAATGTTTCCCATACCACATTAAATATTTTGAATGTAATTTACATTTAAAACAATAATGTCCATATAAATAAATCCTTAAAATCATTTTGAAATCATGGATATTAATTAAAAACATTTAGAAAAATATATAATTATAACATTTAAAATGATGATATTGCTAAAGAGTCCCTCCCAAAAAAATATTCCTTTTGAAATTTTTTTATTAAACAGGGACATTGATGATAAATATGTCCCAGTAAATACTTAAACATGAACAATCTCTAATAATAATGAGATTGAAGAAATAACCCTTACGTGGTACATTGTTTTAGTCAAGGGTGCATTTAGCCTCTTGTATAACTAACATAGTACATTATTAAATAATACCAGAACCATATTAATTTTTATTATATCATATATGATTCTTTTGAGACTTTATACAACCCATTTAATAATAATTTCCATCATAAAGTAACATTTCGGGTAATAATCACTTTTTTTATCGTATGTGTTTTAATTTGTTATTCTTTGATCATATCAATTAGATAATTATTTAAAAAATTGTAAAATATAAAACATGATTTATATATCATATATATTTAGAATATAAATATTTATTATATATTTATTTATGAAATGAAAAACACTATTTTTGGAGACGGTAGGTCGTATGTATGTATAACCGTTGATTCTTTTTTCATATCATATTGAATGGTAGTAAGTGAATGAGATATATATAAATATCTAAATATATATAATTCAAATAGAATTATTATTTCATATATTACATACTTATAAATAGTATATATTTTTATAATCATCGTTGAATGGTGAACGTGGAAATTAATCTCATCACGTCGTGGAGACGGTATCCTGTACTTACGCACGAGAGACAATGTCATTCTATTTATGATGAAATCATATGTAATTGGATTGTATATTACATTTACATAATATTTAAAATGTTATACTTATTATTTACATTAATTATTCTCATTATTATAACCATCCAAATAATTAAGTGTTTAATAACAAACTACACAACGACGTGGAGACGGTAAGTCATGCGGACACACGTATATTGGATCTGTCATTCATAGGATGAATTGAATTATGAATATGATTATACCATATTTATATTAAAATAAAATAATGTAGATGGTACTGGGGTTATTATATTGGTATGAAAACAACGAAGAATGTGGAAGTAGAAGATGAAAACAACTTTGAAAGAGGTGCTGAAATAATTACCACTTCTTCCAGAGCTTCCTTTTGAATTGATCAAAAGGGATCCTTAAGTTGACTTCTGATAAATTAGTGCATCTATGTTGAATTGATGGTATTTGGGAGGAGATTTGAGAAGAGTTTGGAATATCCAAATGGCCCAGGAAAAGTGATGATATGATAAGGGGAAGTACGCGTTTATAAGGGAGGTGAGGGGATCTTTTTGAAAATATTGAAATATTAATTTATTTTATAATCATTTTTTTCTAATAGCTCCAAATGGATTTATTTCTAGGATAAGGTTGGTATGTGTCAAAATACTCTCATACCATAGGTTTTAAAGAAGTATAGGTCATCATATAATCCTTCTTTTTTAGATTTAAATCTTCATTAAATAGTTTAACATTTACCACGTCTTCTGGTATTTTTATATTACATGTTTAATAAAAATAATATAAAATAAAAATAAAACCTAAAGTGGTTCACTAATGAATTATATAAACTTTTATAAGTCATTTTTATGAAATATATATTTTTATTAGTTATATATTATTTAATAAAATCGTATTTGTATTAAAAACTCATTTATGTAAATTTTGACACTATTTAGTAATTGATATTTCTTAATGTCAAAAAATATTTATGTCTTATAAAAAAATATATTAAATCATCCCTAAAATTTCATATGCATCTATAAAAACTTTTATGGCATAAAAAGTCTCATTTTACATTTATTTTGATATTTATAATATAAATTATTTTAATCTATTGTTAATATAGTAATTACTGTATCATCATTATTTTGTAAATAAATTTATTTATTTAAAGTCTAAAATTAATAAATAAAATACCATGATGTGGGAAATAATTTTATATTTATAATGAATATTTATAGTCTAATTTATATTATGTAAAACTCTATATTAATAGTTTCTTAGTTAATAAACATAGAATTTAAGACTTTTAACTATTCTTTAAATAAAACATATTAAAAATTCTAATCTAACAAAAATGGAAAAAGGATATTATTTAAGTTATAAGGTTTATTTGGGTGAAATTACATTTATCCAATTGAATTAATACAAGTTTTAGGGTAATTTAAATATTATTTTTAACTTTAATTGCCTTATTTACTTTTTTCTGTGGTAAATAAAATTCCAACGATACTATTCACCAAATATTATTTTCATCATATTAAACCATATTTTACAAAATGATTTTAACCATGTATATCGTATTTTTGAAATTCAATTCATAGTAGCGGAAAAATTATGTTTTATTCAAATTTGTAAGTGTTCCCAGAAGGTGGGTAAATATTCCCATGAGGTGGATAAAAAGACGTTAAAATGGATCAATAAAATTTTATATATATAATATTATTATAACATGGAACCAATAACTTAAATTGGAATAATATAGGTATTATGTACCTATTTTTACATTGAAATAAATTTAAAAATAATAATTATTTAAATTAAAAGTAAGCTTTTATATATTATGTAGTATTTTTCACTATTCATCAAAAAATTAATGTTTTCATAAAAATACCAAAAATTCAGCCTAAGATAAGATTCATATTCCAAACCCAAAAATTAATTCTATTTTATCTAATTTATTTTTTAGGAATTTCTAATATTAATTTTTCTATTGTTCAAACAAGGACATAAAAAGTAGTTCTTTTAAGAAAATTGATTTTCTAAATATATAACTATTTTAACCAAACATATACATCTCATTATAATATGTTTTCTTTGTGTGTGAACATTATAAATAACAATAAAAATGTATTTGTTACTATTCATATCACAATATTAAATTAATAAATAAATATATCGTTTAAATAATTATAATACTATTGTGTTGTTTCAGAGAACCTAAATCATGCGTATAACGCATGACAAGTCGGTGTTGTGTGAAATATTATCTATTGACATAATTTAAAGATATAAATTACTATGAAATCATGGAAAATTAAACTAACAAATAATAAAATTAATATAACATCATTAGAGTAGATGATGCTAAATAAAATATATTTATGTGAGAATTAAATTAAAATAATTATCAAATTTATACTTACATTGATGAATTCACTTATTCTCAATGTAAATTGTATCCTAAATAATAGATTTAGGACTTCTTATTGATAATATTAAAAATTTAATTAATAATAATTATTTAGTCTAAGCAATTTTTTAGATAATCTATTGATAAAATATGTATGTTTTTTTAGTAGGCGTAGATGAGGGGACCGTTTATAAGTTTTTACTCAGTCACATTTCTGAAAATACCCATTTCTTATGTCGTAAGTTTATCATTTTACATTGATTTATATTTGAAATATAATAAATAACATATATATTTTATGAATCCCCATAACAAAAATATTTATATATAATCCTTTTAATATTTAAGTGTATCGCATTTTAATTTAAAATATTACATTATATTGAATTTACATTGGTGGGAAAATTCATATCATGGTAAATTATTTTTTACCAAAAATTTAATATTGACATTTTAACGACTTTCAATGTTTAAATTCTTAATTTTAAAAAAATTATTTATTTTCCAAATTCATAATTTGAAACATTTTTACATCTAAACCGAAACAAATAATTTATAAAAAATATTCTCTTTAGTGGAGAATTTATTTTTAAAACATTAAATTCGTTTAAGGTTATTTCATATAAATTATTAGATAAATACTTTATAATATATATTTATATGTATATGTATATTAAATCCTCAAATTTTATAATTAATCATTAAAATTAAACAGAAATTGTATATTTAAAACAATTACACATCCCATAGAATATGAGAATTGTCTAAAAATACTCCTTTTAAGATTAAATTATTTTAATACATTTAAATCAAACATTAATAATTATAAAAATAACAATTTATAAAAATAAATCACTTTATAGTAATTCATTTTAAATATTTAGTATAAATTTATTCCATTCTATAATCCTATCATATATGTTAATTATATTAATTTTAATATATTACTAGAAATTACCCCATATTCATATACCTATTAGATACATATAAATTCGATGACCATATATTCTATAACTATATATCCAATAGACATTTTTAAAATGTATATATAATCAATGAATATATTTATATATATAACATACATATTACATTCCTATTTTTCACCAAAATACATCCCTAAAAACATTCATCAGATTCTCTAACATCATATTTAAGATATTTTAATATTTATAAAATTTGTATTTATTGTACAGATATATTTTTTTATTGTGTTCCTTATTTCTGATCATGATTTTGATAATTTAAACATTATAGTATTTTTACTTATATAGGGTTTCATTTAGTTATAATTTATACAAATTATATTCCATTTACATACTATGTATTGTATTTTAATTTTAATTGTAATTTTTCACCCAAAGAAAAAAATATTCATTTTAGTTCCTTGTTACATCTATCATAAGAAAATGAACATATATGAATTATTTAATTTTGAATATGTACTTAAAGAACCACATATTAATTTTAACCCCATTAAATTTCTTTTATCATTAAAACTTCATTAAAATAATGAAATCAAAAAGGGTAACATCATACTTATTTAATATCCCAAGGGGGTAATGTATTGATCAGTTATAGTACATGATCATATCCTACCATCTATTTTGACACATTTTTTTCTCTTATATGGGAATCTATATATTAAAATATTTTGTAAAATATATACTTGACACATTTAAACATTTAAATAATTCAACAATATCATTAATGCATGCTTTTTGGGCGTGGGATCAAAATAATGGGTCATGTTGTTTTGATAATTAAATACTAGTCAACTTGAGGCATATGATAAAAACATTTCATTTTCATGAGGATATATACTAGTACATTCAGTTATAAATAAAACAATTTTTTAAAAATTATAACTATTATAGAGTAGTGTGTATACATGGGATGCATCCAACCAAATAAAAAACAATTAAATTCTCTTATCATTCATTTTTTCTAGTGTAACAAAACACCCTTATAAATTTACAATATTATGTGATATTCTATTTTGTGGAATTTATCACAACACACTAAAAATTTCCAAAGATTACATAAAAACTAAAGATTTTTTCATATTTCATGGAATTGGACATTCCACAATAATTACTTTCATTAATGGATTCAAAAACATACCATCAATTATGATTACATGTCCTATGATTGATACTATTTGTTTAAATAATTCTAACTTTCTAATTTTTTATGTATTGTCTCCTTTCATAATGTAATTATAAAAATACTCGAATGATATTCATGATATAGAATTATAAAGGAATATTTAGGGATATAATAAATATAGAATATAGAAAATTGATTAGGGAAATCACTAAATATTGTTTTTCCACTAATCCATGAAAATGGTATTGTAAATTTTTAGTCTTAAAGGAATCACTTTGAATTTACTATGTGTATATATCATGATGAAATATTTCATGGGTATAAAAAACCATCTCATCCATAATTTTCTGCATAATTATAAAATGTAAATAATTGATAAGTATTGAGTCCCTAATTCTGAGTAGATCAAGTCATAAATAAATGGTAGATGATCATTTTTTGTGAACATGTTCTATTATGATCATGATCATCCTTGAAGAGATGAATTTATCATTATTTTTTCATGAATATTAATAATTGTGGTCCCCATATAGTAGCATATATGAATATAAATCCTAATTAAAATTAAATTAGTGTTTATTCTTAAATTCCACTAAATTAGTCAGAAACATTTTATAAGGAGTATCTGAAGTAGTAATAACACTAGTTTTGAGTTCTAATGAAAACACAATAACACAATTTAGTGTATTAATGGTAAACCCTTCTAAAAATAAATTTACACAATCCAAAATAATAGAAATATCTTCAACATTTAGTTCCTCCCAATACATTTGAGCTAAATTCATCCCATGATTGGGTATTAAGACACATATTGGGTTATTAATTTCCATTGGGAATTCATATCCATAAATCCGTTGATATAAAATCATGAGTTGATTTTGGATATAAAATATTATTTCAATATCCCAATAATTTATTTGGGATCTGTATATAGGGTTCTAATGCAAACCAATGATCAATCTAATTTGACTTATAATGGAATAATATTATTTTCAAAAAAACATTCCCATAAACATCAATCATAAAGGAGTTCTTGACATGGTGTACCCTGATTAGACCACAAAAAATTTTCACCAACAACTCAATATATAATCTATTGGGATATTCATTAGTATTCATGGAGACTACTTAATTGATTATGAGATTATAAGTAAAATGAATATATAAAATGATTAAAAAATTATCTATACCTATCACCAATCATATTACAATATTATATTTTTCATCATCTATTTGTACCAATATTTATATATAGAGAATCAAATATGTACAATAAAGTATTCTAGTAAATAATAATGAAAATAAAAAACAATTATTTTTAAAAATTTAAACCAACATTTCAACCTTTCACATAATGAGATTAACATATAATGTTCAAGGATAATCATATAAAATATTTAGTGCAACATATGTTATTTCTTTCTCCCATGTTGTTAATAACATTATATGTGAATGTAACTAAACCTCACTAAGATAGTAATTGAGGAGACCCAATAATGACATATATATATATTCTATCATTAAATATGAATTTTCATTGCATCACAAAATAATATCATTTCATAACAAAGTGGTTTAGTGTCTCTAGATATTATATAAATAGGAAAATTAAAATTAAAATATTCATAATCTTCTAAAAAATATTCAACATGCGTTTCAAATTGAATCATAAGAAAGGGTGAGCACATATGATCATAAAACACTGTTTAGAAGAGATATAAATCAAATGACACAATTATTCATAACATGACCATGTGGTTATGGAATAAAAATGATCATTAACTGAACATAATATAATCATACCCAATAAAACATTGATATTAAATTCTAAATCAAGACTTCAATATATCGACATATCATGACAAATTATAAATTGCACTATAGGGTAATATAGAAATAATAAATATTTATGGGATCATTACATGTGAATATATCATAATATTGAAATGTGGTATAATAGTGTTGGGATTATATAAGAATAAAAGATCATTTCATTTTTAAAGTGTGGCCAAGAAAATAACTGTGTAGTGGATAAAGAGCCGTAGTGGATTGGGTTCACTCTTTATTCCAACTAACATATTTTATTAGATTCACTCCATTTTCATGTACATTTAAAATCAAGATATATTAATGCTGAAAAAATTAATTAGTTGTAAATATAACTATTTGTGCTCTCATCAGAAATTTTAAAGCCCATTATTAAGAATATACTATGAAAATTGAAAATATTTATAATTCCATTATTGCATAATTATCCCATGATAATGAAAAATGATTTATAAAGATATATAATTGATATAGTGATCACCATCCAAATAAGGTGGATTATATTATTTGGGACTGCACCTAGTAAAGTAGAAGAATTGTTTTTGAATGTTAACATAGGAGAATAAAAATTATATGCTTAATAAAAAAATTCATTAAAAAACAATATATCATTTGATTATAGTAATAATTTATTTAAAAAGGGAATATTTTTTATAACAATAATATTATTGCCACAAACCAAACTGGGATTCAATATGACCTGATACCCAACCCGGTCCGCGACATGGCCCGAAGGGCATTCCAGATCCCCACAGGCTGGCAACAAGTGACAGGAATCAATATAAAACATGTGGGAACAATTTATCCCAATAATAATATTATAAAAAATTACAACATTGAAAATGCAGTAGAGGTAACCATAACTGAATGTCAATAAAATAAAAAACTATAACAATATGAATACAACTAAATAAAAATAACACTGAAAAGACCTAAAGAAACAACAAAATAAAACAACCATATACTAGAACAATCTTGATGTGACCTCTCTGTCACCTCCAACCATAAGACCACCCTGATCCTAGAGATACGTGAACTAGAAAAACCTGAACAAAATCTGAACATGAAAAACAGTTCGGGTCTACAGACACCGAATGTTACAAGTAGGGTGTGAGCTAGACAGCTCAAAATGCAATCACGAAAGAGTCCATGTGTTTCATTTCCCAAAACAATCCATTAAAACTAGTTTTAAAATAATTCTATAAAAATAGGGTTTCTTTATTTTTATAAATAAAAAATTTTCATTCCCTTCATCGAAACTATGAACATTGTGTTTCTCGATTCAAAATATACTTTTCATTTTAAATAAAAAAACAAATCAACAACAATAGGGCTATGCTGAAAACAAATAAACTGAACAAAATAACATTCAATGTATTAGAATGTAAATGAGTAGTACATATAGTAACAATGGGGGATTATAAACATCCCTAGAATACCCCCTGGACGTACTCGATTTCGAATCCACCTGTCGGTGTATGGTGAAGATCCAAAGTCTATAACCAACTGGCCACCCTAAATGACCAATCTAGTGGAAAAGCCTGCCTGACCTAACAAAATACAAGGTGTACCATCCCGTCTAATCGGTGTTGATCAACAACCGTCACTCGATCATCTAAAAGACGCCCAAGAACCCATAGTGGTGAAAATAATACTGTGTATGTAGGATGACCCTCGAACACATGACTCATCTCACCACACTTTCCTACCCCAAACACGGATGCATTTATATGTTCATCCATAAAGGGATACCCTAGATAGGAGCGTCCCACAAAAATGCATTCTCTCATTTCATATCAACAAAGTGCCAACCGGGCAGTCACACTATTTAACATTCAAAACATTTCATAAAATCTTCAAAGTTTTCATCAGGCATTCACATTTTCAAAATCACATTATTTTATAAAATCACCAAAAAAATATCCTTTAAAAGTAAAATTTCAAATAGACCTTTAAGATTATGCACCCAAATACATTTAGTAAAGTAGTTCCAAATCATCCCAAAAACAATTTCAATGTATACAAAGACAAATAAGCCCTTAAACAATTTGAAACCAATCATGTCCCAAAATGTCTCATTGTTCAAATTTTAAAGAAAAAATAAATTTAAAGCCACATTAAATAGAAAAAAAAATTCTAGGGAAAAAATATCCATCTTAGAAAGAAAAAAATATGAGAGATAAGTGAAAATATTTGAGAAATAAAGGTTTATGTGTAACATCCATTTTACGTGTCATTTTACCTGAATACACATCCATGCATGCACCTAGTGCACCCATGGATGTGAGAACATCTAATTACACCCCTTGAAGATCCATAATATTACCCAAAAACATTTTTTGACAGAAATAACACTTCCCTTTAAACCAACACAATTTTAACGTCCCTCACAAACATTTCAAAAACCCACAGGACTTTTTCAAAATGTTTCACTGTAAATAATCAAGACATAAATACGAACCCAAATCACATTCAATGCTCCAATTCACGTTTCAACCCATAAAATATATAAAACCAAGTACAAAAATATAACAAGGGCTCAATTTCATTTTTATAAAAGAAAATGAATTTTCTGAACACTTCCAAGGTACCAACACATATACATAATCAAGTAATCCCTTTAAAACCCATTTTTAACAATTGAAACCAACCTAAAAACACCACAGTAAGTTAATTATACTACTTATAGAGGTTCGAATCATGATCAAAAATTAATCCAATGTGTTCAAGCATCAATAATTTTCAATGGAATGGTAAATCATGGAAACACCTACCTCAATGGTGTGTGAATGCGATGAAACTTAAAGGGAGGAGAGATCTAAGCCCCACAGTCCGTCCACACACCCCAACCACATGAAAAACAAACCACATGATCCAACCCTATCCATAGGGTTCAAACATTGGAGGAAATCCCAACGAAACCCCTAGAAACAAAGAAGGGAAGAGAAATAGAGGAGATTTGGTGAAGTAAAGATGAATAATCACCAACCATTCTTGAAGAATCGCCCAAAAATCGACCCAAATCAAAGCAAGAAGAGGGGGAGGCTCCACTGGTCGATACCCAATAGACATGTCTTTATTTTGGAGGTGTAATCACCCAAATCGAAGATCCGTGTCAAAAGTTATAAAGCTCTCAAGTGGCTGCATGGTTTCGCTGCACGGTTTGTCAAACCGTGTGAAAACCGTGCGAGGGATAATGGAAAACTCCTGTAACTTCACATGGTTAGGTTGCATGGTTCGGGAAGGCCATGCTCAAACTGTGTAATCCCAAAAATTGGCTGAAACCCCCCAAATTAGACCCCAAACACTTGGGAAGTTCACCCATTGATCCTTGAATGTTTTAAACAAAATATGGAGACACTGATGACATCATAAACTCTCCAAAATGCCACTTTCATACCACACCATTATCAATAACCAATAATAGGTTTTGAAGAAAACCAATTCCACAAAAACCCAAGGACATTTGTTGTAATCCCAAGCTGAAGCTCATCCAAAAGTTCCAACATTGAGAAATAAATCAAAGGAAGAAGTATTCGAGGTTGGGGTGTGACAATTCTCCCCACCACAGACACTTTCTGGCCGTAGAAAGTCACCAAACCGAAGGTGAACCAAAGCTCATGTCCATGCCCAACAAAAACCAAGGGGAATCCATGAACCCTGGGATGACTATTCACTCAACAAGTCACAGTGGACCGATCAAGAAGAAACCACAATGCATAAATGAGGATCATGGGAGAACATGAGAGAGTTCTCCCCACTATAAGAACTCAACTAATAAAAACAACATTTAAAACCCAAACAATACCCACACTGCAATCAAGAACATAGGATCTCAACATTTTAAATATCAGGGAAACATGCATTGTTTAGCCGCACGGTTTCCCATGTCTTGTGCCAACCGTGCATGAACTTCTGGAATAAAAGGGTACCCCGGGTGGCTTCACCTCACGGTTTTGAAACTGTGAGCCAACCATTCTAGAACCTCTTCCCAAGAAAACAAACAAAGCCACGCGGTTATGAGACTTACCGCACAGTTGTGCACTGGCCGTGTAGTCGGTTCTGTCTGCCTGGCTAGGGCCACACGATCTTGATTAGTCATGTGGTAAACATGCAGTAACCGTGCTCCACATGTAAAAATATCGCAAAACACCAGAAACCAAAATCCTTGACTGAGGTCAAACCTGAACATCAACATCTAAGTTGGACACTACCAACACTAAAATAGGGAACCTCCCAAACAAAACGAACGCACAATAAACCAATTCTACAAGACTCAAGCATCTCCAAATGAGAATTACCTAATGTTAAAACTACAACCGTACTATACAATGTCAATGTACACTCAATGGAGAATGAAAATTTTCTAGGTTCACATTTAGATTGACTAAACTATTTGGGTTACAAGTGATGTAGTTCATCGTACCGTTACAGCAAAATGTTATCTTAAAAAATCAAAGCAACAAAAACAATGATATTTTAAAAATGTACATCCCAACATATAAAACAAAACTAAGTTAGGTTTCACACCCCCTATCACTCCTAAATGTGCATGAGCTTCACCCTGAAGAATGTGGTTGGGGATCTGATGGCTGAAGCTTCTTTTTCCTCATAGTCAGGAAATGCATCTTCCTATCAATACTTCCTTTTCCAATAGCTCTTTCTATAAAACTTCTTAAAATGACACAAATAGCCACATCATCGGAATGCCTTCATAGGAATAAGATAAGACGTTTTTGAGTGACCAAACCGACAACACTAGAAATAAAAAATAAAATGGACTGATGAATTGGAAGCTGAAACTGATGAAAGAGATTTTCCATAAATAGGCTCCTCTGGCATACCCCACTCACTAGATGGGGAACAATAATGAGAATCCACTACCATCAGCCACACCCTAAAAACCAATTAACCATTAATTCCTCATCCAATAACTTCTCGAAATAGGTTTCATTGGATGAGAGCATTTCCTCATCAATTTCGGGATGAAGAACCCTGAAAAAGATAGGGGCATTCATCTGATCCTCCAATGCTACTTTCAAAGAGTAGGGGACCAGCACTCTGAAATGTTTAACATAAGACTTTACAGATCGCTGGCCTTACTGAACATCCTACAGCTCTACCACCTTCCTCTACTTCACCTCCTTCTGTATGAACCGTTGGATGAAAGTGTCCTTAAAAACCTCCCATGACATCTCAAATTCCATCGATGATGGTGAAACCAACCACCACTAGTAAAATACTGGACCCTCAACAACCATTGAATTGTACAGACTCTAACAACATCAGGAGTTCCCAATGACATAAAAAAATGCTCGAATTCCTGAACCCACTACACAACCTCAAGAAAATATCGATCACCACAGAAAAAAAGGCTAAACTTGTGAATGAAAAGGAACTGGGTATGACTCATTAAGAACATTGGGTACCTTTCTTGGTGGCATTTTCTGAACAACACGAAAATTAAAGACCGGATCCAACATCAAACTGAGGAAGAAACAAAGACGAACACCTCAAAGCAAAACCAATTGGCTTAGAAGCCATGTAAAAACAAACACCAACCGAGTATCCTTTTTCAAAAACCATCATTTTCCTTTTAAAACTCAAAACCTCCTTCTTCCAAGGCTAATTCCCAAATACTAAAAACCCATTTTTCATGAAAAAACAAATTTTTGAAATCATTTTCTCATTCAAATAAAATTTAGGAAAACCATACAGAACCATTAACTCAAAAACCCAAACCATGGTATTTTAGGATCCATTACATGTGTGTCAATCCATCTCCAATACCATGTACTCACTTCCCACACATACCCACACACATTTCAACATCCATAAAAAATACCAAGGGCCACATTCCATGAAAATTTTCAAATCCAAAACTCCTTTAATTTTGGAAAACCCGCATTACCAATTTTAAACCATTTCATGGAAAATAGTTATGTTTTTAAATCCATTTTAATTTCAAAATCCACATTAATTTTTAACATATAGTTAAAACAAATTGAAACCAAAATGAAACACAACCAACAATGGACCACTAGAATGAGTGACTAGTTCCTATGCCTAACCTGAAGACATGGTGGGGCGCAATGCCCCTTGTATGACATAACACTATGAGGGCCTTGAATTGGGCACTTGGACTCCACATGGGTCACCACCCCATGTGAGGCCACTACATGCCACCGGTTCAACTCCATTGTCATCCCTCAATCAAAGACATCCCAAAACAAACGACACAAATCTCAGACTACCCCTGCTGACTTGAAGTTCGTAACGAGAATGGGTTCATGACTCCCTTCTCGCACCTACCTCCTGAGTCCCGACAGTCCAAATCTCCATCTACCAGACACCTCAAATAATAATAACCACCTATGATACCATTTTTTCACAAACCAAACAGGGATACCCTCTGACCCGACACCCATCCTAGCCCACGACATCGCCCGAAGGGCGTTCTTGATTTCCACAGGCTGGAAACAAGTGTCGGACATCAATATAAAATATGAGTGATAGATTTATCCCAATAATAATAGCATCAAAATAATACAACATTGAAAACGCAGAAGATATAACCAAAACATAATCTCAATAAAATAACAATCTAGTTTAATATGAATACAACTAAATAAAAGTAACACTAAAAGAATAAGAAGATACAACAAAATAAAACAACCAGCTACTAGAGCGTTATCTATGTGACCTTTTGGTCACCTCCAACCATAATACCACCCTGCTCCAAGAGATACTTGAACTATAAAAACTTGAACAAAATCCGAACCTGCAAAATATGTCGAGTCTACTGACACCGAATGGTACATGTTGGGTGTGAGCTAGACAGCTCAGTAGGAAATCACCAAAGAGTCAATGTGTTTCCTTTCCCAAGATAATCTGTTAACACTAGTTTGAAAATGATTCTATAAAAATATGTTTTCATTATTTTTGTTACTAAACAAATTTCATTCCCTTCTTCCAAATTATGCACACCATGTTATCCCATTAAAAAGAGACATTTCATTTTAAATAAAAAACAAATCAACAACACCAGGGCTATACTGAAAACAAATAAACTGAACAAAAGAACATTAAATGTAGTATAAAATAAATATGCAGTACATATACTAACCATGGGTGATCCTAAACATTTCTAGAAGACCCCTAGACGTACTCAGTTTTGGAAAAACCTGTCGGCGTATAGTGAAGCTCATAAGTCTATAACCAACTAGCTGCCTTAACTAACCAATACAGTGGAAAATACCACATGGCCTAACAAAATCCCAAGGGTAACAACCCTTCTAATCGGGGTTGACCAGCAACCATCACTCGATGATCTAAAAGACGCCCAAGAACCCATGGTGGTGAAAATAATATTGTCTATGTAGGAAGGCCCTCGCATGTGTGACTCATCTCACCACACTTGCCTACCCCAAACATAGACACTTCCGAAACATTCACCAATAAAGGGTTAGCCAAGATATGAGCGCCCTAAAAATACACATTCCATAATTTAATATCAACAAAGTTACAACCGGGCCGTCACACTATTTAACATTCAAACCGTTTAATAAATTGTTCAATGTTTCCAACCGGGCATTCAAATTTTCTGAATCACATTCTTTTCTAAAATCATCAAAAAACATCACCTTTAGAAGTACAATTCCAAACATGCCTTTAATATTATTAACCCAAATACATTTACCAAAGCGGTTCCAAATCATCTCTAAAACCATTTCCATGTATACAATGACAAATAGGCCATTAATCAATTTGAAACCAACTGTGTCCCAAAATGCCTCACAGTTCTAATTTTAACGAAAAAATATATATAAAGCCAAATTAAATATCAAAACACTTTTTCCAGAGATAAAAGATCCACTTTAGAAGTAAAATAATTGGGGAGAGAAGTGAAAACATTTAAAAAATCAAGGTTCATGTGAAACATTCTTTTTAAGGTTCATTTGACTTGAATATCCATCAATGTGTGCAGCTAGTGAACCGATGGATGTGTGAAAATCTAAATAAACCCCTTGAATATCCATAATAATACCCAAAAACATTTTTTTCCAGAAATACCACTTCCCTTTAAACCACCACAATTATAAAGACTCTCATAATCATTTTAAAAACCCAAGGGACTTTTCCAAAACATTTCACCATAAATAATCAAGACATAAATAGGCACCCAAATCACATTCAATGCTCCAATTCACATTTCAACCCATAAAATATATAAAACCAAGCCCAGAAACTACAACAAGGTCTTAATTTCCTTTTTATAAAACAAATCGAATTTTATCAAACACTTACAAGGAACCAACACATACACATAATCATGGAATCCCTTTAAACCCCATTTTTAACAATTTAAACCAACCTAAAAACACCACAATAATTTAACTATATTACTTATGGAGGTTTGAATCATGTTTAAAAATTAATCCAATGTTCTCAAGCATTAATTGTATTTAATCTAAAGGAAAATCATGGAAACGCCTACCTCAACGGTGTGTGAATACGATGAATCATCATGAAAGGGGAGATCTAAGTCCTGAGGACCATCCACACAAAGTAGCCACAAAAAAATGAACCACATCAGTCAACCCGAACCCTTGGGTTCATCCAAGGGAGGAAACCCCAAAGAAAACCCTAGAAAAAAAATGTGAAGAGAAAATATGGAGATTTGGTGAAGGAATCATGAAGATTCACCAACAAGTCTCAAATAATAGCCTAAAAATAGACCCAGATAGAAGCCAGAAGGAGGGGGAGCATCCTCTTTCCAATTCCCAATAGACAGGTCTTCATTTTGGAGGTAGAATAACCCAAATCGGAGCTCCATGTCAAAAGTTATAATGCTCGCAAGTGGTTGCATGGTTTTTCTGAACGGTTTTTCAAACTGTGCGCAAACCATGTGAGGGATATTGGAAAACTCCTAAAACATCACATGCTTTGGTTTCACGGTTTGGGAAGGTCGTTCTCAAACCGTGAAACCCCCAAATTTTTCTAGAAATCCCCAAATTACAACCCTAACACTTGGGAAGTTTACCCAATGATCCTTGAATGTTTTAAACACAATATGGATACACCAAAAGCATTATAAACTCTCCAACATGGAACTTCCATCCCACAACATTCTCCATAACTAGTAATAGTTTTAGAATAAAACCAATTCCATAACAATGCAAGGAGTTTTGGGGGACACCCAAGCTGATCCTCAACCAAAAGTTCTAACATTGTGAAATAAATAAAATGAAGGAGTATTTGAGGTCGGGGTGTGACAATTATAAAAAATCATAAATTAGATAAAAATTATTTATGATTAATTTTAAATACATTAAATTGAATCTTAAAAAAGCAAAAACAAAGAAAAAGAAAGATAATGAGACCATTCAAAAAAAGATAATAAGGATTTCATTAAAAAAATTAATTAATATAGAATATCAATTAAATATTGGAATAATGAATTATATATTTAAGTATAGGTACATCCTTAATATTAAATAAATAACAAAAAAAATAGACGAATATTCTTTAATAGAAAAAGGGACAAGGTCGACTCCACACACACAAAAATTCATTCAGATGAATAGTGAAAAGGTATATTGATATGTAAGCATACATATAAAAATAAGTGAAAAATATTAGAGATTAAAATCAATGTTTTTATAGAATATATTCTATTAATTTAACATGATATAAATTTAATCATTAATGTTACTTTAATCATAAATAACAACAATTACAATGTGAAATTGGGAAAGAATCCCTTACCATTACCACTAACACTATGGAATTATCAATAATTAGTTTAATAAAATTAATAACTTTTCAAATAAACATTTTCAACACATATTAATATGTACATCGTTTTCTATTCCACAATTATAAAAATTTCTTTCTTATAGGATAGTTAGCTTTTTTCAATTTTCATCCTCAGATCTTGGAAATTTTTATTATTTCGAGGATGATTTTAATTGGTGATGTTTATACACGTTAATTATTAATATTTTCATAAATAAGATATTATTCAAGTTATTAGACCAATTTTATTGAAAATATTCTTTCATTAACACATTAAATAAATGGAATGTACTATTGTGGTTTTAAGAATATAACTTATAGAGATATTGTTTCACGTATATTTTTGATGAAAAAATGTACTATTATAATGACAAGTATTATTTATAGTAAATTTGTGCATTCTTGTTTATGAAATAAATTAAAAAATATTATATTATAATAAAAATATTAATGTTCTAATAAACATTAACATTGGAAACAATGATGAAATAATAACATAATTACTATAGGTGGATGAACAAACTCAAACACGGATATTCTATAGTAATTAATGAGTATGATTATATAGTTATATAAAATTACATTAACATTATTAGGTGTATAATGATGTAAATATTAAATCATTATATTTGATAATGATACATAAATATATTTTTTATGATATGGTAATTGAGTAAAATCAATATAAACTACTTGTTTACATTGAAAAATTCTCTAGATCTCAAATAGAATATTTCTGAAATAAGGATTTAGGCCTTCTATTAAGGAATAGAACCAAAAAAATGTCTACTAATATTAGAGGATAGGTAAAATATATATGATTTCAGGACATTATAAGTAAAATGAATGTTTGGGATTGGTTTGCTAGTGGTTATTATAAAGGTGAGCATTGAGAGTTATTTCTACACAATGTCATTCTCAAAAGTGTACGGAGGTAATTTAACATGGAAAGTCGATCCAAAGATAGAAAATTTTATATATAGGATATGAATATCTTCATTAAAAAAATTATTGATAGGTTAGAGATAATTTGATCCATTAAAAATCAATTTAACTCTTTTACATAATTTAACTATTACTGATATAACTAATTTTTTATCCAGGTAACATTTTTATTTACATATAAAAAATATTTGATAATTATAGCTAATTTTAAAATATGAATTAGAATTATAAATTTCAATTTTTAAACATCATTTTCAAAATATTGAATATTAAAACTTCTAATAGAAACATAAAATATATATAATAAACTATTTTATAGTTAAATTAAATGTTAAAACATTAAGTGTTATAAAATTTATTCCACTTCAACTACAAATTTGATGAGTGTAAATATATTCATTCATAAATATATATAATAAAATTCTATTGTATCATCATTCAATATTTAACAATATAATTTGTTTATAAACTAAAAAAAATACTAGTACAATATTATTTAAATAATATCCACTTTAAATGAATAGTTAATTTAATAACATCAATGTATTAGATAATTTTTTATAATTATAATAGTAATTTATCCCTTTAGAAATAAATATTTTTTAATAAATCATGTTATTTAATTTTTGTGGTTTTATTTTATTAGATCCATATTTATTGTATATGAATTATTTTATTTTTATCCTTTTACTAATATTTACAACAACTGAATGTACATTTTAGAAAATAATATAACATTATACCTCATTCCAAAAACCATAAATTAAATTACAAAATTTTGAATGATCATAAATCCAATATCCATATATATAATAGTGATAATACATTCATATATATAGTCTTACATTCATGATTAAAATGATTCATCTTATTTTGAATCTTTTTTAGAATGATTTTATTATATTAATAACATTTTATATTCATTATATATGTAACACCTAGACCTGAACCACTGGGTCTAATTTAAAGAGTTGTAATACCCCATGCTTGCCTCACTTTATCTGAGAGGACGCATGATAGAATTGATGGTCTAAATGCCCTCATTGGGGTGACTATGATCGTAATATTGTGGCTTAGAAAAATAATCATAATTAAAAATAGAATATTATATTACAATTAGAGTAATATGTGAAACATTAAAATTAAAAAAGTAATATTTTATTTTAAACACTTTATACTAGTAATGAAACATGAGCCCTAATGGGGAAAGCCAAACTCTTGTATAATTGTAAGAGGAGAAGTTGGGAAAACACTACCGTGTCCTCTTGAGACATCTTTAGTTTTTAACTCGCTCTATTCTCCAGCACATATCTATCATCACTAGGCCCCTTGGAAATACTGAGGTACTTATACATGTTATTAGTACACACAGTGAAATACTTTTAAGTGATTTAAAAACAACCATTAGAACACCACCAATGTTTTAATTACATGTTTTATCATGTATATAGGTGTAATTAAAAATATAAATAAATACGTAATTTTGAATTAATGAAATATATAGAGATAATGGGTATTATCTATGAAAACACAAGCATCGTTCATACTAGTACTAGCTCTATATGAGACGGATAATCATAATGGATGATAAAAGTTATTGGTTTGATATACATAAGGATGCAAATCATTTTACTCAGTAATCTCAATGAATATAATTCCCATGCTAAATATAATCATCAATAAACCACATTCAGGAATGATTCTTAGTACCCTAATTGATTTTATTTTCGGATTGTTCACACAGATGGAATGATCCTACCTTATGATTGGGTGTGGGGTGAACATCGTCATCATTACATGGTGTGTACACTCCCCATATAAGGGAAATTCATATAATGATGGTCCACTTTTTATGGAAATAAAAACAATAATAAAAAGAAATTTAATAATTAAAAAATATAATAGCATCATATAAAACATTTGATCAACATCAACAATTGTATAATGAAACATCATGAATAATAGTGGGTTCCATGGGAGAAAACCACACCCAAACATGTGATCATGATCATCAACATTCAAAATCATATGACAACACAAGAACCACATGGAGGAAACATTTTTATATGAGATCCCTAAATGGTTATGAACATCTGACCTCAAGGATAATGTTTTTAAAATTATGGTTAGTAAATGGTGTCATCACCCTCTCCATGTTGGAACACTAAATGTAACAAAAATTATCCTCAGTAAATCATAGACATCATAAATATAAGAACGATTTTTATGGAATATGAAAAATATCCAAATCATGGGTATCGATAAGAATATCGAATCAGGTCTTTGTAAATCCAAAAGTTAAATAGAAGTACTCAACTCGAAATTCTTCATCTTTCAATAGGGTTATGTGAGGAGTAACCATTATGAAGGAACATCATTGGCTATATCATTGCACAAGATGATTGTCCAATTATCTTTTAAAAATTAACCTAAAACTTCAACATTAAAATATTCCAAATCAATGTAGCATTAATGGGAAGTACAATAAAATCCATTATAATTTTACGTAACATGTTAAAATTATATTATAAATTAAAATTTTAATTTACTAGAATTTACAATTTGAAATATTTCTGATCTGAGAACAGGGCTGAAGGTTCCAATTTTTTCATATCCATCTTGAATATCTCAAAACCCTCCAACACAACTTAGACTATGTCTTTATGATTTTAATTATGTGCCTAAAATGGTATGTAGAATGTATTTGATTGCCTTCTATTATCCCACCAAAGAACCCTACATAACCTTTGCATGGTTTTTTTTTCTTATTTTAGATTTGTAATCAACCTAACTAGAGATCCATGCCATTCCCCAAGGTTGGACTATAAATTTCCAACTTTCAACATTCCACTTAAATAATCTGGGGACTACGACATCCAATATAATGATCCTCAAGATTCCTAATATTCTACAATGATATATAAATTCATCATTTAATTATTCAAAATCCACTCAAGAATCTCGAGGATCCTCTAAATCATTTCTCAATAAAAAATTATGGCTATAAAAGGTGGAATAAGGATTCACAATATGGAATAATGTTTTTCAAGAATTACAAAATACCAATATCATGAATTTTCATCATTGACAAGTATATATAGTGTTCCAACATGAAAAAATTAGGCCATTAAGCTCAAACATGATACACCCACTCCCATGTATCCTACAAGATCTGACCATGATTCCTTATGATTCCAAAAAAATGAATCATATTCCCTCATATCACTTTTTCAATTTGATCTATAATCTGTATTAGGTTCTCCACATATTATTATTTTGATCTAGTTAAATTATATTTGAAGTTGATGGCATTAATGGTTTCAAGAATATGACATACATGCTAAGATGCTAGAAGTAAATTTTCTATGACATTGTAATGTGAA
Source organism: Viscum album (assembly GCA_963277665.1). NCBI lineage: Eukaryota > Viridiplantae > Streptophyta > Magnoliopsida > Santalales > Viscaceae > Viscum > Viscum album. Next base: position 953,760,489 of record OY728130.1, on the reverse strand, counting down.
GTAATATCTAGACAATATGCTATGATTCCAACTTGTAGGGTTATCTTGAAGGCTCCATCATATCTTAGGTCTATCTTCTCGAACATCCTCAAACATTGATGGAATAACTGAGGATTTAATCTCTTGAGAAAACTATCACCGAAAAAATTCTGATAGCTCTCCTCCTATTGTTATAATAATATTTACACTTATTATGATCTATGATCAAACTCTTCATAATTGTTTCACTCTTTCAGAGGTCACATATACCAAACTAGACCAAAAAATGAATGTCTCACCTTATTCTATAAAAAAATTGGTCATCAATATGGAATACACAAGTGAGACTGTTATGGTTCCATTGGAATTGTATCCTGGTAGATATTATTTTATTTCAACTCAAAGAAGTATGTTTGTTCATATCACACTCCACTGATGGTAGGACGCAACACTGAATCCAATCATCTAATATATGGATCATTTTCTCTAACTTTCCATCTGGCATGGGATTGTATGATTTGTTCATGCTTGTTTTATTTTCTGACAACATATGTATGACTTCTCAAAATGAGTACAAAAAACCCTATACTCTATTAAATATAAGTCATAGGTTATTTAAATGAATTAAAACCATATAAAGGATATAGAAATTATGAATATCTTCTCCTCATTAAGTCTCACCGATTGATAAGAAGTGAGAAAACAATTATCCCATTAACAACCACCAACAATGAATTACGACTCGACATGATATAGGGAAAGCACATTGCAAGTCTTTCATAATGTATTCCAAATTCAAGAAAAACATAATAATTGGATAATATAGACCACCAGGACACTAGTTTTTAAACTTTTTTATCCAACATGAATGTGATCATGAAAATAATCCAGAAAGGCCCTGATTCATCCCTAGACACTAAAACAATTTCCTAAATTCATGGTATATCTATATAGATCCATTATACACTACCAACTTATAGGTATGGAATTATCACATATTATCTTCCCTAATAAAAGTATGGAGTCAAAAATTCACATACATAATGATGAAATAATTATCATTCAGTAACCAATTAGATATTAGGAATCCACATTCTATCTAATCACACATAATATCACAATTAGTGTTTGATTCCTAACCATACTTCACCCTATCTAACAGAAAATATGTGATAACTAATGGTGCATATGTTATCTATTCATGGAACATGGTTTCCTCCATCCACCAATCAGAGAAGAAACCCATCAGGCACTACTGGTTTTCTAAAGGACATTCACCAAGTACATAATAAAAGATGGTTTAATATTCCATATGAAAACCTATTTGAGTTTTCATTCTTGTTATAAATGGATTTTGTGGGTCATAAGTTCATGGTGAGATGGGAGACATCAAAATAGGGTCTTTTTAATGTAAAACAATATAATAAGTAAACTTTATAACATTTTCACATTATGAAAATGGATTAAATTTTTTGTAATTGTTTGAGGTTTTAAATAAAATAAATCTGAGGATATGGGTCTTTCGGGAAATAGAATTTAAAAATTTACATTACTTGTAATCACATTAAAACCCATGTAAATGACTAACCTACTATTTTAACCATATTGTCTGAATTAATTCTCAATTTATTTGACTATAGATCTCATCCTTTGACCCTAGGGTGAAGCTTTGAAAATTTACAGCGCTTTATTCAACCCTGATCATTTCTTATTGGTGATGGATACATGGTAATCCATTTTTACATTTGTTCACTTCTGTTCTCCAAACATCTGATGATGTGGTGGAACCATTTATAATTATATGTTCAGGGTTGGATCTCAAACCTAGGGTTTGGTATAGATCACTTATGTTTTTGTTGATTTGACCATCTTACATCAATTGGGGTTTTTCACAGGAAACAGTTCTTCATCAATTATGAGGTAGGTGGTCTATAATTAAAATCCCAAAGTTTGGATTCCATTTATTTTAATTTTATTGTCGAATTTATATAGGGTGGATTTAAATTGAGTTTTACTAAACTTACCTAATTAACATGGTAAATAAATAAATTTAGTTATTGTGATTTGGGTTATGAAATTGATTGAGTTAGAATAATTAGTTGTTGAATTAATTAGGGCATATTGGGATTGTAGATCCTTGATTAATTAATTGTTTAATTATTTTAAAGGTATTATTATGGTTATGAAATTAGTTTATTGGATTAATTAATTAATTAATTAATTAATTATACTTATGTGATTAATTATTTTGTTATTAATTATTGGAATATGATTAATTAATTTTGGAATTAGATAATGGTATTGGTATGATTAACTAATTCTAGAATTGTTAATGAAATTAATGTGGTTAAATAATTATGAAATTAACAATGGTTACATGGACATTCATTCATGTATTATTATTGGTAACATGGAAATTACATTATGAAATTATAAATGCTAACATTTACAATAAATTATGAAATCTAGGAATATGAATGGTAACATGGACATTCAATTACACAATTATGAATGGTAACATGGTCATTCAAATATGAAATAATGAATGATAACACAATCATTCGGTCATGTGTTATAAAAATTTAATGGTAACATGGGAATTTGATTATTAATTTTGAGTTATAATTAGGAAATTTAGATATATAGTATTGTTCGAGTGTCCTAAAAATGTGAGGGTTTTATATGGATATATAAATAGTATTTGGATGATGTAAAATATTTTCACTATTTATTGAATTTATTCTTTACAAAAAATAAAACTCTGTATTGATTGGATATTTTTTGAACACTGTTGGTGGTGGCCTACAGAGTTGTACTCAAGCCCTACTCCAGAATCCTGATCGTTACCCAAATAAGATTCATGTTTGCAGTACAAGACAATTGAAAAGGCTCAATGTTAGATGAAAAATTTGGGTTGGAGCTTAGATGGGTGAACTAGACATGGTTCAAGACCTTCTTAGGAGTTGTAAAGGTCATTTATTTTTGGTTTTCGTTCTGAAACTTGGCACGAACTTTAGCATGGATTGTATTTTGTTTAGTTTGGATAGTGTATTTCCATTTTTTTCATCTTTTGATACAGAATGATTCTGGTTATTGATTATATTATTTGTTTATTATTTATCTTTATTTTTAATCTATATATTCACTCTAATAATGGTGGTATAGTCTCCTCATGATCGATATTAGACCCTCACTGGTAATTGGTATTCCCTGGTGGACTGGGAGGTGCGGATTAGGTCATGTGACCAACCAGCTTGGGGCACTAGTGTGTGGCACCCAACCTAGGATGTTAGAGAGTGTTATTAGTGGAAATTTATTTTCATTTCTATTGACATGATATTGGGGAAAGGTATACATGATACTAGGAAGAGTCGGTCCTTGGTTATAAGCTTGTGCATGTGAGTTTCACAATAATGTATCTGGGAAAGAACAAGTACCCATAGAGGGATTGTTGTAATTGATTTCTTTTGTTATAGTTGGTTGTTTTTAAACACGGGTAATGCACTTCTTGTGCGATGTGATAATAAACTTTTATATTTCATGAGATTTTTATTGACCAAGTATGTCATGAGAGATGATTATGTGTTCATAATTGAAGGAATTCATGATAATTTTCTGACATAGAAAATTTTAGTAATACATAGGAATACGGGTTTTGTAAATAAATTTATCGGGAATAGTTTTACCTTTAATTTTTAATTTAATTGAAAATGAAGGCTAATATAAGATTTAAAGTGTTAAAAATGATGAAATTTGAGAATAAATGGGTTTCTTACTAAGAAACGTGAATATGGTTTTATGCATTATTAACATTGATCTAGACATAGGATAGTTAAGGGAGTGATGGTACCTCGGTTTCCTTCATGCGGTGGGGTTTGGGGATAATTTCTTATTGTTGCTTATTGTGTTTTACCCAAATGTAAAATTGATTGTGTATTGTTATTTTTCCTATGATGTGTGTTTGGAATTGGAGAGATATGCCTCATGGAAGAAACTTATTGAGAGGAAGAAAATAGGACATGGTTGTAGATACTCCTCCTATAATGCAACCTGAGGCACTGGTTGTGTTGGGTGAGGAAACATGAGAGATGTTATAAGAAAGCATTTCTCACATCATAAAATTAATTTAAGGATACACAAAATGGGTTTTAAAAACATGCATAATCTAATATGGGAGTTTCAGTAGCATAAACCTCCAACGTTTACCGGATAGGGTTGACCTAAGGGGTCTGAGTATTGGATTGAGTCTATTCATACGATACATGAAAATATGGATACTATGACTTAGTGGATGTTCTAGTTGGACACTTATATGCTATGATGATCAATAAATTGTTTGTGGGAAGTTCATGATCTAACGATACATACTGAAAATATATTCTGAAATGAATTCTTAGATAACTTCAAGGAGAACTTTTATCTAGAGATGTTAATGGTGAAATAAACATCTATATTCATGTCACTGACTCATCAATTTATGTTTGTAATGTACTACATGGTGACCATTTTAGATTTCTAGCATTTTACTCCATAATTGGTTGGAAATGATATGAATATAGTTACACATTTCCTAGATGCACATAACTGTGATATTAAGTCCCAAGATAACGTCTTTTGGTTAATGAACTTTTTTAAGTGTGGATCAGGATCTCATAGCTATGTTAAACCTAATAGAGGAGTATATTTCATGATAGGTTGTTTCCTCTAGAAGCTCAAGATATATGAATTCTGAGAACTGGATGAGTCACAAAGGATATTTTAGCCAGAGTAGTGGGATGAAGAGTACCAAGATATAGGGATTAGTTACTCAGGATCATACTCGAGTTATCAAGAAATTAGATTATTAGTTTCGGAAACATCCAATGATAGTGTCCCCAACCACTAGTTAATTTTAGAGGATACTAGAAAATGGGACATCCTCATAGATCTAGAATCACCGACTATATATGGGTAGTGATGTAGGAGCTAGATAGTATTAGAGTGCGTCAAGGTGATCTTCTACACAGTAATAGTCTCGAAGATGGAGTTATACTAGCCATAGTGGTAGAGGCAGTGGATGTGACGATTCGGTAAAAGATTGCCCATATTAGAAGATTGGTAAATCTCATGGGACTCAAGATGAATTATAGGTTATAGTGGAAATATAGTTATTTACAGTTCTACCTGTACTTTTAAACAAGAATTTTGGACCTTCGACCATGAGATGGCCTATTTTACTAGCGTCTATACAAGCTAGTACTATATTTGATACATGTTCATCCCATTGATTTATTTATTAAGGACATGTAAATGTATTGATCCTAGAGGTGGATTTTGTGAGTGGGTTGTTAATGATGCATACATTTTTTTGGGAGTATGGTCAACAACGCTTTGTTTGTACAAGGGTTGGCCTCCGGAAATTTGGGAGTATTGCTTTTTGTGGAATCTATACTTCCTTGACCTGACATGAATTGACCTAATTGTGGGTATGGACTTTGGTGAATGAATTGTATGTCTCATGAGGTATAAAATTATATTCATAATGGATAATGGAATATCTAGGAAGTCTATGTTGTGACAATTACACAACAACTATGATAGCTCACTGCCCAGGTTTCTAGTATATTGTTGTATGAAAGAGGAGTAAATCATGTTGTATTTCCACCCATAGTGGATAGGTTTCAGGATGTGTATCCTTAATAATTATATGCTTTACCACCTAACATACATGTATAATTTATTATTTAACTGATGTTGGGGGTTGAGATAGTCTCAATTAAACTATATAGAATGGCACATAATGTTCTTCAAGAGCTCAGAAAACATTTTATGGAGTTGGTGGACAAGTAATATTTCCATCTGAGTACATCTCCTTTGGGTTCTCTAGTTTTCTTGCACATATGGTTTGTGGGAACCTACACTTATGTGTCTATTATGGATTTTGAACTAGATGACTATGAAGTACTCGTATCCTCAACCATGTACTAATGGTTTCTTTGACCATTTGAGATGAGATTGTTCATTTTCCATGAATGAAGAGAGATAAGCATATCATCAGGTGATGGTTCATCATTAAGATATACCAATTACTTCTTTAATAATAATTTATATCTATTATGAGTTTTTCTTAATGTCATTTGGGTTTAATAATGCACAAGAAGTGTTTATGGCCTTGCGGAAAAAAAATCATACATTTATACTTCAGTTAGTTTCTGTTAGTTTTGTTGGATGACATATTGGTACAATATATGATGAATGAAAATAATTCCAAACATCTTGACATCATCCGGAGTACAATGAGGGAGAATTTGAGATACACCAATCTCTCTATTTGTAAATTTTGGAATGACCTATTACACTTCTTTGTCACATAATCATGATGTATGGTGTTTCTGTGGTCCCATAAAAGGTAAATGAAGTGGTTTCTTTGGATAATCACAAGAATTGTTTCAATATCCATAGATTTTTAGGGTCATTTGGATATTACCATATGTTCATCCAATAAATTTCCCATTTGGAAGCACCACTTTATGTCTTGACCAAGAAGGTGGTAAATTTTGAATGGTCATAATCTTTTAAGAATTCATTTTATGTGTTGAAGAAGCACTAGACATCAACATCAATATTGATATTACCATATTCAGTTGAAGAGTGTTTGGATTTTTAGGTTTCTAGAACCAGATATTGAGTAGTGTCAATGTAGGGATAATGAATTGTGGATTATGGGTCTCTTTATTTTATTCCACATGAGAATAATTATCCTTCCCACGACCATATGAAAGATACAGTGGTTTATTCTTTGATATTTTGGCATCTTCACCTATTAGTTGAATTTTATGATGTGTATATGAATCACATGGACATAAAGTATTTATTTTTAAGTGATTTTTGAATAATTGGTTGTAGATATGTGTTGATTAAATGAATCTATTTAAATTTGTTCTAGCATATATAACATAATGTTTAATAGTGTGTATGTTTCTTTGGGTTGGAAAACACAAACATAGGTAGTTAATGAGACTAGTTTTGCGTTGAAGATGATGAATTTTCTAGCTGAGATATATGTTGTGGTTTAGATGAGTCAGGATCTGATAGATATCATGTAAATTTTAGTGGGTTATATTATTTTGTGATAGATCATAGAAATAATGTATGAGGATCTTGAATGTTTTACCTATAGTAAAATCCCTGATGTTGGGGATCCACCATTTGATTGGCTGATAGATGTGGAAGAGATCATCTGTGTTAGAAAATGGGTTATTTTACCAACAATAATACATAAGTAGATTTTTAGAAGTTTCATGCATCGATATGAGTGGTACATCTAGGTGTGAAAAAATGTATTGTGACCTACGCTGAAAATTTTAGTGGCCGATCATGAAAAAGTATATTCTAGGGCTCATTGAATTATACTACACCTACCACTAGGTGAAATCCAAGATTCAATGACCTGAAGGTTTTCTACTACCATTGGTCACCCCAAGATGAAGGTGAGATGACATGACTATGGACCTCATTGTGGGTATCATGAAGATGTATCATAAGAATTATTATATTTGGGAGATCATGGAAAAACTAAAGAAGGTATAAAATATCATACCAATATGGGATACTTTCTCAATAGAGTGGTAGGGTGATTTGAATGATCATTGAATTGTTTTTCTACCAGATTTTTTGCGGACAATTGTTTCAGCCCATGACTCACTCTTTACTTCATGCATATATAATGTCATATAGAAGGTTCTTGGTACATAGCTTTTATTATGTATAGTATTTCGACTACAGACAGATCGGTAGTTAGAGTATAATATATATGTCTTTTAGGATATGTTTTGAGCATGTGTTGTTGACTTTTCAGTGTCTTATGAGAAGCACATAGATTTAGTGTAATTCTACAATAACAACAGTTATCAACTGATGATATAGATGGAATGATAATAGGCACTTTATGGAAGGCCAGGTATAAAAACTCATTTCTAGATTAAGGTAGGTGAGTTAGAGTTTTTGTGACCGAGTCTAGTTTAGGAAATGTTAGAGCAGGTTCAACTTCTTCAAAAGTGAATAAATATTGCCCGGAGTATAATGATGTCATGTGAAAATATATTATGAATTCCCCTAGTGTTTATGGAGGATGATCGTGTATTCCATTGGGTGTTTCCCTGATTGGGTCACTGTAGGATAGGGAGGCAAAGTAATATGGATCCTAGGTACATTATGACGTTTGAGATTTTGGTGATAATTTTGTTGGTGGTGTACCAATTTGATCTTCCATAGAGATACAATGTTATGCATTACATTTTCCATGTGATGCAGTTATGATTATATCATCTCTACACTTCTCATGTGATCAATGTATATGATGATGAGATCAAGACAGATGCCTCCTTTGTGGAGAATATGATACGTGTGCTGGATCATAGTGATAATGTTTTTATGTAAAGTCTATTCTAATTGTATAGGTATTGTGGAAACATGGATTGGTTCTGGTAGAAACATGTGATTGAGAAGCATATATGAGATATCAATGAACCAATACTGTTGAATCAGGATCTTATAGATACCTGAGAGTACAAATCATGGATGATCATTATATGCTGGGAGGAATATATGATCATAAATTATCTCAGGTGTGTATATTTATGAGTTTTGGGTATGGGTAGAAATGGGTAAGGTTTTTTATGGGTTCCGGGTGAGAAAAGAGACATAAAAGGATTTTTTTGTCTAAGGAAAATGGGATGAAAAATCAACTACAAAAAAATTACAAAACATGTAAATGGATTACACATCATGTAATTGTTCTAGGGTTTTAATAAAATAAATCTTATGTGATGGGTTTTCCATAAAATTCTATTAAAAAAATTTAAACAACATGTAATCAAATTACACACCATGTAAATCCCCAAAAATCTATTTTTAACATATTGTGTGACAGAATTATCGATTAATTTTGTCAATAGCTCTCATCCTCCAACCCTAGGGTTACTCTTACCAGTTTTGGAGTGATTTCATTACATCTAATTGTTTTTTATTTATGTTGAATTCAATTTAATACATTTTTCTTTCCGTTCTATTCCCCCTTCTTCTGATCAAATTAGGGAACCATGGATAGTTTTTTTTATGTGGGTTTACTATAATCCTAAAATTTCGCATAAATCTCTTATTCCATTGTTTATTTGACAATCTTACATCAGATAGGGTTTTCCATTGATGATTTTTGTTCATCAATTTTGTGGTATTTTTCCTATAATTCAAATCCCAAAGTCTTCAAAATGTTAATGTTCATGTAATTTTATATTGACTTTTGTGTGAGTAGAAATTAAATTTTCCTACAAATATTTAATTAATATAGTAAATTAATTTATTTAGAGATTATGAAATTGAGGATATTTAATTTATTTAATTTGAAGAATTAGTTGTTTAATTTAACTACTAGGTATTGGGATTATGGACTCTTGATATATTAATTTTTGAATTAAATAAGGGTTATTGTTGTGGTTATGAAATTGTTTGAGTTTCATTATTTAATTTTTTAAGAAATTAATGGAAATGATGTAATAAATTTTCTGGGGAATTAATTAATGGAATTTCATATGACTATTTAATTAGTGAATTAATTAATAGGACTAATACAATTAATTAATTGATTAATTAATTTATGGTGTTGATATAATTTATTAATTTGTGAATTAGTTAATGGGAATTGATATGATTAATAGTTTTTTTAATTAATTAATATTATTTGTACTATAATCTACTTGTTGTATTTATAATTAAATTTATGTTATTAATTAAATATATAATTACCAATGAAATTAACAATGCTAACATAGACATTCAGTCATGTTTTATGAATAGTGAAATATAAATTCAATTATTAAATTATGAATGGAAATGTGGGAATTCAATTATAAAATTATGAAATATGAATGGTTACATGGAAATTCAATAATCCCATTATGAATAGGCACATTGTCATTACATTATGAATTGATGAAAGGAAACAACATAATTTTTTCATGTATTATAAAATTTTAATGGTAACATGGGAATTGAATTATGAATTATGAATGGTTACAATTTTATTCAAAGAAATGATATTTTTGGTGTCCTCAGGAACCAGGGGGTGTTATATGGTTAAATAAAGAGTGTTTGGATAATGTAAATTGGTTTCATTATGATTTTATATTATTTTTTATACAACTATATACACTGTGTTGAATGGAAGTTTTTTAGACACTGTTGGTGGTGTCCTACTAAGCTTTTCTCACACCCTACTTAGGATACCTGATTGGTACCCAAATTGATATCATGTTTACATGATAGGACAAGGAAACATGCAATATATTAAATGTAAAATGTGTGATGGAGAATGGATGAGTGAACATGATAGATTTTGGGGCCCAATTTTGAGTTTTCGGTGTCTTTACATATGGGTTTTTATTTTGACACTTGACACGTAATTTGGAATGTCATGTCTACTGTTCGGTTACCACATTGTATTTCTAGTTATCTTCATATTTTGATACGTGATGATTTTAGTTATTGATAATATCATTTGGGTATTATCTATTGTATAGTTTATGTTGTATTTTTACTCAGATTAAGAGGGTATAGTCTCACTATGATTAATACTAGACCTTTTCTACTGGTTAGAAGCCTCTGTCGTATAGGATAGGTTCTTCTAAGGTCATGTGGACGACAACATTGGGTAACTGGTGTGTTGCACCTGGTTTGATATGTCACACACAAAATACATGTGTCTTATGGATATTATAATTTGAAATGAATTTTCCTTTACATAGTGCATAGGCCATATGAAATATGGATTCTTGTCGTTACTCTACACATGACCTCTGCATGAAATATAGGTATCACTATGTGAACATTTAATAAATGTTTTGAGGGACAATGTATAAATATGAATACTCAATAAAGAGAGATTTTCTAAATCACATCAACTAATTGAACATGGATTCTAAATAAATGTTAAGGATATGATAGTTTTACTCATAGAATCACATATTACTTTACTGATAAGATACTACCCTATCCATCTATATATGTAAATCTGCTATCCTAGAACATGAATCATCACGATATATTGTATATTCATTCACAGGGTTAGGAATGAAAAATAATATAATTTTAGACAAAGTCTACATATTCTCTGGGAAACCCTCTACATGCTAGTATGACCATGGTAAAATCACTGGCTGCTTCATCGGTGTTGTCCCGAGTGTTGATAAATTGTATAAATGCTATAAAAAAGATGGTAGTGTTTTTTTTGGAATAAGAAATATCTTTAACTCATACACATTATACATATGTTTCTAGGACATCAAGGACTATTCTTTCTATGGTTCCACTATTATACTGATCTTAGAAAATACGTCACACATGAGTTTAAACACATGAATCCAAATGGAAATCATCGCCATCTTGTAAAAAATATAATGTTATAAAAGTGTAATAACAAACTGTATCTAGAATTATGACATTCTATTCATGGATTTGTGAGTTGATAAGGATTCCATTGAAAAAAAATGATGAAAGAGTCATGATATTGGTCTATAATATTATTCATTTGATACATTAACATAGATTTCACATTCGTCAAACCAATATTAATCAACATGTACTGATGTAACACATACAATCATAGAAAATCCATCATTATGATGTTCTTCTATCTATCCCAAAACAAGTGATATCTTGACCTCATATCAACCATTGAGAATAACCAAGCTCCCTTTTACTAACCAAAGAGACCGTTAATCCATGTAAATGGATATGTATCCTTCACCATACCGTATATCAAAATCTGATAATCCACACATAGTTATGGAATACTATATACCTCATTTGTAAATAGATTATGAGTACCTCAATGTGATGTACTCATCTTGATAATGTAAATCTATTCCAAGTCCTCATGGTGTTACTTGAGTTACATCAACTATGATAATTACATATGATATGGGTGAATCAAAAGGGGATACAGAACTTCTTATTGTACGATATTAAACTCAACTCCTCAATATGGGGTAACCATTGTTAATTAATTTGGGAATAAATATTTATTGCAATCCATTGGTAGGGGAAAATATGATGTAACTACCATGAATCCAACTAAAATATTCAATCATGAAATTATTATCATAATAATAGCATGTCTGGTCATGTCTTCAACCACTCAACTTACTTCCAACCCCTAGTCATTATCCAGCTAGAACTTCTCTCCCTTATAAAAATAAAATGATATTCATCTCAAATTGAAATCATTTTAACCATCAAAACTTGTTTTCCAGTTCATGCCATAGACCCCATCAAAGATCTCCATATCTAGGATCATAAATTTTAATTTTATTCCATTAAATGAAATAGAAATTGGACACTGTATGAATTACTATAGATGGTTCACTTTTATTATTTGTATCGTATCATGGGAAAGTAACTAAGGAGACCACATGATTTATTTTTCTTGTCTAGATATAACTTCTATATATATGAATTGATGTTAATAAATGATATTGAAATCTATAGTATATTTTATTGAAGTGAACAAGACATTACTAGAAGAAATAGATGGTCCCTCCCCATTATCTTATAGTGTCTTATCCATGGTATAAAATTGGCCATCCTCAACTATACCACCATTCCCTTTAGGTATTTGATCCTCTTGAGTTATCATTGCCTGATACAATAATTTATGACCCCATAAAGATACCTAATTCATAGACTATGTCCATCAATTCCCTCTATGTAATCTCAGCCATCAATCTGATGAAAAAATACTATAGATTATCAGTCTCTCAACAATGTTGATATATGTTATGATTTTTCATGATGAAATTGTAACAACGTGGGAACATTACTCATTGAATAACTGTGTTACTATTCCAAATGGGGTTATATAATCTATACTCCACCACACCCGCATATAGTAACTATTCTATATATACATGGCCTTTATCTTCCCACTACTATATGAGATACCAATTTCATTAATAAGAGGTCAACTTGGCCATGTACTAAGAGGAGGATAAAGTCAAAATGATCAGCACTCCTCCAACATCATTAATATAGTGATGAAACTGCACTAATATTCTAGCTTTATCATAAGGTAAAATAATTGTACATGAATCCTCATTTCATAATGACGATTAATTGTAAAATACATTACCATTTTCACCTCATTTTCATCTAATAGCATAGTAAAATGAAGTTGTTCTATGAAACAAGCAGAGGATGGATATTATATCACATAAAGCTAGTTTAGATCCAGGAACTCTTTATAATTTTTTATAATAGGTATTTGGGAAAATATTACTCAAATAATGGGTCCTTGGATGTCTCATATGGTATACACTCATTCCAGACTTCATTTTCCACCATTATTCGCAATATCCAACAAGGTGCATGTAGCATGAAAGATACCATGCTCTACTTCCTATAAACTGGTGTATCATCAAGTTGAAATACAACATTCATAATATGTATGTAGTATTTCACACCTTATACTCCACATGATCCTTGAAAGGAAGGAGGCTATTTGAGGTGGATGTCACTAGTACAATCAACAATTATCATTATTTCACCTCCTCCCTAGGAAGGAATACGTTATAGGGATCCATGCGAAAGTGTATCTATGGCCTACTTCATTATAGAAGTTGTGTTATCATGTAATAAACACCATTATGTATGTAATATTGTGGATAACAGGACCTACCCCAAATATATGCACCCACCCCACATTAGTTGGTGTCATCAATTTATTTTCAGGATGAATCTTCAATAACTTGAAGAAAAAACAAAGATATATTAAATATGACCATTATATTATATGGGATCACATAAATTTTTTACTAAGAGGCTAGAAAAAACACAAGGTATACACCCCAACACTAATTAGTATTCTACATCACTTTATATTAGTCAGATACATATATATACAAACATATTAACATTTCAATGGTATACAATTTACTTCCTCTATAGATATATCAAGGTGGTATGTAAACTGAAATACCAAAGAACAAAGGGAATGGTCCTATCCATAATAGATAACACAAATTTAGGAATTTACTTAATGAACTAGCATGAAAAATAATGACCGATACATATATATAATGTGATATTGTTCTTACTCTTAGGGAATAATAACACCCAACTATCCATTAAATAGTAACATAAATCCCAATAATAGTATCATGGAAGTCCATTATAAAACATTTATTATGAACATGTATGTTTCCTTACATTGGTCCTCATACAATAACTATTTCTATCATATACGAGTTTATTCAAAACAAAAGATGATATCTTTTCATTGGTGTCATTTTGTTACACCTGGTATCGAACCATTGAGCCTGAGAAAGATATCCAAAATACCACATATGTACCTCCTTGTAGGAAAGTGTTTTCATAATATAAGTGAGGGTCCCAATATCATCAGTAAGGTTTATATACTTCAATGTCATGTCATCAAAATAATCATAAATGAAATTACTACTATATAATATAAAAATAACAATATCAGGAAAAATACTAAATATCCAATGAAAAAATAAATGAAATGAAATTAATAAAATTAAATATAAAAGGCTAACAAATTGTTAATAAAAACTAAAGTATAAGACCAAATGGATAAGATGAAAAATGAATTCGAGTCCACTAGATTCTGTCGTATTCCACATCATCCACATGCTTGACCCCTCGACTATAAACAATGGTCCCATTCTATTACATAGATCCTTGTACATGAAATTTTCATGTGAACTAAATTTAGTATATAGTGTTTGAGTTGTAAAACCATGTACGAAACCACCAATTTATCAATGACCTACATAGAATGTATACATGTGTATTCCATTATTATAATTAGACCACACAAAATTATAAACAAACACGTATCGAGAAGCCATTGGAAAAACAATCCAATATGATCCCTCATCATACAGGATTGGGATCCATGATAGAAGGAAATTCATAATGATTTTTATAACTATTCAATGAACATCTACAAAGATAGGAATATGTCACCAAATATACTTATTTTTTCAATTGACCATGATACTATGAATCCGCAAAGAATTTAAATTAACTACACTACATGGTATCATTGGGGCAATTTGTTCGGAGGTGGAACACTGGGATATTACTCTCCAACCCTTCACAAGGGTCCACCATCATAATCACTGCACATCATGCACACTCCCCATCTAATGAATCATCATATCATGATTTTACATCTAATTTTAGAAACAAGAAAAATACCTCCAAATTAATCATACTCCCATTATGCGGTAAATAAATGAAATTGTAACCCACAGTCATGAAAACATATAGTTGAAAAATACAAAAACTGGTGATCAATATAAATCATGGTAACAAAATACACCAAAATTTATAACAAGACTCATGGATTCTAACACGCACCTACTGTAACGTCCCAACCCTAGATACCCAGAGTCGGAGCATTATTACATAACATTGGCATGATCACAAAGGATCAAGTCTTGAAAAACCGATTAGTTTACTAGTCTTGGAACCTCTAGATATATTCATAAGTCTTATATTACATCATAAGTTAAAAAATCTACAACAACATCTTGTCTTCATATCCCCTCATACTATCCCTACAGGACATTCATAAATTACTTCTTCACATCCTGGGAAAAATAAAACATTGAAAGGGGTGAGCTCAGATGCTCAATAAGGATAACAATATAGAAGAATCTTTCATAGATAAGCATAAACACATAAAGAAATTTATAACTAAAACAAAAGCCTTTTAAACTTCAACTTAAGTATACTATGGAAAAGATAAAATTAAATAATGCCATTTACTTATTCACATGGATATTCTACTCGCCGAACAATCACATGAAATATCAAAAACCACTTTCATAATGATTGAATGCATAATGCTAGACTATCATAACCACATAGCCACGGCCTCTTGCCAAGACTAAAAATAAGATTTTTCCAAGGCCTTGTGCCAAGACACTAGTTTGTCTTATGAGACCTACCGATGCATCGAGGAGCTATAGCGGGCTCCACCCGTCACTTACTAATTCCAATGCATTCCTCATATGAACATGTTTAAACATAACATAAACATTCGTATTAAAACTAGCATACGAAATGTCAATACTTTAACCACAAACCATGAATGGTATAAAAATAGCTCATCCACAGTCGAACATAACTCATTCGATACAGTATGGAAGATTATATTGTATCAGATTAACCTCAATAGATAATAATGAATGATATTAACATAGATGAAAATAACCATTAAAACTATTTGAGAGAAATATCACCCCTTTTCATGAAATCATTTAAATGTCACACTATTTTTCAAGAAGCCATTTAAAAATCGATTTCTGAATCGAAGTGTCCCATACCACATTGAAACATTTAAAAGGAGTTTTAATTTTAAAACATTAATGTCCATATAAATAAATCCTTTAAACAATTTTTAAAACATGGACATTAATGAACAAGATTTAGAAGAATAGGTCTTTAAAACATTTAAAAATTGTATTTTAATTAGATTTTCTAACCAAAAGAGATACACATGAATAAAAATAATTAAGGTAATCAAAAATTTTTAATATCATGAAAATAATGGTATTCATGATATACTATGTCAATGTACATTATATACACCACATAAAAGTGATTTGGTGTATAACAACAAAGAAGTCTCAATGGATTTTAAATTGAGAAGAAATCTCTCATAAAGGTCATATCCTTAGGTTAAGGATAAATCAACGACATAATTACGGGTGACAAATATAAATACATTAAATATGATTGGATATTCAGTGTAAAACAATCAAATTACCATCACACATATTCTAGTAAATACAACACCAATGAATTGGATGTTTATCTCAACAAATCGAGATTGAGTGAAAATTACTCTTATCAAGTTCATACCGATGAAATGAGAATTTATCAATGGATTGATTATGTGTATAAAAATTATATCCACAGAAAGGGGACTGTAAATTATGACATATCAAATGAATAGTGATTCCACACATAATCTTGGAGTAAAATAATCAATGAAGTATGCATAAAGCTGAATGAGTGGAAATTGAAATTTCAAATTCCCTTATCGATTTGGTAACTTATGAAACATGAAACCATGAAATAAGGATAATAAAATGATGATGTAAATACCCATAAATTAAATTATATTAAACAATGAATACAATCAGGGGAAGTACACACACCCCATGCAATAAATAAGTGGTGAACAATGGAAATTTCACTGAATTAAAAGTGAGATAAGAAACCCCTTACATTGTACATTTTCCTTGGTCGATGGTAGGTTAACCTCCTGTATAATGGTGAAATAATTATTATTTAATTATACAAGAATCGTTTACATTAATATGATATCATATATGATCTTTTAACTTTTATTTGTTAATAATGTCTTAGTATTATCATCATTTCGGGTGTTAACTTACTCGTTTTCCATTATATTCTTTATTCCGTAATCCATGTTTGTTATGGATAGGTTTTATATTATTCATATCCATAATTATACCAAGTCCTTAAAAATTATTTTTAAATCATAAAATGATAATTATACTTGAATGGCTACGATGGAGAATGAATCTCATCACTTTCGTGGAGACGGTAGTCCGTACGTACGCACGAGCAACAATATCATTCTCTTGATGTTAAAATAATATATAATTGGATGGTATATCATATAAACAGAATAATTATCATGTTATATTTATTATTTACCTGAATCACACATCATTATTATACCCATCCAAATAATAATTTATTGAATGAAAATTACACCATGATGTGGAGACGGTAAGCCGTACGTACGCACGTATGGTGACATGTCATTCAAATTATGGATAGAATACTGAATATGGTTGTACCATATTTATAATAATATTATAGTATATATGAGATACTGGATACATTAATTTAGAATGGGAATAACAAATAAAGAAGAAGTTGAAGAAGAAAAGAATTTGAAAAAGGGTGGTAAAAACATTACCTCTCCTTCGGGTTATTCCTTTTGATTTGATCAAAAGGGCTCCATAGGATGGATTTCTTATCAAAATAAGGCCTCTAGGTTGTATTGAGGGAAGTTGAGAGAGTATATGGTCATGGATTGGCCGAACCAAAAGGCTTTGAAGGTGTGAAGTAATGAGAAGGTGGGGTTCCCTTTTATAAGAGGGGTGAGGGCCACCATTGGAAAAGCTAAAAATATTATTTTATAATAAATTTATATTCGATTTCTAATGGATCCAAAGTGGATTATTTAAAGGTTAAGGTGGGGATAGGTCTATAACCACTCATCAAAAAGAAATTAGATAGTTTAGGGTCATTATATTAACCTTATCATTAAGTATTACCTCTTAGTTAATTAGTTTCACTTTTACAATGTCTCTTTGTATTTTTATATTATATGGTTAATAAACATACTATATACATCCAAGAGACCCCCAAGTGGTCCATTAATGAAACACCTATAATGATATAAGTCTCATTTCCAAACCTTTGATTCTTAGGAATTTAATATCAATTAATAATATAATATTTGTTTTAGAAACTCTTTTATGTCAATTTTGACACTATTCAATAATTGATTTTGTTGAAACTCATAACCGAATGATTACTTCGAAAGAAATCAATTAAATCAATACTAATATGTCATATGAACCTATAAAATAAATTTAATTCAATAAAAGTCTCCAATTATATTTATTTTGGTATTTATAATATCAATTATTTTAATTCTTCACTATTATGGTAATTACTGCATCATCATTGTGTCATAAATAAATTAAATTATTTAATGTATAAAAATTATAAATAAAATACCATAATGTAGTAAATCTGTTTAACCTTCTAATTAAAATTTAAAATCGAAATTATCTTATGTATAACCCTATATAAAAAATGTTTTAGTAAATAGACTTTGATATTAACTCTTTTAAAACTTCTTTGAATTAAATAGTAATAAATGTCCTAATCTAATCCAATTAGGCCTAAATGATAATTGTTTACTCCTAAGGTTGTTTTTGGTCGAGGAAAACTTTTCCAATATAATTAGGACATGTTTTCGGGTAATATTAATATCATTGTTACCCTTAATTACCTTATTTACTTTTCACTGTGGTAAATAAAAGTAAAAAGATACTATTCACCAAAAATTATTTTCATCTCATTGAACTACATTTTACTCTTTGATATTAACCGTGTCTCTTGGATTTTCGAAATTCCACTCACAGAAGCGGTAAAATTATGTTTTATGAAAAAATCTGTTTTTAACTACCACTTATTGGTTTCACTATTCCTCAAAAATTGAAATTTTCCAGAAAATACCAAAAATTAGGCCAAATCTATATTTGATATTATGATTTCAAAAATGATGTCTATTTTACCAAATTCAAAACATGGTAGTTTCATTAATTAATTTAAAAATTAATTCCAGTTGTCAAAACAAATAGCGTGTTTTTAAGAGATAATAATTATCAAGAGATTGACAGTTGTTTATGTCTGGTTTAAATGTGAAATTACATCCAATGACTAACATTGTATTAAATGGTAAAAATATATTCTAAATATACTTTAAAACCACTAAAATTAATAATTTATTACTATTAATTATTTCGAATAAAAAATTTGTTTTTAATTAAAATTTAGTAATTTTCACTATTAATCAAAATATGATAGTTATCCAAAAAGTACCAAAATTTCACCCGAAGATAATTTCGATATTACGAATCCAAAAATGAAGTCCATTTCGAAAGAAAAAATGTATAAAATTTCAAAAATTAGGTATTACTATTCATAACAGCTAGTTTGATTGGTTGTAGTGTGTTAGAACTTGAAGTTGCGTACAACACACGCTACTGTATTATTCAGAGAGAAGCGTACCATGGAAGCTTGGGGTGTTACATTCTCCCCTCCTTCAATAAATTGTGTCCTCTAAATTTTTAAAATTGGTCTTGGGAATATAATGGAAAGTCCCAAATCAAGAAAAGAGTCAATAAAACTATCACTTTAAAAGAAAGAAAGATAAGTACAAAGGACACCCGAGATAACCTATACTAGGATTCCATGTAGAAAAACATTGATACGGATGATAAACTAAGTTTCATATTATAATGGATAGGGATAGAGAACATGATCAGGATAAAGTTAACAATAAGAAAACCACAAACTTATGATGGGACAAAAGGTCATTAGTTTCCTTGTAGGATAATTAAATAGAAAACATTTTTTGTTTGAAGTTACATTACATAAGGAAGAGGAATTAATTTATGATATTGAATAAGAACATAAAGATATATACTTACTTTTTAAGTAGAGTTTCATTATTTAATAAATTTTGACCACTAACTCATTTTTTTTAACAATGGGTATTCATAAAGACCTGGTCACAATGGAAGAGATTGAATAAACTTCTATAGAAATAAATGATCCACGTAGAATAAATTATATATTTACCTTGTCTTTGAAGATTAATCAAAACCAAAATGGTTATTATAATATCTGATGATCCCCCAAATGGATATTCCATTAGAGAAAAAAAAACACTAATATTTATTTCTAAAATTAAACCATCAATCCCCTAAAGATAAATAAATACCATTCAATAATAAATTGTCCTTAAAATCCTTCAATATAATCCAATCTAATATAGAAAGCCAAAAGTTATTAAGAATGTAGTCTTCCACCTTAAATTGTATCTCCAAATGACATTAATTACATTTAAAGTCACATACTTAAAAGTAATTAACCTAATCATTTCCATAAATAACCCAAATCACTATAAATCCACAATAAAAACATAGATAAAAATCCACCATTACTCCTCAATTGAAATATCCTACTATTATATTTTCCTTGGGCATATAGTGTTCACAACAAAGAAAAAAACATCCAAAATAACATTTATCACTTAATCACCAAATCAGTTTCCTATACTAAGTGTATTTATTTGATAAGACATAAGATCCCAAATCAAATTATTAATGATCAATAAAATAATTTAACTAAAAATAATAGTCACAATAACCAGGGACTTCACGTAGTCCAGTGGTAGGCGATAAATCCCAATAGTAGTTTGGTTGTGGGTTCGATTCCCATAGCTTTGTCCGACGTGACGGGTTGTCACACGGTCTGCGTGTTTTTTTTTCAAAAACTATATTTTATAACATTACCAAAATGAGATAAATTCTTCAAAATAACCATAACATAATTTAACCACAAATCTTTTCTCATACATTGCATTTTCATTATAATAACTTGTAATTGCCTCAAACCCAATGATCATATAAGACCAAATGGTTATTTATAACTATATCAGTAATAGAAAAGATAATTCTTCCTCAAATATCATATTCACATGATAAATTACAGTTTTACACATAGAGGATAAAATTATTCCAATGTAATCCCATCAATAAAGAGCACTAACACTTTTAAACATTTCACCATCCATTTATTTCCACATAGGTTCTTCATTATATGTTCCTCGGGTTCCCACATTGCCTCTTCCATCGTATGATTTCTCCATAAAACTTTTACCAGGAGAGTCATCTGGTTTCTCAACACATGATCATTGGTATGAAGAATTCTGATAGGCTCTCCACAATACAATAGATCGGGTTCCAGTTCTAAGTCTTCATAGGTGAGTACATGCGTTGGGTCAGACATGTATTTTGTCACTAGAGATATGTGGATCACAACATGAACTCTGGAGAGACTAGGCGGATTTTCCTTTTGGTAGAATGCGTTCATGTATCACAATGGTAGCTTAGGAATTTTTCAAAATCATCTACTTCATTTACCCAAAAAATCCTCATCCATCTTGGATTATATCGATGGAAGCATCGATGCATCATTAAAAAATAGGTATTTCTTATATATAATTTTGTGACATCATCTTTAAAAAGTTTTTTTAGAAAATTTCTCACTGATTAAACTTCAAATATTTCAAAATAAGGTTTTGGTAAATCAGTTTCCGCATATCCCAAAAGACATAAATATACAATTTGATACATATAGGCTGCTCGAAGGTCTCCCTCTTCTACAGCATCTAGAAAATCATTTAGTGCATCATAATTTTGAGATAAAGTGAATAATTTGAAAAGACCCTGATGGTACTTCCCACGGTTAGTGTGGTAAGAAAATTGAGAGTGCAACATTATCCCATAGTCAGTACTTGATCCTTGAAAGAATCATGGAATGCTAGAGGTATTGGATGTCTCATAAAGTTGTTTTCATGTAACTTGGACATTTGATAAAGTTTCAACATCATCTGTGCATGACTTCTGGATAATAATTGTAAGTAGTTCTTTAGGAAGAGAGAGAAGAATTGTTTGTGATTTTTCTCCCTCCATGTTTCAACTAACAAAAATAAAATACAATAAGGGTGTTTGAATACTTATCTAATAAGAATGTAAAATAAATAGACATAATTGGTTAATATTGTAATTAAACAATATATCCTAACATGGGGTACCCAATGTTAAAATCTTCAATATCAACTATCTATCTGCCGACATATATTCTTAGGGGCATTTTTTCGTATTCCCTTAATAATGGTCCATACTAATCTTGTGAATTTACCAAAGAATATCCCCCGGGAGTGTCGTAACCAAGACTGCAGTAAGGCCCGTTGTCGTGCACCAGTTCCTGTTCGAGTCTACCTCAAAACGATGTTTTTGGGTTTTACCCCTAGGTACATCTGTGCCAGAGCAGTCTCTACTTGCTCGTATCTAGACATGGATGTGTTTCTCAGAAAACACCAAAAATATCTACAATACCAAAATTCTAGTATGTTCTTCTATACTAATCCTCAAATTCTCTCTTAGGGCTATGTGATCTAATCAGAGTTTATCTAAATCTAGCTTCCAAGGTTTGTAATAAACTTCCTCTAATACCAACTGTAACGCCCCGACCCTAGATACCCAGAGTCGGTGCATTATTACATAACATTGAAATTATTACAAAGGATCAAGTCTTAAAAGACCGATTAGTTTAGTAGTCTTGTAAACACTAGATATATTCATACGTCTTACATTAAATTAGAAGTAAAAAAAACTACAACAACATCTTGTCTTCATATCCCCTCATACTATCCCTGCAGGACATTCCTAAATTACTTTTCACATCCTGGGAAAAATAAAACATTGAAATGGGTGAGCTCAGATATTCAATAAGGATAACAATATCGCAGAAGCTTTCATAGATAAGCATAAACACTTAAAGCAATTTATAACTAAAACAAAATCCTTTTAAACTTGAACTTCTGCGTAATATGGAAAAGATAAAATGATATAATGCCATTTAATTATTCACATGGATGTTCTACTAGTTGAACAATCACATGGAATAACAATAACCACTTTCATAATGATGGAATGCATGATTCCAGACTATCATAACCACATAGCTAAGGCCTGGTGCCAAGACTACAAATAATATTTTCCCAAGACCTTGTGCCAAGACACTAGTTTGTCTCATGATACCAACCGATGCATCGAGGAGCTATAGAAGGCTCCACCCGTCACTTACTATGTCCAATGCATTCCTCATATGAACAGGTTTAAACATAACATAAATATTCGTTTTAAAACTAGCATATGAAATGTCAATACGTTAACCACAAACCAAGAATGGTATAAAAAAAAGCACAACCACAGTCGAACATAACTCATTCGATACAATATGGAAGATTATATTGTATCAGTTTAACCTCAATCGATAATAATTAATGATATTGACATAGATGAAAATAACCATCAACACTATTTGAGAGAAATATCCCCCTTTTTCTTGAAATCATTTAGAAGTCACGCTATTTTTCAAGAAGCCGTTTAATAATAGATTTTTGAATCAAAGTGTCCCATACCACTTTGAAACTTTTAAAAGTAGTTTAAATTTTAAAACTTTAATTTCCATATAAATAAATCCTTAAAACCATTTTTAAAACATGGACATTAATGAACAAGATTTAGAAGAGTAAGTCTTTACAACATTTAAAAATGGTATTTTAGTTAGAGTTTCTAACCAAAAGAGAGACACTTGAATACAAATAACTGAGGTAATCAAAACTATTTTAATATCATTAGAATAAAGGGATTCATGATATACTATTTCAAAGTACATTATATACACCACATAAAAGTTATTTAGTGTATAACAACAATGAAGTCTCAATGGAATGTAAATTGAGATGAAATCTCTCATAAAGGCCGTATACATAGGTTAAGGATAAATAAACGACATAATTATGTGTGAAAAATATAAATAAACTAAATATGGTTGGATATTCAGTGTAAAACAATCAAAATACATTCACACATATTCTAGTAAAAACAACACCAATGAATTGGATGTTTATCTCAACAAATCGAGATTGAGTAAAAATTACTCTTATCAAGTTCATACCGATGACTTGAGAGTTTATCAACGGAGTGATTATGTGTATAAAAAGTATATTCACATAAAGGGGAGTGGAAATTATGACATATCAAAAGAATAGTGATTCCACACATAATCTTGGAGTAAAATAATCAATGAAGTATGCGTAAAGCCGAATGAGTGGAAAATGAAATTTCAAATTCCCTTTTCGATTTGGTAACTTATAAAACATGAAACCATGAAAGAATGATAATACAATGATGATGTAAATACCCATAAAATAAAGTATATTACACAATGAAAACAATCATGGGCAGTACACACACCACATGCAATAAATATGTGGTGAACATTGGAAATCTCACTGAATTAAAAGTGAGATATAAACCCCTTACTTTGTGCTTTTTCCTTGGTTGACGGTAGGTTAACCTCCTTTATAATGGGGAAATAATTTTTATTTAATTATAAAAGAAACATTTACATTAATATGATATCATATATGATCTTTTAACATTTATTTGTTAATAATGTCTTAGTATTATCATCATTTCGGGTGTTAACTTACTCGTTTTCCTTTATATACTTTGTTACGTAAGCCGTGTTTGTTCTGGATAGGTTGTATCTTATTCATATCCAGAATTATATCATGTCCTTAAAAATTATTTTTAAATCATAAAATGATAATTATACTTGAATGGATACGATGGAGAATGAATCTCATCGCTTTCGTGGAGATGGTAGTCCGTACGTACGTACGAGCGGCAATATCACTCTTGTGATGTTAAAATAATATATAATTGGATGGTATATCATATAAACAGAATAATTATCATGTTATATTTATTATTTACATGAATTAAAAATCATTATTATACCCATCTATATAATACTTTATTGAATGACAATTACACCACGACGTGGAGAGGGTAACCAGTACGTACGCACGTATGGTGACATGTCATTCAAAGGATGGATAGAATACAGAATATGGTTGTACCATATTTATAATAATATTATAGTATATAGGAGATTCTGGATTCATTAATTTATAATGGAATAACAAATAAAGAAGATGTTGAAGATGAAAAGAATTTGAAAAAGGGTGGTAAAAACATTACCTCTTCTTCAGGTTATTCCTTTTGATTTGATCAAAAGGGCCCCTTAGGTTGGCTTTCTGATCAAAATAAGGAGTCTTGGTTGTAGTGAGGGAAGTTGATAGAGTATTTGGGAAGTGTTTTTCCGAAACAAAAGGTTTTATGGTGTGATGTAATGAGAAGGGAGAGTGCCCTTTTATAAGAGGGGTGAGGGGATCCTTTGGAAAAGCTAAAAATATTATTTTATAATAAATTCATATTCTGTTTCTAATGGCTCTAAAGTGTATTATTTAAAGGTTAATGTGGGGATAGGTCTAAAACCACTCAACCAATATAATTTATATAGGTTTCGTTCATTATATTAACCTTATCGTTAAGTATTAATTCTTAGTTAATTAGTTTCACTTTTACAATGTCTCTTATTATTTTTATATTATATGGTTAATAAACATACTATATACATCCAAGTGACACCCAAGTGGTCCATTAATGGTAAAAATATAATTACATAAGTCTCTTGGCCGATCCATAGATTTTTAGGAATTTAATATCAATTAATAATATAATATTTGTTTTAGAAATTCTTTTATGTCAATTTTGACATTATTCAATAATTGGTTTTTTTGAAAATCATAACAGAATTATTACTTCGAACAAAGTAAATTAAATCAATACTAATATGTCATATTAACCTAGAAAATTATTGTAATTAAATAAAAGTCTCCAATTATATTTATTTGGGTATTTATAATATCAATTATTTTAATTTTTCACTATTATGGTAATTACTACATCATCATTGTGTCATAAATAAATTAATTATTTAATGTATAAAAATTATAAATAAAATACCATTATGTAGGAAATAATTTTCCCTTTCTAATGAAAATTTAAAATCTAAATTATCTTATGTATAACCTTATATTAATAATGTTTTACTAAATAAACGTTGATTCTAACTCTTTTAACTCTTCTTTAAATTAAAAAATAATAAATGTCCTAATCTAATAGAAATGGGCCTAAATGATAATACTTGACTCCTAAGATTGTTTTTTGTCGAGATACACTTGTACAATAGAATTAGGACATGTGTTAGGATAATATTAATACCATTGTTACCCTTAATTAACCTATTTACTTTTAACTGTGTTAAATAAAAGTAAAAAGTTACTATTCACCAAAAATTATTTTCATCTCATTGAACAACATTTTACTCTTTAACATTAACCGTGTCTCTTGGGTTTTCAAAATTCCACTCACAGAAGTGGTAAAATTATGTTTTATGAAAAATTTTGTTTTTTTAACTACCACTTAGTGGTTCACGATTAATCAAAAAATGAAAGTTTAAAGAAAAAATACCAAAAAATAGGCGTAAGCTATATTTGATATTATGAATTCAAAAATGATGTCTATTTTACCAAATTCAAAACATATTATTTGCATTAATAAATTTAAAAATTATTTCCCATCGTCAAATCAAATAGCGTGTTTTTAAGAGATAATAACTATCAAGAGATTGACACTTGTTTATATCTGGATTAAATATGAAATTACATCCAATGACTATCATTGTATTAAATGGTAAAAATATATTCTAAATCTACTTTAAAACCACTCAAATGAATAATTTATCACCATTAATTATTTCGATTAAAAAAGTTGTTTTTAATTAAAATTTAGTAATTTTCACTATTCATCAAAATATTAAAGTTATCCGAAAAGTACCAAAATTTCACCATAAGCTAATTTTGATATTAGAAATCCAAAAATGAAGTCCATTTAAAAAGATAAAATGTATAAAATTTCAAAAAGTAGGTATTACTATTCATAACGGCTAGTTTGCTTTGTTGTGGTGTGTTAGAACTTGAAGTTGCGTACAACACATGATACTGTATTATTTAGAGAGAAGCTGTAAGGCCCTAGCATTAAAACTTACATAATCTTGAGTTATTATAAGATTACACATTGAGGATCTTTTCAGGTTTAGAGTTTTAGAGAATTAGATCATGAAACTTGCATTACATTCCACATTTAAACAAAGTGGTTACATAAAAGACAGTATTCATTCTTCCCATAAATGGTAACATATTGAAAATAAAACATGGATTATTTCCTGACACATCTTTGACACTATCATGACATCATGTACATTTCCCTTGACCTGTGAAAAACATTTCAAAAACTTGGGATGAGCATAAAAAGCTCAGTAAGGGTGGGTACAGATAGCCTCCACTGCTCCTTGGGTCCAGATAGCCTCCACTGCTCCTTGGGTCCAGCCGACCGCTCCGAGTACGTCCCACCCAGGGGTCCACCTCCAGGTACCGTCCTGCTCCGCAAGCCTCCACCATGATCAGCGTTGTCCATCGTCTGCAACCAACACAACGTAGTGCGGGCAGAGCCCGTGCAGGGGTGAGTATAAGCTACTCAGTAGGGACCCCGAGACCCCCGAAGGTCTCCCAGAATGCACAAAGGATAATTCACAAAGGAAAGATACAATCATGAAGTAACATCCAACACTACTTAGGTATATGCCAATACATATACCTAAGTCATAAATTCCCGTTCGGCTCCAACATCCGTTCCCAAGTACAACCCAGTCCACACAGGAAAGCAAAACGTAAATCCACACAGGATAGCACAACACAATCCACAATGGAAAGAAAAACGTCAATCCACACAGGATTGCTCAATACAATCCACAAAGGAAAGCAAAACAGGATTCAGCTCACACATGTATACTTTTTCAAATGACGATAGAGATGATCACTGGTCCATCCAAGTCATCGGACCCACAAAGTGTCGATAGGTACTAACCCCCGCAATGACCCACAAAGGATCTGACCCACAAAGGATCTATAGGTAACTAACCCCCGCAAAGACCCACACAGGATCAGACCCAGACAGGATCTGTAGGCGCTGGCCCACATAGGACCGCTGAGCGCTGACCCACACAAGATCGGACCCACACATGATCTGTAGCATTGACCCGAAAAGTATCGTTGAGTGTAGTCGTCGTCGTCGTCGAATCCACTGAGTAACTCTGCACAGTCGTCGCCATCACAGTAGCAGCCGTAGCCAGCTCTAGGGTTCCCCCACATAGCAAGCTCATTCGGGAGGGTCCGCTCCACGAGCCGAGAGGCTGATACATCGACTGACACATAGTCCAGAGTTGATGTATCCAAAAGTTCCGTATCGTCAACAGGAACTCGACGTCACAGACGGCGCGTCAATCGGACGCCCGGTCTGAGAGTTATTGGCTTTTTCGTCCCAGGGGCCAGGTTGGTTTTTTGAAGGCAATACCAACCCGACCGCACTCCAACTGCGTCCAACCCTCAGGAGGAGTATTCCAAAAGATCCGTCTCACTTAGAGGAATTCAAAAAAATCGACGGAACGTCAATCGAACGTCTGAAGCTAAAGATATCAGCATTTCCGCTCAGAGGGTCCGGTTGGTTTCTTGTATGAACCAACCCGATTGAACCCAATGTATTCCGAAACCTTGAGTGTGATATACCGAAACGACCGTCTCGATCCAAGAATTGCATTTTCGCTGACGACGCGTCGTTCGGAGGCTCGTACCTCATGTTATGAGAAAAAGACCAAAAAGTGTCTGGAAACGGGGGGTCTGGGCCCGAACCGACCCGGCCCAACCCCCCCTGGGTCTGCTCGAACTGGGTCGACCCGACCCGGGTCCGGGTCGGACCCGGTTGGGCGTGACCCGGCCCGGCGGGTCGCCTTGACTCGTCTTGGCCGAGCGGCCGAGCGAAGGAAACACGGCCCCCACGTGGGGGCCGCTCTGTGGTTCCCGGACATGGCTTGAGCCGAGTCCCGCCTCCCGGTTCCGCACGGCCGTGGAACTGTCTCGCCGTCGCGGCTGAAGCCGTGGCGGGTTTTGCCGGCGGCACACCGGGCGCCACCTCCGCCTGGCGGCCGACCGCCGGCGGAAGCTTCCACGGGCCACCGGACGCGCTCCAGTGGTCCGTTTTGCGTGCGGTCTTCACCAGTTGTCCTCCCGGGATCCGATCTTCACTGGAAGGCCCTCAAATCGCCCTTGTGGCCCCGTTTTCCATCGTCCGTCGTTCCGCACACCAGCGAAAAACTACGGAGGGTTATCCGGCCGTGTTTGTTTGGCCCGCACCCTCCACGTTTGGTGATAATAAACGGGAATAAAAAAATCTTCAACACATGAAAAACCATAAGGCACAATTTTAATAAAATTAAAATTGAACTTTGATCCGGGTTCGTTATTTTATTTGAACAACCATGGGAGTAATTATAGTTTTCAAATAAAACCCCTACCTCAACGTCGTCGTCAGACGAGTTCTTCGCGGAACTGACCGTCGCGGTAGAAGATGATCGCCGCGTCGCAGAAGGGCATCGCATCGTCACGGTATACGGTGTCGCGTCGACGAACTCTGAGGATCAAGGACATATAGATTTAATTATAACAATTAAATCCATGTTGATGTTATAATCCACGAAGAACTAAAAGACTTGAAATCTACTACCTCAAGCAGTTGGTGATCGGAGATTGTTGCGGGGAAGAACGTCGCGAAAGAAGCGTCGCGGAGGGAGAATCGTCAGCGTCGCGGAACACGGCATCGCATCGTCGATCTCCGAGGGTGGCGGCATTCTTCACGTTCTTCGAATTCTTAGCGTTCTTAGCGTTCTTCGTGAAGGAGAATGAATATCTCAAGCCCTGGAGTCTTCACCAAATCCTCTCAACGAGAAATCCTCAATAAGACAAGCGTTGGTCTTATTTTATTTACATGCCAACAAACGTAAAACAAACTAAGTAACAACCCCTTAATTCATAGAATTAATTTCAACGAATAAACTGCCCAATTAATAGGAGCATTTAACTGTTTAAGAAATGCCCAAGTCGACTTTCATTTAAGTGGGGGGTTGTAGATGCGTTACTTAGGGGAAAAGAAACGGTGGTGCTCGTGCGGGCCCCACCTCAGAAATATCCTACCAAGAGGGTAGGATATTTTGAATTGGAACCTATTCGCTTTAACTCATCTTAAGCAGCTTTAAGTGGCTTTAAGCGGCTTTAAGTGAAATAAAATAAAGTTTGTCGTACCATGTTATTTTATTTCCTAACTTAAAGCCCAAAAATTAAAAACCACACCCGAGAAAACGCAACTGCGGAAGAGGAATTTTTAAGAAAATATCGGCGCTGTGATTCCATTGGTTCCCTTAGAAATTGATTCCGAGCACCGGTTCAAATGTTAGAAAAACCCGCTCGTTCGTTTACTGAACGTACCGGAGCCAAACTTTGGAAAATGATTTCGGGCACACCGGGCCTCGGAATCAGGTGCCGTCAGAAACCGTGTTCTTGTAAAATTCCAAAGAAAATTAAGAAAAAAAATTTCCTTGAAATTTACGGGTCTTTACATCACTCCTACCTCAGGGATTACGTCCCCATAAAGATACATCATAAGATAGGGAAACAAATGTGGGTACTGAGCACGCATCTAAGCCTCCCGCTCCCAAGTTCTCTCCTCGAGGTTCCTATGCTGCCATCTGATGCACACTAGAGGAATCGACCGTCCGCGTTGGACCCGCTCCTATCGGTCCTCGATCTCCACCGGGACCTCCACAAAAGTAGCCCCATCATCAACATATAGCTCCCCATGGTCAATGATGTCTGCCAGGTCATGCACGTATCTCCTCAGCTGAGATACGTGGAAGACCTCGTGCACCTGGTGCAACTGAGGTGGTAGAGCCAGGCAATAAGCCACCTCACCAATCCTGCTGAGGACCTGGAAGGGTCCGATTAAGCATGGAGACAACTTTCCGCCTCAGCCAAATCTCCTTAAACCACATCGAGGAGAGACACGTAAGAAGACGTGGTCTCCATCCTCGAACTCTAGTGGCCTCCACCTCCTATCAGCATAAGACTTCTACTGGCTCTGAGATGTCCTCATCCACTCCTGGTTGACTTGGACCTTCTCTGTTGTGTCCCAGACCATCTCTGGTCCCACAAGTGCTGACTCCCCAGGGTATGTCCAGCACAAAGGAGATCAGCAAGGTCTTCCGTACAACACCTCATACGGTGCCATCCCGATGGTGGAGTGGTAGCTGTTGTTGTACGCAAACTCCACCAAGGATATGTGGTCCTCCCAGTTGCGACCAAAGTTGTGGACACATGTGTGGATAATTTCCTTGAGATTCTGAATGGTCCTCTCCGTCTGACCATCCGTCTGAGGGTGTAAGGCAGTGCTCAGACGTAGCCACGTCCCGAACACCTCCTGCAACCCCTTACAAAGCAAGGAAGTAAAGTGATAATCTCGATCATAGATGATAGATGATGGCACACCGTGAAGCCATAAAATCTCTTGAAGGTAGAGACTCCCCAAGCTCTCCACTGAGCCCTGATCTCTGATGGGTAAGAAGTGAGCCGACTTGGTGAGTCGGTCGACAATCACCCAAATAGAGTCGTAACCTCTGGAAGTGCGTGGAAGTCAAATCACGAAGTCCATAGATATCATGTCCCACTTCCACTCCGGGACCTCCAAAGGTTGTACCAAGCCTGCTGGTACCTGATGCTCTACCTTCAACTGCTGGTAGGTGAGGCATCGTGAAACGAACTCTGCCACATCCTTATTCATGCCCGGCCACTAGTGCTGTCATCTGAGGTCCTGGTACATCTTCACCACTCTAGGGTGTACCGCCAAAGGAGAAGTGTGAAACTCTCTCAGCACCTCCTCTCGTAAAGCGACTTGTACTAAGGTACGTCCTCTGAAAAGGATGATGTGCTCTGCTCTAAAGGAGAAGCCATCAGGTGCCCGCCCTGAGGATATCTGTGCACGCCGCGTCTCACAGTCAGCGTCCCCATGTTTTGCCTCTCGGACCTGCTGCAGTAGTGGAGGAGTGACTGTGAGTGACTGAAGGAAGGCTGCTCCATCCCTATCCACGAAGGATATCTACAAAGCGGCTAGCTGCTCTGTCGCCTCCTCAAGCAGTTGAATGCCCGTCCTCCTGCTGAGAGCATCAGCTACTACGTTCCCCTTCCCAGGAGTATAGACTATCTCAAATTCATAGTCTTGTAGGAACTCTAGCCATCACCGCTATCTCAGGTTCAGGTCCTTATGGGAGAAGAAGTACATAAGACTCTGATGGTCAGAAAACACTGTAAAGTTCTCGCCCATCAGATAGTGTCGCCATGTCTTCAGAGCGAAGACCACTGCTGCTAACTCCAGGTCATGGGTAGCATAGTTCTGCTCATGTGGCGTCAAATGACGTGATCCATAGGCGATCACTACCCTCTCTTGCATCAGGACACATCTGAGTCTGGTCCCTGATGCATCGCAGTAGACTACGTACCCTACTCCCTCCTCAGGAAACCTCAAGAAAGGTGTGATGGTCAATCTCTGTCTCAGCTCCTGAAAGCTCTGCTGACATCTGTCTGACCACAAAATTGGTTTCCCCTTCTTCTTCAAAGCTGAGAGTGGTGCCGAAACTCTGGAGAAGTCTGGCACGAATCTCCAGTACTATCCAGCTAGTCCCATGAAACTTTGCACCTCTGTCACGCTCCTGGGTGGCTCCCAAGCTAACACTGCCTCGATCTTCGCAGGATCCACTGAAACTCCCGCCTCAGAGATGACGTGTCCCAAGAGGTGGACCTCACGTATCCAGAACTGACACTTCGAGAGATTTCCATAAATCTGGTGCTCTCGGAATGTGTCTAGTACAACTCGTATGTGGAAGGCGTGCTCCTCCTCAGTCGTCGAGTATATCAAAATGTCATCGATGAAGACCACGACAAATCGATCGAGGTATGGCTGAAAGATCATGTTCATGAGGCCCATGAACACTGCTGGAGCATTGGTTATGTCGAATGGAATAACCAAGAACTCATAGTGGCCATACCGACATCTGAAGGCCGTCTTCTGCACGTCCTCTTCCCGAACTCTGAGATGATGATAGCATGGCCTGAGGTCTATCTCCGAGAACCACCGTGCTCCCTTGACCTGATCGAAGAGGTCATCAATCCTCAGTAGCGGATACTTGTTCCTCACTGTCACCTGGTTCAGGCGACGATAGTCGACACACAGTCGCAAGCTCCCGTCTGCCTTCTTGGCAAACAATATCAGGGAAGCCCCAGGTGAAACACTGGGTCGGATGAATCCCTTGCCCTGCAAGTACTCCAATTGTACTCGTATCTCTCAATGCTCAGCGGGGGCCATCTGATATGCTGGTGTGGATATCGGGGTTGTCCCGGGGTACAGATCAATATAAAAGTCTACCTCTCTGTGAGGAGGTAGCCCTAGAACGTCGTCGATAAAGGCGTCCGCATACTGATCCACCACTGCAGGAAAACAAATACTCTGCACGTCAACAGCTCCTAGGATGAGGCTAGCCAACTGATGAGTGATGGGATGTCCTCTCCTATGCGGAATTGCATCCTGTGCTGCAAAGTCTCCCTTCTCGCCGGTGAAGGTGAACCTGCTTCCGTCGGTGCGTACAAATCACACTTTGCACCTAATACAGTCAATCTGTGCATGGACTGTAGATAACCAATCCATGCCCCAGATGACATCATAAGGCCTCGACGCCACTACATAAAGATCACAACCGAATCTCTCACCTCCTAGAGTAAGCTCACACTGCCGGTACCAGTGCGAAATCGTCAAGTCTTCTCCCGTAGGTGTCTCTAGCCGAAAGGATCGAGCAAACAGCTCTGTCGGAATCTCTGAGCTCCGAACAAGGGCAGCAGCTATGAAAGGGTGAATTGCTCCTGTGTCTATAAGAACTGAAAAAAGGGGGGAATAGACACAGATAGTACCTCTAATCATCTCAGGCGTGCCGTGGTCATAGGCCTCCGCTCCATGGAGATGTTCCTGTCTCTGCCCGCCAGCTCCCTGTGGTCGGGGTGTACCTCATGGTGGTGGTGGTGGTAGAGCCTCAGAGCGTCACCCACCACCTGCTGCTCGGCCAGCTCCTCTGCCTCGTCCGCCTCCTTCCTGAGGACCTCCATGGTCAACCCTCTGCCTCTTCCTGGTTGGCCCCTCAACCGTCTGTTGCTCCTCGGCATGGTGGGTCGGGCAGTCACGAGCCATGTGACCCTGTCCGCCGCATGTGTAGCACTGCCTACTTGTTGAAATACTGGCTCCATGCTGTGTTCCCCGCACTGCTGAGCCAGTGTCCTGTGGTCATCTACGTGAGGGTCTGGTCTACCTGGACCCCTGAGTCGTCCGTCGACTGCCTACCGCAGAAGACTCTGCTACGTGTCGCCCCGCAGTAGGTCTCGGCGCTGAAGAAGGCTCAGCAAGGAAGCTCTCGATGAAAAGGGCTCGCTCGAGTACTCCTTCCTGAGTCGAAATGCTGAGGGAGATCATCGATTCCCAGATCTCGTGTCTCAATCCCTACTCAAATGTCCGGGCCCGGAAGAACGGGT
The DNA here is from genome assembly GCA_963277665.1 of Viscum album. NCBI lineage: Eukaryota > Viridiplantae > Streptophyta > Magnoliopsida > Santalales > Viscaceae > Viscum > Viscum album. The sequence continues at coordinate 953,725,610 of OY728130.1, read as the reverse complement.
CTCCTACCATGTCGGTCGAGTAGCGAGAGAGATCAGTGAATATCGCCGAATACTGGGCGACCGTCAAGCTGCCCTGTCGTAGCTGAAGAAGCTCCTGGATGTGCACCGCACGGAGGGTGGCCGGGACGAACTCTGAGAAGAAGAGGACCTCAAAGTCTGTCCAGAGAAGAGACACCTCATCGTGCACCTGAAGCATCAAGCTCCACCATCGGCCCGCTGCTACGTGCAGTAGGCTCGCTGTGAGGATCACCATGTGGTCTGATGGTGTCCTCACTAACCGGAAAACTCGTACCACTGCCTCCAGCCAGTCCTCGGCTACCTGGGGGTCCGTCTCTCCATGGAACCTGGGCAGTCGCTAGCACTGGAACTCATGCAGTGCACTGAGGCGACGTGCATCGTCAGTGGCTGGTGCTGGAAGCATCGGTGGCTCAGCGGGTAATGGTACCGCTGGTGCCTCAGCTGTCAAAGGTCCCTGCACCGAGGCCTCATCGCTCGGCGGGCTGTCGTCACGCTCAACTCTCGGAACCCTAGCTGGCTGCCGTCGTGGGGCCATCCTGAATAGGAAACAGGTGCGCCATAGTCAGGACAATATACCTGGTGAGCTGATACAAGTAATCACGAAGAAAACTTGAAACACACATGCAATCAATGTTTTCGTGCATTAAGTCTGAAATCAGAAGCCATGGTCCTGGTGTACGGATACATCGGCCGCAGCACCAACACTAGACTCCCTGGACTGATAACCACACCAAATACGCTAAACACTATTGCTTCACATAGAATAAATATCAGAGTCTGCGGTAGAACCGAACTCCTTTGATACCAATTTGTCACGACCCGTCCTCGGGGCCTGTGCCGTGACTACCCCAAGCTCGCCTTCCATAGGCCAGGGGCTGGCGACTAGCACCAAGGCGTAAATCCTGGTAAAAAGGGAAGGCATTACCTTTGTAAAGTAAACAAGCACCATTGAGTAAGCAAGCGGAAGAAGTAAACACTAAGTAAAAACTGGTACAGTAGTAAGTGCGGAAAAGTGAGTGGGCCAGAATACAAACCCAAACTGAAAGTAAAGTACAAGTCGAAAGGGAATAAATCAATTGAAAATTAAAGCCGCAACGTTGATCCGTCCACTGGGAGTCCCACCTGAAGGGTGGGTACAGATAGCCTCCACTGCTCCTCGGTTCTAGCCGACCGCTCCGAGTACGTCCCACCCAGGGGTCCACCTCCAGGTACCGTCCTGCTCCGCAAGCCTCCACCACGATCCGTGTTTTCCATCATCTACAACCAACACAACGTAGTGCGGGCATATCCTATGCAGGGGTGAGTATAAGCTACTCAGTAGGGACCCCAAGACCTCTGAAGGTCTCCCATGTTGGTCGGAGTGGACACTCAAGAGGGGGGGTGAATTGAGTTCCAATTAAAATTTCTGCTAAAAACAATTTTTATTAAAATCCCCCAATTTTAAAAACAGATTAAACTGTAGTGAATTTATACAGATTATAAATGTTCAATTAGTTTCTCAAAGATTGATTAGTTCTCAGTTAACTCAATCTAATGATTAATTTAACTTTTGAAACTAACTTACTGGTTTACAATAAATATAAACACTTGCGAGTTTAACTATCAAAGTAGCTTTGAAGATAAATTATATTTCAAAGTGATAGCAGCGGAATATGAAATAGATAAGTATTGTATGGATATAAATGTTAACTAAAAACACCGAGAAGTTAACCAAGAGGTTCAGTCTCAAGCTGAGACTTAGTCCTCTCAAATGTTTTATATAAGGATGATCCACTCCCTGGATCGGGGTTCAACAGTTTACAACTGTCCAGGTCCAAGACCTCTACCACAGTTATTCGTGGGAACAAACACAACAACAACCAGCTGTCCAGGTCACACACGACCTCTACCACTGTCCCAGTGGGAAAACAAATATGTAAGAGTGTTGAGGGAGGATTTATAAATCCTCCAGTTAAAGCACAGGAGACAGTGTGTGTGTTAAATACAGCAGATCACACACACTGCTCAATATGTAAAAAGATAAATCACAGAGAAAATGTTTTAGAGTGTAGAAATGGCTCTTAGTGATCTTCGTGCAGCTCTCAACTCCTTTTTTTGATTAGAATTCGTTCTGAGTCTTCTTCTAGTTTTTGTCTGGAAAACAGAGTATCATCTGGTTCCTTGACTTCCAGGTTCAGCTCGCTTATCGTCTCAGAGAATGAAGAGATTTGTGTAGTTCTTATTTTGCATAAATTGCTCGATGCATGCTCTATGTTCTAGAGTCTGGTATTAGTAGTCTCGTGATTGAAAGTTCTCCAGTTGTTCTTGTTGCACGTTTTTAGCTTGATCGCCAGCGTGTATCACGTGCTCTTTTCTGCATCCTTCTTATAAAGCACGAGCTTCGGCAAAAGGTATGATTCCCTTTTTGTAAGTACGAGGTACGGTTTCCTGAAAACCAGCAACACATATTAAATAAATTTCAGTGCATTAAAATATACCTAATGTGACTGTTGGTTAGATTAAATAATAATAAAGAAATTTAAAGCATGTCGGGGTTCTGTCTCTGAACGGTTGCTCATGATAAAGGTAGACTTTGTCATGGTAGGTCTGAGTATCGGTAGGCATTTGTAATGGTAGATTTGTCTATCGGTAGACTTGTCTGTCGGTAGACTTGATGTATCGGTAGCGGTGGACTTGTAATAGTAGTGGTGGCTCTGCCTTGTAACGATAGCTCTTTATCGGTAGTTGTGGCTCTGCCTTGTAACAGTAGCTCTTTATCGGTAGACTTTGCATAACAGTGAACTTCAGCATATCGGTAGCTGTCATCTTTGCTGTAACGATAACTGTCTACTTCGATGCAGTGGTAGACATTGAGTATCGGTAGACATTGAGTAGAGGTAGACTTTGAGTAGCGGTAGACATTGAGTAACGGTGAACTTCAAGTAGCGGTAGACTTTGAGTAGCGGAAGACATTGAGTAACGGTGAACTTCATGCAGCGGTAGACTTTGAGTAGCGGTGAACTTCAATTAGCGGTAGACTTTGAGTAGCGGTGAACTTCAAGTAGCGGTAGACTTTGAGTAGCGGTGAACTTCGAGTAGCGGTAGACTTTGAGTAGCAGTGAACATCGTATCGGTAGATCTTATTCGATATTGGTAGCTTTAAGTAATAACGGTAGATACTATCTGTAACGGTAGCTGTAAGCTATTTAAGCATTCTCTTGGCAGAATGAGTTAAGTCACAGTAAACATATATCCGATAATGCAAAATCAAGATATAAATAAGGAATGGTTGGGATTATCAAAACATAATAAAGCAACTTAACTCCAGAGGGTTCAACAATCTCCCCCTTTTTGATAATCACAACTTATTCCAGGAAAAGAAAGTATCAAATTATGATATCAACAGTATAGTATTAGAGAAATCAAAAGCAAACAAAAAAATATACATTACAGAAAAAGGAAAACATTCATTCTCTTTTGGTTTTCCAAGAATTTCTCCCCCTTTCTCTTTTGGTTCTCTTTTCTCCCCCTTTCTCTTGCTTTTGGTTCTCTTTTCTAAGAATATCTCCCCCTTTGTGATTAACAAAAAAAGTGGGTAGCATATAATAGAGAGGCACTAGAAAACACAGGATAAAACAGACAGGGAAGAGAAGAATGAAGTAATGGAATTAGAAGAAAAAGTTACATTTGGGAAATTCAGAAAAGTACAAAAATACAATGTATCTCATCAAAAAGAAATAGAAGCACTCAATCATCCTCTCGGACAGGTGTCTTGCCCTTGGGATTAGCAGAGGGTGCAGAGGTAGAGTCAGCAGGCTTGGGAATTCCAGAAAGAACTATTGGTGGATCAGAAACTGATACAGCACCAGGTCTGTAATCTGTCTCTTTCTGCGGGATCAAAGGTGTCAAGCTCCTCATGGCTTGAACTGGATTCAGTTGAGGAGTACTCCCAGAGGTAGATGGTGGAAGGGCAGGTGGTACAATAACCGGTCGAGCATCCACATGTAGGAAAGGCAGCAGGAGATTCCTGAAATCCATGATGATGCTTCCTCCTCACTCCATAGCAGAGACAAAATCATCTCTGTTCTCAATAAACTTATCCAAAGCAGGAGTAAGCTCCCGGAGCTTACTAACCTGTTCTATGAAGGCTTGGGTAACCGGAGGTAACTTCATATTCTCAATCAAGAGCTTGAAATGGTTTTTCATTTGGTGCTTGGTATAAACTTTGTCAAAATAAGCATCCACCTTATTTATGATTGCCTCTTGAGAAGCAGTAGCTGCCCGCAGGTGATCATGAACAAAGCTACTAACTTACCTAGTGGTAGAAAGAATCTGAGTATCTGATGCACCACTAGGACTGGCCATAGCCAATTCTTCCTGAAGAATAGTGTGGATCTGGTCAAGGTTCAAACTTGGGTTGGATGAGGGAAGAGGTTTCATTGAGAAGGCCACTGTTTCCTTGAAAGAGTGAGTCAGACTACTAACAATCTTCTGTACCAGTTCATCCTGACTGTGCAGATGTTCTTTAACTGACCTCTTAAAAGCTTCAAAAACTTCCACAAACTGTTTGACCACTTCTTTGATATAGTGAATGTCATTGTGCACTTGGGTTTGAGAACTGTGTAAAGCAGTCAAGGAGGCAATTGATTGTCTAAGAGCAATTACAGCTCCTGTCCAACTCTCAATCTGAGTGTGGAACACCTTAAGTTTGTCCACTATTTGTTCCACAGGACTAGATATACTGCATCCAATGGATAACTCAAGGGATTGCTCCACGTTTTTAACCTCTTCAAACATACTTTTCTTCATATCTCCCACTGATTCTCTTATTACTTCTATCAACTCGGCTTTTAAAGACTTAAGGTCATCTTTTGTTGCCACATTGTCATTCATAGTGGGTAAGGTAACCGGTTCCCTTTGGGCTTGGTCTTCCTCATCAGAATCACCATAAGATAATCCAAGAATCATATATCCGAGAGCTGATCTCCATCCTTCAATGTCATATGATACTGATACTGAGCCGAGATTCTATCCTTCTCTTGGAACATTCTCCTGAGGTATCTCTCCCAACTCTTCTCCCCGAGGTAATTCTGCAATTTTCTCCACAATTTCAGCAGATTCAGTATCCATTAGTTCTAAGTCATCAATGAATCTCTCATCAACAGGTGCTGTTGCTACATCTTCCTGCTCAGGCACTATCCCGACTGTACTGACTATTAGGGGACTCAAACTGAGCTCTCTTTCAACATTTTCCTCGTCATCTGCTTCATTATCAGCCTCCTGTTCTCTATGATTGGATTCGGTTGTCTCATCCTCCTCAGAGGTGTCCTTGACAACATATTGGCATGATTCTTCTCCTCCTTATGCAGTCTCTGAATCATTATCCTTCAAAAAAGTTTCTCTCTTTGGTAGTGATTTTGGAGGGCTAGCTGCTCCATAAGAAATGACTTGATGCATAGGACTAGGGGGTAAGTCTGGATCTCCTCCTTCCTCAACTGAAGTCTCTTCCTCCTCAGCTTCATCATCACTGTAAACTGGTTCTGGCTCATCTGGTCCAAGGCCAGGATCTCTAACATCTTTTGGTCTGGATGGATGATTCTCAGGAGTGAATTTCTAATAAATTTTTCCATCATCATTTACCCATGATTTCTTCCAAGGATTCCAGCTGACTTTCATGTATATACAAATATTTCTTGTAATACAGAAGTTATCCCTAACCACTAACAGCTCATCCTGAGGTCCAGCTATCTCCTTCACTTTCAGCATCACAGAAATTAGTTTGGAGAAAAACAGAGCATTTGATTTTGACTTTGGTCTAGTCATCTCTTCTACTTGAACCATAATCAATCTACATAGATTGATTTTCACACTGTGCTTCAGAAAATGCAACAAATATATGTCTTGGAATCTTAAAGTGGCAAAGTCTCCTCTTCTCGGACTAACAACATGCTGAATAAATTTAAATAACAGCTTATCTTCTCCTTCCATCTCTGCATCAATCACCTTTCTAGGGGTCCCATTTCCTGTGAGTTTCAGCAAAGCGTCTTCATATTGAAATACATCTCTGGTCGAAGGTAAAGAATTGGAATAAAAAGTAAAATCACCCTCATGTGGAACTCTTAGGTTCTCATCCCATTCTCCTAAAGTAAACGATACTTCCTGACCATTCACATAAGAAACCATTCTGCTTTCTTCTTCAGATTTTTCAAAACGAACGAATTCGTAGAACTGTTTCACCAATCCTGGATAGTAAGGTCCGTTGTTGTTCGTGAAGCATTCTAGCCAACCTTGTTCTTTTAACACTCTAAGAACCAGCGACTTGCTTTCCATGACCCATTCTGCACATACTTCTTTTTCAACAACTATCTCGCGCTTCGATAGGTGTGGATTCACTGATCTTCTCTGAGCTAAACTTCCCTTGCCACTTCCACTGGCATCAGTACTAGCTACCTTTTGTCTCTTTGGTGTCGGCGCTTCACTTCCATTAGTCATCTGAGGTCTCTTGACTCGGGCCATTACGGATTTGAGGCTAGGGTTCTGAAGGTCGAGAGGTTTAGGTTTAGAAGAGTTCGAGCAGACAAGTTCGCGATGAGATTGAGTGAGTCGAATTAGAGTTTTAATATCATTTAGGATTCATAAATTACATAAATCATAAAATAAAATAAAACGGTTCGATGTATCGGCCTTTAAAAAAAATGCAAATATACTGGTAAAGTTCTCTAACGGTGAGGTTTTTCTAATGGTGAGGTTTCTCTAACGGTGAGGTTTTTCTAAGGTATAGTTAATCATACCTAACTCATGTTTGATGTAATTTAATCTCTCAGAATTCAACGGCTTTGTAAAAATATCAGCTAACTGATGTTCAGTGCCAATGAATTCAAGAGTGATATCACCCTTTTGATAGTGATCCCTCAAAAAGTGATGTCTCACGTCAATATTCTTTGTCCTAGCATGAGATACATGATTTTTGGAAATTTTAATAGAACTTTTATTGTCACATTTTATAGAGACATGTTTGAATTGATATCCATAGTCTATTAAAGTGTGTTTCATCCACAAGATTTGTGCACAGCAACTACCAGCAGCTATATACTCAGCTTCGGCAGTAGATAATGCAACAGAATCTTGTTTCTTACTACACCAAGATACTAGCGATTTGCCTAAGATGTGACATGTTCCAGAGGTGCTTTTTCTGTCTAACTTACAACCAGCAAAATCAGCATCAGAATAACTCAATAAATCAAATAATTGTCCTTTTGGATAAAATAGTCCCAAATTGGGAGTATGTTTTAGATATTTGAAATTTTTTTTAACAGCAGTCAAATGAGACTCCTTTGGGTTTGCTTGAAATCGAGCACACATGCATACGCTGAACATGATGTCAGGTCTACTAGCAGTAAGGTACAGTAGACTTCCTATCATACCTCTGTAGTTGGTCTGATTTACTGGTTCTCCAGTTTCATCACTATCCAACTTACATGTGGTACTCATAGGTGTATCACTGCCTTTACTACTATCCAATGAAAAACTTTTTAGAAGATCTTTAATATATTTACTTTGATTCAAAATAATACCATTTTTGTTTTGAAAGATCTGAAATCCAAGGAAAAATTTGAGTTCTCCCATTAAGCTCATTTCAAACTTGTTTTGCATTATTTTTGAAAAATCAATACATAAAGAATATTTAGAAGATCCAAAAATAATATCATCTACATAGATCTGTACTATTAAAACATTTTTAGAAATCCATTTAATGAAAAGAGTAGGATCAGCTATTCCTTTAGTAAATCCTTTTGAAATAAGAAAAGAGCTGAGCCTATCATACCAAGCTCTTGGAGCTTTCTTTAAACCATATAAAGCTTTAGATAGTTTGAAAACATGATTGGAAAAATGGGGATTTGTAAAACCAGGAGGTTGTTCAACAAATACATCCTCATTTATATATCCATTCAGAAAAGCGCTTTTAACATCCATTTGATAGAGTGTGAAATTCAGATGAGCAGCATAAGCAAGTAATATCCTAATGGCCTCTAATCTGGCTACGGGTGCAAAAGTTTTCTCATAGTCTATTCCTTCCTCTTGACTATAGCCTTGTGCAACTAGCCCAGCCTTGTTTCTAATGATAGTTCCAGATTCATCAACTTTGTTCCTAAACACCCATTTAGTGCCTATGGTTGGAGTTTCCTTAGGTCTTTCCACTAATTCCCAATCTTTGTTTCTTTCAAACTGATTTAGTTCTTCTTGCATAGCCATTACCTAGAATTCATCATTGATAGCATCATTGATATCTTTGGGTTCAAGTTGTGACAGAAAATCTTGATGTTCAACCTGATTTCTTAGAGAAGCTCTAGTTTGTGTTCCTCTATTTAAATCACCTACAACAGCATCAAGAGGATGATTCTTGAGAGTTCTAACACCTCTATAAGGAGTTGAACTGGCTTCTTCAGAGTTGTCTACAGGTCTGGAATTGGTATGAGCAGATTCTGGAAAATTTCCAGAACTGGATTCTTTTACAGGGGATTCAGTATTCTTATCATTTAGGTCCGGATTTGACGAATCTTCCTCAAGATCTTCAAGGTTGGTTTTAGGATCATGTGGATCAGTCTCATCGAATTTGACATGAACTGATTCTTCCACACATTTGGTTCTTTTATTGAAAACTCTATAGGCTTTACTAGAGAGAGAGTAACCTAGGAAAATTCCTTCATCACTCTTGGATGCAAATTTGTCAAGATTGTCTTTAGTTTTAAGGATAAAGACTTTGCAACCAAAAACTTTGAAGTAATTAACCTTAGGCTTCCTATTATTCCAAAGTTCATAAGGGGTCCTTTTTAGAATAGGTCTAATTAAAACTCTATTAATGACATAGCAAGATGTATTTACAGCTTCAGCCCAAAAATAAATAGGTAAGTCATACTCATTAAGCATAGTCCTTGCAATTTCTTGAATGGTTCTATTTCTTCTTTCCACTACACCATTCTATTGGGGTGTTCTGGGAGCAGAAAAGTTGTGATTATAGCCATTGTGTGAGCAGTAGGATTCAAATTCATGATTCTCAAACTCATGCCCATGATCACTCTTCAGGGTCTTAATTTTGAGTCCACTAAGATTTTCTACAGTCTTGGAATATTTAACAAAGTAGGAACATGATTCACTTTTGTGAGCTAGAAAGTATACACAAGTGTATCTAGAAAAATCATCAACAAGAACATAAACATAGTGCTTCCCATTTAAACTTGAAACTCTTGAAGGTCCAAACAAATCCATGTGAACCAATTCAAGTGGTTGAGAAGTTGAAACTTCTTTCTTTGGTTTAAAAGAAACTTTGTGTTGTTTTCCCTTTTGATAGGGATTGCACACTTTATCATTTGGGAATTCTAATTTGGGTAGGTCTCTAACTAAGAATTTCTTAGAAAGTTTCCTAAGTGAGTGAACATTACAGTGTCCTAGTCTCCTATGCCATAACCAAGACTCTTTATAGAAATCATTTAAGCAGGAAACATTTTGTTTGACCAAGGAATTTAGATCAACAGCATATACATTCTCATTTCTAGATGCAGTGAAAACTAAGTCATGTTTTGAATTAAAAACATTGCATGAATTATTTTCAAATTTAACATTAAAACCATCATCACACAACTGAGATATACTAAGTAAATTATACTTTAATCCGTCAACAAAAAGTACTTTAGAAATCAAAATTGTATCAGGGTTACCAATCTAGCCTAAGCCGATGATTTTTCCTTTTGAATTTTCACCAAAGGTGACATGCCCACCATCAACCTTAATCAGACTCTTGAAGCAAGAATAGTCTCCTGTCATATGTCTTGAACATCTGCTGTCCAAATACCATAGAGTGTTACAGATTCTCTTTAAACAATTTCCCTGCAAAACAGATTAGACATAGGATAATTTTGGTACCCAGATCTTTTTGGGTCCAGAAAGGTTAGCTAATAAAACTTTGGGAACCCATATTTGCTTTATAGTTTTTCTAAGACCAGAAAGCATATTTTGAGACAAAAATACTTTTTTGGTTCCTTTAGAAAACTGTTTTGTATAAGATAGTCCTGAACTAGAACTAGCAGAAAACTGTCCAGATTTTGGGACAAATTTGGTTTTGCTTACTTTTTTCTGTCCAGGATGATATCCTACACCGGTTGTATATTTGGGAGCAATATGTTTTCCTAGTAGTTGTGTCAAGGTATCCCTACCAGCAGTGAACTTTTCAATATCTTTTCTTAATTGTTCATTTGATAATTTAAGTTGAGTGTTCTCTTTCAATAGTTGAGCATACTTCTCTTTTTCTAAACCTAAACCTATTTCAATATTACTAGTCAAAGCATGTTGTTTCTTCAAAGATTTATATTTATTCTTTAGTTCATTGCAAGTATCTTCCAGCATATTGCAATATTCAAACAGTTCAGCTTTAGACAAATTTTCTTCATTGTCTGAATCATGGTCATTTCCAGAATAATAATTGTTAAATGTTGGTGAAATAGGTACCTCAGATGTGTTAGTCATGAAACACATATTAGCACGATTTCTTTCAGATTCACTAGATTCTGATTCACTTGTGCTGTCCTCCGAAGCACTCCAGGTTTCTTTCATAGCTTTCTTGTACCTTTTGTCCTTATAGTCATATTTTTTCTTGAATTTTAACTTAGGACAGTCGGCTTTGATGTGTCCTTTCCTCTTGCATTCATAACAGACTATATCATCTTCTTTATCTGACTTCTTCCAATCCATATTCCACTTGCCTTGTTGATCATACTTACCTTTGTAGCTAGGTTTTCTAAAGAACTTTTTCTTCCTATAGAACTTCTTGAATCTCCTGGATATTTGAGCCATTTCTTCATCACTGTCAGAATATGAATCTTTACTAGACGAGCTTTCAGTAGGCACATGTACTTTCTCCTTGTCTTTACTCTTTGATGCAGTAGTCTTAAATGCCACAGATTTCTTCTTGGGTTCATCATCTTCTTCTTTGTTCACCTTCAATTCTTCTTCATACATCATTAGTTTACCAATTAACTCCTTGACAGGCAGTGTTCCAATGTCACAGGATTCTCTGATTGAGACAGACGTGCCTCTCCATCTATCTGGAAAACATCTCAGTATTCTCATGATTTGTTCCTTTGCGGGAACACTCTTTCCAAGTGAGCTCATTGTGTTGACTATCTCATTGAACCTGAGATACATGTCAGAAATGGGTTCATCAGCTTTCATTTTAAAGTTATCATATTTAATAGTATAAGTATTTAACCGCATTTCCTTAACATTAGTTGTTCCTTCATGAGAAACAGCCAAGGTATCCCAAATATCGAAAGCAGTTTTGCAGGAAGAAATTATATTGAATTCGTCATCTCCTAAAGCACAGTAGAGGGAATTTATGGCTTTACAATTATTATTGAATGTAGCCTTAGTAGGTTCATCCCAAGTTATTCTTTCAGTTTCTGGAATCTTGTATTGAGATTCTATAACCGTCCAGATATCAAAACCCATACTTTCTAAATGGATTTTCATTTTAAGTTTCCACTGAGCATAGTTATTTCCATTGAAAAAAGGTGGCCGGTTATTAGCAGCACCCTCAAGTCTATTATCCATGATATTACAAAAATATTTTTAAAGAGATAAAAATTTAAAAATATCAGAAATTTTAAGAACTTTAAAATACAACTAAAATCATAGTTGCAAAACAGAGTACTTTAGAAAATATTTTCTAAACCATCCTCTGATACCAAATGTTGGTCAGAGTGGACACTCAAGAGGGGGGGTGAATTGAGTTCCAATTAAAATTTCTGCTAAATACAATTTTTATTAAAATCCCCCAATTTCAAAAACAGATTAAACTGTAGTGAACTTATACAGATTATAAAGGATCAATTAGTTTCTCAAAGATTGATTAGTTCTCAGTTAACTCAATCTAATGATTAATTTAACTTTTGAAACTAACTTACTGGTTTACAATAAATATAAACACTTGCGAGTTTAACTATCAATGTAGCTTTGAAGATAAATTATATTTCAAAGTGATAGCAGCGGAATATGAAATAAATAAGTATTGTATAGATATAAACTTTAACTAAAAACATAGAGAAGTTAACCAAGAGGTTCAGTCTCAAGCCGAGACTTAGTCCTCTAAAAAGTTTTATATAAGGATAATCCACTCCCTGGATCGGGGTTCAACAGTTTACAACTGTCCAGGTCCAAGACCTCTACCACAGTTATTCGTGGGAACAAACACAACAGAAACCAGCTGTCCAGGTCACACACGACCTCTACCACTGTCCCAGTGGGAAAAAAATATGTAAGAGTGTTGAGTGAGGATTTATAAATCCTCCAGTTAAAGCACATGAGACAGTGTGTGTGTTAAATACAGCAGATCACACACACTGCTCAATATGTAAAAAGATAAATCACAGAGAAAATGATTTAGAGTGTATAAATGGCTCTTAGTGATCTTCGTGCATCTCTCGACTCCTTTTGTTGATTAGAATTCGTTCTGAGTCTTCTTCTGGTTTTTGTCTAGAAAACAGAGTATCATCTGGTTCCTTGACTTCCAGGTTCAGCTCGCTTATCGGCTTAGAGAATGAAGAGATTTGTGTAGTTCTTCTTTTGCATAAATTGCTCGATGCATGCTCTATGTTCTAGAGTCTGGTAGTAGTAGTCTCGTGAGTGCATGTTCTCCAGTTGTTCTTGTTGCACGTTTTTAGCTTGATCGCCAGCATGTATCACGTGCTCTTTTCTGCATCCTTCTTTTAAAGCACGAGCTTCGGCAAAAGGTATGATTCCCTTTTTGTAAGTATGAGGTACAGTTTCCTGAAAACCAGCAACACATATTAAATAAATGTCAGTGCATTAAAATATACCTAATCTGACCGTTGGTTAGATTAAATAATAATAGAGAAATTTAAAGCATGTCGGGGTTCTGTCTCTGAACGGTTGCTCATGATAACGGTAGACTTTGTCATGGTAAGTCTGAGTATCAGTAGGCATTTGTAACGGTAGACTTGTCTATCGGTAGACTTGTCTGTCGGTAGACTTGATGTATCGGTAGCGGTGGACTTGTAACAGTAGCGGTGGCTCTGCCTTGTAACGGTAGCTCTTTATCGGTAGCTGTGGCTCTACCTTGTAACGGTATCTCTTTATCGGTAGACTTTGCATAACAGTGAACTTCAGCATATCGGTAGCTGTCAGCTTTGCTGTAACGATAACTATCTACTTTGATGCAGTGGTAGACATTGATTATCGGTAGACTTTGAGTTGCGGTAGACTTTGAGTAGCGGTAGACTTTGAGTAACGGTGAACTTCAAGTAGAGATAGACTTTGAGTAGCGGTAGACTTTGAGTAACGGTGAACTTCAAGTAGCGGTAGACTTTGAGTAGCGGTGAACTTCAAGTAGCGGTAGACTTTGAGTAGTGGTGAACTTCAAGTAGTGGTAGACTTTGAGTAGCGGTGAACTTCGAGTAGCGGTAGACCTTGAGTAGCGGTGAACTTCGTATCGGTAGCTCTTATTCGATATCGGTAGCTTTAAGTCATAACGGTAGCTACTATCTGTAACGGTAGCTGTAAGCTGTTTAAGCATTCTCTTGGCAGAATGAGTTAAGTCACAGTAAACATATATTCGATAATGAAAAATCAAGATATAAATAAGGAATGGTTGGGATTATCAAAACATAATAAAGCAACTTAACTCCAGAGGGTTCAACATCCCAAAATCCACAAAGGATAATCCACAAAGGAACGATAAAATCACAAAGTAACATCCAACACTGCTTAGGTTTATGCCCATACATATACCTAAGTCATCAATTCCCGTTCGGCTCCAACATCCGAGCCCAAGTACAACCCAGTCCACACAAGAAACCAAAACCTTAATCCACACAAGATAGCACAACACAATCCACAAAGGAAAGCAAAATGCCAATCCACACAGGATAGCTCAACACAATCCACAAAGGAAAGAAAAACAGGATTCATCTCACACAGGTATACTTCTTCAAATGACGATAGAGATGATCACTGATCCATCTAAGTCATCGGACCCACAAAGGATCGATAGTTACTAACCCCCACAATGACCCACAAAGGATCTGACCCACAAAGGATCGATAGGTAACTAACCCCCGCAAAGACCCACACAGGATCTGACCCACACAGGATCTGTAGGCACTGGACCACACAGGACCGCTGAGCACTGGCCCACATAGGATCGGACTCACACAGGATCTGTAGCACTGACCCACAAAGGATCGCTGAGTGCTATAGTCGTCGTCAGCGAATCCACTGAGGATCTCTGCATAGTCGTCGTCGTAACAGTATCAGTCGCAGCCAGCTCTGGGGAGGGTCTGCTCCACGAGCCAAGAGGCTGATACATCAACTAACACATAGTCCAGAGTTGATGTATCCAGATGTTCTGTATCGTCAACAGGAACTCGACGTCGCAGACATCGCATCAATCGGATGCCCGGTCTGAGAGTTATTGGCTTTTTCATCCCAGGGGCCCGGTTGGTTTTTTAAGGAAAATCCAACATAACCGCACTCCACCTGCATCCAACCCTCGGGCGGTGTATGCCAAAAGATCCGTCTCACTTAGAGGAATTCAACAAAGTCGACTGCACGTCAATCGGACGTCTGAAGCTAAAGATATGAGCGTTTCCGCTCCGAGGGCCCGGTTGGTTTCGTGTATGAACCAACCCGACCAAACACAAAGTATTCCGAAACCTTGAGTGTGATATACTGAAACGGCCTTCTCGATCCAAGGATCGCATTTCCGCTGACGGCGCGTCGTTCGGAGGCCCGTAGCTCATGTTATGAGCAAAAGACCAAAAACGGTCATGAAACGGGGGGTCTGGGCCCGGCCCGACCCGGGTCCGGGTCCGACCCGGTTGGGCGCGACCCGGCCTGGCGGGTCGCCTCGGCTCGGCTCGGCCGAGCGGCCGAGCGAAGGAACCGCGACCCCCCCGTGGGGACTGCTCCGCGGTTCCCGGACTCGGCTTGACCCGCGTCCCGCCTCCCGGTTCCGCGCGGCCGTGGAACCGTCTCGCCGTCGCGGCTTCAGCCGCGGCGGGTTTTTCCGGTGGCGTGGCGCGCCGGTGGAAGCTTTCGCGGGCCACCAGACGCGCTCTGGTGGTCCGTTTTGCGTGCGGTCTTCACCAGTCGTCCTCCTGGGAACCAATCTTCACTGCAAGGCCATCAACTCGCCCATGCGGCCACGTTTTCCATCGTCCTCCATTCTGCACACCAACGAAAAACTGCGGTGGGTTGTCGGGCCGTGTTTGTTTGGCCCGCACCCTCCGTGTTAGGTGATAAAAAACAAGAATAAAAAAATATTCAACACATGAAAAACCACAAGGAACAATTTTAATAAATTTAAAATTAAACTTTGATTCAGGTTCTTTGTTTTAGTTGAACAACCATGGGAATAAATATAGTTCTCAAATAAAACCCCTACCTCAACGTCGTCATTAAACGAGTTCTTCGCGGAACTGACCGTCGCCGTAGACGATGATCGTCGCGTCGCAGAAGGGCGTCACGTCTTCACGGTATACGACATCGTGTCGATGAACTCCGAGGATCAAGGACATACAGATTTAATTATAACAATTAAATCCATGTTGATGTTATAATCCACGATGAACTAAAAGATTTGAAATCTCCTACCTCAAGCAGTTGGTGATCGACGATTATTACGGGGAAGAACGTCGCGGAAGAACCGTCGCGGAGGGAGAATCGTCGGCGTCTCGGAACACGGCGCCGCGTCGTCAATCTCCGAGGGTGGTGGGGTTCTTCACGTTCTTCGCGTTCTTCGCGTTCTTTTTGAAGGAGAATGAAGATCTCAAGCCTTAGAGTCTTCACCAAATCCTCTCAACGAGAAATCCTAAATAAGACAAGCGTTGGTCTTATTTTATTAACAAGCCAACAAACATAAAACAAACTAATTAGCGACCCATTAATTCATAGAATTAATTTCAACGAATAAACTTCCCAATTAATAGGAGCATTTAATTGTTTAAGAAACACCCCAGTTGACTTTCATTTTAGAGGGGGGTTGCGGGTGTCTTACATAGGGGAAAAGAAACGGTGGGGCTCGTACGGGCCCCACCTCACAAATATCCTACCAAGAGGGTAGGATATTTTGAATTGTACCCTATCCGCTTTAACTTAGCTTAAGTAGAATTAATTGTATTTAAGCGGCTTTAAGTGAAATAAAATAAAGTTTCTCGTACCATGTTATTTTATTTCTTAACTTAAATCCCAAAAATTAAAAACCACACCCAAACAAACTCAACTCCGGAAGAGGAGTTTCTAAGAAAATACCGACGCTGTGATTCCATCGGTTCCCTCGAAATTTGATTCTGAGCACCGGTTGAAAAGTTAGAGAAACTCACTCGTTCCTTCACTGAACGTACCCAATCCAAACTTCGGAAAATGATTCCAGGCACACCGGGCCTCGAAATTAGGTGCCGTCAGAAACTGCGTTCTTGTAAAATTCAAAGAAAATTAAGAAAAAAAAATTCCTTGAAATTTATGGGTCTTTACACCACAACTCTGATGTAATCAACGAACACAAATGGACTTATGTATCTTGGACTATGTGTTGCCTTAATCCAAAATCACATAATCTTATTCCATGGAGATATGCTGGGGAAAACCATGTTACCAATATCATTCTCTATGTATCATTGATTATATTCATCATATCTATTTTTTGACTCTACACATCCTTGATGGGATGCTGAATGGTCTTGACATTTTTCACCATTTCATTGTCAGTTTTAGGACATATATGTTCATGTATGTAAACATAATCCAAACATGCTGCTATTTTTCACCTCATGCAAAAAAGGGATTCATTACGATCTACTTGGATTTTTGAGTGGAAACATTTATGTATAAGATCTCAACTAGAGGAAGATGTTGATCTTATCTTTCTTTGAAGTCAATTAATAATTCTCTCAACATGTCCTTGAGTTTATAGATAGTATGATAATATTTGTCATCATTATGATGTAGATAATCTATGACGATTTTCAACTCAGTGTTTAGAAAATGTGGAAGACACTTCAATAACATAGAGGTAAGTCTTAGATCTTGAAAAGATAAATTTGATATTGTTGCTACCTGTAGCCTCACACACATCTCTAATGTATATAGTAGATATTTGATCAAGTTAGAAGACTAGTAAAACCACAATGATGTGTCCATAATTTCTAATATGATCTACCATAACACATATATCATTATTTACACTTTATTTCTTCATTATAATATTAAAAAATTCCATGGTGATGTTCTCCCATCTCTATGCAGGTATGCGTAATGGTTACTCCATCGTCTTCGATTTTTTCCATTATGAGTTCACTTGCCGTCATACAAGACATATTGATGTATACTCTATGATCTTATTCTTAATATTTCCCCACCAATAGTTCTTTCTATGACCTTGATAAATCATTGTTCTTCCTAGATTGAAGGAAAATTTTGAACTAGGTGCATCATCCAACAACCGAATTTTTACTCAGTATTTGATTATATACATATTCATGAACCAAATCTTACAACTCTTTCTTCATTAATATTTAACTCTACCGATTTCACTTTTGTTATAGTATATATTTTCTTCTAAATTCTACCTCATCTCTTTGAGAATCCTTTATATTCACCAGAATGGATTATTGAGCAATAATTCGTGAAATTCTCGGTGATTTACCTACCTTTATGATTTTCATGTCATTCCTTTCTCTGAATATTAAAATTTTATCTTTTCAATTATAATAAATGACCATATTATTGGATCCTACCAACTTAGAGTATTGTTCACATAATTATATTACCCATGATGGTATTGAATTGAGAATTCATAGTCTTTAATCATCTTAAATTGTCTCTATTGTTTCATATTCATCTCTTTTTTTTGGGAATATATACTTAAGTCATTTCTGATTTGAATATATCTCATAATTCTCCCCAAATAGATAATGCTATCTTATTTTCAAAGATCTTTTCACTTCATCCAACTAAAAATAATGTGATGGGTTGTTTCTTTATGAACATTCACCTTCCATAAAGCATATAATATTAATCTTTCATTAATAATTAATGCGCTACCCAATCCATTCTTTAAAGCATCTCTAAATACTATGAAATGTTCTCGTCTAGTGGGTAGTGTGAGTATAGGTTCAATGATAATTCATTTTTCAGCTATTTATTTCTCTCATCAAAAACTAAATTACATGAAAACATGACTCTATCATATGTTATCATGGTCATACGGTTTAATAATCTTAACAAATTTCTCACAATTAGATGATAATAACTAGATAATCCAAGGAAACTACGGATATCTATCCTAAATTTTGGCGTCATACATCCATCAATTTAATCTATCTTTGAAGGGTACATATATATCCTATTACATTTAATAACATTACCAAAAAATGATAAATCCTTCAATGAAAACTCACTTTTCATTAATTTACCTAAATCTTCTCCTTTCATAATGTTTTTAATAGAGTGCTTAGATAATCTTCCGGGTCCTCTTTACTTTTGAAGTATATTAGAATATCATCTATAAATACTTCCATAATTTTGGGTAGATAATCCCTAAAGATTGTATTCATCATATATATGAAGATAGATAGATCATTTTTGATTCATAATAGTAATACTATGAACTCATAGTTCTTTTACCATGTATGAAATTCAGTCTTTGGGATATCCTCCTTCATCACACTAATATTGTAATATCCCAACCACATATCGAACATAGATATGTATTATTTTCTACATATCATATTGAAAAATTCATCAATATATGGTAGAGGATAATTTTTCCTTATCATGATCATATTGAGATCATGATAATCTATTCAATGGATCACTGACCCATCCTTCTTCTAGAAAAACAGGATCAATTCACCCCAAGGTGAACCACTTTGGCATTTTACCCCTTTATCCAAATCATCCTCTTTATGTTTCATCAGCTACTTGATTTCTAAAACAACCATTATATATGAGTTATTGGATAATAGTAACACCACTGGTATATTCTCAATTGAAAATTAAACCTCTTGACTAAGAGGAAAACATGAAAATTCTATAAGAAACACATCATCATATTCCCTCATAATGGACATGTCTACAAGTGTGATACATTCCTCATACTTAAAAATATTATCTATATATTATTTCTCATAGGGAAATAATATCCATTCTTGTGATCCTATTTTTAAATAAGAATCATCCAACTCCTCTCATTTGTGAAGAATCAGAGGACGATTATTGATACTGAGGGTGACTTACTTCTTGCGGTAATTTATGTTGGCTCTATTTAGAATAATCCAATAAAACCCCATTAATGCATTAGGTTATACCAAAGGGAGTATCACAAGGTTTAATGAGAATATAGGCCTAAAATTGTTGATGGGGGATGATTTATATACATGCGCTGTAATTATTACCTAGGTTTCCATTTTCACCTACAACTCATGTTATTTGATTTGTGGTGGTGTTTTAATAGCTCTATAAAAAATAAAGAATATGAAGAAATATTTAGAACCATAATCAAAAAGTGTGTTTAATATTATTGAATGAATTTCTAGAATACTTATCCCCACATTATTTTTGAGATGCACCTTATCATTTTTTATGGAAACATATGACCCTCAATTCAACGTAGGTTATTGGTTGTCCCTGAAAACCATTGGCATAGTGCTTTGATTTCAAATGTGTTCTGCTTCATTGTAGTTGAAGTAATTAAAAATACATTGAAAATCGACCAGATCATTCCTATACTCCATTTTATTAGTGGGATTATCCCATCTGAAATATCTAGATAGGTTCCCTTCCTTGCCAAACATAAATCATTTCCTCATACCCTGGTAAAATATCCATGATGCTTCTTTCTGCACTTTTGAAATGTGGGATGTTGAAATTTTTTAGCACCGTTATATTTGCTCATTAGATGAATAGAATTAGAATCCAATATACACTTCGAATACCCATGATATGTACGATATTTAATAATATCCATTTAGAATTTGATGGGTCCCCAATAAATTTCCTCAAAGATATTAAATTATTGGATCATGGTGAAAATTCTTAAAAAAGTTTTTATCCCAGGAAAGAAGCATTCATTCTTTCATTTGGGGGGGGGGGGGTAATGACAATGTTAGAGATTTACCATGCATTCCTTGTGAGTTAAATCATGTACACCCTAATAGATATGTTGTATATTTTTTGATTGAATGTAAATACCTTTCCATTTTAAGTCTGAGAGTACGAAAAAATATTTATCAAAAATAATTTTTCACATTTCTTTTCACCACACCTTTTTGATACATTCTGCATGAATCTTATTCATAATCAATGTAAAATACTTATCATCTTCTCCCTCTATATGATAAACATCCAGTAGAATCTTCTAATTAATATAACATTGAAATATCGAGAATATCCTCTCAAGGGATTTTATCCATTATTCCACAATTAAGGGATTAGGTTATCCATTAAATTTTGGAGGCCTTTTTCACATAAATCTATAAATTGGAGCTTGTTAATTATTAGGGGGATTGGTATTCTCCTCTTGGTCTAGTATTCTATTTAGAACCCAATTAAACTGAGAATTTACCATTATAATTTTTGTAATCCCCACTCCCATCGGGTTGGGAATCTTATTGGGGGTAGACTTCACATTTTTCATCACATTGGTTCTGTACCTCATTCCACCTATTTTTGGATTTTTTCAAGAATAAAGGGGAAATCATGGATGATTATTTTTATTCTATTAAAAACAAAAATAAAATACCAATGAAATTAAATACATAAGTTATAAATTACACATATTTATTTAGCATATGAATTTCTAGGCTTTAAACTATGATATCCATGATCTATTTCCAAACTCATGTAATAATTTGTATTTTTGTTCCTTTAATAACGGTTGTAATGGGCATATGAATTTAAAAAATAATATCCATTGGAAGTGTTAGACAAGGTGTTCTACAAGGACAATTTTTTTGCACTAGTTCCTAATCGAGTCTATCTTAACAAGGTGATTTTAGGTTACCCATATGTATATTTATTCCAAATCCGTATCAACATATAGTATCCAAATATGATATATATTTTTGATAAACCACTTAATCAATGCTTACAAAAATTTCAGGGTGATTTATTATAATTAGTCTTATTCATATGGCTTCCACTAGAGTTTTCTAATCCTTATCCTAAAAATTGCTAAACACATAATC
The DNA here is from genome assembly GCA_963277665.1 of Viscum album. Lineage (NCBI taxonomy): Eukaryota > Viridiplantae > Streptophyta > Magnoliopsida > Santalales > Viscaceae > Viscum > Viscum album. The sequence continues at coordinate 953,704,359 of OY728130.1, read as the reverse complement.
TCATACAAACTATGACAATCCATCTCTTTATTACATATTAATTCATGATTTATTAAATAAGTTTACACATAATACAACCTAAATTATTGTAAAGTCTAATTTGATTTGGAAAATAGGTATATTTCATAAAAACTAAAAAAAGGTAATAATATATCTTTATTGAAAACATCATTAACATGGTCATTCAAAGAACTACATTGGATAACCAGTGGAAATAGATTAGAAACTGGTAGAATATAATGCCTTTTAAGGGAATAAAAATGGTGTTACATTTTGAAAGAAATACATCTTAGACAATATTCATATAAATCAGGTACAAAGTGGGGTGATAATCATGAGCATGAATAATAAGTCATGATATACTCGGAATGCTTAGGGCAGAGCCATATTTATTAAAAGAAAAGAAAGGAGCCCTTTTTAATTGGGAAAGGGTAACCCATTACATGCCTGAAGACCAGAGGCAAACTGCCAATGTTTCGTGGGACAAAAGTCTAAAGAGACACTGTTCAAAACAAAAATCCAGAAAATCAATTTCAAATGGCCATTGACCCACAAAAACAAAAACCACAGTAAACCCTGGTCATCGCCATGGATTTGGGCTAGCTGCAATGGGACACCATGAGCCTCTATTGTTATCATAGTCACTACCATGCCAATTTTCGGAGAAGCCACCACCGGTGTAGACCGAAGCCGAAGAACGCGACCACTGCTCACACCACATCTAAAACCACACATCTGCACAGAAGTACTTCGATCCCACCTATGACCCAAATAAATCATCACCTATAACTAGATCCAAATCCCATCACTGCCATCAAAAACCACTCATGGAGTCACCTAACCCAATTCAAATGCAAGTGAATAACGTGACGAAAACCCTTAACAAATAGAAGATGACCATATCTGGTCTTGACTGAGGGTAACCCAACACCACGAAAATGGTCAAGCCAACGCCGGAAGACTGAATCGCATCAGCATCTAGTGAGAAGGACCGCTGCATGCCATATACCTACGAAGAACTAAAGGAGGGAGAACCACCAAACCAAGAGTGGAAGATGGCGATGATAAGAGAACCCTAATGAAAATCAATACCCCTTACGGGTTCATCCAGTTCAGGCATAATATAGAATGATAACAAAAATCAATAATGGGAAATGTGAAAACAACTTAAAAAAATTCATAATAAACTTAATTCAAGGATAAATGCCAATACATCATGAATGAAAAAGTATTGTGATGTATTAGTTTCACTCCATAATCCCTTGTATGACATCTCCTAAGCCTAAAACCTAACCCACTGCATTGGAGCACTATATAATTCTAATCATTCTTGTAACATTCATTTCATTTTCATGATTAAGTGTTCCACATAGATCATAAAACATGGATTCATATATTAGCACACTATATTACAATATCATGGAGTATGGAATAAATACATGCAATCCCAGAATAAAATACAAATAATTTATATAGGCGACCATAGTAGATAGTAAATTGGTGTGGGTAATCACTACACAATTGTTTGTCATCAAAAATCACGGTGGAATTTTGGAAGAATTATTGGAGAATGTAAATATTCATGGAAGGTCTTGATGAGAGTGAAAGCGTTATCCCATAATTTTGGAATCATATGAAATTTTAGTGGGATCTGTAAGAGAATATATAGACATTTGTAATTATAAAACTGGTCATAAGATAAAGAATATACTATAATAAATTGGGGAAAGAAATGAACCCTTACGAAGAGAGTGTGCCACTAAATTCAGGGAAAGAGATTATAGATAGCATGGTGGAACCTTGATAGGATATTATATATGGTGGGGAATAATAATTATGTGATATATGTTCTTCAAGTGAAGGGAAATTTTATATTGGGTCGGTTTACATATAAAGTGATTGGGGAATTCCGTATCATTTTTCAAACTTAGGGTTTGGACTCTACATAATAAAATAACCAAAACCAAAATCCATCTGATCATTTATTACCATGGATTATGAAATAAGAGATTGGATTTCTATATTTTATAATGATAAGGGGTGAAAATATTGAAATAGTACCCTTACTAATGTGAAAGTGAGTTATACTCTTAAAAAATGTGTTTAAAACAATAAAATATATTAATTGTTTGGTTGGTTAAATAATGGATTTAGAAAATTAATCAAATAATAATAAAATCACATTATTTACAAGGGAAAACATATATATTACCATGGATAGCCTTTATAATATTTATTACATCACTTATGGTTCATTATGACGTCATAATACACACCAAATATTTTTTGGTTTTTAATCTTTATCAAATAAATTAACTGTCTAGGAAAATTAAGAAAAAATAATTGTTGTATAATTTGAACATTATGATTCAAAAAATAATAATAATTTTTTTAAAAAAATATTATAATATGTTTATTTTCATTTTTTATATAATAATAAACTTTTATTTAACAATGTATTATTTTTTACAATAATAGTTTTGAACCCTTATAAGATTATATTTGACATAATAGAAATTATATTATCATTTATATTTTATAAAAATAATTTGTTAATAAATTTTTATTAAATTAATTTTTATTTAAAAATTCCATTAATTATTCAAAATAAACTTTTTAATAAAAATTAAATTCTAATAAATAATATGATTTCTGTTTAATTATATTGAATATAAAAACTATTATAACATAAAAATAAAAATAAAACATGAACATTATTCAGTTGAAAATAAAATATAAAAATTAATATTATAATGATATTGATACATATCTCTTTATTACACTAGAAAGTTTCCTATATGTAAGGAGAGTGATGATGATACTTTCACAGAGTGGTTCAGTGTACATGGTTTGGGCCCTCATCTCAATGAGGTTAAACTACTCTTATAAAAGGTTTTTCTCATTATTATGTTATTAGATCTCATCAAGGCATTGATCAAAGGATAAATCTAGTGATGTTATATCCATTAGAAGATCAAATAAATTCAATTCGTAGGGTGTGATCTTACTGGATAAGGCCATTACTTTCTTTTTCATTGTCAATAGTATATTTTTAAACAAAACATTTAGACTAAATTTTTTATCACTATTAAATGGATATATTATCAATGATGATGATGCTTAATAGCCTTTCAAATGTTATCGAATATAATAAAATCAAATAATTTCATGAGTTATCATTAACCATAATACATAATAAGACATTTAATTTAAACCATATATGGAATTTTATTTTTACAATTTTAGGTCATTAAACTTTGCTTCACTTCATTGAGTAATTTTCATAGTCCCCATAAGATTTCTACTTCCTTGTGATCATTTGACATTAAATTTCCCTGAATAATCCATATCAATAATCATATATATGTTTATTTTCTGGCTCATATTTAACATTTACATTCAATTTGTACATGAAATTTATTTAATTAATTAAGGAAATAATGAAAAATACATAACATTTTCACTATACATATATTATATAAGGAATGTTTCTTGTGAATTAAAGTGATCAATGGATATATGTTAAATGACTTGTAGAGGTGTGAAATGGTTGTGGCTTGGTTAAATATAGTCCATTGATGCACCAGTAGTCTCATGAGATGATTCGTTTGGTATAATTAGTGGATATTCCCCCAACATGTTTTAAATTCTCTTGTGATAATTATTGAAAAATAAATTATAATGTACATAAGAACCATGGTATCCAATACATACAAATTTCCTTCAATTTGATTTGATTATTATTATCAATGAAATTTTAACTATGAAAAAATAAAGGGTTTCATTTCATTCTAATTTTATTCAATAAATGGCATGGTTTTAGTTATTTACATTGAAATATTTATTAGACATTATGAAGTTATTTTAATTGGATTTTATATTTAGTTATTTACCTTTTAATACTATTTTCACACTCCTAATTTGTTTATTGGTTACGTGAAATGTGTGTTTAATTATTTAGCTTTGAATATGGATTATTCTAATTGATTCCTATTTGTTTCAATTGTATATAACCCTTACTGAGTATTTGAACTCCCACATAGTTTTTCTTCCATTCCATGGTAATCTATGTGGTGTACAAAAATAATATACCAGGACATACTATATGGAATAAAGTTATCCTCGAATGAAAAAAAATACTTTTAATTTTTGTATTCATATATAATACAAGAATCATTTATGTATCTATTTTTTGAGGAATAATAAAATTTTAGTCCTTTTGGATTTGATTCATTATAATGATGCCAATTTAATAGTAGTTGACATGAGATTTGGGCTATTAGGTTTGGGTTTCTATATAGGTTATATTGTTATACTATATTATTGTTCATTTCGACTTAGGGTTGTGTGTTCTGTTAGCTATCAAATAGAATAAAATAAAATAATTATATTACATGGTTTATTTAATATATAAGATTTCTTTCACATATTATTTTGAATAAAGTCATAATAATTTATAATTATGGGGTGTAAAATTATCCCCAACATAAATAAATTTTTTCCACACAATTTTAACTTGATCTTGGTAATCAAGGGATTCCTATTGTGAAATTATTTGGTTGAAAACCAACATCATTAAAATATTTAATAAAATATTATCTTAATAATATACAAATAACTGCACAATGTTTGTATAAAATAATCATATAACTAGGTTTCCATATAAGATAACATGGGTGTGAAATGAAATCATGTACCTAGATGATAATTCTAATGCCCATGGGAAAATAAATTTTTATAGAGGTCATTGATCCTAATTATGTTGGTTATATAGTGAGGGTTAATAAACATCAAACCATTAACCAAAGATGTGTGAAAAGGGATATATATTCCCTAAAAATGAAAATATTTTGAAAATATTTTTATTTCGATATACATTTTCTAGAGTTGATTAATTATTTTCCTATCTAAGAATATAATGAAATATACTTACTTCATATATTTTTATATAATAATCAACATTTAATTATTTTATTTTTCTTTGATCAACTACCAATCCATCGCCTAATCCATGAAATGAATATCCAATAATTTTTTTTTCATGAAGTGCTAAAATTTACTTTTAACTGATCCTAATATCAATAAGAGCGTGAAAATTATTTTCTTTTATCTATATCTATCTTCCAAAACCAATTTGGTTAGAATATGTTATCCAATATAAGTAATTAATCAATTAACCAAAAAAGTAACACCACTAGTTCCTCATTAATATTTATATTTAATATTATTTAACTAAAAACAATAATATAGTAGCCAAGACATCATGTGGGCTTGCAGTATGCACTAAAATCTTATTGTCCATTAGTCATGGGCTCAAGAGCCATGGCCTTTCTAGATGTAAAAAGTTTTCAAACATTATGAGAGTTATATTTTTTAATAATTTTTAATATAATTACTGTAAACATCCCAACAAATTTTGGTCAACATCCTTGAAATAAAATTAATCATTAAATAAAATTTTATATAATGTTTTTAGTACAACTAGATTTTTTTTTGAAAAAAAATTTAATAAATTTATTTGAAAATTATTATAATTTCATTAATTATAATATTAACCCCAAAGTTTTTCAATACCTTTAAATTTTTTTGTATAAATATTAAAGTCACTATTTCTCAAATAACATTTCTAACAAAACATATGAGAGCAATAAATTTCACCCAAATTATCCTTAATATTTGTAGAATCTCATCACCTAAAACTCAAAAATTAGAGTATAATACTATGATCATATGATCAATATTAAATTAATTATTTCATTATTGTATCTAAGAATATTAATATAATGAAAACAAAAATTCTTATGAAATTTAACATATTCGTTAAATTATTCATTAATGTTATACTGAAAACCCAATGATAAAAATAATTCAATAATATAATTATTGAATACCAATAAATAATTCAACCATTTTATATTAACATAGTTCTATCCTTGGTATAGGATATGACATATGGATGAAGGAATTGACATGGACAATTTCTTAGATCCCAAAAATTTTATACAATGAACTATAATCTAATGCCATTAATGGGATATATTTCATTCCATCATAATCTTTAATTTTCCTCTTAAATTTTTTGATTTATTACATTCCATTCCACACATAATGAATTTTAACATTCCATTGAGATACTTTCATAGATGTCTCCTCACATAGTTTTTTACATGAATGTAATCTATCCTCATTTCCTTCATGGTCTTCATCACATGAGCTCTTATCAAACCTCATCCATCTCTTATTTGGTGATCCCAAAATATGGTTAAGGTATAGGTTTTTAATCATATTTTGGGAAAAAATATTTGGAATAATCATGATATATTACACTCATATCATCACCCTAATTGGTTTCTAAATTCCCCCAATATTTTCATCATGTTTAATGTTAACATGATTCCATCATGTTCCATCTACTGACAAATACCAAAAATTATAGTATAAGAAAAAATAACTTTAGCGGGAAAACCATAGAATTATTTTTTATTTAGAAATCCTAAGATTATATTTTCAATATAAGAAACCATTGGATTGTACATGGTTATTCATTATCATCATCTATTAAAATCAATAATAGTGGTAAGTAAATAAAATTTTATGTACGCTAATAAAATCCCTCAACAATGTTAAACTAGGTTCATATTATGTCATATTATTGTGCACTAGGTGATGATCATGTCAAGACAAATTTGCCCTTTTCATATTCATTACCCCTAGGTATATTTGTTCTAGAACTATATCTGTTTATTGTATCCGTACAAGGATTTATTGGAAGGAACAACCACATAATGTGTTCTCAAACAAAACATTTGGTTGTTCTTCAATACATATCCTCAGTGTTTTTCATAGGGTTTATTATCCCTTATATATGTCTCCCTTAATCCAGTTACCAAGGTTTCTACTAAACTTCTTATGACAATAGCTCTATAGAACCTGAACCCAATACTATAGTTTCATCTTTTAATCTTGTACATTTCTATAATATACAAGGAATCACTTCCTAATAGACTTATTTTTTTTTGAAACTCTGAAAAATAGAATCATACATTATTCTTGGATTGCATTTCAAAATAAAAATTACAAAATAGGGTTTTAATACTAAACTTATTACCTCTACCACATCATTTCATATGAATCATATTATACATAATAGATTCCTAGGATAATAATAAAAATGTTGACCTCATATGATCAATAAGGGTTATGTAATGTGGCATCCATCATGAAAAAATTAGTATAATGAATAAGTAAATGTAAATATCTGAACAAACATCCCATTAATTCAATAATAAGATAATTAAATGAATCCAGAGATAATATCGTGCTTAAAAAATCATGGATAACAATTTAAGATATAATTCATATGGAAAGTAAAATAATTCAAAAAACATTCCATTTAATCAATACCATGACTATTATAACTATAAAAGGCATAATCAATATTGAAAGGTAAATATCTAAAAACACATAATGTGTAATATATAAAATGGTAATGAAATTTTTCCATAGATCATATCATTGTAAATATCAGGGATAATAATACCCGAATCTATAATGAAGGAAATTTTTAATTATTATACACCATGAACTCAGGATCGTGATACCTCTCCTGCCATGACGTTTCATAATATAGTTAAAAACTACTTTCTAATACTCATTTTGATTGGCCAACTGATTGTATACTAGATTATTGAATCTCCACATAATATTTCTGATACATCAAGGGTCTATATATAACTAGGCACCACCCTAGTCAAAATATCTGAAGTATTATTCATATTTCGAATAATCTATTTTATTCATGAACAACGTTCCCTACCATTAAATATATGTATTGAATAAATAATTAAGATTATAATTATATCCATAGTCAATAAAATAACATTAAATGTAATGAAACTTTTGTATAAATGTGGTATGGTTTAAAAAATAATCATATCAATGATAAATAATATGAATATTTGATGAAAAATTACTATACAATGATTACATGAAAGTAAATATTTTATGGGAAATTTAATGAAAAAAACGAATCAAGGAAGTGAATATCAATATTCTTATTAATAATAATGATCATAATTCATCTAAAATAATAACAAGGATAGAAAAAATACAGAATATACCCATTGGGTTTTTTATTGATTAATATAAATACCATGAGAATATCATTGAAATTATTTTTCGGAAAAATACCCTTTCATTTTGAAAATCACAATTTAAAAATAATTTTCACAAATCATTTTAAAAATAATTTATTTGAAAATAATCTTCAAAACCTATAAAATCCTATTTAAAAAATATTATTAGTCATTGAAACTATAATTTCCATTCCTGTTGTACATGTTAAAATTATTATTCCTATCTATTGTTTCAAAAAATAGTAACGTGAATTTCTTTAAACACACATAAATCATACACAAAAATTATTGTTTAAAAAGTTCAAATTGTGTCTTAAAATATTTTATGAATATGTTTCATAATTTTAAAAAAAATTGAAGACAATTCATTGGAAAAAAATTCCTTTTATGGTGAACGTAGAGATGCAGTATAAATTTCATAAAACATTTTCTCAGAGATTTTATCTATAAAACAGAAGAAAATAGAACAATTACATTAAAATTTCATTGATAAAATTCTGATTATAAAATGAAATGGGTTTATTAGTAAATGGTAAAATAATTTCCTTCCACTGAAATTTAGGAACAAATAGTCATGATTAACATGAGAGTGTGAAATGAACCCATACAATTATCACAATGTTAATGTGAGAATTAATCAGTGAATAAATTATTCTTATCAAAATTCAATAACCATAAAATGTTTAAAATCAACATAGGATAATCAAATTAATTTATAAAATTTAATTTTATGTCAAATACACAGGGATGATATAATTCCAATTTAAACTTAAAATATCATGAAATATTATTGAATCATGATATTATATGAAAAATGGGAATTATATACACCATATTAATGAAATTATGTGTGTAACATTACAAAGGGCCTCAAAAAAGGAAATTTAGATGAAGTCCCTTACAAATATCATATCATGGAAGTGGGGATTAATCTATCTATCAATTATGTGTATAAAATTAAAATCCACATAATTTTGTTATCTAAAACATATAATAATATATTTTAATTACACATATATCCTTGGAATAGTATAATCAATTAAGTACAAGATTAACCCAATGAATGTAAATTATGTTTAAAAATCCATTACCACACTCTTCCTTTTGGTTGAACAAGATTTTAAATCATGTATAATTTTTTAAAATGGAATTAACTTATAATAGTACCATATTAAAATTTTCAATTTCATATATCATACTTGTGTAACACATTTTCACCTATTCAATAATTATATTCCATTATTTTTATTTTATTGTGTTAATTACATTATTTTTTCATTAATCCTTTGTTATTAAATTTCTTCTTCTTGTACATATTATATATTTATATCCTATTGAGAATAATACTTATGAAATAAATATCATATTTATATATCAATTACAATATTATTACCAATCCAGAATTTTTTTTATAAAAAAATTTGGTCATCACCATGGAGATGGTAAGTTATACAAATGGACGAGTAGTTTTTATATTTTTCAATGATCATTATTAAAGGGTGTTACGAAATATTTTACAAATATAGAATTTTCATAATATATTATTAATTTATATATACTTATATATATTATCTTTGTGGGGTGGTGACTAAATAGAGTCACATCACTTCATATTATTGGTTTTCCACACATACATGAATGATGTTATCATCATTAAGTGAGTGAAAATGTAATAATGAAAAATGATATATTATCATTTCATTATGATAAAAATTTAATTTTTTCATAATTATGTCATTTATATAACATATGTTAATTAACATTATCAATATTACATTTAACTATTATATTGGTGACAGACGACTTGCATCCCTCTATGAGGCGTTAATCTGCTGAATAAACGAGTGACTTTATCGTATCCCCTATAGAATTGAATGAAAAATGGTATATATGATGTAATTATATATTAAGTATGATTATGTTCTAAATATCATATATATATATATATTAAACCACTATTATACCAAATCATGGGAGGTGTTACTTGAAAAAATAATGACATCGGTTAGAAAGGCGATAGTTCGTCGTATACACGAATGATGTTTTCATTGCCCTTTTAATGGATGTGGGGACTGTTTTAGGCCATGAATATAACATACCAACATCTAATTATATATAATATAATTATATTATTATAAAATCATATTTTAATAATAACTAAGATATATGGAGAATGAAATAAAATATAATCACTCGTTGAAGAGTATTACATCATCTTCAGGTATCCTCATTTTGACTTCACCAAAATCCATAATAGGTTGGGTTTATACCAAATATTAGTATTATATAATGAGATGAAGGAATTTGGGAAGTGGTTTTTTCTGGGATTTTATAAACAAATTTTTTTTAATTTTTCAAGAGGATAGGAGAGGGTGTGTCCATTTATAAGTGAGGTGACTTGAATAATAGTAATTTTTGAAATAAAAAAGGTATACCCACAATTTTTTTACATTCTACAAGGATTTAAAATCGTGTATTATATATAATTAAACATTATGTGGAAAAAATAAATCTATAAAGTATATTTTATTAAATTTTCTCTTCATTTCAACCCTTATCGTTTTACTTTAAATACCTAGTAAATCCATTTGTAGATTAAAAGAATTAATTAATTTTAATTGTTTTCTCTATTAATTTTGGTAAAAATTTAATTTTACATTATTATAAAATATAAATTATATTTATTCCAAACATCTAATATATTTTTCAAAATTCCAATCAAACAAGTGGAAAATAATAATTTAAAATTCATTTCACAAATTCAACGACAATGAAGGAATTTTCAAGGGAAATTGATCAAACATTTAAAATGTATTTTTTGATAAAATTAAAATTAAATTTATTATAATGACCTAAATTGAGTAAATAGATATATAATTTAACTAGTTTTACTAATAAATAAATTAAAAATATAATTTAACTTTATAATGAATCTAAAGAAAAATCTAGTTTACATTTAAAATTGTATATTTTTCTATATTCATCAAAAAATGAAATATTTTATAAAATTACAAAAATCATCTTAAGTTATATTTTATCTTATAATATCAAAAATTTATGTTTTATCATATAATTTATTTCAATGTGGTAAAATTTAATTCTAAATTATGTTTGAAAAGGGTGACTAAACCATCTTATACAAAAAAATATAGTTTTTTTAGAAAATTTCTCTTTTCCTTTTAATTAATTATTATTTTATTTATAGAAAATAGATAACCATAATTTTAATAATTTATTTATTAATATCATCAACACTAATTTAATTCCTTGGTTATAATTTTATACTATATAACAATTCTTTTAGAATCATGGTTGGGTGTTCTACAAGTTAACAAATACATTAAATTTAAGGAATTATATTGCATGGAGTGTTTGTGCTTGGTGTTCTGTTTCCCATACATTATCAATTTTTTTTTTCTCATTTGTATTTTTAGGTTGTTTCAAATATGATTAAATACTATATTCAAATTTAACATTTCATTGAATTTTTTTAAATAAGAACACATCTTTTTTGAGGTTATTGATTTGATATTCCAAGTATTCAAAACATGGATGGAATCATAGTTTTAATAAGAAATAATACTATTCATTTAAAGTAATATATTTTTTAAAATATATAATAACATAATTATTTTATTTGTTTTTTAATTATGTTCGTAAAAACCATCAGGATGTTATACGTAATATAAATAAAAATTAATTATCCCAACTCCAGCAGCATCGAATGTATGGTTAGTTTAATACAATGGTATAAGATATAGGTGATTATGAACTGACTGAAAATATATTGTAGTATCCTATCTAATATAGATACATTCTTGAGTCTCCCAATGAATTTGAAAACATAAACTAGAATATAGTTACACTCAAAATTCATCATCCTTGAACTCATTCCAATATTTCCTCTTCATTTCTGAGGGGAATGAAAATAAATAATGGGTGATCATTGATACACAGTATGTGAATGTGAATAGTGTAAGATATCTTAAAATAAATAGGGTATAATTCATACAGAAATGATAATAACTAAAAAACATTCCATTTAAACAATAGCTTTAGCACAAATAATAATATGGCTATAATATATTATGACTAGTTAATGTTTTATAAAGAATCATATTATCTTGAAACTATCAATTTATATAATATATATTCAAATAATAACATTAAAAACAATAAATATTTTCATAATGATGTAATGAATAATGTTGGACATCTTAAACATACTATCAATGACTTGTTCTAAGACATCGACATAAATGTTTTAAGCCCGTACTAAAATACTCAAACTTGTTTGTCACAGGAATCCTATTGATGCATCAAAGAGAAATATAATATATTTCCCCAAATTTCTCATAATATGTCTAATATTGTCCTCATATACATAATATGAAAACATAATCAATATTCCACGTGATTAAATATCTACCCATGTTGGAAAAACAAGCCTAAAGAATGTCAAAACATTATACAACAAACTTAAAATAGAAAATACAAAGTATCATGGTTAATAGTATCATTAGATTGTAATATTATAATTAGAATTAAAAAAGGTTGATGATATATATTAAAATGTGTCAAAAAGTTAATGGAAAAATTTTCTACTGAAAATAACATTTTAACTTCTTTGCCTCAAATTTAAAATATAAAAAGTTTCTATGTAATAAATAATTTTCATTAATGGAACATTTTAAAATTGCAACTAATCATTCAATTAAATAGACATTCATGATAGTGGGAAAATATATTAAGGTATTTTATGCTAAAAAAATGTTTCTATTTACCATTTATATAAAATTTAAAAAGATATAAGGACCTCAACTTAAACATTATATAATGATGAGTTTTAAGTCATGAATTCTTCTATTACATTTGGGGATCTTCACAGGTTTATAGTTTTAGAAAACTAATTCAATAATCAAACATAATAAAAACATATATTATAATATTGACACTTTTTATCAGTATCCATTTTTCAACCATATATAACATTTAAAATAAGACATTTTTTATTTTAATGAAAATGCATAAAAAATTTCAACTTAAACCCTTAATTTCCTTTAACCATAAATAAAACATGGGATTTTTTTCAAATTGTGGCATGAACAAAAAAATCATAGTAATGTAAATAAAAATAATAAAACTATTTGTCCAATAGAATAAATGAAAACTGATGAAAAATAATTTCTTAAAAACACAATTTTTTCCTAGAAAATAAATTTTCATTGTTTTAAAATAATTATTTATATTAAATTCTGATAAAATATTTATTTATATGAAATCATATTAGAAAGTATAGAAACTTTTTTTAGTTTCTTTGGTACATCATCTCATATAACTCAAAAAGAACCCTTACAAATTGGAATAACGAGATTACTGACTTCAATTATAATTATACAGAGTGAGTAATCATTACTATTCTATTATACCAGTATTTTTAGAACTCCCATCACCTAAAATATAATATAATCAACCTACGATATCTATAATGACCCATCATAACCAATTTTCATTGACCATGTCACGAATAAAACATTTTGTGGTTGAGAACATCGATCACAAAGACCATTGAAAAACACTTTTGAAATGAAATGAAAAATCATTATGGAAATCAAAATAGCATTTTCTTTTAAAAATATATTTTAAAAACCAAAATACCCAAATGAATTAGAATAGTTTTTTTAAGAATATGTTAGAAATATTCAAAATAAATCATAAAATTAAATATTATTCACAAAAGAATGAAAATCCATTTTCACTATATGCGTTAAAAATATGTTATTGCATTTGTCATTTCTGAAAACATCCATTACAATACAAGTAAATCTAATAATTTTAAATGAAGTTAAAATAGTGTAAAAATGTAAATAAAATGAAGAATATCGATAATTTATGTTCATTTATAAACTTTTATAGAATAATTTTTAATAGAAGGAATGTGAGAGAAATAGTTTGAGGGAAAACAATAAAGGGTAACGTTTTTATTGAAAATTCCATGAGCACATTGAATGTATTATATTCATAAGCCCCATGAAAAAATAAAATTAAAAAACTTTAAATTAAATGAGAATATATAAATTCATGACATTAAATAACAAAGGGTATGTATATACATGTTGTAAAATAATATACGTTCATTGTATCAAAACATTCCCCAATGAAAGAAAATAGAGATGTAGTCCCTTAACTCAAGTTCAATTAACAAATTACCTTGTTTATATTCTAAAATAATAATATTATGTTAACTATTTAAAAGATTAGGATACTTTTTAATGTTTATCATGCCATTTATATCACTTATTATCATTCTATATTTGATTACTTAATCAAATAAATTTATGTTGGATGTTTCGAAAATAATTATCTTCTTTGTCGAAAATTACATTGATGGGTTGATTATGTTTAAAGAGGTCATTATTTAGATATATACAGAATAATATTCAGTAAATATTTATAATAATTGTCCATTATTTTTATTTTTAAGACCAATGATGATTTTTGGTTTTTGTAAATGAATTACATTATGATCATGGACATGATAGGTTCAACCTATGCATTTACAACATTTCCATTTTTCAACCACCATTATTGAAAAGAGTTAAGTAGTACTTTGTCATTACATATTAACAAAAATAATGTAATATATAGAATAATATTATTTTTTATATAATTATATATATCATTTATTTAATGCTGTGATGAAATGAGAGTCACACCACTTCGTGATGGTGGTAGTCCACACGTACCCCACTGGCGTTATCATTTTTTAATGAGTAAAAATGTCATAAATAAAATGATACATTATCATATATGAATAAGTAACATGTCATTAATATCATATTTTTTAAAATTTTGTCACATATATTCATTAACATTATACATATAACATTCCATGTAAATCATTAGTGAAAAATTAGTCACATCAGCTATTGAGGTTGTAGTGTGTCATACACATGAATAACGTTATAATATTATCTACAGAATGGAATGTAGGAAAGTATAGATGATATAATGAATCCAAAGGTACTATTATGTTATGAATATCACATATATATTTTATATCCATTATAATACCCTTTTGTCTATGCTGTTTATGGTAAACTTGTCACATCAAATAATGAGGTGGTAGTCTTCACTACACATGAGTGATGTTTGATTTCCTATTAAGGGGAAGACGAGATAGATATAGGTAATTCCAATAACATAATAACATATATATATATATATAATTTATATAATTTTTTTTAAAATAGTCAAAATAAATAATATTTTATGTATGTGGAAGAGGAAATTAAAGAAAAATGAAGATTTCATAATTTTACATCTTCTCAAACCACCTCTATATGATTTTCCCAAATATTTTATTATAATATAATTTTAACCAAAAATTGATTCTAGGATGAGGGTATAGAATTTTTGGAGTGATATTTGTATTTTTTTGGCTGATGAAAACTAGTATCAAGGTGTGAAGTGGAGAGTAGATGTAAAGACCCGGAAATTCCAGGTAATTTTTTTAATTAAATGGGAATATTACGAATCCGTGAAAATTAATATGTGTCATTTGGAGGCCCGGATTGCCCAGAATAAATTTATGAACTTTTATTTGTGTAATTTCATTAAACGTGCATACGGGTTTTTCAAACTTTGGAACCGGTGCTCGGAATTGAATTCTGAGGACACCATTGAACTCACATCGTTGGTATTCGCTAAAGGAGACCTTCACCTCGACCGCAGTGGTTTGAGAGAGAACGATAATTTTTGTTCATTTTGTGAAAGAATTTTAAAAAATAAAAATATCTAACATTTTTTTAGAAACCTCTCATGTGGATTTTTCAACGGTGGGGACCACATGAACTGAATCCTCTCATAGTTTATGGTTGTAGGGACCACCTGAGACTAAAAACCCCTTGAACACCCTCTTAAATGAGGTGAAGCCTCTTAAACATCACCCACATAAATGGTGTCACCCCCTTTGATTAATTATACCAACTCAATTAATTAATTAATCCAATTTGAAATTATACCAACAAACTAAATAGGTAACATATTCTATTGTGTTGGCTATTTAATTTTTTTGTGGAATTGGGGGGATGGATATTAGCATAGGAGTTGGGAAGAGCTTTTGGGAGGATTACACTTCTCCAATGATAAACATATTCCACGAAGAATGCTCCTCCAGTGAAGAACGCTGACGCACGACTTCAACTTCTTCCTCGGTACATAATCCAACATGGGACGTCTTCAATCGATGGCCATCATTCCCTCCTCATCGACGTCAAAAAATGAACGAGGTTCGGGTGTGTTTTTAAATGATCAATGTTAATTATCCTCTCAGATTGAATCAACATTCCTGATATGCTTACTACCACCCTAACGCGGAGGGTATGGTCCAAGAAAACATGGGCGAACCCCTCTGAAAATATTATGGTTCATTTTTGTGTTCTTCACTATAGTGATGGAGACCGGTGTCGGTGGTTGGCACTGGTGGAATTCGAGAACTTTGGCTGGCACCATGGTCGGCCATGACGAAGGCGACGAATTAATGGCGGTCGGCCCAGCCATAGATGAAGGAACGAAGATTTGTGGCCCCACGCCACCCCACAGCCCAACGCTGCCCGTGGCCTCCACTGCTCGTGACCCTCCGTGGCCCCCATTGCCTCTGCCACCCCACGGCTCAGTGTCGCCCGAGTCCCCCCCCCCCCCCCCCCCCTCGCGGCCTCCACCGTCCCGTGGCCTCGCCGATACATGTCCCTCTGCGGCCCCTCCACCCTTGACCTCATCGCATAATGGCCCCCTACGGCCTCTATCATCCCATGGCCTTGCAGCCCCCACAGCCTCGTCGCCTCACGGCACTTCGCAGACCCCCGTGGCCACACCTCCTCGCGGCCCTCTACTTTCCCCGCGGCCTCACCGCCTAGAGGCCTTCATGCTGCCCACGCGACCTCACACATCACCGTGGCCCCCATGCCACCCAGCAAGGGTAGGGCGAGACCTAGTGGGTCGAGACGACCCAAACCGGGTCAGGTCGGCCCAGGCCGGGTTGAGCTGGGTCGGTCCACCCGGGGTGGACCGGACTCGGACCAGCTACGAGCTTTACACTCTTTTGGCCATAACCTTGGCACCAGATGACCGTTTGATGAACCGTCAGCAGTGATAGAAACCTTGGAGTGAAACAGTCCCTTTGTAATACCCTACATGAGATATGGGTTATGTTTCAGTATGGTTGGGTTGGATGAAGCATGAATCCAACCAGGCCCTGTGGACTAAAAGGATAATAAATTACAGACTGAGTGTCTGGTTAATGTATAGTCTATTGCGTTGATTCTGTTATGACATGGAGGTCCATTAAGATACATTTTCATGTTATTTTTTGGAAGTTGCAGTATGGACCAGTTTCTTGTGGAGCGGACCCTCCTAGTGAAAAGCAAGCATAGTACGAGAACCCTTTAGCTGGATGTGACGTGAAGAATTGATAGCGATCCTATGTGGGTCAGCACCAAGTGATCATGTGTGGGTCAGAACCTAGAGATCCTATGCGGGACATCACCGAGCGATCCTGTGTGGGTCAACACCAATCGATCCTGTGTGGGTTAGCACCGAACGATCCTGTGTGGGTCAGCACCTAGAGATCCGGTGTGGGTCTGATGATGATTTAGGATCCGCAGTGGGTCCGACTCTTAAGGGAGTAAGATGATTCAATAGTTATATCTAATCATCTTTACTACTGTATCTATGTTATAACTGGTGTAAGATGATTCTATACCTATGAGGCACTTTCCTTCATGGTAATACCTTGGTGGTATTCTTCAGTGTGACATACCTGTGTCGTACTTACCATCGTGGTAATACTTTGGTGGTATTCTTCTGTGTGACGTACCCATTTGGTACTTACATTTGTGGTAATACCTTGGTGGTATTTTTCATTGTGGAATAGCTATGTGGTACTTACCATCTTGTTATTTCATCCTTTTTGGTATAGTTGAGCTTTGAGATAATGATTTGGGCCTTTTGTTTCCTCATTATTGAGATGGGTTTGCTTGATAACATAGGTATATGTTTGGGAATATACCGAAGTAGCATTTTTATTTGTTTCCATGATTGTAGTTTATCCTTTGTGGATTTTTGTGAGATATTGAGGGTATTTGGGTCTCTACTGAGTATCATTATACTCACCCCTTCACGGGTTATGCCTGCACCTCATTGTGTTTCGTGCAGATGACTGACATCACCGACTGAGGACAAGAGTTCGAGGACTGCTGGTATCTTGAAGGTGGACCATAGACGAGGCATACCATAGAGACAACGTTCGAGATTTGTACTGACACGTTAGGTAGGATCCTTTTCAGGTGATCACATGATCTGTTCCAGTTGAATTTTACTTTCAGTTTTCTTGTACTTTCCAGTTGGGCTGTTATTATGGACCCTCATTAATTACTGTACTCACGTTGTTTACTATTCAGCTACTTGAGTTCATATATACTATGTGTTTACAGGTTATGAAGGAAATTCCTTCTATGTTTTAGGGAATATGCCTTCGTTTCTAGTTTCCAGCCCCTTTCCTATGGAAGGCAGACTTGGGGTAGTCACGGCACGGGCCCCAGGGGACGGTTTATGACAAATTGGTATTAGAGGAGTCAGTTCAACCCTTGAACATAGGACTCTTATCTTTTTAAGGGAAATAGTGTTAATTATAGTGAGTGTGGTTACGAGTTTGGAGAATCCAATCTTGTTGTGTTTGACGACGTATCCATACACCAGGACCCTGACTTCTGATTTCTAACTACGTGCACGAAAACACTGATTGTGTGTGTGTTTTCAATAGTTTTCTTTGTGATCTCTTTCATTCAAATCACCAGGTATAACATAATGACTCTGGCACACCTATTATTTATCAGGATTCTCTTGCATAGACAACTAGCTAGGATTCCAGTGATAGTACACGATGAAGGCCCCCCGAGCGACAAGGCTATGGTGCAAGACCCTCTTACTAGGTTGGAACCTTCGGGTGGTGTATCAATAGCACCACCACTTGTTGGGATGTAGATACCACCAGCTGAACATGCATATGGTTCACACCGATTGAGTGCATTGGACGAGATCCAGCAGTAGGGGCCTTTGAGGTTTTGAAGTGAGACAGATTCCTACACAGCTGACGGGTCACTGGATACAATTCCAAGAGTTTTCGACCTTGTTGGGACACCAGCAGATCAGATGGTGATCTTAGCTACTAGTTTTTTCAGTTCGTGACCAAGAGGATGGTCTTTATAGGGATAAGGAATCAGTACATGGACCATTACCTGAGATGGAACCTTCAGGAAGTGTGCCAGCTATATCACTGCCCATTGGTCAGTAGTTACAATTTTCATTACCAGTATAGGACACATGTTGGATTAGTGCCTTACATGAGTTTATACATCAGATACCCCATAGGTTTCAATGCGAGAACGACTCATAAGCTGCTGAGGACGAGCTTGAGGTGGTGGCTGAGAGTTCTCAAGAGATTCTACAGCTTCGGCAGGATGACATGTTAGCAGCTGAGTATTCAACGAGGTGTACCGATCATTCCTAGTACTCAATGAATACGATATAATCAGTTCTTAGGGGCTTGTACTTTAGAGCGAGGTGTGTTTAAGGAATTCTGAGCCAACAATATTTTTCTATGAATTCAAACTTATGGTATGGTGTTAGATAGAACCATTCGTTTTTAAATATTCTTGGCTAAGCGGATGCAGCCTGTGAATATTAGTAGTAGTAAAGTACAAAATTGGTGCCAGTCTCACAGACATGGGCATGTAAAATGTTTTGGAAAAAATAAGTGTTAGGGATCGATAAATCGGTAGGGTAATATATGTGGAAACAGAGCTAGGAGAGCATCATGAGGGGGTGTAGTTTTAAACATGTTACAACTAAACCCTTTTTGGACCCCACCAGGCTTAGGGAACTGGAGGGCATGACAAGGGAGTAATAGGATGTGGTCAACGAGTGTGACCCAAGGGCTCTATGAATGATTCGAGGTTCGATCTATGTCTACAACTCGTTACCGTATAAATAGACATAGGTTCCAATCATTCCTTCTTTCCACGAATCCTGTTCAAGACCTAGAGTTTTTGGTTAAACCATTCCCTTGACCTTCACATCTAGAGATACATTTGGGAGGATACTCAACAGTCACACATACGCTGATGGTTTGATCATTCCCATGAGGCGAGAGGTTTGGTTGGAACCTCTTGGTGGCAGTGTCGAGGACATACGATGTTAGTTTGGGTATGAATGGACTTCCACAATTCAAACTATGATTGACTATATTAGGAAAAAAAGTTGTGGATCATCTACATTGTTGGAATAGGGTTTTCCGTGGTCAGCAAAAAAGGAAACCTAGGCAGCGCAGGATCAACTCATGCATAGGAGGGTGCAGCAGATCACTTGTGAGTTGGCCAACCTTAACCTCATGGCAGCATGAGTTTTGAGTTACCTGTTCTAAATAGAAGTAGTGGAATGTGGGGACATCTATTTCAAAAACATTGACAAGGATTACGTCCTTGAAAGGAGAGGGACTTATGAGTTGTTTGGGTACTGCCATAGTTTTGTGGCAGATTTCTCAAGAGTTGCATCACCTCTATCAATGTTGACGAAGAAAGGGAAACCATTCGTTTGGTTGGAGAGATTCCAGTGGAGTTTTTAGGAGCTGTGGAAGAGGATAATGAGTGCCCCCATCATGAGGATACTAGAGGAGGACGTAGGGTACAAAGTCTACTATGACGCATTAGGGAACAAGATCAGATGTGTCCTGATGCAGGAGCGAGTAGTGATCACATATGGTTCTCGACAGCTGAGATAGCATGAGAAGAATTATGCTACCCATGAATAGAAGTTAGTAGTAGTGGACTTTGCATTGAATATGTGGTGACACTATCATATAGGTAATCATTTTACAGTCTACTCAGATCACAAGAGTGTCAGGTATATCTTCTCTTAGAAGGTCCTGAACCTGAGACCACGACGTTGGATTTAGATCCTCTTAGACTATGACTTTTAGAAATTCTATACACCAGAGAAGGGGAATGTTGTATAATATGTACTCAGCAATAGATCTCGTGCATAGCTTCTAGGTGATGGGACGGAGAAGCTAGACACTTTTCAGATATCCATTGTGGATCGAGATGGAGCGGTTTTTCTATAGTCTCTTATAGTCACTGCCCCACTTCTTCAGTGAGTCAGGGCGGCACAACATAGGGACACTGACTGCGAGACAGGACGTGCTCTGATATCCATAGGGCAGGCACCTGATGGATTTTATGAAGGTGAGGAGCACACCATCCTCTTCATAGGACGTACCATGGTACTAGTGCACTTCAGGAGGAAGTGTTGAGAGAGTTCCACACTTCACCTCTAGCGGTACATCCAGGAGTGGAAAAGATATACCAGGAACTCCGATGATCGAACTGGTTGTTGGGAATGAAGTATGAAGAAGCATAATTTGTCTTTTGGTGCCTCACTTATCATCAAATGAAGGTAGAGAATTAGGTAACAGAAGGCTTGGTTCTGCCTTTAGATGTCCCAAAGTGGAAGTGGGATGGGATATCCATGGACTTCATGACAGGTCTTCCATATACATCAAGGGGTCATTATTCAATATGGGTGATCTTCGACCGACATACTATGTCGACCCACTTCCTACTGGTCAGATAGCAGGGTTAAGTAGAGGGATTGTGATGCATCTATGTGCAGGAGATTGTGAGGATACATGGAGTAAGCATGACGATAGTCTCTGATCGTGATGCATGTTTTACATCCCAGCTATTGAAGGGGTTGTATGAGACTTTTTGGACGCAGCTTCAATTGAGAACCACCTTCCATCCTCATACTGATGACCAGACTGAGTGGAACATTCAGACCCTTGAGGACATGCTACGTGCTTGTATACCCGACTTCGGTCACAGCTTGGAGGATCACGTACCTTTGGTTGGGTTTTCACACAACAACAGTTATTACTCCACCATTGGAATGACACCTTTTGTGGTGTTCTACGTGCGACCGTGAATATCACCTTTGTGCTGGACTGGCCTAGGGGAGTCAGCACAAGTGGGACCAGAGATGGTACATGCTACCACATAGACGGTGAAGATCATCTAGGAGCATATGAAGACTACACAGAGCTGGAAGAAGTCTTATGCTGACAAGATATGGAGACCACTAGAGTTCGAGGATGGCAACCACATCTTTCTATGGGTTTCACATCGACATGGTTTGTGGAGATTTGGCCTAGGCGACAAATTGTCTGCGAGGTTCATCGGACCCTTCCAGGTCCTCAGTAGAGTTGGCGAGGTGTCTTACTGCTTAGCTCTTCCATCACAGTTGCACCCGGTGAACGTAATCTTCCAGATATCCCAGATGAGGAGATATGTGCATGACCCTTCCCACTTCATCTACCATAGAGAGATGGACATCGAAAATTGGGTGACATTATCGGAGGTTCCAGTTGAGAATTAGGATTGACAGGAGAGGCTCCTTTTTGGGCAGTTGATACCTCTAGTGCATGTTTGTTGGCAGCATGGGAACCCCTAGGAGAGCACATGGGATTGGGAGGCATAGCTTCATGCTTAGTACCCCCACTTA
Source organism: Viscum album (assembly GCA_963277665.1). Taxonomy (NCBI): domain Eukaryota; kingdom Viridiplantae; phylum Streptophyta; class Magnoliopsida; order Santalales; family Viscaceae; genus Viscum; species Viscum album. Next base: position 953,681,608 of record OY728130.1, on the reverse strand, counting down.
TTTTCCTTGTTTTGTGATGAGGATTACATGTATGAAAAGCCCGGAGGTGGGGAGAATGTAAAGACCCAAAAATTCCATGTATTTTTTTAGTTAAATGGTAATTTAAAGAGTCCGATAAAATTGATGGTGCATGATTCTGAGGCTCGGAGTGGCCATAATGAATTTCCAAACTTTTTTTCTGGTACTTTTAGTAAACGTCCGAGATAGTTTTTCTAATTTTTGAACTGGTTCTCGAAATTGAAATATGAGGACACTGTTAAACTCATAGAGCCAGTATTTTCTTAAGGAGACCTTCACCTCAACCGTAGTGGGTCAAGAGTGAAAGATAACTTTTTTGATTTTCCTGAAAGAATTAAATAAAATAAAAATTTCTATCATTTTTATTTTATATTCCTCCCATGTGTATTTTCATAGATTGGGACCACCTGAACTAAAACCTCTCATAGGTTATGGTGGTGGGACCACCTGAGACTAAAACCTCCTTGAACTTCCTCTTAAATGTGGGGAAGCCTCTTAATCTTCCCCCAATTTAAAGGTGCCACCCCCTTTGATTAATTATAGCAACTCAATTAATTAATTAAGATAATTTGAAAGTATTCCAACAAATAAAATAGATAACATATTTTATTTTCTCTCCAATTTCATTTTTGGGTGTGATTGGGGGGGGGATTTTAGAATATGATAATGGGAGAGCATTTTGGAGGATTAAAGTTCTCTAATGAAGGACTTCTTCAATGAAGAACGCTCCTCCAACAATGAACACAGACGTGTGACTTCGTCTTCTTCCTCGAGACATCCTCCAACGTGGGACATCTCCAATCGACGGTCGTCTATCACTCATCATCGATGTCAACAAACAAACTAGGTAGGGGTGTGTTTCAAATTGATCAATGATAATTATCCTCTCAAATTGAATCATCTTTCCTGAGACACTTTATTCCGCCCTAACTCGGAGGGTATGGGCCAAAAAAACATGGCCCGACATCTTTGTAAATCCTATGGTTCATTTTTGTGTTCATCGCGATTGTGATAGTGACAGGTGCTAGCGGTTGGCATCGTTGGAACTCGAGAACAAAGGCCAGAACCACGACTGTACATGATGAAGGAGATGAATGAAGGGAAGATGGTCAAGCTGGCTACCTGTGAAGGCACGACACTCCACTGCCACATGGCATGGTGCTACCTGTGGCCCTCCGCACCCGCCCCGTGCGGCCTCCGCCATCCCGCAGCCTCGCTGGCCCCACGGTCTCGTCGCCTCACGACCATCCTCAGCCCCCCGAGTCCACTCCGCATGTGGCCTCTGTGCCTTGTGGCCTTTCCACCTTGCGGCCTTCTACGACCCCCCCATGGCCTCGCCGCCTCACGTCCCTCCACGGCCCCCGCAGCTACGCCGCGTCACGGCACTCCCTGGCCCCCCACGACCTCGCATCCTCGCGACATCTGCCCCGTCCTCGCTACTCCACCCCAAACTACAACCACCATGCCGCCCAGCATAGATCGGGCTCAACCCAGTGTGTTGGGTCGACCCAAACCAGGTCAGGTCGGCCTAGGCCGGCTCGAGCCGAGTCAGACCGGACCTGGACCAGCTTTAAGCTTTACCCTCTTTTGGCCATAACTTTTTCTCCAGGCAACCGTTTGACGAACCGTTAGCGGCGTTGGAAACCTTGGATAGAAACGGTCCCTTGGGAACACCCCACCTGATATTTGGGTTATGTTTGTGTACGGTCGGGTTGGATTGAGCACAAATCCAACTGGGACCTCAGGACTGAAAGGTTAATACGTTATAGACTGGGCGTCCGATTGACACACGGTCTATTGTGTTGAGACCCCTATAACATGGAAGACTGTTGAGATTCAACTATGTGGGACTTCATGGCAGTTGGAGTGTAATCTTGTGGCTTGTGAAGAAGACCCTCCTGTAGAAAATAGAGCATATTAAGGGAACCCTTTAGTTGGTTATGACGTGAAGAATGGATATCAATCCTGTATAGGTCAGCACAGATAGATCATTTGTGGTCCGCACCGCGCGATCCTGTGTGGGTTAGCACTGAGAGATCCTGTGTGGGTCAACACCACATGATCGTGTGTGGTTCAGCAACTAGAGATCTTTTGTGGGTCTGATGATGATTTAGGATCCTCCACGGGTCCTCCTCTTAAAGGAGTAAGATGATTCAGTAGTTATACCTATTCATCATTACTACCATATCTATGTTATACTGGGTGTGACCTGAGTCTATACCTGTGTAGTACTATCTATCATGGTAATACCTTGGTTGTATTATTTAGTGAGGTGTACCTGTGTGCTACATACCTTCTTGGTAATACATTGGTGGTATTTTGCAGTCTGGCGTACCTGTGTGGTACATACCGTCATGATAATACCTTGGTTGTTTTCTTTAGGGAGGAATACCTATGTGGTACTTACCTTCATGGTATTTCATCCTTTTTGGAACAGATGTGCTTTGGGATAATGAGTTGGGCCATGTGTTTCTTCAGGATTGAGATTAGTTTACCTGATAACTTAGGTATATGTATGGGCATATACCTAAGTAGGGTTGTTAGTTGTTTCCATGCTTGTGGATTATCCTTTGTGGATTTTTGTGAGACCTTGAGGGTCTCGGGATCCATATTGAGTATCATTATACACACCCCTGCACAGGTTGTTCCCACACCAAACTTGTTTGGTGTAGATGCCAGACAATACTGACTAAGGATGAGAGTACCAGGACTAGAGGTAGCTCGGGGGTGGACCTTAGATGAGGCGAACCGTAGAGAAAACCATTCGAGAGTTGTACCTACCCTTCAGGTAGGATCCTTGGCGGGTGATCACAGGATTTGTTCCACTTTACATGTGCTTTCAGTTTCCTGGTACTTTCCAGTTGGGCTTGTATTATATACCATTTTTACTTACTGTACTCATTCGGTTTACTATTCAATTACATGAGTTCGTATCTTGTGTGTGTTTACATGTTATAAATGCAGTGTCATCCCAAATTTAGGGAATATTTTTTCGGTTCTAGTCACCATCCTATAGATTATATAAGGCGGGCTTGGTGTAGTCATGGCACAGGCCCCAGGGGACGGGTCATGATAGTAGAGGTAACGTCCTTTTATATGTGATGGGAGTGGCACATATGTAATGTTTGAAAAGAAAAATGTGTACCGACATTTTTTACATGAAATTAGGATCCATAATAGATTATTCCTATGAAATATTAATTATATGGTTGATAAATTGAAATAAAATATATTTTATTGTGTTTTCAAGGATTTATCCATTATATTTTTAGTTTACCCCCAGAAAATATAATTTTACCTTAATTGTGTTAATTAATTTTTACTTATTTCATTATTCATTATGGTCAAAAATAATATTGAACTCATTACAGAATATAAATTATGATGATTTCATATTTTTTATCAAATGTAATGAATTTTTTTTCTAAATGTTGATGAATGTAATTTAAAATATTAATTCCTTACACGATTAAAAAGTGGGTAATCTATAAGTGTATTTTTCAATAAAATATGCTTTTTTACTAACTCAATAATTAATAATCAATATTATATGATAATAAATTAATATTTATTGAAATTTAATCTATAAATATCATTTAAAACATTTCTATTTATTTATTATGATAAATAACTAACTATGAGCAAAATTCTTCCCTTTTAAATTTTTTTTAGAAAAACCCTATTTTTTAATCCCAAAAACAATCATATACTAAAATTTAATATATATTGGACTAAAAATTCATTATATAGAATAAATATTAATAAATAATACTTATTTATCATGGAATCATATGAACAACATTTAGGTACTTTTAAATTGAATAATTTATTGAAAGGATAATGTCTTTTTTATAAAAAAGAGTCTTTTCACTATTTTCTAAAAAAATATTTTTAAAAAAATCGCATAATTATATACAATGTTTTTTTAATATTATAATTTAAAGAATTAAATTATTTTTTTATTAATTCAAATTTTAAAATTATAAAATAAAAATTTAAAATTAATCTTTTCAGAAATGATTAAATTTAATTATTTTCATTTTGATTTAAAAATTATATAGAAATTTTATAATCAATATAACTCTATTAATAAATGGTAAAGTGATTTATTAAATCATTACCTTGGATGTTACATTATTCTACTTTTCTATAAATTGTGTCCTTGAAATTCTATTCAAATATTAAACAATTATTAATATCATTCCCTCTAAGAATTTTCATATTCCATTGTTGTAACTATAACCCTATGGTTTTTTTATGAAACGAAATTTTGGTGAATTTACTTTTTCCACAAAAATTTATATATATGTTAAATAATATGAACTTGATGTTCTTCATAAGACATGTAGATTTGGAACTCAAAAACATGGGATAAAAACAAGATATGATATCTGCATATATTTTCTTTACATCAAAACATGAAATACATTGTATACCTGAGATAAACTCAAAATAAAAGGCACTCAGTAAGATACTAATCCAACATTCTCTAGAAATTCACTCAATCATATGAACCAGGAAATTATTTCCCCTTTATTATCAAACCGTTTAACACCTTTTATTGGACAATTTTTTTAAAATACATGATCACCAACCATGATGGAATGATCATTCCTCATTTTATTCTCTTTGAGCCATCATCATATGTTAATTAATATAATGATCCTTATCATCTATTTTATCTGTTAAATCATTTTTAAATATCTTCCTTTCTCCTGCATGACCCAAAAAATATGGTTTCTGAATTTTCCTTCCATATATAGAATCAAATGGTTCCATATGAATAGTATAACAAAAATAGTTCTTATATGAAATGCAATATAAAGAATGTTTTGGATTATAAATTCCCTAGATATCTATTGAAAAGAATGAAGAATTTCATCCATGTTTTGAATACCCCTCTAAGACTAGTCATTATTTTGAGTAGGAAAATCAGTACTAGTATTTTATTACATACCTGGTGATTTCTAAAATCTTTTCTAATAATGAGATGTGTCTTTAGATCAAGTTCTGATACAATAGAGAGAGGAACTCCATGTAACGTGACTATATCTAGTATATATACTTATTAAAGGTTATCTAAATACATTCTATATATAAATGGATGTAAAATTTCATATTTACTTAATTGATTAATAATAACCCAAATTGCATTATTACCTAGGAAATTCATTTGCAATCCTCCCAAAATACCCATGGATATATCTTTCCCTTTAAACTCTAACACTATTTTTTGAATCATTTATTTCAGTAATTTTCTCTATATTATCCAACTAACATGTTTAACATTTCAAACTATACCCCACAATATCTGTTTTAATACCTTCTACCAGTAATACTTCAAATATTTTCTGTGTATATTAGTTATACCTGGATGAATGGAAAACAAATAACAATGAAATTCACTAAAAAATCATGAAATAAGATTAAAAAGGTTTTAATTATCTTAGTTTACAAATCCTAAAACACCTCCCTTATCAAAATTTAAATTATAAAACATTTCAATTTTAATGAATTCTATATTTCCGTTAAAATCCCATTTCTCTTGATGAGATTTCCTAATTCTTTCTGAAAATTTTTATTGCACTAAAACCAAAAAATAATAGGATTCCTCTCTATTAATAGATTCATACCCAAATTTATAAATTCATTAACCAGAAGATCATTTTCCAAATATAACATGGTTAATGATGAATTTATTTCTATTCTCAAAACATCCACCATTTTATTAACCCTTCCTAGATCATAATGAATTGATCAATCATTATCCATGATTAATTCGACCCATATTTTCTGTACCTGGTTCAATTATTTATAAGTGAATATTTTCATGAATATTTTTTTAATCTTCATCAATATTTCACATATTAATCCATTCAAATGATTCGTCAATATCTTTTATTCAAAAAACCACATTAGTTATTTTTATATGCTTTACTGGGAAATTCAATTCATGATATTTCAACTAACATGGTGCATAATAAATTACCTAATCAGTCCTTAATATGATAAAACCAATTCCTCTAAAATAATCATCAATGTATTTTACAAATTCTCCATTTATAAAAGGAATAAGAAAAACTAGATCATTTTCCAATATTCATTTTATTCTCTTATAGTAATCATAAAATTATTTGGTAGATATGAATTTATCTCATTTTTATGTTAACTTAGTCAATGGTATATAAAAATAATAAATTGATTTGAAAACCCTCTTTTAGTGACCCACTAATCCAATAAAAATACAAATATCTTTGAAATTTATTGGTTTTTACATGTTTAATCCACATTCATCTTACCAAGGTCAATTGGTATTTCATATTTATAACAAATACATCCAAAAAAAAGTTATTTTTTGAAATTAGAATTTATAAATTCTCAATTTCTATTTAGTTTATTTTATTATATGGCCCGCGAGGAAATCCTTAAGCATCATTCATGTTCAAACTATCTTTTAGAATACAAAAAAATCATCAATAAACATAACCATAAAACATCCAATAACTCATGATACACACTATATATTGGGTATATAAATAAAGGCGGTTAATTTCATAACCCAAAGTATTAAATATAAACTCATAGATCCTATATCTACTCCAAAATAAAGGCCTTGAAATGTCATCCTCCGTTTCCTTCTACTAATGTTACTTGGAACATAGATCAAACATTGAATAATATTTTTCCATACAGATATGATCAAAAAATCATTAATATAGGGAAAAAGATACATTATATTAACAATTATCTCATTCAAGGCTCTAAAATTAGTGAAAATTCTCATCTAATGGTGATTATTTATAAAACACTAAACAAGAGAACACCATGGTGAAGTGATAGAGAAAATGAAACCATTATCTAAATACATCTATTTTTTCAATTATAAATTTTCATCTTGATCAATTTGATATGGTTTTTCATAAATAGTTTTAGTATCATGAACTAAGATAATATAAAACTCAACCTCTTGATCCATAATAAGTCCTAGAAAATGTTTTTGAAAAACACCAACGTATTCATTTACCACTAGCACATCACAAATTTTAATATTTTCTTTCATCTAAAAAATATGAACTTGTTAACATTCAATTATATATATTAAAATTTTGCTATCTTATTTTTATGTTATCAAATGCATGAAATCATTTAATAAAACATTCTTAGATATAAAATCTATCTTTTCATGATAATCTAAAATCCAATCCATTCCAAAAATGATATCAAAATATACTATGTTCAGTTCTATAAGATTTTTTAGAAATACCAACACAATATTATTAATAGAAATATTATTTTAAACCTTTATCTATTTAATAAATTGGATTTTATTTTTCACCATAATTCATATATTACACCCAAGAGATGATATTCCAATTTTTTATTCACATCTCTCATAAATGAAATAATTTGATGATCCAGAGTTAAATAGGGTATTGTCATAATTTTTATACACATGTAACATACCTTTCACAATTTAATTTTATGGCCCACAATCGAACATAGGAGTAGAAAAATATTTTTACACACCGTTCATTTCCTTTTTTGAAGATTTATATCTAATGTTACATAATTAGGGTAGACATTAGCAAAATGAACCAACTGATTATAAATAAAACATCACACCATTGGGTGTCTATTTTTACCACATTAATTATTTTTTTATGATTATTTTCATTGAAATCATGAGTCATATAGAGAAACATTATAGGTCATTAATACTTTCCGTACTTCATAAGACATTCCCCAATGTACTTATTATGACACATATTAAAATATGCGAACATCAATTTCTTACATATAGATTTTTTTTCTATTTTTATACATAACCTAACACCCTAAAAAATTCATAAATTCATCATCAAGAGGTGCATATGTGTCAAAATTATCCATATCAAATATTTTAGAAAAATGAAAAACATTATCATAGATTTTAAATTCTCATCTCACCAATTCTCTTTGTAGACATAGTTTCAGTACTAAGTGAAATCTATTAATTTTATTTTCACTGACTCAAAACAACTAATATACCTAGATATTTATTTTATATTTTCCGTATACTTGGAAATAGAATCTTAATCTTTTTTCAACATTTGTATGTATTTGTTCCTATCCAGATTCAAGTAACATTTAGGAAATATTTCTTAAAGAAAATATCTGTAACAATTTCCCATTCTATTTAATATAAATCAATGTTATCTCTATAGTTCAGAACCAATGAAAACCGTAAATTATATTAAGCCTTCAAAAATATAAATGGATATAATTAAATTTTTACATTAAGAACTTATCATGTCATCAAATATAATCTTTTGAGTATTGATCCATCTATTATATAAAATAAGATCAGATGATCTAATGAATGATGGGGGAAGTCTCCTTATTAAATTATCCACTATAGAAATGTTTATTTGAAGTAGATTGAGTTCAAATATCGAATAGATACCTCCTCCAGGTATATCATGTGGCAATATATCCATCACTGTAATAAATTTTTTTTTCCGATTCTAACTATATAAGTATTTTGATTTAGAAGGATATGTTCCTCTAAATGCCTTTCCACTACATCTTCAGTGTTCCTATATAGAATCCAATTATAAAAAAAATAGTTTATATGAAGAAACATGGTAATCATAAAATTATATATTAATTAAAATTAAGTATATATTAAAAGAATTTCAAGGAATTTTATTAACAATATCCTACCCTCTAATTTTATCTGAACCATCCACTATTACCAAATATATGGAACCATCCATAAAAATTAAATTATATTGAGTTTTAAATCATGAATTAATTATCTTACATTTTAGAATCTTTTATGTTTTATAGTTTTAGATAATTTTTTCTGAACTAATACATAAAAATACCATATAAAACAATGTGGAATCTTTTAAGGAATATCCATTATTCCCACCAGATAAAAATTTTAAAACAAAACCTGATTTGAGTCATTGGAAATTCAACACCAATTTCAAATTAAAAACTTCATTTCCCTAATCCATACTAAAATTTGTTGAAACCCTTTTAAAAATATCATATGACGATAGAAATACCATTAGAGGATATAAAAATAATAAAAATATTAGTCTAGTGAAAAACATGTAAACCCATGAAAAAAATTCCTATGCACACAATGTTTTACCCATATAGTGAAAAATCATTATTTTAAAAAAATTATACTAAATTTTATTAAAAAACTATTACCATAAAAACTAATAAGAAATCATAGAAAATTAATTTATATTATTTGGGACATCTTGGCATATAACCCTTATAGAACACTAAAAAATTAGAATAAATTTATATTCCACATCTAATACCATTCTCTAGAGATCGTATCATTACACAATGCGTTGGAGCTCCATCTGGGCACAACCATCATATATTCTATAATGGGCTCACTCGACACTATCTTGTCACACCAATTACATAAAATGTATAAGGACCATATCTAGAGTATAAAATCATTAAAATTTTCATCATAAAACCAATTGAAAAACTATTTCGAACCCACGTGAAAATATATTTTGGGATATCATAATACCTAATAATTTTTTATAATAATTTTCAATAAAAATCACATATAAAATTAGAGAAGTGGTTTTCATTTAAAGAATCATGAAATACTAAAACAAATCTATAAATTTAATCGTAGTCATGGAAATAAAAAAATTCATTATTTGTGTATACATAAAAAATAGGGTATTCCTTTATTGTCTTTCAAAATGATCCATATAAAACTTGTATAAAGGATCCCACTAAAAACCACTGAAATAAAGAAAAAATTGAAAAAAAATTAACATATTAATATTTTAATTATATATAAAAAATATATAAAATTATTATATAATATTTGAAATGGAAGAGAAAGTGTTTCATGGTAAATTTCAAAAGGGAATTTGTTTAATTACGAAAAGACTCATATCACTTTATAAATATTTGAAGCATAATCCCTATGAAAAAATAATATTAAAAAAAACATAACTACCATGAGAATAGATAACTTAATTATATAAAATTTCAAAGTGGTTTTATATAAATATGGTAAAATAATATAGGTTCATAGTATCAAAATATTTCTCAATGAACGGAATTTGAAATGAAGTCCATTTCCATTGATTCAATTCATGATGTATGTCATTTGTATTCAGGAATAATAAAATTATGTTTATTGCTTACATGAAAGATAAACTATATATATTTTATTATTCATTTTATATCATTTATCATCTTCTTATATATTATTAAATAATCAATTTGGTTTATGTAAGTGGTTTCCACTAATATTTGGCTTCTGTGTCAAAAAAGACTTTGTTAGAATGGGAATGGTCAAATAGGCCCTTGATTAAATATCCCAAAAATAATGAAAATGAAATAATTATAATATTTATACAGGAATTACTATTTTAATACTATTTATGAAATATGTTTTTTATAAATAATGTATGTTACAATCATTGATACGGTAGGTCATACAAACACAATAGTAATGTTTCCATTTTTCAATGATCATTATGGAATAGATGTATATAATATTTTATCATTATAGAATGATACTAAAATAATTTATACCATATTATTTATCTAAATATTTATATATCATCCTGTGTTTTTGTGGTGGAAAGAGAGTCACATCACTTCATAAAGGCGATAATCCACTTACAAATGAATGACGTTATCATTTTCAGTGGGAGAAAGGTTAAGAAAGAAAATGATATATTTTATTTTAACAATGATAAATATATAATGAATATCATAATTATTTCATGTAAATTACATAATAATTAACACTATACTAATTACCTTCCATGTAATGATTTTATAAAAAACTAATCAAATAACCTTGCAAAATGTTGTTTTGTTGTACAAACAAGCAATGTTATCGTATCCCTAATAGAATGGAAAGTGAAAATTTATTATTTTATATAATGACTAAAGAGGTATAATAATGTTATGAATATAATATATCTACTTTATATCCAACATCATTCACAACGGTGAGAGGTTTTGATAAAATATATGTTAGGAAATAGATCATGGATAACCTAGATTGAAACCTATAGGACCACACGTTAGGATATATTTTCCTCTATGATTTTATCATTTTATGTTAAATGATTCCTTTTTATACTTATTAGCTATATATTCAAGCCACATATTATATGTTATTTTTCTTAGTATATGATTTTATATAGAAGAAAATGTTCCGACAATCAATATGATAGGTAATGTGATTATTTCATTAATGATATGACCGATATGATAGGAATCAATGCTCAAAACATTATGATAGTACGTTATCAGCTGGATCAAGTTTTGAATAAAATCTTGAATCATGTGGAATTCCCTCCTCCATGTATGTGGAATGTTTCTGTCAAATCCTTCATGTGGAAAAGGACACCCATGTTTAGAGGATATTATGATCCCCTCCTCACAGAATAGAGTATTAACTCCATTGAAAATATATTTGTTGTCCTCCAATTTTTTGAAGGAATGAAAGTTGTACGGGTGACCTATCACTTTGATGGGGAAACTGATAAGTGTTGAACACTGATCAATATTACGATGTCCTAGAGGATATTGATTCCATTGATTGGAAGGAATTCAAGAATATGTATTTCAAAAAATATTTTCCATGAACTGTACATCCCATGATGGAAAATGTGTTCCTCATAAATAAGAAGAATGAAGATGAGTCCATTGGGGTATATGAGGAAAAATTGACAATGATTTCAAGATATGACTCTGGAAGTTTCATTAACATTGAATTCAAGGTGGATCACTTATTTAGAGAACTAAATCCAAATCAATAAAATGTTTTAGTGATTTGAGACTTCGATAGTTATGAGGAGATTAATCATTGTTCCCTCAAGGTTGAAATAGTGATTGGATACTCTCAATGGTTTCATGGTCCCAGTGAAAAAAAGATAATAATGGGGTCTACTATGTGTGGATTAGGAAAAAAATACCACAAATAATACATGATCGAACATCCTATACGTTAAAATTATGGGTAGAAGAATCCTAGGAACTGTCAAAAGACAAACAGGAAGTCCATAAAATGTTGAATAATGTGACATCTGGATAAAAGAATGTATATGAAGAATTTGACTAATGTGGATAAATAATGGAAGGTTAATATTGAATCTTAGATTCTAGTCTAGTGTTTAAACTACAAAGAACATTTGAATTATGTAAACAATTTCTCTAATCCAATGGTTGTCAGAGGAAATAAACAACAACCTTCATGGAATAAAAATGGTATTATGATATCAATACTACAGAGGTGGATCCATAAAATGATGTGGTGATAGGTATGCTAGTTTTTAATTCTTAAATATAAGATGTAATATTTGTTTCTAGTTCTACATATTATCTCATATATTTTATGTTTAGTATAACTATTCAAACACCACCTCAAAATGGTGAGGTTACACTTTCTATGAGAATAGTGTATGGGAACACTATTTAATCAAAGGTTTAAAATATATCCTTTGTAAATATTAGTGGACATGACCTCCATCATATCATTTCATACTTCCACTGGTAGAGTAAGATGCTATTTTGGGAATGGATTTATTATATATATACAAATACCATTTTAACGGTAAAGAGAGGTCGATAACTCTTCACATCCCATAGTGTCCTCTAATCCTATAAAACTGTTAGGAGGAAGAAGAATCTATTTAGGAATCATTAACTCAACTATGTATATTTTTTCTTTTTGATCAAGGATAAAAAATTCAACTGATTGAGGAGAATGAGATGATACTTCTCATATATATTCCCTTTGTGAGGGATTACATACATTTTTTTCTCAAAGAATTTCCTTGACATCATCCTGATTGATAGGATGAGTTCTAAATTGATCATATTCCATGATCTCTACCCATATCAAATACTCCATATATAATTTCCACTGTAGAGCAGGAAGATATGAAGAAGCATTTATAATAGAATCTAGAGAAGGGCTTTATACTCTTGAGTTCTTCACCATGGGATGTGACTATCCTCTTTGTCAAGAAGAATGATTGATCAATGGACCTCTACATTTATTTTTGTGAACCCTATAAAATCATGATAAATAAGAATTATACCTTTCCTTTTATGGATGACTTCTTTGATTAGCTACATGGGGCTAGTTATTTCTCTATGGTGGACCTTTAGTCAGTATATCCCCAATTAAAGGTGATGAAGGAAGATATTCCAAAAAAATTACTTTTTAACGTGGTATAAACACTATGATTTCTCAGTTATGTCATTCGTACTCACTAATTCACTTGAAATATTCATGTATTTGATGAATTTATTATTTTGATATTACCTCAACAAGATTTTGGTAGTCATTGTTGATGATATTCTAATATGATCTAAGTGCATGGAGGAATATGAGGGGAAATTTAATATTGTGCTTCTAGATTTTAGAAGGTATAAACAATATGAAAAGTAAAATAAATGTGATTTCTAGATGGATGAAGAATCATTATTGTGGAATTATATCACCAGTGAAGGGATATCTACATACCATTCCATGACAATTGAAATTGAAGAGTGGACAAGGCCATCATCTGTAACAGAGATCTGTAACTACCTTGATCTTGATAGGTATTTCTGATTATTTTTTATGGACTTTTAAAGATTTTAAATCCTAATAACCAAGCTGACATGTAAGGGAGTGAAGTTGTTCTTGACTCAAGATAATGAGGAAGGCCTTATGGAGCATAAAAATAGGCTTCTCATTGCACAAGTACTCACACTCCAGATAAGTGGAGAACTATTTGTGGTGTATAGTGATACTTCAAAGAAGGTATTAAGATGTTTGATAATGAAAAATTATAATGTGATAGCCTATGCCTAATTTTTTTTGGAAATATATAAGAAAAACTATCTCATGCATGATCAAGAGTTTGTAGCTGTGATCATTGCTTTAGAAAAAATAGTTTAATTATCATTATGATGAGATGTGTGAGATATATACTAATAAAATGATTCTAAAATATATATTCACATAGATAGAGCATTACATTCACCAGAGAAGAAGATTAGATCTCATCATAGAGTATAACTTCTTAGTCCACAATAATCATAGCATGGAATCTATGGTGGCAGATGATCTATATTGAAAGGATCATGAATCATTATCTATGATAATAATTGAAAAGAATACAATCCTTTTATATTTGTAGAGGATGGAAATTGGAATCATTAAGGGAGGAAACTATTTAATCCTTTCTCAAATTATTGCTCAGTCATCCCTCTTGTAACATCCTGACCCGACTTACTATCGAACCAATGCTCGGACTGGTGTGTCACATGGCTCTAGCGCATCTCTCCATACACCAGAGGCTATCGACTAGAAGTGAGGGTGTCATGAAGTGATTGTGGGGAGACTATACACTTATATCAGAGTTTAATAGTGGTATTATCCTAGAATGAATAGTAGAAATAAAATATCTAGTATATAAACAGTTGACAAAGTAGTGGAAGAAAGATATTTTCATCAACTAAAAGCATCCAATTCCTGTTTAAACATAAAATGATTGAATGAAATGCTATAAATACATGATGGAAAAGTATAATGACACATAATTCATTGCATTACAAGACTAAGCTGAGGAAAAAGAACTAAAAGTAGGATGGTAATTTCCAAGAGCATCCTAAGCTTCAACTCAGTCATTTTCTCCAAACTCCATGTACAACCATAATGTGACATGCAATCAACTAAGGTATACAGCCATACAAACAAGAAAAGTCAACTTACGTACCCTAGTGCAATGAAACGATGAGTAGGGTGTGTGATATAAATCTCAATTGGCTGGAACCACTGGTTTCAAGACCTATCTGGATATTCTATAATAAATTAAACAGTGTGCAGGTACAGAGAGATAAGAACATATCTGTATAAATTAAAACTCACAATAGTTTTCAGGGGTCTCCCAACAGCTATACCAGCTTCGGATTGATGTCGGGATATCAGTATGATCAAATCAAATTATTATATATATATATATATATATATATTATTTTGGGTGGATAAGGATATACCAAAGCCATTCAAATTATAGGGGAGCTATCATGGTCTTCCCCATACCCAGGTCCAAGAGACTTTTTAGTCTCTTGGCCTCTATTGAAATATTAGAATTGGGTAAATATACCTACCACCCACATTTAACAAAATGGATCTGGGCTATAATGAATACCACCCACATTTAACAGATTGAATCAAAGCTATAATGTTATCTCCCTTATTTAAAAAATTTCTCGGGGTTATAATACCTATCAATCACATTTAAGATAATGGATCATGGCTATAATGACTACCACCCACATTTAACAGAATAGATTGGGGATACAATACCTACCAACCACATTTTAATAATGGAATGGGTTAAATATACATACCACCCATATTGGAACCACCATCACAATCAAGAAATAATAATTTACCATATGAAATGTAAGGAAAAACACCTCACATCATTCCCAATTTTTCAACAAACTAACGGTGCTGTGATTTTATAATTAAACCCCCAAAAAAGGAAAGAACATGCCTCCCCTTGGGACCATTACATTTAAGGAATTTCATTTGTAAAAAAATAAACATCTAATGTGTTTCAATCAAAACACTAATATAGGGATCACATTCCACTTTTCATATGTTTAATGGCCCACTTTTTTCATCATTAGGAGTAAGTCATTCCCTTTAAGGTCACTTCACCAAATTTGTATAAGCATGGAAAACTAATATAAGGGTTCAATTCTCTATGATATTCCATTTTTATTTCATTAAAAAATGGCACGGTCTTCCCATACTAATATGTTTCATTCAAAGGGTACCCCATTTATACATTTCAAAGTAAAACATTCCATTTGATGTGATCCATCGTACTCAATGTATTTATGCTTTATTTTCCAAAACAAGAAAAATTGACTTGCGGCATAGTCATTTAAATTAGTGGATGTCACCATATAACATTGGTCATTCTGAATAATTCCAAATCATTAATCTTTCCTTAACAAGGAAAATTCATACGCATGGAATAAAGAGTCACATGGACTTTTAAACAACAAAAAAGAGAAAGACATTTCATAATGCATTATTCATGAACTAAGAGCATTGTTATATTCATATACCATACATTTTCATCCATATATGTTGTCCATATTATAATTAGAAATAAATAATCACTATAGGAAACATAAAAAATACGAAAATTAAAGGGGAAGGATAGGGATCCTTCCTCAAGTGGAAACAAGATGTCCACCTAGACTCTTAGAGCTTTCTAACTAAATGTTGTGGCTCCCCCACTGGGCATATTCATCTTCACACAAACACAAGGACACCTTGACCATGTGTGTACTCCCGAATGGCCATGAGAATGCACCAGCGGATCCTTACGCATGTTCATATGCATATACCAGTCGCTTCTCACCTATGCATGAATATATATATATATATACAAGGGAAGTCCTAGCCCCATATATGTACAATCACTAACATGGGTGATTATACATGTAACCTGTGAATGCACATATATGTATCTATATATATATATTTACATACCTATGAAAAAATAGTTGAGTACCCTTTGACTTGGTACATGAAACTGAAAAAGGCAGTTTAACACAACCAAATTCAAGAAACAAGAACCCAATAACCTCAAAATGCCATAAATTAGTTGGTGAAAACCAATCAACTAAAACAAAACCAAACCTTGGAACAAATCTGGCGGACCGAAACCACTTGCACCACCTCGCCTTTGGTAGCAGTTGTCATAACATGTATCCAAGGGTCCCATGAGACCTTTCGAATGAACATATAAAAAAAGAGAACCGAAAATTTAGATCAACCTTAATGTTCTAGGGTTCGGATGAACGCTATGGGGTGATGATAAGGTGAATCAAAGTTGGGAAAATAGAAAAGAGGGGATAAGAGACTCTACCTTGGAGGATTTCACGAGGAACTGACGAATTATTTACTGATTCCATTGTAGATGGATGGTCGGATGTGGGGGTTCCTTGCATCAAAGGGGATAACCCCTTAGGGGTGTGCTGCCTCGAAATGAGAGGGGATAGGGAGTGTGTGGTATTATTAGGTTTTTATTTTACTTTTTTAATTTTTTAATTAAATTAAAAAAATATATCTAAAATCTTAGTATTGTGCCCAGGTAAGACACATGAATTTGAAAACACAGTGGTACCCCTCTACTTATGAAAGCCCATTTACAGGGTGTGTCCCACACAGTTTGCATAACCTTGAAAAGACCATGAGGAATCCATTGTCTCCGAAAAACAAGTCATACACTTACCATCAACGGGCAACACATTTTAGAAGACCGTGCGTAATCTACGTGTCCAAAGATATCCTTCAAAACATAATGTTTTTGGGTCTCAAACACCAGAATATTCTTTAGACACCCGAGGAAACATAACCGGCCTCACCTAAGTCCAAATAAATCACTTAGGATAGATGAATCTCCCGAAATTCAATTCTGGGTGTGGTTTTAAAAAGGACCCATTCAGTAAATGTAAAGTCTAAATACCTTCATCTTTTCTCCAAGTTCAAAATGCGGATCATTTCATCCTTCCCACCTTAGAACTTTTCATCCACGAAAACCCTTCGGGAAACATATAAACCTCACTAGACCAACTAGGGTCGTTAGGCAATGTTCAAATGATAGAATTGCATTTCTAAAAAACCAACCCACAATGATGTAATTTTTATGTAAGCGGAACTTAAGCCCATTAAATACCCAAGTCAGCACTCAGTTTCAAATGGAAAATCAAAGACAAAAAACCTGATCCCATATAACTAGAGACACGATGACACCATCACTTCATTAAGCATCATGCCAAAGAAAATTCACACTTATAATTTAATGTTAAACGGACAAAACCAAAATACGGCTTAAAATCCATTAGAATTTTCATTAAAAGAATGCCCTTGATCATTTGATAATGCTCTTAGAATGATTTTAAAACGATCAATTTGTCAATTATTCATAAAACTCAAGCTAAATAAAAACGATCTTTTCATTAATATCTTCATTAGACACCAATCACACTCATCTTCACCTGAAAACATTTCTTAAAACAGTTTTTCACCATCTTCAACCATCAAATAAGAAAATAATGATTCACGCCACTACAACCCACCAATTATGAATACGCCCGACATAGACGATCATCGTTTTTAAAGCTAAAATATGATGTCGTATCCCATGGAAACTCACCTTGAGCACTACCACAGTCATCAAATCCCACACCGACATCCGATAATGACTCTAAGGTCAAACCATGAATGAAAAAACACATCCCATAAACAACACCAAACGAGAACCACCCAACCAATTTCTATGGATTTAAATCATTAGCGCAGGGTACCTCCAATGTTGTCCAATTGAATCCATGATGATGAAAAGATGGGGGAAATGCTCGCCGCATAGTATAGTGCCTTAAGAAGATTCAAATAGCTCCTAGTTAAACATATCCAGATACTGGAAGAAAGTATTGTCGAACCACCACTAGTCAACTTCAAGGAAGTAACTCATCTTCACCTGCCTATGAACTATCATTAGTCAAAAACATTTGTTTTCCACCAAAAAGAATTCTATGTTTATTTAAACTACCCAGCAAAGTCTACCTGATACAAATGGTTCATTATAAGGGATTCATACACATCCAACCTCAATAATTTCATGATTCAATGCGAGAACATACATATATTTAAACCTTGAAATCCTTAAATTCATTCAAACATAAACTGACCATCTCCCAATGGTCCCCTTGGGTTGGGTTCCTTCCACATGGAAGGACACATTTACCAGATTCGACAAGCCACACCCTTCTATTTGAGTTTTCTACCTATCATGAATATGTTTACTAGCCACTCATGATCACGCTAGTATAAAAAACAAATAGACGTGTGACGCTCCTCTCAGCTACCATTACAATTTCTAGATTTTAATGAAGACCATGGCCCAGTAGAAACCAAAACCAAAATGACCGGTATTTCCAAACACCCTAGTACTTAGAAACTCATCTTGAGAACTTGGATAGACCTTTTTATTTAACCCCCAGGTGACTCTACCAAGAGATTACCTGAGACCATACTAAACTTTATTGGAGGTTTATTTTAGATTCGTATTACCGCATACAACCATTATCTTCAACTAAAGAAAATAATAGGTCAAATGACCTAACAAGAAACCAACCATGACCTAAGAAAGTCTAACTAGTTGAAAACGATCATTACCCAATGCTCAATCCCACATCATGATACTGAAATCATGTCAAACCATCCAAAAAAGGGTTTTACTCTTGAATTGAATGTCCTACTTGGGAAAACGACACCCGAACAACACCAATTGTTAGAAATGATTATCACTAGCAATGAAAATAGGCTCTAAGGGTGCTAACAACCATGGTCTATCCCCTTACGAATAAAATGTGTCGTCCCACACATTTGGTCAGGCTAACTCAAGTCAAAAGCTCAAGAGACTAATTTTCAAGACATTTATAAAAAGAAAAAGGTCAATGAAAAATACATATCATTCCGTCCCAAGAAAACACAAATGAAAAAGATATAGCTACCCTTAGTCAGGAGTTTCACACTGAGGACATCACCTATTATACCATTTCAAATCCATTTGTATTTAAACACATTTTTAATTCAAACCATTAAATGATTTAATTTAAACCATCATGAACTAATTCTAAACATAGAACCCTGAAGTTGATATCATAACCAACAGCTCAAGAAAATATTAATGATTAACAAAACTCCCTTTAAACAATTAAAACGTTCAACAACATCCTATCATAGGTAGGAAATTTTTCTGTAATAAACTCTTTTTAAACAATCAAGGTAACCTACAAGGGTTCTGATAAGATAATATGGTTCCATTATCATGCAACCCAATAGATGTTTCTACATTCATTTCTGATCAAAATTAAACAGCTTCCAAAAAAATAATCATTCATTTCAGGCAGAATCATGTCATTAAATTTAACATATATTCCCATTTCTCAATTTATGAATCACGCATACACTTCATGGATTGAAAATTGGCCCCCATTTAACGAAACCAAAATCACATTAAAACATTTACATGCTCACAATTATATATAATAGTGTAGATAGATTGGAGTCCATCTAGCAACCTATAAATCACCCATACACTTTATAGTTCTGCATTTGGATTCCATTTAATAATAAAAAATTCACCCTTGTATTTAATCTTTAGGAACACATAAATTTTATTAACATCCCAAAAATGTATTTTTTTTATACTCAAAATGGGTTGATTCTACAGGTTACCATTCCTTGATTATAAGGCTCCCATAAACCGTACATGTGAAAACAGGTTCTCCAAAATTCATATCCCATATATAAGAAAAGAAAAATATTCCATCATTAGAAGTATACATGGAAGGATTCCTAATCAAGGTAAAAACATGTAATAATATGTAGCTAACATGGGATAATGTTATAACACATAGCAAGGAATATTTGCAAGAAGGATAAACAATCAAGAAGCATGTCTTGAAATCACTAAGAATATTATATAGGTAAGCATGCAAAGAATTACCAAAACATTGTATTAAACTAATCATGTTATTAAAACAAATAACATGGAATTACACTCATGACCGAAATTCCAAATCAACATATAGTCTACATATGCAACTTCATGGCATGGAATATGCATGGAATGTGAATTTCCATGTTCCTAATATGATGTATGTCATATCATATTACCTAAATTCCACTTCATCTAAAGGAAAATTACCAGAATTTTCATATTTAATAAGAAGTGGAAAATAAACCAGTCACTTGAGGTGAAATCACATTAACTGTAACAACAGACAACATAAACATAAATTCCTAACCCCAACCACATAGTCATTCACCATACATGGGGTGATCAGTTCCAAGAAGGACTATTAATAGTGCACTGAAACGTTCTTATTCCCCTATCTACCAAACACAAAAAATGAACAAGGAAAAGGTAAGAAAATTAAACCTCTAATAACACTTTGTATTGACCCGATCCAACTTACTATCGAACCGTTGGAATACTAGTTAGTCACATGGCCTCACGAACGTCTCCCCATATGCCAGAGGCTTCTGACTAGTAGTGATGGTCTTGGGAGGTGATTGTGGGGATACTATACCCTCATATAAGAGTTTAAAAGTGTTATTACGAGAGAATAAAAAAAACAGTGGAAGCTATATATAAACAGTTTAAAAAGTATTGGAAGATAGACAAAATCAAATTAATAAAAGGGTCCAATGTCAGTTTTTAAAACAAATGAATGCATGCCATGGTACAGATACATGAAGGAAAACAGTAATGAAATAGAAGCATTTATAGTACATGATACTAATAAAAAAAGAACTAATAGTCTGAAGGCGATCTCTAAGAGCATCCTAAGCATCAGCTCAATTCTTTTCTCCAAACACCAGTTACAAGAATACATCAACAACCAATCAAAAATGGTCCAGAGTCCTATGAACATGAAAGGTCTAATCATTTACACTATTGTAATAGTTTCTAGAGTAGGGTGTGATATATAAGTTTTAGTAGGTCGGCACCATCAGTGTCAAGATCTATCTAGACATTGTAGTATAAATTAAACATTGTGAATGTATAGAGGTATAACAACATAAATTTATAAATTAACAAGCACCCCTTCAGTTTCCCATGAGTACCTGACGGTTATACAAACTTTGGCTCGATGTGAGGACATCAGTTTGAGCAAGTCACTTTAATTTATATATATATATATATAAGTATATATCTGTGATTTGGGGTGGATTGGGACATACCACTGCCATCTGAATTGTAGGGGAGCTCTCACGATCGGCCCAAAAATCAGGTCGAAGATCCATTTTAATCTATTCTCTTATATGGAAGTATTGGCATGGGGTAAATGTACTTACCTCCCACATTTAACAGAATGGCGTGGGAATATAATTCCTACTATCCACATTTAGCATAATTTTTTGGGGCTATAACACAAACCACCCACATTTAATGAATGGATTGGGGCTATAATGCATATTTTCCACATTTAACATAATGTCTCGAGGATACAATTCCCACCTCTCACATTTAACAGAATGGATTAAGGCTATAATGTGTACCGCCCACATTTAAAGAATGGAATAGGGTAAATATATCTACCGCCCACATGTACACCATCATCACAATAAATACATATGTATTTATCATATTCATGGTATGGAAAACCACCTCACATCATTCCCAAATTAGAGAAAAACTAACGGTTCCATTATTTTATAATGAAACCCCAAAATAGGACTAAGACATGCCTCCCCTTTGGAACGTTCCATTTAAATAATTTCATTTAATGAGAAATTACCATCACTGTTGTTTGAAGAAAAACACCAACATAGAGAAAACATTCCACTTATTATTCGAGACATGAACCTATCATACATGAAATTTGGTGTAAATCATTCTCTGAAAGGTCAGTTTAGCCAATTTTTCTAAACATGGAAAACATGTGTAAGGTTTAAGATCACAATCCTACACCATGACTTTTAAATTAAACCAATGTGTGGTCTTACTACCCAAATGATTTTCATTTTTTGGTTAACCCTTTAATAAATTTCAATGGAAAACATGCCATTTGATGTGAAACATCCTATATAGGGTATTTATTCTCAATTTTACTAAACATGAGAAATTGACTTGAGGCATAGTCATTTCAATTAGAGGATGTGACCATCTCTCTTTTTTTATTGTAAACAAGGCCAACTAATTCATCTTACATCGGCATGGAAAATTCATACACTCATAATAAAGGGACACCATGACTTTTAAATAGGATAAGATAGAAATAATATTCATTATTATTTAATCAGGAACTATGAACAGTGAAATATTCATCTAGATGAAATTTTGTTCCAGAGATGCAGTCAATATGATAAGTAGAATTAATTAGTCACTAAAAGAAACATAAAACATACTTAAATTAAAGGGGATGGATAGGCTTCCTACATCAAGTGGAAATGAGTTACCAACTCACCTCTTGGCACATTATAACAAAAATCTATTTCCCTGCCCCCCACTGGACATACGATACTTTACAAAACTACAATGAGACATAGCCCATATGCACACATCAGTATGCCCATGCATAAGGGGATCATTACCCATGTGCTTATATGCATGTACCCATCGTCATTCACCTACACATACATATATATTTAAATATATATGGGAATACTTAGCCCCATACATGTATAATCACATCCAGGGGTTATTATACATTTAATATGGGAACCCATATATATATATATATATATATATTTAAATACCTATGAACATGTAGGTGAGTCTCCCTTGACATGGTGACTTGAAACCGAAAAATACAGTTTTACACACCCTATTTTAAGGACTAGGAACCCATTAACATTAAAAAGTCTCAACGTTAGTGGGAGAAAAGAAATTCACAACAAATAAACCCTACCTTGGAACAAAATCAGATGACTGAAACCAAGTAAACCGCATTTCCTTCAGTAGTGGTTATCTGAGAACATATCCAACGTTCCCGAGAGACCTTCTGCATGACCCTATAAAAAACAGCAACTAAAATCGAGATCATTCCTAATGGGATAGGATTTTTCATAACCGTATGTGGTGAAAGTTAGGCTGAATCAAATCTGGGAAAAGGTAAGATAAAAGACTAGATACAATACCTTTTAGAATCACATGAAGAACAGATGAAATATGGAAAGATTCCATTATAGATGGAGGGTCGGCAGAGGGGGGGTTTGTTTGTCGAATGGGAGAGCCCCTTGGGAGTGCACTGAATTAAAATTATGGGTGATAGAGAGAGAGTGTTAGTTATTGGATTATATTTTAAATTTAATTTAAAAATATTTAAATTTATAAAATCATGGTATTTCACATTGATAAGAAAAAAGATTTAGAAAACCATGCCCCAACTGTGTGTTACCCCTCTTATTAGGAAATATCATCCATGCGGTCTATCCTTCATGATAAGAATAACCATGCATAGATCCTGCGGATTCTACTATCTCCTAGAAACAAGTCCCATGGTTACCTGAAGTGGGATTCATAGTTTTGTATATAGTGTAGGAATTGTTCATCCTTTATTATCTATAAAAAATTAGATGTTTTCATTTACAACACTTCAAAACTTCTCGATCCACTTAGGGAAACATAACGGGCCTCGCCCTGGTCGAAATACATCAAATAAGAGTGATCCAGCTCTTGAAATTCTATTTTGGGGATTTGTTTTAAAAATTAATTTCACAATAAATTAAATAAAAGAAACCATCGTATTTTTCGCCGTTTCCAAATGTGGAGCTTTACAACTGATGGATAAAAAAAGGATACTCAGGTTAATGATGTGGAGAATCATAAAGGGGTGGAAGCCATCAGAAATTAGAAATAATCTGAGTTCAAGATGGATGAAGAAGTATTTGTAAGATTTGGGTTGTGATTATGTGTACCATCTGATCCATAGATAAATAATGATCTTATAAATGATGCACATAGCTCATCCTTCTCAATTCAGATAGGGAGCAGAAAGATGTATCGAGATCTATGATATTAATGTTTTTCAGACAATACAAAGAAGTAGTTTTCAGAACATACATCAAAGTGACTAGTATGTTAACAAGTGATTGCTGAAAGACAAAATTTTATGGGGATAATCCAACCTCTATCAATACAAACATGGAAGTTCGAGAACATCATCATGGTCTTTTTCAGTGGGCTTCTAATAACATTCAAACCAAAAAATATATAAATGGTTAATTGTGGATCATCTTACAAAACTAGGTCGCTTTATTGAAATTTGAGAAGAATTCTCAGTGGATCAACTTTCACAGATATATATTAAAGAGGAGGTAAGGATACATGGATTGCCACTATATATTATAGCTAATAGGGATTTGAGATTCACCTCAATGGTCTGAAGAGTCTCTATCATGATCTAATCACTATGTCGAACTTCATCATGGCCTATCATCTGGAGACTAGTGGACAATCTGAGCGAACTATTCAGACAGTGGAACACATGTTGAGAGCATGTTCAATGGGTATAATAGGAGGATGGGACCAACATCATCCATTAGTAAAATTCACCTACAATAATAGTTTACAATCAAGCATAAAAATGGAACCACATAAATCCCATTATGGGAAAAGGTAAATAAAACCATCGTTTTGGGATGATGTTAGTGAAAGTAAGCAACTTGGACCTAAAATGGGTGATGACATTGTGGAGAAGGTGAAATAAAATCATTAGCACATTAAGGAAGCCCAATGTTGGAAAATATGTATGCAGACAATCATAGAAGATACCTTGAGATTAAATTTGGTGACATGGTATTCCTCTATATATCTGCATGGAAGAAGGTCTTGAGGTTTGGGAAGAAAGAAAAGCAAGGTCCAAAATACATCATCCCCTCGAGATTACTAATCCTGTTGGAGTCATGACCTATCAACTAGAACTTCTAATAATCATGTCTAAATTATATTATATATTTAATGTTTCCCTCTTAAGAAATTAAATATCAAACCCTTCTCTTGTACTCTCTTTAGAGGTGGCATAGTTGGAGAATGATCTTTTTTAAGAGGAGCATTCAGTGATGGTCCTGAATCATAGATATAATGTTCTATGCAACAAGACTTCCAACCTGGATAGAGTACAATGAAGGAACCATAAGTACTAAGAGGCAACATGGGAACTGAAGGAGGAAATGAAAGAAAAGTACACACACCTGTTTATGTCATTGAATATTAAATGAAATTTTGATGAAAAAATTTCATAAGGGGGGAAGAATATAATGACCCAATGTTTAATCAATGAAATTCCATTCATATAATTATTTCTCTTTATATAATACTAAAATATTATATATATAAATATATAACACAATAAATACCTTATAAATGATGAATGAGTAAGATAAAACCTATCTCCAGAAGTTAAGGAACGAATAACGATGAAATTGAATCTTGACATTTAGAATAGTATTCCGACCCTTCTGAATAGTAAACCATTCAATTTAATAGTAACCTTACTAATGAAGGTCTAAATAAAATTTATCCATCTTTTAAGTGACAATATGATATAATTATATAATAGTATAAGTATGTAAATATTTTAAAAATTAATTATGTGTTGGTATGTTTGTAAGTCATTTATATTTAATTATAATTTTATGATTAATTTAATAATATTTTTGATATTTTATTATCAAAAAAAGTATTCATAAATTATTATTTTTATGACTTATTATTAAAATATAATTCTAAGAGACCTTAACTGATTATTTAATGTGTTAGAAAGGTAGTTTTAATTTTTTTATTTTTATTTTTTCAAGTAAATTATGATTTAAATTAAAAATTAAATTTCAAATATTTATAAAATTATATATATATAATGGATTTCAGTTTTTAATTATATATGTCAAAAAGTGGTTGTAGTGAATTTTAAAGATTTTTCTAAAATACTTGAATTTTTATTGAATATTAAAATATGTTAATTTATGATAAATGAAATAAAAATGAATTTATGCATCATGCTTGAGTCATGGATGATGTAAATTGAAATTGGTTTTAAGAAAAATGCACCCTTTACTTTTTTTGGTCACAATAATCCATACTATTCAAAGTCTTGAAAAAGAATATTAAACTAATGATTTAAATAAAGGGAAACTCCTCCACTCCTCCACTATAAATACCACCCCTCTTTAAGTTTTTTCTCCACTTATCTCAAGACTTGTTCCTAGTCCAAATACTGCTCAAATAACTCCCTAATCCACACTCCCACATCTAGAATCCCTTGTTCTCTTCAAAATACTAAATCCTCTCCCCTAAAAAGGATATCAAGAAAGATACTTTCAAGAGGTAAATTCCCATTTTCATTACTTTTATTTTAATTTAAGTTCCTTTCTTTAATTTTCATTAATCATCTAATTTCATCCATATTTTATTATATATCTAGTAAAATACTTATACTATATTTCATTATAATAATGGATTAATTAATCATCATCTCTCATTTCCCCTCCTTTTATATGATAAATTAAAACACAATCTCAAATGTGTAAAGTCATCACATTCAAGGATGATGTGTTCACAATTTCTTTTACCGTATGCAATTCTGGTCATGAAACCACCTTTATGGTTGATCTACACTATCATATATAACTTAATCATAATTTTAGGTTTTAGAACCTTTTTATTGATAATATTAATTTATAAATTAAAATAAGTATGTTGTGATAAAAAACCTCCAATTAACATAAATGGTTATCAGTAAAGTTTTATATAATGATTCATCATCACTCCAAATATAAAAATGAATTTTATAACCATTTAATCTACTTTAATTTCACTAATAACATACAAAATCAATATTGTACAACATATAGTGATATGTTCCTATTTTCCCTTATAAATACCCATGCATGTTTTAATTACATTCTTTAATGGATATCTGTATGATATGCCCATTCATTAGGTATTATGACAATATTATGATTCCCATTTATTACGATGTGTACCCATATGTTTATGTATGATTCATAATGTGGAAATAATATTCATGATCATTTTAATATGTGTTCTACAGGATTGTACTCCAATGCATTGGGTACTGTTTAGTATAATGAGATGTTATGTGTAATGGTCTTGGCGGTCAGCCTTAAATCATGCTGCCATGTGAAACGATCTTGGTGGTTTACATTGACTTGTGCTCCACTCTCTAGAATGAGTCGTGACTTGTTATAAATTTGTTTTTTTGGTTTTATCCACATTACTATGAATCGATGTTTATATAACTCCAAGTTTATATGTTATTATTTCATATATTCCATGCCTTTATATATCATTAAATCATGTCTTCTAACCCATGTGAAAATGCAGTATTTTTATGTTTATTTCCATACTATGCTTTTTAACTCATCCCTTTGTACATGTTATCCACATGTTATCCTATGAATATGTATAAGAACATTGAATGTTAGGATCTCTTTATAAATAATAAATAATGAAATGTTTTATTTATTCCAATGTTTTATGTTTTATGTACCTAATCTTCCAAGACACTGGACTTTACGATCCTTGGATTGTATTGTGATGTTTTATTGTTCATAAAATCATGTGATGATATATGTAAAAGTCTTGGGTCCCTATCATATAAAAATGATGAAATTTTTATGAGACCAATTTCATTAACCGAACTTATTATGTGAATAATGTTTTATAATTATACTATACAATAATATGTCGATTATTTGATAGGTAGGACAAAAATATTCCAATAATACATTGGTTAATCAATTATATATCATTAGTTAATTATGGGAATAAAGTTAATGAGAATGATATATCTGAGAATCAAGTCAATATGCTCAATCAAAAATGGGAATCCGGACAATGTGCTTGATCCCATATAGAAAACTGGTGATGATGTGGGATCTATTATGTAATGGGAAACTTGTATGGATTTTGGGTCCATTATGATTTTATGATCTGAGAAGGTAAATATGTCATATAAATTGGTTTCTATTCTTACGATGATTAAAACGACCCATCTTTTCATGATGGTAAGAATCATGTGTTTTCAATTTTTACCCTATATTTAATCATGTTAAACATGTACTATGACATAAATATTGTCCAAAGAGAATCAAGGGATTAATTAAGCACGTAGTTTCAGAAATTGGACAAATGATTATGCCTCAAGGTTTGGAATAACTATTCCACCTAGCCCACATTGTTTCACTAAAACCATGTTGTAATAGACTATGGATATATGTAGGCCACACAGTTTGACTAAAAATGTGATACTTGAGTCCCGTAGAAATATTTCTCTACTAGGTTTGGGACAGAGATGTTTTTCATGGCTTTTTCATAGTTAGGTAAACTGTGAACTTAACCGTGTGAGGTTAAACTATATAGAAATTAACTGGTGTATGGTGGCAACACGGTTTTCCAAATGTGTGGCCAAACCATAAACCCTTATATATAAATTATATGTTTTCATGTTTCCAACACTAAAACATTTAACCCAATTTCTCTTTATCCCTTTCTTCCACCAGTGGTTCACTCCTGTTTCCTCACCTAGGAGATCCCAAACCCATCATGTTAGCCTTTGAACAAACATTCCAACCCGAAGTCTATTTTTGCATCTAACAGATGAAGTGGATCTATCTCTTTATGTTCTATGACAATCTCCCTTTTTATCTAATTTATTCTTTAGATCCCTTATGTTATTTAGGTGAAATCTCTTTTCCCCTATTTTCTTATTGTAGTACTATTATTAGTTCTCTTCCATACTACTCCATATATAAGGATGATATTTAGTGTGGATTCATCTATTAACTTGAAGTAGTTGGTCACATCATTTTCCAATTGTTTTTTATGCCTCGTAGCTATGTCATTGTGTCGCACAACATCCTTTTTCGAGTGTACGCTTTTAATTTATTCCTTCATTTAAAATTGAATCTGGAACCTTAATAGATGCCTATTGGAAAGTGTTATTATATTATAGGTGGTGGATCCATTTTTTGGATACCCCATTGGTGAGACACTTTGAATTTCGCTCAATGGATTATTTATTTAAATACCTATAATACCAATTTACCTTTGGTATTGTATCTAAAATGTTATTTTCCTTCACACAATCACACACACACACAAACACACACAGATATATACATCTATTTATTGTTTTAGTGGATATAATAGAACTCTTAGGTGTTTGAACCAACCTAAACATGGAATTTACTATGTGTTAAATTTTAATTTTGACTATGTTTCTTTCTAAATGACATTGATCCTTATTAATAATATTGTAATCCTTTTTGGATTTAATGTCATAAATTGAATTTGGGAATTATTCAAGGGGGAATGTACATTTTTAAATAAATGAAATAGAATGTGTTTTTAGGATTATACATTACGGATACCTTCCCTTAAATTAATCGATTTTTTTTAATGTAATGACTAGAAATGATGTTAATTCCATGCATTCTGATGTGCTTAATGAAATACTTATGAGGAAATTTAATTACTTATTAAAATTTGGCTTGACTAATGAGATAAATTAGTGGTATTTCCTCATGTATAATATTATTAATTTTATTATTCCTTATTATGGTTGTTGAATTGTGGTAATGGATATGTGGACCATGACAGCATCAAGTTAAAATACATTGGGAGTTGAGCATGACATCTTACATTATTCACTGTAACGCCCCGACCTTAGATACCCAGAGTCAGTGCATTATTAGATAACATTGTCTTGATCACAAAGGATCAAGTCTTGAAAGAACGATTAGTTTAGTAGTCTTTGAAACACTAGAGATATTCGTAAGTCTTATATTACATCATAGGTTAAAAAACTACAACAACACCTTGTCTTCATATCCCCTCATACTATCCCTGCAGGTTATTCATAATTTACTTCTTCACATCCCGGGAAAAATATAACATTGAAAGGGGTGAACTCAGATGCTCAATAAGGATAACAATATAGCAGAATCGTTCATAGATACGAATAAACACTTATAGCAATTTATAACTAAAACAAAAGCCTTATAAACATGATCTTCAGCATAATATGGCAAAGATAAAATGAAATAATTTCATTTACTTATTAACATGGATATACTACAAGTCGAACAATCACATGCAATATCAATAACAACTTTCATAATGATGGAATGCATAATGCCATACTATTATAACCACATAGCCAAGGCCTCGTGGAAAGACTACAAATAAGATTTTTCCAAGGCCTTGTTCCAAGACACTAGTTTGTCTCATTAGACCTACTGATGCATCGAAGAGCTATAGCAAGCTCCACTCGTCACTTACTAAGTCCAATACATTCCTCATATGAAAAGTTTTAAACATAACATAAACATTCGTATTTAAACTAGCATACGAAATGTCAATACTTTATCCAGAAACCATGAATGGTATAAAAATAGCACATCCATAGTCAAACATAACTCATTCGATACAATATGGAAGATTGTATTGTATCATATTAACATCAATCAAGAATAATGATGGATATTGGCATAGATGAAAATAACCATCAAAACTATTTGAGAGAAATATCCCCCTTTTTCTTGAAATCATTTAAAAGTCACACTATTTGTCAAGAATTCATTTAAAAATAGATTTTTGAATCAAAGTGTCCCATAACACATTGAAAATTTTAAAAGGTGTTTTAATTTTAAAAATTTAATGTCCATATAAATAAATCCTTAAAACCATTTTTTAGACATGGACATTAATGATCATGATTTATAATAACAAGTCTTTAAAACATTTAAAAATGGTATTTTAGTTAGATATTCTAACCAAATGAGAGACAATTGAATAAGAATAATTGAGGTAATCAAAACATTGTAATATCATGAGAATAAAGGGATTCATGATATACTATGTAAAATTACATTATATACACCACATAAAAGTGACTTGGGGTATAACAACAAAGAAGTCTCAATGGAATGTAAATTGAGATGAAATCTCTCATAAGGGCTGTATCCTTAGATTAAGGATAAAACAATGACATAATTATGTGTGAAAAATATAAATACACTAAATATGATTTGATATTTAGTGTAAAAAAATCAAAGTACATTCACACATATTCTTGTAAAAAACACCATTGAATTGGATGTTTATCTCAACAAATCGAGATTGAGTAAAAATTACTCTTATCAAGTTCATACTAATGGCATGAGAATTTATCAATGGAGTGAATATGTGTATAAAAAGTATATCCATAGAACGGGGAGTGTATGTTTTGATATAATCAAATGAATAGTGATTCCACACATAATCTTGGAGTAAAATAATCAATGAAGTATGCGTAAAGTCGAATGAGTGGAAATTTAAATTTCAAATTCCCTTATTGATTTGGTAACATAAAAAAAATACACCCATGAAAGAAGGATCATAAAATTATGATGTAAATATACATGATTTAAAGTATATTACACAATTAATAAAAACATGGGCAGTACACACACCACATGTAATAAATAAGTGGTGAACAATGGAAATATCACTGAATTAAAAGTGAGATAAGAAACCCCTTACTTTGTACATTTTCCTTGGTTGATGGTAGGTTAACATCTTTTATAATGGTTAAATAAGTTTTATTAAATTATACAAGAATCATTTACATTAATATGATATCATATATGATCTTTTATATTGATTTGTTAATAATATCTTAGTATTATCGTCATTTCGGGAGTTTACTTACTCGTTTTACATTATATTCATTGTTACGTAAGCCGTGTTTGTTATGGATAGGTTGTATCTTATTCATATCCGGAATTATATCAATTCCCTAAAAATTATTTTTATGTCATAAAATGATAATTATACTTGAATGGATATGATGGAGAATGAATCTCATCGCTTTCGTGGAGACGGTAGTCCGTACGTACACATGAGCAACAATATCATTCTTTTGATTTTAAAGTAATATATAATTTGATGGTATATATTATAAACAGAATAATTATCATGTTATATTTACTAGTTATATGAATTATACATCATTATTATACCCATCCAAAAAATAATTTATTGAATGACAATTACACCACGATGTGGAGACGGTAAGTCGTACGTACGCACATATGGTGACATGTCATTCAAAGGATGGATAGAATACTGAATATGGTTGTACCATATTTATAATAATATTACAGTATATAGGAGATACTGGATTCATTAATTTATAATGGGAATAACAAAGAAAGAAGATGTTGAAGAAGAAAAAGAATTTGAAAAAGGGTGGTAAAAACATTACCTCTTCTTCGGGTTCTTCCTTTTGATTTGATCAAAAGGGATCCTTAGGTTGGATTTCCGATCAAACTTAGGCCACTAGTTTGTATTAAGGGAAGTTGAGAGAGTATTTGGTCAGGGGTTGGCCGAAACAAAAGGCTTTGAAGGTGTTAAGTAATGACAAGGGCGAGTGCCCTTTTATAAAAGGGGTGAGGGGCACCTTTGGAAAAGCTAAATATATTATTTTTAATAAATTTATATTCAATTTATAATGGCTACAAAGTGGATTATTTAAATTTTTAGGTGGGGATAGGTCGAAAAACACTAAACCAAAATAATTTATACAGGTTTGGGTCATTATATTAACCTTATCTTTAAGTATTAACTCTTAGTTAATTAGATTCACTTTTACAATGTCTCTTTGTATTTTTATATTATATGGTTAATAAACGTACTATATACATCCAAGATACCCCAAGTGGTCCATTAATGATATACATATAATTATATAAGTTTCTTGGCCGAACCTTAGATTTTGAGGAATTTAATATCAATTAATAATATAATATTTGTTGTAGAAACTCTTTTATGTCAATTTTGACACTATTCAATAATTGATTTTTGTGAAACTCATAACAGAATTATTACTTCAAAAAAAGTCAATTAAATCAATCCTAATATGTCATATTAACCTATAAAATTAGTTTAATTCAATTAATGTCTCAAATTATATTTATTTGGGTATTTATAATATAAATTGATTTAATTTTTCACTATTATGCTAATTACTCCATCATCATTGTGTCATAATTAAATTAAATTATTTAATGTCTAAAAATTATAAATAAAATTCCATTATGTATGAAATCGTTTTACCTTTCTAATGAATATTTACAATCGAAATTATCTTATGTATAACCCTATATTAAAAAAAATTAGTAAGTAAACTTTAATTTTAACTCTTTTAACTCTTCTTTGAATTAAATAATAACAAATGCCCTAATCTAATCCAAGTGGGCCTAAATGATAATATTTTACTCCAAAGGTTGTTTTTGGTCGAGATATCATTGTACAATAGAATTAGGACATGTGTTAGGGTAATATTAATATCATTGTTACCCTTAATTACCCTATTTACTTTTAACTGTGGTTAATAAAAGTAAAAAGTTACTATTCACCAAAAATTAATTTCATCTCATTGAACCACATTTTAATATTTGATATTAACCGTGTCTCTTGGATTTTCAAAATTCCACTCACAGAAGTGGTAAAATTATGTTTTATGAAAAATTCAATTTTTTTAACTACCACTTAGTGGTTTCACTATTCATCAAAAAATGAAAGTTTCTAGAAAAATACAAAAAATTAGTCCTAAGATATATTTCATATTATGAATTCAAAAATGATGTCTATTTTACCAACTTCAAAACATATTAGTTCCATTAATTAATATAAAAATTAATTTCTGTCGTCAAAAGAAATAGCATGTTTTTAAGAGATAATAACTATCAAGAGATTGACACTTGTTTTTTTCTGGTTTAAATGTGAAATTACATCCAATGACTGACATTGTATTAAATGGTAAATATATATTCTAAATAAACTTTAAAACCACTGAAATTAATAATTTATCACTATTAATTATTTCGATTAAAAATGTTGTTTTTAATTAAAATTTAGTAATTTTCACTATTCATCAAAATATGAAAGTTATCCGAAAAGTACCAAAATTTCGCCCTAAGCTAATTTCGATATTAAGAATCCAAAAATGAAGTCAATTTAAAAAGATAAAATGTATAATATTTCCAAAAGTATGTATTACTATTCATAACGGCTAGTTTGATTGGTTGTGATGTGTTAGAACTTGAAGTTGCGTACAACACACGCTATTGTATTATTCAGAGAGAAGCGTACCATGGAAGCTTGGGGTGTTACATTAAAAATAGATGGAAGTTGGGCATTAGGCATCACTTCCCTTTTTCGAGTGAAAAAAAGAAGGTTCACTCACCATAGCGTGTTCTGTGCATGATACCCCATACCATTATTGGTATTGATGGAATTTACCATTATTCATGATCTTTTAGGATTTTTATACTTGTCATGAATTTATGAGTAGAATCCTGGTCAATCTAGAAACTATTATTCTTGTTATATTTCCACTTATGTATACACGTAGATGGTTCATATAAGAAGTGGAAATATATTTTTAAACTATATATATTATTACTATATATATAGTTACTAATCATGATTCTATTTCGGGTATATGATATTGTAAATAGAACCACCAGGTGTCCAATAAATAACGGAGTGGGTTGTTTATTTATTTCAACAAGAATATTATCGTCTACCCTTTTCATACTAGCACATTGGTTAGTTATGAGCACTACATAAATTAAGATTAAACACCATTGGTGGATTCTTATTCAGATTTTTATATGACACCCTACTCAGGACACCTTTGGTACCTGAGAGTATTATATGTCTTCAAGTGTAAAAAAGGTAATGTTCCCATCTATAGGTTCTTGACATGCTTACTATAGTTGGAGCTTTGGAGTAGAGGATCAAAAATTGACTCAAGATGCTAGTGGAGTAGAATTTGTTCATTTTTTACATTGTATAGTGTTTATTACTATCCCTTTTATTATATCTTCATTCCATGAGTCCATATATTGTTACTTCCTTGTGGATTTTGATATATATATATTCAGTTTTTCATCCATACACATATTGTTTTATTTTTTTTATTATATAGGCCTCCAATATATCATTTTTATTTTTTATCTATCATTCCACTTTGATATGAAGGCATAGGCTCCCCACAATTCATCCTTTAAAACCTCACGGTTAGTTTGTAGCCTATGGCATATGGGGAGGTGTGATAGAGGGTTTGTGAACCACTAACATGGGACACAGGTTAACTGGATCACAATTTGGTATATTTCAACGTTGTATTAGAAAAATTTTCCATTTTTATTATTGTTTAGTTATTTGAAAATAATCTATAGGATGAAGGAATTTGTAATTGACCCTGGTCCAAGACATAGCTATCCCATGTGAAGGGGAAAACCAAATTTCTTGGGATTTGAAATTTTTATTTTTGATTAATCAATTTAGGGTGGATAGGACTTTATTTTTGGGTGAAACATGTGAAATATAATTTTTGACGATCCTTTCTATCACAGAGTCCAACGAATGGAAAAGGGGAATACCTTAAGCAGAAATAGGGTCACCATTTGAAGAAAATAAAAAATTGACAAAGTAAAGGACTAGGAACCCATTTGGAGGGAGTCGTGCAAGTTTCCTATGCTTCTCACAAGTCACTTTCCTGCCACTTATGGGTCGTGCAAGTCAGTTCCATGACCTATTCTTTTTTTTCACCCAAGGTGCCCCGAGGCCTATAAATAGCTCTTCTGGGCCACACATTTCAACGACGGATTTTCCAGAAATCAAATTGAAGCTCTGGTCAACCAAGTCTTCAACTCAACTCTTTCGAAAACATCTGAGGTAACTTTTTTACCTAGAATGGAAGACTTGAAGGACTAGGATAAGGCCTAAGTATTCAGAATTCACCAACACTTGTACGCCTAAGTATCTCGACCTCCTTAAAACTAGAAACACTTGCATGCTGCCCTATCCGTTCAATGAAACTTACACTCCACCCTTTTGGAAACATCTTTGGATAGTACTAAAGGCTTGAGTTATGTCTTTCCCAAGTGTTTCCCTAAAGATTCTCCATCACCCAGGTGAAACCATGCCATGAAAGTACACATGGGAATCCACAACTTTCGCACTAAAAGACTTTTGTGACCTACACTTGTGCACCAACTTCATTTGAGTGACTCTCTCCTGTTCAGCTCTCCTCTTCATGATATTAGCCCTCGAACACCTATTCAAAGCTATTTATGTCATGGTTCCATTGTTGGATTTCTTAACTGAAAGGGATTCTGTGAGAACCAATCCCAAATCATCGTGTCTTACAAGCTTTATGTCACTAAGGTTAGAGGTTTCCTACACGTAACCTCATCCTTTAAGATGATAAGATCTTTTAATTTGGACCTCTTTCTCAGGAGTAATCCCAAGTCACAATTTCCCTTAGTTTGGGCCTCCCTCTCAAGAGTAATCCCCAATCATAATTCCTTCAACTAGGGCCTCTTTCTCAAGAGTTATCCCTAAGTCATAGGTCCCCTTAACCTGGGCCTCCTTATCAGGAGTATTCCCCAGTCATAATTCCTTTAACTAGGGCCTCTTTCTTAGGAGTAAGCCCCATGTCATAAGTCACCTTAACATGGGCCTCTTCCTCAAGAGTAAGCCCCATTCATAGTTTCCTTTAACATTGGGCATCCTCTTTAGAAGTAAGTCCCAATATTACATTATTTTCGTTTGGGTCTCCTTCTTAAGAGTAAACCCCAATTATTAGTCCCTTTTAATTTGGGCCTCCTTTCAAGAGTAAGCTCTGGGTTTAAACTCCAAATATCTATAAATTACAAATACCTTTATGGAACCAGATCATGGGATTCATTCCTAAAGTAAGTCATGGTTTTCATCTACTTGGGAGGTCATTCATACATAAGCCCAACATCATTTCTCATGACTGCATCTTTTATGGAATCATCATCAAGTTTATTGATACCTCTTTTTTGTCACATCGAGCATGACTCACATGAGCTTAGAGTGTAAAAGTAATCATGACATCTCTTTTTGGACTATTAACCATGAATAAACACCATCCTTATTATCAAACTATGTGGGTTCTGATTCCTTTTTAATTAGGATACGTAGGTAGCTCATCTGTGGGTACAATCCCAACTCTGAAATAATCCATGTCTTTCTGAATGACAATAAACTATAAGTGCCCCATTGAGTGTCTTTAAAACTAGTATGGTCGCCATAATGACCAAGATATTTATATATAATATATTTATGGATACCATTGACTAAGAATCTCTAATACCAACAAATGATTCTCTATCAAGGAAAAACATCAAATACATATAAAAGATTCTCTAAATTCCATAAATTTCAATCATTGATTTCCAAATATAATGGAAAACTCATTTTCATGCTTGGTGATTCAATAAGGATTCGTGAACCTAACTTAAATCTATAAGAGAGTCCCAGGGTAGGTAATAATTCCCCCCAAAAAGGTGTGATGAGCCTGACCTCCCATCTTCTCGACCAATGAAAATTATTAAGCTGCATTTGTCCACAACTAATGAGCACCTACCATTGGAATGTAAGTATAAATGATGTAGGATCATTGGGTGTTTCCGGTTCTACAAATAAACCCGTTATAAATTGATTAGAAAAGATTAAACCTTAAACAAACACGGTCATAACCATTTCCAAAAGAAACAAAAAATGGTTAACCTGACATGAATCCTTAACCATGATAAATGATGTTTTACTTATTTGTTAGCGCCATATTAAACTCAATATGCGGGCCAACAAAGCAATCAATAACATATGTGCTCATCCAAAAGATGTAGTCTAGCCAAACCTATCCTGATTATGTCTACTATATCAAACATGCACTGTTTTCCATGATCTTTCTGCAACACAGAATGGATTCTATAATGTTCACACTTATGAATGCATCAGCTGCTACTCATGTTGGATCCTTGTCCACTCTGAGGACAACATCACCTACCTAGCTTCTTCAATGCTAGGTCTCAAATGAATTGTTGAGGGAATACCGTCAACACGGTACTCTGCCAAATCTAGTGGCCCCTCAACAATCCCTAAAAGTTAATAACTCACCCTAGTTGTCTAGACATCGATGACCAATGGTCTGGAAGCAGGTGGTGCCAACCACTATCTCCAACCATTTCAGGTTGTTATCCCCAGAACGCAACAACTAGTCCTTCCCATATTACGAGGAGGTGAATGAAGAGGTCACTCAAGGCCTCAGTTCCCGATGACAGGAGCCCTTCCTGAGGACTCCCACCAACAATCACCACCAGACTCGTGCGGTAGTGCACCCTCAACATGATGATGGTATCATCTCTAGGTGTTCATCTTAGGTCCCTCCAATCTGAGCAAACAATATGAATTTTCAGAGGTGAAATTCATCCAACAGGTAGCAGGATCTTACCACTTCCCCCTCTGGAGAAGTCCATCAATCTAACTTGATGGAAAACAATGAGCGGGCATATACACCGGTCCGTCCTCATTTCACTACCCAGCAGACTTGTCTAGCAGTAACACAAAAATCCCACCATGAAAATCAGGTGGAGTACTATAGGCAGGCACATACACCTGTTTATAATTCATCATCCAATCAGTAGGCTCGTCTGACTGCATCCAAAGAAGCTCACCAATCAAATGTGGTGACCACCTATAAACAGGCACAAACACCTTCTTACACTCATTAATTCTTCGATCAGTCTCATCTGCCAGTATTGAAGAATGTTCATCAATCATATTCGGTGAAGAACAATCAGTAGGCACATACACAATCAATTTATCAGGCTAACCAACATTCTCATTTGGAAGCACTTGAAGATGTCAATTTGAAAGCTCTAATGACAAATAAAAGGTAGACACAACTTTCATCCCACACACATGAGTGCTGTTAGAATTCAATGATAGGAAAAATAGGATAGGGGAAGGAACACACACCAAATCCAAGCACATAATGGATGTATATTCCCATTCCGGCAGCTGAAGTCACCAAGAACATTCTGACAATGGTTAAAGTGTAGAACAAAATCCATGCCCTTATTCTGGACACCTATCAGAACATCATAAAAACATCAACGACATCACAGGGAAATAAACAGAAATCCATCCCTATAAGTGGATTGAATCATAAAAATGTCACCCTAGAGAAGATACAAACCATTGTTCTAGTCCAGGAGGGTTTTGGGGCATACTCCCCCATGTTATACGGACAATCAAGTTGGGCACATACACCTGATTTAAATAGAGATAATAAGCCTAACCTGACCATTTCTCTTGAGTAGGAACATACACCTGCCAATAATAACCACTTTCGTCAACAAGTGGATTCCAAATTGAGTAAGAAGGCATCTGATAAA
The DNA here is from genome assembly GCA_963277665.1 of Viscum album. Lineage (NCBI taxonomy): Eukaryota > Viridiplantae > Streptophyta > Magnoliopsida > Santalales > Viscaceae > Viscum > Viscum album. The sequence goes on along the minus strand of OY728130.1, from coordinate 953,641,713 downwards.
AAGACCCATCCAACACAGTTAAACAATCAAGATCCAATCTACAATAAAGATTTTCTCAATACTGGAGTTCTTGATGCCCTAAGACAATTGGCTGTTGCAACTCACGATTCTACCCTCTCATTTCCAGATTCTGGTAGTAATAATAAAATTCTGAAGGTCTTCATCAGAAACTTCCTCATGAAGGATTTCTTCATGAAAATTTGTTCAATCATGAAGTATCATCTTTAGATGAGAGCCACGATAACCCTCTGCATGGTCATAAGACCATGGAGCAAGAGGTTTCATCTTTTGTTGTAACCCACCATGGTGGTCCTCCCCATGATGATGAATTTAGCTTTGAAATTCCTTTCTACAGTAGTAATTCGCATTGCCTGGAAAATTATTTAATGGAGAATGCAGTAATGAGAAAGACCTCATATCTTGAGGCACATGAAAATGTGAAGCCAGTCATGTCTCATTCCTAACTGCTAGCAGGTGAAATACTTTCTCAATAAGAAGATAGCTCGGGGTGTATGTCATTCTCTGAACCACTGCTAGTTTATTCATCTTCTAATTTTACAAATGAATTCTCTACCAAACCTGTGGAGTCTGAATAAGAAACAAAGAAGCACCGGCTTTGGTCCAATCATGTATGAGAATCTTCATTAAATGACAAAGAGAAAGTGCTGAATATGAGAAAAAAATTGGAAAAAGGTGAAATACCAGTCATGTTTTGGCTATTGGCCTACTCTCAGTATGATATTCTAGAAACATTTACAAAAGATTGTATTCTCGTCTCAATATGTGGAAGACTCTTTGTCCCTTAAAAGTGATAATATTACCTTATTATGAATATAAAAATCTTGTAATGGTTATAGAAGGGCTGCAATGCCAAATTGACTTAGAATCTCTCTCTGTTTCCTGACATCCAATGGTTGAAAAGAAGTAGAGAGCCCTTCAGCGTACATGCCTTGGAAAATTAATAAGTTTGCTCCCGTTAATTACAAATTACCCATCTAATATTCATATAAGTGGATGGGTGTTCATGGAGCATTGCATTTAACTGTTCTCTCCAGTCAACAATGCCCTCGAAAAGTGGTCTAATGCAATGTTATTACCCATAGATGGCCACATATAACTGTTTTTGTGTGTAATTAATGTCTTGATAAAGAACATGCGTCAACTAGTTCTTCCCAAAGTCAGGTATATAAACAAAAGGTTTTTGAATTACTCTTGCATCAAGAAAATGAGAATATCGAATAGGCTTCTCATTTAGAGCATGTGCATCATCAGGTGATAGAGGTGTCAGAAATAATCCAATTGTCATCTGAGATAGGTGATTTGAGCGGATGTAGGATGATGCATCTGACCAATTTCTGAACTAAAATCTGCAAAATTAGGAGGGATTTTAAGAAATTTTCAGATGTGGAATTTCAAGAACCACCTCTTATTTCTTGGCTGGGGAATCTTTTAATCCAACCCTTGGGATCAAAAGACAGGATTCGAGGAGTTGAGAAGGGAAAATATGAAGATCCCCAGTCCACCGGAATGGGGGCTTTTACATATTCCCAATCTATCCCTCAGTGAAAGTCAGTCCACTTTCAATTCGGAAAGAAGCCACATGAGGAATGCAGAGCCAAATTATCAGGAGATTCCCTGAAAATTACGATTCATCAAGAAATTCTTGAGGGACCAATCAAACAAAATGCAAAGTCTCATAAAGGACATGGAAGAAGACAGTATCGCATAAACACTGACAAAAGGGCTAAAATCAATTATGCATCGATAAATGTCATCAATTCTATTATCACTAATCCCCCAAAACATGTGGATCACTCAGAGGGATCAGATTAATAAGTTCATGTTCAAGAGGTTATACACAGGGAAACAATTGATGGAGGTGTGCGTACTAGAAGACAGAGGGTTATCTAGGGGAAAGACATTCCTTCGGTTACTGTTCCATTCTCCAGAAAGGCACATTCCAAGGAAAAGGGTAAATGTCAGGTTACATACCACCCTACCTCTGGGGAAGTGCAATCACTCTCATTAGAGGAAAGGTTTGCAGAACAAGAAGTTGAAATGAAGGATTTAAGGAGTTTAAATACGAAACTACTTCAAGGTAGTCTTCTTCTTAAGCATGCTAAAGTTAATCAATCAAGGGAATTTTTTATACTTCTGGGATGGATCAAGAATATCACCCTTTACAAGTACACCCTTACAGGTCCAATCCTCTAGGTCATATGTGACAAAAATCACCATTACTACCATCAGTAGATGTACTGGTCATCACACCCATCCAAACTCTAGTTATTGAACCTGCTCAGGTCCATTCTCAACTAGTTGTTTCTCAAAAATTAATGACTATCATTGAGTCATTAACAGATCAGTTGGATGCTTTGTAAGAAAAACATGCACAATTTCAACCAAGAAGGCGAGCATACTTTGAATGGGTGGATGAAATTCCTCCCCCATAAAATTATGTGAGTACCATATTCCCAATTTTTAAGGGTTTGGGAGATCCAGAACAAAACATAACAAATTTTGTTTCTCATTGTGATCCTATGATGGGAACTCCTCAACATCAAGAATCAGTTAGGCTTAGGTGTTTTGTACAGTCATTACAAGTAACTACTTTTTTCTGGGATACAAGTTTGCAATATCAGTAAATTACTGGGTTGGAAGATCTCTCTCAAAGGTTCCTTCTTCAATTTAGTGCAACATTACTGAAGACTACACTTTTGATCTTACCAATTTTAAAGAAAATGAAAAATTAAAGGGTTTTGGAATTAATTTCTCACTAAAAGGGATTAACAAATTCCTTAAGTTTAGCACTCCCTCAAGAATATTTTTTTCCAGTCTATGTGGAAAATCCACGTGATGAATTACACACACCGTTGAACCCTCTAAAATACACAGGAGGGTTTCGAGACCTTTCTTCAATTGCTCAGCAGATATAAGACTCCCTTTTAAAGACTAAGGCTAAAACTCATGTAATTCCATTAGTTCTAGGAAGTAGAATAGGGAAAGTAGAGACTTCTATAGTTACACTTAAACAAGCACATGTACCTACTTCCACTTCAAAACCTTCATCATATCCAAGGGTTCCACCTCTTGAGCATCAACCACAATGGCCGCCTCTTCCATATGATCAAAAAGATCAAAGGCGAAAGTATTTTGAGGATTTAATGAACAATGTTTATTCTTCCCATAATTAACAAGTTCCTAGTTACTTCATCTTGGCTCGGGAAAACAATCTGGTTCAGTTTCCAAGGCCCTAAAGGAAGGACATGGATGGTGATGAAGACCTTCCCAACTGTTTCCAATTTTATAAGATGTTGGAGCATCCCATTCTAGAGTCTTTTGTCTTCAAATACCACCTAAAACAGATGGTGGCCTGTGGACAAGTAAAACTAAATCGTTATTCAGCCCAGGTTGCCTATGTTACTGCTACAGATCCAGAGAAAGATGGCGAGTGGCACGAAGTCAAAAGTAAAAATGCACAGAAATATGATGATTGGATGGTTAAAATAATGATCAACTGAAATCATTCCATTTTAAGAACAAAATTGAATAAAAAAATTATATCTTATGCTATTTCTTCCATAGGAAAACCCACTTTATCAGAAATAATAATCCTCAAAGAAGTGGCGTAATTTGATGAAAGAAGAGTAGTCAGAACAATACAAGCTTGTGTGAAAGCCTATGTTGCCTTTGACTCTGGTAGATTTTATGCCATCTGCTTCAAAAGAATAGGCACCGCCCCACCATAGGGATAAACTAGAACTAGTTTACCAGGCAGAATATTCATCAGATGAATAATTTATCTTTTTTTCTGTTAACATGATTCATTTAACAGATCCCTATGCCAACGACAGTTTCAATCATGATGATCCTGAGTTCCTTGTATTTAACTTATGAGTTAGAGAAAGAGAAAAATGTGTATGATACATGAGAAGACTTGGATATTCCAGAATCAACTATTTCAATCCTACCATTGCTAGAACTGTATATGCGGTAGAAACGTGTGGCAAAGACCATCAGCGGTCTCAACAGGATCAAGGATGTTCTTCCACGCAAGGAAAATTTGGCCTTGACAAAGTTTCCTTGGAGGACCAATTAGAGGATACACCTTCTTCCTCATAGCAATTAGATATACCTAGTTGGTCTAATATACCGAAACTATGAGTGTTTCTAATTCCTACCCCGATACGGGATGCATCTACTACCAAAGAATTAACTTCCCAGGCACCTGAAAACCCCCATTTTAAGGATGGGAAACATAGTCTTTTGGACCAAAAGAATGATGTCTTGAAACATTTGTCCCAATTACCGTCCATGTTATCAATTCTAGATTCCATGAATCTAACAAAAGATCTTTGGGAGGTTCTTATTGATGCTTTGTCATGTCCTCAAGAATTCAAAACTGAAATTGATGCGGCTGAGGTCTACCATATAGAGAATGATCCTGCAGAAGGCCATGCAGTTATATATTTTAAAGATGAAGATGAAGATGATGTTTTACATGGACATATTAGACCTTTGTATCTATCTGGAAAAGTCAATGATATAGATATTTGATGATCTTTCATTGATAATGGATCAAGAGACAATCTTATTCCTTTTCGTACACTTCGTCAATTGGGCCTCACCGAATTTTATTTATCTCCTTATCCTTTGAAGTTGCAAGGATATGATAAAAATGAACAAGAACCCTTGGGAAAAATTATACTCAGAATTCAGTTTGGAGACCTTGTGTCTAATTCATATTTCATGGTTGTTCGTCAGGACACAGTCTTCAACATTTTTCTTGGAAGACCATGGCTACATCAACATGCGGATGTACCTTCATCAACCAATCAATGTCTCAAATATTGTTTCAATGGTCAAATTGAGACATTTTATGGTTACAATACCCCACTAAAACATGTCAATCTCAATACATTGAGGTATAATTTTATCAAATGGAGGGAAATAAATTATCCACAACAAAGAAGGTCACCAAATTTAATTCTCCGAATGGTTTGGAAAAGATTCCAGTAAACCCATTCATACATGTGAGAACAGATTATGTGTTTCCTATTAGTCAAATTTACAAGATAGACCTAAATCCAAACACCCTTATAGAATCTTCCATAATTTCAATTACAGCTACCAAGTCAGACAGCATGGGAGAAATTGTTGATTCCCCAGGCAGTGATGAAAGCATAAATGGAGATGTCTTCATTTTATTCGCTAAAATCCAAAATATTCTATATTTCATAAACCAAGCCAGAAGAAGGCATAACAATACCAGAGGAAAATAAGGGTGTCAATTCTTAATCCATCATCTCCTATTTATTACCCTAGGAAGACCATTCATCATCAATAGGGTCAAAAATGGAAGCCTCTTCTTCAAGATATGCAAATTTTAGCTTCCCCATGATCATGGAACTTATAACTCCTCATATACTATGCATGTAGAAACAGAACAAGTAACACATATTGAAGAAGAAGAGGAATATCTTAGGGATTCTTCTCCAGCATTTGAAGACGGTATCTCTACCACTATGAATGAACTCAGAGAAATAAATCTGTTTACAAAAGAAGATACATGCCCCACTTTAATTAGTACAGCCATGACTCTTGAAGAGAATGAAATGTATACTTCATCTCTAAAGAAAAATAGATATGTATTTTAATGGAATTATACAGAAATTACATGTCTAGATACCAATTTTTCCACTCATCATTTGGGTTAGCCAGAAGAACATCAAGGATTCAAGAAAGTCGCAAGAAGAACACACCCAACATATGCCTCCAAAATTGAAGCTGAAGTTGATAAGCTTATCAATGTTAACTACGTCAGAGAAGTTTAGTATCCCAAATGTTTGGATAATATTGTCCCAGTGAACAAGAATAATGGACAAATTAGTGTTTTCATTGACATTAGAGATCTTAATCGGAATTGTCCCAAGGATGATTTTCCAGTTTTGATCACAGAACTCTTAGTTGATGCAATAGCTGGCTACGAAGCTCTTTCCTTCATAGATGGTTACCCTGGGTAAAATTAGATACAAATTTCCACATAATATGAGGAGTCTACAGCCTTCAGAGCTCCTAAAGGTGTGTTTTTCTATCGGGTAATACCCTTTGTCCTGAGGAATGCAGGTGCGTCGTATCAACGTGCCATGCACCATATCCTCAAAAAAAAATTTGGAAAATTTGTTGAATGTTTTGTGGATGATTTGGTGGTTAAATACAAACAACGTTCATATCACTTGGCTGATATAGAAATCATATTCAACAAACTTCGACAACATAATTTGAAGATGAACCCCTTAAAATGTGCATTTGGGGTAACCATAGGAAAATTTCTCAACATTATTTTACACCATCGTGGTATAGAAGTTGACCCGAGAAGACAAAATCAATACTTGACATGTCACCTCCTAGAAATATGATGGAATTAAGAGGACATCAAGGAAACTTGGCCTATATCCGTCGTTTAATTTCCAATTTGGAAGGATAGTGTTTTCCCTTCACCAAATTAATGAAGAAGGGATTCACCTTCCAGTGGACTGAAGTATGTCAAGAAGAATTCGATATTCTCAATAAATATCTCAGGATTCCACCAGTATTAATGCCACCAGTTGAAGGAAGACCAATTATTCTCTATCTTAAATCTTTATAGTGATCATTGGGTGTCTTCCTTTCCAATAGAATTGTGTTGGGAATGAAAACGACCTTTACAATCTCAGTCGGACTATGCCCGAGGAAGAAAATCGATATTAAAGTATTGAAATGTGCTTCCTAGATTTAATCTATGTAGTTCAGAAATTCAGACACAACCTGCAACATCATTGGGACCAATTAGTATCTCACAATAACCCGCTCAAATTTATCCTTAGTCGTCCTATGCTTATAATAATTCTGGCAAGGTGGTCAGTTATTTTGCAGCAGTTTGATATCTAGTATGTGTCTCAAAAAGCCATAAAGGGAAAAGCTCTAGCCGATTTACTTGATGAACACCCATCTGTATATAATAAATCTTTAAATATTGAACTTCATAATGAGGAATTCTTCTCTATTCAAGATAATCCTCAAACATTGGAAATGTACTTTGATGGTGCCTCTAGAAGTCCAACAGGGAAGAAAATGTAAGATCCTAAATTCAACAAATTTGGGTTAGGAATCGTTCTTATTTCCCCAGAAAAGGCAGTGTTAACATATTCCTTCTTATTGTTGGAAGGCGGTACAAACAATGAAGCATAATATCAGGATCCCATCGTAGGCTTGGAATTGGGGCATCAGGCACATGTGAATCACTTGAAGGTAAAAGGTGAGTCAAATTTGGTAATCAAACAATTCAAAGGGGATTACTCCCTCAGAAAAGAAGAGTTAATCCCTTTCTGTGATTACTTCACTGAGTTTATGGTGGAATTTCCCTCAAAACCGACATTTTCTTATGTCACATGGTCACAAAATGCTCAAGCTGATGAATAGGAAAATGCAGCCACAACCTTGGAAGACCCAAATCAAGATGAAACAATCATCAGTATTTCCCACCATCGTATAGTTTCACCTTATGTTCAAATCAGAACAGATGAAATCAATGAAATTAGCCCCATTTATGAACCATATGGTCATACTACAGGATGGATGACCTTATCAGGGAAAACCTTCAAAATGAAACACTCCCACCTGAGAGAGCCAGGAAAGAACAAGTCTGGCGACGTGTGGTCAATTTTACACTTTATGATAGCCCATATAACAAAACAATATCTACAAGTGTGGTTTTTATGGAATTCTCTTCATATTTATTGATGATGAAGAGATAATCGCTATCATGAATGAAGTACATGCAGGAGTTTGTGGGGCCCACAAGTCTGGACATAGACTGTCTGGTCAAATTCAATTGCTTGGATACTTCTAGCATTCAAGGATACATGATTGTGTTTATTTCACAAAGAAGTGTTATTCATTCCAAGTATGTTCCAACTTCATTCGTCAAACCTCGTAGTTTCTTCATACGGTTAAATACTCTTGGACATTTTCTACATGGGGAATGGATGTAGTAGGACCTTATCATCTAGATATGGATAATAAGTTTAAGTATATTCTTACTCTTATTGACTTCTTTTCCAAATGGGTAGAGGTAATACCTCTCAAAGAAGTCAGTACTATAATCATTTTTAGGTTTGTCAAGTCCAACATCATTACCAGATTTGGGGTACCTCATACCCTATTGACGGATAATGGCACAAACTTTTGTTCATCCGATGTAAGAAAATTCTATAATGAATACAATATCAGATCCAACCATTCATGTCGGTATCATGCAGTGTCCAATGGTCATGTAGAGGCTTTTAATAAGATTCTTTCAATCATACTTCAAAATAATGTGGACAAAGATAAGAAGTCATGGACTGATAAACCTTTTCACGCTCTATGGGCTTATCAGACTACCACCCACACTACTTCACAATCAACTCTATATTCATTGGTATATAGAACAAAAGAAGTATTGCCAATTGAAGTTCATATACCATCACTTAGAGACTCCATTTGTGATCAGTTTTCTACATATAAAAAATTTTAAAAGCGATCAGATGAATTGGAATGACTAGATGAAAAAATATTGTGCACATTGCACCATTTAGAAGTCTATCAGAATCGAATAGCACGAACTTTCAATGAAAAATTTTATCTTCGTTCATTCATTCAAAGGGAATTGGTATTGGTCCTCATAACGCCAATGATATCAGGAAAGAAGCATCCAAATATTGTGAAAAAGTGGTAAGGACCTTACTTAATACATAAGGACTACTCCAATAAATATTATTCATTAATCTAAATGGATGGAAAACTCATTACAACTCCAAACAATGAAATATTCTTGAAGATTTATTTTGTGTAACACAAATACACCCATTGTCCTTGCTGCAAGACACTAAACTGCCTAGCCCTTCCCTATCCTCCAACATGACATAAAACTATGTTCCCCTTTCATCCAACAAGACATTAAATTTTCCATCGTCTGTGCTTCAAGACATTAAACTGCCCAGCACCCCATGTTCGTGATATATGACATTAAACTGTGATCACCACATGCACAATTGTGTTTTAAACACTGTTTCCATGCGTGCCTCGAGCCGCTAACCACACATAAGTCCCGACCTCATCTTCGGGTCGCTGTCCTCAAGTACACCCTGATCACCAAATCACTCTCAATTGAACTACGTGGAAATTGATCCTTTCATCCTAGGCCGGGTACGTAGGAATCCTTCTTAGGTTCATGCCCGAAACAACATTCTTCACATTGAGTCACCTTCATCACATACGATGTTGATTCGTGAAGCCCCTATCAACCATCTTATTCATATCTGTTTCCTTTAGTCCTACATGACGTTAAACTATGTATGTCCCATCTTCCTTGCTATATGACATTAAACTATCATGATCCCCATTTGTCCTTGCTATAAGAAATTAAGCTGCATAGCACTGGTCCATGCATATGACCTTAAACTATTCTTACTTTTTTCATGTGTGACAATAAACTGCAACAATCCCTGGTACCCTCACTCAAGAGGAATCATCATTGACATGGTCTCCAACCATGTCATATTTCAAAAACTATGTATGGCATGATTCTCTTCCTAATAAGATATGTAGGGACACCCAAGTCATTCATCTTGGGTCCAACCAAAATTGCATTAAAATCCTCTTTACCCCTCATATGTGTGAACCAAATCTGTACAAATGGTATTAAAAGAACTATGTGTGGCTTGATCCCCATCCTCATGGGATATGTAGGAATGCTCAAGCATTACTTGAGTCTATCCCCGAGCTTTTGGGCCTATCCCCAAACTCCACTTTCGCTCCCTTGGATAAAAAGTCCCCCTGGGAGCACATTATGTGATATGGAACACCCTGGTCTGTTATAGACATTAGGATTATAACAAATGCATGATGTGTCACCCTCACTATGGTCTAAGATCTACGGCCCTAAACTATGATCTTCCATGCTATCGTCATGCATGATGTTAAACTGTATTTCAAGAACTACGTGTGGCTTGATTCTCATCCTAATGAGATACGTAGTGACATCCAGAATCTCAATTCAGGACCCAGCCGCCACATTATAAAAATAATATTCATGGTCTCCATAACCCTTTTCTTGACTTTGGTTTGCAAAAATTTCTGATACCTGGGAATTCTTTTTCTGGACTATGCAGCATGTGCCCTTAGCCGTCATTTCATAAGTTGTCTACAAAACAGACCAGTCATCCCAAAAGATGCTACTATTTGACTATGCAGCTTATGCCCCAGTTGGCCCTATATAATTCAGGCCCCATAACGGGTTTGTCAAGTAGTGTTAACTTCATTCTTATTAGAAGCCACTTTTGTCCCAATTGGTCTTAACGGTGATATGTAAGGATCTAAAAAAACGTCCATCTTTAACATCTTTGTTTCATACACTTTTCCATGATCTAAAAATATTATGTCGTATAATGTTTCTATCTCTGGTTTTAGACGTATGATTGAAAACCACACATACCATTTTTCCTATGTTTGGGTCAGACCTTCATAGAAGTCACATCCCTCGAATTCTTTGAAAATTATGATGAGAAATATCCTCTCCATATTCAAGTACCATTCTCAATAAACCAGAATCTATGAATTGGAATGTTTGAATCCCCATAGAACTTTCTTCAGATGTTAGCAATAAAATGTCAAATTTCTGAGTGTTCTTTTTCCCAACTATGTTGCGCGTTCCCTTAGGTTTCCTTGCATAAGTTGTCTACATAACGGACCTGTCAGCAAAAAGATGCTACTATTTGAATATGTAGCTTATGCCCCAGTTGGCCCTGCATAATTCAGCCCCCATAACGTGTTCGTCAAATAGTGGTAACTTCATTCTTAGAAAATACATCCTCTATTTACTTTTAGCTCTTTTCTCATGTCATTACTATGATTCAAAATTTCTCAAGTCACAATTAACAATTTTCCCCCTCCATACTTGAATATGGTAATATGTTTCCAAACAAATTATCAAGAATTGAGTCAATATCATCCATTCGGTCAAAGCTATTCGACCTTATATATTAGCTTTTTTATAGTCCAAGACAAATGACCTTAAACTAAAAATAACAAAAGATATGGTACTCATTTAATTGGGAACCTATAAACGGTACTCTGAACAGCAGTCAAGTCCCAGCCGGCTAAACGTACATTTTGTATGGTTTAGTAAATATTGAGAAATTAAAGGATAAAAAGATGTGGGGTTTGTTTATATAACCCTAGTAAAAAATAAAACTACGAAGGTACAGATGATTGAAGATGAAAAGTTTATTTATTTGATGAACATGATTAGTATAACACCCTCATACGGGTGTCTCTTATCTTATTTTCATAAATTATAGAATACATTCAATGTTATTTATCATCTGATTAACTACATCCCACCTTCATCAACTGCCACTTGAATTTCATTTACCTGACCAGCTTCACTCTCTTCAGCTCGACGAAGTGCTTCATTGGCATCTTTGATGGCTTTTATACCATCCTCTTAGTCTTATTCCAATGAATTATGATGCTGGTGAAGCTCCCCAGTAACAATATCTAGCTTTTTTTTGAATGTGAAACTGCTAGAAAATCATATCCTTGATCTTTTTCTTCAACTCCTTCATCTTTGCAGCATGATCAGCCTTAGATCGGGACAATATAGCCTGAAACTAACTGGTATTGATCAGAAATCTAGATATGATCAGGTCTTGATGACACCTTTTCTCTTGCTCCCTCCTTTGGATGACTTGTTTCACTACGACATTGATTTCTTGATATCTAAAACTGCCAATTCCATGCATGATGAATAGTTATGAGAGTCTTGGAATTTTTGAAGACAACTATTCATGAGGCACCTCAGCTATTATTATCAATATATTTTTCCATGCCTTGCGACATGAGAATTGGAGCGCCTTTTGTAACTCTGGGTCTGATTCAGCATCACTACCATAGGGATGAACATAGTTAGGGAATAATTCACTTAAAGAAGTGCCCTATTCTACTCCTTCCCTGAACCTGATTGATTCCTCTTCTTCTACTGTTTTGGATGAGGCTAAGGCTTCACCTCCAGACATAGCCATTTAAGTTGACAACCCTGTTTGGTCAATTGAAAATATGATTTGATTCAAAGTATAGTAAATGTTTATTGATTATCTTGTAGGTTAGGTAAGATACAAATATCATCATATTTTACCTAACAATCAATCAAAAACCTATGAAGATTCTGCCCCATGTTTCCAAGCTTCAACAAGATTTTCAAGATCGGTTTCAGGAGGGTCTGCCTTGTTAAGTTCCACATGAGCCAGTGTTTCTGAAATAATAGGGTTTACATCAATGTCTACACCCCTTTCCAGCGTTGATGGTTCATAAGTTCCATTATATGGAACTATACATTTTTTAACCAAAAATTGTTAGAAGTGTAATCATGGGAAGATTATCAGTACATATGATGAAACTCAAGTTCAGTTGATTCTATATCTTGATGTTTAAAATCTTCTAAATCACATTGTAATTTAACATGGTCTAAAATTTCTTCAAATGAAATGAAAAGCGTCATAATTTTATCTAATGATGTCTCAGATCCCAAGTTAGTCTCACCATTGGGAGCACAAGGCATGCCTTCTTTGTGACATTCATATGGAAATCACTGACACCAGATAGCTTCTTTAGATAGAGTTTTGGGGTCAACTTCGGCTTTTTCCAAATGTTTTGAAGCATGTGTTGAACCTGAAGCATCACATAATGGAATTAAGTTGTTGTCTCATTTAAGGTTCAATGATGTATTGTAAATTTACGAGATGTCTTCTCTCTCCTCGCATCAGAAATAGGAGCGGTGCTTGGAACAGAAACCAGATCATCTACTCCCAATATTTCTTCAAGAACATCCGTTTCAGAAGGATTCTACGACTATTCTATAGAAACCATAAATGTACTTTGAGGATGTTCTATCCATTCCATTAAACAGGAAACTGAAGAAGCCCCTTCAGTCCTGAGAATTTTGAGCACTTTTCATAAGTTAAGATTCATGACTACAAGAAACACTTACCACTACTGAGAAAATATTTGGCTATGGTCTTCTTTCTTTGATGCTTTTTCATCCTGGCCTTTTGGGTGGACTGGCATCATCACCTTTGAAAATAGGTATCAGAGACATTAATTACCTTTCTAAATTCTCATCCATGTCTTGTTGTCCTGAAGTTACTTCGCCCGGCTCCCAAGGATATTCAGTGGCCCCAAGGCTGGGGCACCAGTGCTATATCACGGGGAAGGGGTTTCAGTGGTTCTTTCTTTTGAAAGATGTAAGTTGAAGAAGAATATTTCCTTGAATAACAATTATTTGGCTAAATTCAAAATTCAATTAAAATAGAAATATGAGAAAAAGGAAACATACATCTTCAGGAGCTACATAATCATGCCACTCTTCGTCTAATAAACGACCAATCCCCTCAATGATCCCAAGTTCCATCATTTCCATCACCCTCTTGGTGACAGGAACTGACTTATCAATAGATTATTTGAGAATTTACAGCTCCATGATGTAATCCCTCACTTCATTGGGGTTTTCCTCAAAATGAATGTCATAAGAAGCCTGGAGATCTCCCACTCAAGGGATATGTAGCCCGTCGCATAAGTCCATCCAGGTGGTTTCAGCATCACAATATAAACTCTTCTATGTTCGGACTACCGCTGGTCATAAATATACATAATGTGCACTAGAAGGCTGTGAGGATGGTCCTACAATCTGGGACTTCAACTTCTACCTAGTTCCAGCAATCACAGATAAAGGATGCGAAAATGAAACTTGTTTCTCTTTAAAATAATGGAAACTAAATTGCTTCAATGACGTAACTCACTAGGAGACTATGGAGTAGGTATCTTGACTCTAGCAGGTGGATAATATCTTGCACGAGGATACTTTGATGCATTTCGAGCCTCATCATCCCCATCCTGAGAATCTGATGAATCTGCTCCGGGTGTGCAATCTGGAGATGAGGAAGCGTCACCTTACAAATGATGAGATTCATTCTTAATGGTTCCCTTCTTTATTCCCACCCAAGGGATTGGCGGATTCAGTACCACTTCAAGGGATGATGATACCCAGCTCTCGGCATACCATGTAGTCAATCAACTTTCCACTCCTACAGCTGGTAGGTCAAATACTTATCTAATATTCCCCATAGATGTCAGAAACCATATTTGATGACAAACCATCAGATGTTGCTCTAACCTGACTTGCACCAGAGGGGATACATTAATTTTCTACAGACATTTGAATTGACGTGAGTATCTGTATGGAGCATAGGTCTCACATTTAATTTCTCCGTCAACCCTCGTGGCCAGTGTACCATCTCTACATGGAAACATGTATTCCCTTAATGTGAGGCTGGTTGTTCCATCATCAACAAATCTCCCTGTTGAGGGATTTCCATTAGGAATGAAGTGAAACTCCGTGAACACGCTCAACATTATTTTGTTATCACAATCGTTGAGGGATAAGGGAGAAATTCCAGAAAAGTCCTGAACAGACGGTCGAAAATAACTTCTAGAAACCTATACCCTACATTGTATAGCATATGTCCTGAAGTGAGTGGCGATCCATCCCCATAAAACATGGAATGCTCTCACTATTCATAGAGGAGACGTAGCCATATAAACATGAAGTCTGATCCTATGAATCTTTCCCCAAACTGGGGTGGCCAACCCAACCATCTTTATTTCAGCCATCTTGGCTGCAACGACAGAGGTCCTCGGCCTCACACCTCCATTTGAATCCCAAACTCGTGAAAGATAAACAATGAGCCACAAATCCAAAAATCCATCCAGATGGGTCTTCACTGGAATTTTCTGGTTCACTTCATACACCCACCTATCAAACTCTATTAAATCCAAAATTAGCCAAAATGTTCCCAGAGCACCCCTCTTTGCTGCTCTAGGGAAACTAGTAGGACAAGTGCAGAAAGGTCCCTCCTCTTTCTTATTAATAAGAAATATGTCCATCCACTCCTAAAGATGGATATCTTTTCTAGAGTGATATTTTGCGTGGTTGGTATTCTTAATATTGTGGAAACTTTTCATTAACTATCAATCCAAAGTCGAAGTCTTCTCTGAATCATTCTAGTTCACTCTGGGGAGGATGAATTCATCATACATAACTCCCAAAATTAGAGCCCCTGAAATATTGTAGACATCCCACAAACTTATACCAACTTATCCATGTGTTAGTTGGAAATAATTCGTTTCCGGGATCCAACGAATGATTAACTCTTGCACAAAACATTCATTTCTGTAGACATATGTCTGCCCTTCCTAGACAACTTCATATATTGCAGCTCCCTTTATATCATCGACAAACTCTGCACAGGTTTGTCTCACCCAATATGCCCACATCCAAGTCGGCTTTAAACCTCTTCCAGGACAGAAATCCCAACTCTTTTTCCATCCCATAGATTGGTCCATCTAAGAATTTCGGAAAATAGTGTGATAATATTGCAGCTGCAGCTCAAGATTGGGAAGCTTCAGATCTAGAGTACAAGGGGTATGATGCATTATGAATGCCTTCTCCATTGTTCCAACATTGGAAAATGATCTTTCAACTGAGACATTTTCTGAAGAGAAATTGGTGTAATTATGAAACAAGGAATGGGGAATATAATTATTTGCCTCCAGAATATTGACTCTTTGCAGATAACCATGGCCATATAAAGGCATGTAGATGCTCTGTGGGAAATTGGAATGATATTTCATTAAGTACTTAGCCAAATATGGGAGAGTGCTTTCGCAGATAACAAAATAATCATGGTCGAAAACGTTCATCATGTCATCTATTCTCTTGCTGGACAACTCATCAGCTGATCCAATTCTTCTAGGAGCCATTAAATCTGCACAAAGATCAAATATACAAACCATAAATGAGTAACAAAAATACAGAAGACAAAATACCGAAAACCAGAGCACTTGTGCGACGACTGCTCGAGTTTCCGGAAGCTGACTGAGTTTGCATAGGAGTGAGCCTGTATATATAGGCAATTCCGACCACATGCTCACCATACTTGCGTGCCCTAGCATCTGTGCGCCGAACTTGGGCGCCACAAACCCTTGGTTCTTTGGCTTTACTTGAGAGCTGGATCCTCTTTCCTTTTCAGATCCAACATTGATGGGGGACTTTTATAGACACTCCTTATTGGCACAGACTACAACGAATGGTAAAGGGGAATACCTTAAGCACAAATAGGGTCACCCTTTAAATAACATCAAAAAATTACAAATTCATTGACTAGGAACCCATTTGGAGGGATTCACACAAGTTTCCTACGTGCCGCACAAGTCACTTGTGCACCACCTATGGGTCCCGCAAGTCACTTGCGTGCCCTGTTCTTTTTCTCCCCAAGGTACCCAGAGGACTATAAATAGCCCATGTGGGCCCCCCATTTCAATGACATATTTTCTAGAAATCAAATTCAAGCCCTGGTGTCCCATGTCTTCAACTCAAATATTTTGAAAACATCTAAGGTAACTTTTTACCTAGAACGGAAGACTTGAAGGAATAGGATAAGGCTTATGTGTTTAGAATTCATCAACACTTGTGCGCCTAAGTGTCCAAACCCCCTTAAAAGTAGAAACACTTGTGCACCGCCCAATCATTTCAATGAAACTTGCACGCCACCCTTTTGGAAACATAATAAGATTGTACTAAAGGCTTGAGTTAAGTCTCGCCCAAGTATTACCCTACAGATTCTCTATCACCAAGGTGAAACCATGTCACCCAAGTACACTTGTGCGGCCAAGAATTGCGTGCCAAATGACTTTCAGGACCTAAAATTGACCTCCAACTTAATTTGTGTGCCTCTCTCCTATTCACCTCTTCTCTTCATGATAGTATCCCACAAACCCCTGTCCAAAGCTATTTATGGTGTGGTTCACATATTGATTTCCTTATCTGAAAGGGATTCTATGAGAACATCTCAAAAAACCTCATGACATGCGAGCTTTATTTCATTACGGTTAGAGGCTTACTCAATGTAACCTCATCCATTAAGATGGGAAGATCTTTTAATTTGGGCCTCCTTCTCATGTGTAATCCCCAGTCACAAGTTACCTTAGTTTAGGCCTCCTTCTCAAGAGTAAGACCCAATAATAATTCCTTTAACTACGGCCTCTTTCTCAGGAGTAAGCCCCAAGTCATATGTACCTTAACCTGGGCCTCCTTCTCTGGATTAAGCCCCAATCATAATTCCTTTAACTAGGGCCTCTTTCTCATGAGTATTCCCCAATTCATAAGTCCCCTTTACCTGGGACTCTTTCTCATGAGTATGCCCCAGTCATTGTTTCTTTTATCATTGGTAATCCTCATTACGAGTAAGCCCCAATATTATGTTCTTTTGGTTTGATCCACTTTCTGAGGAGTAAACCCCAATCATTAGCCTCTTTTAATTTGGGCCTCCTTTCATAATTAATCCCCAGGTTAAAAATCTAAATCTCCATAAATTATAAATACATTTATGGACCCTGCTCCGGGGTTTCTTTCCTAAAGTAAGTCTCGGTATTCATCTACTTTGGAAGTCATTCATACTTAAGACCCACACCATTTCTCATGACAACATCTTTTGTGGTATCATAGTCATATTTACCAATACCTCTTGTTTCTCACCTCAAGCATTACTCATGTGAGCTTAGAGTGTAAAAGTAATCATGACATCTCTTTTTGGGCCATTAACCATGTATAAAACTCATCCTTCTTATTGAACTACATGGGTTCTGATTCCTTTTTAATGAGGATACGTAGGTAGCCCATATGTGGGTACGATCCCAACTCTTAAATAATCCATGTCTTTTTGAATGACAATAAAATTCAAGTGTCCCACTGAGTGGATTTAAAACTAGTACGGTCATCATAATTACCAAGATATTTCTATATAATATATTGAATGATACCATTGACTAAGAATCAAAAATACATATGGATGATTCTCTATCGATGAAGAACCTCAAATACATATAAAATATTCTTTAAATCACATATATATCAATAATTGATTTCCAAATCTAAAGGTAAAATCATTTTCCTTTTTGGTGAATTAATAAGGATTCGTAAACATAACTTATATCTATTAGAGATTCTCAGAGTAGGCAATAATTCCACCCAAAATGTTGTAATGAGTCTGACCTCCCATCCTCTCGACCAATGAAAATTCTTAAGCCACATCGGTCCACAACTAATGAGCACCTACATTTGGAAAGTAGTTTCAAATAGATATACAATCATTGGGTGTATCTGGTTCTACGAATAAACCCGTTAGAAATCGATTGGAAAAATATGATCCTTAAACAAACAAGGACATCCACATTTCTAGAATAAAAAATAATGTTATTGAAATTAGTAATAAGTTAGTGTGGATTTCTTTATAAGGACCTAATAAAATGAGGTATTTTTTTAGATCACACATCATTATTTGGCGCACTAGGATAATTACTCCATGCATTTTTTCCTGATGTTTTTATTTTTAAATTTGCTTTTCGTATTTTATATTATTAGATCCAGAAATATGTACTGAATTGTGTTGACACTTTTTGTAGATATTGGAAATAAAAATAATTGATACTTAATTTATCTAGATTTTCTGAACAATGTTTCTGGAAAAGGATAAACTAGGTTACTTAAGTAGTCAATTATGGCACCTTGAATCGTGGAGCATTGGTCACAAGAGAAAGAATGAGTTATGGAGTGGGTTATGTGTCTTCCATGTTATTCTTCATAATTATTATGCACCCTCTTAGAATGGAAATTGAAATCAATCTAATTCATCCATTATAAATTGATTTAAACAATTGGAAAATCACAAAATTTATAATTAATTGGACTTATAATGTGATCTTAGTTATCCTATATGTGTAAAAATGAGACTCATACTAGAACAAAACCATATTGGTTTGTAGATAGGTGTCTCATACTCTATATATTTCCTTTTGTTGTATTGTTCCATCATCTATACGTTTTTTATTTATCAGGTAGAGAGGGAAAATAATTTTTAAATGAAGTCATTATACATATCCTAGTTCCTTTATGTTGTCTTCTAAATTTCATAATTATTTACAGAGGCTTGTGTTTGGAATTATAGAGTCATTCTTCTACAACGTCCTTCAGTCAAACTCGATAATGGTAGTGACAACCATGATTCTGAGGTAGTTGGCCCTAACCAATCAATGATTGTTCTTATAATTTCACTTTTAGTACCTCTTCCTATACTAGACATGGGCACTAAGGCCCAATTCCGAGAGGGATTACTATATATATTGCATTCTATGAAAGGTGTAGTTAGACCTGACTTGAGTATGTACGTGTTGACTTGGGAATTTTAGAAGTAGCATCCTCCCACATTTTTAGGGGATGGAGAACTTCACATTATAGAGTTGTGGATTAAAGAAATCATTTCTATATTTATGCATCTGAAAAGTACTCTAGGGCATAAGGTCAAACTAGTTGTTTGTATTATACGTGATTCAGGGATTTGATGGTGGGACCTAATCACCCAAGAAGATCGGCATCATGATATGTTCTGGTCAAGTTTCCAGGTGATCTTCTATGATTATTACCTTCACCAGACTCTATTGGTTAATAGATCCATTGAGATCATGTATCTATTGAAGGGGAGAATGTTATTTATGGATCATTATAATGGTTCACTTAGGAGAATCGGTTCCTTCATACTCTAGTAAATGATGATATCATGACCTCTAATATATTTGAGGATGGATTGGTATAATCCATTTGAATGGTTGTCAATGTGTTCAGAATGACTAAAATTTCATAAATACTCAACCAATACTTTTTACATAATAAAATATAATGGAAGATAGTGGTTCTAGTAAGGAAACTTATGTGCCTCGAGATACAATTGGTTCTTCTTCTTGGTGAAATAGGTTCATTGAATCTACTCATGGTGGTAGTAGTATTCAGACCCCACATGCTGATAGTTTATTGATCTATCATTTCTGCATGAATTGGGGCAATAAAAACCATAGTTCATGTGTGATCCAGTAGAGTGAGATGTCTATGATAGGATGGTATATATTCAGAATTTCAAAATTACCTTCAAATAAATACCCATCGAATGGGATCTACTCCAACCCCTTATTCTGGAGAGAGACCAATGGTATCATGATAGACATGTAGCTAGAATACCACCAATTAAATTGGACAAGGTGGTTGTCGAGGTAAAGGTATTCAGACTTATGATTCTCAGTACCAGTAGAGAAAACCTACTCAATGAAGCTAGGAAGTGACTCATGCCCATGGTATAGGCTAATTATGTGCATTCCATCCTATTATCGGATGGAAATGCGTTAGAACATCTATTGTACGAGGTACTATTCTTGTAACCTCCTCAATAGTGTACACTTTATTTACAAAATGTACAATAAAATCATTTATATATGTGACTATTATAGGAATTGTGGACCACAAGATTGAGAATGTTGAAGGAATTATGATGCTAGATACCCCATTAGGTGTCTGGTCATTTATTGTTCACTATTTTATGGACATCCCCCTTTAGAAAGGTGATTACATTTTTGTATGGAATCTCTTTATATGTGGCATTATGGTTTTTGACATAATCATCAGGATGGACTTTCTAAAACCCTATCATAACCGTATTTCACTTTATAGTTAAAAGGATATGTTTGAATAACTAGAGGGAATTATAAATTTTCATAAGTTATAATGGGATTTTAGTGCAATGTGAGAAGGATCTGATTAGTAGTGTCTATGTCACGTTCCGTCCCCCAGGGCCCATGTCGTGACTACCCCAAGCCCGCCTTCCATAGGCAAGGGGCTGGCGACTAGCACCAATGAAGTAAATCCCCAAAACTAGGATGGTATTTCCTTTATAACTTGTAAACGCAAAAACAGAGCACACAACTAGATACAAAACACTGGGTAAACTGTATATCAAAGAGTGCTGAAAAGTAATGGGGCCGGAAATACAAACCCAACTGTAAAGTACTAGGAAATGGAAGTACAAGAAAAACTAAATAATGGAAAAACAGATGTTGGGACCTCCTTCAGGAATTCTACATGATGGGTAGGTACGGATAGCCTCTTCAGCACTCCACATCTGTCAGTCTCATCCATGTACCGACTCATCGTATGGTCCACCTCCAGGTATGGTCCAGTCCTGATACTCTCAGCCTCGATCAACGTTGTCCATCCTCTACATCCCACAAAACGAGGTTAAGTCATAGCCCGTGCAGGGGTGAGTATAATGATACTCAGTAGGGATATTGAAACCCTCAAGGTCTCAAAAAATCCAACAAGGATAAACCACAAGGTATGAAATAAATAGATAACCCCACTTAGGTATATGCACGTACATATACCTAAGCTATCAAGAAATCCATCTCTTTCATGAGGTAGACGCAAAATATAATGACTCATATCACACAGGTATGTAACTTGTGAATAAAGATAGTGATGATTAGATGTATACACAAAATAATCTACAATGTCAAACCCACGTAGGATCCAGGTACAGTAGATGGAGCTGTCAAACCCACATAGGATCCACGAACCGTAGGTAGTGCTGTCGAACCCACATAGGATCTAGGAACTATAGTTAGAGCTATCGAACCCACATAGGATCCAAGAATAGTAGTTAGAGCTGTTGAACCCAAATAGGTATAGAAACATTAGTCAGAGCTGTCAATCCCACATAGGATCTAGGAACAATAGTCAGAGCTGTCGAACCCAAGTAGGATCCAGGAACAGTAGTAAGAGATCTCAAACCCACATAGGATCCAGGAATAGCAGTCCGAGCTATCAAACCCACCTGAGATCTAGGAACAGTAGTTAGAGCTGTCAAACCCATGTAGGATCCAGGAACAATAGTCAGAGAGCATCCAACCATAGGGTTCCTCACAACACACGCTCGATTCAGGGAGGGTCCGCTCCTCAATCCATGTGTTGATACATCAACTGACACGAAGGCCTGGAAAGAAGTATCCCAATGGTCCTCCACATCATAATGGAAAAATCCATGTTATACGTGTCCATGATACATTGAAATAGATGACCAATCCATTTTCTAAAAAGAACATGGCGTGTGGGAATAAGGCACATGTCGTGTCTTCAGACTTTCGGTACTGCCCGTGTACAATGACCCATGTCGAAAGGCTAGTAGTGTAGAAAGGTAAGTACACATCATGTGGTATGGTTACATTATGTGTCTACAAATCATGGGTAATACCCTTGTGAAATTGCCCGTGTCATAAGAAAATGGTCATGTAGAAAAGAAAGTACACGGTGTGTGGTATGGTTACCAGCCGTGTCCAAGAAACTGGGGTCAACTTGGTGAATGCTAGCCATGTACCCGTACATGGAATCAACTCATTTTCTCCAACCCGTGTAACTGGTACATAGAGTATACCATGTCCCTGGCCTTGCGTGGCCATGTGGTGGAGTACATTCCAGTGTACTTCACCCTTTGTTAGTGTGTCCCCGGAATACACGCTGAGTCTCGTGTAGCTTCCTCTGCCAAGCAGTGTGAAGAGTACACGGCGTGTGACTGGGTTCACAGGCCGTGTGAGGCACGTAAAATGCCTAAAACCCTAGCCACAGTATGCCCATACTACAAGGCATTTTCTTCGGAAGTACATGCTGTGTATTCTGAAATTTTCCAGAAATAGCAATTCTGGCCAGCGCGCCTCCCGTGATGTTAGTTCTTTTTTCGTATGGTCTGATCATCACAAAACTACAGACTCTAGGTCTCCATTATGTTGCGATGTCATCAATGGTGTTTTCAGGCCTCCAATCGGCTCGGAAAATGTGTTTTGTTTCACCCACACGAAGAACGGTCGAAGAACGAAATTTCACGATCTGGTTTGTTCTGTCACACGCTATCATCGTTTCACCCGCGATTGGTCATCATGATTTTGGATCTTTATTTTGGGATCATTGAGTTTAACAAAGAACCTGAAACGATCAATTGTTCATCAGCCATGAAGAACACAAAGAACACATCACAAGAAGTACGATGGAGAAATCGGGCCTTGTTAGTTTGGCATGTTCCCTCCGCATTAGTTTGATAGAAATTGGTTCAAGATAAATAAAGAAACATGATGAATAAGAATAACATTGATCATATCAAACACACCCCTTCCATGATTGTTGTTCGTCGATGAATTCATGGGGAATGTAGAGGTTGATTCGTTGTAGACAAATGTGTCCTGCGTCAAAGGAGGTTCTGAGGAAGGAAGTCGAAGTCGAGGTCGAAGTTCTTCATCAGTTGGAGCGTTCTTCGTCAGTGGAATACATTCTTTGTTGGTATCTTTCTCCCAAATTCTCTCCTCTCCCAAGTTCCACCAAAAGACAAATGCCATACCAAAAAAAATAGATTATGATTATCTATTATTTAATAGTATGCACAAAATTCAAAAAGAATAAAATTAATTAATTGATGTGATCAATTAATTAGTGGAGAGTATTTGGCAAAAAGAAGTGTGAGGGGAGTTGAAGAGGCTCCCCTACACTTAATGGAAGTCTTAAGGCTTCTCCCCTTTAATGGTGAGTATTAAGGTGGGTTAAATCCTGGGTGGTCCCCACCACAATAAACATGAAGAGGAGGTTAGGTTCGGGTGAGCCCCACCACCATAACCATTTGTGGGAGGTTAAGGTGTGGTGGTCCTCAACTCCATCTTCCACATTGTTTTTATAATAGATAAAATAAAATAAGACATGCGTTTATTTTATTTTATAATTCCCAAAAAAACCCAAACACCATCTTTTATTCTCGACCATCTGTCATCAAGGTGAAAGTATTTTTAAGCGAATATTGGCCCTGCAAGTTCAACGGTGCCCTCAAATTTCAATTCTGAGCACCATTTAAAAAGTTATAAAAAAATAATTGTTCGTTTAATGAACATACCCGAACAAAACTTCAGAAATTGATTCCGAGAACACCAGGTCTCGGAATCACGCCTTTTCTATTTTTGTGGACTTGTAAAATTCCCATTTAATTAAAAAACATACATGTAGATTATGGGTCTTCACATTCTCCCCACCTCAGGGATCTACATCCCCATAATCCAAAACTCGTAACTAAGGGAACATTTGGGGGTACTGATTAGGATCTGAGCCTCCCGCTCCCATATGCACTCCTAGAGGTTCTCGTGCTGCCAACGACTGCACACCAGAGGTATCGAACGTCCACATAAGAACCGCTCTTGTCAATCCAAAATATCCACTGGAACCTCCGTAAAAGTCACCCCATCTTCGACGTCCATCTCTCCATGGTCGATGATGTGAGAAGGGTTGTGAACGTATCTCCTCAACTTGTATACGTGGAAGACGTCATGCACCGAGTGCAACTGAGGTGGAAGTGCTAAGCGGTATTCAACCTCACCAACTCTACTGAGGACATAAAAAGGACCGATGAAACAAGGAGATAACGTTCTACCTCAGCCAAATCATGGTAACCCTCATCGAGGTGAGACCTGTAGAAAAACATGGTCACCATCCTCGAACTCTAGAGGTCTCTGTCTCCTATCAGCATACGACATCTGTCTTCTCTGTACAGCCCTCATCCACTCCTAAATGATCTTCACCTTCCCTGTGGTAGCCTGTACCATCTCTGGTCCCACTAGTACTGACTCGCCATGGTCAGTCCAGCACAAAGGTGATCTGCAAGGTCGCCCTTACAATGCCTCAAAAGGAGCCATCCCAATGGTGGATTGATAGCAGTTGTTGTGTGCATACTCCAACAATGGCAAGTGATCCTCCCAGCTGTGACCGATGTCGAGGACACAAGCACGGATCATGTCCTCGAGTTTTTGGATGGTCCTCTCGGTCTGGCCATACATCTAATGATGGAAGGAAGTGCTCAAATGAAGATGCATCCAGAATGCTTCATGCAACTCCTTTCATAGCCGAGAAGTAAACCATGCGTCATGATCAGAGACAATAGTAGAATGTACTCCATGTAGCAGCACAATATTTTTCACAAAAAGGCATCACAAGCTCTCTATTGAACCCTTCTCTCTGATCGGTAGGAAGAGGGATGACATGGTGCATTAGTCGACGATCACACAAATCGAGTCATGAACCCTTGATGTACATGGATGTCCTATCAGGAAATCCATGAATATACCATCACACTTCAACTCTGGGACCTCTAAAGGAAGAACCAGGCCTACTGGTACCTGATGCTCCACCTTCACATGCTCACAAGTGAGGCACTAAGATACAAACTCTACAAATGCCTTCCCCATTCCCAACCACCAGTGTTGTCATCGGTGATCCTGGTACAACTTGGCCACTCCTGGATGTACCACTAGAGGGGACGTGTGAAACTCCCTCAACGCTTCCTTCTGAAGTGACACTGGTACCATAGTATGTATTCTAAAGATGATGAAGTGCTCCCCACCTTCAGAAAATCTATCAAGTTCCTGCCCTGTGAATATCTGAGCACGTCGTGTCTCGTAGTTAGTTTCCCCATTTTGTTCTTCCCTGCATCTTTGAAGAATTAGGGGAGTGATTGTAAGAGAATAAAGGATGGATTCTCCATCTCTATCCACAAAAGTTATCTGTAAAGCAGCCAGCTGCTCTGTCGCCTCTCCTAGCAGTTGTATACCATATCTTCTATTGAGTGCATTTGTAAAAACGTTCCCCTTCCTAGCAGTATAGACTATCTCAAAGTCATAGTCCTGTAGAAACTCAAGCCCACATTGTTATCTCAGGTTCAAGTCCTTATGATAGATTATATACTTGAGACTATTGTGATCAGATTACATGGTAACACGTTCTCCCATTAGATAGTGCCACCACATCATCAAGGAGAAGACCACTGCTACTAACTCCAGATCATGGGTAGCATAGTTCTACTCATGTTGTCTCAACTGTCGAGAACCATATTCGATTAATGCTCTCACCTGCATCATGACACATCCGAGTCCGGTCCCAGATGCATCGCAGAAGACTACGTACCCAACGCCTTCCTCTGGAAGACTCAAGATTGTGGCACTAATCAGCCTTTTCCTCAGCTCCTAAAAGATCTATTGGAATCTCTTCGACCACACGATTGGTTTCCATTTCTTCGTAAAGGTTGATAGTGGTGTTGCAACTCTAGAGAAGTCTAGAATGAATTTCTGGTAGTAACCAGCCTATCCTAGGAATCTTCGTATCTCTGTAACACTCTAGGGTGGCTCCCAAGAAAGTAATACCTCAATATTCACTGGATCCATTGCAACTCCCACTTCCGATTTGACAATTCTCATAAAGAGCACCTGTCGGATCCAGAACAGGCACTTCCAGAGCTTAGCATAATGTTGGTCCTCTATGAGTGTGTCCAGTACGACCTACAAAAGATAGGAATGATCCTCCTTAGTGGTCGAGTAGATCATGATGTTTTCAATGAAGACTACAAAAAAGTGATCGAGGTATGGTTGAAGGATCCTATTTATGATTCCCATGAACACTGTTGGAGAGTTGGTTACACCGAATGGCATAAACAAGAACTCGTAGTGGCCATACTGAAATATGAATGTCATTTTCTACACATCATCCTCTCAAACATTGATCCAGTGATAGCCTGATCTGAGGTATATCTTTGAGAACCACCGTGTACCCTTCAACTGATCAAATAGGTCGTCAATCCTCGGGAGTGGGTACTTTTTCTTCAGGGTCACCTGGTTCAGGTGACGTTAGTCGACACAAATCCTCATGCCCCCATCCACCTTCTTGGAAAATAGAATCGGGGCGGCCAAAGGTGAAAAATTGGTTGAGATGAATGTCTTCTGCAAGAAGTCCTCTAGCTACACTTGCAGATCATGATGCTCTGCGGGAGCCATCCCATATACTGGTGTAGATATCGGTATCATCCCAGGGTAAAAGTCAATGTAAATTTCAACCTCTCTGCAAGGAGGTAGACCTGGGACATCATCAAAGAATACATTCGCATATTAGTCCACCACTACAGGATATGTCGGACTCTCCACTACAAATTCCCTGAGGGTAAGGCAGGCCAACTGATGAGTGATCAGCTGCACCCTCCTCTGAGTAAGTCTCTTATGTGCTGCAAAGGATCCCTTCTCGCCGGTGAAGGTAAATCTGGTCCCATCCCTGAGGGCACACAGCAAATTGTGCCTCATATAGTCAATCTAAGAATTGACTGTAGATAAACAGTCTAAACCCAAGATGACGTCTTAAGGCCTCGACTCCACTACTAGGAGATCACAGTAGAATCTCTCACATCCTTGAGTAAGCTCACACTGTCGGAACAAGCGTGTAATCATCGAATCTACTCCTGTAGAAGTCTCTAGCCAAAATTATCGAGCCAACAACTCCATCAGAATCTGCAAGCTCCAAATGGGGGTAGTGGAAATGAAAGAGTGACTGGAACTTGTGTCTATAAGAACTACAGCTATGGTAGAGTAGACACAGATTTTACCTCAAATCATCTTTGATGTGTCGTGATCATAAGACCCAGTTGCCTAGAGCTGAGCTCTTGCTTGTCCACCTACTCCCTACGGTCGGGGTGGACCTCATGGTGGTGGTAGTGGTAACACATCAAAACGTCTTTCACCACCAGCTGCACGACCAGCTCCTCTACCACATCTGCCTGCTCCCTGCGGATCACCTCGATCGAATCTATGTCTCTGCCTATGTGGTCCTTCCACCGTCTGCTGATCATATGCATGATGGGTTGGACATCTCAAGCCATGTGACCCTACCCATCGCATGCTTAGCACTGCCTATTCCTCGAATGACTGGCTCTATCTCGTGTGCCTCGCACAACCGAACCCGAGACATGCGATCATCCACCTATAGGTCTTGTCCTCTTAGAACCATGTGACATCCGTCTACTACCAGCTGCAGAAGACTCTGATACGTGTCGACTGGTGGTGGATCTCACTGCAGGAGATTTCTCGGCATGGAAACTCTCCACTAGGAGGGCTCCCTTTAATACCTCTTCCTGCTTCGGGATGCTGAGTGAGATCACCGAAGCTATTATCTCTTGCATGAGTCCCTGCTCGAAGGTCTGGGCCCTGAAGAAAGTGCCACGCACCACATATGTGGAGTAGCGTGAGAGGTCAGTGAACCTCACTGAGTTCTGTGCCACTACCATACTGCCCTCCTCAATATTAAGTAGCTCCTATATCTGTACTGCATGTAGGGTGGCTGGGAAAAACTCTGCCGGAAACAGGCTCTCGAAGCCTGCCCAAGGATGTGTCGCCTAATCATGTACCTAGAGCATCAGGATCCACCATCTGCATACTTCTTCCTAAAAGAGAATCACGGAAAGGATCACCATAAGGTCGGCTAGTGTCCCTACTATTCTTTAGAATCTCGCTACTACCTTCAGGCAATCCTCAGCTGCCAGTGAGTCCGTCTCACCCTTGAACATGGGCAGCCTATGGCGCTGGAACTCATGCAACGCGATCAAACGGATGCGCTCTCTGATTCTAGGGCTGGTGTCATCGGTGGCCAAATGGGTAGGGGTACCGCTGGTGCCTCCACTATGATAGGGCCCTACACCGAGGCCCCGTCGCTCAGTGGGCTGCCATCTCATACAAAGCCGAGAATCCTAGATGGATGTCTATGTGGGGCCATAATGAAAAGAAACATCTGTACCATGGTCAATAAGTTATAACTGGTGAGCTGACTCAAAAAAAACTTTTCAAAACACACATGCAATCAGTGTTTTTGTGCACTGAGTCGGAAATCAGAAGCTAGGGTCCTGGTTTATGGATAAGTCAGCTGTCGCACCAAAACCGGACTCCGTGAACTGAAAACCTCACTTAGTACCCTTATTTCTATTTCTTCATAGAGAATATTCGAGTCCTATGTTTTTCAGTAGAACCGACTCCTTTGATACCAATTTGTCGCAACCCATCCTTTAGAGCCCGTGTCAGGACGACCCAAAGCCCGCCTTCCATAGGCCAAGGGCTGGCGACTAGCACCAAAGGGGTAATTCCCAAAAACTGGGAAGGAAATAACATTGTAACCAATAAACGCATAAAACATGCACACAACTAGATAAAAAACACTTGGTAAACAATATAACAATATGTGATGAAAAGTAACAGGGCCAGAAATACAAGGCCAACGGTAAAGTACAAGGAACTGGAAGTACAAGTAGAACTGAATAAAGGAAAAATAGTTGCGGGGTTGTCCTCCAGGATTCCTACATGAAGGTTCGGTACAGATATCATCCTCAGCACTCCACATTGGTCAGTCTCCTCCATGTACTGACTCATCGTAAGGTCTACCTCCGGGTACGGTCCAGTCCCGATACTCTCAGCCTTGATCAATGCTGTCTGTCATCTCCATCCAACACAAAGAGGTGTGTGTATAGCCCATGTAGGGGTGAGTATAACGATACTCAGTAGGGACCCCAGGACCCCAAATGTATCACAAAATCCAATAAGGATATACCACAAAGTATTAAATCAACAAATATTCCCACTTAGGTATATGTCCATACATATACCTATGTTATCAAGTAATCCATTTCAATCATGAGGTAAACATAAAAGTTCCTGACTCAGCTCAAACATGTATACAACTTGTGTATAAAGATAGAGATGACTATATGTAGCCACTGAATCATCTACACTGTCAAACCCTCGTAGTATTCATGTACAATAGTCAGAGCTGTCGAACCCACGTTGGATCTAGGAACAGTAATTAGAACTCTCAAACCCACGTAGGATCCAGGAATAGTAATCAGATCATTCAAACCCACCTAGGATCCTGGAATAGTAATTCGAGCTATGAAACCCACGTAGGAACCAGGAATAGTAGTCAGATCTGTCGAACCCACATAGGACCCAAGAAAATAGTAAAATCTGTTAAACCCACATAGGACCCAGGAACAGTACTAAGAGATGTCAAACCCATGTAGGATCCAGGAACAGTAATGAGAGCTGTCGAACCCATGTATGATCTTGAAATAGTAGTCAGAGATTTCGAACCCACATATGATCCAGGAACAGTAGTCAGAGCTGTTGAAACCACGTAGGATCTTGGATCACTAGTCAGAGAGAATCCAGCCACAAGGTTCCGCACAAAGCACGGTTGATTCTAGGAGGGTCCTCTCCTCAAGCCATGTTTCAATACATAAACTACCTCAAAGTCCCGTGAAGAATTATCACAATGGTCTTCCATGTAATATGGGGGAATCCCAGAAATACGTGTCCAAGAAACAGACGACGATATGAGCATTAAAGTTTCTAAAAAGTACACGACGTGTTGGAATAAAGCACATGCCGTGTATTCAGACCTCGGGAACTGCCCATGCACAACGGTCCATGTTGAAAGGCTAGTAGTGTATAAAATTAAGTACACAATGTGCGGTATGGTTACAAGTCGTCCCTATAGACCTCGGGTACTGCCCGTGTGCAATGGCCCGTGTTATAAGAAAGTGGTCATGTAGAAATGAAAGCTCACGGTGTGTGGTATGGTTACATGCTGTGTCCAAGAAACTGGGGTCGAATCTATGTACGCTGGCCATGTTCCCGTACACGGCCTCAACCGGTGTTCGCAAACCAGTGTAATTGGTACATGGGGTAGCCCGTGTCACTGGCCTTGCTTGGCCGTGTGGTGGAGTAAATCCTCATGTACATCACCTCGTGTCCATGTATCCCCGGAATACAAGCCGAGTCTCATATAGCTGCCTCTGCCAAGCTGTGTGAAGAGTACACACCATGTGACTTGGGTCACACTCCAAGTGTGCATGTCCAATGACTTAACCCTTGGCCATTGTATACCCATACTACACGGCGTGTTCTTCAGAAGTACATGTTGTGTATTCTATAATTTTCCAGAAACAACACTTCTGGCCAGCGCACCTCCTGTGATTTCCATTCTTCATTCTGATGATCTGATCTTCAAGAAACTGCAAACTCTTGGTTACCCCAATGTTCCAAAGTCATCACCAGTGTTTTCAAGCCTCCAATCGGCTCCGAAAACCTGTTTTATTTCTCCCACTCGAACAACATTAGAAGAACGATATTTCTCGATCCAGTCTGTTCCGTCACCCGTTATCATCTTCACTCCTCCACTTGGTCATCATGATGTTGGGTCTTTATTTGGGGATATTTTTGTCACAAAATGACCCCGCAATTATCCATTGTTCATCACCTATGAAGAACACGAATTACACACAACAAGAAGTACGTCAGAGAAATCGGGTCATGTTAGTTTGGCCTGGTCCCTCCGCATTAGATTGATAGAAAGCGGTTCAAGAGGAATAAATCAACATGAGGAACAAGAATAACATTGATCAAATCAAAGACACCCCTACCTTGATCGTTTTTCATTAACGAAGTCGGTGTAAAGGCAGATGTCTCTTCCTTGTAGACGAACACATCCTACATCGAAGGAGGTTCCGAGGAAGGAAGATGAAGTCGAGGTCGACATTCTTCATCGGTTGGAGCGTTCTTCATCAGTGGAATACGTTCGTCGTTGGGAGATTTACCCCAAATTCTATCTTCTACCACGTTCCACCAAAAGACAAATTCCATCCCAAGATACTTGATTATGTTATATATTATTTAATTATTGGTAAAAAATTCAAAAAGATTCAAATTAATTAAGTGATATGCTCAATTAATTAATAGAGAGGATACAGAAAAAATAAGTGTTAGGGGAGTTGAAGAGGATCCCCTACACTAAATTTAAGTCTGCAGGTTTCTCCCCATTAATGGGGAGTTTCAAGGAGTTTTAAATCTCGGGTGGTCCCCACCACAACAAACATAATGAGGGGGTTAGGTTCGGGTGGGTCCAACCACCATTACCTCTCATGGAAGGTTAAGGTGTGGTGGTCCACACCCCTAGCTTCCCCATGCTGGTTATAACAGAAAAAATAAAATAAGACATTCATTTATTTTATTTTATTATTCCCACGGAAAACCCAAAAACTATGTTTTATTCCCGACCATCTACCGTTGAGGTGAAAGTGTTCTTAAGAGAATACCGGAACTGCGAGTTCAACAGTGCCCTCAGATTTCAATTCTGAGAACTAGTTCAAAATCTATATAAACCCGCTTGTACGTTTACTGAACATACCCAAAAAAACATTAAAAATTGATTCTCGTTACACCAGGCCTCAAAATCATGCGCCGTCAATTTTTGCAAACTCATAAAATTTCCATTTAATTGAAAAATAATTTACATGGAAATATATGGTCTTTACAGTCTATGTAATATGATATATCATATTTCTAGTACTTCCCTAGATGACTTGAGGCCACAAACAACTACTTTTTTTATAGTAGTTGAGCATTTTAGGGATTTTTTTCCGGACGAATTATTTGATTTAATCCATTTGTGAGATGTAGAACTCACCACTGAAATTTCTCCTTGACCTGAACTAAGGACCATTCCTTTTTATTGTATATAAACTAAGAAACCCCTCAATCTTAAGAAACAATTTGAGGGTCTTTAGGATAATGTATTCATATGCCCAAACACTTCTATTTGGGGTTCATTGGTCCTTTTTTCAAAAAGGAAGATGGTATCCTACATCTCTATATGGGGTATCGTTATTTATACCATCTCATAATCAATAATTATTATCAATTTCCTAGAATATATGACCTATTTTAGAAAATACGAGGTGAAAATGTGTTTTTAAAAATATATTTGAGGTCATGTTATCCCCAGGATGGTTTGAAGACATAGTATATACCTCACATAGGATTCTGGAGAATGTACAGTCTATATGAGTATCAGGTCCTTCTATTTGAACTATTGAACGCTCCTCCAGTATTCATGAATCTTATGGATTCAGATTTCCACCTGTATCTAGTTTCATTTTTTATAGTCATTGTTGAAAACCCCGTTCTTTATTCCCTGTCCATGAAAAACTATGATACCCATATTGAGACCAAGATGAATACAGTAAGAGAGCATCAGCAATATTGAATTCATAGTAAATTACACTTTTGTATCGATAAATTCCACTTCATGGGTCATATAATCTCATATTAATGAGTTTTAGTAGACCTATAGAAATTAACTGTTGTAGTTTCTTGGGAGATTCCCATGAACATCATTAAAATTATGAGATTCTTGGTCTTTGTCAAATATTAAAAATGCATCATTCATGATATTTTTTGTCTAGAAGCACTGCAAATAACTTCACAATGAAAGGTGTGAAATTCATTGGGTCTGAACTTGTGATATAAAAATTCAATAGTTGAAGGTTTAATTGAATTCATTGTTGATATTGACCCTTCCATAACCATTATGGATATATCTTTTCTAATTTGATTCATTAGGTATTGGTCTTGAATTAGTTTTTAGGCAGGATAAGTGAGTTGTCATGTAAGTATCCCATCAGTTGAGGCCTCATGAGTAGAGTTACACGACACATGTCCTCGGGCACGAGTGAATTTTTTGGTGTTCACTGATCAAAAATTACTCATACACATCATTACATAGTGATATACGAATTTTTCAAAGAATGTGTTGGTTTAGTACCTACAGTGATTTGATTCCAAGATTTCCTATACACATAGGAATGGGAATTCAGTATCTGATTCTCTCAGCCAAAATACTCAGACATAGGATGTTTAGTAATCTCATGGGAATGGTAGCTTATTGTAACACCCTGACTCCAGTTACCCAGAGTCAGTGCATTACTTCGTAACATTGGCATGATCACAAAAGATCAATTCTCGATAGACCGATTAGTTGAGTAGCCTTGGGAACACTAGATACATTCATAAATGTTACATTACATCATAAATTGGAAAACTACAATAACAAAGTCTCTATAGTCCACACTCATATCCTCTTCTAACTATCTATGCAGGTCATTCATAAAATACTTCTTCAAATCCTGGAAAATATTAAAACATTGAAAGGGGTGAGATCAGATGCTCAGTAAGGATAACAATATAGAGGAAGCTTTCATAAATAACCATAAACATTTAAGGCAATGTATAACTAAAACAAAATCCTTTTAAATATGAACTTCAACATAATATGGAAAAATTAAAATGAGATAATTCCATTTACTTATTCACATAGATATTCTACTGGTCGAATAATCATATGCAATATCAATAACCACTTTCATAATGATGGAATGCATAATTCTAGACTATCATAACCACGTAGCCAAGGCCTCGTGCCAAGACCACAAAAAAGATTCTGTCAAGGCCTTGTTCCAAGATACTATTTTGTCTTATGAGACCTACCGATGCATCGAGGAACTGTAGCGGGCTCCACCCGTCACTTATTAAGTCCAATTCATTCCTCACATTGATAGGTTTAAACATATCATAAACCATAAAATAACTGTATCACATAAAACATGTATAAAGAAAACATAAAATTTCCACATTTCAATCACAATATATCAATACAACACGTTGATATAATAAAAACACTTTCAAAACCATTTTCAATACCAATATAAAAGAATGTTAAAATTTTGTATTTATTTTTCATTAAAAATAGTTGTGGCTTGTAGAGGAAGCCGAAACTCAAACAATGGTCACGGTAGTGGAGAAGTCGTTGTCGTCGCATATGTACGGAAAGAAAAACATTCCCTTCTTGTCATTTAGTAAAATGATTCGTATAAAAAATATTCCTTTTGAAATAAACGTAAAAGTCATAGGGGTTAATACACCGTATAAAAGAATGTTGTGAATAAAACAGTATATGCATCAATGAAAGGAGATTGAGACGAAGACCCTTAAAAAGATCATTTTTTTAAATAAAGTAGATCTATTATGTGTATTCACTATAAGTACACATAAATAAAGTAAAAATACAATATAGGACATAATAATATCATGACATAATTTGAAAGTAAGAGATTAACCCAAAGAATGGAAATTGGGTAAAGAAATTCCCTTAACTTGCGTCTTCTCTTAAATCGACCATTCTTTAACCTCCTGAATAATAAACTAGAGTTAATTTATAATTTCTTAATAACCTTTTTCAAGTTTTTTATTTCTTTTATATCACTTATTACCATGTTATGAATATTATGTAATTATTTTTGTTAATAACGGTCGTTTTGTCGATCTTTGGTACTTGAGTCAAAAATAAACTACTTATAATTACAAGTTGTTCTTGTGGTGAAATATCCATTATATCCAGAATTATATTCATGATATAGATATCATATATCTCATATATATCCAGTATATACATGCATTTATAATATTATATAACGTTTAGAGGTAAGAAATGAAATGCACCATTCATGGAGACGGTAAGCCGTAAGTACGCATGAACGCTACTTTCATTTCTATTTCGTATTTAATGAAATAATAATGATATAAAGGTATATTATAATTCAATAATAATATCATATATAATATCATTTACTCCATCCTTTATACATCCCACATATGGCATTAACAATTCAAATCACTTTGAGGGGGCGGTAGTCCGCACTTCCTAAAATGAAAATATCGTGTTTACCCATAGTGGAAACCATAAAGGTATGCAATGAATGAAAAATACAGAAGAATAAGTAAAAAATTAGCATATTATATATCATATATAAATATAGTGACATCTTAATGGACACCTTTGAAGGTGTTATATGAGTGTTTAACAATCATCGTTTCGTGAGGCAGAAATTCTCCATCCACAGAAACAGTATGTTTTTTAACCATTAGATGTAGATGTGTGTATGTGTAGCTCTAATCCTTATTATAACAACATACTACTATATTTAGGATACTGGTGTTGTTACAAAAGAAATGAATAAAATGATTTTAGGGGGTTGGAGTAGCAAATTAAAACAAAATAACATAATAGAACACATTAACTTAAAATCGGGTAACTCTTTTTTGATTTGAGCCAAAGGCTTCCTTGGGAAGAATTATGCCCAATGTGAGGCTTCTAGGAGTAAGAGAGGGAAGTTGGGAGAGTATTTGGGCAGAGTTTGGCCGAGCCAAAAGGCTTTTAATGTCTGGGTAAGGTGGTAGTGGGGGGCCTTTTATAAGTGGAGAGGAGGGGCACTCTTGGAATGTAATGAAATGTTACATTATTATATAATGAGTTTCAGATATTAAAGGTCCCACACTTATATAATTCGAGGATAAAGTGATAAGGGTTCGAAATATACTCATCCAATTGGTTTTTGACAAGTGTATGCCTTGGATTTTAAATTATCATTTCATTTTATTTAAATCGTTAATTAATGAGGTAATCACTGCATCATCATGGTGTCATAAATAATTTAATTTATTTAAAGTCTAAAAATTATAAAAAAAATCATGATGTAGTAAATCTTTTTAGATTACTAATGAATATTTATAGTCAAAAATATTACTTGCATAACCCCATTTAAAAATTGTTTTAGTAAAACAACTTATATTTGTGACATTTTTATTATAACTTTAAATAAAATTTATTTATGTCATTTTCCTAAGAAAGTGGCTTCATGGGGTCCCCAAGTTGACCCATGGATTGTCATGGTCAGAAATGAAACATACAAAAGGGGTAGGACAAGTGTAAAGGTTTTTTCATATTTTTATAATAACATTTTTACCTTAAATATCACTAATTATCTTTAATCACGATTAATTAAACTTAAAAGTTACTATTCACCAAAAAATTATTTTACTCCCATTGAACCACATTTTACTTCCAAATGACAACCATGAATGTCATATTTTTGAAAATCAAATCAAAAAAGTGGTAATGTTTCATTTAAATGAAAAAATCAGTTTTTTAACTACCACTTAGTGGTTTCACTATTCATCAAAAAATTGACGTTTTTCGGAACGATGCCAAAATTTCACCCTAATATATAATTGATTTTCCGAATTCAAAAATGATGTCTATTTTACAAAATTCCAAACATATAAGTTGCATTAATTAATTTTATAATTAATTCCCGCTGTCACAACAAATAGCGTGTTTTTAAGAAACAATATATACCAAAAGATTGACAACTGTTTATGTCTAATTTCAAAGTGAAATTAATTATAATGAACACCATTGGATATAATGGTAAAAATATATTCTAATTATACTTTAAAACCACTAAATAGTATAATTTATCAATATAAATTATTTTTATTAAAAAAGTTGTTTTAAGTATTTTTCACTATTCATAAAAAAATGGATGTTCTTAGAAAATTACAAAAAATTCAAATTAGGATAATTTCGATATTACGGATACAAAATCGAAGTCCATTTTGAAATATAAAATTTCTATAATTTTAAAAAGTGGGTATTACTATTCATAACGGTTACTTTGATTAGTCGCGGGGTGTTACAACTCAAACTTGCGTACAATGCAAGCTATTTCATTATTGAAAGAGAAGCGTATCGTGGAAGCTCGGGGTGTTACATTCTCACCTCCTTCAATAAATTGTGTCCTCCCAATTTGAAAATTTTATTTGAAAATATGAGGTTGAAAATAGAAAATACCTTTGTAGAAAACCCACATCGGAAATAAGGTTAATAAAATTTAGCCTTAATAAGAGGGAAAGGGAAATGAAAAGGTCAACACCAAATTATGATCTCCATTAGGATAACATTGGTGGAAATTAGAGACATATAATTTGAGGGAAAACGTAAATATTTGTATGGAGTGATTGAGGTCATCAATCACAAACAAATGTAAAATTGAGGGCCTCAAAGCCTTCAATCTATGTTGGTTTAAAATATTATCAGTTCAACAAGACATAAGGTATTAGGATAACACATTTTTTTGTTTTAATATCCCTTTACAAAAGTTTAATAATTAATTTATTCATAGAAAAATAGATAGGTATATATATATTTATTCTTGACAAGTAGAGTTTCAAACTTCAACTAATTTCTACCACAAACTCATCTTTCACTAAAAAAGATAATAGAACTCAAAAATATTCTATATATCCTAATTGTATAAGGTTCCAAATATTACCATGTAATATTTAGATTAGTAAAACTATTTTTTAATAACCAGGGACTTCCTGTAGGCTAGTGGTAGGTAATAATGGCCTATCCCAATATGGTTGTGGGTTCGATTCCTGCAGCTTTGTCCGACGCGACGGGTTATGCCCCACCCTGCAGGTTGTCCTTTTCTTAAAACTATTGTATTATAATATTAAAAAAATAATCTTCATAAATGTTTTAACCTTAAACAATACTATCCAAGGTTCAAATTAATCCATTCCAACCTTTATATTTATCCAAAATACTTCTTTCCAACTCACAATCCAAATTTTATAAGGAAGGTAAACATAATGAAGATCCTTTTTTCAACGTAACAACATGTGAACACCTTCATCATGTATTCTTTTAAAACACTATAACACACTGAATTACCATGATCCCTTATTCCTTATATAATACTAGATATACTCCTTCTATCTAAAAATGTATACAAATCATTAATTAGTTTCAAGGAAGTTAATAATATCCAATATAATTTATCCAAATCAATAATGTATTATTCCAAAATCACTATCTCGGTATCAGAACCATATTATGGTTTATCTTTCTCTCAACCATATATTTTCCAAAAATTTGACCTGCTATGGAGTCACTTATCTTGGTTCCACACAATCTCAAGTCCTTGATGAAATAGAACTACAGTACAATCCTTATATACTCCATAATTATTATAACCATTACAACATTGATACAATACTCAAATAAAAAAATTATTTAAAAACAACATAAGAACTCTAATCATTCCTCCTCATCTATGGTAGTATCATAACTTGATTATTATCCAATAACATCATTTGGGGCATACTCTGAGGATTTGGACATTGGTTTGCATAGTGTCCCCACTCCTTGCAATTGAAGCATTGTACATTTGAAACCTTTTTCTTACCCTTGCAGTCATGCACTTGGTGTCCTATTTCTCCACACATATAACAAACTCCCATTCCCTTCAGGCAAGTTCAACGGTGTTTCTTCCAACAGTTATCACATATTGGAAAATTCTTCTTTTCCATCATCCCTTTATCCATCATTCTTTCTTCCATCCTTTTCTTCTCTTTCATCCCTTGAAATCCATAAGAATCAGAGAATTCTCTACTTATCTTATTAACACATGATACTATTTCTTCACATGTTGAGAACACATGGGAGACTATTTCCATTCTAAATGTTGGCTTAATACCGTGAAAGATATGACCCTTCTTACTCTTTGGATCATACGTATTGATAGAGTTCACATTCCTTCTACTAGGCGCCATTTCTATACAATGGCATAAACTAGGTTAGTTTATGAATAAAAAGACATAATAACAAACATGAAAAATAATTATCATAAATTGAACTATTTATATATATAATCCATAATCATAAAAAATTCTTTCTTTAAGTAAGTGTATACTCATAAACCATTCATAATGGTTTGTAAAAAAATGAGAATTATCCTAAGCATATCCCCCGGGAGTGTCGTAACCAAGAGTGCAGCAAGGGACGTTGTCGTGCACCAGTTCCCGTTTGAGTATATCTCAATGCGGTGTTTTCGGTTTTTACCCCTAGATACATCTGTGCCATAGGCGCCTCTACCTGCTCGTATCCAGACAGGGATGTATTGCTCAGAAAACACACTAAATATCTATAGTACCAAAATTCTAGAAAGTTATTCTATACTAATCCTCATATTCTATCATAGGGCGATGTGCTCTAATCAGAGTTTATCTAAATATAGTTTCCAAGGATAGTACTAAGCTGCCTCTGATACCAATTGTAATGCCCCGACCCCAGTTACCCTGAGTCGGTGAATTACTTCGTAACATTGGAATGATCACAAAAGATCAAGTCTCGAAAGACCGATTAGTTTATTAGCCTTGGAAACACTAGATACATTCCTAAATGTTACATTACATCATTAAGTGAAAAACAACAATAATAATGTCTCCATAGTCCACACTCATATCCTCTTCTGACTATCCCTGCAGGTCATTCATAAAATACTTTTCATATCCTGGAAAATATTAAAACATTGAAAGGGGTGAGATCAGATGCTCAGTAAGTATAACAACATAGCGGAAGCTTTCATAAGTAACCACAAACATTTAAGGCAATTTATAACTAAAACAAAAGCCTTTTAAACATGAACTTCAACATAATATGGCAAAACTAAAATGAGAACCACAAAGGCTTTCGACCAGTAGAATATCCGTGTGAATAAGTAAAAGGCTTTCATGTTGAAGTTCATAATGATGGAATGCATAATGCCAGACTATCATAACCACGTAGCCAAGGCCTCGTGCCAAGACCACAAATAAGATTTTGTCAAGGCCTCGTGCCAAGACACTAGTTTTTCTCATGAGACCTACTGATGCATCGAGGAGCTGTAGCAGGCTCCACCTATCACTTATTAAGTCCAATGCATTCCTCATATGAATAGGTTTAAACAGATCATAAACCATAACATAATCGTATCACATAAAACATGTATAAAAGAAACATAACATTTCCACATTTCAATCACTAGATATCAATACAACACATTGATATAATAAAAACACTTTCAAAACCATTGTCAATACCAAAATAAAAGAATGTTAAAACATTGTATTTATTTTTCATTAAAAAAAGTTGTGGCTTGTAGAGGAAGCCGAAACTCAAATAATGGTCACGGCGGTGGAGAATTTGTTGTCGCCGCATATGTACGGCAAGAAAAACATTCCCTTTTTTGTCGTTTAGTAAAACGCTTTGTATAAAAATGATTCCTTTTGAATAAACGTAAAAGTCAATGGGGTTTATACACTGTATAAAAGAAAGTTGTGTATAAAACAAAATATGCCTCAATGAAATGAGATTGAGACGAAGACCCTTAAAAAGGTAATTTTTTTAAATAAAGTAGATCTATTATGTGTATTCACTATAAGTACACATAAATAAAGTAAAAATACAATATAGGACATAATAATATCATGACATAATTTTAAAGTATGAGATTAACCCAAAGAATGGAAATTGGGTTAAGAAATTCCCTTACCTTGGGTCCTGTCTTGACTCGACCGTTCTTTAACCTCATGAATAATAAACTACAGTTAATTTATAATTTCTTAATAACCTTTTTAAAGTTTTTTATTCCTTTTATATAACTTATTACCATGTTATAAACATTATGTAATTATTTAAGTTAATAACTGTCGTTTTGTCGATCTTTGGTACTTGAGTCAAAAATAAAATTCTTATAATTACAAGTTGTTCATGTGCTGAAATATCAATTATATACAGAATTATATTCATGATATTGATATCATATATCTCATATATATCCATTATATACATGCATTTATAATATTCCATAACGTTTAGAGGTAATAAATGAAATGCACCATTCATGGAGACAGTAAGCCGTACGTACGCATGAACGCTACTTTCATTTCTATTTCGTATTTAATGAAATCATAATGATATAAAGGTATATAATAATTCCAGTATAATATCATATATAATATCATTTACTCCATCCTTTATACATCCCACATATGGCATTAACGATTCAAATCACTTTGAGGGGGCGGTAGTCCGCACTTCCTAAAATGAAAATATCGTGTTTACCCATAATGGAAACCATAAAGGTATGCAATGAATGAAAAATACAGAATCTTAGGTAAAACATAAACATATTATATATCATATATAAATATAGTGATATCTTAATGGACACCTTTTAAGGTGTTATATGAGTGTTGAACAATCATCATTTCGTGAGGCAGAAATTCGCCATCCACAGAAACAGTATGTTCTTTAACCATTAGATGTAGGTGTGTGTAAGTGTAGCTCGAATCCTTCTTATTACAACATCCTAGTATATTTAGGATACTGGTGATGTATCAAAAGAAATTAATAAAAAGATTTTAGGGGGTTGGAGAAGCCAATTAAAACAAAATAACATAAGAGAACACATTACCTTAAAATCGGGTAACTCTTTTTTGATTTGAGCCAAAGGCTTCATTGGGAAGCATTATGCCAAAAGGGAGGCTTCTAGGAGTAAGAGAGGGAAGTTTGGAGAGTATATGGGCAGATTTTGGCCGAACCAAAAGGCTTTTAAAGTGTGATTAAGGTGGTAGTGGTGGGGGCCTTTTATAAGTGGAGAGGAGGGGCACTCTTGGAATGTAATGAAATGTTACTTTATTATATAATGTGTTTCGGATTTTAAAGGTCCCACACTTATATAATTCGGGGATAAGGTGATAATGGTTCTAAATCTACTCAACCAATAGGTTTTTGAGAAGTGCAAGCCTTGGATTTTAGATTATCTTTTCATTTTAGTTAAATCGTTAATTAATGAGGTAATCGCTGCATCATCATGGTGTCATAAATAATTTAATTTATTTAATGTCTAAAAATTATAAAAAAATATCATGATGTAGGAAATAATTTTAGATTTCTAGTGAATATTTATAGTAAAAAATATTACTTGAATAACCCAATTTAAAAATTGTTTTAGTAAAATAACTTATGTTTGTGATATTTTTATTTTAACTTTAAATAAATGTTATTTATGTCATTTTCCTACCAATGTGGCTTCATGGGGTCCCCAAGTTGACCCATGGATTTTATTGGTCGGCCATGACAGATCCAATAGGGGTAGGACAAGTGTAAATGTATTTTCATATTTTTATAATATCATTTTTACCTTAAATATCACTAATTACCTTTAATCATGATTAATTAAACTTAAAAGTTACTATTCACCAAAAAATTATTTTAATCCCATTGAACCACATTTTACTTCCTAATGAAAACCATGAGTATCAGATTTTTGAAAATCAAATCATAGAAGTGGCAATGTTTCATTTAATCGAAAAAATCATTTTTTTTAACTACCACTTAGTAGTTTCACTATTCATCATAAATTTATGTTTTTCAGAACGATGCCAAAATTTCACTCCAAGATATAATTGATATTCCGAATTCAAAAATTATGTCTATTTTACAAAATTCCAAACATATAAGTTTCATTAATTAATTTTATAATTAATTCCCACTGTCACAACAAATAGCATGTTTTTAAGAAACAATATATATCAAAAGATTTACAATTGTTTATGTCTAATTTCAAAGTGAAATTAATTATAATGAACACCATTGGATAAAATGGTAAAAATATATTCTAATTATACTTTAAAACCAATGAATAGTATAATTTATCACTATAAATTATTTTTATTAAAAAAATTGTTTTAATTATTTTTCATTATTCATAAAAAAATCGAAGTTCTCGTAAAATTACAAAAAATTCAACTTAGGATAATTTCGATATTACGAATACAAAATCGAAGTACATTTTGAAATATAAAATTTCTATAATTTTAAAAAGTGGGTATTACTATTCATAACGGTTACTTTGATTAGTCGCGGTGTGTTAGAACTCGAACTTGCGTACAATGCAAACTATTTCATTATTGAAAGAGAAGCGTATCGTGGAAGCTCGGGGTGTTACACATATGGACAATGATTCATGTTGAGGATCAGTAGGACCATAGAAAGACAATCCTATCATCCATATGAGTGAATTTTACTATTTTGGAATGGGTAAGAATGTGAAAGTTATCTTATATTGAGGGCCTCATCCTAAGGGATGTAATTTTAGATGAAGATACATATTTAGGATGGGCTATGTATGGGTGTGACTCTATACTTTTCTAGGGGAGTAAATGGGTCACATTAGAAATAATGGATGAGAATATATGGGAAATCTGGGCCTCAACATAGTCGGTTCATCCTTATTTCACAAAAATGTATTGTGATCTTCAATACTAGTATTGGTGGCATAGTATAAAATGAGATATTATCAGATTCATCACATGGTTATCCACCAGTCAATAGGTTAATATGG
This sequence comes from Viscum album, assembly GCA_963277665.1. Classification (NCBI taxonomy): domain Eukaryota; kingdom Viridiplantae; phylum Streptophyta; class Magnoliopsida; order Santalales; family Viscaceae; genus Viscum; species Viscum album. Next base: position 953,597,908 of record OY728130.1, on the reverse strand, counting down.
AGCATCAGTGACTAGAATAGTTATTACAATAGTTTTCCATTCATGAGAAGAAATGGGATGTTGTATCGATGGAATTAGATACTAGTTTACCCTGATCCGCTCATGGAAATGATGACTGTGGGTATTTGTAGATCGTTTGATGATGGTTTCATGTTTCATTCCTCTACAAGACACCTTCTAAGTAGATGAGCTTCAAAGTCTATACATCACAAAGTTTATATGTATTCATGTATCTACATTTTCTATCATTTCTGGAAGAGCGTCTTGTTTCATGTCTCTGTTCGTGAAAGGTTTATATGAGGCATTAGTTACATAGGTACTTTCGAGCATAGCCTATCACCCATAGACTAATTGACAGAAATAGTGTAAAATCCATGTTCTATTGGACATTCCATTTTTATGTAAACTACGAATTGGAGGTTCATGGGAGAAGAACATTCCACTCATTGAGTATGATTATAAAAACATCTTGATGGAAACCATTGAGATTTATCCTCATGAATCCTTTATGGCATACCTCTCTGATCACCATTGTGCTGGATAATGGTAGGGGGCCCGATATTCTTGGACTGTGTCTCTTACATGAGACTACAAAGCATGTCCAACTAACCATAAAGTGCATGATGATAGCTCAGTCCTAATAGAATTCATATTCCAATAGACACTGGTTATCTCATGAGTTCATGGATGAAGAAGATTTTTTCTTTGGAGTCTCTCACATGTTGGTCCATAGATATATTCAGATTTTTGGTAAGATATCACCGAGCTTTGTTGGAACCTTCACGGTTGTGAAATTAATCAAACAAGTTTTTTACAAGTTTTAACTTCCTAAGATATATATATATATATATTAATTAATGATTTATTTAACTTGTCTTATCTTCATCGATATCATCCAAACCCATCACATGCGTTTCAACATGATGAGGTTAAAATAGATGTATATTCTTCCTTCAGGGAGTATCCAGTTTTTTTGTGGATCAGTGCATGAAGACACTCCAAGGTTTATCAACATTCTTAGTATGGGTGTTATGGTAGAATGGCTGGGTACAAGAGGATACCTGGGAATGGGAAGTTAATATATGTGTTTAGCACCAGAAACTCTTCACTGAATATACCCCCTTACCCTTAGAAGTCCAAAACATGGATGAGTTTCTTTAATTTTGGGAAGTTATAATGAAGGCTCTTTTAGAAAAGTTATGGTTTTTATTTTTATATTTAATACCTTTGTTTAATCATGGTAAATGTGTACTACGTCCTAAAATAGGTCCCATTAGAATCAGGGTATGGTTTAGATTCTAGATTTTCATAAACATAGAAAAAATATTGGGCCACCTAGTTTGGAGAAAATGTGTCACCCAACCTCAATGGTTCTCTAAAAATTTGTCTTTGCAGATAGTGGAGATCTATAGGATGCACGATTTGTCTAAAACTATGTAAAATATAGTGGAAAGCCATTTGGTGCTACTAGGTTTTAATATTGATTTGTTTTTCATGGTTTTACCATGGTTAGATAAATTGTACACCTAATTGTGTGATGTGCTCCTCTATAGCGATGAATGAGTGTGTGGTTAGTGCATAGTTTTCCAATAGAGAAGAAAAACCTTGTAACATTTTATTTCAACATGAAATTAAAAAATGTCCCCACTTAATATTTTATCATTATTTCTCTTTTTCCTATTCAACCTCAAGTGGTGACCTCTTGTTTCTTCACTCATGAGCTCCCAAAATCCCTCAAGTTATGTATTGAGATTTCTATTTGATACGAAGTCCATTTCATAATATTTTGGAAGAATTGTCTTAGGACTAAGTAAATTCTATGATCCTCTCCCATCCTATCAGATTTATTCTTCGAATCCATCATGCTATTTAGGTGTAACCTCATTTTCCCTATTTTCAAGGCACTGGTCTATTTCTCATGTCTCATACATCCTAATATTAATCTATGGGTGATATCTAGTGAGGAGTCATCTATGCTTATGAGGTAATTGGTCACATCATCTTCCCATTGATTTTTGTTGCCTCATACCTACAAATTTGTGAAGCATGCAGTCTTTTTTCAAGTGTACCATTTTAATTGAGTCATTCATGTGAAATTGAACATTATTCCTTAATACATGCATATTGATCATTGTTTGTTGATTAGAGGTGGTGGATCCCATTTTTGGACACCCCGTGGGTTTTCCACTTTGAATTTCCTTCTTTGGTTAATTTTTTAAAATTCCTATAATACCCATTTTTCATTTGGATTTTATCTAAAATTTAATTTCCATAGATAGATATATCTATATATATAGGTTTAGTGTATCCACATCACCTCTTAGTTGTTTGACCCAACCTATACTACGAATTTCTCGTGTGCGTAGTTTCAATGTTAACCATGTAATATTTGAGATGAATTTGATCCATGCTACTACAATTTCAATCAATTTTTGATTTAATGGTATGAAATCAATTGGGGAATAACACAATATAGAATAACCTTATGTAAATAAATGAAATAGAGTGTATGGATTGTCGTATACATGAAGTATTCTTTCCCTTAAATGAATCAATTTTTTTTTAAATGGAATTACTTAAATGGATTGTAAGGACATGCCTTCTGTTATGATTAATTTAGTGATTATGGTGAAATGAAACACCTTATTGGAATTTATCTTAGCTAATGAGATATGAGAGAGGTATTACCTTATGAATAATTTTATAAACATAATTATGAATTTTTGTGATTTTGGTATGATGGTGAGGGTTCTTTTGAGCTCTAATGTATCATGATATATTACATCAAGTTATGAGTTTGATGGAACAAACTATTGACACAGGTTGGATGTTTGTCCTTACGCACCATTGACATTATTAGAGTTGTAACGTCCTGGTTCTCGAAGCCACCAAGAGGCACCTCGTACCCGGGTAGTCCCATGGCCTCAAGTGCATTTCCCCAAATACCAGAGGCTACCAACTAGCAGTGAGGGCCTTGTGTGTGATAGTGGGAAAACTATTCCCTCATTGGCAGAGTACACAATGAAAGTAAATAAACATGAAAGAGCGAAATCAGTAAAAAACCAACAATTATAAACAGTGGTACCACTAAATCCACAAACAACTGGAGCTTATATGTATATATATATATTTAATGATGAGTGATACATATCTATGAAAATAGACAAACAAGTCACAATTCTAAAAAATAAAATAGTACCAAAACAAGTACAAAAGAATGTAAAAATCTCCTTAGCATCGCAAGACAAGGCTTGGTCCCATGCTCTCCTTCTCCAAAGCAATCAAGTACCAGAAGTCAAAGGGCGCTTTCCCTTGTCCATACCTGCAACAACATAGTCTGTTTGGGCCCAAAAACATGACCCAAATAGGGTGTGAGACTAAATCTCAGTAGGAAACCACCTAAAGATCTGTGCCTAACAGTCAGTGAGTATATGGTAGGTAATAGTACAAAATGCACTAAACAGTAGCAGCAATAGCAGACAACAATCAGTAAGCAGAAAACATGATGATATTCAAAAGTGATCAATCCACAGAACAACATGTAGTGGTGAAGAAATAACTAACACAAATAGGAAACCCCTTGGGAAGTACTCGCAGCCATCCCCTCTGGTTCTATCCATGGAGTACAACAACTCAAAGGGTAGTGCACTCAGCCTAACCACTCTGGTTTTGTCATACGAAATTATAAGACTCTTTGTGGAAGCTCACTAGGTCAATTCCCCTTATAGTCTAGGGTAGTTAGGGACTCCCTAAAGGAGATCACGTGGTCTAACCCTCTTGGCCCCAAGGTCTAGAGTCTCTCTGAGGAATCTCACTCAGTAAATCCTTCTATTGCCTCAGGTATACCACAGACTCTCTGAGGAAGCTCACTCAGTCAATTTCTCCTCTATCATGGGAAGGTTTTAAAGACATTAAAACAAGGTAAAGACTCTCTAAGGAAGCTCACTCTTTATACCCTCCTGTAGTCTATAATAACTAAGACTCTCTAGGAATCTCACTCGGTCTATCCCTTTTAGTCTATAATGTCCAAGACTCTCTGAGGAAGCTCACTCGGTCTATCCCCGTATAGTCTATAATATATAAGACTCGCTGGGAAGCTCACTCAGTCTAGCCCTTATAGTCTATTGCACCTGGTTCCCAAGGTCCCATGCTAGTCAGTGCATATTAATTCTATAAGGCCAGAGTACACCTATAGAGATTCTTGGTAATCCAATGTACACTTATAGAGCTACATGGCTAAATAGTCTAGAGATCAACAAGAATGTTAAGAACATCATTCCATCCTATGATTACAAGGCATTGAAACAGGTACAATGGCCAAAGGCTAACAAGACCCAAAGGTTACAACAAGAACAAGGCATGGGAAAAATATCCAATCGTGACAATTATCCACAAACATGATCAATTTACCTCTACACAAGCATGCTAGAATGGAAGGAATAACCACAAGGGCAAAAAGATAAACACGTAATACCCAGTTCACGGGTATTGATGGAATTTTCACATAAAACTCAAAGACATCGAATGGTAATGCACAAAACACCTACCTAGATCATAGGTTATCAATATACTTGAACCATGAGGCTTGATTATCTACATAATGGCGTAGATCCTTGAAAACGCACAAAAATTTCAACCCACAATAACATAAAAAAGAAGAGGAATTGGAAATCAAGGCTCTGGGAGATGGAAGAAATCACCGCTGTGGTTCCAACACAATCGACGACGGTTGATTCGGAGAATAGACGGAGGATCGGGGGCTCGGAGAAGATCCGTGGTTGTATGGGTCGTTGTTGGTCGAAGGCGCTGGAGAAGAAGATAATTCTTTCAATTAGGCGCGACCCCGTTACGTTTAATGAAAAAAAATTACACTATGTGTACTTCTTGAGTACACGGCCTGTACTCTAATTTTCTGTACTCTTCATTATGTAGCCTCCACTTCACCCCTATACACCGTGTGTGTGGCCCAGACATGGCCAACACACAGCCTGGCATGGCAAGGGAGTACACAGCATGTACTCCGAAAGTACATGGCGTGTACTTCAAAAATTTCCAGAAACTCCTCTTTTCTCAAAAACTCCAGGAAAAAAGAATGAAATGGCTAAAAACTAAGATCATGGTTCTTACAAACTTCCCCCCTTAAAGATGTTCGTCCTAGAATTTCCCTAGCGAGGAGTAGAAGAAGAAACCCCGAACAGCTCTGGCCACTACGATCGTACATCGGCCTCCCAATCCCAAGCCTCCTTCTTCACTAGCCCATGCTGCCATAGCACTCATACTAGAGGAATAGACTAGACATAGAGAACCTTTGTACTGCGATCGACAATCCAGATGTTATTCTCCTTAAATGACTCATCCGCTTCAAGCTCAACCTCCTCAGGTTGAAAGGCATGAGACGGGTCTGAAAAGTAACGTCGGAGCTGAGAAACATGGAAGACGTCATGCATAGCCCGGTACCTCAGAGGTAACTGCAACTGATAGGCAACCGGCCCAACTTTCTCCAACACCTCAAATAGCCTGACGAACCATGGTGAAAGCTTACCATGTCTCCAAATCCTCTTGTGTCCCAACCTCAGTGAGACAACCAAGAAAACCTAATCCCCAACCTCGAACTCCATAGGTCATATCCGCTGATCAGCATAAGACTTCTGCAGAGACTATGTTGTAGCCATCCTCTTCTGAATCAACTCTATCTTCTCTGAGGTCTCTTGAACAAGACGAGGTCCCATCAACTCTACCTATATAGCCTCCAGCCAGCATAAGGTTGATCGGCATGTCCTATCGTACAAATCCTCGTAAGGAACCATATGAATAATCACCTGGAAACTATTGTTATAGGAAAACTCTACCAGAGTAATATGATTCTACCATGAACCACCAAAGTTAAGAATGAAAGCTCTGAGCATATCCTCAAGTACCATGATCGTATGCTCGGACTGGCCATCAGTCTTGGGATGTTATGCTATACTCAAAAGTACCTACGTACCCAAAGCCTTCTTAAGACCCTTCCAGAACATCGAAGTAAATCATGCACCCCTGTCTGAAAAAATGGATTGTGGAACTCCATGTAGACGTATAATCTCTCGCATGTGCAACTGTCCATTCTCATCAACATTGATGGTCTCCTTGATCAGAATTAAGTGATCCACCTTCGTAAGCCTGTCAAAGAAAACCCAAACAGCATCACTCCATCGAGGTGACCTCGGTAACCAGGCCATTAAGTCCATTGCGACATCGTTCCACATCCACTCGGGAATGGGTAACTGTAGTAAAAGCCATGCTGGTCGCTGATGCTCTGCTTTCACCTGCTGGAAAGTAAAACATCTCATGACAAAACTAGCACCATATCTCTTCATACCTGGGCACCAGTACTAGAGGTGAAGATCACAATACATCTTGGTGATGCCTGGATTAACTTCAGAAACTGAGGTATGAAAATCCCGCATCAGCTCCTCACGTTTGTCTAATAGCACCCATACGCGTCCCTGAAAATGAAAGATCTCATCCTTGCCACATTCCATCAAGGAAGAGGGTCCTCTCCTGACACACTCTCCCGTAGGACAAAGACTTATGAGTCTGATAGCTGCCTCATCCGTACCCGATCAAGAAGAGAAGAGGTAATAGATATAGAAGATAGGAAAGTCTGTACCTGTCTGTCATGTACCACCAGATGTATCTCAGAGAACAGATCCATAAGCTTCCACTCATTACTGGCCTCCTGAACTGTCTGAATCTGAGTTCTCCTACCCAACGCATATGCGACTGTGTTTCCCATTCCCAACATATAAACGAGCTCGAAGTTGAATGACTTAAGATACTCAACCCACCTGCACTGTCTCAGATTCAGATCATATTGAGTGATGATATACATGAGACTCTTGTGGTCGGTGAAGACCACAAAGTGCTCTCCAAGAAGGTAGTGTCTCCAATAGCGTAAGGCATGACCAATATCTACCAACTCGAGATCATGAGTTGGGTTGTTCCTCTCATGTGGCCTCAACTACCTAGACCTGTAAGCAACGACCCCATCTCCCTGCATAAGAACATCTCCTAGCCTAATACCTGAAGCATCACAACAAACAGTATATCCCTTGATCATCTCTGGCAAGACCAGTATCGGTGCTGACATCAACCTCCTCTTCAGCTTCTAAAAGGCTGACTCACAAGGATATTACCACAAAAACATCTCCCCCTTCTTGGTTAGACTTGTCAGTGGTGCTTCTAGGCGTGAAAGGTTCTGTATGAAATACTTGTAGTATCCATCCAGTCGTAGAAAACTCTACACCTCAGAGACATTATTCAGCTTCTCCCAGGAATCTTTAGTTCTCTCATTCTCTGGGTCCACTAATACTCTTGTCTCTGAGATAACATGACCCAGAAAGTGAATCTGATCCATCAAAAAGTGGAATTTTGAGAGCTTAGCATATAAATGATTCTCTCTCAGTGTACTCAGAATGATCTCAAGATGTGTGGCATGGTCGTGTCGAGTGTGAGAGTACACCAAGATGTCATCGACGAAAACCACCACAAAGGAATCCATGTAAGTTTGGAACACTCAGTTCATTAGTGCCATAAAAAATGATGGCGCATTAGTGAGACCGAACGGCATGATTGTATACTCGTATAGACCATACCTGATCCTAAAGGTTATAAGAGGTATATCTGATGCTCTAACTTTCAACTTATAATAACCGGACCACAAATCAATTTTCAAGAACCCCCGGGCTCCTCTAAGCTGATCAAAGAGGTCATCAATCCTTGGCAAGGGATATCGGTTCTTGACCATCAACTTGTTCAGCTTCTGATAGTCCACACAAAGCCAAAGGGTACTGTCTGCTTTCTTCGCAAATATGATAGGTGAATCCCAAGGAGAAGTACTAGGTCAGATGAAACCCTATTCCTGTAACTTCTCTAACTAATTTTTGAGCTCCTGCAACTCAGGTGTATCCATCCTATAAGGAGGAATGGTCATTGGTTCCACTCATGGCACGAGCTCAATCGAGAAGTATACCTCGCGCTATAGAGGAAAAACTAAAAAGTCCTCTAGAAAGACATCCCTAAAACGATCCACCACTGGAGGAAAGTCTCACTGTGAAGTCCCCTATTCATCCAGATAATGACTAGCAATCTGGGATGTAACTGCTGCCAACCCATGATGCTCCAGTCCAGCTCTACCCACCTAGACATCCCACTCGCCTCTATGAAGGAATGATCTTCCCTCTGGTGATTCATAACTCACACTGCGGTGATTGAAATCGATGACTTCCTGGATAGGAACCAACTAGTCCATCCAAAGAATGATGTCATAGATAGTCATCTCTAGGACATAGAGGTCCCATAAGAAATGACACCCTGCAACCTCAAGAGGGCACTCTATGCACTTACGTACTCTAGATGTCCTCATTCCCAACGGAATGTCAAGAGTCAACAAGTCAGCAAACGAAAAGATATAGAGACCAAGGATCTCCACAACAGCAACATAGATAAAACTATGCGAAGAACTATTATTAAAAAGGGATGAAGATAAAACTGAGGCTACTAAGATCGTACCTCGGACTATAGAAGGGTCGGGATCCTGCTCCCGGTAGGTCTACTCCACGGCGAAGGTCTGGCCTGTACCGTGGCCCTGTGCCCCTGGATGACCACTCTGAGCAGATCCAATCTTCTGTTGCTGGTAACCTGGTGACTGACCACCATGGTCACACCCTCCACCGTGGACCGAACGGCTAGAAGAACTCCAGTTCACAGACTGGTGAGAAGATGGCGAAGCATCTCCTGAATGCAGGGTCATAGAAGAACCCCTACCACTAGTTGAAGGTGAGAAAATGTGACAAAAACGCTGAATATGGCCCATCATGCCACAAGATCGGCACTCCATCGGGTCTCTCTAGAACTAATGCCTAGTATGCCCACTCCCACCCCACTGGTAGCACTAACCTGAATGCCAGAAGATACATCCTGCCTACAATGATCTCCTCGAGAAGACTCTCGGCGGCACTTCCTACTATCCGTAGGAGGAACACCAACTCTGGATGTCGAATCGCCCTGGCTCACAGCTCTAGAATCCATCAGTTTGTGCTCAGTTATTAGTGTCTGGTTGACGATAGAGTACATCGAAGTCGACAAAAAGTTATTCACCTAGGAACAGATCTCCTTCCAGAGATAGTCCTCAAACTTCCTAGAAAGGAACAACTCATCGCCTGCTGGGATCAGCGTGAAGCGCTGCAGTTTAGTAAAGAGTGATGAGTACTCTATAACAGAAAGAGTACCCTACTGCAGACTCATAAACACCCGATCTCGGTCAGCCCTCAAGGTCTCTGGATAAAGTATTCATAGAAGTTATGCCAAAACTCATCCCATGACATACAATGTTGGTGTCTGACTATGAGATCACCTCCAACCACCTATAGGTGGTGTATCAGAGCATATAGGTGGCCGACTTTACAATTTTCTTTGGGGGTATCTATAGATGCTCAAAGATTGTCAGTGTGGCCTCTAACCACGACTCTACAGCCTGGGGTCCTCCATCCACTGAGAATGTAGTAGGATTCTGCTACTGGAAGACCCACGTCAATTCGACCATCGATGGGGAAGGATGCGGCGCTCCTTGAAATGTCTGCATCATACTCTGGAAGACCTCCGTGAACTTTGTATCGGTGCCTGCGACGGGTATGACTGCTGGTGCCAAGGCTGGCACAATAGGAGGATCTGCAGGAGGTCCCTGATCGACCATATCTGGTGTCTGATCACCCTCGGGAAACTGACGTACAACCAGAGGACGTCTCAGAGGCATATCTCTAAAAGGTTAAAAATTACACCTTAGATCAGGATTATCAAAGACTTTGAACAAAAGATTAAAAAATGGGAATAGGAGAAGGAAACATTCGAGTTTACAAAACACGACTACATGGTGTGTATAAAAACTACAAGGCGTTTTCACTTAAACCAAAGATATGGGTGTATACTCCTGCCACCTCTGGTCGTGTAACACCCCAACTACATGGCGTGTTTACCCCACACACGACGTGTACTTGAACTCTATTCCTCTTCCAGAGTCTCTTTACATGGCTAACCCACATGGTCCTCTTAACCACAGACTACATGGCATGTTCACTAAGGGCACAACATGTACTAGTGAAGGTTTCGGCAACCGGTGTTGTTAGTTACATGTTCGGCTGCATAGCTTACCCTTACAAGATGTGTTCCAAACAAACACGGTGTCTATAGGAGAAGAAAACACTGACCCGTGTTGATCCTGACAAGGACGGGTACCTGGAAGAAGACGACAAGAGGTGTTCTTTACCAACACGGCTTGTTCTACTCGAGCTTCCTCGGCCTGTGTTGTTAGTGACACAGCCGGGTACACGGCTCTATACTACATGGTGTTCACCTACCATACACGGCGTGTTCCAAAAGACATTTCCCCAACACCATGTTCCTACTCACACAGTCAGTGAAACGGTCTAAAACTTCACGGAGTTTAGTCGTAAAGTACATGCCGTGTATTCTGGGTTTTCCGGGCAATAGCTCAGAAACTGCACCGAATCCCAGAAACATAGAAAACAAGGCATGATGGTGCCAAATTATGATCCGTGAGGGACCATACTCCCCAAGAACCAAAACGTGGTATCCAAAACAGTCATATATAGGGAAAATTAGGTCAATGATTCACAAATTTACGATTCAAGAGGTCCCATAACACCTCCAGAACCGAAATTTGGTGTTCATTTAAGCAAGGTACAATACAAACAGTCCTCTATCAAACAGCAGATATTCTATCAAAACATCTATCATAACAGCATGCATAATCTACACAAAGTCTATCACAACAGCATGCAATCGCTAATGTATCCTAGATGGCATGGAAAGAATACATGGCCTATGATTTTTAACAATTGCCTATGTGATGCATGAGATGGAATAACCTTATCTCATCAGGTTGCGATAGAAATAGAACCATAATAGCAAAAACAAATAACAACAGAAGTCTTGTGAATCACTCTAGGTGAAATCATATCAACTGTAAAATCTCAAAACCAGAAAATTGCAATAAATGAGTTAGTATGGATTTTCCCTATACACAGGTTAGCTACTCCTGGGAATTGCTTATTACCAAGTACCGAATCCATCATATCCATGGCTAAAGGCTCCAAATAGTAAATCAACAGAAATGAATCCCTCTGATATCACTTTGTAATGTCCTGGTTCCAAAAGACACCTAGAGGCACCCCATACCTAGTTCGTCACATGTACTCAAGTGCATTTCCCCAAACACCAGAGGCTTCCAACTAGTAGCGAGGGCCTTGGGTGTGATAGTGGGAAAACTATGCCCTCATTGGCAGAGTACACAAAGTAAGTAAATATACATGCAAGTGAGAAAGCATTAAATAACCAACAATAATAAACAGTGGTACGACTAAATCAGAAAACAACGAGAGCTCATATGAATATATATGAAATGATGTATGATACATATCTATGAAAATATCCAACCAGGTCACAATGCTGAAAAATAAAATAGTACAAAAACAAGTACCGAAGAACGTAAACACCTCCTAAGCATCACAATCCAAATCTTTATCCCATGCTCTCCTGCTCCAAAGCAATCAAGTACCAGAAGTCGAAGGGCGCATTCCCTTGTCTATACCTGCAATAACATAGTCTGTTTGGGCCCAAAAACATGACCAAAACAGGGTGTGAGACTAAATCCTAGTAGGCAACCACCCAAAGATCTATGCCTAATAGTCAGTGAGTATATGGAAGTTAATAGTACAAAAAGCAGTAAATAGTAGCAGCAATAGTAGGCAGTAATCAGTGTGAAGTAAACAAGATGATATACAACAGTGATCAATCCACAAAACAACATGTAGCGGTGAAGAAACAGCTAACACAAACCGGAAACCCTCTAGGAAGTTCTGGCGGCCATCCCCGGTGGTCCTATCCAAGGAGTACCACAACCCTCTAGGAAATGCACTCAGCCAACCCCCTATGGTTTGGTCATACAAAATTATAAGACTCTTTGGAGAAGCTAACTCGGTCAATTTCACTTATAGTCTAGGGTAGTTAGGGACTCTTTGAGGGAGATCACGTGGTCTAACACTCTTGGACCCAAGGTCAGGATACTCTATGAGGAAGATCACTCGGTCAATTCTCTTATAGCCTCAAGTATTCCACAGACTCTATGAGGAAGCTCACTCGGTCAATTCCTCCTCTAGCCTGGGAAGGTTTTAAAGAAATTCAAACATGGCAAAGACTCTCTAAGGAATGTCAATCGGTCTACCCACCTGTAGTCTATAATAACAAATAATCTCTGGGAAGCTCACTCAGTCTATACCCTATAGTCTATAATGTCTAAGACTCTCTAAGGAAGCTCACTCGGTATATCCCTGTATAGTCTATAATATCTAAGACTCTCTGGGAAGCTCACTCGGTCTTTCCCTTATAGTCTATAGCACCAGGTTATCACAGTCCTGTCCCAGTCAGTGATTATTAATGCTATATGGCCAGAGTACACCTATAGAGCTACTTGTCTAACCAATGTACACCTATATAACTACATGGCTAAACAGTCTATAGAGAAACAAGAATTTTAGCAAAATCATTCCATCCTACGATCACAAGGCATGGAAATAGGTACAATGGCCAAAGGCTAAGAAAACCCAAAGTTTACAACAAGAACAAGGCGTGGGAAAAACATCCATGCAAGATAATTATCCACAAACAAGATCAATTTACCACTATAAAACAATGCAAGAAAGGCAGGAATAACCACAAGGGAAAAAAGGTAAACACCCAAAACCCCGTTCACAGGTATTGGTGGAATTTGCACATAAAACTCAAAGACTTCGAAATGTTATGCACAAACAACCTACCTCGATCATAGGATAGTGATGTACTTGAACCACATGGCTTGATTTTCCTCAAAACAACATAGATCTATGAAAATTCACAAAACATTCAACCCACGATAACTTATGAAAGAAGAGGAATTAGAAAGCAAGAATCTAGGAGAAAGAAGAACTCACCGCTACGGTTCCAATGCAATCGACGGTGGTCGATACAGAGAACGGACAGAGGCTCAGGGGCTCGGAGAAGATTGGAAGCCGTACGGGTCACTCTCAGTCGAAGGCACTGGAGTAGATGACATGTCTGTTGATTAGCTGTGACCCCGATCCGTTTAATGAAAAAAAATACACAACATGTACTTCTTGAGTACATTAAGTGTACTCTACTTTTCTGTACTCCACTTTAAGCGGCCTCCACTTCACCCCTACAGATTGTGTGTGTGGCCCGGACACTGTCAGAACACGACCTAGCATGGCAAGGGAGTACACGGCGTGAACTCAGAAAGTACTCAACGTGTACTTCAATAATTTCAAGAAACTCCTCTTTTCACAAAAACTCCTTGAAAAAGAAAGACATACCTGAAAACGAAGATCCGGGTACATAGAAGAGTGATGAAATGAAGTCCCACCCACCATATTGATTATTGGGAATAACATTTCACAATATTATTGGGATGTATGTCATGTATCATTTTTCATCAGATTTTAGGATCATTAGACTAATCATGGATGTCTATGTTATGCACTCATCCATCCAGAAACAAGTATACCTCATATATGGCCACCTACATCCAGACATACATGGTTCATATATGTGAATGAAATATAAAATTAAATAACATATATATTATTAAAATATATAGTAACTGATCAGACTTCCATTATAGACATGAGATGAAGAAGTTCGACCTTCCATATATCCTATAGTACCCTTAGTGGAATGGTTATTTATTTTAGCATTATTTTTCACTATTATGTTGATCCCTTAAATCTTTTTAGTTATGATAACTTCTTGTATTACAAATTAACACCATTTTAGGTGGACTACGATGATTTTTACCTCAATCCCTACTTGGAATTCCTTTGGTACCCGAAAAGAAATTTTTTTGGCATGTATCAAGTTGGAAAATAACCCTTCTACAAGTTGTTTATATTCTTAATATAGTTTAATATTAGGACTAGAGGGCCGAGAATTTTCTTGAGATGCAATTTGAGCAGTTTTCCTTTTATTAATACCTTGTATAAAATTTTGTAGTCATCTATTCCATTTTTTATATTAGCATTCCATGCATCCATGTATTGATACAACCATATAGATTTTGAGATATTATTTCAATTACTGAGTCTTTCACAACATTATTTATTCTCTTTATTATATATGCTACCATGGTTGGATTTTAATTTTGTATATATTGTACCACTCTAAAAAGTGGGTATAGTCTTCCCACTATACCAACTTTACTCTCTCAAGGCTTGTCAGTATCCTTTGGAATATGGAGAGGTGTGCAGGAGGCCATGTGACCCACCAACATGGGACACAGGTTAGGTTGATCCCAGATCAGTATGTTTCAATGGTGTCAGACTTATGTGACACGATCTTATGGTTTATGATTTATTTATAGCCATTTATCAATATTATGATGGATTTCATTGAAATAATAATTTTTAATGCCAAGAATCATGTTTATCGTGATTCAAATATTTTTTATGAACCTTGAAGGATATCCTCATGATCTCATACCCTTATGATTATATTATATCTTCTTACTATCATCAATTGATATCTCCCCTATTTAACCATACTGAGAATATGATCTCACATATTATTATGTTTCCACTCCCAAGGTTGAGAATAATGGTTTAAGTAATATAGGCATATGAATTGTAACAAATTTTATGATATTTATGAGTGATTTTGAGAATATTTCATGAATTTATAAGAATATATATCATGTCTCAAAATAAACTAATACATTATTGTCATCAAAAATGTATTTTTGAAATGTGTTGAATATTAATTTAAATATATGTAATACTGATATATTAGATGTTTGGTTCATTAATTTTTTTATTGGATGAATGGTTTCATTAATTTTGAAAATTTGAATCAGAAAACATTAGTGTGAACCATAATGATAAGATTATGAATAAGAAAATATCATAGAGTTTTTTTAATGGATAAATAGAGTGTCTTATAATAAATAACATTAATTCCTAGATATTACTTATTATTATGGCTATAAAATAATTTTATATAGGGGAAATAACTCCTAAAATGGATCATTGGGCAGTGACTTTATCTTAAACAAGTTCACCACATTGGGCCATGCTTTACATTTAGTTTGATTCTCTCATGGGATATATTTGGAAAATTGAAAATATATTTACAATGAATATATGAAGACCATGAGTGACCTATGATAAACCCAAGGATTAGTATGCTGAAAATAGAATGTCATGATTTATACATCCTACAAATGATTTTCTGTTTTTAACAAATTTAATTAATGTTTATTGATGGAAATGATAACAATTTTGGTTTTAGAAGTGGACTGAATATAAAAAAATAAAGTTGGGTGGTGAGAAGTATTCTACAATATTTATGTATATTTTTAGAGATTTGTTATTTAAATTCACATATATCATGAAATATATCGAGGAATTTCAATTACTATCCCCAATGATTAAATATTGAAATAGTTATAAAAACCCTAAATGGTATTATGATCACATCTTGAGTCTAGGAAACATCTCTTTTTGATGTTCGTGGGAATGTTCTTCTTTGAAATATTGTAATTTTCTCTATGAAAAAATTTAAATTATCACACGCATGAATTAGTAGTATCTACATAAATACAAAATATATATTGAAAAAATTATGGTCACATTTGATATTAAAAACTATCATATGATCATTTATTAGTGTGGAAATACATATGAATATCCAAAGGAGATCACACTCATTGCATGAGAGTTGATTGTTATTCAAAATGTGTGTTCAGAAAGATTGTAGTGGAAAAACTCAATATCGATGATTTGCCTATTTTTTGGATTTGTTTATATTTCTGAAATGGTTACCATGTCTTCCATAAAATTGAGAAGTTGATCCCTCAATAAAAAATATATATGGTGTTATAGAAATTTTAGAATACCATGTATAAAAAGACACTAATTGAGTTGTATGAATTTATGAAGGTACTCGATGATAATCTTGAGAAGGGATTCATTCATCAATGTGTATCATCTAGTAGAGAAATTATCATTTTTTTGTTATGATTATATATGGATTAATGTGAAATTGTGGTTATTATCGGTAGGTAAAAAAGATGGCAATCAAGAAATTTATCCTCTTCCCTGTATTGATTTCTAGTTTGACCTACTATGTGGATGACAATAGTTTTTCAAATTTTTTATGATTCTTGATATCATCAATTGAGAGTTCAGAAGGATGATATGCCCAATACAACATTTAGAATAAGGTATAGGCACTAAGAAAATAAAATGATGAGTTGTTTTAATACTAATTCCCCTAATACCTTCATGGATTTGTTGAATAAATTATTTAGTGATTACCTTGATCATTTTTTTGAATCCTTTATAGATGATATTTTTATATATTCAATGATAAATTAATAAAATGATAATCAATTTATAATTTCGATGAGGACCATAAAAAAGGAGAAATTATAAGGAAAATTTAAAATGTGGGAATTTTGGTTACAAAAATATTCATTTTTAGAACATATAATCCTAATGATGGTATATCTGGGGGATACATAAAAGATGGAGTCTATTAAGCATTGTCTTGGACTATCCAGTTTGACTAAAATTTGATGTTCACTTAATTTGTTTGTCTTACCAATATACTCTACATGTTAACTAAGAAGTTGGATAAGTTAATTCGGAAATATTAATGTGATTTAAATTTTACGAACCTTAGGAAAAAGTTATTCTATGCTCTAATGCTTTTAATACCGATCAGTATATAAGGGATTGTAATTTTTAGCAATGAATAAAATAAGTGGTTGTTATGTTTCATCATCTCGAATGATATGGTGTTATCTTACTCCTCACACAATTAAATTTTTTTGATAAGAATTACCCAACACATGATTTAGATTTAAACGTGGTAATTTTATCCTTAAGGATATGAAAGAACTATCATTACAAAGAAAGGAGTGATATATGTACTGATAAAAATATTTTAGTATACATTCACATATAATTATTTTTATGTGATCTTGGGAATATGTTTTGATTCGATTAAATATTTTCACATCTCAATACAGTACCACCATAGGAATGAGGATAAGGTGGTCAATTCATTGTGTTGAAAAGATCATTCTAGCTTATCCATAATTTGAATAAAAAAGTTACACTATATATTGATTTTGAAAGGATGGATAGGTAAATATTATTGTATTAGGGAAAATTTTATCATTCTCAAATGACTATTCATAATTTATCAATGTTAATATTAAATAGACAAAGAAGAAATATGTTGAGCTATTGAATAGGGTGATAATTGTTTTATAGTACAAATGTGGTAGTGATGTAATGAAAAGATTAAACAAATATTTATTTTTTCTATCCATAAAATATGTTGTAATTTAATTTTTATAGTAATATTATAGTTCATGATTTTCTATTTATCTTAAATGTACAAATATATATAGTTAATTGAATATGTTTTTCTGATGTGATGGAATGAGGCGATATGTTGAAGATTATGTTTTTTAGTTCTTCATATTTTAGAACATAAAGGTTGAGATTCAAATTTATATGTTTATGATAAAAAAACTACCCGTGATATAATATGAATGGGAATAAATCACCATGTTGTTTTTTTATCAGACTCCAAAAAACATCTAAATGTAATAATATTATGTGAAATATAGTGGATCAACATATGAATTCAATAAACATCATTTATATTTTTAATGATATTTATCTTGACAATATTAACATGATATACATTAAATAAGTGTTAATGTTTCATGGGATACCACATTTTATTGTATTTTATTAGGATATGAGGTTTACCATTATATTCATACAATGTATTAAATAAGAATTGGATATAGAGTTAAGTATCTACAGAACTTATCGTCCTTAGATACATGGTCATAATGAGAAAATAATTAAAAACCATGAAATTTTTGTAAGATTTATTTCTTTATATTTCAAAGGTGGTTGGGATCGACACATTCTCCTATTCATGTTTTTGTTCAAAATTCACTATCATCAATCATTTTGATGTCTCCTTATAAAGCAAAGTATTAAGAAAAGTATAGAACTGCAAGACACTAGGATAATATGGGAGAAATAATGATATTTCCACATGATATAGAGGAGGATGTGGTATAGAAATTCATGGAAATTCATCATATCTCAATATAATCATAATATCGATAGAAATGTTATTCTGATAATAATTTATTTGATCTAAAGTTCAATGTTGGTGAGAATGTTTTTCTATTAATTTATCTATGGAATAATGTTTTTATATTCATAAGTATGGGAATGATTAACTATAGGTATATTTTCTCCTTTTAGAGTCTTAATTTATTATGGATGGTTTCTTATCACTTGGCTCCACCACCAAACATCGCTCAAGTCCACTATTTTTCCCATGCCTCTCTCATGTGGACATAATAATTGATCCTTAAAATATACTAAACTAAATGGTAATAATAATGGATCATGATATTTCCCATTAATAAAATCAAATATAAATTTTTTATCATAGAGATAACATTTTATAAAACTAGACCACTCACTTAGTCAATGTTTTGTGGTGAAATCACCAACATGAGAATTCTATGTGGGAACTAGAGGATATGATAATGAAATAGAATCCATAGTTGTTTGTATCGATGTTATGAAATTATTATTTTGAAATTAATTTAATGGAGATTATAATTTAACACCTATATATTTTATGGAATAAATCATTCTAATAAACTTTAATTTCTTGGATTTCATTCATTTTATGCAACACTGTGTTATAGGGAACCACACTATGTCATTAATAATTTTATTTAAATAGGACTATTTTAGACTAGATCTTAAACATTGATTTGTATATAGAAATATAAAAAATTCTAATTTTTTTTAATAAATTTGTAATATAAATAAAAAATATTGATAAATATGTTTTTAATTTTTGGGAAACTCTTTTTACATGTTAAAAATACATTTTCCTCATGAAAATTGTTTTAATTTCTTTGTGTGGAAAAATTATAATATTTTTTACAATGATTTAAAATGAATTAAAATAAAAGAAGAAATTTTTTTAACCAAAATATGAAAATTATATTATGGAGAATTTTTGTTATTTTTATTAATGTAATAATTTTATTATGAAATGTGAATAAAACTTGTTTTTATTATTGATTTTTTTAAACCATTTGAAAAGATATATTTTGATATCATTTTATTTAAAAGTAAAATTAATTCAATAATTTTATATTTAGTCCAATCTCTGCTAAAATATTCAATTTAATAATGTCTTTTTGAATGAAACCATTTTATTCATACCAATATTTTCTCATTGGAAAACCAGTTTTTCACATAAGTGGGTTTTAATTTAATTTAATTTATTCCATTAATTTGAAGGTAATTGGATAAAATGGATTCCATATTTATAATAAAAAAACAATATTTAATAATAAGATGAATTGTTTTCATTAATAATATTAAAATTATTATTCTAATAGATTTTTATGGCTATGTTTCAAATAGGGTTTTCTGTGTTACATAGGAATCGATTATGATTAATTTTGAACACTTATATGTTATTAATTTATTATATTTTTTTCAAATTTAGAATCATTTGGTCTAAATTATCTAATAATGATATTTTTATTTTTATTTTTTAAAGATAAATCATCAGGTTAATTAAAAAAAATCAAGTTATCCTAGTGAAAACTAAAATGGTAAAAATGAGGAAATAGATAGTCTAAAGGAATAACATTTTTGAATCATGTTTTTTATGTTGGTTTGGTTTTACTATATAATTTCTCTAATATATTATTTTCTTATTTTATAATAATATTTCTAGATAGTAAAAATTGTTGAATACTTGTCGGTATTTATAAAAATGTCACTCCTACTCAATAATAAAAGGAGACCGCCTCCTCTCACTTAATCTCTCATATTAAGCCATTTTCCGAAAAATAAAACTCACAATTAATACCCTAAATTAATTATCTAGTTTATATAGGCTCTAGTATTATATAAATACGAAAACTACTGTTCTTGATAAGAGATCCTAATGAGGTTTTTCTAAGACAAGGTAATTGTCTTCCATAAATAATTTCTTTTTAACGTATTATCAATCCAACATAATTAATTATTTAAAAATTAAAATATAATATTAATAGTATCTAACATATATTTGGATATTTTAATGTTTAATGATAGACATTTATTGATATCCTCTACCATTAAATGTGAAAAAAATGTCGATAGTGTGTACGGAAGACCACCACCACAAGAACTGATGTAATTTGATTTACATAACCACCATTAACAGTTTCATATACTGATGTATTTGAATTTTAGATATTTTATTTATGAAAAATCTATACTTATTTAATTATGTTATAAGATATATCATCTTATCTTCCAATCCATCAATAAATGATTACATCACTAGCGTAAACGTTTGAACATACACACCCACCACCGCCCCCTCAACTGACGTGGTGAATTTTTTATTTATATTGAAATTGATGGTTGTAAGGATATATTTTAATAATATGTATTATTTTATGTATATAAAAATATCCTATATAGAGAAAATAATATTTAACATTCTTTTTTCCTTCTAACGATAAAATGTAAACAATCGTCATGCGTTTGTACGACCTATCATCCCTATGAGTGGTGTAATACATGTTATTTATAAAATTTATAGATCAAAATAAATCAATATATAATTAAAATATATTATATATATCATCTTTGAAATTATAAATATGATGTAAATATGATCCAAGTATAATAACCAACAATACAAAACCATAACATACATAAAATGAAAAAGTTATTTCCTGAAATGTGATTTAAACATTTAATTGATAACAAATGAGTAATAAAGGTAATAAGAAAATAATAAGCATAATTATATTAATTAATATTTTTATTTAATAAACTTATAATAATCCTAAATTTACTATATAGAAGTTTACATTTTGTTTGATGAAATTCAAAACCTGATGTATTGGAATTTGGTGTCATGTTTATTTCTATCAGACACATTCCATAATCACAAAATAATTAATATATTTGGTTTATATAATTCCCATAAAAACATCATGGTGATTAATATGAAAAATATTTTGATTTAAAAAACCATTTATTTTATTTGTTTCATGGGTCTTATGGTTCAAAATATACAAATGTCTTAAAACATTTATGTTTCAATCTCATTGTTTGTTGAGATTTTTTTATAATTATGTTTCTGATGATGGAATCTAATATTAAACCTCCCATGAAATTCATATCTTTTATTATGATCTTTTATTTCTTGAGAATCCATGTTTTCCTTTCATTTTATTATCTTTCAAAACTAATTATATTAAAATAATCATTTAAAGAAAAGGAACATTATTTCTCTCTTCAGTAAAAAAAAATCTATTCTCTTCAATGCCCTTGTTTTCAAAAATTTATTTAAAATAAGAATTTAATATTAAAAAAATAATTTGAAAATAAATATTTACCTCTGTTTAATATTTTATAATGGTTTAAACAGAATATTCTTGAGGTTTTTTAAATGATCTAGCTTTCAGTTTTAACAAAAAAATGTGTACTAAAACATTATTTTAACATGCACAACAAGAAAAGAATTGACCACAATCAGAAGAACTAAATTATAGGAGGATGTAATTCCAATTATTCTAGATTATTTTCAAATAAAATATTTAATATAATTTATTTGATACAATAAAATTTGAAATAAGTTATTTCAGAAGAAAAATGTAATTTTCTTTAAGAGTGACTTGATTGTGTTTTGATGTAATTTCTAGTCATAGAATAAGGTGAACACTGTTATTTCTTATTTTTTATGGGGATATGATCTACTACATTAATAAAAAATATTCCATTGGTTGTTTTATGTTTATTATTATTATGAAAACATTATGAACAAACATATTCTCCATGGATTATAATATGATAAAATATTGATGAAACACATTTGTTTCACCCGTAATGATATGAAGAAGGATTTATAAACATTTAGGGAATAAATATATAGATTATGTAATGGTTGGGACCTATATCTCCCAACAATTAATTGAATTATTATTAATTACATGTGAGATAAATATGGGAAACATACTGATGTTCTTGATATATTGTCGAAGAAAGGTCTATGTTCTTTATCAGCTTTGTCAAATAAGTTAGTGTGTTTGGTCCACCATGGGAATCAACTGATGATTCATAATAAATTATTTAATGAGAAACATTTTTGATTCCTGATATAATATGATTTTATGTCCATGGAAGTTATTAAAATAAACCATTCTTTTAATACCAAGATATTAGATAATTTTATAAAAATATTCATTACATTACACAATCACAGGTCTAAAGACCATAATATTTTAGTGAAATTAGATGTTTGAATAATAAAAACTTGCCCATATGTGAGAGACATCATCTCCCAGTATATCTCCCAAACTAAAACCTTTCTAATAGTTATCACAAAAAATATATATCCTCATAACCTAGGAAGAGAAAGCATAATAAAGGGTGATTGTAAATGATTAGTAATGTTAATGAAGGTATATATATAATAATTTCATGAACATAGTGGTCTGAGAACAAATAAATAACATTTAAAAATAATACCATTAATATTAAAGAACATAATATTGTGTTATGGAATATATATTATAAATTTAAAATACATGAATCATAAGTGTATCATAGAACATGATTCATGATATCATAAGACATGGAATTTAGGGAATACAAAAATTCTTTTAAAATCATTTCTATATTAGACAAGGATCATTATAATTACCATGATAATGAAAAAATTCTATTACAGAACTAGGTCCACTCCTTATTCAATCCCAATATTACTAAATCAGGATCACTTCATTCTCCATACCTTTATTACTAATCCAATTTCACATCCCACTTCCTACATGTATTACTGAGAAGGGTTCACATCTCGTTCTAGTCCAATATATCTCATGAGATAAAAATTCTTACTCAATCCATTGGATGGGTTTATATGTCCCACATATCACATAATGAAAACCACATTTTTCTATTCCACAATATCATTAAAATTCATCAAATCATATCCCATTAAATAGAATAGGCATCATAATAATTTTTTCATATAATAAATTGTGGAAACATGATATTTTTTATAATCCTTTAATCATTCAATAACTAGTAAATGTATTTGGTTTTATATGCATTTCTTCAGGGTATAACTTTTTTAATGTAAATGGTTTCAAAAATAACATGACATCATAAACATAGAGAACTAAGGGAAATTAAAAAAATGGTATCCTGGGAACATATCCCTAGTAATTCATTGGTAACATTAATTAAAAAATTATTAGAATTAAAATAAATTTTAAAGATCATTTAAAAAATTTTCTTAGAAATAATATAATTTTTTAGTAAAATATTCTTTTTGAAACATAAAAAAATTAGAAACCTTTTTATTTTAATATTAACATGAAAAGTTTTAAAGGAATAATTAGAATAATTTAAAATATATTTCAATTAAATAAAATTTTTTAAATTATTTTCTTTTAAAAAAATTATCTAATCATATAATGGAATATATGTATATCATTTAAATTTTTTTTTTTAAACCTATAACATTTTTTAAATAATTTACTTTTCGAATAACCATTTTCAAAAATAATGTAAGTGTAAAATTATTTAAACCAACTTTTAAAACTTAATTTTTTTTAAAAAATACACTTCAAGAAAATTCTATTAAAATTAAATATAAAAACAATTTTGAAATCATTTTTAGAAACAATGGATTTGGAATAAAACATATTTTTGATCGAAAAGGGAATTAAGGTGATATTTTCTTAAAAACAATTTATTAATTATGATAAATAAGAAAGAGTTGGAAAATCCTATAATTAATTAAATATATCACTAATAATCATCGAATAATAAAAATAATGAAAAATAAATAGAGTTTGATAATGATATTTCAAAATTCGAGACTAAATCATAAATAGTCCCGATAAATGATGAGATAGAAATATAGAATCGCCACAACATTGGTTACATTAAATCACATGACCGATGAAGGAATCACATAACATGAGACATAAAATATCTTTATTATTAAAAATTCATGATATTACCTATCAAAGGGTAAGTATATACAAATTAAGTAAGAATATTAGTTCATGTTATACCATACGTCTCAAATAAAGAAAATTGAGACAAAAATCATTCACTAATTTCAAAAAATCAAAATATTAAACCACATGAAAGATATATTTCTCAATAGATATTGAAATAAAAAATAATTTAAATTATAATTATCATAAAATAAAATCATGGATAGTATATAAAAAACCTAAAAGAAACTTGTTGTGAAAATTGAATGTGTCTCGTAGAAAAATACAAGTGAGATAGAAATCCCTTGCCTTATGAATTCACATCCATTATTCACAATGAAACCTCTGGTATAATAATAATCAATTATTCATAAATAAATTATATAACCATATTCATATATATCATAAAATATATTATTTTTTATGACCTTGTATTTCCATCTTGTTAACAATTTCATGTTAAATGTTTCTCTCGGGTAATAACTGCTCTGTTTATCGTATATGTTTTGTTTTCGTTATTTTTTATCTTCTCTTATTGATCATTATTTAATAATACCAATAATGATAAAAATTATAGACACTTATATATTCATTATATATGTATTAAGTTTAATCTATAATATTGAGTGATGGGAAATGAAATACTCTTTTCCGGGAGATGATAGGTCATACGTATGCATTTACGTTGTTTCCATTTTCTTATAATATTGATAGAAATAATATTAAATGATATATACATATATTATCATTATCGAATAATTTTTATGTCATGTATATCATATATTATTATTACACCTATACTTAAAAGATTCCATGTAATGCATGAACGAATCGCATCGATTCTTGAGATGGCAGTCTGTCACACACACAAACGACATTATCATATTCCTAAAAAATTGAAATAATAAAGGTTTGAATGATATAATAAAAACATTAATATTAAGTATATTATATATAAACTATAAATCTATCACCATTACATACCATGAAAATTTGTTCTGGAAAAACAAATGAAATAGGTTCGTGAGGTGGTAGATTGTTGTACACCCGGACGATGATTTGATCTCCCATTTGATGTAAATGTGTGTAGTTGTAGTTGTTACCACTAATATAACAACATATCAATGTATGGAAGCCAATATTATTATTAGCTAATAAAGGAATAATATTAATTGAATTTTTTGAAGGAAGAAATAAAAAATAAAAAGCTCGTCGGTATACCTCATATATCATTTAACTATTCTATAATTGATTCCACTAAAGAATTGAATTTTTAGATTAAAATCAAAAAAAAGTATACATGGATGAGTTTACAGGTATTTATAAGTGATTTTTTATTATATTGATTCATCCAAATTTTTCGAAAGGTGTGAATAAGTGAGTTGAGTGAGTTCCCTTTTATAGTTTAGGAGGAGTGGAATTCTTGTAACTAATAAAAATTCTTCACCGTTAAGAGGTCAATCATATCTCAAGTAGATCCAGATGAGATAATTAATTGTTTTTAAAGGGTGATATTTTCAATACACACCTCCAATAGGTAGTAAAACACAATATTTAAATATTTCATTCTTTAAATTCTAAGATTCACATTTTTTTACTTTTTTAATTTTTTATTACAATAAATAGATTTATAACCTTGGTAATTTATCATTTGAAACTAAATTAGTATTATATTTATGATATATATTGGAACAAATAATTAAAAATAGTTTATCTTATGTGTGAAATATAAATATAATGTATATTGGAAATTAATTTTAAAATATGCTCATATATAGTGGAAAAGCACTTCATTAACATTAATCATGTTAAATGTGTGATTTTTAATTAATGGTCAATAAGGACATTATAATAGAAAAATAAAACCATGAATGGAAAAATGTATATATTTATTAGTATATGAAAATAAAATTTAAGAATATCCTATTTTTAGTAATTTTTATTAATTAAATAATATATCATTTATTATAAAAACTTTTAACAACAATTGTGACATTATTCCATTAATTTCAACATTAAAAATAAATATCAACAAATGATGGAACTCAAATATATTGTTATTAACACTTATTTAATATGATATATTCATCTAAAACATAATTTAACCCAACAACTCATTCAATTTCCTTAACATTTAAAACTTTTGGTTTCATTTATTTTATTTTATTATTAATAAAATAATTATTATGTTGGTGTTTATCATGATTTTAAAGTAATAATATCATATCAAAATACTAAATTAAATTATCATGATAAAAAATCATTTATATTTGAAATGAAATATATAACCCAACAAATGTTGTTTTTATTCCTATCCCAAAGCTTTATATATATTAAAATTAAAAAAAATGATCTATTTATCTTTTTCTTTACTTAACATATTATATGGATCACATTTAATGTAACGCGGAATTAAATATCAATATTTTAGAGAATGTTATGAAAAAAATATAATTAAATTCATTAAATAAAATTAAAATAATATTTTATTTCATCTTAAATCTTATTATTATACTCTAATCCCTTAGTAAACCCATTTTTTATTTAACCATTATAATTAATTGTTACTACATTCAATAATAATTTCAGTCAAAATTTAATTTTAAATAATTAAAATTTGTATTTTATTCTCATTCCAATTATTTAATAAATTTTTTATAATTCAATTCACATAATTGGGAAAAAATAATTTAATATTAATCCTAGACACACGACGAGAAAGAGGGTTTTTAAGAGAAAAGGTTTGAAGGTTTTAAATATTTTTTTATACAATTTGTCAAAGAAATTGTTTTCATATACCAAAATCGGATTAATGTTTATAAAAATAAACTAATTCTACTTGAATTTTTTTTCAAAATATACATTTAATTTATAAATATGTTAAGTTAGGAGTAATTTTTCAATTAAAATTCAGTATATTTTAGTTTTCATAAATAAATGAAATTGTATAGAAAAAAATAAAAAATTTATCGTAAGATAAATATGAAAGTACAATTTAAAAAATAATTTTTTTATTAAATTAATTTCTAAAAAGTGGAAAAATATATTTTTAAATAAGGTGCATCCT
The DNA here is from genome assembly GCA_963277665.1 of Viscum album. NCBI lineage: Eukaryota > Viridiplantae > Streptophyta > Magnoliopsida > Santalales > Viscaceae > Viscum > Viscum album. The sequence goes on along the minus strand of OY728130.1, from coordinate 953,570,657 downwards.
AAAAATGTGGCAATACTTTTATTTATAAAAATACAGTTTTATGTTTCAGATAGGATCATTGCTTATATCTATACTAGAAAATGAATATATTAAATGTTAAATATATTATTGAATATATAATATAAAAATTTCATTAAAATAATTAACAAAATTTAGTTTTCTTAATTTAATTATATAAATAAAACATTTTCATAAAAAAAATTTCAGAAAAATTCATCCTTTTATTTTAAAATGTGTATTATCATCGTTTCTATTTGCTTTTTTAAGAAAAGAATTATATAAACATGTGTAATCCATATTTTCTTGTTATATTTAATCTTATTCATACCCACCATTCTAATGCAAGATAAACATGGAATTGTGTATAAGATTAGAAAAATATAGTATTTCATGTAATTAATGTTAAACTCAGTGTCTCCTATAACATAAAATTTCAAAAATATTAAATATATTTGAAAAAAAATTCAATATCTTATTGTTTGACATTCCAACCCCTTAAAATTTATTTCTATCTCAAAATTTGGCTGGTCAGCAAAGGTTTAACATTTGAAAACTAGATCGGCGAACCCCACATTGTATAAATGAATAAAAATAATTCCTTTAAAATGTAATTTTGAAAAAATAACAATAACCCAAAGTAACTAATAACATTGTTTCCAAAAAGGAGAAGATAGGTTTGAATTGATGATTGGGAAATAGAAGAAATGCATATATAATTTTAGAGAGTGATATAGTTCTATGATCACAAGAAAGTTGGTGATCTAAATAATGTTAAAGACAATAAAACCATAACCCAAATATGGATGAATATTAAATTAATATAATCAAAATTTTGATAATATGATACCATTTTACGTCATAGTAATTTTCCTAAAGTATTATAATTTTCACAAGAAGGTATACATAATTATTTCATTGTGTTTCATATTAATAATATAACCACTTAGTTGTTCCTTGATTAAAATCCACTTCATCTCTTACACAAAAAATTGTGGTCAATTTTTTATCCCTAAATCACAAATGTATAATAAAATCCATAAATAAAATTATTATTCATTTTGTCTATCTTGCATTATCATCACGACCAAATGGTTCTTGATTATCACATGCATAACATGTGAATACCTTTATCATGCATTCTATTAAAGCATGGTAACAACCAAAATTACCATATATCCTTTTTTAAATTATTCATCCATCTTTATTCCTTACATTAAAAAAATATTATTGGATATATTTGTTTTACCACAAAATCTATAAACTACATTCATGATATAAGAAACACTTTTTCAACAAATCATTAATATATTCCATGTTAATCACAAGTATACAATTTAATTTATTATTATCCAATATCTAATTATCAAATAAAAAAATGATTTTATTATCATAAGCAACATATTAACAATTATCTTCCCTTAATAAAAATATTACATTTCCATTAAATAACATTTGTTAATACTTCAAACCTATTTAACATACTCATGAAAATCCATAATTAAATGATATTGTGGAATAATCCATTAATGTTTATGATTATAATAACCAAAATTCCAATGATAAATATATAAATATTTTTCTCCCAAAACACTAATAAATCAATACTTCCATATTATAAAAACACCATTAACCCATATACATTATCTTATTTCTTAAAAATTCTTACTTTCATATGTCATTTATAGTCTCTACATCCATAATAATATAACTATCACTCATACAACCATTATCATTTTATTCATGACATTTTCCATTAGGACATAAATTTTCATAATTATCATAATTTCCATAATCAATGGATAAAATAGTTGATGATATCATAGGAAGACCAATAATCCCACCCATTATACCCACTGAGCATTTAATTTTCCAATTGTAGTTATCTGATTCGCGTCCGTCATTTGCATAATCAAAAAATTTTCTAATTCCTATATGAAAATCACTTGTTTTTTTTCATCAAAAAATCTGAACACATATAGTCCTAAATATTATTCCATCATGGGTCTCCACAACACAGACTCTCAGTAACTCTTTTAATCTCATCATTGGTGAATCTTAGAGTTAGTTAAGTTGTAAATTTTTAATCTTGTACAATGAAATATAATTAGGAACAATCACAACAACCTAAATTGTTGTTATCAACCCATTTCACTAATAATCATCGAATATCCCACCAAATTTATCATTAACCAATTTCCATCAAGTTCCTTCCAATGACTAAAACTTGAAGCATATTGTGAGCGATACATTCCATCATGGAGAACTACAAAATATTTAATAATATCTTATTAGATGTATAAATAATGAAACATTATTATAAATGTATTCCTCTATTTTCTTAACCTGGGTCATCCATTGTCATTATATTTTAAAATCCATCATGATAGTTTATAATTTTGTTTTGAATTTTTAAATAATATCTCTCATGATTGTCGAACTAGGTGTGCATAAAGGCTGATTTTCATACCATATTTGCCAATTGAGTAAAGATCAATACAATTTTATGGGGTTTTTTATCCTAGGTATTTCTTTTCTATGTCCATATGCACATGTAGTATCTATACATGGATTAATTTCAATGAAACAACTTTATATATACTTTCCCAAAATTCCCTGTCATTTTCCTATATATTGACACATCTTTAGACTTATCCTTATAAAGTTTCCTTTGGGATATCAATATGATTTAAAAAACCAATTTACAATGGATAACTAAACCTTTCCATTTATTCCAAATTTATAAACCCATGCATCTCATTCATGTATGTGGAATTAATTTAGACGAATATTAATTGCATTATTAAAAATATAGTCCTAAGGACCTTGTTAGTTTCGTGCCATTAGAAACATTGAAACATAAACACCAATCAATATATGAGATATATAATCTATCACTATGGTTTCATAAAATTTAATCATTCTTCGCCATATATTATACAATACATATCATAATATCCTTGTGAGATGTTAAATAAGAATGGGTGACCACATATGATCAGTAAGGGTAAAAAAGGGAGATATGTATGTATAACAGGAACATACGGGTATAAGAACACGATCACAACATTTGAAAACTATACACTTCATATCAAATATCATAATACATAGACATTACATAATTATTATAAGTTAATAAGACATTAATAATATGGTATTCAAAGAACATATTCCATGAGAGAATAATAAATAGTTTGTATGTCATGCATTGATGTATATACATTAATTTTCATATTATTCAAGGATCATTACCAAGACTATTGTTTCAGAAAATGTCCTTTACCGAATCATTTTAAATCCTTATTCCCACCCTTTAATATGGGACCTAGTTCACCTCCCATTCAAGTCATGTGTTATTAAATTGATTTTACTTCCAATTCCACCCCTATATTAATAAACTAGGTTCACCTATTTTTATATTCTATAGCATGAGATATAAATATTCACCCCATTAATTAGAGGTATATATTGGTAGAACCCATCACATAATGAAAACCCTATTCATGTGATTCATTAGATAATAAAATTTTATCATATCATAACTCATTAAATTAAATGGGTATCATAAACATTTAAGAATTGTATAAATATGGGAAACTGGTAGGTTTCATAATCATTTCATCATCGAATAACACTTGAAAATTTGTGTTATTTATAGTCATTTTATCATGGTGTAACCCATAGAAGAAAATCAAGCTCAATATACAACTTTTCATTATAAACATAAAACATTTAGAGAGAGAATTACAATTTTATGTTGGATAATATTTCCAGTAATTGATAGATAACATTAGAAAATGAAATCATAGATGGAAATAAATTAATTTTCATTCAAAAATTTTCATTATGAAAATATTCTTTCATCTTTTAAATATTATTTTAAAAACATTTTACATTTTGAAACCCTTTTTATTTGAAAAAAATCATGGAAGCATATAAAATATGATTTAAAATCATTTAAAACACTTTTGAAACATTTAAAATTTAATAAATAAATTATTTTAATATAAACATTTGAAACATGTAAATGGTGATATGAAAATAATTTAAAATACTTTTTAAAATATTAATCATTTTTTAAATCTTTTTCATTTAAAATAACAATTTAAAACATATATAATTTTTTTTAAAATAATTTAAAACATATATTACAACTAAATTAATTTTCCTTTAAATTTTGAAAAAAAAAATTAATAAAAAATAAAAATTATAAAAATTATTTTACAAAACATAATTATGGAATAAAAATATGTTTGACCAAAAAAGAAATAAATTATGATTTTACTAAAAATATTTTCAGAATTGTCTTAAGTTACTTGTATTATAGAATAATATAATTAAGTTATGATATAATGAAAAAAATATTAGAAGAAAATTCATTTCAGTGTATAAAAGATAGATCATGATATTTCAATATTTGAGACTTAATCAAAAACAAACCTGAAAAATGATGATATTGTAACATAAAATTTTCATGATATTTGTAATATTGAATCATAAGACCCACAAATAAATTACATTAAGAGAAACATAAAATATCCTTAGGATGAATAAAATCATCATATTACATGTCAAATTGGATATATATACACCTTATAGATGTGTGAAAAACATAGCATACATCTCAAAGAAGGAAAATTAAGACAACGATCCTTCAGAGATTTGGTAAATATGGAATCATAAAACCTCAAAAATAGTGTTCCTTAAAGGGATAAATAAATACCTATAATTATAATTATAAAAATTATAAAAATCACTCATGGGCATTAATACAACACATAAATGAAAAAATAATTCAATATTGAATGTGTCTTACAAAAATATTAATGTGAGATATAAATCCACTTCTTATAAGTAGGGACTATAATAAAATCATTAAAACCTCATGTTAAATAAATATAATTTTATTATAACTGTATTTAACAACCATATTTTCTTTTTCATACCACATATGATTTGTTCATAACAAACTATTATCCTCTTATCAAAGATTCCATGTTAAAGGTGCGTCTCCGGTAGAACCCACATTGTTTTCTTGTTTTTGATTTTATTTATTATTTTTATACTAATTAAATTGATCATGATTTAATAATATCCATAATTATAAATATTATAAAAATATAAAATATATTCTGTAATCATTTATTTTGAGTAATCTTAAATATTTAGTAATATTAAATGAAATACACGGTTCATGGAGATGGTAGTTCATACGTGTGCATGAATGTGGTTTCCATTTAATTATCAAAAATAAAATTAAATGATATATATTATGTATTGATTATAATTTTGTATTTCATATATATCAAATATTTTTATGAAACTCATTATTAATACAATTCAGGTAAAGCTTGAACGAATCACATTGCTTCGAGATGCAGTTGTCTATAGTGCACATGAATGATGTTGTCATATTCCCAAAAAATTGGAATGTATGAAGTTATGTTTGATATAATAACATCGTGAATTTAATTTGTACCATATGTAGAAACTAAAAATCCCTCATTATTCTCAACCATGAAAGTAGGTAATGGAAAAGTGAGTGACATCATTTCGTGAGGTAGTGGTCAGCCATAGACAAGAACGATGATTTTGTAAAAAATTTGATGATAGGGATTAATGTTATATGTCATAAACATAATTTAAAAATATATTTATATTTAATATACATATGATATTATATAATAATGGTGTAGTGAAAATTTAATGGGGTGGAGGACGAAATAAAATGAAAATTGTTGTTGATTAATGTTACCCTTTCTCTCGGTATCCTCATTAGGTTTACACTAAAGTATTAATAAATTGGATTTATGTACAAACCAAGGATTATATTATATAGTGAGGGGAGATTACATGTGATTTGGGACCACATTAATTTGGAAAAAATTTGTTTTTTGGTGTGAATTATTTGGGAGAGTTGGTTCCCATTTATAAGTGAGCAGGAGTTGAATTCTTGTAAATACTCGAATGTATTCACAATTGAGAGGTCAATCAAACCTTAATTGGATATAAATATAGTAATTAAAGATATATGGGAATTATATGGTTGATACAAACATCAACCAAAAATTTAAACACATTTTTAAAATAATTCATTACTTAACTTATTCATTGACCATTTTTTTAACATTTTGGTTTTTCACTATGGTATCTAGATATGTATTCTTTGAAATTTTATCTACAATAAACTAAATTAAACTAATAATTAATTTATTATTTAGAACAAATTATATTAAATATGATATCTCTTTTATGAAACACATATCTTATGTGTTTTATGAATTTATTTGAACAAACACACATGTACCTTTAAACAACATAACTTTAACCTCAACTGTGTTAAATATGTTTTCACTAATTAATGGGGCACAATAGTAATCAAGATAGAACAGTTATTACTTCAATTTAAAAAATTATATATTTATTAATATTTATATAACACTTGGAAGAATTTATTAATATTATTAATTTTAAATCACTTAATAAAATCTCATTTATTTTAGAATAACTTTAATATCAATTTTGTCTTTATTCATTTAAATTAAATACTAAGTAGAAATATTGATAAAATGATTATATTAAAATTTATTAATTTCACACTTTTAAACATGATATATTCATATTTGAAAATAATGTTACACAGTAATTCATTCAATTTTCTCTACTTTTAATATTTATAGTATCATTTATATTATTTTATTGTTAGCAAAATAATTACAATGTTGGCGTTTCATAAGTATATAAGTTATTATTTCATCTCATGAAACTAAATATAAATTATATTGATTAAAAAACTAATATATATTTAAATACTATATTTATTACCAAATCGATGTTATTTTTTCCTATCCAAAGGCTTTATATGTTTTAAAAGTAATAAAAGTTCCATTTTGTACCTTACCATTAAATAAATAATTATATGGGTCATATTCAAAACAATGTAGAAATATATTGCATTATTTTAAATAATTTGATTTAGAATATATAAATTATTTCATTCAATAAGAATGATATAATATATTATATAATTTTTAGTCATGTCGTTATAGTTTAACCCCTATAAACCCTTTTTTACTATAACCATGAAAATTAATTTTTAATTCATTCACTATTCATTTCAGTTAAAATTTATGACTTCCATATTTGAAATCTTCAATTATTATCATTCAAAATATATTATAAATCTTTAAAAAACCAATTCAAATAAAGTTAAAAAATTAATTTAATATTAATCTCACAATCATGACATTAAAACTGATTTTTAATGAAAAAATGTTCAAAAGTTTGAAATATTTTTATATCCAAACTCAAGATGAAATGGATTATAAAGACCAAATTGGATTATTAGTTGTAATATATAACATAACAATCTTTATAAAAATCTAAAAATTTAATAACTTTATTAATAAGTTTAACGAAACTGATTTTGACAATTGAAATTCATTATTATTCACTATTCCTCAAAATATGAAAATTTTCATAAAATTAACAAAATTCAACATAACGGTAATTTGATTTTCCAATTTAAAATTTTATTTCTAATTTATAAAACTCAGTTTCTATAAATTTAAAAATTTGTATTTAAAATAAGATTCCTATAAAAAGACCACAAAACAACTTTTTAAATGGGAGCATTTTTAAGTGTAAAATTAGATATATTCATATCTCTTATCTTCAAAAAATATTAGAAGAATGTTGGAGATTTTATTGAATTTATAATATAATTATTTCACTAAAATCTTTAACCAAAATCTATTTTTTCATTTATTGATATAGAACACACTTATTTGAATAAAAGCTGTTTTCTTGAAAAAAAATTACTTGTATTTTCAAAAGGGTGTTATTTTCATTTAATGATAATTGGTAACTACTGAATTATATATAAAATTTAAAACCATTTTTGCAAAATAAATGTATTCCCATTCAAACCCTCTGCTATAATGGCTAGTTGATAACTATGATATTAAATAATAATAATTATATTTCATGTCATGTTCGGTTTAAATAATTATTACGTGTAACACAAGCTGAAATAAGAATTTTTTGTAACACATGAAAAAAATACAATTGTGTAAAACAGAAGATAATGAAATAATTTCTGGTAATGGAAAATATCAAAATAATTATTATATTTGAAAAAATATATTTCACCACACCTCATGTTGTTATAGTTTACCTTTATAAATGAAATGGTTTCTATAATTATTATCATTCAATGAATAAATGACATGAACATGTGGTTAAAGAGTGATTTGTGTTTATTAATAACTCTTATGATGATTTTCACTGAAATGAAAATGTTTTATATAATGATTCATGTTAATGGTTGGTGAAATATTAGGTATTAACCTGGTATCTTATATTTGTGATATCATATCCTTATGATTGTCATATGTATTCCATTAATCATTGATTAATATATTTAATATTTACCTTATTAAGAATCCAATTTCTCCCATTATAATATTTCATTTCCCTAGGTTATGTATAAATTGGTTTTTTATGGTCCTTCTATGAACTATACGAAATTTGAGTTATTTATCGATGTTATTTACTGTCTTTGATGAAATAAGTATAATGTGTGTCTAGCCACCAAATAAACTAATCCTTTACATCCATGAAGATTATATTTGTGAAATTTCATTAATATTTATCTGAATATATTCAATAATTTTGTATGAGAAGTTTTTTTCTTTGAGAATAGATTCAAAAAGTGCATTTATCCATTAAAAACGTCAATTAATCATATATATATCTTTGTGATATATTCTCTATGATTAATAAAGAACAATTCAATGTCATGTATAAATATATATAATCATGTATCATTGACATTTAGGGTTCCTTCATATGAAAATTTTATGTGTTTATATATCCCATTCCCCATTATTCAATTATAAATTCAGATAAATCTGATTTGCTCTAAACCAAAATACTAACAATAATTTTCTTTATCATTATTTTAAATACACACATATCATATGGCATGCATTTATATAATTTTTCAATAGAATAGATATATTTATGCATAAAAATTTCACTTTCTAATTTACCAATATATCTCTAAAAATAGACTAGTGAGTTCTCCAAAAACCAAAATTATTATGATCCAAGAATAGATAATAAATAATAGATTTTTCATTGGGAGTGAAACATTTATTAAAAGTGCCACATAGAAAAAATATTTTTTAGGAAAAAAATAATGGTTTTTGAAATGGTACATGTTTCGAATGACCATGAAGATTAAAAAATTTTGTAATTAAAGATTCATTTCACATCTCATGCAATTCAAATTTGGGTATAATATCATGTGTGGTGGTTAATTTCCCATTAAGAAATAAATTTTTTTAAAAAATAATTAATTAAGTAATATCTTCTTTACTAAAAATTGGCCAAAATTAAAACCACTGCTGGATTTTTTGGTGAATAAACAAAATAATTTTAAAGGTAAAATAATTTATTTATAAATTATTTTAAATTTAGATAAAGAAAATATAAGATAAATTTCATGCCAATGTCATTAACTGATTTTCTTGACTAAAAAAATTATTTATTGATTATTTTAAATTGATAAATAAATAAAAAAAATGAAATATAGATGAGTAATATTTTTTGAAAAGGATGTTTAGAAATAGATCATGAATATCCCCAATTTCTTTTCCATCAACATTTCGGTGATTTAATTTATCTTTCATTTGTATATAATTTTATCCATGTCATAATAACAGCCCTATATTTTTTAGTATAGAATAAAAAATGATTTTTTGTATATATTATATCGTTATATTTATTAGTGAGAAACATGAATTTTAATAATCCATTGTCTTTCAATATCAAAGAAAAAATTAAAAAAATACAATTCATTAAACATAATGAGGACATATATAATAAAAATTATAAATAGGTGTGGATTTCAAGTAATCCATCACATTTTATTATAGTATATATTATCTCAATATAATATGACAAATAACTATGATACACTGAGAGTTAATATTAGTATGGGAATGTAACACCTTGACCCCAGAAGCAGGGAGCCGGTGCATTACTTTAATACATTGGTAGGATTACACAGAATCAAGTCCCTAAATAATTATTAGTTTAGCAGCCTTGGAAAATAGATTACATAAATGAACATTACATTACACATTAGAAAATAAAATAGGACATAAATTATACATTTAGAACTCCATTACTCACCTAGATTAACCTTTCATATCAATCATAATAAACTTCTTGGAATCCTGTGAAAATAAAACATAAGAAAAGGGTGAGCTCAGATACTCAGTAGGAGTAAGCAATACAGTGGAAGATAACACAAACATTAGGCATAGAGAATAATTGAAAACACTTGCCTTAACGAATAATAAACATGAGCACTTTATGGAAGGAATATGAGGTGAGTAAATAATTCCATAATAAAACATAGTCATGGGTATACTACTAGTCGAATAACCACATGAAATATCAATAGCTAATATCATAATAATGGAATGCATAATGGCGTACATTCTGAAATATTTTGTCAAGGCCTCGACCAAAATTTCTAAAAAATATTAAGGTCTCGGCCAAAACCATATATCAAAAACTGGGAAAGGCCTTGGTCAATTCCACGTGTAATTGTCTCATGAGACCTACCGATGTATTGAGGAGCTATAGATGGCTCCGACTATCACTTACTAAGTCCAATGCATTCATCATATGAAAAGGTTGAAACATACTCTAGACATTCGTACTGAAACTAGAATTAAAAATTTCTTTAATTTAACCACAATCCATGAATGGTATAAAAATAGCAAATCTACTTCCAAACATAACTCATTAAATACAATATGGATGATTGAATTATAATAAATTAACCTCAATCGATAATAATGATTGATATTGATATTGATGAAAATAATCATCAAAACTATTTGAGTGAAACATCACCCTTTTTCTTGAAAACATTTAAAAGTATCACTATTTTTCAAGATGCCTTTTGAAATAGATTTTTCAATCAAAGTGTCCCATAGCACTTTGAATATTTTAAAAGTAATTTTAATTTTAAAACATTAATGTCCATATAAGTAAATCCTTAAACTCATTTTTAAAACATGGACATTAATGAGAAATATTTAGAAGAATAAATCATTAAAAAATTTAAAACGATATTTTAGTTTGAGTTCCTAACCAAAAGAGAGACACTCGAATAAAAATAATTAAGGTAATAAACACATTATTATAACATTGTAATAAAGGGATTCATGATATACTACATCAAAGCACATTATATACACCATATAAAAGTGAATTGGTGTATGACAATAAATAATTCTCATTAGAATGTAAATTAAGATGAAATCCATTATAATGACCATGTCCATAGGTTAAGGATAAATAAATGACATAATTATGTGTGAAAAAAATACACTCAATATGATTAGATATTCTGTGTCAATAAATCATAATACATTCACGCATATTATTGTAAATTCAAACGCAATGACTAGGATGTTTTACTCAATGAATGGAAATTGAGTAAAGATTACTCTTATCAAGTTCATATCAACGAAATGAGAAATTATAAATTGAGTTGTTATGTTAATCAAAAGTATATCCACACAAAGGGGAGTGGAAATTAATACATAAATAATAAATAGTGATTACACACATAATCATGGAGTAAAATAATCAATAAAGTATGTGTAAAGGCCAATGAGTGGAAAATGAAATTTGAAATTCCCTTAACGATTTGGTAACTCACATTACATAAACCACATGAAAGAAGGATCATAAAATGAAGATTTAAATACCCATAAATTAAATTATATTACAAAAATAATAAAATTTTGGGCAGTACATTCACCACACAAAAGGAAATATTGGTTAATATTTCATAAATCTCATGGGAATGAAAAGAGAGATGAAAAACCCTTACTATGTTGTAATCAATTGAGTCATATGAAAAAAAAGTTAATAACCACAAAATGAATCACATTATACAATGAATATAAGGATAATCACTATAATATATATCAAATGGAAGTACACAATACACTACATGCAATAAATAAGTGGTGAACAATGGAAATATCATAGAATTAAAAGTGATATAAGAAACCCCTTACCTCGTGTCCGACTTGACTCGTTTATTCTTTAATCTCCTGAATAACAAAGTAAAGTTAATTTAACTCGTTTAAGAACCTTTTTAAAGTTTATTATTCCTATTATATCACTTATTACCATGTTATAAATATTATGTAATCATTTAAGTTAATAATGGTCGTTTTGTCGGTATTTGGTACTTGAGTCAAAAATGAACTTGTTATAATTACAAATTGTCCATGTGGTCAAAAGAAAATTATCTATAGAATTATATAAATGTTTTAGATATCATATATATATTATATATCCAGTATATATATGAATTTATAACAGTACATAACATTTTGAGATAACAAATGAAATGCACCGTTCATAGAGCCGGTAAGCCATACGTACGCATGAACACTACATTCTTTTCTATTTTGCATTTTAATGAAATTAAAATATATGTATACAATGTTATATTATAATTATAGTATAATATCATATATAATATGATTAACTCTATCTTTTATACATCCCACAAAAATAATTAACAATTCATGTCACTTTGAGGGGGCAGTAGTCCACACTTCCTCAAATGAAATTATCACGTTTACCAATAATAGAAACCATAAAGGTATGCTATAAATGGAAATTACAGAATCATAAAGAAAACATAAACATTATATATATTATATATAAATATAGTGTCATATTAATGTCTACCATGAGAGGCGGTAGGAGATAATTGAAAATCATTGTTTCGTGAGGCATTAGTTGGTCATCCACAGAAATAGTAGGTTCTTCACCCATTAGATGGTGGTGTGTGTAAGTGTTATTAAATTCATTATCATAAAAACATAGTAGTATATTTAAGACATGGTTTTTGTCATAAATTAAAGGAATAAAAAGAGTTTAGGGGTTTCATAAGTAGAATAAAAGAAATAAAGTTAAGAGAAACCATTACATTTAATTTCGGTATCTCCCTTTTGTTTGAACCAAAATAACTTCTTGAAGGGAATTATTCTTATGTTAAGGCTTATAGGTGGTAGAGCGAGAGCCTGAGAGCTTATTTGGGAAGGGTTTGGATGATCCAAGGGGCTTGATAGGTGTGAGGAATGGTTTAGAAGGGGTGTCCTTTTATAAGGGAGAGAAGGGGCTCTATTAGAATGTTTGAAAATGATATTTTATTATAAACTTATATTCGGTTTTAAATGGTCCAAAACACATTAAGTTCAATGATAACATGACTCAAGTTAGAAATAAAATCATCCAATAATAATTGGATAGGTTTGGATATTGTTTTAATATTATTAATCATATTTATTTAAATCATTTGTTAATGCGGTAAATACTGGATCATTATTGTGTCATAAATAATTTAATTTATCTGAGGTCTAAAAACTATACAAAAAATTGAAAAATTTAGGAAATAATTTTATATTTACAATTAATATTTATATTTGAAATGAGTATATATATAACCCCATTTAAAAATTTATACACTAAATGATATTTTTTAATGTTATTTTTGCCATTACATTAAGTTAATTAAAATAAAGTGTCATTGTCACTCATAAGTAGCTCCATGGGGTCCCAAAATCGACCCAATGATTCCCATTGTCGGACATTACTAATCCAATAAGTTTAGGAGAAGTTTTAAGGTAATTTGTTATTATTATAATAATATTTTTACAATGAATTTCAATATTTACCTTTAACCGCAGCAAATAAAAGTCAAGAGTTACTATTCAATGAAAATACTTTTCATCTTATTGACCCACATTTTACATACTAATGACAAACATGTATGTTTTATTTCAAAAATTCAATTCATAGAAGTGGTAAAATTTCATTTAAATGAAATATTATGTTTTTAACTACTACTAAGTTGTTTTACTATTCATCAAAAATTGATGTTTTATAGAAAAATACAAAAAATTCAGTACACATTATATTTTATATTCCGAATTCAAAAGTGATTTATATTTTACCAAATTAAAAACATAAAAGTTGGAGTAATTAATTTTAAATTAATTTATGTTGTCAAAACAAATAGAGTGTTTTTAAGAAACAATAACTATCAAAAGATTGACACTTGTTTATGTATAATTTCAATGTGAAATTAATTTGAATGGAAAAAATTGGATTAAAGTGTAAAAATATAATATCTCTATACTTCCAACCCATTCAAATGTATAATTGAAAACTCTAAATTATTTTGATTAAAAAAGTTGTTTTCAATTAAAATTTAGTATTTTAAATTATTTACCCAAATATGAAAATTATCAGAAAACCCCCAAAAATTTATCGAAACTATTTTTTTTCCAGTTTCTAAATATGATTTTTATTTTGTAAAATTGAAAATATAAAAGTGTCAAATTTTGGATTAAAAATATTTATTCATTAAAAGGCATTAATATTGCCTTTTTTGTAAAATAATTCCTTTATCAGAAAAAATTTCATTTCTCCTAATATATTGTCTATGAAACACATTATATAGATTTTAAAATTATATGGAATATATGAAATTTAAAATTCAATTAATAATATTCATAACTGCTTTTAAACGGCTAGTTTGGTAAGTCGGCGTGTGCTCAAACTCGGTGTTGTGTGAGCTGCATGTTATTGAACTACTTTGAAAAAATAACGTATTACGAAATCTTGGGGTGTTACATTCTCCCCTCCTTTAATAAATTGATACCATGAAATTTGAAATTTTTCTTCAAAAATAAAATGTAAAAAATAGAAAAATACCTTTGTGGAAAACCCATAGTATAAATTGGGTTAATAAAATTTAGTTTTAATAACATGGAAAGGGAAATGAAAAAGTCACCACCAAATTATGATCTTGATTAGGAGAACATTGGTGGGAATTAGAGACACTTAATTGGAGGAAAAACATAAATATTTATAGGGAGTGATTTATGTCATCAATCACAAACAAGTATAATATTGAGGGCCTCTAAGACATCATTATTTGATGATTTAAAATATCATCGGTTCAACAAAACATAAATTATTAGGATAACACATTTTTGATTTTAATACCCCTTCACTAAATTTTAATAATTAATTTATTCATAGAATAAGAAAACCAAAATTTACTTGACAAGTAGAGTTTCATCCTTCATCTAATTCTTACCACAAACTAATCTTTCACCCCAAATGATGACTATTCAAGATGACTTGGTCATACCTAAAGAGATAGAATAAACTTATAGAGAATCACATAATCCACAATGGATGAACTATATATTTCCTTATTCTTTAGAGATTAACCAAAACCAAAATTGTTAGTAAATTATCATATGATCCCCAAAAAGGATAATACTTTAGAGAACGAAATACTAATCTTAATTTATAAAAATAAACCAACAATACCCAAAGTTCAATAAATACCATTAAATAAACAATTGTACATAAAATCTTTCAATATAATCCAAAATAATATTGAAACCTAAAGCTCAGAAGAATTTTCTTACGTAGTCTTCCATGTTAAATTGTATCTCCAAATAACATTGACTACTCTTAAAGTCAAATACTTCGAAGAAATTAACCAAATCACATATTATCTATGATAGGTTAATCATTTCCATAAATAACCCAAATCTCTATAAATCCACAATAAAAAAATAGGTAAAAATCCACCATTAGAACTCAAATTAAATCCCATAGTGTTTTATTTTTCTTAGGCATATAGTGTTACAAAAAGAGAAAACATCTTCCAAAATAACATTTATCACATAATCACCAAATTTTTTTCCTATACTAAGGATAAATAATTAGTTCCCAAATTCAACATCTTCTTGATCCATAAAATTATTTAACTAAAATGAATTAGTCATACTAACTAGGGACTTCAGCGGTATGTGATAAATCCGAGTCGCACTTTGGTTGTGGGTTTGATTTCCGTTGCTTTGTCTGAAGTTATGGTTTGTCAAACAATCTACGTGTTTTCCTTTTTCAAAAATAATATAATATTATAATATTCCGAAAATTGAGATAGATTCCTCAAAATAACCATAACATAATTTAACGAAAAATGTTATCTCATACCTTTCATTATCATCCCAAAAATTAATAACCTAAAATTTGCCTCAAATTCAAGGATCATATAATCCAAAATGGTTCTTTATAACAACAACCTCAATAGAAGAGATAATTATTCCTCAATTATCAATTTCACAAAACAAACTTCATGGTTACACATAAAAGAGAACAGTATTCCAAATTAATCCCATACTTTTATACATTTATCCATCCATTTATTTCCACATAGGCTCTTCCTTGACATAGTGGTTATCCTATAGAATAGGGAATTAACTCTGTTAATGCCAAGGTTCCATACATTTATTCCAAATGAATGTAATTGTATTCTTAGGATCATTTTTTTCATCCACAGTTCTCTTTATTTTTCCTCAGAAATTCTTTACATTATGTCCTTCTTTCCCACACATAAAGCATTTCTTTATTCTATTGAGACACTTTCCTTGGTGTCTCCTTCCACATTTCCCGCATGATGAAAAATGATCTTTCTTTTCTCCATGATCATCAATTTTGGAGCTCTTATCATTCACCACCTTTCTCTTCTATATTGAGTCTGGGAGTTGGTTAATATATATGTTGTTGATCATATTTTTGGAAAACTGATTCGGTATGAACACTAAATATTTTACACCTATCAACATTCCATTTCGTTGCTCATTTACACCAATATTACCAACTTGTACATCATCTTCAATGTTACTATGACTTCCTTGAAATCCATCCATTGACTATCATAAGAAATCATAGTGTGATTAATAAAATCATTTAGATAATATCATAACACTATATTTTCGATCTAAAACATCTTAGGATTAACCAAGGTTATTTTTCTCATATTATATAAAAATCCATCAAATATGATTGTAATGAAAATGTGAATTATTTTAACTATATCCCTCGGAAGTGTCGTAACCAAGAGTGGAGCAAGGCCCATTGTCGTGTACTACGATGCCCTGGGTCAAGCCCGAAAATCCTTGTCAGATTTTTCACACTTAGGTACACTTATGAAGGAGCCACCTCTAACTACTCATATCCAGACGGGGATATAATGCTTGTAAAATACAAAAAATCTCCTTATTACCAAAATTCAAGGAATTCCTTCTACACTAATCCTCAAAGTATGTCTTTGGGTAATGTTCTCTAATCAGAGTTTATCTAAATCTAGTTTCCAAGGTTTTTACTAAACATCCTCTCATACCAACTCTAACTCCCTGATCCCAAAAGCAAGGAGCTGATGGTTTATTTTAAAACATTGGAATGATTACAAGGAATCACGACTCGAAATACATAGTAGTTTAGTTGTCATGAAAAATAGATTGTATACATGAACGTTACATTACACATTAGAAAATAAAACATGATATAAATTATTATCTTAGAACTCCATTAATCCCTTAGCTTAACCCTGAATATCAATCATAATAAACCTTTTGGAATACTGGGGAAATAAAACATAAGAATGGGGTGATCTCAAAAGCTCAGTAATAGTTAGCAATACAACGGAAGATAAAATAAAATTAGGCACGGTGAATAATTGAAAACACATCCCTTAACGAATAATAAACTTGAGCACATTATGGTTGGAATATGAGCTGAGAAAATAATTCCATAATATAACATAGTGATGGGTATTATACTAGTCAAATAACTACATGAAATAATAATAGTTAATCTCATAATGATGTAATGCATAATTCCGGACATTCTAAAAGATTTTGTCAAGGACTTGGCCAAGATGTCTAAAAATGATGAAGGACTCGGCCAAAACCATATAACAAAAATTAGGAAAGGCCTCTACAAATTCCATTCTAATTGTCTCATGAGACCTATCGATGCATCAAGGAGCTATAGCGGTCTCCACCTGTCACATACTAAGTCCAATGCATTCCTAAAATGAAAAGGTTGAAACATAATCTTGACATTCATACTAAAACTATCATACGAAATGTAAATAATTTAAACACAACCCATGATTGGTATGTAAATAGTACACCCACAGTGAAACGTAACTCATTAAATACAATATGAAAGATTTTTTTATAATAAATTAAACACAATTGATAATGATGAAGGATATTGAGATAGATGAAAATAATCATCAAAACTATTTGAGTGAAACATCTCCCTTTTTCATCAAAACATTAAAAGTCTCACTATTTATCAGAAATCCATTTAAAATAGATTTCTTAATCAAAGTCTCCCATAAAAAATTGAATCCTTTTAAAGGAATTTTAATTTTATAAGATTAATTTCCATATAAATAATTCCTTAAGACCATTTTTATAACATGGACATTAATGAGAAAGGATTAGAAGAATAAATCTTTAAAAAAATTTAAATGATATTTTAGTTATAGTTCCTAACCAAAAGAGCGACACATAAATAAAAATAATTGAGGTAATCAACACATTATAATATCATGAGAATAAATGTATTGATGATATACTATGTCTAAGTACATTATATACACTATATAAAAGTGAATCGGCATATAACAACAAGGAAGTCTCAATGAAATGTAAATTGAGATGAAATACCTTATAAAGACCATATCCTTAGGTTCAGGATAAATAAATGACATAATTATGTGTTACAATTATAAATACACTCAATTTTATTGGATATTAAGTGTAAATAAATCAGAAGATATTCACACATATTCTTGTAAATACAACACCAATGACTTAGATGTTTAACTCAATGAATGAAAATTGAGTAAAGTTTACTCTTGTCAAGTTCATATCAATGAATTGAGAAATTATCAATGTATTGATTATGTGTATCAAAATTATATCTGCACAGAGGTGAGTTGAAATTACTATATAAATAATAAATATTTATTACGCACATAATCTTGGAGTAAAATAATCAATAAACTATGCATAAATCCCAATTATTGGAAATTGAAATTTACAATTCCCATAACGATTTGGTAACTCACAAAACATACACCCCATGAAACAAGGATCATAAAATGAAGATGTAAATACCCATATATTAAAGTATATTACAACAAGAATACAATTATGGGAAGTACATTCACCTCAAAAAAATGAAATAGTGGCTAATATAGCATGAATCTCATGGGATTAAAAAGTGAGATGAAAAACCATTACGACGTTGTAATCAATCGAGTCGTATGAAAAAAAGTTAATAACCACCAAATGAATCACAAAATACCATAAATATAATGATAATAATGATAATATATATCTAATGGAATTACACAATACACCACATGCAATAAATAAGTGGTGAACAATGGAAATCTCATGGACTAAACACTGAGATAAAAAACCCCTTACCTCGTGTCCGACATGACTCGTTCATTCGTTAATCTCCTGAATAATAAACGAAAGTTAATTTTACTTACATAATAACCTATTAAAAGTTTATTATTCCTTTTATATCACTTATTACCATGTTATAATCATAATGTAATCATTTATGTTAATAATGGTCATTTTTTTGATATTTGGTACTTGAGTCAAAAATGAACTTCTTATAATTACAAATTGTCCATGTGGTCAAAAGTGAATTATCTCAAAAATTATATTCAGGATTTAAATATCATATTAATATTAGATATCTAGTATATTTCTGTATTTATATCGATACATAAGAGTTGGAGATAAGAAATGAACTGCATAGTTCATGGAGACGGTAAGTCGTATATACGCATGAATGCTACATTCATTTCTATTTTGAATTTTAATAGAATTAAAACATAATGATACATATGTATATTATAATAACAGTATAATATAATATATAATATCATTAACTATTTTCTTTTATATGTCCCACATAAGGAATTAACGATTCATGTCACTTTGAGGGGGTGGTAGTCCACAGTTCCTCAAATGAAATTATCGCGTTTACCCATAATGGAAACCATAAAGGTATGATATAAATGAAAAATACAGAAGCATAAAGAAAAAATAAACATTATATATAATAAATAAATATAGTATCATCTTAATGGCCACCATGAGAGGTGGTAGGTAATTTTTTTAACAATCATCGTTTCATGAGACGTCAGTTTTTCATCCAAAGATACAATATGTTCTTTAACCATTAGATGGAGGTTTTTGTACGTTTAGTTCGAATAATTCTCATACAAACAACCTAGTATATTGTGGATTCTGGTATTTTTATAAAAGAAAGGAATAAAAATAGTTTAGGGGTTGGACAAATTGAATAAAAGAAAAGAAATTATGAGAAACCATTAACATTAATTTGGGTAACTCCCTTTGGTTTGAACCAGAAGGACATCTTGAAAGGACTTCGTCCTAAGGTAAGACTTTTAGGTGGAATAGAAGGATCTTGATAGCTTATTTGTGCTATGTTTGGACGATCCATGGGGTTTGAGAGGTTTGAGGAATTGGTTAGAAGTGGTGTCCTTTTATAAGGGAGAAGAGGGGCTCTTTAGGAATGTTTGAAAATGTTATTTTATTATAAACATATATTCAGTTTCAAAAGGTCAAAAACACATTAATGTATAAGATAAGATGACTAATGTTCGAAATAAAATATTCCAATAAGAATTGGATAGGTTTTTTATATTGTTTTAATATTAATAATCTTATTTATTTAAATCATTTATTAATGAGGTAAATACTGCATCATTTTTGTGTCATAAATAATTTAATTTTTATTGAGGTCTAAAAATTATGAGAAAAATACCATAAGGTATGAAATATTTTTATCCATCTAATGAATACTTATAGTCGAAAATATTACTTATATAACCCCATGTAATAATTGATATACTAATGGATATTTGTTAATGTCATTTTTTCTTTACTTTATGTTTATTAAAATAAAGTGGCATTGTCACTATTATGTGGCTCCATGGGGTCCCAAAAACGACCCAAGGATTCCCATGGTCGGACATGACTCATCCAATAAGGTTAAGACAAGTGTTAAGGTAATTTTTTGATATCATAATATTCTTTTTACCTTTAACCGTGGTATATGAAAGTCAAAAGTTACTATTCACCAAAAATAATTTTCATCTTATTGAACCAAATTTAACTTACTAATAACAACCATTTCTATCAGATTTTCGAAATTCAATTCACAAAAGTGGTAAAATTTCATTTAAATGTAAAAGTTAATTTTTTAACTACTACTAAGTGGTTTTACTATTCATCAAAAATTGATGTTTTTCAGAAAAATATCAAAAATTCAGTACAACTTATATTTAATATTTCAAATTCAAAAAGATGTATATTTTTCTAATTTCAAAACAATGAAGATTCATTAATTAATTTAAAATTAATTCCCTTTGTCAAAAAAATAGTGTGTTTTTACGAAACAATAACTATCAATAGATTAACATTGGTTTAAGTATAATTTCAAAGTGAAATTAATTCCAACTACCGACATTGGATTAAATGGTAAAAAATTAATGTTTCTGTACTACTAAACCATTCAAATGTATAACTGAAAACTCTAAATTATTTTGATTTAAAGAGATGTTTTCAATTAAAATTTAGTATTTTTAACTATTCATGTAACAACCCAGGTAAATAAAGAATATGACATTTTCATATTTAATAATATTTTTTAATAAAATATTAAAAATACTTTAAAGGGGATGCTATGTTCGATGGCGTACCCAATACGTAACACCGAGTTTCTTTGAAATCATACGATGCAGACTAATAATATAATAATATTATTGTAAATGGTAGTAAATGCCTAACTGTTGTAATGGCGGGAATGAATAGAAATAACTAAAAAAGTTATTATTTATGTTTTTTTAATATTTTTACATTTATCCAATAATTGTTTGAGGCTTAAATTGCGAATGTATCCAATTTTAAGCATTAATATTGTAATATTCTTTAAAAGGTTGATTAACCGCCTTTTGATGGAAAACCCTTTTTAAATATAATTTTTGTCACTTTTATATGATATATTTAACAAAATAAAATCCATATTTAGAATCTGAACATCAAAATTTACTTTGGGTAACTTTTTGGTATTTTTCCGATAAAGTTCATTTTTATGAACAGTGAAAAAATACAGTATTTTAATTCAGAACCACTTTTTAATATAATTTATTTCTTTGGTTACATTATATTCATAAATGGTTTTAGTGTTTAATTAGAATATATTTTTATCATTTAATCCAATGTTTTTCATTATAATTAATTTCACTTTGAAAATGGACATAAACAAGTGTCAATCTTTTGATAGATATTATTTCTTAAAAACACGCTATTTGTTTTGACTATGGGAATTAACTATATAATTTATTAATGAAACTTATATGTTTTTATTTTCATAAAATGGAAATATTTTTTGAATTGGGAATATTAAATATATCTTAGGTTGAATGTTTGGTATTTTTCTGATAATGTTCATTTTTTAATGAATAGTGAAAAATACAGTATTTTAATTCAAAACTGCTTTTTCATCAAAAATATTTATATAGTTAGATTGTCATTTTAATTTGTCTTAAAGTGTAATTTAATTTTTTTTACCAATTAAAACAATTTTGGTCATTTTATGTAATTTCACTTTTCAATTGGTTGTAAAAACAAGTCTATCTTTTGATAAACATTACATCTTAAAACCCGTCTTTGGTTTTGACAACGAGATTTTTTTAAATTAATTACTGCAATTTATGTGTTTTAAATTTGGTAAAATGGATTCTATATTTTTAATCATATGGTCCAAATTATATAATTAGGACTCTTTTGTTTTTGGTCATTACGAATAGTAACGACGACAATTATCTTTAATTATCGTGATTAATTGGTAATTAGGTAGTTAAGGGTAATAAAATAGTATCATAATAATATAAAATGAACCCAAAATGTGTCAAACTCCTCTTGTTTGAGTAATTTCCGAGCATGAGAAGATTTATACCAAACATTAGTGCCAATGGAGTTACATGGGTGTGATTGAGAGACTTTTGACCTTAATTTTTTAAAAAAAGAAGAGAAATATATCAAAGGTTTGTATATAATTAGTAAAACAATTTTAATTTTGTTTACATAAATGATATATTATACTATAAATAGTCATTGTAAAGATAAAACTATTTCCTACATCATAGTATCTTTTTAATAATTTTTAGACTTTATATAAATAAATTTATTTATCACAACATGATGATGCAGTGATTACCCCATTAATGATTGATTTAAATAAAATGAAACGATAAGGTAAAATCTAAGACTTACACTAGTCAAAAACCTATTTTATGGGTGTATATCGAACCCTGATCAACTTATCCATAAAATATATCATTTTTATTCCTTTAAAATCTAAAAATAATTTTATAATAAAGTAACATTTGAAGACTTTCCAAAAGTGACCATCCTCCCTCTTATAAAAGGCCCCCACATCAACCCCCTTACCCACACCTCTCAAGCCCTTGGATCGTCCAACATCTTCTCCTATTATCTATCCATATTCATCTATTACTCCTAGAATCCTCACTTTTGGACGAAGTCTTTCCACGTAATCCTTTGGCTCGAATCAAAAAGAGTTACCCGATTTAGAGGTAATGTCTTCTCTCGAGTTTCTTTCTTTTATTTTCCTTCTTCACTCACCACTATCTTATTATTATTTGATCCCATAATAACACTAGTATCCTCAATATACTAGGATTTTTTTTTTGATATGGATTCTTCCAACACTCATACACACCTCTGTCTAATGGTTAAAGAACATATTGTTTCTGTGGGTGGCGAATTACTGCCTCACGAAACGATGATTGTTCAATCTTCTTTTAACAACATTAATGGTTTCTATTATGATTTTAATGTATTTTTATATGATATATATGGTATTTATGATCTCTATATGCTAATTAATTTTATTTTTAAATCACATCGTTGCTTTTCAGGTTGTGGAACTGCGATAATTTAATCTGAGGAAGTTTGGACTACCGCCCCCTCAAGTGATATGACTCGTTCATGCCAAACATGGAATTTATAAATTATGTAGTTAATGAACATATTTCACCTATAAAACATATATATTATACTATAATTAAAATATATATATATGTCTCATTTAGTTTTAATTCCTTTAATATGGAAATGAAATAAAAGTAGCATTCATGCGTACGTACGACCTACCGTCTCCATGAATGGTGCATTTCATTTTTTTATCTCCAAATGTTATGTAATAGTATAAAATTAATATGTAATAGATATATATGATATTTAAATCATCAATACCATTTTGGAGATGATGTCCATATAACTACATAGGCAATTCTTTTCAAACAAGTTCTTTTTTGACTCATGTACCGAACAACGAAAAAATGTATGATATGAAATCACAAAATTAACTAATTATTATAAAATGATAATATGTGATATGAATTTAATGATAAAATTTAAAGGAATTCCTTATGTAATTTTAAATTTAACATGGTTTATTATTCAGGATTATAAATAAACTAACAAGACAAGTCGGACTTGAGGTAAGGGATCCTACCTCTCTCTTTCTATTCATGTATTCTCCTTTATGTAATTAATGTTATGTTCCATGTTCTTATGTTGGGGATGTTATTTTATATTCATAATACTGTCCTATTCATGTTCATATGATGAGATACCCCCTATTTCTCTCATCATTTCATTTTAAGAATGTTTAAGTGGTGCTGTTAGGCTGCCGAATTTTTGTAAGGGGATTTCTTATCTCACTTTTAATTCCTTGATATTTCCATTATTCTACACTTATTTAATGAATTTGGTGTATTCTGTACTAACATTTCATATATATTATCATTATTCTACTTAAATTCATGGTATTATGTGATTAATTTGGTGCTTATTATCTTTTGGTCATATTTCTTGATTGATTACAACGAGGTAAGGGGGTTTTCATCTCACATTTATTCCCATGAGATTCATGATATATTTTCCACTATTTCCTTTTGTGTGGTGTGTGTACTGTCCATGATTTTATTCTTTGTGTAATATAAATTAATTTATTGGTATTTAAATATTTATTGTATGATCCTTCTGTTATGGGGTTCACGTTTCGAAAGTTTACCAAATCGGTAAGGGAACCTTTCACCCTCCTCTTTTTAAAAGCCTTTTTTTGTTAGGTCCTTTAATTTACATCTTCTTGTGTTGGGATATGTTCTTATATATCCTTATTTCTGTAAATTTTATGTCCAAGGGATGAGATACCCTTTTTATCTCTCATCAAATCATTTTCTTACTTTTAAATTGACATCGTTAGGCTGTCAAGTTTATGTAAGGGATCATACCTCTCTCTTTTTAGTTTCATATACTCTCTTTTATGTCATCTCTTTTAATCTCATATTTCTTATTTTTGGGTATGCTCTTTTTATTCCTATTACTGTACTTTTTATGTTCATATGATGAGAGACTCTATTTCTTCTCACCAATAAATTTTTGGATGTTTTATTTGTCACTGTTTGGATGCCAAATATTTGTAATTGATCCTCACTTTCCACTCCTTTCAAATTCTAGCAACTTATTTTTTATAAGTTATTTATTTTCAAATGGTCATAATATCATCCATTTATAATAAATACATTACTGTCCATTATATGCTATTTCAATGAAGGATCATTTATCCTCCAATATTTGGGCCATTACCTAAGTCGTTACCATAATTAAATTTTGTAAGGGAGTCTCATCTCAATTTACATTCTATTGAGACTTAATTATCATTATGCGCCAATTCAGTTTTATTTGTCATGTATACTGCCTCTTTTATATTATATCATGAATCACCTTATTATCATGATATTATATGTTTTGTTTAATTTCATACCTTTATAGAGTTGTGATTAAAATTTTCAATGTGGTAATGGAACATATTAACCCGATTTCCATTCTTTGGGTTAATCTTATACTTCATTGATTTTATTAAGAAAATATTATATATAGAATCTATATGTTGTAATTTCCACTTCCCTTTGTGTTGATATACTATTGATACACATAATCATCTCATTGATAAATACTTACTTCATTTATACGAACTTGTATGGGAAATCATTACTCAATCTCATTTCATTGAGTTAATTATCCATGTCATTGGTTTTTCTTTTCCAAGAGTATATGTGAATGACCTCTGATTGTTTTACAATTGATATCCACTTATTTTGGGTGTATTTATACTTGTAACACGTAAATATGTTATTGGTGCATCCTTTCTCTTATTTCATGATCTTTGTAAGGGACTTCGTCTCAACCCCCTTTCGTTGAGGCATACTTCAATTTATATACGACCTTCTTTTAGTAGTTGTATAATAAACCCTTTTGACATTTAATTTCATTCCAAAAGAATCTTGTTTACATGAAGTGTTTTACTAAATGACAAAAGGATTCTTTTTTCCTTACATATGCGGCGACATCGACTTCGCTGCCGCCGTGACAATCATTTTAGTTTTGGATTCCTCTACAAGCCATAACCTTTTTTTAAATGAAAAATAAAAACCATGTTTTACTTTTCTTTTATTTTGGTATTGAAAATGGTTTTGATAATGTTTTTATTATATCAATGTGTTGTATTGATATATTGTGATTGAAATATGGAAATGTTGTGTTTCCTTTATGCATGTTTTATGTGATACGATTATGTTATGGTTCTTGAGAATTGTTTATGAAGTCGGGTTGTTCTGTGATAAACTAAGGGCAGGTGAGCCAGAGATAGCTCTCTAATGCGTTGGGTAACACGAAGGTTTCTCTGAAGAGGTTTATGGAATATACTACGATGGGTATTCCAAACGTAACCATGAGGGTTACTCCCTATGTAATAATGTTATGAATGCTAGAAGTTACCTTTTGTATTATTATTTATTGATTTTTTCATGAATATTAGGATTTAATTAGGTATGTTAAAGTGATTATGTTTTATGAGTAAAGTATTATTTCGTTGATTTTTACGTATACATGGATTAATGTTTTCTTT
This sequence comes from Viscum album, assembly GCA_963277665.1. Taxonomy (NCBI): domain Eukaryota; kingdom Viridiplantae; phylum Streptophyta; class Magnoliopsida; order Santalales; family Viscaceae; genus Viscum; species Viscum album. Next base: position 953,543,618 of record OY728130.1, on the reverse strand, counting down.
TCTTATTTTTATATCCCTTACTGTAATTTTTATGCTCATACCATGTTTTTAAAATGTTTCCATAGGACATAAAGATGAATCAGGTCAAGGATGAGATCAAGGAAATACAAGATGTCTAAAACATGGAAGTAGTCATGTTTCTTTTTTTAAGAGTTTTTATTTTATGAAAAAATTGAAACTGGCTAGAAGTGTCTCCTTTATAATATTTTAAGACTTAATTGTTATGTCCTAATTCTCTAAAACTCTAAACCTGAAAAGATCCTCAATGTGAATTATTAATTTAATTAAATATTATGTAATTTTCTCATGTTGGGTCCTTATAGTTGGTATCAAAGGTCGGTTTATACAACTTTACGAAATATGAGTTTTCGTTAGACACATCGTTAGTCCCTATGTCTATTATTTTAGTTAAATCCTTATTTTATAACTTTATTTAGATCATGTAAGTTCAGTTACCAATGGAAGGAGGAGGATCTAAAACGATATTATTATCTCTTCCTGAGGACATTCTTGCAATAATTATTACAAAGTCATGCTCGAATGATTGTGAAACTTTTTCTAGCATACAACTCACTTGAAAACAGTTGTTTAAGATATCAAACACCTCCACTATACCTCGTTGTCATCGTGGATCATGGGTTGTATTTAGACAAATCCTATTTACACAATATTCTCATATTTCCTAGAAATTTAAATATTATCAATGCATTTTCAAATATTTTACGTTATCACAAGATTTTGAAGCATATTATGATTATAAAAATAGTTTTGAAGAAGGAGACCATTGAAAAACCTATTTATATTTTCTTTTATAATATAGTGTCTCAGCACATACCTATGGTTTTTTAAAAGGACCATTAATTGAAAGTTTCAATTCAAATTCGGTCCGACTATTTTATTGAAATCATGTTTTATCATATGTTTTGAAATTATATGTCATAAATGATTATTTTCCAAAACTATTTTTCTGTGAACACCCAGATGACCCATGTTGTACAATGTGTATTTGGATGGAGGAAGAAAATGATTTTTAAAGATCTCTAAATCATTGTTGCAATGCATGTAACTTCTACCTACGTGAACAAGATGACGATGAAACCAAATAGACACTATGATCAAGGTATGATGTTCTTCATTTTGGGGATCGTCTATTTTATCTTAGGGTGGTGAAATAAGACTTCAAGAATTAAGATGTTGATATCATAATGAAGACTTTAGTTAGTATGACTTCTTATTTTAGTAAACTAATTTTATATAACAAAAATAAGTTGATTTTGGGAATTTATGTTTTATCAAATGGATATACATAGTATATGAAAATGATTTGGTGATTAAGTGATAAGGGTTATTGTGAAAGCTGTTCTCTCATTTAACGAAACACTATTATCCTTAAGGAAGATAGAATACTATGGGATTTCAATTGTGGAATAATGGTTGAAATTTTAGTTTGAAATAATCTATGTTTTTATTGTAGACATATAATGATTTTGTTTATTTCTGAAAATTATTAACCTATCATGGAGAATGTGTGATTAGGTTAATTACTTTTCAATATGAGACATTGTGAGTAACTGTTATTATTTGGAAATAAATGTTAAGATTTATCTTAGAAGAATATGTAATTAAATCCTTAGGATATTTTGGTTTCAATCTTAGTTAGGATTACTTTGAAGAATTTTATGGCTAGTAGTTTATTGAATGGTCATTGTTGAACTTTTGGTTTCGATTGTAAAATTTTAGAGATTAAAAGTAGTTTTTCTTTTTGTAAATGATTATCCTTTTTTGGGGATTATCTAATCTTGTACTAAAAATTTTGTTTTTGGTTATGGTATAAAGACATGGGAAATATATAGTTTATCTTTTGTGGATTAGGTGATTCTCAACAAGATTATTATAGCACTCTTAATGTGAACAAGTAATCCCAAATACTCATCTTTTGGAGAAAATATGAGTTTGTGTTAGAAATCTAGTAATAGATGAAAATCTACATGACAAGTAAGTATGTTTACATATGTTTTAGTTAATCTGATAAATAAATTCCTCAATAAAAAGTAACTTAAAACAAAAACATTGTCTGTTAACTTTTCCTACTGGGGAATCAAATACCGTTTAACCCATCACAAGTTTGTGATTTTCTAGTGGTTAACTTTCTCCTAAACATGTTTTCTATCACTCTACATCAGAACATGACACTTAGTTTCTCCTCCATATCCATGTTTTCATGGGATCCAAGTATGGGTTATTCTAGGTGACCATTGTACGCCCATTTCTTTCTTTTAATGTGATGGTTTTATTGACTCCTTTTTTTATTTGGGGCTTTAATGGAAGATTCTGAGCCCAATTTTAAAATTTAGAGGACTCAATTCCCAGAAAGGGGGAAGGATGTAACATCCTAGGTAAAAAAATAATATGAAATTTTTATATTTAATTATATTTTTGAATAAAATATTAAAAATACTTTAAAGGGGATGATATTTTCAATGACATACCCAATACGCAACAACGAGTTTCTTTGAAATATTACGATACACACTAATAATATAATAATATTATTGTAAATGGTAGTAAATGCCTAGCTGTTGTAATGGAGGGAATGAACAAAACTAACTGAAAAAGTTATTATATATGTTTGTTAAATATTTTTACATTTTTCAAATAAATTTTAGAGGCTTAATATTCGAATGAATCCAATTTTAAACATTAATATTCTAATATTCATTAAAAGGTCGATTAACTACATTTTGATGGAAAACCTTTTTTAAATATAATTATAGTCACTTTTATATGTTATATTTGAAAAAATAAAATCCTTCTTTATAATCAAGGCATAAAAATTTACTTTGTGTAAATCATTGGTATTTTTCTGAAAAAGTTCATTTTTATGAATAGTGAAAAATGTTGTATTTTAATTCAAAACCTCCTTTTAATATAAATTATTTATATGGAGATATTATCTTTTTATATGGTTTTAAAGTGTAATTAGAATATATTTTTACCATTTAATCCAATGGTGGTAATTATTGTTAATTTTACTTTGAAAATGGACATAAAAAAGTGTTAATCTTTTGATAGATATTGTTGCTTAAAAACAAGCTATTTGTTTTTACAGCGGGAATGAACTATCTAATTTATTAATGAAAATTATATGTTTTTAATTTCTTAAAATGGATATAATTTTTTTAATTTGGAATAGAAAATATATGTTAGGGTTAATTTTTGGTATTTTTCTGATATTGTTCATTTTTTAAATGAATAGTGAAAAATACAGCATTTTAATTCAAAACTGGTTTTTCATCCAAATTATTTATATATGTTGATTGTAATTTTAATTGGTTTTAAAGTGTAATTGAATAATTATTTTATAACCTAATACAATTTTGGTAATTGGAAGTAATTTCACTTTTGAATTGGATGTAAAAAAAGTCTATATTTTGATAAATTTTACATCTTAAAAACCCATCTTTGGTTTTGAGAACTAGAATTATTTTTAAATTAATTACTGAAATTTGTGTTGTTTTTAATTTGGTAAAATGGATTCCATATTTGTAATCATAAGGTCCAAATTTTTTAATTAATACTCTTTTGTTGTTGGACATTATGAATAGTAACGACGATAATTATCTTTAATTATCGTTATTAATTAGTAATCGGAAAGTTAAGGGTAAGAAAATGACATCATAATAATATAAAATGACCCCCAAATGTGTCCAAATCCTTTTTGTTTGAGTAATGGCCTCCAATGGTATTTTTTTACAAAACTCGAGGGCCCATGGAGTCACATGGGAGTGATAGTGACATTTATGACATTATTTTTAAAAAAGAAGAGAAATATAACAATGGTTTGTATATCCAAAGTAAAAAAAATTAATTTTGTTTACATAAATGATATTTTAGACTATAAATAGTAATTGTAAAGACAAAAATATTTCCGACATCTTTCTATTTCTTTAATAATTTTTAGACATTAAATAAATAAATTTATTTATGAAACCATGATGATGCAGTGATTACCTCGTTAATGAACGATTTAAAAAAATGAAAAGATAAGGTAAATTATATGAATTAAACTTGTCTAAAACCTATTGTATGGGTGGATTTCGAATCCTTATCACCTTATCCTAAAAAGATATCATTTTGGGACCTTTAATATCCTAAAATCTTTTTATAATAATGTAACAATTCAAGACTTTCCAAAAGTGACCATCCTCCCTCTTATAAAAGACCCCCAACTCTACCCCCATACCCACACCTCTCAAGACCTTGGATCATCCAAAATCTACTCATAATATTTTTACACATCCCTATAATTCTCCTAGAAGCCTCACTTTGGGATGAAGTCTTTCCATGGAAGCCTTTGGTTCAAATCAAAAATAGTTACCTGATTTAGAGGCAATGTCCTCTCTGGAGTTTCTTTATTTTATTTTCATTCTTCACTAAGCACTATCTTTTTATTATTTAATCCCATAATACTACTAGTATAATCAATATACTAGGATGTTGTTATGATAAGTATTCTATCTACACTCACACACACCTCTGTCTAATGGTTAAATAACATACTGTTTCTGTGGGTGGAGAATTACTGCCTCACGAAACAATGATTGTTCAATCTTCTTTTAACACCTTTCATGGTGGCCATTATAATGTCACTGTATTTATATATGATATATATGGTATTTATTTTTTCTATATTCTTCTGAATTTTATTTTTAAATCACATCGTTAGGTTTTTCATGTTGTGGAACTGCGATAATTTCATCTGAGGAAGTGTGGACTACTTCCCCCACAAGTGATGTGACTCGTTCATGCCAAACATGGAATTTATAAATAACATAATTAATTATGACGTCCCGGAACTGGATTCCCATCAACCCGAGCACCGATAATGGTTGGCCACATAACCCCTGGCTCATCTCCCCGTAGGCCAGGGGTTGCCGACTAGCAGTGGGGTGTAATGGTACGTCAGTGGGGAGACTGTAACCCCATGTCAGAGTACACACCATAATAGCATCAAAGTAATACATAGCGGAAGAAAAACCAATGGATAAATAGGAGAAAAGGGGAAATATCCAAATCAAATAACAGAAGTAAGGAGATCCTGAAAAAGATACAAAATCCTCCTAGGTAGTGTCTGATACAATATGGATGCATGGCATGCTGATACAAAAGTAAACAAAAGATTGGAATGCAAAAAGCAGTAAAAAAAGAACTAAAGGTAGCCCTTGAGCATCCCTAGCCAAGCTCGGTCCTCTGCTCTTGAACTCCAGCTAGATCATACATGTATCAACAACCTAGAGCTGGGCCTTTTCCCCTACTACTACCTGTAGCAGTAAAGTCTACACGGGGCCTAGGAGGCTGCCGGGTAGGGTGTGAGACAAGTCTGAGTAGGACACCACTAACAGGGTCTACGTGTAATCCAAATAGGTGTTCGTAGTAATAGTGAGAAATAGAGTGCAAGTAAGTAATGTAAAATAATAAGCAACTCTCCCGCTCAGGTTCCGAAAGGACACCTGGCGGGTCTACCTGCTTCAGCTCATGGCTGGTAATTTGAACAAGTCACTAGATTATTTAGATATATATATATATATATATAATACATTGGGTAGGACCAGGACGGAACTCACGGACGACCTTAACCAAGGGGCAACGCTCTCGATCCTACCCCTGGCTCATCCTTGGGGAAGCTCTCACAGTCTATCCTCAGCCTGAAGGCTTAAAAATAATTCAAGGGTGCTCTCACAGACTACCCTTCGAGTAAATCCGTAACATAGGTGAGTTCTCATGGTCTACCCCTGGCCCGAAGCATTATCAGTCAATTAAGGGAGCTCAAACGGTCTGCCCCTAGCCTGAAGCCGTATCATGGGGGAGCTCTCGTAGTCTACCCCTAGCCTGAATCATTATCATTCAACTAGGGGAGCTCTCACGGTCTGCCCCTATCCCAAAGCCATATCATAGGGGAGTTATCACAGTCTACCCCCGGCCCGAAGCATTATCATTCAATTAGGGGATCTCTCACAGTATGCCCCTAGCCCGAAGCCGTATCATAGGGGAGCTCTCACAATCCACCCCTCGCCCAATGATTTATCATTTATTTAGTATAGGTTATAAGGAATACACTTCTTATAACATTCATATCAATAAAACATGGAATTTCTATATCACCATATCACATAATCACATTTCAAGCAAACATGTATTTAAAAAAATTAAAAGGGGTTTAGGCTGGCTCATCCTAGCCAAGCCCTAACTAAAACATCCCATTTGCCTCACATGGAAAATGGATTTCAAGACATACCCATAAGGTCCAAAGGTAAAAAAGGGCTAAAACTCAAGGTATAACACCTATGGGTGTCCATACCGGGGTCATACGGTACCCAAACACCCAAATTAGGGTATTTCCCATACCCTCCTATCACAAGGGTCATTTAGACAGTAAGCAGTCAATTTAAAAAAAAAGGATTGGAAAAAGTCAAACCATGACCTGAAAAAATAAACTCAAGAATTACGAATACCCAAAAGGAGAACACATGACCACCTACCTTGGGGCTATAGATGTAGGCTCGATTGATATAAACCTCAGATGCGTAGTAGATTGGAAGAGATCTATGTTTTAGTCCAATTCCCTAGAAATAGAGCATATGATCTTGCATCAAAATAACACTACGTTAGGGATGATTTTCCAATGTGAAAGGGGTGTGTGAGGTTAGCCTTAACAAGGGTGATCCAACGCCTTCGACAGATAGATGAACGAACACCGGGGGAAGAAATGGATAGAGAAAGACTCAGGAGAGGGGTTTGGAGATCAACAGAGGCTCCCCTCTGGTTCTGTCCATGGGTAGAAGAATGAAATAGGTTTTAGGCTTAAATAGAATTAATGGTAAAATTTTAAATTTTTACCCAGATCAGGGTCGCACAGTTTAGGCGCACGGTTTCCCAAACATTGCACAAACTGTGCAAACCTCATTGCCTCCAAAAAGCAGGGCCACATGGATTACCTAAACAGTGCGACTTAATTATTCATGTCGTGTGCAAACTGTGCACATCTCACTGCCTTCAAACCAAAGGTCGCACGGTTTACCCAAACTGTGCGCAGGTCGGGCGCAGGCCGTGCGCCCATGTCTGCAGGTCCATTTCTCCAACTCCTAGGCTCCGAACAAGCCTCAGACACTCTCTGGACCTTCCGTAGGATGTTACACACATTAATCAAGATTAAAGGAAGGATTTGAAAGGAAAACTAAAGATTTGTACCTTTGTCAAAGAGCTGGGTCATTACAACCTCCACTCCTTAAAGAAACTTGTCCCCGAGTTGGACTTCCGATGGTAAAGAGGTGTCACTAGTGAAAAGCTCCATCCATTGAGAATGTATATCAGCCTCCCACTCCCAGGTCATGTCATGTACCCGGTCGTGCTGCCATAGCATCTGTACCAGAGGAACAGACCTGCCACAGAGTGTCTTCACGCTCCGGTCGACAATCCGTATCGGATACTCCTTGATGGAAGCATCCATATCCATTTCAACCTCATCAGGATGAAAAACATGAATCAGATATGAAAAGTATTCACGAAACTGAGATACATGAAAAACATTATGCATGGCCTGATATCTCTATGGAAGTGCAAGCTGGTAAGCTACTGGTCTGATCCGCTTCACCACCTCAAAGGGTCCAACGAACCTCGGAAAAAGCTTACCCTACTTCCGTACATGTCTCTCCCCTAACCTGGGAGAGACCTTCAAGAAAACCTGGTTCCCGAACACGAACTCAAGAGGTCGCCGATGCTTGTTAGCATATGACTTCTGTCTAGACTGAGCTGTCTGCATACACTTCCTAATAAGTTGTATCTACTCTGTAGTCTCCTGCACAAGACGTGGTCCTAGAACAGCTACCTCCCCTGCTTCAAGCCAACACAAAGGCGAGCGACAAGGCCTACCATATAAGGCTTCATAGGAATCCATCTCAATGGTAGCCTGAAAGATATTTTTATATCTGAAATCGACAAGAGGAATGTGTTTCTCCCTTGAACCTTATACATTGAGAACACAGGCACACAACATATCCTCTAGTACCTGTATAGTCCACTCGATCTGTCCATCAGTCTGTGGGTGATAGGCCATACTCAAAAGTACCTGCATACCCAAGGCCTTCTGTAAACCCTGCCATAACCGAGATGTAAAATGACCATCTCTGTCTGAGACAACAGAACAAGGTGCTCCATGAAGGCGCACTATTTCCCTGACATACATTCTTCCCAAGTCACTAACCGTGAAGGTCTCCTGCACTGGTATGAAATGTGCGACCTTCGTCAGACAGTCAACGATAACCCATAAAACATCATGGCCACGATGTGACCTGGGTAAACCGGTTACAAAGTCCATAGACATGTCATCCCATTTCCACTCTGGAATGGACAACGGCAGCAATAGCCCTGTCGAACGCTGATGTTCTGCCTTCACCGGCTAACAGGTGGAACAACGCATGATAAAACCGGCTATCTCTCGCTTCATGATAGGCCCCCAATACTGTCGTCGCATGTCATGGTACATTTTAAAACGTCCAATGCACCAATGAACATCCATTTAAGCATACGGCATTTAATCCATCAACACCCGATCCAATGCTTGTTTTCCAACCAAAACCCCCAAAGGACTCTTACCCAAGCCCGTCATACTAGAGAGATAATCGCATCACCGTCTCATCAGAAACTATCCAAAGAATCTTCCCACCTTAGTATTTAACATTAAAAGGTCAAACCAACCCACATCTCCATATTTTTAACTGCCTTCCAAAAGCACGCTTCAAGCATTACAATAACGCATCTAGCGTGATTTCGAAACAAACTACCGGTCGATTCTACGATGATCTCAACACTCGGGTCGAGTTGGTTGTTTATGAACAGCACCGAATGACACTCTGAGAAGAAAAGAGTCAAGGCACTTCAGCCGACTTTTAATGAAAAATCTTGGCTTAGATGGCCGATGCTTTATAAGCTTAACCACGATGCCATTTCCCAAATCATCTCACATTCACCACAAAAACGTTCACTGATGTTCATACCTACCTTTCAGTGATGTTTCCAAGACCAATCCATGAATAGACCATGACTCCTACATGCAACTCCGAAACAGAACCAACCAAACAAGATCAACAGCATAAAATATTTAGCGCGGTGTAAGACTGAGATCCTCTTAGTGCATCTAGGACGAGAACAAGATAGGTGACATGTTAGTCGCATAGCAGAATACACTAAGATGATTAAAACGGATTCCAGTTATTCACACCCAAAAACTGGGAAGAAACAGTTTAACCACCACTAGTCGACTCAAAAGAAGAAACTTGGCTTCACCTATCGATATATCGAGATCTCAAACCGACCACAATGCCTTTTCCACCAAAGGCATCCCACGATCATTCAAGATTTACCACTGAAGTAATCCCGGACTAACAATGTTTTTTAGAAAACATGATTAGAGTAATGCTACCAAGCATGAAACATCATTTGATAACATCTTCAAGACTAAATGGCATTCAATCAGGACCAACCATTCCCAATGGCCCCTCTTTTCGGGTTCCTTCTACCCGGAAGGACACACTTTACTAACCGGCATGACACTTCCCACCAAAGAAGGGTTAGTGTCACCAAAATAAGAAAAGACCAACAGCTCATAAGAAACTAGTTCATAACCACCTAAAAAAACATGTGATGCTCCTCCGAGCTATGATCACAATGTCAAAGCGTTCAAAGAAGCTGAAATAGCAAGACCAGTATCTCAAAACAATCGAATCACTCTAAATTCACCCTGATCATTGGGACAACTAGATCCTCAAATGCTCAGGTCAATCTACCCTGGAGATGACCCAAGACCATACATAATAGCACATGAGATTTAAGGCAAACGTTGTATTACCCCATACAACCACTAACATGGATGATAATATACCAAGTCGTCATCACTAAGAATGATGAAAGAGTCAATCAACCGACAAAGAAATTAACCATGCCTGCAACATGTCTAACCAGCTAATACCAAGCATTACCCGAGGCTCAAGCCCACAACAAGGTAAAGGAAAAACACAACCACCCATCTGAACAAGGGTGTCATTGGAAACTGAATGTTCTATAAGGGATAACAGTACCCGAACGATACCCAGTGTCAGAAAGCTCACTGTACAAGCAAGGCTCAAAATCTCTAAGGGTGCTACCTACCATGGGCTAGCTCCACCACAAAGCATACATGCTGACCCAATCCCTAGGTCCCAAAAGAAGATTTCACTTGGCTCAAGAGCCCCCTTTTTATTAAATCCACAACTAATAGGACTAACTACTGAACAACACTCATGTCTCCATTCCAAGTCATATCACATAAAACATTTAAAACTACCCCTCAATTAGGGTTCAAAAAAAGGATACCATGTCAGGTTCCAATTAAGACCATTCATAAGTACCATTTAACAAAAAAGGCCCTCGGTTTTCCAAACAATGTGTCATGGAAAAAAATTTGGAAAGTTGTAACAAACGTCCTCATTAATCATTTTACATTCACTGACATTTCATCATAAACAAGAAATTTAGCATCAAAATTCCATTTAACCGATTAAGAAGCCTCTGAGGGTCTCATTTATTCAACCTGCGTTCTTCAAATAGCATACCCATAACCAATCATTTCATTTAATCATGCTATAAATGACCTACTTGGGTCTAGTTGAGCTTTTTGAAAAATTAACCAAACCATTTAATGACAAAACTCAACAGTTTCACTTCTAAAATTATTCCAAACATAACATGGTCATACAAAGGCCCAATCACATGGGTGGCCACCTACCAACCATCAAGGTTCCCATACACCTTACCGATGGCATTTGGCTCCCATTAATCAAAAAATTTCATTTCAAAGTTTGACATGCTCGAAAACGTAGGACAGGTCAAAACCCTACTAAAACTAGAACTGTACAGGGAACAGTCACTGAAACCACTATAGTCACTACCTCTTTCCAACTTAGAAGCTGTGTCAATCTTAGGTTCTATTAACATTTCATTTCATTAACTGACATTTTTTCAAATGATTTAACAAATGGTTCACCAATTTCTGATCCTGGAGGGCCCATAACACCTCATGATTCAATGTTTGATGCCCATATATATACGTATACAATTAAAATTCATTTAGAACTTACATTCCATTGGTACGTCATTTCCCAATCCATATGGTCCCATACTCCTTATGAATTGAAAGATGACGTCACTCATCATTTCTCAATTATTTATGCTAATTAAGAATTTGAATTTCATTTGAAGTAAATGATCAGTTTAGTTGGAATGCCATTTTCCGATCCATAATGGCACATACACCTTATGAACCAAAGAGTGACACCCACTAAAGCCAAATCATCACTCAATTCACAACCTGAAAGAAGGGTTAGCATAGTTGCACACATATTAACCAGGCATGGAAATAAACAACAGACAATGCTCGCTAAAAATTTAAATGTGGCATGGAAAGATGCAGGACCTGATCATATTGTGCCTATCGTGATGCATGTTCTAATGCATAACCCACATTTCATCGGGTTGAACCATGAAATCAAAATCCCAACATTACAAATCTCAATAACATCACAAAACATGTGAAGCACCCAACCGTGAAACAGTATCAATAGTAAATAGCAGAATCAATAACAACATAATTTAGGAAACTATGTCTTTTCCTCGTACATTGGTTCGGGACGCCCAGGCACGACTTATAACAAAGTCCCTAAGTGTTCCCATTCGCCACATCTATCGTCGCAAAATAGTAAAGAAAGAAAGAACGAAAATCCTATGATACCACTTTTTGACGTCCTAGACCCGGCTGCCCATCAACCTGAGCCCCGAGCCCAGTTGGCCACATAACCCCTGGCTCGTCTCCCCGTAGGCCAGGGGTTGCTGACTAACAGCGAGGGTGTAATGGTAAGTCAGTGGGGAGACATTACCCCCATGTCATAGTACACAGTGGAATAACAGAAAAGTAATAGATAGACTAAGAACAAGCAATGGATAAACATGAGAAAAGAGGAAACATACAAACCAACTAACAGAAGTAAGGAATTCTTGAAAATTATACAAAAGCCTCCTAGGTAGTGTCTGGTACAATATGGATGCATGGAATGCTAATGCAATAGTAAACAAAAGACTAGAATGCTACAAGCAGTAAAAATGGAACAAAAGGTAGCCCACGAGCATCCCTAGCCATGCTCGGTCATCTGCTCTGGAACTCTAGCTAGATCATACATGTATCAACAACCTGACACTGGGCCTTTTTCCCTACTAGTACCTGCAGCAGTAAAGTCTACACGGGGCCCAGGAGGCCACCGGGTAGGGTGCGAGACAAGTCTCAGTAGGCCACCACCAATAGGGTCTACGTGTAATCCAAATAGGTGTTCGTAGTAATAGTGAGAAATATAGTGCAAGTAAGTAATTTAAAACAATAAGAAACACTCCCGCTCGGGTTTCAGAAGGACACCTAGTGGGTCTACCTGCTTCTGCTCATGGCTGGTAATCGGAACAAGTCACCTGCTTATTTAGATAGATAGATATATATATATATATATATATATATATACAGAATACGTTGGGTAGGACCGGGACGGAACTCACAGACGTCCTTAACCGAGGGGCAGCGCTCTCGATCCTACCCCTATCCCAACCATGGGGAAGCTCTTACGGTCTATCCCCGACCCAAAGGCTTATGAATGATTCAAGGGAGCTCTCACAGTCTACCCTTAGCACGAAGATGTAACATAGGGGAGCTCTCATGGTCTACCCATGGCCCGAAGCTTTATCATTCAATTAGGGGATCTCTCACGGTCATCCCCTAGCCCGAAGCCATATAATAGGGGATCTCTCAGAGTCTACCCCTGGCCTGAAGCGTTATCATTCAATTAGGGGAGCTCTCACGGTCTTCCCCAAGCTCGAAGCTGTATCATAGGGGAGCTCTCATAGTCTACCCCTATCCCAAAGCTTTATCATTCAATTATGGGAGCTCTCACGGTCTTACCTAGACCGAATCCATATCATAGGGGAGTTCTCACATTCTACCCATGGCCAGAAGATTTATCATTTAATTAGTATAGGTTATAAGGAAAACAATTCTTATATCATTCATATCAGTAAAACATGGCATTTCCATCTCACCATATCACATAATCACATTTCATGCAAACATGCATTTAAAATAATTAAAAGGGGTTTAGGCTAACTCATCCTAGCTGAGCCCTAACTAAAACATCCCATTTTCCTCACATGGAAAATGGATTTCAAGACATACCCATGAGGTCTAAAGGTAAAAAAGGGCTAAAACTCAATGTATAACACCTATGGGCATCCATACCGGGGTCATACAGTACCCAAACACCCAAATGAGGGTAGTTCCCATACACTCCTATCACAAGGGTCATTTAGATAGTAAGTAGTCAATATAAAAAAAATGGTTTGGAAAAAAGAAAACCACGACATGAAAAAATAAACACATGAATGACAAAACCCCAAAAGGAGAACACATGACCACCTACCTTAGGGCTGTAGACATTGTGTCGCTTGATATCAACCTCAGATTCACAGTAGATTGGAAGAGATCTATTTTTTAGTCCAAAGCCCTAGAAATAGGGCATATGAGCTTGCATCAAAATAACACAACGGTAGGGAAGATTTTCTGGGGAGAAAGGGGTGCATGAGGTTAGCCATACCAAGGGTGATCTAACGCCTTCAATGGATCTAAGAACAGACACCGGGGGAAGAAAAGGCAAGAGAAATAGTGAGGAGGGGGTTTTTGAGCTCAAAGGAGCCCCCCCCTCTGGTTCTGTCTGTGGGTAGAAGAAAGAAATAGTTTTTAGGCTTAAAATAGAATTAATTGGAAAATTGTAATTTTTTACCCAGATCAAGGTCACAGGGTTTGGGCGCATAGTTTACCAAACCGTGTGCAAACCGTGCGAACCACACTACCTCTATAAAGTAGGGCTTCATGGGTTACCAAAACCGCATGACTTTACTATTCATGTCGTGCGCAAACTGTGCGCATCTCACTGCCTTCAAACCAAAGGCCGCACGGTTTACCCAAAACATGCACAGGACGTGCGCAGGGCATGCGCCCCTATCAGCAGGTCCATTTCTCCAACTCCTGGGATCCAAACAATCCTCGGACACTCTCCGGACCTTTCTTAGGATGTTACACGCATTAAACAAGCTTAATGAAAGGATTTGAAAGAAAAACTAATGATCTGTACCTTTTCCACAGAGTTGGATCATTACATTAATGAACCTATTTTACCTATATAACATATATATTATACTGTAATTATAATATATATATGTCTCATTTAGTTTTAATTCCTTTAATATGACAAAGAAATGAATGTAGTGTTCATGCGTACGTACGACCTACCGTCTCCATGAACAGTGACGTTATGTTTTTTATCTCCAAAAGTTATTGAAAAGTATAAAATGATTATATACTGGATATATATGATATTTAAATCACTAATAACATTATAGAGATTATTTACATGTAACTACATGCAAAATTCTTTTCATACAAGTTCATTTTTGACTCATGTACCGAACATCGACAAAACGTATGATATGATCTCACATAATTAAAAAATTATTATAAAATGATAATTTGTAATATGAATTGAATAATAAACTTTAATTTAAGTCCTTAAGCAATTATAAATTGACAATGGATTGTTATTCAGGAATATAATGAACCTAACAAGAGAAGTCAGACTTGAGGTAAGGGATTGTACCTCTCTCTTTTTTTCATGCATTCTTGTTTATGTCATTTATTTCAAGATCCATGTTCTTATGATGGGAATGATATTTTATATTAATACAACTGTCCTTTTCATTTTCATATGATGAGATATCCCCTATTTCTCTCATCAATTCATTTTATGAATGTTTAAGTGGCGCCGTTTGGTTGCCGATTGTTTTGTAAGGGGATTTCGTATCTCACTTTTAATTCAGTGAGATTTCCATTTTTCGGCACTTATTTATTGAATGTGGTGTATTATGTAATGCCATTTCATATATATTATCACTATTATATTTATATTAATGGTATTATGTGATTCATTTGGTGTTTATTATCATATAGTCATACAACTTAATTGATTACAACGAGGTAAGTGTTTTTTCATCTCACTTTTATTCCAGTGTGATTCATGCTACATTTTCCACTATTTCCTTTTGTGTGGCGTGTGTAATTGCAATGATTTTATTCTTTCTATTATATATTTTAATTGATGGGTATTTAAATCTTCATTTTATGATCCTTCAATCATGGGGTGTACTTTTTGAAAGATACCCAATTCAGAAAGAGAACCTTCCACCCTCCTCTTTTTAAAAGACATCTTTTTGGTAGGTCTTTTAATGTACATATTATTTTTTTGGATATGTTCTTATATATCCTTATTGCAGTAAATTTTATGTAGTAGTGATAATATACCCTTTTTATCTCACATCATCTCAGTTTCTGTATTTTAAAGTGACGTCGTTAGGCTGTAAAATTTCTCTAAGGGATCCTACGTCTCTCTTTTTCTTTTCAAGTATGCTCTTTTAGGTAATATATTTTAAGTTCATCTTTCATAGGTTTGGGGATGAACCTTTATATTCCTATTACTGTACTTTTGATTTTCATATGATGAGAGACCATATTTGATCTCATCAATCCATTTTTTGGATGTTTTAAGTGGCACCATTAGGCTGCCCAATTTTTGTAAGTGATCCTCACTTTCCACTCCGCCTTTTCAATTTCAAGAATTTTATTTGGAATGAGTTATTGTATTTTTAAATGTTCATAATGTAATCCATTTATAATCAAGACATTAATGTCCCTTATATTCTATCACATTGAAGTGTCATTTATCCTCCCACATTTGTGCCATTACCTAAGTCGTTACCATAATGAAATTTTGTAAGGGAGTCTCGTCTCAATTTACATTCTATTGAGACTTATTTATCATTATGCACCAATTCATTTTTATTTGGATTGTATACTTCCTATTTTATGTTATAACATGAGTCCCCTTGTTATCATGATAATATAGGTTTTTTAGTGTCATACCTTTCTAGAGTTGTTATTAAAATGTTCAAAGTGGTAATGGAACTTCTTAACATGATTTACATTCTTTGGGTTAATCTTATACCTCATTGATTTTTTTATGAAAATTTTATTTGTGGAATATCTTTGTCGTAATTTCCACGTACCTTTGTGTGGATATACTATTTCTACACATAATATCCTCATTGATAAATTCTTACGTCATTTATACGAACTTGTATGGGAAATCATAACTCAATCTAATTTTATTGAGTTAAATATCCATGTCATTGAATTTGTTTTTCGAAGAGTATGTGTGAATGACCTCTCGTTGTTTTACACTTTATATCCACTTATATTGGGTTTATTTATACTTATCACACATAAATATATTATTTCTTCATCCTTGCTCTTATTGCATGATCTTTGTAAAGGAGTTCATCTAAATCTCTTTTCGTTGAGCCATACATCAATTTATATACGGCCTTATTTTATTAGTTTTAACATAAATCCTTTTGACTTTTAATTTCATTCAAAAATATCTTTTTACACGAAGCATTTTTAGTAAACGACAAAAGGAATGTTTTTGTCTTACGTATGCTTTAAAAACAACTTATCCGCCGTCGTGACCAACCTTTGAGTTTCGGATTCCTCTACAAGCCATAAATTTTTTAAAATGAAAAATAAATACCATGTTTTAAATTACTTTTATTTTATTATTGAAAATTGTTTTGATACTATTTTGTTTATATCAATGTCTTGTATTGATATCTTGTGATTGAAATATGGAAATGTTATGTTTCCTTTATGCATGTTTTGTGTGATACGATTATGTTATGTGTAACACCCCAGGTAAATAAAGAATATGCCATTTTTATATTTATCCCTATTTGTGAATAAAATTTTAATATTAATTTGAAGGGAATGCTATGCTGGACAGCATACCCAATACGCAACAATGAGTTCCTTTGAAATCTTACGTTGCACTCTAATAATAAAATAATTTTATTTTAAATGGTAGTTGAAACCTAGTCGTTGTAATGGTGGGAATGAATAGAACTAACTACCAAAAAAATTATATATGTTTGTCAAATATTTTTAATTTTTACAATAAATGTTAAAGGATTAAAATTGCGAATGAATCCAATTTTAAGCGTAAACATTCTAATATTCTTTAAAAGGTCGATTAACAGCCTTTTGATGGAAACCTATTTTAAATCCACTTTTTGACAATTTTATGTGTTATATTTGACAAAATATAATTCTTCTTTAAAATTGGGACATCAAAATTTACTTTGTGTAATTTTTTGGTATTTTTATGATAAAGTTCATTTTTAATGAATAAGTGAAAAATGTTGTATTTTTATTCAAAACCACTTTTTAATATAATTTATTTATATGATTATATCATCTTTTGAATTGTTTTTAAAGTGCAGTTAGAAAATATTTTTACAATTAAATTCAATGGTGGTCATTGGAATTAATTTCAAATTGAAATTGGACTTAAACTAGTGCCAATCATTTAATAGATATTGTTTCTTAAAAACACGATATTTGTTTTGACAGCGGGAATTAATTTTTAAATTAATTAATGCAACTTATATGTTTTGAATTTTTTAAAATAGACATCATTTTTGATTTCGGAATATCAAATATAGCTTAGGGTGAATTTTTGGTAATTTTCTGAAAAACATCAATTTTTTGATGAATAGTGACACCACTAAGTGGTAGTTTAAAAACGGATTTTTCATTTAAATGAATCTCTACCACTTCTGTGATTTTAATTTTAAAAATCTGACATACATGGTTATCATTAGGATTTAAAATGTGGTTCAATGGGGTTAAAATATTTTTTTTGTGAATAGTAACTTTTATGTTTTATTAATCATGATTAAAGGTAATTAGTGTAATTTAAGGTAAAGATAAAGTTATAATAATATGAAATAACCTTGACACATGTACAACCCTTATTAGATGTGTCATGGCAGATCAAGACAATCCATGGGTCAACTTGGGGACCCCATGGAGCCACATTTGTAGGAAAATGCGATTAATAACTTTTTATTTAAAGTTAAAATTAAAATGTCACAAACATTAATTGTTTTAATAAAACAATTTTTAAATGGGGTTATAAAAGTCATATTTTTGACTATAAATATTAATTAGAAATCTAAAACTATTTCCTACATCATGATATTTTTTATAATTTTTTGTCATTATATAAATTAGTTTATTTATGACACCGTGATGATGCTGTGATTACCTCATAAATGAACGATTTAGATAAAATGAAACGATAGGGAGAAATATAAGTCTTAAACTTGTCACAAACCTATTTGATGGGTGTATTTAGAAACCTTATCACCTTTTCCTAGAAATATATAATTTTTGGACTTATAAAATCCGAAAATAATTTTATAATAATGTTACTTTTCAAGACTTTCCAAGAGTTCCCCTCCTCTCCTCTTATAAAAGGCCCCCACCTCTACCACCTTAACCACACATCTCAAGCATTTGGCTCATCCAAGACCTGCCAATTTTGTCTCTCCACATCCCCCTATTACTCCTAGAAGCCTCTAATTGGGCATAAGTCTTTCCAGGAAAGCCTTTGAGCTCAAATCAAAAAGAGTTACCTAATTTAAAGGTAAAGTCTTCCCTAGTGTTCTTTTGTTTTATTTTTCTTCTCCAACCCCCCTAAACTTTTTTATTCCTTTCATTCGTAACAAAACCAGTATCTTCAATATACTTGGATGTTTTTATAAGAAGGAATCGAGATACACTTACACACACATCCGTCTAATGGTTAAAGAACATACTGTTTCTATGGATGGAGAATTACTGCCTCATGAAACTATGATTGTTCAATATTCTTTTAACACCTTTAATGGTGGCCATTATGATGGCACATTATTTTATATACGATATATTTGGTATTTATGTTTTCTATATGCTTCTATATGATATATTTAAAACATACCTTTATTATTTTCATGTTGTTCAAATGCGATAATTTTATATGAGGAAGTGCGGACTACCGCCCCCTCAAGTTATATGAATCGTTCATGCAATACATGTAATGTATAAAGAATGAAATTAATGAAAATATGTGACATATAAAACATATATATTATACTGGAATAATAATATATATATCTCTCATTTATATCTAATTCCATTAATATTACAATGAAATTAAAGTAGCGTTCATGCGTACGTACGGCTTACCGTCTCCATGAAATGTACATTTCATTTCTTATCTCAAAATGTAATGTACTATTATAAGTAAATATATATAATGGATATATATGTCATATATTACATATAAATTATGGATTCCATTCTGTAACTATAATATATATATCTATCTTTTCACTTTAATTCCATTAATATGACAAAAAAATTGAAAGTATTGTTCATGTGTACGTACGGCCTACCGTCTCCATGAATGGTGATTTTCATTTTTTTTATCTCCAAATGATATGGAATAGTATAAAATTAATATGTACTAGATATATATGATATTTTAATCATTAATACTATTCTCGAAATGATTTACCTATAACTACTTGGACAATCATTTTCAAACAAGTTCATTTTTTACTCATGTACCAAACATCGGAAAAAACGTCTGATATGAACTCACATTATTAACCAATTATTATAACATTATAATATGTGATATGAACTGAATAATAATATTTAAAGGTTGTACGTAATCAATTATAAATTTACCAAAGTTTATTATTCAGGAATATAATGAAACGAACAAGACCAGTCGGACTTGAGGTAAGGGATCATACCCCTCTCTTTCTTTTTAAGTACACTCTTTTATGTAATTCCTTTTAAGATCATCATTATTCTGATTGGGATGTTATTTTATATTACGATTACTTTACTTTTTATGTTCATATGATGAGAGACCCAATTTTATCTCATCAATCCATTTTGGATGTTTTGAATGGCGCTGTTAAGCTGCCGAATTTTCGTAAGATATCCAACCTCTCTCGTTCGTTTTATGTACTCTCATGTATGTCACTTACCGTAAGCTCCACTTTTTTATGTTGGGGGATGTTCTTTATATTCATCTTTCTGTATATTTTATCTTAATATGATTATAGAACCTATTTGATCTCATCAATCCATTTTTGGAAGTTTTATGTGGCGCCATTAGGCTGCCGAGTTTTGGTAAGGGATTTTTTCATCTCCCTTTTATTCTCGTGAGATTTATGCTACATTTTCCACCATTTCCTTTGAGTGGTATATGTACTTCCCATTATTCTACACTTTGTGTACCTTCGTTTATGAGTATTTACATCAATGTTGTATTGTCCATCTTTCATGGGGTGTTTGTTTCGAAAGATACACAAGTCGGTAAGGGAACCTTTCACCATCCTCTTTTTGAAAGACTTATTTTGTTGGGTCTTTTAATTTACATATTTTAATGTTTGGATATGTTCTTCTATATCCTTATTGATTTAAATTTAATGTCCATGTGATGAAATTCCCTTTTGATCTCTCATCAACTCATGTTTTTGAATTTTCAAGTGACGCCGTTAGGCTGTCGAATTTTTTCAAGGGTACTTCTTAACCCAATTTTGATTCATTGGGATAAACTTGTACTCCTAGAATATGTAATTGCATGAATATGTGTGAATAACCTCTAATTATTTTACAATTAATATCCACTTATATTTGGTGTATTATTTTTTCACACATAATTATGTAAATTATTTATCCTTAATCCAAGGATACCATCTTTGTAAGGGACTTCATCTCAATCTCATTTAATTGAGGAATATTTTGTTCAAATACAAGAATTTCTTTTATAAACTGTGTAAAACAAATTTAGCTTTTCATTTCATTCCAAGGGAATATTTTTCTATGAATCTTTTTAGTAAACGACAAAAAGGAATGTTTATTTTAACGTACGCGGTGACAACGACATATTCCTCCGCCGCGAGTATTATTTGGTGTTTGGCTTACTCAAAAAGACGTAATGTTTTTAAAATGAAATAAATACCATACTCTCTTTTATGTATTTTGGTATTGAAAATGGTTCTTTATAATGGATTTGTTATGTAAATTTATTTAAGTGATATATTGTGATCGAAATGTGGAAATGTTTTCCTTCCATTATTATTGTTTTATGTCTTATGATGGTACATGGACATTTGACGGGTGGTTACGTGATAAACCATATGACGGGTGGTGCCATGAATACCAGGATGAGTGGTTACATTATAACATCCAATGCATTGGGTATGGAAGTTGGCCGCATGGCTATTCAATTTAGTGATATGTGTGGAATTCGACTGTATGGTTATTCCATTTAAGTATGTTTATGTCCCATGTTACCTTTATATGTTATGTGATATTTATATGGGTTTTATGGTAATCTTTTGGTTACAGAAGGGTAAGTAATGATATTTTATTCAATGAAGAGTTTATACTACTTCATAAAGGTGAGAAGTATTACTTTCATAAAGTACACATGGTTTACATGTTGTTTTGAGAAACTAACAGTTTTTCTTCTTTGTGTTTCCCTTACTGAGTTTTTTTGCTCACCCCATGTTTTTTTGAAATGTTTTTCACAGGACTTAATGTGGAATAGGGTCAAGTATGGGAACAAGGAACGTCATGCTATCTAAAACATGGAACTAGACAAGTTTTATTTTAAGAGTTTTTTTATTTTATGGAGACATAGTAGAAGGGTCTACTTTGTAATATTTTGAGATGTAATAGTTACGTCCTAATTCTCTAAAACTCTAAACCTGAAAAGATCCTATATGTGAATTATTCATTTAATTCAATATTAATTAATGTTTAAGGATGGGTCCTTATAGTTGGTATCAGAGGTCGGTTTAGATAACTTTAGAGGTTAGGGTATTCTCTAAGAATAAATGACATTGCCATAATGGTTAGGATTTCAGAAAGAGTCCCATTTTTAGATAAAGTGAATGAGTACGTATATATTAGTGTTTATCTTCCTCATTAGTACATGATAATTTTTTTATATACTCACACTGAAATTTTTTGGTTTTAGTAAATGGATGGATCTAGCAGGTACCAAAGTGAAAATGGATTTGACGGAAAATGGGGTGGTTCTCTGATTAAGAGACTGGATGAAATAAGGGATTCAATGAGAAATCTCGTGGTTATTCTAAACCAACTATCAGGATTCATGATCAACCACATGATCCTTGGTGATTTCTCTAATACATAATGTACGAGAGAACCAACTGGATGTGGATGTTCAGGTGATAATTATAAAGGAACCCATTTTGTTTTATATGATCCATACTTTTGAGGTAATTATGGGTTACCATATGTTATGAAGAAAAATTAGAGGCATGATATAAACATGAGGTAAAATTATGTTATGGTTATTTTTGAAGATTTTATCTCTTTTTGGGTAATGTTTTAAGGATTATATAGTTTTGTAAAAAGGACGACACACAGACCATGTGACAACCTGCCGCGTCCGACAAAGCTGCGGGAATCGAAGCCACAACCAAAGTGCGACCGGTACTTATCTCCTACCACTCGACTACGTGAAGTCCCGGGTAATTTTGACTAATTATTTTTAGTTAGATAATTTTATGAATTAAGAGTAAGTTGATTTTGGGTTATCTATGGAAATTATTAACCTATCATGGAGGATATGTGACTAGGTTAATTACTTTTCAATATGAGACTTCAAGAGAAACTGATTTTATTTGGAGATAAATGTTAATTTGTACATTGGAAGACTATGTGATTAAATCCTTCAAATATTTGGGTTTCAATCTTAGTATGGTTTATTTTGATGAATTTTATGGAAAAATTGTTTATCGAATGGTCTTTGTTGAACTTTTGGTTTTGTTGGACAAATTTTGGAGATTAAGAATAGATTTTATTTTTATAAAGGGTTATCCTTTTTTGGATTATCTGATCTTTTTCTAACAATTTCGGAATTGGTAAGGGTCTAAACACGTGGGAAATATATAGTTCTCTTTTGAAAATTAGGTGATTCTCTAGATGTTGATTATAGTACTCTCAATGTGAACATGTCTTCCGAAATACTCATCATTTGGGGAAAGTGTGAGTTTGTGTAAGGAATCTAGTAAAAGTTGAAAGTAAACATGATAAGTAAGTATGCTTACCTAGGATCAAAAATAAATTCCTCAATGAAAAGTATCTTAAAACAAAAATGTTGTCTATTAACTTTTCCTACTAGGGAATCAAATACCGTTTAACCAACCACAAGTTTGTGATTTTCTTATGGTTAACTTTCTGCTAACCATGTTTTCTATCACACTCCCTCAGAACATGACCCTTTGCCTTTTCTTCCATATCCATGTTTTCCTACATGGAATCCTAGTATGGGTTAACTCAAGTGACCTCTGTACTTCTCTTTCTTTCTTTTAAAGTGATTTTTTTACCGACTCTTGTTCCGATGTGGGACTTTCAATGAAGTTTACGAGCCCAATTTTAAAATTGTGAGAACGCAATTCCCAAAAGGGGGGAAGGATGTAACACCCCAGGTAAATAAAAAATATGAAATTTTTATATTTATCCCTATTTGAGAATAAAATTTTAATATTAATTTTAAGGAAATGCTATGCTCGATGGCTTACCCAATACGCAACAACGAGATCCTTTGAAATATTACGTTTCACTATAATAATAAAATAATTTTATTTTAAATGGTAGTTGACACCTAGACGTTGTAATGGCGGGAATGAACAGAACTAACTACCAAATGATTATATATGTTTTTGAAATAAATTTAGTTTTTACCATACATTTTAAAAGATTAAAAATCTGAATTAATCCAATTTTAAGCATAAACATTCTAATATTGTTTAAAAGGTCGATTAACCGCCTTTTGATGGCGAACCTCTTTCAAATCCACATTTTTACTATTTTATGTGTTATATTTGAAAAAATAAAATTCTTCTTTAAAATTGGGACATCAAAATTTACTTTGTGTAAATTATTGGTATTTTTACGATAGAGTTCATTTTTAATGAATAAGTGAAAAATGTTCTATTTTTATTAAAATCCTCTTTTTATTCTAATTTATTTATATGATTAGATAATATTTTAAATTGGTTTTACAGTTAAATTAGAATATATTTTTACCATTTAATCCAATGGTGGTCACTAGAATTAATTTCAATTTGAAATTGGACTTAAACTAGTGTCAATCTTTTAATAGATATTGTTTCTTAAAAACACGATATTTGTTTTGACATCGGGAATTAATTATCAAATTAATTAATTCAACATATAGATTTTGAATTTTTCAAAATAGACATCATTTTTGAATTCGTAATATCAAATATATCTTAGGGTGAATTTTTGGTAATTTTCTGAAAAACTTCAATTTTTGATGAATAGTGAAACCACTAAGTGGTAGTTTAAAAACTGATTTTTTGTTTAAATGAAACTTTACCATTTCTGTGATTTGAATTTCAAAAATCTGACATACATGGTTGTCATTAGGATGTAAAATGTGGTTTAATGGGATTAAAATAAATTTTTTGTGAATAGTGACTTTTAAGTTTTATTAATCGCGATTAAAGGTAATTAGTGTAATTTAAGGTAAAGATAAAGTTATAAGAATATGAAATGACCTTGACACATGTTTTACCCTTATTGTATGTTTCATGGCCGACCAAGACAACCCATGGTCCAACTTTCGGACCCCATGGAGCCACTTTGGTAGGAAAATGACATTTATAACTTTTTTTATGTTAAAATTAAAATGTCACAAACATTTATTGGTTTACTAAAACAATTTTTACATGGGGTCATACAAGTCATATGTTTTACTATAAGTATTCATTAGAAAGATAAAAAGATTTCATACATCATGATATTTTTTTAAAAATTTTGAGACATTATATAAATTAATTTATTTATGACACCGTGATGATGCGGTGATTACCTCATAAATGAACGATTTAGATAAAATGAGAATATATTGTAAAATCTAAGTCATACACTTGTCACAAACCTATTTTATGGGTGGATTTCGAAACCTTATCACCTTATACTCTAAATATATAATTTTGGGACCTTTAAAATCCGAAAATCATTTTATAATAATGTTACTTTTCAAGACTTTCCAAGAGTGCCCCTCCTCTCCTATTATAAAAGGCCCCCACCTCTACCACCATACCCACACATCTCAAGCCTTAGGCTCGGCCAAAACCTGACCATTTTGTCTCTCCACATCACTCTATTACTTATAGATGCCTCACATTGGGCATAAGTCTTTCCAAGGAAGCCTTTGATCTCAAATCAAAAAGACTTACCCGATTTAAAGGTAAAGTCTTCCCTAGGGTTCTTTTGTTTTATTTTGCTTCTACAACCCCATAAAATTTTTTATTCCTTTATTTTGTAACAACACCAGTATCTTAAATATACATGGATTTTGTTATAATAAGTATTCGAGCTACACTTACACACACATCTGTCTAATGGTTAAAGAACATACTGTTTATGTGGATGGTGAATTACTGGCTCACGAAACGACGACTGTTCAATATTTTTTTAACACCTTTAAAGGTGGCCATTATGATGTCACTGTATTTTATATATGATATATATGGTATTTATGTTTTCTATATTCTTATTTATTTTATATTTAAAACATACCTTTATTATTTTCATGTTGTGCAAATGCGATAATTTCATATGAGGAAGTGTGGACTACCGCCCCCTCAAGTGATGTGACTCGTTCATGCAATACATGGAATGTATAAAGAATGAAATTAATGAAAATATTTGAACTATATAACATTTATATTATAATATAATTATAATATATATCTCTCTCATTTATTTCTAATTCCATTAATATGACAAAGAAATGAAAGTAGTGTTCATGCGTACGTACGACTTACCGTCTCCATGAACGGTACATTTTCTTTCTTATCTCCAAATGTTATATACTATTATAAGTACATATATATAATGGATATATATTTCATATATTACATATAAATTATGGATATGATTATGGAACTATAATATATATATCTCCCTTTTATCTTTAATTCCATTAATATGACAAAAAAATGAAAGTAGCGTTCATGCGTACGTATGGCCTACCGTCTCCATGAATGGTGCTTTTCATTTTTTTTATCCCAAAATGTTATGGAATAGTATAAAATGAATATTTACTGGATATATATGATATTTTAATCATTAATACTATTCTATAAATGATTTAATTATAACTACATGGACAATCATTTTTAAACAAGTTCATTTTTGACTCATGTACCAAACATCGGCAAAAACGTCTGTTATGAACTGTCATTATTAACAAATTATTATAACATTATAATATGGGATATGAACTGAATAATAATATTTAAGGAGGTGCTTATGAAATTATAAATTGACCAAAGTTTATTATTCAGGAATATAAAGAAACGAACAAGACCAGTCAGACTTGGGGAAAGGGATCCTACCCCTCTCTTTCTTTTTAAGTGCACTCTTTTATGTCAGTCCTTTTAAGCTCATCCATATTATTATTGGGATGTCCTATTATATTAATATTACTATACTTTTTATATTAATATGATGGGAGACCCTATTTTTTCTCATCAATCTATTTTGGCAGTTTTGAGTGGCGCCGTTAGGCTGCCGAATTTTCATAAGATCCAACCTCTCTCTTTCTTTTTATGTACTCTCCTTTATGTCACTTATTTTAAGATGCACTTTGTTATGTTGGGGGATGTTCTTTTATATTCCTCTTTTTTTATATTTTATGTTAATATGATGAGATACCCTATGTGATCTCTTCAATCTATCTTTGGATGTTTTATGTGGCATCGTTAGGATGACGAGTTTTCGTAAGGGATTTTTTCATATCACTTTTATTCCCGTGAGATTTATGCTACATTTGACACCATTTACATTGATTGGTATATTTACTTCCCATTATTCTAATCTTTCTGTAGTATACTTTCGTTTATTAGTATTTACATCAATGTTGTATTGTCCTTCTTTTATGGGGTGTATGTTTCAAAAGATACCCAAGTCCGTAAGGGAACCTTTCACCCTCCACTTTTTAAAAGACTTATTTTTTTGGGTCTTTTAATTTAAATATTGTAATGTTGGGATATGTTATTATATATCCTTATTGATGTAAATTTTATTTCCAAGTGATGATATACCCTTTCTATCTCTCATCAACTCATTTTTTTGAATTTTGAAGTGACGTTGTTAAGCTGTCAAATTTTTGAAAGAGAACTTCTTAACCCAATTTTGATTCTTTGGGACAAACTAGTACTCCTTGAATATTTCATTCAATGATTATGTGTGAATGACCTATGATTTTTTTTCACTTAATATCCACTTATATTTGGTGTATTAGTTAGTCACACATAATTATGTAATTGATTTATCCTTAATCCAAGGATACCGTCTTTGTAAGGGACTTCATCTAAATCTCCTTCCATTGAGACATATTTTGTTCTAATACAAGAATTTATTTTAT
This sequence comes from Viscum album, assembly GCA_963277665.1. Taxonomy (NCBI): domain Eukaryota; kingdom Viridiplantae; phylum Streptophyta; class Magnoliopsida; order Santalales; family Viscaceae; genus Viscum; species Viscum album. Next base: position 953,516,049 of record OY728130.1, on the reverse strand, counting down.
ACACTGTATAAAACACCTTTTAATTTTCATTTCTTTCAATGAGAATCTTTTTCTATGAAGCTTTTTACTTAACGACAAAAATGAATGTTTATTTTAACGTACACGACGATAATGAAATTTTCCGCCTCTGCGAGTATTATTTGGTATTTGGCTTCCTCAACAAGCCGTAATGTTTTTAAAATGAAATAAATACCATACACTATTTTATGTATTTTAATATTGAAAATGGTTTTTTATAATTGATTTTTTATGTCAATATATTTAAGTGATATATTGTGATCAAAATGTGGAAATGTTTTCCTTCCATTTTTTTATGTCTTATGATGGTACTTGGACATTCGACATGTGGTTATGTGATAAACCATATGATGGGTGGTGCCGTGAATACCAGGACGGGTGGTTACGTTATAACCTCCAATGCATTGGGTATGGAAGTCGGCCGGATGGATATTCCATTTAATGATATGTGTGGAAGTTGACTTTATGGTTATTCCATATAAGTTTGTTTATGTCCCAAGTTTCCTTTATATGATAAGAGATCATTATATATTTTTTGAGGTAATATTTTAGTTATAGAAGGGTAAGTAATGATCTTTTATTCATTTAATTGTTTGTACTACTTCATAAAGGTGAGAAGTATTACTTTGATAAAGTACTCTTGGTTTACTTGTTGTTATGAAAAACTAACAGTTTTCCTTCTTGGTGTATCCCTTACTAAGCTTTTTATGCTCACCCTAAGTTTTTTTGAAATGATTTTCAGAGGACATAATGTGGAATAGGGTCAAGGATGGGAACAAGGAAACTTCATGATATCTAAAACATAGAACTAGACATGTTTCTTTTTAAGAGTTTTTTATCTCTTGGAGACTTAGTATAAGTGTCTACTTTGTAATCTTTTGAGATGTAATAGTTACGTCATAATTCTCTAAAACTCTAAACCTGAAAATATCTTCTATGTGAATTAGTCATTTAATTCAATAATAAGTAATGTTTAAGGTCAGGTCATTATATTATTGTTCTTGGGAATTGTTTATGAAGTCGGATGGTTCTGTGATAAACTAAGGGCAGGTGAGCCAAAGATAGCTCCCCAATGTTTTGAGTAATGTGAAGGTTCCTCCAAATAGATTTATGGAATATACTGTAATGGGTATTCCAAACGTAACCATGTGGGTTACTCCCTACGTAAGAATGTAATGAATGCCTCATGTTACCTTTATGTCATAAGATATCTATGAGTTATTCATAAATCTTATGATTTCATGAGGTATGTTAAAGTGCTTATGTTTTATGAGTAAAGTATGATTTCATTGATTCTTACTTATACATGAACTAATGTTCTCTTTCTATTTTTTATATCCCTTGTTGAGATTTTTATGCTTATACAAAATTTTTGAAATGTTTTCCACATGACATAAAGATGAATAGGGTCAAGGATGGGATCAAGGAAAGACATGCTGTCTAAAACATGGAACTAGTCATGTACCTTTTTTTAAGAGTTTTTATTTTACAAAAAAAAATGAATCTGAGTAGAAGTGTCTACTTTATAGTCTTCTATGATTTAATATTTATGTCCTAATATTCTAAAACTCTAATCCTGAAACGATCCTCAATGTGAATTATTCATTTAATTCAATATTATGTAATTTTCTAAGGTCAAGTCCTTATAATCCACCCCTAGATGGAAGTTATTAGGAAAACACCAAAAATTTATAGAAACTAAATTGTTATGTCCAGATTATAAATATGAAGATTATTATATCAAATTGAATATATAAAAGTGTAATGTTTTGGATTAAAAAAAGGGTTCTCTATTAAAAGGCGGTATAATTTCATTTTTGAAAAATATTTCCTTTATTGGAAAAAATTGAATTTGTTCTTATATTATGTCTAAGAAACATATAATATAGATTTAAAAATTATATGGAATATATTAAATTCGTAATTCAGTTAATACTATTCATAACAACTTTTAAACAACTAATTTGGTAAGTCGTCATGCGCTCGAACTCAATGTTGTGTAAGACGCAAGTTATTGAATTACATTGAAGAAATAACATAATATGAAATATTGGGGTGTTATAGGTAATATAATTCAATTTTAATGTAATTTATATCATAGAAATGATTATATATAAAATACATGACAATGAGTAGAAATTGAAGACCATAACTTGTTGGAGTTGGAGAATGAATGAGAGTATTTTCTATTCTTGTGGTAATTTATAGCCACATAGGTCTCTAGATATAATTGTTAATTTGGATTGAAAATATTTATGATATCTCTAGGTTGATGTTATTTTATTGATAACAAAAATTAAGGATATTGGATGATCATTTATTATTTCATATTAATCTACATGGCTTCCCTCACATCCTATTAAAGAAACCATGTCCATTTTACATCCAAACCTCCCCCAAACAATATGGTCATATTTACTAGTAGTATCTCATTTTTTCCTATTATTCAATATTATGACCATAGAAAATTAACGATGGAGTAGATCTAGTTTTTCTAAATTTAGTTACAATAAGTCGATCTCCTACTTCTATTAATGAAAAAGTATAGATTAATTATCCAATATTAAACCATTCAATACAATTGAGATGATTTATTCAAGGGTCATTTGAGGACAATATAAGATTCTAATAATATAAAATAAAGTGTTGCTTCTAAAAAATAAATAATATAAATAAATAAATTTATATTGTATATAACCATTAAAATAAAATGATTTTGAGAAACCCAAAAAATAATTTTGTAAAATATAATGATAATTTTTCCTCATATATTAGAATTATATATCTTATACATTAATGATTACGGCTTCGATGATATCATAATTTATGAGAACTTCAAAAAAATCATCGACTAAGAAATACAAATAGTATGTTCACTGAAGATCAACTAGATTTGAAAAAATAAATTTCACGCAATTCTCTCATGGCCATAAATAAAGAAGAAGATAAATAGTTCTCAAATATTGAAAATTATTGGAATGATATGTCAAAACAATTACCTCAAAAATTGAGTCATACCTCATTATAAAGATATGACCTATCAAAAATAACATCTCTTATGATTTAATTTTCAAATGGGTGCCCATTTTATATAAAAATGTTGGTGTAAAAACAAAAGAAAATGTGATGATGGTTATGGTACCTAAAAGGAATATATCACAGGGAACCAGAGAAATGAAAATTATAATATGTTCCCAAATAATATATGTGGAACATAAATTCAATTTAGGAATGAGAATCTTATAATTATTAATGTGATTATGAGAACAGCTTCAATCATGCCACACAAAGAGTTATCATAGAAACAGGATATGAGAAGGATTCATAAGAAGATGATACTCAATTAAATATTGAGTATATAATAGCGTAAGAAAATACATCCAATGAATAAACAATGAGAATGGAAATCAAAATGTGTTTATGTAAAAAATGTTGTTTGATAAAAGAAAGGGGTAAGATCTTTGTTTTTGACACTAACGTTCCATTGCATCTTCAAAAAGAAAATATTTTCAATGAAATTGATAGAATATATCCTAATATTTAAATACGAGGAAAATAAAATAATTATATTTATTCCAAGATTATTATTAGACAAGTTAAAGTAACTAGATTTTTGGAAAAATTACAGAAATTAAAAAATAAATAAATAAATAATAAAATTAAAAAAATTATTAGTGGAGATGTTTAATTCTCCAACAATCTTAATGAAAATGAATTATCTATAATAATTTTTCAATGAGTTAATGAATAGTTTTTAGGTGTAAAACAACATTATGATTATAAAAATGTAGAAGAACGTGGTGAGAGAGTGATAACATGAGTAACTATAAAATTAAATGAATGATAAAACATAACACTTATTTTTAATGAAAGCGATTTATGAAAATAAAATGAAATACTAAAAATGTTATTATAATGTGTTATTTTATTGAAGGGGACATTAAAACCTCATTCATGAATAAGAATGTATAACCAATAATCAAACTAGCAGTACAATTTCTTTAATTCAAGGAAATACAAGTGATATTTCCTATTTTATATAAAATTTATCTGAAAACATATAGTCATTGTTGCAATGTGTCTCTACCATAGATGAGAAGATAGTAGAAAAAAATTGATAAAATATAATAAAAATTAGAACACATAAAAAATGTTTGGATAACAAGATTGTATTGAATAAAATATTTGGATTATTTCAATTTGTTTTAGGAAGACATGATCATATAGGGAACACATTAGAAGCATTACGTATATCTATTCTATAATAATTTAAAATATCTTATAATATTAAAAAATATTGAAGTCAGATAAAAAAAACCCTGATAATTGTATTGAGGTTTCACCTATGTCTTATAGAATAGAGAAACATTAGATCACGGAAAATTGGTTTTCAACTCATAAAAGAGGTGACATTTGAATTTTAAAAATGTTGTTAAATATTATGGTGGAGCTCATACTTTTTATAATGAATTATCTGTGAGTGTTAAAGGAATTATAATACTATATATATTTAATAAAAATATCATTTATATGATTGAAATGTTTATTGATGTATTAATGTATAGTATATTTTGTGTGTAATGTTGTGTTATTAATTAATGGAGGTAATTATTATTAAAAAATATTAATTGTAATGATATTTAGTGATGAAGATATTGCAAAAAATGGTTTTATAACCCTATGAAATTTACATTAAATTGGATAGGAAAGTGATTACTATTACCTATGTGTGTAAGAAAAACAAATCTTATGGAAGAGAGGTCATATCCCACTTGGCGAAAAGAATATTGAAATTTCATTAAAGTTGAATCTATGATAATTTATTTCAACATTGAGGAAGATATGGAATTATTTTATATAATATTAATGAAATAATAATTTATAATGAGAGATCTCAATGGAGACGTGCTTCAACAATTATAACCATATGAGTTGATCCATTTTTATGGTTCAATCCCTATAACCACGAAGAATAAATGTTGATAATGTTAATTTACCATCAACATATATTAATTTAATGGGAATATTTTATCTTTTAATTGTAACAGAAAAACATGTTTTTAAATTTTTTTATATAGTTCTATAAGTATTGTAGATAAGTAGATAGGATTTAATTATAAAATGACGAGATTAGACTCTGGAATTGAGTATGAAAATAAATAATTCAATAAATACCGTAAAAATCATCCTTTTTGAATGAATTTAGTACTCTATAAAAAATAAAAATGTGGAGTGGTGAAAAGGTATAATATTTGTCTCTTTATCATTTCCAAAACTATTTTGATCGATAATGGTATATTATAATTTTTCTATTTATAGGCCATAGAATCTATATGAATTATTTAAAATAGGTTTCCCACAATGAAAATTTATTATATAATTATTTATGATTTATATATTAACAATATGTCACATTTTAATAAATTAGGAGCATTTTTATGTCCATAATGTTTTCAAAAAAAAGGTAAAATTTTGAGGAATGTGTGATAACTAATCTGATGATGGAATTTTCCGATTCCATACATAAAATGTGAGTTACTGATGATATTATAATAATATATATGAATAAATGGTTGGTATATATTTTTCAATTAGTTCATATAAATGACTATGAATTTAAAATATCTATTATTACTGATGATGATGATGGAAGATTTCATTATATTACAAAATTAGTTAATAAAATTAAACCATGTTAATTGAAAAAATGTATTGTCTCTAGTGATGATGATAAGACTGAAGAAAAAAAATGTTATATTATTAATGACTATAGGGAAATAAATAAATAAATGTGTTGTATCATGTAAAAAGTAATATTAAAATTTTGATAATTTATTTACTGACTAGGACCAAACAGTAGAAACTAAGATAAATATCATAGCAGGAAGCTATAATATTTTTTTTCAACAGATACGCCAGAATCAATTAATGGGGATTATGAAAAATAGTTTGTTTCATTCCATGAAATAATAACATGATAATATTAAAATGGATTAATATTATGATTGTGTCACAAAAGATAGTAAATGTTTTTAATTATAGAGAAATGGGTTTTCATAGACTAACAACATTAGATGATAATTAATCTTGAGTTTCCGTAAGGATAATTTGAAATAGATAATATCTACTTGAATATATTGGGAATGAGTAAAAAATATCACCATTACGAAAACATTTTTCATTAAAAATACTATATCATACAAGATTCAATGTATTTGAGATGGATGTCAAATCTGTTTTTCAGAATAGTTATATTGAAGTTGAAGTATAAATAGAATAGATCGAGGGATTAACTATTCACTCTGATGGTATCCATATTAAAATGAGGTAGAAGGAACCTTATGGAACCAATTAGTCTTAGGTATATGATATTTCAATGCATATAAATATATGAAGAGCATGATGTTCATGAAATAAAATGTGTAAAATAACTTGTATACAGTGAATATAAACACCACAATAGTATTTTTGATTTGATATTTTGAATTTGTTATTTTGAAAATAAATTTTGTGTTTTTGAATGAGGATTATTCAAGGAAAATGAATTTATTTTTTGATGTTACAAAATATATAGGAGTAAATTTTTTATTTTTTTATATATTAACAAAATATATGAAATGTTTTTATCCCAAAATAAATGCCTTATAGAGAGCACAAAAAATAAATTTGTTATACTAGAATCTATATTTTTTTCAATACTAAAAATAGTTTCCTAAAACCAATTACTACTGATAATGTAAAATTTCTAAATAAGAAGCTATTTTGTTTTTTAATAATATGAATTACCTATTACAATTCTAGAACAAAAGATTATATATAGTGTCTGACATTATGGTAGGTATCACTCCAATCCCAAAGAATCGGAAATATTTTTATAAAATGGAATTATATTTTACATTTCATGTGTATTCAATTATGGTTTTATATAACAATAGTTAAATAAGATTAATCTAGAAAATTTCAATGATGTAGAATAGGATATGCATGTTGATAATATAAAATACATATATGGTCATGGGTTTATCATTTTTAAGATTTCTGTTTCATGGAATTCATATAATCCATCATTGGAAAAGATGACACGAATAGAGGTTGAGTATTTTTATACATCATATGAAATAATATATATGATGTGATTTAGATCACAAATACATCAATTGGTTGTTATTCTAATAATTTTTTAGTTATAGGTTATGAAAATAAGAGATAAATAGTTCTATCTAAAATTCCTCGGCAAAATTATAGGTTGATATAATGTATAATTCTCTCAAATAGGTTGTATCTAAAGAATTCATGAAAATTATGATCATTCCATGCATATAAAAATTGGTTTATATGAATAAGAAACACCAAACGGCTTATAATATTTAAAAACTATGGTTGAATATTGAGGGTTTCCCGAGACTCAACACCATGGTATTATGATCTCAAATTTCCCTACTTTAAATGTTTTTAAATTAATTATGAAGGAGAAAACATTTATATATTGGATAAACATGTTCTCCATAATCTAGTTTTGATGTAATTTTTCTAATGAATTTTATTATAATTTTTTGGAAATTGCATTCAATTTTTATATTGATATATGGAATTATAGTGTTTCTTATTTTTTAGATGATTTTCATTAAGGAAAAAATAAGTATATTTTAATCACACAAATTTACTAAATATATCATTCTTCTATAGTCATGAATATTTTAAATTCATTATTAATTTTATTGAGGTATATGATTACACCACTATCGTTAACTCAACAAGGTTTTATTAATAATAAGGGGGTACTCTATTGTAAATAACAAAATATTATATCAGAGTCTCTTTTTCACTCTATTTGAGTATATTAATTTTATGGTAAATTCCATTTTACATTTGGTGGTGGAATATTTTTTCACATTAGGGAATGTGTTTATATTAATCATATGAAATCAATGTGATATTGGGAAGAGTAATTACTATAATGTTTAAGGAAATTTAAATTATGTTGCTAAGGAGGATATTGATGAATTATTATTTAAGTGGTTTAAATGGATATAAAGATGATGGTTTGAGTTACTTTGAGGATTTTTAGGAATCATTATTTTAATTGAGGTGATATGAATCAATGTATAGAATCCCTGAGTTCCCATAACAATTTACCCTTATGGGTGATTCTACATCCTAGAATTATTAATCATCCTTAGAAACTTGTTGTTGATAATATTCCTAAGCATATATATATATCTCCAAGGATGGAATCATAATGGTTATTTGTAAGGATAATCCCATAAGGATCAATTTAACTTCATATAAATTTTAAAAACATTATACATTCTAATGTTAATATATAGGATGTAAAAATGTAAACTATAATTTTATAATAGTAATATAGTAATCTATAATTGTATCATATAGACTATATATAAGATATATGAGAAGTAATGGTCTCATGAAATAGTCAATTTCATATAACCTAATGATAATTTTGACATGTGTGAAGGTCACATAGTGTATACATAAAGTAAATAAACCATTTTTTAAATTTCATCTCATTAATATATAAAGTTAATAATGATTACTATAATGTTATTACTAAGTTAGATTATTACACTACTAATTAGTATTTTCAGACAGTTTCTTAACAAAAAATACCTTAAAGACAAAAATACCATAATCAAATTAATATGACTATTATTCATGAAAATAATAGAGGAGAATCTCGGAAAGGACTTAGATATTTCTAAATTTGAATATATATGCCACAAAAGGATATTTACCCGATAATATTTCATTCATCCAATAAATCATGGATAAATTTTTTAATGAATCCACAACAGTAGATTTTTAAATTAATTTGCGTCAAAATATTTTAATATAGTGTGGGATTTATGGCGATGATTCATAAAGAAGTAACATGAATACCTTGGATCAAGTATTATATGTGATTTCAAATGAGGAGGAGTGTGTCTCATGTTAAAAAGTGTTAAATATTTAAAAATTAGATTTGTATTCAAATTAATATAATATAAGTATAAAATAAGAAAATTGGAAATATAAATTATATCATAATATCATACATACATTAACAATTAGTTGTAAGAAAAGATGGAAACTCTAAAGAGAAGAGGAATAAGAATATTATATGTGATTTTACTATAAGGCGATAGTTCCTTATTAGTGATCATTTGTCAAAGGGTATCATTTATTTATAAAAATTAAGGATATTGACTAGTTGATGATATTCGTTATAATAATTTAAATTTCATAATAATATCTAAGTTAATATTTTAATTTGAAGGGTGTGATGTGTGTGGGATAATTACCTCAACACAATCTATATATATTCATCCTCAATATAGGTTAACCACTTTACTAAATTTGATGGGCCTATTTTTGGTTATCATCTATGAAATTTTTGGGATAAAAAAATAGAATACACAAGATAGAATAAATTGGATATAAATGTTATAATTAATAAATCATCATTCCATAGATTTTATATCACATAACATGACCCAACCATAAAAAAATGTTTCATCTTTTTTAGGAATATTAAAAAAAAATTATAATAATACACATCTAAGGAATGTAAGTGTTATGTTCCTATTTTGATTAGAATCATTAACATATTAAATCATGATAGATATTCAATATCTTCCAAAAATTTCCCCTCTCATGGAAGACTTTTTATTGACACCCTTTTTTAAATATTTATTCAAACCCTTGGGAAAGGAAATATAAGAATATATGAGTAAAGATTATCTTTAAGGGTAAAATATGAAGATATTATTCATTTATTATAAAAAAGGATAACATGAGAGTAATGGTATAAGAAAACAAGATTAAAATTTAACAATTATACCCTGTATTACAAATATCATAATTAGGGAAGAAGGTTTTGGTATTTTAGAACACTTCAATCATAGAACAATAAAAGATCATGGTCCATGTGATATGATAATAAAAATAAGAACATTAAATGGGTATTTTAATAAAAAAAATAAATAATAATAATTATTTATAAAAATTTCAACCCTATATATAAATACATTCATTACATTTTGGGCTTCGGATAACCACCCATGTACCCAATTTGGGCTTCAGATAACCTCTTATTTACAATCTATTTAGATTAATAATATATGTTATGTAACCTCTTATAGTATTTCAAAAAACATTCATTTACCAATTTTTCTTAGGTTAATTAAGTATTACACATTCATTGGTGGTATTTAATGGGGAAAAAGATCTCAAAATCATAATAATCTCATATGAATTCCACAGGATAAGGATAACATTTATCATTTCTTCATATCTTAAGCACAAATGATATTGATAAAAAGTTTGATTGTAAAATAAATCCATTACTGGAAAGGTTAAATTTTTATCATTACCCCATCAAAAAAATTAAATATAATGAAATATAAAATACCATAAAAATTAACATATTAATCCTATATATTATTAAATATGTCTTTTATGCATAATATTCATTAAATAAGTGGTGAATATGGAATATGTCTCACAGAAATAAAAGGGAGATTACAAACACTTACATTATGTCTTTCATTATTCATAATAAAATTTAACATATTATATATTAAATTTCAATATTATATATATGTAAACATACTATATTAACACTTTTAATACCATAAATAGATTACATAAAAAAATTTAATACACATTATTGAAAAATATTTCATTATTAACATCATCTCTCGTGTTGATATCATCATTATTCATATATGATTTAGTTATTTATTCATGGAGCTTACATTTTTCTATAATTACATTGTCACTATATTCATTATAATTTAATTATTATAATATTTAATAATTATATATACCTTTATAATCATTTATAAAAAATTTTGGTGATTATTGAATCACATCCTTCTATGGATGTGGTAGTACAGTGAATCCTTTCACAGAAGTAATAAAGGATGCTTCTAGTATTTTTTCTCAAATGTTGACACACATCCTCCTATAAGAGGGATCATTATGATCAAATCAACTCATGTTTCATCCAATAAAGAAGTGTTTGAATAGATATCGAATATCTGGATGTCTTCTATCATTGTGTGAGTCCTAACCCCAAAAAGGAAAACACATTGTCATTTTAATGATCTCAACTGAAGGATCATTGTGATATAGGGATTTGATGAGTGGACTATGATAGCTAGGGGAAAGGATAAAACAATGTGGCATTACCCTCTGATTATTGTAAATAAATTTCAAGGAGTCTAGGCTTAGTTACCTTAAAACCTGGTTTTTTATTAATTTAGAAATGGCATTGGAATTTCAACACTTCCAATGTCCAGGATACACCAACATAGGTATGAATCTACATATAAAAGTTTAAATATCTATATTGGATCCCATATATTCTATTCGATATAGCCTTCTCTCTAGGTAATTCAATTTTCATGGAAAAAAATATAATATATAAGGTTTGGACATTGTGCAAGAATCCTGGTGGAGGTTGATATGTCTAAAACCCTGGTGTAAGTGGTGGTTATAACAAATAGGGGATCATAGCAAGATACTGAAGATTCAGTATGAGAAAAATCATAAATTATTCATGGGATGTAGATTATTTGGCCATCTGACTTTAGACTGTAAGAGGGATAAAGAATGTATCTTTTTTAATGCAACGTGTTCTGATGATTCAACCTGTTGAAGGAGAAAATGGAATGAAAAAATTATAATAATTCAATGAGTATCATCAAACATGGACCTTCCAATGAAGGTGGGAGGATACAATTGTAGATGAATAAATGGAATACGACTTGGATGGACTATATGGGCACTCTGGATTGGCCTCAACAATCCATGACATTAAGGTGTTGGAGTTAGATAATTACATCATCTAACTAATTGTTAACATTTAAATTTAAAATTAATAAAAATGTCATTAGTTACAATGAAACATTGTGGTATAATGTTTTCTATTCATTAACTTGATCAACACTAAGATAAAATAATCCAACCTCAATTAATATTTATCTTTCCATAATGTGGGAACTTTATCCCAATATAAAAATGATGGAATAATATAGGTAACCACTAAATTGGTCTCCTATGATGAAAAAATTCCCCCACCTATAATGCTTTTCCCATAATCATATACTGATGATACATTGAGTAAAATGACAAAGATAAGTCCTTGTTATCAAAATGATGAGAGAGTTATTATGATTTCTTATGGGATATTGTAGGAAGAATCATTGAAAACATTCATCTCTAATGGAAAAACTCACATGAGTAGAGGTAATCCCCTTCGAACTAATTATACTATAGTTCTAGAAGGATATTTCTTATATGTTACTTCATCGAAGATTTCTAGAAATAAATCCCATATGAACAAGACTTCTGAACACGTAAATTTCAATAAAAAATTATCTAATTTAAATGCAATTATATTTTCTGATATTGATATGGATTTATAAGATGATGAATAGATTGGGAACAGTCCAGATAATAAGAAGGGGGATCAACACAATTATGGGTCATATGATAATAAGAAAACTGGAAACGTAATGAAATATAAAATATAAAAACATAAAAAAATAAGAAGGTAGAAAGAAAAAATACATTGGAATATAGCATGGAAATGAGGTCCCCTAACAAATTGAAACAACATAAAAATGAATATTATGTACTAAAATTTTCAAGGACTATAGAATTTTATAGTCAGATAATACATTATAAACTACATTGTGGCCAACAAACATATGCGTATTGGATATACAGGGGAAAAATGTTTTTAACAACTGGGAGGCTTTCAAGAATTTGAAAATCATAAGTTATTTCAATATATTTCAATGTTCAAGGATGGAATTTTTCTTTCTCTTTTATGTTTTTTTGAATAACATATATCATGATAATGGAAATATAGAAGGATATTTTGGAATTCAGTGAAAGCATCAGTCACAAATGGACGATTATAGGGGATTTCAACACAATATTGATGCCCAATGATAAAACTATATCAAATTTCAGTAGGAAATACTGTATAGAATTATCCTCATTCATTGATTAATTTATACATGATGAAGTTTCAATCATTGGATATTAATTTTCATGGAGTATGTACACCTTTAATGGATGTCTGTAAAGTAATTTTGACAAATGTTTTGTTAAAATGAATGAAGGTAGCCCTACCACTAGGTTCTCAAGTGAAACCCTCTCCAAAAATCACATATATTATAAACCCATTATTACTGATATCAATACTCAAATTTAATGTACATACCCTCACCCATTTAGATTAAGAAATGTGTTTCTTATAATTCCTTGATGTAGGTAGATTATTCTGTAAGCATACATGATGGAATATATTAAAATACCACTCTGGAACATTATAAAAAATTAAATCATGTCACTATAATTTTAATTGAATAGAGCATAAATCCCCTTTTCCATGCTTGAACATGATATTTTTGTTGTTTAATAATGACTTTCAGGAATTCATATTAGGAATCAACATCATAACATGACTTCTAAATATGAAATTCTAGATATCTGCAAACTAGATGACTTCCTAATTGTTAAGGGAAGGTTGAATCAAACCCATATGATTGTAAAATAGTTAAAAGATGGTGATATTATCTGGTAGTTATTTCATTGGATGCATAATAAATATATGATAAATAGAGGTACCAATTTCATCAGAATTAATGGAATTATTCTCACCTCTGAGAGTCAAATATCGAATATAGAGGTGGAATCCATGTATATAATTTACTCAGATGATTGGATAAACAACAGAAAATATATATTTATTGATAATATTTTTAAATCCTTTTGAGATCATAAAAATATATATCTCATCATGATTCATTATATATAAGATGTCAACACATCCCTTTTCACTCTGAATATAGAGAGTACGGCTGGGTAGGATGGTTTCACCAAAAAAATTATTCATGATTTACTGAGATATTCTAAAATATGAAGTGTCAAATTCAATTATGGAATTATTCACTCATTAATCTATTAATTATTAGTTCAAATAAAATATTATTTCCTATATACCAAAGAAGAATAATGCAATTGGAATTAATTATTTTAGGTTGGTTTCCCAATGGAACTCTATTCTTAAATCCTTTAGTGAAATCCATGTGACTAGGATGGAATGAATAATTAAGGAAAATATCACTCCAAATCAGTTTGGGGTATGGGATTTAGAATCCATTAATCATAATAATTAGCACATTCCTTATCTCCACAATACATTCTATCCTCTTAAATGGATCCACCATAGTCTTGTTCTAATGCAATAGGGGTATTTAAAAAATGAGACCAAATTTCAAGACTCATGTTTCCTATTTATTCTAATTTTATTAGAATATGTATTAATGAGCCTTCTCCAATTGTATTTTATAAGAACATAAATGATGGTATGGACACATTAATTCAGTCATAACTTTTATATCTGGTGACATTATACTCCTAGTGAAAGCCTCAGGAAAACCCAATTATGCTATTAAATATTATTTCATGCATACTGAGGATGTGAATGATGAGTCCATGAATTTAAATAAATCATTCAATATTCCTGGTGATGGAAAATCGAGTGGAAAAAAATATAGTATCTCAAGATCCATTGGAGTTAATTGGATATCCATTCTTTTCAACTACCTTAGTGTCCCCTTGTTTTTAGGAAATGTGAAAATGTAATATGTTCGGGAAATATGCTATGGAATAATTAATAAATAAAATAAGTTGATAGGTAAAGATATATCCCATGTGGGAAGGGTTGTATTATTCAACTCAGTTATCACCACAGGAATTGTGTACTCATCTTCACTCTAAAAATATCTAAGAATCCTCATGAGTGATCTCTAACCCATGATAGGGAACATCATTTGGATTGGCTCACTCCGTGAATGGAATATGTTAATAGAAAATTGGAAAGAATATTTTAAACCCATTGAAATACGAGGGGCTTGGAATAAAAGATATTAGAATTTTCAACATTTATATTTTTAATAAATTAACATGTATACATCTGAATTATACACTCTCTTCCATTGATTTTTCATTATGTAGGTTTAGAATGATTCCTCTGAATGGGTGCTTGTACAATCTTACATCATCAATTCGGCCCTTCATGAAGAACCAATTCACTGAAATTATACATAATTCAAAAATTTTGGTAAGTATAAAATCAAATATTAACTATTGGTGTAATCACTTATTTGGAATCCCTCTTGATATCATGACTATCTCTAAAATCATGCTCCAAATTTCGATTGATGATCTCATGTCAGGTAGCGACAATGTTGATGAAATTTTCCCCTTTTAAACTACCCTAGAAATCCAAAATTACAAAATTTTGTCTGTTTACACACTGATTTGGAGACCCAATATAAATTTATATTTTAATATCAAAAAATAAAATTCGATTAAATGAGATGGAGAAATATTACCACCACCGTGGATTCTGAAATTCTAGGTACTATTCATATAATACACATGATTTATTCTTGTATTGAAGATCTACAAAAAAAGTATTCCAAATCAAGATCTATAGAAGAGGGATGGAAAATCGGTTTCATCATGTCACATATGATTAAGGTCATAGGAGAGTATCCAACACCTCTTTATGGTATATGGATTTTATCAAGAGCTATGGAGGTATTATAGAAACTAGTTCATAATTAAATTAGGTAAATGAAATAAGATAAATTATTTTATGATGATCATCAGTATATATGGATATAGTGAACAAATTAAGAATCTCCTACTTATATCTAGTTCACCTATCTATGACTCTATCTAGATATCATGGAATTTATGATTAATATACAATTTTCATCTTCCTTCCATGATGGTATCTCTACCATAAATAGGGAATTACATATTGATATAGATGTATAGATGGGAGAAATTAATAATAGTATCACTTATCCAAAAATCCTAAGAATTCAACATGTTTCAAGACTTCCTTGGATTCCACTTATGATGAAATATATAAAACAGATCCATCTATCCACTTAATAGATAAATGAAAATGTTGATCATGCGGCCTTTGGTGTGTCTGAAACCTTGGATTATGGAGGTGCAATCTATACCCATCATGGCTTTGTCAAAGGTTGTTTTCATCAATCTATTAGACTTGGAATTTCATATGAAGAGGAGATATAAGCTATGATAGATTTCATGAATCATTTTTAAATAGAAACTGGAATACCATATGGATTGAATTAGATTATGAACTTGTTATTTAATTACAAAATAAAAAAACCCAAAAATGTGGTTGGTATAATCCTACCCTATTAGAATAAATTTATCAAAAAGTATAATGATCTCAACATTAATATATCACATGTTTATAATGTATAAAATCAAGTGGATGAAGTATATTCAGAAATAGATATCATGGAAATGAGTATGATGTGGTCATTTGGAATTCTTGATTACTATTCACCTATGTTGGATGTAGATATGTGAGGAGTGATCCACTCTCATATTTTAAAACCCCTAATTAATTATTTATCTTTCTATTTACATTTCATTTAATGAATTTTTGGGTTTCTTTTTTGTTAGGACCAATCTGATGAGGAAGTTATTTGTTTTTGTGTAATTCCTTTTTTTTGTTAAGGGGAATTTTTGGGGAATCAAAATCACCTAATATTGTATTTGGTGAAAATCCTATTGTTGATTGTTTTCAATAGAATCAAACATATACATTTAATAGTAATGAGGAGAATCTATTTCAATGAAAAGGTTCGGATTGGGCTTAGCATCAGTCCGGAATGGGATAAGTTCGTAATGAGTAATTGATCATTATCTTGAACGAGAATCGATTGCATAGAGAATGTATCTTTATGGATGTAAATTTTCATCAGATTCAATCTGGATCTAGTATGAAATAATGAAATTACCATTTTATAAATGAATAAGATAAAATTTACAAGTGATGATTCTTTTCTAATTCGTTTTTCATAAATTGTAAGTTAATTTGAGAACATATGATGAATGGTTACTGAATGAAAGGGGGAGAGAAAATAATATAATATGATTGTATTATGAGAAGCAAATACTGCTGAGAATCATACTCAAATAATTATGCCATGGATAATTGTAACCAATCCAGTCATATGTAGAATGATCGTACTCAGGACAATCATATTCCGGAAATTAAACAACGAAATAGGTTGCTGAAGTACTATAAATTTTCAATACTTTTCTTGAAATATATGCACTTTAGTAGCTGATCCTAAAATATATTCAGAGTCATGATAATGATGTTGATGGTAAAATAGAATGATGTTATATGTGGAATGGTATTCAGAAAAAAAATGAAGCTGATGATTAGACATGGTAAGCTATTGTAATTAGAGAAGGGATTTATTGAAATCGATGAATGAAAAAAGAACAAAATAATGAGATCCACAATGTGGTAAATCATTTCAAAATTGTTTAATTCCTTTTTTGGATTCCAACTGGATCAAGAGAATAGGTAAAGAAGTAAAATTGGTTTGTAAGTGGATATTGCTGAATTAATTATCAAGGGGGGATTCGAAATCAAATGAATGATTATATTCAGTATTCAAAGTTGTATCCATTTCATCATAGATTTATATAATCAATTAATAAAAAGAATTTTATTAAATAAATCAGATTCAAAAAATCATACACATAAATTGTTATCACGAATGAAATTAAAGTGAATGTCTAAAGAAAAAATAAATATTTTATAAGAATTGAGAATCTTTGTGAAGAGTTTATGAAGTCAAAATAAAAATGAGATTTTATGGGAAATTGGGATATGGGTGAATTTATGTGAGAGTGTAATTTTTCTGGATTCTCTCCAATAAATATCTAGGTTCACATATAAAAGTTGAAAAGTACATTGTACATTTCTGATTATCAATGTAGTCTTCACCATAAAGGAGAGAGAAGCTCCAAATTTTTAGTGAGAAGAAGGGTATTTTTATGTTGACTATTTTCTTGAAAAAGAAATTGATGGAGTTTAATGAAAGAGAAGATAAAATATTATAAAATTGTATCTATTTTATAATCATACAAGTTTATTACCATACCTAGCTGATTACAGTATTCATATTTTCAATTGTATTCACCTGATCATTGTTTCAGGCATGAAAATTGGATTCATGATTTTCTCATTGAGATTTATTGAATAAGGAATAATCATACACAGAGAATTGAAATGACTTTTCCATACTCATAATATAAGTGGTGATTATTTATCTCTATCATATTATATCAATTTCGAATTTTTTTACTGGGTACATTTTTACAAAGAATAATCGTTTCTTAAAGAATTGTATCGAGGAGATTCTCAATTAGAGGAATCGGATTGGAAAAAACATATGAGGAAAATAGGACTCGGTTTCTCATTAATAAAGTCCAGGATGTTCTTACCATCATTTGGGAAATAAATTGATGATGTTTTTCCATTGAATACTTATTCGAGATTGAAAATAAATACCATTAACATGTCTTCTTACATAAATTGTTTTACACTATATGTGCTAAGAAGGTGCACGAATACTATTGGAATTTTTTACATAGTTCTACATGAGTTAAAGTGTATATTCTACTTTTTTGAATTATGTGGATTTATTTAGGGTGTATTGCACAGTATTGAATCATTTCTAAATAATACCAAGTATATAACTATTATTTTTGAATAGTGAACCTTATAACTACTTGTGTTACATTGGATGTGCGGTTTAATTTTTTTCAATGGGAAATTGAATTTTTAAAATGAGACGAAGGTTTTTTCAAATAAGCATAAAAGAAAAATGTATCACAAATTCACCCCTCCTCTTCTTAGTGATACAATTTCAATGACTAGGCCCTTTGAAATGGTATTAGGGAACAAGTTCCCTTCTCTTATTCTTTGCTGATGGAGAATTTTAATTGTGTGAACATTAAATATATTTCATTTTTAGATGTAAATAATTATCATATATAAAAATATATAATGTGTCATTGTCTTTATCTATTTTATATGATGTTCTTAAAGCTGAAACAGATGGGTTTTCTCCTATTGATTTTAAAAATCCTATTACATTAGTTTATAAGAAGAATCTATAGAATGGTGGAAGGTCCAAGATTGTTATATTACCATCACTTTCTAAAATTTAATTATTAATATTTAAATATTTTCCCACAACCAAATGTATATGGGATAAATTTCAGAATAAAAACCAAGGTAATATAAAAGTGAAGAATGAAAAACATCAAATATGGATATTGAAATATGAAAACATGAATATGGGTGGGTATGAATATGTTGGTGTCTTCTTTACCTAGTAAAATGACATTCTTGAGTATTATCATATGCCTTGGTTAAAATTTATATGGATCTACAGCTGCTGAAAATATACTAATAATCCTGTGTAAAAAATTTGATGCAATAGTTTTTTTATTGGAAGATAGATTTCCTAATAAATTTTCTGTTGATAATTTGCATAGCACTCTCATCCTTTATTAAATGTGTACAGGTAAATCTACGAAATGAAAAAAATAGTTGATGGGGAAATTTTATTCAAGGTTACTATGAGATAAATTTCACATAAAATTCGTATTAATGATGAATCTGGAAAATATGACTCTAAAAATGTGGTATGTAAAAACATTAATTAAATTTTGTCTATGTTTTCTAAAAATATGAAAAGAGGTATAGTGAAATAAAAAATGAAACATCCCTTGAAATATTTTGAGTGTGGATGAGTTGGTCACTTTGTGGCTAATTTCAATTGAATAAAAAAAGAGGATATTGATGAAGAAGAAATAAATCCATTGAGATCATGGATTATATAGGGAGAAAAATATCTATCGGAAAGAAATAATGTTCTTCAAAACCAAAAGAAGAAGTTTCATGTGTAAAGATGATGAAGAAGAAGTCAGTGTGGCTGAATCTTAAAATTTAGTTTAGCTTGGTTTTAAAAATACTTCTATTGTTATAGTATATGATGAATAATTCAGAATAAATAATTTAAATGTAGAATAAACTTAACTTGGACATCAATTAAAAGAAGAAATGTAAAAAAGTCTAAGAAAGATTAGAAGGATTGAAGTAAAAAACCCAATGATAGAAGATGAATCTTCCTTAATAGGAATTAAAGAATTTTTTTCTGATGAGAAACCGAATCTAGTTTAATAGATTAGTGATTTGAAGAAATATCATTAAGAATAAAATATTATTAATTAACATTAGTAGGTGAATTTAAATAAAAATAATAAGAGTTTAACTTTTCAAAAAAACATTCCGAAGATGAAAAGAAAAGGACAAGTTTCAAAAATTATATCACTAAAGTTGGAGAAATTTCTCTAAAGGATAATCCTAATAAGGATAAATATGAGATACACTAAAAGATTTATAATTAATAAGAATTTTTTTTTGAAAATAATATTGTTAGGAAAGTCATGTATGCGGCCAAGATCAACAAGGTTGGGGATTTAGAAGTTTTAAAATACTACGAGTCTGAAAAATTAATAAAATATTATGATTTTGAAAAATTATAAAACACTTCAGGTTCTGATAAATCATAAATGAAAATGAACACTTTGATTTATAATAGAATGGTTGATGGCTCAGAAAATAAAAAGAAATGAAGGTGGATGAGAAACTTATTCATAATTTCATCCTGCATCAAAGATTCATAAGAATATAATAATTTTATGGCTATTTCTATTATTATATTGGATTCGGAAACCTAGATAATATGTGTTGGTCCAACTAAAAACATTTCTATTATTACAAGTTTATGAAAGTCATGGACTGAGGGGGAGAAAATTCCCTCAAAATAGAAGTCTGAGAAGATTGTATCGAAGAAACAGGAAAATGTTGGAGTAATGATTATAAATTTGTATCCACAACTAGAAACTATTTTTGAAATATTTGAACACCCTAGAAACCTAGTAAAAGGTTATATATTTTTCATCAGAACAAAAAACCTTCTTAAAAATTCTATGAAGCCAAAGATGAATAAAGAAGAAGAATATAATTTTTTTTTGTTGAAACCGCATTGAAAGACACAAAATGTGAAAGAAAATGTATTCTTGATAGTGGGTATTCTTCTCATATGACAGGAAATTTAAAAAAAATTACGAATTTGAAAGTATTTATCGATGTAACAATGACATTTTCCAATGGAGAATCCATGAGCATCAAATGTGTTTGATCATCCATCATTGGAATGGAAATGTTGAAATCCATGAAATCCTTTTACATTGATGGTTTGAAACAAAAATTGAAAATTATTTCAAATTTTTGTGATGAGGGAGGAAAATTTGTCATTAGGAAAGATGTATTTTCTATTAACAATGAAGAGAATGTAATTATTTTTACAAGAGGCCAATGTAAAAAAGGTAACTTCTTTCTGGTTGTGAAAATAAAAAACTATTACTATATCATCATTGTGTAAGAGAATCAATTATTTCATAAAAGGATGTGAAATGTTTGTAAAAAAAACATGAAAAATTTGAAAAGAGAGAAACTTTCAGAGACATTACTCATTTTCCGAGATGAAGACATTGGTGGTGCACTATTTTTCAGAAAGAAAATATTACGAATGTTATGAATAATAAATTATAGATTCGTTCAAAACAACCCCAAAAATTTATTTATTCTGATATTTGTGTGACGGTGGAAAAAATAAAAAGTAGTATATAAGTACCTCCTCACATTCTATGATTATATTACTTATATTACCTATGTTATGTATATGAAATATAAATAAGAAAATTTGATGATGTTCAAAATTTTCAAAAGGAAATATAAGAAGGAATGTGAGTACGCAGTGGATAAGTTGAGAAGAGATAATTGTTTTGAATACATAAGTGAATAATTATAAATTTATCTTGAAAAAAATGGAATTATTCATGTTTATAGTTCCCCAAAAATTAGTCAACAAAATGGAGTTTTTGAAAGAATGAATCGAAGATTGGTAGAAATGTGAAAAACTGTGTTTCTTGAAAATGGCCTTTCTCGTCACTTTTAGAGATAAGCCATGAAGGGTGGAAGCATTATAAAGTTTGATAAAAAGGTAAATATTGAATCATTCATAGATATGAATTGGAATGTAGAGGATATGGATGTTTCAATAATTAAACATTGAATAATTATTGATTAATATGATGTAAAAGTGATTGAAAATGAATATTAAGATAAACATACTCTGGAAGATGTGAAATTTGAGAAATATTGTTTTGAAAAAAAAAATTAATAAGTATATAGACAATTAAATTATTTATCAAGACGAATAATCAGATTCATCTATTTCCAATGATGTGGAAGATACTTGAATTTTTTATCATAGGATGAGGAACCATGTGAATGCTCAAAATAAAATTTGTGATCAATATCAAATGTTTCAAACAACAAGAAGAACAATTTCTATTATTCGTTCTTCATTATATTCAATATTATAGACAATAAAGTGAAAGTATTTTTTGATCATATGGAATGGGTTAATTCAATGAATATAAAGTTGGATAAAATTGAAAATAATGATACATGGGAACTCAAACAGAATCTAGAAAATAAAATCATTATTTTTCCAAAGAGGGTTTTCTGGAACAAGATTAATGTATAAGGTAAGGTGATAAGAAATAGAGCTACATTTGTGTGAAATGTGTATTTGCAATTTGATGGAATTGATTTTGATAAAACCTTTTCTACGACTGTAAGACAAGAAAGAATAGGAATCTTGTTTTTCTATTTTTTCACAAAGAGGCTACAAGATCATACGAATTGATTTTAAATCTAAATTCCAAAATCGTCATCTTGGGAATGATTATTATATTTAATACCTTCTAGTTTTGTTATTGGAAATGATGAATGTTATGTCTGTAGATTTAAGAATTATTTTTATGGTCAAAAACTATATATGAGGGCAAGGTATTTAAAATTGGATACATTCTTAATAATAATTATTTTTTTAATAGGAAGTGTGGATAGAAATGTCTACATCATAAAAAGTCATGTATATTCCAATATTGGTATTTTTTATGATTATTACATTTTCTTTTTTAACAATTATGAAATAAGTTGTTAAAGAATTGTTGAAGAAATGAAAAAGGCATTTAAAATGTCCAATATGGGGGAAATGAAATACTTACTTTGGTTACAAATACAAAAATAAAGGAATACAATTTCCTTTCTCAAGAAAATAATTCTAATTATATTCTTAATTGGTTTGGCATGGAAAAATAAAAACCACTTTCCAAACCAATATAGGTGGGAAAAAAATTTTCCAATGATATAGATAGAAAAGAAGTTGACCAGAAATAATTTCAAAAGTTAATTGTATGTTTTTTATGACTACCTATTGACCCTATATTGTATATGAATTTATCATATTTGAATGGTTTTAGCGTGTTGAAATAGAATAATATCTACTTTCTAGAAAAATAAATCTCTGATAAATCAATGGCATGATATAATTTAGAATTAGGTATGGCAGTTTAAATATTATTTATTTTTTGGGTATTTAGATGTTGATTGAGCTGGAAATGTTGATGATAGAATATCCACATCTGGTGGAGTATTCTTTTTAGGAACGATTTTTTTTTTGGAATTCAAAGAATAGAAATCATTAAATCTCAGTACGACTGAAGGTAAGTATGTTTCTTCTAACAAAGACACCAATCAACTTATGTACATCAAAACACAATTGGAAGAGATACTTGTTGAATTAATGTTCCCTTGCTCTTGGGTTGTGACCATTAAAGCATAATCATTCTCACCAGGAATCAAGTTCAATATTATTATTAAAAACAAATTGATACAAAATATTATTTCATCAAATAGAATGCGAAGAATAAATAATTAATTATGGAGTATATTCTAACATCGTAACAATTTGGTAAAATTTTCACAAAAACCATTCCAATATAATTATTTTATAAATTTATGTTGAAAATGGGTGTCCGACCTATATCTCATCGTGGTTGAGGTATTGTTTTCCAATATCTTATTTTACCTTTGGATTTTATTATCAAGGGTGTAATTGTTTCATAAATAAATGTATTTCATATAAAAAATATAAGGATGTTGGTTAGATGTGAATTCAGCATTGTATGTGTGAAAACTATTCTAACGGTTTGTTGGAGTTATTATGGGAAGAAAATAATATTTTCTGGGAAATGAGAAGAGATGAAAAAGAAAATATGATCAAGATAATGAAGGTTGTCATAGTCACTACTCTTAGACATCATGGTTTTACATTCATCAATTCTTATTTCTTATAATAAGTTTGCTATAGTAGGCTTGGAATTGTTGACAAATAATTAGTTTCTTAAGGATACAAAGATCGGTGATTTATGAAATGTTGTTGTCAAAAAAATCCAAAGGGGTGTGTTGTTAGGACCACAATAGCAAGTAAGTTATTTGTTTTCAAGTGTTTTCTTTTATTCTAAAGGAATGTTTTTGAAGAAAGAAAATTAGATCACTTTTTATTTGGTAAAACTATTATTGATGACTGTTTGAAAATGAATTAGACTTACTATATTCATCATAATTTGGAGAATCTCTTTGAAGGAAAGGGTTCTAATCAGACGAGCCTTGGGTTTGAAATGGGAGATGATTGTAATTAACAATTTATCATTATCTGGAATGATAGAATTGATCACATTGAGAAATTATCTTCTTATAAGTAAATGGTCCTCAGATTCAATCAATATTCAGTATAAAAGATGTGGTCTTATCATACTATTCTTGACGAAGAAAAATTTTACATGTGAATATGCTTTTCTGATTTATATTTCATAAATCATAAGATTACTAAAGAAATTATGATGCAATTTTTGTGAATAAATGGTGAGTGAAAAAAGATTAAGTCTGAATGTATTCTGAGTAGAAAATTATTTTGGGAATCAGACTCAAAATATCATACCCATTATAATTTTTTCTAAGTCAATCGTACTCGGAATGGTCAAAATCATGAAAATCGTATTCGATATGAGAAGGAAATAAATAGGCTGCTAAAGGATTGGAAAGTCTCAATACATTAATTATAATTCAAGCACTGTAGCATAAGATACCCAAATTTATTCAGTGTCATGAGAATGAATTCATATGACAATATAAAGAAGTTTTATGTGGTATTTTATTCAAAAAAAGAATCTAATGATAGAACTTGGTATGACATTATAATCATAGAAGGAATTTCTTGAGATCTTTGAATGGAAGTAGATGAAAATAATGAGATCAACAATGTAGTCAATAATTTCAAAAGGTTTGATGTATTTTATAGATTTTAAACTGGGTCAAGAAAAGAATTGAAGAAGTAAAAGTGGTTTGTAAAAAAAGATTACTGAATGTATTTTCACGGGCGGTCTTGGCATTTTGATGGATGTTTGTATTACTCATTCATAATGCTATCCATTTCGTCATACATTTATATATTTGATTTATACAGAAGATCGTGTTGAAGAAATTAGATTTTGAAAATCAGACACCTAAATTGAAATCATACTGAAAATTGAAATGCTTGTCTAAAAAAGAAATGACCATTTTAGAATAATAGAGAGTCTTTAAGAAGAGTTTAATAAGTCAAAATAAAACACATATTTTAGAGGAAATTTAGATGTGGTTGAATTTAAGTGAGCATGAAATTTTTAGAAGTCCTATCACAAAATCACCATGGTAACTTATAAAAGGTGAAACATATATTTTACTTTTTTGATCTCTGAGGTACTATTCACCAAATAAGAGAGATAATATCTGAGTATTCATAGAGAAGAAGTGGGTTCTTTTGTTGAGACTTTTGTTGAAAATTTATTCGACAGATTGATCTGAAACAGAAGAGGCAATATAAAAACATTGTATGCATCTGATCATTGTACTCAGTAGTTATCATACTCTGATAATTATCATATTCATCTTGTCAATCATATTGAGATAATCATCATATCGAGTAAGATAATAAAATTCTAGAATTTTGAATTAAGGATTCCAAAAATGGGGAAGTATCACACATGGAGAATCGTACAGTGTTTTTGATACTAAAAATTGGACTAGTGTTGATTAATCAACACCATATTCTTTCAATGTCATATTTTTCTCACTAGGGAAAATAATTCCTGGACGAATCATATCTCGATGAATTGTATCGAGGATAATAATTATATAAGGAATCGAATTATAAAAAATATGAGGAAAATTGTAATAGTTTATTCCCCAAAAAATTCTAGGAATTTATTTATAACTTTTCTATAAATAATTGATGAATTTTTTCAATTAAATACTTTTGTTTAATTGAAAATAATCCCTTGTAACATGAGTTGTTACACAAATTTTTTATTAACCTATTTTCGTTAAGAGGGTGCACACACAGTATTGGAATTGTTAATATAGTTATACACAAGGTAAATGGTATATCCTACTCATTGTATTCCAAGGATTGATGTCTAATGGATTCTATAGTGTTGGATAATTTCCAAACCATACCAAGGAAGTAGCAATTCTTTTTGAATAGTGGACCATGTAAATATGTGTATTCTTTTTGATGTGTGAATGAATTATTTTCAATAGGGAATCGAATCATTAATAATAGTTGTACGATATTAAAAATAAAAAATAAATGAAAAATGTATCATTTATTCACCCCTCCCCCGCTCAGTGACACAATTACATTGACTGGGCACTTTCACTTTTCTCAGACCTTGAATCTTCTTTGTTAGTCTTCATGTATGCATGTGAAAAAATAAAATTTTTTATTTAATGTAAATGAGGTAATAAATAGTTTATTATAATCATTATAACATCTATATATGTTGATTATACGATATTAATAAATTTCTTATTGTTAAAATATATTTATAGTACATTAGAGAATAAAATAAGTCATGAATGTAAGGTAAGATGATTACCTATTCTTTGATATAACTCCTTTGGTATACACCTTAATTGTTTATATAATGGTTATATGACAATTAGAGGATCTCGTGAATGAAGGAAATGAATTGTGGATTTTTTGGGTAGGTATTTTTTGAGCTATAAGGTGAAACTCATCTAAAAAATAAGGACAATAGCAACCGTTTTAAATGTGATGGAAGGGAGATTGCTGGAATTTCTTAAATAATTTTAATAATATTAGATCCCTTTCATGTGAGAATGGAAAAATATCAAGAAATAAAAAAAAAGTATTATAAGGTTTAAATAATTTACAATAATACAATATAGAAATTTTTAGGTTAAACTCTTACACTTATCTCTTAGTTTAACTTCCCTGTAATCCTTCTTTTACCCCGACCACTCTATAAATATTTTTTTTATTGTTTATAGTATAAATTATAACTAAAAAATAGTTTATTTATTACTATATTTTGAAATTTTTAATACAAATATGAAATCCATTTTAACATTTTCAATATCTATAATTGGAATGAATACATTTTGAAATTAAAAAGAAAAATGAAACAAAATCATTAAAAAAGAAAATTTAATCATAAAACATAGTTTACATTCATTTGATTCCAACTAAAAACTATGAGCTAAATGTTGATATATTTCATGTAAGATATATTATAAAAAATTCAATAATATAAATAATATTTAAATATATATTTAATTTATAAACATAAAAACATCTTTGCACATATTGAAACATTTTTTCTGAAAAATCTCTCCTCTCACTACAAAATAATTTTATCCTCAATCATAAAAATTATAGAAAAACAATATGAATGATTATTAATAATTAATGAAAATAATTTATTGAAAATAATTTTAATTATGATTTTAAATTTAATTTTTATTATAAAAAATCATAAAACCTAAAAATAGACATTTCTTCATAAAAATTGCAGAATTAATCAGGAAATGATTTTATGATATATTTAATTATTATTTCATAGGCAATAGTAAATGTATTTAAATTGATTAAAATAGGTGTATATATACACATATTATAATTTAGTTAATATTATTCATACCCTCCAATTTAAATGAATATGTTATAGAAGATCTAATATATTGTAGTGCATTTTAAATCATGGTACTTTGTAAGGAATACTCTAAAAATCATGAAATTATTTTCAAAAGATTATTTTAAAAATTATATAGTTTTACACTGTACCATCCACAAACACAAAAAATTTACCTTCAAATTCCATCACCCTGATGAAAAAAAATTAGATTATTATAATTTCTAAAATCCTTATAATACAAAAGAGGTTCCTTAAATTTTTTGTTACTCCATGAAACATTGATAAGGGGATGGCCATGTTTCCAACACATATTTTCTATGATCTAGAATCTCTATAGATTGTTCCTCATAGAAAATATCATACCTAACTTTTATAATCAATTATTTTGATACAACTATATAATTATTTATGGTTTTCCTCAGAAAGGATACATGGACCATGTCATAAACTAGATAGAGGTTTAGTTGAAGATATATGTGAAAATATTTCATACTTGATCAGAAATATCGATTGATCAAACATGCCTAAGTCTTAGATTTCAATTATTTCCGAATTTCATAAAACTATTCTATATTAAAATTAATCCAAATACCTTCTCCCCATGATTGAATTCAATATTTCATCATATATTTTCTTCGTAACTAATTTAACAACTTTGAGGAAACCTTTAGTGCCTACAAACAGATCTAACCTTCTCTATTATTTCATATGTTGTCTTAGGTGAAAATATCATTCATTTTCTAACAGAATAATAGAAGGTAATTTTTTCAGTTATTTTTATAGAGGAAATCATAATGAGTTATTTAATTTATTTATTTTGATATATTTTTGTATGAAAATTATATAATATGAAGGTGTTAATCCAAACTACCATTGAGGTCCCGATAAAAGAAGATAATTATATCTTTCATGGTATGAATTTTTTAATTAGTTTAGAAATCTATATAAGGATGATAGGTTTTAAAAAATAATCATTATTTATAATATGAATTTTATTACTCATGAACATATAGGTAATGATCGGATCTTTGTCAGATACAGAAGAATGAGGTACTACATCCATCCTTCCTGCTTTCCTATTTTATCTCCAGGAAAGTTCTCCAATATTTAAGTATAATCTATTAGTAATTAAATACTGTATCATATGAATAAAATTTATTACAATAAAATTATAATTATTCAACATATATATTTTAGGTATCCATACAATAAATCCCATGGGAACGTAATACCATTTCACATTGGTATAGGTAATTTTTGAAACAACCACTTAGTCCACTTCCTATTGACCTTAACAGATTGGCATACTATGTATTGTGATACATACTCTACAATATCTCTCTACATATTATACATCTATAAATTATCCTTATTGTTTATATACAACCTCATACATCCAATATATAATGATAATGAAGAGCTATGAGTCTCATCAAATTATTTTTTCTTATATTATTTTTAAATTGGGACACAAAACATGTTTCTAAAACTTATCATTCCATCATAAACAAGGATGAACTAAGGAACATTTATCATCTTAATTTATAACTATACACCTTATTTATAGTCATCATTAGTTGTCACATGGATATATTCATGAACTCTTAATAGAGTACGATACTATTTTTCTAATTAGGATATGATTTTAATGTCTATGCATTGAAAATTGATAAATATTGGGTATTTGAGATTTATCATCATAAATAACCTAGAATGATCTTTTTAAATCAAATAATCAACCAAATTATTATCTTTCTCAAGAATGAAATATATCAAACAACCTTAATAAATAATAATTTCAAATCCTATACTCTATCAGATGTTTGAAACATCTTATGTTAATAAATAGTTCATTATTTTATTATTATTATGTATATAAAACTATTCATCATTGAGATAATTTTTATATATTTTCAATTAAACATTTTCTAAAGAAAACTCCAAATTATGAATAATGTTATTATTTTCATCAAACATTAATTGAAAATAGGAATAAGTAAAAACTATGTCACTATTAATGAGAGAAAATCAAAACAATTTTATAAATTCATTTTTATTTTTAGAATAACCTTATACATAATAGGTTTGTGTGAAAAAAGGTCCACAAAACAACCTTATCTTAAACAACTTTAGATTTTCATCACATTCCTTAATCTTATGGAACATTAATCCCATATAAGATAACATAGTGATTATATTATATAGGTATGTGAAATTATTCATAATTCTTCAAAAATAAACATCCAACCCATTAAATATACTAGTCATAGTCACACAAGTTTTTCATTGAGAATGTTAAATGGGATTCATCTTATAATGATCTTCTAATATACAGTTAATTTTTTTGATGTTTACCAATAATGATTCATTCTATATGAATAATTGAAACATGTTGAATTGGAAATATTTTTAATCCCTCATAAGGGTCGTCAACAAGATTTTTTAAGTGATCTTCATACTATTCATTGATCATAGATTATAAATAAATATTATCTACAAATTCTACAACATATCAATCACTATAATCATTAAAAACGCTATTCATTCAATCAATGTAGATAGTGTGGGAATTTTAAAGTCTATATGGAATCACAATATAGTAATAGTGTATTTAATTGAAGTCTATAATGGATTAAATTCAGTGGAGAAAAGATACATAGAAATATTATTTCACAAAACATGTTTATCATCTCACACAATGTTCTCCTCAGTGATAATTCATCATAATCAAACACTACATAAAACCCCCTCTTTCTCATTAGGTAATAATATCCTAAATAAGGCTGATATTATATTATTTGTAAGGATAAAAATAAAGTGATATTAGTGATTTAACTTTTTATGAATAAAAGTTATATATATTTTTTTACAATAGGATTGATCCATTAGAGAATCAGGTCCAACTATTCACATATCATTATCACTATAGAAGGTCTTATACACCAATAAAACATAAATAATGAAATATTCAAAGATAATTGTGTAAGATATAATATAAAAGTAATTGGAACATGTGATTTAGAGCTTCATAACATATTTCAAATAATTAAAATCTCATGAATAATTTTTCCAGGTTATCAACCATGTCCTACATCAAATGTTGGGGTAGTTATAAAAATCCATGTACATATATTTTACTTAGGATAACATTCCATGTACTCCATTTCGATATCGATAAAACTAACAGTGTACCATATTTTTGGCTTGGTATAACCTTTCATAAACCATTTGATCACATAAAAATTAAACATTACACAACTCATTAGAGGTATTTGACACACCCACTCATCACATAATCATTATTAATTAATTTTTAAGTCATAAGATCATGGAAACATTTATACATTCAGCATTGCATAGCCCTAAAAAAATGGATTCATTAAGATTTCACCACCACAATCAATAAACATTTTTAGATATAACATTTTATAGTCTCCCAATAAAATAGTAATATACATCAAAGGATACTTTTATATATGAAAATACCACTAAGATTTCACTATAACATCTATTGAGGAAAATTACTTTTCCATTTTAAAAAGATAATTTAAAATCATAACAAACCTACTATATTTAAGAAATAATATTCTATCAAAGTAACTATTGAATAATTTAATTTATCCTTCAAATAAAATAGTAGTCTTAGAATTATGATAAATCTCTCTTGTAAAATACATTAAAAAATATTATATTCACACCTTTTGTGATCGATATATTTTTTCTAAAATTACGATAAATTACTCATTAATTTTTTTTATTAAATGTAAAATATTAGTAAAAATGAAAACAATAAATGCTTATAAAATAATAAAATCAATAATTTTAACTACTCAATGAACATATTGACATGGAATAAAATGATTAAAAAAAATTAAAAATGTGTTAGTTTTACATTAAACAGTCATGTGAAATTATGAGTACATAGAGTGAATAAAAATAATGAAAAATATATAGTATCCATAAATAATGATGGGATAATAAATTAAATCATATTTATATGTGATAGATCAGTAAATTTCATAATAATATTTTTTTTATAATTGATCTCGGAAGAAAAATAGTTTATTGAATAAAATCCTTCCTCATGTGATATCTTTGGAATGATAACCTCTATGAAGTAAATAAGATCAAATGAAATGTTATATACAAGGAATATAATGTAATTTATGATATAACATATTAATGAGTATTTATATACACCACAAAATATAAAGAATTTGTAAATAAGATATGTGTCTCATAGAATATAACTGATATGAGAATACCATTCCATAAGTATCACTTTTATCATTTTTTATTTTGACCTCTTATATGATAATGTTAAATTCATAGTAATTCTATACCAAACAATATACATATTTATAATATCAAACGTATATTCCTAGTTTAATATTACTACACATTCATTTTTATCATTTATTTTTAAATATCATTTAGGACGTTAGCTATGTCATTTTTATAACACACTAATATTTTTTAAAATATTTTACAAAAAATAAATATAATTTATTCAATAACTTTCATTACATGTGACATCAAATTTTAAAAAACCTATGATATATTAGTAATATTATTTTTAAATATGAATATTATAACCTAGTAGTTATACATTTTTTCGTAATATGAGTAACCAAATTTTTAAATGTAGTAATAGTGGTTTATATTATGGAATCCTATTGATGAAAAATTATGTAATTTTTTTAAAAGTCATTATATTATTCCAAAATTCCATTTTCTCAAAAAAATATTTCGTTTAGAGAAAATACTAAAAATAATTTTTTCTACTCTAATAAAAATTATTTGACCTAATAAATTTAATTTTTTAAATATTCATTCAAAATTTAACTTTGAGTGAATTATTTATAATTTTATCAAATGTAAAATTTTAAGATTAATAATGAATATACTACTTTATTGAAAACTAAGTTTTATATAAACAATTTAAAAAGGTAAATTCAATTTTAAGATTCATTAAAATTAAAATTAGTTCAGTTATATAAAAATTAAAAAATTTGGTCGTTATAATCTATATAATATTGAATTTTTATATTAAAACATTTTATACTTAAGAAAAGTATCTCTTTGTAAATCTAAATTTGTATCATGTCTATGTGTTTAATTTTAAATTAAACTATTCCACATATAAGAATAAAAATTTTAATATACATTCTATATTTATAATCAAAATAATTAATAATATAAAATTAGTTCAGCTTTATTTTTTGTCACAATGAATAGAAATAATGATTACAATTAATTAAAAAATTTATGGACAAACCGATACTATTTGGGGTTAAAAGGAAGATAAGGGTTAAAAGAACCCAATAACAAGCCCAAGTCCTACATTATGGGAATATTGAGAAATTATCTCATCTATTATGATATAATGAAATTTTTTTGAAACTTTTGTTGTCTTTAAAATTTGGTTATAACTCTTTCTTTTCAAAAACTTTAAGTGTGTGATCTCCCCCACTTATAAATGGTCTTCTTATCTTATCTACTCTTCAAATGTAAAAAGAATTTTTTAATGTAAAATTAATAACCAAATATATTCCTTAAATCCCTACCCATAAAACAAATTCTTTATTTTATTAGTAAATACTCTTAAGAATTCATTTCAGTTTACTTACGGGGGTTGTTTGAAAAAGATGTATTATTCCAAATAAAGCATATTTGTATTCTTTCTTATTCTGTATCACTAAAATAATATTAAAATATGCTGATATAATAAAATAATAATTTAATATATACATATATTTTGTTATGTTAATGAAAATACCTATATTCATATCATATTATATAAAATGAGAAACTAGGTAGTTGATCATTTATACGGAGGACTACCCCCTCATGAATGGATGTAGTTAATTTTCCATCACCACATATCATGAGTAGATATAATGTTTGATTTAATATAAACATATGATTTTTTATGACATAATATTACTTTTTTAATTATAATATCACATATAACTTCCTACCTTCCCATCTATTAAATGTTGATAACATCACTCATGTGTACGTGTGGACTACTACCTCCATGATGAGATGTGATGTATTTTTTATTTTACATGAAAATTGATGGTAATAAGTATATATTTTAATAATATATATGGTATATTTAAAATTTAAATTTTCCTAGAAGGGTTATATATTATATACATTTCTTTTATTCCATTCGTTGGTAAAATGAGAACAATCTTCATGCGTACGTACGGGAACCCATCTTAAGTAATGGTGTAATTTGTTTTCTATATATTAAATTAATGGATTAAAACAAATTCATAAATAATTAATATATATGATATTTATACCATGTTTAAAATCATGCAGATAATGGAAATATGATCAAAGTAAAATGAAAAAACATAACAAATCATACATGGAAATCAATATAGGTTTTACCCAAAACAATTATTCCTCACGACCAATTATTAATAATGGGTGGTAAATGGATATAATTAATTCATCTATTTTATGACATATATAGATTTGGTTATTTAATATATTTATAATACAAATATATATATTATAATTGACGTTTTATGTGTCTATATAATGTTTATACATTAAGTAAATATGTTTTGTATCAAAGTTTATTTATTGGGGAATATATTGTTTTATTCTCATATATTCTATTATGAGTGAAATATATAGAACCCTTAAAATATTATATCGTTATTTTATAATTTTTAATTATTTATAGATATTATTATAAATTTATTCTTCCAAGGGGCTTATGATTGAAAACGTACCAATGCATGTAATGGATTTCAGTCTCTCTATTATTTCCTAGGGGTGATTTCAATATTCACCACCTCTTTCTTTTTTATGGTGTATATACTATCCATGAATATGTTTTATGATTATTATCATCAATATTATGGTATATATATATATATGCATATAAGTTTTTTATCCATTTTTCATATGATTAACATGTTACCTATGTGGTAATATGTTACAGTTATAATTTCATTGTTTAGATATATTGTTTATGATTATGTTTTTTATTATGAAATATTATGATCTTCCTCTCAAGAAACATCATGAATAGTGTTTTCCTATGATTATTTCAAAATAATAAATTTTTTTCTTTCATTTTTTTCTCTTTATTGATTATTGAGAGAAAATAATTCTTTTAATAAAAATATATTTTACCACTCTTTGATCGAAAATTATATTTATTTTATAACCATGTTTTAAAAAATATGTTTTAAATAATGTTTTTAAATTTTTATAATGATAGTTTAATATCATTGTTACACATTTTATACATTATAAAAAAGGTATTAGTAGAATATTTTTGTTTTTTCTGAATGAGTCCTGTTAGAAATTTATTGAAACCTGAAAGGATTATATTTGTTAGCATGTATACAATAAATAAAATTTCCCAAATTCATGTATGATCAATGATTTAAATATTTTATTATATTTTTAAGAGGATCATTTTGAGAAAGTATTAACATAAATATTTGTAGACTTCAATATTTTAATTAAGAAATTACAAGATGAAAATTTTATTTTACATAAGAATTTTTTAATGATCATTTAATTGAAATTATATTCATCAAAAGGAAAAAACCATTGTTGTTAATAATGTTTTAATAGTGATGAAATCCAAAGGTACCATACTTATTATTTATATAGATTCTTTATGATCATGGTGTCAAGATGATTTTGAATCCCATTCATTTCCCATTGGTTATACTATAATGAAATTTTAATGAAACACTTTATTTTTTTATGGGTTATGCTATGATGAAATGATTATGAAAACCACTTCTTTTTATTGCAGTATAATATAATTAATTATTAATGATTTTTTGGAACAAATATATTTGATATTAATTATGTTAAAGGTGGTTCATATATCTCCAATCCAATTCATTACGTAATGACTTAATGAATTATGCTCTCAAATGGTGTGTGAGAGGTTATCCCAAGCATAAAAAAAGAGGGTAGAAGGGAGGTTGTCCAAAGACCAATGTAAGAGAGAACACTGGATTTTATCCCAAGTTCAAAATATGAGGGTACACATGATGTTTTACCAGGAATAAAATGGGTTACATAGTTCGTTATCATAATCATGACATGTTTATGAATGTCCTTGTGATTATCTATTACATATGATTTTATGTGCTTATGTTAATGCCAAAAATCTATGTCTTCTACCAATTTTATCTTCTCATGGGACATGGTATTTGGTTCATTTATAATTCATGTGTTTTGAACATCCATGATTTTTTCCATGACCTATGTTTATGATCTATGACACTCATGGAATGGATTTTGTAGGTTATATTCATGACTACATGGCCTTGTGATAATGTTTGTTGATGTCCCCATTTTTACCCCATCATATGAATCTAATATGGATTTTTATTATGTTTCCAGTCCCTATGTAATGAATAATTGTATTATGTTTGATATCTCTAAGTACCTCTAATAACTAAAAATATGCTCTTAGGGTAACTTAGTTCTCCATCCCATCACTCTTCCTCATTCACCTTCTACTCTATCACCTCCTCTATCTGAGAAATTTCCAATTTAATAGTGGGATGAGATCTTCCCTAATCTATAAGTTTCATCTTCTTGTAGTTCTGATAGATTTAAGATCATGCAGTCATTCAAAGAGGTGATCACTATCCCCTTGTATTGGTCACTTAGTAATTACTTCCCTAGAATTCATGATATCTATTTAGATCCTTTTTGTGCATATTGGTCAAAAGTGTGGAAAACTGTTGACCATTTAGAGAAGGGGGTTGGGAAAGAATCATATTTCTATCACCTAAATTTAATGTTGAAGTTTGGTCATGAAGATCCATCCCTTCTATTTTTCCATTCAATCATTTATTTTTGGGATCTGTATAACCTAAAAGCATTATTGATTCTCTTGAGGATGACCTTTTATATCCTCTTTTTCTAAAGAGTGGGTTTATTATGGTGTGTTCAAGGGAAGTTTTTCTTCGTAGAAACTAATGGTTTTCAAATTTGAAATGTTTGTGGTATTCACACTATGATAAATGGGTAAGCTCTATGGTAGTACGAGTTTAATTTTCTTGATTACCACTTCTTATTCAAAATAAATTGATCTTTCAGTATATGATTAATTCCCATGGATTATTTCATTTCTTAGATGAAAAGATAAGGAACATAAAATAAACGTCTTAATCCTGAATATTCATTGATTTGGATATTGATAATAAGATTCAAACACCTATTATCACCGAGGATGGAGATGGTTTGGTATAGTGGAATTGTTCCGTCATTCTTGATTTACCAAGTTTCTATATAGGCAACCTTATTTAGAGAAATTAAGTGGACTGTTGAAGAAACAATATATTTTCCCCTCATGTTTCCTAGTCATAGGTTGATTCCTCTTACTTTAGTTGTGCTCTTTATGATCCTCTGGCGATGCCTCTAGTGCTTAGTAAGTCTGGGGATGATCCAACTAGTCTAAAAGTCCCTCGTCCAACCACTAATCTTTAACCATATAAGATGCATGTTTTTGAAATTCATACGCATTGCTCTCATTAATACCTTGTGAAAGGACCTTAAAAATATTGAATTCATAGTGGTGCAGGTCACTTATACTACTTTGAGATGACAATTGTATGTCATTTACAATAAATCATCGATCCTAGATTCAGATTTTATAGCACTATTGGCAAGGTAATTGTACCATTTGATCTGATTCCTCTCTCTAATGGTTTAATAAATTAACAATCCATTTAGGGTGGCTCTTGAGATGTGAAATCCCATGAATGAAAGAAATTTTCTCACTATTTTCTATCCAGATCAAGGAAATGTCCATTATCTAAGGCATGGTAATATTTTAGAGGTGGAAGTGGAATCTTAAAGCATTTGGTTGAAAATGTAGAAGAAGAAGAAGAATCATACCCACCATTTTGTGGAGATAAATATTTCCCCACGACACACATTATAAATATTTTAAAATATATTTGAAACAATAAATAAGGATGTGGATTTGTTATAGGACATCGATCCAAGGGTTACCAGAGATGATAGATGTTTTGAGATGGTGTCACATTCACTCACGATCCTATGTATTATATATACAACATCAAGAGGTCTTTATTCTAATACTCCAGATGCAAAATTAATTATTTTTACATGTATCTCTTCAAGCCGCAAAGCCACCAAGACACTTGTAAATTTTTTTTAGTAATCCTAACGAACATATGTGGATTGGGTCATGGGATAGAAGTAATTTTATCTATAGAATGTAAAATCGTTATCATGACTCATTTTTTGTCTTTATGGTACACAATTAGATAATGGATCCCTTGACATTTCTCATTAAAGATATGGGTTATATCGAGTGCATCAATGCGAGCCCATGAAAAGAACACATATGTATTTTCTGGAAAATTGTAATTTTAGTGGATTTTGTGGAGGATTCACAACAGCATATATCCATGGAAATCAATACATATCGATTAGAGTTCATCTTCTCTTTTATTATTCTCGGAAATATTTTCTGGACCGAAAGATCCTATGGAAACATATTAGGACATTATATTCTAGGTTTTGTGTAACATCCCAAGTAAGTAATGAATATTATATATTTTTATATATGTCTATTAATGAATTAGATAGTGTTTTAGAGGCTTAAAATGAAAATAGATTCATTCTTAAGCACGAAATACACTAATATTTTTAAAAGATTGTTTTACTGCCTTTTGATGGAAATCCATTTTTAAAGCTATATTTTGACACTTTTATAAGCTATGTTTGTCAAAATAAACTTATTCTTTATGATTGGGACATCAAAATTTACTTTGTGTGAATTTTTTGTATTTTTCAGACGATGTTAATTTTTTAATGAATAGTGAAAAATACTGCATTTTACATAAAAACTGCTTTTTAATCTAATATATTTATATGATTAGATTATCTATTGAATTGGTTTTGAAGTGGAATTAGAATATAGTTTTACCATTTAATCCAATGGCGGTCATTGGAATCAATTTCACTTTGAAATTGGACTTAAACTGGTGCCAATCTTTTGATACTTATTGTTTCATAAAAACACGCTATTTGTCATGATAGCGGGAATTAATTATTAAATTAATTAATGTGACTTATATGTTTTGAATTTTTAAAAATATACTTCATTTATGAATTCGGAATATCCAATATAGCTTAGGGTGAATTTTTGGTAATTTTCTGAAAAACTTCAATTTTTGATGAATAGTGAAACCACTAAGTGGTACTTATAAAAACTGATTTTTCGTTTAAATGAAATCTTTCCATCATTGTGTTTTGAATTTCAAAAATCCGACATACATGGTTGTTATTAAGAAGTAAAATGTGGTTCAATGATATTATAATAATTTTTTTGGTGAATAGTAACTTATTAAGCTTTTAATCGCTATTAGAGGTAATTAGTGTAGTTTAAGGTAAAAATAATGTTTTAATAATATGAGATGAGCTTGAAACATGTCCTACCTTTATTGGTTGTGTCATGGCCGACCAAGAAAAGCCATGGGTCAACTTGGGGACCCCATTGAGCCACTTTGGTTGGGAAATGACATAGATAACCTTTTATTTAATGTTAAAGTAAAAATGACAAAAACATGAGTTATTTTACTAAAACAATTTTTACATGGGGTTATACAAGTCAGATTTTTGACTATAAATATTAATTATAATGATAAAAAGATTTACTACATCATAGTAGTTTTTTTATAATTTTTAGACATTAAATAAATTAAATTATTTATGACATCATGAAGATGCAGCGATGACCTCATTATTTGACGATTTAAATAAAATGGAAAGACAATGTAATATCTAAGACCTAAACATGTCCAAAACCTATTGGATGAGAGGATTTCGAAACCTTATCACATTATCCTCGAATTATATCAATGTGGGACCTCTTAAATCAGAATACTATTTTAAAATAAAGTAACTTATCTTTACTTTCCAAAAGTGCCCCTCCTCTCCTCTTATAAAAGGCCCCCACCTATACCTCATTTCACACACTCCTCAAACCTTTGGCTCGGACATCCCCTGCCCATTTACTCTCTGAACATCCCTCTCCTCGTCCTAGAGGATTATATTTGGGCAGAATCCTTTCAAAGGAAGCCTTTAGGCTCAAATCAAAAGGAGTTGCACTTTTAAAGGTAATTCATTCTCTCATGTTCATTTGTTTTATTTTGCTTCTCCAACCCCCTAAACTCTTTTTATTTACTTATTTTGTAATAACACCAGTATCTTAAATATACTATGATGTTGTTATAAGACTTATTCGAGCTATACTCTCACACAACTACATCAAATGGTTAATGAACATACGGTTTCTGTGGATGGCGAAATTCTACCTCCCGAAACGATGATTGTTCAATACTCATTTAACACCTTTTAAGGTGGCCATTATGATGTCACTATTTTTATATATGATATATAATATGTTTATTCATTCCTTAAGCTTCTGTATTTTTCATTTATGGCATACCATTATTATTTCCATTATGGGTAAACACGATATCATCATTTTAGGAAGTGCAGACTACCGCCCCCTGAAAGTGATTTGATTTGTTAATACCATATGTGGGATGTGTAAAGGATAAGTTAATGATATAATATATTTTATTATACAGGAATTATAATATACTCTTATATCATTATGATTCCATTCCAGAAAATACGAAATAGAAATGGAAGTAGCGTTCATGCGTACATACGGCTTACCGTCTCCATGAACGGTGCATTTCATTTCTTACCTCTAAATGTGATGTAATATTATAAATACATGTATATGATGAATATATATGATATATATGTTATCCAAATCATTAATATCATTCTGGATATAACGAACCTTTGACCAAATTAACAACATGTAAGTGTAAGAAGTCTATTTTTGACTTAAGAACCAAATACCGACAAAATGAACATTATTAACTTAAATGATTACATGATGTTCATAACATGGTATAAAAGGAATAATGAACTTGAAAAAGTTTATTATGCAATTAGAGATTAACTCAAGTTTATTATTCAGGAGATTAAAGAACGGTCGGGTCAAGTCAGATACGAGGTATGGGACTTCGTCTCAATCTCCTTTCATTGAGGAATATTTTATTTTATACACAACCTTCTTTTATACGGTGTATAAACCCCTTTGACTTTTACTCTTATTCAAAAGGAATCTTTTTTATACGAAGTGTTTACTAAACGACAAAAGGGAATGTTTTTGTCGTACGTATGTGGCAAAAATGACTTCTCCGCCGTCGTGACCGTTATTTGAGTTTGGGCTTCCTCTACAAGCCATACCTTCTTTTTAAAAGAAAAATAAATACTATGTTTTAATTTTATTTTATTTTGGTATTGAAAATGGTTTTCATAATGTTTTTATATCAATGTGTTGTATTGATATCTTTTGATTGAAATTTAGAAATGTTATGTTTCCTTTATGCATGTTTTATGTGATACGATTATGTTGAGGTTCTTGGGAATTATTATGAAGACGGGTGGTTCCGTGATAAACTAAGGGCGGGTGAGCCCGATATAGCTCTCCAATGCATTGGGTAAAGCTAAGGAGTGAAACGTTAAGGTTTCTCCGAAGAGATTTAGGGAATATATTGTGATGGGTATTCCAAACGTAACCAAGAGGGTTACTCCCTACGTAAGAATGTTATGAATGCCTCATGTTACCTTTATGTCTTATGATTTCTATAATTTATTCATGATTTGATGAGGTATGTTAAAGTGCTTATGTTTTATGGGTAAAGTATGATCTCATCCTTATGTATATATGTACCCATGTTTCCTTTCCATATTTTTATATCCCTTACTGAGCTTTTTATGCTCATCCCAAGTTTTTTTGAAATGTTTTTCACAGGTCAAGGGAAAGGTACATGATATGATGATAGTGTCAAGGAAGTGTCAAGAAAGAATCTATGTTTTATTTTAAATATGTTTCGATTTATGTGAAAGAAGAATACTATCTTTATGTAACCACTTTGTTTACATGTGGAATGTAATGCAAGTTTTATGATCTAATTCACTAAAACACTAAACCCGAAAAGATCCTCAATGTGTAATCTTGTAATAACTCAAGATTAAGTAAGGTTTAAGGTTGGGGCCTTATATTTGGTATCAGAGGTCGGTTTACATAACTTTAGGATTTAGAATTCTATTAAATGGTTATCCAAAAATATTTTTTTTTGAAATGATATAGCATTTGAAGATTACCATGTTGCTTCATCTAAGACTTGTTTGTTCCGAATGGTTTTCTGCAGAGGAAACAGGGAAGCAGTGCTAGGAAGGCATACAGAAGGAAATAACCTTCTGAATCAGCATCCTGAGATGGTCGGAATTGGAACTGAACAGTTTGTTGCAGTGATGGCGCAGTTGACTCAGGCTATAAATGGTTGTGGTATCCATGCACGTTTCATCCAGATCAACTGCAAAGGAACATGTCAGTGGTGGAACAATTCATGAGGCAACATCCCCCATCATTCAGAGGATCATCTGACCCTGTGTCAGCTTAAGGGTGGATTAAAGCACTAGAGAAGATTTTCGATGTCATGGGGTGTTTAGACCATCAAAAGTTTAGTCTTGCTATTTACCGTTTGGATGGTGAAGAAGATCAGTGGTGGTCGATGGTTAAAAACATCAGGGACACTAATGAGATTGATGCTCTCGACTGGGATGAATTCAAAGGTATTTTTCTTGAGAAGTATTTTCCTAAGGCTGTTCGACATAGGATGGAAAAACAATTCTTGGAATTGAGGCAAGAGGAAGACTCATTGGCTACCTATGAAGAAAGGATCACTCGATTGGCAAGGTATGCTCCAAATTTTATCAGAGACCTTGATTGTAAAATCAATCGTTTTTACTCAAGATTAAAGCCAAAATATCGAAGGGCATTAGCTTCTCGTGTGTTTAAAAGTTATGAAAAGCTTGTTGGATGTGCTGAGAAGGTGTAAATGGAGTTTGCCGATGATCAAGTGTTCTATAACAACCAACAGAAGAAGAGATCGAGGTGGAAGGAGAAAGGTAATAATTCTTCAAAAAGTCTGATGGTAAGAAAACTAAGTTTCCAGTTTGTGATAAATGTGGCAAAAGGCATGCTGGTGAATGTCTTCTGAATTCTGGAAAGTGCTACCAATGTGGTAAGATGGGACATAAGGCTCGTGATTGCACTGAAAAGGATCAAGGTGAAGGTAAGAACAAATTT
Source organism: Viscum album (assembly GCA_963277665.1). Classification (NCBI taxonomy): domain Eukaryota; kingdom Viridiplantae; phylum Streptophyta; class Magnoliopsida; order Santalales; family Viscaceae; genus Viscum; species Viscum album. The sequence goes on along the minus strand of OY728130.1, from coordinate 953,472,917 downwards.
TATTTACAGTTAGTGAAATGTTATAAGTGCAATGAGATGGGTCACTATGGAAACTAGTGTCCGACAAAGAGCTAGAGTGATGGGAAGCAGTTAGACTACAAGCAGAAAGGGGTGGTGAAATCCTTTGAAACTACTTCAGCAGATGTCGGGCTGTCAAATGAATTTGTATCAGCTCCAGGGAGCTCATTATTTTTCAAAGATTGACTTGAGATCGGGGTACCATCTGCTGAAGGTAAATGAAGCATACATTCTCAAGGCTACGTTTCGTACAAGATATGGCCATTATGAATTTTTATTAATGCCTTTTGGGCTAACCAAAGCACCTGCTGTATTCATGGGCTTAATGAATATAATTTCCCATGTGTTCTTGGATAAGTATGTGGTGGTTTTTATTGATGATATTTTGGTGTTTTCTAAAAGTAAATAAGAGCATGAAAGACATTTAAGGATTGTTTTTCAAACCTTAAAAGAAAAGAAACTATATGGAAAATTCAGCTGGTGTGAGTTTTGGTTGCAACAAATTTCATTCCTTGGTCACATTGTTTCTAAAGATGGGATAACTGTTGATCCTACTAAAACAAAAGTTGTTGAATAATGGCCAAGACCCACAAATGTAACCGAGATACGTAGTTTTCTTGGTTTGGTAGGCTATTACCGAAGGTTTGTTAGAAATTTTTCACAGTTATCTGGTCCAATGACTAAGCTAACTCGGAAGGGTGTTAAGTTTATCTGGACAAAAGAATGTGATGATTTTTTTCAGGAACTGAAAAGAAGAATGATGAATGCTCCAATTTTGGAACTACCTTCCAGAAAGGGTGAGTTTGTCATCTACAACGATGCTTCATTGAAAGGACTTGGTTGCGTCCTAATGCAGAATGATCAGGTAATTGCTTATGCTTCACGACAATTAAAAACACATGAGGTAAATTACCCAACACATGATTTGGAATTAGCTGTTGTTGTTTTTGCTTTGAAAATTTGGAGGCATCATTTGTATGGAGTAAAGTGTGAAATACATACCGATCATAAAAGTTTAAAGTATATATTCACTAAGAAAGAATTTAACACGAGACAAAGGAGATGGCTAGAATTAATCAAGGATTATGATTGTAAGATTCACTACCATCTGGGAAAAGAAAATAAAGTGGCTGATGCTTTGAGTCGAAAAAGTAATGCTTCATTAGCAATGTTGCATTTGGAACGTGATCCTTTGGTTAAGGATTTGATGAACTTTGGAATAGAAGTTGTTGGTGTAGGATGTTCTTATGTTTTGTTTCAGGTATCAGTGAAATATTCTATATTAGATAGAATCAAGCAATCACAGAAGCAAGACAGTGAATTGCCGAAAAAGGTAGAGCTGGTTCAGAAAGGTATGTTGCCTGAATTCAACATTGATAATGATTGTGTTTTGAGATTTGGGAAGAGATTGTGTGTGCCTTGTGATTCACATTTGAAGAGAGATTTGTTATGTGAAGCTCATAGTTCCCCGTTTTCAGTTCATCCTCGCATTACTAAGATGTATAGAGATCTGCGGGAGTAATACTGGTGGGATGGAATGAAAATAGATATTGCTGATTTTACTGTGAAGTGTTTGACTTGTCAGTAGGATAATGCAGAGTGGCAGTTACCGAAAGGGATACTTCAGCCTTTACCAGTGCCAGAGTGGAAATGGGAGAATATATCCATGGACTTTGTTGTGGGATTACCAAAGACATCTCGAGGTAATAATGCAATCTGGGTTATTGTTGATCACTTGACAAAATCTACTCATTTCCTTGCTATAAGAGATACTTTTTCCCTAGATCAACTTTCCCATTTGTATCTTAAAGAGATAGTCCGGTTACATAGAGTTCCTCTCTCCATTGTATCTGATCATGATCCCAGGTTCACTTCTAACTTTTGTAAATGCCTTCAGAAATCATTGGGTACTGAATTAAATTTTAGTACAACTTTTCATCCTCAATCAGATGGGCAGTCAGAACGAACAATTCAGACATTAGAGGATATGCTACGTTCTTTCTCTATAGATTATCAGGGATGTTGGGAGCAACATCTTTCTTTGGTTGAATTTTCATATAATAACAGTTTTCATTCCAGTATATAGATGGCACCATTTCAGGCATTATATGGGAAGCAGTGTCGAACTCCAGCTTTCTGGGATGAAGTGGGTGAAAGGAAGTTGATGGGACCAGAATTGGTAGAAGAGATGGCAGAAAAATTTCAGCTGATTCGGAAGCACATGAGAATAGCTCTGAGTAGGCAGAAGAGTTATGCAGACAACCGGAGGAAGGATCTATCTTTTTAGGTAGGTGATCATGTTTTTCTCAAAGTATCACCATGGAAAAGTGTGATGTGATTTGGTAAGAAAGGAAAGTTGAGTCCAAGGTTTATTGGGCCATATGAAATTCTGAAGAGAGTTGGATCAGTTGCATACCGAGTGGCTTTACCTCTGAGTTTATCTCAGGTACACAATGTTTTTCACGTTTCGATGTTGAGAAAGTATATGCCAGATCCATCTCATGTTTTTGAGTCCAGAGGTAGTTCAGCAGGAAGAGAACCTATCTTATGAGGAACAACTGGTCCAGATTCTTGACCACAGGGAGCAAGTGTTACGGAATAAGGTGATTAAGTAGGTAAAGGTTTTGTGGGAAAACCACATGATGGAAGAGGCAACCTCGGAATCTGAAAATGCAATGAGGGATAAGTACCCCCATTTATTTGATAAGTAAATAAATTGCGGGGACACAATTTTCTAAAGGGGGGAAGGATGTAACATCCCAAGTAAGTAATGAATAATAGATATTTTTATATATGTCTATTAATGAATTAGATAGTGTTTTAGAGGCTTAAAATGAAAATAAATCCAATCTTAAGCATGGAATACACTAATATTTTTAAAAGATTGATTTACTGCCTTTTAATGGAAAACCATTTTTAAAGCTATATTTTGACAATTTTATAAGCTATTTTTGTCAAAATAAACTTATTCTTTATGATTGGGACATCAAAATTTACTTTGTGTTAATTTTTGGTATTTTTCAGACAATGTTCATTTTTTAATGAATAGTGAAAAATACTACATTTTACATCAAAACATTTTTTTAATCTAATTTATTTATATGATTAGATTATCTTTTGAATTGGTTTTGAAGTGGAATTAGAATATATTTTTACCATTTAATCCAATTATGGTTATTTGAATCAATTTCACTTTGAAATTGGACTTAAACTGGTGTGAATCTTTTGATACTTATTGTTTCATAAAAACACGCTATTTGTCATGACAGCGGGAATTAATTATTAAATTAATTTATGTGACTTATATGTTTTGAATTTTGTAAAATAGACTTCATTTTTGAATTCGGAATTTCAAATATTGCTTAGGGTGAATTTTTGGTAATTTTCGGAAAAACCTCAATTTTTGATGAATAGTGAAACCACTAAGTGGTACTTATAAAAACTGATTTTTCGTTTAAATGAAATTTTTCCATCATTGTGTTTTGAATTTCAAAAATCCGACATACATGGTTGTCATTAAGAAGTAAGATGTGGTTCAATGATATTAAAATAATTTTTTGGTGAATAGTAACTTATTAAGTTTTTAATCGAGATTAGAGGTAATTATTGTAGTTTGAGGTAAAAATAATGTTTTAATAATATGAGATGAGATTGAAACATGTCCTACACATATGGGTTGTGTCATGGCCGACCAAGAAAAGTCATGGGTCAACTTGGGGACCCCATGGAGCCACTTTGTTTGGGAAATGACATAAATAACTTTTTTATTTAATGTTAAAGTAAAAATAACACAAACATGAGTTATTTTACTAAAAAAATTATTACATGGGGTTATACAAGTCAGATTTTTGACTATAAATATTCATTAGAAAGATAAAAAGATTTCCTACATTATAGTAGTTTTTTTATAATTTTTAGACATTAAATAAATTAAATTATTTATGACATCATGATGATGCAGCGATGACCTCATTATTTGACGATTTAAATAAAATGGAAAGATAATGTAATATCTAAGACCTACACATGTTCAAAACCTATTGGATGAGTTTATTTCGAACCATTATCACCTTATCCTCTAATTATATCAATGTGGGACCTCTTAAATCCGAATACCATTTTAAAATAAAGTAACTTATCTTTACTTTCCAAAAGTGCCCCTCCTCTCCTCTTATAAAAGGTCCCCACCTCTACCTCATTTCACACACTCCTCAAGCCTTTGGCTCGGCCATCCCCTGCCCATTTACTCTCTCCACATACCTCTCCTAATCCTAGAGGATTCCCTTTGGGCAGAATCCTTTCAAAGGAAGCCTTTAGGCTCATATCAAAAGGAGTTAAACTTTTAAAGGTAATTCACTCTCTCATGTTCATTTTTATTATTTTGCTTCTCCAACCCCCTAAACTCTTTTTATTTACTTGTTTTGTAACGACACCAGTATCTTAAATATTCTAGGATGTTTTTATAAGATTTATTCGAGCTACACTCTCACACAACTACATCAAATGGTTAAAGAACATACGGTTTCCGTGGATGGCGAAATTCTACCTCCCGAAATGATTATTGTTCAATACTCATTTGACACCTTCAAAGGTGGCCATTATGATGTCACTATTTTTATATATGATATATAATATGTTTATTCTTTCCTTAAGCTTCTGTATTTTTCATTTATGGCATACCATTATTGTTTCCATTATGGGTAAACACGATATCTTCATTTTAGGAAGTGCGGACTATAGCCCCCTGAAAGTGATTTGATTCGTTAATACCATATGTGGGATTTGTAAAGGATAAAGTTAATGATATTATATTTGTTATTATACTAGAATTATAATATACTCTTATATAATTATGATTCCATTCCAGAAAATACGAAATAGAAATGGAAGTAGCGTTCATGCGTACGTAAGGATTACCGTCTCCATGAACGGTGCATTTCATTTCTTACATCTAAATGTGATGTAATATTATAAATACATGTATATGATGAATATATATGATATATATGTTATCCAAATCATTAATATAATTCTGGATATAACGAACCTTTGACCAAATTAACAACATGTAAGTGTAAGAAGTCTATTTTTGACTTAAGAACCAAATACCGACCAAATGAACATTATTAACATAAATGATTACATGATGTTCATAACATGGTATAAAAGGAATAATGAACATGAAAAAGGTTCTTAAGCATGTAGAGATTAACTAACATTTATTATTCAGGAGATTAAAGAACGGTCGGGTCAAGTCGGATACGAGGTATGGGACTTCGTCTCAATCTCCATTCATTGAGGCATATTTTATTTTATACACAACCTCCTTTTATACGGTGTATAAACCCCTTTGAATTTTACGCTTATTCAAAAGGAATCTTTTTTATATGAACTGTTTACTAAATGACAAAAGGGAATGTTTTTGTCGTACGTATGCGGCGAAAATGACTTCTCCACCGTCGTGACCGTTATTTGAGTTTCGGCTTCCTCTACAAGCCATACCTTCTTTTTAAAAGAAAAATAAATACCATGTTTTAATTTTATTTTATTTTGGTATTGAAAATGGTTTTCATAATGTTTTTATATCAATGTGTTGTATTGATATCTTGTGATTGAAAGGTGGAAATGTTATGTTTCTTTTATGCATGTTTTATGTGATACGATTATGTTGAGGTTCTTGCACATCATTATGAAGATGGGTGGTTCCGTGATAAACTAAGGGCAGGTGAGCACGATATAGCTCTCCAATGCATTGGGTAACGCGAAGGATTGAAACGTTCATGTTTCTCCGAAGAGATTTAGGGAATATACTATGATGGGTATTCCAAACGTAACCAAGAGGGTTACTCCCTACGTAAGAATGTAATGAATGCCTCAAGTTACCTTTATGTCTTATGATTTCTATAATTTATTCATGATTTTATGAGGTATGTTAAAGTGCTTATGTTTTATGGGTAATGTATGATCTCATCCTTATGTATATATTTACCCATGTTTCCTTTCCATATTTTTATATCCCTTACTGAGCTTTTTATGATCATCCCATGTTTTTTTGAAATGTTTTTCAGAGGTCAAGGGAAAGGTACATGATATGATGATAGTGTCAAGGAAGTGTCAAGAAAGAATCTATGTTTTATTTTAAATATGTTTCCATTGATGGGAAAGAAGAATACTATCTTTATGTAACCACTTTGTTTACATGGGGAATGTAATGAAAGTTTTATGATCTAATTCTCTAAAACTCTAAACCCGAAAAGATCCTCAATGTGTAATCTTGTAATAACTCAAGATTAAGTAAGGTTTAAGGTTGGGGCCTTATGTTGTGTCCATGGTTTTTTAGTGGGGTTTTAATACCATAGTGGATGCATATAAAAAGATAGAAGTTGAAACCTTATCTAATGTATCAATGCATGATTTCATGGGAATTATGTCAGAAAATATATCATATAGTTAATAATATATGGGAGAAGGATTACTTGGTGAAAAAAATAGGAAAGGGAATGGGAGAAACTAAAGTATGTTAGATTGGGTCAAATATAAACTTAATGGAATTTCAACATTCTCCAAATCATCCTTGATTCATCTCACAATGTATTTTTGAGACTTCTCACCAATAGGGGTGCAACTAAAAAATAGGATATAAGAGTGAATCACATTGTTTTTCCAAATAACATGTTACATATGGAATGTTTTATGGAAATAAAAAAGTATTCATGGGACAAGCAGGAGATCAGTTCCTCATGGGATGATTTAATATATCTATAGAAAATCTCGAAGAATGATATCCATGAATGGATTTATGGTTGATTTAGAATAGAGATTCACCTAGAGGGTATCAAATAAGAAATTGAGAAACTAAAGGATAAAGATCAAGATATATTGGATGATTCCACGTTTATAAACCTGTTGAAAAAATAATACAACATTTCTGAAAGAATTGTATAAATAGAAAGGGTTTAGAGAGAATACTACAGAGCTCTTAGTCTTGTGGAGGGGATATAAACATTTCCTTTTTCATTCATATGTGAAAGATATAAAAGTGATTAGGATGATTAATCTAAAATCAGATTATGGTTCTAATATGGTGGAGGTTGAAGAGGTTGTGAAAAAACACAACATTTCATGGACTTACTAGAAGGAAATAACAAACTCAATGATGGAAGAACAATGGGGGATGTCATAGAGATTAATTTATAGAATTTTACTATAAAATTGTATGAGTCCATAGATAAAGATATGTTGGAGGTTGTCCCAGGTGATATAGAGTGATATTATGTAGTTTGAATCATGAATCATGATATTGGTCTGGGTCTGGATGGATTTCTTATTAAATTGTTTTAAGCGGAATGGGTAGGGGGAAGAATTGGTGTGGTAGGTGTAGGTATTGACATGGTGGTTTGTACATCCATGGTGATTCTCATACGTATTATTAAGTATCCCACTACACTCAACAATAATAGATCAATTTTCTTATGAATTTTTTCCTATGAAATTTTAGCCTAACATATGAATAGAAGACTCCTCTTTATGATTCCATGACTATTCCCAGAGGAACAACATGGTTTTGTGCAAGGGTGGAGCATCCAATGAATGATTGGTATAGAAAATGGTACAATGGATGACATCAACAAGTAAAACATCAGTACAAATATGATTATTAATGAGGAAATGGATAAATCCTAAAACCTATTTGAATTAATCTTCATTTTTAATTCTTGATAAATTTTGGTTTGAGTGAGTGAGCTTGTGACCAATTTTTAGATTCTTCTTCTCCAAATGGATCTCTAATTTGATGATAGAAAGGGTATTTGTATAAATTAGCACTATAATAGGCCTAATTATGGGAGATACTATGTCATCCAAACATCTTCATCCTTGTTCATGATTCCATTACAAGGAATATCTAATGTGGTATAGAAAAGGGAATGATAAGGTCTTTTAAAAAAACTATGAAAATGGTTTAGTTTCTCACCTGATGTCGACTGACTACATTATTTTATTATAAAATGTTAGGCTAAATTCGATAGGCGGGCTAAACAAAATAATGTAATACTATGAAAAATAGAGCATCCAATGAATCAACCAGAGGAAGATAAATGTCTTCTTCGCTAACAAGTCCTCCAATAGGAACAATTGAATCATTTATGAAAAATTAAGTATATGAAGGCATGGTCTACCAATAGTATTACAAAGAGAACCTATCTTGGGAAAAAAATAATTTAAAAGGTATTATTTTAATACCCCATATCCTCGATCATGGGGAGGATGTGACAATGGTATAATAGTATACTATCATTTGGAGGGTCGGTAAATCTACTTGATATTTTTCTATCATCCATAACAATGCATGTGTTTTCAATTCTCAAAGAACCAAAGGGAATATTGTAGAGGATCAAAAAACATTGATGCTATACATTTGGGATTCCAATCAGTTCATAAAATTCCCTTGGTAATTTTGGAAGAGAATGGATAGACTAACCGTCAAGGGAAGTAGATACATACAAAGCCTTTTGTAAACCGTGCAAGCCATGCAGGCAAGGATAGCCTAGGAAATAATCAAAGGGATGATTTTATGGGAAATATTCATGAGGGAATTTTTTGGATAATAGTGGAACCTATGAGGTTTTTTAAAATGGAAAATGTCATTCATTATGAAAAGGATTTTCCAACATTTAGAGTCTCATAAATATGGAATATGTGTGGTGGTGGATAATGGTTAGATCATTTTTTGGAAGCTAAACAGGCCTGGGGAGAGACTTTTCCTTATTGAGTTCATAGGTCTAGGAATACATTCAATGATCCAAGATGATACCCATGTTTTATTTAATTTACCCTTAAAAATTATAAGATAATACTACCTGATAATATTTTCATGAATGATGAAACTAGTAAATGTTTTTAGTTTAGATCATTCACAGGACATTTCAATATATAGGACATTCATGTTATGATGCATAAATATAACAATAGTGGTGAATAAATTCCAAAACTATGGTTCAAGGAGATTCCCGTGAATATGAGTTTTTTTCACGGTGATTGAGAAAGCATGCACTACCCACAGATGATGACATTCCAAAAATGTGTTTTAAATTTCCTTAAGATGCATATGGTATTATTTTAAAATATAAAAAATCACTCTTCTTAAAAAGAAACATTGATTTTCAAATATAGATATTCTTTGTACTAGACATGGGGTATGTTGGGATATGGAATCAGTCACACAATTCATGGAGGATTGGTTCCAGGTGGAGGATCAACATGGGATGGAAATCAAGGTTCATATCTTGACATTCATGGTGGTGTTCTTAGTCATTTGGGAGGTAAGGAACATTTTAGGGGAAGGAATAATGTCCTAGTCTTTATTCTTTTATGTCCTCATGAATTCATGTGTTAAAATTCTTGGGACTCTCATTAATGGTTGGAGGTATTATGTGATGAAAATAAAAATGTTACGAATAATTTATTTCAAATATTAAAGAATGTGGTAGATTGGATAATGGCCGATGGGTGAAGTGGATTTCACCTTTAAGGGTACTAGAAATGAATATATATAGATCATGTGTATCCATGGATAGGAGAAAGGGAGGTCTCATTTGGGATCATATAGGCTTAGTGATCTTGGTTTTCAGCACATTCTTTGGTGTAGGTACTTCTTTATGGATGAAGGATAAATTGATGGAAATGGGGATGTATCTAAATGGACATTGAAATATTTATAATTTGGATTTTGAGACAGAATCTATTATTCTGGTTGGACTTCTTAAAGGAAAGGATTAATTCACATTTCCCCTCATATATTTGATTTAAAAGTGATGTAAAATAATTGGACTAGGTATCAGTGTTAGCCAAACTGGGTGAGAATGGAATTATAAAGCAGATATTGTTTTTCTAGAAATGGAAACTCAATTGACTTTATTACTATTTCTTATTATAATTGTTCCATACCAACTATTTTTTATCTAATTATAAGGTATGATTCTGAAGGGTTTCTTCACTTTTGTCCCAAGTAATCTTGGAACATTATTTTTCTCAATGATAAAAAAAATAATTTTAAATGTTATTTCTAAGAAGTCTGTTATTTATAAAGATCATATTTTTAGATTATGTTGATCACTTATGAACCAGTTATTGATGCATCCTAGTTTCCAATGACACTAAACCCTTAAAATTCAATATAATTTTTTTAAAATGATATAAATATTGATATTTTAAGATGTAATATCTATCTATCTAAGACAAGGGCCTTCACATTTAATATCATATGAAATGATTAGTTATACTTTGGAATCTAATATGAGAAAATATTTGAGAGATCATAAGGTATTTTTCTGAGGAAAATTCTATGTATAATAAATTATCTACGAATTTTGGTGTATGATATGGTGAGTGGTTTTTGAGAAATTAAATTCATATATGGATAGTACAAGGGGATGTTTCTCTATAATAGTTTTTCCAAGGATTAATAACCTTGTAAAGGGTGCATTTAGCTTGACTCTATTGTCACCAGGTTCATGAAAATGGGTATTTACACACACATAGTTTTTTACTCTCAGTGTATATGTTTTTGAAATTCAAAAACAAATTATCATCCCTCATGGAGGATTTGAATAATTATCATGAATGAGTAATATTGGGCCTATTGATTCAAAGATTAAAATGCTTATTTCATGATTTATATATAATATAAGTGATTTACCATGATTTTGTGGTTCCCTACTTTCATTTTTATTTTATAAAATGTGATTTTTTTAGTCAATGGTTGGAACACAAAATAATTGTTCTACTATTTTGTGAAATGGTTAACGTAATCAATTTCCTCTACATAAATTAATCAGTATGGGATATGGAATAACACATCTTATTACTATGGTCAAAAACAATCTCTATATTTGAAACATAGTTAACATAAAAACAATCAATGGAGGGAAAATGTTCAGTTGAGTCCTTAATAAGGAAACATACACATTATTTTATTGGTTTTATGGATATATGATTTTTTTTCGAAAATGATTACTACCAGTAAGGATATTATTTTGGATCTCCAATTCTGGGATCATGAAGAATTAATTTTGGACATATATTGATTGGAAGGATATGAAAATAAATGGTGGTATCTTATCAAGATTATGAGGAAACAAAATGAAATTTAATATCTGGGTGGGATCAGTTTATGAGATTATATTTCAATATGTACTCTCCTAGACATATTCATATGAAATATGATATAGAATTGTTTTATTAAAATTAGATGGACTGTGAATCTATTGGTACTTGTGGGTAATATTTTACAAGACTTTTGTGGAAGTCTTCTAGTACTATCATAAAACATGAGTATAATGTTTATTAGTTTTGTTGTGGCCTAAAACCAAGTACATTAATGTTGTAATCCACATTGGGATTTATTAGTCGCAAACAAATAATTTTTTGTGTTATCATAGAAATGGATATTGGAGTTACCCATCACTCTCATGTGATTAATAAAAAGAGAAACATGTATTTCAAAGGAAACAATAACAACAATGAAGTGAAGATGATGATATTTTAGTCATTCATGATGTATGGGACGAAACATGGAGGAAATTATATTAATAGGATTATTAAGTGTTTTATGAGGGTGAGGGAAGGTCGTAGAGTTACTATAAGCTGATATGATAGGAAGAAGTTTGATAATGATGTGGAGAGAGAGATATAGGGAAATATAAACATAATGGGCCACCCATACTACAAATTTTTAAATTGAAGGATTATATGAATTAATTAAATGAATGATCAAATATGATTGTTATTAATGATTCTCAATTTTATCAACCTCATAAACTAAGAAGAACATGAAATTTCATGTGTCAATGATTTCCGATTAGGGGTACAATCATGATGCCGTTAAAGGTACATTTAACACCCACTATAGGATGGATAATGACTATTTGATTCTATATTAACCCACAATTATTTATCTAAAAAAATTAATAAAGCATTCATAGTAAAATGTTGAATTAGTAGTGAAGACCCATAATGAAATGATGATCTCTTCTTAGGTCTATGTTTCTTTCCACGTAAAATTTTTTATTAATGTGATTCTTCAAAATCATAATATCCTCCATATAGTTCAATTTTAAATTATCATTGACATGTATTTTATTTTCCTATATAAATTTTGCATTAATATCTAGGGAAGAAATTAAAAAATGATATTCCAAACAACTTTATTATATTCTATCACTATTATGATAAATATGAAATTTAAATTGAACTTTCTCCCATTATGTGGGTCTTTATTACATTAAAAAAAGATGTGTTTATCTTATTTGGTAGGTGAAAACCCAAGAATAGTTGATTAACCTATTTTATGGGATTTTCCAAATTTATTTTCAGAATATATTCCTATCATTCATCTAAAATGTGTAGTTTCATTATCAATTGAAGTCATACATATAAATACACCTATTTCAAATACATCGTATATAATATTCCCTGATCCTTTTTATGAATTGAAGAAAAAAATTCAATATAATCTTGATAAAGGATTTATTTGGAATATTGTGTCTCCTTGGTGTGCATATGTTCCTTTTGTTTAAAATAATGATTGATTAATGTGTCACTAAATTTAATATCAATATATAATGAAGATAAAATTCAGGAACCTGTTTCTTCTAACCCATATTGATGACTGGTTTTTTCAACCGCATATAGATTAAAACATTTCACATATTTAACATCATTTAAGATATCATCAATTGAGGTCCATGCCGAAGGATATTACTAACATTGAATTCCATGAAATATATATAAGTTATGAAAAATTTCAGATTTTAATTGGTTTAATAATTCCCATACTATTGTTATGGATTTAATGAATATAGTCTTTAAATATTTCCTTGATCATTTAGAGTTATCCTTAATAGATAATTTTCTTATTTATTTTATTTATAAGTAGCAACAAGAATAATGGTTTATAATTACTAGGAATACCCTAAATAGAAATTGTTTTAATAACAATATTCTAAGTGTGAGTTTTGGCTACCAAAGTCTCATTTTTGTGTCATATAATCTAAAGAGGGGTATATGAGTGATCCATCAAATATAGAGGCTATTTGAAATTGGCCTAGAATAACAACTATGGATGATATATGATTTTTTTTGGTTTGGTTCAATATTATTAACCAAAAATTGTAGAATTTATCACATATTTATAATTCACTCACCAAGTTATCTAAGAGGGATCAAGTATCTTTCATACAAATAAATGTTTTGAAAAAAATTAGGAACTTATGATAATCATAGATAGTGAACATATGCATACATAACCATGGTGTATATAAAAGTTTATAATGTATAGTGATTTATAAATGAAGTTATTGGGGTAAGTAATCAGGAATAATGATTTGGTGATAGCATAAGCCTCCATAAAATTGATTTTTTTGTCATAATAATTTCCCAAATCATGATTTAGAGTCACTTGTGGTAATTTTTTGTTAACTATATTATATAATTTTTTTATGGAGTGATTTTTGATATAAATACTGATCATAAGAGTTAAAATTAAACATTCTTGCAGTAGAATTTTAAAATGAGGAAGGCAATATGGTTTGAACTGATTATATAATATTACCGCTCAATAAATTATCACCTAAGGAACGAAAACAATGAAGATGATGATTTTATGTTGAAATGATCATGTTAGTTTACCTATGTTAAGGATAACAAAAAATATAATATTTTTATATTATTAGTGGATAGTTCAAGAAATCATGGATAAAGGGGGTAATCATAACATTCTAAAATAAGTATTCAACCATCTATCCATGTTGATATTAAATGGGTTTAGATAGAATATATAATTATAGATAAGAGGGTATAGAATGATCCTGAGTGAGGAATTGATTATGATGGAGTGATAAGGTTAACAAATCGTTTATGTGTCATATTAATACCAAATTTTAAGAATGAATTGTTATAGGAGGCTCATATATCTTCTTTATTTATTCATCCTCAAGTTACAATGATGTTAAAAAATTTGAACGATTATTTCTAGTTATTCATAATTATGGGAGATATTTATGATTATTTATTAGGGTGTTTGGTCTATCAGATAGTTAAGGTGATGGGGATAACATTAATAGTATTTAATTACAATTTCCCATATCTGAATGATAATTGGAAAACATCACTATTTATTTTTTCGGCGAACTCTCCAGAACAGATAAAGGGAGAAATGATAAATCGTTTATAGATTATCAACTTATGATGTTATAAGTTTCATATCAATTTGAAAATATTTCACTCTAGATAATATATGATGGAAACAAATTAATAAATTTTTAGGGTTTCATGGTGTAAAAAATTTCATTATATCTGCTCGGGATCAGAGGTTCACCGCATAGTTATATAGAATTCATCAATATGATCTTGATATGGAATTAATTTCTAACACTACATATAGTACTTAGTCAAATGGTAAATAATAGAGAACAATTCAAACCCTTTAGTATACGATGAGATCTTGGTCTACAAATTTAAAAGTTTATTGTGATCAACACCTTCCCCAATTCGAGTTTTCATACAAAAATATCTTTCACTAATGAATTCCAATGGATACTATTGAATTGATCATGGGAAATAAGTGTATAAATTAAATATAAATTGATGAATATGGGTAATATAATTCTATAAGGACTGGATCTGGTTGCAAAAATGGTATATAAGGTTAGATCCATTCAGTAACACATAAGGGTGGCATAATGTCCACAGAACAGATTACGATGACATCTGGAATTTCATGTTTGTGATAAGGTGATTCTATGAATTCCACCATGAAATAAAGATATGAGATTAAGATAAGAAATATGAGCCTTGGGTATATTTTCCATTTTGAGACTCTTGATTTATTAGGGGATTTTTCTTATTTCTTTTTGATTACACTGACCCTCTCCCATGTTCACAATGTGTCCCATAAATTTAAACTAAGGAACTATATATCTGATCGTTAATGTGTAATGAATGTAAAGGTTGTACCACTAGAGAGATATCTCTCCTATGAAGAAAATTATTTAAATATTATTATTCGTACAAAGAATTTTATACGAAATAATATCATTAACCAGGTCATGGTTTTATGGCGTGAATCCCATCTTGAGGAAGCTATATGGGAACCTAAGGATATAATGAGTGTAAAGTATCCTCAGATATTTATATCAAAGTTATTGAATCTAGGGGTTAATTATTTTTAATAGTGTTAGAATGTAACACCATTATATTTTATTTAATGATATTTTTTAAAATAAATTTAATTCATTTTATACATTACATTACATGAAACAGTAAGTTTTAACAAACAGTGATAAAACATTATGGTTATTTTTTATACAAGACAATTATAAACTAGAAAATAGAATTGGATGTATGAAAATGAATAACCACATTTTTTAAATTATTTATAATGTTTTCATATAATTATAACGTTTTGATAACAATGTCTCATAATTTTTAGTAATGTCTTATATGCTTCGAAAATACATTTTTATAAAAACAAAATTTTTATAAATTTTTGTGGCCGTAATACAAAATTTTATTTTTCTAATTTAAATAATATTATTTGGAGAAATAAACCAAATTTCTTAAATCTGCATTTAAAAATTATCTTTGAGGTTATTATTTCATTTTTCTAAAAAGATTAATTTTTTAAGAATATTGAAAAAAACTGATTTTATTGAAAAATCCATTTTTATTTATAGCATTTACAATGATCCAAATTAGTATAAAATTTTTGGAAATTAAAATTTCTTCTCAAATGTTATAAATAATCCCATTTTTATCATTATAATTAATTTATTATTGAATCTTTATATTAATAAATGTTATACTTATGGAAATATTCTCTTTTTGAAAACTCTTTTTTGATTACTTCTATGGGACTAAATTTAAAATTTAATTATTCCACGTTTATGAAATTATTTTATAAAAATGGATTATATATTCATAATCAGTATATTTAATATTATATAATAATTTAAACTTAATCTTTTCATAATTAATTGTTAGAATACTATAAATTAATTACCTTATATAAGAATAATTTTAGTTTACTAAGGGGTTAAATTAAAATGATATGTGTAAAAATAACATAAATACATGTCAAAATAATATTTTATATCCATTTTTTTAACTTATATAATATGAGGTCTATGAATAATTCATTATGGATCTGTATGGTATGTGTAAAATGTTGGTATACCTTCTTTTTTTCAAAAATTCTATGAGTGTAATCACCCCCCCCCCCCTCGTGGTTATAAACAGGTGCCACCTCTTCTTGCATATTCATAGATAAAATTACAATTGGATCAGAATTTACCAACATATATTTCTCCCATACCACCCTCCCCACATTCTTTAGTAAATTTACTGATTAGTAAATCCTTCAAGGAAGGTTTTTGGGGCTAACCCAATGAGGTTTTCTATAGAAAATTTATTATTATTAACTGAATTTATTTGTTAATTATCTTATAACACCTCCATAAAATCACTCTTAAATAATATGATATAATCACATATGTATCTCCAATATACTAATAGTTTTTTATTTTTATTAAATACCTTATATCCATCACCACATCCTATAAATGAGAAAAGAAACAATCAATCATGTAAAAGATAGACTATCATCTCACGAATTGATTTAATTTTTTTCCAATAGTTGCCTTACATGGGTGGATATAATGATGGATTTAAAGATAATATATGATATTTGTAACATAATTATTATTATTTCATTATAATATCATAGTTTCTTTATGACTTTCTAAACTATTGGATAATCGTTACATCGCTCATGCGTATGTGTGAATTACATCCTCCACGAAGTTATGTGATGCATTATTCATTTTGTTTTGAAATGCTAGATAGTAAGGATAGATTTCATTAATATATATTAAATATATCAAATATTAGTGATTTTAATTTTTTATTTTAATTTCTTTCTTTCCATTTTTCATGAATTTGGAAACATCATTCTTCCGTACTTGCGGCCTATTGTTTCCATAAATCATATAATTCTTCTTCAATGTCTAAATTTAATGCAATGATAAGAATAAATATATAATAAATATATATTATTTTTATGTAATTTTGAACATTATATATATATATATATTAACCAAGATAAAAGTAAAATTAACAAAAAACCAAAAAAATACAAGTAAAAACACAGTTATTACAAAAAAATTATTTTATAAGGGAATTGTTAATAAATGGCTGGGTAATGGTTTTAAGTAAAGACTATATGGTATTATGTATATTTTTTTGGTAATTTAATATATTTATAATAAAACTATGTTTATTGTACATTGTTTTAAAATTATCATGAAGAATCTCAATACCTGTGGCAGTTACATGTTGTCTCAAATTGTCTTCTTTTATTTATTTGATATGTTATGAATCTATATTTTTTTATAAGGTTTATGTAAAGTCCCATTGAAATTTTACATAATGAATATATTTACTCTAATTATATTTAATTTTTCATTTATTGTTATTCTTTCATGGGGTATAAGATTCAAAATTTACAAATGAATTTATGAGACTTTCATCTCACTTTTCATTCAAAGGGAGAAATGTAATATTCCCAACATATAAATTTGAGTAGTTTATATAGTTATCATGAATCTTTTTTAAGATTATTGTATTAATATTATGGTATATACATATCTATCTATGTTTTATTCATTCATGGGTCTTATGATTTAAATGTTACCAAAGTGGTAACTGTCCTTTGATATTATGTCGCTATTTATTGGGATTGTTTATGATTATGTTTCTGCTGATAAAATATTGTGATCTACATTTCATGAATCCTTATATATATTCTCATACTATAGTTATTTCTAGATAATACAAATTTTTCTTGAATTTCCACACTTTTAGTGTTGATTATTGCTACATAATGTTTAAAATAAATTAAATATATTTCTACATTCGATCAAAAATACATTTTCATCCATGTCCATGTCTTCAAATAAATGTTTTAATGAAAATATTTAATATTATCCAAATATAGTTTACAGAAATTTTTACCAATGTTTCGGTTTTTACAAAATTTAAAGAATTTAATATTAATGTTTATTTTTGAATGATTCACTATAGACATTTTTTTGAATATTTGAATGAAAAATTAATTTTACCATGTACAGAATGAATGTAATTCCTCACAGTTATTTCATCTTAATTATTTGAATATTTTCAATAAAGTTTTCCATGATCATTTTAGAATACAATTTTATATTTAATATTTGGGAAATTATTAGATTTTTAATAAGTGATTTCAAAATGGAATTGATATTTTCCTCAAGTATGATTTAATAATATTTTTATGGTGATTATATTCATAAATGAAAATAAATTATGTTTCTTAGTTTTTAATGAGGATATGATCCAATAGATCCATCCTTATTAATTATATTTACTTTTTATGATTATTATGATAGTATATTGATGAAACCCATCTCATTCCCATGGGTTATACTATAATGAAATTTTTATAAATCCCATTCATTTTAACACGTAGTTTTATGATGAAATTATTTTGAAAACCATTTCCTTTTAATAGGAATTTATATGAATATTGATTTATAATCTTGTGCACAAATTTGAAAGATTTTCATTATTTTATAGGTGGGACCTATATCTCCATACAATATTTTGGTAAATGATTAATGTTCAATTATCTCAAATGGAACATGGGATATTATCCAATGCCTACAACAATAGGTTATATGAGAGGTTATCGCAATCCAAAAACAAGAAGCAACATGAGTTATTTTACTATTCCTAAAACTACAGGGAACATGAGAGGTTATACCAATACCAATAGTTGGTATGTTGTTGGTTATCCCAAGGCCATGTATGTATATCAGTGGATAGCCCAAATCTATCTTATAATGAACTTCATGGTGGGAATATGTAACATTATATTTTAAATGGTTATGTTTATGGAAGAAAACTAAGCCTCATGTAAATGTTTTTTTTATCATGGATCTTTTTTTTCATGATACCCTCCCCACAAGGTGTACCCCTCTAGGTCCATAAATGTGTGAAGGGAGATAGTGGCCCCTGAGTCCTACCTCCAGTAGGCCCTAGGTTGGCGACTAGAACAAAGGGGGATAGTAAACACCCAAATGGGAGGCATTACTCTATAAGAGAAATCATGAAAAAGAGAGAGATAAGATAGACACCAACCAACTCCAAATCAAACTAAAATATAAATTAAATCCCAAGTATACATATTTAATTCCCTGAAAACACTACTACAACTAAAAGGAAAAACTAAAAGTACCAAAAGAAATTAAAAAAACTCCATCCACAAATCCCAAATATCTCATGTAACCCAAAGTTAGTATTATCATGCATAATCTCCAACCATCTCTATGTGACCTAAAAATAGTTTATATATACATAGGGTTAGTATAACAGTATAATCAGTAGGATCCCTATTAAAGCCTCTCATGAAAAAGTAAGGAAATCATGCAAAATCACTGTGAACAACATGTGGAACTAACTCATCACCTAAACAAATATAATATGCTCCTAGCCTCACTAGGGATAATAAAAAAATGTGTCGCACAAAATATTAAATAATATAATAAGGAATATCAAGGGTACCTCTCTAATAATTCCCCACTTTTCTATCGATTTTCCCAACACTGCACATCCAAAGCATCTCTCTCCAAAAATTCATTCCCAAATACACTTGGGAAATGAACCACAACATGCACCCCGTGCAGCACAACCACCATGTCCACATAAAAAAACCTAGGTTATTTCTGCGAGCCACGACATCTCATATAACGAGTATCATAAGATGGGCATTAAAACATAAGTCATTATAGCCCATACACTTAGTATGGATCCTCAAGCCATCACAACCTATACACATTACACCTATAGCAGTTCATTGGAAATTATATCCTAAATATATGTGTGTCAATAACCATAAGTCATTAAATCCCTCTATACACATATATGGGATAAATAACTATTTTACTTATCAATACTAGTAAAAAGAATGAGAATATAATATAGACAAATGGAGTTGTCATCCATTTGTACTCCCACTAGAATGTTGGGGAAAACACCCCCTAGGAATCAAAATACCTAGGGTGGCAGTTTCCCTATCTTTAGGGGTGGAGTAGTGTGTAGTAGACCAAAAGAAAAAAAATATTCTCTAGATCACAACTATACGATGAGAATAACATAGTATCAAACTCAACTACAACTAACAACTCTCGAGATCATGGTTTCCACTTCTAATAGTACGTATCCTATAAGTACATAACCATTTAAAGAGGTTTATTATGTAACCTACTACTCTTTTTATTAGTTTTACTTTAAGATAATTAATTACATAAACATTATTTTAACCATTATCTATTAAAAATAAAATTTCATTATAATTTCCACCAAGATACATTGTTCCATTAAAATACAACCTCATCGTTGCATCCCACCAAGTTCCAACTCCATTTCTTAACATAATTTATTTAATTATTAATTAACGACATTATTAGTTTCTGATATTCCTGGGAATTCAATAAAAACATTCTATGATACTAAAAACAAGGGTTTATAACACATTGAGTAGATGAACTACCCATCAAGTCATTGTCACCGATAGCCTAAGCATAGACACATCATCCCTCAAGAATATAAACTCAAAATTCACGTGGCCTACCCCACACATCTTCACCTTTTTGGGAAGGAGCGTATAAAAACTAACATACTTGAGTAGTGTGTAATGTAAAGAAGATGAAAACTAATAAGATTCAGCAAGTATTCAAAATTAAAATCCTACCCATTTCATCATCTCTGGTGTCACCCCCAACACCCACAAGCATAAACCAATGCATAGCTCTACTCTAAGCGTCAATTGCGGCCACAACCAATGGGCCTCCCTTCCCCCACATATCACAAAATACTACAAGGATCACATCAAAACAAAAGAATTTGGAAAAAAACATCATACCATCTGGTCTCTTGGACCTTAAAAAAGTCATCCATCCTTCAAACATAATGATCACTCATGGATCCAAAGAAAAAGGCACTCAGACATACAAGAAAAAGGTTAACTCAAAATCCTATGAGATATTATCTTCTTATCAAACAATTAGTTCTTTATTCCATTTTCAATTAACCAATTCTCTATTAGCAGGTTTCAACTAATGGAAACCTAAACAGTAAGATATCATAGATACAAAAATTTTTTTAACAAATAATACGACATGTCTTCAGAAAACAACCTCCTAAATTCCTAGGGTTTAACAGCCAACTGAATTAAACATGCACATTGAAATCAATTTTATTAACATAAATTTACAACAACGATAACTTTATACATTTACATTAATATATATCTTTATCCATTTAATTATCAATTATGTTTCTCTTAATGTTTTTTATCAATTTCATCAAGAACAACCTGTTAAAATGAAAAGAATAGATATCACAATGTCTAGAAAATCAAATGGAAAACAATTATCACTGTGCAAGAAACAAAACACAATCAAACCAATTCTTTTAATCTTGTTCAAATATTTTATTATGATAATTTCATTGCAATACAAAGGGATAAAACAAGATAACTATACAGTTTCACATAAAATAATAGAGAAGAAACAAGTCCCCTACCCTAAAATGTTTCCAAAGATCTTTTCTCGAGAATTGATCAACGAAACGGATCACGATCACCTTCCCTACATCAACTTCATCCACCCAAGGATGTCGCGGCACAATTATATCAATAACAAAAAAAATAAACTCCCTTAGAACCATGTAGATCAATCTTTATAGCATGGAAAAGATAAAAGGGAGAAGAAGGATGGAAGAAACCCAAATAACAGAGGTATATCTTACATCAGATTGAAGACAGATCAAAAAAAGTAGTGGGGAATCAATGGGGGATGAAGGAATCCCAAAAACCTAAAGAGGGAGGCATCCAGGACATCTGGGGTAGAGACGGGGTGTGCTCGACCTGTAGGGTTTGAAAAAAACCCAGTGGATGTGTGTCTTCGAAACACCCACCGGTGGGGTAGTACATAACATATACGCTCTCCCCACATCTTGTACTACCTCGAGGCGACATACGCTAGAAAATTTGTTCCCCCACACTTTTTTTTATTTTTCTAAAACCCTAACGAAACACTTCAGGTACCCCTTGGTCACGTCGTGTAGTAGCACTAATTCCATCTTCTCACAATAGAACTCCTCTTGACTTCCTCTGAGCCTTCTCGGAGCACCTTGGTCTTTAAAACATGCAAAGGGTCGATCCACAAAAATCCAGGCCCTTACATCTGATACCCATCCAAATATTCTCATCCTCAAGAATCTAAAACCAACACATAGAGGAAACATTAAAGGGGTTTTCCGAACAACATTACCATGATATACCTTTCATGGCTCTCGCCACCTCTGGAGATCAACCGCATAAAAATAACAATGCGACACCTCACAACAACCACAACCAGCTCCAAAATACTCTCCCAATGGAGATTCCTATCAATGGAAGCAATACACACCCAGAAAAAATAGAAGCCATCTCAAAGATAAGAATGGTCTACAACCAAAAAACGAACATTGTTACAATGAAATAGCTAAACATCAAACATCTCTAGATACTGAGCATGTATCTGCTACTCAGGTACCTAGGTACTCTCCTCCACACCACTGTGTTGCCACCAAAGACAACCCCAAGGGATAACACATCCACAAAAAACCATCTCCTTGGAGTCCAAGATTTCTACAATCTTCTCCTTAAAGGATTCGTCAGAGTCACCATCGATCTCACCCTAATTGATGATATGAGTGTTATCATAAAGATAACGACAAAGCTGTGACACATGAAAAACAGAATTTAACCTACTCATACATAAGGGACGTTCTAACCGATACTCCATGGCTCCAATAAGAGATAACACCTAAAAAGGCCCAACAAACTAGGGAGACTGCTTACTCCCATGACCAAAGCATTGCTACCCATGATAGGGAGTCACGTTCAAATACATGTGATCCCCAGCATAAAACTAAAAAGGTCTCCTCCATTGATTGGAATATGATTGTTGACGATCCAACGATGAATTCATCCACTCATGAATCATCTGAACCATCTCTGTCATATTCTAAAGTTGTTCTAGTCTAAGAATTGCAAACTCTCCAACCCTAGTCCATCACAATGGTTAATGTCATGGTCGTCCATACAAATATTCAAACAGAACCATACCTATCATGGAGTGGAATCATTTTTTGTAAGAGAACTCCACCAAGGGTAAGTTCCTCATCCACAAACATCCAAAATCGATGACACAAGAGAGAAACATGTCTTCAAGTGTCTAGATGGTCTGATCCATCTGACCATCTATATGTGGATGAAAAGTGGTTCTAAGGAATAGCTGATAACCAAAATCATGCGGGAGACCTCTCCACACCATGTAGGTAAATCGAGGATCTCGATCAGAAATGATCTTCCTAGGGTCTCTATGGAGTATCACAACCTCTTCCAGATTCTACCTTGATAAAACCTGCATTAATCTCGACTCCTTGATCACTATGAAGTGGTATGATTTCATTAAACGATCCACTACCACCCAAATAGAATCATGGACTACCTAAGATCGAGTTAAACTAGTAATAATTTACATTGATATGTCCTCCCACTTCCAATGGGGAACATCTAATGGCATGAAAAAACCACCGGGGACACGGTGCTCGTCCTTCACATTCTGGAACATCAAAAATCGAGACATAAACTCTGCAACTACATGCTTCAACTCATGCCACCAAAACTGACTCCTAAAGGCATATTGCATCTTTGTCACTCCACGATGCACTTCTAATGGTTTAAAATGGAACCCTCGGAGAACAGTCTCACGCATCACCAAATGAATGAAAATACTTCCATAATACAGCACTCAGTTTTGTTCAACCTCGGACTAAACATCAGAAGCCTCACCACAAAAAAAATCAATCTCTCCATAGCTACAACTCTAGATCTCCTAATTGGGTCTCTTACAAATTTTTTACCTGATATGACAGCAAGTACATCTTAAAAAAGAAAACATCTTCCCCAAAATTCTCCCACATTGTGATTTAATGCTAAATGTTCTTTCATCACGCTCCAGTATTCACTAGATTCATGCACAGCATCACTATGTGTCTTCTTGCTCAGCACACAAGCTACAAGATTCCCCTTACCTGGTGTATACGATATTTTGAAGTCATATTCCTACAAGAACTCCATCAACTGATAATGTTTCATGTTCAAGTCAAAGTGGGAGAAAACATACCTCAGATTATTATGATATGTGAAAAACAAAAAGCACCCTCCAATGGGTTAATATATATACAAATTTAGAGAGAACACGATGGCTGCCAAATCAAGATCATGGGTGGCACAGTTATGTTTATGGGCATGAAACTGTCAAGACCCATAAGAAATAAATGACATCTTCTGCATAAAATACAACCTAACCCAAAACATAGAGCATCGCAGAAAACATCTAGTTAAACTCCCACTACTGAATTAAAATGAACTGAAGCCCATACCATTTCCTCCTTCAGAATTTCAAAAGCTTCCTGAAAATGATCATTCCACACGAACACCTTATCCATCCTGGTAAATGATGTCAGAGGAGTCGCAACCAGAGAGGAATTGGCTATGAACCTCCTGTAGTAGCTTGCGAGACCTAGGAAACTTCTCTCCTTTTCCACTGTCTTGGAGGATTCTCATAAAACAACTTCTTCAATATTCGATGCATCCTTAGCTACTCCCTGTTGGGACACCAAATTCCCCATGAAACGGACTTCTCGAGCCAAAATCTCACACTTTGACAATATCCCAGTCATTTGATGTTGAAAAATAACTCCCAAAATGACATGTAGATGCTATGTGTGGTCCTCCTAAAATGCAGATAACACAAGGATTCCATCGATGAAAACAACCACTAAATTATCTTGGAACTCATGGAACACATTGTTCATCAGCCACCTGAACATAGATAGAGCATTCATCACACCAAACTACATTACATCGAACTCGTAATTCCCATGATGACAATGGAAAGAAGTATTCAAGATATCCTCATACTTCATATTCCACTAATGATATCTTGCACGCAAGTCGATATTTGAGAACCAACATTCAACCATAATTTTATTGAATAAATCATAAATCCACAAAAAATGGAGAGTTATTCCTTACTATCACTTTGTGCAAGATATGATAATTGATACACAACAGCAAAAAACCAATATACTTCTTCAGATACAAAACCGGTGCACCCAACAATGAGACACTTGGTCAAACAAAACCATATTGTAACAAACTATCGAGTTATATACGCAACTCCCTTAACATAGAAGGTTCCATCAAATAAGGATACATGTAGATAAAAGTTCCTCCTGGTTGTTTCTTGATCCCAAACTCAATCTATCTTCGAGAGGATAATGATACAACCTCTTCTGAAAGACATTAGGGTACTCTGCTATGGCCCTGGGGAACACCAACTTCTGAACCATTGATGGACATAACATCAGCTCATCCATCATGGATGACGAGGATGGAACATGCCTCTGACCCATCTGAGGGTTTAGCTCACCCACAAACACCACTGGTTTTCCATCAACATAGAAGAAAACCACCTACCGCATGAATAAATTCATGATATCCTGCACCAAATACAACTAATACATGCCAAGGATGACATCATATGGTCGTATAAATAAACATATAAAATCTCCCCAAGAGCGATGAAGCCCCAGCAGTAGCTCACAGTCTCTACATACTTCAAACAAGTCATCTTGAACTCCAAATAGTGTAGTCAATGCCAATGGAACTGGAAACCTCTACACCACAAGTCCCATAGAATGGAAAATTGTAGTTTATGTAAAGGAGTGTGTCACTACTAAATCAAAAAAGGAATAAAACCAAGTATAAAACAAGAAAATTTTCCCTCAAATGACGTCTCACTTGCCTGCCGCTCACAACACTAAAGTATGAAGCGGACCACGACCTCCACCATGGCCTCTCTATACCTAATGATGACCACCCCCACAACCACACTATGCTATCAAAGGATGAGGAGTGTCATGGAGATTTCCTCTACCTTCCCTATATACTCTCTACTGATCCAATGCTGGTGCAACCAGCAGCTGTTGTCTCGGCTAGAACTTCCTCAACAAATGAACCTGGAGCGGAACACCTGGACTAGGATGACCACTCTGAATGTTCAGACACTCTCACTGTTGATGAACATGGCCACCATAATAAACCAAAATCACATTATCTCTTTATATAGGCCGAGTATCCTACTCCCTCGAAGAAATTAGAGGATGGAGGATTGGACATATCCTCGGTCGAACGGAAACTCTTCGGCCCTGAAAATTGAAAATCCTAGACCACAGATCGGGATCATGAGGAATCATGATGACTCTAGTCTCTTGACAATATAGTTATGGATAACATACTCTTGATGACCTCTTCCCTCTCTAGCATATCTTGAAATGTATTTTGCATAAACGGGGTGACCTAGTGCTGAATCTCTAGACACAAATCCTCCTTGAAATGCCTCTCTCTGGCCTCGACATATGGAAATAGGTCTAAAGAATATCATAAACATTTCCTGAAATAGATTTCAAGATCTCGCAAATTAGAAATCCAATATTGATGGGTAAGAATCTCATGGTGACTAGATGCCTTCACGGTGGAAGAAATATACTCAACTCTGAACTTTTATCATAACTCCTCCCATGAGATCACCGACTCATCTGGATCCCCAATGAACATGAACTGTCGCTACCTTACTACCCCACATAGAAACATTACAACCAAATAATCCTACTGATTTATCCACGTATAGATTGACCTGAAGTATATCTCAACCTCATCTAACTAGTCTTACATGATTGCATCTGAAATAGATCATTCATACTTCTACAGGCACTGGCACTGAAACTCATTCAGTGTCCTCCTCTAAGTGTAATTGTTATCAACCTCTACCCCGTAGTGATTTATTGTCCCAACCTAATGTACGTATTCCGCATAATCCTGATGGGGACATCAACCTAGTGTCTTACATTCAAAATAAAAAAACAGTTAGGGCCCCTAAACATATAATATAGAAGAATCGACATTAATTAATTAATTGTTTTTTTACTCATTTTAGGTTAACCTATCCCATGGTCTATCCATTCAAACACAGGCATAATAATAATGATGCAAGATCCTTTAATAGGTCTCTACCATACAACTAGTATCACCTCGTTTAATAGTAATAGTAAACATAAAAGATTTTGTATCAGATCACAGGGAGCCCTATACGCCTATGTATCAACCAATATCCAATGTGTTTACATCACTTTTTAAACATAACTGTCACAGTTTCCCTACCAACCCATGAATCCTCACATGATCCTAACACGAAACTACATCTTATCCCTCAACAAGATCTGTGATACACCTTTTCCACAACCCCTCCCCACAAGGTGTAACCCTTCTGGGCAAGCAATGTGAGATGGGAGATAGTGACCCTCGAGTCCCGCCTCTAGTATTCCATGGGTTGGAAACTAGCACTGAGGGTATTGTAAACACACAAATAGGAGACATTCCCATATAAGAGAATACATGTGAAAGAGAGAGATAATACAAACACCAACCAAAAACAACTTAAACTGCAATATAAAATACATCCCAAGTAGACATATTAATGTCTTGAAAACACTATTACAATTGAATGGGAAAACTACATGTACCAAAAGAAACTAAAAAAAGCATTGACAATGAAGCCTAAAGAGTTTCTACAACCACATGAAAGTAGTTACCAGTCTGATCTCCAACCTACTCTAAGTGAGAAAAAAATAGTTTAGAAGTATGTAGGGTGAGTGTAACATTGTACTCAATATGATACTCCCTAGAGCCTCCTACGAAAAAGTAAATAAATCATGCTAAAGAATAGTGAACAAAAAGTGTAACTAAATCATCACCAAAATAGGTAGACTAAGTTTCAAGCCTCACCATGGATACTCTCAACAATTATTGCATACAAGACTATATATTATGATAATGAATATCAAGGTTACCCCGCTACTACTTCCCCACTTGTTTTTCTCTTTTCCCCAACATCATACGCCCTAATAATCTCTCTCCAAAAAGGTTTTCCCACAGACACATGTGTCAAGCACCACAACATGAACCTCCTACATCAATACCACCACATCCATGTTAATAAAGTAACTAGGTAGTTTCCAATAACCACCAAATCTTTTATAACATGTATAATATGTTGGGAAATAAATATCAAGCCATTATTTCCCATACACTAATTAAGGATCCTCAATACATCATATATTATACATGATAGATATATAGTAGTCCATGGAAAATTATATCCATAATATATGTGTATAAATATCCACAACCCTTTACAACCCTCTACACACATATAAGGGGAAAAATAACCATTGTGCCAATAATCCCTAGTAACTACTAAGAGAAGAGAGTGGGGCCTATGGGGGTAGTCAACCCTCAATCCTCCCCCCGTAATGTTGGTGAAAACACCCCCCCCCCAGGACTTAGAATCCTTGGGGTGTTAGTTTCTTTAACTGACAGGGTGGAGTATCCTATAAAAACACAAATAGTACAAAATATAATATATCCCACAACAAAACTATGGGAATAGCCTAGTATCAGAATTAAAATCATGTAACATCTCTCAGCCTCCCGTCGACCACTTCTAAGACTAAATATCCAATAATCACAAAACAATTTAAATACATTTATTATATTACTTCTTTCTCTTTTTATCAATTTCAATTTATGATTATCAGTTTCATAATGATTAATTAACCATTATCTATTCCACATTACATTTTATTAGAATTTCAACCAAGATCCATTGCTCTATTAAATTGAAACCTCATCATTGATTCCCTTGATTCTCGTACCCTATGGTTTAACATCATTTATTAAAAAATTTATTAATAGAATTATTACATTCCTATATTACCAGTAATTCAAGAAAAATATTCAAAGATACTAAACACAAGGGGGGTCAACATGGTCACTAAATGATCTATTGGTTATATCATTTCCTCTTAAATCAAGAGTGTAGACACATCCTCCCTCAAAAAGATAAACATGGAAATCATGTAGCATACCTCACATGCCTTCGCCTCTTTTTGGATGGAGAGTAGCAAAACCATATTCCTCGAGTAGTGGGGAAAGTAATGAATATAAACAAAAAATAATATTCTTCAAGAATACAACATTAATATTCATCCCATTTCATTATATCTGGTTTCTAATCCAACACCCACAAGAATAAACTGATGCATCTCGCCACTCTAGTAGTCAACTGCTTTCACAACAAATGGGCCTCACTGGCCCCACATATCCAACATCCACCTAGTATCATATCACAACACAAGCAGTTGTATACAAACATCAAACCAACTGGGCTCTTGAAACATAAACAATGCATAAAACCTTTAAACATAATGACAACTCGTTGATCCAAAGCACAAGTCACTCGGCCTTACAAGATAGAGGGTAACTCAAAACCCTAACATGCATTATCTTTTCTTCAAAAAACTTTTTCATTAATCAATCATGAATAAAGAGACTCATTTTTAGTAAGTTCTAACTATGGTAAAACTAAACATAAGTCTATCATAGCTATAAAAAATTAATTAAACATTTAATTTGACATTCCATTAAACATCATGAACCAACATGCCTCGAATTTAACAAACAACTTAATTAAACATGCACATCAGCATCAATTTGATTAACACCAAATTACAATAACAACAACTAGATTCATTTACATGAATCTTTATCATTATCCATTTAATTATCAATTAATTCTTGATTTAAATTATTTACCAATTTCATCAAGGACAACATGTTAACAAGAAAATCATAGATATCACACTATCTAGAAAATCAGGAGGAAAACTATTATCACGGTACAAAGTAACAACACATCATCAAACCAATTCATTTAATTTGGTTTAAATATTTAATTAGCTCAATTCAATTGTGATCCAAAGGGTTAAAACATGCTAACTCTACAGATCCATGTAAAAGAATAGATATGAAATTAATACCCTAAATCAAAAGGTTTCTGATGTTCATAGATCGATAATGGATGAATGAAATGAATAATTATAAACTTTTCCACAACAATTGAATCCACCTAAGTATTTAGTGTCATTAACGCATCAACAAAAACTAAAAGAAAATCCCTTAAATCCTTGTAGATCAAAATTTATATCATGGAAAATAGAATCAGGAGAAGGAGAATCAAAGAAAACCAAATGAAGGAGGTAGATATTAACTCGGATTGATGACGGATCGAATAAAGGTAGTGGGGAACTGATCCAATATGAACCAATACCCAAATGTTGAAGATGGAGAAATCTGGGATATCTAGGGTCGTGAGGGCATTCTCTCAAGATGTAAGGTTTGAAAAATCCCTTGTGGGTGGGTGTCTTTATAACACCCAGAGGTGGGGTAGTACATTATGTGTACCTCCTCTTCATGTCGTGTACCTCCTCGAGGTGACATACACAAAAAAATTCATCACCTTAGTGATTTGTTTTATTTTTATGAAACTTGAATGGTACATGTCGTGTACCCCTTGGTCAAATCATGTCACCCCCTGTTTCCAGATTCTAATGACCAAACTCCCAAAGAAATCCTCCGAGCCTTCTTTGAGCACCTCGATCTTCAAAAACACATAAAGGGTCGATCCACGCAGATCTGGGCCCTTACAATGTCCTTTAAATACATTATAATTTAGATATTATGAAATCTAGTATTTATGCGATGAAAAAAAATTATGATCTACGATATCTAGGGTATAGTTTTCAAACAACATTCTCGAGTTTTCATAGCCATATGATCTTGTTATGTTTAGATATCCCCTATTTAAACTTAATGAGAATATCATTTCAACCATTAATATGTTTCATTTCCCCATGTTATGATGAACAATGTTATTTATGGTATGTCTCCGAAGGATGATATTTATAATGAAAATTGTGGAAGATTATATAGTCTAATTATGATTCATTTGATTATGTATCTGTAATGAACCAAAGTTTCATTAATGGAAATCCTTCTTGACCAAGTTAAATGTCTCTTTATGTAGAACGTTTATATAAAATGTCAACTTCTTTGGTTTTATGTTAAGAATTGTGACCGTTACATTTGTAGCCGTTGAACAGTGATCACATGATTAGTATAAATATAGGGCTTTAACAAATCCAATTTACTCAGACAAAAGAAGTGATGGCCTCATCCAGTAGAATTTCTCCATACGAAGCCCATTTTTCGGAGCTCGGAAAGGAGGTGGCATCCTTGGGTTTCTCTCTTGACCAAGCCCATGCTGAGCTTCATCATGTCAATCTCGAACGGAACGATCTACGGTAAAAGTTGATGTTGATAGAGATTACCACTTGAGCGATGTTATTTGAGCCACCTAAAAAGTATATCACCATCACACACCTAACCCTTAGGTCTTATGCGGCTTCTTTAAGGGTTTATGTAAAAAATCGCTAGTAATATGTTCATTTATTTTATTTTTTTGTATATAATAATGAATACACCTTCTTGTCATTATTGATACATTGTAAATAGTTATTAAGGTAAAAATAGTATTTTTAGTTATTATTTAATTTAAAAACCTATTTTAAGGGATTTTTGAATTAAATAATATCTTAATAAAATATTATTATTATTTTTAAATTAATATTTTAATATATAAATGATCATATAGTTTTATGAATGCAATTATAATTTTTTATTATGTTTTGAAAGCCATTTCTGTCAAAACCCGTGAATTTTCGATAAATGCCAGTTTTTATTTTAAAAGTAAAATTTAATATATTTATAATACTATTTAGATAAAATAAATGTTATTTTTGGAATCAGGACGTCTAAATTATACAATTGTGAATTTTTCATAATTTTCTTAGATAGTCAAATTTTTTGGTAAAAATTAAATACCGTTTAAATATATAATGTGCTTTATGACATCATAATGATCCAATAGTTATGTAATAAAATACAATAAGCTTTATGTTCGACCAATATATGCATTACTATTAAAATAATATAATTATGGGTTTGTTTGACTTACTTTTCAAAGAATTAATGGACCCCTCAAGACTTATTAAACATCTGGCCTTTTTAAATTATTTTCCATGGGAGTGTGACTCACCTCCACATAAGCAAACCCATTATTTAAAGAAGTTTGGAACTTGGACTTATAAAATATTGTTTTCCTCTTCCCTTTTCTATAAACCCTGGCCAAAACCATGATCTTATTTTTGGTTTGGATTAGTTTAATGTAAGGGGTCTTAAAGCTAAATAATAATGAATTCACTCACATTTCCTATATAAACCCACCCAAGCCCCCACTTCCTCCTCACTCAAATCCTTTGGAGTCCATCCAAAATCTACCCTAATCTCTCTATAATCCATCCAAGGTGCCCCAAGCTCCCAATAAGCCTCTCTCAATCCTCTCTCAAGCCTTTGGAAGCACACTTCCACGTAAGGGTTTTTTCTTCCTTTCACTTTTTTGTCTAATTTTCTTAATATTGTTATTCCATTTTAATTTCAATTATAAATTGTGGGGTATGGCTTATCACCTCCCCCATAATTCCCTATTATTGTTTTAATGGTGGGAGACCACTTTATATCTCATTAAATGCCTCCCATGTACACCCATTACTATGCTGAAATTCCGAAAGGAACTTCTCTGACCTCATTTACATTCAAGCAAAACATTTGTATCATGAATCCAAATTCCATTAAAATAGATGGGACATGTATCTATATGACCCCTTTACTGTCCATTTCATGTAGATATGATGAGGCACCCATTTCTCTCTCATCAACCATTTTTTTATGAATTCTTATATCACACCATTACGCGGCCAAAATTAGACCGATTTTCTAAGCCAATGCCATTGTGTAGTGAATACCATACCCAATTCTCATTAAAGGGTATTAAACTTCATGCACATTTACTTATTGAATATAAATTTTAATTCAAAATTCTTTTTTCATGGAATAAATGATTATGTTTTATGAATCCATGTTTTATGATCCATGTGGCACACTTATGCATGAAATGAAATGTTTAAGATGGTTGTGCCCTTATAGCGCTCCAATGCAATGGGTAAAGTATATTATCATGATACATTATGTGAAATGAGTGTTGACTCATGTTAATTCATGTGCAACGAGGGTTTACTCGTGCATCATGTGCAATGATGATTTACTCATGATACATGTGCAATGGGCCTTGGCTCATGCTAATTCCATGTTAAGTGTTGTTGCCACATTTCCGTGTTATGATTATCATGCTTTATCATGAATTTATGTACATGTTTCTCTTGTTCTATATTGATATTCTTATTTTCTAACATGTATTTTACTCCTCATGTATTCCATGTTTATTCCCTTACTGGGCTTTATAGCTCACCCTTTTCTTATGCATGTCCTCAGGTTATCCCATGCAATGCTCAGTATGAGGGAATGCAGTGGTCATGTAAAAGATGTTTTCAATAAACATGTTGTATTTCTTGTTTTAAGTTGTCATCTAATGATCCTAAGCCCCAATGACACTAGACCTCTCAATCATCCATGTTGTATCAAGTGAATAGTTTAGGTATTAAATCATGATTATGTTTGTAATAAAAGCAGGGTTGTCATGGTTGGTATCAGAGGATAGGATTAGTTATTTTTGGGAATAGGATTAGAAAACCCTAGTAAAGCCTTAAATACAAGACTAAGTATAATAAGAACATCCCTAAGTTTTGGTAGGTGCTGAGTTAGTGGTTTATCATGAAAATTCATCCCTATCTGGATACGAGCAGGTAGAGGCGGCTCTGGCACAAATGTATCCTAGGGGTAAAACCTGAAAACACTGCTTTGAGCTAGACTCGAACAGGAATTGGTGCACGACAATGGGCCTTGCTGCACTCTTGGTTACGACACTCCTGGGGTATAAGTTTGGGTAAATTCACAAGCTTAGTATGATTCATTATTAAGGGAATTAAAAAATTCCCCTAACAATATATATTAGAAAGTAGATCATGAAAAGCCTAGATTGAAGCATATAGACTCATGAGTTAAGGAAATAAAAGTTTATATTTAAGTCATCAGCTTTTTTATTTAGATTAAACTTTATGTGTTACCCCTATCTTTCCTTTTATTCCATCCAGTGTCTGGTAATAGGAGGACTCGGGCTAACAATCGATGTGAATATCAGTGTGATGACAGTACTAATGAGATGCCCAATCCAATCGGTGCGGGAATCACAAAATTTTTCACGCTTCTCTCTCAGATACCTCAAGCTTTGAATAGAAACACGGGTCAAGAGGAACGTTCAACCCCCCTAAGAAAGAACAAGTCGCTATCGAGAGCTTCATGAGACAAAGGCCTCTTACTTTTAGTGGATCATCGGATCCCATGATCGCTGAACAATGGATCAAATCCATTGAAAAGATCTTCTTCATCCTTCAATGTTATGAACAAGATAAGGTTCTCCTGGCGGTTTATCGTATAGAGGGTGAATATGATAAATGGTGGAATTGATAAAAAAACGAAGCCTGAGGAAGAGATCGAGGCGTTGGAAATGAATGATTTATGGAAGATGTTTTTCGATAAATATTTTCTGCGCACCCTCCAGCTTAAGATGGAAAGGGACTTCCTTTCCTTCAAGAAAAAAGATGATGAATCTGTTGGAGCGTATGAGGAAAACATCACAAGGCTTGAAAGATATGCTTCCGGATTTTTTGTTACCCCCGAATGCAAGCTTGACCGCTTCTTTGGTGGGCTGAAACCTAGCCTGCAGAAAGCATTAGTGATCCGTGACTTCGACAGCTATGAAGAAATTGTCCGATGTGCCCTCAAGGTCAAAATGGAGATTAGCGAATCACAAGGTTATCATGGGGACAAGAAACATAATGTGTACTTAAATGTTGGTGGTCCTATGGATAAATCCAATGGTGCTATGAAGATCCCGCAACCCACTTACCAAAAGTGCAGAAAGAATCACCCTGGAAATTGCTTAAAGGGGACGAGGAAATGCTTTAGGTGTGGAAGAGAAGGGAACCAAGATGTTAACTGTCAGCAAGAAAGACACACGGCTGCGACATAGGAGAGGAATGCTCCATTCGATCCTCAAAGCGTGTTCATTGCTACATGTTCAATGAACCGGGGAATTTTTCAAATTAGTTCCCCAATCCAAGTGTTTTTTGAGGCAACCAATAACCTCCAAGGTAGCAAGAAAGAGCTTTTTCCATCACTTCTACCAAAGCAAACCCCTAAAACGAAGTGGTGACAGGTACACTAGTTATATATTCAAGAATAGAGAATGTACTTTTTGATTCAAGTTCTATGCATTCTTTTATATCTCGACAGTTTAGTAGAACAACCCCAGCACCACCACAAATCATGGAAGTAAAGATGTCGGTGAGTATGGAAAATGGGGAAATCATGGCTTCCCATGAATATAAGTCCTCCCCTTTTATAATCTGTGGATTTAATTTCCCAGAGAACCTCATCATAGTCCCTCTAGTGTAATTTTATGCAATTCTTGGCATGGATTGGCTTTCCATATATAAAACCAACATAAATTGTTGGGAGAGGGAAATCACAATCTATATGGAGAATCGACCACTGATTCATTACAAGTGTAAGGAGTAAGATGAATCTCCTTTAGCTCCATCATCTCAAGCATGGATATTACTACACTATGATCACGTGTATCTGGCTCAAACGATTGAGTCCAAGGATGAAACCACCCTTGAGGAAATGCCTATTGTTAGGGAATTTGCGGAAGTGTTTCCCGAGGAACTACCTGGTCTTCCTCCCAGAAGAAATGTTGAATTCTAAATTGAACTTATACCAAGGGCACTACGAATATCCAAGAATCCATATAGAATGGCTTTCGTGGGGCCTGAAGAGCTGAAGAAACAACTACAGGAGGATCTTGATAAAGGGTTTATACACCCAAGTGCTTCATAATGGGGTGCACCAGTCCTATTTGTCAAGAAGAAGGATGGGTCAATGCAGATTTGCATCGATTATTGTGAACTTAACAAAATCATGATAATGAACATGTATCCTCTACGACGGATTGATGACTTTTTTGATCAACTATGTGGAGCACAATACTTCTCCAAGGTAGATTCGCAGTCAGGATATTATCAAGTAAGGGTGAAGAAGGAAGGTGTCCCCAAGACTACTTTTCGTACAAGATACAGGCACTATGAATTCATAGTAAATCCGTTTGGACTCAATAATGCTCCAGAAATATTCATGGACTTGATGAATAGAGTCTTTAGAGATTACCTTGACAAATTTGTGGAATTCTTTATAGATGATATTCTAGTACACACCAAAACCAAGGAGGATCCTGAGGAGCATTAAAGAACTGTAATAGAGACATTGTGCATGGAGAAGCTCTATGAAAAGTACCGCAAGTTTGAGTTCTGGTTGAAGGAGGTCTCATTCTTGGGCCATATCATCACAAGAAATGGGATATTTGTGGATCCCTCCAAAATAGATGCAATTGAGGGATGGCCAAGGCCAACATCGGTAACATAAATCCATAGCTTCTTGGGGTTAGCTGGATATTATCGACAATTTGTGAGAACTTTCTCATGATTCTACAACCCTCTTACCAAGCTAAATAGAAAGGGAGTAATGTTTTCATGGAGTGATGAATTCGAAGAAAGCATCAAGGAGTTGAAAAAGTGGCTTATCACTGTGACCGTGCTCACTTTACCAACAAGTGGGGAAATTGTTTTGGTATTCAGAGATGCTTAGAAGAAGGTCTTAGGCTGTGTGATGATGAAGAATGATAATGTGATATCCTATGTCGCAAGGATGTTGAAATCCATGAGTGAAACTGTCCAACGCATGATCTGGAGTTTGTGGCGGTGATCTTTGCCTTGAAAATCTGGCAGCATTATCTCTATGGGGAAAAATGTGAGATATATACTGATCACAATCGTCTTAAATATATATTCACACAGAAAGATCTTAATATGCACCAGAGAAGATGGATAGATCTCATCCAGGATTATAACTGTTCAATACATTACCACCCTGGGAAAGCGAACAAGGTGGCAGATTCCCTATGTAGAAAGGACCCAGCGATTCTATCAATGATGAGAATTGAGAAGGATCCAATCTTCTTATACTTGATGAAGATGGACATGGGAATCATAAATAAGGGAGCATCGCCAATCCTTTCAGAATTGATTTCTCAACCATCTCTTTTCGAAAGGTTAAAAAATGCTCAAAAGTATGATGTCGTAATTTAGGAAAAAGTAGAATCTATCAAAAAAGGGA
The DNA here is from genome assembly GCA_963277665.1 of Viscum album. Taxonomy (NCBI): domain Eukaryota; kingdom Viridiplantae; phylum Streptophyta; class Magnoliopsida; order Santalales; family Viscaceae; genus Viscum; species Viscum album. The sequence goes on along the minus strand of OY728130.1, from coordinate 953,435,491 downwards.
AATCATCAGGGTTTAATATTAATGAAGAAGGGATTGTGCGATTTGTGAAAAGACTATCTGTTCTATCAAGTCTAGAGATGAAGAAGGAACTTATGGATGATGCACATATTTCAAATTTCACTATTCACCCATGGAGCACAAGGATGTATTGAGATCTTTGAGAAATCTTTTGGTGGAATAATATGATGAAGGAGATCACTGTATATACATTAAAGTGCCTAGTGCGCTAGAAACTGAAGGCAAAGAGGCAGAGAGGCAGATGTGTAAGGGGATGATACAACCATTTCTCATACAAGAATGGAAATAGGAGAACATCACCATGGACATTGTCACCGGACATCCGAGGACAACCAAAGGCAATAATAAAATCTGGGTTATGGTGGATTGTCTTACAAAGACTGCACATTTCATTGCTATTCAGGAGAATTATTCATTAGATCAACTATCACGCATATATATCAGGGAAGTGGTAAGGCTAAATGGAGTACCACTATCAATTGTGTCTGACAGAGATCCAAGATTCAACTCTAATTTTTGTAAGACTCTTCAAAATGCTCTTAATATTGAACTGAACTTCAGTACGGCCTATCATCCTCAAACTGATGGCCAATCCGAGAAGACTATCCAAACACTTGAGGACATGTTGAGAGCATGCTCAATGGACTTTAAAGGAGGAATGGATCAATATCTTCCTCTGGTTTAGTTCACTTATAAGAACAGTTTCCACTCGAGCATCCAAATGGAACCTTATGAAGCCCTGTATAGGAAAAGTTACAGAACATCGGCATGTTGGGATGAGGTCAGTGAACGTAATCTTCTTGGACTAGAAATGGTCGAGGAAATGGTGGAGAATGTGAAAACAATTCAGCAGCATATCAAGGAAGCCCAGAGTCGACAGAAGAGTTATGCAGATAATCGTCAACAAGACCGTGAGTTTAATGTTGGAGACAAGGTTTTTCTATGCATATCTCCGTGTAAGAAGGTCATGAGGTTTGGAAAGAAAGGGAAGTCATGTCCAAGGTACATCAGCCCCTTCAATATTCTTGATCATATCGGAGCTGTGGCCTATCGACTAGCACTTGCACCTACCATGGCCAAATTACATGATGTCTTTCATGAATCCCACTTAAGGAAGTACATATCGGAACCTTCACATGCACTCTCTTCAGAGGTGGTACATTTGGAGGATGACCTTTCTTATTAGAAGAAACCAGTGAAGATCATATATCATAGAGGAAAAGTTCTACAAAAAAAATAAAATGCCCCTTATCAAGGTGTTGTAGCAAAACCACAAGTTTGAAGAAACGACTTGTGAATCAGAGGAAATGATGAAGCTGAGTTACCCACATCTGTTTTAGTGTGGGAAAAAGAAAATTTAAAGGGAAAAATTTCTTAAGGGGGGAATATTGTAACGACCTAATGTTTTATTAATGGAAATCCCTCTTGATATAGTTAAATGTCTCTTTATGTAAAACATTTATATAAAATGTCAACTTCTTTGTTTTTATGTTAAGAATTCTGACCGTTACTTTTAGAGCCTTTGAACAGTGATCGCATGATTAGTATAAATTTATGGCTTTAACAAATCCAATTTACTCAGACAAAAGAAACGATGGCCTCATCCATTAGAAGTGCTCTATACGAAGCCCATTTTTCGGAGCTCGAAAATGAGGTGGTGTCCTTGGGCTTCGCTCTTGACCAAGCCCCAGCTGAGCTTCATCATGGCAATCCTTAACGGGACCATCTATGGTAAAAGTGGAAGTTGATAGGGATTACCACTTGAGCGATGTTATCTGAGCCACCCCAAGAGAATGTTACCATCGCGCACCTTACCCTTAGGTCTTATGAGGCTGTTTTAAGGGGTTTTGTAAGAAATTTCTTGTAATATGTTCATGTATATTATTTTTTTTGTATATAATAATGAATCTACCTTCTTTTCATTATTGATACATTATAAATAGTTTTTAATGTACAAATAGTATTTTTAGTTATTATTTAATTAAGAAATCTATTTTAAGGGATTTTTGAATTAAATAATATTTTAATAAAATATTATTATTATTATTAAATTAATTTTATTATATATAAATGATCATATAATTTTATGAATGCAATAATAATTTTTCATTAAGTTTTGAAAGCCATTTCTGTCAAAACCCGTGAATTTTCGATAAATGTCGGTTTTTATTTTAAAAGTGAAAATTAACGTATTTAGAATATTATTTCGATAAAATAAATGATATTTCTGGAATTAGGACGTCACAATTATCCAATAGTGAATTTTTTAATAATTTTCTAAGACAGTCTAATTTTTGGTTAAAAATTAAATACCGTTTAAATATATAATGTGTTTTATGACATCATAATGACCCAATAGTGATGTAATAAAATACTATAAACTTTTTTTCAGCCAATATATGTTTTAACATTAAAATAATGTGATTTTGGGTTTTTTAACTTACATTTAAAAGCATTAATGGACCTCTCAAGACTTATTAAATATCTTGTCTTTTTAAATTATTTTCCATGGGAGTGTGACTCACCTCCACATAAGCAACCCCATTATATTAAGAAGTTCAGACTTTGGCCTTATAGAATATTTTTTTCCTCTTCTATTTTCCAAAATCCATGGGAAAAAACCATGTTCTTATTTGTGGTTTGGATTAGTTTAATGTAAGGGTCCTTAACCTAAATAATAAAGAATTCACTGACCTTTCCTATATAAACCCACCCAAGCTCCCACTTCCTCCTCACTGAAAGCCTATGGAGTTTGTCCAACCTCTACCCTACATTCTCTATAATCTTCCCAAGGTTCCCCAAGCTCCCAAGAAGCCTCTATCAAGCCTCTCTCAAGCCTTTGGAAGCACAATTCCAAGTAAGGGATTTTATTCCATTCACTTTTTTGTCCAATTTTCTTAATATTGTTATGAACTTTTAATTTCAATTATAAATGATGGGGTATGGTTTCTCACCTCCCCCATACTGCCCTATTATTTTTTTAATGATGGGAGACCCCTTTATCTCTCATTAAATGCCTCCCATGTGCACCCTTTACTATGCCGAAATTCCGAAAAGAACTTCTCTCTCCTCATTTACATTCAAGCAATACTTTTGTATCATGAATATAAATTCTATTACAATTATTGGGACATGTATCTATATGACCCCCTTACTATCTATTTCATGTAGATATGATGAGGAACCCCTTTATCCATCATCATCCATTTTTTATGAAGTCTTATATCACGCCGTTACGCTGCCAAAATTACATCGATTTTCTAAGCCAATGCCATTGTGTAGTGAATACCATAACCAATTCTCCATTAAGGGTATTCACCTTCATGCACATTTAATTATTGATTACATAGTTTCATTCCACATTCCATTGTCATGAAATAAATTATTACGTTTTATGAATCAATGTTTTATGATCCATGTGGCACACTTATGCATGAAATGAAATGTTTAAGAAGGGTGCACCCTTATAGCGCTCCAATGCATTGGGTAAAGTATAGTATCATGATACGTTATGTGAAATGAGTGTTAACTCATTATAATTCATGTGAAATGAGGGTTTACTCATGCTTCATGTGCAATGGGGATTTACTCATGCTTCATGTGCAATGTGCCTTGGTTCATGCTAATTCCATGTTAAGTGTTGTTTCCACATTTCCATGTTATGATTATTGTGCTTTTTCATGCCTTTATGTCCATGTTTCTCTTGTTCTATACTGATATTCCTATTTTCTAACATGTATTGTACTCCTCGTGTATTCCACATTTATTCCATTACTGGGCTTTATAGCTGACCCTTTTCTTATGCATGTCCTCAAGTTATCCCATGCAATGCTAAGTATGAGGGAATGTAGTGGTCATGTAAAGGAAGTTTTCAACAAAGAAGTTTTATTTCAGGTTTTACGTTGTTATGTAATGATCCTAATCCCCAAAGACAATAGACCTCTCCATCTTCCATGTTGTATCAAGTGAATAATATATGTAATAAATCATGTTTAAGTTTGTAATAAAAGCAGGGTTGTCATAGTATCCATGTTTCCAAATACACTAAAACCTTATAGTCCACTAGTGAATTTATGAATAATTAAATGAATATATAACTTTTTTGATGTATTTTCTATATATATAAATTCAAGGTCATTAAATGTTTTCATTTATGTTTTAGTTTGAAATTAATGATTATTACACATTGATCATGGTCTCATATTATATATATAATTAATCATGTATTTAGTATAATAAATAATCCTTATTATTATCATATAATCATTCATATAATATGGTGATGAAAATTAAATCACATCGCTTCATGGAGGTTGTTGACCACACATATTCTCTAGAAACATTATATATATTTTAATGTCTGTGATAATAAGAAGTTTTATAATATATTATAGTTATATAAGAATAATTATATTATAATTTAAATATATAAACATTTAATCCATCATAAAAACAAACCATGAAGGGTGTGTTCATAAAATGAATCATTTTTCTATGGGGTTTATGTAGCCAATATTTATGCATGATAAATACATTTATTTCAATTTGATGGATTAGTAGAGGAAATTGGATGTACAATTATAAAAATAATATATTAGTGTATTAATGATACTATATTCCATATCTTATGATTGGTACAACTTATTCTATTTATTAAGAATAAGATATATTCATTTAAATTCGTGGTTAAAACAATTAACTCATCTTTTAGATAATACCATGGGATTACTCCTTAATCCTTCTTAAGAACCTCTTACTGTTAGAACATGATCTCAAGGATGATATAAAGGAATATAGAAGGATTTTTGCACTGGGATTATGCAAGATAGAAGGATAAAATTATTTTAGTAATGGATGTGATTATTTCCCCTTTTGTATGTTATGGGACGTATACATAATGAATTACTTAAATGTTATCAACAATATAAGATCAATTTAATGTGATAGTTCAATATAATGGATTAAAAATCATAAATAAGAAAAAATGTGTTATAATGTTATTCATCAAAAAAATATTTTCAAATTACTATGTTTATTTATTTACCCATATCTCATATTTTACTACCCCCAATCCAGTTAACCCATTTTAACCCTACCGGAGTATGTATGTTTTTAGCACTTTTTACTATTCATTATGAATTAAAAAAAATATGATAATTATAAAATTTTATAATTCAAATATCAATTTTGGAATTAATTTTTAGAAATTCAATTTCTATAAGTGGATGAAAATAATTTTAAAATAAATAAACTAATCAAAATTTAATGTTTTTATAAGAATATATATTGGAGTCTATATTTTAGTTCGAATTAATTCAATTTAATGTAAATTCTACTTAATTAATGTAACAGTAATTTTATTGAATTTATATTATAAAAATTTTAATAAAATAAAAATTAGATAATAAGTAATTTAAATTATTATTTAAAAATTAAATTACACAAATAAATATGATTTATGGTAAAAAAATAAATCTTCTTAACTTAAATTGAATTTATACTTAATCTTTACCTTTAGATAAAAAATATATCAAAATTATTTTCATAAAAACAAATTTTTTTAATAGTTATATATATTTATTTTATTTAAACATTCAGAACACCTATAAAAATATATTTCTTCGAAACATTATCATTTCTCCCTCGAAAATTCTTTAATTAAAAATTTATTGGTTTTTTACTTGGAATTAATAATTAAATTTTATTAAAATAGAATATTTATTCAAATATTTCCTCATGTGGTTAACCGTATACATAAATATCATTTTAATTACCGGATTATGATTCCTATAATATATCACTGTTCAATAAGGATCGAGGTTCCCTTAAATGTAAGCTATCAAATATATAAAATTTATTTCAATGGAATACATATATTATTTCAAGGTGTGACATCAGCCTTCTTGTATTACAATAAAATAAACCCTATTTTATTTATATTTACACACACTTTCATTCCTTCAGTAGTCTTACAATTTATATTTCATATTCTGACCACACAATTAATTTCATATTAGGTTATAAAATACAACCATAGTGGACAAAAATAATTTTTCATTTGGTTTTTCTATTATTTGTACCGTCGATTATCATATAAATGGTTTCATTTAATGGAAAATATGTTTAAATATCATAGGGTGTTACACATATAGTTTTGAAACATTTATATGTTATGAAGCCTTGGAAAATGATTATTTAATAAAATTTTAAAAATTTCCATTTCCGTATTATTCCAAGATTTCTTGAAGATACTTTTATTACTAAATGATATGGTATATATTATTTTACCATTTCACATTATCAACTATTAAGGTTCTATATTTTATTTCTTTGATTCTTTATCCCACACAATCTTTCTATCATAAATTTTTAATTCATGAATCTATGACTCATTTATATTCATTTTCATTAATAATAAATTGAGACCAATCAATCAATTGTTTCTTTTTTATAATGGAACATATATCAAGTAATATTTAATGGAGAAATATGTAGATGGAAAATTTAATGGGGGTTGTTGAGAAATAATATGTAAAAATACATTTATGTATCTAATATCTAAATACAATTAACTTTATTTTTCTATGAATGTGTTTTATTAATTAAATGGATTCTATAACTATAACGCCCTAACATAGAAGCCACTAAATGGCTCCCCAAGCTGGTGGGTCACATGGCCTCAAGAGTACTTCATTGTATTATCTATTCTTCGCAATAGTAGTGAGGGACTAGGGTGTGTATTTGGGGAGACTATTCCCACATGTTAGAGTGTTTAAAAGTTGTTGTAATAATAATTGTCAATAATTAGAGTAGTTAAATAACTGTTGTAAGATATAAATATAAATGAACGTAATCCAAAATTAGTAATGTACAATATGATGATCATTTTAATTCTCTTTAAAGTATGAAAACAAGTATACATGGAATCCATTATAATACATATGTCAATAGATACAAAATACCAAAATGGAATATCCTTAAATAACATCACTGTCCTAGATCATTCATTTGGTCCCCTTCTCCAAAAAATCCTCATTCAATCATCGTATAGTGGGTGATTTTATTGGTCTATACTAGTATCCATAAAGTTTGTAAAAGTACCCAAAAACGGCTAAAACAATGTGTGAGGTAAAACATAGTAGGCCACCACCGATGGTGTTTATAACCTATTTAGACTATGTGATATAAACTCAAGTAGTGTCCAATATATCATAGGTACAATAGTAGTGAACATAAAGTGATTAATTTCAAGATGTTTTTTCTATCCAACCAAGGATCCATGTAAACAATAGTCATGTTCTCGTAAAAAAGGGTGGCTTTAAAATAAAAATGTGTGATACAATCCATTTTAAGTACTGTAGTATGAAACCCATACCAGGGCTATCTAAAACACATGCTGAAATATCCACAATATAATTTTGGTGTAATCAATTATATAACATCCATCATGGCTGCACCATATAATCAATGTCATCTTAAAAGGAAATGTCATGTAATAAAATGTTTCAGCCAATGATTGGCTAGATTCATGGTATAGAATACCAAGGAATGAAATTTTTTTCCTATGAACATATCTATGGAAACCCATTAAAAACGTCATAGGAGTCCAAGGATAATTTCAATAGACCATGTTCACTACATGTCGATGCTAGCTAGATCCATGCAGTAGAAAGGCCTAATGCATCCTATCAAACCAGTATCCAACGAGTAAATATTTCCTAGTTATCCACTACTATAGACAATATCCAAGGTAGAATAATACATGGAATACATTGGAATCATGATCTAAGGATTTTGTCCAAGAAATAAATTACAATTTCAATTAAACATCTCATTTCAATAATTATTTCAAAATTGTTCTCATTCTATGAGTTCTCCCAACTCATTTCCAAAATTACTATAAAAACCATTTTAAAAACAATCAAAAATCATCATGTAATAACATGGAAAGGAGTAATAACCTTCTCCTAATCCTTTATTCAGTTCTCAGTCAACTTATTGAGGCTTCTAATATTAATGATGTGATCTCACAAAGACATTGGTGTAGTATGAAATAGGGAAATAAAGAGTCTCCACCCCATTGGTGGCATTTGTAATGGAAAAATGACCACAAACCATAAAATGTTACAAATAGGGAGACTAAATAGGTTCCCATTCATTCACATTAAACATTTAATTAATTTTTGGTGAAATACATGAAATTACGGCATGCCAAAAAATGGAAATATGGTTCATAAAACCCCAAACTATATGGAAAAATGTATAGATAACATATTTTACATTCGTAGTAAAACACTTTTCGGGTATCATTCTATAATTTGGTCTAGATTAAAAGAAAAATGAATGTATACAAATACTGAATATATGGTATATTAAATTGAACCGAAATAACGCTTTTGATATGAAGGAAAATTGATATTGGAACAAGATGAACAAAGTGATCATATGTGTGGATCTAAAAAGATTAATTGTTTTCTAATCTGAGTATAGTTGGTGAAACCGGGGAAAAACCTTTTGTTTTGGCTTCAAAAGTGTTCTCTTATGGTGAGATAAACCGGTAGAATGAAAATACAATAGGGGTTTAGGTTTTATATAAAAAGTAACCATCCTTGGTTTTATGTTTTGTGATTTTAAAATACTGTTACGAATTTTTACCATTGTTAATATACTTTTTGAACAGTGATAACATGATTAGTATAAATATATGGATTTAAAAAATCCAATTTACTCAGAAAAAGGAAGGGATGGCCACATCTAGAAAAAATTCCACGTACGAAGCCCATTTTTCGGAGCTCGGAATGGAGGTGGCGTCATTGGTATTTTCTCTTGACCAAGCCCAAGATAAGCTTGAACACGTTAAGAATGAGCAGAGCCGCCTATGGGAGAAGTGGATGTTGAGAGAGATTACCACCCAAGAAATGTTATCTGAGCCACCCCAAGAGTCATTCACTATCGCGCACCTTACCCTTCGATCGTATGTGGGTGTTATAAGGGGTTATGTATTGTGACCCCAGTATTGTGATTATGTACACTATTTTTGTATAGATAATATACATTTATTTTATTATTGATACATTGTAAATGTTTTTTAAAACAAAGATATAATTTTTAGTTTATTAATAAATATATTATAAAGAATTAATGGATTTTTAAGTTAAATAATTTTTTAATGAAATATTTTCACTAAATTTCTTTTTAGTACATATAAATGACCGTATAATTAATATAAATTCAATTGTGATTTTTATAAGGTTTGAAAGCTATTTTTACCAAAAACCCATGATATTTCGATAAATGTCAGTTTTTATCTTCAAAGTAAAAATTCACATTTATAGAAAATTATTTAGATAAAATGAATATTATTTTTGGAATCAGGACATCGAAATTATCCAATATTGAATTTTTAATAATTTGTTGATGCGGCCGCATTTTTGGGTAAAAACTTTAATACCGTTTAAATATATATTGTGTTTCATGACATCATAACGACCCAATAGTGATAAAATAAAATACTATAATCTTTATGTTCGGAAAATATATTTTTTAACATTAAAATAATGTGATTTTAGGTTGATTGAGTTTTTTTACAAATCATTAGTGGACCCTCCAAGACTTACAAAACATTTTAACTTTTTAAATTAATTTCTTTGAGAGTGTGAATCACCTCCAAAAAAGAAAGATTAATATTTTATGAAGTTCGGCCATTAAACATATAGAATAATGTTTTACACTCCCCTTTGGGAAAAAACATGGGAATCCCCATGGGTTGGATTGTGGTTTCGATTAGTTTAATATGTAGTGTCCAAAACCTAAATAATAAAGAATTACCTCCATTTTCTGATATAAACACACCCAAGTGCCCACTTAATTATCACTAAAAGCCTTTGGATCATGACAAAGTTCTTCTCTCCACTCTTTATAATCCTTAAAAGGAGGCCCAAGATCCCAAGAATCCTCTCTCAATCCCCTCTCAATCCTTTGGGGTCACACTTCCAAGTAAGAGATTTCATCCTTTCTCTTTTTTTGTCCAAATTTCATTATGTTTTTATGCCCTTTTATTTTCAATTAAAAATGTTGGTGTATGATTTTTAACAACCCCCATAATTTAATATTTATTTTTTAATGATTAGAGACCCCTTTATCTCTCATTAATGTGTCTCAAGTACACCTGTCACCATGCCAAAATTTCCTAAGGAATTTCTCTCTCCTCGTTTACATTCAAGAAATTGTTTTGTATTATGAATAAAAAATTCCATTAATTATGTTGTGAAATGTATATATATTACCCCATTACTTTCCATTTCATTTACATATGATGATACACTTTTTTCTATCCAATCAACCAATTTTATTAATTCTTATGTCACTCCATTATGCAGGTGAAATAGCACTGTGATTTTCCAAGACATTGTCATTGTGTCATGAATACCATGCCCATTTCTCTATCTAGGGGATTCACCTTTACAAAAATTTACTTATTTATTATATAGTTTCATGTATAAATTTCACATTCCTTTATCACATAATAAATAATGATCTTTAATGATTCCATGTTGTATGACCCATGTGGCACATTTATGCATAAAATGGAATTTTTTAGAAGGGTATGCCCTAATATCGCTCCAAAGCATTAGGTGAAGATTATTATCATGATACGTCAAGTGCAATGGGGGTTTACTCATGATAATTCAAGTGAAACTCGGTTTTATTCATGATTCATGTGTAATGATCTTTGGCTCATGATAATACCATGTTAAGTGTTATTGCAATATTTCCATGTTATGATACTCATGCTATATCATGACTCTATGCTCATGTTTCTCTTGAACTCCATTGAAATGTATATTTCATTTAATGTACTATATTATTCATTTTATGCCTTCTTTACTCCCTTATAGGGTGTTATGGGTCACCCTTTTTTTATGCATGGCCTCAGGTTATCATCTGCAATGCTAAGTACGAGGGAATTTTGTGGGCATGTAATGGAATTTTTCAATAAAGATGTAGTGTTCTATGTTTTAAGTTGTTATGTATTGATCCTAAAACCCAAATAAACTAGGCCTCTCATTCATTTATCTTATATAAAGTAATGATTTTATGTGAAAAAATATTTTTATGTGTGTGAATAAAGGGTAGGGTTGTTATAGTTTGTATCAAAGGATAAGTTTAGTTATTTTGGGATTGGGATTAGAAAAACCCAGTGAAATACTTAGAGATAAGACTATGTATAATAAAGACATACCTATATTTTGGTGAGTTTGGGTATTTTGTTTATCAAAAAAATTAAACCATGTTTGGATATGAGAAGGTAGAGGCATCTCGGGCATAGATTCACCTGGGAATGAAAACTTTGACAAGGAGTATCGAGATTTACCTAGGGTGTCAGGGTACACAAAAATGGGCCTTGTTGTAATCTTGGATATGACACACCTGGGGGATATTTTTTTTGAATTCATAGCTTAGTATGAACCATTGTTAAGGGAATAAAAAATGACACTACGCATATATGTTGTGAAGTACATCATGTAAAACATAGATTGAAACCTATATATTCATAAGTTAGGGAAATAAAAGTTATTTATATGTCATATATTTTTGTCTCCTTGGATTAACCTTTATGGATCACCCCTAACTTTCCTTTTATACCAGCCAATGGGTGGTAATAGGAGTACTCGGGCTGACAACCGATGTGAATTTCAATGTGATGACTGTTCTAATGAGATTTCCAATACAATGTGAGCGGGAATCATGAACTTTGTCATGATACTCTCTCAGTTAACTCATGATTTGAATAGAAACATGGGTCAAGAAGAACATTCACCCCTCTCCAAGAATGAAAAAGTCACAATCAAGAGCTTCATGAGACAAGGCTCTCCTACTTTTAATGTATCATCTGATCCATCAATTTCCAAACAATGGATCAACTCCATTGAAAATATCGTCTCTATCCTTCAATGTTTCGGACACGAGATGGTTCTGCTAGATGATTATCGTATAGAGAGTGAAGTTGATCAATGGTAGACATTGATCAAAAATATGATGCATAAGGAAAAGATCGAGGCGTTAAAATTGAATGATTTCCAACAAAAATCGATAAATATTTTCCATGCACCCTCCAACTTAAAATGCAAAGGGACTTCCTTGACGTCATGAAAAAATACAATGAATTTATCAGAGCGTATGAGGAAAACATTACGAGTCTTTAATGATATGCCTCTGGATTTTTCATTACCCTTGAATGCAAGGTTGACCACTTCTTTGGTGGTCTAAAACCAATCCTATAGAAATCCCTATGAATCCGTGACTTTGAGGGATATGAGGAAATTTTCGAATGTTCCCTCAATGTCAAAATGGATATTGGAAAATCCTAGGGGTATTGTGGGGATAAGAACCATAAGGTGGACTTTAATTCTGGAAGTCCAATGGATAAATCCAATAGTGCTATGAAAATCAAACACCCCACTTGCCAAAGGTATGGAAAGAAGAACCCCAGAAATTTCATGACGGGGATGAGGAAATGTTTTTGGTGTAGGAGAGAATGGAACCATACTATTAATTGCTGACAAGAAAAACATGTGTCTATGATAGAGGAGAGGAATTCTCTATTTGGTCCCCAACACATTGATCATTGCTTCAAGAACCAGGGCACCATGAAAATAAGTTTCCTAAGAAATTTTTTTTGGAGGCAACCAACAACCTCTAAGGACACATGGGTGAGATTTTTCCTTCACTACTACCAAAGTGAACCCCGAAAACAATGTGGTGACATGTACACTAGTTATTCATTAAATAATAGCGAATGTAATTTCTGATTTTAGCTCGATGCATTATTTTATACACTGAATGTTATGTACTCAACACCACCAAAAAACATGGAAGCAATGATGTCAGTGAGTATGACAAAGGGGGAGATCATTGAAACCCATGAATATAACTCCACCCTTATCATAATTTGTGGATTTAACTTCCCGGAAAACCTCTTCATACTTTCTTCTGGTGTAATTTCAAGAAATTCTCATCATGGATTGGCTTTAATTATATAGAGACAACAGAAATTGTTGTGAGAGGGAAATAACTCTCTATATAGAGAATTGACCCCTGATTCTATACAAGTAAAAAAAGGAAGATGAATCTTTTTTAGCACCATCATCTCAATCATGGATATTAATTCCAAATGAGCATGTGTATTTATCTCATATGATTGAGTCTAAGGAAGAAACCATCCTTGAATACATTCCTATTGTGGGGGAATTTTCTGAAGTGTTTCCTGAGAAATTTCATAGTCTTCCTCCGAGATGAGATGTAATATTTTCAATTTATTGTATACCTGGAGAATTGCCAATATCCATGATTATGTATATAATGTATATTGCAGAGCATGAGGAGCTGTAGAAATAACTACAATAGAATCTTGAAAAATGGTTTTATGCCCAAGTGCTTCACCATGGAGTTCACTAGTCCTCTTTGTCAAGAAGGATGGGTCAATGTGAATTTTCATTGATTATCGTGAATTCAAAAAATCACGATAAAAAACAAGTATCATCACCCAAAAATTTATGAATTGTTTGATTAGCTATGTGGATCACAATACTTATCCAAGGTGGATTTGTGGCCGGGATATTACAAAGTAAGGGTGAATAAGGAGGATAACCCCAAGACTGCTTTTCGTATAAGATACAAGCACTATAAATTCATAGTAATGCTTTTGTACTCACTAATGCCCCATCAATATTCATGGAATGGATGAATAGAGTCTTTATATATTACCTTGACCAATATTTGGTAATATTTAGAGATGATATTATAATATACTCCAAAATATAGGTGGAGAATTAGAAGCATTTATGAACATTACTAAAAAACATGAAAAGGGGATTCTCAATGTAATGTACACTAAGTGTAGGTTCGTGTTGAAGGATTCCACATTATTGGGAAATATCATCACAAGTAATGGGATGTTTATGGGTCCCTCCAAGACAGCTACAATTTAGGTATATTTGAGGCCAACATCGGTAATGGATATCTGTAGATTCTTGGGGTTAGCTGGATGTTATCGCAGATTTGTGAGAACTTTCTCGTGATTTTAAAACCCTCATACGAAGATTAATCAGAAGGGATTCAAGTTTTATTGGAGTGATTAATGTAAGAGAGCTTCAAGAAGTTGACAAAAAGGATTATCACTATGCCTGTGCTCACATTACCCACAAGTGGAGAAATTTCTTTGGTATTTAGTGATTCTTCGAAGAAGGGCATGGGTTGTGTGTTGATGAAAAATGACAAAGTAGTTTCCTATGATTCAAGGAAATTAAATTTTAATGAGAAAAACTATCTAACACATGATCTTTCATTGGCTGCAGTAATCTTCGATTTGAAAATCTTGCAATATTACCTCATTGGAGAGAGGTGTAAAATATACACGGATAAAAAAATCATCAAGTATATATTTAAGTAGAAAGAGTTTAACATGCACCAATGAAGATGATTATAGACGATCAAAGACTATGACTGCTTAATCCATTAGCACCCTGAGAAAGCGAACAAGGAGGCATATGCTCTAAGTAGGAAGGACTCAATGATTCTATCATTGATGAGAATTGAAAAAGATCTAATCTAGTTATATTTGATGAATATGGATATAGGAATCATAAATAAGGGAACATCATCAATAATTTAAAAAATTATTTCTCAAACATCACTTTTGGATGGTTAAAGGATGATCAAAAGGATGATTCTAGAATTCAGAAGAAGGTGGAAACTATCAGAAATTGTAAATTGTCGGAGTTCAATGTCAATAAAGAAGGAATTTAAAATTTGGGTCAACACAATTTGTTCCATCAAATCCAATGTTAAAGAATGAACCTTTGAATTATTCACATAGTTAAAATTTCTCTATTCACCCAGGAAATAAAAATATGTTTGATATCTCCAAGATCATTTTTGGTGGGATAACATGAAGAAGGAGATTGCAGAACATACATCAATGTGCCTAGTATGTCGGAATGTTAAGGCTGAGAGGCATAAATCTAAGGGTGCGACGCAACCATTAACCATACCTAAATGGAAATTGGAGAACAACAACATAGATTTATTCATCAGACTTCCAAATACATCCAATGGAAACAAAGATATATGTGTTGTTATGGATCGTCTTACAAAGACTACACACTTCATTGGATTTTGGGTGGATTGCGCACTGGATAAACAACCATGGATATACAGTAGAGGCGTGGTAAGGAAGCATGGAGTACCATTATCAATTTTATCTAATTTTGATCCATGATTCACCTCTATGTTTTGGAAGAGTCTTCAACATGCTCTAGATAGTGAGATGAACTTCAGTGCGGCTTAACATCCACAAACTGATGGCCAATATGAGGAGACAATCCAAACACTAGAGAACATGTTGAGATCATGCCCAATGGTCTTCAAAGGAGGATGGGATCGACATCTTACTCTAGTTGAGTTATCTTACAAAAACAAATCCACTCAAGAATCCAAATGGCTTCTAATAAATCCCTCTATGGAAAGAGGTGCAGAACATCAGCATGTTGGGATGAAGTTGGGGAGAGAAAAATTTTTTGTCTAGAAATGGTAAAACAAATTGTGGAGAAGGTTATGATCATACATCAGCGCATTAAAGCTATTAAGAGTTGACAAAAGAGTTATGATAATAATCATCGACGAGACCTATTGTTTAATTTCAGAGACATGGTATTCCTCCGAATACCACTGTGGAAGAGAGTTATGAGATTTGGGATGAAGGGAAAGCTTATTCCATGTTGCATCGGCCCTTTTGAGATCCTTGGTCGCATTGGAGATGTGGCCTATCGGCTAACACTCCCACCGAACATATCTCAAGTACATGTTGTATTCCATGTATCACTATTGAGGATGTACATACCTGACCAATCATGTGTACTCCATCTAGATGTGGTACCATTGGAGAATGAACTCCCCTATGAAAAGAATCTGGTGAAGATCTTATTTTGTAAGGAAAAAGTTCTACGAAATAAGACAATGCTGCTTGTCATGGTGTAGTGGCACAACCACAATTTTGAAAAAGCATCGTGGGAAACAGAGGAAGCGATGAAGCAGAGTGACCCTCATCATTTTTAGTATGGGAAAATGAAATTTTGAGGGTGAAATTTCTTAAGGTGGGATGATTGTAACGACCCAAACAATTATTAATTGAAATTCTTCTTGATAAAATTGAATTTTTTATTATGTAAAAAGGTTATATAAAAAATTTAACTTCCCTGGTTTAATGTGTTTGGATTTTAAAATATCGTTATGAATTGTTTCCATTGATAATATAGTTATTGAACAGTGATAATGTGATTAGTATAAATATAGGGCATTAACAAATCAAATTTACTTATAAAAAGGAAGTGATGGCCACATAATGTAGAACTTCTCCATACAGAGCCCATTTTTCGGCGCATGGAAAGAAGGTTGTGTCATTGGTCTTCGCTCTTGACCAATGACAATCTGAGCTTCAACACGCTAATCTTGTGTTGAACTACCTATGGTGGAAGTGTATGTTGATAGAGATTACCACACGAGCGATGTTATATGAGAAACCCCAAGAGACTCTCACCATCACACAACTTACCCTTCGGTCATATAGAGGTGTTATACTAATAACTTCAATTATTTATTATAAACCAAAAACACATTTAAGGAAAAAGTAAGAAACCCCAATAGAAAACAATGATATTAAAGTACAACTTGATCCTATTGACATTTTTATCCTTAATAAGTTCCCAATAAAAAGAATTTATCGATATTTCTGGATCATCCTTTATAAGGTCTTCAAATAGACACACAATTATGTCCCACGCTTGCTTGTATTCCTCTTGATTGATTTTCCCTGCTTTGAGACCTCTTTCAAGGATATGGTTCTGTATGTCAATCCAGTCCCTCTGTTCTGTATTGGTGTCCACCCGAACCGTCCTTTCTATAATTTTATCACCATCATTTGTTGGAGAATTGGTCACAAGGGATTCATCCTCCGCCAATTATTCTATGGAATTCAGTAGTAGATCTACAGGTTGATCTGCATCCATGCTAGTATTCTGCAGTACATCCCTAGTGGGACTAGCCCCTTCGACTGCATCGGTTGCATTCCTTTCTCAAATTTCATTTCCAGTTAATTTGATAACAGCTTCCCTCACTTGGTCCTTCACCTTCCTGGAAGAGCTGGTCTCCATTGGTGAAGGAAGGTGTGAATAATCCTAGTGTTCTTTCTTCCCTCCATGTTGGTCCTTCCTTCTCCTTTGACTGCAAGTGTCACTACCAAAGAATTCATGAGAACTAACTCTTTGAAGTAGGAGTGGAGAGTCATCACCAGACTCCTCCCACGGGTTACCATGCTCCTCATTGTGAGGTATTTTCCGATCAGCCTCTTGATTCTTCCCTTCAGCCTTCAAGCTCCCAAATCGGTTACACAACTTCAAAGCTGGCAACCCAATCCTCGGGAAAGACCTGATCGCTAGAGATGGCTCAACCTAGGGACCCAGAATACCCTTGATCTCAATACCTTCAAGGAAAACCTACCTGTAAGAAGACATCTTAGGAGCCCTTCGATCTTAATCAGCGCCCATTCGATTACCCACATCTGGATTATAATAACACCCTATCATGTTCTCCTCACCAGAGCTGGAAGTAGCTGGATGATCCATCATATCCACTACTGAGGTATCCTCCTCTTCAACTCCCTTTAGACCCAAATCATGTTTTAATTGAGAAAAAATATCCACAACTCATGGCCCTACCTCTTTAATCATCTTACACTTTGTTGTCACTGTAGGAACCACGGGACACCGCTACATGAGCTGAGACTCCCGAATGGTGGACTCAGTGACAGTCAAAACCACATGATCAAAATACTTTGCCACAGCCCCGCACACATCCTCCTACTCACCCAAAATAGCACTATACCTCACCTGGACTAGGGGATCAAACTGCACCTCAAGTCCCTCAGAAGTACGGATCGCATTTGGACTAACCTGGATCCCGTGATAGCAACCAGAAGCATAGAGGCCTAGCCTATGACATCCCAAGAAGAACGTTGGCCATGATTCAAACACCAAACTCTGTTTCCATCAAAACTCATCTCCTTCCAAAATCCACAGCCGCTCCATCAGAGGTGTTGAAGCATAGACCTCAACACATAAGCGATGTAATATAGGGATAAAAACCATTGTCGTGTGATTTTCTGAACACAGAAACATCCAACCATATTCCCTAGAATACATATAATAGAAGGGGTCTATAAAGGGAGTGGAAGATTAGGAAAATTTACCCACACAACTGATGAGGGTGGGTCGTGATTCATGATGAAATCCATAGACCATTGAAGGAGGTATAAACTACATCTGTTGAAGAAACATGGAGCGCAAGACCAGGTAGTGATCAGGTCGACCTCTGAGGAGATGTGGATCATCAATTTTCGCCGATCGAGAAGACCCTCCACCTCTCAATCTTGAAGACCCCATGAATCAAAAAAAAAATTTATCTAACATGTCAACCAAGGGACGATGACCTCTAAAATAAGCTACCAGCGTCGACTTATGGATGTCTGTAGTAGCATTGAACTCCTTTGAAGAAATCTCAAGCTGGAATTACCCTTCATGATGGTCTAAATCCTTAGGGCATAGAGGGACCGATGGGAAAGGGGAAAGGAAGGTCGGGTTAGTGAAAGGGGTGAAAGGTCGGATCGTGAAAGAGGAAGGAAAATCATTCCCCCTCCCCCCACCGGGGAGGAGGGGGTCGGAGACACAACCAGCTCTGCTAGGGCATTTCCATCGAGGGGACTGGACCCTCAAGCCGTGAGAAGAATGGGGTCTTCATATGTAGGTGTTATAAGGGGTTATGTAATGAGACCCTAGTACTATTATTATGTAACCCGTTTTTTATAGAGAATGTATATTCATTTTATAAATGGTTCTTTGTAAATGGTTTTTAATGAAAAAATTGCATTTTTAGTTAATTAAGAAATCTATTTTGTTGAATTAATGGATTTTATAATTAAATAAAATTTAAATAAAATATTATCACGAAATTAATTTTTATTAAATATAAGTGATCGTATAATTATTATGAATTCAATTGTGATTTTTATTAATGTTTGAATGTTATCTTTTCAGAACCCATGAATTATTTATAAATATTGGTTTTTATTTTAAAAGTAAAAATTCACGTAATTATAAAATTATTTAGTTAAAATGAATATTATTGTTTGAATAATGACTTTAAAAATATCAAACATTTAATTTTTCATTATTTTCTCATATATTTGAATTTTTTATTAAATAATATTTAAATATATAATGTGTTTTATGACATCATAATGACCCAATAATGATGTAATAAAGCACTATAAACATTGTCTTCAGACAATATATGTTTTACCATTAAAATAATATGATTTTAGGATGTTTTATTTATTTTAATAATCTTTAGTGGACCCTCCAAGATTTATTAAATATTTAATATTTTTAAATTTATTGCCTTGAGAGTGTGACTCACCTCCACATAATCAAGCCTAATATTTTAATAAGTCCGGCCATTTTACCTATAAGATATTGTGTTCCACGCCCTTTTTCCAAAAACCATGGGAAAATCCATGGTTTGGTTTTTTGTTTTGATTAGTTTAATATGGAATGTCCAAAACCTAAATAATAAATAATTCCCTCACTTTTCCAATATAAGCACACCCAAGCTCTCACTTACTCTTCTCTCAAATCCATTGAAGCTTCACCAACCTCTTCCCTCCTCTCTCTATAATCCTTTCAATGGTACGAAATCTCCCAATAATCCTCTCTCAAGTCCCTCCTAAGCCTTTGGGATCACACTTCAAAATAAGGTATTTCCTCAATTCTCTTTTTTGTCCAAATTTCATTATGTTGTTATGACCTATTATTTTCAATTAAAAATATTGGGGTATGATTTCCCACCTCACCCATACATCCTTATTTATGCTATAATGATAATAAACCCATTTATATATCATCAATTCCTCCCATGAACACCTATTTCCATGCAGAAATTCCGTAAAGAATTTCTCTCTACTCATTTACATTCATGAAATTATTTTATATTATGAATCCTCAATTCCATTAATTATGTTGGGAAATATATCTATATGACCCCCATACATTCTATTTCATGTACTTATTATGAGATACACCTTTCTCTCCCATCAACCATTTTTATGAATTCTTATGTCATGCTGTTATGCTGTCAAAATTGCACCGTGATTTTCCAAGCCATAGTCATTGTGTCGTGAATACCATGCCCGTTTATCTATCAAGGGTATTCACTACTATGAATGTTTACATAAGGATTATATAGTTTCTTGTACAAATTCCACAATCCATTTTCATTGATTAAATGACGATCTTTAATGATTCCATGTAGTATGACCCATGTGGCACACTTATGCATGAAATGAAATGTCTACCAATGGTGCTCCATGATAGCGCTCCAAATCATTGGGTAAAGATTAGTATCATGATATTTATAATTAAAAGAGAGTTTAAAAATTATAATTAAATTTCAATGATATTTTAGTCATGAAAAATGTGAAATGACCTTGGCTCATGCTAATACCATGTTAAGTTTTGTTACTACATTTCCATGTTATGATACTCATGATATATCATGCCTTTATGTTCATGTTTCTCTTGTTCTCCGTTGATATTTATATTTACTAACATGTAATATATTCTTCATGTTATGCCTTCTTTACTCACTTAATGGGCTTTATAGATCACACCTTTATTATGCATGTCCTCACGTTATCTCATCCAACCCTAAGTATGAGGGAATGTTATGGTCATGTAAAGGAATTTTTCAATAAAGATGTTGTGTTCTTTGTTATAAGTTGTTATGTAATGTTGCTAATCACCAAAGACACAAGAACTCTATATTATCTATCTTGTATCAAGTGAATATTTTAAGTAATAAATTATGTTTAAGTGTGAAATAAAGATAAGTTTAGTTATAGTTTGACTGACTATGAACATACTAGAATACATGAGTCATCTAAAAATTATCAATTTTCCCACATTGGTGTGAACCATTGGACGCACGCTTTCCAAGAACTGTGTACCTTATAGTATAGGTATGAAACTCCATGCATGGTTTCACAAACCCATTCTTCATGGGTCTCACGACTTATACTAAACATATGTCTTATATTCCTTTCCCAAAAACTGGGCTTCCTAGCTCTAAACGGGCCCCAGATAATCCCAAATCATCCATGATATCATTAGTCACTCACATTAGATCAAGATAATTGAATAAAACTAAAAATCCAAATGATCTATACCTCATAGAAAAAGTTTATATCATACAATCATATCCCTTTAAAAGGAATTCACCACTAAAATACCCTTCCATGGGTGGTCAAGAATCACTTTCGAGTAACTCCGGACACTAAGCTTGTACATCATCCTCTCGTTCCAATGTCTCTTCATGTAAGCATTTTTACTACCATAGAACTCATACTATAGGAAATGACAGTCCTTAGATAACCTTTATTCTCATATTAATTATACAAATATGCTACTCATCGAAGGATGTATCAACCTATATCTCCACCTCAGTTGTCTACATATTGTGATATCGGTCTAAGTGATAATGGGATAGCTGAGATACATTGAATATGATGTTTATGGATAAATATATATATATTAACTACAAATAATATGATTATCAACTTAATCCCTCAATAATATGGAATATCCAGACATATCATATTTAAATCCTAACAATATCTCCCACTCCGTCTATGTACCAGCCTCGATTAAATATATAAAAATATCAGATCTCCAACCTTGAACTCTAGATGTCATCAACGAAAATATTCATAAAACTTTATCAAGACTGTATAGTATATATCATCATTCAATTCAAATGGACTTACTATGACATCTCTAGTACAAGACGTGGTGTATGAAAAACTGCATCACCTAGATCTAACCATAAAAGGGGCAATAAGCATGGCCTATAGTACAAAGACTCTAAAGGTGACATCTGTATCTTCACTAGATAGTTATTTTTAAATGATAACTCAAGTAGTGGAATATTACACTCTTAATAACAACTAAAATCAAGGAACCATTCTCTTAGCATATCCTTAAGATTCTAAATCCTGTGATCTGACTGTCCATCTATCTGAGAGTGGTACGTCGCGCTCAGAATCACATTTGTATCCAAATACCTCTGAAAACTCTTCCAAAATTTATATATAAACTAGATGTCCCAACCTAATATAATGGAATGAGGATCCCCAATAATTCTCACAACCTCACAAATATACAACCTCTCGTGATCTTCTAATGAGAATGTCTCCCTGGTCGATAAGAACGACGATACCATTGTGAGCATGTCCACAACAACCCACACATTATCAATACCTAAAGTTGAACTTGGCAACCTAATCATGAAATCAATGAGAAAATCATCCCATTTACACTCTAGAATGGGTAACTTTTATAAAATTTCAGATTTTCACAAGTTTTCTTCCTTCACCTGTTGATATGTGGAACACCGCATAAAAAAATTGTTATCTTTTATTTCATCTTTAGCCACCAAAAATGGCGATGTAAATTATGATAAATCATGGAAATTTTGGGATGTACTACCCAAACTAATGCATAAAACTCCCACATAATCTCCTCACATAGGTCTAATGGAACCCATACATAACCATGGATATTCATAATTTCATCCTTGTTCTTAGTGTAACCCGGTGGTGGGTCCTCACCTTCCAAAATCCCCCGTAGGAGGAGCCCCTAGGCATTAGAAAATTATCCCATAATTTATCTTTAAAAAATAGTCTAATTCACAATCAAGGATTATATAAATATATTCTATTGAACCTCTTGTACCTCTAAGTTCATATTAGAAAAAAAATTCATAATCTATCACTCAACATTAGCCTCCTAAACTAAATTCTTATGAGTAATCCATCTCAATGAATTGGAATATAAATTACCATTAACATGAATATAGGCATGCTTGAAATAAAAAAATTATAAGTATTCAACCCAACAACATATCCTCATATTCAATTCACATTGTGTAAAAATATACTTGTGTATTTGACGGTCCGTGTACCCCCAAAAATTCTCTCCCAGTATAATTTACCGCAAAAGTGAAGGGCATGTACAATAGTGTCTAACTCGAGATCATGTGTTAGGTAATTAATATCTTTTATCCTCAAATAATGAGACCCATATACCATGAATCGCTCCTACTATATCTGGAGTACTTTTTTCCTGATACTGATGCATCACAATTCACTATGTGACTCCTACCTAGCTCTGGCAGAATCAGGACCATCACTAACATCGGTCATACTTTAAACTATTATATTTATATATTTTAGTTATATATCTATATAAACATCAAATCATTTTAATAAAATATATAAAAGGTGATTATAAGTGTTATTTTTCATGAATAAAGTTAATTTAATATCCATCTATCCCCAACAAAAATTTTATATCAAATATGTTCTTATGATACTCTTAGGAAACAATAGCTCTCACCTTCTCTAGGTAAACTGATACACATTCCTCTAAGATAATATAAATGAGGAAGTGGATTTTTCTATCCAAGAGTGACAATTTTTGAGATTAACATATAACGTATGATGTATTATTGATTCCAACATTTTATCAAGATATTTTTCATTTTCATGTCGATTGTGAAACTACACCATGATATTATCCATCAATACCACTACAAACAATTCTAGATAAGGAGGGAAAACTCAACTCATAAACACCATAAAAAAGTTAGGCACATTCATGAGACCAAACAACATAACTGAAAATTCATATTGACTATACCAACTATGAAAATACATATGATTTGTGTATATAGTTCCAACATATACCTGGTGATAACCCTGCCTCAAATAAATCTTCACAAAAATATGAGCTCTTATGAGCTAGTTAAATATATCATATATCCACAAAGGGGAGACAAATTATTAATCTTAAAATAGATATATTTTTAGTTATCCACTAATTTCATAAGGGTAACAGTGTCCTTTTTTACGAAATGGACTGGTGTAGACTATAGTAATGCACTATGTCATATAACCCCATTTCCCAAAATTCCTCTACCTACATATTAAATTCATACAACTCTGCAGTTTCCATCCGATATGGTTGAATCAATTCTGGAGTATCTCCTTTCACTTTCATGATGAAAAAATACACCTCTCAATAAAGAGTTAAACCATAATATTAATCTCAATAATCATCCTTAAAAAGACCAACCATTAGAGGGAAATATTCCTGATGTGTTCCCTGATCATCTAGATATAAACTAGCGATCTGGGATTTCATACCACCGATCCCATGATTCTTCAGTCCATATATACTTTCCTTGATATCCTATTGAACTTTGTGAATAAAAATACAACCCTCTAGTGATGTGAATGTCAACCTATGATTATTGAAATTTAATGCCTCGATAAGTAAATTGTCATTCAATACCAAGTATGGCATCAAAACCCCTTACCTTAAGGGAAAAAAGTACCATACAAAGTGAAACACAACATTATAAATGGGATACTATCTGAGTTTGTGTATATCCTCCCTTATAATTCTTAATAATGTATACAAGGTCATAACACCATCAGAAAACAGAACAACAAGCATGAGGATCATTACAACAGGTTCATATTTAATTTAATGAGATGAACATAAATAAATGATAGAAGATAAATTAATATAAGATACTAAAATCATACCTCTCACCCCTAATCGACCAACACTCTTATCCTTAGGTGTTGGCTATACATAATATATATAATATTTGAACCCTGACCCTATGAAACAATATCACTACTCGTACTATTCGAACTCTATTGTCTTTGTACGGCTGGTGTTTGGTTTCTTCAAACACAACCAAAACATTTTCCTAAATTACTAGTACTATCCGACTTCCCATACAAACATAAATCTATAAATCCAACTCATGTAGCTACAATTGGTATTGATACCCTTCCACTAACATGTGGAGATATATTCATTCAAAAATGATGTGTGTGGACCATCATTCCACATGCTCGACACACGACTAGGTCCCAATCACACATATTCTGTATATTCCTTCATCTATCACACTAATGAATGAATTCATAGCTACTATTAATAAAAACTGATCTAATAATACCCTCATGAGAATCCTGAAAATGGAACATCCTTTCACATAAAACTAAACCATGGGGTCGAGAGATTATAATTCTCTACTTTTCTACCCAAATTCTCAAAGGCTTCTCTCTATAATAATAACCTGATTTAGTATTTCATAAATATTTATCAATTGATACACATTGACTAGAAGTCTAATTGAATTATTGGGACCTTCCTAGAAGATTCTCTCCCTCGATGAATTGTTGGAAAGATATGTGAGAAAAAACAATAAATCCCTATTAATAATGTAAGATATCCGATAATAATCTCCATTCCCTTATCCATGAATAAAAAATCACCATATCACATTTCTCATAGATTCTATGGAATGAAGTAGTCTTATATCCTAGATTTTAAACATTTCATACCCATATCCTAGAGTATATCAGCCTGCTTTAAAAAATACCATCAATGATTCAGTCCTCCATGAAGAATATATTTTGAAAACATCACTCCCTTATCAAGAGGTTTCTCCAAAAAATTAAAAATAGAAAATTTAGTCTCTATCCATATCTCATCATCATATGGACCACTATCCCCCATGAAAATTTGACGATGATATTTTTGGAACACATACGTCAACTCATTTATAGAAAAGTAAGGTTGTGGGGCTCCCTTGAAGGTATACATAAATAGTATAAAACTCTAGTGAAACATTGACTCAAAACCCATCTTCGGTACTACAATTACTATTTCATATGGCACTATAGAATGATCTTCCAATACAACATGGCCCACCCTCTCTGAGGTATGGTTGTATCTACCCTCTAGACATATGACTGGATTTCATGGTGGTGGAATGTCTATAGAATTCAAAACAGACACATTAAAAAATATTTATACCTATGATGTCTCGGATAAAAATTCATGAAAGGATGAAGCCTTCCTATAAATAGGTCATACCCCTCTTAATGATCCTAAAGAGAGGACTGGGTAAAAACAAATAGTCATAATGATTATTAGAGACACTACCGACTACCCACACCAGTGTCAGGTCAAGGTCAAGTTCGGTGTTTCACAATTCAATATCCATATGAATTCTTATTCATTTAATATTTTTCTCTAAATTTTGGAACAATTTTGGTCTCCAATTCAGATATATAATGGCGCATAAGTCCCCTTAATGTAATGTGTGGTGTCCACTTAATATAAACATATCACGTTCCAGCCCATGCGACAAATTTTCTATGACTCAACATTCCATAGTTGACCTCTTAGGTGGTTTTTGTAGCCCATAATGGAAAATAGTATTTAGGTTACGATAGACACTCTAAGTAACAACCGTGTTTCTCAAATTTCCTACACAAAATGTTAACAAAATCACAGATATATCATCCAAGGAACACATAATCAAGGAATTATGTAAAGTAATACACCTTATGTGAAATACCATAATGCATGAAATAAGAATTTCAAAGCTTGATAAAAATGATTCCTGATAGTCATACCACCATCTCATTGAGATAGTATAAAATTTTGTATTCAAAATAATTATCAAACAATAAGATAACTACCGAATGGTGGAATCAAACTAATAGTAATTAGTAAAATCTAGAAACACATGTTCTATTATGGGAAATTTTCTTTTTCCTATACATGGGTCAGATACTCCTAGTAATATCTCATTAACAAATTCCAATTCCTTCATAAACTCTTATCTAATGTATCAAAATATTAAATTTATAAAAAAAAACTCATTTGATGCCACTTTTTAACATCATGACCATACATCCACTAAATTTTAACATGAGCCGATGGATTATATGGCCTCAAGTGTGACTCCCCATATGGAAAAGGCCGCTGAAAAGTAGCAAGGGCCTAGGGTGTGTTTGTACAGATACAATGATTTCATTCCATTGTGTATCATATTGGTAATAATCACATCAGTCAATAGTGGTAGTATATAAATAAATGCTATAAGATAAACATCTATATGATTTTAATAATCAATTCTCCGAAAGAATTCATGTATAATATGATGATCATATCTTCTCTCTACAAAGTAGGAAAATAGGTATGCATTGAATGAAGTATAATAAATTTATCAAAAGGTATAAAATTCTAAAATTGATTATCCATAGATAGAATCAGGATCCTAGATTAGTCTTATACTCCCATACTCTTAATCATATCAATAATAAAGAATCTTAGATTGGGTTTTTTTCCTCTGAATACTTGTATCCATGAAGTATATTCTGGTATCAAATAGTATCATGAACATGGTATGAGATAACACTCTATATGCCACCACTGATGGTGTATATGACCTATCTAGTCTGTGTGATATAAACAAAAGAAGTGTGAAAATATATCATAGGGATAATATTAGACAAAGTAATGTGATACAAGTAAATTCACACTTTGAAGACTACCAATGATCCTCATAAACTATATTCAATCTCTGTAATCAATGGATGTTTTATGTCTGATATAAACTAGTGTGCTATAGGCCAGTTTAACCAATGTAATCTGATATCCATTCTAGGGATATCTGTAAGACATTATGAAATGTCAACAATCAAATTTACATGTAATCAATTATATAACATCAATAATGTTCATATCATATATTAAAATTCATCCACATTACCACATATTGAAATAATAATTGATAGAAAAATAAGGGGTGGATCCATCTTATTGAAGACCAAGGCATCCACATCGAGTCCTAGGAACAACATGATAGAAACATGGTTAAAACTTGGGATGGGTCCAAGGAGTGTGTCAACATAAAATTTCTACTACGAGTTTAAGAAAGACAAATACAAGGGGTAACATGGGATGAGTAATCATATTGAATCATGATCCATGGAGTAAATAGGTCAAAGGAATCCACTATTATAAACATAATCAATGGTAGAATCATCCCTGGTATCTAAATGAATCATTATCCAAGAAGCTCATCCATGGAATCCATTTCCATTTCAATAATCATCCCATTTCGAGAATCATTTCACAAATGTTTTCATTCCATGAGTTCTTCCAACTCACTTACACAATTTCTATAAAATTGATTTTTAAAAACACAACAATCCATAATAATGTAATTTCTTGGAAATAGAGAATAACCTTATCTAAATCATTAATTCAATTCACATTAAACTTATTGATGATCCCAAAACAAGTTTTGATATTGTATACACCCTTCAGGGTGGTATAAGACAATGAAAAACAAGGAATCTCCCAATGGGTTCCCTTGGATAAGGCTAAATGACCTCCCAACAAGAAATATTTCTCAACGGGAATGCTACGATGTTCCAATACATTCACTTTAGACATATAATTAATTTTTTTGAAATATCATAATTTCCTGTGTGAGGCGTATTGGAAATAAGGATTATAAAATTATAATCCAAAACTGAAAATCTATAAACTACCAACTATATGTCCGTATTAAAACACTCATCCAATATCAAGCTCTAATTTTTTACAGATCAGATGAATTAAAAATTTTAGGCATAAAGTATGAAAATAGGGCATATTATGTTTCACTAAAATAAATCCATTGATATTAATTCAAAAAAAGATAGGAACAAGATGAATAATGGACTCTTTGGCCTCGATCCATTGAGACAAATAGTGTCTGAATCTCTATCTTGATAGTAAATGGAAGAAAATCCTACGTTTTGGATTCAAAAGGTCGATCCCAAGTTGATGTTGTCCAGATGAATAAAAATGTAAGAAGTGTTTAAGTTTGAATAAAATTTTATGGGTAAATGGTAATTCCCATTCAAATTCCAAGGTAACATGGATTTCCTGCATGGTTTTCAAAACTCTACACAAACTGCATTCCCTTTACTATCGAAAGGGGTACCTCACGTGGTTCATGCATACTGGTTGACTAAACATGTGAAAATTATGTTGCAAGTCTCTAAGAAAAATAGTATATGTCCCACATGAGCATGTGCCACTATCCATATAGTTTCCTTATATCATGAACCTCCTAAATGAGTCCTGCAATTCCTTGAAGGGATTCACTAAACCATGGATCATGGGACCTGTGGTTTCTACTAACTGTAAGGCCTAGTTTAGTTTCCCAAAAACCAAGCCTCTATTCTTAAAAAAGGATCTTCACAATCCTCAAACATTTTTAATCTCATTATTCATTCACATTAGGTAAAACCATGTTGCTAAACAGAAAAGAAAGTATCATTAGATCACAGTTAAACTTAGGATCCTACAATAAAAATTAATAATTTTATATATGTTTTCATAAAATTTTAGTTTTTTGTCAACCCTTCTATATATTTAACAATAATAACAGATTTATTACATACGATTTCAATTTATAAAACTCAGAAGATCAAGAAATCTAGTGTCATTGGGAATTAAGTACATTTCATAACAACTTAAAAAAGGAAAAACATCATCTTTATTGACAAAATCTTCAACATGGTCATACTTTAACCTACATGGGACAAACTAGGGTCATTCAAAAGAGGAAGGGGTGATCTATAAATCTTAATAAGGGAATAAACATGTAATATGTTTAAGAATGTAATTCTTTTTAGACAATAGGCTTATAAAGGGGAAATAATATGGGTGATAATAATAAAAATGGAGTGTGGAATTCATACATGTAAGTCCCCAATAAATAAGTATAAGTATATAAAGGTTAACACCCATTATATGAAATGGATACGGGTATTCACTACACTATTTCTTGGCAAGAAATATCATAGTGGAATTTCAGAAGCATAACGACATCACTTAAAACATCATAAAATGGGTTTATTATGGAGAAATTGGTATCTTATAATTTAGAAAGAAAATGGATAGTAATAGTTACACGTAAAATATATCCCAATAATGGTAATTATAAATATAAGGTAGATGATAATGAAGAAACATGAATAATGAAGAGAAGGAAAAGAAACCTTTTGTGTGTGACTCAAAATGCTTAAGAGGAGCTTATTGAGAGCCCAGGGAACCTTGGGATGACCCTATAGAGTTGAGGATAGGGTAAGGACGTTCTAAAACGATTTATTGAGAAGAGAAGTGTGATATTTAGTGGGAATAAATGTTAAATAAGTGGGGAGTTCATTATCATTTCTTAGACATAGATTTTAGATTGAATATATTAAAATTGCCAAAACCAGAAACCTTACCATTGTTTTTTTCCAATGGTTTCTACCAAAGGGAAAAGGATTTTAACATTTTACATGTAAAATCTCAAAAAATAATAAAATAATACAATTATTGATTTTTAAGTGATTCACACTCTTAAAAAATGATTTGTAATCAAAAAATATATCAATGGTTTTGGATTATTCTTAAATTCTTTAAAAATAATAACTAATTAAACCAAAAATTCCATTATTTTATAGGTAAAACCTATATTTGGTCATTGATACCATTAATAGTACTTATTACATCACTTTCGGGTCATTCTGATGTTATGATACACATAATATATTTATACGATATTTAATTTTTTTCCCAAATATTTCAATATCTTAGTAAATTATAAAAAATCACTTTCAGCTGATTATGATATTTTTATTCCCACAAAATATTAATTTTATTGAAATAATTTTCTAAATATGTTTATTTTCACGTTTAAAAAATAATCATCATTTATTGATAAATTTAGGGTTTTTTACAATAACGGTTTTTAATCCTTATAAAATTTACATTTGTCATCATAAGAATTATATGATTGAAAAAAATTAATAATAATTTTTATTAAAATATTATTTATTTTGAAAATTTTTTAATTAAGAAAAAAAAATTTCTTCATTGATATTGAATACTATTTAAAAATAAAATATCAATATTCATATTATAATCCTCTTGACACATATCCCTATAATACAATAAGGAACACCCAACGAGTAAGGTGCGTGATGGTGAGACTTTTGTTTTGTGGTTCAGCGTACATGATTTGGGTGTGATCTTGATGTTCTTGAACTTCTCCCATAAACAACTTCTATCATGATTAAGTTTTTGGATCTTAGTTTGGAATTTTCCAAGGGAAAATATCAAATATATTATCTCCACCAGAATCTCTGATAAATGGGCCTCATAGGGTACGATCCTGCTATTTGATTTCATCATGTCCTTTTTATATGTCTTTGAGATTTATCTAAACCTTTTATTTATCCTAATGATTTGAGCACTATTCAATGGATAAATTATAAAATCTAATGATTTATAATTGTATTTCTAATCTGGTAGTATATAATAAAACCAAATAAGTTCATGTATTCTCTATATTGATTATATACAATAATACATTTAATTAAATTACAATGGAAATTTTATTTATAAATATTTAGGTCATTACAATCTTCCACCCTTCATAAATTTCTACCATGAGATTATCATTTACCATTTTATAATAGAAGTGGGTAATTAATTTTAAATAGTTCCTCATATTCCCACATTGCTTCTTCAAATATATGGATTCTCCACTAAACTTTGTCCAAATTCATTATCATATTTTGTTAAAATTTCTCTCTACAATATAAGATCTTCAGCAGTTTCTCCTCAGATTAAATATCATTTTCCAATGGTACCACCTCCAATATTGAGTACATGTGAGGGGTCTCGTATGTACATATTCAAGAGGGATACATGGAATAAAATAAGTACTTGAGATAGTTTTGGTCAGATTCCTAGTTGATAGGAATCTGCTTCGATGTGACCAAGGATCTCAATGGGGATGATGTAACTTGGAATAAGCTTTCCCATCTAACTAAATCTCAGGATTTTGTTCCATAGAGACATGTAGATGAATATAATTTCTCAAATTTCAAACACTAGGTCTCACTGATGATTGTCAGCATATCATTTTTCATGAATTTGAGAAGCCTTGATGTTATTTAGTACTGCCTTGTCATTTTCCAATATTTATTCAACCATTTTAGGAACTATTATTCTTCTTACAGAAACAAAATCCAAGCATGAAGGTGTTCAACACCTCCTAAATGAATTGGCTTTATTGGGAGCTATATGGATGCTTAAGTGAAAACTGTTATCATATGCTAACTGGATAAAAAATTAGTTTGGTCACATTCTACTTTTAAGTCAATTGATCATTCTCTGAGCATAACTTCATGTTTATCGATATTACACTTATTATTTTACATTATTTTGAGGGTAATAATGCATGCTGATGTTCAACTCAATATTCAAAGAATGTTGGAGACTCTTCTAGAACATGGAGGTATGTCTTCGGTCTTGATCAGATACAATTGATTGTGGTGTTCAATAAAATCTCACCACATCTCTAACAGATATACATGATTGTTTCTTTTGAGAGAAATCCTCTCAGGTCATGAGGAAGTATAAAGACTTTTTAGGATGATCCAAAACAACCCAGAAAGATTTTTTCCCTCTGAATTTTTTCAAAAGACTAGTGAAAATTTCCATGGTGATGTTTTCCTATTTCCATAGAAGTATGGGTAATAATTGTAGATTCCCCTTCGATTTCATGCTTTTTTCTTTCTCTTTTTCACATACTAGACATCTTGAGGTATATTTTGAAATCTTGATCTTTATTTTTTCTGAAAAATAGTTCTCTTTGTGATCTTGATATGTTTTTTTCTTCCTTAATTGATGGAGGAAGACAAACTAGGTGAATCCTTAAATAGCTCTTTCTTTGACTAAATATTTCTTGGTACAAAGAGTAATGACAAAAATATTACACTCCTTCTTCATTAGAATTTGTCTCGGAATATTTCCTTTATCTTATAGCTTCTAATTTATTATGAATTACTAGATAATCTATTTGATCATATTTTATCAGATCCATAAGGTAATTTTGATCAAAAAAAATTCAAAGGATTGATCATCTTCCTTCCTTTATGATTCATAGGCCCGTTATTTTAAAGTCTAGGTAGATTAGATATCTCTCAATTATCATTAATGATATAATTTATGGATCCTTTTTATATAAATAATCTCTTAATTTATTCAATTTACCATTATTGTAGTTAATTGATAATTCATAGACCGTGGTCATATCTAATAATCGTTGTTAATGTTTGTTCAAATCATTCTCTTTGAATATATATATGATTCTTTTGTGATCCTTATATATTTCCACTTCTCCCAAAAGAGATAATGTTTCCATATTATCAAATAGAAGATTACTATATCCAACTCTAGATTATGTGATGGGTAGTTCTATTTCGGAACATTCAACTTCCATGAATCATAGGATATCAGTTTGACATTTTTCACTAACACATAGAATAGTCCCTTTTTGAAACATCACAGAATACCACAAAAATATCTCCACATGTGGGTAGTGTGAGTACTGATGCAACGATAAAACAATTTTAAACACCTTGAATATCTCTTCACATTCTTATTTTCTAGAAAACATGACTCCTTTCTGAGATATCTTGGTTATATGGTTTGAAAATCGCATCAAAATTTCTCACAAAATGATGATAATACACATGTAATACATGGAAACTGTGGATATCTATCATAGATGATGGCCTCAACCATCCTTAAATTTCCTATATCATTGAATGGTCCACATATATCCAATATATTATGATAATTTTCTCCATGAGTGATAATTCATTATACTCGAACTCATAGTTTTTCTCCTTTGCATAAGGATTCCTCTATTGAATTGTCTTCAGCACAGTCAGATACTCCTCATGCTCCTCCATACATTTGGAGTATATTAGATAGTCAACTATAAATATGACTAAAAATATATCATGGTATTCTCTAAATAATGTATTCATATATTACATGATGATTACTATAAATTTATTAATTTATAATGGAATTACTATGAACTTATAGTTCCCATACCTTGTATGAAAATTAATCTTCGAGATATCCTCCTTCTTCACCCTAACTTGGTAAGACCCGAACCACAAATTCACCATGGTTAAGTATTGTGCTCCGTGTTTTTGATCAAACAAGTCATCAATATTTTTAATAGAATACGTTTTATTTATTGCGGTTTTTTGGGCTCACTAAAATCAATGCAAAGTCAACTTGACACATCCTTCTTTTTGATAGAGAGGTATGATGCCCCCATGGTGAAGCACATGGGAGTTTAAACCCTTTACCCAGATTCTAATGTAGTTGTTTCATCAGCTCATGGAGTTAATAAATATCAATTCTATATAGATTCTTGGATAGTTTTAATACCCCATGTATAATATTTATTGAATAATAAACCTCTCTACTATGAGGAAGACTACATGATTTATCAAGAATCATTTCATTATATTCCATCATAATGGGCTTGTCTTTGGGAATGATTCTTTCCTTAGACATAATAATTTGAGATAGTTATTCTTTCTAAAAAGGAAATAATATCCACTTTTGAGATGTTGTTGATAAATAAAATTCATCCATTTTTTCTATTTTTACAAAATCTATGAACAATTCATGATACCGAAAGTGATTTTATTCAAGAGGAATTTTGTTTATGGTCTATATTGGGAAAGTCAATCCATTCAAAAAATTGAATCAAATTACACAAAATGGAGTATGATAAGGTTGTATAGGAAGTTAAAATAACAAATATTGATAGGGTATGAATTATATACTCATGACAAAATAATTTCCCAATTTTTCATGTTCACCAACAACTCAATGTCCTTGCTTTGTAGTGGTGTTTGAATAGTTGTACTAAACATTCATGATATCAAAGAATGTGTATAACCAGAATATAAAATTCATTGTACTATAATGAATAAATAGTGTTCCTTTCACCACTTCATTTTTTGGATCGAACTGAATGGCTGTGATGTTTACATTTCTCCCTTATTCCATTATAGGTTGTTGGTTGTCTCCCAAAATCCTTGTCTTAGTTCATTAGTCCTCAAAGTGCATTGGTACATATTAGTTTAAGTAATGAAAAAACAATATGGGTTGATTGGAGTATTCTATTCCTCCATATCATTGGTAGGTTTCATCTATCACCAATCGTAAGCTAGGTTTTGTTCCCATTCTTGAAGCATTTTCTTTCCCACCTTTATATATTTTCTTGGGTGCATCTTTCCACACCATTTAAAATGGGGATATTGAAATTTATTTTCATTATTTTATTTCATTATCATACCACCATAATTAAGAAAAAAAAATTTCTTATTATTTTTATGTTACCATTGAGATTCATTGATATCTATCTCGTCTTTTAGGGAACATTAGTCAATTTCTTCATAGCTTTCAATGTCTCATATTGTGAGGGATTTTTGTAGACAAGGTTTTATCTAACCAAATAAGCATTCAAACTTGAGATATGGGGCAATGAAAAATATATAGGAATATCCCAAAATATTTTTGTTGTTTTACTCATATACCCTAATAGATTGTTCTTTTTTTCATTAGGGAAAGTAGATCCCTTTCAATTGTATGAGAGATAGTATAAGGAAAATATTTATCAAAAAAATCATTTTCCCTAATTTCTCCCACCCCATCACTTCGATCTCTTCTTCTTCATTCATATTATTCATAAATTTACACTACTAATAAGCTTATCCCTCTATACAATAAGAATATAGCATAACTATCTCTTACACAGAACATTAAAGGATTTAGAATATATTCTCAATGGAGTCGATCCATTGTTATACAGTTAAGGGATCAGGTGATTCATTTAATGTTGTGAACCGTTTTCACATAAATCTCCAAATATAAAATATATATTTCTTAAGGGGTATTGGGTTCTCCTCCTGATCGTGGTTTCCATTTAGAACATCATCCAGTGAGGAGGGTATCTTTACAATGTTTTTGAATCCCGTTCCCATCAGGTTTGGTATCTCATAGGGGAAATAAACACATTTCATGTAACATTGATTGTTTACCTGATTCCTACTATTTCCAAAAATTTTAAATAATAAAGGGAAAATTAAGGATGAATATTTTTAAAATATTAAACCCATAAATTGCAAACCAATGGAACTAAATAGATAACTTATAAATTATATTTATTTAGTTAAATTATGATTCTTGGATTCAGCCTTTTTTATCCATGTTCTATTTTCTATCATATATTCAAATGAATATTTTATTGATCCCTTAATAGTGGTTTTTAATGAGATTTTGAATTTACCAAACCATATCCCATAAAAGTGTCAACCCAGGTGTGCATCAAGAACTATTTTCATACACCAATTCATTGCCGAGTCTAGCTTAATGCATTATATTATGGTTTTACCCCTATGTACATCTGTTATGTAGGAAAATACACTTTTATTATCCTTACAATGATTTATTTTCTTGATAAACTTCTTAATATATAATTTCCAAAAATGAAGGATATTTTTTTCCTATTTTTACTTATTGATTTTTCTTGAGTTTTTTTATCAAAATCCCAAATGTAACAAAACATTTCCCGTAATAATAGCTACAAAAACCCTAATGTTTATTACACATTTATAAGTGATTTATTAAAAAATATTACACTTAATAAAACCCATAATATTTATAATTACCATGTCTTTGGAAATTTCTAACATTACATAAAAACATAAAACATGAAAAATAGCACCATTATTGAAAAATCCTAATCATAATCGAATATAAAAATACATGGTATAACTAGGGGACATACATATGAATTGGGTAAGATGTAAATACCAATAAAAGAAATAAACGTGGAATAACAAGAATAAAGTAATACATGATAGAAAAAGGCCATATAAATGGGGTATAAGAGGGTTGAGAATGAAAATATTTTTAATAGGGAAGGATATGTCATGATAACATAAAGTTAAAATAAGAAATGTGGAAACAACTTATAATAATTCATTATAAAATTAGTTCAAGGAAAAATTCCCCAACATCATAATGAAAAAAATTCCAATAATGGAATCAAATTTACACTATTTCCCAAACATAACGTCTAAGGATACTAGAAATTACCCAATGAATTGGAGCACTATATAATTCTAGACACACTCATCACATTCATTTCATTTTCATGCTTAAAGGTTAACACCATTGATAAGAAAGAGGTATGAGTATTCACTACATAATTGATAGACATGGAAAATTATATTAGAATTTCAAAAGCATAACAGTGTCACATAAAAATTTATAAAATGTGTTGATGAGAGTGAAATCAGTACATCATAATTTTTATATAAAATTGAGAATAATAGGGATATGTAAAAATATATCCCATCAATTGAAATTTGAAATATAACATATATGAAAATAAATAAACTTGAATAAAGAGGATAAGGAAAAGAACCCTTACTTTAGTGTGTGACACCAAATGTATTGGAGGGTATTTTAAAGATATTTTTGCTACCTAGGGATGACTCCAGAGAGGGGAGGGAAGAATAAGGATGTGATATAAATATTTAAATTAAATAAAAGTGCGATCTTGGGATGTTTTATATAGGAAATAAGTAGGGAATTATTTATTATCTCTCAAACATTTATTTTGGACTCAATATAATATAGTAACAAAAACCAAAATCCTTCCCATATATTTTTCACATTTTTTGGAAAAGGGGGTATTTTTCATTATTTTATAATCACAAGGGTATAAAATAAAAAAATAACCTCGTTGATATGGAAATTTGTCATAAACATTAGGAAATGATTTTAAATTCTTGAAATATATTAATGGTTTTAGATTATTCTAAAAGGATTTAAAAATTTAATCAATTAAACCAAAAATCAGAAATAATTAAATTTGAAGCATATAATTGATCGTGGATACCCTTTATAGTATTTATTAAATCACTTTTTTTATATTTTGATGTCATAATATATGCTCTGAATTTTTATTGAATTTAATTTTTACCCAAAACTAAAACAATCTTATAAAATTATGTAAAATTCAAAATTTGATAATTTTAACGTTCTAATTAAAAATTTAATATTCATTTTATCAAAATATGTTTATAAATATTTTTTTTACTTTTAAAATAATAATTGAAATTCATTGAGATATGATGGGTTTATTTATAACAATGGTTTTTAAACAATTATTAGAAATACATTTGACTTCATTAAAATTATATCATCACAAAAATTATTAAATAATAATATTTTATTAAAATATTATTCATTTAAAAAATTCATTAATTCTTCAAAATAAATATCTTTCTTGAAATTGAATAATAATTATAAATAATTTTTTTTATATAAAAAAAATTTATTAAATAATGATAAGAATAAAATATGATCACAATTCTATATAAAATACAGTATTCATATTAATATTATTATGGTCTTAATACATAATAATTTGATAAAATAGAAAAGTCCATAAGTTTATTGTGATCTATGGTAATAATTTCTTGGGGAGGTTTAGCAAACAAGGATAGGACCGTGATCTCAATGTGCTTTAGATTCTCTAGTAAACACTTTTTCTCATGCTTATGTTTTTCAATCATAGAATACGATTTGTCAAGGGAAAATAATAATGATTTTTTATCCAGAGAAATATCTGATAAATATGACTCACAATGTATGATCCCACTTTTTGATTCGGTCACATCCTTTTTTTCAATTGCATTTATCAAATCCCTATATTTATGCTAATCATATTATTAATGTTCAATGTCTATATTATCAATTGTAATGAATAATAATGGTCTTTTAAATTTTATAGGATATAATAAAACCAATAAAATTCATGTGTTTTCTATATCCATGATATAAGATAATAAATGTACTTAAATCCCAATGGGAATTATAATTTAGAAACTTATGGTTGTTATAAGTTAATTTCATGAATTGTATGTAATTTATAAGTTTTATCACTGGATCTAGGAGAATTTTTTAATGGAATATTAGATCATGATCTATTTTTTTTATAATAAAAATTTCAGTATCCCTTACTTATACACCAATTCAAAACTTTCATGGTTCAATCGCTATAATGTGGTTAGTTGTATTTTTAGAGGTCGATGGGCCCCCACAAAATTCTCAAAATTATTATAGATGATCTGAATGGTGATAATAAGAATGATTAAACTAGTAGGAGAAACATTTTTATCATTGTTTTTTGGAATAATAAATACTATTAATAATAATCATCAATATCTAAAGAAAATATTCTTATTTCCACAATTGAATTGCATACCAAAATTGTTAACATAACACATTATAAATACCTATTACTGAAGCACTCTATTTGAATATATAGTCTTTTCAAGATCTTGAATGTGTAACTTTGGGTTCATACATTGTAATCAAAATCTATCTGTAAATAATGCTTTTTACCCCTTCATGAATATATATTATTCCCAAACCATGTAAATCTATATGATCCAATTAATTTTCTTCTATATTTACTTTTTTCTCCCTTATAATCAATATTATATAGTCTACTAACATCATATCTTCTATATTTGTGGAATCAATGTGTATGGATACGTGATTTAAGATGATTTCCAATTGATTTATCAAATTTAAAGACTTTATTGGAATTAAGAAATATAAGGATTGATTATTTTTATTGATTTCTAGTCTCTTACTATATGATTCAAACTATTGATTATGTGATGGAGAAAATGGTACCTCAAATACATAGGGGTGTTCTGAAAACATGGACTTACCATATTTTGTGGTATTTGCTAGATCAAATTTTTGTGTGTGTTCTACACCATATAGTAGAAACACGATTTTTTTACAATATGAATTAATTTTAAACTAATTTATACCACTTATATGTTTTAAATTTGGAAAAATGGATTCCATATTTATAATCATGTGGTCCAATTTGTATATATAGGAAACATTTATTTTTAAAAAATATGAATAATTACTTCGGTATATATTTTATTTTCCATGGTTAAAGAGTAAATCAGGTAAATAAGCGTAAAAAAAATTATATTATAATAATACTAAATTACCCTAACATGTGTCCTATTCCTATTCGATTATACAGGTCTGACCATGGGAATCTTTCGGTCTATTTTGGGACCCCATGGAGCCATATAAGAGTGATAATGACTTTTATTTTAAATAATCTAAAGTAAAGACAAAAATAACAAAAGAAAATATCTTTTAGTAAAACAATTTTTATATGAGGTTCTATAATTGATCTATTTGACTATAAATAATCATTATAAATATAAATCTATTTCCTATATCTTGATATTTTATTTATAATTTTTACACATAAAATAAATATATTTATATATGAGACAATAATGATGTTGTATTTTACTTATTAATGAATAAATCAAATAAATGATATTATAAATATTAAAATAAATATAATCTGAATGTTTAGATTCCATGCACAATTTTAATAGGTGAATAGGACTTGTTATTATGGATTCAATGAATTTAGTTCGAATTAATCATGCTGTTATGATTTTCACAAAAACAAAATTCCAAATAGTGTCAAAATTGACATAAATACGTTTTTAAAACAAATACTATATTATTAAAGAATATAACAGTAATAAAAATCTAAAGATTGACCAAAAGACTTATATAATAATAGATATGGAATTAATGAACTAATTTGTGTTCTCATGGAATTTTATTGTATGTTTATAAACTATTTATTATAATAATACAAGAGGACATGTTAACAGTTAGACTATTTAACATGGAGTTAAATCTAAACAATAAGGTTAATATGGTGACCTAAACTAGTATGAACCATATTCATTGAGATTATATAGACCCAAACCCACCTTATTCTAGAAATAAATCCTTTTGGATCCATTAAAAACCAAAAATGATTTTATTATAAAATAATATTTCAATATTTTCCTAAAGTCACCCTCACGTCTCTTCTGAATGAGAACATCCAATTCTCTCACAATCACACCTCCAAAGCCATTTTTCGCGGCCAACCCCTCCACAAATATCCTCCTAACTTTCCTCCTTTAATCCTATAGGCCATTCATTGGTCATAAATCCATCTTATGTATCCCTTTTGATCAAATCAAAAGGAATAACCCAAAGAAGAGGTAAAATTTTCATCACCTCTTTCATGTTCTTTTCCTCTTCCACTTCCTCTTTTTTTGTTTAAATTATAAAATAATACATCCAGTATATTATATACAATATGATGTTATTAAAAAAATTTAAACCCATATCCATTATTCTACACATCATATGAATGACAATGTCACCAAACATGCGTACATGCGGCATATCATCCCCACGTCGTGGTGTAATTTGTTATTCAACACTATGTTATTTGGATGGATATAATGATGAGTAATATGTATATTAAATAATGAAAATAAAATTATAATGTCTTTGTAAAATTATTATACCATCCAATTCCAAAGCTTTTAATCATTAAGGAAATGATATTGTCGGTCGTGCGTACGTATAGATTACCGTCTCCACGACAAGATGAGATTCATTTTCACATTCACCATTCAACTATGATTATAAAAATACATATTATTAATAAGTATGTAATATATGAAATAATAATGATACTGGATATATATATATATACATTTATCTAATTCACTTACTTCCATTCAATATGATATGAAAATAGTAACAACGTTTATGCGTACGTACGGCCTACCTTCTACATAAACATTGTTTTCCATATATATCTACTATAAATATTTATATTCTAAATATATATTATATATAAATGATATTTTTTATTCTGTAATTATCTAAATAATGATCTAAATGATACGAACATGAGTATAAAGATAAAATAGGTGTAGTAAAGAAAGCGATTATTACCTGAAATTTCAATTTAACATGGAAATGGTTATTAAATGAACCATGTATGATATAATAATTTTTAACATGGTTCTGGTATAATTTAATATCATACTATGGTCATTATACAGAAGGTTAAATGTACCATCGACCAAAGGAAGGTGCAAGGTAAGGGTTATTTCCTTAATCTCATTTTTATCTAAGACTGTTGATGTGGAAGTATTTACTCGAAAATATTTATCATCAATAACCATATTTCATAAAAATGATTTAAAAAGGAATATTTTCAGGTTTAATGGGAGGTTATATTTAACAAGATCAAAATTTTAAATGTTGGAATGATTTTTCTTTCTAAACCCTTTTAATTAATGTCCCTGATTTCAAAATAATTTTAAGGATTTATTTATACGGACATGAATGTTTTGAAATTATTATTCTTTTCCAAAGATTCAAATTGGTATGGGACACTTTAATTGAAAATATCTTTTAAACGACTTCCTTTATAAATTTTGTGACTTCTAAAACAATTTCATAAAAAAGGGGTATTTCTCTCAAAGCATGTTACTATTCATTTTCATCTATGTCAACATCCTTTGATTGATTTTAAACTTGTTTGAAGTTGACTTTTTATGATACAAATATTCAATATTGT
The DNA here is from genome assembly GCA_963277665.1 of Viscum album. Taxonomy (NCBI): domain Eukaryota; kingdom Viridiplantae; phylum Streptophyta; class Magnoliopsida; order Santalales; family Viscaceae; genus Viscum; species Viscum album. Next base: position 953,393,002 of record OY728130.1, on the reverse strand, counting down.
ATTGAAGGCTTTTTGATATGTTTGACTATGGATGTGTTATTTTTATACTATTCATTTTTTATGGATAATGTAATGACATATCATATGCTAGATTTAATATGAATATTTATGTTATGTTTCAACCTTTTCATATGAGAAATGTATTAGACTTAGTAAGAAACAGGTGGAGCCCGCTATTGCTCCTCGATGAATTGGTATGTCTCATGAGACAATTAGACGTGGAATTGGCTGAGGCCTTTCCCAAATTGAGATATGGTTTTGGCTGAGGACTTAATCATTTTTTGACATCTTGGGCGAGGCCTGGATAAAATGTTTCATAATTTTTGGCATTATATATTCCTTCATTATGAAAATATTAATGATGGTTCATGCGGTTATTCAACTAGAAGAATACCCATGATAATGTTTTATTATGGTATTATTTACTCAGCTCATATTCCTATGATAAAGTGTCATGTTTATTGTTTTTAAAGGCTTGTGTTTTCAATTATTCATCATGTCTAATGTTTATGTTATCTTCTATTGTATTTTTTTACCCTTACTAAGAATCTGAGCTGACACCTTTCTTATGTATTATTTTCCCAGTATCCCAATAAGTGTTTTATGATTGATATACATGTTTAAGCTAAGGGATCAATGGAATTATCAAAGGATTATTTATTCTGTGTTATATGTTAGAATGTTTAATGTAACTTTCATATATGTAATCTATTTTCCAAGACTGCTAAAATGATCGGTCATTCGGGACATGATTCCTTGTAATCATGGCAATGTATTAAAATAATGCACTAGCTCTGGGCCATTGGAGTCGGGGCATTATATTTGGTATCATAAGAATTTTACTACAAGCCTTGGAAACTAGATTTAGAAAAAATCATATTAGAGAACACTACCCTAAGATAGACTTTTGGTATTAGTATAGAAGAACATCCTAGAATTTTAGAAATGTTGCAATTTTATATGTTTTCCAAGAAATACATCCATGTCTGAATATGAGCCAGTAGAGGCGTCTCTAACACAGATGTACCTAGGGGTAAAACATGGAAACACTTTACTGAGCTAGACTCGAACAGGAACTGGTACACGACAACGGGACTTACTGCACTCTTTGTTACGACACTCTTGAGGGATATGCTTAGGATAATTCACATTTTCATTATAATCTATTATTAAGTATTTAGGAGTAAATACTTCCTTATGATTATATATTATATGCATAATCTTTTCAATTTAAGTTATATATTTTACATGTTTGGAATTATGAATTGTGATTCATAAACTAACCTAATTTATGCCATTGTTTAGATATAGTGCCTAGTAGATGGAATGAGAACTCCAGCAATACGCATGATCCCAAGAGTAAGAAGGATCACATATTTCCTGGTATTAGGAAAAAATTTAGAAATGAAATAGTCTCACATGAATTATCATCATATGAAGAAATTGTAGCATGTGTTAATAAGATAAGTAAATATTTCTATGAGTCCTTTGGCTTTGAAGGGAATAAAGAGAAGAAAAAGGATGGTAGAGATATATATTGATAAAGGGGAGAGGGGAAAGAATGATTTCCCATATGTGATACCTATGGAAAGAATCATCTTGGTAAATTATTGAATGGAATGGGGGTTTTTTATAAGTGTGGAGAAAAAGGAAACCAAGTACGTGATTGAAAGGGTAATAAGATGGTTTCAAATGTAAAATTCTTAACCTTTAAGGAGTTCAGACACTACATGAATCAATGTCCCAGTCATCAAAGTATATCGAAAATGATGCTATTAGATAATAATAAAATTTTGATGCTACCACATATGAAGAGGAATGACTATTATTATTATGTTTTTATTACATAATAATGTCATTTTAGTGTTGTATCAATGATATACTAGTTATATGAATTAAGTAAATAAATAAGGCTTGTATTGCAGTACTATTTCATTGAGGATTTGAGAGTATATGGTTCTATGAAAAGTGACTCAAGAACAAGTTAATTTTTTTTAAATACATGGTTGGAGGAAAGATAAACATTAATATGTTCCTGATACTGAGGTAGTAATTTTGGAATAATAGATGGTTGATTTTGATAAATTATATTGGATATTCTTGATTACCTTGGAACTGATTAATGGTTAGTTTATTTCAACATAGTTGGAGTATTCAAAATTTTTGGATATAAGGAAAATATTTAGTATTCTATAAGGAATAAGGGAGCATGAATGTAATCAATAAGGTTGTATGTTAATTCAGGGTGTTACTGTGTTTTAAAATAATATATGATGAAGGTATTTACATATTATTACGTGGGAAAAGGATCTTCACTGTGTTTACCTTCCTTATATATTTTGGACTGTAACTTTGTATAGAAGTATTTTGGATAAGTCTAATGGTTGGAATGAATTATGATTGAAATTGGATACTATTGTTAATTTTAAAACATTTATTATGATTATATTTGGATTGTTATAAAAAGGAAACCCCGAAAATCGGGCGACAACACGTTGCGTCCTGAAAGGCCGCAAGGCATGAACCCACAACCGAAGGGTGAAAAGGGTGCATCACATAACACTATCCTATATAATGTCCTGGATTATATACTTTAGTTTTTCTTAAATGTTCTGACAGATGAATTGTAACCCTATACGATTGAAATAAATAGAATATTTTTGAATTTTATTATCTTTTGGAGTGAAAGATGAGTTTGTGGTAGAAATTAGTTGAAGGATAATACTCTACTTATCAATTATATTTTTCCCTATTTTTCTATGAATAAATTAATTCTTAATATTTATGGAAGGGATCTTAAAACAGAAAATGTGTTATCCTAATACCGTATGCTTTGTTGAACTGGTAGTATTTTAAAACATCATAGATTGATGGCTTTGAGGCCCTGAATTTTACACTTTTTTGTGATTGATGACTTGAATCACTCCCTATAAACATTTATTTTTCCCCTATAATTATGTGTCTCTAATTTCCACCAATGTTCTCCTAATTTAGATCATAATTTTGAGGTGAATTTTCAGTTCCCTTTCCCTCTTATTAACACTAAATTTTATTAACCCCGTTTCCGATTTGAGATTTCCACAAATGTATTCTCTAATTTTCAACATTTTATATTCGAAGAAAATTTCAAATTGAAAGGATGAAATTTACTGAAGTACGGGATAATGTATCACCCCAAGATTTCATAGTACATTACCTCTTCAAAATAATTCAATAACTTGTGTTACAAGCAACATCGAGTTCCAGCACACCACGACATACCAAACTAGTCGTTCAAAAAGCAAATATGAATAGTATAAACTGAATTTTGAATTTTATATTCTCTATATAATTTCATAATCCATATTATCTATTTATTATATATAATATAATAACAAATTCATTTTTTCCAAATAAAAGAAGTATTTTCCAAAAAACGCAATTTTACCTCCTTTTAATAGAGAAGCATTTTTAAAACCAATATTTGAAATTTTTATATATTAAATTAAATTAAATTATATTATTATTTATAATCGGGACATTAAAATTTATTTTGGATAAATTTTTGGTAATTTTCTGATAGCTTTCAAATTTTGATGAATAGTTAAAAATACTAAATTTTAATTGAAAACAGCTTTTTAAATAGAAATATTGTATAGTGTTAAATAATAAATTTTATTTTTATAAATAATAATTATATTATATCTTTATCGTTTAAAATAATTTAGGTCATTGGATGTAATTTCAATTTTAAACTGGACATAAACAAGTCTTAATCTTTTGGTAGTTATTATTTCTTAAAAACACGTGTTTTGTTTTGACAGCAAGACTTAATTTTAAATTAACTTCTGCCACTTATTTGGTTTGAATTTTGTTAAATTGATTTCTTATTTGGAATTAATATGTCCAAATTGTGTAAATAAGAAACTTTTATTTTTAGGCATTATGAATAATTTACTTCGATAAATATTTTATTTACCGTGGTTAAATATTAAATCCGGTAAATAAGGGTAAACAAAATAATAATATAATAATACTAAATTTCCCTAACATGTGTCCTATTACTATTTTCCGATACATGGTCTACTATGGGAATATTTGGGTATATTTTTGGACCCCATGGAGCTACATGGGAGTGATAATGACTTTGATTTTAAATAATCTAAATTGAAGACAAAAATTACAAAAGAAAATATCTTTTAGTAAAACAATTTTTATATGAGGTTATATAATTGATATATTAGATTATAAATATTCATTATAAATTTAAAAAGATTTTCAACATCATGATATTTTATTTATAATTTTTACACATTAAATAAATATACTTAAATATGACACAATTATGATACAGTATTTTCCTTATTAATGAAAGAATCAAATAAATGTTATTATAAATATTAAAATAAATATAATTTGAATGTTTAGATTCTATAAAAAAAATTTAGGTTAAAATGACATGTTATTATTTATTTAATGAGTTTATGTTGAAGTAATTATGCTGTTATGAATTTCACAAAAACAAAATACAAAATACTGTCAAAATTGACATAAATAAGTTTTTAAAACAAATTATATATTATTAAACAATATAATAGTCCTAAAATTTTTTGGTTCAACAAAAATTCATATATAATAATATATATTACATTAATTAACAACTAGGGGTTCTTTTTGAATTTTATAGTATGTTTATTAACTATTTATTATAATAATACACTACTAGAAAAACAGCTATTTGCGACGGGCTAGTTGCGACGGGATCCCGTCGCAAATGGCTTTTTGCGACGGGACCCCGTCGCAAATAGCCCGTTGCTGAAAACGCCGTCGCAACTACACTTATTTGCGACGGGCCCGTCGCTATAGCGGTTTATTGCGACGGGCATTCTCCCCGTCGCAAATAGTATTCCGTATTTTTGTAAAAACTTTTAAAAACGTTTTTGCGACGGGACCCGTCGCAAAAACGTTTTTAAAAAAATAAAAAAATATTAATAATACTAGTATTTGCGACGGGCATCACATCCCGTCGCAAATAATATTGATAGTATTTGCGACGGGTCCCGTCGCAAATAATATTTTTAAAAAAAATAAAAAACTATTAATAATATTAGTATTTGCGACGGGTATAGTATCCCGTCGCAAATACTATAAAAAAAATAAAAAAAATAAATTTTTAATAAATTATTTTAATGAATATAATAATAGAATTATAATTTAAAAATGAAAATAACAAATTATTTTAATTACTATAATAATAGTAAAATTATAATTCAAAAATAAAAAATAATAGAATATTAATAAATGATTTAATTAATATAATAATAATACATTGGACATGGCTGACAGAAACATTACTTTTGAAGTGATCGACCATGCAAGGACAATTATAGAGTTTACATTGGACATGGCTGACAGAAACTTTTTATTGCGCATGACCTGACAATTAGCGACCCTTTAAGATTTGAACATGTTAAGAATAGAGCAAAATCTGTTGTAAATATTGATAATTTTAATATTTTATAAATTTTTATTATTTTAATAATATTAATATTTTTTTCATAAATATTGATAATATAATTTTTTTTGCTAAGTGTTCTTGAGTATTCCTGAGTATTCCTGAGTATTCCTGATTATTTGTGAGTATTCGTGAGTATTCGTGATTATTCGTGAGTATTCGTGATTATTCGTGAGTATTCGTGAGTATTCCTGAGTATTCCTGATTATTCCTAATTATTCCTAATTATTTGCAATTATTCCTAATTATTTGCAATTATTGGTAATTATTGGCAATTATTGGTCATTATTGGCAATTATTACTAATTATTCCTAATTAATCCTAATTATTCCTAATTAATCCTATTTAATCCTAATTAATCCTAATTATTCCTAATTATTCCTAATTATTACTAATTATTCCTAATTATTGCTAATTATTACTAATTATTGCTAATTATTTCTAATTATTGCTAATTATTTCTAATTATTGCTAATTATTTCTAATTATTGCTAATTATTGCTAATTATTGGTAATTATTTCTAATTATTTCTAATTATTCGTAATTATTACTAATTATTGGTAATTAATACTAATTATTGGTAATTATTGCTAATTATTGGTAATTATTGCTAATTATTGGTAATTATTGCTAATTATTGGTAATTATTGCTAATTATTGGTAATTAATACTAATTATTGGTAATTATTACGAATTATTGGTAATTATTACTAATTATTGGTAATTATTACTAATTATTGGTAATTATTACTAATTATTCGTAATTAATACTAATTATTCCTAATTAGTACTAATTATTCCTAATTATTGTTAATTATTCCTAATTATTACTAATTATTGTTAATTATTCCTAATTATTACTAATTATTGTTAATTATTGGTAATTAATACTAATTATTGGTAATTAATACTAATTATTGGTAATTAATACTAATTATTGGTAATTAATACTAATTATTGGTAATTATTACTAATTATTCCTAATTAATACTAATTATTGGTAATTATTACTAATTATTCCTAATTAATACTAATTATTACTAATTATTGTTAATTATTCCTAATTATTACTAATTATTGTTAATTATTCCTAATTATTACGAATTATTGTTAATTATTCCTAATTAATACTAATTATTGGTAATTAATACTAATTATTGGTAATTAATACTAATTATTCCTAATTAATACTAATTATTCCTAATTAATACTAATTATTCCTAATTAATACTAATTCTTCCTAATTAATACTAATTATTCCTAATTATTACTAATTATTGCTAATTATCGTTAATTATTACTAATTATCGTTAATTATTCCTAATTAATACTAATTATTGGTAATTAATACTAATTATTGGTAATTAATACTAATTATTGGTAATTAATACTAATTATTGGTAATTAATACTAATTATTCCTAATTAATACTAATTATTGGTAATTATTACTAATTATTCCTAATTAATACTAATTATTCGTAATTATTCCTACTTATTGTTAATTATTCCTAATTATTACTAATTATTGTTAATTATTCCTAATTATTACTAATTATTGTTAATTATTCCTAATTATTACTAATTATTGGTAATTAATACTAATTATTGGTAATTAATACTAATTATTGGTAATTAATACTAATTATTGGTAATTAATACTAATTATTCCTAATTAATACTAATTATTCCTAATTAATACTAATTATTGGTAATTATTACTAATTATTCCTAATTAATACTAATTATTCCTAATTATTACTAATTATTGTTAATTATTCCTAATTATTACTAATTATTGTTAATTATTCCTAATTAATACTAATTATTGGTAATTAATACTAATTATTGGTAATTAATACTAATTATTGGTAATTAAGACTAATTATTGGTAATTAAGACTAATTATTGGTAATTAATACTAATTATTTGTAATTAATACTAATTATTCCTAATTAATACTAATTATTGGTAATTAATACTAATTATTCCTAATTAATACAAATTAATCCTAATTATTCCGAATTATTACTAATTATTCCTAATTATTACTAATTATTCCTAATTATTCCTAATTATTGTTAATTATTCCTAATTATTCCTAATTATTGTTAATTATTCCTAATTATTACTAATTATTGTTAATTATTCCTAATTATTACGAATTATTGGTAATTAATACTAATTATTACGAATTATTGGTAATTAATACTAATTATTGGTAATTAAGACTAATTATTGGTAATTAAGACTAATTATTGGTAATTAATACTAATTATTGGTAATTAATACTAATTATTTGTAATTAATACTAATTATTTGTAATTAATACTAATTATTCCTAATTAATACTAATTATTTGTAATTAATACTAATTATTCCTAATTATTCCTAATTATTGGTAATTATTACTAATTATTCCTAATTAATACTAATTATTCCTAATTATTCCTAATTATTACTAATTATTCCTAATTATTCCTAATTATTACTAATTATTGTTAATTATTCGTAATTATTGTTAATTATTCCTAATTATTACTAATTATTGTTAATTATTCCTAATTATTACGAATTATTGGTAATTAATACTAATTATTGGTAATTAATACTAATTATTGGTAATTAATACTAATTAGAGGTAATTAATACTAATTATTGTTAATTATTGGTAATTATTACTAATTATTCTTAATTATTGATAATTATTAGTAATTAAATGAATAATTATCAATAATTAGAAATAATTACCAATAATTACAAATAATAACATTATTAATATATTTTATTATTAATATTAAAATAATATAATTTTCTAATTTATATACAGTTCTGTTTTCATCTGTGCGTTTTCTATCTCCACATACAAATAATACATGTGAAGACAGCAAACACACAGATGAAAAAAGAACTGTATATATATAAAAAATTATATTATTTTAATATTAATAATAAAATAAACTAATAATGTAATAATGTTCTTATTCTTAATTATTGGTATTTATTACTAGTTATTAATATTTATTCTTAATTACTAAAAATTATTACTAATTATTCCTAATTACCATATAAACAATTAAAAATAATTAAATTACAACTAATTAATAATAATAAAAACTAATAAAAAATTAAAAATAAATAAAAAATTAAAATAAAGATAAATACCTTGAAAATTGATCTGTTCTGATCGTTCTTCAAAACTTTAATATCGGCTGCGGAGAAAAAACTTACACTAGAGAAAAACTCAACTCTAGAAATATGATTCTGAGAGAGAGAAGATAAGGAATGAGAATGAAATGAAAAAAACGGATGGGGGTATTTATAGGTTAGATTAGTTGCGACGGGCTCATTTGCGACGGGATTCCCGTCGCAACTAGTATTATTTGCGACGGGACCCGTCGCAAATACCTTAGCCAACATTTATTACGGTCAACCGGTAAATAGTTATTTGCGACGGGTCCCGTCGCAAATAACCCTCTGCCGACATAGTATTTGCGACGGGGGAATATTCCCGTCGCAAATACCATTTACCGCCGCCGGTTATTTGCGACGGGAATATTCCCCCCGTCGCAAATACGTTTCCCGCGATTTGTTATTTGCGACGGGAATATTTCCCCGTCGCAAATACGTTTCCCGCGATTTGGAGCGCATCGCGGGAAAACTATTTGCGACGGGTCCCCGTCGCAAATACGTTTCCCGCGATTTGGCGCGCATCGCGGGAAAACGATTTGCGACGGGGAAAAAAATCCCGTCGCAAAAGCCTCCTTATTTGCGACGGGAAAATACCCCCGTCGCAAATAATTTTTTAACATGACTATTTGCGACGGGATTTAGTCCCGTCGCAAATAACCCGTCGCAATTGCTCATTTTTCCCGTAGTGATAACCTGAGGACATGCATACGAAAAGGGTGAGATATAAAGCCCAGTAAGGGAGTAAAAAAGGTAAAAAATGAATATAACAAAACATGTTAGGAAATAGTCATACCAATGGAGTGAAAGAGAAACATGAACATAAAGTAATGATATAACATGATTATCATAACATGGAAATGTGAAAACAACACATAACAAGGAATTAGCATGATCTAAGGACCATTGCACATGGATCTTGATTAAACCCTCATTGAACATGAATTAAGATTAAACCCTCATTTCACTTGAATTAGCATGATTAAACACTCATTTAACATGATGTATCATGATACAATACTTTACCCAATGCATTGGAGCGCTATTAGGGCACACCCTTCTTAAACATTTCATTTCATGCATAAGTGTGCCACATGGATCATATAACATGGATTCAATAAACATCATAACTTATTCCACTACAAAGGAATGTGTAATTAATACATGAAACTAAATAATCAATAATTAAATGTTCATAATGGTGAATACCCTTGATAGAGGGATGTGCATGGTATTCACTACACAATGACTTTGGCTTGGAAAATCACGGTGTAATTTTCGAAACATAACGGCGTGACATAAGAATTCATAAAAATGGTTGTTGAGAGAGAAAGGAGTGATACATAATATGTTCATGAAATGGACAGTAAGGAGTTCATATTGATACATGTCCCAACATAAGTAATGGAATTTGGATTCACAATACAATAGAATTTCTTGAATGTAAATGAGGAGAGAGAAATTCCTTACAAAATTTTGGCATGGTAACATGTGTACATGAAAGGCATTATTGAGAGACAAAGGGGTATACAATCATTAAAACATAAATAAGGTAGTATAGTGGAGGTTTGAAATCATACCCCAACATTTATAATTTAAAATAAAAGGGCATAACAATATTTTGAAACTTGGATAAAATGAGAACGGAAGGAATCCAATACTTGGAAGTGTTATCCCAAAGGCTTTAGAGAGGCCTGAGAGAGGCTTATTTAGAGATTGGGTCTCCTTGGGAGGATTTTAGAGAGATTATTTCAGAGTTCTGAAGAAATCTAAAGGCTTTGAGTGAATAGGAATTGGGAGCTTGGGTGGGTTTATATAGGAAAGGACAGGGAATTCTTTATTATTTAGGCTTGGGACACCACACATTAAACTAATCAAAATAAAAAACAAAACCATGGTATTTGCCCATGGTTTTTTCCAAAGGGGATTGGAAAAAAATATTTTATGAGTCCAATGGACAAAATTCTTAAAATAATAGGGTTGCTTATGTGGAGGTGAGTCACACTCTCAAGGAAAACAATTTAGAAAGACGAAATGTTTTATAAGCCTTGAAGGGTCCACTAATGGTTTGTAAAATAAATCAAACAAACCGAAAATAATATTATTTTAATAGTAAAACATATATTGGAAGAAAATAATGTTTATAGTATTTTATTACATCACTATTGGGTCATTATGATGTCATAAAACATATTATATATTTAAACAGTATTTAATTTTTACCCAAACATTCGACTGTCTCAGAAAAATATAAAAAATTCACCGTTGGATAATTTTGATATCCTGATTCCAAAAATAATATTCATTTTATCTAAATAATTTTCTAAATATGTGAATTTTCACTTTTAAAATAAAAACCGACATTTATAAAAATTCATGGGTTTTGACAAAAAAAGCTTTCAAACCTTAATAAAAATTACAATTGTATTCATAAAAATTATACGATCATTTATACTTAATAAAAAGTTATTTATATTAATAATAATATTTTATTAAAGTATTATTTAATTAAAAAATCCATTAATTTATCAAAATATATTCCTTGGTTGAATATTAACTAAAAATACTATTTGTGCTTAAATTTTTTTTACAAAGTAACATTAATAAAATAAATGTATATTATCGATACAAAAATAATGTACACAATCATAGTACAAGGGTCTTGTTACATAACCCCTTATAAAACCCACATAAGTCTGAAGCGTAAGGTGTGAAATTATTTGCGACGGGCCCGTCGCAACTACACTTATTTGCGACGGGCCCGTCGCTATAGCGGTTTATTGCGACGGGCATTCTCCCCGTCGCAAATAGTATTCCGTATTTTTGTAAAAACTTTTAAAAACGTTTTTGCGACGGGACCCGTCGCAAATACCTTTTGAGACGGTACCGTCGCAAATACTATTTGCGACGGTACCGTCGCAAAAACGTTTTTAAAAAAATAAAAAAATATTAATAATACTAGTATTTGCGACGGGCATCGCATCCCGTCGCAAATAATATTGATAGTATTTGCGACAGGTCCCGTCGCAAATAATATTTTTTAAAAAAAAAAAACTATTAATAATATTAGTATTTGCGACGGGTATAGTATCCCGTCGCAAATACTATAAAAAAAATAAAAAAAATAAATTTTTAATAAATTATTTTAATGAATATAATAATAGAATTATAATTTACAAATGAAAATAATAAATTATTTTAATTACTATAATAATAGTAAAATTATAATTCAAAAATAAAAAATAATAGAATATTAATAAATGATTTAATTAATATAATAATAATACATTGGACATGGCTGACAGAAACATTACTTTTGAAGTGATCGACCATGCAAGGACAATTATAGAGTTTACATTGGACATGGCTGACAGAAACTTTTTATTGCGCATGACCTGACAATTAGCGACCCTTTAAGATTTGAACATGTTAAGAATAGAGCAAAATCTGTTGTAAATATTGATAATTTTAATATTTTATAAATTTTTATTATTTTAATAATATTAATATTTTTTTCATAAATATTGATAATATAATATTATTTGCTAAGTGTTCTTGAGTATTCCTGAGTATTCCTGAGTATTCCTGATTATTTGTGAGTATTCGTGAGTATTCGTGATTATTCGTGAGTATTCGTGATTATTCGTGAGTATTCGTGAGTATTCCTGAGTATTCCTGATTATTCCTAATTATTCCTAATTATTTGCAATTATTCCTAATTATTTGCAATTATTGGTAATTATTGGCAATTATTGGTCATTATTGGCAATTATTACTAATTATTCCTAATTAATCCTAATTATTCCTAATTAATCCTATTTAATCCTAATTAATCCTAATTATTCCTAATTATTCCTAATTATTACTAATTATTCCTAATTATTGCTAATTATTACTAATTATTGCTAATTATTTCTAATTATTGCTAATTATTTCTAATTATTGCTAATTATTTCTAATTATTGCTAATTATTGCTAATTATTGGTAATTATTTCTAATTATTTCTAATTATTCGTAATTATTACTAATTATTGGTAATTAATACTAATTATTGGTAATTATTGCTAATTATTGGTAATTATTGCTAATTATTGGTAATTATTGCTAATTATTGGTAATTATTGCTAATTATTGGTAATTAATACTAATTATTGGTAATTATTACGAATTATTGGTAATTATTACTAATTATTGGTAATTATTACTAATTATTGGTAATTATTACTAATTATTCGTAATTAATACTAATTATTCCTAATTAGTACTAATTATTCCTAATTATTGTTAATTATTCCTAATTATTACTAATTATTGTTAATTATTCCTAATTATTACTAATTATTGTTAATTATTGGTAATTAATACTAATTATTGGTAATTAATACTAATTATTGGTAATTAATACTAATTATTGGTAATTAATACTAATTATTGGTAATTATTACTAATTATTCCTAATTAATACTAATTATTGGTAATTATTACTAATTATTCCTAATTAATACTAATTATTACTAATTATTGTTAATTATTCCTAATTATTACTAATTATTGTTAATTATTCCTAATTATTACGAATTATTGTTAATTATTCCTAATTAATACTAATTATTGGTAATTAATACTAATTATTGGTAATTAATACTAATTATTCCTAATTAATACTAATTATTCCTAATTAATACTAATTATTCCTAATTAATACTAATTCTTCCTAATTAATACTAATTATTCCTAATTATTACTAATTATTGCTAATTATCGTTAATTATTACTAATTATCGTTAATTATTCCTAATTAATACTAATTATTGGTAATTAATACTAATTATTGGTAATTAATACTAATTATTGGTAATTAATACTAATTATAGGTAATTAATACTAATTATTCCTAATTAATACTAATTATTGGTAATTATTACTAATTATTCCTAATTAATACTAATTATTCGTAATTATTCCTACTTATTGTTAATTATTCCTAATTATTACTAATTATTGTTAATTATTCCTAATTATTACTAATTATTGTTAATTATTCCTAATTATTACTAATTATTGGTAATTAATACTAATTATTGGTAATTAATACTAATTATTGGTAATTAATACTAATTATTGGTAATTAATACTAATTATTCCTAATTAATACTAATTATTCCTAATTAATACTAATTATTGGTAATTATTACTAATTATTCCTAATTAATACTAATTATTCCTAATTATTACTAATTATTGTTAATTATTCCTAATTATTACTAATTATTGTTAATTATTCCTAATTAATACTAATTATTGGTAATTAATACTAATTATTGGTAATTAATACTAATTATTGGTAATTAAGACTAATTATTGGTAATTAAGACTAATTATTGGTAATTAATACTAATTATTTGTAATTAATACTAATTATTCCTAATTAATACTAATTATTGGTAATTAATACTAATTATTCCTAATTAATACAAATTAATCCTAATTATTCCGAATTATTACTAATTAATCCTAATTATTACTAATTATTCCTAATTATTCCTAATTATTGTTAATTATTCCTAATTATTCCTAATTATTGTTAATTATTCCTAATTATTACTAATTATTATTAATTATTCCTAATTATTACGAATTATTGGTAATTAATACTAATTATTACGAATTATTGGTAATTAATACTAATTATTGGTAATTAAGACTAATTATTGGTAATTAAGACTAATTATTGGTAATTAATACTAATTATTGGTAATTAATACTAATTATTTGTAATTAATACTAATTATTTGTAATTAATACTAATTATTCCTAATTAATACTAATTATTTGTAATTAATACTAATTATTCCTAATTATTCCTAATTATTGGTAATTATTACTAATTATTCCTAATTAATACTAATTATTCCTAATTATTCCTAATTATTACTAATTATTCCTAATTATTCCTAATTATTACTAATTATTGTTAATTATTCGTAATTATTGTTAATTATTCCTAATTATTACTAATTATTGTTAATTATTCCTAATTATTACGAATTATTGGTAATTAATACTAATTATTGGTAATTAATACTAATTATTGGTAATTAATACTAATTAGAGGTAATTAATACTAATTATTGTTAATTATTGGTAATTATTACTAATTATTCTTAATTATTGATAATTATTAGTAATTAAATGAATAATTATCAATAATTAGAAATAATTACCAATAATTACAAATAATAACATTATTAATATATTTTATTATTAATATTAAAATAATATAATTTTCTAATTTATATACAGTTCTGTTTTCATCTGTGCGTTTTCTATCTCCACATACAAATAATACATGTGAAGACAGCAAACACACAGATGAAAAAAGAACTGTATATATATAAAAAATTATATTATTTTAATATTAATAATAAAATAAACTAATAATGTAATAATGTTCTTATTCTTAATTATTGGTATTTATTACTAGTTATTAATATTTATTCTTAATTACTAAAAATTATTACTAATTATTCCTAATTACCATATAAACAATTAAAAATAATTAAATTACAACTAATTAATAATAATAAAAACTAATAAAAAATTAAAAATAAATAAAAAATTAAAATAAAGATAAATACCTTGAAAATTGATCTGTTCTGATCGTTCTTCAAAACTTTAATATCGGCTGCGGAGAAAAAACTTACACTAGAGAAAAACTCAACTCTAGAAATATGATTCTGAGAGAGAGAGAAGATAAGGAATGAGAATGAAATGAAAAAAACGGATGGGGGTATTTATAGGTTAGATTAGTTGCGACGGGCTCATTTGCGACGGGATTCCCGTCGCAACTAGTATTATTTGCGACGGGACCCGTCGCAAATACCTTAGCCAACATTTATTACGGTCAACCGGTAAATAGTTATTTGCGACGGGTCCCGTCGCAAATAACCCTCTGCCGACATAGTATTTGCGACGGGGGAATATTCCCGTCGCAAATACCATTTACCGCCGCCGGTTATTTGCGACGGGAATATTCCCCCCGTCGCAAATACGTTTCCCGCGATTTGTTATTTGCGACGGGAATATTTCCCCGTCGCAAATACGTTTCCCGCGATTTGGAGCGCATCGCGGGAAAACTATTTGCGACGGGTCCCCGTCGCAAATACGTTTCCCGCGATTTGGCGCGCATCGCGGGAAAACGATTTGCGACGGGGAAAAAAATCCCGTCGCAAAAGCCTCCTTATTTGCGACGGGGGTATTTTCCCGTCGCAAATAATTTTTTAACATGACTATTTGCGACGGGATTTATTCCCGTCGCAAATAACCCGTCGCAATTGCTCATTTTTCCCGTAGTGATACAAGAGGCGATGCTAAAAGTTAAACTATTTAACTGAGAGTTAAATCTAAATTATTTGGTTAATATGGTGAAATAAACCTATATAAAACCAATTGGTTGAGAGTATTTAGAATAAAACCCACCTTACCCACGAAATAAATCATGTTTGTAATTTATAAACAAAAAATTATTTTATTATAAAATAATATTTCAAGCTTTTACTAAAGTGACATTCACCTCTCTTATAAAAGTAAACTTACCCTTCTCTAAGAATCACACCTCTAAAGCCATTTCTTCGGCACAACCCTACCCAAATATCCACGTAAAAACTTCCTCCCTTAATCATTGAGGCCTTAATTACTTTATAAATCCAACCTAGGGGGTCCATTTTATCAAATCAAAATGAATAACCCAAAGAAAAGGTAAATATTTCATCACCTCTTTCAAGTTCTTCTCTTCTTCCACTTACTTTTTCTTTGTTGTTTACATTCTAAAATAATAACCCCAACATATTTTATATATTTTGATGTTATTATAAAAATGTTACAACCATATCAATTATTCAATCAATCGTATGATTGAAAAATTCACCATTTTTGCGTACATACGGATTACCGTCTCCGCGCAGTGGTGTAATTTGTTATTCAACGCTATGTTATTTGGATAGAGATAATGATGAGTAGTATGTATATAAATAGTATTAATAAATTTATAATGTCTCTATAAAATTAATATGCCACCAAATGTCACACGTTTAAATCATTAAGGAAATGATATTGTTGCTCGTGTGTACGTACCGATTACCATTTCCATGACATGATGAGATTCATTTCCACATTCACCATTCAATGATGATTATAAAAATACATATTACTAATATTTATGTAATATATTACATAAAAATGATACTGTAAATATATATATATGTGTGTGTGTGAGTGTGTGTGTGTGTGTCTGTATTTACATTTATCTTATTCAGTAACTTACATACAATATGATATAAAAACAGTAACAACGTTTATACGTACGTACGACTTACTGTCTCCATAATTAGTGTTTTCCATATCAATATATTATACATATTTATATTCTAAATATATATAATATATAAATCATGTTTTATATTCTGTAATTATTTAAATCATGATCTAATTGATATGATCATGAATAACAAGGTAAAACATGTGCGACAAAGAAAGCGGTTATTACCCGAAATGTTAATTTAACATGGAAATTGATATTAAATGGGTAGTATACAGTCATAAATGAATAATTTATGATATAATAAATATGAATATGGTTCTGGTAAAATTTAATAACATACTATGGTCATTATACAGAAGGTTGAATGTACCCTCGACCAAAGGAAAGTGCAAGGTAAAGGTTTTTTCTTCAATCTCATTATTATCTGAGATTGCTTATGTGTAAGTATTTACTCGGACATTTTTATTATAGATAACCATATTTTATAAAAATATATTCAAAAGGAATATTTTAAGGTTTTATGGGAGGTTCTATTTAACTAGATAATCATTTTAAATATTTTAATGGTTTTTCATTCTAAACCCTTTTAATTAATGTCCATGATTTCACAATGATTTCAAGGATTTATTAATATAGGCAATAATTTTTTGAAATTATAATACTTAGAAAAAGTTTCAAAGTGGTATGGGACACTTTTATTCAAAAATATCATTTAAATTACTTCCTTTATAAATTTATTGACTTTTAAAATGATTTCATGAAAAAGGGGTATTTCTCTCAAAGCATTTTACTGATCATTTTCGGCTATGTCAACATCCTTTGATGGATTTTAAACTTATTTCATGTTGATTTATTATTATATAAATCATCCATATTGTCTTGAAATTTTTGTTATATGTTTTTCTGTGGATGTGTTATTTTTATACAATTCATGGTTTATGGATAATGTATTGACATTTAATATGTCTGTTTTAATACAAATATTTATGACATGTTTCAACCTTTTCATATGAGGATTGTTTTGGACTTAGTAAGTGAAAGGTGACACCCGCTATTGCTCCTCGATGCATCGGTAGGTCTCATGAGACCATTAGATGTTGAATTAGATGAGTCCTTTCCCAAATTGATATATGGTTTTGGTGGAGGCCTTAATAATTTTTAGACATCTTGGTTAAGGCCTTGAAAAAATGTTTAAGAATGTTCGGCATTATACATTCCATCATTATAAAAAAAGTAATGATGGTTCATGTGTTTATTCAACTAGTAAAATAACCATGACCACGTTTAATTATGGATTTATTTACTCATCTCATATTCCTACCATAAATTGTTCAAGTTTATTATTTTTAAAGGCATGTGTTTTCAATTATTCACCATGCCTAATGTTTATGTTATATTCTATTTTATTTGTTTACCCTTACTGAGCATTTGATCCCACCCCTTTCTTATGTTTTATTTTCCCAGGATCCCCAGTAGTGTTTTATGATTGATATGTAGGGTTATGCTAAGGGAACAATAGAATTATCAAAGGATTATTTATGATGTGTTGTATATTAGAAAGTGTAATGTAATGTTCATGTATATAATTTATTTTCCAAAACTACTAAACTGATTGGTCCATCGAGACTTGATTCCTTGTAATCAAGACAATGTATTAAAATAATTCATCATCTCTGAGCTACTGGGGTCAAGGAATTACAAACTTGACTTATGACATTTTTTGACACCTACGAATGATCATATTTCATCATGAATTAATTCTACATTTATTAGCCATCCACAATGTTGATATCTCCATATATTATATCTAGTATAATAGTAACAAACTAAGACACGTGAAATATAATGAATTTATGATCCTTTCATGAATGACTATGGTGGATTCCTACTAATTTAATATAAATAATATTTAGGTTCCATGCATAATGGATAGTGGTAAAAAAAATATTCGGTTTCCCCTCTAAAACCATCAATTCCATCAATGTATTCACCTTATACAATACATTTTAGCTACCAATATCACCTTATGATCATAGAAACCTCCACTACATGAACTCCCCTCTCATATAAGCATCTATTAAACTACATGTGATTAATGTTGAATAAAATATCTATCAAAGAATCTACACACTATCATTATGTATCATATATGGCCACTTTTCCTAAAAATGATGACCAACATGACATGAAAAAGGGGGAGGAACACTGTTTTTCCTAACACTCTACATGATGAGTATAAAACCTCTAATAAAGTAATAGTATCTTGTAATCCTTTTATTGGAATGGTAGACTAAAATACCACTAAGTGGACCCCCATGAGCACGGTCCCTTATTAGTTTTCTATTTTGGATCGTATTTTATAAAACATTCCAAAGTCCCTTTTTGTGTGGCATCTACTAGCATACACCACCACATTTAGCATGAAGACCTATAGGGTTTTTCCTTTCTCATATTGTTGATATTTTCATCAATACGACCTATAAAATTATTGTGATCTTCCTTTCCAACATTGTGTTTAACTAAGGTGAATCAAAATCCATGAACATTATTTCTAGAATTCAACTAGATATCAATATCTTGTCAATTCATCACTTTTTTAAAACTTCAAACATTTATTTCTATGAATATTGATGGAAACAATATGCATTGGCTATTATAATTAGTATCATTAAATCTCCTATGAACCAATTATGTATATTGTATATATTTATCCAGTTTTTTTCCAAAATTATATTCTAAAATAATCCAAAATGGTTTATTTTGATTCTAAAAAACATATTATATTCAATAAATTCAACACGATACATTAGCATTGATAATAACCTAAGCTTGGGATTTTATTAATAATACAAAATTCTCCCTAGGTAGAATAATCGCACTCATTAATGATATATTCTATTCTATAAGATATATTCTCCACTTATTAAGAATGAAATTCAATGGGTCTTCAAATGAAAAGGGTTTTCAAATATTCCTCCTTTAAATGTAGGTATTCACTTTTATTCCATATCTTATATATTATAGGGAACATCATCTCATTTGTTAGCATAGTCATATCAAAAGAAACAAAAATAAATAACCCCAATATTTATCAACTTCTAAGTGGCCTTTTCCATGGTCCTCCACTCCCGGTATGAGGATAGGTAGGAAACCATCATTTTATTTTCCTCCATATTTCTGGATAAGAAAAACATCATCCCTACTATATTTTATGATGATATTTAGTGGTTTAATTTACCATATAATAATTGATATTTCAATAAAATCTCTACAAAAAATAGTTTTGATCTTCCAATTTTAATAAAGAGTATTAATGATCAATATCATGATTATCCATATAACTCTTTTATTTCATAAAAACATATAAATTTTTGGGAAATTTCATCCCTGGATACACACAAAATGTAATGTAAAACACATTACAATAAACCATTACTGTTAAAAAAATAACATGTCTATGTGTACCTTAACACTTGATGATGTAATCGATAGACTTTTATAAAATTTTCACACCACTTGTTGGAAATGTGTTTCTGTTTGAAAAAACGATACCACATAACCTCCATGACTTTAACATATTCAGTGATATAAAAACATCAAATTTTTCTATGAATCTATTAATTATTTTACAAAATTATCTCTATATCAATTGATCTTTGATCTGATAGCCTTATATAAATTTTGTGTCACCATATAAGATAATTTTTTCTCATCATGTTCTCATCACAAATAAATTGGCCATTTCATGAATAACCAGCCCATGGAATGTACCTCCCCATTAAATACTCAACTCTTTAGAGAAAACTATATAATGAAAAAAAATATAGGAAAATTTGTAACATAAGGACAGTTAAGTAGATGAATGGGGTTACTTAATTGTAAACTCATCACCATCAATCAGTTTTTTATCATTTTCATATTTTTTTCAAATAAACGAGACCATCTCTTTATCATCATCATCATCATTATTTTTATCCAAATAAAATGACCTATTCTCAATAGATTTCCCTATTTTAACACAACTACCACAATAATGATCTTATATGTGGTTATTTTTATCTTTTTAAGGATAGTGATATTCGAAATTTATTAAATCAGTCAACCTTATACAATAAACATCTTATATGTAATAAAATGGGATCTCACCCCTATATTTCTTATCCATTAACACATCCAATTTGCCCTCTAATTTTTTTATATCGGACCACTAAACATATTCCATGATGAAAAATGATTGATTATGGAATAAATTTTTTTATAGATTCACATTTATTTTAACCACTTAGAAACCAATTCTTTTTTCTAGATGTTTCTTTACCATATCAAAGAGGGTTGTTGTAAATATCAGGATTTTGTTGATTAATACATCTTTAATAAAGGTTATTCCACATTATAAAAAAAATTATAAATTTTATCCATCTTAACAATACCTATTTCGGGATAAGAATTTGTAATGTAATTCATATGATTGGGATTCCTACGTAAGAATTATTTTTTCATCCATGCATTCCTATAATTTAACAACATGTCAATATAAAAAATGTCAGAAAAAATAAAACATATACCATATGAATCATACCGTATTTGGCCTCTTCAAAATTTAGGTGAAGTTAATAATAGTTCTCTTTTTATATATTTTAGATTCTTTACTTTGAATAGTATAATGATTTTGTTCCCACATCATAAACAATAGAATTTCTTTTCCTATTAATTAATTCATGTCACAATGCCTCCACAGTTTTCATGGAACTATTGACTTCCCCCATTTTTAAAAGATGGATATTTCTTTTCTCTCCTGATAGTGACACATACTTTGGAAGAATCATCATATTATATTTTTTGTTGTTTATTATCTTATCTATATCTGTTATCATCACTTACATTTCATCATGTTTTATATCCAAAATATTCGACACTATATTGGTATCTCTCGAAGAGAATTTTTTTCAACAGATTGGGTTCAGAGTGAATGAATTGTTTCTTTAAATTAAATATCTATGTTCATTTTCTTCATGGTTTAATGGGATAGTTCTTCAATAATATCTCCTTGTTATTTCATCTTTCACACATCTTCATTGTTATTATATTTATGGTCACATCATCCCTTCAAAAAAAATTTATTCCTAAAGTATTTTATGTAATAAAAGAATAAAATACACCATACAAATACTTTTTTGATAATTATTTTCATTGAATTTTCATTCCTTTGAATACCAACTTGATTTGGTTTCCTCTTCATCACTAGAATCAACCCCCCCCCCCCCCTTATCACTAATAATTATTCTGAAGATTCATATATTTTTACACAAGAGCTTTAAAAATAGATATATAAAAAGTTTTATATTTTAATTTGACTAAAAAACTACTACTATAATGATGTCTTATTTTTTATATTATTCATTCATTAATTTATAAGGAACATTGAGGGTTCACTTTATTCATTGACAATCAGTTCTCATAATCACATTCACATGTCATTATAGAACATTTTATGATTCATATTTTTTTCATGTTCATCCTTGAGAGTCGTATTTAATGAATAATTATCCAAAGAATCTGTTTGAATATTTCATTTAATAGTTTGAATGAAAAATACATGTCAATGAAGCAGCCAAATTACACCTATATCCCCTTCTCGTGGAACTCTAAGAGAATATTCCATGAAATAAATGAAATATGTTTTCAATGTTATATAATTATTTCCAACAATAATGGGATCCATCATCATAAATTTCATTTTACTTCAAAAAAATAATATAATTTTATAGATATAAAAAATCTATATAATATTATCATAGCCCTATTATACCATTATACGAATTAAAGTAATGGAATATGAGTGAGATCACCATAAGAGGTGTAGTGGGTCCAGGTGGTCCAATAACTTATATAAATATAAATATTTAACCTCTTATTTTAATTCCATTAAATGATATTGAAAACTCATCATTGATGGTCACTTCTTATTCCCTTGTATAAAATATGTTTTTTGTGTCTTGATTTATTTTTTTGTGCATGAATGGTGTATATTTGGACATGAGATTTTACTTCATTGAACCTTATTATGACCCATTCAAGCATGGGAAAATGTTACCTCATTCACCATAATGTCTATAAATATTACTATAATTCAAATGAGGATATTAAACTACACAATGTTTTCGTAAAATAAAAAAAATTCTCAAGGTTCACTCACTTCATGATTCCTTGTAATACACATTTCTAGTTGAAAAGGCCACCTTTAAATTGCCAATGGACATATAATTCTCTTCCCTTGAACCACCTTCATTGATTAAATTATCACGTATGAATAGATGATATATTGATTTCCAAATTATTTTCTCATTCAAGAAATGTGAATAAATATTCATACAACACTTATCCATTTTTGTTGGATTGAAAAATTCTTCTTGTAATTTTATTTGACACTAAACAGATCTAAATCATCAATGTTCATGAAACTCAAATGAAGAAAAGCCTCAGTAAAATGAATCATATCTTTAGTGTAATATCGAGTTTTTCTTTTCTATACTTCTTTATGTGAAGTGAATACAGAGACAATAATTATCTATGACATGACTCCAATATTAATTGATCAACTACTTTAATAATATAGATCATTACATAAGAAAAAGACAATGGTATTTGACTATTACACCATTAAAATATAAAAGAAATCCAATATAAAATCCCTCCATGATTTCATCAAAATAATAGAAATAAATGAATCATTGAAACTTATAAAATATATTTTTCAACATTACTATATTCAAAATTAATTCTCCCCAAAAAATATATAATATCAATATATTCATCAAAGAATCATATTAATAAATTGGCACCCATTAAACATGATTAATTGATGATTAGTTCATTCATATAAATGGTGGATTCCAATTCATTTTCTATGCCTTTAAATTAAATAGTGTGTACCATGATCTACTATCATATAATCATTAATGTTTCATCAAAAACAGGTGAAATAAATAGGTATATTTACCTTTTATTGAGTTTTTTACCTTGAAAATTCACATTTCGACCATACCCACACCTAATGTGGGCATAGTACCTCTCCATTCAGAATATTTTGTTGAGCATGTATTCAACCTAGACCAATATATCAATATGGTTTCCATACTCTGGGATAGTTCACAAACCCCATCCATTTATCTTCTACATTCCTAACCTAATATAATTCACTAAGGGTAGGTTGTCCCCTATTGATTGAAAAATGCCTACCACACAAGACCAAAACACATTTTGTCATAGTCTCTTATATTTCAATGTTTTTATAGTTACAAGGATATCTAACCATATGGACCCCCTTGGGAATGGTACCATCTTAGTTCACCATTTTGGGAATGTTTTCTCTTCAACGTGCCCAAAGATATGGTTGTGGATTCACCTATCCTACTTTACCTCCTTCAACATAACCACCTAATAGTAATGTACCATCCTATTTTGATTATTTACAATTACATGCTCTCAAACATTTGAATGATCCTTTTTCCCATAGTCATGTTTTAAATGGGTGAATCACACTCCTTAAATCCATGTATTGGTGTTCCTTAAAATTTCAATATATTATCTAATAATAAATTTTTCAAGAATTCAGAAATTTATAGTTATTAATTAATATGTCAACAACACACCATGGACAATTAAATTGGGTTCATGAAATTTCATAAAGGAAACTCCTAATGATTGGATAGAATCTTCATGTGATGTTAGTAATTCTATTGTCAAAAATTCCATTTTTTTATATTCCTATAATCATAATTTCATATTTTCAGTAAATTAAAAAAATACAATAAAATTTATGTAAAGACCCGGAAATTTCAAGGAAATGTTTTTCTTAATTTTTTTTGGAATTTTACAAGAATGTCGTTTCTGACGGTGCCTGATTCCGAGGCCCGGTGTGCCCCGAATTAATTTCCGAAGTTTGGCTCGGGTACGTTCAGTGAACGAGCGAGCGGGAATTTCTATCTTTTGAACCGGTGCCCATAATCGAATTCCGAGGGCACCGATGGAACCACAGCGCCGGTAATTGCTTAGGAACTCCTGTTCCGGAGTTGCGTTTACACGAGTGTTGATAATAAAAATTGTGGATGTTTATTTTATAACTACACTACAATTTTTATTAACTTACTCTAAGTGTTAGCTCATGGTGGAGGTTGGGTAACCACCCAACCTCCCTTGGGAGGTTATGAGGATGGTGGGGCCCACATGAACCCCACCTCTTCATATCCTCTAAAACCCCTCAACTCCCACTTAAATGTTTTTAACTTAGTTATAACTTATGTCTTAAATGAGTTGATTTTAATGTGGTGAGTTGTGTGAGTCTTTTGAATTTCAAACACTTGAATTTCAAAAGCCATGTGAAGTTAATTAAATAAGTGGAGAACTTATTTCATTTGGTTGGGTTGTGTTGTTTGAGAGCTTTTGGAAAGAAGGCTTAGAAGTCTTGAAGTTTCTTCATCCTCTTGACAAAGAACGCGAAGAACAATCGGACATCGACGAAGAACGCCACGTTCTCTGGAACCGTCTTCCACGACGCCTTACCCGCAATACAGACGACGTCTTCTTCCGCGACATCTCTTTTTGCGACGCCGAATCTCGTCACCTCTAAAATCAAGGTAGGGTTTTAAACTTTTTAAAGTTATGTGGATCTCTCCTTCGAACTTGATGGTTTATTTGTTTTGTCGGGCCTTGATTCCAAATCTTTTTATTTAATTTAAAAGATTGTGAAAGTTTATCGTTCATTAAAGGCCGATTGCTATCAATTTAACGCGAGGAGATCGGACCGCACAAACCCGGCCGACCCTCCACCATTTTATTCGCGTTGAATCTTTGTGGATCGGTTCGGGAAGGCATGGTGCCGTCGCACCATGCAGATTTAAGCGGAAGGAAATGCGCGGCGCCGTCGCGCCGCGCCGTGGAAAGATTTCAAGAATGTGACGCTGTCGCGTCACGACGAAAGAAGTCGAAGGCGCCGCGGCCGGAGCGGGGCCGCGGCAGAAGGGGCGTGGTGCCGTCGCACCCCGCCGGAAAAAGAAGGTCGTGGCCAGTTTTGGGCCGCGGCGGAACGAGAAGACCGGCGGCCAGCCGGGCCGCCAGTGTCGGAAGCAGGAAAGGGGACTGGCCTTTGCCGGTCCCGTTGAGGAAGAACCGGCCGGCCAGGTCGGGCCGGTCGGAAGGGAGAAAACCGGGGGAAATAATTTCCCCCTGGCCAGCCATAATGGCCCCCCATTATGAGGGGGGCCGGTTTCACAAAGGGGGGCAGGCGGCCCACCGTTTTCTCGAAGGCAGGCCCCCACGTGAGGGGGGGCCCTTTCTTTTCAAGGCGCGACAGGTTGTCACGCCGTCAGCTAAGGAAACGCGGGGGATTTGCCCCCCGGGCGCGGCGCTCACGCGGCACCCGGACAGCGCCGCCGCGCCGGACCGCGCCGCCGCGCCGAACCGCGCCGTCGCCGCTGCGCGGCGCCGGATTTTCCTAGCCGGCCCAGGTCGCCCCCCGGGCCGGGTCGACCCGGTTCGGCCGACCCAGGGGGAGGGGGGGTCGGGCCAGGTCGGCCCGGGCCCAGACCCCTAGTTTCGGACCACTTTTGGTCAAATGCTCATAGCTTGGGCTATATGCCTCCAAACGACTCGTCGTCTGCGGCAACGCGATCTTTGGATCGAGACGGTCGTTTCGGTATACTATATTCAAGGTACACCTTCCTTTTCGGGAGACTATGTGCTTAAAACTCCATAGTTAAGCGTGCTTGGCCTAGAGTAGTGATCAGGATGGCTGACCTCTTGAAAAGTTTACCAGGGTGGGTGTGAGACGGAAAAGCCAATAACTCTCAGACCGGGCGTCTGATTGACGCATCGTCTGTTGCGTTGAGTTCCTGTTGACGATACGGAACTTTTGGCATCCTCCGCCTGAGAATCGGATGCAGATGGATAGTGGCTGGGTTGGATCGCACCGAAATCCAACCGGGCCCCTGGAACAGAAAAGATGATATCTTTCTGACAGAACATCTGTTTGATGAACCGTCAGCGGCGTTGGTGATCTCGTTGAGAAACGGTCCCTATGAGTATACCCTATGAGAGTTCGGGGTACAGTTGAGATACGGACGGGTTTGGTTCGCTCACGAAACTAACCGGGCCCCTAGGACGAAAAGGCTAATAACTCACAGACCGGGCGTCCGATTGACGCGCCGTCTGTTGTGTTGAGACCCCTATGACGAGGCGGTCCTTTGAGATACTTCTTCGTGGGACTTTGAGATACTTGGAGTATCGACCTGTAGCTCGTGGGGCGTACACTCCCAGTGACGAGCGTGCGGAGTACGAAGACCGTGTAACTGGCTGAGACATGACGACTGCTTGACCGACTCGACATGGAGTGAGTCAACTATCCCAGTGGACGGAGCACTACTTTCTGAGGTGCAGACCCATGGAGGACGGAGCACTACCTATGTGACAGTGCAGACCCACTGTACTCATCCGGAGAGTACCTCAGCAGGCTACTAGGGGGTGTGCACTATTGTGTTTGGGTGACATACCTCAGCGGGAAGCACTACTGTGTCTGGGTGGCTGACCCACGGTACTCGACAGTAGAAGTAATTCAACAGTCTTAAGTTATTGAGCAGTACCTCGGAGTCGTGACAGGACCACTGTACACTCCAGAGATGGAGCTCTTCAGTAGTTACAGTTTTGATAATGAAAATCCTGGTTTGAGCTGAGACTTTTGACCTTTGTGTTTACCTCATGATTGAGATGGGTCACTTGATAACTTAGGTATATGTATGGGCATATACCTTGGTAGTAGTTATCCATTGATTTCACAATCCTTGTGTTTCCTCATGATTGAGATGGGTTACTTGATAACTTAGGTATATGTATGGGAATATACCTAAGTAGAGGTTATCTGTTGAGATCTTATATGTGGTTATCCTTGTTGGTTTTAGTGAGACCTTGAGGGTCTCGGGGTCCCTACTGAGTATCGTTATACTAACCCCTGTACGGGCTATGCCCGCACCTTGTTGTGTTGGTTGTTGACGACTGGCAGTGCTGACAGAGGCCGAGTGTTCGAGGACTGGACGGTACCTGGAGGTGGAATATACGATGAGATGGTACCCGGAGGAGGAACTCACGACGAGACGGTACCCAGAGGTGGACGTCATGACGAGGCAGTACCCGGAGGTGGACCACTGGGTGGGACATACTCAGAGCGGACGACGGGACCCGAGGAGCAGAGGAGCTATCTGTACCCATCCTTCAGGTGGGATTTCCAGTAGACAGCTCGGCATAGCAGCTCTACTTTTAAGTTGTTGTTTTCCCTTTTGAGTTGTACTTTACAGTTGGTCTTGTATTTTAGGCCCCTTTATACTTTCCGCACTTTCTGTTGTACTCAGTTTTTACTTAGTATTTACCTCTTCCACTTGTACTCTGTGTGATTGTTTACATTACAAAGGCAATGCATTCCCTTTTTACCGGGATTTACGCCTTGGTGCTAGTCGCCAGCCCCTGGCCTATGGAAGGCGGGCTTGGGGTAGTCACGGCACGGGCCCCGAGGACGGGTCGTGACAAATTGGTATCAAAGGAGTTCAGTTCTACCGCAGAACTTATGACTCTGACTTTTTCTTTCTATGAAGCAATAGTGTTAAGAGTATCGATTGTGGATTTCAGTTCAGGGAGTCCAGTGTTGGTGCGGGCGGCCGACGTATCCATACACCAGGACCCTGACAACTGATTTCCGAATTTGTGCACGAAAACAATGATTGTGTGTGTGTTTTCAAAGGTTTTCCCTTAAAACAGCTCAAACTAGGTCATCTCACTAGGTATAAACGTTTGACTGTGTCACGATGTTTATTTCAGGATTCCTTTTCATGGACGACCAGCTAGAGCCCAGAGGGATGTGCGTGCTAATAGCATGTCGAGCGACGAGGCTTCGGTACAGGGCCCTCTTGCAGTGGAGGCACCAGTGGTACTACTATCCGTTGGGCCACCGATGCCACCAGCCCCAGTA
Source organism: Viscum album (assembly GCA_963277665.1). NCBI lineage: Eukaryota > Viridiplantae > Streptophyta > Magnoliopsida > Santalales > Viscaceae > Viscum > Viscum album. The sequence continues at coordinate 953,363,985 of OY728130.1, read as the reverse complement.
GTAGAAGATGCACGACGCTTGAGCGCGCTGCACGAGTTCCAGCGCCAGAGGCCACCCAGGTTCCGAGGAGAGACGGACCCGCAGGTGGATGAGGTTTGGCTTGAGGCTATGGTGAGAGTCTTCAGGATAGTGGGGACCCCGGCAGACTTCATGGTGATCGTTGATGCCAGCCTCTTTCAGGCAGCAGCTGGTAGGTGGTGGAGCCACTTGTTTCAGTTTTGCGACGGGATGACCTTCACATGGGAAGACTTCGATACCTTCTTCACGGTAGAGTTTGTGCTAGTAGCTCTACACCCCAAGCGTGTACATGAGCTTCTGCCATTGACGCGTGCTTTTCGATCAGTAGCCGAGTCATCTTTGGGCAGTAGACAGATGATTCCGAGGTCCAGGAGGACCAGACTAGCAGTTAGACGATCTCCGGTTTTAAGACCGGTGGTGCGGGGCACCCGAGGTGGGGTCAGAGCTAGGCGTGCCAGAAATGGAAAATGTTACTCATGCGGCAGAAAGGGTCACCTGGAACGTGACTGTCCGAATCCTCGTACGATTGATCATTGGGTGTTGGAGGAGCCACCGAGACAGAAGCAGCGACTAGTGCTTGAGCAACAACCGAGCAGTGGACAAGGCAGTAGAGCTCCGAGAGCAGGTGGGCAGGAGAGGAACTAGTGGATACGTCCTTTGTACTTCTAGTTCCATGTTGCTTTTGTATTCGTGTCTTTGTACTGTGAGCTGCAATAATAAAAAGACACTTATCTTTGTTTGCTTTCCTGTCCTTTTGTTTGGTTGATACTGAGTGGTCCCGGTTAAACTGTTGACTTGACCCTCACTTTCGAGATTTCTACTGGAGGGGACCCAGTGAACACACACTGATGCCGACAGTGTGACTCGAACCTTGGAGGCGAGAGTGATAGTTGGATCTCTTAGTAGTTACATCGAGGCGTTATGACGTCATCCATGGCATGAATGCATCATTCATGTCAAGATTGACTGTATTAGGCAACTAATGTGGTTCATCCAGGGGATGAGACCAGGTTTCTCTTATCGGAAAAGAAGAAATCATAGCAGCTCTTGTGAGACTAAAGGAGGTCCAGGACATCCAAGAGAAGATGAAGACTGCACAGTGCAGTAAGAAACAGGAAACCGGTGCCAGTCTTAGAGACTCGGGCATGTTAAAGAAGAGGAAGCTTAAAGGAGAGATGAGTCTACGAAGCAGCAGATGTGGAGGCAGAGCTAGGAGAGAAGCATGAGGTGGTGTACATCCTAACATTGTACAACCACCCGCCTTAGTTATTCCTGTCAGGCTCAGGGAGCTAGAGGGCGGAGGAAGAGTGCGGCTGCATGCGGTCAAGGAGTGTGACCCAATGGCTCTAGAAATGATTCAAGGGATAGTCTGTGTCCACTACTAGCTGTTGTAGTAACGAACGTCGATGTGAATCATTTCTTGCTTTCACAAATCTTGTTCCTGTCCTAGAGTTTCTGGTAAGCCATGGACTTGACCCTCACATCTGGAGATACCTTGGTAGGAGACTCGATAATCACACTTACGCCAACGGTGTGGTTAGACCCTCGAGGTGAGAGTTTCAGTTGGAATCTCTTGGTGAGAGCGTCGAGGCCTTACGACGTTAGTTTGAGTATGGAATGGCCAATAACTGTTCATACTCAAATTGACGGTTTTAGGAAAACTTAGGGATGGGTTTTCCTTGGTCGGCGAAAAGGAAACCCCAGGCAGCACGGGATAAACTCTTTCACGGGAGGGTGCGACCGATCACTCTTGAATCGGCCAACCTTACCCTCGTGGCAGCAGTCATTTGAGTTCCAGTTCTAACAGGAATTGGAAACCTCTGGAGTTTGAGGATGGTGACCACGTTCTTATATGGGTCTCACCTCAACGAGGTTTACGGAGATGTGGCCAAGGCGGCAAGTTATCTCCAAGGTTCAGTGGACCTTCTTAGGTCCCCAGCTAGGTAGGCGGGGTGGTTTACCGCTTGACCCATTCACCGCAGTTGCACCAGGTGCACGACGACTTCCACGTATCTCAACTGAGGAGATACGTGCTCGAACCTTTGCATACCATCGACCATGAGGAGCTGGACGATGGCGATGGGGTGTCTTTCACGGAGGTTCTAATGGGGATCGAGAATCGACAGGAGCAGATCCTACGAGGATGATCGATTCCTCGGGTGTACTTTCTTTGGCAGTACGGAACCTCTAGGTAAGCACATGGGAGCGGAAGGCTCAGATGCGTGCTTTGTACTGCTTTTGTGACCCTAGTTTGTGTTGAAGCTTTACGGGGACGTAAAGCCCTGAGGTGGGAGTAATTTAAAGACCCGGAAATTTCAAGGAAATTTTTTTCTTATTTTTATTTGGAATTTTACAAGAATGTAGTTTCTGACGGCGCCTGATTCCGAGGCCCGGTGTACCCGGAATTAATTTCCGAAGTTTGTCTTGGGTAGGTTCAGTGAACGAGTGAGCGGGAATTCCTTATCTTTTGAACTAGTGCCCGGAATTGAATTCCGAGGGCACTGATGGAACCGCAGTGCCGGTAATTGCTTAGGAACTCCTGTTTCGGAGTTGTGTTTACACGAGTGTTGATAATAAAAATTGTGGAAGTTTATTTTATAACTACACTACAATTTTTATTAACTTACTCTAAGTGTTAGCTCATGGTGGAAGTTGGGTAACCACCCAACCTCCCTTGGGAGGTTATGAGGATGGTAGGGCCCACACGAACCCCACCTCTTCATATCCTCTAAAACCCCTCAACTCCCACTTAAATGTTTTTAACTTAGTTATAACTTATGTCTTAAATGAGTTGATTTTAATGTGGTGAGTTGTGTGAGTCTTTTGAATTTCAAACACTTGAATTTAAAAAGCCATGTGAAGTTAATTAAATAAGTGGCAAACTTATTTCATTTGGTTGGGTTGTGTTGTTTGAGAGCTTTTGGAAAGAAGGCTTAGAAGTCTTGAAGTTTCTTCATCCTCTTGACAAAGAACGCGAAGAACAATCGGACATCGACGAAGAACGCCACGTTCTCGGGAACCGTCTTCCGCGACGCCATACCCGCAATACCGACGCCGTCTTCTTCCACGACATCTCTTTTCGCGACGCCGAATCTCATCACCTCTTAAATCAAGGTAGGGGTTTTAACTTTTTAATGTTATGTGGATCTCTCCTTCGAACTTGAAGGTTTATTTGTTTTTTCGGGCATTGATTCAAAATCTTTTTATTTAATTTAAAATATTGTGAAAGTTTATCGTTCATTAAAGGCCGATTGCTTTCAATTTAACGCGAGGAGTTCAGACCGCACAAACCCAGCCGACCCTCCACCTTTTTATTCGCGTTGAATCTTTGTGGATCGGTTCGGGAAGGCGTGGTATCGTCGCACCATGCGGATTCAAGCGGAAGGAAATGGGTGGTGCCGTCGCGCCGCACCGTGCAATGATTTCAAGAACGTGACGTCGTCACATTGCGACGAAAGAAGTCGAAGGCGCCGTGGCCGGAGCGGGGCCGCGACGGAAGGGGCGCGGTGTCGTCGCACCGCGCCGAACAACGAAGGTCGCGGCCGGTTTCGGGCCGCGGCGAAACGAGAAGACCGGCGGCCAGCCGTGCCGCCGTTGTCGGAAGCCGGAAGGGGGACCGGCCTTTGCTGGTCCCGTTGAGGAAGAACCGGCCAGCCAGGTCGGGCTGGCCGGAAGGGATAAAACCGGGGGAAATAGTTTCCCCCGGCCAGCCATAATGGCCCCCCATTATGAGGGGGGCCGGTTTCACAAAGGGGGCAGGCGGCCCCCCGTTTTCTCGAAGGCAGGACCCCACGTGAGGGGGAGCCGTTTCTTTTCAAGGCGCGGAAGTTTTCCGCGCTGTCAGCTGAAGAAAGGCGTGGGCTTTGCCCCCCGCGCGCGGCGCTCAAACGGCACCCGGACCGCACCGCCGCGCAGGACCGCGCCGCCGCGCCGGCCGTCGCCGCTGCCCGGGGCCGGATTTTCTAAACCGGGACGGATCGTCGGGCCGGGTCGCCACCCGGGCCGGGTCAACCAGGTTCGGCCGACCCAGGGGGGGTCGGCCCGGGACCAGACCCCCAGCTTCGGACCACTTTAGGTCAAATGCCCATATATTGGGCTACATGCCTCCAAACGACTCGCCGTCAGCGGCAACACGGTCCTTGGATCGAGACGGTCGTTTCGGTATACTATACTCAAGGTACACATTCCTTTTCGGGAGCCTACGTGGTTAAAACTCCATAGTTAAGCGTGCTTGGCCGAGAGTAGTGATCAGGATGAGTGACCTCCTATGAAGTTTCCCAGGGTGGGTGTGAGACGGAAAAGCCAATAACTCTCAGACCGGGCGTCCGATTGACGCACCGTCTATTGCGTTGAGTTCCTGTTGACGATACGGAACATTTGGAATCCTCCGCACGAGAATTGGATGCAGATGGATAGTGGCCGGGTTGGATCGCACCGAAATCCAACCGGGCCCCTGGAACAGAAAAGCTGATATCATTCTGACAGAATGTCCGTTTGACGAACCGTCAGCGGCATTGGTGATCTCGTTGAGAAACGGTCTCCATGAGTATACCCTATGAGAGTTCAGGGTACAGTTGAGATATGGCTGGGTTTGTTCGCTCATGAAACCAACCGGGCCCCTGGGACGAAAAGGCTAATAACTCACAGACCGGGCGTCCGATTGACGCGCCATCTATTGTGTTGAGACCCCTATGACGAGGCGGTCCTTTGAGATACTTCTTCGTGGGACTTTGAGATACTTGGAGTATCGACCTATAGCTCGTGGAGCGGACCCTCCCAGTGACGAGCGTGCGGAGTATGGAGACCGTGTAACCAGCTAAGACCTGACGACTGCTTGACCGACTCGACTTGGAGTGAGTCGACTAGCCCAGTGGACGGAGCACTACTTTCTGAGGTGCAGACCTATGGCGGACGAAGCACTACATATGTGACAGTGCAGACCCACTTTACTTGTCCGGAGAGTAACTCAGCAGGCTACTAGGGGGTGTGCACTACTGTGTTTGGGTGACATACCTCGGCGGGAAGCACTGCTGTGTCTGGGTGGCTGACCCACGGTACTCGACAGGAGGAGTACTTCAGAATTATTAGGTTATTGTGCAGTACCTCAGAGTCGTGACAGGACCACTGTACACTCCAGAGACGGAGCTCTTCAGCAGTTACGGTTTCGATAATGAAAATTTTGGTTTGAGATGAGAGTTTTGACCTTTGTGTTTACCTCATGATTGAGATGGGTCACTTGATAACTTAGGTATATGTATGGGCATATACCTGGGTAGTAGTTATCTGTTGATTTCACAATCCTTGTGTTTCCTCATGATTGAGATGGGTTTCTTGATAACTTAGGTATATGTATGGGCATATACCTAAGTAGATGTTATCTGTTGAGATCTTCAATGTGGTTATCCTTGTGGGTTTTAGTGAGACCTTGAGGGTCTCGGGGTCCCTACTGAGTATCGTTATACTCACCCCGGCACGGGCTATTCCTGCACCTCATTGTGTTGGTTGCAGACGACGGGCAGTGCTGACAGAGGCCGAGTTTTCGAGGACTGGACGGTACCTGGATGTGGAATATACGACGAGATGGTACCCGGAGGAGGACCTCACGACGAGATGGTACCCAGAGGTGGACGTGACGACGAGGCGGTACCCGGAGGTGGACCACTGGGCGGGACATACTCGGAGCGGACGACGGGACTCGAGGAGCAGAGGTGCTATCTATACCCACCCTTCAGGTGGGATTTCCAGTGGACAGCTCGGCGTATCAGCTTTACTTTTCAGTTGCATTTTTCCCTTTCAAGTTGTATTTTGCATTTGGTCTTGTATTTCCGGCCCCTTTATACTTTCCGCACTTTCTGTTGTACTCAGTTTTTACTTAGTATTTACCTCTTCCGCTTGTACTCTGTGTGATTGTTTACTTTACAAAGGCAATGCCATCCCTTTTTACCGGGATTTACGCCTTGGTGCTAGTCGCCAGCCCCTGGCCTATGGAAGGCGGGCTTGGGGTAGTCACGGCACGGGCCCCGAGGACGGGTCGTGACAATTTATCCCATTATTCAATAATTATTCTTATCCTAACATGAGTATCCAATGATATATCCATTATTCTCACCTATAAAATTACCTCCCCTCTACAAAATACAGACTAACTCTATCAATTTTTTCTCAAGAATAAATAAAAATAATATCTATCATAAGGTACTCTTTGTTTTTTGAAATCCCTTTTTACAATAATGAAACAAATTTAGTTCATTATAATGGATACCATTACAATAATGAGTGACTCCATAAAACTATGTAATAGATTTTTATTCTTTTTATTAACTTACATTCTCATTATATTTCATTAAAAATAATTTTCAACACAATAATTATTTATTATTAATATCTCTATTCATTTTTTTAAAAATATCATTGTAACATTATAAATTATTTTACTTGCACTATCATTTCCATAACACCTTCTTATTGAGGTCAATTTTACCAAGACAATAGACGATGTCATAACTCTTACACCATGAATGATTACAAAAAAAAATATGAGAAATTCTGTATTTTGGTTTAATTTTAGATATTTCAATTAATTATATTTTGGTAATATATATATATATATATAAATGCCTTCATTAATAAAATATATGTATTATAATAATTAATTAATAAGAAAAATTTAAATTTCTATTCATTCATTATGATCCATCCTCGTATCATCCATATAATAATCTTATAACTCAATAACGATATTAAAACATCTTTAAAATCTCTTTAACATTAAATCAGTGATGATAAAAAGAGAAATAATCATGGATCAATATCGTTATTCAAAATACACTATGGAATAGGGGAAACATTTGACACCCATCATTGAATTTTAATTTTGAATGCCTAAAAATGAAGTATTAAGAAAATATAAATGTATGGTATTAATAAAATTAAATGTAAAAAATATACTTAATTTTTATTTAATAATAATAAATTTATTTTACTTGGTCTTAGACAAATTTTGACCAATAAGGAAATTGAGGTAATGGTTTTCTCCATAGATGTTCCTTCATTTCTGTTTGTTTTTAAATACGGTTTTCTTTTTCCTTTTTTTGAAGTATTTAATTTCCCATATAGATTCATTTTATTTATATTCACATTATTTATTATAACACCCCAATATTTTATTTATTAGTTTCCTTTTAACAAATATTCAAGTGCCTAATGGTTGGTTTGACATAGATCCTCATGTATGAATGGATGACAATATAATATAACCTAATAAAAAATCCATTAAATTCAATGCATGAAATATAATAATATAATTTAAAAAAATTATAGTATTTATTAAAAAAAATGTATTTATTTACTCATCAAAAAGTATACATTTTTTTAGAAACAACATAATATGTTTCAAAAATATTACTTTTAAAATTTTTATTGATGTATGTGAACAATATATTTAATGTCTAAATGGATCCAAATTTCTTTTTATAAAATAAAATTAATTTACCAGAGTGTCATAAAATAATTATTTTTGGGGGAATAATTAGTGATTTTCTAGAAAACAATTAGTGATTACTAAAAATACAAGTTTTAAAAGAAAATTGTATCTATTCCAAGTGTTTTCAAAGAATAATTTTTATTTGTATTACTTGTAAAATTATATTTCTTAATTTTAACTAATACTAATATATTCGAGGTCTTTTGAATCCTAATAATTCTTAATTTTTGTATAAAAACATTTTGATAATTTAAAATGTATTTTTCTAGAAAAGCATTTTTCCTTTTTTGATAGTTTTTTTAAATCCAATTATTCTAACTGTAGAAATTTTATAATATTAAATTTATTCTTTTTTTAAAATCATAACTTCAAAAAACAGATTCAAAATTAATCATTCTTCGTAATGATTAGAAAATATAATAAAATTGTTTTGCCAATGTTAAGATTAGAATGAGTTTACATTGGGGTTAAACATTTACATAAGGGTGATATTTCCATATAATATTGAATAAATAATATTATATATATATATATATATAGATTATATATTATCCTAACTAATGATAATCTAACATTTGGAATCATTCTGATTGAATGAGACTATATTCGATTTTAATATTTTAATAAATTATTTGTGTTCTCGTTCCCTCAATTATAAAAAATCAAACCACCTCACCTCACATATTATAAAGTTGTGAGACATAAATCTCTAAACATTATTTCACTAATAACATCATAGATTATATAACCATGTTCAATATGTCCTAGTTTGATAATAAAACAATAATTTTATGGCTTATGTTTCAGGCCAAAGGGACTCTCTCAATTGAGATGTATAAACATTAATTGTGCTCCTTTGGTTTTATTTTTTCTTCCACCAACTCTAAAAATATTTTATTCATAATAAACACTTTAATTTAGTATCATAAATATACTGAGGTCTTATTAAGAAGATGTAAAAACATTTTTCATCCAAATTTATATCAAATGGAAAATGAATGTTTCACTCATGTGTATGTGTGGACTACCACTTCCACGTAGAACGATGAATCAATATCAAAAAATATATATAAATTCTGGTTAATATGATTCATTTAGATTCTCTATTATGTTGATGAAAAAATTATACTTTTATAAGTTTAATTTATAATCATATTTTTTACCTTTCCATTCATTGAAATCGATAATATGCCCCATATATAAGTCTGGAAAACCACCTCCATGATGTGATGTGACTCATTTATAATCACCAAATTAAATAGATAATTATAAATTTTATTATTTTTATTAAATATGAGAATTATTTAATTATTAATATTCTATAATTATGAAACCATGACCTAGGGGAATATACCATATCCTTCAAATCGAAACATACATATATAAACTTATCATTTATCAAATAATAAATTTTTTAATACTATTTTGTTAATAAACTTGATATAAGATATTATAAGTGAATATTATATGAATCTATAAGGTTGTTAATAATTATTTCTTTTAAATAGGTTTTTATATTTGAATCATATATGTAAAAATAATTTCATCTTTTAAATAGGTTTTTATTGAAATAATGAATGAACTTGAACTTGATGTAAGGTTTTCTCATCTCACTTTTGTTTTTGTGAGGAATATTCAATATTCACCACTTTATTATTTAATTCAACGCATATAATACACATGTGATGTGTTATATCATTAATCTGTTTTTATCTATGGTATTATATATTTAATTTTATTTTATTCCTTTTATAGGGATTATGTTTAAAACGTTATTAAATATATAAGGGTATACCTTACAACATCACTTTTACAAAGATTTTTTATAATTAAATTTATATTAATAAATTCTTATGATATATATCGTATTAAATTTCCTTATTATCCTCTAGTCATTTTTATTGAATGCGTGGTTTCTATTTATTTTACTGTCTTTAAAAACACAATGTATCAGAAATTTTTTTAAAGAAATAATAACCTTATTTTACTCTTTTAGTGAGAGAATATTTCTATTCCATATCCTTTTTTAATAAAATTATTTCAATATTATTTTTCATTATATTATAATTATTGGTTAAAATAATTTGTATAAAATATTATTTTTTTAAAAATGGGTTTAAAATATTATTTTTACCTGTTTTTAAAAACGTTTTTTTACCAAAGGTGTGGACTTAATATTTATTTTAATGTACATGGTATGAATGAAATTTCACACTGCCATGACCACTCACTTTTTTCAATATTCCATTACATTATTCCATGGCTCATATAAAAGAAATTTTTTAGTAATATTATAAATATCCATATATTTTAAATAATTTATTTCTAAATTAAATGTTTATGTTCCTTAAAAAATGTTCTGATGAACTTATATTGTTATGTGTAATTTATGAATAAATGAAGTGATGTTACTTTTTTTTCAATTAATATGTTTCTTTTACACCCTCATATTCGTTATAAATATTTCTTATTATTATATTTAATAAATATAAACAATAACCATTTTTTATGTGGGTAATGGTATAATATAATGATAAATGTTTTCATGGTCTTGATGCATAGATATAAACAGACTATGAATATCTTACTGTTAGACCCTGAAATAAATAGAGATCTAATATATTGGGTTATTATTATTGTTTATTCTCTATAATGGTACACAAGATGTAATTACATGCCTTTAAAATAGGTTAAATGGGTGGTTATCCCATTCCAGAAAAAGAGGGAGTATAGTTTGATGTCCCTGACAAGAAAAAGAGTGTACACTGGATGTTATCTCATGCCCGATGTAGGTACATGGGAGATGAAACCAAGCCTAAAATTTGATGAGTGTCATTGTGGGTAGACTTTAGATATTATTTCTCTGATTATGACTATACCACATTTTATTCCCCTATTTCATCACATGATATTGTTCCAATGTTATTCTCTCATGACACATTTCATTTAATTCCATTATGATTCATGTCCTTTTAACAACTCAAAATTATTCCAAATCTCATTATTATAATCTTAGAATTAGCCAAAAAAATTCAATGTTTATACTCATGTTCACATACACTTAATATAATAATATATTTAAATAATCTTTGGTATCTCCCTTGATTACCCTTACTACTAGTCTCATTTCACCGTTTGTTGAATTTTTTTCCTCATGATATAAATGATGTTTTATTTATATCATTCCAATAAAAAACTATATTCCAATTACATGGTGGAATATAATGTAGAATTTTGTGAACCAATAATTTTATGTATCCAAGTATCCTAATACATTAATACTTCATTTCTCAAGCATGGTACATAGTGATATGTATTTTATATTCATATATGAAGATGAAATATCTATGTATGAAATGTATCATTCATTATAGTTTGTATTAGAGTTCGGTCCTGTTATCATTCGAATCAATGATGATGGAAAATTATTGAGAACCGTTAGGATAATCCTATATAAATAAGAACATCTTATTTTTTACTAATAAATGGAGTGTTGTTTTATAATAGATTTATTCCTATTTTCATATTAGAAACATGATTTGGTTATATAAAAGATGTACCTAGTGTTAATAACCCTTTTATAGGTGGATTTTGTGTTAACTCTATCATCATTGATGCATGATGTGTGGGCCTAATACTGCACACCTAGCTAAATTCTCCTTGGGGTTATGATTGCATTAATTTTAATTTTATTTATGAATCCTTATAATGGATTTGAATAGATAATCAATGGTAAACAAGGATAAACCAAAGATTTAATATATTAAAAATATAGTTCCATGATTTATATGTTCTTTTAATGATATTTTATGACTATATGGTTTCTCATAGTGATTATTATTCCATGGATTTTGTATTTTATTTTTGTATTCAATGTATTGAAATTGAATTAATCATGTTAATTCCTTATGAAATGAACAATTAAATGATTGAAATATTTAGAAAAAAAATGTTACGGATGTTGGAATGATAAATAATTTTTTTATTCACACATAATATACTAGATATATGAATCATTTTATGAATCTGAATGAACAAATGAGGGAGCACCGTTAGGTTTAGTTCTTTTTGGGGAACCATCTACCATTTTAGAGTGTAATATTCCATTACATTCTTTGAAAAATATTAGTACCGTATAAAATATATATTTTATTTACCAATTTTTTTAACATTAACTTTTCCTTATTAATCATTTTGATGGTGATTAGGTCAATTTTGGATTATAATCAAGAAAATGGGCACCATAAATAAATTGAATCATGGAAGTGGGATGAATTCAGTAGATTATTTATCAAAAAATAATTTCCCCTTTTATTTCATAATTATGCTGTGAAGTAATTAATTGATTTTATAAAAATTGATGATTAATCTGTTATTTCATATGTGGTTAGTTTTAAAAGACTAGTTATTTAAGCTTATAATATTATAAATTAAAAACATGTATTATTGAATGATCATTTAGTATCTTAATGAAAATTTTATGAACGGTGTTATCCATAAGGGAGTTTACTAGATATGAAGAAATAATTTTAGGTATTGTCAAGGTATATATTGATATTTGTTTTAATAATGTTTCTCAAGGTTTTTATAAGAAAAAAATGACGTAATTAAAATGAAATTATATAAAAAAGATATTAGATTATGAGTGTACATTTATACTCAATGTGTGAAAATAAAAATGGGAGAATTATCTCAAGGGGGCTTGCAAATTCTATAAGTGTGAAAAAGTTTATCAGGAAATTGAATGCCAATGTGATGGGAAGATGTTAGTTAATGATTTCAATAGAGGAAAATATCCACAAAATGAAACACCCACAATCTATGCTTTAAAAAAAATTATTATGTTAATTATGAAAAATAATTCTCAAATATTAATTTTAATGATGATGCTTTATGTTAGAAACCTCTTATACTAAGTGATAAATGGAAAAGTCTTACGATCACTATTACTAATGTGTTTTATGATAATGAATATGTGAATGATAAAGTTATCATAATCTCAACATCTTATAAAGATTATTTGATTTAGGATCTACACAGTCATATATATATGATGAATTTTATAAGTGTATCATGATATAAACTCAACCATTTAATGATTAATAAGAATTGAAATATCCTAATGGTTCTATGATCATTTCCAATAACTATGAACCTTATCTAATTTAATTTTTTAACAAAATTCCTACAAATATTATTATTCTCCCTTCAATTTAATTAGATTTTATTTTGGGTATGGTTTGGAATTGTTTATGTAATTCACATAACTATTTATAGGGAAGGTAAATCAAATTTCATATTTTTAATAAACCTATAATATTATATCATTGGGAGGATAAATATAAACATCAAAGAAAAAATTCCACAATTGTATGGTTTTTTATCACATATTTTATGGAATATACTCAAAATTATATTTTTCCACATTGTAAATTTTTTATGTCATTCTTGAAGGGTTTCTTATTGTTCCTTTGAATCATGATGTGGATTTTACAAAAAACTCATACCCCGTGCCACATCTTTTTTTAATAATCTATATTTAATGGCATTGGTCAGGTGATAATAATTGAAGAATATACTCATGAAGAGTGTGTATAATGGATTATTTACTAAATTGGATCACCTTGGGGTGAACCGAAATTTTTTCTTTTTAAGTAAGATGGGTCAATGAAACTCTGAAAGTATAATCAGTAACTCACAAATATCACAACCATGATTAAGTCTACTCTACCATATATTGATAATTTTTTAATCCAATAATGAGTAATTCAACAATTTTCTATGATTATTCATTGATCTAGATACATTCATTTTTGGGTCAGCCCTGAATAGATACCCATGAAAGTCATCCATACACAACGATGACTTTATGAATTTATAGTGACTCTATTAGGACAAACTATTACCCTAGATATATTCTTGGTTTTAATTAATATATACCATTGGGATTACCTTATCCAATGTGGGGTGGTACTTATGGATAATATTATTAAATATTTTAAGAGTATGCAAGATAATTAGGATCACTTGAGGATTGTATTGAATACCCTGTTTTTGGATAATCTACATGACAAATAATATATTTCTGAGTTTTATCTTTAGAAGGATTAGTTTTGAGTAATATAATCGATTGAAAGTGTATATTAGTGGATAAATAAAGGAATGACATTATTCAACATTATACCAAACCAAAAACTTTGACTAATATCTATAGTATTATTTATTTGGATATGTTTTTTATTCATTGTGAATAATTTATCATGGATATCTAATACACTATCAATGTTAAAAGTTAAGGGAGGGATGATCCATTAGGATGATCTGGCTTCATCTGTTCTTGCGGATGTTCTAGCGTGGTTTCAGCTGGAGCATCAGCTTGGAGAATGGGTGGATCCAGTTTTGATGAAGGCTATGGCATGGTTCGCCTTTAGCTTCGACAGGGATCGGTGAGTTCCAAGCGTCCAACTCTTCAGGAGACTCTCCGAGCTGGCCCCAGTGTTGCGTAGAAGGGGCGTGGTTCGGCTTCGGTTCATTGCTCAAAATGAGGAGTAGACTAGTTCGTGGTTGCCCTGCGGTGTCTATAGAGTAGGGTGCGAGGTCCAAACGGCATGGTATTCCTCATTCTGGATTCTTCGTCACCCATTGTGGATGTCCACTTGGGTCATCTCACATCGCTGGAGGGTCTAGGCATACTCTGACTGGATTCTGCAGTCAGGTTTGTGGATTTGGGCTGGTGTTGATGGTCACACCGGTGGGTGCTCGAGGATACCAGTTATGTGGTTTGTCCAACATTTCTGATGATCGTGTTTCATGGTTCTTGGTTCTTCAGACTTCCCTTGATGATTTCAACTCCAACTATGAATGTTTGTCTATTTAATCTTGAATGGATTGTCCATCCATTGTGCTTGAATGGTGTTTGTTTGAAGTCTTGTATGTGTGATGTGGTGAAGTGGTTAAGTGGTGAAGTGGTGAAGTGGTGAAGTAGTGAAGTGGTGAATTCATGTTTGGTTTCTCACTTTTTCCTCAAAAGTGTTTACATTATAAGAAAAAAAAAATTAGTCATCATTATGGAAGTGACTAGGATTCATCCTCATGCATAATTATATGTTTATAGAATTTTCCGATTCAAATTAAATGTTTATGTGTAGAATTATCGGACTGGTGTCCTTGATTTATTAACATTAATCAGTACATTGATGATATATAGGAATTATCACTATCGATAATTGTGTTACATAAATACTAACAATAAAATTTTAAATTACATAATTACCATTAAGTATTTTAATCATCATCATTTAATCTTGTTGTACAAGATGAATAAAAATTAATCATCAATATATTAACTCCCTGTAAAAGTGAACAAGGTCGCATATGCATTGAGTAGAAATGATCATTTTATATTACCCAAGATGAGGATAAAAAAAACATACAATATTTGTAGATTTTAAAACAATCGATATGAAAATCATGGAGCTAGGGGATAAATAATGTTTTTTTCAAATGAGTGTTCAAAAATAAATTAAATTGAAGATTGTAGTGAAAAATATATGATATGGAGATTTAATGGGTGGTGAGAAATGTTATTGAGATCATCCTTTATTGTAAAGGAATGATATGTTTTAGGAATGATATATGTGTTCTATACGAACCATATTTTATGGTGGATGGATTCTATTATGCTCAAAATTCATCATTCTATGTAAATCCTAAAAGTACAAGCATGTATAGAGATCAAAAAGAGTGTTTCATGTGGGATAACATGAAAATTGATATTACAAAGTATGAATCATTGTGCAAGGTATATCAACAATTTATGACTATGTTAAAATAGACTAAGGGTAATTTACAATGTCTGCCCATATATTCATTTTAATAAGAACACATTTTCATATATTTCATCATTACACTCCACAAAACATCAAAAAATAGTGATATTTTGGATTTTTTTTGATTTCCTTTTGAATTTATCTCAAAATATTCATGTTAGATAATATTTCACTCATGATAAACATTCCTTGATATATATTATAAAATTGGCATGTTTTCAAATATTAACACATTTTATTATATCTAATCAGCCTCTATGTTTTACCTCAACGTTCTAGTGATGTCGTTAGCAATATATCGACTTCATGTAAAATTTTTTCAATGATTATCATCAATAGATAGAAGGTTAGTTTATGAGAACAATACAAACCATGGATCATGGGTTTATATCATATTCTCTAGAATTTAAAGGTGGTTTCAATCAACACCTTCCTATTATCGAATTCTCTTAAAATAAGGAATTTAACCCATTATTTATTATGGATCATTATGAATACCTCTGTGGAAGTAATTGAAGAACTATAAAAAGATTTTAACATGTTAGAAAATGTAATATTTTTTGTTTGGGGTATCATAGGAGATGGAATTTAAATTCAATGGCATTAAATGCCACATTATTGTAGATTAGAGTCTACAAAAAAGTGATACTAATAATCATTGCAAGATCTATAATTTAATGATCATGAGAAGGTATTCCTATATTTTTCACCATAGAATAATATTATCATATTAAAAAAATATGTTATAGTAGGTCACTATGTATAAGGTCCCCATTGATATTCTTGCTCATCTCTGGATAGTAGCTTATTTCATGGTGCTTCCAGTGATCCTATATCAAGATAATAAGATGATCCATGAAACTCACTTGAGGAAGTATATACTCGATATATAAAATATAGTTAACATAAATGACTTAAAATTGATTAATGGACATTAATATAATGAAAAATAATATAAATCTAAGATTATTCAGTGAAATTGTTTCATAATAAGACTACTCATCTAGTTAAGGTTCTCTATAACAATAATTCATTCTTGGAATCTAAAATTCAAACTATAGGAAACGGAAAGTTGAGATTCAAATATTTGTTATATCATAGTGATAGAATTTTGATAAATACTTTTTTATGGGGGGGGGGATAAATGAACACTCAAATATTATATATATTTATTTTTTCCATTTAAATAATCATGATTTATTTGATAACATTTTGTACACAACCTTGAGTTTGAATGAACCATGATATAGTATACACTTATAACCATTTCATCAAATTAGATGAATTAAAAGTAATAACCACATATTAAATATATATATATATATATATAATGTATTTTTTAATGAATTATAAATAAGTGCTCATTTCTAAATATAGACATTTTCTACATTAAAATTGTTTTGAAACTATTTTGATTATGCACTGTCATTTTAATATATTTATTCCATTTTTAGAGATTTTGTTTGGATACAGTTTTTGTTTTTTTAGAACCTCATGTATAAAGTATAATATAGTGTTTTTTGGAATTTTATGAAAAATAAATTTTCGTGAATTGACAAAATACTGATTTTATATTGAAAACAGTATTCTATATTCTATTATTTTAAAATATTCATTTTTATTATAATTTTTTTTATAAATATATAATTATTTGAGTTTTATTAAACATAATCTAATCATTGAAATTTCAATCAACATTATTCATAATTTTGGTATAAAAATATTTTATACATAATAATTAATTTTTCTAGAAAACAATTTATTGTCAAAATTTGAATGTCTATTTTAATACTAGTTTATATTCCTTATAAAAATTAAACACAATAAATGGATTTAATATTTGAATCTAAAGTCCAAATTTGGTAATGATTCCATATTCATTTTTCATCCTAATGAATAGAAAATATAGTATATGTTTTTTTCCTTAAATATAGTTATATTGGTTTACCTGGGAGAGGGTTAAAAAAAGATGTATACGTGGTATTTACTTAGAAAAGAATCTTTGATCATTTTAATTTAATTCATAGATAATATATTATACCTTAATTTAATCCATGGAAAATTATATGCATTCAACATTAATAATAAATTATTATTTTTTAATCAATTAATAAATTTCATGTGTGTCATTTCCCAAACATATAAACGAAAACCCCCTTTACACCTTTACTCAAAAATTTAGATTTCAAGTATATAATTCATGATATACAATAATACCTTACTAAAATTCCTTCCTATTTTCTTATAACCAAGTATGATTATAAAAAAAATCCAATAATGACATAAGGTGTATTCTAAATGAATTATGTTAGCAATGAGGGATAAACATTAAATGAGATCTTTGAATTTTATTTCTTCTTACAACTTATATAATTCAATTATACCCATAACAATGATATGTCTCTAGTTTAATGAATATAATAATATGTTTTTATGATAAGGGTAAAATATTTTACACTTTCTTTCAATCAAATGGGCCATGGTCATGCTACTCATTTGCATGTTCGGATAGTTTTCTACTCATAATGATATGTTCAAATTTTCATCACCATAATGAATGTGTGGAAATTACGATGAATAAAATTTATATATATTTTATATATTATGTAATTATAATTCATTAATGATGATTTATTATTTACATTGTTAACTTCCACCCATTGGAAAATGATAACATTTCTTATGTACACATGTGCACTACCACCTCCACCAAGTGATGTGATTCATTTTTTATCACATATTTTTTTGAATATTTATAAAAATGTATAATTTGAATAAATATAATAACTTTTATTGATTGTAATTTTTTAATGGTGAATCTATTAAAAAGGATGATTTAAAATAACCATAGAATTGAAACATATTTGATGAAATGAAGCAGTTATCAACTGGAACAGTGTTTTCAATAATGTTTTGTTAATATATTGGTTATAATATTTTATTATTAAAAAATATATAACATTATAAGAATGGTAGATATTATATTATTTTATTATAAAAAATTTATATTTATAATAATATATGTTAGATTTATTATGGTGAAATTCATAGTTGAGGTAAGAGTTTCTTATTTCATTTTTATTTTCAAGAGAAAAATGTCATATTCAACACATTTTTCGTCCATTTGTGGTATTATCTAGACCAACAGTATGTTGTATCATGAATACATTAATATTAGGATAATTTAATGTTTCAATTGATATATTACTATCATAGGGTTATGATTCTAATGTTACCAATACAATAATATTGATACGTTACAATCTCAATTTTCCCATGATTTCTTATGTTATAATATTTATAATGGAATTACATTATTATTCTCCTAAAAAATACTAATTTTCATATTATATGGTTATTTTTACATAATAAATATTTTCGGTTCATTTTCATCTATTTCTGTTAACAAGAGACTGAGATGTTTTTTAATGAAAATCCACATGATTTCTCTCTATAAATTGAAAAATATTCTTTATAAATAACCATGTTTTGAAAAATGTTACCAAGAATGGTTTTGAATGTTTTTAAATGATTGTGTACAATAATTTTTACCCATTAATTATTTTTTCTAAAAAATATTATTATTTTAGTTTTATATAAAATTAATGTTTTACCATAGGTTTAAAAAGAGTCATTATTTTATCATAATTGACATTTAAAGAGTTTAACTATAACAAAATAAATCTGTGTTTTGAAGCCATTATTAACATTTTCTATGGCTTTTAAAAAAAGTCATAATATTTTTTAATTTTTATATTTTATAAAATTATTTAAAAATGAAATTATTATTTTCCTAAAGAAATGATCTGGTTAAACTTTACTAGTATTTTTCATTTATGATGTTATATATTAATTTTCCTTATGATCCACCTGGGATATGATTATATTATTCTATCATATTATTTCTCTATATTATTTATGGATATGATAATGAAGAATCAAAAAAACAAAAAATTTATCCAAATAGTTATGTTATAATAGATTTTTAAAATTTTTTACGATCTTTTGAAGTATATATAATTGGAGTATAAATATATAATTGGTGGTAATGGAATAATATATATTTCTAATGCAATGGGTAATGAATAAGTTTTATGAAAAAAATGATACATGGGAGGTTATCCTATTCCCAAACAAATTGTTACGTGGGAGGTTATGCAAAGCCTAAAAATAATGGTATATTGGAGTTTATCTAAAGCTCATATAAGCCACATAAGAGGTCATACAATGACAAGACATATCAAGAATATCTTATTGGGAAGCCTTGAAATAATATTTCTATTATTATTATTATTACACACTTTATCACTCGATTATGACATGATATTATTCCAATGTTATTCCCTCATGACTCATGTTCATTAATTAATTTATGATCCATGTATTATTAACTACCATGATTTATTACATGACTCACATTTTTCATCATAGAACTATTAGAAAAAAATTCAATGTTTATGATCATGTTATCATACCCTTATTCTAATGATAAGTTTAGATAATCATTGAAAAATCCCTTGTTTATGCTTACTGATCATCTAACCCTACCAATTATTATATTTTTATTTCACTAAGATGTAATTAAAGGATTTAATTATTTTATCATTAAGAATGGAATTGGACATGTAGAACTCAGTGGGCCATGAGGATGTCTTTAATGAAAAAGTGGATTTTGTATCCAGGTTTCTAAAGACTCTAATCCTTCATAATTATGGCTTAGATCTTAATGATATGTAATGAATATTCATATTATAATATGTAATATCTATGTGCCTTTTCATAAAAAACCCCATTCTATGATTATTTGGATATATATGTACATATTCTATTCTATACCATTTACATTTCCCCTTATCACCATTTAAAATTATATTTAATAAATATTTTATCAATATGGGATCATTATAACAATTTTATGAAAATTATAACTAAAATCATTGAAAATTTATATATTTTCTAAATTATAATCAATGTTTCTTATTAAACACATGATATAAGTTAAAGGTATTTATCTCATTAAATTTTATTAATCATTTTTTATCAATAAATTTGAGGTAAATTAGATTTTTTTAGGAAATTTTATATGGTAGGATTTCAATAATCATTGTCCTAAACAAGCTTACTGAAAAAATTCAGTTTAAAAATTTTGGAATTATATTAATGTATATATGATGAGATCATATTGTCCTCCCCATTCATTCAAGAGATTCAAAATACATCCCAATTCTTTAACCCTTCCGCCTCTCTAAGTCCACCTTGATTAAAATTAGGATTAATTAACTAATATTAATTGTTTACTCAAGTATGTATCTTCATAGAGTAGAGTACTCACTATTAGAAGAGTACTGGGATCATCCGCCATCACACAACCTAGCACTTATCAGACCCCATTCAACCCAGTCGGTGCAATCAACTTTATATGCTAAATACCAAGCCAAACGTAGTTGCGGTACCATCTCAGTAGGCAGGGTGCCAATTCGGTCGTAGAACAGTGATCGAATGTTGGAATCCATTCAACTATTGTCGTTTCGATTGGGAATGGGGTGGATTTCCCAACCGCTCTCCTTCCCACTGGTACGACCCCATAAATCCCGAACTCCCGTAGGTGCAATAGCAGTGACATGGACCCACGCGCAAGGTCACCAACCACTCTCTCAACCTTTTTCCACTATCCTGAGCCATCTGACCACACCATCAAAAAGAGTATACTACTGGTGAGCCCACTATATTATTATTAGACTGTCTCTACTACCTATATTATTATTATAATGTCTCGGTGCACACAGTATAATATAGGTAGTAGATATAGTCATATGAGCAGTTGAGTTGGCGTCGCGCTACCTCTTTGTTTGACACCTGTTCAACACCGTACTCGACCGGGGACTAGTAGAGCAGCTGGCATCCAAGGGGATTCCCGCCCATTTTCATTGATATGGTGGTCGTGGGCGCATCCTGGAAAGAGAGATCGGAGAAGTTGAAATAGCGCATATCTCTCATCATAGTACGAGTTGAGGTCGAGTTTACAGTTAGCTCATGGTCGGAACACTGAAAGGTCGGCAAATCGTTGAGCTCCACAAGTATGTGCACCATTGACATGACCATGCCAACGTCACCATTTTGACATCCTTAACAGGACTTGATTTGTATTTAGCATATAAATTCCACATATAAAGTCCGCCACTTCAACATATATTTACATATAGTGGTATCCTGACCCTCTCAACTCCAGTATATGCCCTAGTGCACTAGTAGCCCCATTGGTCATCCGCGTGACCATTTCTATTTCATCTCTTGTGATTGAGTTGTCATTTCTCAGGTACTCTTCTATAAGTATAATATAATAGTACAGTAGAATAAGAATAGGGTAGTACGTGGTGGTATTGGTGGTGGTGTACCTCAATATTGAGCCACTCATGGACAAAACGTCGCCCTTTGTCTTGGTATGGGGCACATGGTATTGCTACGTATAAGATCTGAAGGACAAAAATTAGTCACGTTCAGAAGGATAGTGGATGGATGATCTGAAGGCTGATTCAACCCATTTCCATGCACCCAGATGAATACATCGATAGAACCCCATATGCCTCTTTCCCGCGTGATTGGCTCTGGCACCATGTCTTTCGAACAGCTCAGTACATAATGGCCCCAATGCTCTCATTAGACTTGAACCACTAGGAATTGAGTAGCGTCCCATGTGGGATCGGGGTATCTAGGTCGATCGTGCCAAACCATCAATACCTCAGGTCTCGTTTTCATAGTCAACTACCTTTTGCCCGTTCGCGGGCGGTGACCATCTAGCTAGCTTCAATTCAAGGTCTGTTCGCCATTTGGTGCGTACCGTTTCAGAGTATTGGTCCTCGAGGTGGCCAGAATGCATCGATTGTGGAATGCCACGGGCCTCTCGGTACTTCAACCTTATCTTGCAGTCCGGGGAGGTCCGAGTGGTGACAATGCCGCATGCCATCATAGAGGTGCCATGACGCGATGTCGAGCTTCACACGGTTGAACCACAAATATATATAAGTACAATGTTCTAAACCCTTATATATTCAGTAACACCGAATACCGAATAGGGTTCAGTAGCAGAGTTCTAAACCTGTGATATATCCATTTTATTTAGAAACCGAATAGGGTTCAGTAGCCGATTTCTAAACCCTTATATATAATATAATATATAAGTAGCAGATCTTTAGGTACCGAATAGGGTTCAGTAGCTGAGTTCTAAAAGATCTTACCCGAATAGGGTGAGGTTCAATGATCTGACCCTTTATAAAGGGTCAGGATGCCACACCCCAATGCTTGAACTGATGTTTTGAATATACGGATTCATGGATGCCCCATATAGCGCCAATCGGTGGCATCGTAGTAGTATATTCAACCCAATCTAGCCACAGGTTCCACTACGACTACCTTGTTACGACTTCACCCCACGGGAAAAAGGTCATGGCAATAGCATGAATCGAACCAAACCATGAGCACCACAATGTACACGCATTGGATGAACACCCGCTATCCTTTGGGAGTCACTGATAGTGATAAGGAACTAATGAAACCATGAATCGAGCAACGGGACGGAGGTGCGAATCGATGCGTCAGGCTACAACTAGCAAATGGGTGTGATGGGCGGTGTGTACAGGGCCAGGGTACAGATTCACCGCAGCATGCTGATCCGTGATCACTAGCGATTCCAACATCATATTCCCAATTGCAGAGAACAATCCGAACCATTTATTGCGGTATCCTATTTGCCTTCGAACTAGGTTGGCTCAGCCATTCTGGTGTAGTAGGGTGGTACTTATATATATTAAGGATTGTCCTTGCGCTATTGAGTTTGGTGGTCATCTATGGTGCTTGGGCATTCAGACCTCTCTAGTGACCACTCCCCCATCTCCAAACAATTTGAAGAGTACTGAAGCCCAGGTACTTGAGCTCGGTCGTGTCAGTGATTCCATTCGAGTACCAACCTCAATACTCCCACCAATATATTGTAAAAAAATGAAAAACAAGATTCAATTAGTCTTGATCACATTTCCAATAGGTGGACCAATGTTAATTCGATTACACTCTAAGCCTTGAGTGGTTGAGAATATTATAAGTATTTTCATAATAAAATATTTATGCTAATTATTTGAGTTTTCTCTATACTTATATCAAATTATCATTATAATGGATAGAATATACACAAAAAATATTATAGATATATTTTTATTTAATGATGTGTATAGTCTTGTTAATGAAATTTTTTAATTTGATTTTAATTGTTATAAATAATTTTTTTGGCATATTCTATTTAAATTCATTTAAATCATTAAGGATGTATTTATTAATGAATATCATGATTTATTTATTGTTTGGATTAATTTTTTATATGATGGGAAATATAACATTTAATCATTAAATCCTCTAATG
Organism: Viscum album; assembly: GCA_963277665.1. Lineage (NCBI taxonomy): Eukaryota > Viridiplantae > Streptophyta > Magnoliopsida > Santalales > Viscaceae > Viscum > Viscum album. The sequence goes on along the minus strand of OY728130.1, from coordinate 953,340,246 downwards.
TGAATAATGGTAGGGCATGGGAGGATTCCTAGGATGGTGATGTGATATTTAGATATAACAATTTTGAGGCATGAGACTCAACTAATTTCATGTTATGGGACTTGGATCTACATTTATTACATATTATGGACGTGATTCCCCATAAAATATCCACTCATGGGACATGAAGAACACTATAATTAGATCAATGAGAAGACATTGAACTCTATTGAGAACATATTTCTCAAAATCATAATTACAATTTAAATAACATATAAATCATAAAAAAACTTATTCCCTTAGTATCTCACCATGATTTTTTAATTTTTATACATTTTCAATTAGTTCCCACAGAGTTTTTAATTCATTTCATTATATTATTTTTTAATGATATAGAACACTTTATATTATAATGAAGTTATTTGTTTACCATAAAATGATAATGTTCAATGTTTATATTTTAATTTTAAATATACATGAGGGATAAATAGTAATGGTATTACTATTTTTCATAGGTGAAATCTAATTGGGATTATTATAATAACTCATTCCATAAAACCTATTGGTGTATGAAACATTTCATTATTTAGTAGTAGTAGGTTGACATGTTTTCATAATTTTGGTATTAGATGATGTGATATGGGAAAATGACATTCTTTTCAGACAAATATTGAAATAAGATATGATTTATTTATTTGGATTTTGGTTCTGTGACATTATAATTGTTTTATTCTACCTCATCCATATCCAATATCATCATCACTCTTTTTTTTCTATGACATATAGCTTTAGATAAGTGTATAAATATTTTATAGAATATCACTATTGTTATATTATTTTATTTTTTAATATTATATAATATAATTTTTCGAAATTTTTTAAATTTATTTATGTTTTTTTTAATTTTTTTATGTTTAATGGTTTTATTTGAAGGGGTGGATCATCAATGAATGATAATCTCAAGTCGAGTCCATATGAAACCCCATTAAATTATTATCACATTCATTATAATCAGAAACATATTAAAAAAGTGTATTCATGATACATGTATCTTTTTTCTACCTGATTGGGGTTAATAACACACTTTTGGAACTTTAGATGGATGTACATGCCCATAGAATGTTGTCGCCTAAGATGGTTCATTTAAAAAATGTATCAGAGTCCGGTTCTTCTGTGTGAGATTTATGGATTCATTATATAAAAAATATAAGTGTTTCAAACATAAATAGATATTTTACATTTTGTTTTATAGTAAAAATATAATGGTATAATTATTGGGTATCTATGTGATGTCTCAGATAACTATTATATCAAATTTTGGGGAGATATTGTGGACTATTTTTTGATATTTTAGCACAAAATGAAAAAACTAAAGTATATATATAGTTATATCAATAGGATGCAGGGTTTGTTGGACATGTTGAAAACTTGATAGGTTTTCTGGTGGTATTAGTAAAACATGATTTCAAATATGGATTTTTTAACCATCTGACCACAAAATGAATAGTGAAAATTTGAATTATATTTTGATTTTTCCCCTATAGTTGAATTCTTATAAATATTTACCATATTTATGAGTTGACTTCCAATTTTAATTTTTATATTTCACTAGTAGTATCATTAATATTATGGTGTCAGACGGGTTTAAATTAGTATTTATTCTAGATAATACTGGACCCCCAATAAGAGTCACATTAAACCTTTTAAAGGATATTGTGGAAATCATTCCCTTATAAAGTCTGGTAATTAATTAAAATTAGATTGAGATGGTATAAAAGACCATTTTGGAAATGGAATAACAGGTAGATCTTGATCTACTCCTGAATATGGAAGAAAATATATTCAAAATGAAAATTAGGGATGCAATAAAAGACTTAATTCTCCATAAATGTCAATACCTTTGAGGGAGGAATTACCCCCAATAGAAAAATTACTAGATAGTAATGACTAGAAGAATTATTTCATATCTAAATACTCATCCAACCATCAAAGTGATGTGTAATGATTTTATGTGGAATATCACTCTCTAGACATGGTTGCAGCATATAGATCAAGATAAAATTCATTATTACATGTCACAAAAGTATTTTAAATTCTATTTTACTCTATTTTATTATCATCGCAAGATGGTTGAAGATAAATTGTTTCATTTCATGTCCCCTCGTAAGGTAATTGACTTCAAATGATTTATGTGCACTAACTCATAGAGAGTTTTTATTTCACATAAAAATTTGACTAAAATGACAACTTTATGAGATTTTGGTTCGGTTTTTTCCATTGATTAATATTTGATCATTTTTTATTATATTGAAGTAGGAAAACATATATAAGTGACTATGATTGGATTGATGGTGGAGGTATATTACACTAGGATATATATTATATATAATTAATAAACTATTATAAGAACATATCAAAGTGTATTTTTTAGTATAAGATAAATTTGGTGGAATATGAACAGAATGCACATTATTCATGGTGTAAAACTCATTTATCATTTTCAAAAATAATTTAATATAGGTTATTCATATTGGATTAGTGGGGAAAGGTTGGTTATAAAAATATTTCATGTCAAGTCCATCCCAAATCCATCCATGCCTATAGATGAATGACTCATCATATAAGTTTTTTTAGAAAGCCTCTCTCTTAAGAGTTCTATGGGCTTATAATTTCCTTTGGGATACTATATTTTATCATATGATTTCATATATATGGTATAGATAGAACAAGGAATATCATGATTTACTAATCTATGATGCATTAACCTACTTTTGTATTCACCAAAATGTTTAATTAGAGATTTGTGTCAATTTATAGGTTATTGGAGTCATTGAAAAAAGAGACATATTCTTTCATAACTATTCTGATTACTCTAGTTAGATAACCAAAATAAAGATCCCCATAACATCATTACCTTAAATTCATAAAATTTTCCTCTCATGATTACTAACTTTGAACTATATCCCAAATACCTTCCCACTCCAATACCACACTTACATGACCTAACCCACGAGGGCCCTGCTCCACTAATAGTAAGATAAGTGTTCGAGTCCAAGATTTCTTCAATGAGCTCAAGGTCATGTGGCTAGCATTGATTAGAAATATCTTAGAATATGATATTTCATAGCATATATCAACTAGAAATAGATAAGTACCTTAAATTATAAATATAAATAAAAACACCAATATGATATATACATATATATAATAATCTAAATCAATGATAATTCAAGCATGATACATCATGTATAAAAAACATCCCCATAAAGGAAAATATAGAGGAACTATATATCCAAAAATACTTGGTATCCTTCCAAAACAAACAATTGAAATATCCTACTTACTATGTGTACTACTATAATGATCACAAGTCACAATAATCTCCAAAAACATGAAAAACTTCCAAAATCTATCATGTGTTACAAACCATCACTATGTGTCATCTTCAAACAAGAAGCCCTACCATTGTGTCGGTTATAGAAATCTCTGAACATGTGCATTTTCATTACACAACCAATATGTGTTGTTAAAAGTTATGATAAGGGTTCAATATAAAAATAACCATTTTTTATTCCTTAAAAGAAAATGTAAAAAAACCTGAAAATAAATCTCAATTCTCCCAATTTAATTGAAAATAAATAGAATGATATTTGAGAAATGATAATCTAAATATTCTCTATGACATGAATTATTTGTAATATATAAATTTCTTCACCATATAACCTCAACCCCATGAACTACCATATTAAAAAACTAAATAAGGATTCTTGGAGAACTAAAAACTCGAAGAATTATATAGTGTATAGTGAAACTGTATTTCACATCTCAAGGGTATCCAAAATTTCCTAATAACACGTAATTATCAAAGAATAAAATTTTCAATGAAATATTTACAATCCTCCACCAGAATATATAAATGGGACCCACTCCTTTATAAAGAATGATATTCCGTTAATGGAGTATCAAACATTGCCACTTAATATTCTTGATTCAACGATTTAAAATCTTATAAGGTACCATCATCTTGTTAGTGAGAATAAGCTTTCTAAAAAAGTAATTTTACTTTAAACCATAACAATCCATATATGCGAAAACCTATGTCCCATATCCATAATAGTAATGGAGGACTCACACCTCATCAATTAGTACCCATTATACTAGGTGGTATAAACTCTAATTATAGTGTACTCATGCCCAGATTACATTTGGGATAATATAAGACTATCAAAAATTTATGGGGGATTCATGAATTTTTTGTGTTGAAAGAGTATCAATCCAATGAAGATCTAGAGTAATCACCCCATGTGTACATAGAGGAGAAAAAAATCATAGAATAATTAATACGAGGTACTCTATCTCTATCACAACATGCCTATATGAGAGTAAAGACCCTATGAACGCATAAATCTTCATGATAACTCCATATCATAGATCCTACTGAGCTAAAAAACTATGGCATACGACACCCCTCATGAAAAATAGAAAATGTTTTCATAAACCATGATATGAATATCTATATGTAAAAATACTTGAGATATGATATGTTTTTGACTTAATTGGAAAATATGTGGAAGATTTCTGAAAAACCACATGTGGTGGAAAAAGAGGCCATGTTTTGGAGGGTATGGGTGTGCTACATGGCACATTTGGATGTGTGGTTAATGCCCAGCTGGGCAAATTAAACCCCATTTATTATGTATCATATATGTATGTGGTGAACATGTGCTCTGTGTGTTTGAAAATTTCCACCCCCCCTGTGTATGATCACTCCCTGATTGGATCATGCCATAACAGACATGGTATATCCACCCTCTCATCCATGTGATGGGTTTTCATCATTGGTTCACACATTTGGATAAACATCCTGACATGATTTTCCAATTTCCCACCCAAACTGTGTATCTGGTTCATCCCATATCCACCTACCACAAGGAATGTGGAGTTTCTTTTGATCCTAAGTAAATCCAACATTCGTGGGTGACTAGGGTCTTGATCCCTCCTATCACACCTCATACACCATAAAGGACACATTTCATCACTTCTCAATCACACCATCTAGCCAAAAGCCATGTGTTCCTTATAATACTAGTCACTTTAACATAAATCCTTCCTCACATCCTCGTCGGATTCATCCATTTTGTATCCATGCCAATCTACTATAGTCCCTATTACATGTTCATGCCACTACAATACCATGAAATTATTATTGAAATTCCTTGGTTCCTTCCTCTATATCTCATTATCTTTTTAATCCACCAATGTACCATCAAAACTATCTAATCCACCTAAACCAACACCATTATCTTATTGACCACCTCCTCCAATTGAACTTACATGTTTCCACCTCCTCCCTTTCCCCAACATTTATTCCATCCCTCACTACCTCTATCCAGAACTATTGTTTGTGTCATGTCATTTGTAAGTGAGAGGAAATAAAAGGGATAGGGGGAGAGGTATTTAATATAATTTGGGGAATCAGAAGATTAATGTGTATTAATTATTCATCGACCCACTATATAATTCTTACAATTGTGGACATGGTTAAGATTAAGTATTTTTTTCCGTAAAAAACTACATGGTATGGAGATTAAATTCCCAGAGTGAGGATATGTTAATATGAACATGCTATATAGAAAATATAATAATAAACATGAAGATTAATCACTCCAAATTATCCATTAAATCTACCCAAGTATAGGCATGTAATATATCTTCGTAAAATTAAATATATTTAATTAAAAATAGAATAATAATTTTATAATATAAATAATAAGTAAATATTATATAGAAATATAACATAAATTACAATAAATAAAAATAAAACAGATTTGTAAAATATAGTGGTCATAAAAATGGAAATATTTTATAATTTTTCACTGTGATTATCTGTAGTGATTACTCCTCCATATATGATTATATAAAGGATGTAGATAATTTTAAATATAGTAACATCTTTGATGATGTAAAAAGATGATAGGATATGTATATATTTAAATATGGAAGATATGACCATTATGTTAATTCCCATAATCATTGAAATGATTCTATAAAAATATCTTTATGAGAACATTTGGAATAATAGATAAAATATGAGTAAATGTATTGAATGAATCAACTTAATAATACATTTATTTTAAATTTTAACTACACAAATATCCATTTATTAGTTAAAGGATATCATTTTATTAGATACCAAAATTATGTTTTTGGAACAATTTTTCTATAAAATACTTATATAATTAATTAATTAATTACTTATTTAATTAATCCTTATATATTTTCTGATTTTTTTTTTATTTTATTTTATTATTGTGATTAATTCAACATATATGGGATTCATTTTTATTTACTTTTAAAACATATGTTCTATGATTGATGTAAAAAGGTAAATATGTTATTAATAAAAATATATAAATATTCATGAATGGGGAGGAGTATATATATATTCAATCGTATTATTTTTTATATGGAATATAATTCATACATCATTTGAACATGAATTCATGCAATATATGCTATCTGCAATAGATATTAATTGTTTTTATATCATTGGGTATTGATGTAGTGTGAAGTTTGTATAGAATTTTTTCATGTATGAGTATGGAATTTTGAGAAGGTATGCGAATTTCCATAGACTACATCACACCCAATGGTATTTTCATAAAAATGTTATAATGAAATAATAGATCGATATTTAGGGGAATTTCATAGAAAATGATGGAATAAAATATTTAATTTTTTAAATCGCATTTCCAGAGGACATGTTTTATAGCCATATATTAAAACTTGATTTTAAAAACTGAATCATAATAAATTTTTATTTCATTTCAGTCACAAGTTTCATCCCTAAAATATTATATAACACTATATGTAAATAAAGTGAATTACATGACTGAGAGAGATCTTTACTACATATCCAGAATTATTATGTGAGAAATAGTAGTCCAATGAACAACTTCATACCTTTAGATTTCCTGAACTGTAACTTTTTATTGTATATTATCATGAAGAACCGTATTTCATGAATATGAGTTTATCAATTATTTTTATAAAAAAATCATAATGGGGATAGGGGACTCCAAACGCAATCCTATTAGGTATAATGTTTATCAATAACATATCATAATATCTAATTCTAGATATATATATGTGGTTGTCTTTAAAATATATCACTATCTATGAGTTGTCTCTTTCATATTATCTACTATAATTCATTACCAAAAACCATTATCTTATCTTTATAGAGTGAGTTTATTCTTTGGATTTTCACCAAGGGGAACTTTAAGCGATGAATCAAATCCATTTTGTGATATATGGGAAGGGATTGGTTTTCTAAAAAACTATTGTTTTATGTTGAAATCTATTTCTTTCAATGAACCTATATTATTTGAAATTTATTTTCATCATTTAATCATGTGTTATTTGAAAATATTTTCATGTTATGGGTTAGTTTGAAATATGATGATTATGGATTTAAGAGGGATCTATAAAGATTTTCTGAATGAAATATTCAAGATTATAATTGATTATTAAGTCTATGGTACTTATAGATTATATAATATTATGGTTTATTAATGGATATACCTCTCCAATTCAATGGATAATTATATATTATCTAGAGGAATGATGTTGGATTTAACTGGATATAATTTATTCAATTATAGATGATTTTTAATTTTGTAATATTTTTTTATTATGAATGAAGTAATAATTAAATAGGTATCATTTATTTAAAAATTTATGATGATGGGGATAGGTAGTTAAGATATTCCATTGAAAGGGTGATCAATGGAATGTCCTAATACACGTCATTTTTTATATGTTTTACTATGAATGTTGAAATGATTTTTTATTTTATTTTTATGAAATTGAAATCTTGGTTAAAGGAATTTTTTAATCTGTCATGTGTAAAGGTTTTCTTACAAAAATTTTATGATCAACTGAAAATAAGTGTATTTATTTTCATGAAATTACTTTTCCTTTTCCTATGTTTCCATACATATTCATTAAGGTTATGGAAAAAATATATACTACAAGATTGTTCTATACTATAATTTAAGAAAGGAAATTTCATTAATATTTTATACTGACAAAAACAATTCTCATTGGACTAATAGTATTTTCTAATTATTTTACAACATTACTAATATTTTCCCATACCATATTTTCATATGTTTTTCAATTCGATGTAGGATGAGTATGAATGATTATGATTTAATTTTTTTTATTATGAGGATTTATCCTTGAATAAGGTTGGTGTATCACATAAAGGGTTTTTATTAAGAAAAATAAACGTATTTTTAAATGATAAATTATAGGGGGAAAACTATAATTCATATTCCTCATTCCCAATAAATACTAATCCTAGAAGGTCATGGGCATGTAACTAATGTAAATATTTCTATGAATCATTTAATTATGGGATGAGTTAGTATGAGGTATTGTAATTCCTTTCAAATATGAATTTAGATAAAATTATACAATAGGTTATTTTTTTAAGATAATATAAGAGTTATAGATACCACCATGAGTTAATAAGTCTCTTTGTGATAATAATTCAATGGAATAAAAAAATTTAGGTCTAACATAACTGAATTTTAAGGTGATTCATGATATTTTTTGGAGAAATTTGTTCCGTACTAGGAATAATTCATTATTGAGTTATACATAATCATAATATTTGATATATGGTTTGAAGGAAATGTAATTATAGTTATTTGGGAAATATATTAATTTTCTGTTCAATGATGTAGATAACCTTGGGCGTTTATTACAGATTTTGGTGACTTGGTGAATAAAGATATTTTCGAAGAATATTTATATATTTTATTAATATGATATGGTTAATTTCTAGTATGTGAATATATATCAAAGTAGTTGATATTATTTAAAGATTACATATTAAGTTAATTTTTGGATGAGTATGAAAAGTTTTGATTATTTTAATAAATGATCTGTAATTTTTAGAACTTATGAAGGCATGTGTATACAAATTTAGGGAAATTTTTAATGATTTATGAGGATAAATAAATTTTTGGAAGTTTTTTTTTTGATTTTTAGAATGGGGATTTTGGAGAATATCAATATATTTTAGATAAGTATGTAGAGAGATCTTACATGAATAGAGTGACCTAATTTAAACTAGTGATATGATTATTATTTATATTAATGTTTTTATTATATATAAACTGATTTTATAAGATTTTATTGGGGTATTATTTTGATAGTTAAGAAAAGATAATGTTTATATTTATTGGGTGAGTTTTTGTAAACACTAATATTGTGAAATATAATTTTTATAATTTAGAAATTAATAATTTATTTTTTTATTTAGTTTTCTATATTATTAAGTACTATTTTGGAAGATTATAGGAATGGAAACTCAGAAAAATTGAATGTCTTGTCCAGATGACATACTAGAATTCATTAATACAAATTCATGATCAACTGACATTAAAACATTATACAATATTTGTTTCCCTTGAAAATTATTATATGATATATCAAAAACCAACTCCATATTCTAGAATTTCCTTCGATCTTGGAGTCTCTATGATCAAATTTTTTCATATTTCATTACATTGATGTTATTATAAGGTCATTTATATATATTTTACATTATCCTAAACATATCAAACACATAATGTTTCTAAATAAGTTGTGGATAAGGTAGATCCTTTATAATTATATATGCACTTACTTATAATCTATTGTGTTTTGGGAAATACCTATAATATTTTAGACAAATAACAATTTCATAATATAAAATATTATTATTTGAGATTATTTTATAAATATAAAGTAAATTCATATGTTTTACAGTTATATATCACCTATAAGTTTTTTCCCAATACTAGGAAATTTTTTCCCAACAAAATATAACTTCAGTATAAACACTATATTTATAAAAGAGACGTATGAAATTTTGAAATTTTATTAGAATATATACCTAATATATGAACCCTAAATCTTATAGAATATTCTCTTAAGAATTATTAATTGAAAAAAATTAAAGGCTATGAAGACTGTTTAAACTAATTCATGATACTTTCACATATCAAAACTACTCTGAGGATAAATTTGATATAATTTTGTATTAATTAGAGTAAATATTTATAAAAATCTATCAGATCATGGATTGTTAATTCTATGCGTACCTAAATTTTAATGTTATGGAGAAAATGAATTTGGAGGCTATGATTCCTCCAAGGGATGTACCAACCCTGGTTTAAGGATTTAATTCACTTTTCAAAATTATAAGTTTGACATTACAAATAAATCAATTATATTTTACAAAAAAATAACTAAATTTTAATAAATAAATGTAAAATTAATTATAATGAGTACAATTATAATCAGACAATAAATTAATGTTTGTAATAAAAAGTATAGTCAAAGAATATAATGTTGTTATCAACAATGATGTTTACTCATACGAATATGTTTATATAATTAATAAAAATAACAACAAATATTAGAATCATTTTTTGGATATAATGATATGAAATGATATGTAGGTACATAATGATGGGTGATATGATTGTTATATGAATTCTCATTGTTTTTAATAATGTATAAATTAAATAATCATTATAAGCTCTCTGAGAATAAGATATGATTTATGATTAGATTTTTGCAATAAAATTGGATAAATTATATTTATGTTATGCTTTATCAATATAAATTTATGGTTTATATTAAAAATAACATTACCCAATAAAATAAACAAATCATATTTTTAAATATTAAATATATTTATAAATTACCTATGTAGTTAATGGATTATATAGTCATTAGATATTTTAATAATTTGATATTCTTTTTATTTTTTTTTACTGAGTTTGATATATATATATATATAATTTGTTATAATTTACTCTCATAACCCTATAATTTGGGTTGGATGGAGAATTTTATATATATTTTTGAAATATATATATATATATATATTAACATTCATGGGGTGTAGGTTATATGAAAGTATGGATATTTGGTTTATTGTAAACAGAAAACATACTTCACAGAAACACAATATCCTGCATTATATAAAATAAAAAACCATTTTTCCTGGATTCAAAATGTAAGGGTGTCAATGTAGTATGTTATTTTTACAGAATTATTCTGTGTATTTTTATATAAATATAAAAATTTATATATATTCTACTATAAGTAGATAACACTCAATGGGATATTCATGAAGATATTATGATGTGAGAATACATGGAAATTAGAGGGAAAATCATAAATGGCGATGGAATTATATGTTGAAATTTTTTAATCGCATTTAACAAGGTCACATGTTATAGACCCGTACTAAAATGTTATTTTGAAACCCATTTCATAAGAATATGTGAATATATCCACTTAGAAAGCTACATGTCGGAATATAATACAATATTTTTTTAGATTAAATAGATTGTTTTGAATGAGAGATATTTTAGTGGAATATTTGGATTTATTATTTGAGAAGAGGTGGCCCCTAAAATTGCTTGAGAACATTATAATAAGCATAGTTAAATACAAGATATGATAATAATTGGAAGTGTGATATTTTATGAACATAACATTAACAAATATTTTAACAATTTTTTATTATATGGGGTGTAAGGGGATCCCGAACTAGTCCCTTCATGATTTATGTCTAACAATTATATACATAATATTTAATATTAGATATATAAATGAGGTTTACTATAAAATGGTTCACAACCTATGATATTTTTCTTTTTATGATATTTTGTGATTCATTACAGAAAGCACTTATATTCTCTTCATGTTGAGAGTTTGTGTAAATTATTATCATTTTTCAGTAGGGTAAACTTCAAAGATGAACTAAAATCTGTTGAATAATTTACAATTATGGGTTTTTATATAAAATAAATATTTTATGTAAAAATTTACTTCTTTACAAAAAAACATCCTTCAATATGTTTTTTAAATCAATGAATCATTACACTTTAGGGTTTAGTTTAAAACATTGTGCTTAATGATTTAAGTGGATGATTATATGAAATTTTCATTTAAAATTGAATTTTTCTAAATTATTTGACAATATTTGTTACCTAGTCATTATTGATGATGATGGATGAGCATAGGGTATTTCTCCCCAATGTATTTTATAATGATTTATTCTCTAGATAAATGACATTGTAATTAACTAATATTATTTATATTATTATGAATGATATAGGAATTAGTTGGTTATGTTAATCTATTATGAATAATGTCATCATTAACTAGATAAAAGTTATACCATTATTAAATAATATTAGATATGGTGGGTTACATTATTTCATTGAAAGGGTGATGAATAGAATCTCACTAGATTCCTCATTTTTTTATATTTTTATATATGAATTTTGAATGAAATATTCCGGTTTTTTCTTATAAAATTGTATTAATGGTTAGAGGAATGATTTAATCTCTCTGTTTTAAAATCTTCTACATGATATAAATATTATGATCATGTAAAAAACTGGAGTTTTTATTTTTAATAATGTATATTTTTTATTTTCTTGTGTTTCTATAATGCGTCATTATTTTTTTCAAAATACAATAAATCTTATTTATAACATTTAGGAATATTTTTTTTTGAGAAACAAAAATCACTTTCATATAATAAACAAAAACAATTAATCACCATTGGTCTAGTAGAATTTTCAATTACTATTATACCCCTTAGTTAAATTTATAATCATCCTATATTTTCAAATGTATATCATAGGGCTTAAGGATGAGTTAGAATGATTACAAAGTTAATGTTTCAGTTATGAGGGTTTTTATTCTAATGAAGTTGGTGGTGAAGTTAATGTACGTTTATTATGGAAAATAAATTCCTAAATAAATTAAAAAATGGGTTTTTTTCGTTTAGATATTTTTTTATTCTATAAAATTCTAATACTAAAATTTATTATGTGTTTATGTGATCTATATTTTGTTTTAAATCATAAAATTATGTGATGGTTATGTATAGGATATTACATCAATGAATAATAATGATTCAAATACATTATTTCAATAATGAACTCATGAATACAATTGTAAAAAAACCAAATTGAAGATTGTATCACTTATTCAAAAAGGTGTCCTCTATGTCAATTTTCTGAATTACTCTGATGACATGTTTTGTGATTCCACCCAAAATCTCACTTCTTGGGAACTCTCAAATTATATGTTTCATATGGAAAAATGATTTGGGGATAATGAATCTTATATATATATGATTCCACAGTCCAGGGATTTAATCCCTATAAATATATTAATTAATTAATTTTCCAATTTTAATTTTTTGTTAATTAATTAATCATTCAATGACTCAAAACCCATGGAAATCTAATTAGAATGAAATATACACCAACCTATGGGAACACCCATGTTCTAAACATAACTTAGATCTATAATTTTATATCCAATTATTTTTCTTAAATAAAAAATATAATAATTATTTTTAACCTGTGGGAAATTTCCAAATAAAATATTATATTAAATATATTATTACCAAGGTCATTCCATGCATTAAACTCTGTGATGTCTTAGCCCGAGAGTAAACACCATACCCTATAATCAAATTTTCCATCAGAATTTTTTTTTTGTTTATAAACTATGGTAAATTTTTCATTTTACTCATAGAGACGTCATCAAACATTGAATCTTGAAATTGTACCAAGTCTAAACTAGAAATTATTTGTGTCCCTACACATAATGAAAAAAGTGTTTCAGATACAAATTGACAAACAAAGTATTCCACATTGAGTTTTATGCACTATGTATTTTGTATACTAAGGAGTCTGTTTTACTTATTTGGATTCCCCGTTACCTTAGATTTGTGGGATGACATTAATGATAAACTTATAACTTTAATTCCCATTTTATGGAAGACATGAGGCTTTTCAACTCTGAAGGTGGTTGGGTTTGATTGGAGGTAAACCAAGATGGGATTTTTCCTCCAATATAATTATAATGACATATGGGCCCTCAAAAGAGATAGACTAGGGAAATGTATCTCCAAACATAATAGTTATATATACTGTGTTTTTATACTTGGTTGAGAGTTATGTGATGTACTCATCTATTAAAAGAATTACATGTGATCTATTCACAGATCTGGTTAGTTTATTCTCATAGAATCAAGAATGTTTAATTTCGCTATATGGTATTGACATATACCATGTATCATTTTCACATGATGTGTTGGAAAAGAAAAATATATAAAACTATATTTTATCATGTGATGTTGCCTATGGATAGATTTTAGAGTTAAGCATGTTTGCTGAAGAACACATTTGATCCCATTGTAGCTTGAGTTTCATTTATTAATTGAATGGGATAGATATGCTATTATATTCATGGATATTTATAGTTATTTTTGTCAATGATAAAAAAGGCCCATGGGGTCACATTTTTCCTTTAACCTAATTAGGATTTAGTTTCGCTGAGAGAGATGATTTAAAATCATTTTATAGTTTTATCCACATTATTTTTGTATGATATTTTTAATAGATATTGTTTATGATATAATACAAGGTGAAGATACTGATTATTTTTCAGAAAAAATATATACAGATCCAAAATATTCTTGTATATGATTTCTCAAGATAGTTTAAATGATACAATATAAGATGAAATTTTTTGAAAATATATTTAAGATTTAGTGCTAGGGATTTATTATTAAGAATATGACCGAAATAATGGGATGTTATATTTTATAACATCATGGATCATATAGTATAATATAATTAAGGAAAATGTCTTATATTCATCACTTTTTGAATCTCATGTTATATTATATGAATAGATCAAATGATGGGTCCATAAGAATATCTAACTATACAATATAAATGATTCATACTTCCATGTATCAAATGGTTTAATACTTTTGGATTTTTCATGACTCGCATAGCCTCTCAAATGTCAATTTTCTACCATTCATATCCTCTAACGCATCAGCGATCATTAAAAATGGGAGTTAGGGTCATGAATTACATATGCTGTGACTGAATCTATTACTTGTATATTTATAAAATTATGAGTAATAAAATAAAATTCTTACATCGATGGGGGGAGATTCCTTATAGAATATATATATATAGGTGACTAATCCAATTGGAATTGTGTATGAACGTTTTTTCAATAACTCTCACCACCATAAATGACAATCTTTATTGCTTGGAATTGTGTATGAACATTTTTTCAATAACTCTCACCATCATAAATGAAAATCTTCATTATTTCTTTATTGAATAGTTACAAGAATAACGTGATGAATTTAAAATATCATGAGCAAGGTTAATTGGATGGTTTAGTTCCTCTAATTGAAACTTCTCATTGGGAAGAGCAATTTGATTTTACCATTTTTTTATCTGACATAGAAGAGAAATTATTATAAGAAGGTGAATGGTATGAATATTACTAATTTTTGTTTTGTATGGTTTATATTCATATAGAATAGATATTATATTACTTGGTTTATTTTATATTTTTCTAGTTATATTAATTTTAAATTTATCATTAGAGACCGATCAAGATTTTTATGGGAAAAGGGTATCTTGGGAGACGCTTTGACTATGGGCTTGGATTCCCATGGCGGTATGGGTCTCCAATGAGAAATTCTTTATATGTGAATATAAATCTATGGCAATAAGGTTTTACAATAGTTCTTCCACCTTCTCCGAGTGATAAGTTATATTCTCCATTTGAGCATACCTCTATAGTAATACATAACCATGGCGGTATCTTCATTCTTGCATCATTTTCATCATAAATAAAATTTCCCCACACAACCCTAAGGCCACTTGGAAAATTCAACTAGACATAATACCATTACTGTGCACAACATATCCAGAGAAAATGCAAGTTGATGTATATGTCCTATGATAATTGGTAACCAAAGCATTGTGGCTTATTTCAATTATGGTAATGGGTAGGCTTCACATGGATATATTCATGTGTTCATATTTCAATTTTTTGGTATTGTAATGCGTAAGACATCATGACCCATCACTGAGATATAAAAAGTACATTCCAAGATAGATTACATGTTATTATCTTATATATTTTAGGTGATAATATTTTGATATTATAATCATTCATGATGAATGACAAGTGATGTGTTCATCGATATAGATAGTCTATACCTAATGAATCATGTATGTATGAGAATGATATGTGTGATTTATATACCCCATGTCCCATTTTCACCTGATATCATAAATTGGGTGATTATATTATTAGGAATAATTGTATATGATATAACTTGGGAACATGATTATAGTGATACATGTTTTTGATAAACATCGTGTCAAATCCCTTTGTTTCTTGATTAACATACACACTATTTAAAAAGATTACCTTTTCTTATAATTATGGATTAGGGAATTCAAAATTTCTTTCAATGTTATAAATTTTAATGGGGTCACACTTTAATGTTTTGTTATTTAGTATTAATACTTTTTAAAAAGATCTAATATAAAATGTTGTGTTCTATACCATGAGTTTTTAGAAGATAGGTAAAAGATATTCTAGATAGATTTTCAAAAGTTGTTACAGATGTTATGACCAGTTTTGGATCATATGATATAATTACTAAATTGAGTTTTAAAAGATATTATATGGGAGTTCTAGACATGATTTCATAAGTTTTCAAATATGATTTAATATAAGGAATATAAATTCTATATTTATAAGTTATTGGTGTAAGTGAGATATTTATTGAAATATGCACTAAATCCAATCCATGGTGTGCTGGTAGAAACCCTTAGGGTGTTTATTCTTCTTTAAAAAATATTTTATTAAAGTCCACTATGGTGTGGATTTATGAATTTTCATACATGGGTTATATGAAAACATGTGACTCATCCACTTTCTCAAACAATATGTTATCTTGTTCATTTGGATCATCATTTAATGATAATAAAATGATTCTAAATATAGAATGTGACTATTTAAACAATAAATAATCAATGGAGGAATATACCTTTATTTTTTAAAGGGTTTTTATTTCCAAATATTTGATTAAATCCAAAATGATTTTCAAACCATTTCATAACTAAGGAATAACTTTTATAGCTTTAAAATGATGTCAAATACATGTACAAGGCGTTTTACAAGATTTCCATGAGATAGTTCATGAGAATTCCTCAATAATAAGAACACAAAAAAACACTTTTTTTCATCAATAATTTAAATCATAGGTGAAATGAAACTTTGGTTTGAAAGAAATCCTTCAAAATTATGGGGATATTTTATAGAGTGGTTTTTTATATTATTACTATTTGTATTTAATGATAAAACCCACATTATAGTTATGTTAACATGAGAATGTATTATATTTTAAATGGTGAGTACTAATAGTAAATAATTTCTTTATTTTTTATGATATCTTTGAATTTCACATGAGATTTCATGAATTATATTTTGAATAGATAATATAATTTCAAATGTAGTTTATTTTATAAATTTTATAGGAGGAAATTATGTGTCTTTTCCATAACCATCCCAATAATTAGAGCCAATACTATGCTTTTACCTATTGTACAAAGAAAAACACTCAAAACAGAAGCCCCGCATTCCTAAAAAACTAGCTAACTCCATTGATCCAATTTTACATTATATCAATATCTTAAGTGAAAACCATAACTAAGCCTTGATTCATATCTTTCCACTATTGGATTCTCAAAGAACATTATCTTTTCTAAATTTATAGGCACTAGATTCATTCAGCTACCCATATTATCTTAGTCCAAGTATTACACATAGTGTAAATCATATTCATTGTATCAACCATGTATCATACCGCTTCAGCTATAGATACATGACACCTAGCTTTAATACCCTCACAAAGGATCAATTAATAGTAACTGAGTCAACTCATTCAATACAATACTATAGATAATATCCCCCAATCCATAGTTATAAACATTACCAAGATAAACCAGTGAATACTACCTATTAAGACACTACAATAATTTATACTATCTTCCCCATTTACACTAATTAGAACATAGACCAACCCATAATTTTACATAATAGGATCAAATATTTGTGTGGTTATCATCCATCCATCCATTGATGTGCACCTTCCTTCTCACAAACCAGATCAAGCACATATTCTAAAAAAATCTAGATCAAACAGTATCATCATTCCAAATTCTACTCCCCACCATAGCTTAATTACTCATGTTTCTAGTCGTTAGATAATAGTGTACTTGAAAATAAATATAAAAACATATATAACTAGTTCGTATTGTAAGGGGAAATAATATATAATAATCTGAATAAAAAAATAGTAATTGTTTTCCTCCTGGATAAATTTTCATTACAATACAGGTTACAATTCATGAGAAAACCAATCTCAATTTATAGAAAAAAATATGTAGGGAATGGAATTATTCTATGAATATTTATATAATAATTATTATATCAATCTAAATTCATTTTTGAAAAATTAATTTCTCAAGTAAACAAACATATATCTCATATAACAGAATCCCCATATTTGATAGTATGTGGGACAAAATAATTTTATACTCTAATTTTCCATCATTTTAGATTAATATTAAATACATTTTAAAATAATACATGCTTGAGGGGCATAATGGTTTAGAGTCTCTAATGACTATATACAAAATTATCTTATTCCACAAAATATATTCAACATCTCCCAAAAATTTCTTCCCACATAATACACATCTTTGAACAATCAAACTTAAAACCATTCTTCATAACCTGGAGAAATATAACATATGAAATGGGTGACATCATATAATTAGTAACGGTAGATATAGGATATGTTATTTAATTTTTATAAGTGATCAAAATATTAGAATATGGTTATGATAACAAATTTATTAATTATGATAATTATACTCAATCTGTTAAAGATCATTAATTATAAATAATGGTATAATACTTTGTAATAATAGAATTAATAAGTTATTAGTGGGTGAAAACATTAATAATAAATCATGAGACATGAGAATGTATCATAAGTATAACACATAATTTTTTGGGATGAACATAAGCATAAAAAATATTTTACTTGGTCAAATATAACTTTTAATACAATCGTACTAGATCTTATTCACTCCACATTCCATCATTTCTTAATTCAAGGTTCACTCCCAAGATTATCTCATTGGATAGGGTACCTTACTTAATTGAGTTCTCTCTACATTCCAGTTCATATTATCTTATGAATTATAAAACTTTACACTATAATTGGAGGTATATGTAATTTTGGGACCAGCCATTGCATAATTAAAACCATACAGATATGTGACACATGATCATAAAAAATTAATCATAATATAATATCATAACATGTGGAATGAAAATTGGTTTTAGAAATGTTTTATATTTCATTCATATCATAGCCTTTGGGAAAGAAATGTGTTTTAAAAAGGTTCTATCATGTCTTATATTTCATGTTACAAATAAATGGTTTTCATAGAATCATAATTACATCATAATCATTGTCATAATCATCCTAATATATGTAGACTAATAAAGTGGATGGTATCATAAAATAACTCTAAAATATCATTTGAAATTTTCTTTGAAAACATGATAATATATCATTTACTTTTGATAAAATTTAATCTAAAAACTGTATAATATAGATAGATACATTTTCATTGAAAGTAAACAAATAAACTACTAAAATATTATTTATTTTAAATTACATTAATGGTGGTGGGAAAATATATTTATTATATATATTATAAAAATATATTTCTTTCACACCTTTGAAAAATAAAAAGATGACTTGTTTGGATACCTTTTATAATGTTTCCTTTTTTAACCTTTGTAATCAAAGTAAACGGTAGGGAAAATATTAATTATAAAACATTTTAAGTATTAGTAAGATATTTAAATAAATATTTCAATAGAATGGAAACGTAATAAAATTTCCACATAACTAAATGGTAATAAGGCTATAATTTCTTTAAAAACAATTTCTCAATAATTTTCATTACCAAAGAGTGAAAAAGGGTTCTAATAAACCAAAATTCCTATAATCTGCATAAGAGAATAGAATATATGGTATTTCATGGATAAAATACATATAATCTCTATAAAAGTAAAATTATCATTCACAACACCGTAAAAAATGATATTGTAATATGAACTCTTAACTCGAGTCTTGTCTTACTTCAAACGTGTCCAAATCACCTATTTATTGGGAATCCTCATTTTCTGTGAACCTCAAATACATGAAAGGATGGTGTTTTTATCAAATTAAAAACTCTAGGACATGTAATTGGTTGTTATGAAGGGATTGGTGTAAGTATTTTGAATCAAAAGAGGCAGACTAAGTGTGGTTAATAGAGGATAAATGGCATCCATTTATAAAGTAGGGAGAGTACGCACAATGATTTTTTCAAATGATTCAAATACAATCTTGTATTACTCAAGTTAGGTTTATCTAAAAAGCCAATTATTATAATATAATAAGATTAAGGTATAAATAAAAAAAAAATTAATTCATTATTTTAATATTTTAAACATTATCTCATAGATTAATCCCCCGCCATGATAATCCTATATTAAGGCAAACCATGGTAATGAAATTTTCATATTTTTTCTGTTTATAATGAAAAATATTTAATATCACGCTATTAGATAATATTAATTATTATTATTCCAAATATTTAATCCATTTTACATGATTCAATTTCTATAATTTTTATATATTAAATTCAAAACATGTGTGAAAAATGAAAAAAAATACTCTTTTTAGAAAAATTTGTTTTTCAGAAAAAATTATGTTTACCTTCATTCATTTCCATGTGAAGACTATTTAATGAATGTCAAAATATTTTATTGAATATATTTTCTAAATATTTCATTACCCTCATTTATTAATAGGGATTATTTTTTTATTTACAGAAAAACACATTTTTCTCAAAAGAAATTTTTTAGGAAAAACATATCTTTTTACTATGATGTTATTTTATTATAATTTATATATTATTAAAAAAATAATTTATTATATATATGTAAATAATAATATTCTGTAATTAATTAAGTAATATTTATACCAGCCAATCCAACAGGTTGATAATAAATATCTTATTAAATAATTATATTTTAAATTTATATCGTGGTTCATTTAAAAACAGTGTTTCCTGTAAAAAAATATATGAAAGAAATTAAATTTATTTTAAGAGAAATACTTCTTGAAATCATAAATTGTTAAACTATACCCCCACCCCATATAATAATTTCACCCTATAAAATTGATCACCCTGATATAAACAACTTAGCATACTTCTATATCATCACATCATCGGGTTATCAGATGGCTTCCTAAATTTTATAGTTTCATCACAAAAACATTATCTTGTCGGTGGTATTATTTCATAACACACTCTATATTAGATCTAGAATCTCCATTGTTTGATCCTCATCAGATTGATCATGCTATCATGCTACATCATTAATGTTTACTAAATGTGAAAATCATGTATGTACTTTCTCAAGAGAGGTGCTTGGAACATGTTGTGAACTAGATAGAGAATTAGTGGAAGGTCCAAGTGACTAGAAACTATCCTAAAATGATCAATAATTTCAATGGGTCTAGTTTATCTAGGTTATAGATTTACCTTTTTTTAAGTCACATAACCAACATCCATGGATAGATTTGTAGGAAATCCTTCTCAAAAAAATCAAACTCCATATCAAGAAAATGACCATTTGAATAAATTTTTTATCAACTCTAAGATAAGGATATGTGATATTGATAGTCTTTAAATATATCATCCAATTATATATATAGATCATATCCAAATATTTTTCTTTCTATAACTTCATCATAGTACATTGGAGTTCTACTAATTATTCCTTTTGGGGATTTATAAATATTCGTCTGAATGCTTCAATGAATAAAATTTTTCTATGAAAAATCCAAAAAATAGATGTTTTTATCACAAAAAACTTTGATGTCTATAAAATAAGTTATCAACAGATCTTCTAGTGTTATAATGGTCTTCTCATACTTACAATTATTATGATGATGATATTAAGTTCTAATTTTCAACTCTATTTTCAAATATTACTGAAGACTTCTCCAGAACATCAAGGTAAACCATAGATACAAATTAAATTCAATATAATTATATACTCTATGTAACCATACAACATCCTGAATCTATGTCATTTAATTTTCATAATGATATAAATCTTCTCTAATCAAAATGAAATGTGTTGGTTTCATAAGGTGATCAACTACAACACAAATAAAGTTTTTCACTTTAGATGTGTTGGGGAGTCTAATGACGAAATCCATGGTAATGTTCTCCCATTTCCATTATAGTAAGGGTAATTGTTGTATCATCTCAATATACATCTATCTCTGATCCATAATGTTTTGAGAAACTGGTCATCGAGATACATAATATATAATTTTCCTTTTCATGTTAACTAACCATAAATTTTATTTTAGGTCCATATACATATTTTTAATTCAAATATACATATAAAATGAATGACTATGATATTCGTACAACATATCCTTCATCATGTATGGTATTAATGAGACACATACTTAGTTCACTAGCCTTTTCATTCCATAAAAATCATGGTTGAACATATGAACATTTCCCACCTTCATCTAGGGATCCATATCCTCCTAATTCACCTATTTAATCCACACAGGGATGGATGGTTGGACATTAATTTAATAAATATATGATATATGACATTCCTAAATGTTTCAAGACCCATATTCAATAAACTATAAATATTTGGTCTCTTCAAATCCTCATCATTGAAAAAATATCATGGACCATCTAACTCATAGCATCATCTACCTCATTTTCTTATTAAATTTGGTAATGTATTAAGAAGAGATAATCTTCGAATAACTCCAACAATATTGTTTTCCACATATTCAATACATTTTTTTATTAATATATACTTCAAGATTTTATGATCAGTATATATATCACACATTTCATCGCAAAGGTTATACCTCTACCTATTCAATGTAAAAATTATCGAAGCCAACTAAAAACCATGAGTTGGGTAATTTTTATCAAGAACATTTAGTTGGAGAGGGTAATAAGATATCACCATGTCATTCTGAATGAGGTCGATTCCCAGACCCATCTTCAATTCATCACTATAGATAAAAACCCCTTCTCCATTGTAGGGTAATATGAAAATAGGTGCACTAACCAACCTTTTATTTTGCACCTTGATATTTTACTAACATTTATCTATCTAAATGATCATGGATACCTTCCATGATATCATTGATATTGGACTAGATATCCTTGATAAATTCTTCACAATGAACTATTAGAATTTAGATAACCTATGAAAGCTATAAATAATGGATACTGGGAATTTTTTTGGTCCTAGGACAATAAATCTCATCTAAAAAGGACCCACCAATATAATCTCATGTATGATTATATGACCCATGAATCAAATATCCTCATGAAATAATTTAATCATGAAAAATTTAACATAAAATGTATCATTCTTCAAGGGCTTTAGCAAAGTCCTCAAACATTGTTCATGCTCCTCCATTATCATTGAATATATAATATTATTGGCATTTAATAATACAACTAACTATTCAAGATAGTTTTTACAGACTCTATTTATTAAATATATGAAAATAAAAGGATAATTGGTTAGTACAAATGGAATCAATATAATTTCATAATGACCATACCTCGTATGGAAGTCTATCGTGGGTATATCCTCTTTTTTGAATATCAATTAATGGTTTCCAGATCAATGATGAATCTTTGAAAAATATTGACCTCCTTATAATTAATCAAACATATCATTGATACATTGTAGAGTATAATTGTTCTTGATAGTGATCTTGTTAATTTCTCGATAATCAATGAAAATACACATTGACCCATCATTTATATCTTAACTAAAAGAATTGGTAAACCTAATATTGATGAAATATAGTATATCAATAACTTGTTGATATAATCCATCATTGGATTCATCAATTAATAAAATTCAATATTGGCCATTATATATGAATTTTTTGAAATATGTATAGAAATGGGTATTAATTCTAATTATAACACAACATCATGGTTTAGGAGAAGACTAGGAATGTATTTTAAAAATAAATTATCATAATCATGATAGATAGGAAACTAAATGATATTTATTTTCTCCCAATAAATATCATATATATATCATTCATGAATAGGTATACAGACCCATATAATGGAAGTAACTTCCATTGGAAATACATATTCATCCTTTTACTGAAAGATACTCATAGGTTAGATGAGAATATCAAATATTACTTCCCCAACTTAAGAATTTATATGGTTTGTATACAGAGAGATCCAATCCAAGTACAAAATCACATAAAATTCAACTAGATGGAGAACTATAAGTTTACACTAATTGAATTCCCAAAAATTCATATCAGAGGGTAGATATAGTCTTGAGATACAATCATCATGCAATTATAATTTTTTATTACTAACTAAAAATATAATCTTTGAGTTGGTGATGTATAGAAATAGAAAATTCACTACATTTATATTAGTTGATATGTCAAAATTTAAGTAAAACATTTTCTCTTATATAGTGGATGGTAAGTATACATTTCACCACTTCATTCTTGTGACCCACTTCAGCAATGGTGCTTTCATGGTATTTCCTTCTTTCACGTGGTTTAAGAAGTTTTAAATAAATATTTTCATCATTAACCCTCAAATTCATGCATTTATTAATGTAATTTTCTTACAAATTTATGTTATTGAATTGGATATGGGGTTTCACATGAAGTTGATATTTTTTCCATTACTTCTATTGAATTTACACATAGTAAAACATAGTAATTATTCATCTTGATTACCTTTTTTTATAGATAAAACATTTATCATACACCATAATTCAATTTACTCCACATTTACATTCACAATTTTAACATGGAAAAAGATTATTTTTATTTCCTTAATGGAGTTTACTATTATATTTTAATTTAAATTCCATTGTTATCCTTTTTTTTCTGAAATAACGAGAACACATAGAGTCTCCAATTTATATCACTAAATTGAGATAACACTAATTTATGTATGCATAGATATCAATCTCTCTTGTGCTCAATTAATTTTTGACGCTTATTATAACTCTACTAAAGAATTGATCAATTTTTATTTCATGGAAAATGATTGTAATAGACCAAGTTGGGTCAACCTGACTAGTCACCCTTGTCATCAAATTATGGTATGTGACACCCTGAGATTTTGGGAATTTTTTATAATTTATTTAATCATTTTTATTTTTAGAATTTCACAAAACACTGGAAATATTTTTTTATATTAAATTATTAAGTAAAAAATTAATTATTCTATGCACTATGGTAATCTTATGATACACGCAACACATACTTTCCTTGCATTACACGCAACACTGAGTTTTAAGGAAACAAAAAATTATTTTTATAATTATTTAAACAAAATACTTATAAACTATCCATTGAACATTTTAATATGAGTAGTAATAAATACTTTTAAATGATATTTATAATTTATTCATATAAATAGAACCTATTTTTAATGAAATATATTTTTTTTTCAAAGACTTTGTATTTTTATGAAACCTATTTCTCATCAAAAGTGTATATTCTTATGAAACTCATTTATCATGAATATTTTGTAGCATGATAAATACATATGAAACCTGCTTCCTATCATGGGTTATTCTAGGATGAAAATATTATGAAGCCTATCTATTTTCCATAGGTTATAATGAGTAAAATGTTAATGATACACATTTTATTTCATGGGTTATGACATGATGATTATGATACCTATCGATTTTCATGGGTCGTAATACGATTATATTTTTATTATATTATGGAGAATGTATGAAGGGATTAATTATGTGATGTGTTTGACCTATGTATCCCTCCAAATAATTGGGTAATGATTCTTATCTCATGATATAATGATGGGATTCAATTCAACAGGAATGATCCACTCTGGGATGATGGGGAAACCTGATCTCTTATAAGAAAAGGACTATGACTGGGGATGGTGGAGTGTCCTATCCAATATGAGTTGTCACTATAAATAAATAATATTGGGAAACATGATCCACAATGAAAATATTGGAAAACCCAATCTACTATAGGAAGATAGGGAAAATCAATCCCTTATAGGGAATGGACTGTGACTAGGGATGGTGGTGTTTCCCACTTTGTACGTGTAGTCCCCATGAAGTTCCCAAATAAGATCTATCAATGTGACTTGGCTTCAAGGGAATGATATTACATGTTTATGGGTATTCCACAAATTCATACAATATTTATATGTTATGATTTCATGGATTTTTCAATTGTTTCCCGTATGATTCAGGTATGATGAACTGCCTTTCTTTATGCCATGGTTTATATTTATAATCTTTGATATGAAAGGTGTGATCATCTAATTTTATGATCACATTATCATACCCTTATTCTCATGTTTATTCTAACATATCTCCCTTTATTACCCTTACTAAGCATCTGAGATCACCTTTTATTATGTTTCCTTTCCCTAGGTTATAAAGAGTGGTTTTACATAGAATTACCCAGGGTAAGATCATTGGGGGGAACATTAAATAATATTCACTATTTTATATCATTTTTGTATAAAGTTTCAAACGCCACTAAACAAATAATGTCTTTGGGAATACATTTTTGAAATGTATTATGTATTCCGCAAAAATAATGAAAGATCCGTCTACGTTAATACTAGGTTGTTATAGTTGGAACCATAGAAAAGTTATATTCGTCCTTTAGAAATGTGGATCACAATAATTTGGTTATATACATAAAAAATTAAATAAATATATATCTAGGGATGTCTATAAAGATAAGTATTACGATGATTAAATGTTTATGAAAATGTCATTGAATTTTGGTAAAGGATATTATGAGTGGTTTATTAGAAATATATCCCTTTCTGGATACTATAAGTGGGTGTGGTTCTGGTAAAAATGCACTTAGGAATAACAACTCTGATAAGGTGTGTCAGGCCTGACTCGATCATAACCTAAAAAAACAACAGTCTTTAATACACACCATGTTTGAAACTCCTGGGAGATATGCATTACGAATTCAAAAACACTTTACAAAGCATAATAAAGGATTTAAATAAAATATTACTATGAATAAACTATCATAAAACTATGGTATGTTATATTAAAAGAGTAAGTATGATTATTTATAAATTTTATTATTGATTTCTCCTGATAATGTGGTTTTCATCTATGATAAATGTTTCAAAAACTGATTTTTGGTTTTAGTCAATAGTGTAAACTAAAAGTAATGGGTTAGCATTGAATTTGTAGAATAATTTCCTAAGGAATAGTAAGATGGGATAATCATTGGAGTGAAGGATGTTGTGAGTGTGCCAAGTCAGTTTTCAGGGAACAATATTGAAAACACATACCTTATCTAACTCTCAAACTCACAGAGAAAGAGAATGAAGTATTTCGATTAGATTTTTCATAATAGAGAACATGGAATAAAGAATATTTAGTTTACATTTTTTAGATAATGTGGAAATAATATTTTAAGGTAATGTCTGATAGGAACTAGATGATGTTTTAAATGAGGAAAAGAAGGACACCAAGAATGTAACTAAAAATAAAAAAATAGAGTGTTGGATAAAATTAATGGATGGGAATATTTTCCTATTAAAGACTTAATAAAAGGTTAAATTCTTTAAGTGTGTAAGGAATATCCATTCTGAAAATCTATTTCCTTAGTGGAATGCTCCCAAATGGAATCTGAATGTTGGCTTGAGTAATTGTTACATTTGTGATGATGATGATATAATATATTAAATGTGTTAGGAAAGAGGTATTAAATAATAAGATAAGGTGGAATTCTTATGTATTAATGGTGAAGTCGAATAATTGATGTTTTCTATGTATTGTGATTCAATAATTATTTTATATGAATGGTGAAATTTTTTTTTTCAATTTATGATTTTCCACTAAGGATTTACAAGAATACACATACTACTTCTGATGGGTTGGGAATGTGATTAAATGGAAAGGTTATGTCAAAGGAAAACACTTGATTAAGGTAAAGATGATCCTTAATATGCTCCTTATTTTACGATTATATAGTTTGTAAAATGATTTATTAGATATGAATAGGTAATTTGGAAGGTAGTTTTACCTAAGAACTGATAAAGGATTTGATGAAAAAGTGTTTGATGTCATTATGGATGAAGTTTGAGACTTCTTGGATTTATTGAATATATATAGTAATCTTCATATTAAGTAAAAATACATGTCTTCAATAAGTATTGTTTGTAAATTTAGTTTATTACCATGTTTCAAGATAATATATTATTAAGTTAGTGAAATATTTTTTTTGCAATAACCAAGATATACTTTATGATATACGAGGGATAAATACTTGGCTATTTTTATGAAATCAAGTTACATTATATTTAAATTTTTGGATATTCAAATTTTAGAATCGATACTAGGTTGACCATTAATTTATTATTTAATGTTGAACATTGTATATGGGGTTAATGATCGGAATATGACTCCACACTATAATGATTTATACATATTGGATAAATAGTGTTAAATTTTAATGATAGGTAAAAGGAATTACTCTAATGGATCTTTTGGAACAATGTTTCTTTCAATATGAAAAGAAACTAAAATCTATGTAAGAGATAATGTGGAAATTTATTAACACAAAATGAAAAGGTGAAATTTTGTTAATGAAATGTAATGAAATCAAGTAAGTATTTCTTGTCATTAAAATCCTTCAAAATTTACAAGAGAATCGAGATATAAATGGTTTCCCTTATATCATCATTTTTTATGATATGAATGACCTATTACATGACTCTTAGGTTTATGTATTTTTAAACATAAACATTCTCCTAATCATATTCTTTATCAATCTCCATTAGAACATGATTATTGGATTTATTATCCAGGTCTATGATTTCAATTTCAACCTATGTTTTCCTATGTGGTAACCATGTTATGAGGTACCTTATGTAATTTTTAGGTTTCTAACATTACCTTTTAAAACTATGTTTTAGTATTTGTTTTATTATATGATTTTCTATGAAAGAAACTCTCAATTATTAAACCATTGAAAACTGGGATGAATTTTGAGTGATAAATTCATATCAAAGGGGTTAAAATTTAACACTCTGAGATATTGTGAATTATTATTTTTGAATTAATTTATTCTCTTTTATATTTATCTTTTCAAAAAATAGTAAAGATATTCTTTTATTAATGTAAATTTTCAAACATTCAATATGAGATACACAAAGGTAATCTTATGCTACATGAAACACCAAATTGTCTTGGGTTACACAAAACATAATGTTTCCAAAAAACTACACTTTATTATAAAAATTATTTGGATGAGATAGTTATAACATAGCTGTTAAACCTTATAATATGAATAGTAATAAATAGTTTTAAAATGTTATTTAAAATGGATTCATATAAATAAAACATATTAACAATGACATATATAATTTTTTATAAAGTCATTATATGTTTATGAGACCTTTTTCTCTTCTACATGTTATTTTCTTATGAACCCAATTTCACTTCAATGAGTTATACAATGATAAATTCTTATAAAACCAAGTTCCATTCATGGATTATTCTAGGATAAAATGTTTATAAAACCTATATCTTATTTATAGGTTATTATATAATGAAATTTTTATAGGGTCTATTTCATTTCATGTGTTATGATATCATATTTGTGAAACCCATCTATTTTTATAGTTCATGGTATGATGACACTTTTATTATCTTTTTGAAAGTGTATGAATGGATTAATTTTGTAATGGTTTGGGCCAATATATCCCTACAATTCATTGGGTAATGATGTATATTTCATGAGATAATAATGAAAATCAAGTCAACATGCTTGATCCACAGTAACATGATACAGAAACCCAGTCCCTTTCAAAGAAAGGATTACGTTGGTGGTGTGTCCCGCCTAGTAGGTGTAGTCACAATGAATATTGAATATGGGGAAACTAGATCCACTATGGTAAGATGGGAAATAATGATCCACTACGGGGTGATGGGGAAACATGATCCCTTAGAAGGAAAGGACTAGAAATGGGGTTGATGGTGTGTCCTGCATAGTAGGAATAATCCCCCTGAGGTTCGTTGATATGTTCTAGAAATGTGTCTTGACTTATAGGGGATGATATTACATGTTTATGTGTATTCCATAATTCCATTCCTCAGTCTTATCATATGTTTTCAAGGACTATTCTATTTTTTCCCATATGATTCATATCTTATGAAATTCTATTCATTATGTCGTGATTTACATTTATGATATTTGATATGAAACATGTGATATAATAATGATAAGATCAAATTCTCATAGCCTTATGATCATTTTTATGCTTACATGTCTCTATTTTTTACTCCTCCTAATCTTTTCATCTCACTGTTTATTACGTTTACTTTCCCCAGGTTATGATGAATGGTATTTAAGTATAATTACTAAGGGGGAGATCATTGTGGGAAACATTTAAGATATTTCACTTAGTTGAAGATTTTTGTTCCATGTTTCAAAATTCTCTAAACTAATATGGTGTTTGGGTATCTTGTTTTGTAATGTATTGAGTATTCCAAAAAATTGATGAAATGTCTATGAATGTTAAGACTGTGTTGTTATATGGAGTGGGGTAAAACAATTATAACAAAAGTAGTAACCTATATAAGTAAAAAATTATTAAAACTAGAGTGAAAAGAGGAAACAATAGGGGATACTATTGGGCTAATAAGATAGACCAGAAATAAATAAAATTCTAGACAATAAGACTCCATGTAACTAAAAACCACCTACAAACCATACCAAAATAAATAGAAACCTAAAGAGAAGACAGCATGCTATATAATTCTCTTCCCTTTACATTAATCCTATAAAAGATTCATAGCTACCCATGGGAAGACTTTGGTCTTGTGAAATAGATCCGAGTAGCATACCGCCAAGAGATCTATAAAACATAAAATAAAATGAATTCACAAGTCCACGATTTAAGAAAAAATAGTTTTATGATAATTTCATTGAATAAAAAATTTGAAATCCTTTTTCAAAAAATCCTTGTGTTTTCAAAAATTGAGTGCCATATTTTCAAAATCCATAAATTAGAAGATAAAGATAGCTAAATATAAATATGCATGTGTTCCAAAATCCATGAAAAAACATATCATGTAATGAAAAACTAGAAACAAAAATGCACCTACCATCCAGGATATCGCCTATGGGAAAATATGTACTGGACACTCAAAAGATTAAAAAGGCATAAGTTTTTATCCAACTGACAATTATTATTTCCATAGAGCATCGACATAGAAGATGTTACCTCCATGTGGTTTTACACAAACTAAGGTTACCCATTTATATTTCTCGACATATCCAAGGTTCCCATTGTGCAATGTTCTCCGATTTATTTTAAAAAAACATGCTCAAAATTTTGTAAAATAATTTTATATAATGTCCAATAAGATTCAGGTTTTGAAAATCCATTTTCCAGGTCGAATCAAGGATATTCTGTTTTCAAAGAAAACCCCATATTCAAAATTGAACTAGTGATTTTTTTTATTTCAACCCATTTAGTTCCACTTCAAATCCAAAGATATGAATATAAACTAAAAAACTATAAGAAATTACAACAATTGAGTAGATCCACCTTCCTCAAGATCCTAAAAAATGTAACCACCTTGGAAAATGGGGATTAGAAACAACATGATCTTTCATTTGAAGACAAGGAATGAATATAGACTATTAATGATTTATAGAAATCCACATAAAATTACCAATATATAAAAAAAATATTTAACAACCTAATTCTAGAGATAAATCCAGAGGAATACTTGCCTAGGGAGATGAATAAACTGACATAGCTAATCAACCATTGAGAAAATCAATCCAGATGGAAGGAAGATGCTCCAATTTTCCTAGGGTAAGAGCTTTGATCAAGGGGAAAAGGATAAAAAATATAATGTATCCTCACACACCCATTCAAAACCCTAAAAACTATAACTTATGGAATTACATATCATGAATAACATTTATTTTATGTTATGTGAAAAATGTTCCGCCTCATACTAAAAAATTTATTTTTCACATTACATGGTGTGTAACCCTCAAAGTTGTGTATCTATCACAAAAAATGTAAGATAATTCACAACATCAGTGAAGTATACATTACATGTAATGTAATACCATTACACATTGTGTAACTACCCTTAGAACACCATAAAAGTCCACGTAAGCATTGAAAATCCAAAAAACTCATGACCTCACCATTACAGGTATACTCTTAATTAAGGGTCAAAAATACTCACCCAACCAAAAAGAGGAATCCAAAATAGATAT
The DNA here is from genome assembly GCA_963277665.1 of Viscum album. Taxonomy (NCBI): domain Eukaryota; kingdom Viridiplantae; phylum Streptophyta; class Magnoliopsida; order Santalales; family Viscaceae; genus Viscum; species Viscum album. Next base: position 953,307,884 of record OY728130.1, on the reverse strand, counting down.
CAAAACGTACCAAGAAGAAATTTAATGGGAAATTATAATCTCCCCACCATAAATAATTGTTATCACTAGAAATAGCACAGGACCGTCTATTTGCAAAAATATAATTCCATTGTTCCCTCATCAATGAATCTGTTTCCCACAACTTTTGGTGATCTTGTTTGATGTACCACAGTACCCGGACAAGGGAGATCATTTTACCGTGAAGTACCTTATCCTTGTGACCCATAATCTGAACTATATACTCATCAAATGTGTTATCGAACTCAAGAACAACATCATTCCATATAATCACTTGGTAAGGATCTCTTATTTACCACCACAACTGGGAAACACAAAACACATCACGTCTATAAGTCAATCCATATGGAAAGAAAAACTGCTAGGCCTCCCACCCCTATCGCCCAACGATCTCAAAGGGACCCACAAACCTCAATTATAACACACCCTACATGACCAACAGATGATTTTCTGAGTGTGGTGAATCTATGAGAAGACCTGATCACTAACCTCAAATTCCAACGATCGACGTCATTGGTCCACATAAAATTTTTGATGACTCTATATCATTCCCAAATGCTTCTATATCTACTACACCACCATTATTTTCACCTGAACAACACACGAACCTAACAATGACCTCTCTCCCACCCCTACCTAGTATAATTGATATTGATATGGAAACCAATTCGCATCCTCATAGGGAACCATCCTGATTGGATCCTAGTAACTGTTATTATTGGGAAACTCAACCAAATTAAAATTTAAATACCATTATCAATTGAAATTAAGAAAAATATCTCAAAGAATATCATCAAGAACAAGGATATTCCACTCTGTATGTCCATATTTCTTTATACAATACTTCATGATCAATTCTAAATTGTATCCCATTTCCTTTCTGTAATTATTTCTAGAATATATATTTGAACCTCGATTTTCCATCTGAACCAACTACAATGGGAACCCAATGAACCTTCCCAATGTCTCAGACATACCAGTCACTAAGTTGGTTTACCTTAATAATCTCATTTATTGGTAATAAATGCATTAATTTAGTTAGTTTTTTTACAGTCACAGAATTCACATCCATCCTACTAGGAATCCATGTTAAACCAACAATGGAATCCATTGAAGTACAATCCCACTTACATAATAAAATGGGAAAAGGGTGTAATAATCATGTATGTTTCTAGAGATATACCTTCACATTTTGACATGTGAAACACTGTGATACAAAATATGAAACTAACCACCTCATCCTAGGAAACTAATAACATGATCTCAAATAGTGGTACATCTTTATAGCCTCATTTTGTAGAGACCATTGTTTTCAGTGTCCACTATTAAGAAACTCATATCTCAGGAAAAAAACAACCAACCTACTATAAAGTCACAAAGTTCCACTGGGAGACTGAGACAACTCACATGAGGTATCCCAACCATTGAGGAATTTTCCTAAGAATCTACTCTCAGTGTTTATAATTTTCTAAAATTGAACTCACTCAAAAAAATACTATTCAAATTTTATCTAATCCAAGAACACATGTCCACCAATATCTTCCCATCCCAATCTCAAATTAGAACACATACACATAAGATACTACATTTTAACTGATTCCTTCAGGGATTGTGTCGGTAATTTTCTTCTCAATGCATTTTCCACCACATTTATTTTCCTTGGTGTATATAAGATAACAAAATAATATTTCTGAATAACTCCACCCAAAATCTATTTCACAAGATCATATCGCTCTGAGTGAGAGTATACTTTAGCCTTTTTTTAATCATAAAATAACATAAACCATTATCTAAAGAGATAGTGATGCCCCGTTTTGACGACGTTAATAATAGCTAACAACTCAAGATCATGGGTAGGGTAGTTCTTCTCATGAGGGTGTAACTATACTGATATATAAGGTATAACCTATTTCCACTACATCATGACACAACCTAAACATATAGTATAAGAATCTCATAAAACATCATAACTCTACCATGGTTCTGGAAGAATCAAGCCTGATACTAAATTCAACATCATATTTTTCTCCTCAAAATATCTTAAACAACATTCTTAATATTAAAATATTAAACCATTACTGGTTAAAGATGTCATGGATGATGTGATCGTGTAGATGTACTAAGAAAACCATTTATAGTAACGTGCTAACCCCAAGAATCTATAGATCTCAAACACATTTCAGGGATGATCTCAATACATAACTATTATTAGATTTTCATGATCAACTAACATTCCCCTCTCATATATCATGGACCCAGAAACTCCACATCATGGATCCAAAACTCACACTTGGAAAATGTACTAAAAATATGATGTTACCTTAAGGTACTAATATTATTATAAAAATGGTCTCACTACTTCTCCAATGACATGGAGTACACCAATATATCAAGAAACAACCTAATCATATAGTATAAGGATCTCATAAAACATCATAACTCTACCATGGTTCTGGAAGAATCAATCCTGATACTGAATTTAACCTTGTATTTAGCTCCTCAAAATATCTCAAACATCATTCCATCTATTAAAACATTAAACCATTACTGGTCAAGGTTTTCATTGGAGATGTGATCATGGAGAAGTCCTAAGAAAATCATTTATAGTAACTTGATAACCCAAAGAATATATATATCTCAAAAACATTTCTAGGATGATCTCAAGACATAAATATTATTACCTTTTCATGATCAAATGACATTCCCCTTTCATATATCACGGTCCTAGAAACTCCACATCACGGATCCCAAACTCACACTAAGAAAACATACCAAACAGATGATGTTCCCTTAAGGTACTAATATTGGTATAAAAATGATCTAGGTACTTTTCCAATGACATAGAGTACACCAATATATCATATATGAAGAAAAAAAAAAAATGCGTCCAGGAACTGATGAAATATTTGGTTATAAAATCAGTAAACCCCATAGGAGTGTTAGTGGGACCGAATAGAATAACCAAAAACTCAAAATTCCCAGATTGAATCTAAAACATCATCTTTGTTGTATCCTACTTTCATAATCTCAACTAGTGGTAACCAAATGGAAATTGAATCTTATAAATCAAATGATCCCCTCTTGGATGATTGAAGAGATCATCAATTCTGGTTAAAGGTTATTTTTTCATAATGGTCACCCGATTCACCATACGATCATGAATACAATGTCTACAAATTTTGACCGCCTTATTATGAAATAGAATAGGTGAATCCCATGGTTACATCCTAGGATGAATAAATACTTTCACCTCTATATCGTCAACCTGAACATTATGTTTCTCCAACATAGAACGTTCCATTCGATAAGATGTGATAGAAATGGGAAATGTTCCAAGTTACCAGTACATGGTAAACTCGAACTCCATCTATGCAAAAAATCATAAAAAAATATCTACAATGACAATAAGATATTCTCAAAAATCATATGGTGTGTGATTTCCAATTAATGGGTAAACTTCATCAATAATGATTTCTGACAACTGGCATAAGGAAGAAATGTCCCTTCCCCACTTGATATAGAGTCCCACACACCCACGAAAACATGAGTCACCCATCGATAGATAAGAACAGTACCCAAAGGTGGTGATAGTAAATCTAGTCCTCTACTCTAATCACTCCGTGAATTTTTATAATCTGGTTAAAGAATTCAATATCATGCACTAGGAAGTCCCAAACTAGCTCAAAGTCGCCTATCACCGCATGACACATGTGACATTTGAAACATTCTTTGTACTACTTTCTTAAAGGAATAGAAGCACCCAAAAAATGTAATAAACACCAAATGAAAACCCAAAAAATAAACCAACTTTGACCATATAAAATAATAAGTATCACTTTTATCAAATAGATCATGTACCATAGAATATAAAATAATCATTTTACCTCTAACAGTAGTTGGCCAAGATTCAAATTCTTCTAGTGCACATTCTGTTGCATAAATACATCTCGAATTAGAAACTTGTACATCCCATTTGTTGTAAGAATTAGACCAAACACCCTTGGAATCCTGAACATAAACCTTCAACCCCTTGGGTAAAGTGGATCCTTATTTACTTTATTATGAAATATTATCATAGTAACGCTTCATCTGTCTAGAACACTCAAAAAGATTAAGAGTTCAAAGAGCCTCCATTCAATTAGGTTTTTATAAACAAACCTCCCATTCTAGAAAAAAATCACCAATTATTACCCTATTGAATCCCATGAAACATCTCCTGTAATAAAACTGACAACTCTTGGGATTTATTTTCTGACAATAATAAGCACACTGGATAACTATTTCACCCATTAGTGATCCACCCAAACATATCCATCCATCAATTTCTACTTTAGAAAAATATTATTTTTCCACTAGATCCATATATTTTAAAAGGTACAAAATAACTAGCATTGACCAAACATCAACCCTCATCCCAATATCAAACCTTTAAGCCTTCAAGTAATCATTGGTGACATGATCCGATGCGAGATCATCAATTCCTCAAAGTGTGTAGAGTAATCATGAACGGTATGCTCCCATTGGTCTAAGGTCAAAAACATCGAGGTTTATTCTACATGTAAACTAAAAGGTTAAAAATATTTATTAAAGATATTATTAAAATAAACATAGGTAATACCTTCATGTAGCTTAGCATTCACTATATATTCCGACCATCTTCATCCTAGTCCCACGTGCATATATGTGTCCAAGCCTAATTAAGAATCCTTGGGAGTTCTCAAAAGTTGAAGTTCCTCCCAATAAATTCAATCCAATACTCTGACTCTTGTACTTATTTTTCACCACAGAAGGCTAGTGGATATTTCTTGGTTAATTCCAATCCTTTATCCACTCCCTATCTTGAGTTCACTATTCCTACTCACCCAGGAGTCTAAATGGTACATACCACTACTCCAACCAAAGACGCGTCCACTATAGGACCCTCCGACAGAAACTACCTCAACTCATCCACTATTGTATTTGGAAGATATCTTCTAGGAGTAATAGTATATTAAATAGAAAAAAATAACCAATAATCCGTGAGGAAACTCCATAACCATTAAACAAATAATCAATAATCCAAAACAGTGCATTAAAATATTTAGAATTTAAAGTGCTTAAGAATCTTACTACAAAAGGGAATTCATTTTAAAAGGAATAGGTCCATCTAAATAATCTCCCCACTTAGTTTATTCAAAGAAAAATACACACAACAAGTCCAAAAACAATATATATTGGTTAATTTATATAAAATTCCCATATAGTTCATTTAAATGAACCTAAATACTCAGTACTATAATTATTAAATATTTTATGACCACCCATGAATCACAGATTAAATAATTAGAGTGAGCTATCTAGGCCCCTTTTCCTCACCTACTGTCTAAATTGGGACAATTTCACTCCTGTCTAAATGCGACACAAAACCAACTCAGGCAGTGCTAACACACTTCTGGCTGAGAAACCCCTTTGATACCAAATTGTAACAAACCAACCTAGGTCAACCAGACTAGCCACCCAAGTCATCCCATCATTGGGTATGGTAAAATATTATAATAAAAATAGACTCTTATATAAGAAAAATATAATGACCCATACTTTACATACATTTTTAGTACTTCAAAATTGAAGTACACTTATTACAAAATATAACAAAACCAAGAAAGGACCGTATATGTATAGTGTCTTTAGAAACTGGGAAACATAAACAACTGGTTCATAAATCATCTACACTGTCTTCCATTTATTTCGTCATATATAGAGTCCCTTTTGGTATATCCTACTTAATAACCTTCTTCCTGACCTAGAGAAAGAAAACATACAAAAGGGTGAGCTCAAATGCCTAGTAAGTGTAAACAAAAGAAATATCAATCACATCATATTCATAAGAACATAACATTTTGGAAATCTTAACCTGCAAAAGAGATCATAATTTTATAACATGGGATAAATCATAGTAGAAAAATGTAATCCCAATAATCATAACATAAAACATGAAACTTTGTGTAATACACACATAATCATATAAAATCATTTATTTGTAGTCAAGACTCATTTCCAAGACTATCTTAGCGCACAAAGTCCATTTCTCAACCGAGTTCACTCCTCGTTTCAGTCCTGTATCACTGAACCGGATTAACCTGCCATTCCAGCCATGTCTATCTCATGAGATATAAATCTTTACCCAATAAATTGGAGAGATATATAGGTCCCACCCATCTCATAATGAAATCAATCTTATATGTGCCACAAAAATCATAAATCATACATCATTGCGTGACCCATGTAATAAAAATTGGATTCTGAAACATCGTGACATCATAAAACAATTCATATAAGATAAAGAAATTCATAAAAATAATTTTGTCACAACATAATAAAATCAATGTAATAATATGGATAGAAACAGAACCCTATATTATCTTATATGGAAAATAATTTTGATAAAACACTTGAACTCCATTCTGGAGAAAAATATCCTTTCTACTTGAAAAACATTTTTCCTTTCTTAAAATGACATAAAATTTTAAACTAAAAGATGTTGATTAAAAATAAACTGGAAAACATGTAATGGACTCTTCTTGGAAATAATATTTTAAAAATCCATTCATGTTGTACAAGTTAAAAAAACATTCATCTCGTACTTTTGTCAGAAAAGTCAAAAAGTACCTCGTATGAAAAATGGAAAAGATTCCTTTCATATATTTTACTAAAAACTCACTGAAGGGTAAAATTGGATATAAAAAATTGTAGAAGGATATAAATGTTACATATTGAGGAAACATGGATGTGGATGATAAATATTCCCCAGTAAATTCTGAAGTATATACAATCTCGGATAAAAATGAGATTGTGAGATTTTCCCTTACCTTATGTCCGATTTTCTTCGTAAGTGTCCGAAACTCTTGTATAATGATTTAAATAATGTCATTTAATTATTCAATAATCATAATCATTGTTATGATATCATATATGTCCATATTCTTATCTTCTTATTAGTAATATTTCATTGCTACTTGTTATTTGGGTGTTTATTACTTTTTGCTCTTATGCGTGTTTTGTTGAATAAATTCTTATTCTTCTCTTTAGGTAATAGATACCACATTTACGGAATGGTATTAGTATAATATATATCATATTCATTCATTCAATTCATTTATATAATCATTATGAAATGAAGATCATGTAGAACTAGTCGCATCACATCGTGGAGACGGTATTCCGTACGTATGCACGAGCGATGATATTGTTCCTATGATCGTGGAATTGTATTGGAGTGTATTTATACTATTTAAGAATCAATATAACTTTAAAATAATCATATATAGTTATTATTTACACCATTATACCCATCCAAGTAAGGTGGTCATGGAAAATAGATTACACCTTGGCGTGGAGACGGTATTCCGTACATACGCACGCGCGGTGATTTGATTTTCCGTAGGATGGATAGATGGAGAAATAGGTTGTTTCATACATATAATAACATACCATTATATTATGGATACTGATGTTATTACTTAATAATGAAACAACTAAAGGAGAAGATGAGGAAGGATAAATAAAGTTGAAAGAATCGGTAACGGACATTACCTCTTCTTTGAAGCGACTCTTTGAGACCTCCTCTTAGAGCACTAAAATTGTTCTTTGAAGAAGACCATGACCTCTAGGATGTTTCTAGGGAAGTGGATAAGATAATTTTTTAGGGGTTGGCCGGTCTTGAAAGCTCAAAGTGGTGTGAGGAAGAGAGGGAGGATGTGCCCTTTTTTAATGGAGGAGAGGGGCACCTTAGAAAAAACTAAACAAATTACGTTATTATAAAGTCATATTCTGTTTTTAATAGCTCCAAATTAATTTATTTAGAAGCTAAGGTGGGTATGGGTATAAATCCTCTCATCCAATAGAATTTATACAAGTTTAGGATTCTATTTTAACCATATCATTTAGATTTAACTTTAAGTTAGATAATTTAACTTTTACCGTGTCTTCTTGTTTTCTTACACTATAAGGTTAATAAACATACTAAAACAAGCCAAACGAACCCCAAGTTGTTTATTATAAATATATATAACATTATATAAGTCATTTTTCCTAACCTTAAACTTTTATGAATATAATACCAATTAATAATATAATACTTGTTTTAAAAACTATTTTATGTCAATTTTGACACTATTTGGTAATTGATTTTTGTGAAAATCATAACGAAATGATTAGTTCAAAAAAAGTTAATTCCATCAACAATAACATGTCATATTAACATAAAAAATTATTGTAATTCATAAAATGACTCAAAATACATTTATTTGTGTATTTATAACATCATTTCTGTCAATATTTCATTAATAAGATAAATACTCCATCATAATTGTCTCATAAATTAATTTAAATATTTATTGTCTAAAAATTAAAAATAAAATACCATTATGTAGGAAATATTTTTAGCTTTCTAATGAGTATTTATAGTAGAATTTATCTCATGTATGACCCTATATTAAAAATGATTTAGTTATTAAACGTTGATTTTAACTATTTTAACCCTTCTTTAAATAAATTAATAATAAATGTACTAATCTAATCCAAGTGTCCCTAAATGGTCATATTTTATTCCTAAGGTTGTTTTTGGTCGAATTACACTTATCCAATAGAATTAGGACTTGTTTTAGGGTAATAATAATATCATTTTTACCCTTAATTACCCTATTTACTTTTAATCATGGTAAAAAAAAGTAAAAAGTTACTATTCATCAAAAATTATTTTCATCTCATTGAACCACATTTTAGTCATTGATATTAACTGTGTCTATCGGATTTTTGAAATTCCACTCACAGAAGCGGTAAAATTCTGTTTTATGTGAATTTGGAAATTCTCCTATGAGGTGGGTAAAAGACGGTGAAAAGTTCAATAAATTTTTTATATATCTAAAATTATTATAAAATGACTCCAATAAATTAATTTGAACTTATAAAGGTATTATGTATCAATTTTGACCTAAAATAAATTTAAATAAATTAAATAATTATTTAAATAAAAATTCTGTTTTTAAATAGTAACACAGTGTTTTCACTATTCATCCAAAATTGAAATTTTTCAGAAAAATTCCAAAATTTCACCCTAGGCTAATTTTGATATTCCAAATCCAAAAATGAAGTCCATTTTGAAAAATTAAATTTAAAAAATTCCAAAAAGATGGTATTACTATTCATAATGACTAGTTTTAATAATATTTTAATAGCATATCGTTGTTTAATGAAACTCGGTATTGCGTACGATGCAAGCTATCGAGGAAGGTCGTGATTGCATGTAAAGCAAGACATGCTAGTGTTGTGTGTAGTGAAAGATTCCTTTGATAACATAAAAACAAAATATTCCTCATAAAAGTCTCAGTTGTTACGAAAAACATGGCATATAACAAGAGTATAAAGTGTAAAAATGGGACATATAATAAATTCAATGGGATAAACCAAAAAATAAAGAAAAATCTATATAATCAGACTCCATGTGACCAAACATAACCTCTAAACCATACCAAAATGAGATGGAAAAATAAATACAAGTTTCAAGTGGCATAATTATCTTCCCCTTACTTGAATCTTGTAAGATAAGGTCTACATCTACCCATAGGGAGAAGTAGTGTGTGAACAATAGATCCTAATAGGATACAACTAGATATCTATACATGCTTTAATTAAAATAATAAAAAAGTCCAATATTTTAAAAATGTTTTTTAGGAATTATTATAAATAAACAATTTGAAATCATTTTTCATAAAATCCTTGCGTCTTAACTAATTGAATTCCATATTTTCATAATCCATAAATAAGATGGTAAAGATAACCAAATATAAATATACTTGTTATCGAACATCCATGAAATAATCTTTCATGTAATAAACAACTAGATATGATATTGTTCCTACTATTCATGATCTAGCCTTTGGTAAAATACAAAATAAAAACTAGAAATAATAACAATGAATAAGGTTTGATCCAACTAACTTTCAGTCCATCCATAAAACATCGATATACAAAAGGCTACCTCATATTGGTGTCACACATAGTCAATCTCCATGTGTCTCTTTCATGACCTACCGATGGTTCCCACTGTGCAATGTTTGTCCATATCTATTTTAAAAACAATGTTTCCATTTTTATAAAACAATTTAAAATTAAGAAAAATCATCTTAAAGGATTGAAATTCCATTTTCCATTTCAAATCAAGGCTATTCCATTTTCAAAGAAAAAACCCTTTTCTAATGTGAATACATTCCATTTTTAATTTCTATTATTGAAATTTATCTTCATGTCTTAATAAATAAATATAAACTACAATAAATTCAATATAATAGAAAAAATTGAATAGATATACATACCTTAATAGCATAAAAAGCCTAACTGGCTTTGAAAACATGGATTTTAAACTACCATATGACCCTTTGTAAGACAAGTCATGACAAGATATAGAAAATTATTGATAGAAAAAAATCATTCATTTACCAATCCCTACAAATCAAACGGTGATTCAACCACAATAAAATGAGAAACTAAGGGGAAGGCTTTCCTTGGGAGGTGAAGTGGTTAACCCTATTGATCAATCATAGAATGAATAGATCTGTATTGAAGGAAGACACCAAAAATTACCATGGGTAAGAGCTCTGGTTGAGAGAATAATGATTCAAAATAAAATGAGGCCTCACACACCCATATGGAACACTAAAAACTATAACATGGTGAATTACATGGTGTGTAGTACCTTTAAAAATTGTGAATCAATTTTATATTACGTTTCACTAAAAAATGAATCACTGTGAATTTTGTTTTCCTCTGGAATTGGGGATGATCTCGTTGATTTAAGATTCAAACATTCCTAGCGCTTTCTAATGGGTTTATTCATAGTACCAGAAACATCCAATGATTCCATATCCATTTGGACCTACTTTACAAAGGTAGGAGCTCATTAGTTGTGGACTGATGAGGCTTAGGAATTTTCATTGGTCGAGAGGATGGGAGGTTGGACTCATCACACCTTTTTGAGGGGAATTATTGTCTACTTCGGGACTCTCTTTATAGATTTAGGTTATGTTCGTGAATCCTTATTACATTACCAAGTATAAAATTAGCATTCCTTTATATTTGACAATCAATGATTGATATGTATGAAATTTAGAGAATCTTTTATATGTATTCGTGGTTCTTCATCAATAAAGAATCATCTGTATTTGTTATAGATTCTTAGTCAATGGTATCCTTCAATACATAAAAGTCTCTTGGTCATTATGATGACCATACTAGTTTTAAATCCACTCAGTGGGGCACTTGACGTTTATTTTCATTCAGAAGAACATTGATTATTTCAGTGTTGGGATCCTTCCCGCAGATGGGATACCTACATATCCTTTGTTTTGGAAAATGAATCAGAACCCACGTAGTTCGAGTAAGGGAGTATGATGTTTATGCATGATTGAAGGCTCAAATAAAGATGTCATGATTACTCTTACACTCTAAGCTCACATGAGTCATGATCGGTGTGAGAAACAAGAGGTTTTGGTGAAACTATACAATTGTTCCATGAAAGATGCAATGATGTGGGGCTTATATATGTATGACTGCCCAAAATAGATAAAGATTTACTTCAGAGAAGAAATCCAGGAATAGTATCCATAAAGGTATATGTACTTCATGGAGATTTGGATACTCTATTCTTGGGGATTACTCTTAAGGAAGATGCCCAAGTTAGGAGGTGACTTATGATTGGGTTTTACTCCTGAGAAGGAAGCCCAGATCAAAAAGGAATTATGAATGGTTAAGAGAAATTAATACTGGGGCTTACTCCTGAAAATGAGGCCCAGGTTAAAAGGAATTTTTAAATTGGGGCTTAACTCCTAAGGAAGAGGCCCTGGTTAAAGGAATTTTAGAATTAAGGGACTGGGGATTACTCCTGAAAAGGAGGCCCAGTTTTAGAGAATTATGGTTGGGGCTTACTCCTGAGGAGGATGTCCATATTTGGGAACTTTAAGAATGGGTCTTACTCCTGAAGAGGATTCACAGATTAGGGGACTTGGGGCTTACTTTTAAGGAGGATGCCCATATTAATTAGAATTTGGACTCGGGATTACTCTTGAAAAGGATGCCCAGGTTAAGGATTATCTCATTTTAAAGGATGAGGTTGAATGAATAAACTCTCTAACTTTAGTGACATAATGACATGTAAATCACTAGGTTTTGATATATGTTCCACGGAATTCCTTTCAGATAAGTGTGTCAATTAATAAAACATGCCATAAATGGCTTTGAAGAGTGTCTTGAAGACTGAATCTTGAATAGGAGAGGTGGAATGGAATAAGAGGGGTTAAATGGGCAGGAAGGACACACAAAAGTAGAGGGGAGTGCAAGTCCTGAGGGGTCGTGCAGGTACTGCATGGGCACGCTAGTCCTGGTCGCGCGGGTATACCTGCGCGACACATGGGTACTTGTGCAATCCTTGACCAGTAGAGTAATACTTGGGTGATTCCTGACCAAAGCCTTTAGAATCATCCTAAGGTATTTCCAAAAGAGGGGCGCACAAGTTTTAATGAATAGGTAAGGAGGCATGCAAGTGTATTCATTTCCCTTAAGGGAAAAACACTTAGGCACGCATGTTTTAGAGAATTATAACACTTAAAGCTTATTCCCCTTATTTTGACCTTCCATTCAAGGTAAAGAACTACTTTATAAGTGTTCGGAAGACTTGAAGAAGAGACTTGGGCATTCAGAGCTCTTTATCTGAAATCTGGAAAAAATTCCTCTAGAATATGGGGCCCACCGGGGGTATTTTTAGGGAGGGGAAGACCCTGAGAATATTTCAAAGAGGGAGCACAAGTGACTTGCGAGTCCAACTGCGGCGCGCAAGTGTACTTGCGCGACCATGGTAGAACTTGTGTGACCCTTGCGCGATGTTCTTCTTATTCCATCCTTTGTCAAATTTTGATATTTTTCCAAAGGTTGAATCACTTTGATCTAAGATATTCCCATTTTCCAAACATTAGACTCTCTGATGAAATGATCATCAAAAAATGTCCCCCTCAGAGTTGGATCCAAGAGTAATGAGGATTTGACTCTGAGGAAATCTAGAATCAAAAGGAATGTGGGGTGCGGAGGGTATGGCGCGCAAATGAGCTTTGAGCACGTAGGGTCTGATGCACAGGGTCTGGCGCGCAGCGGTACGTCCTTGTCTTTTATGGGAAGTTTAAAGTCATGCACGTCGGACCGAAAGAGGTTAATGTTTAAGGTTGAAATAGCTTTGACCGAAATGGATTAAAACTGACTCAATTCCTTGAAAATTTATCTGATAACATATTATCATACTCAAGTATGAGGTAAGATATATAAACTATGACTTAAGAAAAATTTGAATCTAAGGAATGATATGAAAAATAGCTAAAAGACATTACAATAAGTAATTTCCATGAATGATGTTACCATTATTTAACAAACCCGTTAGGGGGTTGAATTATGCAGGGCCACCAAAGGGCATTTGCCGCATAGTCAAATAAATAGAATCTTTTGGCTGATAGGTTTGTTATGTAGAATACATATGCAAGGCCATCTAAGGGTTATGTGATGCATAGTCGGGAAAAAGAACTCTCAGAAATTTACTTTTCTACTGCTAAGAAGCTATTGAGAGTTTATGGGGATTCAACTTTTCCAAAGTATAGAGTTTTCTTTATGGAAAGAGATACTTGAATATGAAGAAGATATTTCCAAACAAGATTATCAAATAACTGGATGGATATCACTCCTATGAAGGTCTGACCCAAACATAGGGAAGGAGAATATAAACCATAGACATGGATAATTTCATATCATGAAAAAGAGTATGGGATAGATATGTTAAGGATAATTTTTTTACGGATCCCTACATATTGTCATTAAGACAACCATGGAAAAACAAGATTTTCTTCACACGAATGAAGTTACCACTATTTGAAAAACCCGTTATGGGCTTGAATTATGCAGGTCCGCCAAAGGGCATTGGCTGCATAGTAAAATAATAGCATCTCTTGGCTGACACGTCTGTTATGTAGACTGTTTATTTGAGGCCGCCTAAGGGAACGTGACGCATGGTCAATTAGAAGAACTCTCAAAATTTCCGTCCTTTTGTGATTAAAAGTTAAGAAAAGGGTTATGAAGATATGAAAATATTTAAGGATAGGATTATGAAACATGAATATGGGTATTGGAAAATGTATACAGAGATACACAGATCAATACTAACCATAATCATGTTGTGGATGGGTCCTGAATTGAAATGTTGGACTTCACTACATATCCCATAAGGATGGGAATCAAGCCATACGTAGTTCTTTAACTACATTTTAACCTCATGTGGGACAAAGGGATTGGAGATCTTAGTTTAGGGTCATAGAGCTCAGACCATTATAAGAAATACACAGTGTGTGTTTTCATGGGGACTTTTCTGCCAGGGGACTGAATGTGGAATTTGGGATTAGGAACAAATGACTTGGGGATGCATTCGAGGGACACTCGAACGTTCCTACATATCCCATAAGGATGGAAATCAAGCCCACGTAGTTCTATAACTACCCACTATACATATTTTGTTCGTACATGTGAAGGGTGAAAGGGGACTTTAGTGCAATGATGATTTAACCCAAGATAAAACATTTCGGTATTGCCTTGTATGCATGTAGTCTTTGGAATATGACATGATTCAAAATCAATGTAAATAATGATTCCCTCTCAGATGAGGTTATTAAATAATATTGTAGTTTATTTTCATACTGGACAAAAGTGTTGTATAGTTTAACATCGTATAGAAAGGACGAAGGTGAACCAATGTAATGATATTGATTCTTGGGGCGGTTTCACGAATCAACATCGTATGAGATAGAGGTGAACTGATGTGAAGAGATTGGTTTTGGGCTTAAACCTTGGGAGGTTTCCTATGTACCCAGACTAAAAGGCAAGGATCAAAGTCCGTGTAGTTCAATTAAAGAATGAATTAGTGATCAAATTGTTCTTGGGGACAACGACCTAAAAATAGTGATGGGACACACATATGATTAATAGCCCAGAGATACTGTTATGGTTGGGCTTTGCTCTAAGATCACGTGATTCATACTTAGTGTGAGAAACAAGAGTTAGCAACAACCCTAACGATTCATAGTTTAATGTTATATAGGACATATGAAGGGGACTATGAAGTTTAATGTCTTGCTGTTAGGACTATTGGTGCTGCACAGTTTAATGTCATGTAGCAGGGACGAATTACAGTTTAATGTCATGTAGGATATATTAAAGGACTTTTGTACAATTTAGCATCGTGTAGCTAGGATGATGGGGAAAATATAGTTTAACGTCATGTTGTAATAAAGGGGGACTATGCAGTTTAATGTCATGCAGTGAGGACAAAAGAGTACACCATTTAATGTCATGTTGGATGTATTAGGTACTGTTTCACTGTTTAACGTAATGTTGGATTAAAAAGAGATGATATAGTTTAGCGTCATGTTGGACGTAAGTGAAAATAGTTTAAGTTCGTATGCATGGACCGTTGGTTATGCAGTTTAACATCTTCCTAGATGTAATGTACTTCTATACAGTTTAGCATCATGTAGCTAGGACGTTACAGTTTAGCGTCATGTTGGACGAATGAAATGTAAGTAGTTTAAGGTCGAATGCATGGACCGTTACTATATTATTTAACGTCATATATCAAGGACAATGAAGGGGGAACAGTTTAACGTCATGTTGGATGAAAAAGGGATGATACAGTTTAGCATCATGTTGGACGTAAGTGCCAATAGTTTAAGGTCGTACGCATGGACCGTTGCCTTATAGTTTAATGTCATATAGCAAGGATGATGAAGGGGACACAGTTTAATGTCATGTTGGACGAAAGGGGGACTGTACAGTTTAATGTCATGCAGTGAGGACAAAAGAGTACACCATTTAAAGTCATGTTGGACGTATTAGGGACTTTTTCACAGTTTAACGTCATGTTGGACGAAAAAGGGACGATACAGTTTAGCATCATGTTAGACGTAAGTGCCAATAGTTTAAGGTCGTATGCATGGACCGTTGCTGTATGGTTTAACGTCATATAGCAAGGACAATGAAGGAGACACAGTTTAATGTCATGTTGGATGAAAAGTGAATATATTTTGTGTTTATACAAAATAATTCTTCAGAAATATGGCATTGGTTGGAGTAGTGATGAGTTCTCCATCCATCGAGATTAATGAATATGCTCCATTAGAGTAGACCCTATGTATTGAATAAGGTCCTTCCCATTTTGTCTCAAGCATGGGTGTTTTCATTCTTGGTATCATTGGATTTCTGAGAACTAATACAAATTCTCCCTGAACGAATGAATGAAGAAGAAATTTTTTGTTGAAAGCTCGTGCTATTTGATTCTGATAGACTTCCAAGTGGTGCAAAGTGCACAATAGTTTCTCATCTAACCATTCCAATTCATTCAATCGCTTTTGAGATTTCTCATCTATAGATGATTGATCACAAATGGAAACTCTAAGAGAGTGTAGTTGAACTTCAATTGGAAATATTTTTTCCGTTCCCTATACCAATGAATATGGAGTTGACCGCGTTGTAGTGCGGGTGGTAGTCCGATAATCCCATAAATCATGAAAGAGTTTATCAGGCCATGACTTCATATCTTTATCCACCATCTTTTGTAGTATATTTGACAGAGTCTTGCTGTAGGCCTCTATCTGGCCATTGGCCGCTGCATGATACAGAGATGAATTTTTTGATTTGATGTTGTATTTTTTATACAACTTCTTCACCTCGGACGAACAGAATTCAGGGCCATTGTCCGTCAATATGGTATGAGGGACACCAAATATGGTAATAATATTAGACTTGATGAAGCTAAAAATGCATTTAGAACTGAATTCCTTGAGAGGTACTGCCACTGCCCATTCGTAAGAGAAATCATTAGCAATAAGAATATACTTAAACTTCTTGGTCGTAGCTGAAGGGAAAGGTCCCACCACATCTATTCCCCATGTGGAAAATGGCCACGAGTATTTATTTGTATGATGAAACTATGGAGGTTGATGAATGAAGATGTAATGTACATGGCATGGATGACACTTCTTTGTGAAATCAACACAGTCTTGTATCATTGAAGGCCAAAAGTACCCAAACCTTCAAATCTGATCAGACAGTCTATGTCCATACTGGTGGGCACCATAGACTCCTGTATGCACTTCTTTCATGAAATCTATTTTCTCTTCACCATCAATGAATCTGAAGATAACTCCATCAAAACCATTCTTGTAGATAACTTTCTCTAGGTGATCTGCACTATCATAAAGAGTAAAATTGACCACACATTGCTGGACTTGTTCTTTCCCGGCTCTATCACGTGGAAGTGTTCTATTTTGATGGTATTTTCTGATAGGTTTCTTCCATCCTCTAGTATGACCATACGGTTCAGGAATGGGACTAATTTCATTAATATCCTCTGTTCTGATTCGAACAAAAATTGAAATTACACGACGGTGGCTAATACTGATGACTGTCTCTTCCCGATCTAGATCTGCCAGAGCTGTGGCTATATTAGCCAATGCATCATCTTGGGAATTTTCTGATCTTGGGACATAAGAAAAGGGTGGTTCTGAAGGGAATTACACCATTAAATCTCTGATGTAATACAAATGGATTAATTCTTCTTCTCTGATGGCATAATCCCCATTTATTTGTGTGATTACCAGGTTTGAATCACCTTTCACCCTTAAATGATTCACTTGTGATTGAAGCGCCAACTCTAAGACTAGGATGAGAGCTTGGTATTCTGCTTCATTATTGGTACCACCTTCCCAAAATAAGAAAAAATAAGTTATCACTACCTTTTCTGGAGAAATTAGTACAATTCCTAAGCCAACATTGTTGAATTTAGGATTTTCCATTTTCCTTCCTGTTGGACTTTTGGAGGCACCATCAAAGTACATTTTCCATTACTGAGGACTTTATTGAATTGATAAGACTTCCTTATTAGGGATTTCAATATCTGAAGATGTATCTTCTACTGAAGGGTGTTCAGTCAGGAAATCAGCCAGAGCTTGGCCCTTTATTGTCGTTTGAGACACATACTGAATGTAGAACTGCTGCAAAATAACTGCCCACGTTGCCAGACATCCTGTAAGCATTGGACGACTAAGGATGAATTTGAGCAAGATATTGAAAGATAAAAATTGGACCTCGTGTTGTTGCAGATAGTGTCTCAACTTTTGAACTGCAACGATTAATGCCAGGCAGCACTTCTCAATATTTGAATACCGGGTTTCTGCTTCAAGCATAGTCCGACTAAGATAGTAGAGGCTATTTTCATTCCCTGTATCATTCTTCTGAGCAAGAAAGGCACCCATTGATCTCACTAAAGCTGTCATATAGAGGATAAGTGGTCTTCCTTCAATAGGTGGAATAAGTACCGGTGGACTCAAGAGGTATTTCTTGAGAATATGGAATGCTTCTTGACATTCTTCAGTCCACTGGTAAGTGACTCCCTTCTTCATCAATTTGGTGTAGGGTAAACTTTTGCCTTCCAAATTTGCGATAAAACACTGAATATAGGCTAAGTGTCCTTAAAGTCCTTTTAATTATTTCACATTTATGGAGGTGACATTCCACGGATTGACTTGGTCTTCCCATGATCAACTTCAATACCATGATGGCATACAACAAAGCTGAGAAAGATTCCTAAAGTTACCCCAAAAGCACATTTTAAGGGGTTCATCTTCAAATTATGTTGTCAAAGCTTGTGGAATATTAATTCCAAATCAACCAAGTGATTAGAACGTTGTTTGGATTTAACCACCAATTCATCCACATAGAATTCAAAAAACATCCCTAAAAGGGTTTGATGATACGATGCATGGCACACTGATATGTCGCGCCTGCATTCTTTAAGCCAAAAGGCACTACCCGATAGTAAAACACACCTTGAGGGGCTCTAAAAGCTGTAGATTCCTCATCTTCTAGAGCCATTCGGATTTTATTATATCCAGAGTATCCATCCAGGAAGGAACATTCTTCATAGCCAGTTTTTGCATCAATCAGGAGTTCTGTAATCGGAACGGGAAAATCATCCTTACGACAATGCCGATTAAGATCTATGAAATCTATGCAAAATCTAAATTTTCCATTATTTTTCTTCTCGGGAAAAATATTAGACAACCACTTGGGATATTGATCTTCTCTGAAAAATTTAGCTTTGATAATATTATCCACTTTACCCTCAATTTTGAAGCATAGGTTGGGTCTGTTCTTCTCGCGGATTTCTTAAATCCTTGATGTTCTTCTGGTAAACCCAAATGATGAGTAGCTACATCAGGATCATGCTCGGGCATCACTGTATAGTTCCAAGAAAATATGACTCGATTTTTCTTAAAAAATAAAATATACATATCTTTTTCTTCAAGAGTCATGGCTTCACTGATTAAAGTGGGGCGTGGATCTTCTTTTGTGCTCAAATTTATTTCTCTAAGTTCATCCACAGTGGTAGAGAAAACCTCTTCAAATACTGGAGGAGCATCTTTGAGATCTTCTTCTTCTTCATTAACATGTTTTATTTCTTCCATTTCTACTTGCATAGTAGATAATGATGAAAAATTTTCATAATCACAAGAGACGTTAAAATTTGAACATCATGAAGAAGAGGCTTCCATATTCCACCTAATTGATGATGAAGGTTATTTCCTGGGAAATAAAAAGGAGATGATGGATTGAGAATCAACATCATTGTTCACCTTTTATGTGGCTATAACTTCTTCTGTCCTGATTGGTGAAGTATAGACTTGTTGGAATTCAACAGATGAAATAAAGAAATCTCCATTTGAGCTTTCATCACTGTCTGGTGGGTCATCAATTTCTCCCATGTTGTCTGACACGATTGATGTAATTCACATTAATGATCTTTCCATAAGTGTATTTTGATTTGGGTCTATCTTGTTAATTTTACTGATAGGAAACACATAATCTGAACTCACGTGTTCAAATAGATTTACTGAAATCATCTTCAAACCATACAGAGCATTAACTTTGGTAATCTCTTTTTCTGTGGATTTCTACCTTCCCTTCATGTGATATAATTCTGAATAAATGTATTGATATTCATATGTCTTGAATGGGGCCTTATCACCATACAATGTCCCAACTTGACCATCAAAAAAATATTTGAGACATTGATGGTATGATGAATGGATATCTGTATGTTGATGTTACCAAGGTCTTCAAAGAAAGATGTTGAAGGCTGAGTCTTGATAAACAACCGTGAAATATAAATTGGATACAAGATCTCCAAACTGAGTTCTGAGGGTAATCTAGCCCAATGGTTCTTATTCTTTTTTATCATATCCTTGTAACATCATAGTTGAAGAGGATAAATTAGATTCTGTGAGGCCCAATCGACGAAGTGTACGAATGGGCATGAGGTTGACTCTTGAACCATTATCAATGAAAGCTCTTTAGATGTCTACACTATTGACCTTGCCAGATAAATACAAAGGTCTAATATGTCCATGCATGACATCATCTTCATCTTCATTAGTGAAAGATATTACTACATGGCATTCTGTAGGATTATTCTCTATGTCATAGACTTCAACTGCAGCAATTTCAGTTTCAAACTCCTGGGGACTTGAAAAAGCCCCGATGAGTGCCTCACAAAGAACCTTTTACCCATTCAAAGCATCCAGAATTGATAACATGGCTAGTACTTTGGCCAGGTGTTTCAATACATCATACTTTTGATCCAGAGGTATGTGTTTCTCCACAAGAACATGTGGTTTAGCAGCTTCCTTGGAAGTTAATTCTTTAGAAGTTGATGCAACTTGTATAGGGATAGGAGTTGGAAATATTCTTGGATTTGGAAGATTAGATAGATTAGATCCATTTTCTTATTGAGAGGATGAAGGTGGAACCCCCAACTGATCCTCTATAATAACTATGCCAGGACTGAATTTACTATTGGTGGAAGAACTTTCTTGTTCTTATTGAGCTCGTTGAAGGGCTCTCCCATGGGTTTCTACTGCATACACAGTTCTAGAAGGGGTAGGATTGGAATAGTGGCTTCTAAAAGATCCACGTCATCCCATGTATCTTGAGCCTATATAACTTCCTCTGATTCCTCTATTTGATATAGGGAACTCAGGCTCATCGAAATTGAAACTGCGATTGGAATAAGGATATGTTAAGTGAATCATATTAACAGAACCAAACATTAACTCTTCATCCGATGAATAATCTGCTTGAATATCCAATTTAGGTTTTACCGTTTGGTGGGGCGGTGCCCATTGCTTTGAAGTAGATGGCATGAAATCTACCAGATTCAAAGATAGGTTAGGCTTTGACACACACTCATCTTCTTCTGATTCTTTTTCTTTCTTTGAATCATGTCGTTTCTTTGACGATTTTCCCTCTGATGAAAAGGGTTTTGTTGAGGCATTCCTGGAATAAGGCACAATTGGATTCTTCAATTGCGTTCCCAAAATTGCGTGAGTTCGGTTGATCATTTTTCTAACCATCCAATCATCATATTTCTGCGCATTTTTTTCTTTTGACTTCTTTCCATTCGCCTTCTTCCTCGGGAACTATAGCAGTGAAACATGTTACCTGAGCTAAAGAACCTTTTAGTTTGACTTGTCCTGAGTCGACCATCTTTTGCAGGAGGTCATTGAAGACAAAACACTCCTGGATGGGATTCCCCAACATTTTATGAAATGGGAAATAGTTGGTATGGTCTTCATCTCCTTCCTTTTTAGGCCTCTTGGGAATTGGTAATTGAACCAAATTATTTTCTAGAGCCGAAATGAAATAACCATAAACTTGTTCATTTCTGAAAGAGTAAACATTGATTTTCAAATCCTCAAATTGTTTTCGTCTTTGATCTCTTTGATTATCTTGTCGAAACGGCCTCTGTTGTTGGCACTCAGGAGGAGGAGCCCTTCGAGAAGATGAAGGTTTTGAAGTAGAAGCAGGTATAGGTGCTTGATTAAGCATAACTGTAGCAGTTTCTCCTTTACCCATTCTCCTTCCGGGAGCAGATGGAATTACATGAGATTTATCCCAAGTTAGTATAAGAGAATCTTAAATATGTTGAGCAATTGAAGTAAGGTCTCGAAACCCTCTTTTGTATTTCACAGGGATCATCGGTGTGCGCAACTCATCACACAAATTTTCCATAAAGATTGGCAACAGTTCCTATAGAGGGAGTGCTAAGCTTAGGGAATATTTTAATCCCTTCCAGCGAGGAATGAAATCTGCGACCCTTTCATTATCCCTGTTCTAACAGTTTTTAAGATCAAAAAATGTTGTCTTTGGCAATGTTGATCTGAATTGGAGAAGGAATTTTTGACGGAGATCATCCCATCCGGTAATTGACAGGGATTGCAAGCTTGTATACCAAACAAAAGCAAGTCCTTGCAAGGTTCGCACGAAGAATCTAAGTTTCACTTCTTCTTGCTGTTCCTGAGTTCCCATCATAGGATCGCAACAGGGCACGTAATGCGTCAAATGCTATTCAGGATCACCAGATCCATTGAAAACAGGGAATACATGGTTTCCAAAACATGATGGGGGGGAGATTGAATCTACCCGTTCATGGTAAGATCTCTTTTCTGGTCGAACCTACGCACGCTTACCTTCCATAGTCTCTAACCGAGCTGTTAATGACTCAATGGTAGTTATTGACTTTTGAGAATCATCCGATTGAACTTAGACTTGGGCAGGTGCAATGACTGGAGTTTGGACAGGTATGGAAGCTGGTACTACAACTGATGGCAACACTGCCAATTGTTGTTTCACTAGACACATAGGATTAGACCTATTAGTGTGTACTGATTGAGGAGGATATTATTGATCCAACTCAGTAGCTGCAATGAATTCCCTTGGCTGACTGACTCCAGCACGCTTAGGAAGAAGACTACCCTGAAGTAGTTCTGTATTCATCCTTCTTAATTCCTTCATTTCTTCCTCCTGTTGCGCAAACCTTTGCTCTAGTGAGAGCGATTGGCCTTCCCCAGAGGAAGGTTATGTGACCTGATTCTTTCCATTCCCCTTGTTGGCTCCCTTTAGGAGAGGGGGAAGTGGATTACCTGAAGGATTGCCTAGGTTCTGAGTAATCCTTTGATTTCATGTACGCACACCTTCTTCAATTGTGTCTTTGCATACAACTACTTGAGCAGGAACCTCTTCATCTGATCCCTCTGAGTGAGATTCATCTTGTGGATCAGCAATAACAGCATTGATGACTTTAATTGATGCAAAATGCATTGCATCCCTTATATCAGCATTTTTGTGATATTGTCTTCTGCCATGGCCCTGACGAGACATTCCCTTTCGTTGATTTCATCCCTCAGGAACTTCTTGGCGAACCATAATTTGGAGAGAGTCTCCTGATAATTTATCTCTTCATTCCTCTTGTGGATTCTTCCCCAATCGATAGAAGACCGACTTTTGCTGAGGAGGGGATTAATGATTTGAAAAAGTCCCCAGTCCAGTGGACTGGGGCTGTTCCTACTGTCTTTTCTCAACTCCTCGAATCCTTTTTGTAGATTTTGAGGGTTGGGTTAAAAGAGTCCCTAGTCTGGAAAGTTGGGGTGTCTCTTGAAATGTTATGTTTGAGACTTTCTTGAAAGCTCTCATGATCTTGCGGACCTTGGTCTAGAAGATAGCTGGATGCATCAATCGACATCCACTTTTATCATCTGGTTCAAAAGACCGTTGGATAATCTCTGACACTTCTATCACTTGATGATGTGCTTGCTCAATAC
Source organism: Viscum album (assembly GCA_963277665.1). NCBI lineage: Eukaryota > Viridiplantae > Streptophyta > Magnoliopsida > Santalales > Viscaceae > Viscum > Viscum album. Next base: position 953,284,092 of record OY728130.1, on the reverse strand, counting down.
GAGAGGCATGTTCAATATTCTCATTTTCTTGATGCAGGAGTAATTCAACAACATGTTCTCTGTATTCTTGATTTCGAGAAAAACTAGTTGAGGCATGCTCTTGGGTAATATTTTGATTACAAACAAAACCCATTGACTGTGGCTGGCCACGGGCAATAACATTTCAATAGACCATTTTCGGCGGGCTTTGCTGACTGGAGAGCACAGTGAAATGTAGTGCTCCCTGAATACCCCATCCTCTGATATGAATACCAAATGGGGCATTAACAATTAACTGGCACAATCTTCTTAGTGTGCCAAGGCATGAACGTTGAAGGGCTCTCTGCTGCTTTTCAACCATCAGATATTATGAGACTGATAGAGATGCCAAATCAATCTGACGGTGTAACCATTCTATTATCTTAACATGATTTTTATATTCATCATAAGATAATTCTTTCTTTTTCAACTGACAAAGATTTTTCCATATGTTGAGACGAATATCATGAATTCCATCTTCCGTCAACATCTCTGGAATGTCATACTGAGAGTTAGCCAGAGGCCAAAACATGACTGGCACTTCACCTTTTTCCAGTTTTTTTCTCATGTTAAACATTTCCTCTTTCTCATTAAAAAAGATTCTTCTATCTGATTAGACCAAAGTTTGAACTTCTTTTTTGGTTCATCAGATTCAACAAGATTGGTAGAGGATCCACTGATCAAACTATAAGATGCATGACTTAGGGGTGGTTTGGAGAATGGCCTACACCCTGGGCTATCTTCTGATTGAGAAAGTATTTCACCTGCTTGGGATGGAGCATCATACATGATTGGTTTCGCATTTTCAAGTGCCTCAAGATAAGAGGGCTTTGTTATCACTACATTGTCCACTGGAGGATTTTCCGGGAAATCTGCATCACTACTATAGAGAGGACTTTTAGTGGGAATTTAATTATCTTGGGGAGGACCACCATGGTGGGTTACAGTAAAAGATGATATCTCTTGCCCCTTGGTCTTCTGACCACATAGAGGGTTCTTGTAGCTCTCATCTGAAGATGAAACTTCAAGATCGACCGAATTGCATTGGAGAAATCCTTCATGAGGAAGTGTCAGTTGAAGACCATCGGAATTAATATTCCCACTATTGGGGAATGAGGTAGTAGAATTTTGGATTCCAACAGATAACTGTATGAGGGAATCAAGAACTCTAGCATCATGAAAGGCATTGTTATAGATTGGATCTTGATCTCTTAGCTGTGTTGGGCGGGTCTTCTTCTTAGACGCCTTCTTACTCACCTTGGAAACCACTTGTTGAAGAAAAATGCTACTCTGAGCAGGTGTATGTGCCTGATCAGGAGAGATGGCCATGTTAGGCTTACGATCTCCACTCAAATCAAGTGTATGTGCCTGACTTGGTTGTCTGTATGATATGGGGGAATACGCCCCACAACCCTCTTGGACAGGAATAGATGTATGTGTCTGTTCCAGAGTGAACTTTTGATTTTTCACTCCACCGGTAGGGATAGATTTATGTGTATTTCCTTGAGATGCTATTGGAGCTGTTATAATATCATAACAGGCATCCATAATATGCACAATAATTTTCTTATGCTCTTTCGACATTGACAGAATGTGCTTGGTGACTTCAACTTCCGGAATGGGGATATACATCCATTCCATGCTTGGAGTGTGTGTTTGTTCTTGCTCTTGTCCTCCTTTTCCTATCAGTGAATCCTGATAATACTCAACTATGGGGGAAGAGAGTTGAGTCTGCATCTTTTTTGTGGCTGGAACATTCTGACTGACTTCTCTGAGTGCTACCATGTGAGACTGTTGGTAATCTTGATCAATACTAGTAGGTGTATGTTCCTGTTGATTTCACTTCACCGAACGTGGTTGATGAAATCCATCATATGTAGTCGGACAAGCCTACTGACTAGATGATGACATATAAACAGGTGTATGTTCTTACCTATAGTACTTTGCTAGAATTTCCTGGCGGGGTTGGCATGATGCTGCCAGACGAGTCTGCTGGACAGCAGAATTAAAATGGGCAGGTGTGTGTGCCCGCTCGTTTCTTTCCACCAAGTTAGGTTGGTGGACTTCTCTGGAGATGGCAGAGATGAGAACCTGCTCACTGTTGACCTGATTTCTTCTCTGGTGATTCATCTTGCCTGCTCGGGTTCGAGGAACCTGAGATGAAAGCCTGGAGTTGATACCCTCATCCTGTTGAGGGCACACTGCCGCACGAGTCTTGCGGAGATTGTTGATGGGATCCCTCAAGAAGGACTCATGTCTCCTTGAATTAAGGCCCTGAGGGACCTGCTCATTCACCTCCTCCGAATATGGGAGTGAGTGGTGATTGCATTCCAGGGATAACGACCCGAAACGGTTGGAGACGGTGGTTAGCACCGCCTTCTTCTTGATTGCTGGTCATCGCTGTCCAGATGACCAGGTTGAATTATTGACTTGGAGGGCTTATCGAGTGGCTTCCAGAGTCAGAATATTAGCATTTTGATGGTACTCCTTAACCAGTGTGTTTGATACTAAGCGTTGAATACACTGAGTAGGTGATGTCGTCCGGAGAGCGGATGATGATCCCACAGGAGTAGCAGTAATGGAATTCACAGTAGAGGTTTTCACAGAAGGCGTGTCCATGGATGTGAACTAATGAAAAGCCATTTCACAATGCAGATGATCTTCGAAAAGATTACATATTTTATATAACAGACGTAATCAAGATAAATTAGGCCACTACATCTTTTGGATGAGCACATATGTCAATGATTGCTTTGTTGGCCGTCTAATTGAGTTTTAAAATAGGGGCCTAACAAATAAGTAAAACATAATTTTAATTTGGTTAAGGATTCACATCTGGTTAACCAATTTTTTTTCCTTCTGAAATTGTGGATGATCTCGTTGATTTAAGATTCAAACATTCCAAGCAGTTTCAAATGGGTTTATTCATAGAACCGGAAACATCCAATGATTCCATATCCATTTGGACCTACTTTCCAAAGGTAGGCACTGATTAGTTGTGGACAGATGAGGCTGAGGAATTTGAATTGGTCGAGAGGATGGGAGGTTGGACACAACACACCTTTGTGAGGGGAATTATTGTCTACTCTGGGACTCTCTTTATAGATTTATGTTATTTTCGTGAATCCTTATTACATTACCAAGTATAAAATGATCTTTCCTTTATATTTGACAATCAATGATTGATATTTTGGAAATTTAGAGAATCATTTATATGTTTTCGAGGTTCTTCATCGATAGAGATTCATTTGTATTTGTTACATATTCTTAGTCAATGATATCCTTCAATTCATAAAAGTCTCTGGGTCAATATGATGACCATACTAGTTTTAAAGCCACTCAGTGGGGAACTTGAAGTTTATTATCATTCATAAGGACATTGATTATTTCAGAGTTGGGATCGTACTTGCAGATGGGCTACATATGTATCCTTTGTTTTGGAAAAATAATCTTAACCCACGTACTTCGGGTAAGGGAGTATGATTTTTATGCATGATGGATGGCTCAAATAAATATTTCATGATTACTCTTACACTCTAAGCTCACGTGAGTCATGCTCGGTGTGAGAAACAAGAGGTATTGGTAAAACCAAACAATTGTTCCACAAAAGATGCATTGATGTGGGGATTATATATGTATGACTGCCCAAAATAGATAAAGATTTACTTCAGGGAAGAAATCCAGGAATAGGGTCCATAAAGGTATATGTACTTCATGGAGATTTGGATACTCTAATATTGGGGATTACTCCTAAGGAAGATGATCAAGTTAGAAGGGGACTTATGATTGGGTTTTACTCTTGATAAGGAAGCCCATATCAAAAAGGAATTATGACTGTTTAAGAAAAATAAAGACTGGGGCTTACTCTTGAAAAGGAGGCCCAGTTTAAAAGGGATTTTAAAACTGGAGCTTAACTCCTAAGGAGGAGGCCCAAGTTAAGGGAATTTTAGAATTAAGGGATAGGGGATTACTCCTGAAGAGGAGGGCCAGTTTAAGAGAATTATGGTTGGGGCTTAATCCTGAGGAGGATGCCCATATTTGGGAACTTTAAGACTGGGGCTTACTCCTGAGGAGGATACCCAGATTAGGGGACTTGGGGCTTACTCCAATGGAGGATGCCCATATTAATGAGAATTTGGACTGGGGATTACTCATAAAAAGGAGAACTAGGTTAAGGATTCTATCATTTTAAAGGATGAGGTTGAATAAATGAACTCACTAACTTTAGTGACATAAAGATGTGTAAATCACTAGGTTTTTAGAGATGTTCCACAGAATTCCTTTCAGATAAGGATGTCAATCAAGCAAACATGCCATAAATAGCTTTGAAGTGTGTCTTGAAGACTGAATCGTGAATAGGAGAGGTGGAATGGCATAAGAGGGGTCAAATGGGCAGGAAGGACACCCAAAAGTAGAAGGGCGCACAATTCATGAGGGGTCGCACAGGTACTGCATAGGTGCGCAAGTCCTGGTCGCGCATGTATACCTGCGCGGCCCATGGGTACGTGCACGATCGTTAACCAGTAGAGTAATACATGGGCGATTCTTGACCAATGCCTTTAGAGTCATCCTGAGGTATTTCCACAGGAGTGGCGTGCATGTTTTAATGAATTGTTAAGGAGGCGTGCAAGTGTATTAATTTCCCGTAAGGGAAAAACACTTAGGAGCTCAAGTGTTAGTGAATTCTAACACTTAAACCTTATTCCTCTTGTTTTGACCTTCCATTCATGGTAAAGAACTAACTTAGAACTGTTCGGAAGACTTGAAGAAGAGACTTGGGCGTTTAGAGCCCTTTATCTGAATTCTGGAAAAAATTTCTCTCGAATGTGGGGCCCATCAGGGGTATTTATAGGCTGGAGAGGACCCTGAGCGGGTTTCAAAGAGGGCGTGCAAGTGACTTGCGCGACCAACTGCGGCGCTGAAGTGTACTTGTGCGTCTATGGTAGAGCTTGCATGACCTTTGTTCAATGTTCTTCTTAATCCTTTGTCAATTTTTGATATTTGCCCAAAGGTTGAATCACATTGATCTATGATATTCCCCTTTTCCAATCTTTAGACTCTGTGACGAATAGAGCGTCAACAAATTATAAACATTATTATTCACATAACACAATGTTTAACCCTAACACATCATGTAACATTATCTTGTTGTGTACTTAAATTCCTTATATCTATCCAATGTCCATTACATGTTGTGTAATAGCATTAAATTTTATGTAATTATCTAGAGAATATCAAAATAAACTAGGGAAAGGATTAAAATCCAAAAAATAACTCAATTCACCATTATAGATAATCTCCCAATTCAGGGTTAAAAATATGTTCCCAACAAAAAATGGGAATCCAAAAATAGAGATCAGAACCTAACTAAAATAAAAGTAATGGGGAATTACCATTATTAAATCTAAATCATACTTTTTAATTCATATGAAATTTTTCTTATAGCTATTTATTGATTTTTCATCCTTTTTCTTCGGTTATGTGAATTTATATTCAATTATCATAGGAATAGTTCAAATAAAATTCTTATTGAAGACTAATTTCCTAAAATTTTCCCATGTCAAGGATTAAATTCCACCACTTTCATCATATTTTTAATAATATTACACAATATATTATCTTCACATTTTACATGGTACATATCTAAAATACATTTCTCATGGTCTGACCATTGGATAATTTAGAACATGATCTCTATAATGGTGAACCATTATATATAAATAAGTGGTTCATAGGAACCATTTAAGGATGGAGGATTTTTTCCCATAAAAGAGTCCAATAGAGAGTTATTTATTCCTTTGGCCATTTGTATTTTCAGTATGATTAATGTTACCATTCGTAGATTGAGAAACATTGGTGAGTATAGACTCAATATTTTTGAATCTAAAATACCATTTCATTTGATTCTCAAGAGGATTCTTTTTTCAGTGGACATCACAGTCATCTTTCATATGTATCCTCTTAGTTTCACTAATTGACTAACACAATAATGAAAAATAGTGGTATAAATGATAATAATATTGAGTAACAATGTAATCCTGAAAAATAATTCATTAGATATCTAAATCATGGAATCATATTTAAATATATGAATCTGTATTCTTAACCCAATTAATTAATAGGAATCATCTACCAAAACATTAAAAATGGTTCATAAAGAAAATTTGAAGACACCCAAGAATATCCATTAAGAGTGTATATACAAGTGTGTTGTCTTAGTCCCACTTAACATGCACTGATGATGATTGAACTAATACCCAATATTCCCCTTTATTTGTTTTTACCCCAAGGTTACTTTATACCAAAAACCAATTCAATTTAATTTATTATTAAATGGGTGTATTTTCTTGGAAAACCTCCCAATATCGACATTAATAAAGATTCAATATATTATCCTATACATAGACTTATCTCCAAGATTTTCAACAAATGTATCTAATCCTAATCTTTAAAAAAATACTTCCCTGATACCAATTCTGGAAACCATAAAATTTCATAAATTATTATTTTATCATTTTAGATAAATATTCAATACAATTCACAATAATATAGTATCATGGACTGTAAATGTTTATATTCGTTGGAGATGAGATATGTAATCATCCTATTTAATGAAATATCATCAATATCTCCCAAAAAATTATTCTCTTACAGTATTCTTCTTAAACATATCTTACATAAAACATTTCTTCATATCCTTTGGAAAGGGAACATATGAATTGGGTGAGACCATATGATCAGTAAAGGTAAACATAGGAGGATTAAATTAAAAATTATAAATGAGAATACGATAAGAATGATTTTGTGAGGTAAGATGCCTCCACTCTCTCCCAGTCGGCTCTCTCTTAAGAGAATATACTCCTAGGTATTCTTTATCCATATAACATAGAATCCATTATCAATAGACACTTCTTTTACTCTTATTTATATGGTTGTATGTCCTCTTCGGTTCTCTTCACTCGTGCCTTTCCATTGAAGGTTTCATCTACTTCTCTTTCGATCTCATCCATCATAATTGACCCCATTATTGGTTATGAACGATAATAATAAATACATATTGGGAGGTGTTAGAGGATTATCCCAACAGTTATCTTTTGATATGTTATTTTTAGGGTCCTTTGTTTCATACTTCTAGGGTTTCATCCCCAATCACATCATTTCCATTTCTTGGGGGTTCGTTCAATGGTTCTGCATCAACCCATTTGCTTCAGTTGCCCTTATGGATTTAGTTCTAGTGTTCCTCCTTGTCTACAAATGCTTTGTTTCTTCCTTTCCCCTTCTATTATGCTCCTTCATACCTTTTCCACCCAGTCCTTTTCTTCCTTCTAGGTCGGTCAGGTGCGGCAGATTCCACATAGTTTTTAGGATGTTTTTGGTGAACAGTATGAGTTCATAGTTTTTGTGAATGGTGGTGGATTTCTGCAATTTTTTGTTCATGTGGTTTTATTCTATGATTTTGGATTGGTTTTCACTCTTTTTTCGAATGGCATCTTTTATTGGTGGAAATGGATATGAATATGGTATTTTCTTCTTATTCTATTTATTTTGTTTAGTTTTTATTTATCAATTATATCATAAAATAATTATTCATATAAGGTTTTTTGGAACTATTCATTCTGGGTTTTGATGGATTCCACCTGTTATCATGATGGTAGTGCAATTTCCCAACATCTAGTGATGGTTATGGTGTTGAATTTTAGAGGCTCTGCGGGTTTGGTGGTGGATTTAGATGAAGTGAATGTCATTGTAATATTTCAGTTATCTTCTTTGGTGGTGAGGATAAAGATGGTGAGGGAACTAATGATGGTGGAAATTAGTGACACCGTCGTCTCCCTTGGTTCAATGTCTCCTCATGATGGATAATGGTTTTTTGATCGATGTGGGTATGCTCGTGGATCGAGGTAGATAATGGCGCTTCTATTGAAGTTTTCTATTTAAAATTTGAATGTAGGATTTTTTATTTCTGAATGTAGGGTGATTGGTTTTAGTGGATGTATGATATGTGTGAATAAGTGGATTTCTATGTATGGTTTTCACTATAAACAAAAGTAGTTTTTAAAGATGGAAAAATTGGGTGTGATAAGATAAGAATAAATATATGATAACATGATGATAACTTAGGATAATCATACCCAATAAGTGAAATATCATTCATCATAAATATTTTCATAATGATTTTTCATAAAAAAACACAAGTAAATAGTGCATGGGATCATCAATAATAAATCATGATCTTGATAACATATCATATGAATCTGATATAGATTTTTTTATTACATTTAATCACATAAAAATCATTTCTTTAGTCAAATATCACTTACGAGACTACCATAGTGGATTGGGTTCACTCCAAATTCAATAATTTTCATAATAAAGGTTCACTACCAATACTATCTTATGGTAGGAAAAATCCCCATTTTTTTATTATATAAAAATATATCCATCTTTACTAAATTAATTGTAGGAATATATAATCCCAGGCCCTCTAGTAAAAAAATGAAAACCATAAAAATGTTTTTCAAAAGTTCATAAAACATTCATAATGTTATAATACCATAACCAAAAGAATATAAACTTTTTTCAAAAACATATCATCATTATGTCATATAATAACTCATCGTAAATAAAAAGGATTCATTAAATTTTCATCATAACAGAAATAAATTAATACATAAATCATTATCATCAAAATCCATCCAGAGAAATAAATTGAATAATATTATCAGATAAAATCTGAATTGAATTATAAAAATAAATAAAGTTTATTTACATAGATGAAAAAAATATATTTAGAGGATAATTTGATGAAATTTTTTATACATGAGAATATATTGTTTTCTTTTGATATCATTGAAACAAAAAATTCCCAAAATATTGGGAAATTATTTTTCATTGTAAATAAACAAGGCATATGTATAATAAGATTCAAAGAAATTAATAGTCCTGAAAAATTAAAAAGCTATTCATGTTCTGCCCATTGAAAGAAAACAATCATCTCAAAATTTTAAGAAAAGTAAAATATGATTTGTTTTGAAAACATTTAGATAGATTCCTTTTAAAACATTTTGTAAATAAAGATAAAGGTAGTAAAAAAATACATTTTAGTAAATTCTAATTATTTGTAATAACTTTCAAACAAAAAAAATTGGGAATGGAATTATAACAAAAATTTTATAAACGTAAAAGGAACAATTGTATAATTTGTTTTAAAACAATTTCTCAATAATTTTATAGACCAAATAGATGAAAATGGTAATAATAAACAAGAAAACATGTAATAAACATAGGATGAGATAACATATAAGATTTAATATAAAATTATAAGATAATTTTTTCAATAGATATTTAAAATGGACAATTATAAAAATAAACAATATTGAAATATAAACCCTGAAAACAAGTTTCATCTTGACTCATCTATGTTCAAATCCTTTCTTCATTGAGAATCCCAATTTGGACTACACCACGAACCTTAAAATCATGGTATCAGGATCTAACTGATGCATCGAGGATGTGGGTTGGGATGTTTGGATGGGATTATGATAGGGATTTTATGATTATGATTTCTCATGGAATGTGGTTAAGATATGAGATGTTGTATCCTTTTATAAGTGAGTTAGAGGACCCACTTGGTGTTTTTCAAAATATTAAAATATATTGTTTTTTCACTAATGTTGAGTGTATCCAAAAATAAAATGTTTCACATATGAGTATTATAATTTCTAAATTCCACTATCCTAAGAAATTCAATAAAATATTGTCATATATTAAACCATATCTCTTAGATTAACCCCCCCCCCATAAACCCATTTTAACCCAAATTGTTGTCACAAAGTTTTTAAATTTTTACTATTATTCTTTTAAAAAACAATTTTACCATATTAAATGATAGTATTCATTTTGATCCAAATGTTGAATCTATTTTATAATATTAAGTTTCTATAAGTTCCATGAATTCATTTAAAAATAAGTTTGAAACACTCCATAAAACCGTTTTTCAATAAATTCATTTTTATGAAAAAAATTGTGTTTACCTTCATTCATTTACATATAAAAATACTATATGTATATTAAAATATATTGTTAAATATATTATCCAAACATTTCTTTAAAATCATTCATCATCAAATATTAACTAAATTTATTATGTAAAATTTATATGGTGCACATAAATAAGAGTATTTAGAAAAATATATTTTTATTCCTTGAAATGGTTTTTTTTAATTTATAACCAACAATATATTAATGAATTGATTTTATAACTATTTAATGAATACTTTTTAAAAATTTAATATTCCATATTTATAACCACAAATCCAAAAACTATATGATGATTTTCACATTAAATAATAATATTTGAATAGTAAATGATGGTATGTTAAAAAATCATGGTCAGAGTAAAGAAAAATATCAATGAAATTATATTTAATAAAATATAAATATGTCGTAAAATGTGTGTTTGTTATAGGATAGATCCCCACGTCATCACAATAAAAATATTATTCTCTTAAATATTTAAAAAATACGTATATTATTCAACACCCCATTACAATTTTCTCTATCTCATTCCATGTATTAGTTTCATAATGAAAAATAAAACATGATACAACTATTTAAAGAATATATATTTAACATTTTCATTTTTTGTGAGGGTGACAATTTCAACTTTTTTTCTTCACAATATCTCTAAAGAAATTATACCTTATATCATTGTGTTTGATTATTTCTTTAAAAAATTCAATCTTATCCAATGAAATATTTCAATTATAATTATAAATATCTCACTAGGTTCATCTTTTGTATAGGCCAAACAATATATAACATTTCTTGTCCATATGATATTACACACAACTAGGTTTAAAGAACAATACTAATCCTCACATGATGATAATGTGACAATGTCATTCAACTATGATGACCATGTTAATGTAGTGAAACACAAAAAAAAATATGAATCTATTTTTAATATTCCCATTCATCAATGTATATTCCCTTGTCAGGTTCTAAATATCCAATTAGCTTGAAATTTTTCATTTTTATATAAAATATACCATCATATATTGAATATTTAATATAACTAAAACTTATTTTAGGAACATTCAAATATTTCTAAATGTGACTATATAAATATCCTCTTCAAATTACTACAGCATACAGAATACATGGTCTAGATCATGTGAGGTATATTAATATTTTTTACAGTATTTCGAAATATGTAGGATCCTAATCTCATGTACAATTTCATTATAATTTAAATACTAATTTGAACAGGGTTTTAACCAGATTTAAACCTTCTATTTTTAACTTAATAAAAAAATTGGAATAATTTCCTTGAGAAATAAATATTGTTCCATCACATTGATAAATTTCAATGTTGATGAAGTTAGTTATATCAATAATATTAGCAATTTCATTCCCCTTCATCATTCTATACAGAAAAGAGGATAATACAACTGGATTAGTTCCTATGAAAATAAGATATCCAATATATAATAAATCTAATAATATCTTCACATATCCACTATAGGTACCGTGGTTTAATATATTTCCATAATTTTTTATGATTTATGGTTTTATATACAAGGAACATATTATTCATCAACTTCTAAAGAATAACTATATATTGATTCCACTATTACTCCTTCAACTCTTTCCTTCATTGGTATTTCTTCAACATTTTATTCTTCTTCTAATGTTCATTGTACTTTTCTGACAAAAGATATGTTGATTCTATTTCCATGACTATTATTCTTCAAATATAACATCTCTATGGAATATTATCTTCTTGGTGATGGGATTATAAAAAAAATATTTCATTTATGGAGCTTTGTACCCCATAAGGATACACCTCACAACTTTATATTCGAGATTTATTCATTTTTCATTTAGGATCATAAAATATTCAACACCATCATAAACTCTATGATTCCATACATTGGGATTATGAGTACTCAATGCATAATAAATAATATTTGAAAAATTATTTTATATAAGGAATATTTCATGTAAATAAAATTCAAAAAAAACATTATCCTTTAATGTCTTGGGAATGTTCATACTTCTAAATTGTAAATTGTTTAATTTTTATATTTGAAAAACCATTGAGTTTTTTTGTGTAACCCAACATCAATTAATTTAGAATTAAAATTTTCTTTAGGTACTCATAAATACATTAGAGGTGTTCTCTCCACCTTGATCTAAACAATAAAAATTATAAAATAATTCAATTGATTTTCCACTAGTTCCATGATTTCATTGAATATATAAAATACATCTAATATCATATTAAAAAATCATACCCATGTTTCGTAATTATAATACTCAATAAATTTTAGAATGTTGAATAATTTTCCATTATTTTTTTGACTCAATTCCCCCAAAAGAATTAGTGTGGACTAACTCAAGTGGTGTAGCAATATTTTTATTTCCCCTCTTGGTAAATTGGTTTATATTTTCCTAACATAGAACAAACATTTCACATTAAAAATATAGATGTCTATTTTTTGCAATCCCATTTATAATTTTTAACTTCCTAATAATCATAATATGTCAATGTCTAAATGTCAAATCCTAAGATTGCATATCCATTATTTTATCAGTAACTATCATCATGAAATATCATTGTATGTTAGGGTGGATATAAAGAAAAAAACATTTTGTTCTTCATCACCATCACTTTTTTTTGCGATTTTCTTTCATTTTCCATCTATAATTTGCAATTTTTTAATTTTTATTCTTAGGTGAAATATTTTCCCACAATTTGATGTAGACTTAATATATTGGTCTTTATGTTGGGTATATAGTAGAAACCAGAGATGATTCTATGATTTATATATATTTTCTTAAATAGAATATATTTTGTTCCTTGGATAGATATCATTGAGTGAAATCCAAATTACATTTCCCCTCAAACCCTCTATTCTACATTCATAAAAAATATTTCCTATATTGTCATGTGGAAAGAGATCCAGATTCTAGATACCCACATAACTTGATTCCATGTGAGTATTTGTCCCATTACATAAATTAGTCTCTATTAGCATCCCTATTCCAAAATTATTGACCACCTCATTGATATTTTTTATTGTACTCTTACTCATAATTTAATTACTATAATGTCCATATTTGTAAAAACAATCATTAAACATTTTATTTTCTTAATGTATGGAAATTATTGAATACTCCCCTATATTCTCATCCTCATCCTAATGGATTAAAATTTGGTTATTTATAACTTCCTAAATTTGGTATTGTTCCATCATTTTTTCCTCTTTTTATGTTATTTTCTTATTAATGAAATATTATACCTTTCCTTCTTTGAAATATACCCCATTGTATATTTTCATAGTTTTTTAGAGACCACATTGATTATAGACTATTTCCAAAACCATTTTTATTAGTTCAATAATTCTTCGTTAATTATTGGTATTTTAGAGATACATTGATTTTGTCAATTGAAATTGCCTCTAATTCTTTGGTATCATCTCTGATAATGAATTTGAAATCAAATTTTTGATCTAGAAATATAAAAAATACTCACATACTTGTATGTCATCTAGATTTTCATTAATTCGTGATTTTTGGTTCACCACTACCACTACATGAGTATGATACTCCCAGATGATTTCATAATATTTAAAATAAAGAGACTTGAACTCACCTCATAGAGATTACAATCATATCTACTTCACTTTGTTGACACTTTTGAATGCTTTGGTGAGGTTATCCCATATAACCATCAATTTTTTTTGTAAATTGATTATTTCACATGTGTATTCATCAATGACTTGATTGATGATAGGTTTTTCACTGTATTATCTCTTTTATTCAGTCTGAAGTGTTTTTTTTAGAACCGATATGAGAAAAATCCATTTTATTAGATTTTTTACCGGTGTGTCCTTCCTCCATGATGACCATAACATATTAAATTACATGGATCAAAAGATTCTATATTATATATTTAATTTAATTATACTTTATCAATTGAGGAATTAAGGTTTGAGAAGAATCAATTTCTATAGAGGTTGAGTAATATTTTTGGGAAATTTGAGGAAGGGGTACTTAAATACTAAGAAAATTTGAGTACAACCACTAAAAAGTGTGTATTTTAATATATAAAATTAACAACACATATCACTGGTTCTGATTGAGGGTGTAGGAAACAATATTCAATAGCCTCCGAAAAAATAAGATTCCCATTTCTTCTCTTAGATAAACATTTATAATGATAAAAGATAAAATTCATCATTAAAACATCTCAATTTATAGGAAAAATTTAAGGTTAAGGTTAAATCCCATAAATCTATCCACTGATAATATTGGTTCGATTTAAATTATTTGTTTATAAATTATCTTATATTTTCAATAATTTAATTTATATTAAAATGTATTCCCTATATTTATGAGTTTCCCCCATATAATCAAAATCTTAATTTTGATGTCATCAAGTTAAAAAAATATTTATTAGTTTTTCAATAATGATCCTTCAAGATACTTATTTTCCTGAACCAGCACCACGAATACGTACCCTCATTTTTCCTTCCATGTTTTCACATACTTGATCATCCCTCAAGACCATATAGTGCATATTCATATACATAGTATATAATAATCCAAAACAATATTTTTAATAACAATGTTATGAATAAAAATTCTTGTTGTAACCTATAGTTATATTTTGAAGAGAAAAACTGATAACAAATTCCATATGCTACAAGATCTAGACCATGTCAATGAGGCCCAAACGCCATCTTATCATAAAAATGAGATACAGATTCTATTAATTCACACAACTCATCCCACCTACCTAAGATATACCACTTCATTCACATCTCCACATGTACTAAAATCTAAAAATATTCAACAAGAAAAAAATTGACATGAAAGATAGAATTAAATTACCCATTCTTGTAGAATTATGAAAATAAATATAATTTTGAAAGGTTTTTTACTCAATTGTATTAAAAATAATGAATAAGTAACAATATTTTCAGATGCATTGAGGTATATGGGATACTGAAAATTATTATTCATAAAATTTCATTAGTAATTTTGTCTAAGGAATTAGGTATTTTGATTTATATGTATATATATATATATATATGTGAAAATAGGTATACTACTACGAATTATTTTATGTCCTCCGGAGGTTAATTTTATATGTTTAATTTTAATATTATATTTCATTTTTTCTATATTCATAATATTTAATTCTGATGTTCCTCCACTAAATCTGGTGTTCTTTAGTATAATTTCATTATTAATTATTCATTTCTTCTTAAACCTCTACATTTATGGAGGACTAACCCATTAATGTGTAACTAATTGGGGGATAACCAAGCTTTCTATTGTTTTTTAAATTATAAAACTTACGTACATTAGTTCTTTTCATTATTTAAGGGTAACACTTGTTGGGTGAGTCAAGGGGTTGGTGAAAATTGTTCATTCTTCTTCATATTCCCTATTTTCCTATACAAAGTGCATAAGAATCAACATAAAACTATTTAATATACATTAGAGTTGGTTAAAGTGATATGTAAATTTTAAGGGTACTGATGGATTAATTACATGGTTCTTTATTCTTGAGATATATGGTTGCATGTTATTGTGTTTTGATAGGAAGATTCATGTTACATAAATACAATTTTAATATCATTTATATGGGGTATTCATATATTATAATTATGGAATTGTAAAAGGATATATCTATTTCCATGATATAGATTCTTGGTGATAATGATATTTATGATGGAGTAAAATGTTATAAGTGACTGAAAATAGCTTTCTTTCCACTTTCTTTGCCTATCTATTTATATGACTAAGGGAGCCAAAATTCATTAAGGAATGGAATGGGATTCCCTAACACATCTTATCCCATAAATCCAATTTATATAAATTAACCATATCCTAAATCATGGAATGTGATGACTCTTAAATACCTTTGTGTTATCTTCAACAACAACTACCTTTAAAGGATGTTCTGCATAGGATGTACCACAAGATAGATCCATTAAGTAATTCATAGAATGAATTTGTTTCCCAATACATTAACTCATTGTTAAAATATATTAATAGTGATTTAATTCCCATGTATTTTGATAAAAGGTTCTATTAAAATATAAATCCATGGAATGTTAGTATGATGGGTGATGAACTAGGACTCTCTTGAACCCGACACTCTCTTCTTCTATCTCCAAAGAATCTTGTGATTCTAGAACATTATAGAGGATGTAAAATAGTGAATGTATGATGTATGAGTTCATCAAAACAATGGATACATCATAGTGAGTGGACATCATTTGGATACCATAAGCGATCTTCATCAACCCCTTTGATAGAATAAATAGGATTTAGTAGCAAAGTGGTGAAATGTATAAATTTTACAAGATTTAATAATTTATAATCTTAAATATTAGATATATATTTCATGTTAAAATCCATGTATTGGGATTTTATTACATGTTTTTCGTATATGAAGTGTTAACATAACCCTTGTAATCCCAGTAATGGTATCAAATCCATCCCATGACTATATATTTATGAAATCATTCTTTGAAATAAAGAAAAGAATATCATATTTTATATAAAGTTGTATATCATAAAATGCAACATGACTGACTCTTATGGGTGTTAATATGATATGTTAAATTTTAGTCACAACCTATCCCAAGTTGGGCTCAAGCCGTAACTATCCCAAACCCGCCTTCATAAGCCAATGGGTTCCGATAAGTGTTTAAGGCACATCTAAACTCGGGGAATCCTTTGCCTAAATCATGCACACACGCATACAACCAACTTAATGAAAAAGTGTAGAGGAAAAGTAGAAAACGTAAAAACTTATATAAAGTAAAATGACCATGAATGAACCTCTATATTATACAAGAGTATGTTAGTGTCAACAAGAAAGTACAGGGGAAAACACACGACCAAAATAGAAACATTTCCCATCCTAAAGGAAACTGAAAAATACTAACATAAGAGAGATCCCTTCTCCTGTATCCCAACTCTAAAAACCATACGCTGTCCATTAAGCTTATATCCCTGAGTCCTATTGAGATAACTATCAACCTATTCATCATCTACAAAAGACATGAGATGGGTTGGGAAAATCCCATCTAGGGGTGAGTATATAAATACCTAGTAGACTGCATCGATAAGGGTGGAGGGAGAGCAGTAAGAGATACACTAGAAAAGAAAGTAGTAGGAGAACAAGGTATGAAAAAATTGAAATAGAGTGTATAGATCAACCCAAAGAGATATTGAAAGAAGACCCATCCAAATACATGGAGCTAGAAATGGTTTGGAGATGAACTATTCTTGAATTCTTCACTACCTATAGCCGGAGTGTAGACTCATCTAACAATGAAAATCTAGACACCAAAATCATGTTTCATACCCAACACATCTTCAAATCTCCTAGAAGGAGAGTAATCAGGAACAATGGAGTGGGTGATATAACATGATATATACACAAATATGCTTAGTAAATGAAACCTAAACAAGAGGGAAAGGGGGTCTCAATCTCCTAGCTCATTCCAAGAGAGAGAGTATCCAACAGTTCCAAGGTAAAGTCATTTATGATGCCCAACATCTCATGTGTCTTCCCTGGAGGGAAATGTCAAAGGGGATCAAATTTTCACACCTATGTATTATCCTCATTGGGAGTCACTAACTCGCCCACATGGTTTTAGGTTATCTCACATGAATTCATCTCGGTGGGAGAATCACCCATCTTTCTCATGACCCCTTATATGAAGTCAATTCATGCCTCACCACTGTGAAGAATAGTTAGTGGTGTTTTATGGTAATCTCCAAGGAATGTCACTGCCCAGTCCTATTGGAGGGTACCACTTGAAACTATCACTGGGTAACTCTACTACCCAGAAACTATTGGAGGGTAATCTAGGTGATTCGTTAGTGGATTCCACTACCCTGTCAAGCTAGGGTGTCATGCCTTAAAGGTCATTAGAGACTACAACACCAAGCCTCACTAGAGGGTCATCCTAGAACATCAAGGAACTCTTCTTCCCAAATCCATATATAGGGTAACTCAGAATAATTAGGTAAGAACTACCCAATACTACTGAAGGGCCATCCAAGATTCAAAAAGGAATAGACTACCCAGCCAAGACGTAGGATCATCCTCGACTTACTCTGGTAAAACCTATCTAATCATTTTCATCATCGAGTGTCGTCTCTATGACTTCCAACCACGAACATTCATGTCACTTCTCAAAATATTCTTCTGAGGGTACCATGAAATTCTATGCCAAAAAATATATAGTATAGGCATCTCGCAGGCCAAAATCTAAGTCCAAACGACGTATATACAGGAGATATACAATTTTCTAAGAAGACCTCAAGAAGAACATGGTATTTAAGGGGGCCACAAGGCTTGTGGTCCTTCTCTGCTTCTCATTCATGTCTCTAACTATCACACAGGTCCCATCCCAAGTAATATAACACGTCTTCTATTTCGACTAGACATTATATCATAGATATCTGTGACTGGGGTCATGTCCGCTGACCTTGTCTTTGTACTTGGACCCCATGTCCATATACTTTGGTACATGGCATGTTGCTCCACACAGAAAACTGCCCATGGGGCCAACCTATTTAGTTATCAAATGTAATTTTTTTAATGTGTATTCATTCACATGGTTTTTCACACAGAAAGAGTTGTACATGACATTTCAATGGGTGTACACACTATGCCATCCTTATCATTCCCAAAACCCTAGTGCTTCCACTGAGGGAGGATACAGGTTGTCTCTTAATAGTTCTTCATGGAATGTAGTCTGGATATTTTCATAAATTAATGTTTCAATAAATCTTTATCTATGCTCTAAATCTGCTCAAACTACTCCATATCTCTCCATTATTTCTACAAATGTTTCTGGATCTACCTGTGAATCACGCTCACCAACTGTGATTTTCCAAAATTCTTCCACCGGGACGAATGAGAGTTTAGTTCTTCATTATTTAATACATCTTAACTTTATACATCATGATCTAGGGTATTAATTCTAGATCGATCATACTTTCCTGACGACCTTTCCAGATCTATGCTCAGATTGAAAAATTGTTCATGTTTCATCGATTCGCCATGAATTTGGGCACAAGTTCGCGCTCAGGATTCTTTTCAACTATCCAATCGGGATTCATGGGGTATACATGGTGAGGTACATGAATAATTGGGAAATAAAATCACCATACACAAATGATTAACAATTTTAGACCATGTTTTCTTCGCCATTGATCGTGAATGGGCATCCAGGGTTAGATGAACAATTAACAATCAAAATTAAATTTAGTTGCCAGGAATTTGAAAGGGGTGAAGATTGAAGAAAATGATATCAAAACGATCAATCATTTAACAAAGATGTAAAAACAATAATGACAATTCATACCTTTATTTGGATCAATCATTGTTGAATAATGTTCTCACCAATGGTTTTGGGAGGTGAAGTTGTCTTCGTTGCGATTCAGTCCACCTTTATTCATAGTTTCTTTGTTTGTTCTTAATTATACAAGTTATATGAGAAGAAGGGAGATACATTTGGAAGATTAAGGGTTATGAAAACTTGTGAAAATCTATTCTATGAGATATTTCAATATACTGGCATAATTATTGTTAAATTTAATTAACTAAAAAAATAAATTGTTTAACCAATTAAACTCGCCACCAAAGAGTGAGGGGTCGAAACATCCCATGGTGGCTCATTTTATGTTGGGTCTAGGGAAAACACCGTGTTATAGACCCAACCACTGTCTCATATTATTGAAAAGATCACCCATTTAAGATTTATATATGTTTCTTTAATTAACAGCCTATATTAAATATGAAATATGTTTAATATTATTTATAAAATTAATTCTAGGAACACATGACCTCAGAATAGAACATTATCTCAGCATCTTTCTTTGGAAATGTATTTAGAAGTGTTTAAATGTCATAAAAGTTAAAATACCTTTTCTCTACATCATTTCATACATAAATATTTTCATCCTTGAAAATAAAAACAAAGAAAAACAACTCGGTATACTAATCCCACATACGGATCTCCCACTCTCGGGTAATCTCCAGCATGTTTTCTTGTTGCCACGACACTTGAACCAAATGTATGGAACTTCATGACAATGTTTGATCATATTGGTCCTCGATCTCCATCGATTTCTATAAAAATGGGGATCCATGCTCAATGTTTATAGTTCCCAATCTAATTAAGTGTGGGAGTCATGCATTTATCTACCCAGTTGAGACACATGGAAAATGTCATGCACTCGCTCTATCTGTGGGGGTAAGGCAAGGAGATAGGAATCCTCACTCACCCTCTACATGATATCGAACAACCGAATGAACCTTGGGGATATCATTCCCCCCTTGCTGAACCTCTGCATTCTACATCATGGGGATACCCCCCAAGAAGATGTGGTCTCTCTATTATAACACCAATGGTCCTATAATGGTGATCTTTGTAGGAATTCTATCTACTTTGAGCCATCTCCATCTATTCCCGGATGACTTGTACTATCACTATGGTCATCTTCACCAACTCTAGGCTCATAATAGTGGACTCTCTAATATCCATTCAACATAAGGGTGACATGTTGGGCCTCCTATACAAGGTCTTAAATGGTACCAAGCCGATTGTGGAGTTGTATTTGTTGTTGCACATGAGCTCCCCCAAGGGCAGGTGATCCTCCCAGGTCTGGCTGAAATCCAACACATATTCTCTTAGAATATCCTCTAGAACTTGGATATTGTGCTTGGTCTACCAATCTATTTGGGGGGGAATGGAAGTACTCATCTGTAGCTGGGTCTTGAATTCCTCCTATATGCATCTACACAATTGTGACGTAAACCACACGTCACAATCCAAGACAATCGATGAGGGTACACCAAGAAGGCGGAAGATCTCTCATACATATAGCTGCCCCAAATGTTCCACAAAACAAAAATCCATGATGGAATGGAAGTGAACCGACTTCGTGTGTAAGTATACTATCACCCAAATGGTTTCATGGCCCTTTGCTATTCCTAGACACCATGTGACAAATTCTAGTGATATGACATATCATTTTCACTCAAGAATAT
Source organism: Viscum album (assembly GCA_963277665.1). Lineage (NCBI taxonomy): Eukaryota > Viridiplantae > Streptophyta > Magnoliopsida > Santalales > Viscaceae > Viscum > Viscum album. Next base: position 953,262,977 of record OY728130.1, on the reverse strand, counting down.
CAAGATGGTGCAACAAACCTTCCAGAACTAGATTCTCCAACTTCACCTACTGATTGGTAATGTATCATGAGACAAACTCACCTATGATTCATCTCATGTTGGACCCCCCAAAAATTCCATTAAGGATCCATATACATCTTATCCATTCTGGTTTGTAACACTATAGTGGAAGTATTGAACTCCCACGTTACATCTTCCTACAACGCGATAGGGGCCACCGTTCACCCCTAGAACAAGATATCATGATTTCCTCCTTCAGAATATCCATATTCTATGTCTCTTGTAGATATCTAATCACACCAGAAATCACATTCGATGTCCCCCAGCTAGGATTCATTCACATGCTCATGTAGAGAAGGAGCCAAGACTAACAACTACAATAAAATCGTACAGTCTTACTCCACAAGAGTCAGTTGTTGGAAATCTAACTACTCTAAAGCATCACACACTAGGAAATATTTTGACTTTCTGCTAATGGAGTTTTCTAAAATGATTCCCCTCCCTAGAGTGTAGAATATCTTGATGTAGTAGTCCTAAAAGAACTCCAATCATCATCACTACATCCAGTTTAGGTCTCTCTAAGTGAAGACGTATCTGAGACTCTATTGGTCTGAATAAATCAAAAGGTTCATTCCTAGAAGGTTTTCCATCCATATCCTCTTGGAAAATAATACCATTTTGAGCACTATATCATGAGTTGTATAATTCTTATTCATGTGGTTTCAACTACCTTGAACCATATTTTTTAATCACCTACCATTGAATCAACACACAACCAAGCCCATCTCCGTAGGAATCACAATATACCACGAACTCAAACCCTTCCTCTAGTTTCCTCAATATCGTAGTGATCATCAACTACATAATCATCTCATCGATGGAAATCTATTACTTCTCATACCATGTACAAAACATTTCACTTTCACATCAGAGTGGTAAAAGGGGATGTAATCCTAGAGAAGTCCTCCCAAAAGCTCATGTAGTACCCTACCAAGCCATGAAATCTCCACAACTATGACACCTTGTTGTGTGGCTCCAAATAAAGCACTACTTAGATCTTTTCTGGAACCACCAATAAACCTCAGTTTTAAATGAAATTCCCTATAATGTGAACCTCATTAATCTGGAACTTCAATTTTTTGATCTTACCATAATGCTGGTTCTCTCGAATAAAATCCAGGACACTCCTCAAGTAATCTACATGATCTTCCTATATCACAAAGTATTAAATTATCTTATTTATGAATACAAACACAAGAATTTTTATGTAAGGATGGTATACCCAGTTTATCATATCCATGAAAATGGTGGTGGATTTTTCTGCACCAAAATGCATCATGAGGAACTCGTAGTTCCCATAACGGCATCGAAAATCCATATTCTGAATATCAGCCTCATAAACCTGCAAATATTAATATCTAGATCTGAGATCAATCTTGGAGAACCATATCACAAATTTAAACTGATCAAGGAGGTCATAAATTATTAGTAGGGGTACATATTCCTCATTGTTTCCTTGTTCAGGTGATGATAATCCCTGCAAAGTAATAAAATCATGTATTCCTTTTCTTAAACAAAAACTGCAGCTGCCCAATTAGACACACCGGGTCTAATGAGACCATTATCATGAAGTTCCAATACATGAAATTGTATTTCATGATGCTCATTGGGTGAAATTTTATATTCCATTGTAGATATCGGGGTAGTCCCAGGCTGAAAATCAATGCAAAACAACAAATATTTCCTCAAAGGTATCCTGAGAACATCTTCAAGAAAGGTGTCCATATAATCCTCTACAACTGATGGAATATAGTCACCTGAAGTGTTTGATGCATCAAGGGTAATACTCACTATATGATTGGTAATATGTGGGAACCTCATGCTAACAACACCCCTTCGTCCTATTAGGAGTTCCCTCTCGACAAAGAAGGATAACCTCATCCCATCAGCACATTGGCATCTGACTAATCTACAATGATAGTCAATCTATTCTCATACCATGAAAATACGATACATTCCCAGTAGGATTTTGTATGATTCCATCATAATGACCAGTAGGTCCCATGTGAATCTCTATCATCCTAGGTAATGTTCGCACAACTAGAAGATGAAAGATATGGATGAAGTGTTCTATGTGGGAACCTCAAGGTATAACTATTCTGTTAGCATCTCCTTGGGAAGATCGATCTCCCTAACCAGAATTCAATTGATAAAATAATGGATAGAACCTATGCCTACTAATATGGAGAAAAGAGAAGAAAAACACAGACCATATATTATATCATCTCGTGTGCCACCAGATCTTAGATGTCTAAATCAGGTAGCTATCTGTGGATCATGTTTCATACTCAATGAAGTTGATGTGGGTTTTTTGGTGGTGGTTCTGGGTGAAACTCATACTAGTGTACCCCAATTATATCTCTTCTTACTCCTCTTCTAGATATGCCTCCCTCTGGACCACCCAGTCCCCCCCTGGGAGATCCCTGGTCACGATGTTGTCTCTAACGTGGTAGTATGTCCGCTTCCTATCTCGGATGCTCTACTCACCTAGTCATGTTCCCATTAAGCATTAACATCACAAATTATATCATTGGACCTATCTGGGATTCTCTGGTGCCTACACTTCCCCAATAGAGAACGACCATGTCCCTGGGTTTTCCCATGAAATGGTCAGTTATTCTGAGAAATATGGCATCTATCTACTACTGTAGATGTCTCAGCACTGTTTCACCTATATCTAATTCCAACTATCTGACATCCATAAATTAGTAATCTCTCTATAACTATAACCCTCTACAACACCCCTTCATAAGTGGGGAATCAGAAGGGCACCACGCTGGCCCAAACCTCTCACTGGAGTCCCTACTCAAACTTCTATGTTTAGAAGTATCCATCATTGATCATGTAAATAGAGAATTGGGTAACTTATATAAACCTCATTGTGCACTCTACCACTATCATCCCTACCTACATAATCTCCAGAAGCTCGTGAATCTTAATGTAACATAATAAAGAGGGGTATTAATCCTCATGAAATAGTTGTTGGAAGTCATCCCATGAGAGTGACAACTAGTCGTTCATCAGGGTTACTAAGTTTCAACATCACCCAACTACTTAGATGAAAATATTTGATATGAAATCCACCATCTAATCTATTGGTGTTTGACGAAGCCTGAAAATGTGTACCACAGACTCTAACCAATCTTGTTCTTCCTAAGGATCTAGCTCATCGTGGAGCCTCGGCGATCTATGATGCTGGAACTAATGGAGGGTGATCAATAAGATATCATCCTCATCTTACTCTATCGGGATAATCTAGTACTCATCGAGTGGGGGTACTGTATCTTTCCCATTCGGAGGAAGGGGATTTTCAGATGGACGGTGAACTGAGACCTCACCACTCATGGGGTCATTGTCATGAATAGAAGCTAGTATCCTTGATGGATTTCATCACGGAGTAATCATGAAAATTATCAAGAAGTACCGCGGTCAGATGAGCATATATATATATATATATATGAAAATTTGGGAGCTGACTCAAGAAGGACAGTCAATGACTCATTCCTATATCATGAGTGAACCATTTTTTCCTGCAAATCAATTTCTTAGGGGGGCGAGTCAACAAGAGGGTAATCAGGGCCGTGGTGAATGGCTATGTTGGCCACCCGCACCATCACTAGACTCTATGTCCTAAGAGATGATCTCAATTTACATTTACCATGTCTCCCTAAACCCAACCATTAACTTTACCTAGAAACATCCAAACAACATCCAAAGGGTTCATCCACCTCTAATACCACTCTTTCACAATCTTTCCCAACCCGAGATTGAGCCGCAACAACACCGAGTCTTCCTCCATAGTCTTGTGGGTGGTGATAATCAATGAAGGAAAAACTAAACTCAGAGATTATTTTCCCTAAAACATATACACAGGAACTCATCCAACTCAGTGAAAATTTTCAGAAGAAATATTGAAGAAGTACAAGATTCTATATATTAAAATGAACATGTATGAACCTCTAGATAGTTCAAGGGTATGGTACATTCAATTTAAAAATAAAGGGAAAAAACACACGCCCAAACAAAAAATATATCCTAACCTTAAGGAAATTGGAACATAGTAACATCTGAGAGAGGCTGACTCTTATATCCCAACTCTTTCCACCGCATGCAGCCCATGCAGATTTCATCCCTAATCTTCTCTGAGATCATGATCAACTTGTCCGCCATCTACAAAATACTCAGCATGTGTTTGGTAAAGACCATATAGTTGTGAGTATATACATACCCAGTATAATACCTCAAAAAGGGAAAGGATAAAAATAATATATACACTGAAAATGAAAGAAGTAGAGAGAAAAAGGTATAGTATAAGTGAACAGAAAGCGTAGAACTCCTCTCAATAAGAGAGTGAATGTAGACTCATACAAACACAAGAAGAATAATGTGTTGAGGATATGAAATCCTCATCAATTCTTCGCTACCTATAGCCAGAGAGTAAACTCATCCAACCATGAAAATCTAGATATGGAAAGCATGTGACATACACCATGTGTCTACACCTCTCTTTGAATGAGAGTAACCAAGAACCAAGGAGTTGGTACTATAACATGATAGATATGAATATATTCTCCATCAAAGAAACCTACATAATAGGGTCAAGGGATCTACATCTCCTAGCTCAGTCCAGAAAATTGAGTTTCCAACATTTCCAAGGTAAAGTCATTTTTTATTCCAAGCATCTCATGCATCTCCCTAGCAGGCATAGGTCAAAGGGGCTCAAATCATAGCACCTTGATACTATCCACTTTGGGAGGCACTGACTCACTCGTAGGGTTTTAGGTGAAGTCACCAGAATTCATCTTGGTGGTGAAAGTTTCCCTATTTCTCAAGATTCCTTTGGTGAAGTTGATCCATGCCTCACCACTCTACCGCACAGTAAAGGATATACTATGGTAGTCATCGAGGAACATCACTACCCAGGCCTACTGGAGGGTACCACTTGGGATAGTCACTGAGGGATGCCACTTCCCAAAAACTACTGGAGGGTATGGCTAGTAAATCGTCAGAGGATGCCACTGCTGAGCCAGGCTGGGGGTCATGCATGAATGGTCATCAAGGACTACACTACCTATCCCAGCTAGAGGATCATCTTGTAACATCAAGGAACACTATTGTCTAGATCATATTGAAGGGTTACTTGGAATCATCAAAGACAACACTACCAATCCTACTTGAGGTTCACCCTGAAGTCATCGGGGGCTACACTACCCAGTCCACCTGGAGGGTCATATCAGAACGACTCTGGTAAAACCAGTCTGATCGCTATTTACATCATGTGACATCTCAGTGAGTTCCAACTCGTAAGATTCATGTGATGTCTCATAATTTTCTTCTGAGGTCACCATCGCATTCTACACATAAAAACACTCAATATAGGCATCTCACGATCCAAACTCTAAGTCCAAATGAATAGTATATGGGGGACTAATGTTTTCTAGAAAGATCTCAAGAAGAACACGGTGTGTAAGGGACCCACACAGTGTGTGGTCCTTCTCCACAACCTAGTTGTTTCTCTGAATAATACACATTTCTCATTATATTTAGTAAAACATACTATGTTATTGGACTACACATATTTTCCTAGATATCTTGGACTGGGACCATTTCTAATGGTCGTGTCCATGTACTCAAACCTTGTGTATGTGTAATCCAGTACATAGCATCTTGGTCCAGATGAGATACTACTTGTGTGTCCAACCAATGTATTTGGAACATCGCGTGTGTCTAGATGTGTAGTAATTCACAATGCTTTTCAGATGGAAGGGGTAGTACACGACATGTCAAGGGAAGTACACCCTGTTCCATCCTTGTCTTCCCCAAATCCCTAGTGTCTCTACTAAGGGTGGATGTAGGCCATGTGTTCTTAGTTCTAAATGGAATGTAGTCTTTATTTTATAAAAAATTTCTTACTTCCCTGATTCTTCACATGTTCTCTAAATCTGGTCAAACCGATGTAGATCCCATCACGATTTCTTACAAAAGTTTCAGATATAGTTGTTAATTGCACCCACCGGCCACCATTCCATGTAATTTTTCCACTTTAATGAAAGATGGATTCTTTGTTAATTATTCAATTTATCACACCTTGGTTCTTCACGATAATATTTTATAAATGTCAGATTAGTCTTCCTTGCCTTGGATGCTTTCCGATTCTATGCTCTGATTATTAAATTGTTCCTGTTTCATCAATTTGTTGTGAATCTGGGCACCCAATAGGGCTCAGGATATCCGACAACAGTCGAACCAAGATACATTGGTATCCCATGGTGAGTATTGCAACGAATAAGTTCATAAAATCACCATAAACCAAGGTTCAAAAATAATTGGCCAAGCTTTCGTGTCCATTGATAATGAATTGGCATCCATGGTTAGATGAAAAATTGACAATCAAAATTAAATTTAGTAATTGGGCATGTGCACGGGGTGCAGATTGAAGAAAAAGATATCAACATTCTCAATTGTTTAATCAAAGGCATAACAACACCAATAAAACAAGTCCTACCTCTATTTCAATTGATCATTGGTGAAGAACATGCTCGTAAATGGGTTCAGGAGGTGCCACTTTGTTCGCAATTCTTCGATCCACCATGAATGAGAGGTTCATCATTCGTTCTCCATTCACCAATAGAGAGGGGAAGAAGGGAGAGATAGTTGGAAAACTTGGGGTATGAAAACCCTAAAAAATATATATTTTGTGATATTTAAATATTATCACTTAATTAACAATAAATTTAATTAATTATATAAATTAATTATTAAACCAATTAAATGCACCGCTAATGAGTAAGGGGTCGAAGCATCCCACGCCAACTCATTTCATGTCGTGCCTAGGGAAAACATCATGTTTGGGACCCAAACATGGTCTCGTATTTTTGATATGATAACATGTTTTAGATTTATCCCAGATTCATTAATTAACAGCCCGAGTGCAATATAAAATATGTTTAAAATTTTTATAAAATTAATTTTGGGCCCACTTTGTAATAGCCCGAGATTTTATGAAAAATATTCTTTTTAATTTTATTAATGTCTTGTGTTGTACGCTACACCAAAAGGAGCTTGCACAACATGCATCCTTGACTTTCCTTGCATTACACGCAATCACAACCTTCCTCGATAGCATGTGTAGTACGCAATACTGAGTTTCACGAAACAACGATATGCTATTAAAATATTATTAAAACTAGTCATTATGAATAGTAATAACCACTTTTTCATTTTTAGAAAATTTAGCTCTCAAAATGGACTTCATTTTTGGATTCGGAGTATCGAATTTAGCCTAAGGTGAAATTTTGGTACTTTTCGGATAACTTTCATATTCTGATGAATAGTGAAAATTACTAAATTATAATTAAAAACAACTTTTTTAATCGAAATAATTAATAGTGATAAATTATTAATTTGAGTGGTTTTAAAGTATATTTAGAATATATTTTTACAATTTAACACAATGTTGGTCATTGTATTTAATTTCACATTTAAACCAGACATAATCAAGTGTCAATCTTTTGATAGATATTGTTTCTTAAAAACACGCTATTTGTTTTAACAGCGGGATTTAATTATAAAATTAATTAATGCAACTTCTATGTTATGAATTTGGTAAAATAGATTTCATTTTTGAATTCGAAATATGAAATATAGCTTAGGATGAAATTTTGGCATTGTTCTGAAAAACATCAATTATTGATGAATAGTGAAACTACTAAGTGGTAGTTAAAAAAACTGAATTTTTCATAAAACTTAATTTTACCGCTTCTGTGAATGGAATTTAAAAAATCCAAGAGACACGGTTGATGTCAGTAAGTAAAATGTGGTTCAATGAGATGAAAATAATTTTTGGTGAATAGTAACTTTTTACTTTTATTTACCACGGTTAAAAGTAAATAGGGTAATTAAGGGTAAGAATGATATTAATATTACCCTAACACATGTCCTAATTCTATTGGAAAAGTTTATCTCGACCAAAAACAACCTTAAGTGTAAAATATTGTCATTTAGGCCCACTTGGATTAGATTAGGACATTTATTATTATTTAATTCAAAGAAGAGTTAAAAGAGTTAAAATCAAAGTATATTTAATAAAAAAAAATTAATATAGGGTTTTACATAAGATAAATTCGATTTTAAATATTCATAAGAAAGATAAAACTATTTCCTACATAATTGTATTTTATTTTTAATTTTTAGACATCAAATAAGTTAATTTATATATGACACAAAGATGATGCAGTAATTATCTTATTAAGGAAATATTGACATAATTGATATTATAAATACCAAAATAAATGTAATTTAAGACTTTTTATGAATTCCACTAATTTTCTAGGTTAATATGATATATTAGTGTTGATTTAATAAACTTGGTTCGAACATATAATTCTGTTATGACTTTTACAAAAATCATATATCAAATAGTGTCAAAATTGACACAAAATAGTTTTTAAATCAAATATTATAGTATTAATTGTTATTTTATTCTTAAAAATCTAAGGTTCGTCCAAATGACTTAGATAAGGATATATATATTAATAATAAACAATTTGGGGTTCGTTTGGCATGTTATAGTAAGTTTATTAACCATATAGTGTAAGAAAACAAAAAGACACGGTAAAAGTTAAATTATTTAACTTAAAGTTAAATCTAATTGATAAGGTTAAAATAATAACCTAAAATTGTCTAAATCCTATTGGATGATAGGATTTAGACCCATCCCCACTTTATCTTCGAAATAAGACACTTGGGAACCATTATAAACCGATTTTGACTTTAATATAAAATAATATTTTGAGATATTCCTAAGGTGCCCCTCTCCTCCCTTATAAAAGGGCACCTCCTCCCTCTCTTCCTCACACAACTTTGAGAATTAAATCTCGGAGAAACCCTGCCAAAATCCCTTCTCCACTTCCCTAGTATCATCCTAGACGTCCTGGTCTTCTTCAAAGACCATCCTTAGTTCTTTAAGTGGAGGCTAAGAAAAGGCGCGTCAAAAAGAGGTAATATCCATTACCGATCTTTTTCAATTTCTTTCTTGTTGAACTTCTTCTTATTTAGTTGTTTCATGATAAAGTAATAACATCAGTATTTCTTATATACTGATATGTTATTATAAATATGAAACAACTCTAATTAACCTTCTATCCATCCTACGGAAAAAGGAAATCACCGCGCGTGCGTACGTACGGAATACCGTCTCCACGCCGTGGTGTAATCTATTTTCTGCCACCACCTTCATTGGATGGGTATAAAGGTGTAATGAGTAACTATATATGATTATTATAAATTTATATTGATACTGAAATAGTATACATACACTTAAACACAATTACACGACCATGGGAACGATATCATCGCTCGTGCGTACGTACGGACTACCGTCTCCACGACACGATGAGATTCATTCTCAATGATTAACCATTCATGAATGATTATAAAGTATATATAATAAGTACTAATGAAATATATGACCTGATAATGATACTGGAATTATTTGTATTTATATGTATGTCATATACTTAATTCCATTCAATTCAATAAGGAAACGAAAACAGCGTTCATGCGTACGTACGGACTACCGTCTCCATGCACGGTGTATTTCTTTCCATTTACTGATTTATTATATATATTCTGAATATATATATATAAATCATGTTTTATATTCTAGAATTATGTAATCGTGATTTAATTAATCATATGAATAATTACAAGTTAAAAACATGAACGACAAATGAGACAATTTTACCCAAAACGCAACTTTAACATGAATTTACAGAAGAAAGGGTAATATAAAGTCATAAGTGGACCATATATGATATAATAACAATGAATATGATTCTGGAATAAGTCCATAACATGATTTAAATCATTATACAGGAGGTTCGGACACTTACAAAGCAAGTCGGACCTAAGGTAAGGGAAATATCACAATCTCATTTTTATCCGAGATGGTTTATTCGTAAGTATTTACTGGGGTGTATTTTATCATCCACATACATGTTTCATCCATATGTAATATTATTTCCATCCACCTAAAATTTTTTAAATCCATTTTTACCCTTCGGTGAGTTTTTAGTAATATGTATGAAAGGAATCTTTTGTCGTTTTTCGTACGAGGTACTTTTTGACTTTTCCGACAAAAGTATGAAGAATGTTTTTTTAACTTATACGGCATGAATGGATTTTTAAAACATTATTTACAAGAAACATCCTTTAAAAGTTTTCAAGTTTATTTTTAATCAACTTCTTTTATTTTAAAGTTGTATGACATGTTATGAAAGGAAAAATGTTTTTAAAGTAGAAAGGATATTTTCCTCAAGAATGGAGTTCATGTATTTTATCAAAATTATTTTCCATCTAAGATAATAAAAGGGTTATGTTTTTATCCCTATTATTACAATGGTTTGATTATGTTGTGATGGAAATATTTTTATGAATTCCTTTATCTTATATGAATTATTTTATGATGTCATGTTGTTTAAAGAATCCCATTTTTATTACATGGGTTACGGTATGATGTATGGTTTATGATTATGTGGCACACATAAGAAAGGATTCCTTATGAGATGGGTGGGACCTATATCTCCCTCCAATGCATTGGGTAAAGATTTTATATCTCATGATATAGACATGGCTGGAATGGTAGGTTATACCGGTTCTGTGAAACAGGACTGAAATGAGGGTTACTCGATTCAGAAAGGGACTTTGTCCACTAAGATAGTCTTGGAAATGAGTCTTGACTAACAAGAAATGATTCTCTATGATTATGTGTGAATGCCACAAAGTTTAATGTTTTAAGTTATGATTATTGTGATTACATTTCACTGCCATGATTTACCCCATGTTATGAAATTATGATCTCTTTTTTAGGTTAAGATTTCCAAAAGTTATGTGCTTATGTATATGATGTGATTGATATTTCTTTTGTTTACCCTTACTGAGAATTTGTGCTCACCCTTTTATGTTTTCATTTCCCCAGGATATAAAGAAAGGTTTTAGGTATAATAAAAAGGAAGATCTTTATGGGAGATGTTGAAGATCTTTCACCAGGATTAGAGGATTATATTCCGAGTTTCCAAAGACACTAAACTATTACGGTCCTTATGTGTGTGTTTTTGTTATGTACTAAGTATTCCGCAAATGTAATGTAATGTCAATGTACGTCAAGCTTCGGGTCTCTACACACTTGGCCTCAGAATTGCATGTTGTCTCAACACCTGGCTCTGAAAAAATATTTATAAATATTTAAAAGTAATGAAAGTGAAAAACTAGATATCAACAATTTTATATAGTAAAAGATCAATAATATGAGATATCATAAGCATCTACATAGTATAAATCATTCATTTTTTCAAATGTCATAACATACGATAATTTTATGTCACAAAGAATGATGCAAGAAATTTTTTTAAAAAACATAGCTTCATATCATTAAATGCTTCTGATGTGTATTGTTAAATAAGACTGAATAACATCTATGGTTATTTAATCATTTTTTGATATCTATTGAAAAATAAAATTGACTATTCAATGTATTTAACATTAAAATACATTCCATGTCATATAATATTATTTTCAATAAAAAATGATTTTTCATTATATTCAATTATAAATTAAATTAATTATTTATAAATAGTTTATAAATTTTGAAATAGTATTTTCAGGTTATTTATGAATTTATAAAAACATTACATATTAATTATTTATAAAGTGATTATAATTAATTAATTATTTTTTATGAGATAATGATTAATAAACATTCTTTAATTGTAATAGTTAATATCAAGATATCTTTTATCAATTTTTATGGAATGTATTATGATTTAAATAAGGATTTTAATTAATTATAATGGTATTTTATAAATATTTTATAAATTACAAAAAAGGCATGATATAAAGTGTTTATATTTTGATAAAAGTTTTAAGTCTTAATAATGGTTATTTTGAAATGTTCTAATTAAGAAAGGAAATTTCAAAAAAATTTTGAGCATTATCAAAATATTTTTCATAAATTCATATTTTTAATGGATTAAATAAAATTATTATGTGATGTTTAATTTTTGTGAAATGTTTACATTTCATCAAATATAATATATTTAAATAAAATTCCATATGATTAATAATACGAAAGTGCTCATAGTATGAATTGAATGTAAACTTTTTATATTAATATTATGGAATGTTCATGTTGAATAATCTAAACATATATTATTTATAATAAGCTCTGATTTATCAATTGTTCATAATAGATTCTATTATACTTAACATTATGAAGTGTTATATTGTTTAAATGTTATTCCCTGAGTAATTCATATGTATAATTGTTAATATTATAATTTTAATATATGACATAATTTATGAGATTAAATTATACTAATAAATTTCATGGCCTTGCATTGCATTATAGGAATAAAAATTTATGATTTAGTTTTCATATACATTGACCTATGTTCGTAGTTCAAGTTATTATCATGATTTAATTTATTGAATATATATTATATATATTAGGGTTTAGATTAATGATTACATAAATTATCACATGAGAAATGTAACATTGGGTAGATGTAGTTTGGGATAGAGTTTCCATTATCCTAGAGTATAATTCCATGTTTTATAAACGTGACGGTTATCATTTTGAGGATCTAATTTTAGTCTTGTGGAGTTTTTCATTGTCATATAGTTTTAAAACATTACATGAAGAGTTCACATACCTTGTTCATGATATGAATATGGATATTCTTGGATCTGTTAAGATTTCATCTTGGGGTGATTATATCAAATTGTGGGATGTGCAATGGGTTTCACACGAATATCATTTGAATATAATGGTTTGGTGCATAGAGAGTGTTTCCAAAAAAAAACCTTAGAATCAAGATTTCATTATATAAATAACATGACATAAGATGTTGAGATTTAAATCCCATTCTAGATTCTTGGTTCTTTATTTTTTTATAAAGATGTAATTTTTTAGATCTTTATCATTTAGTATGGGTGTCTCTAATAGTTAGGTTCCCCTGAATTTTCATATATAAGGAAATAAAGTTATGATGTGGCACTAATGTTTTAGTGCCTTGCTCTTGGCATTCTCTTTGGGTTACAATTAGTTGAGGAAACCCCAGCTGTTATGAAAAAATATGAACAGAGTTGGATTCTTCAACATAATGGATTGGACCAATAGATTTTTTGTTGACTCTCCAAGAGACATATATGATATTATTAACATGTTTTGTCTTCCAGATATACTCATGTCTTATTTATATGCATAAACTCATTTAATTCTTGATAAAATAAGGATCTCTTCTACTAAAGGATATGGTATATTCAAAATGCTCCCTAATTTTAATATAAGTCAATTTGATAAATGTTATTATTAAATGGTAATAAAACATGATACTAATTTGATAAAATATTATATTATAGAAAAAGACCAGAAACATAATCAAACAGATATTTGAGATCAATCATAGAGAAAGGATATGTTGAATGAATGTAATTCTTGAAGAAGTTAACATAAGAATGTTTCTAAATAATGGAAAATTCTATGTGTTAAAGAAATATATTTCTGACTAACAAAGTATTAAAGTTATTCAATAAGTGAATATATGTGCTTATTTTAAATATAGAATGATCCATATAAGGTTTCAAAATTATTATATTCAAAATGACCTAATGAATTATAGTCTTGACTCATATACTCAATATTCTTTTTTTAGATGATACTAAATAAAATTGAGTTTGATAATGACTTGGTGAGACTAAATTTTTTCATAATGGTAATTTTTGTATATGAAATTCATTCTGTTTTCATATATGTAAATTTTATGAAAATATGGAGGACTAAAAAAAGATTATCTAATATTATAAGGAATTAAAAAAGGTTAACGTCACTTATGATGTATAGAGTTTTATAATTTGTAGATATTATATTTTGTTTATAGTTTAAATTAGAAGAAGAAAAGTTATTTGGATTGTACAACATTATTTTCTCTGAGTATCTAGCAAAGTAGAATAAAACATGGTGTTAATGGGAGGATGTAATGATTACATAGGATGAAATTATTTAGGATTCTAAAAAGATTTCTTGAATCTCTAAGTAATTTTCATTTCATGTATTAGTGTTATAGAAATAAATTCTTTTTTAAATTGTAGGTGATACCTAATGTATACTTTAAAACTGTATTAAATATCCAGGACCTCTAAATCAAATGAATAATTGACTGAGCATTTAGTTTTCATTCCAATTATGTATAAAATATTTGATACATAAATTGTTCAAATATAATTGAATATTCTATAAATCTTAATAAAATATGTGTATCATCATCTCATTTCTATTATTTAATAAGAAAGTTTTTTCTTTAAAACATTTTAATGATGAAAATGATATGATTAATTGGATACAAAAGGTATATAATTCATCATAATTTATAACATGTTCTAATAATAGACAAGGATAAACAATCGGATTAAGTGTCTATCTATATCTTTCTTAAAATATGAGAGAAGATGCACCTACCAACCATCAGTGTTCTATTTTAATGAAGTCTTATTTTTAGGGTAAAATTGTCTAAAAACATCTATTACCATATATGATGTGGAATCCATAATTTATTTATTTAATATTCTCAAAAGAGAAATTAAGAGTTACTTTATAAACCCAAAATGATTTTTTGAAACTTAACATGATATTCTAAATAGTATATAGTTTTTACGTTTTTGTTATTACTATTTATGAACATAGAGAATTTTAAAGTTATCATATAAAAGTTTATACCAATTTCATGTAAATTGTAGGTTTTAATTAATTTTATAAATATCTAAGAATTTGTGGAGGTAAAAGATAAACGATGAAGTTACATTTAGTTACCATAAAAAAGTGAGAATTACTATTTCTAAATTGATTAGTACAGTTGAAATATATGTTCAATTTCACATTATCATAAAGGAGTTTAGGATGTTTTACATAATAGTAAGATAAAAATTAAAATTATTAATCGAGGAAATAGTTTTCTAAAATAGGTTCGAAGGATACTGATGTTAAAGTTAGAAAATTTATAAGTAGAAAATAGATGTCGACATAAATCATTTGCTGTTAAGATATTAAGAATTATGAATATTTTCAAGGATTTGAACATTATTATTATTATTCCAATGGATTTTCAATATTCAAAGTTGATTTCTTTATTGATTTTAATCAATAAATATTTTAATGGGAGGTTTTTACAAATGGTTATGTAGTGATGTCACATCAATTACATATAGATATAGTGAGTTAACAAAACCTCTAAAATTTTAGTAATCATAAGGATAATCTGATAGTTTACAATATATCATTTGATAAACATATTCTTTTATACCGTTTTTTATGTATTCTTAATCATGTTTTAATATTATAAAACATTTTATAAAAAGTATATCTATACTTTATAATTATTTCATATTGCCTTCACATATGTATATAAAGATATAAATTTCATGAAATATGAAGTTAATCGACCTTTAAATGTATGACTTTGAGTTATACTTTTCTAATTGTCATAAAATAGTATTGTAAGTAATGATGTAATATTTAGGATAGTGTTACTAGGAAACTTATATTAGATTTGAAAAATGTTCATGTGGCATAAAAAATAATATATTTGATGATTCACTTGGTATAACACCTAGAGATTCATTCACTATTTCACTTTTATTTTAGGTGTGCACGGATCATCTAGTAATCTTCACTACCTAAGGCTGTTGAGACACCTAGAACAAGACACGTCATAATTTGATACAGTTTTTATTTAAGCCATTATGGATTAGCTAATTTGGGTATTTTTGGGTTTGTTTTGGATCACGTCATTGATTGGAGCTTAACCAATATGGGATTTCCCCACTTATATGATGAAATGAAACATTGGAACTCTATTGAGAGTGATTTAGGAGTGTATGAGAACACATATATAGTTTATTTGATGATTTTATATATATGGATGAGGGGTAAGTTATGTGCTCATCCACAAATTTGAATGACTTGTGAAGAATCAAGGGATCAGGTTAGTTTATATATATATAATAAAGAAAATATGAGTTGGATATATGGGATTGACATACTCTATTTCTAATTTTCACACAATGTTTTAGAAAATGGAAAATATAATAGGTTATTCTATCATGACATGTGACAACTGGAGAAAAGTATAGAGATACATGTGTGTAACGGAGATCAAACCATATACATTTATATCTTGAATAGAATTGACACATTTCTAAAAGGGACAATTTTTTTATATTTATAGATATGGTTATATTTATATATCTAATTCTATGAATTCATGCGGGGTTATACTTTTTGTTAAAATGAATGATTATTTATATTGACCCATAGAGATACTCAAAAAGTGATTTAGATTAATCCAAAATAGTTTTAGATTGATATTTCACAAGGTACTGCATATGATGTGATACATGGTGATGTTGATGATAGATTTCCAAAAGTATTTTAGAATATATAAAAAAATTATTGTATAGTTTCTGAAGTTATAAAAAATGATATGATATATGTTTGAATGGAAAACATTTTATGGACTTTAGTATAAGTGGAAGATTGAATTATACATGTGCCTTAAATATCAATTTCATATAAATTATATGTGTTAGCCTTTATTTATGACTAGGGAATTATAAAATAAATATTATTTTCAACGGATGAGTTATATAGTTATGTTTATATTTATTATTATGGTAATAAGAAGGATTAGAATAAAAAAGTTTCCACGTCACTATCTTCTACTACCTATCCATGTATTATTGTATACTTACAGTATATGTAATGCATAGATTAATGAAATAGGATTCCATTCCACTGAACATACCATGTAGTCATATTATATGACATAGACTCATTTTAAGATATGGAATGTGATTCACAGCTACTACCATTGAGTGATCTTCCAAAAAATTACATTAATGGATGTGTTACATATGATGCAGTATAATATCCACAATTTCTAATGATAAAAAACCTTCTTTGTCAATAAATTATGAGAATTTTTATTTGAAAAAATTAATTTTTCAATAAAAATTAAACTCTATTTTTCCTTGTAATACATTGGAATATTCTATGGAATATTTTTTCAGTTAGTCACTAAGTTAGCATGGGATTCTAGGGCCTATAAGAATTTAATGCTAATAAAATAAATATATTAAATATATTAATTTAGGTGTGTTTTTATCCAAAAAATGAAAATACCATATGTAATTAAATAATTTGGAACCCTCATAAATAAAGGAAAATGTATTTCTGCACATATAAATTTATTGTTGATCAATGTAATCGCTGTGAAATTATTACATTATTTTTTATAAATGAAAATATATAGTAATTAATAATTTCCTTACTATTATCGGCAATGAATGAAGGTTATGTCAATAATTAAAATGGTCGCTATGTTGTGAGGTATTTACAAAAAAATAATTAATTTTATTATTTTCATTATGATTGTATTTTGAGAAAAAATATGTGTTAAAAATTAAAATGTGTATACATATGGGATATATATATATGTATGCATGTATGTATGTATGTATGTATGTATGTATATGCACGTGAAGGTGTATATGTGTATATATGAATGTGGATATATATAACGTGTATATATATAAATTAAATATATATATATATATATAAATGTGTGTGTATATATATATGTGGGTGGGTATATATATAATTTATGTGTGTGTATATATATTGGTTGAATATAAATGTATATACATATATATATGGGTGTATATATATATGGGTAAAATAAATAAATTTGTGTATATGCGTATATATATTATTAATATATATATATATGGATGACATTTAATATGTGTCTAAATGTATAATTAAATGGATTTTGAGAGTAATTTAGAAGGAATAAAAATGCTTGGCCTGCTTTATGAGGAATGTAGAAATAAATTAATAAATTTATTTATAAAACAATTGAACAATAATATAAAACAAAAAATATTTATAAAAGGGGAGGATTTGGGAGAAGTCAGGTGCATCATATAGGGGATTATTCCCTAACTTTTTGTCTCAATCTCAAACACTCCCTCTCTCATTTTAATTATTTTAATTTATTTTTTTATTCCTTCAAACATTCTTCTTCAATATCTCAAATGATATTGATTGGACTTATGCCCGTTTGGATCCATTAGATTTATCTCAATGATTATATTTTTAATCCAATAATTGTTTTCAATGGAAGTGAGATAAATTTATTCAAATTTTATTTAATCATTTTATTTCACATGATTTAAAGTATCAAAGATGATAATATTTATATATATTTTTATATTGACAATGGTACATGGATTCGGTGGTTCAATTGAACTCTAGTATCAACCCTTATCATAAAATAAACATTGCACCTAAGGTAGGATGTCATTCACCTCTTAGGATCCCTTATACACAGGTTTACATGTTATATTATATTCATTTTAATAATTGGTATGCATTCTTTATTATGAACACATGTGAGTGTGTGTGTGTGTGTGTCCCACGATTCCCATTGTGATTCCATGAGTGATATTAGTATGTCCTTTTCAATGATTCATTTTTATAGAATGATTATATGTATTACACTTTATTTATCTTGCTAATATATTATTATATACATTCCATTGTATGATCTACATTTTATGTACGTTACCATTCTTCAAAGGTAACATTCATGGAGATTGGAACATGTGGGCCACCATGACACGTTTATTCCATAGAGCTGGAGTGTGCTTGAATTGTTTTGAGGAAGAAAATGGAATTTATAACATGCTGGAGATATAGTGATTTCCTCAATTCATGTGTATGATTCACTTAGAGAATGGGAATCCAAGTAACTAGTTTCTTATCATCTTGTTTATTTGAGAGTAGCGCACTAGACGCTTAATTGATTTTTGAGCAATGTGCTTGATATCTAGACGATTTGAGAGTGGTGTACTATATTCATAATTGATTTATGAGAAATATTCCATACATGAGATCAGATATATGATATTACCATAGAACAATTTTTTGTATATGCACTCAATTCTTAAAATCCAAATATCGGATTCTTGATGCCTAGTTGATTTTCAATGAGCAAACATGATACCTAGTTTTTTTCGAGCATAGTTCTCGATCTCTGGTTGATTTGAAAATGGTGTAATCAATTCCTTATCGATTTGTGAAAACCATTACATACTTTAGAAGAATGAGATAATCGAGTCACATATAGGCACAGTTCCATTCGGTTGTCAAAAAATAAGTTCAGTAGCTCTATGGCTTATTTTTTTTCTTCTAATATTCACTTCTTATCATTCTAGTGTGGAACTAAAATAGGAACATATTGGGTTTTTTGGAATCTTGGTTAGAACACCACAACTCAATTTTGATTTTTATGTATACTTGTTTATTATGATTTAATTGTTATTATGAAATAAACATGTATCCTTATGCGCATCAGGTTAAAGATACATTGGGAGTTCCCTTCTGAGTCTTATACTCAGACACTACACAAGAATTTTATTGTTCTTGTATATTTAATGAGGGATCGTTGAAGGGAAAGGTCTTTATGGTGAACTACTGAGCATAGGATAATGGAGTGTTGTGTGGGCTAATTTGAACACAAAAAATACATACAGTTTATTATTTATATATTTATCTACTATATTTACTCTTGATATTCATGCTTATTTTGGGATTTATTTATTAATTTGATATATATTCCATTTATTCAGTTTTTCCTCATGTCTACAATGATGATTTATTATGTTATTAATTATTTATTTTAGATAATATGACATTATACTGAGGGCATAGTCTCCACATTTTCAATATTAGACCCTCATTTTTTTCTCAGTATCCTCTTTTTTATACGGAGGCATGCATGAGGTAGTGCAGTATCTTGTTAGGAACTAGAGGTTCAGGTCAGAATGTTACAAAATGTAATTTGAGGATATTGTGTGCTAACTTGTATTTTATCTCGACTTGATTTGGGGCAGAATACAATGGAGTTAGGATAGTATGGACTCAAGTAGGGGAACTTTCACAGTGTCTGGAATCACTGTATAGTGGACCTCTGAGTTACCATAAAATGGGAATTTATGTTTTGTTGTTATAGATCATTAACATCACCATGGGTGATTCAAATTTAATTGATATATAATATATGAGATTTCATTTGTGTTCATACATCATGACTAGGAATGTAATTTCATGTGACATATATGTATTTGAATTTGTGATGCATGGAATATATTTAATTAAATCCCTTGATTTATGCTATCTGTTCAAGATTGTTTATCATTTTATGATATATATATATATATGTGTTTTTCCATGATGTTTTGATGTATATTTATTATCATTAATTAATTTAACTAAGCATTTTTTTGTGTTAGTATATATATGATGAAAGTGAATAATGTGTAGGGACGGAGATCATGGTTAATTCTAAGAGGGTTATTCCTTAGGTTAAGGGTAGGCTCCTAAGATAAGCTTCTACATTCCCTTATATTGGATAGGATATATTTATAATCCTAATTTAACTCATTTAATGGAGACATGAGAAGAGGAGTCTGATATTTTATATCAGGGGCATGATTTATGTGAAAAATACCACAAGTGTAACTTATTGGGGACACAATGTCGACATAGGGGGATAATTGTAATATCCTCCATTTATAATAACAATAAAAACCCCATTTTTAATAATATATATCGGAATTTTTTTAAAGTTTATTTTTTTAATAAAGCTCACACTCTATTTTTAACTTGAAATACTTTGATATTTTTTTAAAGTTCAACACCAGGATAGCATGGGATTTCAGGTTCATAGGGATTCGACAATGATAAAATAAAAATATTAAATCTATTGTTTTATGTGGGTGTGTTTTCTACAAAAAAAATTGAATGAATTCTAACTGGTTTATTTTAGAAAAAATCATAATCCACTATTAGGTCAACAATGTTGGTTTAACCCTGGGTGTGGCATAAAATTTTTGTGCACTGGGTCTTTTGTAATATAGTATGTGAGGATAATATATTTAATTATTTTTATTACATGTTTTATAAAAAACAATGGATTATCTCACAAATGGTACCTCGTATGAGAAATATGATACTATATTTATATTTGGGGTGTGGGGTTAACCCTAGGAGTCACATAACATTTAGCCACATTAAATTTTTTATTAGTGTCACACATAAGAGTATTAATAATTATTTTATTATTATTATTTTTTTTGAATAAAAAATATTTATGTGTGATAGATTAAAATGTGTATATATATATAATATAAATATATAATTATATGTACATGTATGGGTGTATATATTTATATACAGATGCGTATATATAAATATAATGTGTATATTCGTGGGTTAAATATATTAATATATATATATATATTTATTTATTTATTTATTTATATATGTGTGTGTGTATTAATATATAAGTTGGTGTCTGTATACATATAACATGTAAACATGTATATTTTTATATTTGTGGGTAACATATATATATGAATATTTCTATATATGGGTGTATATATATATGGGTTAAATAAATATATATGTGGATATCATATATATATATATATATTATGAATATAAATTAATATATATATATATATGGATAAAATTTAATGTGTATTTAAATAAATAATTTAATGGGTTTCAAAGAATAATTTAGAAGTAAACATTCATGGTATGATTTTTGAGAAACAAGGAAATAAATTTATTTATTTATTTATTAAATTGTTGATGGTAAAAATAAAAAATGATAAAATGGGTGGAATTGGTAGAATCTAGGTGCAGCGTATAGGGGTTCATCCCGCAACCTCCCTTATCACAATCAAACTCTCCATCTCTCCTATTATTTACTTTATTTTGTTTTGTTTTATTCTTCCAAACATCCATCTTCAATATCTTATGCGATATGGATCGAATTGATGCCCAATTGGTGTAATTAGATTCGTCTCAATGAGCATAATTTTAATCCTTTATTTTTTTAAGGTCCTGAAGTACTTTTTAGATTTTATTTAATCCTTTATTTCCCATGTTATAAAGTATCAAAGCAAATAATATTTATAAATGTTTCCAAATCAGGAATGGTACATAGATTTGGTGGTGTAATTTAACTCAATAGTCAACCCTTATCATAAAATCAATTTTTCACCTATGGTAAGAAGCTCCTCAAATCATAGGATCTTGTTTGCAAATGGTTCCATGTAATATTTTATGTGTTTTCATAATGATATTTTTCCATGATTATAATCACATGAGGGTGTGTGTGTGTATTCCATGAGACTCATTGTGATTCCATGAGTGATATTAGTATATCATTTTCCTTGTTTCATTATTATAGAAAGATATTATGTTTGCCTTATTATTTTTCATTGTGATATATAAGGATATTCTTTCCATTGTAAGACCTACCATGTATGTTTTTTACCTTTATTTAGAGGTTACATTATTCAAGCTTAGAACCGGTGGACCGTCGTGAAATGTTAATCCCTTAAAGGGGGAATGTGCATGACTTATGTCAATATAAACAATATGCCTATGAATATGGTAAAGTTATGATGATATCATGGATACGTGTAGAGGATGGCCTCAGGGAACTAGATTCCAAGTATTGTGTTTCTCGACATCTAGTTGATTTTCGAGTAGTGTACTCAATTCCAAGTTGATTTGTGAGCGGAAATATCGATGGGTAGTTGATTTACGGCTTGAACACGTGATTCCTAGTTGATTTGTGAGAAACATACTGTACATGACCTCATAGATACGATTATACCATGGAATGTTCTTTTTTACATGTAATTGATTCCTATGATCTTTTCATG
Organism: Viscum album; assembly: GCA_963277665.1. Lineage (NCBI taxonomy): Eukaryota > Viridiplantae > Streptophyta > Magnoliopsida > Santalales > Viscaceae > Viscum > Viscum album. Next base: position 953,240,063 of record OY728130.1, on the reverse strand, counting down.
GGTTTCTCAATGCCTAGTTGATTTACGAGAAGTGAACATGATTCCTAATTGATTTGTGAGAATCATGCTCCATGCCTAGTTGATTATTGAGTTATGTACTCAATTCCTTGTTGATTTTCAATTAGCATCTTATACATGAGGACCAATAGAGAACTGAGTCTCATATATTCATGATACCAAGAGGTTTTTAAGAAATTGGTACACTATCCCTATGGATATTTTTTGGTTACTTCTAATAACCCCTAGTTATCATTCCACTATAGAGACAAAGTTGTCAACGAGCCCGTACCCAAGTGGTAAGGGCTCCTACTTGGAATCCAAGAGACCCAGGTTCAAAACTGGGTGGAGGAGAATTTCTAGGTCACTATAGCAGTACTGTAGCAGTCACTATAGTAGGCACTGTAGTCGTACTGTAGCAGGCACTGTTCGGTACTGTTGCAGCTGGACTATTCACCAGATTTGGGCTTTCAGGCCACTAGTTTGGGCCTACGGGTCTCAGGGACTTCTGGCCAACAAAGGCCTTCGGGCCATTGAAGACCATGAGTAGCCCAGTTCAAATAGAGTAAACCCTGGATCAGGATCAGAGCACCAGTATCAGTCACCAGAAGTAGAGCAAGCCGGATTGGAAGAATGAGAGGGTATAGCAACCGCCATCGGGACCAAGCACCATGCAACATTGTATGGGGAAATGCTAGCCGATCAACAATGCAGGTGGGGAGCTAAAAGGAAATCAATGATGCAGAAGCTGAGGAGGGGGTAGTTCTAGTGGGCTGGGCCTACGGGTCATGTATTGGGCATGGTATGCCTCTGGGCCTTCAGGTCATGTATTATGGGTCAGGTCGGGCCTTGTGCCTTCGGCCTACGGGTCATGTACGGGTTCCCCTTCAACCCTTAAAATGGGGATTAACTATAATAAAATAAAAAAGAATGCCATCGGGCCATTCAGGCTATAGAGACGAAGTATGTTCAAAAATGGGTTTATGCTAACTGGGATAGCACACGACCACTCGGTTTTTATTTATTTTTTAATTTTCTGGTTACATATTGATAATTCATATGGTATACACTTGAATACTTGAGAACATAAGGATAAGGATGCATTGGTGGTGTCCTACTAACTCTTGTACTCACGCCCTAGTCAATAATTTTGGTGTTCTTGAAAATTTTATGAGGAATTTGGGGAGATAAAGGGCCTTATAGTGGAATTCTAAGTTGAGAAGTGTGGAGAAGATTGTGGGCTAGGAGAACACTAGAAATACCTATAGTTAATTAATTTATTATTTATATAGTTTATTTACTATCAAATGACATGGAACTTTTGAGAGATTATTTATTTATTTGATATGTATTAAATTTATTCTGTTTTTTTGTATGTTTACTCTAATGATTTATTATATGAATTACTATTTATTATTTATCCTATGACTTGATACAAAGGGAATAGTCTTACCATTAGAGTATTAAATCCCTCACTTCTATTAAACATCATCTTTTGTATTAGGATAAGTGTATGAGGCCATGTATCATGTGTCCTAGACATGGTGCTCTGGGTTGGGATGTTACATGAAATGTAAGATAAATTCATTTATATAGGCATATGATACATTCATTTTCCAAACCAATAAATCATGCATTATAAACCATGAGTTAATTCATGAACACTCAAGAATAATCCACTGGATCTATGTGGAATTTACTATCATATATGGTACTTTGTTGGATGATCTAATTAGACTCCATGGAACCTGAAACACTATTTGTCTACCACCATTAAATCATCAGATTCTATAACATTATAGAGGATGAATAATAAAACATTTACAAAATGTGACATTATCTAACCTATGGGTTTTTCATGGGTTTGGGATGCCATTTCTTTTACACATGGTGTTCTTCAACAAATCATTAAATAGAGTAAAGATGTTGTAGTATCTAAATATTGAATGCTATTTATTTTATATGTTTTATTAATTTATTTTTTATGTATATTTCATATACATTTTGCGGAATGATATTGGTATTGTCATTTTATATATTTCATTTCATCAATTATATGTCAATAAACACCTAGTATTTTTAGTAGGGTTATTTTAAAGGGAATTAACTCAAGATATGGATGTTCCCCAACTAACTTATTCGAGATAAATGATTGGTAAATATATATTGGATGTTTATTGAGACTAACCAAAAAAATAATTTTGGATTCTGTAGGTGAATAGTATATAACATAAATAATTATAGGTGATCAATCTCAAATAAGTTAAAATGATAAAGAGGGATGTGTAGGTTGTCCTTCTTAGGTTAATGAAAGTTATACACTATCTATTGTTTTATTCTTCATTAAATTTTCATTTATTTTACTTGTATTATTTTTTCAAGAGATTCATTTTTATTTTTTATTCACATCTTATAATAAAATTCAAAAAAACTAATAAGTGATAAATGATGGATGATAAATTATGTAACCTCATTGAGAAAGGACTTATGGTTGGCCAATTTTCTCTAATATTGGGATTAAAAATATTTCTGATGGACACCATGTGATAGGACTCATGTTAATTTGACACTATTATCAAAGGGATATTCTTGATTAAGGTTTCTTCATATCACATTTTTTAATACTTTTTTCATTATTTTTTATCCATTTTCCTTATTTATTTTATATTAATTTTTGAAGTTACATCGTCTTGTCAATTTATTATTTAATTTACCACAATACCTATTACCATTTAAAAATATTGATTAAGATAATTTCTCCAAACAAAAAAATTGTTAACCATTATTTATTCTCACTTGTTCCCATAAAATAATTTTATTGTTTGAATCATGGGTAAAAATTCCAATTTTTCTAAATTGGATTAGTGGAAGGAAATTAATTCAAAAATGATATCAATAAACCTAAAAATAAAATTATTCCATGCCATTAACTAAAAAAGGCTTCTGGTACCATGTTGATACTTTTGGCCTTGGTTAAATACTATAAAAACAAAATGGTAATTGATGAGTTGAAGGAAAAAATAGACATTATGAATTACACACTTCAATATTTCAAATAGCATTGACCACAAATATATTAATTATATTATCTAATTAAAATAGACTTTTCTGATAAGGATATCAAAGTGGTGGATAAAATACTTCAAATACATCACACTAGACTTAGTATAATATCCTTTTTGAGGCCAATAAAGAGGAGTAATTTTTGGAAATGATAATATCTATAGATTTTATCTTACTTTATATTTTTTATTATTTGATTAACATAATACTAAAAAGATTAACAAATGTATTTATTTTGAATATTCAACACCAACAATTTGAGATTTTAATAAACAGGGAACCTGATAAGAGGCAATATTTTTTTCAAAAATCGATGGGGGATACACTGTGTATTGTCATTAAAAAATCTATGGAATTAAATAAAGTGTAAGATATCACAACTAAACCATTAAAGGGAGATGAATTTACATCAAAATTTACTTTTTTAATTTTTTCGTTATTAAAATTTCCTTCCAAAACTATTTATGATTTTGATGTAGATATTCATAGACCACCTATATACATGGAAGATAATGATAATGATGAAGAATATACCATTAAGGGGAACATGGAGTTTTCAATTGAATAATAAGTATGTTTTTTGAATAAACTACTTATGGAAACTGGTAAAATATACAGTTTGTGGTTCATATTCAGTTAAACATTTCAAGAAATCCCCAATTAACCCAAAATTTCTCCCAAATTGGTCTTTAAATGGGCCTAAATCACATTCTCAATCACCACAGGAATCTAAATAGAACCATAGTATAACAAAATAAATGATAGTAATTATTTCACCCTCCATAGAACTATGAAAGTACTTAAGAAATATTGTATATCCATGATATATCATATTTAAAAGAAAAAACCATAACAGTATCCTACAACAACTAGATAACACAATCTCAATGAACAATTGAATGATTATTAATAACATGAATCCAAAAACAATCCACGGGGCCGAATATATGTTACCATATGTCACAATCATCCCAACCCACAATAAAGGAAACACAATCAAGAAGATTTATCCTCTACATGATTGCCTTCTCATTAATTATATTATTTAAAACCAAGGATATAAACTCCCAAAGGAGAAAATTGTAGTGTATAAGAACTAAATCTCCAAAATATACCACGAAAGAATCTTGGAAATTATAATCGTAATGCATCCGTTAGTTCAAATTAAAAATCATTTTTATAAAACATAAAAAATGATTTCTTTTAAAATCATTTCCATTAAAAACATCCTTTGGTTTTCATATTCTAAAAATATTCCATACTCTATAAATCACAAAAATGTGAAAAACTATATGTGCTTTCTAAAAAAATGTTATAACCATGACTTCCTTCATCTATTAATCATGAGTAAATCCAATATAAAATTCATATCCATGTAATTTATCCAATGAATCACCAATAGTGAAATAAAAACACACAGGATTAGACAAAAAACCATAAAATTCATTCTAGTTTAATTGAAGAACAAAGATCAAGAATCTTGGTTCATTGGAAACCATAACCACTACTTATCATGGAATCATGATAACCTCCACTAGTGATGGTTAACTCCACTAGGTATTTTATATGTTTATATTTTTTCAATACCCCATGGTTATTCTGATATACTATTATATATTCTTTTCTTTAATGAATCCAAAATTCATATTTTGTAAACATTTTAAAAGATAATCCATTACATTTAAATTCATGGAATACTATTTTTAAGAAAAATTATTCTTTGAGTAATTTAATCAATCACATCATGTGCATCAAAATGGTTTTTAACAAAAAAACCAACTTTTTAAGATGATTAAATATCCAAAAAAAATTCCACCTCTCATTGATTTAAAATCATTAATTTCCTAAATTTAATCCAAATGGAATAATAAAAATGAAATAATTTCATTTTAATTCCTATTAGATGGAGACACCAACGTTAATAATGATGAAACCCATGCTTTATTCTACAGTAGTGGTGGGAACACAATAGATCATGTCTTCACAATACTAGATATACAAGAAACACCAAAAAATCCTTGTTAAAACTCTATATGGAAAAAAACCCATTATGGTTATACCAAGATAAGGTAAGTATATATAAACATTATATCTAGATAGTGGATCAAAAACCAATAAAAAACGGAACACTCTATAATAAGATCCACCATAAATGATCGAGGATCTCTAAAGAACCAAGGTCAGAATACTCTATAGCATCATGGAGGGGATGTTTGAAATAATGATAAAATATGAGAATATTAGAAAAAAATAAACTCAATTAAGTTGTGTAATTTTCAATTTTAATAATTTTAGATCAATGTCTATGGTAAGGCACCCTGGTTTATTAAAACATTCACTAAATATGTGGTGGAAAGATTCATCTGAAATCTAAGTCACGTGGTTTCTCAGTAAGAGTCACATGGTTTTATAAAATTAGATCAATAAGTATGATACCCTCAATACCAAATCCAAGACATTTGAATAGTTTCCCTAGTAACATTCATGGTGAGAAAAACTATGAAAATGCAACAAGAATATACATATTCATATCCCATGGTTACTACACGGTTAAAAATAACAACACGCCTGGTTTATTATCATGACCCGTCCCTCTGGGCCCATGCCATGACTACCCCAGGACCACCTTTTATAGGCTAGGGCCTTGTGACTAGAACAGAAAAGGTGAAACACAAAAAGGTAAGGCATTTCCCTTAAACCTATACACATGGAGATGGGGAACAATGCACAGAAGAGTAACACAATGGAAAAATGGAGTATTATAACCACAACTAAAAACCACCACTGAGAGTAAGAGTAAGTACAGAAAGTAAAAGGGGCGAGTATACAATCCCAAATGAATGATTAATACATATTAAAGGAAAAAAAGTCACCAGATATTGTCTGTCGAGGATCCTACCTGAAGGGTGGGTACAAATCGTCCCTGTGACTGACCACGTCAATCGGTCACCTTAGTGTACCGTCTAGCCCTAGATCTCTAAAGTCTCAGTCAAGCTATATATCATTTACATAAGACACAATAAGGTGTGGGTGATGCACCTGTAGGGGTGGGTATTACAATACTCAGTAGGGATCCCAAAACCATTGAAGGTCTCTCAGAATTCCACAATAAAAACCATAAGTCATGATCTCAATCACAAATCACAAATTTAAGTACAGCTCAAAACAGGTATATAACTTAAAGAACAAGAATAAAGATGATTATTCATAAATTTAGATCATATTATTATATTAAGAGACATTACTTCTGGTGCCCAAAACGTCACTAGGTGCTGACCCAAGGAGGATCTCTAGGTGGTAACCCACAGAGGATCTCTAGCTGCTGACCCAAATAGGATCTCTAGATGTTGATCCACCAAGGATCGCTAGATACTGATCGACCAAGGATCGCAAGGCACTGACCAATGGAGTATATCTATGATCTAACCCATATAAGATGCTATGTGATGACCCATAGAGTATTTCTAGGTGCTAAACCAGAGAGGATCGCTAGGTGATGACCTGAAGATGATCGCTATTCTTTCATCAGATCACAGCCAACACTAGATCCCCTCACATAGCATGCTTGATTTATATAGGATCTATTACTCAATAAACTGGTTGTACCTCAACAAAAACTAAGTCCCACATATAGGTAACCCAAAGTACCATCTTTTCGTAAGGTTTCCAACATGACAGATGGCGTGTCAATCAGACAACCGGTCTGTAAGATATAAGCAAAATGATAAAATGGGACTGGTTGGATTCGAGTCCAATCCAACTCGTCCATACTCCAACTTCTTCCAAAACTCAAGAACAATATCTGAAAATAACCACCTCATCTCAAGGTTCATCATTCCACAAACAGAGTGTCAATTAGATGTTTGTTTTGTTAGTTATAGTCGTATTAGTGAAATGAGGTTGGTCGAGTCTGGGTCTGATACGACCGGGTCAAGCCACCCCAACCTAATCTCGGGGTCCGGCGTTTTTCTGGTAATGGGCCAGACTAACTAGATCATTAGGAAAGTTGGTCTGGGCCAGTGATGGGTCAGGCCCACATATTGGGGCACAGCCTGCCTGAAGAACTTGTCCTGGACGGTGGGGACTGGCTATGATGGACTGGACGCGTGGCATCTGGTACTCCCAACTGGTGGCGCTAGCAAGTGCCTCCCCATCTCTTGTAATGGCCGGCATGAGGCCGACCATTTTTTGTGTCCGATGACTGGCCTGAGTGGACTACTCCTCATCCACATGGATGGCGACAGCTGGTCTCCTCTTTCCATCGCGGTGGCTGCAGGTGCCACCTCCTCCCCACAGACGACGTGGGCCGATCACCGGTGCCACCACTACCGGTCACCAGAGGAACCTTCCGCGGTCTATTGGAGATTCTCAGTTGGTCTGTTTTCCATCCCTTTTGCATGTACGAACCTGTCAGGTCACCTCCGACACTACGAAGACCACGGAAGTGCCTCACCGCCACGTTACTTGATCGCCCATGAAGAACGTTCAACATCCAAGATTAGCGGAGGGTTCAGCACTTGTTTGGATCTTCCCACACCCTCCGCGTTAGCATTTAATCATGAGGGTGATAAAAATCGTCATATATATTAATAAAAACCCCAAATCAAGACCCCGCAACAACCTCTCATAAAAACGAATGAGTCATGGATCAACCTATTAGTTAGTTGATCCGCATGCCTTGTATTTTTCTAGAAAGGGATATGTGGAATCATTGAACACTTAGGGAAATTAGATCCCCTAACTGGATTCCGTTGAACCATTTTTTGGATGAGGGAGGAATTATACATTCATTGTTGTTCCACATTCGGTGGTGTTCTTCACCTCTAGTCAATCTCTAGATCATATCTTCCAATGATCGACATTCGTTCTCCATTCTTCATTGGAGGGAGATTTCTCCAGCGTTACATCATATGGTTTTCCGCAGTTGTTAATTAATTTTCCATTGGATTTAATAATAAAAATAAAACAACCTTGATGTTTTTTTATTAATGTGGTTCATTAATGAACCTTAATAAATGAACTATTTATTAGATGGGTGTTTCGGTTACACAAATAAAGAAATGAGTCATTATAAAACCCTCATTTAATGCATTTCATTACATTGTGGTTACACCAACCGTCACTGAACGGCTGATCAAAAGAATAAAATAACTCAAATTGTTATTTTATTATTTTTTTCGAAAATGCCAAATCATAACTTTTCTGAACGACGCTTTTCGGTCAATGTTAGGATTCACCTAAGAAAATATATGCACTAAGAATTTAATGGGTTCCTCATACATTCAATATGAGCACCAGTTTAAAAGATAAAAAAAATAATCTTTCATGTTTACTGAATTTAACTTAAAAAAGTTTAAAACTCCATTCCAGGCCCTATGTGTCTCAAAATCACGTGTCACTGAATTTTGTAGTCTCGTAAAAATTCCATATAATTTAAAAACTAATATGAAATATCTAGGTCATTAAATTTTCCCCACCTCAGGGATTTACATCCCTGAAATCCACAAAAAAAATCTAAGAAAACAATTGGGTGGTAATGAGCATGAATCAAGGCCTCCCACTCCCATGTTCTCCCTTGAAGGTTCTCATGTTGCCACCAAACTCGTACCAGAGGAATCGACCGTCTATAACGGACTCGCTCCTGTCGATCCTCCAATCACTATTAGGAACTCCATAGAAGTATTCATGTCATCAATGTCCATCTCACCACAGTCGATGACATGCGATAGGTCATGCATGTATATTCTCAACTGTCACGTGTGGAAACCATTATTCACTTGGTTAATCTTTGGAGGAATATCAAGGTGGTACGCCATCTTTCCAACTTTGCTGAGAATCAAGAAAGGGTTAATGGACCTCGTTGATATCTTGTTTCCCTGTCCAAATCTCTTCAATCCTTTTTGGGGTGAGACCCAAAGGAAAACATGGTCTCCCTCCTCAAACTCCCAGGGTCTATGTCTCCTACCGCCATAAGAAATTTTCTGGCTATGTGCAGTCTTTATCTATTCTTGCATGGTCTGTACCTTCTCAGTGGTAGCTCGTACCAACTCTAGACTCATAAGTGAAAACTCAACTAGGTCTGTCCAGCATAGAGGTGATTTTCATTGTCAGTCGTACAAGGCCTCAAATGGTGATGTACTCATGGTGGAGTCGTAGAAATTGTTGTATGTGAACTCTACTAGTGGATGTAGGTCCTCCCTAATGCGGCCAAAATCAAGTATGCAAGCACGACGCATGTCCTCAAGTGATTTTGATGGATTGCTCTATCTGAAATTATTTCTGAGGGGGAAATGCGGTGCTCAAGTGTAGATGAGTCCTGGACGCCTCCTATAACCCCTTCCATAATCGGGTTGTAAAACGGGTGTCCCGATCTGAAATACTCGTCAATTGTACCCTGTCAAGTTATACCATCTCCTCGACATAGAGGAATCACAAGCCCTCTACTGATCCCAATTCTTGGATGGGTATAAAATGGGATGACTTGGTGAGTCTGTCAATGATCACCCAGTTGGAGTCGTGACCCCTAGACATGTGAGTTAAACTAGTCAAGAAGTCCATAGAGATACCATCCCACTTCTATTCTGGTGCCTCTAGTGGTTGTGTTAAGACTGCCGAAACCTGATGCTCATCCATCACTTTATGACAAGTGAGGCATCATGAAAAGAACTCTTCCAATGCTTTATTCATCCCTAGACACCAGTACTAACATTCGAGGTCTTTCTGCAACTTCGCTACTCCAGGATGCACCACCAAAGGAAATGTATGGAACTCCCTTAATACCTCCTCCTGTAACATCACTTGCACCATGGTGCATCCTCTAAAAAGATTTTGGTTCTCCCCACCAATCTAAAATCCATCAAGAGACTATCATGAGGATACTCAACTACGTCTATCCTCGAAGTCGACGTCCCCAAACTGTGCCTCCAAAAATTGCTGAAGGAGTGGGGGAGTGATAGTCATAGAATGGAGATATGCTTCTCCATCACTATCCAAAAAGGATATCTGCAACACAGACAGTTTCTCGGACACCTCAATCAACAATTATATACTCAACATCCTGCTAAGTTTTTCTACTATTATGTTCCCCTTCTAATGAGTATATATTATCTCAAAGTGATTGTTTGTGAGTAAATTCAGGAAACACCACTGTCTCGGGATCAGGTTCTTCTATGTGAAGATATACCTGAGACACCTATGATTGGAGAAGACCGTAAATCATTCACCCTTCAAGTAGTTCCACCGAATCTTCAACAAAAATACCACTACTACAAACTCCAGTTCATGGGTCACGTAGTTCATCTCATACTGCCTTAGATTTCATGAGTCATAGGCAATCACTGCTTTCTCCTATAACAGGAAACACTCCAGTATGGTCCCATATGTGTCACATCAAACCACATACCCAACTACCACTTTTGGTATCCTCAAGATGGGGGGGACTCTACGGTCTCTACCTCATCTCCTGGAAAAGCAGCTAGCACCTCTCTGTCCAAACGAAGTTCTATCCCTTCATTGTCAAAGAAGAAAAGGGTTCGGCTAATATCGAAAAGATGAGTTTGAATCTCCAATAATACCCATCAAACCCTAGGAGACTCCGAACCTCAGTCACACTCTGGGGTGTCTCTAAAGAAATCGCTACCTCTATCTTCACTAAATCCACCACAACTCTAGCCTCCTAGATGAATTGTCCTAGGATGGAGACCTCCCATATCCAAAACTGGCACATCGAGAGCTTTCCCTAATGTTGGTACTCTCATAGTGTATCCAGAACTACATGAATATGTGTTGAGTGATCCTCCTCTGACACTGAGTACACCAAGATTTCATCATTGAAAACCACCACAAATAGATCGACGTAACGATGGAAGATTATGTTCATGAGTCCCATGAACACTACTGGGGAATTGGTCATGCCGAAAGGCATCACCAAGAACTCATAAGGGCCATACCAGTATCTGAAGGCTGTCTTCAGTACGTCCTCATCCCACACCTAAAGCTGATGAGAGCCTGATCTGAGGTCTATCTTTTAAAACCACTAATCTCCCTACAACTGATCGAATAGATCATCAATGCTTGGAAGAGGATACTTATTCCTCACAGTCACCTAATTCGGGCACTGATAGTCCAGTAAAATCCTCAAGCTCCCATCGGCCTTCATGACGAACAACACCGAGGCTTACCATGGAGAAACAGTGGGTTTTACAAACCCCTTCCACTACAAGTCCTCCAACTGTACCCTCAACTCTTAAAGATCCATGGGAGCCATATGATATGCGGGTTTAGATATTTGTGTCTTCACGAGGTACATGTAAATGTAGAATACAACCTCTCTGCAAGGACGTAGTCTTGGAACATCCTCAAGAATTACATCTGTATAATGATCCACCATTTTAGGATAGCTCAGACTCCTCTCGTCCACTAAACTGAGGGTAAGGATAGAAAAGTGATGAGTGATTTGTTGCACCCTCCTCTGATAAATTTCATTATGTTATATAAAGTTTCCCTTCTCTTAGGTTAAAGAAAACCTGGTCTCATCCGCAAAAACACACCACATAATGATTCTTAAATAGCCAATCTGAGGATGGAATGTCAATAGCCATTCTATACCCAAGATGACATCGTAAGGCCTCAATGTTGCTAATTTGAGATCTCATCTGAAGACCTCACCTCCAAGAGTAAGCTCACACTACAGAAACCAGTGTGTTATTGTTGAATCATCTATCGTAGTAGTCCCTAATCTTAAGGATTGATCCAACAACTCCACCAAAATATTCAATCTCCAAACGATATCTATGGAATTGAAAGAGAGGTTGTCACCTATGTCTATAAGAACTGTAGTTGGGATGTTGTAGAGGCAAATCGGACTTCAAATCATTTCTGAAGGGACATTTTCATAGTCCTCAACTACCTGAATATGAGCTCATCCCTGTCCACATGCTCCCTACAGTTGGGGTGGACCACCTCGAGGTGGCGGCGATATTACCTCAAACCGTCTCCCACTGCCTTCTACACGGCCTGCTCTACTTCCACGTCTGCCACCCTACGGACCCCCTCACATGAACTTTTGTCATTGAATCGGTGGTCTCTCGGTCACCTTCTAGTCTTCCACGTAGAGAGTCAGATAATTGCAAGTGATGTGCCCATTTCCACTGCAAGAGTAAAATACTCTATTCCTCATATGAACTCCTCTGCCTCGCAAGCTCTACACCTCCGAACCTACATCCTGGGGTCGTCAACAAGATGGTCTAGCCCATTTGGGCCTCTGCATGATCTGACTACAACCAAATGCATATTACTCTTCAACATATCATCTGGTGGTGGCTCTTACCATTTATTCATGCTCGGGTATGAAGCTCTCCATTAGTAGGTCCCTCTATAGCACTCCATCCTATGTCAGAATGTTGAGGGAACTCATCAACACTCTGATCTCCGATCGGAGACCCTCCTCAAAGGTTTGGGCCCTGATGAAAGGATCTCGTACCATGTTAGTGGAGCAGTAGGATAGGTCATTAAATCTTGCAGCATACTGGGCCACATTTGGTATTCCCTGTTATAAGTGTTTTAGCTCTTGAAAAAACACAGAGTGTAGATTTGCTGGTATGAACTCCTCCCTAAAGAGGCTCTCGATGTCCAGCCACAAAAGAGTTGTCTCCTATTATTCCTAGAGTGTCACACTCCACCATATCCATGATGTTCCCTAACAGAGACTCGAATATAGGATCTTCATATGTTCTGCTGGTGTCCCAGTCAAAAGGAAAACTCATACCACAGCCTCCATCCAGTCTTCATCTTCCTTCTAATTTGTCTCTCCTCAAAACCACAGAGGTCGTTGTCTCTAGAAATAGTGAAATTTACTCAGTCGGCATGCATTGTCTACTGGTGGGGCTAATGGAGACTACTTCCCTACAGATGGTGGTTCTGTTGGTACACCACCTGAAGGTGCTATCACTGTAAGAGGGCCCTACACCAACACCTCATCTCTTGGTCAGCCATCATCGTGATCTCTCTCTAAAATCCTAGATAGCTTTCTAGGTGGAGGCATCCTGTAAATTAACTAATTTTCCCGGGTCAATAAGTTATACTTGGTGAGCTGACTCAAAATATATTGAAAGAAAAAAATTTCCAAAACACGTGCAAATAGGATTTTCATGCATCAAGTCAGAAAATATAATTTAGGGTCCTAGTGTATGGATACGTTGGTTGTCGAACAAACACTGGACTCACCAAACTGAAATCGAAACTCAAGGCAATAAACATTATTTTCCCATTGAAAATTATAGACTCTTAGTTATTCTGGTAGAACTATCCATCCTCTGATACCACTTTTTCATGACCAGTCCCCCGGTGTCTTGTTCCATGACTACCCTTATGACTATCTTCCACTAGTCATGGGTTGGTGACTAGCATTGGAATGGAGAAACCCAAAATAGGAAAGGAATTTCTTTTGAACCCCTACAAACTCAAATGGGTCACACTGCACACAGGCAAATCACAACGGAAAAAGTGAGTAGTACAACCAGCACTAAAAATTCCCCTGAGAGTAAGAGTAAGTACTGAAATTAAAAGGTGTCCATATACAATACCAACTTAAAGAGTATTATAGTAAAAGGAAAAAAACAACCTCTAGAGATCGTCTATCAAGTATCCTTCCTAAATGGTAGGTACAGTTCATCAATGTAGATCACCATGTCAATCGGCCACCTCAGTCTACCATCCCGCTATGTCTTTCCAATGTCTCAGTTAAGATGTTTTTCATCTTCACAAGACACAACAAGGTGTGGGTAGATCCCATGCAGGGGTGAGTTTAACAATACTCTATTGGGACCCCGAGACCCCCGAAGGACTCTCCGAATTCTATAAGGAAAATCCACAATGCATGATCTCAATCATAGATCACAAAGTAAAAGAAAACTCACAACAGGTAGAAAACTTATAGAGCAAGAATAAAGATGATTAGTAATTTAGATAGATCATATTATTCTATCGATAGAAATTACTGCTCATCTGCAAAGATTTACTAGGTTCGGTCCAACAGAGGATGTCTAGGTACTGAGCCACAAAGGATCACTAGATTCTATCCCACTGAGGATCCCTAGATGCTGACCCACTATGGATCGTATGATGATAACACAATAAGGATCATTAGGTTCTCACCCATAAAGGATCACTGGTTGCTGACCTACAAAGTATTGCTACGCACTGACCCGCAGTGGATTTCTAGGTGCTGACCCACATAGGATCGCTATTCTTTCATCATGTCAAATTCAGCCACTGGATTCCCCCTCCTAGCACTCTTCATTTCCAGAGGATCTACACCTCAATCCACCAGTTGTATCTTAACCACCACAAATTCCCAATTAGAAATAACCCAAAGGACTATCTTGTCGTAAGGATTCCAATGCGACATATGGCACGGCAATCACCCACCCAGTCTGTAGGATATATGAAAAATAATATAATGGGCATGGTTGGATTCAATTCCAATCCAACCTAGTCATACTCAAACATGATCCAAAACTAAATTGAATTATATCAAAAGGACCACCTCATCGCAAGTGTCCTCATTTCATAGATGGCGCATCAATTGAACGTATTGCCTATGAGTTATAGTCATTTTAGTGAAACGGTTCTGGTTTACTCTGGTCCAGCCTCGTCGGGCCGACCCGACCCAACCTGAGGGTCCTGTGTGGGTTTTGTAAGGGTCTTGACCAACCGTCCCATTGGGCCGGTGGGTCCAGCCCGGTGACGGGTCTGGCGCTGCTGGCACGGGTCTAGCCCGGCTGGAGGGTCCGACCCACGGGTGGCCCGGCCCACCTGGTGGGGCATGATCCACCCAATAACCCATCTTACCTGGTTTGGGTCGGTTTGGCTAGACCGGAAGCATGGTGTCTATTTTATCCAGCTGTTGGGAACAAGAGGTGGCACCCTATCTCCTGTAACGACTGGTAGGAGGTCGGCTGTTTTGTGCATCCGCCGAGGGCTGCGAGCAGCCTGCTTCTCCTACCCACTGCCGAGGAGAGCTGGCCGCCTCTTTTCACCACACAGCCTTTAGGCGCCGCCTCCTCCACATGGTAGACACCTTCCATGAGACACCATAGATGCTCTGGTGGTCTGTTTTCTGTCTTGTCTGTGTCTATGGACCTCTCAGGTCACTGCCTTCACTACGAAGCCCAAGGAAAATCCTCCCCCACCAAGATTCTTATAAAACCTGTAAATCTCAAGGAAAAAGTTTTCATAAATTATTTGGCATTTTACGAGTACGCAGTTTCTAACGGAACCATATTCTGAGGACCAGTGTGCCCAGAATCAATTTCTGAAGGTTAGCTCGGGTACGTTCAGTGAATGAATGAGCGGGTTTTTCTATCTTTTGAACTGGTTCTCAGAATTGAAATACGAGGACACTGATGGAACAGTAGCGCTGGTAATTGCTTAAGAGGACCTTTACCAAAGATGCGTCTCCTCGGGAGGAGTTGTTAAAAATATGTGGATTAAATGAAAAGTAAAATAAAATTATGTTACAACTATATTCCTTTTCCTAAGGTAGTTTTAACCTACATGGGGGAGTTATGGTGGGACCCAAATGCATCCTAACCACCCATGTGAGGATAAATGTGAGGTGTGGCCCACACAAGCCCCAACCCTTCACATTCACTAAATCCCACCATTAAACCCCTTGTTATTAATTGGGTGACTTCTCCTCTCCCACTTTAATAATCCCAACACGCATTAATTTAATTAATTGAACCTCTTCAATAAATAGAATTAAGTGTTTGACTTTTGAGTTTTTGAATGCATAGCATGTTTTAATAAAATAAGGAGGAGACTTATTTTAGTTTTTGGTTGGATTGTTTTGTGGAGGATTGGAGGAGAGAGCTCTTATCCCTTTTGAAGTATGTCATCCACTCCGCGAAGAAAGACACCTCTTCAATGTAGAGAATTAAATCCACGAATATCAACGACACGCAATCCTCTTCTTCTCTCCGTGAAAAAAAGAGGAGATGTTGCTTCCTCCTTGGGCACACTTCGACGTCACCTTCCAACGACAACAAACGATGCCACCTCTCCGCAGATCATGTCACGAGGTAGGTGTGTGTCTTGTTTGGTTCAATGATTGAATCTTCTTTCCTTATTGTTTTTTCTCTTTAACCACCTACAACCGATCTAATGTGGAGAGATTGGGCCAAACTAACATGGTCTGAATTCTCCGCCAATTTGTGATTGTTGGTGGTTCTTCGTGTTCTTCATGGGTGACGAACAACAGATCGTTACAAGTTTGTTATGTGACGCAACAATCCCAAAATTGAAGAACCAACATCATGACAACCTAGAAGAGGTGTGATGACGATAGTGGGAAACAGTTTGTACAGGAATGGGATTGACCATTCCTTGACCGTTCTTCAAGCGAGAATTCAATATGTGTTTTCGGTGCCGATCAGAAGCCTGAAAACACCAGAAATGACTTCCTGACAACGGGGCGACCCATAGCTTGATGTTTCGTGATAAATTAATGATCGGAATGAAGAACCGGCATCATAGGAGGTGCCTAGCTAGAGGCGTCCTTTCTGGTAAATTCCAGATTACACGACTTGTACTCCTGGAGAACACGCCGTGTAGTGCAAAAATTCTGCGGCTAGATTTTCGGATGACATATGGTCAACAAACGATGTGTGACCTTTACAACATGACATGTATTTTCCACACTACAAGGAGGTGGAGGCTACACGAGACTCAACGTGTATTTTGGGAAATACATGGACACGGACAGAAGTACACGGCCAAGAGGCGCGATGTATACTCTCTACGCAGAATGGCAGAATAGCTTCGTGAGACTCAGTGTGTATTATGGAAATACGTGGACACAGTGTGGAGTAGACGAGCATGTACTATATCAAACGGCCAGACATGGCCAGTGGTATGGCTAACCCGTGTACCAATTACACGGGTTTGAGAACACGGGTTGAGGCTGTGTATGGGCACATGGCCAGCGTACACAGAGCTGACCCCAGATGTTAGGTATGGCTTGTAACCATACCAAACGTCGTGTACTTACATTTTTACACGAACAACCTTTGACACGGGTCGTGGTACACCGGCAGTACCCGAGCTCTGACGAAAAGGCGTGTAACCATAACAACACGCTATGTACTTTTTAGGAAAATGGCTTGGTTTTCTTATACTCAGTGTCTTGGACACGTTATGATTGGTTTATCCCCCTATGACTTGGATGAACTTTGGGATACATCAACTATAGACTTCATGATAGTTGATGTATCATCCCCCCTATACTCATGGAGTGGACCCTCCCGGAATCGAGTACACTGTGTGCGAGAACCCTAGAGCTGGCAACGACTGTGATGACTACTGTGCTGGGATCCTTCGTGGGTTCAACGACAATGAAAACTATAATTGGATCCTCTGTGCATTTGGCAGCGAGGATGATTGTACTTGGATCATCCGTGGGTTCGGCAGCGATGGCGACTGTACTTGAATCCTACGTGGGTTTGACAGCAATGGTTACTGTACTTGGATCCAATTTGGGTTCGAAAACGATGACTTATGTACTTGGATCCTATGTTGGTTCGATAGAGGAGATGATTCAGAGGCAACATCTAATCATCTCTACCCCTCTTAGAAAGTAGTATACTTGTGTGAGCTGAGTCTTGACTTTCCATCATTATCATCGATGTGATTGACTTGCTTTCCTGTGTGCACTGGGTTGTTCATTCCTATGTGGACAGGGTTGTACATGGGCTCGAGAGTTGGAGCCGAACTAAAATTGATGACTTATGTATATGGATGGGCATATACCTAATTAGTGTTGGTTGATACTTCATGTTTGTATTATTCCATTATAGTTTATTCCTTTGAAAATTCTGGGAGACCATTGGGAGTCTCGAGGTCCCTATTGAGTATCGTATACTCACCACTACAAAAGCAATGCCTGCACTACGTTGTGTTGGATACAGATGACATACAACACTGATCGAGGTGGATTCTTGTAGAGCATAATGGTACCTGGAGGTGGACCACATGGCGGGACGTACTCGGAGTGGACAGCCGGACCCGAGGATCCGACGAGACTATCTGTACCCACCCTTCAGGTTGGAATTCCAATGGAGGACTTGGTGGGTGCTGATTTACATTACTACTAATGTACATTATTTTCAGTTGTATTGTAATTTCAGTTGGCTTTGTATTTTCACCGATTTACTTTCCATCACTTACTTTTGTACTTGGTTTACATAGTGTTTACATCATGTTGCGTACTTTGTTGTGTTTGTTTACTTATATAAAGGAAATGCCTTCCCTTTATCAGGATTTAAGCCTTTGGTCCTAGTCGCTAGCCCCTGGCCTATGGAAGGTGGGCATGGGGTTGTCACAGCACAGGTCCCGAGGACGAGTCGTGACAAATTGGTATCAGAGGAGTCGGTTCTTCCACAGAAATTAGGACTCCGATATTTTTTTCCAGTGAAGAAATAGTGTTAAGGGTATTGAGTGTGGTTACCAGTCCAGGGTGTCCAGTGTTGGTACGGCGGCTGACGTATCCATACACCAGGACCCTGACATCTGATTTCCGACTTAGTGCTCGAAAAAACTTATTGCATGGGTGTTTCAAATGTATTCATTGTGATTACTTTGAGTCATCTCTCCAAGTATATTGGATTAACTGTGGCTCACCTGTTTCTTTTCAAAATGGCCCCATGATGGCTCCCAGATAGGGTTCCCAGTTACGTAAGAGATGGCATCCCACCGAGCGACGAGGCCTTGGTGTAGGGCCCCATTACAACGGAGGCACCAGCGGTACATCTGCCCGCTAGGCAACCGATACCACCAGCCCCAGCAGCGGAGATTCCACATCGCCTAAGTGCACTACATTAGTTTCAGCGTCAGAGGCTACACAGGTTCCGCGAGGAGACAGACCCTCAGGCAGCCAAGGAATGGATGGAGGCTACCATCCAAGTTTTCAGATTAGTAGGGACACCAGCTGACCACATGGTGATCCTTGCGGTGAGTCTCCTGCACAGAGCAGCAAGTAGATGGTAGAGCCTGATGCTCCAGCTGCACAACTAGGCATCACTACTTTGGATGGACTTCAAGAGCCTCTTTCTCTCGGAGTTCATTCCATCCACCCTTTGTGTTGTGTGCATCCAGGAGTTACTATAGCTGCGGTAGGGCAGCCTGAAAGTATCCCAGTACTCAGTGTGATTTACCTACCTCTCGCACTACTCCACAGACATGGTACGGGACCCATTCTTCCAGGCCTGGATCTTTGAGTAGGGAACGAGGCATGAGATCAGGGTTTCGATGATCTCCCTCATCATTCCGACGCTCTCAGGAGTACTACAGAGAGCCTTAATTGTGGAGAGCTTCCAAGTTGATCATATGCTAGCAGTGAGTCCAACCAAAGGGCAACACGTAGTGGAGTCTTCCACAGCCGGCAATAGACAAATGTCACAGAGGTCCAAGCTGACCAGACCATCAGGTGGGCGACCTCAGGATACTAGTTTGGAGGTGCAGGGAACACAAAACAAATCCAGTCATTCGAGAGGCAGGTAGTGCTATGCATGCGGCGGGTAGGGCCACCTGGCTCATGACTTCCCAACCCGACATGTAGAGGAGTAGCAGATGGTTGAGGGGCCACCCAGGCAGAGGTACAGGTTTGAACATGGTGGTCCATAGGGAGTAGGCAGACGAGGTAGAGGAGTTGTCCAAGTAGCAGGTGGTGGAAGACACTTTGAGGCTCTACCACCACCACCACCAAGAGGCCCACCCCGACTACAGGGAGCTGGTGGATAGAGGCAGGCTCAACTTCAGGTAATAGAGGCTTATGACCACGGAACACCCGAGATGATTCGAGGCACTATCTGTGTCTAATCCACCCTTTATGTAGTTATTATAGACAGAGAAGGGATACATTCATTTATTTCCACTGCCCTTGTTCGGAGCTCAGAGATTCCAACAGAGCCGTTGGCTCGATCCTTATGGCTAGAGACTCCTACGAAAGTAGACTCGATGATTATGCACTGGTGATGATAGTGTGAACTTACTCTAGGAGGAAATAGCATCGGATGGGATCTTCTTGTAGTGGAACCAAGGCCTTATGACTTCATCTTGGGCATGAATTGGTTATCTGTAGTCCATGCTCAGATATATTTTATTAGGCGCAAAGTGAGGTGTGTCAGCACAGATGGGACCAGGTTCACCTTCACTAGCGAGAAGGGAGCCTTTCTAGCACAATATGGACTCACACAGAAGAGAGGACAGCAGATCACCCATCCCTTGGCTAGTCTCATCGTAGGAGCAGTTGATGTGCGGAGTATGAGTTTTCCTATTGTGGTGGATCGGAATGTAGACGTTTTCCTGAAGACATTACAGGACTAAATCCTTGCAGAGAGGTAGACTTCTACATTGACATGTACCCAAGGACAACCCTGATATATAATCCAACATATCGGATGGCTCCCGCTGAGCTTGGTGAGCTACGGGTACAGCTGGAGGACTTGTAGGGCAAGGGACTCATCTGACCCAGTGTTTCACACTGGGCTTCCCCGATTTTGATCGCCAAAAAGGTGGACAAGATCTTGTGACTCTGTGTCGACTATAGTCGATTGAATTGGGTGACTGTGAAGAACAAGTATCCACTTCCGAGGATTTAAGACCTCTTCGATCAGCTCAAAGGAGCATGGTGGTTATCGATGATAGACCTCGGGTCAGTCTATCATCTGCATAGTGTTCGAGATGAGGATGTAGAGAACACGACGTTCAGGAGTTGGTATGGACACTATGAGTTCTTGGTTATGCCTTTCGGTGTAACCAACACTCCAATGGTGTTCATGAGTCTCATGAACATGATCTTCCATTCTTACCTCGATCTATTTTTCATAGTCTTTATCGATGACATATTGATTTACCCAACCACTGAGGAGGAGCACGCTTACCACTTGCGGGTTGTACTGGAAACACACCGATAGCACCAGCTTTATGGAAATCTCTCGAAGTTCCTATTCTGGATTCGGGAGGCCCACTTCTTGGGGAATGTTTTCTTTGAGGTGGGAGTTGTGGTGGATCCTGCAAATATCGAGGCAGTTCTATCTTGGGAGCCAACTAGGAGTGAGACGGAGGTGCGAAGTTTCCTAGGTCTTGCTGGGTACTATCGGAGATTTGTGCCAGAATTCTCCAGAGTTGCAGCACCACTTTTAGCTTTGAGGAAGAAGGGGAAACCCTTCGTGTGGTCAGATAGATGTCAGCAGAGCTTCCAGCAGTTGAGGCAGCGATTGACCAGTGCGCCCATCTTGAGGCTTTAGGAGGAGTGTGTAGGGTACATAGTTTACTGCGATGCATCAGGGACCAGACTTGGGTGTGTCCTGATGTAAGAGTGTCCAGTGATTGCCTATTATTCAAGACAGTTGAGGTAGCACAAGAAGAACTACGCTACCCATGACCTGGAGTTAGCATGAGTGGTCTTTTCCTTGAGGATGTGGCGGCGCTATCTTATTGGTGAATTCTTTACAGTCTACTCTGACCACCAGAGTCTCAGGTACATCTTCTAGCAGAAGGACCTAAACCAGAGATAGCGGAGATGGCTCTAGTACCTCCAGGACTATGACTTTGAGATAGTCTTTACTCCTAGGAAGGGAAATGTAGTTGCTGATGCTCTCAGCAGGAGGTTGGGAATTCAGCTACTTGGAGAGGCAACATTGCAGTTAGATGCGTTTCAAATATCCTTCGTGGATAGATATGGGGCAGACTTTCTATAGTAACTCATAGTAACTCCTCCAAAACATCAGCAGGTCATGGAGGCATAGTGTGGGGATGTTTACTATGAGAGGCAACGTGCACAGATATCCACAGGACAGGCACCTGATGGATTTTATGTAGTAGGAGAGCACGTCATCCTTTTCAGAGGACGTACCATGGTACCAGTTTCATTACAGGAGGAGGTACTGAGAGATTTTCTCACATCCCCATTTGCGTTACATCTAGGAGTAGCGAAGATGTACCATGATCTCAGATGACAACATTGGTGGCCGAGTATGAGGAAGGCTCTGGGAGAGTTCATTTCATGATGCCTCACCTGCCAATAGATGAAGGCGGAGCACCAGGTACCAGCATGCTTGGTACAACCCTTAGAGGTCTTGGAGTTGAAGTGGGACAGGGTATCTAGGGATTTCGTGACAGGGCTTCCACGTTCATCCAGAGGACATTACTCCATCTGGGTGATCATGGACCGACTCACCATGTCATCCCACTTCTTTCCTATCATAGAGCAGGGCTCAGTAGAGAGCATGGTACGTCTCTATGTTCAACAGATCATACGGCTTCATGGTGTTCCATAGTCTATCATCTCTCATCGAGATTCTCTCTTTACTTCACGGCTTTGTAAGGGGTTGTAGGAGGCATTTGGGACGCAGCTACGCCTGACCACCGCCATCCACCCTCAGACGGATGGCCAGACAAAGGGTACCATTCAGACTCTTGAGGACATGCTCTGTGCATATGTCCTTGACTTTTGTCGCAGTTGGGAGCATCACCTACCCTTGGTGGAGTTTGCGTACAACAATAGCTACCACCCCACCATCAGAATGGAACCATATGGGGCATTGTACATCCAACCTCGCAGATCACCTTTGTGCTGGACATACCCTGGGGAGTCAGCACTTGTAGCACCTGAGATGGTCCAGGCCATGATGGTGAAGGTACAAATCATCCAGGAGCGGATGTTGACTGCTCAGAGCCGACATAAGTGATATGCTGACTAGAGGTGGAGACTACTAGAGTTCGAGGAAGGTTACCATGTTTTCTTATGGGTCTCACATCAACGTGGACTATGGAGATTTGGTCGGGGTGGCAAGTGATCTCCGTGCTTCATCGGACCATTTTAGGTTCTCATCAGGATAGGCGATGTGGCTTATCGCCTGGCTCTTCCACCTCAGTTGCACCGAGTGCACGACATCTTCCACGTATCTCAGCTGAAGAGATACGTGCATGACCCGATGCATATCATTGATCACGAGGAGATGGACATCAATGATGGGGCGACGTTTGCGGAGGTCCCGGTGGAGATTGAGGATCAAAAGGAGAGGGTCCTACGTGGACAGTTGATTCCTAGTGTGCATCAGGTGGCAGCACAAGAACCTCCAGGAGAGCACATGGGAGCGGGAGGCTCAGATGTGTGCACAATACCCTCATTTGTTTCCCTAGTTTATGATGTAGGTTTATGGGGACGTAAAGTCTTGAGGTGGGATTAATGTAAAGGCCCGTAATTTTCAAGAAATTTTTTTTCATAAATTCTTTGGGATTTTACGAGTACGCAATTTCTAATGGAACCTGATTCTGAGGCCCGGTGTGCCCGGAATCAATTTCCGAAGTTTAGCTCGGGTATGTTCAGTGAACGAATGAGTGGGTTTTTCTATCTTTTGAACCGGTGCTCGGAATTGAAATCTGAGGGAACCGATGGAACCACAACGCCAGTAATTTCTTAAGAGTACCTTTACCGAAGATGCGTCTACTCGGGAGGAGTTGTTAAAAAAATTGGATTAAATGAAAAGTAAAATATAATTGCGTTACAATTTTATTTCTTTTCCTAAGGTAGTTTTAACCTACATGGGGGAGTTAGGGTGGGACCCACAAGCATCCTAACTACCCATGTGAGGATAAATGTGAGGTGGGGCCCGCATGTTCCCCAACCCTTCACATTCCCTAAAACCCCCCCATTAAACCCCTTGTTATTAATTAGGTGACTTCTCCTCTCCCTCATTAATAATTCCAACACACATTAATTTAATTAATATAATCTCTTCAATTAATTGAATTAAGTGTTTGAATTTTGAGTTCTTGAATGCATGGCATGATTTAATAAAATAAGGGGGAGCCTTATTTTATTTTTTGGTTGCATTGTTGGGTGGAGGATTGGAAGAGAGAGCTCTTGCCCCTTTGGAAGAACATAATCCTCTCCGTGAAGAAGGACGCCTCTTCAATGTAGAGAACCGAATCAATGAAGATCAATGACGCGCAATCCTCTACTTATCTCTATGAAAAAAGGGGAGATGATTCGTCCTCCTCGGGCTCACTTAGACGTCCCCTTCCAACGGCAACGAACGACGCCACCTCCCCGCAGAACATGTCACGAGGTAGGGGTGTGTTTTGTTTGGATCAATGATTGTATATTCTTTCATTATTGTTTTGTTCTCTTTAACCACCTGCTACAGATCTAATGTAGAGAGACCGGGCCAAACTATCATGGTCTGAATCCTCCACCAATTTGTGATTGTTGGTGGTTCTTCATGTTCTTCATGGATGAAGAACAAAAGATCGTTACAAGTTAGTTAAGTGACGCAACGATCCCAAAATCGAGAATCAACATCATGGCAACCTAGCGGAGGTACGATGATGATAGAGGGCGATGGTGCGTATTGGAACGGGATAGGCCGTTCCTCTATCATTCTTCGAGTGAGAATTCCATATGTGTTTACGGAGCTGATCTGAAGCCCGAAAACACAAGAAACGACTTTGGGAAAATGGGGCGACCTAGAGTCTTATGTTTTGTGATGAATGAAAAACCTGAATGAAGAACATGCATCAAGGGACATGCTCTGGACAGAGGCGTCATTTATAGAAAATTCCAGATTACACGTCATGTACTCCTGGAGAACACACCGTGTAGTGCTGACATTTTGCGGCTAGATTTGCGGATGTCAAATGGTTAACACACGGAGTGTGACCTCTGTCACAGGGCGTGTACTTGCCACACTACAAGAAGGTGGTGGCTAGGTGAGACTCAGCATGTATTTTGGGAAACAAATGGACATGGACAGAAGTACACGGCCAAGAGGGACGATGTGTACTCTCTATGCAGAACGGAATAAATAGCTTCATGAGACTCGACGTGTATTTTGGGAATACACGGACATGGTGTGGAGTACATGGGCATGTACTCTATCACACGGCCAGACATGGAAAGTGGTACGGCTAACCCGTGTACCAATTACACGGGTTTGAGAACACGGGTTGAGGCCATGAACGGGTACATGGCCATCATACACGGAGTTGACCCCAGATGTTTGGACATGACATGTAACCTTACCACATGTCGTGTACTTACCTTTTTACAGGAACAACCTTTGACACAAGCCATGGTACACGAGCAGTACCTCAGGTTTGAAGACACGGCATGTAACCATAACAACACACCTTGTACTTTTTTGGAAAATGGCTTGGTTATCTTATACTTAGTTTCAGGGAGACGTTATGTTTGGTTTAGCCCCCTATGATGTGGCATACCTTTGGGATACATCACCTCTGGACTTCATGACAGTTGATGTATCGACCCCCCTTTACTCGAGGAGTGGACTCTCCCAGAATCGAGTACGTTGTGTGATGGAACACTAGAGCTGGCTGTGACTGCGACGACTACTGTGATGGGATCCTCTGGGGTTTCGACGATGATGACGACTGTACTTGGATCCTCCGTGGGTTCTGCAACGAGGACGACTATACATGGATCCTCCATGGGTTTGGCAGTGATGTCAACTATACTTGGATCCTATGTGAGTTCAGCAAAGATGGTTACTATACTTGGATCCTACGTGGGTTCGGAAGTGATGACTTCTGTACTTGGATCCTACGTCGGTTCAACCGAGGGGATTATTCAAAGTCTACATCTAATCATCTCCACCCATTTTCTAAAGTAGTATACCTCTGTGAGATGAGTCTTAACTTTCCAGCATTATCATCGATGTGATGGACTTTCTTTCCTGTGTAGACTGGGTCATGCTTTCCTCTGTGGACTGGGTTGTACTTGGGCTCAGGAGTTGGATCCAAAATGGAATTGATGAATTAGGTATTTGTATGGGAATATACCTAAGTAGTGTTGGTTGATACTTCGTGTTTGTATTATTCCTTTGTGTTTTATTCTTTTGTGGATTCTGGGAGACCTTCGGGAGTATCGGGGTCCATACTGAGTATCGTATACTCACCCATGCACAGGCTATGCCAACACTACGTTGTGTTGGATGAAGACGACAGGCATCACTTATTGAGGTGGAGTCTTGTAGAGCAGGACAGTGCCTGGAGGTGGACCACTTGGCGGGACATACTCAAATTGGACGGCCTGACGCGAGGAGCCGACGATACTATCTATACCCACCCTTCATGTTGGAATTCCGGAGGATGACTTGGTGGTTGCTGATTTACTTTACTGCTAATGTACTTTCTTTTCAGTTATACTGTACTTTCAGTTGGGTTTGTATTCTGGCCCATTTACTTTCCATCACTTACTTTTGTACTCTGTTTACTTAGTGTTTACTTCATCTTGATTACTCTATTGTGTTTCTTTACTTATATAAAGTCAATTCCTTCCCTTTATCTAGATTTACACCTTTGGTGCTAGTTTCCATCCCCTGGCCTATGGAAGGCGGGCTTGGGGTAGTCACGACATGGGCCCCGTGGATGGGTCATGACATTTCTCGTCCGCCCACGAAGAACGCTCAACATCCAAGAACAACAAAGGGTTTATGCCTTGGTTAGATCGTCCTGCACCCTCCACATTAGCGTTTAATCATGGGGGTGATAACAATCATCATATAGATTATGAAAAAAAACCAAATCAACACCCTGCAACAACTTGCTGCATAAACGAATGAATCTGGGATCAACCCGTTAGTTAGTTGATCCGCGTTTGTTGTATTTTTCAAGAACAGGAACGAGGAATACTTAAACACATAATGAAATTATATCCCCTACCTAGATTTGGTTGAATATATTGCAGAAAAGGGAGGAATTACAATTTTTTTGATGTTCTACATTCATTGGTGTTCGTCTCCGCTGGTCGATCTCCAGGTCGGAACTTCCAACGATCGATGTTCTTTCTCCGTTCTTTATTGGAGGGAGATGTCGTCGGCATTACATCATAGGTTTCTACCACTATTTTAAATTCATTCACCAACCGATTTAATAATAAAAATAAAACATCCTTCATGGTGTGTTCATTAATGTGGTTCATTTATGAACCTAAATTAACGAACTATTTATTAGACGGGTGATGCAGCTACACAATAAAATAAACTAGTCATTAGATGACCCTCATTTAATGCTCGTCCTTACCCAACCGTTTCGCTGACCATCACTCAATGCTTTAAGAAAAGAATAAAATCACTCAAAGACTTTTTTTTATTATTTTTTCCGAATATTCTAAAACATAACTTTTCAATCCGACCTTTTCTAGTTGATGTTCAGCTATGCCTAATAGAATCTCGGCTCTACGAATTCAAAGGAGACCTCATATTTTCAATCTAAGTACCGGTTAAAATGATAGAAAAAATCAGGAGCACATTTATTGAATGTACGTTAAAAAATGTTTAAAACTCTGTTTCGGCCTCTCTGGGCCTCAGAATCACATGCAGTCGAATTTCACAGTCTCATAATAATTCTTTATAATAAAAACAATTATAAAGAATTTCTGGGCATTAACATTTATTTCCATAAATTCAAAAACATTAGCCCCCTAACTTCTAATGTATTCTAAAAAATTAGAATAGATATAAAAAGCTAAAAATTAATAATACACATGAATATGAGGGGATAACCATTCTCTCCACCATAAAATCATCCCTTCCACAAAAAGGTTATAGATCACGATCCAAATAATTAATAAATAAGGACATTAATACATCATCAATACCTCACTGAACCATGTATAATGTTATTTCATTCCATACTTCCACTACACATGAACCAATGGGATAATATTTACAAGAAGTAACTCATCTTATATTTCTAATAACTGAATATTCCTTTCCTTCATAGGGTTTTCTAGTTCAATTTCTATTTCCTCCCACACAATATTGTGGGAATGATCTTGGTGACACATATTTCGTTGGGATCATGGAATATATCATGGATAAAAGTTGTACAAGTAGGTAATTAAAATTAAAAGGACACCATCCTGAGTCACATTCAAATCTCCAAATGGTTAACATAACGATGTGTTCACATACCCTTCTTCCCCAAACACTCTATGTCTGTAATGATATGTAACACTAAGGAAAACCAAAACACCTACCCTAAACTATAACAAAAAAGCATGTATCCAAGTGGTAGAGGCTCCTGCTTAGAATCAACAAGACCCAAGATCAAATCCATTTGGTGGAGGAATTCTTGAGTAACTATAGCATACTATAGTAGGTACTATATCAGTACTATAGCAGTAGAGCTATTATAACAGCGGAGGGACTGTACCATCGGTGGTACTCTAGCAGTGGTTGTACTATAGTAGGCACTGTAGAATCCTGATTATTATAGCAATATAATTCACCAAAAATCCCTTTGGACCAAAATGGGATATCAAGACTTATATTCAGGCCACTGGACCTTGGGATTTCGGGATATGTAATGGGTTTCCCTCTACCATGACAAAAAATAGGTCTTTTATTTAATAATAAAATGAGTCTTCATCCCCAACCTTTATAAACCTACCTTAAACTCTTATATATTATTATTCTTATGAAAATATGATTTAGGGTGAATATGGGTATTCCCATTACTTTTCTTAAACAATTTAATTTTATTACACATCGCCTGAATGAGGGTCAGTCAAACCATGAACAACTCTCAAACCTCTTCCCAACAAAGATAAGATCTTCAAGGCCTCCCATATTATAACACTATGATAATTTGTGATTTTTTTTTAAATTAATTTAATGTATTGGATATATTTTGATCCACACAACAATAAATATAGTTTTTTATATTACATAACTATTATTCATTTTCATATACTACATGAAAGACATATTTTACCTTGAGATACATTCAACACTGACTTGGATTTCATTATATTCAATAATAATTTTCTACGAATCCTCATTTTATTGTTATAATTATTTTAACAATATATGTTTTACCTAGATGTTAAAAATAGTAATATGAATTCAAATAATAATTTTTGAAATATTTTTTATAATGGTTTTATATAAATAAAATTTATTGATAATAAAATAAGTAATATTGGTAAAAACGTTATATGTTTTTAAAACTATATTTTCTCAAATGAACTACTTTTTATGTCTTTCTGAGGATGATAATAAAATTAATTTTTGACACTTGGTAATTTAATTTTATAAAATAAACTTAATTTTTCAATTCATAATATCTAAATTATTTGAGTATGACTTTTTGGTGTTTTCTGAGATATAACATTTTTTGCATGAATACTAAAAAAATCAGAATTTTAATTACAAAAACCTTTTTCATTATAATTTATTTATATAGTTAAATTATATATTAAGTTGGTTTTAAAGTCAAAATAGATCAATTATACATATATTATTCCAATTTATGCCATTATAAACATTTTTATATATAATTTACATATAAAATCTTAATGAAATTTTGAATATTCTCACATTAAAAACCTATTTTTACGTCACGTCTGTGGGATTATCAATATACTTTATTTCACTGCTTCTATGAATAAAATTTATAAAAATTAGAATACAAAATTTTAATTAATATTATATTTATATTATAATAATATCCACTTAATTTAGACCAAAAAAATTAGTGAAAGTGATTAAAATTAATTACAGTGATTAAGGTAAAATAAAGCCTAAGAATGGACTAAACCTTAAACTCAATGGCCAAAATGACTAGGCCACTTTTCCAACACCTCTTTCGTGGACATATTTCTACCCTGGAACATCTATTTTTGAGTATGGTTAGTTTTTCATGACTTTTTAGAAAACAATTTCGGTACAAATAACTTGTTTTAAAAAAATTACAAGGGTGTCCCCTCCCTCCAGTATCAAAAAGAACTCACAACCCCCCCCCCCCACCCCTAATTCATTACACCTCTCGAACCACTGAGGATCAACCAATATCTACCCAATACATTTAACCACATCCCTAAATCCTTGATTCCTCATTTTGGTTATAAATCTGACCAAGGAATCCCTTTGGTGAAAACCAAAAGGACTTACCAATAGAAATGGTAACATCTTGCATCAAACTCTTTTAATTTATTTCTTTTATCCAAAACATCAATAGTCATTATTCCATGATCAAATATTAATTCAAGTATCCTCAATATACTGATATGTTTTCATAATAAGGTTTTGACCTACACTTACAAACACTTCCATCTAATTAGTAACAAACTTAACATTTCTTTGTAGGGAGAAATACCACCTCACGAAATGTGGTTATTCGTTTTTCCATTCCCATATCTCATGGTTGGAAATTATGATAGAAAGTCTGATTTTATATGATATTTATTATATTTATGATGTATTTATGCTTTTTTAACTATTATATATAACATAAATATTGTAACCCTTTCGTTTCATTAATGGAAATTACATCACTTTTCTAGAATACTTTATACATTTCACAAATAGATTCCTAAAGACCGTGTTAGTCTAGTAACTTCAGAAACATAGAAACCTAAAAATGGTACAGAAGTGATATATATTATCTCTCACAAGGTTCTTTTCCACTATCACCCTTCTTAGATACATTAACCACAATACATATCTTCATAACCTGGGGGAAAATAAACATAAAAAAGGGTGAGCTTATATACTCATTTTGGGTAATCAAGGGTGATATGTAAGCATTTTCATGAGTATAAGGGTATGAGAGAATTATAATGAAAATATAATATCACACCCTTCATATAAAATATCATAAACATGAATCGTGGCATAAATATTGGTAGTTAATAAGATTTGATTCATAAAGAAATAATAAACATAATCTATTAAAGATTAACATAGGAATTGGACATGGAATTATGGAATACACATAAGCATATAAATTTATTTCCATAATAATAAAGGAATAACTTTCAAAAAAATCTTATTAGTATAGTTTCACTTCCCATACCATCTAAGTAGCCAAGGTTTACTCCTATACCCATCTTGGTAGTCATGGTTCACTCCCACAACCATCTTGGAAGTAAATGTCTTTTAGGACTATCTCATGAGATAAAAATCATTACAAATTTAATTGGAGGGATATATATAACCCAACCATATCATAATTGAATTATACATTTGTTTTCCACAATAACATAAATCTTTTATCAAATCATATCCCATGGAATAAAATGGTTCTCACAAACAGCATGTAATCATAACATAACCCACAAAAAAGAATTGGGTTTCATAAATACCATTCCTTCAAAAACATAACCATTCATAGAAATAATAATAATTAAAACACTGAATAATATCCCTATTAAAACCTATGTTACAAAATACAATGTTTTATTAGATGGAAACTAATTTTGAGATAACTCTTGAAATCAATTCTTGAGGAAAATATCATTTCTGCTTTGGAAACATTTTCATTAATTTAAATGCCATTAAATTTTAAATGAAAAATATTTATTCAAGATAAAATAGTAATATTGTAAGGAAATTTTCAATATAATAATTCATCATGAAGTCATAAAAATACCTTCATGTGGTATAAGATAAAAAACATTCAATTTAAGGAAAAGTAAAAAAAGGACCTCATTATGAAAAGGACATAATATTAATTTAAAAACATTTAACAAAAATTCATACACGGGTATATAAGAATTAAAACAATTTTATAAGATTATAAATAATATTATTGAATTTTTTTTAAAAAAACATGGACATGGATTTTAAATGTTCCCTGGTAAATACATATGCATAAAAAATCCTGGAAATATTGAGATTGTGAAATTCACCCTTAGATTTTTATAGTCATTAGAAACATATCCCCCCAGAAATAATGAAAATTATATGGATATTAAAATACCATAACATTATTTTTATCATTTAAAAAGGCATTCAGGGGCATTATATACACAAAATATAAGGAAAAGGTAGTGTATGAGTCATGTGTCACCTAAATGTAAAGGTTAGACAAAAATCATTTCCTTACATCTGATTCCATCCATAGGTGTCCAAAACTCATGTATTGAGGTTTTAAACATATTATTAACTAATGCCATAATCATAATAATATGTATTATATCATATATGATTCATTTTTTACTTTATATTACCTATTAATTGACAATTCTAACTTAAAAGCAACATTTCGGGAAGCAACTACTTTGTTTATCCTATATTTTTTGACTTTTAATTATTTATCCTATTACATAGATAATGATTTACATACATACATAATTTTAAAAAATGATTTATATACCATATATATTTTGTATATACACATATATATATATATGAAATAGAATACCCCGTTCATGGAGATGGTAAGTCGTATGTACACATGAATGTTGTTTCCATTTTCTTATCATACTAAAATGAATAAGTTAAATGGAATATATATATATATATATTATTAAATTAAAAATATTATTTAATTTATATAATATTTCTTCACTATATAATTTTTTATAATCATTTATAAAATAGTTAGCGTTGAAGATGAATCTCATCGTGTCGTGGGGATGGTAGGTCGTACGTACACACGAGCGATGATATCATTATTTTAATGTAACAAAGTTGAGGAATTTGATGTTATATTAAATATACCGAATAAATATCATGTAATATTTTATAATTTATTTCCATTATATCCATCATTATACCCATCCACATAATGTGGTGATGAAAAATCAGATTATACTGTGGCGTGGAGATGGTAAGTCATATATATGAATATGTGGTACATTCATTCTATGTATAATGAATAAAAGGAAGAATATGGTTATTAAATAATCATAATAATATACCATAGTATATTTTTTACTAGATTTATTACTTTGTAATCAAATCAACCCATGAAGAGGAAGTAGAAGAAGAAACAATTTTGAAAGAGTCGGTAATGAGATTACCTCTTCTTATATGACCTCCATATAGATATCCTATAAGGGACATTAGAGTTGCTCTTTTGATAATACAATCACCTCTATAATGTTTCTAGGGATGTTTATAAGATTAATAGTAAGTATGTTTCTGATAATTAATCCTGATTGTGCTTTGATAAAATGAGGGAAGAGATGCCCTATTATAATTGTGGCAAGGGGCACTTTAGGAAACTCTTAAAATATTAAATTAATATAATTTGATTTTTGATTTAATATTACTCAAAAGTTAGTTATTTATATTTTAAGATGATAATGACTTGAAATCCTCTTAACTAATTATTTTTATACGTATTTAGGTCAAAATAGTAACCCTATCTTTTGGCTTTAACCGTTAGCTAAACCCTTTAACTTTTACCATGGTTATATTGATTTTTACACATTAGGGTTAAGATAGTTACTATAAAATGACAAAAGAAACCCAACAGGATATTTCATGAATGTCTTATCCCTTTTAATATTAGTTCGTTGAATTATTGATTTTTATGAATTTTATATCACTGAATAAAATATTATTTATTTTAAAGTATCATTTTCTCCAATTTAGATACTATTTATTATTTTCCTTTTTTAAAAATGTTATATTAACATGATAACTTATAACCAACACATCCAATGTCACATTAATATATATAATTCATGTATAAAATTCTTAGATGTCATTAATTATATTAAATTATATTTATTTTAATATTATTAATATCAGTTATTTGATATTTACATCAATTAGAAAATTCATGCATCATCATTATGCAAGAAATTAAATAAATTGTTTCTTCAATAAAAATTTAAATAAATTATCATGATTACTATAAATTTCATAGCTTTCAAATTAATATTTATATTCGAATTTACTTTTTTCATAACCTAAAAATAAAAATTAATTACTTAGTAATATTTTGAATGTGACCTTTTTAACTTATCCTTAAATAAATGTTAAAAAATGTTATATTTTTAATCAACTGAATTAAAAAGGTTATAATTTTTGAATAAGATTTATTTTTTTCTAAAACCACTCATCCAATTATGTTGGAACAAGTGTTGGAGTAATTTTA
The DNA here is from genome assembly GCA_963277665.1 of Viscum album. Lineage (NCBI taxonomy): Eukaryota > Viridiplantae > Streptophyta > Magnoliopsida > Santalales > Viscaceae > Viscum > Viscum album. Next base: position 953,206,088 of record OY728130.1, on the reverse strand, counting down.
TAATATTATAATATTATATTTACCTTTAATTATCTAATCTACCATAATCATTGTAAATAAGAAATTACTAAATTAACTATTCATAATAACAAAAATATTAATCTGATATTATTTTATTTTAAATATTATACTAATTACAAATATTTATACCCATTTTTTGAATTCACATCCTAAATATGGGAAAATTATGTTTAATTCTAACCCCTATAGACATTACAAGAAGGTGGGTAAAATGAATGTTCAAAAGTTCAATAATTTTATAAATAATTTAAATATAAAAATTATTCCAATTACATAAATTGGATTGATATATTTATAAATTATATATTTTTACTTTAATGATAAATTTAAAATATACTATTTATTTGGAGAAAAATCAGTTTTTAACTACAACGTTGTATATTTCATTATTCATCAAAAAATGAATATTCTCCTAAAAATTTTAAAAATTCACTCTAAGTTAATTTTGACATTTGAAATTAAAAAATTATTTTTATTTTATAAAATTAAATTTCAAAGCATGACTAAAATTAATTTTATTATTGATTATAGAATGACATAAAAAGTTGTTAATTTAAGAAAATAGTATTTCTAATCATTTGAAGACTTTACCCAACATTATACATTTCATTGTAAATATGTTTTATTTATGTGAATAAATGTAACAATTAGTTATTAAGGATAATATTAATACTTTTAATGTCTTATATATAACTGTCTCATTTAAATAATTATAATATAAAAGCGTTGTTTTGCAAAAACATATTGTTGCGTGTAACGCAAGCCAATTCGGTGTTGCTTGTCAGACAAGAATAACTTGGTCTTGTGTATATTGTAATCCAAAATTTTTTATTTTATATATTAACAAAAATCTATATTCAGTTTTTATTATATGAAAGTATCAATAATATTATATTAATTCTTGAAAAGAATCTCAAAATCATAGGGTTTAACATTCTACCCCAATTAAATTGAATTTCTCCCTAGAAATTTTTATGGGTTATCATTAGTTTAGTACATGAAATTTTCCTTCATAGAAACCCACATCCGACAAAATTAAAACATCCTTTAATTTTTCTAAAAAAAAAACAGTTACCCAATGTAACTCATAACTAGAAAGAAGTTTACTAATTCAGTTTAACATTTATCTCCCATATATCATAAGGTCTCTCTTTTGGTCACATTCAAATCATGTGAATACCTTCATAATTTATTCTATTAAAATAGGGTAATTACCTAATTTACCAAAAATCCTTATTAAAACATGCATGTTTCCTTATACTAAAGTGTTTTGGATATATTCCTTAAGTCCATAAAGTTTTAAACTTCATCCCTGATAGCATTATCCACTTTTAAAAAAAAATCCTTATTCAGTTCTAATGAATCCATTATCGTCCAATTTACTTATTAAAATAAAATATATCTTGATCCAAAAATTAATATATCAACATCATTTATATATTAAGGTTTATCCTTCCCTTAATCATGTTTTTTTTCAAAAATATCACCATATTACGTTAATCAATTTTCATTGTTACCATTACCAGTCAAAATACACTCTTAAAATCGTTATAGAAAACTATAGTGGGCCAAAAAACAGTAATTTCAGTATTTCATAATACCATAAAAGAACTTCTACAACATTATTCTTGAATAACACTACATAAATACTCAATCACTACAAAAATTCATTGTCGTACTCCACATCACCAATAGAGATTGCATGACATTTTCCTTTGCCTTTATTCTTAAGAGTTTGTTGATGTTGATCATAATTGATAACCCTTATATTAGGCTACTATTATGTACATTACTCATTCTCCTTACACTTTTAGAACTAATACTAGGTATGTGAATTCTGTATGAATTTATCTCCATTCGCGTTGTAACCAAACATCTTTATGTCACTTCATCCCTCAAAAGTCCAATAACCTTCCATTACACACTTTAAACCTTTATTTTCCTTTAAGAAAATTCCATCCATAATTCTTACCACACTTAGAAAATATAGAAAATATCCCCATTTTTAATTCATGTTTTTAATATTTGTTTTTAAACTTCGTCAACTTATACATACCAAAACCATGATATTGGTATATCACTTCATCCTCCACTTCAACCTTGATTTAATAGTAAAAAAATAATTATATATACTAAAAACTCTTATTTATAAAACCCTTCGGAGACCTAGCTTCATGCTAATGAAGAACTAATGAACATTAATTTCAAGATTCATGATAATTCTAGAATCATACCATCCAAGTCTTGTGAAATTGGAGTCATAATTACCAATCGATTCTTCATCACTTGGATTTAGCTTGAGAAAATCCTTATCAATTTTCATATGTAGAATACGAGGAAATTTCATATTGAAAAATATTCTATTAAACATATCCCAATACATGGATTCAATTTCATCTTTCTGATTCATATTATTTATTAGATTCGACCACTGGTCTGCTTCACCTTTTAACTGATAAACATCAAGAATGACTTTTACAAATTCTGAACACTAGGGAATGGAGATTATCCTTTCATTGATACTGATATGTTGTTCAGTAAAAATTGGATCAAAAGACCCATTGAAATAAGGCGGATCGTGCCTCATGAAGGAATCAATAGAATGTTTTCCCTCTATTGCTCATTTGGATGTATAGTATGATTCATTGTTTGAGAGTGTTGGGTGAGAATAACAATGATATTTTTCTGTATAACTCCAGTATCATTTGATTTCATATAAGGAATGTTGTTACATGGTCTATCACAAATAACATTAATCTGGTTCCTTTGGGTTCCACCCACCAACTAATACCAAAAACATAGTGTAATAAATAGTTATCATAATGATTAAGCACAAAATCATGAAATGTCACTTATATAATGTCTAAATTTTGAAACCTTCCTCAATATACAACACCTCAGGTTCATTCTATGTTTCTTATAAACAAAATATATTTAAATCCTTCATAATAGTTTATAAAGAGTTTGTAAATTCCCAAATAATATCCTCTAGAAGTTTCAAACTAGGTGTGCATTTAGGCGTGTTCTCACGAACCTGGCTAAAATAGAGTCAGGCCCAACATACCTTGTCATAGTTGTTACACCTACGTACAACTATTCCAGAACCACATCCACTAGTAGTATGGTGGTAGGGATGTATTTCTAGAAAACAACTCAATCTATCCTTTAAAAAATTTCGATTAAATTTTCTTATAGTTTTCCTTATCCATAGACATATCCTTAAACATATATTTAATGTTCTCATTATGGTTTTCTCAACCTGGTTTCCAATGGTTAATTAATCATTTTCTCTGATACTAACTATAGTGATCCACTATTTTTATACATTGGAATTACTTTACGTTTGTGGAATACTTAATAAATAACACAAAAAGATGCCCAAAGACAAAAAAATTTTAATGCCTTTGGAAACAAGGAAAGATAAAAACTAGTCCATGAGTGATCTACATTATCTACCACTAGGTTCTTCTCAACTATAACCCTTATTAGACACAACAAACCTAATACATATCTTCATAACCCGAGGGAAATGAAACATAAAAAGGGTGATATAAGATTCTTAGAAAAGATTAAAAAGGGAGATAAGTTGTTATATTCATAAGTATAAGGGTATGAGAACATGATTAAGAAAATATAATATCATACATTTCATATAAAAGAAAATAAAAATTTATCATGCAATAAAGATTGTCTGTTTATAATAAATGAATTGTAAAAAATAAAGAAAAAATGACATAAAAGAATAAAATAGGAATAAGACATGGAATTTTGTAATACATATAAGAATATAATATTATTTCTATAGAATTCATGGCACCCCTGTAATTACCCAAGCATGAATTACATGAACATTAAAATACTTTTTTAAATACTTTATACGTTACACAAAAGGATGCCAACAGACAGTATTAGTATAGTCCCTTTGTAATCTTTGAACACATTTTTCTAATTTGGTGAAAGATCTTCAATATCTCATATAATGATCTTCCCCTTTAGTTTCTTTAACTAAGACATTTCATTATATCCGGGGGTAATGAAAACATATCAAAAGGATGAGCATAGATGCTCAGTAAGGGTAAACAGTGAAAATAACAAACAAAACATGCACATAAGAATGTAAAAACATGAACATAACTTTTGAAAATCATACAACATATAACATTTATAAAAATCATGAGACATGAAATAAATCATGGAAGATAATAAGGTAAAAATATAACATGATCCATGAGAAAAAAATATTCGCCTAGAACATGGAATTGTGGAAAAATGGGAAATATATAATTTCCATATTATTCAAGGTTCATTTCCAAGACCATCCCAGTAGAAAAATTCCATTACTAAATGATTTTCACTCGGCGTTCCATCCATGTATTACTGAATTGGGTTTAATTACTATTCTAATATTGTATTACTAAATGAGGTTAACTTGTCATTAAGTCTATGTATTACTAAACCGAGAGTATTTCTCAATCCAGTCGTATCTATATCATGAAATAAAAATCATTACCCAATTCTTTGGAGGGAGATATAGTTCCCACCCATCACATAATGAAAAACATACAAATTTGTGCCACAAAAACATAAATCATTCATCATAGTATAACCCATGGAAAAATGGGATTCTTAAACATCATTCCATCATATGATAATCCATGAACAAAAATGTATTTCATAAATATCATTCCATAATAAACATAATAAAATGATATAAATTATATGGATCATATACTTAAAACATAACCCTATAAAAGTATTTCGTCTTAGATGAAAAATAATTTTTCTAAATCACTTGAAATTAATTTTGGAGGAAAATATAATTTCTTCTTCAAACAAATTTCTTTTCATTAAATACTAATGGATTTAAAAAGAAAATAATATAATTTACAATAACCTTGAAATATTTTAAAGGATTATTCATGGATAAAAGTTGATATGAAAGCGTAAAAATCTTTTTTTTTCAAATAAGTTAAAAAAACATTCTTCTCATACTTTTGACAGAAATGTCAAAATGTACCTTGTTCAGAAAAAGAATGAAAAATTCCATAAAAACCATGTATTAAAAAGTAAAAATGATTAAAAATGACATTAAAAATCCATAGGAGTATAGTGACACATTTTATGAAATCATTTTTTTAAACATGGACATGGATGAAAAATTTGCCCTAGTAAATACTAACGTATAAACAGTCTCTTACCAATTTATAATCAGTTGAATCATATGAAAAAAATATAAATAAAATTATATTCATATTTAAATATCATAACAATCAAATTTAGAATCATAAAAATATTCATGTGAAACATAAACACCAAACAAAATAAATTGTTGGTGTATAAGGTATATGTCCCACAAAAATAAAAGTGAGACAAAAATAATCCCTCACCTTAGGCATGATATCCTTTGTATTTATCCAAACCTCATAATTAATGATTTAAATAATTTCATTGAATTATTTTAGAATCACAGTCATTTTTATAATATCATATATGATCATATTATCATATGTTTGTTAATAACATTTCATTATTACTCGTTACTCAGCTATTAACTACATCATTTTCTTATGCATGTTTTGTCAGATATGTTCGTGTTCCTATTTATATAATGATATTAGTAAAATATTTATCACATTTATTTATTCAATTCATTTATATAATCATGATTTAATTAATATCATACATAATGATCACATCGCATCGTGGAGATGGTAGTCTATATGTATGCACAAGCGATGATATCATTCCCATTACTGTTGAATGGTATTGAAAGGATGGTGTATAATATTTCATATTAAATGACATGTTATAATAATAATAATAATATATAGTTATTATTTCCATCATTGTACCCATCTATGCAAGGTAGTGGTGAAAAATATATTAAACAACGTTGTGGAGATGGTAAGCCGTATGTACGCATGCGTGGTGATTTCTTTTTTCATTAGATAGATAGAAGGAGGAATATGGTTGTTATATAATAATAATAATAACATCATAGTAAATAATTGATACTGGTTCTATTACATTATAAGGAAACAACTCATTCATATTGTGTATAAGTGGAAATAAGTTTGAAATAATTGGTAGAGGAGATTACCTCATCTTTGACGTGCTCCCACTAAATCTCATCTTAATGCAATAAAGTGGATCTTTGAAGAAATAATTAACATCTATAATGTCAGTAGAAAAATTAAAATGGAATATATCTAGGGATAAATATGATTTAAGGCTATATTATTTGTGTATAAATGATGTAGGAGGTTCCCTTTTATAATTGAGGTTAGGGGCACTTTTAAAAACATCAAAACATATTAATTTATAATAAAATAAAACCACATCCAAAAACCTCTAAAGTGTACAAATTTATAATAAGATATGATATAGGCTTGTAATATCATCAACCAATAAATTTTAGCTAACTTTTACAATCAATTTAATCCTTATCATTTTAATTATTACTTAGTTTTTCTATTTAATTTTAAAATAAGGAATCATATATTTCAATATTAAAAAGGTGATGTATTTATATAAATGATGTAAATTAGACAATAAATAAATACCATATAATATTTTATATCATATAATTGTTATTATATATTTTTAAATGTGTCTTATAATTTTTAAATAATTTTAATAATACATTATTTTGATAAACATTCAATTCTGACAATTTTGATACTCTTTAATTCATTGATTTTGAAAAATATTAAGATAACAAGTTAAATTCAAACCATGTATTTTAATACATTAATAAGAGGATAGGGTTATCTGATAAATTCATTGGACATATTCATTATCCCAAATTATATTTATTTTAATTTTTTTAATAATATTTATTTGATATTTCCCTTAATAAAATAAATACTACAATTGTGTTGTGTATTTATTTAATATGAATATATGTTGAATAAAAATTAAAAATACAATACTATTATGAATATAAATCCTCTATATTTATTAATTTTACTTATATTTAAATATTTCTTTAGGGAAACCCTAAATTGAAAATGTAATATTTATTAAAACATGAAGATGGAAACTTAAACATTACTTTAGATAAAAAATTTAGTTTCATAATCTATTCCTTGTTGATCCAAGTGATCAACAATTCGACAGATGGATGATTATGGTCGATATAAACTCATCCAAGATGATTGGGTTAATTATTTTTGTATTTTAATATTTATTATCATTTTAATAAAAAGGATTAATTATTTGGTATCATTTAAATAATTTCAACATCATCAATTTATAAGCCTTTAAGGTAATTAATTATTTACTAAAAAATAAAAATCAATTACCTTGATAAATAAAAAAATTATCTTTCCATTGAGTATTTATAATTGAACTTATCTTCTATTCAACATTATAATAAAAATGATATATTTTTTTAAATGTGAATGTGACATATTTAAAGCTTCATTAAATAAAATATTATAAATACCATAATATCTCTCAAATGAACCCAATATGTAAAAATTTAATTTATATTATAAAATATGATAACTAAGATAAAAAATGGAAATTTTGATGTGTGGGTACCACCCATTTGTACTTATATGGACACATAATAGATATTAAAGACAATGACAATGACACTTTGTGCCTTTCTTTGATTTAAAAAATTATTCATGTCATTTTCCTAGAAAAGTGTCTATTAAATGATATAAATTCAATACTTTTGAGTTAATGGTATAATTAAATTCATCAAATATTTTTTTTAGCGTCATTTTATTGTTTTTATGATTTTTCTTTTAACATAAATTACATATTTTACCCATGACTATGGTAATAAAATTTACCATTGTTACAATTCATATATGAAATAAAAGCGACCTAATTAACCAATTTTATCCTTAAGAATAAAAATTTGACATCCATTTTTCAAAATTCAAAACACATATGTTTCAAAATTAAATTTAAAATGAAATCTGTAAAATGTCATGAAAACCAGTTTTTCAAAGAAACGACCTTTTTAAAACAAAAATTTTTTTATAATTAATTCATGTATAAAATCCATACAAAATTTCATAAATATATCAAAAAAAACTGTTTAAAATTCATACAAAAAATCCAATACATAATTTTACCTAATAAAATATAGTGTTCTATACAAATTATTATTTTCACTATTCAATAAAAAATGTAACTTATCAGAAAAAATACCAAAAAATCAAACAATGTAAATTTTTATATTATGGTTTAAAATAATATATTTATTTTCTCAAATAGAATACTTATATGTGTAAAAATTTTGATTTAATATGGTCTCTTAATTAAAATATGGTAATTCTTTTTTTAGAAAAATATAGCTTTTGTGCTTAAAATGGTTTTTTCATTTATTAAAATAAAATTCAATAGTGGGAATGGTTTTTAATAAAAACGCATTATTAATTTTCAATTAGTTTCTTATACTTATATCGAATAAAATTATCATCAAAAAATTCATATATTCATATTTTAATTAGTAATATTATACCTTCTATTCCAACAATTATGTTATAATTTTCATATTTAATGATTAATAAAATGAGTTTTCATAGAAACTATGGTTGCATGATATGAAAGATAAGTATGTGTTGAGTATAGGGAAATATTATCTTATTGTATCATACAATATAAGAAAAAAATTTCTATCACATAAAAGTATCTGGGTGCTACATTCTACCCCCCTTAAAATTAATTTCTCCCTTAAAATTCATCTAGGTTATAAAAGTATTTATACTTGAATGTATCTTTTATAGAAAATCACATTGTGAAAACAAAGACTAAAACATACTTTTAAAAAGGATTAGTTGGAAAATAGCAGTTACCAAAAATATATCATAACTAGATCTCTACTTAAGATAACATGAGTGATGATTTGGGAATTGAGGAAAAGCATAAATAATCACAAATATTGATAAATATCACAGATCACAAGAATAATGGTGATCTAGAGAATGTTCAAAATCAAAAAACCATAACCTAAAGAAGAATTAAATAGGTCATTGATATCATCAAAAATGAATATAATAAGACAACCATTTACATCATGATCCCTTTTCCTAATGTTCAATAATTTTTTGAGAAGATATACGTACTTGATCACAACACAATCTCACCATCGGTCATGCCTGGAAAAGTTTCCAATTCATCTCTTATTCAAATAAATAAAGTTGAATTTTTTATTCACTAAGCATTAGCAGAGTATGTTTCCATTAATAGAATAATAGGTCATATTATTTATTTTCATCACAACAAAAAGGTTAGTACACGTCATAAAATATGCATACCTCCACCTATGATGAGGTAATACATTATTCTAACAAACATCATCTGTTGTTTAAACTAAACATTAAAAAAATGGATAACCTTAAATTCCATTTAAAAACCAAAAATAAAAAACTTTAGAAACATTTGAACTAACTCTAATTAAAATTTATCTCACATATATCAAATGTTATATCTTGTTTGTTACATTCCAAACATGTGAATTCCTTCATCATGTATTTTCTTGAAAAATAGTAATAATTTGAATTACCATATATCCTTAGAGAGAACATGAATGCTTTAAAAAATTATGTAATTCCACATAACATAAATTCCATAAATTCAATATACATAACCCATTATATCATAAATCACTTTGTTATCATATCAGTCTCTGGGTCACTAATACTACCAAACATCTCATTATTTCTTTATCCCAACATTATGCACATATTAAGGTATTTCCTTCCCTTAATGTTTTTCCAAAAATATCTAAACCAGTTTTCATGGTAACCAGTATCACTCAGCATATATTCATAAATACATGTTCAAAAATCATAGTGGAACATTACATAGATATTTCATTATTCCATAATACCATAAAACAGATTCTATAACATTATTCTACAATGGAATTAAATAAACACTCAATCATTCCACAACATTTTTTTCCTACTCTATATCACCAATAGTGATCACATGTAGCTTTCCTTTTTCCCTGGCCTTAAGAGGTTTCTAACATCAATCATCCATGATAACCCTTAGATTAGGGAAATTTTTAGCATAATGCCTTATTTCATTTCACTTGTAGTATTGAAGTGTGGTAGGTTCATTCAATGTATCCCTTTATCTTTTTTCATCATTAGAAATAGTTTCTCAATTAATTAAGCATTCAACTACCTGATGGCCTTCTTTTCCACAATTAAAACATTTTCCAGTCCCTTGTAGATAATTTCCTCCACGTTTTTTTCCACACTTTGAGCATAGGGTAAAACATATCTTATTTTCAGTGTGGTCTTTATATTTTTCCATTAATTACATTTTTATCTTCTTATCAAACCCATAGGATTTATGGGTTACTACAATATCTATCTAAAACTTGAGATCACATCTAATGATTTCCTCATATTTATTCATATCCCTTAATGGATAATTCCATTCGTAGACTTGGATTTAAGACACTAAAGAATCGATAAATTTTACCCTCAGGTTAGATTATAATTCCAGAATCATACCTTACTATTACAGTAAAATTTTCATCATAGTTACTAATGGATTAATCATCCTTTTTCTTAACCTCAAGGAACTCCTCATTTATCTTTCTGTGAAGATGATAAGGAAAGTACTTATTGAAAAATAAGTTCATGAACTCATCCCATTCCATGGATTTAATTTCATCTATCTTCCTTATATTCAAAATAACATTCCACAATTGATCAACATCACCTTCTAATGGATTGAATAATAAGACGAATTTATCATTTTATGAACATCGGAAAACTAAAAATATCTTTTTAGTGGTATTGATCAATTTCTCAGCCACTTGTGAATCAGAAGACCCACTGAAAGAATGACTTTTCAGCCTCATGAAGGAATCAATATAATTTTGGTACCTCATTTGATCATTTTTAAATACAACATTATTCATAGCTAAATAATGTAATGTGATCATATTTATAAGATTTTGTATTCCAACTCCCAAAACATTTGGTTTATCAGGAGGACAATCATTATATTTACTTTCTCATTCAACATTTACATAGCTCCATCGACTTCCATCCATTTACAAACACCAAGAAGCATAGTGTGTGAGAAAAAAAAACATACTATGAAAAAAAACATAATCAACGGGTATCAATTTAAATCTCTAACATATTAGTTTTAGTTCTAGTTTAACCATTATCACTAACAGAATTCAAGGATTATAACTTCTACATTGAATTATCCTTACAGATTTCCCCAAGAATATCCTTAGAAATATTTCTAGGGATCTCAATAATACATTCTCATTCTAGTTTCAAATAGTGGGCTAAAATTTTTCTTCGATTCCAACTATAAATAACTAAGCTTGAAGTAAATGTACATTACATTACTTAGCGGAATGCTTAATAAATTATACAAAAATACACTTAATGATTGTATTAGTTTAGTTCCTTTCGTAACATGGAACATTTTATTCTAATTTGGTGAAAGATATTAAAAATATCCCATAAATATCTTCCCCTTTAGTTTTATTTCCTGAAAACTTTATTTATATCCTAGGGAAAAGAAAACATATGAAAAGGGTCAGCTCAAGTGACCAGTAAAGGTAAACAAGGAAAATACCAAACAGACATGAACATATGAATATAAAAACCTGAACATAACTTTTGAAAATCATACCATGTATAAAATATATCAATATATTAAGAAACTAAATAAATTTTGGAAGTTCATAAGGCTTAAATCATAAAGTAACATAGTCTATGAGGAAATAACTTTGGCATAGAACATAGAATTGTGGAAAATATACAAGAAAGGAAATAAATTCCATATTAGTCGAGGCTCATTTCCAAGACCATCGTAGTGGAAACACAATTACTGAACTGAGTTCGCTCCTCATTCCATCCCTATATTTCCAAACCAAGACTACTTTTCATTCCAGCCCTATATTATTGAACTATATTTACTTTCCATTCAAGGCATGTATTACTAAAGAGTGATCATTTCTCATTCTATTCATGTATATGTCATGATATATAAATAATTATCCAATGAATTGATGGGATCTATAGGTCCCACACATCACATAATGAAAACCATACATATGTGTTCCACAAAAACATAAATCATTCATCATAGCTTAACCAACATAATAAAATGGGTTCCCTAAACATCATTACATCATAACATAATCCATGATAAATAAATGGATTTTATAAATAAAATTCTATAAAAAACAAAATAAAACCATACGAATAATAGGTTTATTATACCTAAAAAATAAACTTGTTAAATAATTTCATCTTAAATGGAATATTATTTTGATAAAACACATGAAATTAATTCTTGGGAAATATATCATTTCTTCTTCAAAAATGTTTTCTTTTAACTAAATAGTATGAAATTTCAAAAGAAAATAATTTCTTGGAAAATAACCTTGAAATAGTTTTAGGGAAGCATTATGGAAATAATTCATTATGAAAGAATAAAATTACATTTAAGCCTTGTAAGTTAAAAAACATTTTTCTATTACTTTTACCATGAATGGTAAAAAACTAACTCATTTAGAAATCAAAAGAACTATTACTTCTGAACCGTGTATTAAAAATTAAAACATGGGTAAATATTTCTTTAACCATCCTTAGGAGAATAGTAAAAAATATATATGAAATCATTTTTAGAAAATAAGGACATGGATGATAATTTCACCCCTGTAAATACTTACGTTTAAAAAATTTCTTACCAATTTATAATAAGTCAAATTTTATGACTCGTGAAATAAATAATATTATAATCATATTTAAAAATCATAACCATTATAATATGAATCACAAAAACATTCATCATTATCCTAAACATCACACAAAAGAAATTGCACTAGTACAAATATGACTTTTAACAGCCGCCAAAAGCCATCGCTAAAGGTCTATAGCGGCCTCCTAGCATCCACCAAATGGCGGCCGCTGTAGGGCTGACCAACATAGGCTATAGTGGCCACTGTTGGTCATGCCTAGAGCGGCCGCCAAATGGCGGCCGCTATAGCTTTTAATTTTTTTTTTAAAAAAATATCAAAATTACTATGAATACCACATAAATATCATCATCATCTTCCACGCTCCGCTACCCTCATCACATATAACTACATATCAAATTTTAATAATAAAATTAGTACCAAATAAAGCTTATAAACAAATTATTGAAACAAATTAACATATTTCAATTCAAACTTACTATAACATATCGAAAGTATACGATCTTCAAAATATATTCATAATTTCAATTTTTGTTTAAAAAATATAAAATCGTTAATTCTATGGTTCTAATTACAGTGTTCCACCTCTGATTTTAGGTCAATCCGATGTCATACGCTCTGAATTTGACAGTTTGAGGCACGTTTTGGCCATTTATGGCACCAGAAGTGCATTCTCGATCACCACAGGCACACGGCACATCCTATTAGCATGTCGTCTTCTCGATCACTTCAAAATTCACTAACCTGTTGTTGTCGTCCGATTTCGGGCCAATCTGACGTCGTTTGGCCGGTTTGGACCACCCCACGCGCCTTTCGGATGCGCGTCCAACACTAAAAAGTTCATATTGAGTCGTTGCATGCAAAACACATGTTAAATTGATGTGGCATCTCCTCTTACACGTCATGAATAATAATTATAGTGTTCCCCTATGATTTCAGGTCAATCAGATGTCGTACGCTCTGAATTTGACAGTTTGAGGCCCGTTTTGGCCGTTTCTGGCACAAGAAGTGCGTTCTCGGTCAGCACGGGCACATGTTACATATGATTGGCATGCTGTTTGCCTGAAAACTCTAAAATTCACTCGCTCGTTGTTGTCGTCCGATTTCAGGCCAATCCGACGTCGTTCGGCCGGTTTAGACCACCCCACGCGCGTTTCAGAAGCGCGCCCAACACTTAAAAAGCACATATTGAGCCATTTTGCGCAAAATGCACGTCCTATTGACGTGTCTTCTCCTATTAAATGTCATAAATAATAATTTTAGTGGTCCCCCTATGATTTCCAGTCAATCCGATGTCATACGCTCTGAATTTGACAGTTTGAGGTCCGTTTTGGCCGTTTATTGCACCTGAATTGTGTTCTCAGTCACAGTGGGCACATGGCACCTCAAATTAGCATGAAGTCTACAGAAAAACTTCACAGTTCACTCACCCATTGTTGATGTCCGATTTCAGGCCAATACGATGTCGTTCAGCCAGTTTGGACCACCCCACGCGCGTTTGAGAAGCGCGCCCAACACTTAAAAAGTGCATATTGAGTCGTTGCGCGCAAAGCACAGATCCGATTGATGTGTTGTGTCCTCATACACGTCAAGAATAATAACTAAAGTGTTCCCCCTCTGATTTCAGGTCAATATGATGTCGTACGCTCTGAATTTGACAGTATGAGGCCCGTTTTCGCCGTTTATGGCACCAGAAGTGTGTTCTCGGTCACCGCGGGCACAAAACACCTCCGATTGGCGTGATGTCAGCCCGAACACTTCAAAATTCACTCACCCATTGTTGTTGTCCGATTTCAGGCCAATACAACGTTGTTCAGCTGGTTTGGACCACCCCACGCGTCTTTCGGGAGCGCGTCCAACACTTAAAAATCACATATTGAGCCGTTGTGTGCAAACCACACGTCTGATTGATGTGACGTCTCCTCTTACACGTCAAGAATAATAATTATAGTGTTCTACTATGATTTCAGGTCAATTGGATGTCGTACACTCTAAATTTGACAGTTTGAGGCCCGTTTTGGCCGTTTATGGAACAGAAGTGTGTTCTCGGTCAGCACGGCCACATGACATCTCCGATTGGTGTGCCGTATTTCGACCACTTCACAATTCAGTCACCCATTTTTGTTGTCCGATTTCAGGCCAATACGACATCAGTCGGCCGGTTTGGACCACCCCATGCGCGTTTCGGAAACCCGCCCAACACTTAAAATGCGCATATTGAGCCGTTGTGCGCAAACCGCATATCCGATTGACGTGTCATCTCCTCTTACACGTCAAGAATAAAAATTGCAGTGTTCCCCCCTGTGATTTCAGGTCAATCCGATGGCATACGCTCTGAATTTGATAGTTTGAGGTCCGTTTTGGCCGTTTTGGGCACCAGAATTGTGTTCTCGGTCAGCGCGGGCACACGACACCTTCGATTGGCGTGATGTTTGCCCAACCACTTCACAATTCACTCACCCGTTGTTGTCGTCTGATTTCAGTCCAATCCAACGTTGTTCGGCCGGTTTGGACAACCCCATGCGCCTTTTGGAAGCGCGTCCAACACTTAAAAAGTGCATATTGAGCCGTTGCGTGAAAACCGCACATCCGATTGACATGTCATCTTCTTGTACACATGAATAATAAAAACTACAGTGTTCACCCTATGATTTCAGGTCAATATAATGTCGTACGCTCTGAATTTGACAGTTTGAGGCCCGTTTTGGCCGTTTATGGCACCAGAAGTGCGTTCTCTGTCACCGCGGGAACACGGCACCTCCGATTGGCATGCCGTCTACCCAAACACATCAAAATTCACTCAACCATTATTGTCGTTCGATTTCAGGCCAATCCGACGTCGTTCTGCCGGTTTGGACTACCCCACGTGCCTTTCCGAAGCACGTCCAACACTTAAAAAGTGCATATTGAGCTGTTGCGCACAAACCGCACGTCCGATTGATGTTTCGTCTCCTCGTACACATCAAGAATAATAATTACAGTGTTCCCCTGTTATTTCAGGTCAATCCGATGTTGTACACTCTGAATTTGATAGTTTGAGGCCTGTTTTGGCCGTTTGTGGCACTAGATGTGCATTCTCGGTCAGCGCGGGCACACGGCACATCCTCTTGGCGTGCCGTCTACCCGACCACTTCACAATTCACTCATCTTTTGTTGAATTCTGATTACATTCCAATCCCACGTCGTTCGACTGGTTTGGACCACCCCACGTGCGTTTCGGAAGCACACCCAACACTTAAAAAGAGCATATTGAGTCGTTGCACACAAACTGCACATCCTATTGATGTAACCTCTCCTCATACACGTCAAGAATAATAACTACAGTGTTCCCCCTATGATTTCAGGTCAATCCGATGTTGTACGCTCTAAATTTGACAGTTTGAGGCCCGTTTTTGCCGTTTATGGAACCAGAATTGTGTTCTCAGTCAGTGCGGGCACACGGCACCTCCGATTGGCATGTCGTCTGCCCTAACACTTTACAATTCACTCACCCGTTGTTGTCGTCCAATTTCAGGCCAATCTGACGTCGTTCGGCCAGTTTGGACCACCCCACGCGCGTTTCAGAACCACGCCCAACACATAAAAAAGGGCATATTGAGCTGTTGCGCACAAACTGCATGTCCGATTGACGTATCGTTTCCTCTTACACATCAATAATAATAATTACATTGTCCTCCTATGATTTCAGGTCAATCCTATGTCGTACGCTCTGAATTTGACTGTTTGAGGCCCGTTTTGGCCGTTTATGGCACCAGAAGTGCATCCTCGATCAGCGCGGGCACATGCCACCTCAGATTGGCGTGTCGTCGGTGCAAACACATCAAAATTCATTCACCCGTTGTTTTCGTCCGATTTCAGGCCAATCCGATGTCGTTCGGCCGGTTTGGACCACCCCACGCGAGTTTTGGATGTGCGCCCAACACCTAAAAAGTGCATATTGAGTTGTTGCGCACAAACCGCACATTCGATTGATGTTTCGTTTCCTCATACACGTCATGAATAATAACTATAGTGTTCCGCCTGTGATTTCCGGTCAATCCGATGTCGTACGCTCTGAACTTGACAGTTTGAGGCCCGTTTGGGTGGTTTATGGCACCAGAAGTGCATTCTCAGTCAGCGTGGGCACACGGCACCTCCGATTGGCATGTCGTCTGCCCGACCACTTCACAATTAACTAACCCGTTTCTTTCTTCCAATTTTAGGACAATATGATGTCGTTCGGCCAGTTTGGACCACCCCACATGCGTTTTGGAAGTGGGCCCAACACTTAAAAAGCGCATATTGAGCCATTGCGCGCAAACCTCACTTCTGATTGATGTGTCGTATCCTCGTACACATCAAGAATAATAATTACAGTGTTCCCTCAATGATTTCAGGTCAATCTGTTGTTGTAAGCTCTGAATTTGACAGTTTGAGGCCCGTTTTGGCCGTTTATGGCACTAGAAGTGCGTTCTCAGTCACCGTTGGCACACGCCACCTCCCATTGGCATGCCATCTACCCGAAAACTTTACATTTCACTCACCCATTGTTTTCGTCAGATTTCAGGCCAATCGGACGTCGATCTGCCGGTTTGGACAACCCCACACACGTTTCAGAAGCGCGCCCAACACATAAAAAGTTCATATTGAGCTGTTGCGCGCAAACCGCATGTCCGATTGATGTGTCGTCTCCTCGTACACGTCAAGAATAATAACTACAGTGTTCCCCCTATGATTTCTGGTCAATCTGATGTCATATGCACTGAATTTGACAGTTTGAGGTCTGTTTTTGCCATTTATGGGACCAGAAGTGTGTTCTCGGTTAGCACGGGCACACGACACCTCCGATTGGCATGCTGTCTGCCTGACCACATCACAATTCACTCACCCATTGTTGTCGTCCGATTTCAGTCCAATCTGACGTCGTTCGGCCAGTATGGACCACCCCACGTGCATTTCGGAAGCGTGCCCAACACCTAAAAAGTGCATATTGAGTCGTTGCATGCACACCACACGTCCGATTGATTTTTCGTCTCCTCGTACACATCAAGAATAATAATTACAGTGCTCCCTTGTAATTTCAGTTCAATCCAATGTCGTACGCTCTGAATTTGATAGTTTGAGGCCCATTTTGGCCGTTTGTGGCACCAGAAGTGATTTCTCAGTTAGTGCGGGCACACAACACCTCCCATTGTAGTGTCGTCTGCCCAACCACTTTAAAATTCACTCAACCGTTGTTGTCGTCCGATTTTAGGCCAATCTGACGTTGTTCAGACGATTTGGACCACCCCACGCGCGTTTCGGAAGTGCACCCAACACTTAAAAAGTGCATATTGAGCCGTTGCGCGCAAAACGCATGTCTGATTGATGTGTTATCTCCTCATACTCGTAATGAATAATAACTATAGTGTTCCCCCTGTGATTTCAGGTCAATCTGATGTCGTACGCTCTGAATTTGACAGTTTGAGGCCCGTTTTGGCCGTTTATGGCACCAGAATTGCATTCTTAGTCAGCGCGGGCACACAACACCTTTGATTGGCATGTTGTCTACCTGAACACTTCACAATTCACATACCCATTGTTTTCATCCGATTTCAGGCCAATCCGACGTCGTTCGGCCGGTTTGGACCACCCCACGGGCGTTTCGGAAGCGTGCCCAACACTTATAAAGCGCATATTGAGCCGTTGCGCGCAAACCGCATATCTGATTGACATGTCGTCTCCTTGTACACGCCAAGAATAATAATTAAAGTGTTTCAGCTATGATTTCAGATCGATCTGATGTCGTACGCTCTGAATTTGATAGTTTGAGGCCCATTTTTCCCGTTTATGGCACCAGAAGTGCGTTCTCAGTCACCGCGAGCACACGACACCTCTGATTGGCGTTCCGTCTACTAGAACACTTCATAATTCACTCACCTATTGTTTTCATCCTATTTCAGGACAATCCGACGTCGTTCGGCCGGTTTGGACCACCCCACGTGCGTTTCGGAAGCACGCCCAACACTTAAAAAGTGCATATTGAGCCGCTACGTGCAAACCGCACGTCTGATTGATGTGTCATATCCTCGCACACATCAAGAATAAAAACTACAGTGTTCCCCTTCTGATTTCAGGTCAATCTGATGTCGTACTCTCTGAATTTGACATTTTGAGGCCTGTTTTGGCCGTTTATGGCACCAGAAGTGCATTCTCGATCACCACGGGCACACAGCACCTCCGATTGGCATGCCGTCTTCCCAACCACTTCATCATTCATTCAACCATTGTTGTCGTCCAATTTTAGGCCAATCCGACGTCGTTCGGCTGGTTTGGACCACCCCACGCACGTTTCGAAAGCACGCTCAACACTTAATAAGTGCATATTGAGCCGTTGCGCGCAAACCGCAAGTCAGATTGATGTGTCGTCTCCTCGTACACGTCAAGAATAATAATTACATTGAATCTTAGGAACCCTAGAAAGCTATAGATATCGAAAGAGTTCTTGGACTTCTCCGAAGAAACAACTGCCTGAACTTTCTCTCCATCCACTGAAACACCTTCCTCTAAGATTATTTGACCCATTAACTATACCTAATCAATACCAAAGTGGAATATATATAGTTTGGGGTATAGCCGAGGCTCAATAAGTGTAATCTGGATGATTTCAAGATATGGTTATGATCAATTCATGTTTGGAGTGCACAAAGATTTCATCCACAAATACTAGATAATTCATCAACACTAATGAAATTACATCATTCATGGGGTTTATCCTCATCTGGATCACCAATGTCACTGCGATTTCCACCAGGACCCTTGTGTCTGCTGGAAGACGCACTAGATCCTGATAAACATAAATTCATAATTCAGTTACAATATAAATTAATGATTAGAAACAGCTAGGGAAATATACACCAAACATTACAATCATTTAATTTAAAAAATTGAAGACATACATACTGACAACATCAGGTGAACCTCTGTCACCACCCTGTGACATGCCTACATTAAAATAAATTATAGTGAAATTAATAAATTTTTATACATATACAACTTATAAATATTTTTACAAAAAATAACTGGGGATATAATTACAATTTTCACTAATCATGAAAGTCTATCATATCTCTTTCAACTATCTCTCTATCCCATGATATATCTTCATCTCATACAGCTACTGTTGTATGGTCAAGTGTTTGATCAGGAAATGCGACAACGTCCGGTTCTTCTTGGTCAATCAGAAAAACCCATCTTCTAGACATTTTCACCACAACATTCCAATCAGATAAAATGTCGACAAAGTAAACTTGGTCTTCCTGCAATGTTAGAATGAAGGGATCACTACATACTCGGTCATCTTTATATAGCATATTGTTAAATTTTACTAATGTAAATTAGAATTTATCAACTTTCATTCCACAAACCGGATCAACCCAATCACACCTTAATAATATGTGTTTTAAACCACGACCATAAACATCCTCAGTAATATCTCTCAGCAATCCATAATAATAACCTGCATCAACAAAAGAACAACTGACACCACTATTTTGTGTGGCTCGGTTCATGTCAACATCGCTAATATGAAATCATAATCTGTTAGCGTCCAAAGACTTGTAGCGTCGAGCTGCAATAAATAGACCATCAACTAGTTGGTTAAGTTCATCTCTCACAGGATGGGTTAAATCACGTAACTTTTGAATCTGCAAATTTCACATATATAGATTAATGGATAATGGATTGTGAAAATACAACTAAGTTTCACTATAAAAATATTAAATCAATTATACATACATGAGTCTTGAACCACTAATGAAATGTGTTGAAACGATGTTTTTATATTTGATAGTCAGTTGCACGGGGCCTTTCGCATTTCAACTTAGCGATATGCATCCTAAATCACAACAAAAAATAAGGTAATCAATAAAATAAATATAGAACCAAAATAAACATCGACTATGAAACTTACTGTATCAATGGAAAAACTGATGGAGTATTGAACAACCCATATCGATGAGCTTGAACCCACTCATCATTCCGCATATCAAACTTTATTCCTTCTCCAATTGGACCCTCATCATTCTGGGAGGGTTTATCTATATTTGTTTTCACCTCATAAATATATGAAGCACAAGAATCAGTACACTCATCCATTAAATATCCCTTGGTAATTGAGGCTTCCGGACGAGATTTGTTGCGCACATATCGTTTCAATGTATTTAAGTATCTCTCTATTGGATACATCCACCTGAATTGTACGGGACCGCCAGCAGTGACTTCACCAGTTAAATGAATGGTCAATTGAACCATGACATCAAAAAAATATGGTGGAAATAGTTTTTCTAGGTGACATAGTGCAAGTATAATCTTATCCTGCAGTTTTTCCAAATCACTCATGCGAAGATTCCTTGAACAAAGATATCTGAAAAAATTAGAAACTTCAATTAACGGCTCAATAACCTCGGTAGGTAAGCAACCACGAATTGCTATAGGAATTAACTATTGAAGCAGAATATGATTATCGTGACTTTTCAACCCCTGTAATTTCATGATCTTCATATTCACATGCTTGGAAATATAAGAGAAATAACCATATGGCACCTTAACAGTCTCCAAAATTGATAGAAATGTTTGTTTCTCTTTTTTAATCATTATATACTGTGCAGCAGGCATGAATGCACGATTTCCTTCACCCAGTTGTAAATGTAAAGGTTTTATCAATCCCATTTCTTGAAAATCACGTCGGTCATTTGCACTATCCTTTGTTTTCCCCTTGATGACTAAAATGGAGCACAATATATTATCACATAATTGTTTTTCAATGTGCATCACATCCAAATTATGTCTTAAAATTTTATATTTCCAATAAGTCAATTTAACAAAAAACACTCCATCTCTTCCAATTATGACTGCGCTGTCTATTTGCAGCAGGAATAGAAGGCAATGCCGGAGCCAATAAATCATGAAAATCAAATATTGTATGGATGTTTTCTTGATTAATTTGTTCACAAATTTGAACCCCAGTCAATATTTGTGGTGATGGTTCATACTCTATATTCCAATCAAACGATACACAGCCTTTTCTGAACCTATGCAATGGAGGAAGAAAGCACATGTGACCAAGATATTCCCACTTTCTACAGTTCTAAATCCATATAGACTTCTAACTCTTATTACAACAAGGGAAAGAAAATTATCCTTTTGTGCTCCAACCTAATAAGTTAGCATACGCTGGGAAATCATTAATTGTTCATAACAAAGTGGCCCAAAGTGTAAACATTTCTTTAGCTGCCGAGTCAAAAGTCATTACACCATTGGCCCAAAATTCTTGCAGCTCATCAATCAAAGGTTGCATGTAAACATCGATTTTATCACCAGGTCCTCTCGGTCCATCAATTAGAATTGACAGTAACAAAAAATGTTTCTTCATACATACCCATGGGGGAATGTTGTATGGAACCAACACCACTGGCCACGTACTATGTGTCGCACCATCCATGGACCTAAATGGGTTAACACCATCTGCTGCCAAACCCAGTCGAATATTACGATAATATTGGGAAAAGTCTCTGTGTCTTTGATCAAACTCATTCCATGCCAAAGAATCTGCCCGGTGAGTTAATTTATCAACCTCTTTCTTTCTCTCTGAATGCCAAGTCATCAATTTAGCAATTTTAGTTGACATGAAGAATCTCTTCAGTCTTGGTTTTAGTGGGAAATAACGCATCTATTTAGGAGTAACTTCTTTCCCTTGATTCAAGACTCTCCCAGGAGGAATCTGACTATCTTGATTAATCTCATTGGTCTTCCACCTGGATGTATAGAAAACAGTACAATTATTTAATTGTGTATTCTATTTTCTGATCAACATACAATTATTGTGACATGCTCAATTGTATCATATGTAATACGAGGATCACCGGTCAACTTCCGAGCTTGATAGAATGACTCCGGAATCATCGCTCCAGCAGGGAGTACTTTCTTCAACAATACCAACAACATATCGAATGAGGTGTCTGACCACTGGTTCAAAGCCTTCAGGTGTGACAATTCAACGATGAATGAGAATTTACAAAATTTAGTGCATCCAGGATATAATTCAGTACGCGCATCATCAAGAATTTCAAAGAATTTCAATTATTCTCCATCTGTAGAAGAACGGGGATTACTCAATCCAACGTCGTCATTTACAACATTACTGTCTTCAGGTTGAAACTGGTGCATCATATCATTGAGCATTATGTTCATTGGATCAATTGTTCTCGAATCGACATTTATATGAATACTTTCCGAGTGATGACATGAAATAGAATATTCTCCATGACATGTCAATGTCTTATAGTTTTTCAAAAACCCATTCAAAAACAAATGTTCTCTAACACTATCTCGATTAAAGAGATATCTATTTTCACATTTTCTGCATGGGAAACTAATCATATCGCTTGGAAATCTGTTGGTGCAATCCATAAATTTCTTAATCCCCTGAAAATATTCAGCCGAAAACCTATCTTTCATATCAATCCAGCTCTTATCCATATCTGTATTTAATAGAAATCAAATGTGAAATATCTTATTTAAATTATAAATAAACACATATCAATAAATTTAAAAACCAATGACTTCAAAGCTAAATTTGAAGGATAAAAAACATTACCTACAGAGGACTTGACCGTGGGTAATGGGGTGAGACTTGATTACAGATTCATGACGTCGCTGTGACTTGACAACAGGGGTTCAATGGCTGGAATAGAAAGCGGCAGAACCGCTGGATGAAGTGTGGGAGGGTTTTATACGGCGGGTCACGATGAACTGGAAGGGTCCGACGGAGGCAGGACGTGAGGACTCGCCGGAGGGATGCAGCGGGGCTAAGAGGGGACGATGGGGGAAGGACAGTCCAAAGGTGCAGCATAGGCTGTCGGGGTCACGGGTGGTGCAGTGCGGGGTTGGGGCAAGACTTTCCGAAGGTGCAGTGCAGGCTGTCGGGGTCGAGGGTGGCGCAGTGCGGGGTTGTGGGTCGCGCAGCACGGGGTTGTGGGTGGCGTAGGGGGTCGCCGGGGTTGCGGGTGGCACAGCATGGGATCAGGGTCTTCGGGAGTCGCTGGGGGTTGGGGTCGCCGGGGGCCAGGTCGCCGGGGCTCGTAGGGGCTCGCCGGGAGTCGGGGTCACAGGGGTCACCGAGGTTCATGGTGGCCGGGGGCGGGGTCGCCTGGGGCGGGTTTGTGGGGTTGCAGGGTTAGGGAGGGGTCGTCGGGGGCGGGGTCACCAAGGTCGGGGTCGTAGGGGTGGGGGGCGGGGTCACAGAGGGTAATTGAGGGGGGGGGGGGTCGGGGGGGATGGGTTAAAATTAGGTATTATGTGCAGCGACCGCCATTTGGCGGTCGCTGTTGATAGCATTAGCGGCCTCCAAATGGTGGCCTCTATAGGTCCCCCACCTCCAAAAGTAAAAATTCTAGTAGTGTAGGTGGTGTATAAGGCATATTTCCCAGACAAACAAAATTGAGAAAACAATAATTCCATACATTATGTATGATATCCTTTATATATATCCAACCATCCTATATAATGATTTAAATATTTAAATTTATTTATTAAATAATAATAATCATTTTTATGATATCATATATGATCAGATTATCATTTTCTTGTTAAAAACATATCAAAATTACTCATTATTTCGGTATTAACTATTTCATTATCTTATGCACATTTTGATGAATAAGTTCATGTTCCTATTCAAAGAATGGTATTATTATAATATATCTCATATTTATTCATTCAGTTAATTTATATAATCATGATTTAATAAAGATCGTGTAGAGTGAAACACATCGCATCGTAGAGATGGTAGGTCGTATGTACGCATAAAGGAAAATATCATTCCCATAATTGTTGAATGGTATTAAATTTAATGGTGTATAATATTTGAAAATCAACATAATATTATAAAATTCATATTTTTTTTATTTCCATCATTAAACCTATGCATGATAGGTGGTAGGGAAAAACATAATACACCACGGACTGGAGTGGTAAGTGGTGTGTATACACGCGTGATAATTTCATTTTCCGTAAGATGGAGAGAAAATGAATTTGAATTATGAGAAGAAAGAAGTTTGAAAGAATCGGTATAGGGGATTACCTCTATAAATCTCCTCTTAAAGAACTAGCTTTGGTCTTTGAAGAAGAAAAGAACCAAATTAATGTTACTATAAATTAGAAAATGTAAGATGGTTGGTTATAGATGATCATGAAGGCTCATTTAGTTTTGATGAAATTTGGGAGTATGTTCCCTTTTATAAGTGATGTGAGGGAAACTTTTGGAAACTCCAAAAATTATTAATTTATAATAAATTAAAACCACATCCAAAAAACTCCAAAATAAACCTATTTAGAATATTATATGTGATATGATTGTTATATATTACTCCAAAAAATTCTAGAAATGTTTTTTTGTCAATTTAAACCTTAACATCTTAATTAACACGTAGTAAGTCTATTTTATATTAAACTAGGGTAACAAATATTTCAATTTTAAAAGGGTGTTCCTTTCACATATTTTATTTGAACTAAATAATAAATAAACAACTTATAATAATTTTTAAAATATCATAATTATTCTATATTTTTAATGATTTTTTATAATTTTTTAATAATTTAATAAAACATTAATTTTATAAAAAATCAATAGTGTCAATTTGGACACTATTCAATTCATTGATATTTAAAAATATTATGATAACAAGTAAAACAAATATTATTTTATTATATTCCAAATAGGTCAAGTTCTAATATAAAATTCATTCAACTTATTAATTATCCCAAATTATATATATTTTAATATTTTTAATAAAATTTATCTGATATTTCCATAAGTATAATAATTACTACAATAGATTTGTGTAACTATTTAATATACATATATGTTAAATAAAAATTATAATTTGAATACTATAAAAAATATAAATCATATATAATTCCTAACAACACTCATAGCCGAATATAGCATCTATAAAATCCTAGATTAAAAAGTTTATATTTCGTAAAACATGAATATGACAACTTTAACATTACTTTAGAAAAAAAATTATAATTACCATAATATATTCCATGTGTCTCAAAATAGATGATTGGGGTCGATATATACTCGACCAATTATATTAGGTCAACTGTTTTGGTCTTTTAATATTTATTATAATTTAAATGAAAATATTTTTATATATTTTTTATCAATTAAATAATTTTTATATCATCAATTTATAATACTTTAATGTAATTATTTATTTCCTGAAAATTAAAAATAGGTATCCATGATAAATAAATATATTATCCTCAAAATTATTATTTATAGTCAAACTTAGTTTCTGTATAACCTTATAACAAAAATGATATATTATTTAAAACATGAAAGTGTCAACTTTAAATTTTTATTAAATAAAATATTATAAATACCATAATATCTCCGAAATGACCCCAAAATGTAAAAACTGAATTTATATTATAAAATATGTATAGTAAGTTAAAAAAATTGGAAATTTATATTTATGGATACCACCCATTTTCCCTTATATGGACACATAATAGATATTAAAGACAAAGAAAATGACACTTTGTGCCTTTCTTTAATTTAAATATATTTTAAGTAATTACTATAGAAATTTTCCCATTAAATGACATAATTTCGATCCTCAAGTGTTAAGGGTAAAATTATATTCATAAAATAATATTTTTTATTTTTTTCGGTCATTTAATTTTCTTTATAATTTTATTTTTAACCTAAATTAAATAATTTACACTTTACCGTGGAAACAAAATTTATCATTGTTACTGTTCAAATTTGTCAAAAATAAAAGGGAAATACTTTCCAATTTTGGAACTAATGAATCCATTTCTGAAATCCCTTTTTTAACAATCACAACACCTAAGTTTCAGAAAAAAAATTAAAATAAAACAGGTAAAACGTCACGAAAAATAGTTTTTTGAAAAAATGACATTATAAAATGGAAAATGATTTTATAATAAATTTATGTATAAAATACATTTCAAAACACTTAATTGCGTCAAAATAGACAATTTAAATTTTAAAAACAACCTAAGACATAATTTGACATATTAAGATATAGTTTTCTATGAAAATAGGTATTTTCAATATTTGAAAAAAAAATGAAACTTATCTGAAAAAAGACCAAAAAATCAGACAAAATAAATATTTATAGTATGATTTAAAATAATATACTTATTTTCCTAAATAGAATCCATAAATGTGAAAAAAATTGAATTTAATGTTGGATTTCAATTAAAAGGTTCTAAAACTTCCTTTAGAAAAATATAGCTTTTATGCTTAAAACAGGTTTTTTATTTCATTTATTAAAATAAAATGCCTTTATGGGAATAGTTTTTTATAAAAACACATTATTATTTTTCTTTTGGTTTCTACATTTAATTGAAATAAATATTTCACCAAAAAATTCATATTTTCATGTTTTAATTTATCTTATTATATCTTCCATTATAATGAATGGGTTATAATTGTCCTTTTTAAATATTAATAAAATAAGTTTTCATATAAACTCTGATAGAATTTGATGAAATCTATGTTGGTGTCTCATGTAGTGAAAGCTTATCATGGTGTAGTGTATAACAAAAGAAAAAATAAAATCTATCTCATATAAATAGTAGGATGTTAAAATCACTTCCAAGGCTAACTTATTAGTATGTCTTCACTTCCCAAACCATCTCGGAATTCATGGTTCACTCCTATAAGCATTTTTATATTCATGGTTCACTCCCATACCATGTTGTTGGAAAGGGTCCTTTAGGTTTCTCTCAGGAGATATAAATCTTTACCCAATGCATTTGAGGCATATATAGGTCCCACCCATCTCATAATGAAATCATAAATTAATGTTCCACAAGAAAATAAATCATTTATCATATCAGAACTCACGGAATGAAATGGGTTTTATAAATAGCCTGGAATCACAGAATAATCCACAAAATGGAAATGGGTTTCATGAATAACATTCCATTGTAAACATAACAATTCATAGAAAGAATAAGAATTTAAACTTTGAATCTTATCCCCAAAAAACACAAGAAACATCAAAAAATGTTATCTTATATGGAAAACAATTTTTAGATAACTGTTGAAAATAATTCTTGTGGAAAATATCCATTTGAATTTGAAAACATTTTCTTTACTTGAAGTGTTGTGCAATTATAAAAATAGCCATTTTCTTTAAAATAACCTAGTAATCTTGTAAGGGAATATTAAATAAAATAATTTATCCAAATAATTTAAATATCCAATCATTCCATATAAGTTAAAAAACAATCCTCTTATAATTTAACAGAAAAATTAAAACTATTCCTCATTAGAAAAAGGTTACAATATTCCTTCCAAAATGCTTTATAAAAATCCAAACATGGGAACAAATGAAGGAAATTTTTTTTAGAATAATAGAAAAAAATATTATGGAAATAATTTTGATGAAACATTGACATGGATGATAAATATACATCAGTAAATACGTATGTTTAGACAATCATTGAAAATAATGAGATTGTGAAATTAACCCTTACAACTTAATAATACGTATAATTAAATTCCCTTGGAAATAAATGAAATTATATAGATATAAAAATACCATATTATTATGGTTAATACTCATAAAATACATTCACTGGAATTATAAACCCCACGTAGAAGAAACATGTAGTGTATGAGTCATGTGTCTCAGAGAAGTAAATATGAGATAAAAATCCCCTGCCTTGGGTCTGATTCCCTCTTACTTGCCCAAAACAATAGAATAGTGATTTAAAGAATATTATTGACATCTAATAGAATTATATTTATATTTATGATATAATATACAATTCATTTATAACATCATATTACATTTTTATTCACAATTCTATGTTAAAGAAATGTTTTTCATAATATCTTTTTTGTTTACTATATGTTTTTTGACTATAAATTATCAATATTATTTATTAGATCATTATTTATCTACTTTCAAAATGTAAAAAATTATTTCTACATAATATATATTTATCATATTAATAGATATTAAATATAGATATATGAAATGGAATAGACTATTCATGGAGATAGTAATCCCTACGTATGCAAGAATATTGTTTCCATTTTCTTAACATACTGAATGGAAGAAGTTAAGTGACATATATGTATATATATATATTATTAAATTAGAATTATTATATTGTATATTTCATATTTATTCATTAAAAACATTTTTATAATTATAATTGATATGTTTAGAATGGAAGATTAATCTCCCTACGTCGTGGAGATGGTAGGTCATATATACAAATGACCGATTATATCGTGCTCTTAATAAGTCTGTTGGGTTCCCCATTACCCATTAAAAGGGGAATTATCTTAATATAAAATTAATTTTTGTCGGTCTTAATGGTAAAAGGGTAAATAATTAGATGTTATATTAATTATAATGAATCAATATAATGTCATATTTACTATTTATATCCATTATACCCATCTTTATACCATTCCACATAGATTAGTAATGAAAAAAAGATAACACCACGGTGTAGCGATGAAAATTCGTATATACGCACGTCTGGTACATTCATTTTTGAAGGATGAATAAATGTTGTAATATTAATGTTTTATAATCATAATAAAATATAATCATATAAGTGAAACTATATTTCTCACTTGTTAGTTTAATCAAAACATAAAGAAGAAGTTGAAGAAGAAAAAAATTTGAAAGAGTCGGTAAGGAGATTACCTCTTCTTCTATAATATCCCTCTAGAGCTCCTCTTTGTGACACTAGAGTTGGGATTTTCAAAAAAAGAACTTATATAAGGTTAATAGGGAATTTTAGGAACTATATTGGATATTTTTGATCGATCATTAATTATCAAAGTGATGTTAATAAGTTAGAGAGGTGGTTCCATTTTATAATTGAGGTGGGGAAAACTTTGGGAAACACTTAAAATATTAAATTAAAATAATATGATTTTAATTATTGAATATCTCCAATGTGAATTATTTAACATAATATATTATTATTGGTCTAAATATTCTCAAATAATAATTTTTTTACTTGTTTAGTTTATAAAATTAACCTTGTATTTTGGATTTAGCCCTTAGTGAAACCCTTTAACATTTACCATGACAACATGGATTGTTACAATTTAGGGATACTATATTTACTATAAAATGCCCACAAAACAAAAAAATGATCATATATTAAATTAAAAACATTTTTATATTTGTTTTTCATAATTTAATATGTTGAATAATTATATATAATTTAGTAAAATATTATTTATATTAAAGTATCATTTTTGTCAATTTTGATACTATTCATTGATTGTCTTTAAAAACATATGATATTAACATGATAAATTCAAGAAAAAAATTATAATATATCACTAATATGTTAAGGTTGTCTATAAAATTTGGGTTTGTAATTAATTATGTTAAATTATATTTATTTTAACTATTTTAATATCATTTTATTTATTATTCAATTAATTAAAGAACTATTACATCCTTATTATATAGGCTATTAGTAAAATTATTTCTTTTATAAATATTAAAATAAATTATCATGATGAAGATAAAATTATTAGATTTAAAATTATTACTTATATTCATATTTATTTTATATAAAACCCGACATTAAAAATAATTTACATATCAAAATATTGAGTATGACATTTTTAACTAATCATTAAATAAAATATAATGAAATTCATATTATTAACTGAGTGGAATAAAAAGATTATAATTTCTTCCTATGTTTTATTATGGTTTAAAAACACTTGTACAATGAAATTGAGAGAATTTTGGGGTAATTTTATAAGATTATAATCTTATTTTTAGCTTTAATTATCATATTTACCCTTAACCATGGTAAATAGAAATTTACTGAAGTTATTATTCATAATATCAAAAATATTAACTAGATCTTATTAGGTTCTAAATATCATAAGGACAACAACCACATATTTCTTTTTTCAAAATACAAGTCATAGAAATAGTAAAATTATTTTTACTGTTAATCCTACAAAGGTCGCGAGAAGGTGGGAAAATGAATTTTCAAAAGATCAATAGTTTTATTATCTATTTTAAATATGAAAATTATTCCAATTACCTAAATTGGATTAATATATGTATAGTTTTTCTATTTTTACTTTTCAAATCAATTTAAAATATAAAAATGATTGAAATGAAATTACAGTTTTTAACTACAATGCCGTATTTTTCATTATTCATCAAAAAAATGAAACTTATGAGAAAATTTCTAAAAATTCACCGTAAGTTATTTTTGACATTCCAAATAAAAAATGTGTTGTTTATTTTATAAAATTTATATTATAATATTTTTTAATATTAATTTTATCATTATTCATTGAAGGACATAAAAAGTAGTTCTTTTAAGAAAATAGTATTTCTAAACATATAAATACATTATAAAAAAATTATACATTTCATTATAAATATGTTTTATTTTTGTAAAATAGATTAAAAATTAGTTATTAGTTTTTATATTAATATTTATAATGTCTAGGTTATAACTATACCATTTAAAAACTTAAAATAAAAAAAATTTCGGTAGAAACTAAATGTTATGTGTAATGCAAGCCAATTCGGTGTTGCGTGGAGCGCAAGTGAAACATGGTGTTTTGTATAACTAATTCCAAACATAAATTTTTTATATAATCACAAAAATATATATTTAGTGTTCTATCGAGTGAAAATATAAAAAATAATATATTAATTTAGAAACAAATCAAAAAATATCAAGGTGTTATAATATAATGATGATTTCCAATTGTGCAAATATTATAACATCAATTGTGGACATTTGGACGACAACATTCTCAAACTGATGTGATTCATTTACACTTTACATAAAATGTATTAATGGTGGGTTTAATAAATTTATATGATATATATGAAATAATATTTCTACTAGGATTTTAATATATATATATATACACATATATGTAATTTATTTTCTTTCTTCCAATATGATAATAAAACAAAAAAAGCATCCATGGGTATATACAGCCTACCATCTCTATAACGGTGTATTGTATATCATATTTCTATATTCTATTTCTTATTATAAATATATATATAATAAAAATATATGATACATATATCATTATTTAAATTCATTAAATAAGAAAATCATAATCTATGTAAGATGTTCCAGAATAACATGCCTAAACATACATGAAAAACAATGCAGATTTTACATGAAACCTAACATTAACAAGGAGTTATTACAAAATGGGTAGTATAAAGTTAATACTAACTCATATATGCTATTATAAAATAATAAAATTGTTATTAGGTATATTTATAATAAACTTATATTTGTTTTACAAGAGGTTTGAATGTTTAAGAAGAACGTCAATACTTAATTTAAGGGAGTTTCATCTCACTTTTTATTTCCATGAGATGTGTTCCTCATTAAACACTCATGTATTTTATATTTTGTGTATACTAATCATGTATTTATTCTATTATTCATATATATAAATTTTATGGGTATTTAAATATCAATTTGATTATATTTCTCTCATTGGGGATATGTTTCAAAAGCTACCAAATCGGTAAAGTAACTTTGTCTCAATTTTCCTTCATTGAGACACCTGACATGTTATACACCTATATTTTTCTATGATATATATATATTTAATTTTGAAATGTTATTTCATTTATATACTTATTTTAATGATTGGTAATATTTATTTAATTTTATTCTTTCCATGGGATTATGATTTTGAAAAGTGGTATTGGTTTATTACTTCAATCTCATAGTTTATCGATATTGTTTATGATTGTGATTCCACTAATGAAATCATATGATCCATACCTCAATAAATATCCATAATTTTATAAACCTCTATATATTCATGTTATATCCAATTAATGGTATAATTTTTCAACTATTTGTTACTTAAGATAATTATGAAAAAATAAGAAAATATGACTTAATTTCACCTTTTAGTTAGAAATATTTGTTCTTTCATAAAAGTGATTTATAAAATGTTTTCAAATGTATTTTAAAATTATATAGTGATGCTTAAAAAACATTTTTACTCATGTATTTTCTTTTTAATAAATGGTTTTTATAAGGAATATTCGTGTCATTTTTAGATCAAGAATCTTTTTTTATCTCTTAAGGTGAAAAAAGAATGTTTGACATATATGATCCAACCAATTATCATGAATGTAATTTCCATGATGCTTCACTTATAGGATTACAAGACTATTTTTTAAATAAATTTTTTTTGAATAGTTTAGAATTTTTTTATTTTAAAATAGTTTTAAAAAAAAGTGGGGTTTTAAAAAATATTATGTTTATATAATGAATAAAATTATTTTCTAAGATTAATTATTATGTTTTCAAATGGATGTTTTCAAAGATAAAGATTTCAGTTATTTCAAAGGTTATTTTATATTATTTCAATGTATTTTCATGTAAAAAAAATTTCAAAAAAATTTCAACCTTATTTTATATGTTTTCAACGAAAATGTTTTTCAAAATGTTTCCGCGTTTTTTTATAATGCTTTAAGGAAACAGGTTTTCAAATTGATTTCAATTCTTCTTCTATGTTCTCAATGTATTTTCAAAGTAAATGGTTTTGAAAAGATTTTATTTTTTAAAGATACTTTTTCAAGGAAGGTAATATATTTACCTCAGTAAATATTTTAAATGATTTTCAAATCATATGTTATAAGAAAAGGATTTATGAAAAAGTTTTATTAAATATTTGTAGTTAATAGTAATTTTCCTTAATATATAATCCAAGTTAACATTAAAAATCATTCTCTATTTAGGATGGAATAATTTGATATTTTTTAATATTTATTGGGTTCATGATACAATAGTACCATTCATATTCATTCTTGAATTGTTTATGTTTTAATATAATGATTCTTATGACACTCATTTATCATCAATGGGTTATATGCTTTTGAAACATGCTTATTTTCATGGTTTATTCTTTAATAAAATTATTATGAAACCAATATATTTTCTACAGGTTATGAAATGATGAAATTTTTATAATACTCATCTCCTTTCATGGGTTGTCATATGATGTTTATGAAAGCCATACATTTTATGAGTCATGATATGATTAATGTTTTATTATCTTGTAGAACATTAATGAATGGTTTTATTTTGTGATGAGTGGGACCTATATCTCTATCTAGTTCAATAGGTAATGATTTTTGTTTCATGAGATAATGATGGAAATCAATTCGACCTGCTTGATCCATTATGGGGAGCTAGAGAAACTTGATCCTTTATAAGGAAAGGACTATGACCGGGGGTGGTGGTGTGTCCCGCCCAGTAGGTGTAGTCACAATGAAAATGTAATATGATGAAACTTGATCCACTAAGGGTAGATAGGGAAACCCAATACACTATTGGAAGATGGGGAAACCTGAAACCTTACATGGAAAGGACTGTTACAGGGGATTGTGGTGTGTACCTCCCATTAGGTGTAGTCCCCATGAAGCACCCTAATATGTTCTAGTAGTCTGTCTTTACTTAAATGTAATGATATTACATTTTCTGGTGTATGCCACAATTCTATGTCCTACTCCAATGTTATTATTTCTTGTATTATTCTCCTGAATTACATATGATTCATAACTTATAAATTATTGTCCATTATGACCTGATTCATGTTTATGATATTTGATATGTAGGTTATTATCTTCTAATATTAGTATAACATTATCATACTCTTATGCTCATGTTAATTATTACAAATCAATCTTCTTTATACTAACAGACCATCTAATCTCACTTCTTTTTATGTTTCCTTCACCAGATCATATAGATATATTTTATGTATGATATGTATTTGAGGGGTAGTTGTCTTAGAGAACTCATTGAGAGATAATATACCTCTCATATGTAACACTGTTTATGTTTACATGTTTTCAAAGGCAATAAACTAAAACGGTCTTTGGGAATATGTTATTGTAATGTATTACTTATTCCCCAAAAATGATGAAATGTATATATACCGTAAGAGTTATTTATTAAATTTAGTATCAGAGTGAAGGTTTATTCATAATTTGGAAACATGGATGACAAAAAATTAATGATATCCCAAGGAATATTTGAAATATATCTATCGATGTCTCAAATTATAAGTATATGAATGAGTTAATGTTTAAGAAAATGTCCTAGAATTTTGGAAAAGGATTTGGTGAGCAGTTTCATAGAAAAACATCCATGTCTAGAGACTAAAAGTGAATGTAGTTATGTAATACATATACCCAATAGTAACAACTCTGATAAGGTGCATCGGCATGACTCGAGTGTAACCTGGTACATGAAAACAGGCCTTGCCACCCCTGGTTTGACACACGCATTGTATATTCTCTAGGAATTCACACATTCTTTACGAACCATCAGTAATTGTTGAATTTTAATATGAATATGAATAACCTAGGATAAAAATTTGGTGTTATAGATTAAATAATTATGGTCCATGATATGGAAAACCAATAAGTTTTTTCCATGAATCTGTGGTTTTCCATTATTTTAATTATTTCTCACACTATGGTTTTTTATTCCAATTAATGGATGGAACTAGAAGTTACTTGGTGAACATTGAATGTTTCAAATGTGGAAATAATGGGCATTATGAAAATATATTTCCTAAGTGTAAATATTTTGAATATAATTAGAATGGTTGAAAAAGTATGAGTTATACTACTAAAGATAATGATATTGTGACTGAAATGTGGAAGGTATGAGATGTTATTCAAGTATTATTTACATTAAACATAAGAATCATCATTATATTTGGGTTTAGGAACCTTAACATGTTATTCATATTTAATATTCTATAAAAGAGTTATTAAGGAATAATTTGATGAAGCATGAATAAATTTTAAAGAATTAAGTTGGATAAATTAAGTATTTATGTTTTGAAATTCAATGATTATGTTAAATGAATTATGAAATATATAATTATTTTTTGTATAAGTTTTCATTATGGATTGAAAATGATATTTTTAATAATGATAAAGAAATACAAAAGTGATTTTATGGAAAGGGGATATATTGATTAAGGTAAGTTAACCCTTAATGTTCTCAAGATATAGAGAATTGTGGTTATCTTAGATTAATATATGATTGATTTGAATAAACTAAATTGGATAGTATCAATGGTCTTGTATATAATAAAGTATTTGTGGTAAATGTAGTCTATGTACTCTTGGATAAAGATTAAAACTTCTTCTATTTATGGAATATATCC
Source organism: Viscum album (assembly GCA_963277665.1). Lineage (NCBI taxonomy): Eukaryota > Viridiplantae > Streptophyta > Magnoliopsida > Santalales > Viscaceae > Viscum > Viscum album. Next base: position 953,170,104 of record OY728130.1, on the reverse strand, counting down.
AGTAATCTTTAGAATAATGAAGATTTCTTGTTTTCCAAATGTATTTATTGTAATTTAGGTTATTACCTTGTTTCAAGAGAATTAATTATGATGGTATTTAATTTTTTGGTATGTGACAACCAATAGTTAGTTTTTTATATATGAAGGATAAAATTTTAGCTTATTTGATGGATTTATATCCAAAAATTTGGATTTTTATCTTTCAAAATGGTTATGATGTTAAATATTTATGGAAAGATTTGTTTAAAATTTGGATGATGTTTTTGAGATTAAAGTATTATATCATGATGTGAGGATTCATATATATTAGATAACATGTTCTAACAACCTTTTGTTGATGATAACTAGTGACAAATAGGATGGAATATCATGAATTCCATGATATGTTTGTTCTTGAGGAATGAAAAATTCTCCTTCCTCTTTGGAGATATAGGTGATGTGGTTGAAGGAACAACAAATTGTGAGGTTTTCCTGAAATCATGTATGTATATATTTTCATAAGAAATATTCAACTTTATGAAAATGATATAGAAAAAAATGTTGTCCTAATTCCTTTTTTTAACTAATTTCCTTTTTAAGAGTCATAGATATATGACATTGAGGTCCTCAAAATTCCATCAATCATTCACTTGTTTATGAATGATGAACTAAATCATTCCCTATTAATATTTACGCTTTTAAACTATGTCAAATATTTACTCCGAACCTGTGTGGAAACCTAGTTGTGAGTTACCTTGGGTAACATTTATGGTTCCAACTTTACCTTTTAAAAGTAATATTCAATATTAGTTGTTACTGTGTTGGTTTCTATGAAAGTAACTTTCAAGTATTAAATATTTGACAACCAAAACAAATTTTGATAGAAAATTTCATTTTAAGGGTGTCAGAATGTAACACCGTGAGATTCTATGATATATTTTTTAAAATTAATTTAATCTTTTTGAATTTTATTTATTTCATAAAACATTGAATATTGTTTATTATACTAAATAACTGAATTTTGTTTTTATACACTACGTGAAACACTTATATTATCTTGTGTTACACGCAACACCTACTTGGATTTCATTACATACAACATATTTTTTCTCTAAAACATCATTTTTTGTTTCAATTATTTAAGTCATATTGTTATTACAAATCCATTAAACTTAGTAACATGGATAGAATAAACTAATTGTTAAATATTATTTTTCATGGTTTCATATAAATAAAATATATTGATAATAAAATGTGTAATATTGGTAAAGTCTTTATATGTTTGAAACTAATATTTTCTAAAATGAACTTTTTTTATGTCCTTCTGCGAATGATAAAAAATTAAAATTTTAAAATATTGTATATATAATTTGATAAAATAAAATTAATTTTTAGTTAATACTGTATATATTATCTTAGATATATTTTTTTTGATTTTTCAAGGAAACTTCATTTGTGGGTGCATAGTAAACAAATACTAGATTTTAATAGAAAACATATTTTTATCTAATTGGTTTATATAGAAAAATTATATTTCAATTTGGATTAAAAGTCAGAATAGATTTATCATACATCTATTAGTCTAATTTAGGTCATCAAAATAATTTGTATATTTAATTTATAAAAAAAATATTAATGAATTTTGGAACATTTTCACTTTAATACCCAGATTTCTCTCCATATCTGTGGGATTAAAACTGGACATAATTTTACTGTTTATATCGATTGAATTTTGATAAATTGATATAAAAATTCATAATATATATTAAATTAATATTCTTATAATATCAACATAATTTTTTACCAAAAATATCAATGTATTTGATTAAAATTAATTCCAGCAGTTATGGTAATTTTAAGCTTCACAAGGGAATAAACCTTAAAATTGAGGAAAATTATTACGTATCCACTTGTAAAAACCTATTTTATATCCATTTTGAGGAGATAAACCATAAATTATTGAGTTTTTTTTGTTTTTTTGTTTTTTTCACATTTATTAGGTACCAACACTTTTACATTTAACTAGTTTTCAAAATTGTCACGTGGGACCCCTCCCTCCATTATAAAAAGGTACTCAAACCTCCCCCTTAATCATATATCTAAAACCACTTTGGATCATCCAATTTCTACCTAATAAACTTCCCAATATCCATAAATTTCTTTTTTATTCATCCCTTTTGGAACAAGTCTAACTAAATAATCCCTTTGTTGCAAACCAAAAGGTGTTAACAAAAGAAGAGGTAACATCCTTCCTCAATATCCTTTCATTTATTTCCTTTTTATAAAACCTCAATTATTTTTATTCCATAAATAAATAATAACAAAAATATCATAAATATACTTATATGTTTATATATTATGGTTTCAACCAACACTTACACACACATCCATCTAACGGCTAACGGACTTACCGTTTTTTTGTACGGCAAACTACCACCTCACGAAATGATCCTATTTGTTTTTCCTTTTTCACCTATCAAGGGTGGTAATTAGGATTAAAACTATGTTTTTATATGATATTTAGGATAATTATGATGTATCTCTATGTTTTTAACAATTATATAAAACATAACATCATTATTTTCATTTTTTAAATATGATAACTTTGTTTGTAGAAGTGTGGACTACCACCTCCCCAAAACGATGTGATTCCTTCACAATTTACACGGACTATATTATGAATGGGTCTGTCAAATTTATATAATACATATTAAATAATAATTATACTGGAATTTTTATATAAATATACATATAGATATATATATCATTTAATTTTTTTCTTCCAATGCGATAATAAAATGAAAACAGTGTTAATGCATACATACAGCCTACCGTCTCTATGAATGGTTTATTCCATATCATTTTTTATATATTTAGTAGATTATTATAATATTATATATACTAAATAATATATTATACTTATGTCATTTTTTAAATTATTAAAACAATAAAATCATAATCAATTTATGATTATTAATAATAACAAGTCAAAACATATATAAAAACATAACATTAACATGAAGTTTTAAATAAATGGGTAAAATAAAGTCCAAAAAATAGTATATGGTGTTATATATATTAATATATTTTAATGTTAGATTTATATTAAGCTTATATTTATTATACATGATTTTTTGAAATGAATGATGAAATTCAAAACTTAATGTAAGATAGTTTTATCTCTCTTTTTATTTCTATGAGATACATGCCTTATTCACCACTCATTTTGTTTGTGTGGTGTGTATACTACTCATGGATGTATTATATGATTATTATATATAAATTTGTGGTCGATTAAATATTATTTTTATGATATTTTCTTCACCGGGGTAATGTTTCAAAAGTTTCTATATCGGTAAAGTAATTTTATCTCATTTTTTCTTCTTTGAGACACATGCCATGTTATGCACATATTTTTTCTATGAGCTGTATATAATGAATTTTTACATCTTATATCAAGAATATAATTTGTTTAATTATATTTTAAGCTTTATTTAATGTTATTATTTCTATGGTAATATAACATAAAAAATGTAGAATTTTTTTATAGTTTCAATATCATCGTTTATCAATATTATTTATGCTTATGCATCCATTTAAGAAATATTATGATCAATATATCAAGAACTCACATGTATTTTATTATACTATGGAAATGAAATTATATCCAATTAAAGGTATGATTTTTCAACTTCTTGGTACTTAATATAAAAAAAATAAATTATTAAAAGATGCCCTTTTTTCATTTCGGTTGGAAATGAGGTATGTTTCAAAATGTGTTTTCTAAAAATCATTCAAATTTTTTTTACTATTATAATATGATGTTTAATGGATAGTTTTACCCTTGTATTACATTTTAAAAATTGTGTTTTAAAATCAATCTTCTTTTTGTGTTCTAATCACGTCAATTTTATAAACATTAAAGGTGAAAAAGAAATGTTTTTCATGTACGGACCTACCCTCTATCATGAAAATCATTTCCTGGATTCTACATTTATACGTTTAAAAGTATATTTTTCTAAAAAATTAATATTCTAGAAATTTTTTTATTTTTAAATTTTTTTCAAAGAATGTGTGTTTTTTCAAAATATTTTCTTATGTTTAAAAAATGTTTTAAATGATTTTCAAAGCATCATGCATATGTTTTCAAAATTTCGTTTTGAAATAAATTGATTATAATGATATTACATATTATTTTACATAATTTCAAATTATTTTCAATGGAAATAGTTTTCCAAAAAAGTCAACCTTCTTTATATGTTTTCATGAAAAACAATGTTCAAAATGATTCCAAGCTTCTATTATTTGCTTTTATGGAAAAATATATTCAAAATTAATTGAATACTTCTTTCTATGTTTTCAAATTTTTCAAAATATTTTTGAAGGCCTTATTATAAGTGATGGATTTCTAAAAAGGTTTTATGAAATTGATTTTTAACGAAAAGTAATTTTCTATAAGAAACACTTCAAGTGAACATTCAAGATCTCTATAAATCAAGGACGGAGTCATTTAATATATTTTAATCTTTATTGGGGGAATAATAGAGGAATACCATTCGTATTATTTTATGAATAGTTTTTTTAATTGAATGTATTTTATAATACATGATTCTATTCAGTTTTTTATATGCTTTTGAAACCTTCTTAATTCACGGGTTTTGATTTAAGGAAATGATTATGAAACCTATATATTTTATATAGGTTATGATTTGATTAAATTTTTTTGATACCCATTTCATTTCTTGGGTTATGATATGTTGTTTTTGATTCTCATCTCTTTTTATGGTTCATGAAAAGATAAATTTTCTATTATCTTGTGGAACATGTATGAATGGTTTTATTATCTGATAGGTTGGACCTATATCTCCGTCAAATTCATTGGGTAATGAATTATATCTCATGAGATAATGATGGTAATTAGGTCAACATGCTTGATACACTATGAGAAGATGGAATAACTCAGTCCCTTAAAAGGAAAAAACTGTAAGTGGGGATAGTGGTGTATCCTGCCCATGAGGTGTAGTCACTGTGATGATGGAAGATTTAGAAATCTAATCCATAATGGGAATATGTGGAAACCCGATACACTATGTGAATATGGAGAAACCTGATACCTTACTAGAGAAGGACAACAATTGAATATGGTTGTGTGTACTATCGAGTAGGTTTCATCCCCATGAAGCACACTGATAAGTTCTAGCAATGTGTCTTGGATTATAGGGAATGATATTACCTATCTATTCATATTCCAAAATTCTATTTCTTTCTCCTATGGTATGAGTTCATGGATTATGGTCTTTATTTTTTTATGATTCATGCCTTATAAACTACTCTCCATTATTCCATTATTCATATTTATGATCTTTGATATGTAGTGTATGATCTTATAAGGTCACATTAATGTTATTATACCCTTATGATCATGTTTATTCTTCGATATCTCTAATGTTTACATTTAATGAGAATATGATATCGTCATTGTTTGTCTTTCCATCCCAAGGATATGAAGATGTATTTTATGTATGATATTTCGAAGATGGGTGATGGTATTGGAAAACCAAGTGGGGGATAATGTATCTCTCTTTTGAACCATTTTTTTATTCCATGTTCACAAAGGCACTAAACTAATACAATATTTGGGAATCCTTTTTTGTAATGTATTAAGTATTCTGTAAAAATGATGATATTTATATATATGTTTGGATTGGGTTGTTATAAATAAAATGCATCAAATAGTTCCATCCTAGTTGTTGAATTATGCTAATTTATTTTATTAGAAAAATACACAAATAAAATATGTATCTCCAAATATCCACTCATTTAACATCTAAATACATGAGGCATATATTCATGTTTTTTGGATGGCTCGATCAAATAGGATATCCATTTGAGGATGATAAATGATTCAAAACATGAAATTAGATCCCATCTTTTCTTGTAATACATTCCAAAATTGGGATGTGAATTGAGGGTCCCTGTAGGAAATGATAGCTAATGAAACACAATGAGTTTTTATAGTCTCCCACACATACAAGTTCATATAATTTTTACCTACATTGAATCCTTTATAGGTTATAATTGCACTAATTTTTTGATTCTATCAATAATTAGTCATATCATGACCTCACCCATTAGATTTTAAGGTAGAACAATCATGAATTATATGGACACCATATCCCACTTATATTCTAGAGTGGTTAATGTTTTCAATCAAAAAATAATCCTTTGTTGTTAATATTTAATTTTTTTAAATATAAGACATCAAGACACAAAACCCACAATCAATCATCTCATTCCAAGACACCAGTAATGATGTCTCGTGTCATGGTATATCTTCGTATATATATAGTTCATAGACTAATTATAATAGTCTCCATTATCCAAAAATCTCTATCCCAATTCAATCGAAACAACCAGCTTTTCTAGAAAGCATAACACCCCATCAGTAGACCAACACCACTCACCTAATGTCTCCCTGCCAAAAAATATTTTTTATAAAGCACTTCATTTTCACACCCTCATACTTTCCAAGATAAATATGATGATAAATAAATTATCTACACTTTGTACAATCTAGTAACATGTGTCTATTTTATCTCCCTTTATCCCAGTGCATTTTAGCATACAAGCTCATCAACTGCCACTATTCCACCGATTCCTTTACTGCTGAGTAAAGATTCATTTGCATAAAGAATCTGCAACCATGATTACTTTCCCAATGGTATATGTCATATAAAAACTAACGTTCTTAATATACTCCACCAAGTAATTTTTTCTCATGTTTATATACATCTAAGAGAAAATACTATTAAAACTAGTGTGGTATGAATACACTCTAAACTACTCCTTGAAGAGGTAGTGGAACCAAATCTTGAGAGTGTATATCACTACTTCCACGTCAATACCCTACATAAGGTACTTTTTATTATAAGTGGGTAATCAATTAGAGCCATAAGCTACCACCTATCTCTACTACATCATAACAAAAACCAAACCCATACCTAAGGCATCACAATGAGAACCACATCCCAAGAACAGCTCAAGAAGAATTAGGATGGGTGCTAAAGTTAATCTCACTTCCAACTCCCCACAATACCCATGAAACTGATCACTCTAAAAAAGAATCACACCCATTTGGGTTAACTCTATCATCAAATATGTAAGATCAAATAACGTTAAAACAATGCACCAGCAAAAACTATAAAATCCCAAACAACTTCATATTTGGGCACATCTTTGGACTGTTCCAATCAAATCACCATCATAATATTTCCATGATCCATTGAAACATATTTATCATAAATCACGTGGGTAATCAATTTTACATATTGAATCCAAAACTAATATTTTTTTTAACTTATAAATTATATTCTCTCTATATTCAAAGGATGATATTCATATACTTAGTATGATCCTACACCAATATATAATAAACAATTATCTCATCCCCAAAAATGAGTTTAATGGAATCCATGAACTGGTGGAGATACAATTTATAAAATTCATAAACATCACAGGAGAGTTATTAATGCAAAATGGTATAAGTCAATACCCATTAATCCCATTATTTATCTTAAATATTATCATAATAATATCATCCTCTCGTACCTGTAGTTGATGGTACCCAAATCTCATATCAATCATAAAAAATCATTAGTACTCATTTAGAAGAATAAAAAATCCATCAATATTAGGAAAGTGACGTTTTTTCCTAACCATCACCTGGTTGATCTTCAAATATTCAATTGAAAATTGGAGACTCTCATCCACATTCTTTTCAAAAAGAACTACTTAATCCCATGTTGTGATTCTAGGATGAATAAATACATTATCTCAAATACCCTCATGTTGAAAATTTAGTTCTTTTATGTCAGCAAGTTCTATAAAATATTAAGGTGAAGGTATGGGCCTTATTCTTATAATAAACTATATGTAAAACAGAAATGATATGTTAGGTGTTAACCTATAAAAATAATCTATAAACACATTGTAATACTCACTCACCAAAACTGGAAGGGGGCCACTAAAACATGGGTCAAAACATCAAGAAACGTCTCAGAAAAAAAGAGTAATATCATTATGGAAATATGGGTAACATGACCATCTCTACCTAATCTTGTATCCCATCCAACTTGAAAGGAATGAGTTACTCTATCATTATAAAGTAACTATACTTAAAAATAGTATAAGTTGATCTAATATTTATAGATAATAATCCAATACATGTCAATCATGGTATCAAAGATGTCTTTTTCATGTACTAAAAATTACCATATGGTTTTGTGATTAGAAATAATCACCTGACACTCTAGATGTTTTAATCCCTACTCTGACTTTTTTCCCAATCCAATGGAAGAAGATATTATGTAATACATAATATTTGATTATAAAAACAATGTGTCAATAATATTGGATGTTATAAAGGAGAAATTTGATTTAGTATAAAAAATTTCTAACTATAGAATATAAAATAATCATTTTACCTCTCACAGTATTGGGTCCTACTTATGACACCTCTAGTACCTACTATTATATATTTATAAGTCTAACCTCATCCTTCCCAATAATTATAACATAATAATCAAGATCAGCATGAGCTTGAGGTCCTATATATTTTATTGCATCAGATCTAAATTATAATCCCTTTGTGAATTTAAATTTTTTACTACAGCCCTTTAATTCTCTTTCAATGAAATAAAAATTATGGTATGATTTCTAACATGAATGTTATTCCTTGGGTAATAACTTATAATAAATTCTATGGTGTCCATTTTTCTCAAAATGGTTACAGAACACCTGAATCTACCCTGACATATATTTCATACTACTCCCACTAACTTGGAACTAGTTACCCATCTACCTCTTCTAGTCATGAAGTGAATTATATCTTCCTCCAACTGTCATTGATGGTTTGAAAAGCCATTTCTTCTGATATATTTCTACACTCTCTATAGATTCCATTTACAAACCTTTTATATGTTGAGTAAAAACATAAGTATCATCATATAATGAATGTTTTACTTCAACCCCTTATTAACCCTTTGGACATTGATGTAGTAATGGGAAAAAATATTTGAATACATGTACATTAACTCAGGAAATTGAGTGTCATACACCGTGAAAAAAATCTCTCTACTCCAAAGTTACTAACTCCTGAGTCTTAACTTTTATCAGTGTCTTAGTATATAATAGTTTACAAAAGGTCTTCTGGAATGTTTTCTAGGTGAGATCTTCCTATAACTTGGATTTTATAATAAACACCCAACACTTCCTTCCCAACCTTTCAAACTTGTAATCAGAAAAAACTAGTAGGATTCATGGTTTTTAGGAAGTGGAAAATATTCACAATCTTATTTATCTATTCCTCTAATTTATGGGGTTCTATATCACCTAGAAATATCATTTGATACTATATTGTATATTATAAATCATTCTCAACCATTCATTCTTATTCGACATTGGTTTCATGGAACTTTGTATGGATAATTCATATATAGTTTCCATTAATAATAGGTCAACCAGTGGACTCATCCATGGGCCTAGATTCATATAATTCTCTATAGTATTTTGAGATGTTCTTCCTGGAGGACCTATAATCTATAAAAATATGATTAAAATAATTTAGATTCAAATTTTAAAAATTTATCATTAATAAAATTTAGAAAATTGAACCCCAAAAGGCCATGACTACAAAGAAGGATGTTAAAAACCCGTGTAATTCCCAAGGTAACTCATAATTCATCATGAAAGTGGACTAACCTAGGATATTCAAACACTAACACTCAAATTTTTTACTATCCTATTTCTAGTTTATTGACAACCCCTATACACAAGTGGTTTATACATAAGAATGAGCACAGGATTTCATGTCAATCTGATCCTTTGATAAAAATTTATAAAATACTAACCAAGGTCAACACATTATTTCACCCAAATTGTCCCTCTTTAAGGAAATAATCATGTTCCTGGTCACTTAGGAATAGTGAATATCAAAATGGTATTATACAAATAAATTTTGGGAAAAAATTAAAACCCAGTAAACATATGATTAGATTGAAGCAATATGGTGTATCCATAATATATCATATATCAAAGAAAAAACATAAATGTAAAATTCAAAAACTGGAAAAAATATTATCAGTGAACAACTAAAAGACTGTAAAAAACATGGAACCTGAAAACCCATGGGTCCATCTCTATGTGACTGTATATCACCATTGTCTCAACCCACTGGAAATGAAAGGTGATTTAAGAGTGACTCACTCTATATGTCACTTTTGCTAACACCTATAAAGCACAAAAACAAGACTAAAAACTCCCAATGGAAATAATGTAGGGTGTGAGCACTAAATATCATTTGGATACCACCAAAGAATATATATAATGTATATGCACATGAATCTATTAGTTCTTATTCATGAATATTTTTTAAAAACATTTCATAATGAACCCTTTTTCTTTAAATATATCATTTGGTTTTCTTCTTCAAAAATCATTCCATGTTCAATAAAAAAACAATATAACAAATTATCTATGAGTCATAATAAAAGGTAATAATTTTTTTTCATGAATCTATAAATCTTGAGGTATTCCAATATAAAATACATATCCATATAATGAATCCCCAAATTAGATGGGGGACAGTCACAATGGAAGGGATTCCATGACTTAAACAACCATGAAACACTAGACAAAATCTGTGGTAACCAAAGACCAGAAACCTTGCTTACGTGGAAGGGTTATTCACTAGAAACCATGGCATCGTGAGTACCTCTCCTTATAATAGCTAAATACACTATGTATTTTCTATGTTTATGTGTTCCCCATACCCCATGGTTTTACTGATAATAGTTTTTTACCAGCATTCCATTAATGAAACCAAAACCAAATTTCTTAAAAATTCTACTTCGTAATTCATTCCATTTCAAGCCATAAAAACTGATTTTTAAAGAATTTTATTCATTAATTCATTTCATCAATCACATCATGTGCACCAAAATAGAATTCAATATAATCCAATCTTAAAAAAACAATTTTAGATCCATTAAAAAAATCACCTCCCATTCATATAAAATCATTGATTTTATAAATTAAAAATAAATTGAATCATGAGAAATCAATTATTCTATTGGAAATACCGTGAAATAGTGTCACCTTCATTAATAATAAATAAAAACTCATTTCCTTAAAGAGGAGTGATCAGATACTAATAGATTGGGCCCTCAAACATCTACAAGCAATAGAATCACCAAAAACTCTATGAAATACCCTCAAGATCTATACATCCATGCCCATTAGGGTGTCATTAGGATATGGAAATGAGATTCAGGAGTGTATCTTCAAAAAAGAGTTGAAATTCAGGTTAAAAACATACCTTTTTTAAATTCAATCAAATTGATAAACAACCATGAGGGAATAATGTATAGATACCTATAAGGTATCTTGTAGGGGTGGGTTTGAGATAATGAGGAAATATGATGTGATTTGAGTTAAAAATGATCAAGGGTATTTTGGTAATTTTCCATTTTAAGAAACCTGGATTGAGGGGAATTATTAGACTATATGGTTTGAAAAACTATGTACCAACTCTATAATAGACATTTTCCTTTGAAAAATGACTCGCATGGTTTCTTGGGATTTTTCACATGGTTTGACAACCTATTGTCAATCTATGTGATAGCTACTAAACCAAATCCCAAACATTTGAATATTTTACCTAGAAGCTCGCATAGTTAAAAAAAATTTCTCAAACCATGAAAAAAACCAATTGAATCCACATATCCATTTCACATTGTTTCTACCTGATTAGCACAAATCATGCGCCTAAACTATGTGCATAGTTAGTTTTCCCTACAACTCCAAAATTTAAATACTTGAAACCTAAAAGCCTATTAAGCCTCAAAAGAGATAGATGATGCTCAAAATTAAACATTGTTGGGACCTAGTGGGTTTTAAGAATCCGCACACACCTTCCAAACATGGATGATCATCGATATTAACATTCTATGGGCAATATAACCAGAATTATTTTTGGGATACATCAACATAATTTTAATTATTAGAATTTTTTTAGCTTATCTACTCTTATTTTAAATAAATATATAACTCTACAATATTTTTCATCATAGATACTAAGTGAAATGGGACTCAAAACATTATTGGATATAATTTAAAACCAAATGAGGAGGGAAACACACATTCCTAATTCTTTCTATAATGAATAACTGGTATCTAGATCTTATTATTAAATTGAACTCACTTTCTCTATTATCTTACCATTTATATTCAATCATGCATGACATTTTATGAGATACAGCGAGGTTTTAATAAAATTTGAGTGTATGTAAAGATGTAATTTTTGATTACCCTATTCTTTTTGTTTTTATTTGATTTTGTTTTATAATGTGAATTTTATTTTCAAAAAAAATTGAAAAGGGAAAATTCTTTTTCAGGCTTTTATTATTTTTTATTTTAAAAAAATTATTTGTGTGAGATTGTGTTTTCAATTTATATTTTGAACCCTATAATTATTGTGCGGATATTTATTATAATATTGAAACATAAAACACAAATGATTACTAGTATGTATATGTTTTTTCAATATTTATTTTCGACCAAATGCTTGACTTTTGATTGAAAATTGAAATTTCATCACGCTACTGACTAAAAGAAATTATTTTCCCCGTACTAATAGATTTATTATCCAAATTAAAATTATATTCCTGATACACTTACTTTATTTAGATAACCATGGAATTTTTGTTATAACTTGAAACTATAACTCTTCTTTTTCCAAAATTTGTATTTTTTGATCTTTTTTCAAAGTGATTAGAATATTTATTTGGATAAATCACATCTTATATTTAATATCACCTTTTACACCAACCCTTGTTAAGCCCTTTGAATACCATGAATGGACTTAAAGGATCAATTCAGATTGCAAGCTTATTTTATAGTTACTTACCTCTAGTCTTAATTATTTTCAGAAAAATTTAAAGTTTGAGTTTCGGGATAGACTTTCATTTATATATTTGGGAGGAACTACATTATTTTTGAATTTAGACGTGTATGTTTACATTTTTTTGGAAACTAGAAAAAAGGGAATGATTCATCAATATTCATTGTATTATTTTATATAATTCCATTATTGAGTTATATTTGTATGACTCATGACTGAAATTAAAAATAAAATGGAATTAATAATAATCCATTACTTATATTGAGTTTCAACTAATTATTATTCAATATATATATATATATATAAATGAAAGTGTTTGAAATTTGTGTAATGTCTAAAAAATAAGGAGAGTAAGGATGTAATAACTCACAATATTTATTTTTATGACTCGTGAAAGATTTAGAAGTGAAATTGGAGTGTGGAATATCATTTTTAAGTGGAATTGGGTGAGTGATTCTAAAATATTGTACATGATATTTCTTATATTTTATTTAATGAGTAAAACCACCAAATTTTGAAATTTATATTTAAATGATTAATCATAGACCTTAATCAACTGTAAATTATTTTCAAATATATCTTGATTAATTTTATATTTATTATCTCAACTTGTAGATAAATTATAATATTTCAAGGATATGGTGAAATATACATTTTTTATGTACACAAATATATATATATATATATATGTTTTGTTAAGTGACGAGTGATTTTCAATAACCATTATAGAAATGTCAAGAAATAGTTTTTAAGGTAGTTGAAATGCTTAATTTCATGTGGATTAAAGAATTTACTGTATTTTAATTAAATGCTTATACAGAGAGTGGTGTACTTTTAATGAAAATAGCCAAAAGAATATTTATCACCCTTAATTTTTTTGTATGGAATTATTTCCATTATATTTTCTTTTCCATGATTCATTTTTAAAATAAAAAAATTAACCCAATATATTGAGTTTTGATCAATTGAAGAGGTTTACTGAACATTCTAATTTAATATTTAGAAGTTTCCAAATTATTTTCAGACTAGATTATTCTTTCAATTGATTCCAAAATAACGAGGTCCATTATTTGGAAATCAAAGTGATATTTCTTGATTTAAATCTATGTAAATTTAATTGAATTAGAATATTGGGATCTATAATGAGTTATTTGGAGTGTATTCATTACCTGTGATCCATTTTTAGAAACATATTCATTTATAAATTTTTGTCACATACTTTATTATTTGTAAATTGCAGATGTGAATGTTAGATTTTGTTTAGATTACCTAATTTTAAATTATTATTCGACATTTTTCAAATTGTTAAATTCAAAATAAAATTGTTATACAAGAATTTTGAAAAGGAAAAATAAATCTAAAAATATGAATTGATTTTTTTATTTATTCATTGTTGATGTTGATATATTGGTTGATTATTTAATATTTTTTGGATGGAAAAAATGAACAATGGAATGAGTTGACCAGAGGATTGGTTCTCTCAGAAAAGTTTAAAGCTTGTTCTCACTTTAGATCATGCATTCCAAATAAGGGATTTAGATTTTAATATTTAACTAGTTCATTCTTAGAAAATAAAAACATGTTGTAATTTTTTATATAGTTCCTATTGGGTTACTTCTCCATTTGATAGATGTTTCACCTTTTTAGAATATACTAGTTCTTCATTCCCAATGAGTATTATTAAATGGAGTTTACTAAATCATGAATTGGGAAAGTGGAAAAATGAACTACCTTCAGTAAATTATAATTACCACATGGGAAAATATAGGAATGGTTTTAATATGAGTTTTATAAAAAATATGTGACGGTAGTGGATGGTGTTTTTGATTCTCCATGTTTTTGGGATAGTTTTTAGTTCACTTATTTTCCTAGTATAAAGACCCAACCTTGATGTACATTGAAATTACATCACTTTTGTGGAATACTTAATACATTACAAAGACACATGCCTAGAGATCAATTAGTTTAGGGATTTTGGAAACTTGGTACTCATTATTCTATTTTGGTGAAATATCTTTAACATCACCCATAATGATATTACACTCTAGTACCCGTAACTAAAACCTTTATATCTATCCTAGGGGAAATAAAACATAATAAATAGGGTAATCTTAGATTCTCAGTAAGGGTAAACAAGGGAGACACGTAAAAATAATCATGAGCGTAAGGGTCTGAGATCATGATCATTAAAATATAAGACTATACCCTATGTTTCAATGATCATAAATAATAATCATTTCATAAATATTGGAAATTAATAAAACATGAATCATAAATAAATGGAGACCATAATCCATGAAAGAATAACATAAGGATAAGACATGAAATTTTTGGAAAATGCATAAGCATAAAAAATTATTTTATTAGTAGTCAAGGAATTTATGATAGTGCCATATTTGTAGTGTAATTTCACTCCCTATATCATCTTGGTAGTCTTGGTTCACTCCCATGGCCATCTTAGTAGTGTGATTTCACTCCCCATAACATCTTGGTATTCATGGCTAACTGTCATGGCCATCTTAGTTGTCAAGTTTCACTTCCAAGACCATCTTAGTATGTGTCATTAGATATAAATCTTTACCTAATGCATTGGAATGAGATATAGCTCTCAAAAATCTCATAATTAAATTATAAATTTGTGATCAACAAGATTATTAATCATTTATTATATCTAAACCCATAGAATGTAATGGGTTTCAAAAATATCATGCAATCATAACATATCATGCCGAAAGGAAATGGGTTTCATAAATATCATTCCACCATAAATATAATTCATTCATAGATGGAATAATAATGTAAATGTAGAATAATATAATCACTAAAACATAATTTACATTAAAAAATGTAATATTAGATGAAAATTACTTTTGAGAGATATATTGAAATCAAATCATGAAGAAAATATCCTTTATGCTTTGAAAACATTTTCATTACTTGAAAAGACTCACAATTTTAAATGAAATTTTTTTAGAATAACTTTTTATGATTGTAATGGAATGTTCATGGAAATAAGGTGTAATGAAATCATAAAAATCCATTCATTCGCTATAAGTTAATAAAACATTATTATTATACATTATTAAGAAAATTCAGAAAATACCTCTTTTGGAAAATGATAAAAATCTTCCATTCAAATAGTTTAATAAATATTAAAGGTTGGGTAAAAATATCTTAAACATTTATAGGAATATAGTAGAAATATTTTTGAAAATTTTTTTAAAATAATCATGTACATGTATGATAAATATTCCCTAGTATATAATTACGTATAAACAATTCTAAATAGTGATGAACACGGGAAACAATTGTTACCTTCAGTCTGATTCCATCCATAGATGACTAAAAATCCTGTATTTTTATTTCATGAATATTATTTACTTATAAAATAATCTTAATAATATTTATTATTTCATATGTGAATCATTTATAACCTTATATTACCAGTTTATTAATAACTCCAAGTTAAAGCAACATTTCAGGTAATAACTATTTTTATGTGTTTTGACTTGTTATTCTTGATCCTATTAATTTGATAATTATTTTATTACGTCCATAATCTAAAACATGATTTATAGATCATATATATTTAGTATATAAATATATTTTAAACTTAAATTTATGAAATGAAATACACTATTGATATAGACGATAAGCGTACGTACGCATGAACGTTGTTTCTCCTTTCTTATCTCACTAAATGGAAGAACATAAATTATATATATATATATATATATATATATTAGAATTATTATTTAATATATTTACTATTTATTCATTATATAACTTTTTGTATTCATTCTTGAAATGATTAACATGGATGATGAATCTCATCACGTCTTGGAGATAGTAGGTCGTATGTACGCATGAACAATGATATAATTCTATTAATGGTATAGAGGGTAGTAATTAGATAGGATATAAATTATAAATAATAAATATAATGTCATATTTATTATTTTTATACAATATATTCATAATTATACCCATCCAAATAATGTAGTGATGAAAAACAGATTACACAACACCGTGGAGATGATAAGTCATACGTACGCACATGTGGTACTTTCATTTTTAATATGATGAATAAATAGTGGAATATAGTTGTGACATAATCATAAGAAAATATCATTATATATTTTATAATAGTTATTTCCTTATAACATAATCATCACATAAATTTTAAATAGAAGAAGAAATAATTTTGAAATAGTTGGTAAGGAGATTACCTCTTCTTCGAAAATCTCCAACTAGATATCTTCTTAGGGACAATAGAGTTGGACTTATGAGAAGATAAGAACCTCTATAATGTTATTATGGATGTTTATAAGAAAAAGTGGAAGTTTTATATCAATATTTAATGATCAAAGTTGTGTGATAAAGTGAGGGAGGAGGTTCCATTTGATAATTGAGGTGAGGGGAACTTTAGAAACTTTTCAGTATATTAAATTATAATAAGGCTATTCTAGAGTCAAAACATCAAATGAGATATAAATGAATGGGGTGAGAAATTTTCAACCATATCGCATACCATTTTTGATTGTATATAATTTTTTTATTTCTAAATAATTTAATAATATATTAATTCAACAAAAAATCATTATTTTCAAATTTGATACTATTAATTTAATTTTGATTTAAATACATCCATAAAAAGTGTTAATTGTAATATCATTATTTCACACATCTCTAATATATATTTTATAATGGTAAAATTTGTTATAAATTTTAATTCAGAAAAAATATATTAAAATTTAAATAATTTAAATAAATTATTTTATTTTCTGTTAACTAAATAAATATTTCCTTAACGTTAAACGATAATATATGGTGATTTTATAATTTCTAAAAATTTAAAATAAAATTTTAAAATGAAATTAATTTATTTTTGTTCATTATATAAATTTATAATTGTTAATAACTTGAATTTGTTTCTGTGTGGACACATAAGAGATATTAAATTCAATAGAGTAATATTTTGTAATTATCCTTGACTTTAAAAAATATATATGTTATTCTCATTGACTATTTTCAATTAAAAAACTCCAATTTGATCTTATGTTGGTAAGGGTCGAATCCTCTCCATCCAATAATCTTTGGAGAAGTTTTTGTTTTATTTTAAAACTTATAATTTTGATTTATCCTAAATTAATATATTCTATTTTTAAGTGTGGTAGCAACATTTTAAATTTTAATAGGTTATAAATTACTATTTCTTATAAAATTTGGACATTAAACAATATATAATTCATTAAATTATTTTATAATTCACAACCTCATATAAAAAAATATCTTTTTAGTTTACAGTTTCATACAATTTGTACATATTTCATACATATCAACCCAAAATCATACAATGTGGGAACTACTAAAATAGTATCCATTTATCCCATAATAAAAAAATATAACATGAAATCTTTTAATGAAAAAATTGAAATATTTACTTCGGCTTCTTATTTTCACTAACCCATACTTAAACACTATGAAAAATCATTTTAAAACATGGGATGAGCACAAGAAAATCTCAGTAAGGGATATAAAAAGATAGAACGAAACTATTATTCCATGAATACTTATAAACATATGAAATCACTTTCACAGAGATATACTTCCCTCCCTTAAATTATCATATACTAACTTTATGAAAAATTGAGATTTCTATAAAACATAGAGAACATAAATATAACCATAAAGATAAATTTGGGAATTACATACATATTATTGTAACAATCATGGCTACTATATGATTTTTATCCCTCATGAATACATCACAATGTAACTCTCATGGATACCTTACATTGTAACCCGCGTGGCTACTATATGGAGTAACCATCACAGTTACACTTGAAATAACCATGTGGTTGACCTCCAACATAAACATACTCAATGGATTAGAGAGATATATATGTACCACCATTAATTATGAACAATTCCAAAGAACCATAACTTAATCATAAAACACGAATAATTTCATAAAAACATTAATTTTGAATTTTTTAAGAATAAAAATTTAAAAGTATATTTTTTTAGAAAAGCCCCTTACCTCGGGTTCTTCATAATTAAAACATGTTCAAACATCATTTATAAAGTTTTAATGAGTTTTATTAATATATTAAATAACTATATTCATATTTTTAAAATTTTATATGATGTTTTTAGAACATATTTCCACCCATTTACCAATAATATTTTTTTACTTTCATTTTTTGGTGTGCATTTATTACATGGTTTCCATGGTTGGTTCATTGTGGATTTTCTTTTAGAATGGATGAAAAACTACATAAGTGGAATTAAATTGTATTATCATTTTATTTTCTCATATTAGGATGATTCATTAGATAAAACATTAATTATAATCATTTAATTTATTTTGAATGTTTTTATGACCATCACAAAAATTTATCATTTTATTTAATATCTTGTGTGTATATTATTTACAGAACATTATTTGACTTATAATATGTTTAATAAAATATTATATAACCATAATAATGGTTTAATGAGTGACCATGAGATAGTAATGGAAAATGAAACTGTATTATCCATGATGGCGGTAAATAGAAACCTCATAGGCAATGTTATCGTTTTAAGAATAAAATGGAGTGTAGAAAGAGTTTAACAATTAATTTTCTCATAAACAAGATAAAATTATTGTATATATCATATAATTGTGTTTTTCAATCCATTTGTATTAGTAGGGGTGAAAATAAAATAAGAAAAGAAAATAAATAAGAATGAAAATAATAGAAAATAAAAGAGTATTTATACATTTTGATTTATTCTCCTTGAGAACCTTCTTAAGGCCCTTTTTTTGGCCTTTTGGTGGACCAACAGGTCTTGGATGTGGGTAAGAGGCCTGGTATGGGAATTGTAATTAATTTAAACAAGATACAATTCTTTTAGGTGTGAATAGAAGAGGTGGTGAGGGGTGGTAATTATATTGGAGGAGAGGAGTTTTTTTGATTATTTTATTATTCAATTTATTATTTTAGCTCAATACTATTAATATTTTTAGTATTATCAATAAATATATAAAAATAATGAAGGATGATTTTAGATTATAGTTATTACATTAGTGATGACTCAAGGAATAGTGTAACACCCCAGGTAAATAAAGAATATGACATTTTCATATTTATCCATATTTTTGAATAAAATATTAATATGACTTTAAAGGGGACCCTATGCTCGATGGCGTACCCAACACGCAACAATGAGTTTCTTAGTAATCTTACGTTGCACTCTAATAATAAAATAATATTATTTTAAATGGTAGTTGTCATGTAGCCGTTGTATTGGCGGGAATTGATAGAAATAACTAAAATATGATTATATATGTTTTTAAATGTTTTTAAATTTATCCAATAAAAGATAATGGCTTAAAATATGGAAAGAATTCAATTTTAGGCGTATATGCCCTAGTTTTCACTAAAGGTTCACTTATCGCCTTTTGATGGAGAACCGTCATTAAATATAGTCTTTTCACTCTTATATATTCTATTGGACCAAACAAAACTATTCTTTATAATCAGGAAATCAAAATTTACTTTTTGTAAATTTATGGTATCTTTCCGATAAAGTTCATTTTTTAATGAATAGTGTAAAATGTTGTATTTAATTCAAAACCTCTTTTTAATATAATTTATTTATATTATTAGATTATCTTTTGAATTGGTTTTAAAGTAAAATTAGAATACATTTTAACCATTAAATCCAATAGTGGTCGTCGGAATTAATTTCACTTTGAAATCAGACTTAAACTAGTGTCAATATTTTGATACTTATTGTTTCATAAAAACACGATATTTGCTCTGACAGCGGGAATTAATTATTAAATTAATTAATGTGACTTATATGTTTTGAATTTTTTAAAATATACTTCATTTTTTAATTCGGAATATCAAATATAGATTACGGTGAATTTTTGGGATTTTTCTGAAAAACTTCAATTTTTGATGAATAGTGAACCCACTAAGTGGTACTTATAAAAACTGATGTTTCATTTAAATGAAATTTTACCACTTCTGTGTTTTGAATTTCAAAAATCCGACATACATGGTTTTCATTAAGAATTAAAATGTTGTTCACTGAGATTAAAATAATTTTTTTGGTGAATAGTAACTTTTAAGTTCTTAATCGCGATTAGAGGTAATTAGTGTTGTTTATGGTAAGAATAATGTTTTAATAAAATGAAATGACCTAGAAACATGTCCTACCCTCATTGGATGTGTCATGGAAGACCCATACAATCCATGGGTCAAATTGGGGAGCCCATGAAGCCACTTTGGTTGAAAATGACATTAATTTCTTTTTATTTAATGTTAAAATAAAAATGTCACAAACATGAGTTGTTTTACTAAAACAATTGTTACGTGGGGTTATACAAATCATATTTTTGACTATAAATATTTATTGGAAATCTAAAAATATTTCCTACATCATATTATTTTTTTTATAATTTTTAGACGTTATATAAATTAAATTATTTATGACATCATGATGATGCAGCGATGACCTCATTATTTAAAGATTTAAATAAAATGGAAAGATGATGTAATATATAAGACCTAAACATGTTAAAAACTTATTGGATGGGTGAATTTAGAAACCTTATCACCTTATCCTCGAATTATATAAATGTGGGACCTCTTAAATCCGAATATCATTTTAAAATAAAGTGACATTTCTTTACTTTCCAAGAGTGCCCCTCCTCTCCTCTTATAAAAGTCCCCCACCTCTACCTCCTTACCCACACTCCCAAAGCCTTTTTCTCGGCCAACCCCTTCCCATTTTGTCTCCACACTTCCCTCTATTACTCCTTGAAGCCTCACTTTGGGCAGAAGTCTTCCCAAGGAAGCCTTTGAGCTCAATCCAAAGGGAGTTACCCGATTTTAAGGTAATGTCTTCACTTCAGTCCTTTTGTTTTATTTTTCCTCTCCAACCCCCTAAACACTTTTTATACATTTATTTTGTAACAAATAAAGTATCTTAAATATACTAGGATGTTTTTAAAAGAAGGATTCAAGCTACACTTACACACACCTACATCTAATGGTTAAGGAACATATTGTTTCTTGGATGGCGAATTTCTCCCGCACGAAACGACGAGATTTCAACACTCATATAACACCTTCAAAGGTGGATATTAAGATGTCACTATATTTATATACGATATATAATATGTTTATTTTTTACTTAAGCTTCTGTATTTTTCATTTGTTGCTTACCTTTATGGCTTCCATTATGGGTGTACGTGATATCTTCATTTTAGGAAGTGCGGACTACCGCCCCCTCAAAGTGATGTGATTCGTTAATGCCATACGTGGGACGTATAAAGGATGGATTCAATGATATTATATATGAGGTTATGCTGGAATTATAATATAACTCTATATAATTATTATTTATTTCCATTAAAGTATGAGATATAAATTAAAGTAGCATTCATGCGTACGTACGGCTTACCGTCCCCATGAACGGTGCATTTGATATCTTATCCACAAATGTAATGTACTATTATAAGTACATGTATATAATGGATATATATGATGAATGATACATCTAAATGATGAATATAATTCTGTAATTAAAATATACATACCTCTCATTTCGTTTTAATTCCATTAATATGACAAAGAAATGAAAGTAGCGTTCATGCGTACGTACAAGTTATCGTCTCCATGAACGGTGCATTTCATTTCTTACCTCTAAATGATTATGTGATATTATAAATACATTTATATTCTAGATATATATGATATATATGATATCCAAATCAGGAATGTCATTCTGGATATAAAGAACCTTTGACCACACGAAAAACATGTAATTGTAAGAAGTCCACTTTCGACTTAAGAACCAAATATCGACAAAATAAACATTATTAACTTAAATGATTAAATAATTTTTATAACATGGCAGTATGTGATATAAAAGGAATAATGAACTTGAAAAAGGTTCTTAAGCAAATAGAAATTAACTGAAGTTTATTATTCAGGATGTTAAAGAAGGATCGAGTCAAGTCGGACCCGAGGTAAGGGATCCTACTACTCTCTTTTTTTAAGTACGCTCTTTTATGTCATTCCTTTTAAAGATCATCTTTCTTGTTATTGGGATGTTATTTTATATTACTCTTACTGTAATTTTTATGTTCATATTATGGGAGACCCTATTCTCTCTCATCAATCCATTTTGGATGTTTTGAGTGGCGCCGTTAGGCTGCCAAATTTTCGTAAGAGATCTAAACTCTCTCTTTCTTTTTATGTACTCTCCTTTTTGTCACTTCTTTTCAGGTCCTCTTTGTTATGTTGGGTGATGTTCTTTTATATTCCAATTTCTATAAACTTTATGTTTATATGATGAGATACCCTATTTGATCTCATCAATCCATTTTTGTAAGTTTTATGGGGCGTCGTTAGGCTATCGAGATTTCGTAAGGGATTTTTTATCTCAATTTTATTCCCGTGAAATTTATGCTACATTTGCCACAATTTCCTTTGAGTCGTGTATGTACTGCCCATTATTTTACTCATTGTGTAATATACTTTCATTTATGAGTATTTACATCAATGTTGTATTGTCCTTCTTTCACGGGGTGTATGTTTCGAAAGATACCCATGTCGGTAAGGGAACCTTTCACCCTCCTCTTTTTAAAAGACTTCTTTTGTTATGTCTTTTAATTCAGATAATATTATGTTGGGATATGTTCTTCTATATCCTTATTAATG
Source organism: Viscum album (assembly GCA_963277665.1). Classification (NCBI taxonomy): domain Eukaryota; kingdom Viridiplantae; phylum Streptophyta; class Magnoliopsida; order Santalales; family Viscaceae; genus Viscum; species Viscum album. Next base: position 953,146,440 of record OY728130.1, on the reverse strand, counting down.
TAAATATTATGTCCAAGTGATGAGATACCCATATTATCTCTCATCAACTCCTTTTATGAGTTTTGAAGTGACGACGTTAGGCTGTCGAATTTCTGTAAGGGAACTTCTTAACCCACTTTCAATTATTTGGGTAAAACCTCTAATTCTTGATTTTATTATGACAAGATTGTGTGTGGAATATCTATGTTGTAGTTTCCACAAACCTTTTTGTGGATATACTATTTCAACACATAATCATCTCATTGATAAATTATTGTGTCATTTAGACGGACTTGTATCAGAAATCATAACTCAATCTCATTTCATTGAGTTAAATATCTATGTCATTGGTTTTGTTTTTCCATGATTATGTGTGAATGGCCTCTGATTGTTTTACACTTAATATCCACTTATATTTTCTGTATTCGTATTTGTCACACATAATCATTTTATTGATTTATCCTTAATCTAAGGATACCGACTTTGTAAGGGACTTCGTCTCAATCTCCTTTCATTGATGCATATTTGGTTTTACACAAAACTTTCTTTTATACGGTGTATAAACCCATTTGACTTTTAATTTTATTCAAAAGGAATCTTTTTATATGAAGCGTTTTTCTAAACGACAAAAAGGAATGTTTCTTTTAACGTACGCGGTGACAACGACCTTTTCCACCACTGTGAGTATTATTTGGTCTTTGGATTCCTCAACAAGCCATAATGTTTTTTAAAATGAAATAAATACAATATAATCTTTTATGTGTGTTGGTATTGAAAATTTTTTCTATAAAGGATTTGTTATGTTGATATATTTATGTGATATATTGTGATCGAAATGTGGAAATGTTTTCCTTCCAATATATTTGTTTATTATCTTATGATTTTATAATGGTACTTGGACATTATGACGGGTGCTTCCATGAATACTAGGATGGGTGGTTACGTTATAACCTCCAATTCATTGGGTATGGAAGTCGGTCGTATGGATATTCCATTAAGTATGTATGGAAGTTGTCCGAATGGCTATTCCATTAAGTGATATGTGTGGAAGTTGACCTTATGGTTATTCCACTTATGTATGTTTATGTCCCAAGTTACCTTTATATGTTATGTGATCCTTATATGGGTTTTATGGTAATCTTTTGGTTACAGAAGTGTAAGTAATGAACTTTTATTCAGCGAAGAGTTTTTACTACTTCAAAAAGATGAAAAGTATTAATTTGATAAAGTTTACATAGTTTACTTGTTGTTTTGAAAAACTAACATTTTTCATTCTTTGTGTATCCCTTACTGAAATTTTTATGCTCATCCCAAGTTTTTGAAATGTTTTTCACAGGACTTATCATGGAATTGGGTCAAGGATGAGATCAAGGGAAAGTCATGCTACCTAAAAATGGAACTAGAAATGTTTCTTTTTAAGAGTTTTTATTTTACTGAAATTTAGTAGAAATGACTACTATGTAATCTTTTGAGATGTAGTAGTTATGTCATAATTCCCTAAAACTCTAAACCTGAAAAGATCCTCAATGTGAATTACTCATTTAATTCAATATTAAGTAAGGTTTAAGGCTGGGGCCTTATAGTTGGTATCAAAGGTCGGTTTAGATAACTTTAGAGGTTGGGGTATTCTCTAAGCATAAGTGACATTACCATAATGGTTAGGATTTCAGAAAGAGTCATAGTTTTTAGATAAAGTGAATGAGTAAGTATATCATCCTCATTAGAACATGATGGTTTTGTTGATATACTCACACTGACCCTTTTTGGTTTTAGTAAATGGCTGGATCTAGCAGGCACCAAAGTAACAGTGGATGTGAAGGAAACTGTGACCGTTTTCTGAGCGAGCAGCTGAATGATATGGGAGCTGCAATGAGAACTCTTGTGTTTATTCTAAACCAACTATCAAGGAGTCATGATCAACCACTTGAACCTTGGTACGTTCTGTAATGCATCATGTACAAGATGACCAATCGATGTGGAAGTTCAGGTAATAATTATAAAGGTAACCATTAGAGTTTATATGATCCTTACTTTTGAGGTAATTATGGGTTACTCTATGATATGATGGAAAATGAAAGGCATGAGATAAACTTGAGGTTAAAATAGGTTATGTTTTTTTTTTGTAGATTTTATCTCATTTTGGGGAATGTTTTAAGAGTTATATAGTTTTGGAAAAAGGACAACACGCAGACCATGTGAAAACCCATCGCATCGGACAAAGCTGCGGGAATTGAACCCACAACCAAAGTGCAACTGGTATTTATCGCCTACCACAGGACTACGTGAAGTCCCTAGTTAGTTTGACTAATTCTTTTTAGTTATATGATATTAGGAATCAAGAGTAAGTTTATTTTAGGTTATCTATGGAAATTATTAACCTATCATGGAATATATGTGCTTAGGTTAATTACTTTTCAATATGAGAATTTAAGAGCAACTGATGTTATTTAGGGATAAAAGTTAATTTGTACCTTGGAAGACTATGTGATTAAATCCTTAAAATATTTGGGTTTAAATCTTAGTTTGGTTTACTTTGAAGAATTTTATGGGAAATTTGTTTATCGGATGGTCCTCGTTGAACTTTGGGTATTGTTGGACAAATTTTGGAGATTAAGCATAGATTTTCTTTTTAAAGGATTATCCTTTTCTAGATTATCTGATCTTGTACTAACCTTTTTGGTTTTGGTTTTGGTTAAAGCCTAAAGACATGGGAAATATATAGTTCTCTTTAGTGGATTAGGTGATTCTCTAGAAGTTGATTATAGTACTCTTAATTTGAACAAGTCTCCCTAAATACTCGTCTTTTGGAGAAAATATGAGTTTGTGTAAGGAATCTAATAAAAGTTGAAAGTCAAAATGAGAAGTGATTATGTTTCCTTATGAATAAATTCCTCAATAAAAAGTAACTTAAAACAAAAATGTTGTCTATTTACTTTTCATACTGGGGAATCGAATACCGTTTAACCCATCACAAGTTTGTGATTTTCTTATGGTTAACTTTCTCCTAGACATGTTTACTATCACTCTCCCTCAAGAACATGACCCTTTTCTTTTTCTTCCATGTCCATGTTTTCCTACAGGGAATCCTATTATGGGTTAACTCGGGTGACCTCTGTACTTATCTTTCTTTATTTTAAAGTGATTGTTTTACCGAATCTTGTTTCGATGTAGGACTTTCAAGGATGTTTCCAAGCTCAATTTTAAAAATTGCGAGGATGAAATTCCCAAAAGGGGGGAAGGATGTAACACCCCAGGTAAATAAAGAATATGAAATTTTCATATTTATCAATATTTTTTAATAAAATATTAATATGACTTTAAAGGGGACTCTATGGTCGATGGCGTACCCAACACGCAACAACGAGTTTCTTGGGAATCTTACGTTGCACTCTAATAATAAAATAATATTATTTTAAATGGTAGTTAACATGTCGTCGGTGTATTGGCTGGAATTGATATAAATAACTAAAATATTATTATATATGTTTTTAAATGTTTTTACATTTATCCAATAAAAGATAAAGGCTTAAAATACGGAAAGAATTCAATTTTAGGCGTATATGCCCTAGTTTTCACTAAAGGTTCACTTATCTCCTTTTGATGGCGAACCGTCATTAAATATAGTTTTGTTCACTCTTATAAATTCTATTGGACCATATAAAACTCTTCTTTAGAATCGGGACATCAAAATTTACTTTGTGCAAATTTTTGGTATCTTTCCGATAAAGTTAATTTTTTAATGAATAGTGTAAAATGTTGTATTTTAATTCAAAACCACTTTTTAATATAATTTATTTATATGATTAGATTATCTTTTCAATTGGTTTTAAAGTGAAATTAGAATATATTTTTACCATTAAATCCAATAGTGGTTGTTGGAATTAATTTCACTTTGAAATCAGACTTAAACTAGTGTCAATCTTTTGATACATATTGTTTCAGAAAAACACGCTATTTGCTCTGACAGCAGGAATTAATTATTAATTTAATTAATGTGACTTATATGTTTTGAATTTTTTAAAATAGACTTCATTTTTGAATTTGTAATATCAAATATAGCTTAGGGTGAATTTTTGGGATTTTTCTGAAAAACTTCAATTTTTGATGAATAGTGAAACCACTAAGTGGTACTTATAAAAACTGATTTTTCATTTAAATGAAATTTTACCACTTCTGTGTTTTGAATTTCAAAAATCCAACATACATGGTTGTCATTAAGAAGTAAAATGTGGTTCAATGAGATTAAAATAATTCTTTGGTGAAAAGTAACTTTTAAGTTCTTAATCGCGATTAGAAGTAATTAGTGTAGTTTATGGTAAGAATAATATTTTAATAAAATGAAATGACCTAGACACATGTCCTAACCTCATTGTATGTGTCATGGCCGAGGAATACAATCCATGGGTCAACTTGGGGACCCCATTAAGCCACTTTGGTTGGAAAATGACATTAATATTTTTTTGACTATAAATATTAATTGGAAATATGAAAAGATTTCCTACATCATAGATTTTTTTTTATAATTTTTAGACGTTAAATAAATTAAAGTATTTATGACATCATGATGATGCAGCGATGACCACATTATTTAATGATTTAAATAAAATGGAATGATAATGTAATATCTAAGACCTAACCATGTCCAAAACTTATTAGATGAGTGGATTTAGAACCCTTAACACCTTATCCTCGAATTATATCAATGTGGGACCTCTTAAATCCGAATATCATTTTAAAATAAAGTGACTTTTCGTTACTTTCCAAGAGTGCCCCTCCTCTCCTCTTATAAAAAGCCTCCACCTCTACCTCCTTACCCACACTCCCAAAGCCTTTGGCTCGGCCAACCCCTGACCCTTTTGTCTCTCCACTTCCATCTATTACTCCTTGAAGCCTCACTTTGGGCAGAAGTCTTCCCAAGGAAGCCTTTGATCTCAAACTAAAGGGTGTTACCCGATTTTAAGGTAATGTCTTCACTTGAGTCCTTTTGTATTATTTTGCCTCTCCAACCCCCTAAACTCTTTTTATTAATTTCATTTGTAAAAACTCCACTATCTTCAATATACTAGTATGTTGTTATAAGAAGGATTCGAGCTACACTTACACACACCTACATCTAATGGTTAAAGAACATACTGTTTCCGTGGATGGCGAATTTCGGCCTCACGAAACGATGATTGTTCAACACTAATATAACACCTTCAAAGGTGGCCATTAAGATGTCAATATATTTATATATGATATATTATATGTTTATGTTTTACTTAAGATTCTGTATTTTTCATTTGTGTCTTAACTTTATGGCTTCCATTATGGGTATACACGATATCTTCATTTTAGGAATTGCAGACTACCGCCCCCTCAAAGTGATGTGATTCGTTAATGCCATACATGGGACGTATAAAGGATGGATTTAATGTTATTATATATGATTTTATACTGGAATTATAATATACCTCTATATCATTATTATTTCTTTCCATTAAAGTATGAGATAGAAATGAAAGTGGCGTTCATGCGTACGTACGGCTTACCGTCTCCATGAACGGTGCATTTCATTTCTTATCCCCAAATGTAATGTAATATTATAAGTACATTCATATAATGGATATATATGATTAATGATACATATAAATGATGAATATAATTCTGGAATTAAAATATACATACCTCTCATTTAGTTTTAATTCCATTAATATGACAAAAAAATGAAAGTAGTGTTCATGTGTACGTACGGCTTACCGTCTCCATGAACGGTGCATTTCATTTCTTGCCTCTAAATGATTATGTGATATTATAAATACATTTATATTCTAGATATATATGATTTCCAAATCAGGAATGTCATTCTGGATATAATGAACCGTTGACCACACGAACAACATGTAATTGTAAGAAGTCCACTTTCGACTTAAGAACCAAATATCCAAAAAACAAACATTATTAACTTAAATGATTACATAATTTTTATAACATGTCAGTAAGTGATATAAAAGTAATAATGAACTTGAAAAAGGTTTTTAATAAAATATAAATTAACTCAAGTTTATTATTCAGGACGTTAAAGAACGATCGGGTCAAGTCAGACCTGAGGTAAGGGATCATACTCCTCTCTTTCTTTTTAAGTATGCTCTTTTATGTCATTCCATTTAAAGATCATCTTTCTTGTTATTGGGATGTTATTTTATATTACTCTTACTGTAATTTTTATGTTCATATGATGAGAGACCCTATTCACTCTCATCAATCCATTTTGGAAGTTTTGAGTGGCGCCGTTAGGCTGCCAAATTTTCATAGGAGATCTAACCTCTCTCTTTATTTTTAGGTACTCTCCTTTATGTCACTTCTTTTCAGCTCCTCTTTGTTATGTTTGGGGATGTTCTTTTATATTAATATTTCTATAAACTTTATGTTAATATTATGATATAACCTATTTGATCTCATCAATCCATTTTTGTATGTTTTATGTGGCGCAGTTAGGCTGCCGAGTTTTCTTAAGGGATTTTTCATCTCATTTTTATTCCCATGAGATTCATGATAAATTTGCCACAATTTCCTTTGAGTGGTGTATGTACTGCCCATTATTTTACTCATTGTGTAATATACTTTCATTTAGGAGTATTTACATCAATGTTTTATTGTCCTTCTTTCACGGGGTGTATGTTTCGAAAGATACCCATGCCGGTAAGTGAACCTTTCACCCTCCTCTTTTTAAGAGACTTCTTTTGTTATGTCTTCTAAATCACATACTATTATGTTGGGATATGTTTTTCTATATCCTTATTAATTTAAATTTTATGTCCAAGTGATGAGATACCCTTTTATCTCTCATCAAATCATTTTATGAGTTTTGAAGTGACGACGTTAGGCTGTCGAATTTCTATAAGGGAACTTCTTAACCCACTTTCAATTCTTTGGGTAAAACCTCTAATTCTTGATTTTATTATGCCAAGATTATGTGTGGAATCTCTATGTTGTAGTTTCCACAAACCTTTGTGTGGATATACTATTTATACACATAATTATCTCATTGATAAATTCTTATGTCATTTAGACGGACTTGTATCAGAAATCATAACTCAATCTCATTTTATTGAGTTAAATATCTATGTCATTGGTTTTGTTTTTCCATGATTATGTCTGAATGACCTATGATTGTTTTATACTTAATATCCACTTATATTTTGTGTATTCTTATTTTTCACACATAATCATGTAATTGATTTATCCATAATCTAAGGATACCGACTTTGTAAGGGACTTCGTCTCAATCTCCATTCATTGATGCATATTTGGTTTTACACAAAACTTTCGTTTATATGGTGTATAAACACCTTTGACTTTTAATTTTATTCAAAAGGAGTCTTTTTATACGAATCGTTTTACTAAACGGCAAAAAGGAATGTTTCTTTTATCGTACGCGGTGACAACGACCTTTTCTGCCACCGTGAGTATTATTTGGTCTTTGGATTCCTCAACAAGCCGTAATGTTTTTTAAAATGAATTAAATACCATATAATCTTTTATGTATGTTGGTATTGAAAATGGTTTTTATAAAGGATTTGTTATGTCGATATATTTATGTGATATATTGTGATCGAAATGTGGAACTGTTTTCTTTCCATTATATTTGTCTATTTTCTTATGATTTTATAATGGTACTTGGAAATTATGACGGGTGGTGCCGTGAATACCAGGACGGGTGGTTACGTTATAACCTCCAATGCATTGGGTATGGAAGTCGGTCGTATGGATATTTCCATTAAGTGTGTATGGAAGTTGCCCGAATGGCTATTCCATTAAGTGATATGTGTGGAAGTTGACCTTATGGTTATTCCACTTAACTATGTTTATGTCCCAAGTTAACTTTATATGTTATGTGATCTTTATATGGGTTTTATGGTAATCTTTTGGTTACAGTAGGGTAAGTAATGAACTTTTATTCAACGAAGAGTTTTTACTACTTCGAAAAGGTGAAAACTATTACTTTGATAAAGTGTACGTGGTTTATTTGTTGTTTTGAAAAACTAACAGTTTTCATTCATTGTGTATCCCTTACTGAGCTTTTTATGCTCCTTGCAAGTTTTTGAAATGTTTTTCACAGGACTTAGCATGGAATAGGGTCAAGGATGGGATCAAGGGAAAGTCATGCTACCTAAAAAATGGAACTACACATGTTTCTTTTTAAGATTTTTTATTTTAGGGAAATTTAGTAGAAGCGACTACTTTGTAATCTTTTGAGATGTAATAGTTATGTCCTAATTCTCTAAAACTCAAAACTTGAAAAGATCCTCAATGTGAATTACTCATTTAATTCAATATTAAGTAAGGTTTAAGGCTGGGGCCTTATAAATAGTGTTTTTAAATTGTGATTCATATATACTATAAATTACCATATTTCCCTATTCACTACAAAATCCAGTATTTTAGTAATATCCAAAAAATTAAAACTAACAAATTTTTATTTAAATTCATCATTTACTCAAAAAAATACCAATTTTTAAAATATAACTGATTTTAGAACACATTGAAAACATAATTAATGTCTCATAGAGTTATCTTATAATCATAAGAAAGAAAATTATTTTATGATTCCATTTTATAAAGTTATATTTTCTTATAAATCATTATATTGATTATAAAATTGTAAATAAAACATTATATGTCACAAAAAATACAAACACTTAAATTATCATCTTCCAAACATTTATTTACATATTTTAAGATATAAATACATCTTGATTTCACTTATAAGATACATAAATTTTAATGATACTTTAATAGGAGATGTTATTTTCTATCAGTATAGAATCCTTAATTTCTATAACTATGACTTATTTCATTGTAAATTTATAAAGAAATTAATCATTTAATTTTTTAATGACATATATATATTTTATAATTACATAGATCTTTATATTCTACCCAACTTATAAAAATGTGGTCTTTGTAATATTTATTTTCTTATTGAAAAACTAAGGGGTGTCTTTCCCTCATAGAATTTTCCAATTCGCAGGTTGCTTCTTAAACCATGTGATTTCTCCAGATAATCTTAAGCTAGTGAATTACCTTGTTCCACAATAGTCTCTCTCTACAATCAAGAATATAAACAGGTTTCTCTTCATAATAATGACCCTCTTCCGTATAAACTACTTCTAGGTATAAAACCAGATATGAATTTTGTACATAGTTTCTTAACATTGAATCTTGAAATAAATTGTGTACATGAGATGAACTCGGAGGAAAATCTACTCTGTAAGCAACTAGTCCAACATTCTCTGAGATTTCATAAGGCCAAATGAAATGTGGATTTATATTTCCTTTATTAACAAAATTCATAACACTTTTCCGAGGATACACTTAATGGAGAACATGATCACCTACCTCAAAATAAACTTTTTCCCTTTTACAATCTACAAAACTTTTCTGACTACTTTGAGTTGACCTCATGTGTTTTTGGGTAATATTTACTTTATCAAGCACTTCCTTTACTAATTATGGTCGCAACAACTTAATTTCCCTTACCTCATCCAAAAATATTGGTGTTAAAAACCACTTTCCATATAATGCATCAAAACGGTCCATCTGTATACTATATTGAAAACCTTTATTTATAAAAAACTCAACTAAACAAATATGTTGATTCCAACTATCGGGTAATCCATTGAACAAGCTCAAGTCATATCCTCGAATATCTAAATTTTTCCTTCGGAATGACCATCTAATTGAGGATGAAAGGCTATTCTAAAATTTAATTTTATGCCCAATGACTTCTAAATGCCTTCTAAAAAGTTACAAGTGAACATGGGATCAAGATTAGACACAATTGAAAGCAGAACCCAATGTAATCTGATAATATCTTTGAGTTGCATTTGAAAAAGATGATCCCAATACAAAGTATCTTGAATAGGAAGACATTGTTCATATTTAATCAGTTGTTCAATAATAACAAAATCAAATTATTATCTCAATAAGTCTGTGTAATTCCTCTAACTAAGTCCATGGAAATATTTTTTCATTCCCACTTTGGCTCTAGAAAAGACTTAGTCATCCTCTTTTGTAGTTTCCTCTCTTCTTTAACATGTTGGCATGTTAAAAATTTCATGTAAAAATCGGTAATATCTCTTTTCATTATATCCCACCAGTAATACACCCAAAAGTATTTTTACATCTTATTACTTCTTGGATGACCTCAAAATTGAGAACTATGAACTTCCCATCACTATTATTTCTTTAGCTTGGAATCACAGGGCATGCAAAATGTTTTCCCAAATTTCAAAACACATTATTTATCAATGTTAAATTCAAGAAACATTCCCCTATTAACCAATTATATCATTTTCTATAACTCATAGCCTTTCTTATATTCTTTCTTATTTATATCTAATATATATTATTGCACATAAAACTTAAATAAAAATGACGAATTTCGTACACGAATAACTTCCAAGACAAAATTCATGAAATTATTATTCCAGGTGTCATGTTTGAAATGTAACATGGTTAATTTACAATTACAATTTTGAGCCAAGGAATCCATAAAATTGTTTCCTTTTCTAGGATGGTAATTCATCATGGAGTAATAACCCTTTATCAATTAAATCCATCTTCCCAGTCTCATGTTCAATTCTATCAAATAAAATATAGACATAAAATTTTTATGGTCAGTATAGAATTCACATTTGGATTTATATAAATGATTCCACCAAATTTTCAAACCAAAATCCAGAGATTCTCATTCCAAGTCATGTGTGGGATAATTTAATTCATGAGGTTATTGTTTTCCTGAAGCATAATAAATTACTTGATCATTCTTCATCAGAACGCAACCAATTCTCATTAATGAAGCATCTCTGTAGGTGAGAAACACACCATTTTTAGAAGGCATATCCAAAGCTAGAGAATTCACTAACCTTATCCTCAGTTCCTGAAATCAAAAATCACATTCTTCTATCAAAATAAATTTAACCCCTTTTTTGTTAACATATTTAGTGAAATAGATAACTATGATTTTTTTAAACAATTCATTAGTAATATCCTGCTAATTTAATAAAAAATCACATTTTTTAAATTTCCTATATATCTTATTTTCATTAAGTACTTGATGAAAAATCTTTATATGATTCTAATGATTCTCATTACTTTTTTAATAATCTAAAATATTATCAATTAAAACAAAAAAAACTTATCCAAAAATTCATGGAAGATTATATTTATATGTTTCATAAATATGGTTGGAGAATTCATCAAACCAAATGGAATAAAAACAAACTCCCAATGCCCATATCTAGTACGGAATTCCATTTTAAAATTTTCATTGTCCTTTACCTTCACCTGATGGTAACCTAATCATAAGTCACTCATGGAAATATAATGAGATCCCTGTAGATAATCAAGCAAGTCATCTATATGAGCTAATTGATACTTACTCTTAATAGTAATGTTATTAAAATCTATATAATTAATTAAAAGTATCATGGAACCATCTATATATTAAACAAACAAAATAGGAGCACCACATGGTGATGTTATATGATAAATGAATCCCTTATCAAGAAACTCCTTCAACATATTTTTAAATTCTAATAGTTCCATTTGAGCCATCTGATAAGGTTTTTTTCAAATTTCTTATCATTAAGAACTAATTCAACAGCAAATTCAATTTCCCAATTTGGTATAACACTAGGAAACTCATCAGGAAATACATCTATGTATTCATTTACCACTAGAACATCATTAATCTGAACATTTCCATTATATATCTTATGTCCTTCTCATCCGCTTCCCCTGAGAAAAAACCACACATGCCCGTTGGGATATTCAACTGTTAATCCTCAGGACGAGTGTTCTCCAGTGCAGTTCTCAGCTATATCAACATTGGATCCTAGCTTGGTTCCCCTTGAATTTGGTTCACTATCTCCTAGGGGGACTCTAATCTCTTGCCACATATTATGGCACTTTGATGTCTTCTTCAAGGAGTCCCTCTACGATGTGTCTTATGCTTCTCATCTTCCATACTTCCCATATGTCTGGTTGTTTTCTCATCTGGTGTCACATGATGGCCTCTGTTTGTTGATGGAGGTCCTAGCATCGGCCTATAGTGATGATTAAGCCTGCCTTATGTGGAACCTTAATGCACGTTTCCCCTCTTAAAACCACATATCTAAGTCTCTCAGCCCTTTTTTCCTCCTAGTTCTTTCATTCTTTGGCTCGTATTTCAGTCATCCACCAAAAAATAATTTTTTCCTAGTTATGGCTCTAGATTCGGATTTCCTCAAGGATTGGTGCATTTCCACTAGGTTCTAGGCCTCTAGAATTTTATTATGGTCTACCGTATTTTCCTTAGGTACTGTTATTTCTATCTCTTCCATGGCCACTCTATGAAGGCTTGCATGAAGCCTAATTAGTGTGGTTGCTGACATGATATCAGAATCTCCTTCCAGTTCTCTTTTCCCCCATCTTGAATGTTGGCACCAGCCCTGGTGTGTCAATATCAATGCCTCGAGAGGAGACTCTTTCTCCTAGATCTGGTATGAGGGTCATCCCTCCTTTATCCCATTCCCATCCTCCAACATGTACCCCTCCCCACCCTCTTATGATTCTTTTCTCGAGTCTTCTAGTTGCACTCTCGTCCCTCATGCAGATCAACCCCCTCAGCCAGTACCTATCATGTGCTTTTTTATGGTCCTCAGTCCTCTCCATATCATCTCCACAGGGGGTGTTCTGGAGAAGCTCCTCATGCCCTTAGGATAACTTCTAGGTCCTACTCACTATTCCCCTTCTTTATGTGAACAGTCCCTTATCACTTTTTATGGGGTGATTCCCTCAGTGGCCGACCATCTATATGTCAACCATTCCCCTTCTATGGAAGGTGGGCTCGTCTCGGAGTTTCAAAACTCCCCCCAGCTCAAGAATAATGATCATCTAGTACCTCGATAGTCAGGGAATCCTATCCCTATGGCCTAGTCCCAACCTAGATTTTTTAAAGAGAAGACCCCAAAACTCTCTCTCCTTCTCACCCTCAATCATCAGATGACACTAAATGTGGCCCAGATTATGTATGTGGTTATGCATGAAGAAACCGCAGTCTTGAGAGTGCCCTTTCCTCTATAGAATGTGACCAGGATGTCTGGGACCGAATTCGGGCCTTCTTCGTCTCAATGAGACCAATCCTAATATGGAACTCTTGTGGGATGGGTGCATAGGTCAAAACTGATTACATAGTCTCGGAGTCCAAGAAACACAAGCTATATATAGCTATCATTATTGAACACAAATAGGCCCTTGAAAGGATTAGAGAGCTCATGAGAAAACACAAGATGAATGAATCCATGCATGAGGACCCTATCAATAGGCATATTTAGATATTGTAGACCAAGTTAATCTCAGTCGACTTGGTACAGGCGGGGGACTAGTTTATTATGACTAAAGTTAGTAATGGTATGTGATCCCTCTTCATGTAATTCATGTATATTAGTTGCGACTCACAAAGAAGGGATACTCTTTCGCATAATATCAGTGGTTATGATCCAAGAGGGATGACTTTTGTTATAAGGGGGGACTTAAACATCATAAAAGACCCATAGAAGAATAAATGAAAATGGTTTTCCCTCGAAAGGCTAGCATGGAATTCATCCAATTCATGGATGGAATGGGTCTTCTAGACATGGGATATATAGAGGATCATTTTACAAGGTGCAACAATCAAAAGTGGATTAGGTTTCTTTGGATCTGCATTGACCACTTCCTTGATAACATCCATTACCTCTTTGAGTTTCCAAATTCCAATGCGAACCACCTAGTCCGAGTTATTTCTGATCACGCTCCACTATTTACCTCTTTGCCTCCAAGATAGGTTTCTCATGAATGTTTCAAGTTTTTTGGTTGGTGGACAAGTGACTAGGCCTATCAGCAGTTGTAGATTGAGATCTAGGGTGAGCCGTCTTAGGGTCATACATTGGGGAATATTTATAATAAGATAATACAACTCAAGTAGGGCCTTGAAGTTTGGTCTAGGGATCTTACTCTGATAGATAAGGAGTTGGAATAGCACAGGTGAGACGTTGAGTAGTTGGAAACCATCCTAGAGGATGTTTGGGATGATCATGTTTTCAGGGACCTATCAGATAAAAATATAATATTGGTGATGATGGTTCTTTCTTAGGAATGTAAGGCTAGGGAGAACTCAATGATCAAATGGATTCATGAAGTGGAAAAAATACCATTTATTTCCATTCTTTCATAAAGAAGAATCCCCATCATATAGAACCAAATATTTCCATATAGGATGGAACACACACTAATTACAGATTGGTTATAGTGTGTACGGAACACATATTCTTTAAAGACCTATTTTCAGGCCCAAACATGAACATCCCAAAAGGCTTCATGGGGGGAGATCATATTTGGGGGGTAATCCCTCATTTTTTTCTGCCCATGATAATGATATTTTGAAATAGATAGATTAGGATGGAGAGATACATGTGCCCATGAAAATTTGGAAGCAATGTAGATCGTTGGGACCAGATAGCTTCCCTAGTGCATTTCAAAGGGGATCATAGGAGGTGGTTAAGCACGATGTTATTTATTCAATACGAGACCTCTTTGTGTGGGAAGCCTACTGTGGGTTATATGTGCAATGACTCTGGTTCTCATCCCGAAGATAAAGGATCCCTCCTCTCTTATCCACTATCAACCTGTAATCACTTGTAATTTCCCCTTTAGGATCCTGGAATATATCATCAATGCGAGACTATACCTTCATCTTCCACACTGGATATCCAATGAGGAGTATCAGTTTTTCAGTCCCCGATCAATCCAAGGAGTGATTTTACTTTCTATGGAGATGATGAGAGATTTAAATACTATGTCATGTGGCTCTAATATGGCCATAAATTTGCAGATGAATAAGGCTTCTGATCAGGTCAAATGGGGATTTATCACTAGGGTACTTAACAGGATCTGTTTTTTCTTCCTGGGCATGTTCCCTTATATTCAGATTCATTAGCTCCTCATGGTTGGCAGTGTCTTTTATGGGACAAAATCATGGGTTCTTCAAATAATAGAGGGCTACAGTAAGGAGACCCCATATCCCCTAGTATTTTTTTATTAGGGAAAGATACCCTCAACCGCCTGATCAACTAGAGCACGACCAATGATGATATGCTTCCAAACTGAAGTAAATGGAACCTCCCATCCATATCTCATTTTGTGATGGAAGATGGTATTATTTCCACTAATTTAAGTAAGATATCTATATGTATCATCAATAGAATTCTTCAAGAGTATTTCCATTAGAGTGAAAAAATTATTAATAAGGATAGGAGTAACTTCTTTATACCTAATATGTGTGCTTCAAGAATTGTAGTGAACCTCTATATCAGACTGGGCATGCAGTGAGGACCTCTTCCTATGTAGTATATTGGAACTCCTATCTTTTCTGGAAGGCTTTGCATCATGAATTTGATCATATAGTGATCAATATTAAAGGCCGCATCATCAACTAGAAGAACGATTTCATAACTTTGGGTAATGGACTTCCCTTGTGAATAGCATCCTTTCAACCATGTTAGTTGATGAATTGGCCTCCACCTATGTCCCAAAAACATTCATCAAAACCATAGAAAATTTTCTGGTGGGATTTATGTGGGACACACAATCAGAAGGGAACCCCCACTAGGATTCATTGGATAAAGGGGGAAGGACCATTCAAGATATTGTATTAATGTTATGATCCTTACTGATCCCTTAAAATACAGGCATGCAAAACTTGAATGGGAAATTATCAAAGGTCATACGTTGTGGGGGTGGGCCATATCGTGTGTCTGGGGGTGATGTAGATAATTATTATTGGCCAAGCTCTAACCTCTAGTCATAGAGTTTATCCCTCATATATATTCTCAAATGAGACTCTCAATGGATCGTTGGTGAGGGAAAAAATCTCTTCTGGAAGCACAACTGGGCGGATATGGTCATTGGTTATCTCAGATTCCATGCTCTCATATTATACTTTAAGGAGGAGAGTCTCCATTCGTCCATTTTCATGTCAGTTCTGGATATAAACCAGTAGAGTATATTTGATCTTATTTCCATATACTCAAAACTATATTGATGTATCTTCACTTCTTTCATCTGATGGAGGATAAATTCAAGGGACTTCCAAAGTTCGTCGCATACCCTGGCCCAATGAGATCACTGGAATGCTCTGGTTTGGTGAAATAAGATTCCAACGAAATAAAATTTTTTCATTTGAGGATCAAGAATGAAGACATACATTTGGATTATAATGTCAAGAGGATGGGAATTAGTTTTTCTTCAATCTTCCAATACTACAAGAACATGCAGAAGGAAACATTAAACCCATCTTCTTTGAAGAACAATGGGTGAATGATATGTGGAGTGACATTGGTGATTTCAATGTGAACTCCTCTTGTGAGGTGAGGGATGCCCCTTTATTGAAATGGTGGTATAAAAGAACAAAGGAAGTGGATTTGGAAAAACAGCGAGGAATGTGATTCTTAGTGTTGGGTGCTAGTGTTTAGGGAAGGCCTGCAATATGGCTCATTGTGAGGGGTACATTCCAACAGGTTGGTCTATCACTGTGAGGACTATGAGTCTACTAGTTGACATAGTGATGCTAATCAGTAACTGGTAGGAAGCTCCCTCCCTTTGGTTGTTTCAATTCTTCTACCCAATGGCTCAACCCCCCCCCCCCAGTCTCAGGCTACAAGGTCGATGGGTACGGTGGATTCCCCACGATTCTAGCCTTAAGCTGAACACATATGGATCATGCATCTCTTGGAGTAATAATGGTGAGGGAGTCATTAATGAATTCAAGGGTAGTGTTATTCTAGCTTTCACAGCATATTATGGAACTCGTACCACTATACTGTTAGAGGAAGAAGAGGTTCTTACGGGTCTCACTCTTTGTAGTCAAGAGAACATCCATCCTTTCTAGGTTGAAACAGATTCCACGGTCATTCATGACTCCCTCCAAGTAAGAGTCTTGTCACCTTGGTCTATCTCCCACACCATCAAAAAATGGATAATGCTCTTCAATAGTAATGTAAAAGTCACCCACATTTGGTGCAAGGGGAATAATATAGCTGATCACCTGGCTTCTCTTAGAGATCAGGGTTCAAATTTCATGCATTTATCTAAAATGTTTACTTTAAAATGGTGTGGGTGAACTTGATTCAAGGGTATGTCCTTGTTCATTACTATTATAGGCCTCCATTTGCCTTTTTAACTTACTACCTTTATTTTACTTTCTTGAAAAAAACATTAATATTGATGATGATGAACGATTCCCGTAATTTCAACAATGACTTCTAGATAACTTTATTTTCCATATTTTAACAAATTTTTAAATTATGGATGTTTTATCAATGGTATGGGTTCTTTATTTTATTAAAACCAAAACTATTTCTGAAAAAAAAACTACTTTATCTCTACAATCAATCTTAGTATGATTAATAGAAAACCAGTACATTCCTATAATAATAGGAAACTCTAATAAGAGAAAAATAAGGTTTTCAGCTAATTTCCTTCCACATAAAACAACAAGAAGATTGTTGTAATGAATTTTCCTATAATATTTCCCCCCTTTTAACCATTTGTTATGGTTTCAATTCTTGTGGTAAAATTTCTAATGTACAACACAATTTCTCAGAAATAAAGGATGTTTTAGACCCCGTATCAAAGAAGACATTAGAAAAAACATAGTAAACAAAAGATGTACCTAATAGAACTTCATTTGATAGCCCAAACTATACTAACGTAGTCACAAATTATTTCCCTATACCTTTCTTCTTATAATATATATAATTTACATCATCTATATCTTTTTTGGGTAGGTATTTCTATAATTCTACATCTCACCAGATTTAAAACAATTTACAATATTTTTATCAAAATTATTCCTAAGAACATTCACAATGAAATATCAGGACATATGTCCAAAACTACCACATCTAAAACTATTACCATATTTGTCAATTCAATACCCATTGTGATTTTTAACACACTTCCAAAAAACTATAAATAGTAATTTTCTACCATCGTATTTATTTAATTCATTCTTACCCATTTCTTGTCGTATGGACCACTTATGTTTCTTATTTTCAAGGTACACATGATCCTCTATATACTAAATTTCAACCCACTCTACATATATAACAGGTTTCTAATATCTTTTTAGTTAACATAATTCCTACACCCATTGAAATATTGGCTTTAATCCGAAGTAAAAATGACTGATTTTACAATCAATATCTTGAATAGGATTTAGAGTATACCTTGATAATAGGGTGAAGTTTTCTTCAAACAAGGCCACTAATTCTTCATAAATATTTTTCAATTCGAGGAATTTATTTTCCATCCAAGTTTGAACAACCTTAGGATCATATTTTTCAAAGAATAGATAGTTAAAAGCACCCCATTCCTAGGCATCAATCTCATCACTATCTTTGATATTCTTGACCATTGACCACCACCTGTCGACTTCACCTTCAAAACAATACATAAAAATATTAACCATTTGATTATCTAAACACCCCATGGCATAAACTATTTTTTCAAGGGATTTAATCCATCCTTAATCTTCTACTAGGTTATAAGATCCACTGAAAGTAGGTGGGTGTTGCATCATAAAATGTTCTTTTATAGTCATGTTTATTTTTTGTAAATTCGTTTGTTCACTTGCATGGATGAAACCACCATTTATAGCATTTTCCAATTGAGCCTTTACTATCACAAATAATTCGGTTCCAATTACCACCAATCCAGTTTGCATGTTCAGAAAGATATCATCCTCTCAGTTCCTTCCTACATTGGCATCCCTATTTCTTCTATGGAAAATCATTCTAAACAAACATACCAAAGATGATGTAACAATGTAATATTCAAATACAATATCATTTCAATAAAAAAATAATGAAAAAATTATTTATGGAATTCTATTAACATCATCCTAACCTAGAAATTTATCTAAAATCTTCTTTTATACCAACTATAAATTCTCATCCTTAAACATTTCATAATTTAGTAAATTATTTTAGAATTATCTTCTTTACAGTCACAAATATCTTTTCAGTTAAGAGTTTTATAGAATTATTAATTAATTAATACATATCAATCCACAAGTATACAATGTGTGTACTACTTAAATATTATCCATTTCATCCATAATACGAATGTTTTTAATAAAGCATGAAATCTTTTCATGAGAAATGTTTACAATATTCATAATATCTTGTTCTTTTCTCTTAACCATCCTTAAACCCTATGAAAAATAATTGAAAACATGGCATGAGATCAAAAATCTATGTAAGGGATATAAAAAGAAAATATGAAACTATTATTCCATGAATACATATAACCATATGAAATCATTTTCACAAAGATATAATTCTCACTCTTAAACTATCCTATACTTTGTGAAAACTTGAGATTTCCATAAAATATAGTGAACATGAATAAAATAATAAAGGCAACATAGGTAATTACTTACTTAATATTGTAACCTGCATGGATACCATATGAATTTTAATCCCCAAGGCTACTGTACAATGTAACCCTCATGGATACCTTATAATGTAACCCTCGCAGCTACCTTATCGTCTAAAAATCTGAGTTACACATGGAGTAACTATATATTCAACACCCAACATAAACATAACCAATACATTTGAGAGAGATATAGGTCCCACGTATCATCATAAAAAATTACCAAGATTCAGAACAAAATCATAAAATAAGAATACTTTCTTAAAAACTTTCCTTTTGAATTTTTTAAAAATGGAAATTTAAAATTAGATTTTAATGAAAAGTCTTTTACCTCATATTTATCTTACATAAAATATGTTAAATACTCTTGTATAATGGTATAAAGAGTGTTATTAATCAATAAAATAACTATATTTCTATTTATGATACAGTATATGATCTTTTTATAACATCACTCCATCCGTTTATAAATAATATTTTCTTATTTTCATTGATTTAGGTGTATTTATTTTATGGTTTCTACGGATGGTTCATTGTGACTTTTCTTCTCGAATGGATGGAAAACACCACAAGTGGAATAAAATGATATTACTATGTTTCTGTAATTTTTAATGATACCATATATCATTTTTTTGTTCTGATTTGAGGATCATTCATTATATAAAACATTAATGAATTGATTTAGTTTTTTTGGGGGGTTTTTACAACCATCACGGCCTTGTATCATTTTATTTAATATCGTGTTTATATATTTGTTCTATAAAAATATATAACATATAATATGTCTAATAAAATAATTTTTAAACTTAATAATTTTTATATCAGCATCCATGAAGGTGATTATAGAAAATGAATGTGTATAGTCCATGATGGTTGTAAATCGACACATTAAGGATGATGTTTTCATTTTTTGAATAAAAGGGGGTAGAGAAAAATTTTGATGGTGAATTTTTTCATAAACATGATAAAATTATAAAATTTAGAATATAATTTAGTTTCATTTAAACTTGTTAATGTTATGTGAATATAAAATAATAAATTAATAGAAATTGAAGGGAAAATAAACAAAAATAAGAGGATTTTACCTCTTGATTTATTTTCTTTAAGAACCTCTTTAAAGACCTTATTATCATCCTTTTTGCGATACAAGATGGTATTGGACCTGGGGAAGAGGCTTGGGAAGAGAATAGGGAATAAATTAAATAAGATACAAATCATTGAGGAGTGATGAGAATATTTGGTGATGGGTGATATTTATAGTGGATGAGGGGACTGTTTTTTAGTTATTTTATTCCAAAGTTTATTATTTTGGATAAAGACTATGAATAGTTTGACAATTATGAATAATTATATTAAAATAATGAAACAGGATTCGAGATTATGGTGGTTACATCAGTGATGACTCAAGGAATAGTGTATTTAACTTATGATGTATATATATTGTAAATTTCCATATTTTACAGTTCAACAAAAATACATGTATTTTATAAAAATACAAAAAATTAACCATTACAATTTTTCAATGATTAGAATTCAAAAAAAACTCCTTTTTTTAAAAAAAACATTCTAGATAGGATATATTTAATTTTTTCTTAAATTCATCTTTTACGCAAAAAAAAATACAAATTTTAAAAATATAAGAGATTTTATAACAGATTTAATAATTACTTAAGGTCTCATAAAAATAACTTATAATCATAATAATACAAAATAATAATTTATAAATCAATATTAGGAAGATAAATTTTCTTTTAAATCATTATATTAATTATTATATTGTAAATAAAAATCTATGTGTCATAAAAAATACAGACACTTAAATTATCATTTTCAAAACTTTTTTTACTTACTACAATATATATAAACATCATGATGTAACTTATAATATAGATCAATTTTATTTATCATTGTGTAGTTTTGGATACTATTATACTATTATAAAT
The DNA here is from genome assembly GCA_963277665.1 of Viscum album. Taxonomy (NCBI): domain Eukaryota; kingdom Viridiplantae; phylum Streptophyta; class Magnoliopsida; order Santalales; family Viscaceae; genus Viscum; species Viscum album. The sequence continues at coordinate 953,125,015 of OY728130.1, read as the reverse complement.
TCCTCTTTATCTATAAATATCACTTATTTCATTATAAATTTATAAACAATTTAACTATTTAATTCTATAATGAATACAAATTATTTATACGTACCTTGGTAATTATACATATATGCCATAAATTTTTAAAAAATGGAAAATTTAAGAAATTTAATACCTTATCATAATATATTTTTTTAATTTATTTTTATGATTTTTAAGTAATTTAAAAATATATTATTTTTATAAAATATCGTTAGTGTTAGTTTTGACACTATTCACAAGTTTTTCTTTAAATAAAATGAAAAAAAGATAAATTTAAAAAAACCATTTAAGACAATAATAACCTATCATAATCACCTATAAAATTATTGGATCTCCTTAATTAAATCCCATTATATTTAATTTAATATTTTTAATTTCATTTATTTTGTCGTTTTATTATTTAAAAAATTACTACATCATCATTATTTCACCATTTAATTTAATTATTTTATCACTAAAAATTATAAATAAATTGTCATGATTTAGATAAACATTTTATCATTCAAATGACTATTTATAGTCCAATTTATCTTCTATATAACCATATATTAAAAATTTTATACTTACTAAAAATTTGAGTATGACATTTTTAACATCTCTTTAAATAAAATAAAATATAATTTATTTTCTTAGACAAGTGTCATAAAAAGGTAATAATTTTGGGCTAAGTTTTATTTTAGTCCAATACCACGTATTAAATATAATTAGTGAATGTTTTATGGTAATTTTATAATATTATAATGTTACTTTTACCATTAATTATCAAATTTACCATAAACCATGGTAAATAAAGATTAACTAATGTTAATATTTATAATATATAAAATATTAATTTTATCCTATTAGACTCAAAATATCAAACTTATTACAACTATGAATGTCTGTTTCATGAAATTCAATTCATAGAAATGGAAAAATTAAGTTTAACGCTAATCTCGAGGCGTATAAAGAATGCGGATAAAAAGAACGTTCATAAGTTCAGGAAGTTTTTATATCTAATATTAATATAAAACTCATTCCAATGACCAAAATTATATTAATATCTTTATAATTGATCAATTTTAACTTAAAAATGAACATAAATTATAATTACTTTTTAAATGAAAAAGGTATATTTTAACTACAATATAGTATTTCTCACCATTCATCAAAAAATGAATCTTCTTAGAAAAATACTAAAAATTTACGCAATATTAACATTGAAAGTACATATTTGAAAAATATGTTTATTTTATCAAATAATATTTATATTACTGTATAAAATTAATTTTTCTTTTGGTCATAGAAGGACATAAAAAGATGTTTCTTTAAGAAAATAATTTTTCTAAACATATAAAGAATTTACCCAAAATTTTACATTTAATTGTAAATATGTTTAATTTATGTGAAAAAAATTAAAAATTAGTTATTTATATTCATATTATAATGTTTAAAGATTATTTCATAACAATATCAATTAAATTATTTTAATATTAATGTGTTGTTTTAGAGAAACTCAGTGTTTCATGTAAAACTAGTCTAGTCGGTGTTGTGTGTAGCACAATCTTAACATCATGTTGCCTAAAAAGTAATAAAAAATAATGTTCTTTTATAATAAAAAAAATATTTATACAATGTTTCATAGTGTAAAAATAATAATAAATATTAATTAAATTCACAAATTATTTTACTATTACATTCTACCCCCTCCCCCCCAAATGAATTTCACCTCCCATATTTTCTAGGTTTTGAATGTTTTAATAGTTGAAAATTTATTTCACAGAAACCCACATTATAAAATTTAATTTCAAAACTTCTTTTTAACAACAAGTAGTCATAAAAAACATTTACCCATAGTAAATGATAACAATTTATCTACGTAGGAGAACATAGATGAGGATTTGGGCATAGAGGAAAAGTATAAATAATCATAGAGATTGATAAAGATCACATATCACAAGAAATTGGGTGATCTATATGAATCTAACAATAAAAAATCTATAAAATAAATAAATATGAAAGGGTCATTGATATCATCAAAATGATGATGACAAGATAACCTTTTACATCATGATCTTGTTTCTAATTTTGAAACATTTTCTGATAAGACATAGAAAATTTCAACACAATATGACCTTCTTTCAGACTTGATCAATTTCCACTTCATCTTTTATTCCACGAAATGAAGTTGAATTTATCACTCTTAAAGAATTAGTTGATCATGAGATCCAAAAATAGATTGATAGGTCACTCCGTCTATCTCTATCAGAACAAAAAGTTTAGCATAAGATATCAAATATTCATAGGTCCACCTAAAGTGAGATAATACCCTAATATAACAAAATTAATTCAAACATTATCTTAAAACATCCATAAATGGATAACCTTACAATCCTTATGAAAGTGAAAAATCCAAAAAATTATAAAGAAGTGCACTAAATTGGCTTAAAATTTATCTCCCATATATTATAAAGATGTTTTCCGTTGTCACATTCTCATAATTTTAATACCTTCATCTTGTATTGTCTTGAAACACGGTAATAACCTAAATTATCATACATCATTTATTAAAACAGGTATGTTTCCTTATTACAAAGTTTATTGAATATATTACAAGTCTAAAAATTTTTAAACATAAACCTTTAAAGAATAACCCACTTATCCACAAATCTTTAATTAGTTCCAATGTAACTAGTATAGTGAAATTTACATATTAATATCTAACATATATTTATCCAAGAATCATTATCTTAACATAAGTAACACATTAAGGTTTATCTATCCTTTAATTAAAATATCTTTCTTCCATTAAATCACATTTCTAAGTCATCAACACCCATTAATATATCCATTCAATTACGTAATGAAAATCATATACTTCATTCATTAAACATTATTCGTAAACCATAACTCATGCCTCATCATCTTAATCCTTAATAAATAATTCCTAAAATATGAAATATGAGTCATGTATAATAGGTACTAAGATAAATTCTAATCATGATTCTTGCATTTAATTTAAACATATTTGGAAGAACATCCCATAACTTTCACAGGTCATTCATGATATCTTTATCCTCAATAGTATAACCCATACTCGTACAACATTCCTTGTTCCCTTCATGAGATTTCCAATTTGTAAATAGATATTCATAATCTTAATACTTTCAAAATCAGAAACATTCAATATTAATCATGTTCCTTTTAGTTCTTGACATTGACTAAAACTATAAATAATATTTTGAAAATCATTTATCATAATTGAAAACCAAATAATCATAGAAAATCACTTATATGATGTATAAATAATGATACCTACTTTTTAATTTATGACTCATAAAGATTATACTTAGATGCATCCTTATAAATATATATAGAAATATATCTAGGTATCTCACTAATTTTTATCATCCTAGTTTCCAAAGGAAGACTAAACCTTTTATCTGATCCCAACTATAACGACCCAAGATTGACGTACATGGACATTACATCACATTTTCATAATACATACTACATTGCCAAAATGCACACCCAAATACTATATTACATTTGTGACTTTGGAAACATAGAAACAATTATTCAAATTTAGTGTAAGATCTTCAACATATCCCATAAAGATCTACCCCTTTAGGGAACCTAACTAAAACCTTTATTTTTAACCTTTGAAAAAAGAATAATATAAATGGTGAGCTAAAATGATCAGTAAGGGTAAATATGGGGGACACACAAAAAATAATCATGATCATAATGGTATGATAATATGATCATGAAAATATAAGATCATATCCAATGTTTCAATGATCATAAATAAGAATCATCGCATAAATATTGGATGTTCATAAAATATTAAGCATAAATAAATAAATAACATTATCCCTTAAATCATAACGTAAGAATAAGAAATAGAATTTGCAGCAGACACATAATAATATAAAACTAATTTCAACCGTAGTCACTGAATTTCATTCAATTCCGTCTTAGTAGTATGGGTTCACTCCCAATACAATTTTGGAAGTCATGGTTCACTCCCATGGCCATTTTTGACCTCAAGGATAAATCCAAAGACCATCATAGTCTATCTCATGAGATACGATATTTACCTAATGAATTGGCAGGAGATATAGGCCACATACATCTCATAATGAAATCATACATTTGTGTTCTAGAAGAATATGAATCATTTATCATAATAGAAACCATCTAATGAAATGGTTTTCAGAAAAATCATGATATTAAAACATAACAAACATAAAAGAAATGGGTTTGATAAATATCATTCCACCATAAAAATAAACCATTAATTGAATGAATAAGAATGAAAACATTGAAGAATATCCCATTAAAACATAAGTGACATCATAAATGTATTTTATGGAAAGTAATTTTGAGATATCTCTTGAAAACAAATCTTGAATAAACTATCCTTTATTCCTTGAAAACAATTTCTTTACTTGAAATATCGCACAATTTTAAAAGAAAATTGTTTCTCAAGAAATATCTTCTTAATCTAGTGAGGGACCAATCAATTCAACAAGGTATCATTAAAGTGTATAAATCTATTCATTCTATATAAGTTAAAAAAAATCTATTTGTACTTTTTCCAGAAAATTAAAAAAGCACCTCATTTAGAAAATTATAACAAGATTCCTTCCAAACCATATTATAAAAAGTTGAACAAGAATAAAAATATATTAAATTTTTTAATTTATATAGTAAAACTATTTTTGAAAAAAAAAATTAAGATATATATAGGGGGATGATAAATATTCCTCCGTAGATACTTACATATAAACAATCCATAATAATAATGAGATTGTGAAATAATGCTTACCTAAGGCCTGATTCCCTCGGTACAGGTCCAAAACAGTAATATAATGGTTTTAAACATATTATTATCTTATACCAGAATAATAATAATATTTATAATATCATATATGATATATTTATTAATTTATATTACCCATTTATTAATAATTCTAAATTAATGAAAAGTTTTGGGTAAAAACTTCTTTGTTTATCGTGCGTGTTTTGACTTGTTATTCTTGATACAATTATGTACATAATTATTTTCATACATGCTGAATGTAAAACATTATTTTTATGTCATATATATTTATATTATGAATATATATATATATATATTAAATGGAATACATTTTTCAAATAGACGGTAAGACGTACATATGCATAAATGATGCTTCTATTTTCTAATTGTAATTAATGGTAGAAGGTAAATGAAATATATGTATATGTATATATATATATGATATTAAATAGATATTTTTATGTCATGTATTTTAAATTTTTTCACTATATATATTTTTATAATCATTCATGATGTTTTTAAAGTAAGTAATGAATCTCATCACATTGTGGAGACGCAAGGTCATATGTATGCACAAGCGGGGATATCATTATTTTAATGTTAAATTACTGAGGAATAATATAGTATATAAATTTTAAAGAAAAAATATTATGTCATGTTTATTATTTATATCCATTATATCCATCAATATACCCATATAGATAAATTATTGATGAAAAATAGATTACACTACGGTGTAGATAGGATAATCCATATGTATGCATGTGTGGTACTTTGATTTTTTGTAAGATGAATAAAAGGTGGATTATGTTTTTTCCATGGACATAATAAAAAATAATCATATAGGTGATACTTTATTTATTAATTTATAATGTAATGAAAACATAAAGATTAAGTAGAATAAGAAATAATTTTGTGGGAGTCGGTATGGACATTACATCTTCTTGGACGACCTGCCTCTAGATATCCTCTGAGGGACACAAGAGTTTGCCTTTTGAGAAGATTAGAACCTCTATATTGTTTTGAATGATGTTTATTAGGTAAATTTAAAAGTATTATTTTTATCATGAAGGCTAAAATAGGTGTGAAAAAGTGAGGTAGTAGGTGCCCCTTTATAATTGAGGTTAGGGGCACTTTTAGAAATCCTCAAAATATTAAAATATTATAAGGTTATCCTAGTGATAATAACTTCTAAATGATATATAAATGAATTTATTGTGACAATTATGACCATATACTACCCCCTATGTGATTTTTAATCATTTTTTTGAAACTTTTATATAATTTAATCATATATTATTTCAATAAATTATCATTATTTTCAAATTTCATACTATTCATCAAATTTGGATTTAAATACACCTAGAAAAATTGGAAATTAGAAAATAATGTTTTAAAAAATCATTAAAATATATTATATATAAATTAAAATTAAAAATAAAATTCTATAATAAAAGGAATTTCATTTTGTTAAAAATACACATTTATATTCGTTCATATCATGATTTTTTCCCTATGTGGACACCTAAAATATATTAAATACTAGGGAGTGATATTTTCTAACTATCCTTGACTTTAAATAATATAAAAGTAATTTTCATATAATAGTGTCCATTAAAAAACTATAGTTAAATATTAGGGTGATTATGGTCAAATAATATTTAACCATATAATATTTTACTAGTTTTGGGTTTATTTTAAACCTTATCATTTTGATTTACCCTTATTTAATCTATTGTAGTTTTAGATGTAGTAATAACATTTTAAATAATAAGAGATTATAAATTATTACTTATATGGGGTTAATTTATCATAAATGGACATGTAATTATATATTAGACCTTATCATAATATATTTTTATTTATTAAATATATTTATGATTTTTAATTAATTTAATAATATATTATTTTCATGAAATATTATTAGAGTCAATTTTACCACTATTCACAAATTCGTCTTTAAATAAAATATAAACAGCAAGATAATTCCAGAAAAAACCCATTTATGAAACTCCTAAAATTCCATAGTCTCCTATAAAATTTTGGTATCACATTATTTAATTCAAATTATATTTCTTTTAATATTTTTAATATCATTTATTTGGTCGTTTTATTTATTAAACAATTACTGCATCCTCATTGGGTAACCATCTAAGTTATTTATTTTATGAGTAAAAAAAATAAATAAATTCTCACGTTGTAGATATAAAATTTATATTTCAAATATATATATTTTTTAGGATTTATCTTTTATATAACCCTATACTAAAAATTTCATATTTTTGAATAAATGGGTATTTCATTTTTAACTTAACATTAAACAAAATATAAAAAATTTATTATTCTAACCCCAAGTGGATTAATCTTGTTTTTATTTTATCTGAAGTTTTATTATAGAATAATACAACTTATCTAATGAAATCAGTAAAATTTTTAGTGTAATTTTGTAATATTATAAAATAGTTTTGCCTAAAACTATCCAATTTACCCTTAACCAGGGTAAATATAAATTTACTAAAGTTTCTATTCACAACATCCAAAATATAAATTTGAACCTCTCAAAATCTAAATATCATAATGATTACAATAATTTATATCTTTTTTTCAAAATTCATTTCACAGAAAAGTATAAGCTAAGTTAAAAGCAAATCTTGTAGATGTGGAGTGAATACAGATAAATTGAACATTCAAAAGTTAAATAAGTTTTTTATCTAGATACATTATAAAAATGAATAAATTTATTATAATTGGATTATTATATTCATAATTGTTCTTTTGTGATATAAAAATCAATTTAAATTATAGTATTTATTTAAATAAAAAGGGTACTTTTTTACTACAATGTAGTATTTTTCACTGCTCATAAAAAAATAAAACTTCTCAGAGAAATACTATATACTCACCCTAAGTTAAATTTGACATTACAAATTCAAAAATGATTATTATTTTACCAAATTTAATTTTTTTTATTTTATAAAATTAATTTTATTGTTTTTCACAAAAGTAAATAAAAAGAAATTCCTTTAAGAAAAAAATAGTTCTAAACAAAAAAAACTTTTCCAAAAAATTATACATTTCATTATAAATATGATTTATTTATGTGAAAACGTTTAAAGTTGGTTGTTAATATTAAAATTAATATTTTTAATTTCTATTTTATATCTATTTCATTTAAATAATTATATTAATAAAATTTAGTTTCATAGAAACTCAGTGTTCCATGTAATGTAATCCAAGTTGGTGTTATGTGTAGCACAAGATTAAATTTATGTTGTTTAAAACATAATCCAAACATATATTTTTATATAAAAAAATATATCTATATACAATGTTTCATAAATTGAAAAATATAAAAAATAATAAATTAATTCTAAGAGGATAAATTTTCAAAATCTCGAGGTGTTACACCTAGAGCAAAAACTCTAAACTTGAGGGAACTTATAGATTGATATTTTTATTTTAAATTTAATGATAAGTTAATTTTACATTATAAAATGGGTTATTATTAGAATTTTTTTAATATAGTTCTTAATTTTTTAATTTTTTTTATATCATTACATTTAATAGAAAATTAGGTGAATTATATTCTATGATGAAAAAAAAATTCAAATTTGTGTTTTTGCATCCATTTTGTAACAAGAATCCATGTAAGGTATTTATTTTTAACCTAATGATCTAAACTTACACTAGAATTATACTATTAAAAAAACATCAGGGGATCCAACAATAGTGGATTCCATACATCAGAGTAAAATTGAGAGAAATAAAAAGGAGAATAATAATTAAAACACAAACATAGATATTTTCATGATTTATGAATAATACTAACATCTATAGTGAGATATATAAATTTCACTATATATAGGATAAAATTAAAAGACACAAAAAATTACTATAGAGATCAATGGTCAAAATGATATCATAAAGTTATGTGATGATACGGTAACATGCATTTTTATAGTTCCAATTCACATTAGTAAGAACAATGTGCCTTGGTAATGACGGAAGTATAGTCTATTGAGGTAAAATTTCCTTTTTAGTAAATTATATGTTACTATAGTACCACATTTGAGTCTACACTTATACATAACCCACTATTATTATCTATGGTCAACTCTACTATTATTGATATACATCATTATATGCTTCTAAAATTTGGTTCATGGGAGGTTGGTATTTGGGACAACATCTTCTAGTGGATCAGGCTCTAAAATTATATCAATATACCAATTGAAGAATAATATAGAAAACTAACCACCTAATATGGTTCCACCTTTTGAAAATTTATATAATTTTGGATCCTCTTATTCTCTCACTAAAGGGGTCTTTATATAAATGTCTTAATTTAAAATCTAAAAATATCAAGAAACGCGCTTCATACCCATTAATTCTTCAATTTCATGTCAATGATTTAGGAATAACCAAATTTTCTCCCTTACATTCCCTAATAGTATTATTTAATATTTTTTATCACATCCTCCAATCATAAATAAATATAGACGAATAAAAGTTCCCCAGTCTCTAAATCATCATTGACATCATCAACAGGTTTTCCTGATTATTGGCTCCCCAAAAAATTTAAAATTTTGACAAATAATCCTATATTAAGCGTTTAGTATTTTGGTACATAAAAATATATTCTTCAATTGAGAATGAAACACTCTATTATTCAAATTATTTATAATACTCTAACTTGCATTGTTCAATACAATGTTCTTCTTACTTTAGCTACCCTGATATTTTTTCATTAAAACTATTTATGTTTCGAAATTTTTTATTTTAATTTAATTTTTGTACGTAGTCGATAAAAAAACAACTTTTTATAATCCAGATATACCACTTACCCTAGTTCATCCACATGTAAACTATTCGACCACAGTATTACCCATACTATCAACATCACCTAAAAGTCTCAAATCAACTTACACTAGTAAATATGTTCATTTCCCAAAGCATAGAGATACATTCCATCGTGCCTTAAAATACCTCAGTATCCACTTCAAAAATACCAATTTTTCTTTCCAAGGATATAAATTTACTTTCAAAAAAAATTCATTAGAAACATCAAGGAATGTTTAAACTGATATATATATCATTATTCACATACCTTCAGCATAAAGAAACTTTCCATCTACTCAGTCACTATAGCAGTCTTTATTGTTTGATCCTTTGACAATTTTAAACTGTTTACCAATGGGATATAACTTTTATTTTAATTTGGAATAGTATATCTACTCAAATCCTTTCAAATTTTATCATAATATGAAAATATCATTATTTTAACGACATAGTCTCTCTTGATCTTCATTTACAAAATCATATTATATTCTCAATGAAATTTCTTCTCATTAATACTATGAATACTCGATCATAAAATTATAATATCATTGACATGTAAACTAAATATAATTTATCTATAGTTACAGACGAGTTTCATACATAAATATTTCATATTTTTATATTAATATGTTATAAAATTCACAAATTAGCTCTCTTGGAGCGTAACGTTCTAGTGTGTTTGGATACTAAATACAAAAAATTATCATTTCATTAAAGTTCTTAAGTATCCCCTTCAAATATATTCCCATTTATTTCTCTTTATAAGCATATTTTATTTAAAAAATTTAATCATTATTAGGGGAAATGAACCATTATAAAGAGTGATTATAGATTCTTAGTAAGTGAAAACATAAAAGATATCAATCGTCTATCATATGAAATTATTAGATAAGAATAAGGTGTTGAAATCATATATATAACATTAAAAGTTCATACCCAGAACATCATCAACCATATTTTTGACTCATGTTATAAAACATTATCATTTGAAAATAGATGAATCATAATAGTTAAAAAAGATAATTAATTAATCATGAACCATAAGTGCAATTCATATTTGTATGAAACCATACTATTTATAAAAATTATTACATTTTTCATGGTTAACTACTGTGAACATAAAATCATAATATAATAGGAATCAACACTTTTTTTCAATAGTGTACCAATCACATAGACTTGTTTCCCAAAATAGATCAACTATATCAACTTGTTTCCCATAGTGGATCAAGCTATATAATTTTTCCCTAAAATTATCTCATGAGATGTTAAACATTAGCTAATGAATATGAGGACCATATAATTCTAAGCCCACCTATAAAAAATTAAAAATATACATTGATGTTCCACATGATCATAAAAAATTCATCATATCAATATATCATAGTCTGTGTAAAGAAAATCTATTTCATAAAAATATCATCAATCCATCATAATATAACCCACGGAAAAATGTAACATGTAACATAAAAATCTTTTCATTATAATCAGAAATCATTTATAAATAGAATAAGGATGCTACCAATCTATAATTTTCCCATTGAAACATAAATAACATCAAAGGTTGTTTTCATTGATGAATATAAATACCATAATGATATCATTGAAAATATTCCTGAGGAAAATAACCTTTCAACTTTTTATATAAATTTTTAAAATAACAAAATATTAAAAATATTAGATAAAAAATTTCATTAATAATTAAATTATAAACTTGTGAAGGGATATTATATATCATTGACCATTCAAGATGGTGGGAAATACCATTAATTTCATACACATTAAAAAAATATTTCTTTTATATTTTTTCAAAGAAAAGTAAAAAATAAATGATTTAGAAAATAAAAAGAATATTAATTTTAAAAAATTTTGTTAAAAATGAAAAATTATTAAAAATTAATTTATAAAATAATTGTATAATAGTAAAAACATTATTTAAATTTTTTTTTTAAAAACATGGACAAAGAAGAAAAATTATTTTCAAATTAAGAGAGAAATAAAGATGATTTACCCTAAAACAATTTAGACTCTTATGTATTGAAATAATTAGAAACATGTATTATTGATAAATAACTATAGGATAATAAAATCCAAAAGTTCCTTCAGAGATAAACAATAACAATTCATCATCAGAAACATAATAAAAAAACAATCCTAATAAGAAATATTATTGTAACATAAAACCTTTACCTCTTTAATAACTTTTACTTCATAATACCCATGAAATAAATAATCGTAGAAGGATAGGTAAACCCCTAAAATGTTAGTAATAAACATCATAAAATATATCCAGGGTAAGTATACAAACTACATAAAATAAAAAAGTAGTGAGTATGACATGTGTCTCACATAAATAAATGTGATCCAAAAATCCCGTACCTCAAGTCTTAACTCCCTTTTTACATGCCTGAACTTATATAATAATAAATATTTGTTTATTATAAATTTATTCTATAAACATAATAATATATATCATATCATATATGATTTTCTTTAACCTTTTATCACCAGTTCATCAACAATTATTTTTTAAAATTATTGTTATAGGTAATAACATAATTGTTTTTCATGTACGTTTTGGTCTGGGAGTTTTGGTACTTATACATTTATTATGGTTAATTAATATCAACAGTAATAATAATGATATAAATATTAAACATGTTAATTATATATCTATTTATTTTAATCCATTATTGTTGTATTTAGATAAATTAATTATAATATTCATGGAGATGGTAAATCCAACGTAAATATGATGGATGTCTTCATTCTCTCGACGGATGGAACGAAAGAAAGGTAAATATTAATTCACTAAAAAATTATCACTTTTAAATCTTGAATATCATATATATTTTATATATTTTTTATTACCGTCCATGTCAATATAAACTGAAATATGTATCACGTCTCTTTATGGAGGTGGTAGTCCACACATACAGATGAGCGACGTTCTCGTTTTTCTATATAATGTAAGGTAAGAATTTAAGCGTGATATTATAATTCCTGAAGTATAATTATGTCAAAAATATTATACATATATATATAGTTTATATAAAGTGTTATATACATTCGTGAGAGGTGATGGAAAACAAACTACATCGACCCGCGTGGCGGCAGTGCACTGTACACATGATCAACGGTTCCATTTCCCATTTGATGAAAACCACATGGATATAGGTCATTATATTAATATAATTAAATATCCTTAGACTGTAGATATTGATTTTATTTTATCATCATGTTTTAATACTATTTTATGGAGGTGTAAAAAAATAAAATAAAAATTCTCATTAAGAATGATACCTCTTCTTTAGGATACCTCTTTAGGGTAGCATGAAAATCTATCCTAGGAGGGTTTCCTAAAAAACCAAGGTATATAGGACATCGGGAGTGATTTTAGGAAGGTTTTTTAAAGTATTTTCATATCCAAAAGGATTTTTAAGTGTGTGGAGTATTGTAAAGAAGGTTTCCTTTTATATGTTTGGGAGAGGATCCACATGGAAACCACTTAGAAATTTCAAAAATGAATAAAAAATGATAAATTCATTCGCTATATTTTTTTCCCAAATGGCCATATATTTTATTTTATTATAGTATATGGTTCAAATATGGCTATAAAATAATATTTAAAGGAGTTTTATTGCAAAACATATACTTATCGTTGGTTTAACACCTCGTAAACCTATTTTAACCTAAACCGTAGTAAATAATTTTTATTTTTTTACTATTAAATATTAATAAAGATTTATATAAACTAATTATTTCATATTATTTATTATAATTATATATATTAGATCCAATTTACAAAAAACAATTCATATAAGTGTTAGAATTTAATTTAAAATTTAACCTGCAGACACAACAAAAAAACCATTTTGCAAAGAATGAGTTTTTTTAGGTACAGAGAGTGTATATATCAAAATTAAAATTGAAATAAATTAAGACCAACCAATTTTTTTAAAATAATATATTTGAAAAAAAATTACATTAAACCATTTTAAAATAATCAGTATATGTATAAGTACTTTAATCAAAAAAAAAATTATTAATAATCATCATTTTTCATTATTCATCGAGAAATTAAGATTTTTATACAATTATAAAATATTCCCCAAAATATAATTTTCAATTTTCAATTTTAAAAAATAATATCATTTTTTAAAATAATTTTCTAATAGCTTCGAAAATATATATTTCAAGGACCCGACCTAACTTTCCAAGAGATGGTGCCTTAATTTATTACATTGGCATATAAATAATTAATATGCATCCCAAAGGACCAAATAGTTTAGTAGTTTTAAAAATAAAGGTGAATACATAAGTTCAACATTACAACGTGAAAGTAAAAACAACATAACAACTTCTTTTGAATCGCACATAATCCCATAGATTGTCAATTCAAGGCATTCATAATATACCTCTTCACAACCTGGGGAAAATAAAACATGTGAAAGTGGTGAGATTAGACTCTTAGTAAGGTTAAAACATTATAAGAAAATATAAACACTGGGCATGATGAATTAATAAAAATGAATCAATTTAATGAAATACTTGATCATAATGTGGAAGGAATAAAAACTTATTAAATAATGCCATAAAGTATAACAGTGGATATTATACTAGTTGAATAATAACATGGAATATAAATACCATGTTTCCTAATGAGGTAATGAATAATTTTTAACATTCTGAAATATATCCTCAAGGCCTCAGGAAAGACATCTGAAAATGATTAAGGTCGCAGCCAAAACCATATCTGAAAATGGGAAATACATTGTCCAAGTCTATATCCATTTTGTCTAATGAGACATACTAATTCATTGAGGTTCTATAGAGGCCTCCACCCATCACAATCTAAGACCAATTAATTCTTCCTATGAAAATTGATAAACATAACCAATATATACATTCATATTGAAACAATCATATAAAATATAAATGAATTTTCCAAAACATAAACACTAACCATTCAGAGTAACGCGATGAACAGTTTCAAGATAGCACATTGATATTCAAACTAATCATAAACCATGAAATAAAATATGGTGGCTAATATAATAAAAAATTATTCTCAATTCTAAATAATATTCAACAATATTGTTTAAATAGACAAAATTACTCTTATAAAATCATTGAGTAACTCTAGAGATAAATAATCATTTACACGGGAAAGAAGAGTTCGTTTTGAAAAATATTTGAATAAAAATATAAGTTAAATAATATAGTATTCTCATAAAAAATTTATTGATTTTATAAAAATAATGGTTTCAAAAAATAGATTATAGAGTTCCCATGAAAATAGTTAAGAATTCGACAAGTTCCCATGAATCAGGCTTGTATTTCGGGTAGAATATTAGAAATATCATTTTAAAACATGTATCTCTCCGTAAAAAAAGAAGGATTATGGTTGGTATACATATATATATAATTTGAATAGAATTCATGATGAGTAAATAAGAATAAATAATAATTTATTTGGGATTAAAAAACGCAAAAGGCAACCCAAAAGAAAATGGAGTTTTGGGTGGATATCATTTACCTAATATCTGAATATGTTCTATCCTGGAACCTAAGGCCCTGGAATATGAAGTTAGACATTTTAATAACAGAATTCATAAATTATTATACATTTATTTGAGTTATTATAATTTTATTATTGTGACATCCCAAGTAATTAAGGAATAATAGATATAGTTATCTATGTCTATTTATGAATTAGATACTGTTTTAGAGGCTTAAAATGTGAATAAATCCAATTGTGGTCGTTGGAATTAATTTCACTTTGAAATTGGACTTAAACTAGTGTCAATCTTTTGATATATATTGTTTCATAAAAACACGCTATTTGTTCTGACAGTGGGAATTAATTATTAAATTAATTATTGTAACTTATATGTTTTGAATTTTTTAAAATAGAATTCATTTTTTAATTCGGAATATCAAATATATCTTAGGGTGAAGTTTTGGTATTTTTCTGAAAAACATCAATTTTTGATGAATAGTGAAACCACTAAGTGGTACTTAAAAAAACCGATCTTTCATTTAAATGAAATTTTACCACCTCTGTGTTTTGAATTTCAAAAGTACGACATACATGGTTGTCAATAGGAAGTAAAATGTGGTTCAATGGGATTAAAATAATTTTTTTGTGAATAGTAACTTTTATGTTTTTAATCGCGATTAGAGGTAATTATTGTAGTTTAATGTAAAAATAATGTTTTAATAATATGAAATGGCCTTGACACATGTCCTACCCTTATTGGATGTGTCATGGCCGACCAAGACAACCCATGGGTCGATTTTTGGGACCCCATGGAGCCACTAGGGTAAGATAATGACATTAATGCCTTTTATTTTAAGTAAAAGTAAAAATGGGGCAAACATGTATTATTTTACTAAAACAATTTTTACATGGGGTTATACAAGTCATATATTTGACTATAAATAGTCATTGGAAAGATAAAACGATTTCCTACATCATAGTAGTTTTTTTATATTTTTTAGACATTAAATAAATTAAATTATTTATGACATCATGATGATGCAGTGATTACCTCATTATTTAATGATTTAAATAAAATGAAATGATAATGTAACATCTAAGGACTAGACTTGTCAAAAACTTATTGGGTGGGTATAATTAGAACCCCTATGACCTTATCCTAGAAATAAATCAATTTGGGACCTTTAAAATCCGAAAATAATTTGAAAATAAAGTAACATTTTATGCCTTTCCAAGAGTGCCCCTCCTCTCCTCTTATAAAAGGCTCCCACCTCTACCACCTTAACCACACCTCTCAAGCCTTTGTCTTGGCCAAACCCTGATAATTTTGTCTTTCCACATCCCTCTATTACTCCTAGAAGCCTCACTTTGGTCAGAAGTATTCCCAAGGAATCCTTTGAGCTCAAATCAAAGAGAGGTACCCGATTTTAAGGTAATGTCATCACTTGTGTTCTTTTGGTTCATTTTGCTTCTCCAACCCCCGAAACTATTTTTATTAATTTATTTTGTAACAAATCCAGTATAATAAATAAAATATGATGTTTTTATAATATGTATTCGAGCTACACTTACACACACCTACATCTAATGGTTAAAGAACATACTATTTCTGTGGATGGTGAATTTCTGCCTCAAGAAACGATGATTGTTCAATATTCTTTTAACACCCACAAACGTGGCCATTAAGATGTCACTATATTTATATATGATATATAATATGTTTATGTTTTTATTAAGATTCTGTATTTTTCATTTATGGCATACCTTTATGGTTTCCATTATGGTTAAACGTGATATCTTCATTTTAGGAAGTGCGGACTACCGCCCCCTCAACGTTATTTGATTCGTTAATACCATATTTGGTACGTATAAAAGATAGATTTAATGATATTATATATGATACCATACTGGAATTATAATACTATTATGTATCATTATGTTTTAATTCCATTAAATAAGAAATAAAAATGGAAGTAGCGTTCATGCGTAAGTACGACTTACCGTCTCCATGAACGGTGCATTTCATTTCTTACCACTAAATGTTATGTAATATTATAAATGCATGTATATAATGTATATATATTATATATATTATATCTAAATACTGAATAAAATTATGTATATAATATATATTTTACCACATGAACAACTTGTAATTATAAAGAGTTTATTTTTGACTCAAGTGGCAATGATCTACAAAACGACCATTAATTAACTTAAATAATTACATAGTGATCATAGCATGGTAGTAAGTGATATAAAAGGAATAATTAACTTGAAAAAGGTTCTTAAGAAAGTATAAATTAACTCAAGTTTATTATTCAGGAGGTTAAAGAACGATCGAGTCAAGTCGGACCCGAGGTAAGGGATTCTACCCGTCTCTTTCTTTTTAAGTACACTCTTTTATGTCATTCCTTTTAATCTCATATTTCTTTTTATTGGGATGTTATTTTATATTATTGATACTGTACTTTTTTATGTTCATTTTATGAGAGACCCTATTTTCTCTCATCAATCCGTTTTGGAAGTTTTAATTGTCATCGTTAGGCTGCCGAAAGTTCATAAGGGGCTTTTATCTCACTTTGTGTTTTCGTGAGATTCATGCTACATTTGCCAATATTTCCATTTGAGTGGTGTATTTACTATCCATTATTCTACTCTATCTATTACATAATTTCTTTTATTAGTATTTACATCAATGTTTTATTGTCCTTCTTTCATGGGGTGTACGTTTCGAAAGTTACCCAAATCGGTATGGGAACCTTTCACCCTCCTCTTTTTTAAAAGATTTTTTTTGTTATGTATTTTAATTTTCATATTATTATATGGGGATATGTTCTTATATATCCTTATTGTCGTAAATTTTATGTCCAAGAGATGAGATACCCTTTATCTCTCTCATCAACTCTTTTTCTAAAATTTGATGTGATGCCGTTAGGCTGTCAAGGGAACTTCTTAACCCAATTTTGATTTCTTTGGGTTCAACATGTAGTTATTGAATATGTCATCCTTTGAATATGTGTTAATGACCTTTGATTATTTTACACTTAATATCCACTTATATTGGGTGTATTTATATTTTTATCACATAATTATGAGAATTATTTATCCTTAATTTAAGGATACCATCTTTATAATGGATTTCATCTCAATTTACATTTCCATTGAGAATTCATTTTTGTTATAAACCAATTCATTCTTTTATGGTGTATATACTATCCTTTGGAATATTATATCATTAATCCCTTTATTCTCATGATATTATAACGTTTTGATTAAATTTTATTCCTCAATTATTATATTCAAGTGTCTCTCATTTTGTTAAAAACCCTTTAACTAAAATATCATTTTAAATGTTTTAATGATTTAATCTAATAAATATTTCTCATTAATATCCATGTTTTCAAAATGGTTTTAAGGATTTATTTATATAGATATTAATGGTTTAAAATGTTAAAAGCTTCAATGTGGTATGGGACACTTTGATTTAAAAATCACTTTATTAAATTTTTTAAATGGTTTTGAAAATTGTTTTTAGAATGGATTCATTATTTCAATATATTAAAATGTTATATTGTTATTGCAATGTGGAAATGTTATCTTTCCTTTATGCTTAAGTTATGTGCTATGATTACATTATGGTTCTTGGGAATTGTTATAAAGACGGGTGGTTCCGAGATAAACTAAGGGCGGGTGAGCCCGATATAGCTCTCCAATGCATTGGGTAACGCGAAAAAGTTAAACATTAAGGTTTCTCCAAAGAGATTTATGGAATATACTGTGATGGGTATTCCAAGCATAACCAAGAGGGTTACTCCCTACTTAATAATGTTATGAATGCCTCAAGTTACCTTTATGTCTTATGATTTCTATGATTTATTCATGATTTTATGAGGTATGATAAAGTGCTTATGTTTTATGGGTAAAGTATGATTTCATTATTATGTATATATGTACTCATGTTTCCTTTCCATACTTTTTATAACCCTTACTGATCTTTTTATGCTCATCCCAAGTTTTTGAAATGTTTTTCACAGGTCAATGGAATGGTACATGATATGATGATAGTGTCAAGGAAGTGTCAAGAAAGAATCCATGTTTTATTGTAAATATGTTTCCATTAATGGGAAAAATGAATACTATCTTTTATGTAACCAATTTCTTTAAATGTGGAATGTAATGAAAGTTTTATGATCTAATTCTCTAAAACTCTAAACCTGAAAAGATCCTCAATGTGTAATCTTGTAATAACTCAAGATTAAGTAAGGTTTAAGGATGGGGCCTTATAGTTGGTATCATAGGTCGGTTTAGATAACTTTAGGAGTTAGAATTATATTAAATAAATATTCAAAAATATTTTTTTATGGTCAAATTTAATTCGAATAGCATTTACAGATTACCATGTTGCTATGCCTAAGATATTTATGTGTTTAGAATGATTTTTCGAAGCGGAAACATGGAAGTTGTGCTAGAAAGGTATAAAGATGGAAATGAACTCTTAAATCAGCATCCTGAGATGGTTAGAATCAGAATTGAATAGTTTGTTGCAGTGATGGATCAGTTGACTCAGGAGTTGAAAATAAGATTGGTGAATGCTCCAATTTTGGAACTTCCTTCCAAAAATGGTGAGTTTGTTATATACAGTGATGCTTTGTTGAAAGGACTTCGTTGTGTACTTATGCAGAATGATCATGTAATTGCATATGCTTTACGTTAGTTGAAAACTCATTACCCTACACATGATTAGGAATTATCTGTTGTTGTTTTCACTTTAAAATTTTGGAGGCATCATTTGTATGCAGTAAAGTGTGAAATATATACCGATCACAAAAGGTTAAAGTATATATTCTCTGAAAATGATTTGAACATGAGACAGAGGAGATGGCTAGAATTAATCAAGGATTATGATTGTACAATTATTTACTTTCAGGGAAAAGAAAATAAAGTGGCTAATGCTTTGAGTCGAAAAAGTAATTCTTCATTAATAATGTTGCAATTGGAACGTGATCCTTTGGTTAAGGATTTGATGAAATTTGGCATAAAAGTTGTTGGTGCAGGATGTCCTTATGTTTTGTTTCAGGTATCAGTGAAATATTATCTATCAGATAGAATCAAGCAAGAACAGAAGAAAGATAGTGGGTTGCAGAAAAAGGTAGAGTTGGTTCAGAAGTGTAAGTTGCCTGATTTCAACATTGACAATGATTGTGTTTTGAGATTTGGGAAGAGATTGTGTGTTCCTTTTGATTCAAAGTTTAAGAGAAAGTTTTTATTTGAAGCTCATAGTTCTCTATTTTCAGTTCATCCAGGAAGTACTAAGATGTATAGAGATCATCGGGAGTATTACTAGTGGGACGGAATGAAAAGGTATATTGCTGATTTTACTGTGAAGTGTTTGACATGTCAACAGGTTAAAACAGAGTGGAAGTTACCGAACGGGATGCTTCAGCCTTTACCAGTGCCAGAGTGTAAATGGGAATATATATCTGTGGACTTCGTTGTGGGATTTCCGAAAACACCTCAAGGTAATAATGCAATCTGGGTTATTGTTGATCGCTTGACAAAATCTGCTCATTTCCTTGCTATATGAGATACTTTTTCCCTAGATCAACTTTCTCATTTGTATCATAAATAGATAGTCAGGTTACATGGATTTCCTCTCTCCATTTTATCAGATTGTGATTCAATGTTTACTTCTAACTTTTGGAAAGGTCTTTAGAAGTCATTGAGTACTGAATTAAGTTTTAGTACATATTTTCATCCCCAATCAGATGGGAAGTCAAAACGAACAATTCAGACTTTGGAGGATATGCTAGGTACTTTTTCAATGGATAATCAGGGAAATTGGGACCAACAACTTTCTTTGGTTTAGTTTTCTTATAATAACAGTTTTCATTCCAGTATATAGATGGGACAATTTGAGGCGTTATATGGGAAGCGGTGTCGAAATCCAGCTTTCTAGGATGAAGTGGGTGAAATGAAGCTAATGGGACCAGAATTGGTAGAAGAGATGTCAGAAAAAGTTCAGTTGATTTAGAAACACATGAGAACAGCTCAGAGCAGACAGAAAAGTTAGGCAGACAAAAGAAGGAAGGATCTATCTTTCGAGGTAGGTGATCATGTTTTTCTCAAAGTTTCACTGTGGAAAACTGTGATGTGATTTGGTAAGAAAGGAAAGATGAGTCCAAGGTTCATTGGACCATATGAAATTCTGGAGAAAGTTGGATCAGTTTCTTACCGAGTGGCTTTACCTCTGAGTTTTTCTCAGGTACACAATGTTTTTCATGTTTCGATGTTGAGAAAGTATATGCTAGATCCATCTCATGTTTTAAGCACAGAGGTAGTTCAGTTGGAAGAGAATCTCTCTTATGAAGAACAACCAGTCTAGATTATTGACTGAAGGGAGAAAGTGTTGCGAAATAATGTAATTCATCAGGTAAAGGTTTTTTGGAAAAACCATATGGTTGAAGAGGAAACATGGGAATCTGAAAATGCTATGAGGGATAAATACCCTCACTTATTCGATAAGTTAATAAATTGTGGGGACGCACTTTTCTAAAGGGGGGAAGGATGTGATATCCCATGTAAGTAATGAATAGTATATATAGTTATCTATGTCTATTTATGAATTAGATAGTGTTTTAGAGGCTTAAAATGAGAATAAATCCAATCTTAAGCATGGAATACACTAATATTTTTAAAAAGATTCTTTTACTTCCTTTGGGTGGAAAAACATTTTTAAATAAAACTTTTTAGAATTTTATAAGCTCTATTTTTGAAAATAAACTATTCTTTATGATTGGGACATTTAAATTTACTTTGGGTAAATTTTTGGTATTTTTCCGATAAAGTTCATTTTTTAATGAATAGTGAAAAATGTTGTATTTTAATTCAAAATATCTTTTTAATATAATTTATTTATATTATTAGATTATCTATTGAATTGGTTTGAAATATGATTTATAATATATTTTTACCTTTTAATCCAATAGTGGTTGTTGAAATTAATTTCACTTTGAAATTGGACTTAAACTAGTGTCAATCATTTGATATATATTGTGTCATAAAAATATGCTATTTGTTCTGATAGTGGGAATTATTTATTAAATTAATTATTGTAACTTATATGTTTTGAATTTTGTAAAATAGACATCATTTTTTAATTCATAATATAAAATATATCTTAGGGTGAAGTTTTGGTATTTTTCTGAAAAACTTCAATTTTTGATGAATAGTGAAACCACTAAGTGGTACTTAAAAAAACTGATCTTTCATTTAAAGGAAATTTTACCACCTCTGTGTTTTGAATTTAAAAAATCCGACATAAATGGTTGTAAATAGGAATTAAAATGTGGTTCAATGGGATTAAAATAATTTTTTGGTGAATAGTAACTTGTATGTTTTTAATCGCAATTAGAGGTAATTAGTGTAGTTTAAGGTAAAACTAATGTTTTAATAATATGAAATGACCTTTACACATTTTCTACCCTTATTGGATGTGTCATGGACGACCAAGAAAACCCATGGGTCGATTTTGGGACCCCATGGAGCCACTTGAGTAAGATAATGACATTAATGCCTTTTATTTAAAGTAAAAGTAAAACTGACACAAACATGTATTGTTTTACTAAAACAATTTTTACATGGGGTTATACAAGTCAGATTTTTTACTATAAATATTAATTGGAATGCTAAAACTATTTCCTACATCATTGGATTTTTATATATTTTTTAGACATTAAATAAATTAAATTATTTATGACATCATGATGATACATCGATTACCTCATTATTTAACGATTTAAATAAAATGAAACGATAATGTAAAATCTAAGCCCTGCACTAGTCAAAAACCTATTTTATGGGTATATTTCGAACCTTTATCACATTATCCTAGAAATACATCAATTTTGGGCCTTTAAAATCCGAAACGCATTTGAAAATAAAGTAACATTTTATACCTTTCCAAGAGTGCCCCTCCTCTCCTATTATAAAAGGCCCCCAACTCTACCACCTTACCCACACCTCTCAAGCCTTTGGATTGGCCAAAACCAGATCATTCTGTCTCTCCACATCCCTCTATTACTCTTAGAAGCCTCAATTTGGGCAGATGTCTTCCCAAGGAAGCCTTTGATCTCAAATCAAAGAGAGGTTCCCGATTTTAAGGTAATGTCTTTACTTGTGTTCTTTTGTTTTATTTTGCTTCTCCAACCCCCTAAACTCATTTTATTCATTTATTTTGTAACAATACAGTATCTTCAATATACTATGATGTTTTTATAATAATTATTAGAACTACACTTACACACAACTACATCTAATGCTTAATGAACATACTGTTTCTGTGGATGGTGAATTTCTGGCTCACGAAACGATAATTGTTCAATATTCTTTTAACACCCTCAAAGGTGGCCATAAATATGCCACTATATTTATATATGATATATAATGAGTTTATTTTTTACTTAAGCTTATGTACTTTTAATTTATGGCATACCGTTATGGTTTCCATTATGGTTAAAAACGATATCTTCATTTTAGGAAGTGCGGACTACCGCCCCTTCAAAGTGATTTGATTCGTTAATACCATATGTGGTACGTATAAAGGATAGATTTAATGATATTATATATGATACCATACTGGAATTATAATACTATTATGTATCATTATGTTTTAATTCCATTAAACAAGAAATAGAAATGGAAGTAGCATTCATGCGTACGTACGTCTTACCGTCTCCATGAACGGTGCATTTCATTTCTTACCTCTAAATGTTATGTAACATTATAAATGCATGTATATAATGGATATATATTATATATATGATATATTAATAATGAATATAATTCTTTATATAATATATATTTTACCACATGAACAACTTGTAATTATAAAGAGTTTATTTTTGACTCAAGTAGCAACGATCTACAAAACGACCATTAATTACCTTAAATAATTACATAGTATTCATAGCATTGTAGTAACTGATATAAAAGGAATAATTAACTTGAAAAAGGTTCTTTAGAAATTATAAATTAACTCAAGTTTATTATTTAGGAGGTTAAAGAACAATCGAGTCAAGTCGGACCCGAGGTAAGGGATCCTACCCCTCTCTTTCTTTTTAAGTACACTTTTTTATGTCATTCCTTTTAAGCTCATATTTCTTATGATTGGGATGTTCTTTTATATAATCTTACTATACTTTTTATGTTCATATTTTTAGAGACCCTATTTTCTCTCATCAATCCATTTTGGAAGTTTTAATTGGCGTCGTTAGGCTGCCGAAATTTCGTTAGGGGCTTTTTATCTCACATTGCGTTTTCGTGAGATTCATGCTAGATTTGCCAATATTTCATTTTGAGTGGTGTATGTAATTTCCATTATTCTACTCTTTGTGTAACATAATTTCTTTTATGAGTATTTACATCAATGTTGTATAGTCCTTCTTTCATGGGGTGTACGTTTTGAAAGTTACCCAAATCTGTAAGGGAACCTTTCACCCTCCTCTTTTTAAAAGACTTCTTTTCTTATGTCTTTTAATTTTCATCTGATTATGTGGGTATATGTTCTTATATATCCTTATTTCTGTAAATTTTATGTCCAAGAGATGAGATACCCTGTATCTCTCTCATTGACTCTTTTTCTAAAATTTGATGTGACGCTGTTAGGCTGTCAAGGGAACTTCTTAACCCAATTTCGATTTCTTTGGGATCAACATGTAGTTATTGAATATGTCATCCATTGAATATGTGTGAATTACCGTTGATTATTTTATACTTAATATCTACTTATATTGGTCTTATTTATATTTGTTTCACATAATTATGAGATTGATTTATCCTTAATTTAAGGGTACCATCTTTATAATGGATTTCATCTCAATTTACATTTCCATTGAGACTTCATTGTTGTTATGAACCAATACACTCTTATATGGTGTATATACTGTCCTTTGGAATATTATATCATGAATCCCTTTATTCTCATGATATTATAAAGTTTTGATTAAATGTTATTCCTCAATTATTGTATTCAAGTGTCTCTCATTTTGTTAAAAACCCTTTAACTAAAATATCGTTTTAAATGTTTTAATGATTTAATCTTATAAATATTTCTCATTAATATCCATGTTTTAAAAATGGTTTTAAGGATTTATTTATATGGATATTAATGGTTTAAAATGTTAAAATCTTCAATGTGGTATGGGACACATTTTTTTAAATATCTCTTTATTAAATGTTTTAAATGGTTTTGAAAATGGTTTTTAGGATGGATTCATGATTTCAATATCTTAAAATGTTATATTGTTATTGCAATGTGGGAATGTTATATTTCCCTTATGATTAAGTTATGTGCTATGATTATGTTATGGTTCTTGGCATTTTTATGAAGATGTGTGGTTCTGCGATAAACTAAGGGCGGGTGAGCCCGATATAGCTCTCCAATGCATTGGGTAACGTGAAGGAGTTAAACGTTAAGGTTTATTTGAAGAGATTTAGGGAATATACAGTGATGGGTATTCCAAACGTAACCAAGAGGGTTACTCTCTACGTAAGAATGTTATGAATGCCTCAAGTTACCTTTATGTCTTATGATTTTTATGATTTATTCAGGATTTTATGAGGTATGTTAAAGTGCTTATGTTTTATGGGTAAAGTATGATTTCATTCTTATGTCTATATGTACTCATGTTTCCTTTCCATACTTTTTATAACCATTACTGAGCTTTTTATGCTCATCCAATGTTTTTGAAATGTTCTTCACAGGTCAAGGGAATGGTACATGATATGATGATAGTGTCAAGGAAGTGTCAAGAAAGAATCCATGTTTTATTTTAAATATGTTTATGTTGATGGGAAAAATGAATACTATATTTTATGTAACAAATTTGTTTAAATGTGGAATGTAATGCACGTTTTATGATCTAATTCTCTAAAACTCTAAACCTGATAAGATACTCAATGTGTAATCTTGTAATAACTCAATATTAAGTAAGCTTTAAGGCTAGGGCCTTATAATTATGTTCAATTATAGTTTTTTATGGGTTAAGAGATTCAATATCATCATTTGTGAGTGCTCGTTTCATTAGTTTTCATGATCGTTTCGTTTGTATGGAAGATAATGTAAAATAAGAATTGAATTCCCAAAAAAAACGAAGTTATACAATTTTTATGTTCATAAATAATGTTAAATTATCATAAAATTCATTTGAATACTTTTTGTGAGGATGAATCATTTGATAAAATTTTAATGATAAACTCTTGGATTAATTTGGTGTTTTTTCGATCACCACAAAATAATTTTGTTTTATAAATAAATAACTTGTGTAAAAAATGATTCTAGAACATTACATAGGATATATAAAATATATTGTGATCTGTTAAAACCCTAAAATTTGTTTCATGACCAGAACCAAAGATGGTAATAGAATTTTAAAAACCTTCATCCATGAATGTGATAATTTAACAGATCTCGAATGGTATTTTCTTTTCTAGTATAATAGGAGGGGAAATGAGATATGATAATGAATTATTAAATTATGATAACAATATTCCAGTACATATATGGTACTGGAGTTATAATAACATCTTTAGGAAAATATGTGGTGAAATAAAAAAGAAATAAAGAAACTTGAATGAAAAAAAAAACAATGAAAATTGTAATTTACTTATGGAATTTATCATCCTTGAGAGCCACTTTACGGGATGTGATTTGGTCTTTTGAAGAGACCAAGGGCTGCTGGACATGGGGAGGATCCTTGTAGGATATTTTAGTAAAATTCAGACAAGGCACATGGCTTGAGAGGAGTGAAGAGAAGAAGGGGTGAGGGTTGGTTTTATAGTGGAGGAGAGAAGTTATTTTCCATTATTTTAATCATTATTTTTTATTTTGGATCAATACTATGAATAGTATTGATTCTTGGGACACAAATAGTAATAAGTTCATGTGAGTTTGAACAAACTATGTGTAAGAACACGAATCATCATTTCATGTATGGATATTCATTTCGGGTTGTTTTTTAGAAAAAGGGATGATATGGAAAATTTTCTAAGTACGTATCATGTACTTTTGGGTACATGTCGTGTACCTTGTTTACATGTATAGTCGTGTACTGGCCATGTAACATTTGAGTACAAGGTCATGTAGGTGACCCGACAGACTACCTAAAGTGGGGTCTAGTTGAGGCTACAACAGGGCGTGTACATTAAATGAACATGTCATGTACTTGTCTTTCTATTTGATATGTCAGAGTAGGGTCATGTATCATGTCCAAAAGATAGTTATCCCCCCCTCGGTTTGTACATGAATGTGACAGAATGGCTGAAAGCATCAAGCCCCTCCCGGTTCTCCGTCTGACCTCCGATTGAGACGTTGTTATGTGTGTTGGAATCCCACCGGTGAGATTTAAATTCCCGAATATACTTTCTTCTTGATTCCTCCTCTCTCGAGGGTTTTTAATGGTTAAAAACTTTTCAAATTTTTATATATACAACCCTTTTTAGGCCTATTGGAGGGCCGATGTTCAAGTTTTTTTATTATACAAAATCAAGGTATGTGGTTTCTTCCTTTCATTTATTGTATTCTGATTATATATGATTAAATTGTCATATACCCACATTTAGGGTTTATAAATTTTTGAAGTAGACCCAGTTTATTACCTCTTATGTTTTCCTAGATTGATAAAAGGGGAATTTATTAGGTATAAAATTGTATACCTTGATTATGGGTGTGTTTCTGTTATTTGATTGACAATAGTTGTTTTGTCTAAAATTATTATTAGTATTTTCATTTTTTCATATATCATGTTGTTAGGATGGAGTTATTGATTATATGAGATGTATGTGATTTTCAATGTACAAATTTGACCGAGTGGAATTTGACTGTGAGAGATTCCAGCGGTAAGGTCATTTATGTATGAATTGTTTTTTTGTTGACCTAGAGGTATTGACTGTGAGAGCTTCCAGGAGGTCATAGACCAGAGGAGTTAGACCGTTAGAGCTAACCAGAGGGTCATTATTATATAATTTGATGTTATCTCTACCAAAGGGTACTGACCATGTGAGCTTCCCATGGGGGTTTATAAATGTTTAGTTCTAACATAGACCAAAGGTGTTGGACCATGAGAGCAACACAGATGTTCATTATTAAATGAATTATTGTTATGTTAGACTAGGGGGATTG
Organism: Viscum album; assembly: GCA_963277665.1. Classification (NCBI taxonomy): domain Eukaryota; kingdom Viridiplantae; phylum Streptophyta; class Magnoliopsida; order Santalales; family Viscaceae; genus Viscum; species Viscum album. The sequence goes on along the minus strand of OY728130.1, from coordinate 953,096,665 downwards.
GACTGAGAAATTTATGATGGAATTGTTATTGAATTATTAAATGATTGGGATGATTCTTCCAAGTCAAAGCACAATATTGGACTCAGTCTCACTTGTTTATTTAGATGGTCTTCTACGACATATTTTGTTACTATTACACAGGGGATACAGATCTTAGTCTATATTCCATGTTTTACAAGATTTAACAAATTGAATAATAAAATTAAATGAAGGTAATTGAATACTGTTGGATTGTTCACTTTTTAGTACATCTTAGTTTATTACTTCATTATAGTATATTACCTTCTTTGTGTATTCAATGACAGTTAGGAATAGATCGTTTAGTGGTTGCCTACTGGGATTCATCTCACACCCTATTTTGTTCATGCTTTTGGACCTAAAAAGTTTATTTGATTGCAGTTATATATATGGGAAAGAACCCTTCTTCATCAGGTACTTGATTGAAGTTGGAGCTGGAGAGCATGTGATGAAGCTGAGGCTTGCGATTCTACTAGAGTTTACTTGTTTTCTATAATTTTGTTTCAGTATTGTATTTATATCATTGTGACATGTTTTGGTGCTTTATTAGACACATGTAACATGCATCATTTACATATATATGCTCCAGTTTTTTATTACTATCAGTGTTCTGCTGTTAATTTATATTTGGAATTACTTCTTCCACTACTTTTTACTATTTGTTATTCTGTTGTATATACAATACCAATGAGGTTATATTTTCAACAATTCCTTATGTTATCCCTCACTTCTAGTTGGTAGGATTTGGTATTTAGGGGAAATATAATTGCGGTTATGTGACCAATCTTGTTTGGGGCACCTTTGGGAGGCACCCTGATCTAGGACGTTACAAAGTGATATCATAAGGGTTTCTTTCTGATTTGTCTTACTATTTGCAGTCAATAGACTATGATAAGAAGGAATCGGTAGTTGGTAATCTGATTTTCTTAGTATTAGCTACCTCGTGTATAAGGAAATGTCATATTTTCCTCAAATATTTCAATTTTTGTGTTTTTCAATTTTTACAATTTATTTGATTTCAATGTTCAATGATTCACTTGTTTTGTGCTATTGTGATTTATATCATTGTGTTTAGTTTTATGATTCAACCTGATGATATGAGGGTATTCCATCTCAAGCATTTTATAGGAACTTTTTAGAGATCACATTTCATGCATTCTTTTCATGCCATTTAGGATGCATTACTGATTGCATGGTGTTGTGAGAGATTTTGTGCTTGATATGCATACTAGTGTGGTAGATGTCAGGATATAATACAAGCTATTTTGATAGAACCTGATATTTCATGCACATGGAGTAGGGCACTCTTTTAGTAATGGATTACTCTTCTCATTTTACAGAGCATCGGCGCTTTTTACATGTTCTGGGAGATGATGATTTATCTTTGGCTAGGAGGTTTGAGGATGGTCTTAGGTATGAATCTGATCACAGGTGAATGTTTTCAGGATGACTTTGATGACTACTATAGTAAATCATGCACTAATTACTAAGAAAAATTTGAGGGATTTAGTAGCTACGAGCCAGTTCAGTTCAGCATCAAAGGCTAGTACTCCTTCGTTTTATAGGAGGAAGCACCATAGGGTGCCTTCATATGGTGATTTTAGTAGAAGGGTTGTTTCTTCATATAGCCAGGTGGTATGAACTAGTGAAGGAAGAGTGGGAATATAAGACCACATTTCTCAAAGAACCCAGTCGTGTGTCTATCATTATGAATGATATGAAACAATCAGTATTCTTTCAGATTCTCTCACCAACATCGAGTGATAGGGGTTCTAATATGACTCTGGGTTCAGGATCAAGACCAACAGTTTGTCATTAGTCATGGAAATGGTGGTTGTCAGGCCGTTCAGGATGAGGATGAGGTTGTGGTCCTAGTATCCAGACGACACGTTTTCATCGATACCATAGTGGATTAGCTCTGGGTAGTTAGGTAGGGTCGTAGGCCTGCGGTACAGGTCAGACTTTTGTAGTGGATTAGACTCAAAAGGATCAGAATCTTGGACCCACTACAGTTAGAGATACAATTCTAGTTTTATCTGTTTACACTTCTTCTTTTATTGATAATGGGGCAACCCATAGTTTTATATTTTTTTTTTTAGTGTAGAGAATTAGACACTATAACATTACTTATGATGCTGTTATGAAGCAAGACACTTCGTTGGGTATTAGGATGCCATGTTTACGTCAGTACAAAGAGTTCCCTCTTGAGGTTTGTGGGTTTCACTTATTAATGGACCTCTATGTCTTGGAGATGAAATACTTTGATTTCATTCTTATAAAGGACTAGTTGGTCTCCTTTCAGTCCATTGTTGACTGCTGTCGCAATATGGTGAGCTTCAATCCCCATATGGAGAATATTTTATACACAAAGGGTAAATGTGAATTCAATGTGAGTATATCTTGATATGATCTTCATGGGTTTGGAGGAATGAAATCCCATATTGTTAGTTTATCACTAGATGACCAGGGGACATCACAGATGGACTTTCCTCTAGTGGTGGATTGTTTTAGAGGTGTCATTTTAGATGTCTTTTCATTATAACCTCTAGAAATAAATGTAAATTTCTCTATTGATCATGTTCCAAGAGAAGCACCGGTGTCCAATACTCTTTATAAGATGGCTACACCTGAGTTACAGGATCTCAAGAAGTATTTGGAGGAGTTGCAAAAAAAGGGTTTCATCCAAACCTGTACTTCTCATTGGGGTTCACCATCCTTTTTGTGAAGAAGGTGAATGGTACCCTCATACTTTGTGTTGATTATCAAAAGATTAACTAGTTGACAACCAAGAACTAATATCCCTTGTGGGGATTGATGATCTATTTGATCAGATTCAGAGAGCCCAGGTGTTCTGCAAGATTTAATTGAGATCCGAGAATCATCAATTTTTTGTTAGACCATCAGATATACATCTTAAAACCTTTCAGAGCATGTATGGTTATATGATTATTTGGTTATATCGTTCGGTCTGACAAATATGCCAGCAGTTTTCATGGAACAGATAAACTAAGTGTTACATCCTTACTTTAATTCTTTTTTGTTGTCTTCATGGATGAAATCTTGGTGTACTATCACACTTGATAGGACCATTCCATCCATCTTGAGATTTTATTGAATACACTGAGAGAAAATTAGTTATATGCAAGTCTCTCAAAGTGAAACTTTTGGATGGACCATATTCACTACATGGGTAATGTTATCTCATAGATAGGAGTATCAGTAGACCCAGAGAAAGTGAGATCAGTAGTTTCCTGGGGGAATCCAAAAAAAGTATTTGTGGTACAGAGTTTCCTAGAACTAGATGGATACTACAGGCACTTTATTCTAGACTTTTCACACTTAGCCGCACCACTGACGGGTTTGACTAAGAAGGGTGCGTAGTACTTGTGGACATATTGTTACGACTCGGTCTTTTTGGAGCTAAAAGGGAAATTGGCTTCAGCACCAAAACTATTTTTTCTAGTTCTAGTAAATAATTACACTATATACCATGATGTGTCAGCTATCTGGTTGAGATCAGTGCTTTTATAGGGGAAGGAGTCATTGCATATGGGTCTCGATAGTTGAGTCCATATGAGGGGAATTACCCAACGCACGATTTCGAGTTGGCTGTATATGTACATGCTTTATTCTATTGGAGACATTATCTTTTGGGAGATCATTTTATGGTATACATTAACCACAAAATCCTTATGTATATCTTTAATCATTATGATCTGAAATTGAGATAGCGAAGGTTGGTTGAGTAACTTCTCTATTTTAACATTGAGAATTCCTACATGCCTGGGAAAGGAAAAACAATGGTTGATGTGTTGAGAATTAGAAATCATATACAGGAATTTCAGGAAGCCATCAGTGACTGGAATCTTATGGTTATATTCTCTGAGATGAATTTGGAGGTTCACGAAGGACATGGAAAGACATTTAGTTCATTTATATTTGTTACCTCTCCTCCATTAGATTGATCTTGAAAGAGGATGCTATTATATTCTGAAGGCCTGGTCCTATGGGATAGTGTGTCAGGTGAGGACCCTACTCTTGGGTGGACCGTAGGAGACAATGAGGTCATGAGTTTCCATGGATGCATATGGGTGTCATCGGACATATATGATGCTTGAATTCAAGTTTTTCATTACTACGTTTGGGTATTTCATCCTGGTTTCACCAAGATATATCGAGATCAACACCATCAGTATTGGTTTCTTGGTATGATGAGTGATGTATCTAGTTTTTTCATCGGGGTTCCAAGTGTGAGCTGGTGAAGGCAGAGCATCAGTGACCAGCGTGGATTTTATTGAAGTTACCCATTCCCAAGTGTAGGTGGAATGATGACATGATGGATTTCATGACGGGGTTAGAGAGGTCATCTAGAGGGAATGATGTGTTTTGGGTTGTTGTTGATAGACTCACAAAGGTTTCACATTTCTTGTTGATCAAGGAAACCTTCAGTGTTTATGATCTTGGAAGGTCGTACATCTGAGAGATTATACTATTTCTTGGGGATCCGTAAACTATTGTTTTAGAAATGGATTCCCGGTTTTTTTCTCGTGTCTGGCATGGACTACAGAGGGCTTTGGGTACACAGGTACTTCTGAGTACAGCTTACCATACCCAAATAGGTGGCCAGTATGAGTGCATGATTTAGGTCTTGAAGGACATGCTTCAAACATGTATCATGGATTTAGGGGGGTCTTGGTAGAGACACAAACCCATAGTGGATATTTCCCACAACAATAGTTTTCATGAAATGATTCTGAAGGCACCTTATGAGGCTTTGTGCAGTAGGTCATGCTGATCACCCCTATTTGGGAAGGAGCCAAGGGAGGAAGCTATGATCGGAACCCATCATGTCCAGGAGACCACAGAGCATGTAGAAGTTCTTCGAAAGTGGATGTATACTGTACAATCTTGCTATAAATTTTATTTTGATTGATAGAAATGACCTCTGGAGTTCGAAGTTGAATATCGGGTTTTCTTATATGTCACATCAAGTTTGGAACATCGGAGGATTAGGAGACATCAGTGCTTTCACTGAGATATGTAGGGTCATTTGAGGTTTTGGAGAGATTCAGGTCGATTACATATTGGTATTAGTTACCTCAGAGGTACTGAGCTACGCATAAAGACGTTAATGTTTCTCTGCTAAAAAGTTTCTTTTAAAAATCATCTCCTGTTTTACAACTCGAGGAGGATGAGTTGGAGGTAGATACATCCTTTGAGGAAAACCCTATTCAGATTGTGGATCACAACATGAGGGTTCTTCATGGCAGGTATATTCCTCTAGTATGAGGGATATGGAATTATGAGTGAGTATAGGATGAGACTTGGGAGAGGAAGGATGACATATGATCACAGTGGATAGAGTGGTCTGATGATTCCTCTTCACCACCCTGGGAAGGGAAATTTGAGGATGAATTCCTTTAAGGGGGAAGTTTGTAAGAAACCAGATCTTCATTTTAGGTATGGATCTTCATTTAAGGTTATTTTCTGAGGAAATGGAATAAATAGAAAATCTTATATGTACACATCCTATACTTTTGGGTACACGCCGTGTAGCTAGTAGTCACATATAGCAGTGTGTTGTCTGTGTAACTGCCAAGTATATTTCCGCATAGGTGACCTGGCATACCACCTAAAGGGGGGCTTGTTGAGGCTACTACACGACATGTACATTAAATGAACATGTTGTGTACTTGTATTTTTATTTGATAAATCGGAGCGGGGTCATGTCTCGTGTCCATAACTTATTTATTCTCCCCTTAGTTCATACAGGAGTGTAAAGGAAAGGTCGTGAACTTTTATCCCCTCCTAGTTCTTCTTCCTACCTCTGATTGAGACACTGTCGGGTTTATTATAATCCCACTGAAGAATCCTCAATTTGTCTAGATACTTTCTTATAGATTTATCTTCCCTCATTAGATATTCAAGGTTGAAAATTTTTCACCTTTTTGAAGATCCATGCCATTTTAGGATGATTCAGGGGTTGATATTCAAGAGTTTTGATCATACGGCATCAAGGAAGGTTTTTTGTGCCTTTTGTTTATTTTCTTTGGATTATATATGGTAAACTATATGTATATCCACATTTGGGGTTTAGTGTGTTTAGTATTATACCCTGTTTATTACTTATTATGGTTTTGTATATTGATAAAAGGGTAATTTATTATGAATAACATTTTATAACTTGATTATGGATGTTTTTTCCTTTTTTGATTGGTTATGGATATTTGGTCTAGAATTATTGTTAGTCCTTACTTTTTTCCATTTCCTGGTGTTCTTAGGATTAAGTTACGGATTATATGAGATGAATGTGATTTACATTGTGAAAGTTTTTTCCAAGTGGAATTTGACTTTGAGAGCATCCTGAGGTTGGGCATTATATTATGAATTGTTGTTATGTTGACCGAGAGGTATTGACTGTGATAGATTCCAGATGGTCATTGAACCAAGGGGTTACACCATGAGAGCTACCGAGTGGGTACTTATTAAATTATTAGATTCTATGTTATACAAGGGGTATTAACCGTGTGATATTCCCAATTGGTTGTTTGTAAATGTTTAGTGTAAATGTAGTCCAAAGGGGTTGGACAATGAGAGCGACCCTGAGCATCGTTAATAAATGAATTTTTGTTATGTTGTACCAAGGGTGTTAGACTGTGAATATTTTCCCATAGGTTCTTTATTGAATGATTGAATGATTGTGATAAGTCTGCCAATCCATATCACAAGCTTAGAATCGGTCTTACTTGTTTGATTAGATGGTATTTTGAGACATTTGATGTTACTATTACACAGGTGAAACAGACAATAGGCCAGATCCCAAGGTTTACATGATTTAATGAATTGAATAATAAAATTAAACGAATGTAATTGAAACCTATAGGATTGTTTACTTTTTGAGTACTTCCAAGTTTATTGCTTCATTGTTGTATATTACCTAATATATATATTCTCTAACAATTAGGAACAGATATTTTGGAATTTTCTTACTGGGATTCGTCTTACACCCTATTTGGGTCATGCTTTGGGATTAAAACATATTATATGATTGCAGATATAGATAAGGGAAAGAGACCGTCTTAATTACGTACTTGATTGTTGTTAGAGCTAGAGAGAATGGGACCAATATGAGTCTAGAATTTCTATTGGAGTTTACTTGTTTTCTGTACTTTGGTTTCAGTATTGTATTTCCAGAATTGTGACTTGTTTGGATTCTTTCCTAGACACATGTGACATGCATCATTTACATATATTTTCCAGTTTTTTTATTACTATCAGTCTTCTGCAATTTATTTCTATTTTTTATTACTACTTCTTCTACTATTTACTATCTATTATAATATTGTGTATACTCATCCAATAATGGAATAGTTTCCCCAATGTCTTAAATTATCGCCCGCTGTTAGTCGGCAGCCTCTGGAATTTAGGGGAAATGTGATTGATGTTATGTGACCAACCCGGTCCAGGGCACCCAGATCTAGGACGTTACAGTGTGCTTACATCATTCTAACATCATCTATGTCATAATAAATCATGTATTTAGCATTTATCATAAACTACCTTATTTTACCATTCACTAAAAATTCATGTATTTAAAAAGAATACAAAAAATAACCCTAACCATTTTTCTGTGTGTTTAATTCAAAAATAAACTCTATTTTAATAATATAATTTTCCATATAGGAGAAATTTAATTTTCCAATAAAATCATCATTTACTTGAAAAATACATATTTTAAATTTAAAATTAATTTTATAATATCCTCATAAATTAATAGAGGTCTCATAAAATTATATTATATTATTAATAAAAAATCATTATTGAATAATACATTTTACAAAAGTGAATTTTATTTTAAATAAGTTTAATAATTTAAAATTGTAATTAATTATATATTCATCATAAAAATAGAAACACTTAATTATTAATTTTTAAGATATTCATTCTCATTTATATGGTGCCTAGATATTATTTATAATCATATGGGTGAGAATTCTATTCGAATGAATACATTAGTATTCATAAGGGTGAGTTACTATTAATAAGGTTAAGTTACTATTCTCCAAAAATTCTAGTTTATCCTATCAAACTCTAAATATTTCACTGGTCACAACCATGTAGGTCAATTTTTCAAAATTCAAATCATAAAATGGGTAAAATAATATCTAATGAATAGGTTATAAATATGTCATATAAATATCAAAGTGTTCTTATCTCATAGAAACAGTGTTGGATGCATTCTATAATAAAGTTATTTTAAATCCTTGTGATGTAACATTATTCTACCCTTAAAAAAATCATCCTCAGAATTACCAGAATATTACCCCATAAAAATATTTGGGTAGTTATTCATTATATGTTCCTTAGGATCCCACGTTGCCTCTTCAATTTTATGATTTTTCCAAATTACCATTACTATTCAAGTCATTTAATTCTTCAACACATGCTCTTTGAATATGGATAGGCACTTCACAGTAAGATAATTCTGATTCCAACTATATAACTTTAGAAGTGAGGAAATGTGTAGGTTCAGGCGTGTACATTCTCAATAATGATTCATTGAACACATTGTGTACCCTAGAAAGGATACTTGGCATTTCTAAATGATAATCCATAGATCTAATTCTCTCCAAAATTTAAAATGGTCCTATGTACATGGGGCTCAGTTTCCCTTTCATTCCAAATCTTATAACACCCTTCCATTGAGACATTTTCAAGAAAACATGATCCCCATCCTTAAATGATAAACTCTTCCTTATATTATCATCAGATCTTTTTTTCCTACTTTTAAATGCTTTGATATTGGTGTGAATAATCTTTACCTGTTTTGTTTTTTCCTCCAAAAGCTCTAGTCCCACAATCTTCCTCTCACAAACACCATCCCAACACGTTGGTGTATGACATATCATTCAATACAATGCTTTATATGGTTCCCTTGGAATACTTGAATGGAAATAATTATTGTAGGAAACTCCACCGAAGGTATATACTGATCTCACATACCTTGAAAATAGAGCGATCATGATCTCAACATGACTTCTAATGTTTGGATTGTCCTTTCTGACTGCACATCAGTTTTTGGGTGATAAGAAGTACTCTAATGAAGATTAGTGTCCAACGATTTCGGAAGACTTACCCATAATTTTTAGGTATATCCTAGATCAATATCAAACACAATAGAGATAAGTGCTCCATGAAGCCTCACAAATTCATTGATATATATGGTCGTGGAAGGTACTCCAGTGGAAAATCTTGACTTATAGAAAGGAAATGCACATACATAGTAAGTGGATAAAAAATTACACATATTGAATCATTCTTTATTAGATTTTTAGGTAATATAGTGAAAGAATACATAGTAATGTTTTCTTATTTAAATGTAGGAATAGGTAGTGGTTGCATGAATCCTCTATGATGTTTTTCATTCATCTTTATCTGTTGATAGACTAAACATCTTTATTCATAATTAGAAATTTCATTCTCTGTGTTATAATACTAGAAATGTTCCATCAAATATCTATACATCTTATAGATGCTAGGATTTATAGAGAAATTAAATATATGGGAATAATCCAATAACTCCCTTTTTAGCTCGGGTATAGTTGGAAGCCAAAGAATCTTCCCAAATTTCGGAATTTCGTCTTCATATACGAAGCCTTGAAACTTCCCATCATTCACATAATTAATTATATTTTGAACATTCGCTTCATCAGGATAAGAAATTTTAATCCTTTATAATAAATATGGTTTGGAAACTAATTGAAAATGAAATGATGTTTCACCATCGTTGATAATTCTCATGTCCATTCTTACTAGATCAATTAATACAGGATCCCTTCCAATCCTCATTTTGATTAAATTTATGTGATTCTTCCTGCTCAATGAATCAGAAACCTTATTTTCCATTCCATGGAGGTAGTGTATGGAAAATTCACAATCCATGAGTAGTTCGGGCGATCATCTTTGGATCATGTTGAGTTCTTTCTAAGAGAAGATATATTTCATGCTCATATGATCTATATATATATCACATATTTCTCCATAAAGATAATGTCTCCATATCTTCATAGAAAAAAATTACAACTTCTAACTCTAGATCATGAGTAGGATTGGTATACCAGGAATTTTTAACTACCTTCATGCATAGTAAATAACTCTATCATTCTTCACAAGGGAAAAATCAAGTCTTTTATCTGATGCATCACTATAGATCACAAACCCATCATTCCCCGATGGTAGAGTTAGGATCGGATCATTTGCTAATATCATTGTTAATTCTTCGAAACATTACTCACATTATTTTTTCCATAGGAACTTAACCCCATTTCATGTAATACAGGTTAATAGGTTGGCTAATCCTATGAGGTTTTGAATGAAACATAAATAATAACCTGATAAACCATTAAAACTATGTACCTCCGTTATGTTCATTGGTGTAGGCCATTCTTGAATAGCCTTTGTCTCAAAAAGACAAATGGATATTCTATCCTTTGATACAATATGACCACGAAAAGAAAATGATTGAATCCAAAATTCACACTTTCTAAACTGACCACATAATTAATTTCTTCTAAGAGTCTTCATAATAATTCACAAGTGACTTTAATGATCCTTGTATCTTTTGGATTATACCAAGATATCATCAATAAATACCACAACAAATTCATCATGATATTCTTTGGAAAACATATTCATTAGATCCATGAAAACATTAGGTGAATTAGTTAGTCCAAAATAAATTATTGTAAACTCATGATTCCCATGCCTAGTTCGAATTTTTGTTTTTGGAATATCCTTTTTCCTCATATGCAACTGATGATATCCATATCAAAGGTCAATCTTCAATAAATATTTGGCTCCATGAAGTTGATAAAATAAATCATCAATGCAAGGTAGGGGATACTTATTCTTAATTGTAACAACCTTGATCTATCTATATTCAATGCACAGCCTCATAGATCTATCCTTCTTCTTTATGAAAAGAATAGGGTATCCCCATAGAGAGAAACTATGGACTAAAAAATCATTTATCACTTAATTAATGTCATTATTTATTTACTTCTACTCACTCCACAGTGGCCACTCTATAAGGATTATTTGATATATGTCTTGATCTAGGAATAAAATCAATAGAGAACTAAAATTCCCTCTCTTGAGGACCTGTAGGTAAATCCTTTGAAAAAAATCAACATATTCTTACATAATATATACATTATATATTTGAACATTCCTTTTTCCACCAATAGATATTGCATTCTCTTCCTCCCTAATAATTAGATTCAACAGATCTAGTGGGGGTGGATCCAGATGATAATGATGTTGTGAGGTTTCTTCTCTAAACATAAGGGATTCTATAATGTTCACAAAAATTGTAAAATCATTCTTCTTGAAAAGTTTTTTGTATCATAATTTGAAATCCAATACATATCTAGGATTATATAAAATTAAATCATATGAATGATGATGGGTTTCGTAACAAAGGAATGTTTATGTGTCATAATGGGGATTGATCGATACATCTTTGTAATAATGATACTTCCATTTTGAGTTCTGACTGAAAACTCATTCATTAAATAAAAAAGGAAATAACAAGTTTTCTTAAAAAAGAGGAAAGATATAAAAAATTTGATGATCTATAATCAAATAAATTATTGTCTATGTTTGGGTAAACGATTAAAATACATTTTACTACATCTTTAGGAACTTCAACCTTAGAAGTTGTGATATAATAAGCTTGGTCTTGCTCCCTTTCCCTTTTCGGAGGCTCGTTTCCTTGATGTTGTGGGAAATCATTAGCACAGTTCCACATATACCTATAATTATAGCATTGAACACTATTAACTTATTTTTTTCCCTTGAAATCACCAGCATGATGGACTTTCGGTCCACACTTATTTCACATGCCTTTTCCTTTTAAGCTAAAACCATGGAGTTTCCTTTCACATGTATCATGTGTTAGAAAATTAAACTTTTTATTCTTCCAGTTATCTATTATGTCCTCTACCACCCTCTTATGATCTTATTTCCCCTTAAATTCATAACACATAGAAAATTATTTCTATGTTATGATATCACTTGAGTCAATGTCTTCATATGATGAGAAACTTTGGGAGACTAGTGCCCTTCAGAGGAATGTCTTTTAACCTTCAAAGAATCAATAAATGTTGATCCTTCTATTATGTATATTGTCTATGGCATGCCTTTCTAAACTTGTGAAGTTATCTTTATACTATGCAACATTCTCATCCTCTTTTTGCCTCATATTTAAAAAATTCATTTTCATATCCACCCTATGTTCACAAGGGAAGTATTTTTCTAGGAAAATTTCCTTAAAAGATCTCCATTCCATTTATTGTTTTTCTACCTCCTCCTTTGTGTTTTGAATTAATGACCATGACTGATCTGTATCTCTTGATAGAGGATAAACCATCATGGAAACCCTCTCTCTTTTGTCACATCCCGAAGCGAGAAATATCTTCTCTAAAGAACTTATACACTAGTCCACAACGGATGGGTTTGTAGTCCCATTGAATGATAGAGGTTGTTGTTGCATAAAGTGTTCTAACATTACTTCTCCACATCATGGATCAGGATCTTACATATGGGTTTGGTTATTGTTCATAAGCTGATTCGATTGTCCAAGTATAGTTATATGTTTCTCACCACCAGTTGTAGCTCTAGATCCAACATAATTATATTGCAGAAGAGGCCAATCCCTACATGGTATATACATGTTCGTGCAGTTTTCTTTCCTTCTACAATGCAGCGTTTATAAATAATTGAATAAACTAGATCAGTTTATGAATCATAATTTATAATATCAACTTATAAAAATACTTAGAATAAATTGAAATCTTATCCATAACTAATCTCATAATCGTCATTTCTTTGAGAAAAAATTTACATTTAATTCTTTCATAATGGTTTCCAACGAAAATATGAGTTATCCTAAGAATATCCCCCATGAGTGTCAAACCAAGTGCACATTGAGGCTTGTTGTCATGTACCAAGATACCCTAGGTCAATCCCGAATCTCTTGGTCGGAGTTGTTACTCTTGGGTAAATATGTTCCAGAACCATATCCACTTATAGTATACATACATGGATATATTTTCTAAAAATATCCACATAATCTATTCCTTAACAAAATTATAGTATTTTCTTGTATATTTATCCTCAAATACTTTCTTAGTTATTTTCCCTAATCTATGTTTTATAAATATAGTTCCTTGATTTCTATTAAACATCCTATGATACCAACTATATGTACTTGACCCCATTTGCCCAGAGTCGGTGACTTAATTTATTACATTGGAAAATAAAATAGGAATACACATCACGAAGGACTGAATAGTTTAGTAGTTTTGGAAGTCCATATGCATACAATAGTTCAACATTACAACTTGAAAGTAAAAAAATGTAAAAACTACTTTTTAATCACACATAATCTCTTAGATTATCTTTGAAAATCATTCATAATATACCTCTTCACAACCCGGGGAAAATAAAACATGGGAAAGGGGTGAGATAATATGCCCAGTAAGGGTAAATAATAGAACAAAATAAAATATAAACACTAGCCATGATGAATAAAAAAAATGCATGCCTTCAAAAATATACTTGACCATAATATAGTAAGAATAAAAACTGATTAAATAATGTGATAAAACATAAAAATAGATATTATACAAGTAGAATAATCACCTTCCATATCAACATATAGTTTCATAATGATGGAATTCATAATTTTAAACATTCTAAAATATATTATAAAGGCCTTAACAAAGATATATGATAATGACTAAGGCCTCAAAAAACCATATCTGAAAATGGGAAATGCCTCTGATAAGTCCATATATGTTTTTCTCATGAAACCAACCAATGCATCGATGTGATATAGAGGGAACCACCAATAAATTTTGAAGTCCAATTAATTCATAATACTAATGGGGATAAACATAAACAATATATAAATTCATATTGAATATAACATATGAAATGTAAATGACATCCCCCAAATAAAAAAACTAACCATTCAGAGTAATCTAATGAATGGTTTCATGATATCACATCCACAATCAAACTAATAATAAATTTTTTGATAAAATATGGTGGATGATACCATAATAAAATATTCCAAATTATATAGAATATTCAACAAGATTTTTGAAATATACAAAATTACTCTTATAAAACAATTGAGTAACTCTTGAGATAAATACTCTTTTACTCTAAAAAAAGAGTCCTTTTTTGGAATAATAATTATATAAACTATAAGTGAAGTAATATAGTCTTTTCATATTAAAATTACTGACGTTATAAATTTTTTTTACAAAAACATATTACAGAGTGCCTTTGAAAATAGGTAATAATTCGAGAAATTCCCTTGAATCAGGCTTGTATTTCGGGGAAAAAAAATCAATGGTCATTTAAAAACATATATCTCTCTTTAAAATAAAGAGGTATTCTGGTAGGAAAATATTTATAGAAAATTCACAAAAAAATTATGATGATTACATAAGAATAAAAAATAATTTATTTGGTATTAAGAAATACAATGATTAACCCGAAGGAAAATGGAGGTTCAGGTGGAGAACCCTTACCTTATGTCTGAATATGTTCTGTTCTTTAACAAAAGTTCCTGGAATATGAAATTAAATATATTAATATCTTAATTAAGGACCTATTAGAAATATATTTTTTATTTTATAATTTTATTAAATTCATTTATTGTCTTTTTTGGGTTAAGAGATTCAATATCATTATTTGTTAGTGCGTGTTTCATTAGTTTTCATGATCAGTTAGATTATATAGATGTTAATATAAAATGAGAATTGAATTCCATAACTGATGTTATATGATATTAATTTCCATAAAAATATTTAAATGTTCATATAATTCATTTGGTTTTTTTGGGTGAGGATGAATCATTAGAAAAAAATTTAATGATAAACATTTTTATTAATTTTGTGGTTTTTCAATCACCATGAAGTCATTTTGTTTTATAAATTAATACCATGTGTAAAAAGTTTTTATAAGAAAATTATATAGGATATATTACATGTATTATGATCTGGTTAAACTATAAAAATGGGTTAATTACTATAATTGGAGATGGTAATTGAAGTTGAAAACTCATTGTCCTTGAATGTGATAAATTAGCACATCTCATATTGTATTTTCATTTCTATTATAAATGGAGGGGAAAGGATAGATGATGGTGAGTTATTCCATTATGAAAACAAAATACGAGTACATTTATGGTACTAGAGTTATTAGAAAATTTTTAGGAAAAGATGTTAGGAAAGAAAATGAAATAAAGAAACATGAAATAAAATGAAATAAATGAAAAGAGGAATTTACCTATTGATTTTTTCTTAATTTAGAGACTCTTTAGGGTAGAATATTTGGTCATTTTTAGAGACCAAGGGCTTCTGGACATAGTTATGTGATTGGGAGGATATTTTATCAGAATTTATATAATACACAAGGCTTGATATGAGTGAATAAAAGAGGGAGTGAGGGGTGGTTTTTATAGTGGGGGGGGGATGAGTTATTTTCCATGATTTTTATCATTATTTTATTATTTTGGCTCAAGACTATGAACAGTCATGATTCCTATGAATCAAAAAGTAATAAGTTCTTGTGTGTTATAACCAATTGTTCTTACATCAACCTTACATCACCTATTACTCAATAAATCATGTATTTATCATTTATAAAAAAATTCATTATTTTACTATTCACCAAACATCCAAGTATTTTGGAAAAATAACAAAAATTTACCCTAACCATTTTATGATGTGTAGAAAATAAAAAATGAACTTTGTTTTATCAAAAAAAATTTCTAAATAAGAGAAGTTTAATATTTGAATAAAATCATTATTTACATGAAAAAAATATATTTTAAATTTAAAATTGATTTTATAATACTTTCAAAAATTAACCGAGGTCTCATAAATTTATGATAATTTATTAAGAAAATAAAATATTTATTGAAGAATAATTTTTATAAAAATAAATTTATTTTTAAATATTTTTTTAAATTTAAAATTGTTATTAAATATTTATTACTCGTAAAAAAATAAACAATTTATTTTTAATTTTTAAAATTTTATTTCTCATTTATATGGATCATAGATTTTTTTATACTCAAATGGTTGATATTACTATTTTAAAGGGTACATTACAGTTCATAATGGTAAGATACTATTCAAAAGGGTATATTACTATTCACCAAAAAGGTTATTTGATCCTATCAAACTCTAAATATCTTCCAATTGCAACAGTGTATGTTAATTTTTCGAAATTCAAATCAGAGAAGAAGAAAAATTAAATCTAACAGGTAGGTTATAACTATATCCTATATATATCAGTGTTTTTTTCACATAGACTCATTATTTAATGAATTCTATAATTAATTTTTTTTGTAAAACATTGGGTGTCACATTCTTCCCCCCATACAAAATTTTCATCCTTGAAATTACCAGAATAATACCTTCTAAAATTATTTTGGTAGTTCTTCGTCATATGTTCCTCAGGCTCCCACGTTGCCGCTTCAACTTTATGATTTTAGCAAAGTGCTTTTACCAGTAGAATCATCTAATTCCTCAACACATATTGTTTAGTGTTTAGAATCTAGATAAGCACTTCATAGTAAGTTAAGTTAGGTTCCATCTCTATGCCTTCATAATTGAGGAAATTCATTTGGTATAGTATGTACTTTCTCAATAATGAGAAAAGAAGCCATTGTATACCTTATAAATGATAGTATGAATTTCAAAATTAATATTACACTACTGGAAAAATGAATTATACCCATGGTTCAAAACCGTGGGTATAGCCCTCAAAACCGTGGGTATAACCTATACACACGGTTTTGGGAACCGTGGGCTGGAAAGGCGTCGGTATAGGGGTCTCAACCTATACCCATACTATTTCTAAACCGTGGGTATAGGCTTGTCAAAGCGCAGAGCATGTTGTCCTGCGTGGCACAGAACAGTCCCCACGGTTTTCAAACCATGGGGTTTTAAAATTCCAAAATCGTGCGCTACAGGGGTTCGAACCCGCACCTCACGAACCACCTCTTGGTCGGGCCTGACCAACTAAACAACGGAGCTATATATTTTAGCTGTTATATATACATATATCTACCTATATATATTAATAAAATCCACATGCGGTATCAAAAATCTTGGGAAGTGTGATTCGAACACGGGTCACCCGATACACCATACTGTCGCGCCTGCACAAAGAACCAACAGACCTAGCATTTTTATTTTCTATATATATATATAAATCTACGTATATATATTAATATGATCTGTGTTTCGAAAAATGTAAACAGAAGAATTTGAACATGCGACCTATCGCAGACGCGGAGAATGGTTTACCAACCAAGCTACTGAATCTTTGAAATGATATATTTATATTTACGTAAATATATTAATCTAAACCCTGAATAAATGCCTTCCCACCAAATTTTTTTCATGTCCCGCCTAATTTTGTCTACGCACCATAATGCGGGAAAGCTATACCCCCGGTTTTGGAGAACCATGAGTATAGGTCTTAAATGAAAAAATCCCAATTCCCATGGTTTTTATGGACCATCAGTATAGGTCTTCGGAAAATACCATATACCCATAGTTTTCTCCAAAACCGTGGGTATAGGTCTTAAAAGAAAACTATTCCCATGGTTTTTGGCACAATCGTGGGTATAGGTGGCCTATACCCATGGTTTTGGAAAACCGTGGGTATAAGTTCATATACTAGCCCTATACCCACGGTTTTGGGAAACCGTGGGTATAGACCTATTTTCCAGTAGTGTAAACAACTCCAATTCTCTCTAGAATTTCAAAAGTGTCTATGTACATAGGGATCAGTTTAAATTTCTTTCAAAATCTTAAAACACACTTCCATGGAGATTCTTTCAAGAAAACATGATCTCCATCTTGAAATTAAAAAACCTTCATTTCATTATTAGCATAGATCTTTTCCTACATTTAGCTGCTTTGATGTGGGTTTGAATAGTCTTTACCTTTATTATTGTTTTCTCTACAATATCTATGCCCATAAGCTTCCTTTGACCAACTTCATCCCAACAAGTTGGTGTACGACATCTCTTTCCATAGAATGCTTTATTTGGTCGCATTTGAATACTGAGATGGAAACTATTTTCATAGGAAAACTCCACCAAATGTAAATACTTATCCCACATACCTTGAAAGTTGGGATATCACGATATCAACATGTATTCTAAAATTTGAATTTTCATTTCTAAAGGCCTATCATTTTGGGGGTGATAAGAAGTAATTAAATGAAGCTCAGTTTCCAAATATTTTTTAATAATTTTCCATAATTTTGATGTAAATTTTGAATGATGATCTTACATAATTGAGAGAAGTGCTCCATGAAGTCTCACAATTTCATTGATATAGAGTCGAGTAGGGAATCCAGTAAAAAATCATCCCTTATACCAATGAAATGTTCATATTTCATAAGTCGATCAACAATTACCCATATTGCATTATTCCTTCTTAGATTTTTGGGTAATTCAGTGACAAAATCTATGGTTATCCCATCCCATTTCCATTTAGGAAATGGTTTGTGTTTCATGACTCCTCTTGGATGTTGTCATTCATCCTTCATCTGTTGACAGACTAAACATCCTGATACATAATATTAAATTTCCCTCTTCTTGTTATCCCACCGGAAATATTCCTTCAAATATCTATAAATATTAGTGCTACTAGGATGTATATAGAAATTCAAACTATAGGCATCATCCAATAACAACCTTTTTAGATGAGGTATAGCTGGAACACAAAGCCACTCCCCAAATTTTATAATTCCATCTTCATATACGATGTCTTGAAACTTTCCATCATTCAAACATTAATTTTCTTTTGAAGTCATCAAGTTGAGAACTGTTAGTCATTTCTAGTAAATATAGTTGAAAAACCAATTGAAAAAGTAAAAATGATTCGCCTTCTTTGGTAATTCCCATTTCCATCCATCCAAGATCTATGAATTTAGGATTTCATCCAATCCTCATTTTGTTTACAACTCCATGAACCTTCCTGGTCAATGCATCATCTGACTTATTTTCTTTTCCTGGGCGGTAGTGTATTGAACAATCATAATCATTGAGTATTTCAATCCACCACCTTCACCTCATGTTTAGTTATTTATTTGAGATGCTTATGTTAAGACCTTAGGATCCGTATAAATATAAAATATTTCTCAATATATATAATGTATCTATATTTTTAGAAAAAAAATTATATTTGGTGAATCAAGATATTGTGTAGGGCAGTTTTGTTCAGTAATTTTTAACTACCTTGATTCATAGGCAATAACTCTTTTTTTTATGAATAAGTACATAGCCAAGTCCTTTTTTGATGAAATACTATATATCACAAACCCAGTGTTCCCCGATGATAGAGTTATTATCATAGTATTCACTAATCTCATATTTAATTCTTCAAAGAATTCGTCACATTATTTTTTACATACAAAATTAACCCCTTTATGTGTAAGCATGTTTAATGGATTGGATAATCATGAAATCTTCTAAAAAAACACCGATATTAACCTGTTAAACAAATAAAACTACGTACCTAGATTATGTTCATTGGTGTATGTCATTCCTAAACATCCTTTTTCTTCATTGGATCAACGGATATTCCATCCTCTATGAAAACATGTCCAAGAAAAGAAATTGATTGAATCCCAAATTCACACTTTCAAAACATCCCAGATAAATCATTTATTCTAATAGTCTTTAGAAAAATCCACAAGTAATTTTTAGGATCATTGTATATATTATAGTATACTATGATATCATCAATAGATACCACAAAAAATTCATCATGATATTCCTTGAAAACCCAATTCATTAGATCTATGGAAATAGAGGGTGCATTATTCATTCCAAAAGGAATTACCATAAACTTGCAATGCCCATACCTATTTTGAAATTTCCTCTTTGGAATATCTTTCTTCATCACACACAACTGATGATATCCAGATCAATGTTTAATCTCCAAAAAATATTAGGATCCATGAATTTGTTCAAATAAATATCCAATGTGATGTAGGGTATACTTTAACTTTATCATAATAGCATTGATCTCTTTATTCTCAACACACATCCTCATAGATCAATCCTTCTCCTATACTAAAATAACATGGGCTCCCCATGGAGAAACACTATGGTGGAAAAATAATTTATCACATAATTCCTGTATTTTTTTCTTTGGTTCTACTAACTCCATAGTGGCCATTCTATAAGGAGTCTTTGATATGTGCCTTTAACCATGAATTAAATCAATATAGAACTCAACATTCCACACTTAAGGATGTCTAGGTAAATCCTCTGGAAACACATCAAAATATTCTTGAACAATCAATACGTCCTCTATTTGAACCTTCCTTTCCTCATCTGTAGATATTTCATTCTCTTCCTCCACAATAATTTAATTCATTAGATCTACTAGAGGTGGATCTAGATGAGAATCTGATGGTGATGTTTCTTCTCAAAAGATGAGGGATTCTACGTTTTTCTCAATAACTGTAAATTTTTTCTTCTTGAAATATATTTTTTCATCACAATTTGAAACTCAATCCATACTAAGGATTATATCAAAGTTGATCATGGTAATGATTATAAGGTTTTAAATTAAGTCACATTTATTTTTCAAAAGGAGGATTGATCGAAATGTATTTGTTTTAATGATACTTCCCTTAGGAGTTTTGGCTGACAACTCCTTTATTAAGTCAAATAAAAAATATCTAATTTCCTCAAAAAACATAGAAGATATAAGAAAATATGATGATCTAGAATCAAATTAATCATTGTTAATGTTTGAGGATACAATTAAATTACCTTCCACCACAACATTAGGAACATAAACCTCATCAGTTGTGGCCTCATAAGATTTTCCTTGCTCCCTTGGCCTTTTTAGATCATGTTTCCTTGAATCTTTGGACAATAATTACTGTAGTGTCCCATCTACCTACAATATTGACCTAAAAAATTGTTATATTATTTCATTCAATTACCATCACTAGCATAATGGTATTTCTTTCCACACTTATAGAACAAAACAATTTATTTTAGGTAGGCACTAGGGTGTTTCCTTCCACAACTATCACATGTCGAAAAATTCAACTGTTTATTCTTCCCTTTATGAACTTTATCCTCATCTACCCCTGTCCTCTCTTATTTACCCTTAAATTAATAATTCATATAGAATTATTACTCTGTATAGATATAACTTGAGATGATGTCTTGTTATAATGATAAACTTTTAGATATTAGTGTCGTTCGGAGGAATAGTGTTAAACTATCAATGAATTGAGAAATATTGCTTTTGGGAATTCATATGTAGTTCGCAGCATGCCTTTCTAACCTTGTGAAGTTAGATTCATACTTTAAAAAATTCTCATATTATTGTTTCCCCAGATTCAAAAACATCACTTCCATATCATTCTTCTATAAATGAGGGAAGTATTTTTCTAGGAATATATCCTTGAAATAACTTCATTCCATTTCTTCTATTTCTTTATCCTCCATTGTGTGTAAAATTAATAACCACAACTGATCCACATCTTTCAATAGAAGATAAACCACCATGGAAACCTTCTCTCTTTCATTACATCCCAAAGCAAGAAATATCTTCTCCAAATAATTTATCCACTGCTCTTTCATGAATGGGTTTGTAGTCCCATTGAATGATGGAACATATTGTCATATAAAGTGGTGTAACATTTCTCCTCAATTTTGTGGATCATGATGATATATACATATAGGTAAGGTTATTGTTCATAACCTAAGTCATTTTTCCCAATATAGCAATCGGTTTCTCAGCACTAGTCATAGCTCTAGAGCCAACATCATTATCTTACAAAGAGGGAAATCCATGCATGGGATACACACATTCATGTGGTTTACATTCCTTCCACTATGAACCATTTATTAATAATATAATACACTATATTAGGTTATGAATCATAAAAATAAACTCAACATTGATAAATACATAGCATAAATTGAAATCCCATCCATAACTAATCTCATAATCAGGGTATATTTGAGAAAAAAATTACCTTTACTTCCTTCATAATGGTTTGTAAATAAAATGTGAATTATCCTTAGCATATCCCTCAAGAGTGTCACACCAGCTACGCAGTGAGGCCCGATGATCTGTACCAGGATACCCCAGTTCAAGACTGAAACTCCTTGTTGGAGTTGTTACTTCTTGGTAAATCTATTCGAGAACCATATCCAATTATAGTATCTAGACTGGAATTTATTTTCTAGAAACATACACATAATCTATTCCTTACCAAAATTTCAGGATGTTCTTGTATTATTATACCCAAAGACTATCTTAATATTTTTTACCCTAATTTATATTTTATAAATCTATTTTCCATGTTTTCTACTAAGCATACTCTGATACCAACTTTAAGTCCCGACCCCAGTTCCCCTGAGTTGTTGCCTTATTTTGGTACATGTTTATATAAACAAGGAAGATGGATCCTGAAGGAACAAATAGTTTAGTATTTTTTTAAATCCATATACATAAATAAGTTCAACATTATAACTTCAATTAAAAAAAGATAACAAATTCTTTTAAATCACATATAATCTACTGTATTATCGTTGAAAGACATTCATAATATACCTCAAAAGAACCTGGAAAAAACAAAACATGTGAAATGGGTGATCTCTGATGCTCAGTAAGGGTAAATAATATATCAAAAGAATATATAAATAGTATTCAAGATAAGTAACTAAAAATGTGATACTTTAAAAATATACTTGACTATAATATGGAAGGAATAAAATCTAATTAAATAATTCCATAAAACATAACCATGGATATTATACTAGTAAAATAATCACATGGATTATAAATATATAGTTTAATAATGAGGGAGTTCATAATTCCAGAAATTATAAAATATATCATTAAGGCCTCAGCCAATACATCTGGTAATGATTAAGGCCTAGGCCAAAACCATATCTGAAAATGGGAGAGTCCTCAGCCAAGTCCAAATTCTTTTGTCTCATGAGACCTGCTCATGCATCACAGAGCTATAGTAGGACCCACCCATCACTTTCTAAGTCAAATTAATTCTTCATATGAATGGGGACAAACATAAAAATTATATACATTGATATTGAAACTAACATAGGAAATGAAAATAACTTTCCCCAAACATAAACACTAACCATTCAGAGTAATATAATGGATGGTTTCAAGATATCACATTCATAGTCAAACTAAGAATAAACCATTAAATACAAAATGGGGGATGATATCATAAATTATTATTCCCAATAATACATAATATTCCTCAATATTGTTAAAATAGACAAAATTACTATTATAAATCATTATGTAACTCTTGAGATAAATACTCTTTTACTCTAAAAAGAATATTTCTTTTGAAAAAATATTGGTATAAAACTAGAAGTGAAATAATACAGTATTTTTTAATAAAACGAGTAATTTTATAAAAATAATTTTTTCTAAAAACATATTATATTTTTCCCTTTAAAATAGGTGAGAATTCGTTAAATTTCCCTGATTCGGGCTTGTATTTTAGGATGAATTTTTTAAATATTATTTTTAAACATTTATATCTACATAAAATAAAGAAGTATTCTAGTTGGTATAATAATATATAATATTATCATAAAATTTATTATGAGTAGATATTTATAAATAATAATTTATTTAGGATTAATAAAGATAAAGGGTAACCCGAAAGAAAATGGAAGTTCAGGTGGAAAACCCTTAACTTATTTTTGAATATGTTTTGTTCTTGAACCTAAGGTCCTGGAATATGAAACTTTACTTATTAATAACTTATATAAAAACATAATAGAAATTTATTGAATTTATTTTACTTTTTTGAAGTTCATTTACGGTCGTTTTTAGCGGTTAATATATTCAGTATCATCATTTGTGAGTGCTCGTTTCATTAGTTTTATTGATCAGTTAGTTTATATTGAAGTTAATGTAAAATGAGAATTGAATTAAAAAAATTAATTTTATATGTAATTAATATTAATAAAAAAGTTTAAATGTTCATATAATTCATTTAGTTACTTTGGTTGAGGAGGAATCAATAGAAAAAAATTTAAAGACAAATGCATGGTTTAATTTGGTAGTTTTTCGATCACCATGAAATCATTTTATTTTGTAAATTAATACCATGGGTTAAGTATGATTGGATAACATCTAATAAGATATATTACATTTATTAGGATCTTTTTATACAATAAAAATGGTTTCATGACCAGAATTGAAGACGGTAATAGAATTTGAAAACTCGTCATCTGTGAACGTGATAAATTAACACATCTCAGATTTTATTTTCATTTTTAGTATAAAAGGAGTGGAAAGGAGAGATGATGATGAATTAATCCATTATAAAATAAAAATTTCATTAAATTTATTGTACTACCGGTATAATAGAATTTTGGGGAAAATAGGTGAGGAAATGAAAAGAATGAAAAGAACAAGAAAGAAAATAAAAGAAATGAAAAGTGGAATTAACCTCTTGAATTTCTCTTCCTTGGGAGCCTCTTTAGGGGATAGGATTTGGTTTTTTGAAGATACCAAGGGATTATTAATTTTCTGAGTATATTTTGTGGAGGTTTTATCATAATTCTGATAAGTAACAATGCTTGGGAGTGGTGAATAGAAGAGGGAGTGAGGGGTGGTTTTTTATAGTGGTGGAGAGGAGTTATTTACCATTATTTTAATCTTTATTTTATTATTTTGGCTCAATACTATGAATAGTATTTCTTATTATGACTCAAATTGTAATAATTGCATGTGATTTCGAAACAAGTGTTCTTACATCAACCTTGAAACTCTTATCACTCAATAAATCATGCATTTATCATTTATTGTAAATTACCATATTTTACTATTCACAAAAAATTCATGTATTTCTGAAGAAATACCAAAAATTCACCCGAACTATTTTTCAATATTTATAATTCAAAAATAAACTCAATTTTATCATAATAGTTTTCTAAATAATAGAAATTTAATATTTAAATAAAATTATTATTTAAATTAAAAATAAATTTTTAAAATTTAAAACTGATTTTATAATACTTTTAATAATTAATTAATGTCTCAAAACAAAATTATAAATTCATAGGATAAAAGAAATATTTATTGAAGAATAAATTTTATGAAAATTAATTTTATTGTAAATATATTTATTAGTTCAAAATTGTAATTAAATATTTATTACTCATAAAAATACCAATACGTAATTACTAATTTTTAAAATATTTATTATCATTTATATGGTGCCTAGATTTTATTTATACTCACATGGGTGAGGTTACAATACAAAAGGGTAAATTACTATTCATAAGAGTAATTTAAAATTCATTAGGCTAATTTACTATTCATGAAAAATGTAAGTTGATCTTATGTGACTCTAAATATCATAATGATTTCAACTGTGTAAGAAATTTTTTCAAAATTCAAATCACTAAAGTAGAAAAATCATATCTAACGGTCAGGTTATAACTATCTCCTCTAAATATCACAGTTCTTTTTGATATGTACTCATTGTTGAATTCGTTATATAGTGAATCTATTTAAAAAAAATTGGTGTGTTACATATTTTAAAATAAGTGCACAAAATTGGAAGAAATTCTATTTAGATAAATATAATTTTTAAGAATAAAACTGGATCTATTCTATTATTATGCTTAAAAAAATATTGCATGGTTGATAAAAAATTTATGGAATATATAATATATATATATCATTAATATAATTAACCAAAAGTCACTAATTTAATTTACTAATGTAAAAATACTTATCATGCATAAAAAGATTTTTTCAAAAAAACATATCTATTATATTCAAATGACATTTTTTTCATTTCTAATCAACTGACTAAAAATTAATTTATCATTTTAATGTTTAAACAACTTAATTTTTATAATATAGTTAGATCACTAAATGCCCTAAAATTTAATGGCTAGGATATAATGGTATTCTACATTAAGAATTCTTAAAACTAGGTGTTATGTGTAACCTGGGCTATCAAAGAAATTAAATTTCCAAAAGAAATATAAATTTTTTTAAGATATCACGACATTAATTATACCCCACTTAAAATACATATATCCATTTAAATTATACTAATATAAAATAAACAAATGATGATACATATAAATATTTATATCCTTAGGTATGTTTTTATCTTCTTCAAATTATTTCTTTCACAATAGAACAATGAACAGGTGAGTGGTCTTGTTTTGTAGAAACATCTCTCTACGATCAAGAATATCCATAGGTTTTTTCTCATAAGTGATATCCTACAAAAGAGGTAAAAATTCTAATATTAGTACATGTTAATGCGCAGGTATTTACTTCCTCAATAGTGATACGTGGAAGACATCATGGAATTGAGATATGTTTGATAGAATCATCAAACAATAAGCTACTATACTGACTCGATAAAGAATCATGAAGGAGAAAATATTCCATGGGATCAGTTTTAACTTATTTCCAAATCTCATAACCATCTTCCATAGAGAAATTATTTGAAATATTTCTCTCCAAATTAACATTGTAGATCACACCAAGGTTTTCCAGCATAACATTTCTATCAACTATGTGATGCCTTTATGTGTTGTTGAATAGTTCTATATTTCTCTTCCATTTACTATGATATATCATGTAAAAAGATTTTTCATTATATAACATCATTATATCATGTTGTTGTTCCCAACCGCTTCCCATTTTGGTCTTATTGAGGATCCATATAAATTCTTGAGTAAATGTTATTATTCTATGAAGACTCAACTACTAGAAGGTGTTTATCTCAACCATCTTTGAAATATATAAAACAAGATATCATCATATCCTCTAGGGTTGTAAGGGTTCTCCCATAATGAAATTATTTCTGAGTATGATACATTGTTTTGGAAATGAACTCTACATCCAGGCCTTGCTAAAGACATTTTCAGAACATTGAATAAACCCGCAAATCCCAATCAGATACAATAGGTTGTGGTAATTTGTGCAACCTTACCAAATTTTTTATGTATGTATTGGAAATTTAATAAATATATAATTTTTTTATGATGGAAATGATGTGTTACAATTTAATAAGTTTATTTAATACAACCAAAATATCATTATATCCTTTATCAATTTTGGAGAGTTCTATGAAAAAACATATGGCGATATTTCACCATTTCCATTTAGGTACGGGTAGTGGTTTTAACAACATCATTGACTTTTCCCTATCAAAATTAACTTCTTTCCATATCAATCATCAAGATACATACTTTTAAATATCTCGCTTTCTTACATCCCATTAGAAATATTTTTTCATACATCTAGGAATCATTTCACTTCAAGGATGAATAGATAAGGATGAACAATGAGCTTCTTGTAACAATTTCTTCATAAAATATTGTATGGATAGAGCACATACAGGGTTCATATAAATAATCATCCCATCATAATAAATGTTAACCTTAGGAACATTTTTCACCATCATCTACAACTCTACATCTTCCTTCTACCCCTATTTAATATTTATTTATCTATATGCTTTAACTCTTATTTCATAAAGATTACACACACCTGCTTCCTTCAACACTTCTAGATCCATCCATAGAAAATATAATAATATTTTATCTTTTTTATCCTCTTCATGGATAAGATAACAAGATCCTTTCATCTCAAAGAATCATACATCTTGTTCGCTTTCACATGTTGGTAATGTATTGAGTAGTCAAAATCCTTGATCAATGCCAACTATGTCCCCCCATAAATATTTACATCTTTCTATGGAAATATATTCTTTAAACTGTTATGATCAGTATATACGTCTCAGGATTCTCTGTATAGATAATATTTTTATATCAATATTTCAATATTTATCGAATCTAAATCCAAATTTTGTGTTGGGTAATTTTTCTCATGAACATTCAATTGTATTGAGGTATAAGATATAACCATATCTTTTTACATGATAATGAATCCCAATACCTTACTCAATGAATCACTATATATTAAAAAACCTTCTCTACTATGAGGGTAATGTAAGCATAGATTCATTGACCAGCCTTCTCTATATTTCCTTAAAATTTTCCTCACTTTCATCTATCCAAAGGAACATAGATCCCTTCGAAGTTAACCTAATTATGGGATTATATATTCAAGGGGATTTTTCAACAAGGACATGATTATATCTAGACAAACCAACACAATATAGATCCCAGTATTTATGGTTGGATTGTTCCATTTACCAAAAACTTACATCTTTGAAGGACCCACTGAAATACCCTATCATGAGATTATATGACCCAAGAATGAAACATTACCTATCCAAAATTCACACTTGGTATATTTTGAGTGCAAATTTTCATTCATCTTGGTATTTAGTACAATTCTAAAGTGATCATTATACTCTTCTTTTACATTTAACAATTAATAATTTTATCTACACATATTACCATAAAAATATCATGGTAATATCTCTATACTCTATTAATTAAATACATTAGTATTGTAGTGTAATTTATAATACCCAATGGAATTACTATAAATTCAAAGTGTTCATACCTTATATGGAAGGATATATTGGGTGTGTATTCAATTTTTACCCTCAATTGATAGTACACAGATCTAAGATAAATCTTCAAAAGGAATTTTTATCCACATAATGCATAAAACAAAATCATTGATGTGGGGTAGAGAATACTTACTCTTGATAGTGATATTTTTAAGTTCTCAATAATCAGTGTAAATTTACATTGATCATATTTATTCTTAACAAAAAGGACTAGGGCACCCCAAGGAGATTCCCATGGATAAATAAATAACTGATAAATATTATCCAATATTTACTTTATCATTTCTTTAAACTCAGTTAGGGACATTCTATGAGGTGTATTCGAAATAGGTGCAGCACCAGAAATGAGTTGTATTAATATATCAACTTCACGACTCCAAGGGAGAATAAGAAATTATTATAGAATGATATCAAGTGACTCCTAAATAATAGGCATGTATTAATGGGGATTTTTAACCCCATCCCTTTGATATATATAGGCTTCATTCATAGGAATTATGACCCATAAGATAAAATTAGTTTCTATTTAAAGTTAGTATTTGTCCTCACATTAATAAATGTACAAGTGTTTATTAGGAATACGAAATGTGACTCCCCCCACTAAGAAAATAATATGGGATCCATATAAAGAAATATATTCCATGCTTAAAATAAAATAAAATTAATGTAAATGGAGGATCAAAATATTTTCAGGAATAAGTTACACACAAAATTCAAGGGGAGAGGAACTATAAAATTGAGAGATATCCTTCATACCATTGGGAGTTCTAAAAACTAATGCAATATATGATCATTGAGTAGGTAATTAAATTCTATTTTCAAATTTCAAAGATATAAAAGAGTGATTAGAGACAGAATCAAGTAATACATCAGTTTTTCAACATTGGATAATGTGTGTACATTTCCCTATTTCATTTTCATAACCTACTTCAAAAGCCATGATCACAAGAGTTTATCATTTGTCTTTGATCTTAAAAGTGTTCTGAATCTTATCATTACTTTAAAAAAATGGATTTGTTACAATTGATGGAATAATGAACATACTTTTTCATTTTAATCATTTGGGTGTGTGTGGAGCCTTAGTTGGTGTCTTCTTCTCTTTCACTACATTAACTGACCCATTCATTGCCTTTCGACATTCATGGGATTTGTGAACTACCCTTTTATATTTAAGGCACCAACTAGTTTCATTTAATTATATCCCTTGATATTTATTACTTCATTTCTAGCATGTATTATGGAAGAATGTCATACCACTATTTGATTTATTTGAATTTTCCAGAGATTTGATCTTATTTTTCTTATAAAAACAAAAGTGATGGTGGGAATCTCTAAATTTTATTTCTACCTTGAGTTCACATTGAATGATATATTCATAGTTATTAATGTATCTTATAGATAACACCATTAGAATACATTATTTTAGGGTGCTAAATAATTGATAAAATTTACTCTATGATTGGATGATAATGCTTGATGTGTACCTTGCAAGACTTGTAAAATTTACCTCTATAACACCCAAAACGTTTTATGAAATATTTTCATTAAATAATTTTAATTCTTCAACAGATTCAATTTAATGAAATATTGATTTTAAACAAACCACAAGACACCATTAGTGTAAAATAACCTTTATAACCTAGTTGTTAGGGTAGAAAAAATTAATATAAGTAATTTAGAAAAATGTATTTATTGGCTACCAAATATTTAAGAAAAAATAAATCAATTGTATTTTTGTATTTTTAAATTGAGTGACTTACTATTATTAAATGAAATTAATGAAATATATATTTTATATATATAATAAAATATGTTTTTATTCATTCAATATTTTTTTCATGGGGTATGAATAAACCCTATCTTATGTTTAAAAACCTCAATTTTTTCAAAAGGGTAAATTTACCATCTTTTAATGGAGAATACTTTTTAACAGAAACATTTTCACACATTAAATTTTTTTTATGAAAATATAATATTCTTCTTTGGAATAAGGATATAAAAATTTAATTCTGATAAATTTTTGATATTTTTCAAAAAAAACACTCATGTTTTCTTGAGTAGTAAAAATACACTAAATTTTAATTGAAAATATCGTTTTTTTTTTAAATAATTTATATGGATAATTTATATTATTTAATTATTTTAATGTATTAATAGAATATATTTTTATCATTTAATATAATTTAGGTCATTTTCATTAATTTTACATTTAATTTAGATATAAAAACATTTCAATCTTTTACAATGTTTAATCTTTTAAAAGTTGTTTTCTAATTTTGAAAATGGGGTTAATTTTAAATTAATGACTATAAATTTGTGCTTTGAATTTAAAAAAATTGATTAAATATTTGGAATCGGTAAGTCCATATGATGTAAATATCTTTATATTATTTTTGTGTTTTATGAATAGTATCTTCAGTCATTATTATTATTACGGTAAAAGGGTAAATTGGGAAATTAAGGGTAAATATAATATTATAAAATTACACTAAAACTTTTTTTAATATCATTGGATGAGTTTTTTTCACCTAAATCATCCTTGGGTCGAAATAGTATCCATTGGAGTCCACTTGGGTGATATTATGACATTTAATTTATTTTATTTAAATAAAATTTAAACTTATCTCACTCGCATTTTAATAACACTATCATTATTAATATAAGGTTATACATAATCAAAATTTCATTAAAAATTCTCATTTCAAATATAAAATTTTTTTCTTTATCATTGGGATTCTTTTTAAATTTTTATGAAATAAATATTTACCTTAATGATTTATACATTGACGTTGTAGAAATTATTTAATTTATGAAAAATAAATAACCTAATTTTTATAAAAATTATAATAACCATTAAAAGAGACAAAAACATGGTAGATATTATTGGTTGAGTGTATATTGATCAAAACCATCCAAGGGTCTACTTATTTACCATTTGGAACATTATAAAGTATATTTTCAAACTTATATTATTTTATTTAAAAAGATATTAATGTTGTCCCATTCATGTTTTAATAAGTATACCATTGTTTATTTTGAATTTTATAGAAGATATATTGGACTATAATTATTGTTATTAAATCAATTATTTTTATATTTTTTAAAGTATTTTATTTTTAATTTTTATTCAACAAATATGTTTATTAAATAATTACACAAAACTGATGTTGTAAGTATTTTATAAATAGACATAATAAATAAATTTTATTAAAAATATAAAAATAAATATTATTTGGGATAATTAATTTATCCAATGAATTTTATATATTGCCTTGTCCCCTTATGAATATAATAAAATATTTTTCCCAAATTTATCTTGTTATTTTAATATTTTTAACAACCAATGAATTGAATAGTTTCAAAATTGACACTATTGATAGTTTATCAAAATAACATTTTATTAAAATATTTAAAAATCATAAAACATTTTTTAAAAATATATAATTATAATTTTATGGTCTATAATATTATAATTTATTTATTTATGGTCTAATTGACATCAAAAAAGTAAATATTTCCCCTTTTTAAAATTAAAATATTTGTTACCCTAGTTAATAATTAAATTAGATAACTATGTGTTAATTAAAATGAAAAGGTTTAAATTTATATAAACACTTGTATAAAATTTATTTTAAGATGCGATTAAAACCCTATCTCATCTCTTATTCCAAATTTGTCCATTTTAGTGGTTTCTTGATATGGTTTTTGTTTATTATAATTTATTATTTTTGGAGTTTCCAAAAGCGCACCTCACCTCAGTTATAAAAAGGAACCTCCTCCCTCATGTATTTACAACTCATTGAGCCTCAAAGATCCTATATCCCATATAATATTCAATTATCATCTTCAATATTAATATTCTAGGGGTTCTGGTCTTTTCCAAAGACCTACTTTAGTGCTTGAAGAGGAGATTTAGGGGAAGCACGTCGAAGAAGAGGTAATCTCCTCAAAAGATTATTTCAAACTTCTTTCTAATTATAATTCAAATTCAAGATTTTTATCATTATAAAGTAATAAATATAATATCAATTATATACTAAGATGTTATTATTATTATGAAGCATCCATATTCCTACTTCTATTCATCCTATGAAAAATAAAAGCACCACGCGTGCGTATGTATGGCTTACTATCTCCACGCCCTGGTGTAATATTTTTTCACCACCACCTTACATGGATGGGTATAATGATATAAATAATGACCATATTTAATTATTATAACATTATATTCATTCTAAAATATATACACCTTCTAATTCAATACCATTCAACAATTATGGGAATGATACTATTGCTCTTGCGTACGTTGGACCTATCATCCCAATGATGTAATGTGATTCATTCTACCTGATATTTATTATAGAATGATTATATAAATTAATTGAATGAATAAATATTATATATATTATATTAATATCATTCTGTAAATGATATAAATATAACCTCATAATAGGAACAATAACTTATTCAACAAAACATGCATAAGAAAATGAAGCAGTTTCATACCTAAATAACAAGTAATAATTAAAGGTTATTAAAAAAATGATAAAAAAATGATCCTATATGATATCATAAAAATGACTATGATTATATAACAATTCAATGAAATTATATGAATCATTATATTGGAGGTTCGAATACATACAAAAGTAATTAGAACTAAGGCAAGGAATAATTTTGCAATCTCATTTTTATCGAAGATTGTTTATACGTAAGTATATACCTGGGTATATTTATCATCCATGTCCATGATTCTTAAATATTTATTTCAAAATATTCTCTGTATCCTTATAAAAAAATTTAATTTTAAATTTCCCCAAATTTTGAATTTTTATTAAATAGTATGAATGGAATCTTTTTTCTTTTTTAGATACGGGGAAATTTTTGACTTATCCGACATAAACATGAGAATAATTTTTTAAAAAATAATATGGAATTAGGGGTTTTTACATTCTCATAACACTATCTATTCATGAAGATACCTTTGAAATATTTTATGGTTACTTTAAAAGAAATTTTTTCATTTAAATTTTTTTGTCATTTGTAGAAAAGAAAATTTTTTTGAAGAAGAAAGGTTATTTTCAAAAAGAATTAATTTCAAGTGTAAAATCATAATTATTTTCCATCTAAGATGGCATTAATTAATAGGATTCTATTTAATATATATTATCCATATTATTCTTATGGTTTTAGTATGCATTCTTTGTAATTTTATTTATGAAATACAGTTGTTTTACATGTATTATGTTATGATGGAATGATGTTTAAGAAAACTATATTATTTTCTGGGTTATGCAATGATGAATGATTTCTACTTTTGTGAAACATGTTAGAATGATTTCATTATGAGATTTTTTATACCTATATATCCCTCCAATTCATTGGTTAACGATTTATATCTCATGAGATAGACAGGTCTGGAATGAAAAATGGTATTGTTTTACCACTACAGCGCTAGAATAAGGAATGTGGACGGTTTAGTAATGGACTTTGTCTACTATGATGGTCTTGGAAAAGATCCTTGACTAATATGAAATTATTTTTTTTTCTAATGTGTTTTCCAAAAAAATCATTTATTATGTTAGGAGTTTTAGTATTATATTTATTTACTCTTAGGTACTTTTATGATTTATCCCATGGCATGATATCATGATCTTTAATATGGAGCATAAGATTTTCAAATGTTATGTTCTTACATGTTATGATTATGATATGATTAATATATCCTAATTTACCCTTACTAAGAATATGAGCTCACCATTTCTTATTTTTATTTTCACCAGGTCATGAAGATTTTTATAAAGTAATATATTTTAAATTGTGGTCTAGTTATGATGGAATAATAAGGATACTTTTTAGATTTCATATGAACTAGTTTTTTATGTTTAATAATTTCTAGATACACTATACATATAAGGTCACTTCATGGATTTTTGCTATTTTCTATGAATATTATTTAATTTTGAAGTAATATATTTTTATATAATGTATGTATAGATATAACCATATTGGTACTAACATATTCATAATTCTTCTGGTTCAGCTCATGGAATTCCATGTCCATTTTTATATGAATAATCAAAGGAAATTTCTAATTGAAAAATAAGATCATATACTCATCTCACTCCATTCATTATATTTCTTTTTTTACATTGTATTATAAATAGGATTCCACCATTGATCTACATCACTATCTACTTGATAGATCTCCAAAATAAATTTTTCATGCTCAGAACACTAGAGAATGAAAAATATATTTTCAACAGTATTGATCCATTAA
This sequence comes from Viscum album, assembly GCA_963277665.1. NCBI lineage: Eukaryota > Viridiplantae > Streptophyta > Magnoliopsida > Santalales > Viscaceae > Viscum > Viscum album. The sequence continues at coordinate 953,061,723 of OY728130.1, read as the reverse complement.
TCATAAACTATTGAATTAGTGGACCCACTAAAATAATAGGGTTGTTTCCTCATGAAGGACTCAACAAAATGTTTTCCATCCTTTCATAATTTTGGATGTTTTGTATGTTTAATAACTAAATAACATTGTGTAATCATAGAATTAAAATTATTCATTACAATTCATATAGTATTTAGTTTCTCATGTGAACAATCATGGGATTTTCTATCAGATTCATTATCAGTGTGATGTCCTATGGTTTCACACATTGACTAAAACCAAAAACGTAGCGTGAGAAACAAAAATCACAGTGGTAAAACACAAAGTCATGAAAAAAATATTTATAGGATGTATAAATCATGATACCTTTATTTTAAATCTATGAATCATTACGTTTAGCCGAATTCATTCATAGTTTGTATCTATTCAAATCCTTCATCATGGATTATAAATAGTTTATGATTTTCTAAAACATATCCTCATTCAGTGTCAAAAATGTGTGCATTAAGTCCTGATTTCATACACCAGTTGATGATAGAGTCAAATCTCAATTTTCAATTTTTAGAGTTATTGCCCCTATGTGAAACTATTCTTGATCCACATTTACCTGTAGTATCAATACGAGGATGAAATTTCTTGTAATCCACTTGTTCTATCCCACGACAAAATTATAGGACATTTTCTTATACTTTGACTTATCTCTTGTATTCCCACTACAGTTTTATAAACCCGAACTCTAAAGATTGACTATAACTTTACTCTAATACCGACTATATTAGTATTTAATTATTACCAGTTAGATAAAATTGATACCTATTATATCACCCAAATAGTTATTTCACCTTCTTGGATAGACTCTTACAACCATCCCTCTTGGGAGCCCATTCCCCAAAATTCCCTTGGGTACAGATTCATGTTTCTCCCAATGTTTAAATTTTAGAGTTACCATGTAATGGATTACTTCCTTTTATATAGCAAACCAAGATTTTCATATATAAATATTACATATTCTTATATGAATATTCAATACATTTAAGAAATACCCACCTGGGGACCATAAAAGACTATTCTACTTGGAGACAATATAAAAACTCTTTTTAATTCATTAAATATAATTAATATCAACCCATAAATTAATCTTCATAAATCACCATACCTAAAACCATTCATCATAGACTAGATAAAGGAAACATCTGAGAGGGTGATCTTAGATACTCAGAAAGAGTAAACATGAAAGATATCAATCGATGATCAAATGAAATTCTAAGATAAACATAAGGGTAATATATCATGAATATAAATTAAAATTTTCATAACCAATCTATCATGGGCCGTAAACATGATTCATGGAATAGAAAATTATTATTCCAAAAAACAATAATCATATGAGTAAAAAATTGTCATAAATAAATTATTAACCATAATTTTATGTCATATAAGTGTGGAACCATCAAAATTATATAAATAATTAAATATTCTAAGGTTAAATATCATGTAACTGAAATCGTAATAGATCGGTAATCAATAAATATTTCTCCTATGGATCATGAAAATCAATTTTTTTCATATAACAGGTCAAGCACATTGACTTATTTCCCATAGTAGATCAAGAAAATAAACTTGTTTCCAATAATTTTGTCATGATACGTTCAACATTACCCAATTAATTTAAGGGGTATATAATTATGATCCTAAAGAGCACATAATGGAAATCATATTTATATGACCCACAACATCATCAAATATAAATCATAACACCACAGGGTAACACATGCAATGAAGATTGGAATCCAAAAAATTTCATCAATTCGTCATAGCATAGCCCATGGAAAAAAGGAACATGTTTAAAAAAAATATTATACTCCTAATAATAAACCATATAAATAAATAATTAGGATTTTAACACTAGATCATATCCCTATTAAAACAAAAAACACTCAATATTTTTGTCTTCCATAAATAAAATTAAAATAAAATTATTATTACAAATATTCCTAAGTAAATTATTGATTCCAATTGGAAAATAACTTTTTAAAATCCAAAGAATTACAAAATACTAAAGATTTTTTTTAATAAACAAGGAAACATTCAATTGAATAAATAAATCCTTAATAATTCTAGATGGAATGAAATATCTGTTGTTCTATACATGTTAAAATAAATATTTCATTCAGTTTTTTGTTAAAAAAATGAAAAGTACATCATTCGGAAAATAAAAAGAAGATTTATTTTTAAAAAAATTATAAAAATTAAAACATGGCTAAAATTTTCTTTAATAAATAATCATAAAATATAAAAAACATTCTTCAGAATATATTTTAAAAAAATGGACAAATAAGAAAAATGATTTTAGACTGAAGAAGGAAATAAAGTCAATTTCACCCAAAACAATTCTCTCAATGTATTTATAACATATACATAGTGAAATATATATTTTTAAAATATAACCATAAGATAAGAAAATTAATGATTTTATGGAGATATATGTAATAATATTTCTTCTAAGGAAACATAATCCTAAACAATCTCGTTAAATAATTAGATTGTAACATTAATCATTTACCAATTTCATAAATTATGACTCTTAAGCCCCATGAAAGAAAAAACCATATATACATATTTTTTTGTAAATCTGGATTATATTCATAATAATATTCTTAATAGACCTTCATGTTCAATATATACACCACATAAAACAAACAAATTTTGAATATGGCTTGTGTCTCGTAGAAATAAAATTAAGACAAAAATCACATACCTCTAGTATCAATGTTTTTCATACACATAATAAAATAATGTATAATAAATATTATTTATTTATAAATATATTCAATGAAAATAATATTATATATCAAAAAATATATGATTTTATGATACCCTTTTATCACATTTGCATCAATAATTCATTGTAAAATTCACTGTTTTTGGTAATAATTGTTTTGTTTTTCACGTACGTTTTGTTTTAGTGGTTTTAATCTGTGTCTATTGATTATGGTTAAATAATATATATAACGTTAATCATCATATATTTATAATATAAATATATTTAATAACTATTTATTTTAATCCATGAATGTTAAATATATAAAATTTAATTACACTATTCATGGAGACAGTAAGTCGTACATACGCATGATGGGTATTTTCATTTTCTCGATGGATGGAATGAAAGATATATAAAAATTAATCACATTTAAATAATAATTTTATATCACATATATGATATATATTCATTAAATATATCTTTAGGACCATCCATGTAAAAAATAAAAAAAATCACTTCACTTTGTGGTGGCGGTAGTCCACATGAACGCACGAGCGACATTATCATTTTTCAACAGAATGTAATATAAGAAGGTATATGTGATATTATAATTCATTAAGTATAATTATTTCATAAATATTATATTTATGTATATATATACTTTAAATCCATCATTATATCCATCTGTGAGAGGGGGTGATGGAAAAAATAACTTCATCAATTCAAGAGGTGGTAGTCCACCATACATGTGATTGACAGTTTCATTTATCATTTAATAGAAGAGGAGATCGATATATTTTATTAAATTAATATAATAAAATATAATTATTCTTTATATAATTATGTTATTATATCATCACTGTTGAATAATATTTCAATGTTGTGTAAGATAAAATAAAATAAAAATTATTTTTTAGAAACCATACCTCTTCATCAAACACACTCTTTGGGTCATCACCAAATGCTGACATATGAGGGTTTTATAATAAAACCATGGCCTCTTAGATCTAGGGAGGGAAGTAAGGAAGTATTTTGGATATGTATTGGATGACCAAAAAATATATTGAATTTCCAAGGAGCATGTACTCAAGTGGTACAGGCTCCTTCTTGGCATCCAAAAGACCCTGGATCAAATCCGGGATAGGACTAATTTCCGAGTACTATAGTAGGGGCAGTGTAGTAGTATTTGTTTTAGTGGAAGACTGTTGCAATGGTGACACTATAGTGGAGGAGGACTGTAGAGAGAACTATAGTGGTGGTTGTACTGTAGTAGGTACTGGAGCAGCCAGGGTACTGTAGTAGTTCTGTTCACCAAAGGGTCCTTTAGGGAAAAATGGGATTTCAAGCCATCTATTCAGGTCACTTTGCCTTGGGCCTTTGGGCTATGTAATGGGTCTCCCTTTATCCAGTCTAAAAGAGGTATTTTATTTAAATAATAAAACGAGGCTTCGGCCCCATCCTAAATATATATATATATATATATATATATATATGGAATTATAAATAGGAGAGTATATGACTTTTCCTTTTATAAATGGTGGAGGGAACCAAATTTGAAACCACTTGAAAATATCTCAAAAGAATACAAAATAATAAAGTCATTCACAATGAAAATTCATCAAAACAAATATAGATTCTATTTTGGGATAGGAAAATTATTAGAAATTACCATAAAATAGTATTTTAGACAATTATTATTGGAAAACATAACCTTATATTTTTCTTTAACCCCAGTTAAACCCATTATAACCATGACCATAGTAATTATTTTTTATTATTTTTACTATTCATTATGACAAATAATTAATTTGACCTTAATATATAATATTAATTATTATAATTTCTAATATAAAATTCATTTTTAACTAATTAAATTCACAAAAGATATAGAATATATTTTAAAATTAAATCTTCAGAAACAATGAAAAGGTGGTTTTCCAAAGAAAATGTTTTCATAAGTATAAAATATCTTCATATCAAAATTCAACTTGAAATATATTATAATGAATTAAATTGGATTAATAATAGTATAATTGAACTAATTTTACAATGAATCTTTTTTGAAATATAGTATATCTTTTATAATCATTAAACAGAAAGGATGTTTCAAATTAAAATCAAAGTTTTTTATTATACATTTAAAATATAACATTTTAATAAAATTGATTAAAATCACTCCAAGATATTTTTTAAATTTTTAATTGAAAAGAAAAAAAAATTTCAAATTAATTTTATAGAATTGGAAAATATTTAATTTAAAATACGTGTACAAAACAGGGTAAAACCCCTTTTTTGAAAATATATATATACATTTCTTTGGAATTATACTTGATTTATTATTATCTCAATTTTATAAAAAATATTATATGAACGATAAAATATTTTATTGAGTATATAATATATAAATTTAAATAAAATCTTTCACCAATAGTGACATATTTAATTTATTATTGTAAAAACAATTTTCATGCATAAAAGTAGTTTATTATAAAAACATTTATTTTGCTTTTAAATGATTTTTTTTAATTTATAATAAATTGATAAAACAAATGAGTCTATTTTATTCATATATAATCCATATACATTAAATAAATTATATATAACTTTTCATACAATCTAATTTAACATCTTGGTCATTATGGTATATTATGTTACGGTTCATTAAAACTAAATGTTACATATAACCCAAGATATATAATAACATAGATTTTACTTGAAAAGAAAATATTTCATAAAATATAAACTATTAAACCAACCATAATAAATAATTTAAATATCCTCATTGATTCATACCATACCATTTTTATTCATTTTAATTAATGAATGTATAAAAATTATTATTCCACTAATAGTGTACCTACTATAACGCATATAATTTTTTTAGAGTATCAACACTAGGGATCCCTTTATTAAATTTAAAAATAAATCTACTTTCTCCACATAAATCTCATTTCTAGGTATCCATAAATTAAATAATTGTTCACATTAAGTTTCTAAAGATTTAAATCCTTTGATTAAATAATATTAAAAACCATCGGGATGGGGGTAAGCCTCACAACTGGGGAGAAATGTTTAGTGAAATACAAAACATCATTTTATTGAAAACCATTCACCATCGTCCTTTCCATGAATCAACACATACCATAATGTTCTTCATCGACTCAATAGACCCATTTTTCTATAATTTTTCCTTTCTTATAAAAAATATTTATCTCTAATATATTGTTTTCATACAATGAGAAATATTCTTCTTTATTGCTAGTTCCCACATAATTTACTCCTTAAATTTTATTTCCTATTTCAATAATTTGATCTATCAATTAATAGATAAAAAAAATATTATATAGATTATTAATACCTATTCATAGTTCATATCATCATTTTTTATCTCATTAGGTCCACTTAGTCAGTAGGATCCAACAGTTATGATGTCACATGGACAGGTACACCATCAAGATTCACTTTCTCTAGGCACTCTGATTCATCATTCACATTACTAATTAAACTAAATGACAATTATTATACATGAAACCTTTATTAAATATCACATTTTGGCATCTGATTATCTTATTTTTCTCACAATCCATTAAAAAATATCCAAAATCCTCTACACCTTATCTAATAATAAACCATTATCTGGATTTAGAATCAATATTTTCTCACGAAAAAACATTTATATGTGCATTTAAAAAATAACCAAATAATTTTAAATTAGATAGTATTACCCATTTTCATGACCTAATATCCTTTGGTATAAATTCACTTATTGGTATAGATGGACTTATATAGATGATATATTCTTCTATATTCAATACCTCTGCCGAGAAGGTCTTACTTAGCACTGAGTGTAGCCTCATACCACTGAACATTCATTAAATTTCATATTCATACACTAAGGAACACCATGATACTAAGGTTTACCTAGAATATTATTCTCCAATTTAATTCCATTATTACCATAGATTTACAAAAACTATTTATTGTCGTACTCTCCTTTATTTATAGAACTAAATCATTTTGTATTTTATGCTAAATCATTCTCCACAAAAGTATTCCACTGAAAAAACAAGGAAAATACACAAATTTTATTTTTATAAAGTAAACACATGCCTTCCATAATGATTCATCAAAAATATCACATAATTCAGTGACCCTCCTTTGGAATGTATTAGCCTAGGTCCCTAAACATTAGTGTGTACCAGATCCATCTTTCCAACATTCAGTTTTATACCTCCTTTTATAAAAGAAACCTTACATTGTTATCTGAAGTTAAAATAATAATATAGTTCAACATTCAACAACTTCATCCCTAGTATCATTCTTTTTTTTTACAGCTCCTTTACCCCATTCTCACTCATGTGACCTAGCATCTAATTCTAATGTTTTGACTCCTTTATGGAATTTTTTATTGATACCATTCCCAATAAATTTTTCATATTTTATAGGATTATATTATTTTCTCCATAAGATATGACCTTAACTCCCATTCAAATTTTCCATGTACAACGAGTATAATGGGTGTTCAAACTGACATCATCAATATTCCAAATGAAAATTGGATGCCTTATTACTCCGAAAATATATCAAAGATTCTCTAGAATGAGGAAAATATAAGTATTATTTTTTATGTATGAAACACCCTTAAAATAAAATATTAAGGGTTCCTCAATCAAAATATATAATATAAAATCTTTTCCTAAATCAATCTATAATAACTAGGACTATTTATTATCTAACCTCCAGTATACCTCCCCATATATCAGAGGCTTATTACAAGAAACAAGGGTCTAAGGTGCCACCATAGAGAGATTATACCCTTATATCACAGTTGTATAACATAATGGGAATAACACATAATTAATAATTATAATAACAAACCGAATAAGAAAACATCAAATTCAAATACAACTAAAACAACTATCATAAGTAAAGTATAAATAAAATGAGTCAAAAAAAATTTAAGCAAGTGAGATAGAAATTAATAATATATCTCATGAGTATATCATAAACAAACCAAACCAATAAATATCCAAAAACAAATACCACAAATTATCCTTGAGTCCCTAAAGGATCTCATATCCTAAAATATTCTGATTTATCATGCTCAACCATTGAAAACTATTCTTATACTCTACCTTTATCTATAATAATTATGTTTCTCATGTACCAATATGTTGGGGATTCCGGGGTAGGGTGTGAGTAAAAATCAATATGACACTACCAATTATGTCCTTCAAATAAATAGTATTTATTTTTCATTAATATGTCGGTATGATAAGAATAATCAAATAATAAGTGAAACAAATAAAAAATTCATCATCATTCATTGGGTTGTATGGTAGTACATGAGGTTGACCATAACTACTATGGATAGTTTTATATGTCCATGAGAATGATATGTCACATCTATAAACACCATGGAGAAGATAATCCCACATGAAGTCATATCATGTGACACTCAATTGGAAGAGTATACCACCAAAAATCATTTAATATAACACTTAGGGGAAGAGCGTCCCACTCAGAATCATCTCATGTAACACAAAAGGTGAAACAATCCCACCTAGAATCATCCCATTTAACATCCATTGGAAAGTGTATCCATCCTCAAATAATCTCATGTAACACTAATTATATGAGATACTCACCTGGAAGTATCTAATGTATCAATTGGTGGAAACTTTAAATCATCTCATGTGACATTTGGCTGAAAATTAACATACCTTGAATCATATCACGTAACACTTGGGGTAAAATAACCCACCTGGAATCATCTCATGTAACACATTGTGGATAAATCATGTATGAATATACAGCAAATCACACACACCAAATAGAAAATAATTCCACCCAAGAACAACCTCATATATCATACTATATAGGGTTTTCCACTTTTCATAACCTAGTGTTCTATACCTATGTTTGCCTCTAAGGACCACAACTTATACCTATCACAACATTCATAGTAGGATACAATCATGTTATCCTCTAAGTATTAATCCTCTCTATAGAAAATTGAAAATAACTTCACCATATCAAGTCCCCTTGGTCATATCATATATTGGATATCAAATATTTTTTTCCCTATATCATTCCCAAAATAGGTCCAATGATCATTGCACCAAGGGATTCACTAAACTCAAAAATTATATGCTTATTTAAAGTCCTAACTACTCACACCATCAATATGGTATAATTCAAACAAAGTAAAGTATTATAATTTCCATGTCCCATCCCAAGAAAGAGTAGGTTGGTTCTCTCATTGATCATTAAAATATATCCTTTATGTGGAATTCTGACTCAGATAAGAATATATACTCGTAGATGAGGAACAGTCACCCCATGAAAAAAACTCCACTCTCAAGCATCCTTTATATATACAGGGATTCTATATAGCCTACCCCTAGGCCAACCATATCAGATATACCACTCTCCCTCACATGGAGAGAACGAAGAAACCTATCCCAAGGTCCACTATGTCCCATATAAGTCTTTTATATATCCCTATGAATCATATATCACAATTTATATATATAGTCAATCTTTTCAACATATGTATCCTAGGGATTTGGAAGTCTAAGGGTCCATCATGGACCAAGACGCTTCAGTTGTTCCAATGATATTTCAAAGAAATGTCTCATTTTTAGGTTAAGGATTATCTCATATAAGTGGTGGGACTACATATCACATTCTACATCACATAAATCATAATCATGTGGAGATGTTTATGGACCACTTACCTCATCAGAGTTATCCCCTTCTCGATCCTTTATATGCCTTGTCACATTTTAACAATTCTCTTAAGCTCGAGTCAGTATCCACTCATCAATAATTGATTTGATTACATTCCAATGACTTATATAATTCACTAAGTACCCTCGTGAAAAAAATACCCATAACATAATGTCCACCCATGGAGCAATATCCTGATAAAGTGGAAGTAACCCTAGAAACTTTTTCCAAGAGAAATTACTCAATATAAATGATTAGAAATTATGTGTGTTAAAGAAATTAGGATTCCCCCTATCAACTACATTAAAATTATCCATCATCCCAATTTTTTTGATCTATGATCCAGTGAAATTATCTCCAAATCATATCCTAAATTTCCACAAATCATAATCAATCTAAGGGAAGATAAGATATTGGAAATATAGGGTAGAACTATTTATAAATATATAGAGGGAATATCTAATAATAACCCCCACATAAATGGATAATGAAATAAGGAATAAGAAGAAGAAATACAACTAAAATATCCATCTCTTAATGCCCCTATATCCCTAAATAATGAAGTTGAAGACCATGAAAAATATGAGTTTTCCCACCTCCTTTTAAAACGTGAAAAGGAATGTTTCACGAAATCACCCATAGGGATCATGGATTGATGACCTCTATCTTGGTTTATGTCATGGTACAAAACTACACTTTTGACTAATTTCCCATGTAATATCGCTCCTTCATGTTATCCTCTCCTTGTAATTATCTATTTGGTCATTTCATGGAACATAGTTAACGTAAATAACCAAATATTTGATGCCCTTTATAACGATTCATACGTTACATACATTGTTATTACTTCAAAATTGAAGTACACTTATTACAACATATAAAAAAACCATGAAAAGACCGTATAGGTATAGTGTCTTTAGAAACAGGGAAACATAAACAACTAGTTCATAAAACATCTACACAATCTCCCATTTATTGCATCATATCAACAGTCCCTTTTGGCATATCCTACTTAATAACCATCTTCCTGACCTGGGGAAAGAAAACATACAAAAGGGTGAGCTCAGATGCTCAGTAAGGGTAAACAAAAGAAATATCAATCACATCATATTCATAAGAACATAACATTTTGGAAATCTTAACCTGTAAAAGAGATCATAATTTTATAACATGGGATAAATCATAGTAGTCAAATGTAATCCCAATAATCATTACATAAAACATGAAATTTTTTGTCATACACACATAATCATAGAGAATCATTTCTTATTAGTCAAGACTCATTTCCAAGACTATCTTAGCGGACAAAGTCCATTTCTGAACCGAGTTCACTCCTCGTTTCATTCTTGTTTCACGGAACCGGATTAACCTGTCCTTCCATCCATGTCTATCTCATGAGATATAAATCTTTACCCAATTCATTGGTGGGAGATATAGGTCCCACCCATCTCATAATGAAACCATTCTTATGTGTGCCACAAAAATCATAAATCATACATCATTGCATAACACATGTAATAAAAATGGGATTCTTAAACATCGTGACATAATAAAACAATTCATATAAGATAAAGTAATTCATAAAAATAATTCCATCACAACATAATCAAATCAATGTAATAATAGTGATAGAAACAGAACCCTATATTATCTTAGATGGAAAATAACTTTGATAAAACACTTGAACTTCATTCTTGAAGAAAATATCCTTTCCACTTCAAAAACATTTTCCTTTTTTAACATGTCATATAATTTTGAACTAAAAGAAGTTGATTAAAAATAAACTTGAAAACTTTTAAAGGAATATTCATGGAAATAATGTTATAAAAATACTTTTATGCCGTATAAGTTAAAAAAACATTCTTCTCTTAGTTTTGTCGGAAAAGTCAAAAAGTACCTCGTACGAAAAACGAAAAAGATTCCTTTCATATATTTTTCTAAAAAATAACTGAAGGGTAAAATTGGTTATAAACTATTGTATAGGGATATAAATATTATAGATTGGGGAAACATGGATGTGGATGATAAATATTCCCCAATAAATTATAAAGTATAAACAATCTCGGATAAAAATGAGATTGCAAGATTTTCACTTACCTTAGATCCGATTTTCTTCATAAGTGTCAGAACCTCCTGTATAATGTTTTAAATAATGTCATTAACTTATTCTAGAATCATACTCATTGTTATGATATCATATATGACCATATTCTTAGCTTCTTATTAGAAATATTTCACTGCTACTTGTTATTCGGGTGTGTTTTGTCGAATAAATTATTATTCTTCTCTTTAGGTTATAGATATCTCATTTCCAGAATGGTATTAGTGTAATATATATCATATTCATTAATTCAATTAATTTATATAATCATTATGCAATTAATATCATGTAGAACGAGTCGTATCACATCGTGGAGACAGTATTCCGTAAGTACGCACGAGCGATGATATTGTTCCCATGATCGTGGAATTGTATTGGAGTGTATGTATACTATTTCAGAATAAATATCACTTTACAATAATCATATATAGTTATTATTTACACCATTATACCCATCCAATTAAGGTGGTGGTGGAAAATAGATTACACCACGGCGTGGAGACGGTATTCCGTACGTACGCACATGCGGTGATTTCATTTTCTGTAGGATGGACCGATGGTGAAATAGGGTTGTTTCATACATATAATAACATATCATTATATGAGTGATACTGATGTTATTACTTCATAATGAAACAACTAAATAATAAGAAGTGGAAGAAGAAATAAAGTTGAAAAAATCGGTAAAGGACATTACCTCTTCTTTGAAGATCCTCTTTGAGACCTCCTCTTAGGGCACTAAAATTGGTCTTTGAAGAAGACCAGGACCTCTAGGATGTTTCTCAGGAAGGGGAGAAGATAATTTGGCAGGTTTTTTCCGAGCTTGAAGGCTCAAAGTGGTGTGAGGAAGAGAGGGAGGAGGTGCCCTTTTATAAGGGAGGGGAGGGGCACCTTTGGAAAAACTAAAAATATTATTTTATTATAAACTCATATTCTGTTTTTAATAGCACCAAATTGATTTATATTGATGCTAATGTGGTTATGGGTAGAACTCCTCTCATCCAATAGAATTTAGGCAAGTTTAGAGTTCTATTTTAACCTTATCATTTAGATTTAACATTAAGTTAAATAATTTTACTTTTACCATGTCTTTTTGTTTTCTTACACTATAAGGTTAATAAACTTACTATAACAAGCCAAACGAACCCAATGTTGTCTATTATTAATATTTATAACCTTATCTAAGTCATATGTAAGATCTATAGATTTTTAGGAATAAAATAACAATTAATAATATAATATTTGTTTTTAAAACTATTTTATGTCAATTTTGTCACTATTTGGTAATTGATTATTGTGGATGTCAAAACAGAATGATTAGTTCGAAAAACGTTAATTAAATCCATATTAACATGTCATATTAACATAGAAAATTATTTTAATTCATAAAAAGATTCAAATTACATTTATTTGGGTATTTATAACATCAATTATGTCAATATTTCATTAATAAGATAATTTGTGCATCATCATTGTGTCATAAATAAATTAAATTATTTAATGTCTAAAAATTCCAAATAAAATACCATTATGTGGGAAATATTTTTATCTTTATAATGAATATTTATAGTTGAATTTATCTTATTTATAACCCTTTATTAAAAATTATTTACTTATTACACATTGATTTTAACTATTTTAACCCTTCTTTAAATAAATTAATAATAAATGTCCTAATCTAATCCAAGTGGGCCTAAATGGTCATATTTTATTTCTAAGGTTGTTTTTGGTCGAATTAAACTTAACCAATAGAATTAGGAAATGTGTTAGGGTAATAATAATAACATTTTTACCCTTAATTACCCTATTTACTTTTAACCGTGGTAAAAAAAGGTAAAAAGTTACTATTCACCAAAAATTATTTTCATCTCATTGAACCACATTTTAGTCCTTGATATTAACCGTGTCTGTCAGATTTTCCAAATTCTACTCATAGAAGCTGTAAAATTATGTTTTATGTAAATTTGCAAATTCTCCTAGGAGTTGGGTAAAAGATGGTGAAAAGTTCGATAAAATTTTTATATATCTAAAATTATTATAAAATGACTCCAATGATTTACTTTAAACTTATAAAGGTATTATGTATCAATTTTGACCTAAAATAACATTATATAAAATAAATAATTATTTACATAAAAAGTCAGTTTTTAAATAGTAACCCAGTGTTTTCACTATTCATCAAAAATTGAAAGTTTTCAGAAAAATACCAAAATTTCACCCTAGGCTAATTTCGATATTCCGGATCCAAAAATGAAGTCCATTTTGAAAAATAAAATTTAAAAAATTTCAAAAAGTGGGTATTACTATTCATAATGGTGAGTTTTAATAATATTTTAATAGCATATCGTTGTTTAGTGAAACTCGGTATTGCGTACAATGCAAGCTATCAAGGAAGGTCGCGATTGCGTGTAATGAAAGCAAAGATAGTGTTGTGTGTAGTGAAATATTCCTTTGATAATATAAAAACAAGATATTTCTCATAAAAATATCGGGTGTTACATTCTACCCCCCTTAAAATAAATTTCACCCTCGAAATTTGTCACTTTGTAACAAACAGATGAGGATACCTCTCCCTCATCATATCCTGAAGCTCCCATGTAGCTTTTTCAAATTGGTGGTTCCTCCATAAATCTTTCACCAAGCGAGTGGTCTTGTTCCGTAGGACTTTTTCGCTACGATCCAAAATATATATATGTTGTTCTTCATAAGAAAGATCTTGCTCCAGTGGTACAACTTCTGAGCTGAGTACATGTGAAGGATCAGGTATGTACTTCCTCAGGAGAGATACATGGAACAAATCGTGAACTTGAGAGAGATTCGGTGGAAGCTCCAATTGGTATGCTACCTTCCCAACACGATCTAGTATTTCGAATGGACCAATATACCTAGGGCTCAGCTTTTCCTTCTTTCCAAATCTCATTACTCTCTTCCAAGGAGATATTCATAAGAACACTTTGTCACCCACTTCAAACTCTAGGTCTTTTCTTCGGTTGTCGACATAACTTTTTTGTCGACTCTGAGCTGCTCTAATGTGTTGTTGAATAGATCTGACCATTTCTGCCATCTCATAAACAAGATCAGGTCCTAATATCTTTCTTTACCCAACTTCATCCCAGCAAGTTGGAGTCCTGCATTTCTTTCCATAGAGAGCTTCATAAGGAGCCATCTGAATACTGGAGTGAAAGCTATTATTATAAGAAAATTCCACCAAAGGAAGGTGTTGATCCCAACCAACTTTGAAATCCATGGAGAAGGCTCTTAACATATCTTCTAGAGTTTGAATTGTTCTCTCAGACTGACCGTCTGTCTGAGGATGATAAGCTGTGTGAAACTCAACTCTGTATCCAGAGTATGGTGAAGACTTCTCCAGAACAGTGAGGTAAATCTTGGATCCCGATCTGATATAATGGAAAGTGGTACTCCATGAAATCTTACCACTTCCTTCACATATATCCTGGAAAGCTGATCCAGAGATAAATCCTCTCTAATAGCAATGAAGTGTGCAGATTTTTTAAGATGATCAACTATGACCCAGATAGCATTATTGCCTTTGGATGTTATAGGAAGTCCAGTGACAAAGTCCATAGTGATGTTTTCCCATTTCCATTCAGGTATGGGTAATGGTTGTAACATCCCCTTAGACTTCTGTCACTCATCTTTAATTTGCTGACAACCCAAGAATTGAGAGACATATTCAGTAACATCTCTTTTCATGACATCCCACCAGAATTACTCTTTTAGGTCCCTATACATCTTTGTGCTTCTAGGATGAATAGAGAATGAAGAACTATGAGCCTCATCCAGCAGCTCCTTCTTTAATTCTGGGATGGGAGGAACACAAACCTGATTCCTGAACTTTATTATCCCATCACAATCAAGGTTGAATTCAGGAATATTTCTCACCATCTTTTGTAACTCTACATCTTCTTTTTGCTCCTCTTTAATCTTCACATGTATAGATGGTTGAACATTCAATTGAGAAAGATATGATTTTTTCCCTTCCATTATAATTCCATGATCCATCCTTTGTAAATCCATAAATATTGGATCTTTTTTGATCCTCGTCATGGATAAGCTAGCATGGTCTTGTCGACTTAATGCATCTGCGACCTTGTTTTCTTTCCCAGGGTGGTAATGAATTGATAAGTCGTAATCCTTAATCAGCTCCAACCATCTTCTTTGGCGTATATTCAGCTCCATTTGTGTGAAAATATACATTAAACTTTTATGATCAGTATAAATATCACACCTTTCTCCATAAAGATAATTCCTCCAAATCTTTAATGCAAAGATTTCCACAGCTAACTCCAAATCATGATTTGGGTAATTTTGCTCATGGATTTTCAACTGTCGTGAGGTATAAGCAATCACCATATCATTTTTCATAAGAACACACCCCAACCCCTTATTGGATGCATCACTATAGTTCACAAACCTTTCTCCACTACAAGGAAGTGTGAGTACAGGTGCACTGGATAACCTTCTTTTCAACTCCTTGAAATTCTATTCACATTCCTCCGTCCACACAAACTTAACTCCTTTTCGAGTCAACCTAGTGAGTGTATTAGATAATCATGAAAAATCTTTCACAAAATGTCGGCAATATCCAGCCAAGCCAAGATAACTTCAGATCACGGTTACTTTTGTTGGTCTCGACCATCTTTCGATAACCTCTGTTTTTGCTGGATCCACAGATATCCCATATTTTGAGATTATGTGACCCAAAAATTCATCTTTTTTAATCCAAAATTCACACTTGGTAAATTTGGCATAAAGCATCTCCTTTCTTAGGGTCTTCAATATAATTCTCAAATGATCTTAATGTTCTTCTTTTCTCTTTGAATATACAAGAATATCATCTATAAAGACTACCACAAACTGATCAAGATAGTCTCTAAAGACTCTATTCATGAGATCCATGAAGATATCGGGGCATTAGTAAGACCAAATGGAATCACTATAAATTTATAGTGTTCATACCTTGTATGGAAAGCTGTCTATGGTATATCCTCCCTTTTGACACTTAATTGATGATACCCTGAATGAAGATCAATCTTTGAAAAGAATTGAGCTCCTCGTAGTTGGTCAAATAAGTCATCAATGCGTGGGAGAGGATATTTGTTCTTGATAGTGATCTTGTTAAGTTATTGATAATCAATGCAGAGTCTCATTGATCCATCTTTCTTCTTAACAAACAAAACAGGTGCTCCCCAAGGTGATGCACAAGGGCGTATGAATCCCTTATCAAGATTCTCTTGGAGTTGCTTCTTCAATTCCTGCAACTCAATTGGGGCCATTCTATAAGGTTTGTTTGAAATAGGGAAAGAACTCGGTACGAGTTCTATTGAAAAATCAACTTCACGATTTGGTGGAAGACCCGGTAATTACTCCAGAAAGACATCATCAAACTCTCGTACAATGGGAATATTCTTAATCTTGAGTTTCTCACCAACCATTTGAGATAAATAACCTTCATTTAGTGGAATCAAAACCCATAAGATGGATAAAATTTCCACTGGAAGGTTATGTTCATCCTTGCATTGATAGATGATCATATATTGATTTGGAATATGAAATGTGACTTCCCTTATTTGGAAATTGATATGAGGTCCATATAAATAAAGCCAATCCATGCCAAGAATCACATCAAATTCCACTTTAGGAAGGATCTCACGATTTGCAGGAAGCACTTTCCGACAAAATTCAATCGTAGAAGAATTATAAACTTTTGATGCAACTGTTGAGCCATTAGGGGTTGTCATAGCTAATTCAACATCTAATTGTTGAGGTAATACGGTGATACCCTTAGAAAATTATTCAGAAATAAAAGAGTGGGTGGATACAGAATCAAATAAAACATTTTCTACTTTAGAGTGGATGGTAAGTGTACCTTTCACCACTTCGTTATCGTACTCCACATCGCTGATAGAAATTGCATGTGACATTCCTTTGTCTTTTGCCTTCAGAGTTTGTTGACATCGATCATCCTCAACAACCCTTGGATTCGGGCATTGATTGGCATAATTCCCCATTTCCTTGCACTTGTAACATTGATGTGTAGGAGGTGCACTCTGTGTAGCCTTTTATCTGTTCGCATCACTATACATCTTCTTCCCATCATTGCGGCATTCAAATGCCTGATGACCTTCCTTTCCACATTTGAAACATTTACTTGTTCCTTTAAGACAACACCAGCCATGTTTCTTTCCACACATTGAGATTAAGGGAAAGCTCATCTTCTTTTCGGTGTACTCTTTAGATTTTCCTTTGAATTCAATTTTCCTCTTCTTATCAAACCTATATGACTGATGGGTTACTCCAATCTCCATCTCAACTTTGAGAGCACCTCGAACAATTTCCTCGTATCTATTGAAGTCCCTTATGGCTAATGCCCTTCGAAGACTTGGTTTTAAGCCACTAAAGAATCGATCGATCTTACTCTCAGGTTGGATAATAATACCAGAAGAATACCTTTCAAGTCTTGTAAAATATTCTTCATAGGTACCAACAAATTCATCATCCTTTTGCTTCAATTCAGGAAACTCATTCTCCATCTTTGCTCGAATAATGCGAGGGAAGTACATATTGAAAAATAAGTTCTTGTACTTGTCCCATTCCATGGACTCAATTTCATCCCTTTGCCTCGTATTCTTAATAAAATTCCACCATTGATCAGAATCACCTTCCAAATGATATACTGCTAAGATGACTTTATCATATTCAAAACATTAAAGAACTGAAAATATCTTTTCAGTAGTACTGATCCAATGTTCAGCAACTAATGGATTAGTAGACCTACTGAATGAGGGTGGACGTTGCCTCATGAAGGATTCAACAGAATTTTTCTCCTTCCTTTTCTCGTTTGGAAGTTCTGCATGATTCATAGATTGAGAAAGTTGTGTGATCATGGCTACAAGAGTTTGCATTCCAGCTCCCATAACCTTTGGTTTCTCAGGGGGACAATCATTTCATTGTCCGTCACATTCCGCATTAACACGGTTCCTTCGGGTTCCATCCATTGACAAAAACCAAGAAGAATTGTGTGAGAAACACCAAGTATAATAGGAAAACCACATAATCAAGAATAAAATTTCAGACTTAAGGTCTTATCATAGGTTATTCATGGCTATTTCTAAAACACTAATATTGTTTTCTATGCTTAGACATATCCTTAGGGTTCTTACTAAGGCTTTCACATCCTAGTTTCCAAAGGTTGACTATACCTTTCCTCTGATACCAAATTTAACGACCCATACTTTACATACATTGTTATTACATCAAAATTTAAGTACACTTATTACAACATATAACAAAACCACGAAAGGACCGTATAGGTATAGTGTCTTTAGAAAATGGGAAACATAAAAAACTGGTTCATAAAGCATCTACACTATCATCCATTTATTTCATCATATCTAGAGTCCCTTTTGGCATATCCTACTTAATAACCTTCTTCCTGACCTGGGGAAAGAAAACATACAAAAGGGTGAGCTCAAATGCATAGTAAGGGTAAAAAAATAAATATCAATCACATCATTTTCATAAGACCATAACATTTTGGAAATCTTAACCTCCAAAAGAGATCATAATTTTATAACATGGGATAAATCATAGTAGTGAAATGTAATCCCAATAATCATAACTTAAAACATGAAACTTTTTGGCATACACACATAATCAGATAGAATCACGTCTTATTAGTCAAGACTCATTGCCAAGACTATCTTAGCAGACAAAGTCCATTTCTGAACCAAGTTCACTGCTCGTTTTAGTCCTGTTTCACTAAACCGGATTAACCTGTCGTTCCAGCCATGCCTATCTCATGAGATATAAATCTTTACCCAATGCATTGGAGGGAGATATAGGTCCCACCCATCTCATAATGAAACCATTCTTATGTGTGCCACAAAAATCATAAATCATACATCATTTCATAACCCATGTAATAAAAATGGGATTCTTAAACATCGTGACATCATATAACAATTCATATAAGAGAAAGGAATTCATAAAAATAATTCCATCACAACATAATCAAATCAATGTAATAATAGGGATAGAAACAGAACCCTATATTATCTTAGATGGAAAATAATTTTGATAAAACACTTGAACTTCATTCTTGAGGAAAATATCCTTTCTACTTCAAATAAATATTCCTTTCTTTACATGTCATATAATTTTGAACTCAAAGCAGTTGATTAAAAATAAAGTTGAAAACTTGTAAAGTAAGCTTCATGGAAATAATATTCTAAAAATCCATTAATTCTGTATAAGTTAAAAAACATTCTTCTCGTACTTTTGTCGGAAAAGTCAAAAAGTTCCTAGTACGAAAAACGACAAAAGATTACGTTCATGTATTTTACTAAAAACTCACCGAAGGGTAAAATCAGATATAAAATATTGTATAAGGATATAAATATTACATATCGAGCAAACATGTATGTGGATGATAAATATTCCCCAGTAAATTCTGAAGTATAAACAATCTCGGATAAAAATGAGATTGCGAGATTTTCCCTTACCTTAAGTCTGATTTGCTTCATAAGTGTCTCAACCTGCTGTATAATGATTTAAATAATGTCATTGACTTATTCCAGAATCATACTCATTGTTATTATATCATATATATCCATATTCTTATCTTCTTATTAGTAATATTTCATTGCTACTTGTTATTCAGGTGTGTTTTGTCGAATAAATTCTTTTTCCTCTCTTTATTTTATATATACCTCATTTCCAGAATGGTATTAGTGTAATATATATCATATTCATTCATTAAATTCATTTATATAATCATTATGAAATGAATATCATGTAGAACGAGTCGCATCACATCGTGGAGACGGTATTCCGTACGTACGCACGAGCGATGATATCGTTCCCATGATCGTAGAATTGTATTGGAGTGTATGTATATTATTTAAGAATCAATATCACATTACAATAATCATATATAGTTATTATTTACACTATTATACCCATCCAAGTACGGTGGTGGTGGAAAATAGATTACACGACGGCGTGGAGATGGTATTTCGTACGTACGCACGCGCGGTGATTTCATTTTCCATAGGATGGATAGATGGTGAAATAGGGTTGTTTCATACATATAATAAAATATCAGTATACGAGTGATACTGATGTTATTACTTCATTATGAAACAACTAAATAAGAATAAGTGGAAGAAGAAATAAAGTTGAAAAAATTGGTAACGGGCATTACCTCTTCTTTGAAGCCCCTCTTTGAGACCTCCTCTTAAGGCATTAAAATTGGTTTTGGAAGAATACCAGGACCTCTAGGATGTTTCTAGGGAAGTGGATAAGATAATTTCGAAGAGTTTTTCCAAGCATGAAGGTTCAAAGTGGTGTGAGGAAGAGAGGGAGGAGGTTCCCTTTTATATGGGAGGAGAGGCGCACCTTTGGAAAAACTAAAAATATTATTTTATTATAAAATCATATTCGGTTTTTAATAGCTCCAAATTAATTTATTTTGAAACTAAGGTGGGTATGGGTCGAAATACTCTCATCCAATAGAATTTAGACAAGTTTAGGGTTCTATTTTAACCTTATCATTTAGATTTAACTTTAAGATAAATAATTTTACTTTTACCGTGTCTTTTTTTTCTTACAGTATAAGGTTAATAAACATACTATAACAAGCCAAAATAACCCCAAGTTGTTTATTATTAATATATATAACCTTATCTAAGTCATTTGGCCGAAACTTAGATTTTTAGGAATAAAATAACAATTAATAATATAATATTTGTTTTAAAAACTATTTTATGTCAATTTTGACACTATTTGGTAATTGATTTTTGTGGAAATCAAAACAGAATGATTAGTTTGAAAAAAGTTAATTAAATCATACTAACATGTCATATTAACATAGAAAATTATTGGAACTCATCAAAAGTCTCAAATTACATTTATTTGGGTATTTATAACATCAATTATGTCAATATTTCATTAATAAGATAATTATTGCATCATCATTATGTCATAAATAAATTAAATTATTTAATGTCTAAAAATTACAAATAAAATACCATTATGTAGGAAATATTTTTATATTTATAATGAATATTTATAGTGGAATTTATCTTCTTTATAACTCTTTATAAAAAATGATTTACTTATTAAACATTGATTTTAAGTATTTTAACCCTTCTTTAAATAAATTAATAATAAATGTCCTAATCAAATCCAAGTGGGCATAAATGGTCATATTTTATTCCTAAAGTTGTTTTTGGTCGAATTACCCTTATCCAATAGAATTAGGACATGTTTTAGGGTAATAATAATAACATTTTTACCCTTAATTTCCCTATTTACTTTTAACCGTGGTAAAAAAAGTAAAAAGTTACTATTCACTAAAAATTATTTTCATCTCATTGAACCAAATTTTAGTCCTTGATATTAATCATGTCTCTCGGATTTTCTAAATTCTACTCACAGAAGTGGTAAAATTAAGTTTTATGTAAATTTGCAAATTCTCCTAGGAGGTGGGACATAGACGGTGAAAAGTTCGATAAAATTTTTATATATCTAAAATTATTATAAAATGACTCCAATGAATTACTTTGAACTTATAAAGGTATTATGTATCAATTTTGACCTAAAATAACATTATATAAAATAAATAATTATTTAAATAAAAAGTCAGTTTTTAAATAGTAACCCAGTGTTTTAACTACTCAACAAAAATTGAAAGCTTTCAGAAAAATACCAAAATTTCACCCTAGGATAATTTCGATATACCGAATCCAAAAATGAAGTCCATTTTGAAAAATAAAATTTCAAAAATTTCAAAAAGTGTGTATTACTATTCATAACGGCTAGTTTTAATAATATTTTAATAGTATATCGTTGTTTAGTGAAACTCAGTATTGCGTACAACGCAAGCTATCGAGGAAGGTCGCGATTGCGTGTAAAGAAAACCAAACTAGTGTTGTGTGTAGTGAAAGATTCCTTTGATAACATAAAAAAAATATTTCTCATAAAAAATTCTCGTGTGTTACACCCTTGCCTTTATTGTGTGGTCAATTCCCTTTATTCTCCAGGTCCCCTTCATGGTTACAATCTTTTTACTCTACACTACGAAACCTTCCCTTAGAAAAGCCTATATTACATGGCTTGAGGGTTATAGTGTTATCACCAATTCTCATAAATTTTTTTAAAATGAAATATGTTAACGTCCCCAAAACTAGTATATAAGGGTTCTTTACCTTTAAAAATATACAACACAAAAAGATAATAATGGAATAAATATCATGACCAATACATAAATTTCATCATAATAAATATTTAATGGTTGTAACCATGGTTTGGGACCCTAGAAAAAACATAACCAAATGTGTAAAACTTTTTCCTTTCTAAAAATAACTCCATAAAAACCTCCATGTTGAGACACTCAATGGTTGAATTTTGGCATAATCCATCTTCCTCAAACATGTTTGAACACCCCCAAGTCATGGAGTGACTAATAATTTTCCTAAGTGGTGTCTCCCCTATCTTTGAGGTGACATTATAATATCCCAACCTGTATGATTTACCTTCTATTATCATAATTTTATGATCCCTTTGTTGAAAATAAAAGTTAATTATTGTCACCCTAGCCCTATTCCAACCTTCCCCCTTAAACCTGAGATTCCCCTCAAAAATTTTATGACATTAAGAAATGACTTTTAATGAAATTTTATCCCAATAAATATTGATACAGGTCCCAGTTCTAAAGATGTCCCATGTACTATAATTAAAAAATAAAATTTCCTATAATTGTACCAACTTGTAATAGAATGGTTCATTAAAAATTACCCATCCTAAAACATCGTATCCCTAAGAAATCTCATCATCTATCCACTATTAACCATATTGGTTAGTAATCCTCTATAAATGTCCCAAATTCAATGTATCTTGGTAGACGTGTCCATGAAAACACTACTCCGAAACCTATTTTGTTGTCCAAAATCTCAAGATACTCTCTCTTGAGATCCTAATAACACAAATCATTCCAAAAATACATGATGTA
The DNA here is from genome assembly GCA_963277665.1 of Viscum album. NCBI lineage: Eukaryota > Viridiplantae > Streptophyta > Magnoliopsida > Santalales > Viscaceae > Viscum > Viscum album. Next base: position 953,038,113 of record OY728130.1, on the reverse strand, counting down.
TAATTTCCTGATCCATTATTCCCAATCATGAATGAATACCCAAATAAGAACCTCATTTAAAATACAACTCCAAAGCCCTCACCAACCAATTCTAGGGCCACTATGTTTTACCAATTACATGTTGATTTCCTAAACATGAAATACTTCCTGAATTCTTGACTTCTCAATGTCACCCCCATAGTTTAATTAATTGATATGCACTATTACTCACTTTACATCACACCTAAGCAATGCCATACCATCACTATTAAATATCCTATCCTCACCTATGAGACTTTATCTGTAATAAAATTCCCCACCACATTATGAAAGACATCATTATTCCCAAAATCATTGATATGTCACAGTCTCGATCCCTCTATCAATTTATTCCAAAAAAACAAACCTTGTCACTCCACTTGGCCAACATCTCACATATAGTGAATGTTTGTTTTCAAATATACTAATTAAACCATATTATCATTAACTGATAACCACATCTAGGTTTTTTATATTAACTATACATAGCTTGTATTCATACGCCAAACTGCTATAGCAAACCCATAACTACTTACAGTTTAGTTTCTATAACATTTCAATCTGTACACCCACTAAAACCCATTAAAAATTATTGTTATATGCTTGTAAAAAATATGGTGTTCTTCCCACCACTTGACTTTTATTATCTTCCACCCACAATAATGATAAATCCTAACATCCTCCGCTATCCAAATTCTAACACTCATGATCCCTGGTTTCATTTCTTGAATAAATCCACTTACTGATTTATGATCTATGTACCAACAATAAAACAACACTATACAAAATCATTTTATAATACCAAAAATAATCCACCATCATTAACTTGGTCCCAATAAATATAATGCAAGGTATATGAAATTTCCCATTACCACATAGCACTCATGTTTCATCAATCTACGGATCCAACAATATACCACTTTTCTTAATTCCAGCTAGAAACTCATAATCAGACTGGTTATGAATTCACCATACTCACAGCACTATTATAAATCTTGATCCATAACACTATACCAATTGTCCCTTTAATGTTTCTAAATATCTTTTAGTCACACCACCACTTTTCACTTATGATGAAATCTTGTCCCATCAATCACATGAGTTGATCTTCTCAACATATCCAAATATCATTATCCTTTAGTAAATCTACATTCATACCAAAAAAATAAATCTCATTTGATGGTTATATCCTCATGCCCAATTTTCTAGTATCCAGGTACACTATGACAATTCACACTCTAGGATGGTGTCAAATGCAATAATCATGCATTTCTATTTATCATCGTGACCTCACTCAATGAGTCTTGTGGCTTACAAAATCAAATCCCCATGTTGTATTTATTTTCTAAAATATACCCTTTGACATACCCCACATGTCTTCTAAGTCCATCAATTCTTAATAAAGCCCATAAGATTCCTTAGGACAATATTTCATTACATCATTCTTCCCACCATATAGGTTAATCAAGGGCCCATACACTTTTTCCACGATAAGAGAGTATGCATCTAATTAAATTCACTATGATACTTAGGAGTCCCTATTACCAAAAAATCCAACCCTAACAAGTATAGAACTCTATTGTTACCCTACCATAATACTAAAATACTTTCATCTCAAGTCATATCCTATCATTTCTAGAATTATGTTCCAAATTAACTAGTTGATCATTCTAGTTTTTCATGTTAAACCTATCACAACATAAAAACTACCTGTGGTTTCTTGTTCACAAGACCTCAGGCATCTTTATGACTATGTCGCATACTTGATACCACCTCCTAAAAAAATCTAAATAATTAATCAACTACTCATTCTTCCATATTTGAAGTTACTCATAATCCTGAACTAACCCCTCTCTCTTAGGTTTCCCTCATATATCACAACTCATCCCCAATAGTAATAGGAAAGTGACATGTAACTGAATCATAACACCTGAATCACTAATATCCAGAACCACATATCAACGTCACTAGGCTAAAACACCTATTTTATAAGTATAATTAACAAATTTCACAAAACATGAGGTGGAAACTATGATCCAATATCAAATATCATTGGAAACTCACATGCCAACACACTTACTCTATGGTACTAATCCGCACCAATAATCCGTGTACCAAATTACCACATTGAGTATCAAACTCACATCTACATCCATATGATGAAATAACTGCATTATGATTAGTATCAATTAGATCACAATTATTTCTCATCAATAAAAATTTCATTTATAAGTTGGAGAGGAAATCACATTATATCTTGTTAATGCCATTTTTATTTTACTGGTACCATATAATAAGTAAATCAATGGAATAAATAACAAAAAATCCGGCTCTATTAAGAAAATTTCCACTAGGAATAGATATGGGAAATACCATATTTTTTTACACTCTAATTAATTGTAATCCTTGAGAATCAATTATAGTAAGTTAATATTTTAGTTTAAAGAAACTATAACAAAATGCACTTAACTTTATAAAATATTATGATTAAAAACAAAATTGAAAATCTTATAATTTCTTTTTTTTATTAATCTATTTTGATTTTTGAATTCATCATTTTAAAATAAAAATAGGGTGAATTTTAGATATTTTTCAGAAATAGTTAATTATTAGATGAATAGTGAAAAATACTAATTTTAAAAGGATGTAGTTTTTATGATATTATAATGATTTAAGAATTAATTTTATGATTATAAAACATTTTTATTGAATAAATATACATATATTAATTTTTTAAATTCATTTAGAAAATATTTTTTATCAAATAAATCTATATGTAAAATTTTATAATTCTAAGAAATGTATTTTCAAATAAAAAGACTTTTTATTTTTTTACTTTTAATTATTTATTCCAAATGACACATTGTATTTTTTTTGTTTTAAATTAAAATAATTATCCATTTATTTAAAATTATCCAATAAATTTGATTGGAATCAATATTAAATATGATTTTTTTTAAAAATCATTTTTATTCTTAAAATGAACATTTTTCTAAAAAGTGATTATCGTTATGTATTTTTTAAAATATATTTAAATTAGTTTATTTATATTTTAGGAATTTATTATTATAAAATTTATTCCATAGTTTTAATAATAATTATCAATATTTTTTAATAATGATAAGTAATGTTTTCCCACAATTAATAATAAGCAAGGTTAAAACAAATCACTATAGTAAGGTTTAAAAAAGATCAACTTAGCAGTTAAACTAAATAGATAACTATAAAATAACCTAAATAAATATCCCAATATTGTTTATTGATTTTATTTCGGCCCTATATCATCCCATATTCCAAATTTATCCTATTTTGAGCAAATTTCCCATGATAAAAAATTAATTATATTTTAATGTTCTAAATATCTAAGAGTTTACCATCCACCTCAATTATAAAAGGGATCCTCTTCTACTATATTCTCCACACATACTGAGACACTTAACTTGACAATGATCTACCAAAATATCTTTCCAAAATCCCCCCCCCCCAGAATATAGAAATATTTTTCTAAATAAAGAAATACATTAGGAATACTAGTTTTGTATGCTAAAGGAGGATTAAAAAGGAAGAGGTGTATATTATTACCAATTTTTTTCAATTTCCATTACTCATAAACCTACTTCAAATATTCAATAAAAATGATAACATAATTGTATAAGTATATCAAAAATATTTATATTTTTTAAAATTAATGTAACATAAATATTCTATCTTTTTTCCACTTTATAAAAAATGATAAAATCGCTCGCACGTACGTACAAACTACCATCTCCACATAGTAGTGTAATTTTATTTTCATAACAGATTCATTTGGATGGTTAAGGATATGAAAATAATTAATATATTAGATATTTATGGGATAATTATGATTCTGAAAATATATTATATTATCCATCATACTTTCCTTCTATCATATGGAAAATAGTAATGTCACTCAAGAATATGTGTGTACTATCACCTCTATGAAGTAATGTTTTTTATTTTTATATTACCATCATGAATGGATGATAATAGAATTGTAGATAATGAATGAAAAATATATCCATTAAATTATTAAGATTATCCAAATGATGGAACCATTTCACAACACCTTTAACCAGGGTCAATATATTTTAGTAATTTTGGAGAAATTCACTGAACTACCTTACGTGGTCGATGTAAGAATGAAGCATTCAATGAATGGTTTTAATATTATTATAAGAGTAACATAAAAACTATATATGAAAAGTGTTATGAATAACGTATTTTATATATTTATATTGATTATTCAAGATTATATAATGCATTTTACCAAGTAGGAATCCAAGGTATGGGTTTTTCTCCTAAATTATACTTCATTGAGTCCTATTAAATTTTAACCCCAAATATCTTTTATATAGTGCATATACTACCCATTTCATATATTATTTCAAGAATTGCACTTTAGTAATGTTATTTAATGTTTCCAATCAGGTTTAATAATTTAAAAGGTCTGATTCAAAACATATTAAATCTAAAATGTTTTATTTTACAATCTCACTCGTATTTAGGATTATTCATGTATAAGTTTACAGTAGAAGAATTATACTCTCTTTCTATTATTAAATCCCAAATAGATTATTATCCTTTGTTTATTTAAAATTTTTTCAAGTTCTGCATCCAACTTTTTAACTCTTTAGTACTCAATGACTGAAATACTTTTTTTGAAGAAAATCCGAAATTATTTCATCTATTGGGTCAAAAATATTTTTCTTCCTCATATAGATTGTCTAAAATATTTCAAAAAATTTATTTTATATTATTCAATGATTTTTTAAAGTAGTTTTAAACTATATTATATTTTATTTTAATGGTTTTATAAAGGAATTACTTTAGTGTTCTCAAAAAAATTCTTTCTGTACTATTTTTAAATGTTTGATAGGAATTATCTTTTCTCGTATTTAGTGTGGAAAGAATCTACCATCTCCATGATCATTATTATATATTTTTATTACCTAAAAAGATTCATGGTTTTGAAATGTAAATAATTTTTCTATTATAGTATGGATTTTTATAATTTATATTCAAATAAAAATTTATTATTTTATAAATGGATAAAAAGAATTTAAAAAACTATTCATAACTTCATTTTTATAATAATGTTACAGAAACCTTAAAGAAATTTATTTTTAATTTTTTGAAAAAAAAAACCTATCTAGTTATAAAATGAAATTCTTGTATTTCAAATGTTAATTTCTGATTAATTTATGGTATTTTTTTATCCGTTGATGTTTTGTTTATTATACCATATTCTTTAATTATTCTCTTTATTTTGATCAGTTACTCTATCACTCTCCATAATAAATTGGACATTATTTTTGTCTTCTATGTCTATAAATTCAGTACCATGTATATATTTATAATCATATACACTGATTTGATATTTTCTTAACCTTATAAAATTTTAATATATTGTTTTAGTTGAAGTAAGCTTATGAAGAAGGTTATTTCTATTACTAGGGAAATATTGATGTTCTGTATTCCTAATTGAATATGAATATTTATTTATTGATAAGTAATATTAGTTACATAATATATTATAATTTCAAGATATGAATAATTCATTTAACATATTATATTGATGGGGGTGTTAGATATATATTGACCTTCAATTCATTGAAAGGTCTCATGGGACAAATATTTGTAAAAATTAGTTGAATATTTGGCCTATACATGCACATTCATTGAAAAGTATTGAATCAAGGGACTGATGGTAAGTTTCATGATGTCTTATTATGAGTTCATGGTGGTAAGATCATGGTGTATGACATTATACATTTCCATTATTATGATTTCAGTTATTATTTCCCATATTTTTTTTATTTTTATATTTTCTATATATATATTTTAATTCTTAAGTAATTGATTACATGGAATATATATGGATTATTCACTCTGAAATATCATTAATTCCTTATCTACATAGGATATCTTTCATATTAAACTTTTCTTTACTAATCATTTGACCATATAAATTATTATTTTTTCTCTTCCCAAGGATATGAAGACGGGATCTTTGATTGATCTTCTAGGATGCAAGAATTTTTTAATACTATTCGTTATTTTTTAAATATAATATAAAACAATGTATGTGTCTAGTCTCCCAATACTGATAAACTAATTTATCCTCCAAGTTTTTATCCCTTATATATTATAAAAAAGTAATAAAGTAGACTTTGGATCATGGTTATTGAATTCAATGTTGTTATAGTAACCACACCTACTTTCCTTTTTCTTTTTGATTCACAAAATCAGTTCCTCAATCACACAAAATAATACATATTTTATTTAACCTAAATTTATGATATGATGCATTAACACACACTTATTTCCACCCAAGTCTAATAGAAATAGTAAAATAAATTAAGTCCAAAATATTGCTTTCATAAATAATAACACAATTATAACATTAGAAATATGGAACATCAATCCCAACTGTTTGGTAACATGGACTTCAATCCATGAACATGCATTCTAGAAACATAAATACAGAATCTATCATTGGTTTTAACTAGTCGAATATTTGATCTACCATACTAAAAAAAGTATGAAAAATAAAAGATGATGATCTGATACCAATTTAAATCATCCCAAATGGGATCACACTACAGTAACTATATTAGTTCATTACATTAAATTAACCATTCCTATTCATATGTGAGAGGTTATCGACTAGTAATGAGGGTCTATTGTGTTAATGTGGGGATAATATACCCCCAGATCAGATTATTATATCATTGAAAATGTAAAATAAATAAATCATCCCAAAAACTAGATTAATAGTAGAATAACACATTCTAACCCAATCAAAATAAATAAAATACATAAGTTATAACAAAATGAGCTACCTAATTTTCAAATGATTGAGGTAGAAAAAAAATCATTCATGGTTAGATCATGCACAACCCAACCCTAAAATTAACAAAATAAAAACAAAAACATGGCCCTAGTCCCTTTTCAAGTCCCATATCATGACTCCATCTAAGTTATTCAGCTCAAAAATCAAACATTAGGCCTCTTCCCTATGTGAACCTGAAATTATAAAATATTCTTGGGTACTAACCTTACAGGGTCACATAAGTAGGGTGTGTGTTTGACTCGGTAGGAAACAATAATGGATTTTTTAATTTAAATAGTAAATAAAAAAATACACAGTGTGATATTTTTAGAATAATCAATTAAAAACTGAATAAAATAAATAAATCACCAGCATTCCTTGGGTTCTAAGGTTACACCCAAGGTTAAACTTATATACACTACCTAGTTTCTTATATAATTTATCATTATATATCAAATATAATAAAACATGTGGGATGATAAGACTACCTGAAATCATCGTATGTAGCACTCGGGGGAAGATAACCCCACTCAAAAGTTTCTCATGCAACACTTGAGGAAATAGTGTCACTCTATAAATCATCTCATGTAACACTTCAGGTGAAAATAATCCCTCCTGAAATCAACTAATGTAATACTAGAGTGAATGAGTGGTACATCCAAAATCATCTCATGTAACTATTTTGGGCACCCAGAATCGTCTAAAGTAACACTCCGGGGGTAAATAGGCCCACCATTAGTCATCTAATATAACACTCAGGTGGAAAGATACCCATTTGAAATCATATCATGTAACCCTTAGGGTAAAATGACCCACTCAAATTCATCTCTTATAAAACCTGAAGAAAGAGTTCCCAACTAGGAATCATCTCATGTAACACTCATATTAGAAATTCCCCATATGAAATTATCTAATTTATTGTTCAAGGTAATGTGGCCCTAAATGATATACCACATATCACACACCCAATGGGGGAAAGTTCCCACCCCCAATCTAGTTTATATATCATAATCAACTTGAATAGACACTTTCCAAAACATGTTATACTTTCCCTCTATTGACCTCTCAGGTGCAAAAACAAATCGCATTAATATCTTCATACTAGGATGAAACCATATTATCCTCCATCTATTAATACTCTAATGGTATAAAACAAAACTAAGGAACCATCTCTAGTCCCCCATTTCAATTTATATCCCAAACACCCTACAAAGGCTTCACTGAGCCATGGCCTCAATAGGTCAAAATCCTTTCACTCAATGAAAATTACTTCCCTAAACCACATCATGCTTGTTCCATGTCCAGACAAGTCACACCCATAACATGATATAAATCCAAAATAAATTAATTTCATAACATATTCCTCTATTCCAAAGAAAAACTTGTTTTTCCTCTCCTTGAGCTGACCCATATATCATTTCTAACCTATTCCCACTCAAATGCCCAAATATACTAGTTGATATGGAGCATTCAACCCACACTCACAACACCATTATCCATATTCCTTTCAAACAACTCAGGTTAATATAGCCTACCCTTGGTCAACCATCTCGAAACTATCACTTGTTCTCACACAAATATGACTAAGGCACCAATACTAAAGTACGGTATGTCTTATATAACTCCTCCACAGCTCTCCAGGATTCACATATCATGTAACATATATATATATATTAAAACACTCTTCCATCAATGATTGAGGCATCATTCTAGTGTTAGAGGTTTTTTCAAACCTCAAGACACATCCACCCTTCTCATGGGTCTTTAAAAGAAAATTTTAATTTTCATCTTTGGGTTTATGACACATAAGTGGTGAAATTTCATGGTGTATTTCAAATCACAAAAATAATAAAATTAGAGTGATGTATTGGGTCCACCTACAACATTACGAATTATACCCTTTCCATTACCATATATGAATTTAACTAGAATTGTAATGCTCGTGTTCTCCAAAAGAAAACACACACCGACTTCAAGAGACTTTTAGGGGCCACCAATCTCATTCAGGTTTATCCCCTTGTCAATTAGATCTAAAAATAATCCATTTTCTAACATGTTCTTATTATCCAATTTGTATCCACATTTTGAAAACTCAAGTTAAAATACACTAATGTTATATATATAATTATTTGATTACCCTTGCAAAAAAATCACTATCATGTAATTCCCACCTGGGAACCAATTTCATTCTATAGTATAACAAACTCTAGAAAAAATCATTGGATGATATAACTCAAGTGAAATGGTAAATAATGGAATGAATTAATTATATTAGGACATCTTCTATCAACTAAACACCAATTTCCCATCATGTTACCTCAATTACACCATGCTTCTAATGAATCAACATCAAACCTGAGACCAAATAGCCCCAAATTAGTGGGAAGTAAACGTTAATAAGAAAATAATGAAAAATAGAGAATAAATCTCCTTAAATAAATCACAAAAACAACCAAGAATCGCCCCACATAAATGGGTAATGAAGGGAGGAAGAAGAAGGGGAGATCTGACTCAAATGACCACCTCCTGACACCCCTACTTACCAGAATCATAAAGGGTTCAATAACCAAAATATTTGTCTTCCTATCATTTTAAAAACTAACAGAGGGGTGTGTCTTGATATTACCTAAAGGTATCATGGTGGGATTCCACCATAATAGTTCTAGTCAAAGTGGGTCCCCAAGGTCCATGACATGAAACCACACATGTATCCCCTTTTCTATTTTGTAGCCCTACCTCATGATCACCCCTCCATGATGTGATCCATATGTACAATTTTCGACACACCGATATTTGGAAGACACTAACATATAAGTTCATGGCCTCTATAGAACAACACCCCCATCTAGGTGTTCCATCATCATCATGACTACAGACTTCTCACTTCATGCCAAATAACCTTCCATTGGACCATCCTCTACATAATAGACCATAGGTTATATAATAACCTCCTATTCTCAGGAAAAATCGCAAAATCAATAAATTAGTGTCCTTAGACCCTATATGTAAGGATATTTTCCTTTATGAATAATCCATCACATAAGGGTCATCACATCATGATTCCCACCACCATAGCATCATTCCTACACCCAACACATATAAGCAATCAAACCCAAGACATATAAGTGTTTCCCTGGTGAAAACCCATACAAAATATACTACATTATAACACCCACTAATCATGACATGACCTCCTCCAACACACTCCCACCACACTATGACACTAGTCATGACAAGACTTGTTTCCCATGCTCTATGTAACCTCCAATGAATCTAGGTAACTCCATAATCAACCCTGTTCATGGAGTGTCATTGACCAATCATAGTGTAATGATTCATCATCTGTGTAAAAATTAGTATGTGTCTCATCAACCCTATGATAATATTCACCCAACAACCATAGATTACTATCAAACCTATATTGTAATAAAAATATCCTAGATATGTGCTAAAACATAAAATCCTAATTTTAGTTTTTATTTTCAAAACAAATCCAACTCGAAAAACAAAAAAACATTGATTTTACCAACCCATAATGACACTATTCATTACATGAATTTACACAATGTTCCTAGAAAATATATTATTTAGGAATAAATTTTTTATCTATGATGGGAGGATCAAAATTTTTTTAAAATCAATATCTATATAGGTCTATACATAGTCAAAAGAAAAACATCATCATTTCCTCTTGGTTTTTTGTTTGCGACATTGGTTTCAAGTGCCTTCTCTTTTTCTCTACACTCCTTGTTGATGTGACCTTTCTTCCCATAACCATAGCAAGTAGGATGAAATATTTTTCCTTTTATTTTCTATTTACTATATATTCTTATCTTCTAATATGATTATCATACTTCATATATCTACCTTTTCCTTCTAGGTGAAATATATGACCAAAAAACCTACCATAATTCTCTTCCTAAAATATCCTCACTGAGGATCATATCTCACACATCACTAAATATAAACCTATCATTCCTTAATAATCATCCCATGGAAATTAAAGTGGATTCCCAACTATCTGGTAATAATGATAGTAAAACTAGTGCATGTACCTCATCATATATTTCAATACCCATTATTATTAACAAACTTGTAATTGTGTTGAATTCTTCGATGTGGTTAGAAATATGATTCTTTTTAATCAACTTCAACTTGAATATACACTGTGGTTAATATATATGGATTGTCACACATATTAATGAGATCATTAATCAACCCAAACTTTATCTTCTACTCACTAATGTTGAATTCCATATTTTTCCAATGGAGCCAAAAAAACAACCAGAACCTATCGATCTAGTAACTCCTTCTCATCCTTCTCCATCTTTTTTGGTTAAAATTAAAGAAGTGTAAAGTTCATATTTTTTTGAAAAAAATAATCCCCAATCCAAATCCTTGATAAAATAAATTAATATCTATAAAAATGATATTTATTCACCTTACCTTATTCCATTAAAATCATTCAATTTGAAAAAATCAAATAGAATTTTCTAAACTCATTATCAAATATTTATTATTGAAAATTAGGGACATCTAAAAAATTGTTGGTTATAAAAATATGAGTAAAATGGATTAAATTAAAGAATTTTTATAATGATAATAATAAAACATAGAGATTTATGTGTTTTTGGAATAATATCTCCATCCACAGAGAGAATGAATAAATTCTCTATATCCCTGAGAAAATTAGAAGTCACAAATCTAGTGAACCAAAAAATTATATCAAAATGATCTTATAAAGTAACATGTTGTTATAGTAAAACATGTTTTTGTAATTGACATTCAAAATAATTCGTCCATTGTAATATAGTAATGATAGAGGTAACATTTTTAGAGATATAATACTCATTAGAGAAAATTTCATGCCACTACAGTACCATGTCAAAGTCCATACTATATACTGCTTCATGTCGATTTCAATTGTTATCTCTAATATAGTTAGTGAGAGATACTAGAATGCCTCAAAAATTTGGACATAGGTCCCTTGGAATTTTTCCTAACTTCATCTGATGGATTGGGATCCACTATTATAACAAAGAATATAAAATCCAATAAATCCATACAAAACCCAAGGAAATTCCTAATACCCATGACCCTATTTAAACCAGATAACACTACATATCCAAGTCATCTCAATCAAATCCATATTCAAGGCCAAAGTCATATTCAGTTTTTCATTTACGTATTATATTTCTATAGCTATAGACACATAGTACAAAGTTTTGCATCTATATCTTTGCATCGATTAAGATGCACTAAATTATATCTTTTAAGAAAAGACTAAAAATCCCATTTCCCTATAGTTTTAATATTTCCAATTTTGAACCAATACAGACTACCATCTATTCTAATTCAACACTCAATGATTTCTTCTCCTAGTGAAATATATATAAAACAAACTATCCCCACTTTATGCATTATTATATCCAAGATCAATAGATTTTATGTCCATAAAAAACTCATCTTTATTTTCCTAATCCCATTATAAGTTATCTCATGCTTGATATTCCCTGAAGATCCCTTCAATACATATTTAGATAGGTCTCACACCATCATATTCTATAGAAAATATGAAAACATGGTGTTTTATTAACCACTCGCATGAACCTATATTTTTCATGCATAATGACACAAATTAATCAATATAAATCATCAGAGATATTTGATTTGGACTAATTCAATGATGATAAAATAACATATTAATCCTAAATTATAAATACACAATAAGTTAAATCAACCAAACTAAACCACATACCAAAAATAAACTACTTCATCTCCATCTCAAATCACATTACAAATCGAAAACTATTCCTCAGGTACTACTGTGATGTGAACCAGATAATTGAATCATTGACGTCTTCTTGAATAATTAACTAAATATGCATGATTCAAAAAGGTTCATTTCTCAATCCTATTGTAAAATAATGAGGCTTTTCACGAAATCCATCCAAGCATAGGAATTTGGAAGTATGAAAATTATTCATGATATAATATATTATATAGTTTTTTATGGGTTTTGGGATTTGGAAGATAGTATGAAAAAGGGGTAAGAGGGGGATACTATGAATTACTCTAGGTCCTTCATAAAACTATTATAGCTACTAAATTCTTATACTATATTATTTTTTTATATATTAATATTTTTAGTTCATGTATTTATATTAGGAATATATATTCCCTTACATTAATTTTAATTCTCTTACATCATAGCTTCTTAAACCCCAATGATTAGTGAGGACTAATATATTTTTTGGTGAATTGATAGGATAGTAAGTTTCTCTCCCTTTAGAACTGGTTCTAGGGGGTTGGTTAGTAATGTTTCAATGAAAATTTATAGGGAAGAGGGATTAGACACTACTGGAAATCTAGATTTTCCCAACGGTTTAGAACCATTGGGAAAGGCTGCAGAATCGTTGGTATATGTTATACCAACGGTTCTGCAAACCGTGGGGAAGTAAGCCATTGGGAAAGGCTTTTCCCAACGGTTTACATAGAACCGTTGGGATAGGTTAGAAAAAATCAACCTATCCCAACGGTTCTGCCAACAGAGCATTTTCATTCCCAACGGTTTACAAACCATTGGGAAAAGGTTTTTACCAACGGTTCCATGAACCGTTGGTAAAAACAAAATTCAACAAAGTATCCCAACGGTTTCAAACCATTGGGATAGGGTGTTTTTACCAACGGTTCAAGGAACCGTTGGTAAAAACACCTGCATAGAGCCTATGCCAATTGTTTTCAAACCGTTGGTATAGGCTTTGTTGTGCAAATTGCACAGCAGCCTGCTCTGCAATTTGCACAACAGATTTTTGGGCATTCACCCTAGGTTTCAATCCAATTATGCCCTCGTTTTCAATTCATTTTTCAATCCAATTATTGTACTTTTAACACATATAATTCATACATATATAGAACAAACCAACACATACAAATAATGAAAACCAACCAACCAACACATATAATGCATCCTAAAAATATACTCATCCATAATTAAAGTAGAATTCATAACATAATTATAAACATACATAATTCATTTAGAAATCATTTTAAAATTTAGATGACAATCATATGTGGAATCCGGAATTCAATTCATAATTTGATTGGTTTTTCATATACCATATATTTTTAATAGAAATGATATCCATTTTAAACAAAATACATACATCTGGAAAGATACTGCTCACACCGTGCCTCGGATTGAGGCGAGGTTAACTCGTACACGTCACAAATGAATCATTGATCGTTGTCCTAAAGTATCAACATATTCCGAAATCATTTGGTCGGTTTTCCGTATGTCAGTTGTTGTTTTCACTTAAAATGAAGTGTTTTTTAAATAAAAGAGAGACACTTTGAATGGTGTCGGCCACACCGCGTCTCGTATTGAGGTGGGGTTAACTCGTGCACATCACAATTGACCCATGGATTGTTGTGCTAAAATATAAACACAATCAGAATGTGTTTGGTTGGTTTTCCATATGAATTTAAAATGTAGTCCATTTTAAAGAAAAGAGATACACTTAGAGTGGTCTTGGCCAAACCGCGACTCGGATTGAGGCGTGGTTGACTCGTACACGTAACATATGACCCATGAATCATTGTCCTAAATTTTCAACAGATTCCGAATGCGTTTGGTCAGTTTTCCATATGTCAGTTGTTTATTTCACTTATAATCTTGTCCATTTTAAACAAAAGAGACATAGTCAGAGTGGTACCGGCCACACTGCGTCTCGGATTTAGACGGGGTTGACTCTTACATGTCTCAAATGACCCATGGATAATTTTCCTAACGTATCGACACAATCCGAATACATTTGGTCGGTTTTCCGTATGCCAGTTGATGTTTTTCACTTAAAATGACGTCCTTTTGAAACAGAAGACGGACACTATGAGTGGTGTCGACCACACCGCGTCTCCAATTGAGGCGGGGTTGATTCGTACACGTCACATATGACCCATGGATCGTTCTCCTAAAGTTTAAATGGAAACCGAATGCGTTTGGTCGGTTTTCCGTATGTACTTAAAATGTTGTCCATTTTAAACAAAAGAGTTACACTTAGACTAATCCTGACCACACCGTGACTCAGATTCATCCCAGGTTTGCTCGTACATGTCACATATAACCCATGGATCGTTGTGATAAATTATCAAAAGATTACGAATAAGTTTGGTCGGTTTTGTGTATGTTAGTTGTTCTTTTCATTTATAATCATGTCCATTTTAAACAAAAGAGACAGAGTTAGAGCGGTGTCGGCCACACCGCGTCTCGGATTAAGATGGGGTTGACTTGTACACGTCACATATGACTCATGGATCGTTGTTCTAAAGTATCGATAGAATCCGAATGAGTTTGGTCGTTCTTCCGTATGTCAGTTGATGCCTTTCACTTAAAATGACGTCCTTTTGAAACAAAAGACGGACACTTTGAGTGGTGTCAGCTGCACCGCATGTCGGATTGAATCGGGGATGATTCGTACATGTCACATATGACCCATGGATCGTTCTCCTAAAGTTTCGACGGAAACCGAATCAGTTTGGTCGTTTTTCCGTATGTACTTAAAATGGTGTCCATTTTAAACAAAAGAGAGTCACTTAGACTTATCCTTGCCACACCGCGACTCATATTCATCCCTGGTTGGCTCGTACACGTCACATATGACCCATTGATTGTTGGGATAAATTATCAATAGATTCGGAATGCGTTTGGTCGGTTTTCCGTATGTCAGCTGATGCTTTTCAGTTAAAATGACGTCCTTTTGAAATAAAAGACGGACACTTTGAGTGGTACCAGCCACACCGCGTCTCCGAATTGAGCTGAAACCACATTGCAACATTTTGATTATTATTCGTGATGTGTACGCGCAGACGGCACGTCAATCGGACGTGCGGTTTGCGCGGTACGGCTCAATATTCGTGTTTTAAGTGATGCGCGCGCTTCGTAAACGCGTGTGAGGGTGGTCCAAATGGGGAGAACGATTTCGGAAAGGCCTGAAATCAGACGAAAAACACGGGTGAGTGATTTATGAAGTGTTCGAGCAGACGGCACGTCAATCGGACGTGCCGTGTGCCCGCGGTGACCGACAACGCAGTTCTGGTGTCATAAACGGCCAAAACAGGCGTCCAATGGTCAAATTCATAGCGGACGACCTCAAATTGAGCTGAAACCATCGTGAAACATTCTAATTATTATTCGTGACGTGTACGCGTAGACGGCACGGCAATCGGACGTGCGGTTTGCACGGTACGGCTCAATATTCGTGTTTTAAGTGATGCGCGCGCTTCGTAAACGCGCGTGAGGGGGGTCCAAACGGGCCGAACGAAGTTGGAATGGCCTGAAATCAGACGACAAATACGGGTGAGTGATTTCTGAAGTGGTCGAGCAGACGGCACGTCAATCAGACGTGCCGTGTGCCCGCGGTGACCGACAACGCAGTTCTGGTGTCATAAACGGGCAAAACGGGCGTCCAACGGTCAAATTCATAGCGGACGACCTCAGATTGAGCTGAAACCACCGCGAAACATTCTAATTATTATTCGTGACGTGTACGCGTAGGCGGAACGTCAATCGGACGTGCGGTTTGCGCGGTACGGCTCAATATTCGTATTTTAAGTGATGCACGCGCTTCGTAAACGCTCGTGAGGGGGGTCCAAATGGGCCGAACGAAGTAGGAATGACCTGAAATCAGACGACAAATACGGGTGAGTGATTTCTGAAGTGGTCGAGCAGACGTCACGTCAATCGGACATGTCGTGTGCCCGCGGTGACCGACAACGCAGTTCTGGTGTCATAAACGGCCAAAACGGGCGTCCAACGATCAAATTCATAGCGGACGACCTCGGATTGAGCTGAATCCACCGTGCAACATTATAATTATTATTCGTGACATTCACGCATAGACGGCACGTCAAACGGACGTGCGGTTTGCGCGGTATGGCTCAATATTCTTCTTTTAAGTGATGCACGCGCTTCGTAAACGCGCGTGAGGGGGGTCCAAACGGGTCCGAACGACATCGGAATGACCTGAAATCAGACAAAAAATACGTGTGAGTGATTTCTAAAGTGTTCGAGCAGACGGCACGTCAATCGGACGTGCCGTGTGCCTGCGGTGACCGACAACGCAGTTCTGGTGTCACAAACGGGCAAAACGGGCGTCCAACGGTCAAATTCATAGCGGACGACCTCTAATTGAGCTGAAACCACCGTGCAACATTCTAATTATTATTCGTGACGTGTACGCACAGACAGAATGTCAATCGGACGTGCGGTTTGCACGGTACGGCTCAATATTCGTGTTTTAAGTGATGCGCGCGCTTCGTAAACGCGCGTGAGGGTGGTCGAAATGGGCCGAACGATTTCGGAATGGCCTGAAATCAGACGAGAAATATGGGTGAGTGATTTATGAAGTGTTCGAGTAGACTACACATCAATCGGACGTGCCGTGTGCCCGCGGTGACCGACAACGCAGTTCTGGTGTCATAAACGGCCTAAACGGGCGTCCAACGGTCAAATTCATAGCGGACGACCTCGGATTGACCTGAAAACACCGTGTAACATTCTAATTATTATTTTTGACGTGTACGCGCAGACGGTATGCCAATCGGACGTGCGTTTTACGCGGTACGGCTCAATATTCGTGTTTTAAGTGATGAGCGCGCTTCGTAAACGCGCGTGAGGGGGGTCCAAACGGGCCGAACGAAGTCGGAATGACCTAAAATCAGACGACAAATACGGGTGAGTGATTTATGAAGTGGTCGAGCAGACGGCATGTCAACGAACGTGTCGTGTGCCCGCGGTGACCGACAACGCAGTTCTGGTGTCATAAACGGGAAAAACGGGTGTCCAACGGTCAAATTAATAGCGGACGACCTCGGATTGAGCTGAAACCACCGTGAAACATTCTAATTATTATTCGTGACATGTATGTGCAGATGGCACGTCAATCGGACGTGCGGTTTGCGCGATACGGCTCAATATTCGTGTTTTAAGTGATGTGCGCGCTTCGTAAACGCGCGTGAGGGTGGTCCAAACGGGCCGAATGATTTAGGAATGGCCTAAAATCAGACGACAAATACGGCTGAGTGATTTATGAAGTGGTCGAGCAGACGGCATGTCAATCGGACGTGCCGTGTGCCCGCGGTGACCGACAACGCAGTTCTGGTGTCATAAACGGCCAAAACGGGTGTCAAACGGTCAAATTCATAGCGGACGACCTCGGATTGACCTGAAAACACCGTGCAACATTCTAATTATTATTCGTGACGTATACGCACAGACGGCACGCCAATCGGACGTGCGGTTTGCGCGGTAATGCTCAATATTCGTGTTTTAAGTGATGCGCGCGCTTCGTAAACGCGCGTGAGGGGGGTCCAAACGGGCCGAACATAGTCGGAATGGCCTCAAATCAGACGACAAATACGGGTGAGTGATTTCTGAAGTGTTCGAGCAGACGGTACGTCAATCGGACGTGCCGTGTGCCCGCGGTGACCGACAACGCAGTTCTGGTGTCATAAACGGGCAAAACGGGCGTCCAACAGTCAAATTCATAGCGGACGACCTCAGATTGAGCTGAAACCAGCGTGAAACATTCTAATTATTATTCGTGATGTGTACGCGTAGACGGAACGTCAATCGGACGTGCGGTTTGCGCGGTACGGCTCAATATTCGTATTTTAAGTGATGCACGCGCTTCGTAAACGCGCGTGAGGGGGGTCCAAACAGGCCGAACGAAGTCGGAATGACCTGAAATCAGACGAAAAATATGATTGAGTGATTTCTGAAGTGGTCGAGCAGACGGCATGTCAATCGGATGTGTAGTGTGCCCGTGGTGACCGACAACGCAGTTCTGGTGTCATAAACGGCCAAAACGGGCGTCCAACGGTCAAATTCATAGCGGACGACCTCGGATTGAGCTGAAACCACCGTGAAACATTCTAATTATTATTCGTGACATGTACGCATAGACGGAACGTCAATCGGACGTGTGGTTTGCGCGGTACGGCTCAATATTCGTGTTTTAATTGATGTGTGCGCTTCATAAACGCGCGTGAGGGTGGTCCAAACGGGCCGAACGATTTCGGAATGGCCTGAAATCAGACGAAAAATACGGATGAGTGATTTATGAAGTGGTAGAGCATACGGCACGTCAATCGGACGTGCCGTGTGCCCGCAGTGACCGACAACGCAGTTCTGGTGTCATAAACGGCCAAAACCGGCGTCCAGCGGTCAAATTCATAGTGGACGACCTCAGATTGAGCTGAAACCACCGTGAAACATTCTAATTATTATTCGTGATGTGTACGCGCAGACGGCACGGCAATCGGACGTGCGGTTTGCACGGTACGGCTCAATATTCGTGTTTTAAGTGATGTGTGCGCTTCGTAAACGCGCGTGAGGGGGGTCCAAATGGCCCGAACGAAGTCGGAATGTCCTGAAATCAGACGACAAATACGGGTGACTGATTTATGAAGTGTTCGAGCAGACGTCACGTCAATCAGACGTGCCGTGTGCCCGCGGTGACCGACAATGCAGTTCTGGTGTCAAAAACGGGCAAAACGGGCGTCCAACGGTCAAATTCATATCGGACGACCTCAGATTGAGCTGAAACCACCGTGCAACATTCTAATTATTATTCATGACGTGTACGCGCAGACGGTATGTCAATCGGACGTGCGGTTTGCGCGGTACGGCTCAATATTCGTATTTTAAGTGATGCATGCGCTTCGTAAACGCGCGTGAGGGGGGGTCCAAACGGGCCGAACGAAGTCGGAATGACCTGAAATCAGAATAAAAATACGGGTGAGTGATTTTGAAGTGGTCAAGCAGACGGAATGTCAATAGGACGTGCCGTGTGCCCGCGGTGACCGACAACGCAGTTCTGGTGTCATAAACGGCCAAAACGGGCGTCCAACGGTCAAATTCATAGCGGACGACCTCAGATTGAGCTGAAACCACCGTGCAACATTCTAAATATTATTCGTGACAGGGTCCAAGGGGGAGGGTGGGGGTTGTCTGGGGTTGTTCAGGGGGCTGTCCAGGGGGTGTTTGGGGGGTTGTCCGGGGTCCAAGGGGGAGGGTGGGGGGTTGTACGGGGGCTGTCCGGGTGGCTGTCCGGGGGGCTGTCTGGGGGGCTGTCCGGGGGGCTATCCGGGGTCCAGGGTGGAGGGTTGGGGGCTGTACGGGGGGCTGTCCGGGGGCTGTCCGCGGGGGCTGTCCGCGGGGGATGTCCGGTGGGTGTCCGGGGGGATATCCAGGGACCAAGGAGGAGGGTGGTGGGGTTGTGCGGGGTCTGTCCGGGGGTGTTTGGGGGTTGTTCAGGGGGTTGTTCGGGGTTGTTCAGGGGGCTGTCCGGGGGTTGTTCAAGGGGTTGTTCAGGGGTTGTTCAGGGGGTTGTCCGGGGTTGTTCAGGGGGCTGTCCGGGGGGTGTTTGGGGGGTTGTCCGGGGTCCAAGGGGGAGGGTGGGGGGTTGTCCGAGGGGCTGTCCGGGGGGCTATCTGGGGTCCAGGGTGGAGGGTTGGGGGCTGTACGGGGGGCTGTCCACGGGGCTGTCTGCGGGGCTGTCCGGGGGGTGTTTGGGGGGTGTTCGGGGTCCAAGGTGGAGGGGGGGGGTTGTCCAGGGTCCAAGAATGAGGGGGGTTGTCCAGGGAGTTCACAAACACACAACCACTAAAAGACAACAACATCCATAAAAACAGACAATATATAAAAATAACTCAACTCCAATACTATACTACAAGTCTAGATAAAACCAACAACTAGAATAGATTAAACATCAAATATCAGTAATATAAGTCAAAAATGTAACGGATCAATATGTCGCACATCAGCATCACCATCACCATCATCATCATCATCATCACCCTCGTCATCGTCCTCCTCATCGTCCTCACCCTCCACAACGCCTTCCTCCTCGCCTTCGCACTCCTCCTCGCCCTCCTCATCTCCCTCCTCTTCCGCATCAGACTGCTCGCCATCATCATCTTCAAACTGGATATCGGCCTGACCACCACTGGAACTGCCACCTGGTGCACCATATATAGAATGTATCGACGACATGTATTCATCAATCGTTGGGCTGGCCTCTGCTGGAAGTGTTGGATGTAGAACTTCAATAAATTTCATAAATGCACCGTTTTCCCTAGCAGACTGTTCTGCCATCTCTGTGGCCCTTTTCTCAGCCTGTTCTGCATGTGCCCTAACTTGCTGCAGCTCGGTGGCACTACAACTCGTACCTGAGGCAGGCCAATACCTCGTCGAGGCTATCCTAGGTCGGCAGCGTACTCTGCCAGAATGATCCTCTCCCAACACCTGATGTAAGTGATCAGATGGCCCAAAATTGTCTGCTTCTTGGGCATCGAGGGCCTCTAAAGCATCCTGTTACAAATATAAATATATTATTAAGTTACGAAATAGATATTAAAATATAAAATCAACAGATTAAAACTTACAATCTGCTGCTGAGTCGCTTCGTTGACAGCACCTGAATCCTTTTTTCGTCTACTCGAGCAAAACAGTTTTGCTCGAGGCACACGTCCTTCAATATTTTGTACATGCCTCTACAAGGACATTGAAAACAAAAGTTATATAAAAACTTTAGCAAATAATTAAATAATTGAGGAAACAAAAGAAAATGTAAGTCGTAAAGAAAACTTATAAACAATTGTCATACCTGCTGCCTCTCATGATCCGGCATCATCGTGCGTCCTAGTGTATGGAGGTATTTTTTTGCATCAATGTTTTTTTTATTTTTTCCAGATGATTCCGAAATAAAATTCGATAATGCAAAGGATAATATTAATGCAAAACTTGAAAGTTATTATTTAAATACCTCAAATGTAATTCATACCTTAAACTGGGTACTCGTCCAATGAGTAATCATCTGACGATAATGCTCTATAGGACAATCATCCACGACTGGTACCGCCTCTAACTCAGTGCCAACTCTAGCACGCCAGCCAATATACAGATCATTCTTGTAGGCTCTCCAAATCTCGCCTAAATCCTTTAGACGTTCCAGTCATTCTCCCTCACCATCAGGAAAATTAAATCGAAGCTAAAATCAAAATATTAATTCATATAAATACAAAAAAATTCATGGCATTAAATACAACAGATTTTTTTACCGATATCTCTGCCCAAGCTCTAACTTTGACCTCATGTGGCAAATGTCTCCACGACAGCGGGCTGACGGGAATGATGTCGGAGTATTTGGAAAGCGTCGCCATAAAACTCCGACATTGCTGCCCTGTTTTCTCAACCATCTGATTGTCTTCATTATATTCCACCATAACCTGTGTGCGACGGTTCCACACCGAACGCATGCGTGTACGGCCCCGCCCCCGCCTCCTGTCAGTAGATGTATCTATTATGAAAGAAAAACAAACATTTTATTTAAACATGTTATAATGAAAATAAATATTGCTATAAAAATTTGTTAGGGTTTTATAAATATACCTGTGCTAGTCTGATCAATGAGTGGCGCCGGATCCACAGAACCTGATGGAACACCCTCTGGTGGAACAGGAGTCGAAGACGATGGAATATAAAAGCTCGAAGAGACAGAAGTAGAAGGAAAAGAAGATGGAACAGTTGTATGACCTGATTCTGACATGGGAGTGGGAATCATCATGGGATGTGAAAATGATGGGGCAGAAGATGCAGAAGGTAGCGAAAACATGGGAGGTCTAAATATCTCGTGTGTCCCTAACGACACATCGGGATCAGAATGTGGGAAGGCTGAAATGTCAGTGGGAGGGGCAGGGTCTAGTCGGGCACGCGCAGCTCTACGTCCACCTCTGGTACGAACCCTCCTCGTACCACCAGCCTGAGTACTAGGACCAGTACTAGGCTCCTCGTCGAATAACTGTCAACGTAATGGTGTATCCTACAAAAAATTTTACAAAAAATATTAATCACATGACATTATATATTCTATAAATATATATATATATATATATATTTGAAATAAAGTACTCACTGTAGGCACTAATGGTGGAATGCCCATCTCCTCCATCCGACGATTGTTCTCTGCCATTTTTTTTCTTCGTCTCTCTTCAATTGGCTGCATTTCCTGCATTGGAAAACAAATATGTAATTAATTAGAAAAAGAAAATTAATGTGTAAACCAAAAAAATAAATATATGAGGGAATGAGGGGATTCATTGGTAATTTAGCTATCAATTGTTTTATAAGATATTGAATGAATTTAATAAAACATACAAGTTGTAATGTTCACCAAGTTAGAAATATTCTTTGATTTGGTTTGAATACAGTTCAATTCCAAATTAGAAAATGCAATTCAAATAAAACAGCAACCAATAAACATTTAAAATTCACATAACGGTCAAGTCAGCTAAAACATATTTGTGATCAATACTAAATAAATATGAATATTACCAACCTTAACAACCCAACTCGAGGTGAACCAAAAGAATTGAGAACATGGATGAATGATTCTATATATTTCCAACCACAACTTCAGGTTCACAATAAACTCTGAAAATTGAGCTATTAGAGTCCTCAAAATAAATAAATGGATTGGTTCCAATGGCAATAGGGATAGTGTCAATTCCATCATCAGCATCATCAAAAATATGTCTTGGAATTACTTCAACTATGACACCAAATTCAGGTTGAAGTTGATCTTTGACATCAAAAACATGTTTAGCCATTGATGCCAACACATATGGTTCTTCGGTTGCAAGAGTGCGGGTCATATTAATTACTCGAAATCAACAATTATAAATAAATGTGCCATGTCTCGTTATCCAATCAAACCAATGGCATTTCATCATTGTGACTCGTCCATGAGAGTAATAATCCAATATTATTATTTTCTCAACGACTCCATAATAACCCACATTTTCAAGTCGCGGTCTACTATCTGATGCACTGGCATAACAATCTGTTGTGGTAGTAACCATAATACCATCATGTTGTGTTCTCTTTTTTTTGGCTCGTTCAGTGACAATAAATCTGTACCCATTGATAACAATTGATTTACAGTCACGAACCACGGTATTAGGACCAAAAGCCAAAGCTCTTATTTCCTCAGAGACAGAGTCAGCAGACAAACTCAATACCTGAAATATAAATGACAGTTAAACTTAAGTAAATATTGAAATAATTAATTTAAACAGTAATATTTTTACCTTCAATTTTAACCAAGAAGAAAACTCTTTGCTATGCAAAG
This sequence comes from Viscum album, assembly GCA_963277665.1. NCBI lineage: Eukaryota > Viridiplantae > Streptophyta > Magnoliopsida > Santalales > Viscaceae > Viscum > Viscum album. The sequence goes on along the minus strand of OY728130.1, from coordinate 953,014,053 downwards.
TCTCTCTCCTTCTCAAAGATAAATAATGATGCTTCCTATTTATCATTGTTTTATGTTCCCTGTAGATAAAAAAATATGAATAGTTTAACAGATATATATGTAAGATATAAATATTCAATTTTGTTACCTGATATAGTCATCGAACAAATCACAGTTGAACAAAACTGTGCGATGTGCCATCTCCCGCTCTTCATGGATTAATGTCTTCAATGTATATGATCCAGGAATTCCTCCTGTTTGAGGAAGTGATGGAAAACTGGGTTCAATTTGCTCATATTGTTCTTCTTCATTTCTCATTGGTCTGTTCATTCTTGTAGTAAGATCAGACAAATACATTGAACAGAAATCCATACATTCTTGAGCTAAGTAACCGTTCACGATAGAACCTTCGGGATGATTCTTGTTTCGAACATAAGACTTTTATGTGAACATATTTCTTTCAGTTGGATACATCCAACGAAAAGAAATAGGTCCTCCGAGAAGTATTTCAGTTGGAATATGGACAGTCAGATGCAGCATGCATGTGAAAAATGATGGGGGAAATATTTTCTCCAACTCCCACAAAATTAATGGGGCATCTGTCAAAATTTTTTGCAAGAAAGACTTGGACAACTTCTTAGCACAAAGATCTCTAAACAAATGGCACAACCGAATAACACCCACCCTTACATTATTGGACAAAAGATGACGGATTTCTATTGGAAGCAACTCATGCAGTAGAACGTGATAATCATGAGTCTTCAAAGATTTTAGCTTCAAATCTCTTCTGTTGACCCGTTTAGATATGTTGCTTGAATAGCCATCAGGAACTCTAATAGTCTCTAATACTTCCAAAAATTGTTTTTTTAGTAGGTGTCATCACATAAGAAGCACATGGAAGTTTCCATTTATTTTCCCTGATACGCACAGGATGCAATTCTGGTCTGATGCCCCAATCCACCAAGTCACGTCGAGATCGTAAATCATCTTTTGTCTTCCCCTTGACATTTAGAAGAACTGAAAGCAACATTTCACATATATTCTTTTCAATATGCATTACGTCTAAGAAATGACGTAGCAAATTGGTTGACCAATAAGGAAAATCAAAAAATATACTCCTCTTCCTCCAATTGTAACAGGTTTCTGTGGAAACATTCTTTCTCTTTCCAGATTTCATTTGACCCTTCCCGAACGAAAAACTAAAAACTTTCAATTCATTAAGCACATAAGTTCCAGACATACACTGAGGTGGATCATCAGTCTCTATAGTATTATCAAATCTTCGACGATTCATTCTATATGGATGATCCTTTGGAAAAATCATCGATGTCCCATAAAACTGAAACTACAACGATGTTTCAGTCTTCTGGATCATGTATTCTTCATACAAACTGGACATGACAGTTTTCCCTTCGTGCTCCATCCAGACATCATTGCATAAGCCGGAAAATCATTGATCATCCACATAAGCGCAACACGCATCTGAAATATGTCTTTCCAACATGCATCGTATGTCCGCACACCCACATCCCAAAGAAGTTTCAACTCTTTTATAAAGGTTGCATGTATATATCAATATCAATGTCGGGATCAGAAGGACCAGATATGAGTATACTCATTAAAGTGAAAGATTTTTTCATACACAACCATGGGGGAAGATTATAAATGTGTATAAAAACTGGCCATGTGCTGTGCGAAGTAAGCATCTGCCCAAACGGATTAAAACCGTCGCATGAAAGACCCAGCCTCACATTACGCACGTCAGCTGCAAAATCAGGATGTCGAGCATCAAATCTCTGCCATGCAAATCCATCTGCAGGATGAACCAACTCATCATTAGTCTTCTTTCTCTCGGTATCATGCCATATCATTTTTATTGATATGTAATCAGACATAAAAGATTCTGGAGTCTGGGGATCAATGGAAAGTGCCACATTACTTTCTATGGAACGCGGGATGGTGTTCCATCAGATTTTGACTTCCAGCGGGATGTGCCACATTTTATACATTCATTTCGTTCATTGGTTTCTTCCCAGAAAAAACTGCAATCTTTTGGGCAAGCATGAATTTTGTTTCTGGAAAATCCAAGTTCTTCAACTAACTTCCATGCCATATATTGGTTTGAGGGAATATCTGCATCATCTGGAAGTAAATCCTTCAAGAGGTTAAGAATGTAATTGATTGCTGTATTAGAAATCCCATACATAGTTTTTCCATGAAACAATCGGATTAAAAATTCCAGCTTTTTCATTTTATCGCATTGTCGATATACTGGAGTCGTGGCAGCATCATTCAATTTTTTCACCCTATCAATATCATCATTTTCACTAGATGCATCAGTTGTCCTCATATCGACGTCTTCTTGAGTCGAAATTCTTTTTTTTCATGATGACGAATAAACGGAAACCGATCATCTAACAAATTCTCCATTCCAGTCCTTTCATTTCGATCATCACCAATTTGAGATTTCATTTTCTCCCCATTGTGATACCACACAAAGTAGTTTGCTTGAAAACCATTTTTGGTTATGTGGTAGCTGACTTCTTCACGACTCAACCAAGGTCTACCAACACAATTGGAACATGGGCAGTGTATGCGACCACTATCTGAAGCATTGTGAAATGAAAAATCTATAAAGCTCTCCAAATTGTTTTGAAAATCGCTTGAGATACGATCGGTTTCATACATCCAACTTCTGTCCATTCTGTAAAAAAATTCATACAAGTCATTTTGTCATAAAAAATTCAATAGGATTGAACTTTAATAGAAAATACATTTAAGTAAACGATAAAGGAAGAAAATAATCATGGTATCAACTAGACATGTGAAAAAAACATACTAATGTGTTATTGAAAAAATGTAAAACCAACAAGAACTTAAGGTGTTATCACATCAGAGCATGCCTCATCCCATAACCATATTAGTAGGGTACCCTCGTGGACAGCCCCGACCACCCCTGTGGACAACCCACCCACCCTCGTGGACACCCCCTACCCCCTAGACAGCCCAACCACCCCCGTGGACAGCCCACACACCCCCCTCGACACCCCTTCTCCCTATGGACAGCCCCCCCACCCCCTTGGATAGCACACCCACACCCTTGGACACCCCTACCCCCTGTGGCCAGCCCACCCACCCCCGCCTGGACAGCCCGCCCACCCCTCCTTGACAGCCCGGCCACCCCCGTGGACAGCCCGTCCACCCTTGTGGACAGCCCGCCCACCCCCGTACCCCCTGGACACCTCGTACGACCCCCCCCCCCCCCGGGATAGCCCCGCCAACCCTCCCAAACAGCCCACACCCCCTCCCCTGCAACCCCACCACCAACACCTAGACATACCAACCCCCCGGAGACCCCACACACCCCTCCCCCACCAGGACACCCCACCCAGACCCCCAGGACATCCCACACCCCCTGGACAGCCCTGCACACCCCCGTGGACAGCCTTTCCCACCCCCGTGGACAGCCCACCCACCCCCCTCGACACCCCTTCTCCCTATGGACAACCCCCACCCCCTTGGATAGCCCACCCACCCCCCTGGACACCCCTACCTCCCGTGGCCAGCCCACCCACCCCCCCTGGACAGCCCGCCCACCCCTCCTTGACAGCCCGACAACCCCCGTGGACAGCCCGTCCACCCTTGTGGACAGCCCGCCCACCCCTGTACGCCCCTGGACACCCCGTACCCCCCCTGGATAGCCCCGCCCACCCTCCCAAACAGCCCACAACCCCCTTTCCTGCAACCCCACCACCACCACCTAGACATACCACCCCACATGGACACCCCACACACCCCTCCCCCACCAGGACACCCCACCCAGACCCCCAGGACAGCCCACACCCCCTGGACAGCCCCGCCCACCGCCGTGGACAGCCTTTCCCACCCCTGTGGACAGCCCCGCCGACCCCCGTGGGCAACCCACCCACCCCCGTGGACGCCCCCTACCCCCTAGACAGCCCAACCACCCCCGTGGACAGCCCACCCACCCCCCTCGACACCCCTTCTCCCTATGGACAGCCCCCCACCCCCTTGGATAGCCCGCCCACCCCCCTGGACACCCCTACCTCCGGTGGCCAGCCCACCCACCCCCCCTGGACAGCCCGCCCACTCCTCCTTGACAGCCCGACCACCCCCGTGGACAGCCCGTCCACCCTTGTGGACAACCCGCCCACCCCCGTACCCCCCTGGACACCCCGTACCCCCCCTGGATAGCCCCGCCCACCCTCCCAAATAGCCCACACCCCCCTCCCCTACAACCCCACCACCACCACCTAGACATACCACCCCCCCTGGAATGTGTAGAAATAACATAAAAATCCATGATATATAGATAGCACAAAATACTCAACCTATGGGTTCACATTAACTACATAATAAAACACTTCACTACTACCATAAAACACATAAACCACACCACCACCACACAAGACGCATAGAATTTCTCACATTCATTTATAAGCCACTTCATTCACACTTACATTGTCCATTCATTTAATGTTAAATTAATTAAATCCATTTACCACACATCCATTTCTATTCCATCTCATTTATTTAATATCTTGTTTTTTTGTTTTAACAGCATAATTTTTTCCATAGATAACCAGGAAACTAATAAAACCACCACACAATAACTCACAATCTCACAATAACCATCGACACCATGTTACATCGACCAACCATCTCACCAAAACAACCACATATCAAAATAAAAATATTGCACATCACAAACCACCGCACAACCAAAACCACCTCACCACATTATACACCACAACTTCATCACACAACACCTCCACACGACACAACACCACCACACATCATCACTATCATACAACTTCACATGACACATCCATTCCCACTAACCATCACATTACAACCCCACATATCACAAAGCCCAACGGGTCACCTCAATCCCCATAAAACAGCCTACAACATACAATGAAACAGAACAAAAAACCTCTCATAGAGGCAATATACCCCAACTTCCACAATTTATTTATTCAAGGTCTTTTATTACATTACCCCTTTATTTAGCATGGATATTATAACAAAACTGATATTCCAGGGGAAACTAATTAATTAACAAAATATATATTCATTTCCCTATTTTACACGGTGAAATCAAATCAAAATCCAAACTTAAAACTAAAATATTAGATCAATAACAATAAAAACAAGGTACCATATGTGTATAAAGAAAAAATTACTTGATTTGAGATGATTCAAATGGGTTTTCACCTATTCGGATGGGGGATTTGGAGAGCAGCAGAGAGGTGGAGGTGGATTGATAACTTAAAACTAAAATACTAAAGCAATAACAATAAAAATAAGGAAGTATATGTGTATAAATGAAGAGATACCTGATTTCAGATGGTTTTCACCTATTAGGATAGGGGATTTCGTGAGAGGAGAGCGGTGGAGCGGATGAAATTAGGTTCTGTGCGAATGGGGGAGAGCAGCCTCGCGGCCGGATTTGGGGGAAATAATTCCCAACAGTTTTAAAGAATCGTTGGGAAAGAGATTCTAAGGACCCCTTTGCCAACGGTTTGAGGAAACCGTTGGCAAAGGGGTGACCCTTTCCCAACGGTTCTTTTGAACCGTTGGAAAAAGGTTATTAACACACCCCTTTACCAGCGGTTTATTCAAACCGTTGGCAAAGGGGTGGCTTTTCCCAACGGTTTCAATGAATCGTTGGGATAGTCTTTCTTAATCCTTCAAGCCCAACGGTTTTAGCAAACCGTTGGTAAACACCCGTTGGAAAAAACAACATTTCCAGTAGTGAGCCTTACCTAACCCATTATAGATTCAGTCTTAGAACATGCAATTTTGAGGTGTGTCGAGACAAAAATAAACATGTAGTATTAAATGTATAGTGGAATGGTATATAATATAAATATTGAGAGATTATTGATCACAAACATTTGTAAATGATTATTAGGCACACATAAGTTATCCTTCTTTGTTCAGCCCAATTTTCTACAATGACTCTTGTTTTCTTTGTCCCTAAATTTCCATTTCTACTATTTTATTTTGTCTCTAAATTCATTTTTTTATTTTAATCAATTCATAAAATAAATTACCCAAAACATTAATAAGTGGAAATTAATGAAGGATACTAATTCAGTGAAATAATTTAATGACAACTCATTGTTGTAAAATATGATATATAATTCAGATATAAAATATTATTTGTAGGAATAATTTTGTAGAACACGAACCAAGATTCAAACATCACATGGATAATCTAGGACAAAGTGTTTTTTTAATTTTTAATGATCCTTATAAAACTAGTGTAAAAGAATATTGAACATATTAGATCATCATGAAATGTTATACAATACTGTTTTGAATTAATCTTTCCAAAATGAATATATGGATCTTGGGAAAATGTTTTGGTTAATTTTTCAACTCCATTTAGATAAGTTTGTCCCTGTAATAACAATTTATAAATTTTATTCAATTTTTTATATGATTAGATTACTAATATTTATTAATTATGGAATATAAATTTATCCTACATGGTTAATGATATTGAAGTGTATTTTCATAATATAATGTTTTCCTATTTTTACATCATTTCAATGATTATCGTAATATGTTTGGGTTTGATAGAGGTGTAGTGGTGTCTACCTTGGGATAATATTATATTGGTGGGTGTTATTGTAGTGATGTTATTATAGACATATTTATTAGGATAGTCTTACATAGGATAAGTATATAGAATGGAAAATAAAGTAAATTAGTTGATTTGGTTTGTTGGTGTCATTTTTAAATTGAAAAATACTATAATTAAGGTTTTAATGTGGTTAATGGGTTGGAAAAATTTGTAAAAATGGAATAGATAAAATCATAAATTTAATTATATAATTGATAAAAATGATGTGGTAACTAATAAATAATTTTCAAAAGTGAAGTGTAGTATGGTGAACGATTAAATTAATTGTGTTTTGTTGATATATTGACTTTTTATGTGATTAGAGTCACCATTATTGATTTTTTGGCCGTGACAGTGCGATGATGGGATGGTTAAATTTCTATCTTGATAAAATGTTGACACTAGAAAGGGATTTATGAGCTACTGTGTTATATCATTTTGAGTTCTATTATTTCTAATGAATCACTATCAATGTCGAAAAAAATAATGAATACCAATATGTGCTTTTGGGTAGTAGATGAACCTCTAATATCTTGGATTTGATGGGAATAGATTATTGCATACTCCCCCTCTACCATTAATCATTTCAACTATGGAAGAAAAAATGGTTGTGGTGTGATATGGATGTGGTGGAGGTATGCAGTTTTGGTATGTGGTTGTGTCATGAAATTCTAGTACGTGGTTGTGTAAAAATTCTATTGTATAAAGATGTGGTATGTGGATATAGAAAGGTATGGGTGTGTCAACATGTACTATTTTAAATTGTTATAGTGACTAGATCAATGGGGGAGTGGGTGTAGAGTTTCTCCATTGTTATAATTTCATGACGTACTATACCTATATTATGTGTATATTTGGAGAGAAAACTAGTAGTTGTCGATGGTATGGGAGGGGCACAAATCAATTTCACTATATTTCAATTGAAGATTTAGTATTATTTTTTCACATAGTCATGTGAGTTACTGTGGAGGAACTAACTCGGTATACATTTTGGATCACATGAAGGATGATACACACAAAGAGTAAGGAAAATCAGTATTTATAGAAATCTCAAATGCCTTCTTCTCTCAATCTTTTCCAGAACCACTCTCTAAATATAATCACCGATATAGAATATGAGAGTGAATTTTAATGTCTTTTAATGGGGGTTTACCCCTTGTAAAAGACTATGTCCCTAGTGTGTCTTGGTTATTATCTCATTCACATGGTTTCACTGTTATTATCAAAGGGAAATTAAAAAACCTTATGACCTTGAACAAATATGATTTTATGGAATCAACCAATAAAAATAAGGAATCAACAAATATAAAACTTACCCATCTGATAAAAAATAAAATATTGGTATATAAGAGTCTACACAATCTCTATATAATGATCTTGTTCCTCTTTCTTGTATAGTAATCACCTGTAGTTTTTCTCAGTATTTCTTCTCCTTATTTAATACAGTATTATACTATCTCAGTTTTCTAGAATTCCAAACACACTATTTCATCATCTTTTCTTGGTATTTATAGTCATTGAAAAAATTCATGAACATTGATTTCTTATATTGTTATTGAAATATCCCTTCTTTTAGTGTCTCGACCTGACTCATTCATATATTCCTATAAAACTAGTGAAAGACTCGCCTTATTTTCTTGGTGAAACATTTGAATAACTGTGGGATTATTTTTCATTTATTTTCTTCCAAAAAATCCAAATAATTATATTCTCTTGATATTTCTACATAAGCCTAGTGATGTTCAATGTCATACTATGGTATGTAAATCCTACAACTTCTATATTTTCTTCATCTAGAGAATATTGTTTGATCATATCTTGTATTTTAATCATTTTTTTAATCTCAATGTTTGATCCATGAAAAATTTGACACACAAATCATTTAATATTTTTATATATTTATTATAAATATTAATTATGAATATTTTTCATATTTCTACTACAATTAAAATTTTATTAAGACCATGGAAATCTCATAATTCAAAAATGAAATTAGCATATGGTCTCCTTAAATTCATTTTAGGTATACAAGTTTTTCCATAAGAATATTTTATAAAATGTGATTTATTGTTTGTGGCCTAAAAGAATCATATGCAAGTCACCATATGATAATATCCATTCTCATTTCTCACTCATGTATATGAAATATTATATGAATATTTAAAATAACATACATTGGCCATATCATAGGATAAATTCGGAAGCCATTTTTCTAGATTTTTTACAACTCAGGAAAAATTTTCATTAAATAGATTCCAAGAAACTAGAATGAAACTCCAGATATCTTAATTTCTTAAAAATATTATCTAAAAGACGTTCATAGTGTTATTACAGATCAAAATACACTATATGGGTTTTCTATTTCAACAACTCATTTGTCTTGAATTTGGTCTAGCTATTAATGTTGTAACCAATAACTCTCAAAGATTAGCATTAATCTATTTCTAAATTATTATAGATAGCTCTCTCAACACCAAACTCCAAAACCTTTTCATCTCTCAATTAAGATCATCATATTAATCATCACATATAACATGTATTAACAAGAAATACCAAATAAACCATAATAGATTCCACAATATCATCTTTTTCTTCAATACCTAATACCTATCTCACCCTTATTGATAATAAAACTGATGAGTGATACTGTAAGGGATCATATCAGAATTTTATAAGTAGTGGAATCATGTATTAATCATCTCTATGTCTAAATGAGAAGGATCAGTATTAAAAAAGAGTGATTTAAGCAGTAATCAATGATATATATGAAACAAATAAACTCAACCCTAGGAAAAACATTATTCATACACAACAACAACAACAACGTGTTGAAAAATATTTTCCTGAAGCATTATTTCATAGCTCTATACACATATTAAATCTATTCACAACCCACGTAAACAACTTTATTCCCCTGAAAATTACACCTATTAAATAATAATTTTCAAAAAATATTTGAGGATTTGTGTGAGATCCCATATTTTTTATGGCATGTCCCTCATTTTATTTTTCTTTTGATCCTTGGTGGTTGAGTCCTGTTCAGAGTTGGAGAGCCTTTTTGTGGATAATGAAAAAAAATTTGGAAATATAATTTTGTTGGATTTTTTGAGTTTGGTTATAAATGTGTTATAGGGGGTATTGAGGATTTTTTTCATTCGAAGGAATTAGAGGAGTTACAATCCTTATATAGGGTTAATGGGGGCTATAATTAGTATAAAAGGGAATTAAATGTCATGTAAAGGTATTTCATGACATGTAAACTCTATTAGGAACATGTAATAGAATAAATACATGGCATGAACTAGTTATAGATAATGTAATAAATACACATTGTTTAATTTTATTTATAATTAAATATTTATCCAATATGATGGTATTTTTGGTGTATCCCTCTAAAAATAAATAAATGACATGTAAAGGAGTTATACATTGTGTAGTTTCCAAACCATCAGTTTAAACAAAAATCACGCGGGTGATTTTCTTTTCACCTTCCATTCAGATTCCTCCTCTCAACCCTAGGGTATATTCATGGTGATTTTGGAGTGCCAACTTCCTTTTCATACATCTTGTTTCATTGATCAATCCCTGGTGAGTTGTTTTGTTTCATTTCTCCCTTCTCTCTCTTTGATCACTCGCTGTTGCAATGTAATTTCATGACCTTTGTCATTGTTTTTTTATCTTGATCAGTTATGGACTAGGATCCTTCTTATGATAATCTATTCTCCATTCTTGTTAGATATTCCTACTCGAAATGTTGGTTGATCAACAATTAATGTCAGGGATTATAATCCATAACCTTGTGGTACGTTAAACTGAAAATTATGTAAAATATTGCAATTTCCACAACATAATATTCACATGAATAAAGTAAATGAAGAATGGGATTATTACTATGAATACTATTTGATCAAATTGGTTATTGAAATAGCTTATTTATACAATTTGGATGAGATAACCTTAATTATAAATGAATTTAATAATTTACTAAAAAAATTAGACTGATATAAGATTTGGGTAATTAATTGATATAGACTCACTTGGTTTGGCTTTGTTATTGAAATTACTGGAATGTTATTGGTTTATTAAAAAATGATATATGAAATGTGTAAGTGAAAGATAAATGGTAATTTCAATAATTAACCATCGATACCTATGATGAAATATTATGATATCCTTGTTTCTATGACATGTGTTGTGTTTTCTATGATTTAATTCTTATATGGGGCGTTGGCCCAGTTTTATTATTTAAATGATTTTATAGGGATGTAGTCCATTTTATATACTGAAATTATTATATACAAGGCTATCCCATGAGACATATTAATATTATTATATAGTATTCTATGCCTAGTGAGACATGTTAAATGATTATATAATGGGGTATTCCTAGTAACCTTTGTCGAAATGGTTTTATTTCTTGATTTTCCCTAAAACATGATGAAAATATTATATAATCATCTTGGCCATGATACATGCTGAAATTATTCTACACTGAGATCATCCTAGATCTATCTAGTAAAATGATTATATGGATCTTTGACCCACCATTGTGGGATGGATACTATTGATATATGGTTTTGGTAGGAATGTTTATTCTATATTCTCAAATACCTTCCAGCATGGTGCAGAGTTTGGTTATGTTTTACCATGGTTATATAGTTTTTTTTTTGACATGGTTGTGCGACATTCTCAAAGATACTCCATCATGGTTCCAAAGTAAGTTGATTTATTTTTAATTTAACTGTTTAATTAATCAATACACTTTTTTGTTTCATTATTTCAGGCACATATTATCATTCTGGTTATGTTTAGACATAGTGGTGTTATCCTAATAAGTTATACCCAAATCATACTTGGTCTTACATTTGGTAACCGAGTAGATTACACAGATGTAGGATTGCACAAGCACAAGGGACCTTACTATTGATTGTTACTTATTGGATGAGATAGAGTTATGAGACTGGACAGACATGGGGTTCAAGACTGAGGTATTTTTAGTCTAATATTATTTTATTTATATTACATCTTTCATGAAGTTCAGTTTCATTCCATCATGATATTACATTATTCACTTATTGTTTATTGGATTATCCAATTAGATTTCATTGTCGTTTTTTTCGATGTATTATATTGATTCTATTATTTCCTCTACAATGATCTTTATTTATTATGGTTATATGATTATTTATTTATATTATATATTTTTAAATAGGGGTATAGTCACCCCACTATACATATCACACCCTCATTGATAGTCATAAACCTATGGCTTATAGGGAGGCATGCTTGATATCTCATAACCGTCTTGTTTTATCCATGTGAGAGAGTGAATGATTAAGGGACATTAAAAAGTGGTATTAAAGGACATCTGGTCTCTATTATGATTCTTTACTACTTTAGAAACATATAAAGTATATTATGAAGTGTCAAGACATGGTAATGATCCTATGCATGGGAGTATCTAACCCTTGTACAATAGATAATCCGAGATCCTAAAGGTGGATAGTTCATTATATTGTTTCTTTGTTATAGTTGATGCCCTGAGTGATTCACATATTGTGTGAGGTTATTATTTCATGATGTTATTAGTAATTTACATTTCTACTTGTGGAATAATATGGAAAGGCATGAGATGAATACAAATGAATAATGATATGTGCATAGGGATATAAATTGAAATACATTCTTCATGGTAGGGCATATTTATTACAAGTGTTGTATACCTTCCCATATGGAATGTGAAATGAGATACCATTTATATATGATAAATGAAATAAATAAACTAATATATCATGCTAAAACACCTTTAATCCATGTTAGAGAGATCAGGAGTCAGTGGTTTTCCATTATTGTCACATTTTGAGGTTGGGTCTATTGTTATTTTTAGTGTTCTAATGAGTGTTTTTGTAATATAGACAAAATGAATCCTCAACGAATTTTATTTGAGACTCACGAGATTTGAAATCAATATGATCCAAAATAACTACAACTTGATATTCCAATAGTTCATAAGGATTAGATGGATTTTCATCTTAATGGAAGCTTATGAAGGTCATGTTATCCATATAAAGAGATTTTATTCTCACCGTACTATTGATTTCTGAGATGAAGAGAGAGTTCTAGATGAATCATCCACCTATGTTCATTAGGGAGGGAGGCCCTCAAAAAGATGAGGTATGAATCGATTCAGTCCATATAATCGTTATGTATATTAGGACATCCATTGATATGATGGAGAAGCCTACAACATATATTCTTCATGGACCTGTCAAGTGATGGTGGGACATTCAGGAGAAAGCTGGGAATCAGAATGATCTATGAGTGAAGGATGTCGATACAATGTTCTCGAGACATTTCTGTCTTGATATGTTGAGGGATGTTTAGTATAATGAGTTCGTACACTAGAAATATGAGTGAATTGTAGGTTCCGGGCGCAGCAGAAGCGCGTGGGTGGATGTGCCCACTTGGCTTTTTGTCATTAGCAATGATCAATCCGGGATCAATACGACGATAAACGCCAGTCTCCACGGATCGAATCACAGAAAAAGACAAAGAAGATGGTTTTTCCCGGAACCACAAACAAGGATCGTTACAGGTAGATTATAATTAATTTAATTAATTATAAAGAAATACCTTTTGGGTGTTCTTTCTTCGTTGATGTTCTCAATCACGTTGTCGATGTGATCCGTCATTGCGTCGCAGAAGCCAAGTGTAGACTCCCTCTAGCAGTGATCCACACGTGTACCTCGTATCTCTGGACGTCTCCAAAAGATTCTCCGGGTGCTAGCGTGGAGAAGCCTTTGCTTGCGTTGTCCACCTTAGATTGTCTTGATCTGATGGAAGAGGATCTCTCTCGGTCTTGAGAGCGTTCTTGGAGGAAGAGGTTCTTTCGGTCTTGAAAGAATTCTCCAGAGATGTTGTGCACAACGATTCTCTTGTGTGTCAGAAAAGAGTTGGGGTTGTGAGGATATTTATAATCGGGTGTGTGGGGTTATAGAGTTATGAAAATAAATAAACGCGTTACGCGTTTTATTTATTTCATTGACTCTTTATTTAAAACCCCATGTCGAATAAATAATTCCTTGACATGCGCCCACTCTGATTATGATAAATATCATTTAAAACAATATTATATCCTCAAAATCCCAACTAAAAAAAACTACACGACGTGTATTAATAAATACACGGCGTGTACTTGTTTTTCATTGAAAACTACACGGCGTGTACATTAAATGTACATGGCGTGTATATCTTGTTTTCATTTATTCATTTCCTTTCCAAAATAAAACTACACGACATGTAATAATAATACACGACGTGTACTTGTTTTATTTTATTTTTCCTCCATCATTTAAAACAACTTAGGCTTCCTTGAATAATTATTAAACCACGTACGAGAATAATCTTTATTCAACTTGAGATACTTGGATACACTTAGTGTGTGACACTCTAGGCCTCTTTCTCGTTGGCATTAGGCGGGCTTGCCTAAAGTCCAAGATTACTGTCTAGCAACGGGTCAAGGCACCCAAGAGAAAGAAGTTGACGCCGCATTGACGTATCACCTCATACGAACGCTTACTGTGTAATTTAATCCCTTTGTTTCAATATCTCATCAAGCAGGTTTCATGGCAGCATCATAAACCTATATGCTTGATATGTCATTCTTTGACTACCTGAAATAAACTCGTCGTTTACACCATGGCCATGGAATTTAATACGACAGTTCTATTTCAATCAAAGGGCCGAGATATCAACTTCCATAAATGGAAGGGACAAATCCTTCCTTGACTTATCCATTAACAACATGTCACTCGTGACGCACCCAATGTACCCTACTTCCCGCCAACTGTCTGCGTGATGGTTTTCATTAGTAAATCTAAGTGCGCGAGTCATGACATGAGTTAATGATAATCTTCCAGTCTAAGGACCATTACACACGCTCGTAGATAGAAATATCCGATGACACCAAGACATGCGGAATTACTACTAGCGGGTCTGTTCTCATAATCTCCCATCTTGGATATTACCAAGTGCGAACTCCATGAGGGAGAGTCTCGTCTTCTTATGAGTACTCGCACATGACGGTCTGTATACTATGTGTCCTATCATAGTATGTCATCCAACCGCAGAACTTTATTTAAGAATATTGTTATAGCTTTTCAAGGTTCTCATCATAGCGGGGATCTTCTATGACCTTATTAATGCAACAAATATTTCAGGACATTATTATATTATAGTCATGCAGAACAATGAACAATATATAATAAGTGAACATTTATGTAATCAAAGTACAAAACAGTTGGTTCTGAGGACACCAACCCTTACATGAATTTCAATGATGTACTACGTTAAATGTTTCACCAACCTATAAGGCATTGTGCCATCTTTGGAAACTAATGAGATCTCCAGGCCAATATATTTTCAGGATGGTCTTCACTATCAGATTAGGTCATAGGTGAACATGTATTGTTTGCGAATTTTTTTAGAAGTTATCAATTAAGAACTCATCAGAGAAGGGAATCTGATAGAGTCCCCAAGAAAGGGCCAGGCTCTTTCAATAGGGAAAACGGTGAACTCTTCATCTATTGTAATGACTATAATTATGACAGATTTTTTAAAGGAAATAGAGATCGATGTATTTGGGGAAGTGGGAATATATCGCAGGATCATGTTCTATTTTCATTGTATCGGTGTGGTAATATTCTCTACAAATGGCCTCAATGTTCATACACTGATTTGGAGTGTCGTTCATGTAGAATATTGGGGAACCTACATAAGTTTGGTATTGGAATGTAGAAGAAGTTGAATGGATGGGGATTAGGATTTGAACTAGAGTCTAGAAAGGACTCAACAACTCTTCGGGAGGCATGTATATAGAAATCCATAATAGGTTATAGTTTAGGAAAGGGAATTGGTTCCCCAGTGTAATAATAGGCAGTATAAGGCATAGGGTATTGCTTAGGGGAATCAAGTTAGGGCCCAAGGAAGAGGGTTCAGTCAGTTTTATGTCATGTAGACTACTCTATATAGTGTGGAGGCAGGACTGTCTATTCTCAAAGGTACGATTCATGTATCACCTACCCTTTATTTTGTTTTTATATACAAGAGCATCACATTTATTTTTATCTTCTCTTTTTTGGAAACAATTTATCATGTTTGTAGAAATATTAGATGATGTTTTTACCATCAATACACCACTGGGATTGTGGGTAATGAATATCAAATATTTCAAGGTGTGTTCTCTATAGATTAGTGGTTTTTTTCTTTTGAGAAACTTTTATGATGAAAACGAAAAATTATGATTTGATTCTTGTTATGGATTGTATAGTGATATATAAGGCTCATATCTACTATTACTAGAGGATGGTTACCTTTCAATATCTAGGAGGAAGTTATTATCACCAATGTGAGTAGAATCTTTAGGCTGGTCATGCAGGAAAAATTCTGTGTAGATTGGATTGTCTCATAGCATAGATAGTCGGTCTTGGTCTAGATAAAGGTATAATGAAACATGATTCATTTACTTGGGTTGTAGACCATTTTTAGGATGTTTTTATTAATGATTTATTTGGATTACCTCCAGAGAGAGATTAATTATAGGATCATGTTATTGTTGGGGGAAGATCCAGTTTCTGTCAAGCCTTTCAGAATGAATCTAGTAGAGCATTGGGAGTAGAAAAGTAAATTTTAAGATCTTGAAGCTAGACGTTTTATATAGAATAATAAAAATCCTTGGTGTTCTTCAACTCTCCTCCCCAATAAGGCTGATGGGACTTTGTGCTTATATGTGTATTATAGGGGATTGAACCAGATAACAGTTAAGAACCGGTATCCCCTTTTGTGTATCAATTATCTTCTTGAGAAGGTAAGAGGTTATATGATATTTTGAAAGATTTTTTTTATATCAGGATACCATCATCTAAGTGTCAGACCATCAGACATACAATTGACTAATTTTTGGAGTAGGTATAGCTTGTATGAGTTTGTAGAGATGCTGTTTGGTTTGACCAATGCACCAGTGGAATTCATGGCCTTAATGAATGAGATCGTTATTCCTTTTCTGGATTGTTCTGTGGTGTTTTTTGTTGATGAAATCTTATTGTGCTCCTAGATAGTAGATGATCATTCCCTAAATCATCGTATTTTTCTGATTATATTGATAGAGTATCATATTAAGCCACTATAACAAAATTTAATTCATATTTTGATAATATTCACTTCATGGGTTGTTTCATATCAGAGGAATGAGTTTCAATAGAACTAAAAAAAATTTGTCATGGAATATTGGGGAAATCCCAGTAATCTCTTCAAAATTCCTAGAATTCTGGGTTTATTAGGTTATTATAGATTCTTTATTTTATACTTGTCCTATCCATCAGCACCAATGTGAATACAAACCAAAAAAAGTGAAATTTTTTTGTATGATTCTTGTGAGAGATCTTATTAGGAGTTGAAAGGCAGGATGAACTAATCACCCATACTCACTTTACCTGTTGTAGGTTTAGCATGTACTGCATACTATGACTCATTCAGAGTTGGACTCAGAGCAGTTCTGGTGTTGGAGGATACAGTAGTTCCTTACAGCACTATATTACTAAGAATTCATGATTGTAATTATCCTAATCATGATTTGGATTCAAAAATAGTGGTGCATTATTAGAGATTCTGGAGGAATTATCTCATGGGTGATACATTTGTGGTATACAGGGACCATAAGAGCCTCAGGTACATTTTTTCTTAGTGGGACCCAAACCTTCGGCGGAGGGGGTGGGTCGAGTATCTTCATTCTTTCGACATCGACTTGGATGACACACTGGGCAAGGGTAACTTTGATGTAGATGATTTGTTCTAAAAGGCAGAGAAAGAGGTAGAGAGTGATGGAACTATTTGAAGACCAGCATTTAGATGTACAATTGTCTCAGTGACAAGTACCTCTGACGTAGATATCTATTATACCCAATCTTTTTTACCGGATCAAGATAATGTAGTCATCCAATCTATTGAGATTGGTTCTAAGAGACATCATATATAGTGGGGAGACATTATAAGGATGGTCTCTTGGCTGTGGAAATTATCTTCTTTTTTGTGGACGTGTACGGGTTCCTATTGGATTTCATGAGGATATGATGATTGATTTTCAATATTCTAATTGGGAAGCACATCCTGGTTTTATAAATGTGTATTGTGATTTCTATTGAAAGTACTGGTGCTCAGGGATGAGGAATTAAGTAGAACGTTTTTGTTAGTATGGTTCAATTTTCAGCAAATGTAAGTTGATCATTAGAGGATAAATGGGATTCTACAGCCTTTTTCATTACTAAGTTGAAATTAGAGGATGTCACTATCGATTTTGTGATAGAATTACCCAACAAAACTTGTAAGAATGATTCAATATGGTTTATTATGGATCCACTTATGTAGGTATTAGATTTTTGGCTATCATGGAAACCCACACAATTGATAATATGTATAGTATTTACATGTGTGTGGTAGTTCAGATAAATGGTTTTCTTAGAAGTAACATCTCAGATAAGAATCGTTGTTTTACATCATGGTTCAATTAGGAATTTAAAAATGGTTTGGATCATATTTTCTTCTGAGTACATCCTATCATCCTCATATTAATTGTCAATCTGAGAAGACTATTCTGGTTTTATAGCATATGTTAGACTCTTGTCTTTTGGATTTTGATGGTTCATGGGAGAAACATATGGAAAACATAGAGTTTTTATAAAATAACATATTCTATTAATTTTTCCATATGGAACCTTTAATGGATTTTTATGGCATGTTTTTTTATTCACAGCTTTTTAGGTTTGAGGTATGTGAGTCATCTCTTGTTTGGCATAGTCTTGTGTGGGATACATATAAGTAGGTTTGTTCGATTAGTAAGGGGATTGTGACCACCAAGAGATAGTATAAATCCTACACTAACCATTATTGATGACCTCTAGAGTTTGAGTTCAATCATTATGTTTTCATTTGTGTCTCTTATAGGTTAGGGAAATTCCATATCCAAAAAAAGGGAAAGGCATCACCTTTGTTTGTTAACCTATTTGAGATAATGGATAGGGATGGTCATGTGGCATATCGATTAGCCCTTCCACCATGATATAGTTCCATGAAATACATTTTTCATGTACCTCAACATCATAGATTTTATATAGATCCCACGCATGTGATAGAGGTAGAATGTTTTGATCTTAGAGTTGATGTGGTCTTTTAGGAGAATCTGATTTGGGTCTTGGAATGTAGTGAGAAGTATATCTAAGGTATAACAATTTATTTGGTTCATGTGTAGCGAAAACATGGGAGAAGTCTAGACAATACCTAGGAGAGGGAGACTGATATGTGATAAATGTGGACAAAAATGTTCGCTGAGACCCAAAAATTATTCTCGGAGTATGCCAGGGAATATTTTTTATTTGGTAGGTAGGTTTTAATATCCCTTCTTTTTCCAGGTACATCCCTATATGATATTTTCATTAGAGGCTTGGGGGTTGAGTATTTTCATAGATAGAGTGCCTTGATTGGGTAAAATGACATAAATCTTGAGGATATATTTTTTTTAATTTATTGAGTATAGGTATAAATGTATTAAATTGGTTTGTGGGTTTTGTTAATGATTTGAAGTCTTTAGATAAGTTTATATCCTTATGTGGGTAAAAGGGGGTGGAATGTTTTCTTTAGGAGAATAGAACCATGTGTTAGTATATTTCATGAAATTTAAACTCTCAAGATACATGTTGTGAAAAAAATACAATGCATGAACTAGTTTCATGTCATTTAATGTTTGGGATAATTAAATATTCAGCCGAGATTGTCGGTTTTTCTGTGTGTCCCTCTTAAAAGAAATACACGATGTGTGAAGGAATGACGCGCCATGTAATTTTCCAACCTATAGTTTTAAAATAGTTTTTCATATATGATTTCCATTCACCTAATGTATAGATTTCACCTCTTGACCCTAGGGAAGCTTCTTATAGATTTTTGCTGAACTAACATCCCTTAAGGATGTCCCATTTGAGTGATCAATCCATGAATTGTCATTTTGTTTAGTATTTATCTTCTCTCCCTTGGATCTTCCGCTATTGAGGCAAAATTTAATACCCATATTCCTTATTGGTTTTTATCTTTATCGGTTACAGTCTACGATCATTCTTATGATCATATTCACCTGTTGTATTGTTGAAAATTTCTATTGGAGGCATTGTAAGATCATCAGTAAAAGGTAGTAGTCTAATCCTTAATCATATGGACTATTTAATTGCAAAGTATGTAAAATATTACAATTTCACCAACATTACATAAACCTAAATAAATTAAATAATGAGTTGGATTATTAATTGGAATCCCTTTAGATCTAATTGGTTATTGACCTAGCTTATGGATATAATTCGGGTGAGATACCCCTTGATTATAAATGAATTGGCTAAAGGATTAAATTTTTTATATAATGAAATGGTATTTGGGGGATTAGTTGATATTGATTATACTTGGTTTGGATTAGTCATTTAAATGAATGGCATGTTATTTTTTATGATCAAATAAAAAAAGAGATGCGCAATTAAAATAAAAAAAGTAATTTTCATAATTAACCATGGAGCCTTGTGATGTGATATTTTGATATCCTTGTTTCTATAACATGTGTTCTGTTTTCTATGATGTAATGCCTACATGGGGTGTCGGATTAGTTTTTTTATTGAAATATTTATATTGGGAATTGGCCCAGTTTATGTGCTGAAATGATTATATATCTGTAAATGCCCTGATACATGTTGAACTGCTTATATAGAGGTCTATGATCAATGAAACATGATGAGATGATTATATTGTGCGCTATACCCCATGACACATGCTGGAATTATTATATACCATGATTGGACCTGACAAATTATTAAATACTTATATACTAGGCTGTTCCTTGATACATGTTAAAACTCTTATACACTACATGGCCCAAATTTACATGCTAAAATTATTATATAGGAATTTGACCAAACGTTATGTAATGGGATCCATAGATATATGGTTGTGGTTGTCATTGTTGTGATAGATACCTAGAGAAATTATGGAATGGAACCAAGGAAGGTTATGTTTTACTATGGTTATATGGTTTTGGTTGGAATTTTTGTGAGAAATGCTCAATGATATTCCGACATTGTGTTGAAGCAGGTTGACGAGGCATTAATATAATTGTTTAATTGATAAATACGCATATTTGTTGCATTATTGAAGGCACCTACTATCATACTAGTTATTTTTAGACTTGGGGGTATCATCCTATGTATTTATAATCGCACCCAACATTGTCCTCCCTTTGGTACCATAGAAGATTGTATGGATACAAGATTTAACATGGTAAAGGGACCTTGTTATTGATTCTTGCATGCTAGATGGGGTGGAGGTTGGATACAATACCAAAATGGGGTATGATACCTGGGTATTTTGAATCTTCTAGTATTATATTTTTAATAATTCAGACATGAAATCTATTTACATTCCATGATAACATTAAATTATTCCCATATAATTTATTGGATTATTCAGTTGGATTTTACTATTGTATTTTCAACTATATTTTATTATTTCCATTATTTTCACTATAATGATAATTATTTATTATTCTCATATGATTATTGTGATTTTTATAACTCTTTAACCAATGGGTATAGTCTCTCCATTATAGATATCACAACCCCACTACTAGTTGGAAACCTCTGGTGTAATGCCCAAACCCCAGAAGCCTGGAGCTGGTGCATTTGTTTAATACATTGGCTTGATCACAAGAGATCAAGTCCTGAAAGTCCGATCAGTTTAGTATTCTTGGAAAATAGATTATATACTTGAATGTTACATTAAACTTTCTAAAATACAACACATAATAAATAATCTTTGAGAATGACATTATTCTATTAGCTTAACCTTTCATATCAATAATTATACATTTCATGGAATCCTTGGAAAACAAAACATAAGAAAGGGGTGAGCTCAGATGCTTAGTAAGGATAAAAATATAGCAGAAACTACCATAACTAAGCATAAATATTTAATGAAATGTATAAGACTAAAACACATGCCTTTTCAACTTAAAATTCAGCATAATATGGAAAAGAAAATCAAATAGTTCCATTTACTTATTCACATGGATATTCTACTAGTAGAATAATCACATGTAATATCAATAGCAAATTTCAGAATGATGGAATGCATAATTACAAACATCATAACCACATATTCAAGTCCTCGTGCCAAGACTACAAGTATAAATTTTTTAAAGGCCTTGTTCCAAGACACTAGTTTCTCTCATGAGACCTACCAATGCATCAAGGAGCTATAGAGGGCTCCACCCGTCACTTAATAAGTCCAATACATTCCTCATATGAAAATGTTGAAACATAACATAAACATTTGTAATAAATCTATCATACGAAATGTCAACACATTAACCATAAACCATGAATTGTATAAAAATAGAACATCCATAATCAAACATATAATAACTCATTCAAAACAATATGGAAGATTGTATTATTATAAATCGACCAAAATCAATAACAATATCTAGTAAAGGATGTTTTCATAGTTGAAAATGATCAGTAAAAATCTATGAGAGAAATATACCTTTTTGTGAAATAATTTAATAGTCGTGCATTTATTAAGTAAGTCATTTAAAATAGATTTTTGAATCAAAGTTTACCACACCACTTTGAATCTTTTGAAATAAATTAACATTTTGAAACAATCATGTCCATATAAATAAATCCTTAAAATCTTTTTTAAAACATGGAAATTAATTAAAAATATTTGGAAAAATAAATCATTAAAATATTTAAAATGTTGATCTTGCTAAATATTCCCTTCCAAAAAACCTTAAAATATTCATTTTGAAAATATTTTTATGAAACATGGACATGGATGATAAAACTTTCCCAGTAAATACTTACACATAAACAAGCTCGGATAATAATGAGATTGAGAAATTAACCCTTACCATGTACTTTCCTTTAGTCGAGGGTTTGGTTAGCCTCCTTTGTGATGACCATAGTATGTTATTAAATTACACCAGAACTATATTAATATTTATGATGTCATATATGATTCATTTATTACTTTATACAACCCATTTAATAATAATTTCCAGGTCAAAGTAACATTTCGGATCATAATCGCTTTCTTTATTTTACGTGTTTTAACATTTTATTCTTGATCGTATCACTTAGATAATGATTTAAATAATTATAAAATATAAAACATGATTTAAATATCATATATATTCCCATATAAATATGTATAATAGATAGATATATGAAATGGAAACATCGTTCATGGAGACGGTAGTCCGTACGTACACATGAACGTTGTTTACATTTTCATATCGTATAGTCTGGAAGTAAGAAAACAACATATATTTATCTACATAAATATATATTATTCTATTAGCTTTATTGTTTGATAAAACTTATAATTAGTCAATGTATTTATTTTTATAAAAAAAATTGATGGGTAATCGTTGAATATTAATCTCATCGCATCATGGAGACAGTAAGATGTACTTACGCACGAGCGATAATATCATTCTATTGATGGTGAGATGGTGTTTAATTTGATGGTATATTGCATATAAAGAATAATTACCATGTTATAATAATTATTTAAATTAATTATACTCATTATTATACCCCTCTAAATAATTTAGTGTTGAATAACATACTACACCATGACGTGGATATGGTAAGCCATACGTACACACATATGGTGACTTTTTCATTCATAGGATGGATAGAATAAATAATATGGATGTACCATATTTATAATAACATAAAAGTATGTATAGGTTACTGGAGTTATTTTTTTTTATGGAAACAACAAAGAAATAGGAACTGGAAGAATAAAAGTAGTTTGGAAGAGGTGATGAAATAATAACCTCTTCTTCAGGTGTTTGTTTTTTTTTTGAACAAAAGGGCTCCTTTGGTTGGACTTATGATCAAAGTAAGGCCTCTAGGTTTAATTAAGGATATTTTGGGGGATATTTGAGTAGGTTTTGGTCATGCCAAATGTCTTTGGATGTCTAAAATTAATAAAAGGTGAAGTGCCCTTTTATAAGCGTTGTGAGGGTCACTTTAGGAAAAGCTTGAAAATTTGTTTTATTATAAAATAATTTTTGGTTTCTAATGGATCCAAACGGATGTATTTCTAGGGTAAGGTGATTATGGGTATAAATATTCTCAAATAATAAGATTTAGATTTGTTTAGGTCACCATATTGACCTTATCATTTTGATTTAACTCTTAGTTAAATAGTTTAACTTTTACTATGTCTTCTTGTATTCTTGCAATATATGGTTAATAAACTTTCTATAAACATCCAAAAGATAATCAAGGGGTTCATTAATAAGATTTATAACATTAATTAAGTCCTTTTTCCAAACATTATATTTTTATTAATATTATATCATTTAATAATATAGTATTTTTTGAAAAAATTATTTATGTCAATTTTGACACTATTTAGTAATTGAGTTTTGTTAAAGTCATAAGAACATGATTACTTCAAAAACAATACATTTAATCATCCCTAACATGTCATATTCACCAATAAAATTATTCTATGGATTCAAAAGGTTCAATTTACATTTATTTTAATATTTATAATATAAATTGTTTTAATATCTCATTAAGAAGGTAATTATTGCATCATCATTGTGTCATAAATAAATTTATTTATTTTATGTATAAAAAATATAAATAAAATACCATGATGTAGGAAATCTTTTTAGATTTAAAATGAATGTTTATATTCTAATTTATATTATTTTTAACCCTATATTAAAAATGGTTTAGTTATTAAACATTAAATTTAACACTTTTAACTTTTCTTTAAATATAATATAATAAATGTCATAATCTTACCCCAAACGAATCAAAGGCGTCTTATTTTTTTCCTAAGTTTGATTTTGGTCAAAATTAACTTATCTGGTAGAAATAGTACTTGTGTTGGGGTAATTTTAATATTATTTTTACCTTTAATTGCCTTGTTTACGTTTAACTGTGGTAAATAAAATTCAAAAGTAACTATTCACCAAAAATTATTTTCATCCTATTGAACCAAATTTTACTTATTGATGTCAACCGTGTCTCTCATATTTTTTAAATTGAATTTATAGAAGCTATAAAATGACGTTTTATGCAGATTTACAAATTTTCCTAGAAGGTGGGTAAAAGACGTTAAAAAGTTCAATAGAATTTTATATATCTAATCCTATTATAAAATGACTCAAATGAATTAAATTGGAATAATATATTTATTATATATATTTTTTGACTATAAGATAAATTTTAAATTAGAATAATTATTTAAATGAAAAGGGTGGTTTTTTTCTACAATGTAGTGTTTTTCACTATTCATAAAACATTGAATTTTTTCAAAAAAACACCAAAAATTCAACCAAAATTAATTTTTATATTCTAAATTAATAAATGATTTAAATTTCACCAAATTCAAAACATAGAATTTTCATTAATTAATTTAAAATTATTTCCCATTTTCAAACCGAGAAAGTATGTTTTTTAGAAGTAAAAACTATAAAAATATTGACACGTGTTTATGTACAATTTAAATTTGAAATTATATCAAATGACCTATATTATATTAAATTATAAAAAAATAATATAATGATACTTTAAAAAATCTCAAATATACAATTTAACACTATAAATAATTTTGATTAAAAAAGTTGTTTTTAGTTAAAATTTAGTATTTATCAGTATTCATTAAAATTTGAAAGTAATTAGAAATATACTAAAAATTTATCCAAACTAAATTTTTATGTCCTAAATCTAAAGAAGAATTTAGTTTCCATAAATTTAATATATAAAAGTCTCAAATATTATATTTAAAAATTGTTTTCTATTAAAAGGTGGTAAATTTTCACTTTTTTGAAAAACTCTTCTTTTATCTAAAATTTTGAATTTTTTTATATTATTTCCACAAAACACAGAATATGCATGTTAAAATTATATGTAGTATATAAAATTCAAAATGTGCTTAATATAATTCATAACTGCTTTTTGAATGGCTAGTTTGGTAAGTCGGGGTGTACTTAAACTCAGTGCTGCGTGTAGCGCAAACTATTGAATTACTTTAAAGAGATAATGTACTATGAAATCAGGTGGTGTTACATTCTCCCAACCTTAAATAAATTTATTCCTTTCAATTAGAAATTTTTCTTCAAAAATAAAAGATTAAAAAGAGAAATTACCTTTGTGGAATACCCACATCGGAAATTGGGTTAATAAAATTTAGTCTTAATAAGAGTAAAAGGACTATTAAAAGTCACCATGAAATTAGGATTTTGAATAGTAGAACTTTGGTAGAAATTATATTGGATAAAAAATGTAAATATTTATAGAGAGTGATTGAGGTCATTAATCATAAACATTAAATTGGAAAATTGAGGGCCTCAAAGCCATACATCTCTGAAGATTTAAAATATCCTAAGATCAATAAACCATAAGGTATTACGATAACGAATATTTGGTTTAAAATGATTTCCTTATATTTTAAGAATTAAATTCTACATAGAATAAGAAAAAATACTTGACAAACAGAGTCTCATCCTTTAACAAATTTCTACCACAAACTCATCTTAGAACTCAAAAATATTCTATTTGTCCTAATTGAATAAAGTTCCAAAAAAAAATTTATAATTCACCTACCAGACCATTCTAAAAAAAACTACATTATACAAACCAGGTCATCATGGTGGATAGTGGTAGGTGACGCACCCTTGTTATAATTCAGTTATGGGTTCATGTCCTGCAGTATTACCGGATCCGACAGGTAATCGCCTGAACTCCAGTATTTCATTTTAATAAAAATACAAAAATAATATTAAGAAATTTTGTAACCTTAAACAATAGTATCCAAATTCCAACTTAATTCATTCCAGCCTTTAGACTTATCCAAAATACATCTGTCCAAACTCACAATCCAAAATTTATAAAGAATATAAACATAATAAAGATATTTTTTTAAACATAATAACATTTGGATACCTTTATCATGTATTCTCTTAAAACATGGTAACACCCAAAATTACCATAAAACCTTATTGAATACGTTCTTTCTCCCTTATTCTCTATAGAATACTGGATATACTCCATAAATCCAAAAATGTTATCAACTCTAGAAATGATGGAATAAACAAACAATTAATTAGTTCCAAGGTAGTCAATAATATCCAATAGAATTTATCCAACATAATTATATCTTATTATGAATTCATTATCTCAATTTCAGAAACATGTTAAGGGTTATAATTACCCCAACCATATATTTTCCAAAATTATAAAATTCAAACTGTGTCACATTTCTTGGTACTATAAAATCTCAAATCCTTAATGAAAATATTCTTCAGTAAAATCCTTATATACTTTATAATTCTTATAACATGTACTCAAATGACACAATTCTTTAATAAAAACATAAAAACACTAATCATTCCTCTTTATCTACAGTAGTATCATAACTTTAATATTATCCAATAGCATCATTTGGGGTAGACTTTGATGACTGGGACATTGATTTTTGAAGTGTCCCAACTCCTTTCAGATGAAGCACTATACATTCGAAACCTTTTCTTACCATTGAAATTGCAAACATTGTGTCCTTTTTCTCCACACATAAAACAAACTATCATCCCTTTCAAGTACTTTGCAGGGTGATTCTTTCCATAGTTATCAAATATGGGGAAATTATTCTTTCACTTCTTCCCTTTATCTATCTTTTTCTCTACCATCGTCTTCTTCTGTGGCTTCCCTTCAAAGCCATGTGATTCAAAGAATTATTTACTTATCTTATTAACACATGATACAATTTATTCATATGATGAGAATATGTGGGAGACTATTTCCATTCTAAATTCCGGCTTAATACCATGAAAGATATGCCCCTTCTTACTCTTTCGCTCTTGCGTATTCCTAGAGTTCTCATTCCTTCTACTGGGTGACATTTCTAAATGGTGATATATACTAGGTTATATCATATCATAATTTATAATCCAAAAACATGAGACATTCTCAACATTAATTGAATATTTTCACACATCTAGTTTCATAATCATAAAAATGGTTTCTTTGCAGGGATATTTACTCATAAATCCTTCATAATGGTTTGTAAAGAAAATGTTAATTATCCTAAGTATATCACTCAGGAGTGTCGTAACCAAGAGTGCAGTAGGGCCTGTTGTCGTGCATATAGCAACCCACATTTTTATCACATAAACTTTCATTACATTATTCAAAACCTAGTATCTTAAAGGATCAGTGTCATAGAAACCAGGAACTCAAAACATGAAAACATAAAACATTCTTCTTAAACACTTGAAAGGATTATCCTTATGTTCATCCAAGGTTCATTACTGCATCTCATAACCTGGGGAGATACATCAAAAGAAAGGGTGATCAGAAGTCCCAGTAAGGGAAACAAGGGAAACATTTAACATGTGAACATGAGATACATCAATAAAGTCATGAAAAAAGAACTTTAAGGCATGGGAAAGAAATCATGAGGCATATCATAATAAAAATAACGTATTTCCTAACTTGAAGATGTGGCTACAAAATTTAACTTAGACAATCATTTCCATTTCAACAAGTTCCATCCTCAAGGTGTCATTAAAAATTACCAAGGTTATTTACTAAGGCGTCGTTAAAAATGGTCATCTCTAGATATTAATTCTTTACCCAATGCATTGGAGCGCTATCAAGGCTCACCCTTAAATTTGACTTTGTAATCATGTGATCCACATATATCATCATCAACATTTCATAAACAACCCATATAGAATAAAATAAATGGGTTTCATTTCATAATCATAATGTTATAAAAACTGATTTAAAGACATGATCTTTATGTCACTTTAAACCCACGGAAAAGGAAAGCGGGTCTCATGTATGTGAATTCAAGAATTTAAAATAGAACATTTTGGTATATATGTGAATACCCCTTTAGAAGAATGATCTTTGAGTATTCACTTAATAAAATAAATGAATTTGAGGGTAAGAGAGATACATTTTGAGACGGAAATTCTGCAGCATAATGGCTATGTTTCGGTGTTTTAGAAAACATTGAAAATAGAGGGGATATGGGTCACCCACTCTTAAATGATCCATAAAACAGTAGTGGGATAAAATATAAGGTATTTAAGAACATGGTATTTAAATTTGAAATATATACCATATGAAATTAAGAACATGAAACGAAGACAAAAATATGATTTCTCTTATGAAAATTTGGCACCCTCACGATGTCACTTAAACTTCAAAAAAATGAATTGATGAGATCAAATAGGGTCTCTCATCATATGAACATAAAAGATCAGTATGATAGATATATTGATCATTCACCAACATAATAAAAAGTAACTTTAAATACTTGAAATGAAAGTAGATCTTTGAAAAATGAGAAAGGTGAATGAATCCCTTAAAAATTCTGCAGCCTAACGGCGCCACTTAAACTTCAACAAATATGATTTGATGAGATCAAATAGGGTCTCTCATAATATCAACATAAAAGATAATTATGATAAATATAGAGATCATACCACAACATAATAAAAAGGATCTTTAAAGACTTGACATGAAAGTAGAACTTTGAAAAATGAGCAAGGTGAAAGAATCCCTTTAAAATTCGGCAGCCTAACGGCGCCACTTAAACTTCAACAAAAATGAATTGATGAGATCAAATAGGGTCTCTCATAATATGAACATAAAATATCAGTATGATAGATATAGATATCATACCCCAACACAATAAAAAAGTAACTTTAAAGACTTGACACGAAAGTAGAACTTTGAAAAATGAAAAAGTGAAAGAATGCCTTAAAAATTCGGCAGCCTAACGGTGCCACTTAAACATTTTTAAAAAGAATTGATGAGAGAAAGAGGGGTTCTCTCATCATATGAAAATGAAAATGGATGTAAGAGGAATATAAAGGAACATCCTCCAAAATAAGATCACGGAGCATAAATGAAATGACATAAAAGATATTACTTGAAAAGAAAGAGAGAGGTAGGATCCCTTACCTTAAAACGTAACTCTTAAAACTCAAAGGTTGGGACCTTGAGGGATTGGGGGAACCTTGAGTTGACTCCTTGGGAGGTAATGAGGCCATATCTTTGTTGGGATAGAGTTGGTAGTGAAAACTAAAGGAGTAAAGGGTGGGTATTTATAGGGAATGTGAGGGGACAAGGCATTAATGGCCAAGGGACACCTCACAAGTTGTTTTCTCAAAACCACAGGATCTCCCATGGTATTTCTCATTGAGTTAGGACACATGGGGCCCCCCATACAATAATTCATCACCTTTGATCGGCCAACCCTTAAAATAACTCATGACATCATCATGACAAATTTATGATGTCATTAAACATACCAGTACCCTAAAATTGTATTTTTACTATTCCCTGAAAATTCTACTTTCTCAGAAAAATCCCAAAATTTCACCTTACCAAAATATCAATGCTCTAATTTCAAAAATGAACTCCATTTTAGAAAAATAATTTTCTAAATATTTTTAAATTAATTTTTAAAGAAATACACTGTTCACAGAAAATTCATTTTTTTCAGAAAAATCCCCAAAAATTACCTTCAAATAATATTGATGCTCTGAGTTGAAAAATGAAATCCATTTTATAAAAACAATTTTATAAATATTTTCAATTTAATTTTTAATTAAATACACTATTCACCAGAAAAAACTAATACTTGACTAATAATTTCTGAAATAGTTATTTACCTATTTTATTGAATAACATTACTTAATCAAGGTGCCTAGATTATATTAATAATCTCTTAAAGTGAGATTACTAATCCATTTGGTCACATTACTAATCCTAAGCATAAAATCACTATTCATAATTTACTATTCATCAAAAATCAAGTTGATCTTATTAGACTCTAAATTTTGTACTGAACATAATTTTAGAAGACCATTTTTTGAAAATCATTACACATTTGTAATTATTTAAGGTTTACATAACCATTTTTAAAATATCCTTTCACTAAAATTCATAAAAAATATGCATACTATATTTATCTGGAAATTTGAAAATTCATAAACATAATCCTAAGAAGAAATAAAATTTTTTATTTAAAACAAAGGATTACACAATGCAGTTACAATTTCCTTTCATAGCCCCTTATTACACCAGCAAAGGACCTAACTGTAAGGTGTGCTAAGGTGAGAGAATCTGAGGGAGGCTTGGCCAACATCGCACGAGTAGTAATTTCTATCAGTTTAAACTTCTCGAAATAGAGATTCCGTTCTAGCTTCACATGACGCTGTTCGGCTTGGGTTTGGTCAGAGCAAAGCCCAGTGGTGCTACCTCCTTCCCAAGTTCCGTTAGATGGGCTTCGATTGGCCTGAGACTACTGAATGAGGACATCAAATCTTCTTTCTATATTAATTAACCAATATCACTTGTATTTAGAGACAATAATCAAAACGTTTAGTTTCCAGCGGTCATATTGACCAACGGTCATATAACAGTCGAAACCCAATGGTCTCATTTTAATTACACACATGTTATCAAATGAAACAGTTTTGTAGAGTATAAAAATAAAATAACACACAAAATTAGGAAAAACTATTTATTCAAAATATCAGGTCGTTACAATCTTCCCCCCTTGAAAAATTGCATCCTCGCAATTTTTAAATTTGGGATTGGAAGTTTCATTGAAAGTCCCAGATCGGAAAAAGAGTAAGTAACACTGTTATTTTAAAAGAAAGAAAGGGAAGTAAAAAAGGTCACCCGATTTAAACCATACTAGGATTCCATGTAGGAAAACATGGACATAGAGGGGAAAACAAGGTGTCAAGTTCTAAGGGAGAGTGATAGAAAACATGATTAGGAGAAAGTTAACAATAAGAAAATCACAAACATACGATGGGTTAAACGGTATTTGATTTCCCAGTAGGAAACTTTAACAAACAACGTTTTTGTTTTACGTTCCTTTTCATAGATTTGATGAATTCATTTACTACATAGAATAAAAACACAGGGAAATATACCTACCTTCTAGTAGAGTTTCATCCTTTAATAAGTTTCTACAAAAACTAACATTTTCTCCAAATTATGAGCATTCAAAACTACTTGGTCTCATCAAAGAACAAGAATCATATTCTAGAGAATCACATAATTTACCAAAGATTAACGATCTATTTCATCTATTTTCCTAAAAATTGAAAGGGTAAGATAAAACAACTCTTTAAAAATAAAGAATCCCATAGGAAGGGAAACTTCTTTAAATCTTAAAAATTCCACGGTACTACCCAAAGTTCATCATAGACCATTCCACAAATAATTGTCCTTAAAATTCTTCAAAATAAACCAAAATAAGATTGAAACCCAATTATAAGACTGATCTCATAACATAGTCTTCCAAGATAGACTTTATCATTCATCTCCAAACAACATCAACCACTCTTATCATCTTATAACAAAAGTAACTAACCTAATCACATTTTCCCCAAGATAGGTTAATAATTTCCACAAGTAACCTAAATTACAATAATTTTTCCTTAAATTCATCGATTCTTCAAAGTATATGTCAGCCTTTACTCTTCAATTAAAATACCATAGTAATCTATTTAACTTGATCATATAGGGTTCCCAAAATAGTGAACGTCATCCAAAATAATAATAATCTTTTAATCCCCTAATCACCTTTTTTATAAAGAACAACTTCACTACATCAACATGTGGTACATAACAATAGATGTTTTCCTTAATGATATAAAACCATCTTAGGTGACACGATGATCTTAGAAAACATAAAATATATGCTCATAAAGCACGAAGTAAAATACAACATGACATAGACAATTATTGTGAAGAAGTTGCATTTAATTCAATCATCATGATCCATCTCAGCATAGGACTTGCATTGTTCCCTTTTCCTTGAATATTGTTGATTCTCATCATGCTTCTCATCCCTTCCAAGAGAGCATTGCCTTGGATAATTTCCAACTTCTCTTCATTTAAGATATTCAAAAGTATAAGGTGCATTAGATCAAAACTTATCTCTATTAATCACATTATCCATTTTTTAAAGCAATTGGATACTTTATGCCCTATCTTCCCACACTTAAAACATCTCCAGGTTCCTTTATGACATTCTACTTGGTGCCTCTTCCCACACTTTTTGCAAAAAAGAAATTGGGTCTTCTTTCCCTTATCAACATTATCATATGAACATCCTTGAGACTTTGTCTTCTTCTTCCTTGATGAATTTGGGCATTCAATTAGGTACCAATTATTAATAGTGATTTTTGATAGCTGGTTTGGCATAATCACAATATGTTCAACTTGATATTTCGTCATCTCTGTGACATTAATAGGGAAATCGCCACATTTCCTATCACATTGGTTGCTGGGACATGCTCTTCCATTTCCCTCCATTAACTAATAAAAGAACGTATACTTATGGGGCTTAAATACTTAGCCAATAATCATTAAAAGGAATCTTTAAGAATAGAAGGATAAAATTTTAGAAGAAAAGTATACCCAAACTTGTGATCCCCTAGGTCCCAATCTAGGTTATCCATGATCATATATTCTTATGTGTATCTTTTTTTTATTTTACCTTTGTTCCTTTAATAATGTTTCATAATAAGCTTATGAATTTACCAAAGAATATCCCCCAGGAGTGTCGTAACCAAGAGTGCAGTAAGGCCCATTTTCGTGTACCAGTTCCTATTTGATTCCAGCTCAAAGCAGTGTTTTTGGGCTTTACCCCTATGTACATCTATGCGAGAGCCACCTCTACCTGCTCATATCCAAACAGTAATGTATTTGCTTGGCAATCCCTTACTCAATACTCACCAAAATACCAGGATGATTTCCGATATTTAAAATTTTATATAGGGTTCTTCCTAGAATTTTCATATCCTAATTTCCACAAATAACTAAATCATTCTTTTATACCAACTATATCATCCCACATTTTTACCACATAAAATTTCATTACATTATACAAAACCGAGGATCTTTAATGTTCAGTGTCTTGGAAACCAAGAACTCAAAACATGAAAAAATAAAAAATTCTTTTTAATCACACTACTAGAAAATGGACCTATCCCCACGGTTTTCCTCAAAACCGTGGGGATAGGTACCCCTATACCCACGGTTTTGGAAAACCGTGGGTATAGGTCAATTTTCAAGACCTGTACCCACGGTTTTCAAAAACCGTGGGCATAGGGGGGTCTATCCCCACGGTTTTCCAAAACCGTGGGGATAGGTCTTGAAAATTGACCTATACCCACGGTTTTCAAGAACCGTGGGTATAGGGGTACCTATCCCCACGGTTTTGAGGAGAACCGTGGGGATAGGTATAGGATCAAAAACCTATACCCATGGTTTTGAAAAACCGTGGGTATAGGTTTCCCATGTGTGCGCGGGAAAAATTTTTTTTCCGCGGGAAATATTTTTTTTTGGCGGGAGTCCTATACCTACGGTTCTTCCCTCTGTAACCACGATTTATATAACTATATTTAACTAAATATATATATATATATATATATATATATATATATACATAATTGATAGTAGGGTAGTGGTAGACGCGGTACTTTGCAGCGAGGAGGTCGTGGGATCGAAACCCACCTGCGGCTTTATTTTAGGATCTATACCCACGGTTTTGAAACCGTGGGTAAAAGCCATTGACACCGTGGCAATTGGGAATGTTTTGTTGACACGGTGGCAGAACACCTATACCCACGGTTTTGGAAAACCGTGGGTATAGGCTGGGGACCTATACCGACGGCGTTCCAGCCCACGGTTCCCAAAACCGTGGGTATATCCTATACCCACGGTTTTGGGGGCTATACCCACGGTTTTGAACCGTGGGTATAGGCCTTTTTTCCAGTAGTGTCACTTGAAAGGCTTCTCCTTATGTTCATCCTAGGTTCATTACTTCATTTCATAACCTGCAGACATACATCAAAAGAATGGGTGACCAGAAGGCCCAGTAGGATAAACAAGGGAAACATTTAACATGTGAACGTGTGATACATCAATAAAGACATGAAAAAGAACTTTAAGGCATGAGAAAGAAATCATGAGGCATATCATAATAAAAATAACTTATTTCATAACATGAAGATTTGGCAACAACATTTAACTTATAAAATCATTTCTGTTTCACCAAGGTCCATCCCCAAGGTGTCATTAAAAATTACCAAGGTTATTCACCAAGATGTCATTAAAAATGGTCATCTCTAGAGATTAAGACTTTACCCAATGCATTGGAGCGCTATCAGGGCGCACCCTTAAATTTTCCTTTGTTTTCATGTGAGCCACATATATCATCATCAAAATTTCATAAAAACCCCATATAGAATAAAAGAAATGGGTTTCATTTCATAATCATAACGTTTTAAAAACTGATTTAAAGACATGATCTTTATGTCACTTTAATCCCACGGAAAAGGAAAGCGGGTCTCATGTACGTAAATTCCAGATTTTAAAATAGAAAATTTTGGAATATATGTGAATACCCCTTTATAAGAAAGATCTTTGAGTATTAACTTAAGAAAATAAACGAATTTGAGTGTAAGAGAGAGACATTTTGAGACGGAAATTCTGCAGCAAAATGGCTATGTTTCGGTGTTTTAGAAAACATTGAAAAGAGAGGGGACATGGGTCACCCACTCATAAATGACCCATAAAATAGTTGGGGGACAGAATATAAGGGATTTAAGAAAATGATATTGAAATTTGAAATATATACCATATGAAATTAAGAATATTAAAGGAAGACAAAAATAAGATTTCTCTTATGAAAATTCGGCAGCCTTACAGCGTCACTTAAACTTCAACAAAAATGAATTGATGAGATCAAATAGGTCCTCTCATCATATGAACAAAAAAGATAATTATGATAGATATAGAGATCATACCCCAACATAATAAAAATGAACTTTAAAGACTTGACATGAAAGTAGAACTTTGAAAAATGAGAAAGGTGAAAGAATCCCTTAAACATTCGGCAGCCTAACGACGCCACTTAAACTTCAACAAAAAATGAATTGATGAGATCAAATAGGGTATCTAATCATATGAACATAAAAGATAATTATTATAGATATATAGATCATACCCCAACATAAAAAAAGGAACTTGAAAGACTTTACATGAAAGTAGAACTTTGAAAAATGAGAAAGGTGAAAGAATCCCTTAAAAATTCGGAAGCCTAACGGCGCCACTTAAACATCAACAAAAATGAATTGACGAGATCAAATAGGGTATATAATCATATGAACATAAAAGATAAGTATGATAGATATAGAGATCATCCACCAACATAATAAAAAAGGAACTTGAAAGACTTGACATGAAAGTAGAACTTTGAAAAATGAAAAAACTGAAAGAATCCCTTAAAAATTCGGCAGCCTAACAGGACCACTTAAACATTCTTAAAACGAATTTATGAGAGAAAGAGGGGGTCTCTCATCATATGAACATGAAAAGGGAAGTAAGAGGAATATAAAGGAACATCCCCCAACATAAGATCTTGGAGCATAAAAGAAATGACATAAAAGAGATTACTTGAAAAGAAAGAGAGAGGTAGGATCCCGTCCCTTAAAATGTAACTCTTAAAACTCAATGGTTGGGACCTTGAGGGCTTGGGGAACCTTGAGAGGACTCCTGGGGAGGTAATGAGACCAGATCTTCATTCGGGGAGAGTTGGGAGTGAAAACTAAAGGAGGAAATGGTGTGTATTGATAGGGAATGTGAGGGGACAAGGCATTAATGGCCATAGGACACCTCACAAGTGGGTTTCTCAAAACCATGGGCTCTCCCATGGTATTTCATAGGGAGTTTGGACACATGGGGCCCACCAAACAATAATTCATCACCTTTGGTCGGCCAAACCTTAAAATATCTAATGAAATCATCATGACACAGTTTTGATGTCATTAAACATACCAAAACCCTAAAACTGTATTTTTACTATTCACTGAAAATTCAACTTTCTCAGAAAAATCCCAAAATTTCACCTTAACCAAATATCAATCATTTGATTTCAAAAATGAACTCCATTATATAAAAATAATTTTCTAAATATTTTTAATTTAATTTTTAAATAAATACACTATTCAATTAAAATTCATTTTTTCAGAAAAATCTGCAAAAATTACCTTAACATAATAACGATGCTCTGAGTTCAAAAATGAAATCCATTTTATAAAAATAATTTTCTAAATAATGTTAATTTAATTTTTAATTAAAAAACACTATTCACCTGAAAAAACTAATACTTGACTAATGATTTCTGAAACAGTTATTTACCTATTTTATTGAATCACATTAATTAATCAAGGTGCCTAGATTATATTAATAATTTCTTTAAGTGATATTACTAATCCATTAGGTCACATTACTAATCCTAAGCATAAAATCACTATTCATAATTTACTATTCATCAAAAACCATGTTGAACTTATTAGACTCTAAATTTCGTACTGAACATAATTGTAGAAGACCATTTTTTGAAAATCATTACACATTTTTAATTATTTAAGGATTGCATAAATTATTTTAAAATATCCTTTCTATAAAATTCCTCAAAAATATGAATACTATATTTATCCGGAAATTTGAAAATTCATAAACATCTTCCTAAGAAGAAATCAAATTTTTTTTTTAAACAGAGGATTACACAAGGAAGTTACAGTCTCCTAACATAGCCCCTTATTACACCAGCATAGGACCTAAGTGTATGGTGTGCTAAGGAGAGAGAATCTGTGGGAGGCTTGGCCAACATCGCACGATTAGTAATTTCTATCAGTTTGAACTTCTTGCGAAGGCGATTTTGTTCTAGCTTCACACGATGAAGTTCGGCTTGGGTTTGGCCCAGAGCAAATCCCAGTGGGGCTACCTCCTTCCCAATTTCCATTATATGGGCTTCGATTGGCCCGAGACTACTGGATGAGGACATCAAATCTTCTTTCTATATTAATTAACCAAGATCACCTGTATTTAGAGACAATAATCGAAACGTTTAGTTTCCAGCGGTCATATTGACCAACGGTCATATAACAGTCGAAACCCAACGGTATCATTTTAATTATACTCATGTTATCAAATGAAACAGTTTTGTTGAGTATAAAAATAAAATAACACACAAAATTAGGAAAAAAGATTTATTCAAAATTTTGTGTCGTTACAGTGAACCAGTTCCCGTTTGAGTCTAGCTCAAAGTGTTGTTTTTGGGTTTTACCCCAAGATACATATATGCTAGAGCCACCTCTACCTTCTCACATCCAAACAGGGATTTATTTCATCGAAAATTCACAAAATCTTTACATTACCAAAACTCTAGAAAGTTCTTCTATAATAACCCTCAAATTAAATCTTATGTTAATGTTTCAAAATCAGAGTTTATATAAATATATTTCCAAAGTTGTTGCTAAAATTCCTATGATACCAACTATAATGCCCCAACCCCAGAATCCTGAAGCCGGATAATTATTTTAATACATTGGCATGATCACAAGAGATAAATTCCTGAAAGGCCAATCATTTTTGCAGTCTTGTAAAATAGATTACATACAGGAATGTTACATTACACCTTCTATCATTAAACACAACATAAATAATCATTTTAGAACACCATTTTTCTATTATCCTAACCCTGCATATCAATAATAATACACTTCATGGAATCCTGGGAAAATAAAACATATGAAAGGGGTGAGCTCATATACTTGGTAAGGATAACAATATAGTGGAAACGATCACAAATAAGTATAAACATTTAAGGCAATTTATAAGACTAAAACACAAGCCTTTTAAACAAAAAATTAGCATAATATGGAAAAGATAAATAAAGATGTCAGATTTACTTATTCACATGGATATTATACTAGTTGAATAATCACATATAATATCAATAGCAAATTTCATAATGATGGAATACATAATGTCGGTCAACATAACAACATAGTCAGGCCTTGTGCCAAGACTACCAATACAAATTTTTCAATGCCTTATGCCAAGACACTACATTGTCTAATGAGACCTACCTATGCACATAGGATTTATAGTGGGAACCACCTTTCACTTACTAAGTCTAATGCATTCCTCTTATGAAAATGTTAAAACATAACATAAACATTCCTATTAAAACAATAAAATGAAATGTCAATGCATTAACCCTAAATAATGAATTTTATATAAATAGAACATCTACAATCAAACATATCAGAACTCATTAAATACAATATGTAATTTTTATAATTATAAATCAACCACAACAAATAATAATATCTAGTAAAGGATGTGGTCATAGTTGAAAATGATTAGTAAAACACATTGAGAGAAATATCCATTTTTGTGAAATCATTTAAAAGTCATGCATTTAGAAAGGAATTAATTTAAAATATATATTTGAATAAAAGTGTCACATTCCACTTTGAAACTTTCAAAATAAATTAACATTTTAAAACAATCTTGTCTATATAAACAAACACCTAAAATCATTTTTCAATCATAGAAATTAATCCAAAAGATTTAGAAAAATATATCATTAAAACATTTAAAATGATGATATTGCTAAATAGTCCATTCCAAAAAATGTTAAAACATTCATTTTGAAAACATTTTTATGAAACATAGACATGGATGATAAAAATTTCCTAGTAAATACTGACACATTAACAATCTCGGATAATAATGTGATTAAAGAATTAACCCTAACCTTGTACTTTCCTTTAGTCGAGGGTATATTTAGCCACTTATATAATGACCATAGTATGTTATTAAATTACACCAAAACCATATTAATATTTATGATATCATATATGATTCATTTATTACTTTATACTACCCATTTAATAATTATTTCCATGTTAATGTAACATTTCAGGTAATAATTTCTTTCTTTATTGTTCGTGTTTTAAATTTTTATTCTTGATCGTATCACTTAGATCATGATTTAAATACTTCCTAGATATAAAACATGATTTATATATCATATATATTAATAATATAAATATTTATTATAGATATATATATGAAATTGAAACACCATTTATGGGGACGGTAGTCCATACATACGCATGAACGTTGTTTCCATTTTCTTATAGTATAGTATGGATGTAAGTAAACAACAAAAATTTATCTACATAAACATATATTATTCTAGTAGCGATATTATTTCATATAACTCATATTTAATCAATGTATTTATTTTTATAAATATTGTTGAAGGGTGATCGTTGAAGATGAATCTCATCGCGTCGTGGAGACGGTAAGTCGTACGTACGCACGACCGATAATATCATTCTATTGATGGCGTAATGGTGTTTAATTGGATGTTATATTACTTATTAACATTAATTAACATGTTATATTCATCATTTAAATCAATTATACTCATTATTATACCCATCAAAAAAATGTAGTGTTGAATAAAAAACTACACCCTGGCAGGGAGACGGTATGCCGTACTTACGCACGTATGGTGACTTTGTCATTCATAGGATGGATATAATTATGAATATGGTTGTAACATATTTATAATAACACAAAATTGTGTATAGGGTACTGGAGTTATTATTTTGTACTGGAAACAACCATGAAATAGGAAGTGGAAGAAGATAAGTACTTTGGAAGAGGTAATGAAATAATTACCTCTTCCTCAGGTGTTTCCATTTGACTTGAATAAAAGGGATCTTTAGGTTGGTTTATAATCAATGTGAGGCCTCTAGGTTTAATTGATTATATTTGGTAGAATATTTGAGCTCAGCTTGGTTGAGCCAAATGGATTTGGATGTGTGAAATTAAGAGAAGGGGAAGTACTCTTTATTGAGGGAGGTGAGGGTCACTTTTGGAAAAGCATGAAATATTATTTTATTATAAAATCATATTCAGTTTATAATTCATATAATGGATTTATTTCAATTATAAGGTTGGTATTTTTTGAATTATTCTCAACCAATAGGTTTTATACGTGTTTAGGTCACCATATTAACATTATCTTTTAAATTTATCTCTTGGTTAAATAGTTTATGTTTTATCGTGTCTTCTTGTATTATTGCACTATGTGGTTAATAAACTTACTATAAACATCCTAAATAACATTAAGTGGATCATTAATGAGATATATAATATTTTATATGTACTTTTACCGAGCCTTATAATGTTAGGGATATTATATCATTTAATAATATAGTATTTTTTTAAACTGAATTATGTCAATTTTGACACTATTTTGTAATTTAGATTTTTCAAGTCCTAAAAACATGATGGATTCGAAAAAAATACATTGAATCATCCCTAACATGTCATATCCACCTATAAAATTATTATATTCCTTCAAAAGTTTCAATTTACATTTATTTTAATATTTATAATAACAATTATTTTAATATTTCATTAATAAGGTAATTACTACATCATCATTGTGTCATAAATAAATTAAATTATTTTATGTTCAAATATTATAAATAAAGTTCCATGATGTAGGAATTAATTTTATATTTCTAATTAATATTTGTAGTCAAATTTGTATTATATTTAACTCTATATTAAAAATGATTTAGTTATTAAAATTTGAATTTAACACTTTTGACTAATCTATAAATAAAATATAATAAAACTCCTAATCTAACCCAAATGGTTCAAAAGGATATTAGTTATTAAGGATTATTGTGGCCAAAATTCACTTATAAAATAGAATTATAACATTTTTTGGGGTAATTTTAAAATTATCTTTACCTTTAATTACCTATTTACTTTTAACCTGGGTAAATACAATTCAAAAGTTATTAATCACAAAAAAAATATTTTCATCCTATTGAACAAAATTTTACTAACTGATGTCAATCATGTCTCTTGAATTTATGAAATTCTATTCACAGAAGAAGTAAAATTACATTTTATGCAAAATTGCAAATGTGCCTAGAAGGTGGGTAAAAGACGTTAAAAAGATTAATAAAATTTTATATATCTAATCTTATTATAAAATGACTCAAATGACTTAAATTGGACTTATATATTAATTATGTATCTATTTTGACATTAAGATAAATTTTAAATTAAAATAATTATATAAATGAAAAAGTCAGTTTTTATCTACAATGAAGTGTTTTTCACTATTCATCAAAAATTGAATGTTTTCAGAAAAATAAAAAAAATTAACCC
This sequence comes from Viscum album, assembly GCA_963277665.1. Taxonomy (NCBI): domain Eukaryota; kingdom Viridiplantae; phylum Streptophyta; class Magnoliopsida; order Santalales; family Viscaceae; genus Viscum; species Viscum album. The sequence continues at coordinate 952,972,206 of OY728130.1, read as the reverse complement.
AAAGATACTTTTGATATTTCAAATTCAAAAATTATGTTAATTTTACCAAATTAAAAACATCTATGTTTCATTAATTAATTTAAAATTAATTCACATTGTCAAAACTATAAAGCGATTTTTTAAGATGCAAAAACTATCAAAAAATTGACACATGCTTATGTACAATTTAAATGTAAAATTACATAAAATGACCTATATTATATTAAATTATAAAAAATAATCAAATTATACTTTAAAACAACTGAAATTTATAATTTAACACTATAAATTATTTCGATTAAAAATGTTGTTTTTAATTAAAATGTAGTATTTTTCATTATTCATCAAAATAAGAATGCTATTAGAAAAGTGCAGAAAATTTATCCAAACTAAATTTTTATTTCCTAATTCTAAAGAATAATTTAATTTCATTAAATTGAGTATATAAAATTGTCAAATATTGTATTTAAAAGGGTTTTTCCATTAAAAAGTGATAAATTTTCATTTTTTTGAAAAACACTTCTTGTACCTGAAAAATTGAATTTGTTCTTATATTTTGCCTAAGAAACACACAATATTCCTGATAAAATATATGGAGTATATAAAATTCAAAATTCAGTTAATACTATTCATATACTCTTTTTGAACAGCTAGTTTGGTAGGTCGTGGTGCGCCTAAACTTCAGGTTGCATGTAGCGCAAGCTATTTAATTACATTAAAGAGATAACGTACTATGAAATCTGGGGGTGTTACATCTGGAGTACTAGAAGGTGGACTTGCGGTCTCATAACAAACCTATTCAGTCACATGAGAGAGTTCCATATTATCAGACATTGCAAGTTGGATCAAATAAAAACAATCCTTAAAGATAGGGGGTGTGATAAAGTCCCATTTTAAGTCGTATCTTCTAAAATTGTTATATTTTGAGGGGTTTGGTAAGGATATCTTCACTTCTTTCATTAATTTGAATAAATTGAAAACATTGAACACCCATATCAACATTATCCATAAAATTTTATTTTATATCTATGTGTTGTGACCATGAGTGATGTACTGGATTTATGCATATTTTTATGGAAATATGATTGTCACATTCCATGATCAGAGGATAAGTTGCTTCAATCCTATAGTGTTTTAATTATGTCTTCACCCATATCATCATTTTAGTGTCATGTGAATCATGTATTTGTAATTTGGTGGTAACGATTTTATATTTCCATTTGTTTTAATAAATTATAATCGCATAACATTCAACTAAATCTAATTAAATATCAAAAAATTATTTCTCAACAATTTGGTTTTATAATTTTTTATGTTTTATAGTTTTTATTTTTTTATATATTTTTTTATATTTGTTAAAAAAAATATGGTTGTGTCTACAAGCCCCCAAGGTGAACCTCAACCAATTTTAAGGGTGATTGAAGGTCTACCATCATGGTAGTTCTAGCAGTTAAGGATCATATAGATCATGGATTAAGATAGAATAGTTCACTCTTTAAGTATTCAGGATCCTGTATAAGGCTTGAGTAGTGCACCGGGAAAGGTTGGACTTGGGTATCCTGTAAGACCGTAGGTAGTGTGTGATATTTTTTTGTTCTTGTGAAAAAAAATTTAGTATTGTATTATATAATTCTTTTTCCCCACTTCCTCAATTAAATGTGGGATGAAAATTTTAATCTGATATTTAATCTGGACCATTCTTTATCCATTGTTTTAACTACATCCCTCAATCTCCCCTCCTTTACTAGGACGGAAAATTTTTAAACTCTCGAATTTTATCACCTCTCCCAAGAGATATCCTCTTCCTCCATTCATTATCATCCATAGAATAGAAATCAAAAACATCCTTCTTCTCTGGAATCCTTAAGAAATATTTTCTATCCCTCTTTATTAATCACATTTTTTCAGTTTTTATTTTATCATTCCCAAGTTAACTGTTCCCCAAATTCCTCTTCTTCCTCATATATTTGATTCTTCTCCAGTTTATCGAAAACTATAACAAGAAATACCATCTGATCATATAATTTTTTATTTCAATTTTTTCAACCTGTTAGAATATCTCTTTGTTTTCACATGGTGTCGCTATTGGGTTTTTCCAACAATTAGTGTTTTTCTTCACCATTGGTTTTTACAAACTATGAGTCCATTTTTAACAATTTTTTTCTACCAATGTTGTGTATCTTTTCACCAATGACAAATTTCCAATAGTGACTAATTTCACTGGTGGTTGGAACCCAATAGTGAATCTCTGAATCACTACTTAGAGATCAATGGTGAGTAAATTTACTCATTATTTTACCTGAACCGTAGCCAAATTTAACCACTATTGGACATCAATAGTGGTGATTTTTTCCACTATTTTTTTGTTACTAATATTCTATATCATGGATGATATTTCTTCTACCTCCAAAAAATATTTCTTTTCTTCTTTCATGTCTAGTGATTTATTCCCAATGCTTTATATTTATTCTAATTATATCATCTAATGTTTCTATTAGATATTTATAATTATTTATATCTTCCTCTCTTTCATGGTTTATATATATAGGTTTATTGAAGTATGGAAATATATTTCAATTAAATCCATTATATTATATTTTATTATTTCATTATTCTTTGATAAATAGTGGTAGCCTTATTCATATTTATGTCCATTCTGAATATTTGTCTATGATTACTCTAACCCACTGTGAACCCAATGGTAGGAAGTTTTCTCACAATTGTACATCCAATGTTAGGTAATTTATTATTTTTCTCATGGATTCATTTGGTGTTATGATGCATTGAATAGTTTTTAGTTTCCTTCAGTTCGTTTTATTTTTTAAAAAAAAATTGAAACTTAAGAAATACTCTATTTTTTCACCGTTGGAAATTTACAATATCGAATAATGTCTCGCCGCTCTCTATTTTCAAGGATAGATAATGTCTCACCGTTAGTTAAAAAAACTTCCAAAAAAATTCCCAAAATTTTATTTAATGTTGATAAAGTAAATTAAATTTCCAAATGTTTATTATTTTATGTTGAAATACAAATACAACATTATTTAAAAAATTATAGTATCATTTTTATAGTGACATTTGATCCTGCAGATTGGCTTCTATGTGATGCACTGTTTTTCATAAATTTATGATGTATGTATAATTTTAATAATTATATTATTATTTTCAATTGTTTTTAAAATATTATATCTTTAAGAATTATTATTCTTAATATATTAAATGTTTATCTTAATATTTCATAAATAAATATTACCCCAATTGTGTTTTTATTTTAGTGAGGCTTCATCAAAATAAGATAATGGTCATTTTATTTTACTATTATACTCTAACAAGTTCCATATAGTCATTGGACATAGACACACTCTTTTAGATATTTGTTTTAATGTTTTGGGAGATTACTTCAATTATAAAAGACATGTACAAGTGAAAATGATTAATTCAACAAGGAATACAGTATTACATTTCTTGTTGCTCTGTAAAATTTATCAAGAAATTTTATTCAACTTTTGTTGTTATACTATTATCACTAAACATATTCATCTCTTTCACCTTCCTCCCCTGATTTTATCGACGAACATGAGATAAAAAATTCTACATCATATTATCAACTATAATTTCATTTGTATTTTGATATTTCTAAATTTTAATTCCTCCTACCATCTATTTTTCCTCTAGAGTTTTGGATTAATATTTTCCCATCCAAAATATTTCATTAGGTTATTCATCCCATCTAAAAGGAAGGTCAGGTTGTTCCTCTCATACAAAATAAAGGTTAGTTGTGACTTTTTAAAAGGTTAGGGATTATACCAACAGGTGTAAAAATGTAAATTTTTATTTGTATATAATCTAGTTATCACACCCTTTGAAAAGTGAGGATGTAGTTCATACCAGTCACCTTGAGGAGTATAGGAGATTGAAGTGGTGATAGGGATATTTTTGATCCAAACCACTACAAAAATATCCAATTTTATCTGTTTTATTTTTATTAAAAAAATTGACACTATTATAACTACTATAAAATTAATATTTCTAATAATAAATCAAAAAGTACCATTCTCCCCCAAACTCAAATCACTACTATCATAAGAAGGAAACTAAAAATTAGTGTCATAGTTTTTTTCATTTTTAAGTATTTGGTTTTAACTATTTCATTGCATAATTCTGAACTAAACATATCCTAGATATAAAAGACTATGTAAAAGGTCCACTGCTTTGTTGTGGCTAATCAGGATTTTGAGATGTTGAATCCCATAAGACCACCTCCCTTCAATGGATGTGACTATATATACTAGAAAGAGAGAATGGAGGTGTTTTTAAAAAGTATAGCTCTTGATTATTGGGCTATAATTTCAAAACCATATAAATTTCCTGAAGTTGATTTAGAAACACTTATTCTTAATACTGCTATGAAATGTGTTTTAAATTAAAAATTTCGGAATTAATAATATTTATCTTTATGGTGAAATATGTATAGTCATATTTGATCATATAAAACTACTTCTAATATTTGGAGGACTTTAAAAGTCAAACATCAAAAACCTGATAAGTTATAGAGATCCAAGTTAGGTATACACTGAGCTTAGTTTAAAAAATTCATAATGACTTTTCAAGAAATTATAAATGAGATATATAATAGATTCAATAAAATTTTCAACAACATGGTTTCTCTTGAAGAGACCGTGAAGAATGAATCTCTCATTTAACGACTATTTCGAGATCTACCTAATAGATAGAATTCAGAGAAAGATTATATTTAAGAAATAAAGAATTTTACTGGATATTGTAGGGTTGAGTTGATAAGATAATTTATTTAATACGATTTGGAAGAGAATAATGAAAATACTGATGTCCATGAAAAAAGTAAATCTATAGAAATTAAATCAAATATAAACGTTATTGAAAATTATTTTTTTCTGAATTACAAAAAAGTGATAAGGATGAAATTAAAAGTTTAACCAAATGTGTTTACAAGTACATAGAGGGTAAGATATTCTTTAAAAAGTTTCCACGAATATATATTTCAAAAGGATGAAAAAAGGTAGTAAAAGATGTAAAAATACAAACAATGATGTGTCTGAGCTAATATGTTATGATTGTAGCAAAAAATGATCATATAAAGTGATATTGTCCCAAATAAAAACAATAATTAATGGAAAATAAATACAAGTAAGATAAAATAAAGTCATATCTTGTTGATTAGTGTTGTAAAAAAGAGTTAGACTCAATTGATCTTTTTATAAAAGTGAAGAAAAATCTACAAATCTATTTCTAATTGATACTACTTTAAATGATGTATACTCTAACTATAATTATAGTTCTATTTATGAATATGATATTGAAATGGATTTTAAATAATTAACTACTCATAATTAAAAAATTCAATGTGAAATATTCAGAATGGATGAAATGTATAGGTAAATGGAAATAGAAAATAAGACTAATAAATAAGAAAATAATAAATTGAGTGATTCTGTTTTATTTAATATAGAATAGAAAAAAGATTTACATGATAAACTATTAAAAGTTAAAGATGAAAAAATTGAATAATATGTTTTTTGTCAAAAACATGTGAATTTCAAAGAAAAATTTTTTACATCTGTTTGTGATGATTTAGTTAAAATTAAAAAGAAATAAAAGCATATTAAACATGAAAATAAGTAACTAAAAAATTCTAGAACAACTTAAAATGTAAAAATATGTGATGACCTGAAGATATTTAGAAATAGATTGAAAACCAAAAAAATTACATTACTAGTTTAATGGTTACTTTATATATTTTTGTTTGAGGCCCAGATAAATTTGATAAAATTGTTACTACGAATAAACCAATATATGATAAAACGGTTTGTGGATATAATAATCAGGTTTTTAAGATGTATAGAACTACATTTGTTTAATGGAATAAATAGTAATGTTTAAAATGTTCCCTTATATAATTTCTAATTGAAAGGGAATTATGAAAAATAATGTTCTTTAAATTTTACTCAATCTTTAGGATATTCTAGGACTGTCATTTCTAAAAAAAATATTCTACATTACCATATAATAAAATTCTCCAATCTGTCTAGGTACCTAAATATTTTTATTCTAATCCAATTGTACCCAAATTAGTTTGGATAACAAAACAACCATATTCATGATTTTTGTTTCATGAAACCTACCAAAAGAGTTCCAAACACACACGGTATATGGACAATGGGTTCCAAAGGCACATCACTAGTGAAAGTTCAAAATTCTTACCTTTTAACTATTGTGATGGAGGTACTTTCACTTTTTATGACAACTCTAAAGGTATGTTTAATAGTTTTAGAGAAGTAGGTATATAAAATTATATTATTATTTATAAAGTAATCTCTGTATAAGGATTAAACACAACATAATAATCATATCACAACTTTTTAATGATGGAATGTATGTAAAACATCAAGATAAAAAAATGTCATGTTTATAAATACAATATTGTTTTATTTTACACTAATAGATAAGAAAATATATATTCTATTGATTTTTATGAACTAAACCAATAGAATGTGAAATTCATAAATGTTGTAGATAAAGTTCACTATCATTGGCCCATGAGGATGGGACATGTTATTCTTAGATATTTATATATGTTGGATAAATATGATAAGGTTCTGGAACATCCAAAATTTAGTATATCTTGGTATTATGTATGTGATTCCTATCCAAAAGTTTTGCAAAACATAGAATCTTTTAGATCTGTAAATATGGTTAATTCTACTAGATAATTATAACTATAATGTCTTGATCTTTCTTGAACCACGATAAATTCTAGTATGTGTTCCAAAATATATATTTTTAATTGTTGTTGATTTTTTTATATTTACTTATAATATTTTCGTATCTCATAAAAGTGATAAATTAAACAAATTTTTTACCTTCTATAAGAAAACTCAAAAATCAGAAACGTAACTAAATTTCATCTATTAGAAGTGATAAAGTGTAATGACCCGCCAATTCTCATTGTCTTGAGAGATAAACGAGTCCTTACTAGGACTTAAGAGACATACCCAAGGTGCCAGAGGCTGTCAATAAATGCCGAAGGGTTTCAAAACAAGTGGGGGACTATTTACCCTTTAAGAACATACCACATACCCAAAAAACATAACCAACAAATCTACTAATGATGCATGATAAAACATAGAAATATCAATCATTTATTTATCAAAAATTCAACCAAGAGTACCACAGCGGGAACCAACACAAAAACATCAGAGTACATAGCAGAAAGACAACTCAAAGATTATAAGACAACAACACAACTACATGCTCCACAAGCTCCAAGCTCCAACATCACGAACCAGTACAAGTATCACCAAGCAGTTCTCTAAACATGTGACACTTTACCTTTGTCAATGTCCTGGTATATGACATCTGCAAAATCACCAACGTGCCAAAGCAGGGGGTGAGTAATGAAACTCAGTAGGTTTTCCCCAATTACTTCCCTACCCATGCCTCTAGGATAAAACATGTTAGCACATTTATATAAAATAATTTATATAAAACAATTCCAAAACAGTTCACAATATAGAAAATTCCTTGTCAAATCCATTTTTCCAACAAAACCATTTTCCAAAAAAGCAACCAAACAAAGTTTCCAATCAAATTCACATTTACATTCTGGCACATTCATTACATTCCACAAATCTACACAACCAACCATTCATGCAACCTGTACCTCCCTATACTCACGAGTGGTGAGTTATCCTTCCACTAAGACATCACTTAGTGGACTACCCTGATAGAGGTACTTCACAACCTTATCTGTCTTAACCTATTGATCGGGGGACTTCTCGCCCTTATCCATCCCAATGCATATGAATACACACCACAACCCATGTCATCCATGCCCAGAACCAAGTGTGTTCAAAACCATTAAATAAAGCATCACACTTTTATTGAAAACCCATTTTCCTGTAAATATTTTTCCAAATCTATCAAAACCATATTTTAAAATTACTATTTTTAAAATCAAAAAACCAAAACACTTTGCACAACCATTCTTTCAATTTCCAAAATTTCATCAAAACCCATAAATCATCACTAAAGAAGATTTATAAAATGTCTTTCACCACAATTTCACAATCAAAACCAAGACCATAAATCAATTTTAACTAATCCTTCAAGTTCTAAGAATGAAGAATCGAGAGTGAAGCCACCAACCTCAATAATTTGGGCGAAACCAACTGACGGAAGAAGAACGCCAAGAACACTGGGTAAAAACTCCAAAAAACCCTCCTTAGATCTCTTCTCCTAACACAACCAAGTCCAAATCATGTCATATTTAGCATCCACACCCTTATATCTACCCATAATAGGCGTTGATCTATGAAAATGGGAGAATATGAAAAGTAGATCTAAGTAGATCTAAGAAACCGATCAAGAACGATAACATATATTAAGAATTCGGCTTCGATTCGCCAAGAGAAACCATCGAATCACCTCTAGAATGTTTGGGATAATTCTTCCAACCTTCATGGGAGATTAATCCCAAGTTAGGCCCGCTTAAGAGGTTTAAACAAGGCAATTTAAGGCAAAACTAGTTAGATCCACAATTTTAGGATCTAACTTTAAGTGATTGCACGGTTAGTCCGCACGGTTCGTCAAACTCTGCGCTAACCATGCGTTGGCTACTGCCTCGGCCACCCTTCTCGCACGGTTTGGACAGACGGTTAGACAAACCATGCACAAACCATGCAGAAGCCACTGCCTCCAAGGACTACTGTGCAAGGTTTGGCTGCACGGATAGACAAACTGTGCGCCGACCGTGCGGCTTCCCCTTTGCCTCCAAACATCATTCCATGTTCTCCTGACTCTATCATTCAACACCCTTGACTTTAAAAACATGAAAAGCATCAAGAAAGGGTTACATACTAGAAACCGGGGGTACTAAATTCTCCCGACCATTTCCCTTTCCATCCTCAGAAAGTAGAAAAGCATCGCTTGACTGAGATAGTTCGGGCCACTGCTCTTTCATTTCTTTCTCGCCTTCCCAAGTCTCTTCCAGAATCAGACCATGTTGCCACAAAACCCGCACTAGGTCGATGATTTTTCCACACAATACTTTATCCAGCCTATCCATAATCCACACCAGGATATGTACCAACGAAGCATCCGGCTCTAGGTCAAAGTGATCCCATCTGATCACATGGTAAGGATCAGGCTGATACTTCTTCAACCGTGATACATGGAACAGATTATGCACCAAACTAAGCTTTGGTGGTAATGCCAACTGATACGCCACCTCGCCAACCCATTCCATTATCTCAAAAGGGCCTATATATTGAACAGATAAATTTCTATGCTTCCCAAAATGATGTTGTCCATGTCTTGGAGAGATCCTCAAGAAGACATGATCACTCACTGCAAACGAAAACGGTCTTTGGCGATGATTCGCATATGATTTCTGACAACTCTGGGCCGTCTCCATCCTCTTTATAATCAACTGGATCTTCTCTGTTGTTTCATGGACAAGACTCGGCCAAATTAGTGAATTCTCACCTGTTTCCACCCAACAAAGTGGAGAACAACAAGGACGTCCATATAATGCTTCAAACGGAGCCATGCGTATTGAGGATTGATAGCTGTTATTGTATGAGAACTCCACTAAGGGTATATGATCCTCCCACGAGCCACCAAAATCCATTACATAAGCCCGCAACATGTCTTCCAACATCTGTATCGTCCTCTAGGATTGCCCATCTGTCTGTGGATGATACACCGTGCTCATTGTCAACTGAGTCCCAAGGGCTTGTTTTAAGGATTTCCAGAAACGAGATGTGAACCTGGGATCTCTATCTGAGACAATAGACACTGGTACACCATGTATTTTTACCACATCCTAGATATATATTTTTGAAAGATCTTCCACCGTATGGGTTTCATGAATTGGTATGAAATGGGCCGACTTGGTTAGACGATCCACTATCACCCAAATGACATCGTGTTTCCGGACTGTTCTTGGAAGACCTGTAACAAAATCCATTGTTATCTACTCCCATTTCCATACTATGATAGGTAAATACCGTAACATACCAGTTGGTATCTGATTCTCTGCTTTAACATGCTGACAATTTGAGCATCGCGAGACGAATTCGGCCACCTTCCTTTTCATTCCGCTCCACCAAAACTGCACCTTTAGTTACGTATACATATTCTGTGTACCCGGATTTAACGCCCATCTTAAATGGTGGAAATAATTAAGGAGTTGTTCCTGACAAACTATAGGTACAACCAACCGATCTCAGAAACACAAAACTAAACCAGCTTCCAGTTTACATCAATAGGTATAGCAATCAATGGTCTCCCCAAGGCGCCAAAGGCTGGAAAACTATAGTTACAGCCATCAATGGTCTCCCCAAGGTGCCAAAGGTAGGCAATAAATTCCGAAGGGTTTCAAAACAAGTGGGGGACGATTTACCCTTTAATAACATGCCACAGAGCCAACAACAATAACCAAAAAATCTACTAATGATGCATGATAAAACATAGAAAACTCAACCATTTATTTATCAAAAATTGGACCAAGAGTACCACATCAGAAACCAACACTAAAACGTCAGAGTAAACAGTATAAAGACAACTCAAATACTACAAGACAACAATACAACACCATGCTCCACAAGCTCCAAGCTCCAACATCATGAACCAGCCCATGTATCACAGAGTAGTGCTCTAAACATGTGACACTTTACCTTTTCCAACGTCCCAGTATATGACATCTGCAAAAACACCAACGTGCCAAAGTAGGGGTTGAGTAATGAAACTCAGTATATTTTCTCCGATGACTTCCCAACCCATGCCTCTAGGATAAAACATGTTAGCATATTTATATAAAACAATTTATATAAAACAATTACAAAAAATTTCAAAATATAGAAAATCCCATGTCAAAGCCATTTTTCTAACAAAACCATTTTCCAACAAAGAAACCAAACAATGTTTCCAATCAAATTCACATTTCCATTCTGGCACATTCATACCATTCTACAAATCCACACAACCAACCATGAATGCATCCTGGACCTCCCAATACTCACGAGTGGTGAGTTATCCTTCCACTAAGTTGTCACTTAGTGGACTACCTTGACGGGGGTACTTCACGACCTTATCCATCCCAACCTATTTATGGGGAGACTTTCCTCCCTTATCCATCCCAATTCATATGAATGCACACCACAACCCAGGAAATCCATGCCCAGAACCATGTGTGTTCAAAACATTTTAATAAATCACCACCCTTTTATTGAAAACCCTTTTCCCCAAAAACCATTTTCCAAATCCATCAAAACCATATTGTAAAATTAAAATTTTAAAATCAATAAAACAAAACACATTGCACAACCATTCTTTCAATTTCCACAATTTCATCAAAACCCATAAATCATCACTAAAGAAGATTTATAACATGTCTTGCACCATAATTTCACAATCAAAGCCAAGAAAAAAAATCAATTTGAACTAAGCCTTCAAGTTCTAAGAAAGAGAAATCGAGAGTGAAGCCACCTACCTCAAAAATTTGGGCAAAACCAACTGACAGATGAAGAACGCCAAGAACATCTGGTAAAAACTCCAAAGACCCTCCTTAGATGTCTTCTCCTAACACAACCAAGACCAAATCTTTTCATATTTGGAATCCACACCCTTATATCTATCCATAACGGGCGTAGATCTATGAAAATGAGAGAATAGGATATGTAGATCTAAGTATATCTAAGAAACCAATCAAGTATGATAACATGCCATAATAATCCGGCTTCGATTCGCCAAGAGAAACCTTCGAATCACCTCCGGAACACTTGGGAGAAGTCTTCCAACCTTAAAGGGAGATTAATCCTGATTTGGGGCCTCTTAGGAGGTTTAAACAAGGCAATTAAAGTCAAAACGAGTTATATCCACAATTTTAGGATCTAACGTTAAGTGACCACACGGTTAGTCCGCACGGTTTGGTAAACTGTGTGCTAACCGTGTGTTGGCTACTGATATGGCCACCCTTCTCGCATGGTTTGGCCGTATGGTTAGAAAGTATGTGTGCCGACCATTCGAAATCCACCGCCTCTAAGGCCCCCTGCACACGGTTTGGCCACACGGTTAGACAAACTGTGCGCTGACCGTGCGGCTTCCCCTTTGCCTCCAAATATCATTCCAAGTTCTCCTGACTCTCTCATTCAACACCCTTGACATTAAAACCATGAAAAGCATCAAGAAAGGGTTACATACCAGAAACTGAGGGTACTACGTAAATGATTAGAGTTTTTAAACTATTAATTTTAAAAAAAATTGCTAATCTATTCCTTATTTTCAAAAAAATTACACTCCTATAACAGCACAACATAACCGTGTTGTAGATAGGAAAAATTCAACTATTCGAGAAACTGAAAGAACAATGCTTAATGAGTCCAACCATTTTGAACATTTTTTAGATGAATATGTTAATATTTATTATTTTATCTTATATAGAGTTTACTTCAGACACTTATTGAAGAAAACTCAATATGAATTGTTTATGAAAAAACCCAAAATTGCGTATTTTAATTTTTTTGGATGTGCTGTCTATATGTTAAATAGTAAAGATAATCTAGACAAGTTTGATTCAAAATGTGATGAAGGAATATTTTTAGGATAATATAATAATAGTAAGACTTATAGGGTATATAATAAAATAACTAGGACATTGGAAGAATTTATTAATGTATAATGAATTTAATAAAATTAAAAACATAATAATGATTCAATTGATAATGATGAATATTTGGAAGAATTCAACAATGATGAAGATAAACTAGAAATTAATGATGTATTTCTTGAGGGGGTGTATATCTCTTCTCAATTTAGTCCTTTAATTTATAACCCAAAAAAATATAAATCTTAGTAAAATGTTATAGGAAACATTGAATCTTGAATTAGAACTAGACATTTTGTTTTACATTTCTATAAAAATTATTCATTTATAGATGATTTTTTTTCTGTTAATATTTATGATCATTTGAAATATTCTAATTGGTTTAATTACATGAATGATTAACTTTTCCATTTTGATAGAAATAAAGAAATTAATCTAGTTGAGTTACCTTAATACACAATTTCTATAGGAACAATGTTGATTTTTTGAAATAAATTGGATGAATATGGTAATGTAGTAAGAAATATTGGAATATTAGTATTCCAATATTATCGTCTGGAAGAAGGTATTTATTTTGAGGATTCATTATCACCAGTTTAAAGATTAGAACCCATTCTAATTTTATTATATTTTTTTTGTTTCTAAAATTTTAAACTTCTTAAAATGGATATAAAAATTGATTTTTTAAATGGTGTAGTTTTAGAAGAGTTGTACGTTAAACAACCACCTAGTTTTGAAAATTAATAATTTCTAAATCAGTTTTTAATACTATCTAAAGAGTTATATGGTCTTAAGTAATCTCTTACAGCATGGTATTAAAGACTAAATATATTTTTTCAAAAAGGATTTTGTTAAATGTACGGTTTATCGAAAATTATTCATAAAAAGAGTTTCAAATGATATACTGATTATATTGATTTATGTTTATGATATTATCATTGGTTCTACAAAAGATAAAATAATTAATGAATTTTTATTATAAATGAAAATTGAATTTGATGTGAGTTTAAAGGGGGAATTAATTTTTTTCCTTGGTTTACAAATTAGTCAAATGAATCATGGTATTTTCATAAATCAGCCCATGTATTCCTAATATCTTGGTAAAAAGGTTGGAATTGATTCTTGTAAAACCATGTGAACCCATATGATAACAAACTCTAAACTGGATGAATATGAACCTAGAAAGTATGTTTGTGATAAGTTGTGTAGAGGAATGATAGAATGTCTTTTGTACCCTAATGATTCAAGGATATATATTATGTTTGATGCTTGTATGTGTGCTTGATATTAGTATAACCCCAAATAAATTCATCTTATGGATATTAAAAGGGTTATTATTTATATCAAAGGTACTATTTATATTAGACTATTCTATTTTAATGAAAATTTATTTTATTTTTTATCTTACTATGATTCTGACTTTTGAGCTTCCAGGATTAAAAAAACCATCACATTAGGTTTGTGTCACTTTTTAGGAAAAATTTTGATTTCATGGAGTTGTAAGAAACAATTGTTAGTAGCACTACCAACAACTGATTTTAAGTTTGTTACTGTTTCTAGTTGGTGTTCATAAATTATTTGTATAAATCAAACTTTTTATGATTTCAATATTAATTTTGATAAAATTTTAATTTACTAGGATAACACCAATTCCATTTTAAATTCTAAAAATCCTCTTCAACACTCAAGAACTAAACACATTGATGCTATATTTCATTTTTTTAGGGATCACATAAATAAAGGTGATATATGTTTAGAATTTATTCTAATAGAGAAACAATTAGATTATATTTTCCTTAAACCCTTATATTCTGATAAATTTTATAAAATGAAGTTTTAATTGGGAGTGATGGAATATTATTTTTTTCTTAGTATAATTTATGTTTTTGAAAAATCTATTCAGTTTTTATGTATGTCATCTATAATTTAATCTTTTTTAATACACTCTGATTAATTTTTATTAAATAAAAATATATACATGAATAAACCACCAATAAGTTATTTTCTGTATCTAACTGATATGTTCTATTATACATAAATGATAATTAGATCATAATTATTAATTCAGTTAAATAATGACAGTTTTTTTACTATATATATATATATATATATTATTTTATTTTCGTTCATTTTTCTAATACTGTACTTTTTAATAAATTTCAAAAATTGGGATAATTGTTTTGGAGCATTAATAAATTTATTTTAAGTTGTTTGAAAATTTAATAAATATTATTTTTTGTAATTTACCATAAATGGGGATATTTTTTGTAATTGTGTATTAAATATTTTTTATCTCTCTTTGTTTTGATGAATTACCATTGAATAACATTCAATTAAATCTAATCCTTGTTTTAAAGAATAATTTCTTAATAACATTATTTAATTTTTTATTATGTTTTATGGTTTTTATTTTGTTTTTTATATTTTTTTATTTATTAAGAAAAATATGGTAGTATGTGCAAGCACCCATGGTGAACCATGAAAACTTTTAAGGGGACCCATAGGTCTACCCTCATGGGAGGCCTAGCACTTGAGGATCGCACAAAACCTAGTTCAAGATATCATAGTGAATGCTTTAAGTGTTTGGGTCCATCTATATGTCATGTCTTGTGTTCCTAAAGAGTTAGGTCTTCTATCACCCACAAGACCATAGGCCACATGTGTTATGTGTTTTTTCTAGTGAATCAACCACTACTATTGTATTATATACCACATGTTTCTTGCATGCTCAGTTCAATGTGGGATGCAACTCTAAATATGAGATTCAATCTGGACCATTGGTTATCCTCCACTTTTACTTCATCCATTGATCTTCCCTCCTTTCCCATTAGTTCACTTTTTTAAACTCTTGAATTTTATATCCTCTATCATATGAGTTCTTCTTCCTCTGCTCATCTTCCTCCACAACAGACCAACCTGTGACATACTACTTCTCCAACTTCCTTACCAATTTATTTTTTATCCTTATATTTTTATCCTGTTTTGGTTCTTATTTTTATTGAATATTTACCATGTTAACTGTTTATTGAATTCTTCTTCTTCCTTGGATATTTTGTTTGTCTTTAGTTCAATGTAAAATGAAACAAGAAAATTCATATTTTCATATCATTTTTGTTTTGGTTTTTTATTCTTGTTTAAAGCTCTATTTGTTTTTACATGGTGTAACCATTGGTTTTTTCCAATAGTGAGTGTTTTTATCCACCATTTGTTTTTACCAATGGTGTTCCATTTTTCCATCATTGTCCTTTACCAACATTGAGTATCTTTTCACAACTAGAAGAGTTCCAATAGTGAGTACTTTCACTCACTATTGGATCCCAATGGTGATTCTTTTATTCACCTATACAAGATCAATGATAATTAAATTTACTCACCTTTTCACCTCAATAGTAGGTAAATTTTGCAACCCATTACTATCAACAGTGGATTTTTTCCACTGTGTTTTACATATTGAAATTCAAATTCATGGATGATATTTCTTCTACTAATATAGAATATTTGTTCTCTTCCTTAACATGTAGTTCTTTGTTCTATTTACAATATATTTGTTTGAATTATATATTATTATTTTTTAAACATATATTTTTAACTATTTTTATATGATTATCCTTCATATTTTTAATATATTTAGTTTTTCTAAATTATGGAATTATCTTTTAATTCAATCCATTCTATTGATTTTATTTATTTCATGCTTATTTGATAAATAGTGATAAAGCTAGGGATTATTAATTCCATTCTAAATATTTGGTTGTTCTTACTCCGAGCCACCGTTGGAACCCAATGGTAGGAAATTTACTCCCCATTGGACATCCAATGGTAGGTAATTTTTTAATGTACTAATGGATCCATTTTGGTGTTAAGATGCAAGTATTTTTTTCAGTTTTATTCAATTCATTTTAATTTTACAAAAAATTGAAATTTTCGGTAATATTCTATTTTGTCATCATTGTACAATTCCAATAGTGATTAATGTATCACAACTCTCTATTTTAAATGGTGGGTAATTCCTCACCGTTATTTAAAAATCTGATTTAAAAAATTTTATTTCCTCAAATTTAGTTAATGTTTTTAGAATAGATTACATGGTAAAATTTTTATTATTTTATGTTCAAATACAATTCCAAAATTATTTAAAATATTATTGCATCATTTTTAGTGTCATTTTCTCATGATAAGTTTTTTTACATATGATTCTCTTTTTTATAACTTTTGGTCCATGTATAATTTTCAGAATTATATTATTATAAAAAAAATTCAATTTTGATTTTTTTTAAGAAATAGTATTGTTTATATATTAAATATTACTTTTAATATTTCTTAAATAAATATTTTCCCTATTTTTTTTATTTCATCATGGCTTCAAAAAAAATAAGGTAATGATCTTATTATATTACTATTATACTTTAAAAAGTGTCATACAGAAAATGGACATGGACACACTCTTGTATATGTTGGTTTTAATGGTTTTATAGATTGATTTAAGGATAAATTATATGTACCAGTATAGATGATTCATTCGACAAGAAATATGATATTACATTTCCTTCTACTCTCAATAATTGATCAATAAAACTTCTTTATCATTTTTATTCTACTGTGATCACTGAAGATCGTCACAGCTTACATCCACCCCCCCCCCCATTTGACAAAAGAAAATGAGTTGAAATGAATTTCGATATCATCTTCTCAACTGTTATTTCATTTGTATTCTATTAATTTTCTAGGGTAATTCTTCCAACCATAGTTTTTCCCTCTAGAGTTTTTGTTTATGATTTTCCCATAAAAATGTTATAATTAGGTTATTCCTCCTATTCAAAATGATGTTCAAGTTTTTCCTCCTAGACAAAAGGATGGTAGTTTGAGAATCCTTCAAAAGTAATGGGTTGTACCACAAGGAGAGAAAAGGTTACATTTTTTTGTTTAATTGGGTTATCACTCACATTTTAAAGTGAGGATTTATTACGTACATGTCTCTTTGAGATGTAAATGGGATTGAAGAGAGTACTAGGATCTTGGTGATCTAACCCTCTATAAAAACATAATATCTTATCTTTTTTCCCTTTCACATTTAACACTATTATAACTTTGATAAATTTTATAGTTTTAATATTAAATTGAAAATAACTATTCACTCCCCCCCCCCCGTCATTACTTCCATACCAATGGACTTAACAACATCGAAATATTTAACCTCTAAAGAGCATAGCATATCTAGTGTTTTCTTCTTTGAATGCCAAGAGACACAGATTCTTCCATTGAAAAATAATCCACCAATATTGTATTTCATGTGATCAAAATGCCATTCATAATAAACATTATTAAATCTTTTTAGTTCTATCTCACCTAAATTTTTATAAATTATCCCATAATTGAGAATGTTTTAGATGTTTCTAATGATTTTTGGTGAAACATAAATTTGTTTTCTCTAGATTAAATTAGCATTGGGAACAAAGTGTGATAGAGCATACAATTCCAGGTATTCAGAAATTTATGAACATAAGACTTCCAATAAAATTTATGAACTC
Organism: Viscum album; assembly: GCA_963277665.1. Lineage (NCBI taxonomy): Eukaryota > Viridiplantae > Streptophyta > Magnoliopsida > Santalales > Viscaceae > Viscum > Viscum album. The sequence goes on along the minus strand of OY728130.1, from coordinate 952,954,056 downwards.
TTTTTTCACTAACATTTTTCTGTTTATCATCCTTCCTAACTAAAAAACCCACAAGAATTGGTGTGGACACTTCACTAGCTTCTATCACGTAAAATTATTTTAAGAGCTCCTTTTCATATTTTTCTTATGAGAAAAATATAACATTTTTATTGAAAAAAATGTAGTCCCATTAAGAATCTAATTTCTTCCAATATTAATATCTCAAAGATTTATTTCATGTATCTTGGGAACTCCTCAACTAATATTTCTTCATTACTGGAAAAATATTTAACATCGACATACACAATAAAAATGAGTGATGTGGTGTTTTTATTTTTCTCATATTGATTTTTTTCACCCATCATTTAAGATATTTCCTGATTTTTACATACCAATAAACCTTAATATACCATCTTCTTAGAGCCTTATTTAAACTATAGAGATATTTTTTCACCATCCAAACTGTACTGCCATCTAAATCAAGATTAATGACTTGAGAGTATTCCATGTACAATTCTTCAACAAGTTCACCATTTAAAAATGATGATTTAGATACATATTAAATATTTTACATATTTTATGAGCTATTATCATAAGAAATATTCATATCAACTTGATTTTGGAAACCAGAGGAAAGGATTAATCTTATCAACCCATTAATTTTTTATTAACCCTTTTATTCTATACTGGATTTTTTTCGTTCCACTTCTCCAGCGACATGAATATTATTTCTAAATCCCCATTTGGATCTAACCACATTCTTTTCAAGGTTTTAGGAATAAGTTACCAAGTTTTATTCCTTTCGATATTGTACAATTATTTATTCTTGGAATGGAAGAATTCTTATTTTTTCAAGAGCTTACCCAATAGTTTGAGGTTCATCACTATAGAATTTAGAATCTTCTTCTTCAGTTTGAGATTATGTATTATATATACTTTTATAAACATTTTTTGGAATGAATATCTCATTCTCATCATCTACAATAATATTATTCTTAGTCCATAATTTATTCACATAAACTATAACATCATCACTATAAATAACTATTTTACATTTCTCGTTGTAACACCTATAATATTTTCCATCTATTGTGTACCTAAAAAACATAATATCTTCAAACTTATCATAAAAAATTCTAGAACTTCATTCTTTGTTCTCTGTAAAATGTGAAATTATAATGACCATGAATTTTTTCAAATTTTTCATTCTTTTAAACCACTTTTTATAAGTATTTATATCTAGGTTTGTTCATATGAGTCACATATTCTAAATTATTCAAATAGGTGTTATAGCTTGTTGCTAATAATACCATGATGTGTCATTCCTTGACAGTATAGTTTTACCCATATCAACAATAATCATTTGTTATATTTAGAAACTCCATGTTTTTTTAGGATTATATGGATAACTTGGTTCATGACTCATGTTAAATTTATTAATATATTAACTGAACTACTTACTAGTGTATTCAGTTACATTGTCTAACCTCAAATTGTTCATGTGCAATCATTTTATCTTATATTCTTATATTTTAAAAAATTTAAATTTGTCCAATTTCAATGATTAGTATGAAATTAATACAATACATGGCATCCTTGTGAAATCATATATGAATATGATAAAATACATTTTTCCTTTTATTTACATCGTAGCCATGAAGCTAAAATATCATAGTGAATCATTTCAAGAGTCTTTTATGTTTTAAATTCAACTACTCGATGATATTTTCCCTTTTCCCTTTTTCATGTTTTAAAAATAGTTAAATTGTCTTCCTTTAATTAGGGGAGTTTTTTAATAGTTTCTTCTTGGATCATCTTCTTCATATTATTTTTTCCTAGGTGAAATTTTTTTTCATGCGATAACTTATATCTATATGTTTTCATAGCTAAAATCCAACAGTATATTTCCCAATTTGATTGAAATTTCATGGGTTTCTTATATCCCTTGTAACCGGATCCCTATTATTCAAAATTTGGACTATGAATCCATTCTTTCAAAATATAACCTCATTTACAATATTACACATTTTTTATACACTCAAGAGATTTTTCTTTTTTCTATCATAAAACTACAAAAAATCCTAATTAATTATTTTTATCAGTGTTTGATGTCCCAATACCTTGGATTTCAATTGAAAACTCATTACCAAATTTCTCATTTCCTCCGTTATATTTATCAATATTTTTAATACTGATAAAAAAAGTCAGGTGAGATGAATACTCACTATCCAATATTTAAGGCCTTTCAAATTTGAATTCATTAATGGAAAGATTTACTATATCATCATGTTTAATAATTTAGCTTTGATAATTATAGTTTCAAAACTTATCACACATATTCAACTTAATTGTAAAATAATAAACACAAACATATGATGTGTTTCTTCCTAGTCATAACTTACATGGGATTATTGTTGTATTATAAAACTATTTTGAACTTCAATTTTAGGATCATACTATTGATTCCTTATTTATGTTCTCCCCAGTGGGTGTTGTCTCCCATTTGATTCTTTCTCTCATATCAATCTACTTAACTACACATTATACCAAATATTGTATGTGTTATGCCCAAACATAATCAAACACCAATAGTATCATTGAAACGTTATACTAAAATAAATATTCTAATATAGAAATTATTTGTTTCTAGATTGGTTTATATTCCATAAATGAACAAATCCCACTAAAACCTTTTATGGAAATACCTATTGATCATTTTTTTCTCTCAGAACACATATCATGAATTATTTTATTTCTATATTTGAGTATATTTAGAATATTCATTAGACTTTTTAGTGGTTTCAGATAGAAATATATCATATGATTCTTCATTCAAAGGTATATTCCTTTTTAATATAACTTCTTTAGATTTTACATATTGAAGTCTTAGAAGTTTTTGGGAAAAACTACCCATATCATGTTTCTTAGTGAATTCACCTTCTTCTTTAATAGTGTTATTCCTATTGAATTTAGTTATAACTTTATACTTATTGAATTTAGAAATATTTTTTCGTAATTTACCAAATTCATTATGACTATGGATAATGGTATACTTCATGACTTCAATGATTGTTACCTTATTTGAAATATAAATCTTAAGCATCTCAATTACATCAGTCATGTTGTATCTTCCAATTTTTAGTTATTTATGTTTTCATGAAACAATTTTTTATAGGTTATGTCTTATCTCATCCATCCTATTTCATTCAAGCACATTTTTCTCTCAATTATCATTGTATTCTTTTAGTGGTTTCCCATTATTCTATAGTAAACACACTGTTATATTGAAAGTAAAATTATAATCAGTTTGAATTTTCAAACTCTTATTCCATGATCACTCTTTGGGAGATATCTATATATCACTCATTCCCATCACCAAATTATTCAATATTATTCTCTCCTTATTCTACTTATATAATCTTCCATCTTGAAGAACAAAGTAAGAATGTTTTTTCCCTTTGACTGGAATCTTGAGTAATCAACCCTCACAGAGGTCTTCCTAGTGGATTTTTCATTACCATTTTATCCTTTATTTTCCATTATAAATTTGGATGAGAAATAGATATCCATCACATAATTAAAACATTTGAAATTAATTTTGCCTCTATATTTAAATCATCATCCTATTGTAAAATTTCATGAGATTAGTGATAGAGTTTTAGAAAAATATTATAAATTTTATTTTTTATTTGAGACCTATTACTTATCAACAATATTTATACCTTCAAAAACGTTAAATGAAATTTCTTTTTCATTCTTTAATTTTCTATTAATATAGGGTCCTATTATCACTTCATATTTAATGAATGGTTTGTGAAATTTATCGATGGTAAATTCATCTAGATCATTATATTTAAGTATTGATATATTTTCATCATATTCATCTAGGGAGATCATATTCATATTTTTTACAATAGTGGATTCTTCCTTATTTTCTATAAATCTATTAATATTTATTTCAATAATATTTACCTTGGTAAGGAATTAATCAACAATTTGGTACTTCTATATTTTCAAATATTTATACTGTTGTTGACTAATCCATAGATTTTCTTCTTTCACCTTTTTATATCCTTCATAAATGTTGTGAAGAATTATCCAAAAATAATTATCCATCTTATAACTGATGAAATTTTTTCATTAATTTAATGATAAATAATATGATAATACATTTCTAGTATTCCCATAATTTCCAATATTTTTTCTATCATTCATTGACTACATTGACCTTCCATATAGAAAAGTAAATCCATACAAAATGAAACCAAAAACATAAATCCCAATAGAAAGAATGTAAAGAATAATTCTCTGTTTCCAAGAGTAAAAAACATTTCCATAAAATGATGGGATGACTTTACTATTTAAATAAATTCATTGATGTATATCAGGAACATGATTAAAAATAGTAAACTAGTTCTCATATACCAATTTTTGGATCACATCAAGGGTGATACACACTAAGAGTGGAGGGTAAAAAGTGTGATTAATAATTTCAAATTATTTTATCTCTCGCGATTTTTTAGTACCCCTCTATCAAGAAACTCACAAATGCAGAAAATATTAATGAAATTATTATTTTGTTAAAAAAATTACTCCATGTGGATGAATACATCCCTAGTGTGTCATAGTTATTATCTAGTATACATAGCCCCATTTTATTATCTAAAGAAAATTGAGAAAGTGTATTATGTTGAACATATACAATCTTCTACAATATATAAGTTACAATCTTTATTCAAAAAATAAAAAAATACTTCATCTCATGAACGATTGCAGAAATGTATTTGATCCTCCAAACAGACTCCAGATGATGATCTTCTTTATCTATTATATTTATAAATCACATATGGTTTTTCTCAATTTTTTTTTCCTTCATAGATGTTGTAGAGTATCAACTCAATTTCTCAAAATTATAAACACAACATTTCATCCTCGATTTATTTATATTTATATTCACTAAAAAACTTTATGAATATTGTTTTTTATTCAGTTATGGAAATATCCAATGTTTTGTGGCTCTACCAAACTCATTAATTTTTTTTAAATCCATATAAAGATAAGACATATTTCCTTATAATGATATTTAAATAATGAAAAAAAAATTCATACATTGTTTCATATAATATATGGCTTTCATTTTTCATAATATTTTCATATAAACATGGTTATGATGTATATTAGAATACAGTGTGAAACTCCATTTACATCAATTTATTCATTTTATAGTTAATAATATTAAATCTCACTATGGATCAGGATCAAGTGTTTGATCATGGTATTTAATACATAAATAACATCACTCATTCAACACTTGATATTATCCTCCTATTATTCAAAATAGTTACTCTAAAAATATAAAAAGTAGATCAAAGTCTCGTGTCAGCTCTTCTATCTACCAATTAGACTATATATCAACGTTATATTCAAAAAATTGCATATTTTTACATAAAAAACTTTCTAAACTATTATACACATTTATTTAAGCTCCATAATCCAAATCACTTCTCATATTTCCATAAATATATTCACATCAATCATCACACATAACATATATTAATGAAAAATACAAAATTATCTACAATAGGTTCAAAAATAATTTTATTATCACCCTTAATTCTATAGATAATTTTTTATATTTTTAGAACATAGTTAGAGAACTGTATGAAACATAGTATCTCATGACTTTCGAGACTTACAAGAATTGGAAAAATTATTTTTTCTTTAACATATTTTTCATTTAATGTTAACTATATAGTTTTCATAGAGTTTTGACATAAAACATAATTATATAAGATTTATTTTATTTAATATAATTTTCTCTATGATTTGGGTTTTTTATAAAGGGATTTTTTTTAATTTCTTATGATTAAAGAGGGTTGCGCAACCCATTTTGAATGTTTACACTCCATGATTGTTCCCAACACAATGACTATTTTAGGCTTTATTTTAGGTTTAGTCTCATAATTACTACTAAAATAGAAGTGCTTATGGGTTATATGGTATATAACAGAGTGGTATCAAAACTATTATTTCATTTAGGTTTTTTTTTCAAGTATGGGTTGGTTATGTTGACATTGGATTACGGGGGAAAATTTTATTTGGGAATATTATGTGATATAGGTCATGGAGAAAGACTACATCATAGTGGGGACTTGAGATATGAATGGAGGAACATTATAGAGTATTTAACATATTTTATTAAGTTTGTAATAATTTTTGGTTATATACCAAGGTGTAGTTGTAACTTCCCAACCTAGAAGGTACTAAAATGGTTTCACGAGACCGTCGGTCACATTAACTCAGGAAAACCTCCCCATATAATAGAGGTATGAATTAGAAATGATGGTCTAATTATTTTATGATGTGTATATATTACCATCATGATTAGAGTGTAACAATGTTATAACATAATAAATATACCAATCATAGAAGATTTATGAATGAAATGTAGCAGAAGACAATAATAATTGATAAAAGGGCCAACACAAAATACACATCCCTGCACGTCTAAGTGATGTAACAATATAAAATTAGTATTTATAAATCATGTAATATATAAATGATAAAAAATAAATAAAAAATCATCAAATGCTATCTCCACGAGTGTATTGAGCTATGGCTTAGTCTTGTTTTCATATGGTTCCATGTACAAATGTCATTCCACATGCATAATCCATGAAAATAAACCTTCAACCTTGAGCCTTTTGAATAACCATGTGAAATGGTGGCCCATAAATAGTATGATATACACTAATTAAGACAACACCAATGGTGTCAATTTCTATCTATACTGTTAGTATAAATTTATCATGGTGTAGGAATATACATAAGTTAGTAAATAAATAATGTAAATATAGAAGGATAAAGTTACTTAAAGACACTTTTCCAATCATACATTCTTCTAATTAAGACATAATATATATAAAAATTACCACATGTATATATAATTATATATTTAAACTAATATATGTCGTTGCATACATTAACTAGTGAGGATTCAAGGTAAAAAACCAAGACATCCATAAAATAGTAGTACAAATATCATTTATTTAAATAGGGAAATAATCCAAGACATATTAACCAAGGAAAAAATCCAATTTCATAAAATTATAATAATTTAATATAAACCATAGTAAACCAACAGTGACCATGTATAATTATTTTATCTAAACCAAGAAAAAATTATATGTAGTTACATCTATCTAAACATAAGACCATTAGTTTTTTGAGGACCCTAGGTACAATCCATAGCATATATTTTTTATAATAATATTAAGAGGATAACACTCACCATGTGTATTAATAACATGTAAAATATAAGTTGTTAGTATTATTATCCCATCCAAGTCATTCAATAACGAGGATCCCAAGTATCATCCAAGAAGAGACATAATCTTGTGTGTTCTATAATCCTATCCATATCATTAAATAATGAGGAATCCCATGTATCACTCATACCATCAAATTTTCCTATGATTACATCTAAGGAATTATATAAATAAGAAACCCAAGTATCACTCTGGGAATGGGGAAAAAATAAACCTATGATCCCATTAAAGGTGTTCTTTAAAAGTAATCCCAATTATCACTCCAAGAATAACATAATTCAACTAAACTATGAGCCCATTCATGGAATTTTGTAATGAGGAAACTTGTATTACTCATTGTAAATATAATATAAAATAGCCTATTAGTATATCCTAGGTGTTATGTAAAACATAACCTGAGTATCACTCAATTTTTATATAATTCATTTAACCATTTGATATTTTGTAAAAGATAAGTCCATGTCCATAAGAAATCTATATCACAATTTATTAATAAAATATTTTCCATTCCTTTTTTTAAGCATTAAATATAGCCATATGAAGTTATATTATATATAACATTTCAATTTACTCTTTTTTATTTCTCCTTCCAAAAAAAATTAATTAATACTATTTATCACTTCACTTAAGAGTTAAAGAGTCATGTATTCCATCTACTAATTTGAGCATGTCAAAGGGTAAATCCTTTCCTTAATAATTCTGCAAAATTCTAATTATTCATTTCTTTAATGAATGATTTAGGTTTAATTTTATATTTAACATTCATCAGCTAAGAGATTCATCTACTCCACTTATAGATCCTTAAATTCCATTAAAACATTTCCTTTTTTGTAAAATCAATTTATCATTATAATGAGGTGATTTAAATTCCAAAACTAAGGATTAAGGTTCATGGAATATAATAATCACACCTCATGGGTTGGTATGATTATATGTGAACAACCGTAATTGGATTTATTAGATACACAATGGATATTAAATTATAAGGTAGTAGGTCCTACCTAATAATTTCACATTTTAAGGGAGATGTGTGGAAAAACTATTTTTTGGAACAATGACATATTTTTTAAAAAATATAGACAATAGGGGAAAATCGTGAGACCACCTTCCTCATTATTATGATTCACCACTAATATAATATCAAACATTGACTCAATTAGGTTCAATAGAAATTGAATAAATCTTTAAACTCCTTTAAAATAATGCCAAAGGGATCACATAAATTAATCATTCCATACAGTATAGGAAAATGAAAAAAGAAGAAAGGGGAATGAAGATCCCACCAATATGGATCCCAAATGACCAATGGAGCTTGATTATGATTTTAAATTAGGGAGATTTATCAAAGTAAAAAAAATAGACCTAGGGGGAACTCAAGCGGTTGTGTGTGGGATGTGAATGAGAAAGGGGGAGTAAAACCCCTTTATGGGGAGGTGGGAAAGAGAAAAATAACCCCCTTTAATGAGCCTCATTGTTTAGATAACTATGCGCCATAAATGTGGTGACAATACCTTTGTTTAACTAAGGGTTAATTCTAGTAACATGATTTTCCAAAGCGTTCCTATCCCATGAAAATCACCTCCTCATTTTTTTTTGATGTCTACCATGGCAGTGAGGCCTTAGGTGCACAGTTTGACAAACCGTGTAACACCCTCAAGGGACCTTCTAATAGCCACTTGGATTTCCCTATAGGGCCAAAATATTTCAATAAATTGTGTTTATATAGAATATATTTTCAACTATTTGGGACGCATATTTATCACTAATTGTTCACCAATAGTGATCCTCTTCCTGCTTCACATGAAATGGTGTTTTCAGAGTTTGTCACTCCTAAAAATCATATGAACACCCAAGACACCTCTTGGGATTTATTACATGCCTAATAAAATCATATAATTGATCTAATTAATATATATAAATTCTTAATTTTTTTAAAAAAAAATATTCTAACCAATAAAAAGAAATGTTTAATTTTTTTTGGAACATTTCACATTTTGAAAACATGGCTTGTTACGACCTCCCAACCTTTAGGCTTATCATCCCTGAAAAGACATGGAGAAAAAATGAAACATAATAAAACATTAATTGGTTATGAAAATTCCAATGAAATAGTCTTGTTTCATTTTACACACCCAATATTTGTACAAGCATCTCATTAAAATAGAAAATACTTAAGCTGTTGAACTCAAGACTACTCTCGTATTCCAAAACTGAAATATCAAGATAGAATTTACCCAAGCTCTCTTATCTCATGACTTGATCATGTAGTTTTATCTTTTATGAATTGACCCTTGTCACTACACACTATAGGATCAAACTCTAAATGGAAAATTATGATTCATGGTACCTCCACAATCATAATTTCCCATTTAAGCATGACCTTAGCATTCTCATGATTCACTTTTGTGCATCTTGTGAAATGGGCCAAATGGTTGATTTCCAATTGACCTAATTTATCCTTAGTGTCCATATTTTCAATGAAAAGTCTCATATAACGTCTCACTACCTTCATCCTATCATGTTGATGTTCTTTATGTGGTTCCTCACCGACTGCATTCAATGACTACAGTCGAAATCAAATCTTCCCACTATCATGAGACTAGCCTTGAAAATTGTCATATTCTACAGCTGATGCATCTGAGACTTGAGTATGGTTCCTTTATCCCAATTAATTTCAAGATTTATCATGATCATTCTCTCTAAATCCTATAAATGGATTCTATTTATGCCTCCAACCCAAAAAAAATTATTTTTTCATTCCACAACACGAACATAGGTGTGTACCCAATCAAGAACACTTATATCATAACACTCAAAAAATATGATCTAATCCCAACTACTTGTCTTAGGTATGCTCAAAGTCATCTACAAGGGTCCAAGGATATCATCCAATGTATTCTATCCTCAGGAGTTTACAATTAATACATTAGTACATAGATGAATCTCCACATATCAAGTACATTGACTGGTCTCAATGGTTGTATTCTTTTAGTGACTTAGTTTATAAAACAATTTGTTTCCATGAGTTCGCATGAGGCCTTCTTACACATGAATATTATTATCACATAGACCAAACCACATATAAATAAACAAATCATTATCCAAGATCATAACTTGATTAATTATATTAATTATTCCAACAATGCATTTAATTTCTCTCTTTAGCTCAATGTATAATAGATTCTCTCTCAGGGCACCGATGATTCTATAATAATAGGGTAAATGATCATATATGAACCTAGAGTACACTACATGGATGACATGATTACCTATAAGACATGATTCACACCCATCATATCCAATACAAAGTGCTTGACATGGTTTCTAACCAACCAAATCCAATTACTAACATGAAGAATACTCAAACCTCCCCAGGAAAAATTCCTTTAAGAGCTCAAAAGAACATTCCCATGGGTTGTCATTACCTAACCATGATAAATTAACCACCTGAGAAGTCTTCTGAGAATTAATACATTACTAATTAATTCCAATGTGACTAACAATGTCTTAAATGTTTTTCTACACATACAACTATTAAATATCATGTTGTCTTATAAGAACTGACACATGTCAGAAGCATTTCATCCAACGTTTCTCATGCCCCATGAGTCTGAATCTATTGTTCATAATTGATACAGTCCCATAAATTTGTTTATCCAAATTAAAATATTTAGTACTATATAACCTGAACTACTAACCTCATAGATTTCAAAAGAAAAACTGACCAATCCCAAATGGTCTTTTACATTTGTGTCCCTCTAATTAGAAAGACACACTAAACACATTTGACGTGACACTCCCAACCATAGTAGTGTCCCAGTAATTTATTACTTAGTAAATGAACTCATACGAAAATACATTCTACATTGACTAGTGTACATAATTTTTTATGTTTCCAATACACTTTTACCAAGATGAAATTGAAAAGAAATAAAAATCATCCAATTAAAATAAATCTAGATTGGGTTTACATTTGGGGTATGCATGATTTTATCCATGGTTGTGATCGCACTAATTATCAGAATAAAAAATGAAATACAAAACCATACTAAACAGAATTTCACAATACACAACCCTATTACATCCTCATCTTAATCATCTGGAAGATACAAATTTCTTTCAACGCCCATGAAACTCTTCGTACTAGATGACATGTGGTCAAAATGTATTATCTCAAGGATGAAATGGTTTACACTAAACTAATATGGTTTTTTTTGGACCATTTAAATAAATTGACATGTACCACATGTATAGATGCATACTACCCTATGATTTTATCAAAAAAATGGAACAATATTTGAAACTATTTACCAGCTTATCAACCCCCTAAATCCCAATATTTAATTTCCCACACAAACTATTTAGTCTATAGTCATATTATCTATATGACTATTAACCCGATCAATGAAATCCCACGTTTTGAATCGCTGAATGAGAGGAAGGGTCACATGAAGTACTAATCATCTGATAATGCCCTAGATATATCTAACATGATTCATCTGATCATTACGCGTTGCTCACATCTCTAAATAGGTTAAATTTACCACACAAACACTGGTTCTACTCAGGCATCATTTTAGAATCTAAGAGCTTATATCCAATAATATGACACATCAATGGACCATCATGTTCCCATAACTCAAATCAATAATTAATTGGTGCTTCTTATTTATTATGTGCCACAAAATAGGATATCCCTCTCTAAGAGGAATCATCACTGAAACAATTAAATGACATAAAAAGGTTTCTATGTTTAAAGGGATAACCTCCATCTAACTATAAAATATAATGGTCAACAAAGACTTATAAACAGAAAACTCATTCATGTATACGGTAATACTCAAAGAAAGATTTAAACATCCCGTACACATGTGTCAAAAATAGGAACACCACATTAAGGATTATTTTAATCCATTACATCAATTAAAATTTAATATTAAAAATTTCCAAGGCTGTGTAAGAAGAACATCAAGTACCAGTTATAAATAAAAAGTGCTTGGTAGCTTAATTAGATAATTCCATAAGGAAACATAGGAAAGTTATATCAAACACCCTTTCAAACAATATTATTTAATTTACATCCATTAATAAATATGAAATTTGTATTATAAATTAGTTTTTTCTATTGCGTTCATCCATAATTATTTTCAAAATCTGTACTTGTTAAACAAAATTTCAATCCCATAATACAAAACAATACTCCCTTTAGGTTGTGATTATTATTTTAATTAACTAAATCCTAATATAATAAATTTTAAAAGAAAACTACAACATCCTTATCAAGATAGCGTGATACTCAAGTAATATTCCACTATATTTTTATATGTAATTCTATATAAGTGTATTTTGACTTGTAAAATAGCCATAAATTGGTAGAATAAGTATACCCTCATGGGTCAAGCACTAATTAATATGAAATATAAGGGTGACCTATAGGGGTCACATCATACAATCCTAGGTCCATTCAAATTCAACCCAAAAGAATATATTTTATTAAAGATTCAAAACACCCTTAGTGGGTTCATATGATAAGAATATAGAACCAGGAACAAAATACTTGGGTTGAGTTATGTAATTCTCACAACTATAATGGGTCAAGACTACCCTACATTAGTTGAATCAGGCATATGACCAATGAGTAATGGCATCATTTGTCAGTTATAGTTCAATAAAATTTATATTTATTTAATGGTTTAGTTAGATTAATCATAATTTCCAAATTATAATGATAAATTCCTTTATAATTTACTATTGGAATTCATATAACTATAAGCAGTTTTTTTTAATTGATTTCAGAATATAATATGTCCATTTATAATAGTTACATTATATGGGTTACCCTTTATAATTTATAAAGTCCATTAGAGTTTATAAATTGTTATTGGTATCCATTTAATCACAACCACAAAATTTTCAGCCTATGAACCCCATGGTACATGGCTAAAACATGTAGTGATTGGTTAGTTAAGGTTCCATAATCAACCTATACATGAAAACACCACTCAGGTTGATGCTGACACTTTAATAACCAATCATATTTCATAATTATAACTATGAATTATATAAAAATGTAATAAATATATTTTAGAAAGGAAAATTATCACACATAAAGGTGTATAAAAGAATCATTTTAAACAATCACACAAGGAATATCAACATGTATCAACCCCTTAAGAAATGAAACACACATGGAGTAACATATGCATGGAATGTGAATCTCTATGTGCCTATAATGATACATGTAAAAATAAATCGTTTAAATACATGGAAAAGTCTAAAATATCATAATCTCATAAATAATTAGGTAGTGTAAAGAAAATTCAACACCCATGGAGAAATAGGAATCAACATTACTATTGAATAGTAAGAACAAGATTCAGATGCATGACCACCTAGTTTTTTCTCCCTGTTAGGGATGATCACTCATAGACACGACTAGCTATAGAGTTCCAACACATTACTAGTCTCTGATCTAAAAACCAAAATTGTTATAAAAAATTAAAATAAAACCGTTGATATCACTTTGTGATTTCCTAGCCTGTGATCCACTAAAATGGAACCCTGAGTCGGTCAATCACATGAATTCATGTAAGCCTCCCCATATGCCAGAGGATTTAGACTAGCCGCGAGGGTCCAATGACGGTACAGTGGGGAGACTATACCCTCATGATCATAGTTTCATGGTGGTATAACATAATAAATCAACCAATATATGAATTATTATAAATTGAAGCCAGTGGAATACAATAGTAACTGATAAAATGGACAGCTCCAAATTCACAACCATGCATGTCCATGTAATGCTACAATATGAAAACTATTGTCATACATCAGGTAATATATCAATTTTAAAAAAAGAAACATAAAATCTTAAAAGGATATCTCCATAATCATCATGAGCTCAGACTTATTCATGTTCTACTAAAATCCATTTTAAAAAAACAACAACATAAGTATAATTCATAAACCAAAACCTAAATTTTGGAGGTCTGTTTGGGTACCCCAATGAAATGTCAGCCTGAATGTGGTATAATATAGACATATCAGTCCACCATAAATACTATTTAATTATATTCAGTGTATGATTATAAAATATAGTATTTTTTATAATTTCAATAAGGCCAAAAATAAATAAATATAAACATGTCATGATCAATTTACTTAAGGAAACTTGTCTAACCATACTTAATTCGGCCTAAGTTGAAATGTCTCTTTACTTTTTCACATGTATATATTAGCATATATGTAAATAGATATATTGGACTCACCAATTTTGATAATCTGAACTCATGTTTCATTTATTTGAAAATCATATTTCATTAGTTTTGTTAGTTTTTTTCATGTAACAATTATGTATTTTTAATCTCACTAATTTCTTGATCATGTTTACTGTGTAAAAATTTCTAAGTAAAAGGTCACCGATATGATGGTATCGATTATGATCCTTATGTTTAAGTTACTAGTTGAGGCAAATGTTGGGAAGGATACTGATGGAGGTTACCGATAGAGGTTGCCAATGAAGGTTACTGATAGAGGTTACTAATAAAGGTTATCAATGGAGGTTACCAATAGATGTTACTGATAGAGGTTACTGATGGAGGTTACTGATAGAGGTTAACGATAAAGGTTGTCGATGGAGGTTACCGATAGAGGTTACTGATAAAGTTTACCTATGGCGGTTACCAATAGATTTTACCGATAGAGGTTAATGATAGAGGTTACAGATTGAGGTTATTGATAGAGGTTACCGATACAGGTTACCGATGGAAGTTGCCGATAGTGGTTACCGATAGAGGTTACCTCTAGAGGTTACTGATGGAGTTTACCGCTTGAGGTTACCGGTACAAAGTCACCAATAAAAGGTTACTAGTAGAAGAACCTCTGGAATTCATACGTTTACCGCTGATGAGCCTATTGATTAAGCATACTGATGTGGCCTACCGATGTAGCCTACCGATGAAGCCTACTGTTGAGAGGGATACCGCTGCAAGTCTACCGATACATATACTCTTCTACTCTATACTTTTTCAATTGTCTTGAGATTATTCAAATGGACATATTCGGTAAATTTGATGCTTATGAAATTAATTAATGCTAATTGTAGACATATCTGGAGATAGTATGAGGTAAGAGTAAGACCACATGTGTTTTGATCATTCCTACTTTCGGACCTCAAGAATATAAAATAGAATAGAGGTACGAGCAAAAACAGAGCATACTGGGTGAGAGACATTACACGACAGATATGTAGAACAAGGAGAACACCAGTATATACACTTAGAATCTAAAATATTCACAATGATATTGTGGGAGAAAAAATTCAAGGATTCCTTTTATGCTTGATCGAATCTCTTTCAAACCAAGAAGCAAAACACTTCACTACATGGAAGCTAAAACCTGGAGTTGAAACACTTTGTTTTGGAGACAATTTCAAGATAAGAACTCGAACTAAAATTTCTTCACTCTCAAGAGTAAAAAGATGAACTACAAACACATAGATCCTTCTAATATCAATCTTTATAACATTAGATCTATTGTGTCCTTTTCTTACATTTTTGAGCAGTGTGAGTTTGTCTGTTACACACACACTTTCTCATGTGCTTCAACTAGAGGATACTGAAAATCCTCACACAAAACATTACTTACACTTTTTTCCAACTTATAACTGTGGAAGAGGTTGTGTGTGGTATTTTTGTTTTTTTTAATGAAAAACTGTGGAAGAGGGTGCGATCCCTGGACAGTTTTTGAAAAC
This sequence comes from Viscum album, assembly GCA_963277665.1. Taxonomy (NCBI): domain Eukaryota; kingdom Viridiplantae; phylum Streptophyta; class Magnoliopsida; order Santalales; family Viscaceae; genus Viscum; species Viscum album. The sequence continues at coordinate 952,937,997 of OY728130.1, read as the reverse complement.
TGTTTTGAAGCCCGATACATGCTGTGTATCATGTTTATTATTAATATAAACTACTTGGTGTCATCTAATCACCAAGTGGATAGGATTAAGTCTCGGGTTGAAAAAAAACCTCTTTTTTATCTCTGTTATGTACTATATTTTTTAATACTCTTTTTTTTTATTTTTCTGTTACTTATACGTTCAAAAACAAAAAAATATTTTATATTAGCTATGATAGTTAGTTTTGGTTAGTGTGTATATGTGTTTAATTCAGTAAACCTATTTGAAAAGTTTGATAATTGTTTCAAACTAATTAAACTGAGGACTAATCAAACTTTGAGAAAAAATTTGACTAATTGAACATTTATATCTCAACTTCCTTAATTAATTGGGCTGTTTTAAATATGGTATTTTTTATCATAATGTTTTTAGCAGAAATTTTAAGTAGGAACTCAATTCACACCCCCCCCCCATAGAGTTTCCACCCCGACCAACATTTAGTATCAGAGGATTATTTATTGCTACATACAGAACTATTTTCAAATTCTTTTCAGCTGCGATTTTAGTTGTATCATAAATATCTTAAACTTTCTCTCGTATCTAAACTTCCAGTTCCTTAAATTCTAATTAGATATGGATAACAGATTTGAGGGTGAAGCTACTAACATGCCACCTTTCATTAATGGTAATAACTATTGTCCATGTAAATTGAAAATTAAAATGTATCCAGAGAAAATGGGTCCTAAAATCTAGGACACAATTGAAGAACAACATGAATTACCTGCTACTACTAGGGACACATGGTCTCAATTGACTAAATCTACGTATAATAATAACTATAAATTAATGAATCAATTTTACTATTCACTATGTGATGACGAATTCAATTGAATATCTATCTGCAAAACTACAAATAAAATTTGGGATACTTTGGCTATTTCTCATGAGGGAACAACCAATGTTAACGAAATGAGATTAAATACTTATACTACAAAATATGATAATTTTAAAATTAAGCCTGATGAACCTATTTCTGAAATGTATCTTGGGTTCAATGAAATAGTAAATACCATGAGTTTGCTTGAAAAACTAGTAGACAGTAAGGATCATATTATGAGATTACGTCGATACCTACCTAACAGATGGAGAGGAAGTTCTGTTTTTATCCAAGAATCCAATAACATAAGAAAGATATGAGTGAATGAAGTAATTAGAAAACTTATAATGTAAAAAACAAAAGCTTATGGTGAATCAAGAAGGAGATGAAGAACCAGGAAAGAAACCTATAGCATTCAAGACTTCTTCCTCAAAGAGAAAAAAATAAAAAGATTCAAGTTCCTATATACAGTTCCATTAGTGAAGATTCGGATTCTGGAAGTGGTGATAATATGCCTCATCATTCAAGAAGAATCAAAAAGTTCTACTAAAATAAAAAGTTCAATAGAAATTCAAACTATAAAGGATGGTATAATAGTAAAGGAAAATGGAAAAAGGAAAAAAATGGAATGACAACACAAATGAGATAATCTGCTATGAGTGTAAATGAACAGGTCATGTGAAGGTTGATTTCTCCATGCTAAGATTTTAGAAGAAATATGAAGACAAGGGAAAGGGATATAAAAAGGAAATCAAATCTACTTGGAGTGCTTCATAAGAAATCTCCAATGAATCTAAAACTTCAAATACTAAATAGAAAAATCAGGAAAACTAGTGTTTCATGATAGAAATATCTGAGGTTACACTTTATTCGTTTATACATAATGATTAGTATTCTGGGAAAGAAATCGAATCAAATAATTATGAAAATATAACTAAGGTTAAACTATTTAAATATTATGTAATGATTGAGGATACTGTTAATGAACTAATGGATAAATATAAGTCATTGAAAATACAACATGCATTAAATGCCAATTATATGTTTGATTTTGATATTGAGAAAGAAAAATTTTCTCAACTTCTAAAAGAAAATATTGAACATAAATTTTAAAATGAGCAATTAAAAAGAGATCTTGAGAAGTTTACTACCGGTAGATATACATTGACTCAGTTTCTAGGGAAAACAATTTCTCTAAAATACACAATTGGTTTATGATACCCACCAGGATAGAGAAGGGTTATTAAAGATGAATTTGTTCCAAAATAAGGACAGTTTATTACAAGTTTGAGTCTTTGATCATCTCTTGAAAAAACAATTTTCTAAAGGACCTAAAACAATATTTATGTCTCAAAACATATCTGTTGATTATAGGAAACCAATGATACAAATATGGGTTCCCAAAGCATTAAATTCAAACCTCTATAGACACAAGAAAATATGGGTTTCAAATTTACCCTATGATTAATCATTTTTTAGGAACATTTTCTTCATAGCTCTAATAAAACCCTATGGTACTTGGATAGTGGATGTTCAAGACATGTGACAATAGACTATTCGTGCTTTAAGAGCCTAATAAAAATTGATGGTGGACAAGTTACATTTGGTGAAAATGATAAGGGAAATATTGTCATCATAGGCCAAATTGGTGACCATAATACTATATTAATTTCAAAAGTACTTTTTGTTTATGGGTTAAAGAACAATCTAGTTAGAGTCTCTCAGTTTTGTGATGACGATTTTAATGTTAGGTTTAAAAATGATGCATGATATGTTTTTAATTCTAAAAATTATTTAATATTCACTGCTCTTAGAAATGAAAATTTATATGTTTTTTATTTAAATTCTTTATCTAAGAAATATTTTTCTTATTTAAATGCTTTTCATAAGGAATATTGGTTATGGAACAGAATATTAAGACACTACAATGCGCACTCACATAGGAAACTAACTATGAAAGGTTTAGTTAGAGTGTTACCTAAATTGTAATTCTCACCTAACAAGGTTTCAAATCCATTTCAAAATGAAAAACAATGCAAAGTTTCTTTCAAACTAAATAAATAAGTTTCAACTCCTCAACCGCTTGAGTTGTTTCACATGTATTTGTTTGGACCATAAAGAGTTTCAAGTTTAAATGGAAAGCACTATGTCTATGTCCTTGTAGATGACTCTTCTAGAAACACTTCGGTATACTTTCTAGATGACAAAAGTGAATCATGTTCTTACTTTATTAAATATTCCAAGTCTGTAGAAAAACATAGTGGACTTAGAATTAAGACCTCCAGAAGTGATCATGGTCATGAGATTGAAAATTAGGAGTTTGAGCCTTTTTTCTCACATAATGGCTATATTCACAGTTTCTCTACTCATAGAACAATCAAAAAAATGGATTGTAGAAATAAAAAGTAGGAAACATTAAGATATTTCCCGAACTATTCTTAATGAATATAACCTTCCTATCTATTTTTGGGTTGAAATTATTAATATAGTTTGTTACATCATCAATAGAGTCTTAATTAAAACCATTCATAGGAAGACCCATTATGAGTTATGAAAAAATAGGAAGCCTAAGGTTAATTACTTTAGAGTTTTTGGTTGTAGTGTCTTTATCCTCAACACTAGGGATAATCTTGACAACTTTTCTTCCAAAAGTGATGAAGGAATTTTCCTTGGCTACTTAATCTCTAGTAAAGCCTATAGAGTATTCAATAATAGAACCAAATGTGTGTAATAATTGGTTCATGTCAAATTTTATGAGACTGATCCACATGAACCTAAAACCTCCCTTGAATATCTTGAGGAAGATATGTCAATTATGGACATTAATGATAAAAACACTGAACCCCCAGTGAAAACAACTGGTTCTGGATATTTTCGAAAATTCGAAAATGAACCTATAGAAAATCATGAGGAGTCTAGTCCAACCATTTCCAGAGGTATTATAACTCTCAATAATCATCCTTTAGATGGTCTAGTTGGTGATATAAATAGAGTGACACAAACTAGAGATTCTCTAATAAACTATGTTGAACATCATGATTTTCTTTCACAGGATGAACCCAAAATTATTGATGATACTATCAATGATTATTTTAGGGTTATATCTATGCAATAATAATTAAATTAGTTAGAAATAAACAAATTTTGTGAATTAGTAGAAATCCCTAAGGACACTTTGACCATAGGCACTAAGTGGGTGTTTAGAAACCAAGTTGATGAGTCTAGAAATATAGTCAGAAACAAGGATGGATTAGTTTCACAAGGATATAGTCAAGAAAAAAGAATATACTATGAGGAAACCTTTTCACCTGTAGTTATACTAGAATCCATTTGGATATTACTTGCTTATGCATCTCATCTGAAATTCAATCTTTATCAAATGGATGTTTAAAGTGATTTTATAAATGGGTATATAATTGAGTAGGTGTTTTTTGAACAATCCCATGGATTTACAAATCCCCATTTTTTTCAAATAATGTTTTTAAACTTTCTAAAGCTTTATACACTCTAAAACGAGCTCCTAGAGCATGGTAGTATAGACTCAGTTCTTTTCTTATTTCAAAATGTTTTACTAAAGGAATAGATGATCCTACTCTTTTTATTAAAAGGATTTACAAAGATGTTTTAATAGCACAAATTTATATAAATGATATTATTTTTGGATCTTCTAAAAATTCATTATGTACTGATTTTTCAAAGACGATGAAAAATGAATTTGAAATGAGTTTAATGGGGGAACTTAAATTTTTCCATGGATTTCAAATTTTTCAAAACAAAAATGATATTTTTTAAAATCAAATTAAATATACTAAGGATCTTTTGAAGCGATTCGGTTTGGATAGTAATAAATGTAGTGATACACCTATGAGTACCACTTGTAAGTTGGATACTGATGAAACTGGAAAACTGATGGATCAAACAAGTTACAGAGATATGATTGGGATTTTGATCTACCTTACTACAACTCGACCTGATATTATGTTCATTGTATGTATGTGTGTTCATTTTCAAGACAATCCCAAAGAATCTCATTTAATTGATGTTAAAAGTATTTTTAAATATCTCATGTATACTAAAAACATAGAACTATTTTATCCAAGAGGAAAATCATTAGATTTGATAAGTTATTCTGATGTTTACTATCCTAGTTGTAATTTAGACAGAAAAAACACCTCTGGAACACGTCACATTTTGGGAAAGTCACTTGTATCATGGTGTAGTAAAAAACATAATTTGGTTGCATTATCCACTACGGAAGATGAATATATATTTACAGGTAGTTTTTTTGCTCAAATTATTTAGTTGAAACACACTTTACTATAATATGGATATCAATTCAAACATGTCTCTATAAGTTGTGAAAAAAAAGTGCTATTAACATCTCTAAAAATCCAGCATCTCATGCGAGGACAAAGCACATTGATGTGAGACAACACTTTGAGAGATCATTATCAAATAGGTGATATCACTCTTGAATTCATTGGCATTAAACATCAAATGGATGATATATTCACAAAGATTTTGAATTTTGAGAGGTTAAATTATATCAAACATGAGTTATGTATGATAAATTTTTATTCTAGGACACCTCACAATTGAACCTCACCGTTGGACCTCACCATTGAACCTCATTGTTAGGAAACATCACCGTTGAACCTCTCTGTTAGGACACCTCACCATTGGACCTCACTGTTGAACCTTGCCGTTAGGACACCACACTGTTGGACCTCACTATTGGACTTCCCCATTGAACCTGACCATTTGGACACTACACCATTGGACCTCACTGTTGGACCTCAACATTAGACCTCACTGTTGGATATCACTGTTGACACCTTACTATTATTCGACCTTACTAATAGGTCTAGGACATGGTGTTTTTTGTGAGGAATCTGAAACGTTTTAATTTTATTTATTTCATTGACTCAATTATTTTATCCCAAAATGATAAAAACAAAAGTGAAAGCCAAATTTCGATCCACTTCAATCATATTATTATCCTCATGCTCCCCAAGATTTGAACCTAACCTTATACTAAAACCCTCAAACATAATCACATAGAAATGGAAAGATTAAAGAGACTGATAATTGGTGATGAAAGAGATGGGCTAAACCCTAAGAGACCTCGATCTAGGTCTAGTTGTGGAAGCAATATTGTGGTAAAGCTGATCAATCCACATTTTTCAAAGAGGGAAATCTTGGTTGAAAAGGAATTAATTTTGGAATAGCTGATGTTGAGAAGGTATCTTGTGCTGAAGGTACTCGAAGATCAGGATTGTGTATAATGTTTTTAAATTAATAATGAACCATATTATTCAAATCTAGTCAAGGAGTTTTATGAGTTTCTGAAGTTTTAATAGTTTGAGGATGAGAACGGAATTTCTTCAAATTTAAATAGAGTAAGTGTTAGCTTCTCTTATTTTGAATGGGATGAATTCTTATGAGTCGCACATAAAGGCATATTTGACAACTACTAAAGAGTGATGCCTCCCTCCAGTGAGTATTTCTGATATGAAGAGGATATGGACGAATTGACAAGGATTGGAATCCCTAGAAAAGTAATTGCTACTGAGATGGATGGGGAAAATAGGTTACTGTTTAAATTTTTCCAATATATATTGATTCTATGAGAGGGGACTTCGCTACATTGAAAAATTAGGATATATTTTTTCTCAATTTATTGAAGCATGGATAAAGGATTATCCTTTTTAGGTTTTTGATTGTTTAGTTAGAGGATATGACTAGTTTTGGTTCCAAGTAAAATGATTTATTTCATGCCGTTTTGATATCTTTTATGTTGAAAGTGAACGTATTTGCTGAAAATAACGACGAAAATATAGTTTTAAGGGACAAATTCCGCATTACCAAAATGATCTGCATGTTTATGAAGGTAAACTAGAATACTTAGAAAAGGGAATTGGTGAATGATGAGGCTAAAATATATGAAGAATTCAACCTTTTTCCAATATTACTAGGAAAAATGAAAAAATAGATTCAGGTTTAATACCTGTTGAAGTAGAGCCAGTGTATGAAGATGTAGAAGAGGAGGCTGCTGGTGTTCAAGAATGAGAGGATTATCTTATATATGATAGGAGTGATTCAGATCTTCCATCAAAACCTCATGTTGTTTCTATATCATTTAGAGAGCCTACACCACCAAGGAGATTTCCCAAAAGAGAGACTATTCTATGGAATATGAATGATGAGGAAACCACTAAAGAATTAGGAGAAGATAATGTCTTAAGTGACATTACTATTGGAGTGACCTTAGAAGAGGAGGATGAATTTGCATCTTGTCATGAGGAGTTTGAGATAGTTTTTGATGAAAGTGAAGAATAATGACTAATTCTTAGTCTTTTGATAGGACAAATAGTAATGGCTAAGAGTGAAGATGAAGAGTGTGGTGAATCGGTTGGAGCTGAAATTTCAATGTAAGTGGTTGAAGATTCTATAGAAGAAGTATGAGTATACTCTCATGCTAGTTCAATTGATCAAGGATGACTTGTAGATGAGAATATAGTTGACCAGGATGATGTTCCAAGTGAGGGAGAATAAAATGTTTCCACAGGTCCAGTTTATGTTCTCATGAAATAGAAGATTGGTTAGAAGAACCCCAATTCATGGTTTTGGTATTATATTATGATGATTATGAAGATGAAAAACCTTACAGAAGACCTCCATTTCATTCAATTTCAAATAGCACTATTGTGAAACTGAAGGTTCTTCTACCATGGGATTATGTGAAGAACGATGACATAGAGTCATTAAAATAATATTTTAAGAGACACATTGATGAGAGATCCATTGGGATAGAGAGATCAGTGGCTCTAAATCAAGATCTTGTGGCATATTCCTTGGAAATAATAATCGCTACCTTTCACTCCAACTTGCTACATGAAGTGAAGGAATTCCATAATAAATTAATAACATTGGCAGAATCTGTGGAGTCTGTGAAAGAGTCGATTTTGATTTTAGACTCATATATGGCTTCAAGAGATAAAGTGGACAAAGACCTTAATTATGTTAGGAGTGTTGTTCAACAGATGGTCACTGTGTTTGAGGACTTTAAGAAGTCTATAGAGACACATGTGAGTGGTCAGGATGATGAGGTGAATACGTTGATTAGTCGATTGACCATGTATTTTAAGGAGATAATATATTTTTCCATGGCACCTATGTATGCATCTACTTCCTCATCAGCCTCTCCTCCTGTTGATATAGTATCCTATAGATCAGTTGTTAGTGAAGAAATTGAGAAGATATTTGGTACAAGTACCTTAGGCCCTTATTCTATGACTCAGGTCATTTTCACTATTAGGGACATTCATAAGATTGTAGTAGATTACGTGAGGGAGGATTCCCAAGATCAGAAGGACAGCAAAGAGCATGTTGACTTATATTATAAATGGGTTTACACTAAGCATCATATGGAAGGTCACTTCAAGCTGTTGTTGGAGAACTTGAGGATCCCACCTGTCACTCAGGCTTTTAAGGATCAAGATAGTAGACTTATAGAATGGAATCTTGCACTAGAAAAACTCATGGGGAATAATGATGATTTCATCTCAGCTATAGAAGGAGGAGGAAGCATCGTTATGGATTTATGGAATCTCCTTTTTTCATTTCTCCCTTTGGACTGTACTCCCATTATTGGCCCTCCAGCCTTACCTTCTTCCTCAGCTCCATCAGGATCTACCAGTGATGCCTCTTTGATGACTCATGCATAGGCCATCAGAAGCTTGAATCTTATTATTCCTCAAAGATCTACTCATTATCGATCTATTGATGCTTCTTTAGTAGTTCCTTCTACCTTGCATACTATTATCCCTAGGGTTGTACCTCCATATTTTAAACCCACCTCCTCAGCTCCCTCAAAAAAAGATACCTTCAAAATCACTAATGTGGACCGAATTTTGGCTCTCTTATTTGACGGGGCTCGTTGATATATTTTATTTGTATCATGTTCTCTTTATTTAATAGTTCAAACATCTCCTTTTTTCTTCTTCTATCTTCTTTTTCCCCTATTTTCTTTTTTCTAATAACAAAGGTGCAGAATGCTTCAGATAAGAGAACTTGAATATATGAAACTTGAATATATAACACTTAAATATATGACATTTCCTTATATTTATGCCCGGAAATATTTTCAATAATAAACAAGGTCAATAAATAGATAAACTAATGTTCTTAACTCTTCTTCAATAATACTGAAATCTAAATTTAACTGACATAATTTATGATTATAAAAAAGAGGGAAGATTGTTGGAGTCACCTATTTTGATAATCCCAAATCATGATTTGTTTATATGAAAATCATGTTGCATTAGTTTTTATAGATTTTATCATGTAAAAATTATGTATTGTTAATATCACTAATATCTTGATCAAGATTACAGTGTAAAATTTTCTAAATAAAAGGTCACGGATATGAAGGTATCGGTTAAGAGCCTTCTTTTCTAGTCACCAGACAAGGAAACTGTTTGGAAGGTTACAGATGGAGGTTATTGATAGAGGTTACTAATGGAGGTTACCGATAGAGGTTGCCGAAAATGGTTACCGATGAAGGTTACTAATAGAGGTTACCGATCAAGGTTGCCGATGGAGTTTACAGAAAGAGGTCACTAATAACGGTAACCGATGAAGTTCATCGATAGAGGTTACCGATAAAGGTAACCGATGGAGGTTACCGATAGAGGTTACTGATAGAGTTTACCGATGGAGGTTACTTATTGAGGTTATGGATAGAGGTTACAAATAGTGTTTACTGCAAGAGGTTACAGGTACAAAGTCACCGCTAAAAGGTTACTACTGGAAGAACCTTTGGAATTCATACGTCTACCACTGATAAGCCTACCAATGAATTCTACCTATGAATACTACCGATGAAGCCTACCAATGAAGCCTACCATTTAGAATGCTACTGATACCATTCTACCGATACTTATATAATTCTACTCTATACTTTTTCAAATTTCTTTAGATTATATAAATGGTCATATTTGGTAAATTTAATGCTTATGGAATTAATTAATGATGGTGGTAGATATATCTGTATATAGTACCAGGTATGAGGAAGACCGCATGTGGTTTGATCATTCCGACTATCATACCAAAAGAATATAAAATAGAATAGAAGTACAAGAAAAAACAGAGAATACTGGGTGAGAGACATTACACGACAGATCTGTAGAACAAGGAGAAAACTCGTACATAAAATGTGAACCCAAGAGCTTCACAAATATCTTTTGGGAGAACAAGTTAAGACTTACATTTGTGCTTCATAGAAACTCTTTCAAACCATGAAGCAGAACACTTCAGTACTTGGAAGCTAGAACTTGGAGTTGAGACACTCTATTTTGGAGACAACTTCCAGAGAAGGACTCGAACAACAATTTCTTCACTCCAAGGAGTCAAGAGCAGAAATGTAAACACATAGAGCCATCTAAACTCAATATTTATAAAATTATCACTATTTTTTCAATTTTCTTAAATTTCTAATGAGTGTGTGTTTTTATACTACACACACTGTCACATGTGCTTAAATTGAAGGATACTGAAAATACTCACACCAAACATTACTTATACTTTTTTTTCAAGTATAACTATGGAATAGGTTGTGTGTGGCCTTTTTGTTTGTTTTTTCCATGAAGAAATATGGTAGAGTGTGTGATCCCTAGACATTTAGTGAAAACTGTTTTAATGCATGATACATATTATGTATCATGTTTATTGTTAATATAAACTTCTTGGTGGAAGTTGACCACCTAGTGGATAGGATTATGTCTCGACTTGAGACTGAACATCTTGTTTAACTTTGTTGTGTACTATATTTTGTAATACTCTTTTTTTCTATTTTTCCGCAGCTTATATGTTCAAAAATAGAGAACTATTTTACATTAAATCTGATAGTTTGTTTTGGTTAGTGTGTATATGTGTATAATTCAGTAATTCTATTTCAAAAGATTGATAAGTGTTTTAAACTGATTCAACTAAGGACTAATCAACCTTTAAGAAACTTGTTGTCTAATTGAATATTTATATCTCTACTACCTTAATTAATAGGGATATTTCAAATTGGGTGTTTTTATCATAATGTTTTTAACAGAAATTTTATGTAGGAACTCAAATCACCCCCCCCACCCACTTGAGTTCCCACCCCAGCCGACAAGATATATGAAGATATGTACAAGCACTAGTGAGGATTCAAGGAATAAGACTATGATGCCCACATAATAGTTGAGTAAGGATTATTTATTTAATTATGAAATCTGTTAAAACATCCAAACTAGTGAACATAGCTAAAGTCATAAAATTATAAAATTTGTAAAGGACTCAGAGTAAACACATCGTGTCTATGTATAGTGTGTGTCTTTAAACCATTGAGCAATTTTGGGTAGACACATGTATCTGAACATAAAACCATTAGGGGGTCAAAGAAATATAGTACAAACCAAGGTTTCCTACTATAATAATCATCATAAATGGATACCATATATCATATGTGTTAATAAATATAATGATATAATTTGTTAGTCCTATGAGACCGTCCAAGGTATTCCAGGATTTGGAGCCCGGTTTTCACCCAAGGAGTAACATAATCCAGTTTATTCTATAATACCATTCATGGTGTTTCATAATGAGTAATCTCATGTATTACTCAAAACATTTAATCTTCCAATGTGCCCGGACAAGAAGTTCCATTAAAAGAAAACCCATGTATCACTCAAATAATGAGGAAAAATCTATCCAATTTTTCCATCCCAATTGATCTATAAAATGAAACCCAAGTATCGCTCTAGGTATAACATAATTCAAGTAACCTATAATTTTTTACATGGTATTCTATAATGAGGATTCCAATATATCTTATGGTATATATAATCTCAAATATACTTTAATCCCATATTAGGCATTCCATAAAAAGGAACCTGAGTATCCCTCAGGGAATACATAATTCACTAAACTATTTAAAATTTAGTAAAATTAATTCCTTGTCAATAAGAAATAAATATCATAATTTATGTATATAATTGGGTCATTTTCATTTTCTATGAATTCATGAATACCATAATATGGTATATTCCATTTATCATTTCAATTAACTCTATTTGATTTCTCCTTTCAAAACAATTCAATTAATTTTATTCATCACTTGACTTATCAGTAAAGGAGCCCTATATTCCATATTTTAATTTGGGAAAGTGTATGGGTAAATCATTACCTTAATCATCACACCCAATTTTAATTAAACTTTTATTTAATGAAACATGACACTGTCATTTTTAATTAATTGTTTTAGGGTAAGGTATTAATCCACTCCAATTATAGATCCTTTAATTATATAAAAACATTTATTTGGATGAAAAGAATGTTAAAATGCTCAGGAGGTGATTTTAATTCCAAAAATAAGTCTTAAGGGTCATGGAATATAAGAATCACATCCCAATGGGGTTTTTAGAGTTGAGATGGACAAAATTCAATAGTTCAATTATATTTATAAGGGTTCTTCAATTATAAGGTAATAGTTTCTACCTAATGACTTCACATTTTAAGAAAAATGCAAGGAAATTATTTCACATTGAATAATGGAATATTTTATGAAATGAATATACATTAAAGGAAAATAATAAGAATAGCCAACTCAATTGTCACGACCCGTCCTCGGGGCCCGTGTCGTGACTACCCCAAGCCCGCCTTCCATAGGCCAGGGGCTGGCGACTAGCACCAAGGCGTAAAATCCCAGTAAACAGGGAAAGCATTGCCTTTATAAGTAACAACCACACAGAGTCAGCAAGCGGAAAGTAAAGTGCAGAAAAGTAAAGGGGGCCGGAAATACAAGCCCAACTGTAAAGTACAACTGAAAAGTAAAGTACAGCAACTGAAGAAAAGACGGCGGCCTCGTGTCGTCCACTGGCAATCCCACCTGAAGGGTGGGTACAGATAGCCTCCAGGCTCCTCGGGTCCCACGTCCGCTCCGAGCACGTCCCGCCCAGTGGTCCACCTCCAGGTACCGTCCTGCTCCACGCCCCAACCGTGATCAGCGCAGTCCGTCGTCTGCAACCAACACAACAAGGTGCGGGCATAGCCCGTGCAGGGGTGAGTACAAGCTACTCAGTAAGGACCCCGAGACCCCCGAAGGTCTCCCGAAATCCACAAAGGATATAGCACAAAGAAAGATGCAATCACGAAGTAACATCTGACTCGACTTAGGTATATGCCCATACATATACCTAAGTCCCCAATTCTAGCTCTGCTCACGAGCTCAAGAACAACTCAATCCACAAAGGAAAGCAAGACTCAAATCCACAAAGGAGAGTAAACAGTAAATCCACATAGGATAGTTCAACACAATCCACAAAGGAGAGTAACAGTAAATCCACATAGGATAATTCAACACAATCCACAAAGGAAAGTAACATAAGATTCAGCTCATCCAGGATTTTCATTATCGAAACCGTAAGTGTTGAAGAGCCCCATCTCTGAAGTGTACAGTGGTCCTGTCACGACTCCGAGGTACTGCTCACTAACCTAGACTGCTGAAGTACTCCTCCTGTCGAGTACCGCGGGTCTGCTGCCAACTACCGGGCGCTCCGTCCGCTGAGGGTCTGCTGCCAAATACCGGGCGCTCACCCAGATAGCCTACTGAGGTACTCCTCCTGTCGAGTACCGCGGGTTTGCCGCCAACTACCAGGCGCTCCGTCCGCCGTGGGTCTGCTGCCAACTACTGGGCGCTCCGTCCACTGGGCTAGTCGACTCACTCCAAGTCGAGTCGGTCAAGCAGTCGTCAGGTCTCAGTCATCTACACGGTCTCCGTACTCCGCACGCACGTCTCCACCGTCGCGGGTCTGTCGCTACAACCAAGCGCACACACTCCGTAGAGTATCGCGGGTCCGCCGCTACAACCAAGCGCTCCACCGCCAAGGGTCTGCTGCTGCATCCAAGCGCACCACCACTGTCAAGTACCACGGGTCCGCCGCTACACCCAAGCGCTCCACCGCTCAAGGTAAAAAGAAGATTCAGCTCACACAGGTTCGGTAGCACTCTTCCACGTAGGATCGCTGAGTGCAGTAGTCGACGCAGTCCACTGAGGATCTCTGCACAGTCGTCGCCGCAGTCCACGAAGGATCTCTGCTCTGTCGCCGAAGCCACAGCCAGCACTAGGGTTCCCGCACATAGCGAGCTCGTTAGGAGGGTCCGCTCCACGAGCCGAGAGGCTGATACATCAACTGACACGTAGTCCGAAGTTGATGTATCCAAAAGTTCCGTATCGACAACAGGATCTCAACGCAACAGACGGCGCGTCAATCGGACGCCCGGTCTGAGAGTTATTGGCATTTTCGTCCCAAGGGCCCGGTTGGTTTTTAGGGCAAAACCAACCCGACTGTACTCCACCTGTGTCCGATCCTCGGGCAGAGTATGCCAAAAGTTCCGTCTCACTTAGAGGAAACTACCACAGCTGACGGTACGTCGATCGGACGTCCGTAGCTCAAGTTATGAGCGTTTCCGCTCCGAGGGCCCGGTTGGTTTCGTGTACGAACCAACCCGGCCGAACCCAAAGTCTTCCAAAACCTTGAGTATAATATACCGAAACGACCGTCTCGATCCAAGGATCGCTTAGCCGCTGACGGTTCGTCAATCGGAGGTCCCAGGCCCAAGATATGGGCGAAAGACCGAAGAGGGCCCGAAACGGGGGTTCTGGGCCCGGGGCGACCCGGCCCGAACCCCCCCCCCCTGGGGTCGGCCGAACCGGGTCGGCCCGAACCGGGTCGGCCCGACCCGGCCGACCCGGCCGGCTCGGCTTCGGCCGAGCGGCCGAAGGAGGGCGCCGCGGGCTTGACCCGCGGCTCAAACGAAACGCGGCCCCGCGGGGGGCCTCCTGTCACGCGGACGCGGCCGGGCCGCCGCGTCCGTTCCCGGTTCCGCGCGGCCGCGGAACCGGCCGCCGCCGCCGCCGCGGCTTCAGCCGCGGCGGACTTCCTCCACGGCGGCGCGCCGGGCGCCGCCGCCTCCGGTCGCCGGCGCCGCCGTGCCGGCGACCCGCACCGCCGCCGCCTTCCGCGGGCCGCCGGAGATGATCCGGTGGCCCGATTCCTTTCTCGTCTGCGCCGTTGCTCCTCCCGGAGGACGATCTTCACTGCGGAAACAATGGATTGCCCTTGCCGCACGGTTCGTCGTCGTCCGCCAAATCCGCACAAAAAGGGAAGATCGGCGGAGGGTTGCCGGGTCTTGTTCGTTAGACCCGCACCCTCCGCGTTAGTCAAAATCAACGGGAGAAACAAGAAAGAAACCAATCAACAATTTTAAATAAATTAAAATTGTTTCATGATCGGGTTCTTTATATCAAAAGAATAAACACAGGATTTAAAAAGAAATCCAACAACCCTTACTTGTCGTCGTCGTCGGACGAGAGGTCGTCGCGGAATCGCTCGTCGCGGATGAAGGAGATCGTCGCGTCGTCGCGGTATCCGGCGTCGCGTCGCCAATCTCCGGATCAAGAGCAAACGGATTTAATTAATTAAATCCGTTGTCATCGAATTAAAAAAAATAATTAGAAGGTTCGATTCTCACCTTTGTTGCCGAACGAGGATCGGCCGCGGAAGAAGAGGCATCGCCGAAGAACGTCGCGGGTAAAGCTCGTCGACGTCGCAGATCTCGGCGTGCGTCGTCGAATTCCGGTCACCGGCGTTCTTCGCGTTCTTCGCGTTCTTCGCGTTCTTCGCGTCCTTCGCGTCCTTCGCGGGGAGATGAAGAAACAAGATTCTCTCAAATCCTTTCAAAGGATTTTTAGGTTGGTCTTATTTTATAAACATGCCAACACACGAAACCGGTTAAGAAACGATCCATCAATTCGAAAGAAACGACCCTTTTAATTCACGAAAGAAACAGCCCATTTAATTCACGAAATAAACCGCCCAATTAAATGGTCTGTTAAGAATTAAAGAAAACGTGTCGGTTGACTTTTCAGTTACTTTGACGGGTTTTCGCGGGTGCGTTACTTAGCGAAAGAAACGGCGGGGCTCGTGCGGGCCCCACCTCACAAATATCCTACCAAGGGGGTAGGATATTTCTGGATAGCATCCTCTCCAGTTCAACTCAGCTCAAGCCGCCTTTAAGTGACTTCAAGTGGCTTCCAAGCAGCTTAAGTGAAATAAAATAAAGTTGTCGCACAAACTTTATTTTATTCTGACTTAAAGCCGCAAAATTTAAAAACCACGTCTGAGCAAACGCAACTCCGGAAGAGGAGTTTCTAAGCAAATAACGGCGATGCGATTTCATCGGTGCCCTCAGAATTTGATTCCGGGCACCGGTTCAAAAGATAGAAAAACCCGCTCGTCCGTTCACTGAACGTACCCGAGCCAAACTTCGGAAATTGATTCCGGGAACACCGGGCCTCGGAATCAGGTGCCGTCTGAAGCTGCGCTCTTGTAAAATTCCAAAGAAAATTAAGAAAAAAAATTTCCTTGAAATTTGCGGGTCTTTACATTACTCCCACCTCAGGGCTTTACGTCCCCGTAAAGATACATCAAAAACTAGGGGAACAAATGGGGGTACTGAGCACGCATCTGAGCTCCCGCTCCCAAGTGCTCTCCTGGAGGTTCCCGTGCTGCCATCTGATGCGCACAAGAGGAATCGACCGCCCACGCAGGACCCGCTCCTGTCGATCCTCGATCTCCACTGGGACCCCCGCAAAAGTCGCCCCATCGTCAACGTCAAGCTCCCCATGATCAAAGATGTGCGTCGGGTCGTGCACGTATCTCCTCAGCTGAGACACATGGAAGACGTCGTGCACCCGGTGCAACTGAGGTGGTAGAGCCAGGCGATAAGCCACCTCGCCAATCCTGCTAAGAAACTGGAAGGGTCCGATGAAGCGCGGAGATAACTTGCCGCCTCGGCTAAATCTCTGAATACCACGTCGAGGTGAGACCCGCAAGAAGACGTGGTCGCCATCCTCGAACTCCAGTGGCCTCCGCCTCCTGTCAGCATAAGGTTTCTGTCGGCTCTAAGCTGTACTCATCCGCTCCTGGATGACCTGGACCTTCTTTGGCGTGGCCTGGACCATCACAGGTCCCACAAGAGCTGCAAGATTTCTTCTTTGCCGAAAAGAGAAATCTGGTCTCATCCCCTGGATGAACCACATTCTTTGCCTAAAACAGTCAATCCTAACATGGATGATACTAATCCATACCAAGGATGACGTCATAAGGCCTCGACGCTACTACTAAGAGATTCAACTGTTACTCTCGCCTCCAAGGGTTGAGTCACACTGTCGGCATCAGTGTGTGGTAACTGGGTCTCCTCCAGTAGATGTCTCACAAGTGAGGGTCAAGTCAACAGCCAAAACTGGAATCTCCTAGTAACATCACGAAAGAGGACAGGAACGAAAAATATCACAAAGGTATGCATCTTTTATTATTGCCGCTCATATTACAAGACGCTACACAAAAGCAACAAGGAACCAGAAGTACAAAGGATGTATCCACTAGTTCTGCTCCTGTCCATCAGCTCCCAGGGCTCCATGATCGAAGGCCTCGACTGCCTGAAGCTGAGCTCTCCCCTGCGGTCGGGGTGGACCTCCTGGTGGTGGTGGTGGTGGTAGAGCCTCAAAGCGTCGTCCACCACCTGCTGCTCGGCCAGCTCCTCTACCTCGTCCGTCTCCTCCCTGCAGACCGCCACGGTCGAACCTCTGCCTCTGCCTAGGTGGTTCCTCAACCGTCTGCTGCTCCCCCGCATGGCCGGTCGGGCAGTCACGAGCCATGTGACCAATTTCGCCACAGGAGTAACACTGCCCACTCTCGGCACGCCTGGCTCTGACTCCACCCCGGCTTCCCCGCACAACTGAGCCTGAGTCGTGCAGTCGGCCACTGGTAGGTCTGGTCTGCCTGGAACCCTGAGTCATCTGTCGGCTACCTGCTACCGAAGACTTCGCTACGTGCCGCCATGCGGTGGGTCTCTGTGCTGGTGTAGACTCAGCAAAGAAGCTCTCGATCAGAAGGGCCCGCTCTAGTACTCCTGTCTGAGTCGGTATGCTGAGGGAGATCAGCGATGCCCTGATCTCGTGTCTCAAACCCTGCTCGAAGGTCCGGGCCCGGAAGAAGGGGTCCCGTACCATGTCTGTCGAGTACCGAGAAAGGTCGGTGAACCTCGCCGCGTACTGAGCGACCGTCATGCTGCCCTGCCGCAGCTGTAGAAGCTCCTGGATACGCACCGCACGAAGGGTGGCTGGGACGAACTCCGAGCGGAAGAGGCTCTCAAAGTCCGTCCAAAGAAGAGATGCCTCATCGTGCACCTGGAGCATCAAGCTCCACCATCGTCCTGCCGCCGCCTGCAGGAGGCTCGCCGCGAGAATCACCATGAGATCCGCTGGTGTCCTCACTAGCCTAAAGATCCGTACCACCACCTCTAGCCAGTCCTCGGTGGCCTGGGGGTCCGCCTCACCGCGAAACCTGGGCGGTCGCTGGCTCTGAAACTCATGCAGTGCCCTGAGGCGACGTGCATCGTCAGCGTCTGGTACTGGCAGCATCGGTGGCTCGGCAGGTAAAGCTACCGCCGGTGCCACTGCTGGCAAAGGGCCCTGCACCGAGGCCTCGTCGCTCGGTGGGCTGCCGTCGCGCCCTACACTCGGAACCCTAGCTGGCTGTCGTCGCGGGGCCATCTTGAAAAGGAGAACAAGAGCACCACAGTCAGAACAGTACACCTGGTGAGCTGGCACAAGTAATCACAAGGAAAACTTGAGACTTTCATAAAGCAGATCAGTATACCCGGTGAGCTGACACAAGTAATCACAAAGAAAACTTGAAACACACACGCAATCAATGTTTTCATGCATTAAGTCAGAAATCAGGAGTCAGGGTCCTGGTGTACGGATACGTCGGCCGCCGCACCAACACTGGGCTCCCTGAACTGATAACCACACCCAATACACTAAACACTATTGCTTCACATAGAAAGAAAAGACGATCAGAGTCTGTGGTAGAACCGACCACCTCTGATACCAATTTGTCACGACCCGTCCTCGGGGCCCGTGTCGTGACTACCCCAAGCCCGCCTTCCATAGGCCAGGGGCTGGCGACTAGCACCAAGGCGTAAAATCCCAGTAAACAGGGAAGGCATTGCCTTTATAAGTAACAACCACACAGAGTCAGCAAGCGGAAAGTAAAGTGCAGAAAAGTAAAGGGGGCCGGAAATACAAGCCCAACTGTAAAGTACAACTGAAAAGTAAAGTACAGCAACTGAAGAAAAGACGGCGGCCTCGTGTCGTCCACTGGCAATCCCACCTGAAGGGTGGGTACAGATAGCCTCCAGGCTCCTCGGGTCCCACGTCCGCTCCGAGCACGTCCCGCCCAGTGGTCCACCTCCAGGTACCGTCCTGCTCCACGCCCCAACCGTGATCAGCGCTGTCCGTCGTCTGCAACCAACACAACAAGGTGCGGGCATAGCCCGTGCAGGGGTGAGTACAAGCTACTCAGTAAGGACCCCGAGACCCCCGAAGGTCTCCCGAAATCCACAAAGGATATAGCACAAATAAAGATGCAATCACGAAGTAACATCTGACTCGACTTAGGTATATGCCCATACATATACCTAAGTCCCCAATTCTAGCTCTGCTCACGAGCTCAAGAACAACTCAATCCACAAAGGAAAGCAAGACTCAAATCCACAAAGGAGAGTAAACAGTAAATCCACATAGGATAGTTCAACACAATCCACAAAGGAGAGTAACAGTAAATCCACATAGGATAATTCAACACAATCCACAAAGGAAAGTAACATAAGATTCAGCTCATCCAGGATTTTCATTATCGAAACCGTAAGTGTTGAAGAGCCCCATCTCTGAAGTTTACAGTGGTCCTGTCACGACTCCGAGGTACTGCTCACTAACCTAGACTGCTGAAGTACTCCTCCTGTCGAGTACCGCGGGTCTGCTTGTCACGACCCGTCCTCGGGGCCCGTGCCGTGACTACCCCAAGCCCGCCTTCCATAGGCCAGGGGCTGGCGACTAGCACCAAGGCGTAAAATCCCAGTAAACAGGGAAGGCATTGCCTTTATAAGTAACAACCACACAGAGCCAGCAAGCGGAAAGTAAAGTGCAGAAAAGTAAAGGGGCCGGAAATACAAGCCCAACTGTAAAGTACAACTGAAAAGAAAAAGAACAGCAACTGAAGAAAAGACGGCAGCCTCGTGTCGTCCACTGGCAATCCCACCTGAAGGGTGGGTACAGATAGCCTCCAGGCTCCTCGGGTCCCACGTCCGCTCCGAGCACGTCCCGCCCAGTGGTCCACCTCCAGGTACCGTCCTGCTCCACGCCCCAACCGTGATCAGCGCTGTCCGTCGTCTGCAACCAACACAACAAGGTGCGGGCATAGCCCGTGCAGGGGTGAGTACAACTACTCAGTAAGGACCCCGAGACCCCCGAAGGTCTCTCGAAATCCACAAAGGATATAGCACAAAAGAAAGATGCAATCACGAAGTAACATCTGACTCGACTTAGGTATATGCCCATACATATACCTAAGTCCCCAATTCTAGCTCTGCTCACGAGCTCAAGAACAACTCAATCCACAAAGGAAAGCAAGACCCAAATCCACAAAGGAGAGTAAACAGTAAATCCACAAAGGATGGTTCAACACAATCCACAAAGGAGAGTAACATAAGATTCAGCTCAACCAGGTATACTTTTTCAGATGACGTCAAAGACGATCACTGATCCGTCTCAGTCGTCGGACCCACGAAGGATCGATAGGTACTAACCCCCGCAAAAAGACCCACGTAGGATCGGGCTCACACAGAACCTGTAGGCAGTGGCTCACACAGAACCGGTAGTAAGGACCCACGGAGGATCGGGCTCACACAGAACCTGAAGCACTGATCCACGTGGGATCGCTGAGTGCAGTAGTCGACGCAGTCCACTGAGGATCTCTGCACAGTCGTCGCCGCAGTCCACGAAGGATCTCTGCTCTGCCGTCGTCGCAGTCCACGGAGGATCTCTGCTCTGCCGTCGTCGCAGTCCACGGAGGATCTCTGCTCTGTCGTCGAGGTCACAGCCAGCGCTAGGGTTCCCGCACGTAGCGAGCTCGTTTAGGAGGGTCCGCTCCACGAGCCGAGGGGCTGATACATCAACTGACACGTAGTCCGAAGTTGATGTATCCAAAAGTTCCGTATCGACAACAGGATCTCAACGCGACAGACGGCGCGTCAATCGGACGCCCGGTCTGAGAGTTATTGGCATTTTCGTCCCAGGGGCCCGGTTGGTTTTTAGGGCAAAACCAACCCGACCGTACTCCGCCTGTATCCGATCCTCGGGCGGAGTATGCCAAAAGTTCCGTCTCACTTAGAGGAAACTACCACAGCTGACGGTACGTCGTTCGGACGTCCGTAGCTCAAGTTATGAGCGTTTCCGCTCCGAGGGCCCGGTTGGTTTCGTGTACGAACCAACCCGGCCGAACCCAAAGTCTTCCGAAACCTTGAGTATAATATACCGAAACGACCGTCTCGATCCAAGGATCGCGTAGCCGCTGACGGTTCGTCAATCGGAGGTCCCAGGCCCAAGATATGGGCGAAAGACCGTAGAGGGCCCGAAACGGGGGTACTGGGCCCGGGGCGACCCGGCCCGAACCCCCCCCTGGGGTCGGCCGAACCGGGTCGGCCCGAACCGGGTCGGCCCGACCCGGCCCGAACCGGCTCGGCCGGGTCCGGTCCGGCCTGGGCGCGGCCCGGCCGACCGGACCGGCCGGCTCGGTCTTCGGCCGCGCGGCCGAAGAGCCGCCGCCGCGGGGTTGAACCCGCGGCTTGAGAGAAACCGCGGCCCCGCGGGGGGCCGCCTGTCACGCGGACGCGGCCGGGCCGCCGCGTCCGTCCCGGTTCCGCGCGGCCGCGGAACCGGCTGCCGCCGCCGCCGCGGCTTCAGCCGCGGCGGAAGGTTTCCACGGCGGCGCGCCTGGCGCCGCCGCCTCCGGTCGCCGGCGCCGCCGCGCCGGCGACCCGCGCCGCCGCCTCCTTCCGCGGGCCGCCGGAGATGCTCCGGTGGCCCGTTTTCTTTCCCGTCTGCGCCGATGCTCCTCCCGGGGGACGATCTTCACTGCGGAGCCAACAAATTGCCCTTGCCGCACGGTTTGTCGACGTCCGCCAAATCCGCACAACCAAAATAGATCGGCGGAGGGTTGCCGGGTCTTGTTCGTTAGACCCGCACCCTCCGCGTTAGTCATAATCCACGGGAGGAACAATAAAACAATCAACAACAATTTTAAATGTTAAAATTGTTCGAAGGTCATGCTTCTTTACTTTAAAAGAAATAAATCACGGGAAGGAAAATATTCCAATCAACCCTTACTTTATCGTCGTCGTCGGAATTGCTCGTCGCGGAAGATGGAGATCGCCGCGTCGTCGCGGAATCGCTCGTCGCGTCGCCAATCTCCGGATCAAGATCAACGGATTTAATTAGTTTAAATCCGTTGATATTGAAATTAAAAAGGGAGAAGAAAAGATCTGATTCTCACCTTTGTTGCCGAACGAGGGTCGGCCGCGGAAGAAGAGGCGTCGCCGAAGAACGTCGCGGGTAGATCTCGTCGACGTCGCAGATCTTGGTGTGCGTCGTCGAATTCCGGTCGCCGGCGTTCTTCGCGTTCTTCGCGTTCTTCGCGTTCTTCGCGTTCTTCGCGTTCTTCGCGTTCTTCGCGGAGAGGGTGGAGGAACGAAGATTCTCTCAAATCCTTTCCAAGGATTTTTATGTTGGTCTTATTTTATAAACATGCCAACACGAAACCGGTTAAGAAACGATCCATCAATTCGTTGAATTAATTCAACGAAAGAAACGACTCATTTAATTCACGAAGAAACAGTCCATTTAATTCACGAAATAAACCGCCCAATTAAATGGTCTGTTAAGAATTAAAGAAAACGCGTCGGTTGACTTTTCAGTTACTTTGACGGGTTTTCGCGGGTGCGTTACTTAGCGAAAGAAACGGCGGGGCTCGTGCGGGTCCCACCGCACAAATATCCTACCAAGGGGTAGGATATTTCTGGATAGCATCCTATCCAGTTCAACTCAGTTCAAGCCGTCTTTAAGTGACTTCAAGTGGCTTCCAAGCAGCTTAAGTGAAATAAAATAAAGTTGTCGCACAAACTTTATTTTATTTCTGACTTAAAGCCGTAAAATTTAAAAACCACGTCTGAGCAAACGCAACTCCGGAAGAGGCGTTTCTAAGCAAATACCGGCGCTGCGATTTCATCGGTGCCCTCAGAATTCGATTCCGGGCACCGGTTCAAAAGATAGAAAAACCCGCTCGTCCGTTCACTGAACGTACCCGAGCCAAACTTCGGAAATTGATTCCGGGCACACCGGGCCTCGGAATCAGGTGCCGTCTGAAGCTGCGTTCTTGTAAAATTCCAAAGAAAATTAAGAAAAAAAAAATTTCCTTGAAATTTGCGGGTCTTTACATTACTCCCACCTCAGGGCTTTACGTCCCCGTAAAGATACATCAAAACTAGGGGAACAAATGGGGGTACTGAGCACGCATCTGAGCCTCCCGCTCCCAAGTGCTCTCCTGGAGGTTCCCGTGCTGCCATCTGACGCGCACAAGAGGAATAGACCGCCCACGTAGGACCCGCTCCTGTCGATCCTCGATCTCCACTGGAACCTCCGCAAAAGTCGCCCCATCGTCCACGTCCAGCTCCCCAAAGTCGATGATGTGCGTCGGGTCGTGCACGTATCTCCTCAGCTGAGACACGTGGAAGACGTCGTGCACCCGGTGCAACTGAGGTGGTAGAGCCAGGCGATAAGCCACCTCTCCTATCCTGCTGAGGACCTGGAAAGGCCCGATGAAGCGGGGAGACAGCTTGCCGCCTCGGCCAAATCTCCGTAAACCACGTCGAGGTGAGACACGCAAAAAGACGTGGTCGCCATCCTCGAACTCTAGTGGCCTCCGCCTCCTGTCAGCATATGACTTCTGCCGGCTCTGAGCTGTCCTCATCCTCTCCTGGATGATTTGGACCTTCTCTGTCGTGGCTCGGACCATCTCTGGTCCCACGAGTGCTGACTCCCCAGGGTCTGTCCAGCACAACGGTGATCTGCAGGGTCTGCCGTACAACGCCTCGTATGGTGCCATCCCGATGGTGGAGTGGTAGCTGTTGTTGTACGCAAACTCCACCAAGGGTAGGTGGTCCTCCCAGCTGCGACCAAAGTCGAGAACACATGCACGGAGCATGTCCTCGAGTGTCTGTATGGTCCTCTCCGTCTGTCCATCCGTCTGAGGGTGGAAGGCTGTGCTCAGATGGAGCCGCGTCCCGAACGCCTCCTGCAACCCCTTCCAAAGCCTGGAAGTGAAACGAGCATCTCGATCGGAGACGATAGACGATGGCACACCGTGAAGCCGTACGATCTCCTGGACGTAAAGACGTCCCAAGCTCTCTACTGAGCCCTGCTCTCTGATGGGTAAGAAGTGTGCCGACTTGGTGAGTCGGTCGACAATCACCCAAATGGAGTCGTGACCTCTGGAAGTGCGTGGAAGTCCAGTCACGAAGTCCATAGATATGCCGTCCCACTTCCACTCCGGGACCTCCAAGGGCTGTACCAAACCTGCTGGTACCTGGTGCTCTGCCTTCACCTGCTGGCAGGTGAGGCATCGTGAAACGAACTCTGCCACAGCTTTCTTCATACCCGGCCACCAGTGCTGTCGCCTGAGATCCTGGTACATCTTCGCCACTCCGGGATGTACCGCCAAGGGAGAAGTGTGAAACTCTCTCAGCACCTCCTCTCGTAAAGCGACTGGTACGAAGGTACGTCCTCTGAAAAGGATGTCGTGCTCTGCTCCAAGGGAGAAACCATCAGGCGCCTGACCTGAGGATATCAGTGCACGCCGGGTCTCACAGTCAGCGTCCCCACGCTGAGCCTCTCTGACCCGCTGTAGAAGTGGAGGAGAGACTGTGAGAGACTGAAGAAAGGCTGCTCCGTCTCTATCCACGAAGGATATCTGCAAGGAGGCTAGCTGCTCTGTCGCCTCCTCAAGTAGCTGAATGCCCGTCCTCCTGCTGAGGGCATCGGCTACCACGTTCCCCTTCCCAGGAGTATAGACTATCTCAAAGTCATAGTCCTGGAGGAACTCAATCCATCTCCGCTGTCTCAGGTTCAGGTCCTTCTGAGAGAAGATATACCTGAGACTCTGGTGGTCAGAAAAGACTGTGAAGCGCTCGCCCATCAGATAGTGCCGCCAAGTCTTCAGAGCGAAGACCACCGCTGCTAACTCCAGGTCATGAGTGGCGTAGTTCTGCTCATGTGGCCTCAACTGACGTGATCCGTAGGCGATCACGGCCCGCTCCTGCATCAGGACGCACCCGAGTCCAGTCCCTGATGCATCGCAGTAAACTACGTACCCAACTCCCTCCTCAGGCAACCTCAAGATAGGTGCGCTGGTCAATCTCTGTCTCAGCTCCTGGAAGCTCTGCTGACATCTGTCTGACCACACAAAGGGTTTCCCCTTCTTCGTCAAGGCTGAGAGTGGTGCCGCAACTCTGGAGAAGTCTGGCACGAATCTCCGATAGTATCCCGCTAGGCCCAAGAAGCTCCGCACCTCTGTCACGCTCTTGGGTGGCTCCCAAGCTAGTACTGCCTCGATCTTCGCGGGATCCACTGCAACTCCCGCCTCAGAGATGACGTGTCCCAAGAAATGGACCTCACGTAACCAGAACTGGCATTTTGAGAGCTTGCCATAAAGCTGGTGCTCTCGGAGTGTGTCTAGCACAACTCGCAGGTGGTAGGCATGCTCCTCCTCAGTCGTCGAGTATACCAAAATGTCGTCAATGAAGACAACGACAAATAGGTCGAGGTATGGCTGGAAGATCCTGTTCATGAGGCTCATGAACACTGCTGGAGCATTGGTTACGCCGAACGGCATAACCAAGAACTCATAATGGCCATACCGACACCTGAAGGCCGTCTTCTGCACGTCCTCGTCTCGAACTCTGAGCTGATGATAGCCTGACCGGAGGTCTATCTTCGAGAACCACCGCGCTCCCTTGAGCTGATCGAAGAGGTCATCAATCCGTGGCAGCGGATACTTGTTCCTCACTGTCACCTGGTTCAGGCGACGATAGTCGACACAAAGTCGCAAGTTCCCGTCCGCCTTTTTGGCGAACAAAATCGGGGAAGCCCAGGGTGAAACACTGGGTCGGATAAACCCCTTGCTCTGCAAGTCCTCTAACTGTACCCGCAGCTCCTGAAGCTCGGCGGGGGCCATCCGATATGCTGGAGTAGATATCGGGGCTGTCCCGGGGTACAAGTCGATGTAAAAGTCTACCTCTCTACGAGGAGGTAGCCTTGGAACGTCGTCGGGAAAGACGTCCACGTACTGGTCCACCACTGCAGGAAAAGCCGGACTCCGCACGTCCACTGCTCCTAGGATGAGGCTAGCCAACTGATGAGAGATGGGCTGCACTCTCCTCCGCGGAAGTCCATCCTGTGCTGCAAAGGTTCCCTTCTCGCCGGTGAAGGTAAACCTGCTCCCGTCGGTACGAACACATCGCACCTTGCGCCTAAAACAGTCGATCTGGGCATGAACCGTGGATAGCCAATCCATGCCCAAGATGACGTCGTAAGGCCTCGACGCCGCTACAAGGAGATCCCAGCCGAAGCTCTCGCCTCCTAGAGTAAGCTCACACTGCCGGCACCAGTGCGTAATCGTCGAGTCTGCTCCCGTAGGAGTCTCTAGCCGTAAGGATCGAGCCAACGGCTCAGTCGGAATCTCCGAGCTCCGAACAAGGGCAGAGGCTATGAAAGAGTGACTCGCTCCTGTGTCTATAAGTACTGCAGCAAGGGTGGAATAGACACAGATCGTACCTCGAATCATCTCTGGCAAGTCGGGGTCGTAGGCCTCCACTGCCTGGAGCTGGGCCTGTCCCTGCCCGCCAGCTCCCTGTGGTCGAGGTGGCCCTCCTGGTGGTGGTGGGGGTAGAGCCTGGAAGCGTCGCCCACCACCCGCTGCTCGGCCAGCTCCTCTGCCTCGTCCGCCTCCTCCCTGCGGACCGCCACGATCGACCCTCTGCCTCTGCCTGGGTGGCCCCTCCACCGTCTGCTGCTCCTCTGGTCGGCGAGTCGGGCAGTCACGAGCCATGTGACCCTGCCCGCCGCAAGAGTAGCACAGCCTGCCTCTCGAAAGGCTGGCACTCCGCTGTGTGCCTCGTACTGCTGAGCCGGTGTCCTGAGGCCGTCTGCGTGGGGGTCTGGTCTGCCTGGACCCGTGAGTCATCCGTCGGCTACCTGCTGCCGAAGACTCAGCTACCTGCCGCCCTGCGCTAGGTCTCACCGCTGAAGAAGGCTCTGCCAGGAAGCTCTCGATCAGGAGGGCTCGCTCCAGCACTCCTGCCTGGGTCGGAATGCTGAGGGAGATCAGCGACGCACGAATCTCCTGTCGCAAGCCCTGCTCGAAGGTCCGGGCCCGGAAGAAGGGGTCCCGTACCATGTCGGTCGAGTAGCGAGATAGGTCCGTGAACCTCGCCGCATACTGAGCGACCGTCATGCTGCCCTGGCGCAGCTGGAGAAGCTCCTGGATGCGCACCGCTCGGAGGGTGGCCGGGACGAACTCAGAGCGGAAGAGGCTCTCGAAGTCCGTCCAGAGCAGGGATGCCTCATCGTGAACCTGGAGCATCAGGCTCCACCATCGTCCTGCCGCCGCCTGCAGGAGGCTCGCTGCGAGGATCACCATGAGATCCGCTGGTGTCCTCACTAGCCTGAAGATCCGTACCACCGCCTCTAGCCAGTCCTCGGCGGCCTGGGGGTCCGCCTCACCGCGAAACCTGGGCGGTCGCTGGCTCTGAAACTCGTGCAGTGCCCTGAGGCGACGTGCATCGTCGGCGTCTGGTACTGGAAGCATCGGTGGCTCGGCGGGTAAGGCTACCGCCGGTGCCACTGCTGGCAAAGGGCCCTGCACCGAGGCCTCGTCGCTCGGTGGGCTGCCGTCGCGCCCTACACTCGGAACCCTAGCTGGCAGTCGTCGCGGGGCCATCCTGAAAAGGAGAACAAGAGCACCACAGTCAGAACAGTATACCTGGTGAGCTGGCACAAGTAATCACAAGGAAAACTTGAGACTTTCATAAAGCAGATCAGTATACCCGGTGAGCTGACACAAGCAATCACAAAGAAAACTTGAAACACACACGCAATCAATGTTTTCATGCATTAAGTCGGAAATCAGGAGTCAGGGTCCTGGTGTACGGATACGTCGGCCGCCGCACCAACACTGGGCTCCCTGAACTGATAACCACACTCAATACACTAAACACTATTGCTTCACATAGAAAGAAAGGACGATCAGAGTCTGTGGTAGAACCGACCGCCTCTGATACCAATTTGTCACGACCCGTCCTCGGGGCCCGTGCCGTGACTACCCCAAGCCCGCCTTCCATAGGCCAGGGGCTGGCGACTAGCACCAAGGCGTAAAATCCCAGTAAACAGGGAAGGCATTGCCTTTATAAGTAACAACCACACAGAGTCAGCAAGCGGAAAGTAAAGTGCAGAAAAGTAAAGGGGCCGGAAATACAAGCCCAACTGTAAAGTACAACTGAAAAGAAAAAGAACAGCAACTGAAGAAAAGACGGCGGCCTCGTGTCGTCCACTGGCAATCCCACCTGAAGGGTGGGTACAGATAGCCTCCAGGCTCCTCGGGTCCCACGTCCGCTCCGAGCACGTCCCGCCCAGTGGTCCACCTCCAGGTACCGTCCTGCTCCACGCCCCAACCGTGATCAGCGCTGTCCGTCGTCTGCAACCAACACAACAAGGTGCGGGCATAGCCCGTGCAGGGGTGAGTACAACTACTCAGTAAGGACCCCGAGACCCCCGAAGGTCTCTCGAAATCCACAAAGGATATAGCACAAAAGAAAGATGCAATCACGAAGTAACATCTGACTCGACTTAGGTATATGCCCATACATATACCTAAGTCCCCAATTCTAGCTCTGCTCACGAGCTCAAGAACAACTCAATCCACAAAGGAAAGCAAGACCCAAATCCACAAAGGAGAGTAAACAGTAAATCCACAAAGGATGGTTCAACACAATCCACAAAGGAGAGTAACATAAGATTCAGCTCAACCAGGTATACTTTTTCAGATGACGTCAAAGACGATCACTGATCCGTCTCAGTCGTCGGACCCACGAAGGATCGATAGGTACTAACCCCCGCAAAAAGACCCACGTAGGATCGGGCTCACACAGAACCTGTAGGCAGTGGCTCACACAGAACCGGTAGTAAGGACCCACGGAGGATCGGGCTCACACAGAACCTGAAGCACTGATCCACGTGGGATCGCTGAGTGCAGTAGTCGACGCAGTCCACTGAGGATCTCTGCACAGTCGTCGCCGCAGTCCACGAAGGATCTCTGCTCTGCCGTCGTCGCAGTCCACGGAGGATCTCTGCTCTGCCGTCGTCGCAGTCCACGGAGGATCTCTGCTCTGTCGTCGAGGTCACAGCCAGCGCTAGGGTTCCCGCACGTAGCGAGCTCGTTTAGGAGGGTCCGCTCCACGAGCCGAGGGGCTGATACATCAACTGACACGTAGTCCGAAGTTGATGTATCCAAAAGTTCCGTATCGACAACAGGATCTCAACGCGACAGACGGCGCGTCAATCGGACGCCCGGTCTGAGAGTTATTGGCATTTTCGTCCCAGGGGCCCGGTTGGTTTTTAGGGCAAAACCAACCCGACCGTACTCCGCCTGTATCCGATCCTCGGGCGGAGTATGCCAAAAGTTCCGTCTCACTTAGAGGAAACTACCACAGCTGACGGTACGTCGTTCGGACGTCCGTAGCTCAAGTTATGAGCGTTTCCGCTCCGAGGGCCCGGTTGGTTTCGTGTACGAACCAACCCGGCCGAACCCAAAGTCTTCCGAAACCTTGAGTATAATATACCGAAACGACCGTCTCGATCCAAGGATCGCGTAGCCGCTGACGGTTCGTCAATCGGAGGTCCCAGGCCCAAGATATGGGCGAAAGACCGTAGAGGGCCCGAAACGGGGGTACTGGGCCCGGGGCGACCCGGCCCGAACCCCCCCCTGGGGTCGGCCGAACCGGGTCGGCCCGAACCGGGTCGGCCCGACCCGGCCCGAACCGGCTCGGCCGGGTCCGGTCCGGCCTGGGCGCGGCCCGGCCGACCGGACCGGCCGGCTCGGTCTTCGGCCGCGCGGCCGAAGAGCCGCCGCCGCGGGGTTGAACCCGCGGCTTGAGAGAAACCGCGGCCCCGCGGGGGGCCGCCTGTCACGCGGACGCGGCCGGGCCGCCGCGTCCGTCCCGGTTCCGCGCGGCCGCGGAACCGGCTGCCGCCGCCGCCGCGGCTTCAGCCGCGGCGGAAGGTTTCCACGGCGGCGCGCCTGGCGCCGCCGCCTCCGGTCGCCGGCGCCGCCGCGCCGGCGACCCGCGCCGCCGCCTCCTTCCGCGGGCCGCCGGAGATGCTCCGGTGGCCCGTTTTCTTTCCCGTCTGCGCCGATGCTCCTCCCGGGGGACGATCTTCACTGCGGAGCCAACAAATTGCCCTTGCCGCACGGTTTGTCGACGTCCGCCAAATCCGCACAACCAAAATAGATCGGCGGAGGGTTGCCGGGTCTTGTTCGTTAGACCCGCACCCTCCGCGTTAGTCATAATCCACGGGAGGAACAATAAAACAATCAACAACAATTTTAAATGTTAAAATTGTTCGAAGGTCATGCTTCTTTACTTTAAAAGAAATAAATCACGGGAAGGAAAATATTCCAATCAACCCTTACTTTATCGTCGTCGTCGGAATTGCTCGTCGCGGAAGATGGAGATCGCCGCGTCGTCGCGGAATCGCTCGTCGCGTCGCCAATCTCCGGATCAAGATCAACGGATTTAATTAGTTTAAATCCGTTGATATTGAAATTAAAAAGGGAGAAGAAAAGATCTGATTCTCACCTTTGTTGCCGAACGAGGGTCGGCCGCGGAAGAAGAGGCGTCGCCGAAGAACGTCGCGGGTAGATCTCGTCGACGTCGCAGATCTTGGTGTGCGTCGTCGAATTCCGGTCGCCGGCGTTCTTCGCGTTCTTCGCGTTCTTCGCGTTCTTCGCGTTCTTCGCGTTCTTCGCGTTCTTCGCGGAGAGGGTGGAGGAACGAAGATTCTCTCAAATCCTTTCCAAGGATTTTTATGTTGGTCTTATTTTATAAACATGCCAACACGAAACCGGTTAAGAAACGATCCATCAATTCGTTGAATTAATTCAACGAAAGAAACGACCCATTTAATTCACGAAGAAACAGTCCATTTAATTCACGAAATAAACCGCCCAATTAAATGGTCTGTTAAGAATTAAAGAAAACGCGTCGGTTGACTTTTCAGTTACTTTGACGGGTTTTCGCGGGTGCGTTACTTAGCGAAAGAAACGGCGGGGCTCGTGCGGGTCCCACCGCACAAATATCCTACCAAGGGGTAGGATATTTCTGGATAGCATCCTATCCAGTTCAACTCAGTTCAAGCCGTCTTTAAGTGACTTCAAGTGGCTTCCAAGCAGCTTAAGTGAAATAAAATAAAGTTGTCGCACAAACTTTATTTTATTTCTGACTTAAAGCCGTAAAATTTAAAAACCACGTCTGAGCAAACGCAACTCCGGAAGAGGCGTTTCTAAGCAAATACCGGCGCTGCGATTTCATCGGTGCCCTCAGAATTCGATTCCGGGCACCGGTTCAAAAGATAGAAAAACCCGCTCGTCCGTTCACTGAACGTACCCGAGCCAAACTTCGGAAATTGATTCCGGGCACACCGGGCCTCGGAATCAGGTGCCGTCTGAAGCTGCGTTCTTGTAAAATTCCAAAGAAAATTAAGAAAAAAAAAATTTCCTTGAAATTTGCGGGTCTTTACACTGCTGCCAACTACCGGGCGCTCCGTCCGCTGAGGGTCTGCTGCCAAATACCGGGCGCTCACCCAGATAGCCTACTGAGGTACTCCTCCTGTCGAGTACCGCGGGTTTGCCGCCAACTACCAGGCGCTCCGTCCGCCGTGGGTCTGCTGCCAACTACTGGGCGCTCCGTCCACTGGGCTAGTCGACTCACTCCGAGTCGAGTCGGTCAAGCAGTCGTCAGGTCTCAGTCATCTACACGGTCTCCGTACTCCGCACGCACGTCTCCACCGTCGCGGGTCTGTCGCTACAACCAAGCGCACACACTCCGTAGAGTATCGCGGGTCCGCCGCTACAACAAAGCGCTCCACCGCCAAGGGTCTGCTGCTGCATCCAAGCGCACCACCACTGTCAAGTACCACGGGTCCGCCGCTACACCCAAGCGCTCCACCGCTCAAGGTAAAAAGAAGATTCAGCTCACACAGGTTCGGTAGCACTCTTCCACGTAGGATCGCTGAGTGCAGTAGTCGACGCAGTCCACTGAGGATCTCTGCACAGTCGTCGCCGCAGTCCACGAAGGATCTCTGCTCTGTCGCCGAAGCCACAGCCAGCACTAGGGTTCCCGCACATAGCGAGCTCGTTAGGAGGGTCCGCTCCACGAGCCGAGAGGCTGATACATCAACTGACACGTAGTCCGAAGTTGATGTATCCAAAAGTTCCGTATCGACAACAGGATCTCAACGCAACAGACGGCGCGTCAATCGGACGCCCGGTCTGAGAGTTATTGGCATTTTCGTCCCAAGGGCCCGGTTGGTTTTTAGGGCAAAACCAACCCGACCGTACTCCGCCTGTGTCCGATCCTCGGGCAGAGTATGTCAAAAGTTCCGTCTCACTTAGAGGAAACTACCACAGCTGACGGTACGTCGATCGGACGTCCGTAGCTCAAGTTATGAGCGTTTCCGCTCCGAGGGCCCGGTTGGTTTCGTGTACGAACCAACCCGGCCGAACCCAAAGTCTTCCGAAACCTTGAGTATAATATACCGAAACGACCGTCTCGATCCAAAGATCGCGTAGCCGCTGACGGTTCGTCAATCGGAGGTCCCAGGCCCAAGATATGGGTGAATGACCGAAGAGGGCCCGAAACGGGCGTTCTGGGCCCGGGGCGACCCGGCCCGAACCCCCCCCTGGGGTCGGCCGAACCGGGTCGGCCCGAACCGGGTCGGCCCGACCCGGCCCGACCCGGCTAGGCCGGGTCCGGTCCGGCCTGGGCGCGGCCCGGCCGACCGGACCGGCCGGCTCGGCTTCGGCCGGGCGGCCGAAGGAGGGCGCCGCGGGCTTGACCCGCGGCTCAAACGAAACGCGGCCCCGCGGGGGGCCGCCTGTCACGCGGACGCGGCCGGGCCGCCGCGTCCGTTCCCGGTTCCGCGCGGCCGCGGAACCGGCCGCCGCCGCCGCCGCGGCTTCAGCCGCGGCTGACTTCCTCCACGGCGGCGCGCCGGGCGCCGCCGCCTCCGGTCGCCGGCGCCGCCGTGCCGGCGACCCGCGCCGCCGCCGCCTTCCGCGGGCCGCCGGAGATGCTCCGGTGGCCCGATTCCTTTCCCGTCTGCGCCGTTGCTCCTCCCGGGGGACGATCTTCACTGCGGAAACAACGGATTGCCCTTGCCGCACGGTTCATCGTCGTCCGCCAAATCCGCACAAAAAGGGAAGATCGGCGGAGGGTTCCCGGGTCTTGTTCGTTAGACCTGCACCCTCCGCGTTAGTCAAAATCAACGGGAGAAACAAGAAAGAAACCAATCAACAATTTTAAATAAATTAAAATTGTTTCGTGATCGGGTTCTTTATTTCAAAATAATAAACACGGGATTTAAAAAGAAATCCAACAACCCTTACTTGTCGTCGTCGTCGGACGAGAGGTCGTCGCGGAATCGCTCGTCGCGGATGAAGGAGATCGTCGCGTCGTCGCGGTATCCGGCGTCGCGTCGCCAATCTCCGGATCAAGAGCAAACGGATTTAATTAATTAAATCCGTTGTCATCGAATTAAAAAAAATAATTAGAAGGTTCGATTCTCACCTTTGTTGCCGAACGAGGATCGGCCGCGGAAGAAGAGGCGTCGCCGAAGAACGTCGCGGGTAAAGCTCGTCGACGTCGCAGATCTCGGCGTGCGTCGTCGAATTCCGGTCGCCGGCGTTCTTCACGTTCTTCCCGTTCTTCGCGTTCTTCGCGTCCTTCGCGGGGAGATGAAGAAACAAGATTCTCTCAAATCCTTTCAAAGGATTTTTAGGTTGGTCTTATTTTATAAACATGCCAACACACGAAACCGGTTAAGAAACGATCCATCAATTCGAAAGAAACGACCCATTTAATTCACGAAAGAAACAGCCCATTTAATTCACGAAATAAACCGCCCAATTAAATGGTCTGTTAAGAATTAAAGAAAACGTGTCGGTTGACTTTTCAGTTACTTTGACGGGTTTTCGCGGGTGCGTTACTTAGCGAAAGAAACGGCGGGGCTCGTGCGGGCCCCACCTCACAAATATCTTACCAAGGGGGTAGGATATTTCTGGATAGCATCCTCTCCAGTTCAACTCAGCTCAAGCCGCCTTTAAGTGACTTCAAGTGGCTTCCAAGCAGCTTAAGTGAAATAAAATAAAGTTGTCGCACAAACTTTATTTTATTCTGACTTAAAGCCGCAAAATTTAAAAACCACGTCTAAGCAAACGCAACTCCGGAAGAGGCGTTTCTAAGCAAATACCGGCGCTGCGATTTCATCGGTGTCCTCAGAATTTGATTCCGGGCACCGGTTCAAAAGATAGAAAAACCCGCTCGTCCGTTCACTGAACGTACCCGAGCCAAACTTCGGAAATTGATTCCGGGCACACCGGGCCTCAGAATCAGGTGCCGTCTGAAGCTGCGCTCTTGTAAAATTCCAAAGAAAATTAAGAAAAAAAATTTCCTTGAAAT
Source organism: Viscum album (assembly GCA_963277665.1). Lineage (NCBI taxonomy): Eukaryota > Viridiplantae > Streptophyta > Magnoliopsida > Santalales > Viscaceae > Viscum > Viscum album. The sequence goes on along the minus strand of OY728130.1, from coordinate 952,903,355 downwards.
TTGCGGGTCTTTACATCAATCTTAGGACATTCCAATCGTACTATATTGAACATGATTCAAGTTGGTTCGAGTGAAATCTGGGAAATTGGGAAACACCCTGAAAATAGGGAAAAATATCTTTAACAGATTTATCACTCCATACGACATCGTAAAATTAAAAAATATGTTGGAGGATATGAGTTCCCACTGATTTGGTTCAAATGATACTGATGGAGCTTGATTCCAATGTTGAAATAATGGATATCCATCAATGTCAAGGAGGATACTAGGGGAGAGCTTGAGTAGGGCTTCTATTCATGGGAAGTGAAGGAGGAATATGGAGGGAAAATCCATGAGTATGAGAGTGAAAAGTGTAAGATACCCACCCACCCACCTCCCCAATGAACCACACCATTTTCACACACGGTTTGGCTAACTATGAACCAAATTTATGGTTCCACTTCCTATGTGGAACTAAGGTCTAGACTATGATCATGGTTTTTAAAATCATATGTAGCCCATGTGGATGACCTCAACCTGATTTTACAGATGTCTCACATAGCTGGGTGGCCTCAGGTGAACTGTTTGAAATTCCATGTGACTCCCTCCAGTACCCTACTCCAGGACACATGTTGTTTCCTAGATGGTAGCCTGATTTCAAAAAAACCATGTTCCCATAGAAATAATGTTACACTATTTTGGATACACAGTTATCACTAGTTTTGTGCCAACTATACTCCTCTTCTTGTTTCTCATGAAATAGTGTTTCTAGAGTCTGATGCTCCTAAAACTTGTCTAAAAACCTGATAAACATATCAATATTTAATCCCAATGTAAAAATAATACTTATAAGTGTTCCAATTTTAATATTTACATTTTAAAACTTCATTTAAAAATTCATCCCATCAACCATATATTAATTTCAAATTCCATTGGAAAATTTCCACAGTTCGAAGACTTGGGATGTTACAATAGTAAATTAATCATCCAAATCTATGATCATGTTTGAATTTATAAAAAATTCATAAAATAAAAATAAATTTGATTAAAATCATTAAATTAATTTGATATTTTTAGGTTAGGAGTTTTATTTTATGCTTTTATACATGAGTGGTGGATGGTGACCACATGTATTTTAGGTCGTATAGGTGAAGAATGATGGTCAAACTGACCATTGATGACTAAAACTAAGAGGGTATGATTCATGGATGAAAAATTTCATGTTTTTCATTAAAAATCAAGGTAAAAATTTATTGTCTCTAATATTTAAATGGGGAGGTGGCCAGAGAATTTTATGATTTATTTGTATTGATTCATTAGTAAATAGTGTACTAGGATTCTATAAAATTTATATTTTTATAAGGCATACTTTGTAAGTGGTGGATCCTTCTTCTTAATAATCCTGGTGAATCAAAAGTTTCCTAGGATATCTTCAAGAGTTAGTTTTGTATAGTTTTTTTTATTGACATTGATGATTTCGTGTTGGAAGGAGCTATTTTTTATCTCATTCAAAGTTAAATAATTTATTAATATGAGTCCTCACTAAACTATTTTTCAAGGAGATCAAAATTTATGGAGCCCTAAGGGATCCTATATTAAAATGTGTATATATTCAGAGGGTACAAACCTAGTTCATGAGAAAAAAATAAGAGTATCCTCTAGACTCCATTAAGATTCTAGGATATTAGTTTCCATATATCCCTCCATCTAAGAATGAAATAGGGCCACTGGTTGGTTGAGAAGGTTCCTACAAGCTCTAGTCTAATATGACATGGACTAATTGGTCGATATATATATTATTATAGACTAGTGAAACAAAATGGAATTAGCTTCAGCCTCTCTACCCAAGTTTTTTTAAGCTTATATAGTAAGATTCCATTGGGTGTTTATTTGGGTTCGACTATAAATGAATTTACCACCTTGTATTACATATTATAGGGCATCACCAGTGACCCTCACTTCTCAGGGATTATTCAACCTCATCTCATGATTCTCTTCTAATAAAAACCATTGGTGTTAGGTTTTAGACCATTTATAGGGATTCTCAAACAAACCAAGTGACCCCATTAATTTTGGTAATTGTTATTCATCCCCTACAACAGTAACAAAAAATGGTTCCTTTGAGTGGATGACATCACCATCTATATGAACATTACATTGTTCTCTAAAATTAGGGAATCCATATTAAAAATATGGTTTGGAATAGAGTGTTGTCCGTATTTTCATTTAAACTTGATCTGAGACTCCCAAATTACCCAATTACCCATTTTAAATACCAATATATGACTTTTAATATCTACCATCAATATCACACTCTCATTAAACTAGTTTATGATAAGTTATTATATGAGATCACCTTGATCCTCAATACCTATGAATTGCCTAATAAATTTCCATATGATCATCTCCCATTATCCTTTAAAGAATAAATATGAAATGGATCCCCCATTTTTCGATACTAAGTAACTAAATCTTGGAGTAGGTTGAATCCCTTTTGGTTGAACCTCGCTATCAATCGATTTTTCAGGATTGAAAGTGAACCAAATTATGAAATTTTATTTTTTAGGGATATTACTTGAATTCAATCAACCCATAAAATTCTAATTCTTATTATTTTGCATGCATTTTCATCTATAAATTTGACAGATTTAAGACCTCTAATCTAGATACGATGAAAAATTAGTTTTCCACCAAATAAAAGATTCAAATTTATTCAAACAATATTATTTTCCTCTATTAAGAACCATATGAATAAAACTCATTTGTTTTCTAGAATCTCAAAAAGTGAAATGTGGAACTAGAAACCTATGAAAGAAGAGTTATTCAGTACTAGTTATCCCCCTAGAAATTAATCTCACCATTCTCAAATAACCATAGGAATTGGTTAATCAGGAGGGGTATAAATACTTACATTTTGAGATAAAGGAGGGAATCTCTATAATTAACATGTATAAAATTTGAATACTTGGATAAATATTCACATTTCATGAATCATTCCCAAAGATTTCAACATTTAACAATTTCCCATTCTGGTTTAGCATAATATAAGTACATATGTTTTCATATGATCCTAAAATTGATTCCCCTCTCCAATTAAAGATAAAGAATGTAGGTGTTTGCAGTAAAGTTTATAAACAACAAAAAATACTACCCTAGCCATTACTAAATGAGAAATAAGGATAATGACATTTTAATGAGTTCTTATAATGTGAGATTAAATTTCATTTTATCCCTTTAACATTAGAGAATTATATTTAATTACTCATGAAGGATGAGGTGATTATGAATGATGGGTTTTAAAGGATATAATGATGTTCAATAAAGGGCCTCCATTTGACTCCCCTCTCAATAATGTATCCATAGGGAGAGGTGAATCACCCATTGTATTGGTAATATTATCCTTCCTTCCATGACATTATTACTTCTCACATAGTAATAGAATTAAGAAGATATATTTATGATAAATTGGGAGAGTATCAGTCATGGATTGGGCATTCTCATACCTATCATATCCTGGTGATATATTTTTGTATACCCTTCGAGGACCCTACTTAGATGAATATTCATTAACTCATATGTCAAGATTTAATGAAAAATGTTATATTGGTTGTAACCCTCTAAAAATGTGATCTCTGATTATTTCATCATATGGACTAGAAAATTAATCATAGGTAGTGAAAGATAGATTTAAACATTTAACATTTAAATGATTGAATGAAGTGAAAAGTTTTCAAATAATTCAAACCATATGATTTGTCAACAATAATATATAAATAAATTCATAGTCAATATGAATTCATGATATCTTAAATCATACATTTTTTATATACCAACTTAATAACCATTGGTTTGGCTTAATTAATTATATGCATAATAGATTTAGGGAATACGTCAATAAATATCCCACTTTATCTATAACCTGGAAGACATTGTTCCATTTAACAATAAATTGTATCATATATCCATATCTAAAACTCGTTTCAAATATCTTATAAAACACATTAGTAAAACTATCATCAATTTCCACATATATCACATCATATGAACCACCTTGTGAATTCCCCATCAAAAATGCCTTTTAGATAATGCTAAAACACTTTTAGAGTACCTCACAAAGTCATACTCAACCCTCATTCACTCAACTACCATGTGTGACCCCAGAATAATTTATAGAACTGAAAAAAAATATGAATCACTTGATCCATAAATATAATACAAGAGTATCCTATAGAAAGGAATCACATACACTCAAGATAAAAAGGTATCTAATATGATGTTCATCAAACAAAAGTATCTCTATACATGTTCCCACAAACTTTAACATATGTAGGAATTCATTTTCATATGATCCCATTGTACAATACATCGAATATCCATAGGAAATGATGTATATTAATCACATATACCCAACTCATGTGTTCTCAATTCTATGACTATAAACAAACTAGATCAATGAATACATCACATGTATTTAAAATTAATAGATGATAATATCACATTTCTCGCACCTTAATAGATAATAATATCAAATATATTATATTGGTACCATCATAAAATCCCCCAGTATATCATTATCAAGGTTCTAGATGTTGTACTCAACATAAGAGAGAAAATCTTCATCGTAGCTTATCTCAAACAAATGAATTGTTCATGTCACGTACCAGATCTGGTCGCCACCATTAATGGCACCAAACCCAGCCCATGACAAGGCCCGAAGGGCATTCCCTATCCCCACGGGCTGGCACAAGTGCCCGGGTATAAAACAATATGATTTGGAAATGATTTACCCGAGTATGAAAGCATAAAACAAATAAAACAGTCAATAATAAGAATCTGAAATTTCCATACTAAACCATTCTTAACAAAACCAGATCTGAATACATTTGTTTAAAGACACTACAAGTGGTCCAAATAAAAATAATGACAACATCAAGACATCCCCAATCACTTCACACAACAAGGGTGTCATCACCCGCAAGCCTTCTCCACAACTCTGCCCCAACGATGGGGACTAACACCCTGGAGCGCCATCACCCTTAGCCTTCCCTTTACCTGAGTCAAGCATAAGAAGTTCTACTTACACCCAAGGGGTGTAAGTAGGGTGTGAGCCTAAGCCCAATAGGATACCACCAGAAGATTCCAAAGAGGATGCAATACAATGGGAACAAAACTAGCAATTTTTACACACAAGGTGAAACAATGTTAAAAATTTCAAGAAAAGCAAATTTCAAATGAAAACAGTTTTCAATCCAAGAATTTCAGAATGATAACACATTAAATAAACATGTGAGCTACTGTAAAGTACTGCCAAAAGATCCCACAACAATGGTAAATACTACAATTCTAATGAGCACATAAATTGGGAACACCCCTAGGCAACTAGATAGTCTCGGGCCCTATGTACCTCGTACCTCGGTGTAAAGTATCCAAGTCACAATCCTTTCCCGTGCACGAGCCACTAGTAGGGAACAAACCCATAACCTAGTGGTCCCCAAATAACATCCACATAGTTCAGTTAGTGTTGTCGTTATCCATTTGCTCAGTGAAACAGGGACACAACCCATTCGGTCCACTAGTCGTACTTGTACATATCCGCCCACCTAAGTACCCGGGATTCCCCCTTTTGTGCTCAAACAATTTCAGCAAACAACACACATATTTTTTCATGTAAAGTATCACTACTGGTCACAAACAAATAGTACAGTAGCTACACACATTTTATATCATTTGAAACAGTCAATAAAATATTTTGATCTTCAATAAAACAACCTCTCAAAACATCACATTGTTTTGCACCCAAAACTCTTTAAAATATCCACTTTTCACAGTATGTGAACACTTGTAAGTCATCAAAACAAAATTTCAGTTCAACACAATTTAATAAAACCAAAAATTCAGTTATGGGGCAGCCCAATGTGAACCAAGAAATTATATATTTTAAAAACCACCATTTTCACACCAACATGGCACTTAATGCCCATTTTCTTCTCAAACACAATTTAAACAAACTTTTGCAGCCACAACCAAAAAGAATAGATATTTAAAACATTATTTTAATCTCTAATACAGTTCAATAAAATCAACTATGTAATTAGAGTTCATCCCAAAATGAACCAATAAAAGACTTGCATGAAAAACCCTCAATTTCAACAAAAATTGTAACATAAAATTCATTTGCATTGTAAATGCAACTAAAACAAATTTTTACAGAAACATTAAAATTCAATAAGCATTAATTCACCCTCAGCACAGCAAGCAAATTCCCAAAGAATTTCACACACAATGGAATCACCTACCAAAAGATTCAAGAACCGCAAATCCTAGTGCGGAACTTCAACCGCACGACCACCGCGCCACAAGGAAGTGATATCAAACCTAAAACCAGAGGATTGAACCATGAAACCCAAAATGAAACCCTAGGCACGAAGCCCTAGCTTCTGGAAATTTGGGGATTCAAGAAAAAAAGATAAATCTCAAGGAAAAGGAGAGAACTAGAAGGATAGTCACTTACTTGAGAAAACTGGACGTTTTTAGAAACCAGAGAAGTTAGGCCCTAATTCGCAACATATGCGATCTCCAAAGAGGGGTAAACTAAGCTGGGGGTGCGGCCAGTTACAGTGGGAGAAGGTGAGAGGTGGAATCACCGAAAAAGAATAAAAATTGAATATTTTATGAAATAATTACAAAACAATTTTAAAACTGGAAATGGGCTTTCGGGTTGGCCCAATACCTAACTTGATCACCCAAATCCAAGATGCAAATGAATTTTTAAGGGGGCCAAAATTCATTGGTGGTTTTAATAGTTAAATTAAGGTCATTTTGGAAGTTGAATGAGTTAAAAATGTTGAAAAACGAGGGAGTTATTAAACAAACAAAATTTATTGTCAAAACTGGAAATGGGCTCTCGAGTTGACCCAAATTATGGAAACCCACCATTTCCTTCAAAAATGCATTGAAAACCCCCCAAAAAGCAATAATGTAAATTAAATACAAAAATACCTTTAAAATATGTCATGTATGTGACAGTTCATGAACATATCAAACCACCCTAGATTAGCTATGTTTATATTCGTAAATAGAAAATGTATCAATGTATGATGGATCTCAATCTAGTTATACAAAAACATCAAATAATGGGAACTCAAAATATGAACAATTCACCCCTAGTATGCCAGATATATAGTGTACGACACTCCAAGTGGTATACTTTGTGGGTCATCCATTGTATAAAACACATTTTGTGCCACCTAAGAATATTCCATATCCAAATATAATAATATTACACATATTATCCTAAATATTTCATTATAACATAGAATACCCTATTTAAAACATCTATTAGGGAAACCTCAGAGTTCTACGTTGATAGGTAAACTGTCATTCCACCTTATGAAAAGTATATATATATATATATATATATATTCAGAAAACATGAAAGAATGATATATTGCAGATTTTCTTTTTATAATCATGATACGTTTTTTAATCATAAACCCATATACGAATACATAAATCACCATTCATAATTTATTGCCTGAAATACCACATATGAAGAATTACTTAATCAACTATATGTTTTTTTTACTTTCAAGGGATTCTTTAAAATAATTAAATCTCTATTAAATTAATTACATGTTACTATGTGACCATTTTATAAGACCCTCCAACTAAACCCTTTAGTGGGTAAAACTAATGAAAAGGTAAATATTGAATAATTGTGATACTTGGGAATCATATTCTTAATTTTCAATGCCTTGAACACATTAAAACTCCTTATCTCTATAAAATACAATTTTATGATATTAATAACTTATGTTGTCTCCTCATGACTCTTTTTATGAAAATTATCATATTCATTGTAACCTTTAAACTTTTCCATCAAATCCTTTAATTAACTAATGTAAATAATTACATTATCCACAAACCAATACATCATAAAATCATTTAGGATATATAAATTGATAGTCACCTTATTCTGACTAGAATAATAATTTCTTCTTTATTTTGAACTTCTCTAAGTCCAAACATACTCTTACTATCCCCTTAGACACTATATTCTATTTAGAATATATTATTAAGATGTAAAAAACATTGAATTTTTTCTACTGGATTGATGAAAATTTTTGTTGTATTTTATTTAAATGTGTTTTTGGTTATATTTCAATGACATTTTGTTAAACAAGAGTTTGGGTGATGGAATTTAAATCCTCACACTATAGAACATGAAAATATACCCATTTATTATTGTAAAATTAAAGGAGTTATAGTTTCCATTATATATTAAAATAGACGTACAAATTTTGAAAATTAATTTGGATGTCCTGGTTACTTGATATGTAGTTACTCACGTCAAAAAAATTAATATAGCTTGTATTCAAGTTTGAATACATGTACTCTGGTAAATAGTGTCATCTATTACAACTTGTGAAGCATTGAAGTGCCAGATCCAAGATACAACATGGTAAATGTAACACATCGACTTCAATAACCCATAACTAGTTCATACTCACTTTATTGGTAAAAGATATAACATATAACACCAGACATGATCAATCAATTTAGAAATCATATATAAATAGATAAACACATAATTCCCATATTAAATTAGAAATATAACAAAAACATAGCATAAGAAACATTTTTTCATCCCTGAAATCATTCCCAATACACTTCATTGTATCATTGTGAAGGGAAAAAATAAAAGGGAGAGCATATATGCTCAGAAAGGGTTACGTACAGTGGAAGTTACCCTAACTACATAGAGAATAATTTATATGGTAAATTAAACAATCAAAACATATTTCATTAAATCAATAACATGATTACAATGAATATCGATCAATAATGCCAACATATTAATAACATGGATATTGGAAACATAATTCTTAATAAACGAAATTTTTAAATCTGGGAATTCATCAACATTCCATCAAGGACACTCTACCAATATTTCTTGAATATTTCCATCAAGACCACCAAACCAATACATCATTCATAATAAATTGGTATGTGTAAAATAAGTAACTCTATAATAAATCCACATGTTTTCTCTCATGAGGCATTTCGATGAATCATGGGAATATTGATAACTGGGCCCCACCAGTCACTTCCACATATTATGCATTCCTCGTATTTGTAATAATAACACAATTTATTCTTAAACATCCTTATAATACCATAATTATATGTATGGAATCAAGAATACAGAACATTGATATTTCACAAGTAAATGAAATAAATTTATTAATAATATTCCTTCAACTGATATAGTATATAGAAACGGTATATGGTTGTAACATAATGAAATTTTTATAAATGATTCTAAATTATTCGGTGATATTAAAAATATATACATGAGGGGTATAAATAATTTCCAATGGATAATTGAGAGTGATATGGACCAAGATCACAAGAATGTGAATGATCTCAAAATATGACATAATCTATTCATATTAAAGGGTAAGAGAAAACCATTTATTCACAAAAATGAGGTTTTTTAGTAAAAGAAAGACTTTAGAAATGAAATTTTAAATAAAAAATTAAAAATAACTTCCTTGTATCTTTGTGAAATAATGGAGTTATAAATTATTTTTTATATTATTTTTATTCATTTATAAAATATTACCTTTTTATACTAATATTATTTTCAATAAAAATTAATAAAATATTGTGAAAAATATTTTATTTTGAAATAACCAATGAAAATTTTAGAATAATATTCTAAAATATATAAGTCATAACGATAGTTAAATTTGTTCTTTTGGTGTACATTAAAAAAAATTGCACCTTTGGTAAAAAAGTACCTCATTAAGAAAATAAAAATAATATTTATTTTAAACCTTTTTATAGTAATTCAAAAATACTAAATAGAAATTAATAAATTCATTGGGTAATATTAAAAATTTTCTAGAAAAAAATTAATGAAAACATAGAAATTGATGAAAAAGAGATGGAAGGAAGATATTAAAACATGATTTTGAAAAGATATTCATTTACATGTAACATACTTGCTGATTGTTGATCCAAATAAGGAATAAATGGAATGTAAACAAGTAAAACCCAAAAAATATATAAGTTAAAAAAATATATGTATGCTTAATATATTAGGGTCATAAAATTTTCCCAAATTAAATATAGATATAAACAATCCCTAAATTAAATGAGATTGTAAAATATATCTCTGACTGATTTGGTAACATTGGAATAAAACCAACTAAAAAGAGAAAACATGAATAAAAAACAATAAAATAAATTAAAAATTATGGATTAATGATAAAATGGTTAAATGGGGTAGTATATAAAACATGTAAAAGAAATTAGGTGAATAATGAAAAACATGTCTCACTGAATTGAAAATGAGATGAAATTACCCTTACCTCAAAACCAACTTTTTTCATATTCAATAGAAACTCATATATAATAAATTTATATTTATTAGAAATATCTAAAATAACTATATTTATATTTATCATATCATTTATGATACACTGATAAAATTTTATCACTCAATTATTAATAATTCATTAGTAACGTCATCATCTCAGGTGTTAACTATTCCATTTTTAACACATGTTTCACTTAGTTAGTTCAATTATTTTGATATTGGTAAAGATTGAATCATATAAATATTATTAATCTTGAAATAATTATCATTTTTATATATTAAATACATATTTATAAAAAATTAAGAAAGAAGGGCATGAGAAACTAATCAGATCTCTTCATGGAGATGCTAGTCCACACGTACACATGAACGGTGTTATCATTTTACAACTGATGTATGGGTAAGAAGTTAGATGACATATTATAGTTATATATAAGTAATTATTTCATAAGTATAATATATATTCATTAGTAATATCTTTATAACCATACATGTAAGTCAGTGATAAAAAAATACATCATTGCATAGAGATGATAGGTTGTATGTACATGTGATGGATGCTTACATTTTCTATAGGATTGAAATGATGGGAATAAATCTTTAACTCATATTATAAGCAAAAATTATATGGATGATACTTATTTCATTATTTTATCATGTTTATAGATTATTTGAAGGAGTTATATGAGAAAATAAAATGAAAACGCTTGAATAAGAGTTATACCACTTCTTCTTAAAAAAAATTAGCTTACAACTTATTCTTTATTGGTTATTTTTTTGATAATATGATACCCTCTAGGTCATTGGTATTAATGTTTTGAAGTTAATTCGGTAGGTCTTGATTAAGATACAAGGATTAAAATGTGTGAGGAATAGAATATGGTTGATCTATTTATATAAGAGTAGAAATGGGAACCCACAGAACTACTTAAAGTATTAAATTAATATAAATTAATTTTCATGTTAAAGTGGAAAATATAGATAAATTTTGAATATACGGTAAACATAGGTCTAAATACTCTCATTAAATTAAATTTTTAGTCGTTTAGGTTATTTTTTAACCCTTACCCCTTATTTTTTACCTCATGTTAACCGTTTTGATAATTTCCATGATATCAATGTTTTTTACTCTTTATAGGTCATGAAAGTTACTACAAAAGGAAAAGTGACCCACAAGTGGAAAATTTCTGATATTATCAACCATATATAATTAGACATTCTAAATAAAATATTTCAATTAATTTTAAATCATTTAATAAAATTATATTTAATATAATATATCTTAAAGTCATTTTCGGGACTATTCGTATAGTTAAATTTTAAAAAAAAATCAAAAATAATTTAGTTCCAATATAAAATTTTAGAAAATCACTAATATATTATATTTATCTAAAAAATTCACCCAACACCATAATTAACCAAATAAATATTACATTGTATGACATTAAAATCAATTACTTTATTTTTCTACTATTTGAATAGGCAATGTGTTGGCTTGTGTAATCATTTAAGGTAATTATTTCACCACTAAAAAATAAAAATAAATTAACATAACAAAAAATTATTTACAATAAAAATAATCACATATAAATGTTAATTAATTTTTTTCATTGTGAAATCATATTAAACATATTAATATAATGAAACTGACACTTTGGAATTATTTTTTATATAAAAAATAACAGTATTTGTAAAAGAAAAATTACACCAAAATAATATATTTTAAAATATATGGAAGGGGTTTCCTAAATAAAATCTTAAAATATATTAAAATAAATTTTAATGGTGATTTTAATATCTTTCTACATTAGTTTTAACCCTAGTTAACCCAATTTATCCCTTAGGATGGGGAAATTTATTACCATGGTTACTATTCAATATGACCAAAAATAAATTTTACCATTTTAAAAAAATTGAAAGATGATTAAAAATATGGAATCTATTTTATCAAATTCAATTAAAAATAATTTTAAAAAAATTACATTAAATATTAAAACAACAAAACTCTCTAAAAATAGTTTTTCAAAAAAATAATTTTAAGTATAGAAATGTTTTTATATCAAAATTTACTATAATATTGATTTAAGTAACAATAATTGGATTATTGTTAATCAAAAGGAATTAATTTAATTTTAAAACAAATTAAAAAATTGGGTATTTTTAAATACTTGAAAATAAAATATTTCTTTCTATAAAATCAATATTTTTATTTCTTCAATGAAAGTTCATTATTTTCAGTAAAATTAAAAAATTTAATCCCAATATAATTTTCATATGATGATTTCAAAAATGATACCATTTTTATCAAATATAATTTCTAAAATTGGAAATATTTAATTATAATATTCACTTACAAAATGATATAAAAAAAATTATAGAAAACTTATTTTTAAATCATAAAATGACATTACTAAAAATTAAGTTCTTATTTATTAATAATTAATCAATATATTTTTATTGATGTAGACCTTTATATTTTTATCCTATAATAATTATTCTTGTTTAAAACCACCAAATTAACTTCTTGTTTATAAAAGCCATATTTAAATAATATTATTTCATGGGTTGTCAAATATCAGTGCTTCAAGTTCTACATGTTATCAAAAATATTATTATTTTTAAAAGAAATTATAAAATAAACTATTAAGATATTATATTCGCCTATCCTTACAAAATTTAGACACTCTAAATTTTATTTCTTCTTTTCTAAACTAAATATAACATAGTTATTAAATGAGATATAGGTTTTATCATGAATTTTAAGTTCTAGGTTATGTTCAGGATACCTATTATGTATGAATATCTATAAGAATCATACATAAAATGTGTTTCTAAAAATATACCATATATGTTGAGTGTTACTTCCCACATAAGACTCGATAGATTTATTATCAGTTTTCCTGAGTTTGAGAAATTTTGTTACTATTGGGATGAAAAAAATAAGATAAAATCTACTTACATGATTTGTTCCCATTCAATAAGCACAAGTTCATCCTCCAATGTGTATCATCTTGATCATGTTTAATTTTACAATCCTAAAGAACTAAAATATATTTTTAATCGACTATAAGATCCATAAAACAATGAAAAGATATTCCTCTTGTAAAAAAATGAAATAGTTAGCATAATAAAAAATAATAACCAATATGAATAAACCTTCATATGAAGAAATAATACATTAATATCTAAACCCAAATTAATAAAACCCAAATTTAAAATTAAATCCTTTCATATGTAATTAAACATAAAACACTTCAAAATATTCCTTACTATAATAAAAACCCCAAAATCAAAAATATTTGATTACATATTCTTCTAATATCAATTTAACATTTATCTTCAAACAACATTAATCACTCATAAACTCATATACCAAAAATTTATATTCTCATTCAAATAATCTCCAAAAACATTAATATTTCTCAAAAATGACATGAATCACAATTGAGTAATAATGAAATCATATATGCTTTCAAAGTATCACTCAACCATTATTCTTCAAATATAATATCATCTTAGGAAAAAATATTTCCACTTATCTTAATCATTCAAGGTTCCTAGTATGGTGAACTTATACAAAAATAACAATAATCACTTAGTTGACAAGTCAATTTTTAATACCATGGTGACTTATAAAATAAAACATATATTCCCAAAAAGAAATAACTCTTTTATCCCATTTAACAAAATTAAAATAAAATATCATATTAAACCTAAAGTTAATGAATACATTTCAACTTACACACACAAAATATAAATAATTTTTCCTTAAATAACCTTCTAACTAAAACACAAACTAAAGAAAAGGGTTTTTCTACTATAATTGTGTAATGACCCATAATTTTTCAATGAAATTTCTTTTTTATAATTATGTCATGTTTTATAAAGCATATACATCACGTAGACGAACCAAACAAATCTCATAAATGAATACTGGTACATTAGTCATCAACTAAACCAATAATATTTCTAAATATTATGGTTGGATAATATATAGAAAATAAGAGAATTTTAATAGGGAAATTTAGATCTTCTCGATCCACAAGAATGATCGCACCCACAAAAAAAGCTATAGAAATAAAATATAATATTGATAATAAAATAATAATTTAATAGATTAAATTATATATAAACAAGGTATAAAATAGAAGTGAATGATGAATAAAGGGAATTAGAGGTATTTATAGGAAGTATTGAACCCATATAACTATTATCAATATTACCATTGTAATATTTACCTAACCATTAGAATAGTAATATATCCGTTACGAATAGTAATATAACTATTCGAATACTAACCTCACCTAAGAAAAATTAAAGTATTAATTAGGTATATTATAAAATGAAAATAAGTTATATTTATATTACGGTAAAAGTTAATATATATTTAAAAAAATAATAAATTAATTGTTGGTATTTTTTATAAAAATTAAATGTTTTATTTGAAATTTTATAACGAATATAATGATTTAAAATAGATGGTACTTTTATAAAATTGATTCATAAATTAATATTAAATTTTATTATAATTATAATATAATTTAATGATACTATTATTAATTTTTCAAAGGGGCATAAAATCTATTATAATATTAAATTCAGTATTTTACAAATTAATACGGATTTTATTTAAAAAATAATTTTATCATATTTAAAAATTATTTTCCTAAAATAGATTATTTTTATAAAATCTACACATAAAAATAATTTTGGGGGAATTTTTTTGATTTTTCTAAAATAGATGAAATTTTGTGAACAGCAAAATATGGTATTTATAGTATTTAACATTATAAGAAAAATACATGAATTTTTGAATAATGAATGATTTTAGAACCAATTATTTAGAGATCAAAGTCACCCTTTACTCTATATATTCATAAAAATAAATAATATTGATTACCTTGATAAATATAATAAATAAATGAATATAATAATCAAAACACCACTCTCCTCCCCATATAAATGTCACCCCTCGCCGCCCCTTCTCTACACACATTATAAGCCTAAATGATTTCCACATATCTTGCACACCCACTCCTTTCTACTCTTCCCACGTCCTAGTGAATTCATTATCATCAAAATAAAAATTTCATTGTCTTTAAAGGGGTCCTTCAAGGAGGTGATGTTCAAGAGGTAACATTCTCAAACTACCTCTTTTAATTTTCTTTATTTTCCTACCTCCTAATAACCTAATTCATGCATAAAATAATAATAAATTCAGTATAATTTATATAGAATAATTTTTTATTCATAATAGAATAATTTTTACCCATCCCTTTTCTCATCTCCCCTTATTCAGAGGAACGAAACCATTGTCTAAATTATGGCAGTTAATCATCTCCATGAATAATGAGTTTTAATTTTCCATTACCTCCTTCAATATATGTCAAAAAAATATTATTATGGTTATATAATATTTTAATAAGTATATAATAACTTATTTAATTTTATTTATTTAATATATAGTCATAGTATTAAATAAAATGAAACTAGTTTGTGATGGTTGGTAAAACTGCTTAAATGAACTAACCACATAACTATAATGTTTTTACTCAAGGAACCATCCATGTGTTATAAAAAAGGATATATATGAAAAATTTATACTTCTATATGTTCTTGAATACCATTTTTTTTTAATTATGTATTAGTATTCTCATTTTTTAATAACTACCATTATTATACAGAAGTGAACCGACCTTGAAACCATGAAATGAACACTCCTCGAACAACGAAATTGAACATTATAAATCATGAAAATTGTTATAAATGTACTTAATAGAATTATAATAAATGAAATAAAAGTGTAATAGGTTTGAAATTAATTTATTAATGAAGATAATTTTAATATCTAAGACATTATGTGAAAGTGAAAAATGAATTAAAACATAAGGTAAGGGATCTCTCTGAGCATCTATATTTCATTAGGGTTACACTTTATATCTCTTTTCCTCAATTTATCCATTCATTATTATTATGTATTTATCATATATTATGTATATAGCTTATGAATATATATATCTATATAAAATAATATTTATTTAATAGATAAATACATGCTATAAAAGGATCCATTATTAACTCCCTTCGATAAACAGACCCAACTATTGGGATCTTCTCTGTTTCTTACCCATTTTCAAGGACACTCCCTAATATGTTTTAATCCACACAAAACTTTTAAAACTATTCATTTACCATGAATAAGTATTTTACTTTATTTCTTCTTTTATGTAAATAATTATTCCTTTATCCACGTTAAATATTATTTATTCTTTTCCCTAAAATCATACTAAAGTGTCCGTTTCTTCAGTTACCTAAGAACTTTAATTCATGTTTTCACCTCAGTTGGAAAACATTATTCATGATATATGTTTGTTTTAAATTATTATTTTCCAATAAAAATATAATCCATTATTTTATGGATACCATAATGATACTCCCTTTGGTTTTTCCTTGGGACATGATTATGAAACCCTTTTCAATCCATGGGTAACCCTTATGATTATTCCTTATGTTTGATGTATTTATGTGGTCCAGATATACATGTACAAGGTACGATGGGTCCACCGAGATAGAAATCCATTACATTGTGTAATTGTTAAGCCTCATAAGACATTTTTATGGGATTAAGTAATAATCCTAATCTATTATGGGAATCCTTCCACCATCAGATATCATCTCGAAAGATAGACTTTACTTCTATTTATGTCATGAAATATATTATTACCACATTACTATATTTTCATCACCATATGATTCCATGTACTCTATATTATACCTCTATATTTTTATTCCTGAGTCATTCTGTTCATGTTATCATTTTATTCCTTCTGAATCTTGTGGCATGCATCATTTCCATGTTTATTCCCTTACTGGGCTTTTTAGCTCATTCCTTCTGTCTATGTATTCCACAGGTAATCTTATATTGTTGTAGGATCACACATGGAGTTAGGATATCATAATTTAGATCAATAAATATATGTTTTATTATAGTTACATTTTTTAATCATATACATCTTCTTACAAATACACACGTATTTTCAATCCTTTATTTTTATTTGAAGGTTAATTATGACTAACTTCATGTAAAAATATGTGTAAAATGATAGGGTTTATATAAAATGTATATGAAAATATACCTTATAATCGTAAAATCCCATCACAAAAAAAAACCCAAAAAGGGGTATTTATGTCAATAAACACATGATCAACCTTACAATTATCAACCCATATCAGTATGGTATAACATAGGTTTCCATAAGTTATATCCTCTCATTCATTATAATGGAACAAAAAGAAAATTTGAATTAACCCAATAATATCCCAGAAGTGTGTCATGAAATGTGTACAATCCTAGGACCACTCATCATGAACAAGTGAAAATTTAGTTAACTCCCAAACTACCCCTTTTAGATTTGTTCCCCCTAGGTGAATATATTCAGTAGCTGCATCCACTTTCTAGTACCCAAAAGGAATTTGTTTTCTAGGAAACCCATATAATCTATTATTTAACAAAGATACGCAATATTAAACTATACTTAGACTTATCCCACGAATCTATCATATGATTATCTTCACTAATCTATTATTTCTTAAATATTGTAACACCTCATAATGAGAAAGGTTTAAATGACTAAATGATATGACTCATGTCAACATGGTGAACCTTCCTTTTCGAGATCCTACCTGATTAGAACTCCAAAATTATGTGAGTTTTCTCTGGAGTAGTGATCAGGATGGGTGACCTTCTGAGAAGATTCCCAGGGTGTGTGGGAGTGAGGAAAAATCACACTAAAAAGGACATGTGTTGGCCAGTGGGGATTGTTATCAGTAAGATGACCCTATCGGCCACGTGTGTGGGCCCTAGTGTGGG
This sequence comes from Viscum album, assembly GCA_963277665.1. NCBI lineage: Eukaryota > Viridiplantae > Streptophyta > Magnoliopsida > Santalales > Viscaceae > Viscum > Viscum album. The sequence goes on along the minus strand of OY728130.1, from coordinate 952,885,122 downwards.
GAACACATGTGTGAGGGGAAACTGGTGGTACCTGGTGGGCTAGAACTGAATTTAAATGTTAGGATGGGGTATCTATGTTGTCATTTGTGCCCATTTTTTACAGCTGGTATTAGAGGTGGTACCCACCCTTAAGTGTGGTGCACTGCCTGAGTTGAGATGGAGGGCCCACAACAAGGAATTTGTTCTCTAAAGGGGGGTGAATGTAACACCCCATAATGATATAGGGATAACTGACTAAATGATATGGCACATGTCAACATGGTGAACCTTTCTTTTCAAAGGAATTCGTGATTAGAACTCCATTGTGAAGCATGTTTGGTCAGGAGTAGTGATCAGGATGGGTGACCTTTTGGGATATTTCCCATGGTGTGTGTGAGTGAGGACAAAGCACACTGTAAAGGACTTGTGTTGCCCTGTGGATAATTTCATTTGTCAGATAACCAGATCTGGCACATGGGTGGGACCCAAGATGGGGACCACCTGTCTTCATGGTAATTGGTGGTACCTTGTGGGCCAAGACTAGATGACCACGTTATGGCAAGGTGTCTATGCTTTCAGTGGGTCTGAATTGTTATAAATTTAGTTCCTAAGGATACTATTATAATTTTTCTAATACTAATTGAAGAACCTCGACTCTAATAACTAAGATTTATTGGATACTTGTCACATTGGTATAAGATACAAGGATTAAACCACCCCATATCAATTAGTTTAGTATTCTTAGAAAAATAGATGCATACTTGGTTCATGTATTAAATTGGAAATATAAAAAAACATAGAATAAGAAAAAATATTTCATCCTTACAATCATTCATAACATCCATCTCCATATATTTAGTAAAAAGAATAATGGGTGAGATCAGATGCTCAGTGAGGATTACCTACAACAGAGGCTATCTTGAGTAATTAATCCCTAATCAATATGGAAGATTCTATAATCAAAACACGAGACATTCAACAAAAAACATGAGTTCAATGAATATTGATGGGAAATATCAAAATAGAAATCACATAGATAATAGAAATTTAACTCTTATTAAATATATAAATAAATATATTCATAAAAATTCAATAAAATTCCTCTCAATATTGATATCATGAATATTACCATCATGACCTCTCAACCAAGACATCATTATTAAAAAATGGGTTGGTGTAAGCCTAAAACCCATAAAATGGGTCTACATTTTTTGTCTCGAGAGACCTATCAATGCATCAAGGGGATATCTATAATCGGTCCTCACCCATCACTTTTACATCTTATGAATTCATTATATTTTGAATTATTAATACTTCTCATTCTCGAATTTGTTTATAATCCAATAATTATCTATGTTGAATCAAAAATAAGGAACATAAATATTTCCCTAGTTAATGAAATAACTCACTTAATAATATTCTTGCAACTCATACCATATATAGAAATAGAATATGGTTAATACCAATAAAAATAATAGAAAGGATTCTGAATTCATACATTATATTAAAAATATGTACATGAAGTATAAAAATAATTTCCAGTGGTTATTTGATAGTGACAGAGAGCGTGATCATGAAAATGTTAATGATCTAAATTTAAAGTATAATAAATTATGAGTTATGGATTATAGAAGGCCATAAATTCATCAAAAACGAAGGATTTTTAATAAAACCAAGACTCTAGAAAAGAAAATAGTACCCTTAAATTAAAAATATATTCATTGTAACGTTTTTAATAATCGAGTAATAAATCTCTTTTCAATATTTTTCTCATTCTATTAAGAAAATAATAATCATTTCTTATAATATTATTTTACTTAAAAATTACCAAAATTTAGAAAAAAAATATTTTCATCGAAAATAACCATGGAAACTTTTTAAAAAATTATTCAAGGAAAAGAGAATCATGAAGGTAAAAAAATCATTCTTGTGGTGTATGTTAAAATAAATATATTTTCACGGATGTGGTTTGAAGTTCCTTATTTCAATAAAAATGGATAAGATTCCTCTTAAATATTTTTATAGAATGTAAACCGAGGGAAAATATGACTTTAATAAATATTTGGATAATAGTTAAAATATTTTAGAAATTTTTTGAAACAAAATATCTACATGGAAGAAAAATAGTTGGAAGAAAAACTTCTAAATAATATTTAAAAGATATTATTTTACATAAATCATACTTATTAATTAATGATCAAAAAAATATAATAAAAGGAAAATAGACATGTAAACTGAATGCATAAACATGGGAGAAGGAAATACATAAGATTAATTCGTTAGTATTATATAATTTTCCTAAAAGAAATCTAAACATGAATAATCCTAAGAATAAAATTTCATTCTAAAATAAACCCATTACATCTTTGTTAACTTACGAATCCAAACCTATTAAAAGATAAAACGAAATTAAAAAAAATTAATACCATGAGAAATATGTTTTCATGATATAATGTCTCAAATGGGTAGTACATAAACCATGTAAAATAAAATAGGTTCATAATATCAAACAAGTCTCATTGAAGTTGAAATAGGACGAAATTGCCCTTACCTCAAGTCCAACAAGCTTCTTATGAACTCTTAACTGCTTGTATAATAATGTTGTATTTATTATAAAACTATAAGATAACTATATTTATAGTTATCATAGCATATATTATTCACTTATAACATTATCTCACCCATTTATTAATAATTTATTTTTAAAAACATCACCTCGAGTGTTAATGGTTATATTTTTTATGTAGGTTTCAGTTTAGTAGTTCTTACCCTTTACACTTGGTAATGATTTTATCATCTCCATAACATTAATAATTATATAATTATTTCTTTTATATATTAAATAAAAATTACAATCATTCCTGAAATTCTGACCTGAGAAACAAATCATGTCACGTCATGGAGGTGGTAGTCCACACGTACAATGGAACAAAATAATCATTTTATAATGGTTAGAAGGGTACTAAGGTAGATAATATCAAAGATTTATAGAATAATAATTATTTCATAAATATAAAATCTATATTTATGAATTCAAACTTTATAACCATTCATGTAAATAGGTTATGAAAAATGAATTACACCACTATGAGGAGATGGTAGGTCTTACATACATACAAATGATGTTTTCATTTTACAGAGGTTAGAAAGGAGGTGAATAAGTGTTTTAGATATAGAGTAATAAAATTTTACTATATTTAATATGATTATGGTATTATATAATCTTTTTCATTGATTATTTTAAGTAGGTGTAATAGGAAATAAGATGAAAATTCTCGTTTAAGAGTTATGCCTCTTCATCTGAAAACCACCATTGGCTTACACCATAATCCTTATAAGTTGGTCATTTAATGATCATTGGGAATGTAGGTTATGGGGATGATGTTTTTTAAGGTATTTGGTTAGTATTGGTTGAGATAAATTGCTCAATAAGTTGTAGGAATAGAGTAGGGGTCGTTTCTATAAATAAAGAGAGGAGGAGAAACCAAGGAATTACTTAAATGATTAAATTCATATAAATTAATTATTACAATAAAGTAGAAAAAAATGATATATATATAATCTATGGTTTATATTATTTTATATACACTCATATAAAAATTTTAGAAAATTTTAGAGGATATTTTAACCCATATATATTAGTATTAACCTCATTTTAACCCTTTTCATTATTACCACGATATCAATGTTTTTCAATATTTTTGGATCAAGAAAGTTACTATAAAAATATAATTGGAAAATTAGAGGAAAATGGTTGATATTATATTCCATATATCATTAAATTTTCCAAATATATAATTTTTATGAATTTTAAATCATTTAATATAAATTTATTTAATATAAGATGCTAAAAAAGTAATATTAGTGACTATTCATATTATCAAGTTTAAAAAAAATATCAAGATAATAATTTTGTTAGAATATAAACTTTTAACTCATAAATAATAAATTATATTTATCTTAAAATTTTGGAACACCATAAATCACCCAAATAAATATAAATTTATATGCTTTTGAATCTATTTACTAGATATTTCAAAAACTTGTAAAAGCATTGTATCGTTGTTCCATAGGAATATAAGGAAACAATTTCATCACTAAAAATTATATATAAAGTACCATAATAAAAAATATATATATTAAAATTAATCATTTATAACCGTTCATTATTGTTTCTATCCACATGAAAACACATTAAAGATAATAAAATCAAGGAAGTGGAATTTTGAAGTTATTCATTACTTAAAATAATACAATTGTATTTATCAAAGACAAATGGTACAAAAATACCATATTTTAGAATATATGAAAGGTTATGTTGAGATAAAACCATAAAATAATACTAAAATAATACTTTTTTGCGATTTTAAATCCTTTTCATACTAGTTTTAACCCTATTTAAACCAATTTAACTTTTACTATGGGGATAAAGTTTCCCATTTTGAATATTAATTATAACAAAAAAATTCACCAATTTATGATATTTATAAATTATAATTCAAAATATGGATTCAATTTTATCAAGTTAAATTCCTATATGTTTCATAATTTTTTTTCACAAATACAATCAAAACACATAGAAAATAGTTTTCTATAAAAATTAATTTTAAGTATAAAAATTTTTGTACATAGAAATTAAGAATATTGTTGAGTTAAATGAAATTATTTCAAATATATGCAAAAACATTATTTAAATTTTAAAACCAATTCAAAAAAAATGGGTCATTATAATTGATTGAAAATAAATGATAATTTTCTATAAATTCAATATTTATAACTATTCACTAAAAAACATTTAGAAAAATCCAAAATTTTCACCCTAATATAATTTTTATATGATGATTTCAAAAATTGTATCATTTTTATTCAAATAAAATTTAAAAATAAGTGTAATAAATAAATTATAATATTCTCATAGAAACAGAATAATTTTTTTGAATAAAACATATATTTGAAGCATAAAATGACATTATAAAAAATTTAGTGCTTATCTCTTAATAATTACTCAATAAATATGTATTTATTAGGAAGTTTATATATTTATATCATAGTTTTTTAATCTTAATCATACATTAAAATTAAATGGATATGTTATAATTCCCATATTTAAATAATAATATTTTAGGGTTTGTTACAACTTAGTGTTTTGTGTGTTACATTCTATCAAATGTAGTGTTCTTTTAAAAGGAAAATATAATCTAAAATATTCGTCTATTATAGTGAATATATTAATAAATTAGTTAAAATCTAGTAAAATGAAATATGGTAGATCTGAAGTAAGTTGTAAACTACTAAAGTATTATTGTACCTGGGGAATTTTAAAATCGATGTGTTATAATATTTAGATAAAAGATGATAACGGAAAGAGTTGTTATGAAGATGCTCTGAATTAATTTCAATTAAATCTAAAAAATAACTATGTCTTGGTTTTTATCTTTTATGGATTAATTTTTTATGTGTAATGTTTGGAAAATCTATTAATATGGTTTTTATAAGCTTCTCATAAGTTTCAAACATACTCCTCATAATGTTGGGATAATCAATGGTTGTAAGGTTTAAATAGACATCCCATATGGATGGGAAAACCAAGTCATAGAATTTTGAAATTTCTTTATAAGGTCAGGACATGTCCTTATAGGTTTTAAAAAAATCCATATAAAGTTGTGAAATATATTAATGGGGTTTACATTTAGATATTATCGAACCTCGCAAGGTTCATCTATAGGGTTGTAAGGTTCATTTCATAGATATATTTTTGGGATTCTAATAGAATAAAAAAATAGATGAGTTTCAAGATTATAGAATTATGAAGTGGTAATCAATTAGGATGATGTATGATATAACCCAAAAAGATTAAAACATCATAATTATTTGTTAATCCATTATCCAAGCTATGAGAAAAGAATAATGAGATTAGAAGAAGAATGTTAGTTTAATGTTCTATTAAATTATCTTCATAAATAATTAAACATTAAAATCTTCAAATATCAAGTTGTTCTCTATTAATTAATATGTTACAATAAATTTCTTACTCAAGATGATTCTTTTAGAATGATATTTTTATAGGAAATGAGATCATGTAAATTAAATCAATGATGTTATTTACTATAATAAAATATAGAAAAAATTAATTACTGGTGACTGAAGTATAAAAAGAAAAGGAAGTGGAGAAATACATGAGTTCAAGCAAGAGGAGTCTTAGAATTAGGATCCAAGAACAACCAAAGAAATAATGATGAATAAGAAAATGTGTGATCTAACTCTAAGGTAAATGGAAGATCTTGTCATTATGTAAAATGAAGGAAGAGGAGGAATATGAACATCGTTTAGTGGACAAATTAAGTAAGCCAAAGAAGTGAGAAAAAAGTAGAAGAAGATAAAGAGATATCGATGCTACAATACGTTAACATGATCTAGATTTTAATCCTTTTATATAATGAGATTATTTTAGATTAAGGATTATCATAGTATCTTAATTTTAGTAGAGAAATATGGTAAAAAGGTTCTATAGAATATCTATTAATTGATTTTTGATTAATGAAAGAGTTGTAGAGAATTCATTATGAATTAAAAGCATTCAACGTATCAGTTTCTATATAAGATTTTGGTCTTTAATATGGATGCAATGAACTTTATTTGTTGAACTATGATCAACTTCAAGAAGTATAATGAAATAAACTCTAGCCTATAAATGTTTTGAAGCTAATACACAAGCAGGACTCTAGGTATATAAGGATGTCATGGCCCATCTCCTGGGGCTTGTGTCGTGACTTCCTCAAGCCCGCCTTCTGTAGCCCAGGGGCTGGAAAATAGCACCGGAAAGGTGTATCCCTATAATGGTAAGGAATTTCCATTAAACCCATAAAAACAAAAAAATCCATAACACAACAAGAAGCAACCCAAAAGTAAACTACTGTAATAAAAAGTGTACTGAAAGTAAAGGGGCTGGAATAGAAGACCAACTGGAATATATAAGTACAACTTAAAATGAAAACAACTCCTAGAACGTTCACCGAGGATCCTACCTGAAGGGTAGGTATAGATCATGATCAGTAGTCACCGTGTCATGTCATGTCAAATGGTCAACCTCTGAGCACCGTACAATCCTTTCCCCTTCATACTCAATCAACTATGTCAGTCTTCTACACAATACACAATAAGGTGCAGGAATAGCCCATGCCGGGGTGAGTATAACAATACTTAGTAGGGACCTTGAGACCCCCGAAGGTCTCCTAGAGTTCCACAAAGAAATAACCACCAAGAATGACCTCAATCACAAAACATGAAGCAGTCATCAACTCTACTTAGGTATATTCCCAAACGTATAACAATGTTATCAAGATATACTTATCTCATACATGAGGGAATAATACCACAAAGGTAACACCACAAATATAAAAGTACCACACAGGTAACACCATGAAGGTAACACCATGAAGGGAAAAGCACCACACAGGTAAAACCATGAAGGTAACATCATGAAGGTAAAAGGATGAGATCATATTGGTATTAGTGATGTATAGAAGTATAGATGGTCAGTTGGGAAGCTATATCATTTTATTCTGTCAAGAGGCACTGCTGCTGATTATACGGAGTTTAAACCACACTGGATCGATAGGTACTAATCCCTAAAATAACCTACATAGGATCTGACCCACACAGGATCAGTATGCACTAACCCACACAGGATCTGACTCACATAGGATCAGTGCTAACCCACATAGGATTACTTGGTACTAACCTCTATATGATCTTCCTCCAACCTTCGCCTCACTGCCAGCCACAGGATTCCCACTCATAGTACACTTGATTCGAGTATAACCACTCCTCAATCCATCGTTCATACCTCAACTTCCACTAAGCTCCACCAAAAATTATCCCAAAGGATCTCCATTTCATAAGGGTTCAAAAGCGATAGATGACACGTCAATCAGACGCCCAGTCTGTAAGTTATTTTCATTTTAATACCAATGGCCTGGTTGGATTCGGAATCAATCCAACCTGCCCAAATTCCAATTATCTCCAAAACTATCATGGGGTATCTCAAAAGGACCTCATTGTCACTAGGGTCCTTACGCCATATACGGAGAGTCTTTTTGACACCAAATAAGGGAGGTCCGTCAGATACAAGATCCCACAATAATAATATTAATAATATTATTGGGTGTTTCATGGACCCAAGCCATGAACCATAATTTTATATTAAACAATAAACTTAAATTGATTGTTTTAAGGACATGATCAGATCACCCCTGATGGTAAGGCAATCGGACGTCGTAGGAAAGAGTTATGGAGGGTCGAAGATTTAATAATAATAATATATTATTATTATTTGAGTGTTTCGGGTACCCGATCCAAAAACTAAAAAAAAAGACATCAACTATTTGAAACATAATTTTTGTATCGAAGTCAGGGTCATACTGACATTGATTGTTCGTGAAACCGAGGTAGTACGGATAAACCACACATGAAAAAATGGTTTAACAACCAAAAATAAAAATAACATTATTTTTATTATTTTTATTTTATTTTTATTTTTCTCCATTTCCAATCTCAATTGAGATTCATGCTAGTTGGTTAACCCCTTGGTGCACGTGGGTTCCATGACTCCCTCTTGATATTTCTTATTTATTTCTCTTTTAATTTTATTTTATTTCATCACTTTTCTCTCTCCAATCAACTCCTTCTTCTTCCATGATTTTTCACCCCTGTAAAAAACCAAAACTCGTTGCACCTCCTCACACATGACCTGACTACCTCTGCTGCGCCGCCTACATGGGATGACACATGATCTGCCTCTTTTCCAGCTGAAGACACTTGGCCCCCGCTTGCTACGCGTGCACAACTTGCACTAGCAGTGTCGGACCGCCCTGCTCCACCACGTGGTTCTACTGACCGAACATCCCCTGGCCGACTCACCCTACCACCGTGGTTGCCTATTTCTTTCCCATATGCCTCCCTTTAGTTGGCCTCTACATGACTGTGTGAATCCATATTGACTCTCTGTACGGACCATCGTCGCATGGGCTATCTTTCCCGGAGTTTCTCCCTAAAGAAACTCCTGAATTGCACTTCCACGTTTCCCCTTTTGCAGGCAACTACATTTTCTTTTTAAGCCCAAAAAATGAGCTAATCACATATTCGCGATCCTTAGGATGATATCTCTACATCTGTATTTCACATTCAATAAAACATTGTGTTTTTAGTGTGCTTAATTATTTCGTGATGAAGAACGCATGAAGAACGTGCGAAGAAAAAAAATAGAAAAGATCATGGTATATGTGGGGATCGATAGTCGTGTTTTTTTGGCCATCAACGTTGAGAATCAAGAATATGAGGAATCAAAAAATACATATTTATCATACTTCAATAAAAACCCCCAACCTCGTAAATCCATTGGAGAACGTTCTTGATTGAAAGTGGGTCAGTGTTTGTTGTTCCTGCAACAAGATTCCAACGATGCCACTCGAATGACGGTCATTGATTCTCGATTGTGGGATCCATTCTTCACCAAGAGCCTTAAGATCCTGCTCCTTATTTCGCCAATGGAAACAAACACCCAAACCCAAGGAAGAGTTAATATAACTCTTAATTTAAGAGGTTATTCATTTATTTAGAATTAATAAATCCTACTAATTAAAGGGATTGGTGGATACACATTTTTTGTAACCAAGAATTTAATTCCCAGAATTTAAATGCTCGACCACCCTCTTGTGGTCCCTGCCACTAAAAATTAAAAGGAGACGTGGGAGGATATTTAAAATAAAATATATTTATTTTATTTAATCCTCCGTGAAAAATGCAAAACCCAACTTCTTCTCTCAAGCCATTGCAGTTGAGATTAAACCTCCCATAAGTGAATCTCGACACTGCCAGTTCAACGATGCCTTAAAATTTTTAATCTGAGAAACATTTCAAAAGTTAGAAAATACCGCTCACGCGTTTACTGAACATACCTTAAAAAAGAAGTTTGATAAATTTTTAACATCCACCCTCAAACCACGTCAGTCGAGATTAGGATCCTTCTAAAAATAACATGCCCTCACGAGCTCAATGGTACTCTCGGATTTTTAATCTACGTTATCGTTTAGAAGTTATGGATTTTATAATAAAATAATTGTCACTTAATTATTATATTTACAGCCAAAAACTAACTTTCACTGATGGCTGGTTCTAGCTAATGCTAGTATCATCCTAAGGAAAGAATACCCTCACAAGTTTAGCGGTGGTCTCAGATTTTCAATCCGAGTTACCGTTCGTGAGTTATGAGCATCTGAAAAATAAAATATTTTTATTTAATTATTTTATTTACAGTTATGCCATTTTCAATATTTCTAATAGAATACCCATGTCGACTAAACCTAAGTCACGCCTAGGGTAAACCTACAATCCTAAACTCAATGGTGCCCTCAGATTTCTGATTTGGGAAACTGTTTAAGAGTTATTCCACGTTTTCATTAAAACTACTTACATGCGCTAATTAAAGCATAAAAAAACTTCGACAGATCATTATGGGAACTCTGGAGATCGAAATCACATATCATCAGATTTCACAGTCTCTAAGTAATTCCATATAATTAAATATATATATATATAAATTCTGGGACATTACAAAGGTTATCACAATGTGTTTTTGTGATTATAGTGGGAATTTGTCGAAATAATTCAAGTTTGAAGTTGAAAGGAAAATTCCATGTAGATTTTAATGGTTGTTTGTGTGAGATGAAACAAAACCATTTTTATATAAGAATTATTATAGAGGGGAGTTCATGTTTACAGAGAATAACGAATTATGAAAATGATTAAGCATCAATGTTAAACCTTGTAAGACATTTTTTTTCTTGTGTGATTATTTAATACATTCTCTATGTGAGTTTTGGAGACATAAAGCTGAGTATATTAGGACTATGAGAAGTCGAGGAGGTAAAATTTAAAAAGAATAATTCATAAAATAAAGGAGACAAGTGATCTTTCCCTTTTAACAATAATAATTTAATTCACCACACCCTTTTATTATGTATTTCCATGTAATATAATTCTTGGGATGAAAACTAGAAGTTTTTTTATGGTTTTAGTGTGTTTTGGAATTATTTTTAAGGGTGAAAAATTAGATAATGGTTTTGATAAATCATGTAATAAATCCAAGTAATCATTCAAGGGAGTATAGGATTCACTAGTTATGCCCATGGTTGGTTTAAAATTTGGCTAAACCATCTGAATAACATTGTAAATGTGGGTTTTGTAATACTAGAATCACATGGTCAACACGGAGTTTGTAAAACTGTGCAACACAACCATTTTCACCCTACATGTTTTCCAGTAACACTTTCATAGTTGGTGAAATATATGTTCAACTATGTATCCAAACCATTCGATGTGAATTAATAACATCTCAAAAATATATTTTAATTACATTTTTTACCCTAAACTTAATATTTTCTTCCTGTTGGTCTAGGATCTCAAACCAGGGGATTCCTATAAGAATTTTTTGTAACTCTTCTCCCCTAGGAACCCATTTACAGTGGATCAAGGTGCATCAGATATCCAGACTCAACTGTAAGTCCAAATTTTATCACTTCCCTCTATATCTTCTCATCTATTTCTATATTAAATGTTTTATCTAATATATTATGGATATCACAATGGTAAATTATTTTTTATTGAGATCATTATTTGATAAATCAAAATATATTTTAATCCTTGATCTACATATTTGGTTATGTCATTATTACGTTTCACAACCCACTATAAGGTAGGTTATTTCTCTATTTTCTCCCATTTTTCTATAACTTAACATATTAAATTATATAATATAAATTTTAAAGGAAACCCTAGTTTATTTCTAATTAGAAACCCCTTTTCGTGAAAATCTGGAAATCTTTTTTTTTTGTGTATTTTTTTTAAAAATTACATTGCCCTATGTTTCAAATTGTGATTTTGAGATAACACATTCAGATCATTGTATTTGAATATTTTAAAATAAGTTTTTATTTAAGAAATGATTTAGTGTGAGAACATATTATAATTCAGTGGTGTATTTTCATCATTGTAAGGGGTATGGTTTCCCCTTTAAAAATTTATCACAATGTGCTAGACTGGAGGTACCTAGAGATAGGTCACCTAGTGATGAGTTGGTTAATCGATGAGTACCCACTCAAGATTATAGGACTATAACATGAAATTTATGTGTGAGAGTAAGAGTATGTGGTTTGGGTATGCCAAGTGAATTTAGTAAAATACTTCAGCAATTTAATTCAATTGATAAAAAAATTATGGTATTTTATCTAATTTAATATTTTGAACTAATTTTAATATTATTTCTTATTATATTTTTATGTATTAAACTATTGGATAACTCATTATTGTCCTAGTGGCATGATTTGATAATTTTATTGGGGAATTATATAGGTTATTTTTACATAACCCCAATATAAATACTTTGATGAATATGCATATGTCATTCTTTATAACATACATAAAGGAAAGGTCTCTTATTTCTCCAGTGGAGTATCATGATGCTACATTCTCAGGATGGTGGTTGGAGATTGGAGTTATTTTATGGAGTGGTTTGAGTGATTCCATGTTTTTGTTTCTATTTCGGGGTCCCCTTTATTTTTCTTCGGTCTCCTTATTGTAAATTTTTTATTCTACTCTAATATTTTTTAGGTTTTCTATTTAAGTTTTATTGTCTATAATTTATGCATCATATTGTTGGTTTTGGTTGTTTTTATTTTATCTTTATAGGTTTTGATTGTTTAAAATGAAAATGCATCCCCCCTTCATTTTAGTATTCCTTTCGAATTTATTTCCAACCATTGGTGTCTTGGGGATGTCACCTATGGTTGGTATCATATAGACTATTTCCAAGTCAATGGTTATGGTCAGTATATTAAAATACTATAAGTTTTTGTCATTCCATCATATTGGGATGGTATCAAGGATATAAGAAATGTAAGAACATAAAATTTATAGCAGAAAAACATGCATCTAACATATTTTAGTTGAACTACAAGTTACCAGGGTAGCCCTCATACAAAAGGGGTTTATAAACACCTATAGAAGTGTTTTCATCTCATAATTTTAGGTTTAGCTGAGAATCATGGAATATAATGCATTAGTGATGAGACTTTCCAATTGGACTATATTTCCCTTATTAAATTTAATATTTTTTGAAGTTCGTTATAATTATTATTTCATTTGAGGATTTTTATATTATAAACCTTCATTTTACTAGAGAGTTATTATAATGATGGGTTTTTTCTGACTATATAGAAATGGAACTGGTTAGACAACCTTGAAGCCTACAAGAAGAGACCAAAATAATGGGGTTACACCTACACAGAAAGTGAACCAAAATCTTGTTTTTGAAAATTTTTTAATATTTAAAAGTTGTTGATAGAGGAAATAAAAATCATTAACCATTCCATTCTAATCATTCAATATAGTTTCAGAAATAGAATCCGCTAATAATTTATGGGGGTTTAAAACCTTAAAAAGAAGTAGTCTGGTGTAGTAGAGTGAACTATATAACTTATTTCCTTGGAACCCCAACTGATATAAATTTAATGTTAGTAGTCTACTTGGTGGAGGAACTTGTACACCAATGGTGAGATTTAACTATCTACATTAAATTCGATCAATGTCTTAAATTGGAGGGATTTGAATAATTTTTCAACAAAAAAATCTACCTACACACCTTTAATATATCCATGATTATATATCTCTTTTTCCTTAAGTAATAAAATTGATCAGTGATGGAATATGTATCTAATTTTAGGAAAATGGAATTTTTTATCTTAAAGTGGATACTAGAACATCATTGAAGGGATATATATTTTAGTTTTTACTACAACATGAATTTTTTTCTAATATAGTTAGGTTATGTATCAATGATTTTACACACATAGTTAATAGAGAGATAGGGGAAATGGATATTACATAGAATCCTATCATATGAAGCATGTTTTTTTACATGGGTATTGGTAGGATCTCAAATGTTGGGAATAAGAATAATACGGAAAAAAACTTGCATGGTGGTAGTAAATAATATAATCAACCCACTAGATCAGTTAACATTTATCAATTCCCTAGTATTAATCTTGGATGTTTTCAATGTAGTTTTTTAATGAATAATAAGTGAGATTGTATAAAACCACCTAAACAAAGTCACAACTACAATGATATGGGATATATTTAGCATTATTTCCATAAAACTACAAAGTTATTTTTGGGAAGTATATCTCATGTGTCTTAGAAGTATAATTAATTAATAGGAAGACTGAAATAGAACAGCTCTCATCCTCAATACTGAGTGGTCTAGGGTGACACTAGGAACACAACTACTCCCCAAAAACTGAAACCATGACATATAAGCAAGAAACACATGGGAGAAACTTTGAATTTATATGGGGATGATTAGATGATCAGAGTGGATCAATCAGGTCCCTCAGTTGTATGAGGTTCTAGACTTCTTAAATCAACTCTTATGAAAGTTCTTTTTACACTATTTCATCCTTATCTTTTTTTATTTTATATGTAATTAATCTAATGGAGTTGAATATTATGATGATTTCATATGTGATTTGTATACAGAATCCTCTTTAGTGGTGAGAGAGTAGGGGTTCTAAATGTGTAACTTGTTTTATTAGCACTGATGGAGCCCAATTTATTTAGGATTATTCTATTTTAGACACGGATATATTTGAGTTAATACTAGGAATGGATTAATTAGTTTTTTTAACGGCTCATGTCAATTGTTATGCACAATGAGTAATGTTTAAATCTCTCTATGGGATATTAAATATATTTAATGTATATAGGGATGTGAATGATGAAAAAAAATGTAATTTTTTAAATAAATGGTTGAAACTGTTTCTTTTGAATAAATAGAATTCACTTTTTGTACTAATAATATAACAGAGAGTATAAATTTTTATATTATTTTGGATTGATATTCTGACATATTTTTATAAAATTTCACCAGTTTTCCAATAGAAATAGAAGTTGAATTTTAAATTGATCTTCCTCTGTGTAAAATTACCATTTCACTTCAATCTTATGTAATTTACCTAATAGAATATAAGGAGTTGAAATTCTAATTGAAATAATTAGAAAGTAAAGGCTTCATGATACCAAGTGAATCTCTTCAAGCATCTCTTATTAATTTTGTAGAGAATGAATATGGTTCACTGTGACATTATAATTATTTTCATAAACTAAATCAGGTTATCATAAATAATATATATCTAATTACACTAATTCATGATATTTTTATCAATTTAATTGATACAAATAGATCACTAAAATTGATTTACATTCCTTGAATAACGAACACTAATTTAAGAAAGATATTATTTAATAAACATGTTTCATTAGTCATGGCGATCATTATGAATATCGGTTCATTCCATTTGGCCGAGAAAAGACACCAGTGGTTTTCATTGAAATAATGAATTGACAAGATAAATGGTACATAGAATATTCCATTTTTTAATTTATGGATGAAATTAAGTTATATGAATGAACTTGTAAATACCATGAAAAAAATTTAGAGATACTATTGATCATTTATAATAGCATTAGTTATATGAAAAATACTCTAAACTTGAATTCTGTATACAAGATTTTCACTTCCTTGGGAATTTCATTTAGATAAAGGCATATTAGTAGTCCCTACCAAGATAGAAGATTTCTTATCTTGGAAAATACAGAAGAACATCATTGAGATATCCATATTTGTAATTTTATAAGGTTATTATAATCACATATTTCAATAATTATAGTACCACACATATCCTATGAAATCACCTATTAGAAAAATGAACGTAATTCCACTAGAGTAATGATTTTTTAATAATCCTTTTTGGAAATAAAGGCCCGACACACTTTTGAATAAATTATTATCTTTATCAAACCTAGGAAAGGTTATGTCGTCTATTATGATTTATCTAGATCTAAACATAATTACATTCGCTGGAAAAGAAATCATTTCATAGTTAGGGATCATGAAAGTGGAAAATTAATGAATGTAATTATCTGACCCATCACTCCAGATTGGTTGTGGTGGTTCATTATTTCAAAATGTAACATCATTATCTCTTGGGAAATAAGTTCATTTTATGCACAAAATAAAAAATATCTAAACATATCTTTTCAAAAAGGTTTTTGAAAGTAATAAAAATAAAATATATGGAATATCTCTAGATTTACTACTTTAACATGGTTTATAAACCATGAAAATGAATTATGTGGACAATTATTTAAGACAAACTTCATATAATAATTTTTACTAAGAATCTTTTTATTAGTTTAAATAGATGAGTATGATTTTGGGTATGCATTTTTATTTATATGAGTCTAATATATTCATTTTTTTCTTTCCCATCATTCTAACACATGATTTAGTTGATCATGTAATGGATGCTCAAATATTGGATTTTCATTTCCTTTACATTAAGTCAAAAATAAATCATGGGTGGACAATTGATTTATTAAGAAAAGATATGAACTTTTCATTTCTTTTTAATGATAAAATATTCATTCATGCATCTTTTCAATTATTTATTCTTTTTTATTATCAATATTCAATGTGGGAGATATAACCATGAATCCAAAATATGTACAAGGATATGAGGAACAATATTTGGTGGTCGGTTCTGAAACAAAATGTGGTTGATATATTATTAAATTCCTAACCTATCATCAGGTCAAGTATGAGAATCAATTCCCATTTAGAATATTTTAATCATTACCTATCCCTATACGGAAATAGGAGAATATCATTATGGGATTATTCACAAGTTTACCAAGAATTATTCAAAAGCATGACTCAATTTGGGTGATTGTATACCAAAACACAATTTCACGCCACTTTAATTTAAGTTTTGAATCTATTATCATAGATTTCATGGAAAATATATGCATTAAATAAGTTGTAAAATTTCCCAAAATACTAGTTTCAATCATCTTATACTGAGATCTTCATTATACCTCTAAGACTTCATGATCACTTCAAAAATATTTAGTATATAATTAACCATGAGAATAGCTTAAAATCCAAAAATAGATAGATAGACATGTTTGTTGATTCAGACAGTGGAATTCATGATATTATCATGTGTTATGGATCTCATTGGATCAAAGGAGGATCATTTTCCCTCAATGGAGTTTTTTATATAAATTTTTTTTATAGAATGAATAAAATGTCTCTATTTTAGTCATTGTATTGACATCTATGTCAATATCCTCTTTTTATGTAGAGAATAGATAAAATTCACTGTTAGGATCTAAAATCATTCATGAAACAACTAATTATAATCAAATGATCTACAATAGGATAGTTTCATAAAAAATCAACATAAAAACATACATGAATCATCTAAGGTTCCCTTTATCCTTTATTTTGGTAAATCTTGTGTCCTATAAATTCTCTCCAAGACTAGGATTTCATTGATTAGATATGAAAGGAGTGTTTTATCCATATTATTTTTTAACTTTTGAGTTATATTAAATAATTGGTGATATTTAGTATTAGTTATATTTACCAATATAATTTATTTTGGTTTATAATTTCTTTCATGTATCTCAATTTAATAATTTCTTGCCCGATAATATCCATGTGATTAAATGAGGTCAAGTTAATCTATAACCAAATGCTAAATTTTTTCATGCACAAATTTTTATCTTTAACAAACAAGATAATATATTACATGAAAAATCTATTCTGTTGGTTTGATTAATTTAGAAATGTGGAGAAATTTAAGAGGGGGCGTGGGAGCATAATATTAATATAAATGAATAATGGCCATAACATTTCCAAAACACTGGTAATCTCTATCTTTCTAGGGATGAAAATAAAAATAGTGTATAGAATATAACACACATGGATTAAGGTACTACCCCATTTTATTATGTTTTTAGAAGTTATATAATGTTTGGGTTGAGATCTTGGACTCTATTTATGGTTTTAGTGTCCATAAATTTCATTTTAATATTTTACACTTTGGGAATTTTTAGTGTAAATCATCTAAATTCTCTAGGAAATCATGTAATGGAATCATTGATTCACTAATAAGGTGAAAATTTGGTGCAAAATTTGGAAAAACAATTTGATTACCCAAAAGAATAAGAGTTTTATATAGTATCATTTCATGATTGGTGCACATTTTTTCAAACCGAGTAGCACAACCATGAATTCCAATGCGTGATGTCTATTAGCACCTATATGTTTGGCACACAGTTTCTTAAAATGGGAGAAGTGCATTAATTACATTCAAAATTTTGATTTTAGTTCCATTTATCATCTACAAACTCTTATTTTTCTTTATTTATTCTAGTATATCAAAAAATGGATTCTTATAGGTGTTTTTGGAATCACTTATCCCTTCGAAACCCATTTACAAAGGATCTATGTGTGTTAGATCTCAAAAAGAAATTGTAAGTATTTATTTTCAATCATTCTCTTTAGATATTCTCATATCCTTCCACAGAGAATGTTAGATATGATATGTTATGGATATATCTATAATATATGATATTTTATTTAGGATATATTGATTGTATATATTTTATTAATGATATTTTAAGATTGAACCTAGTTTTTTTGTTATCCCTTTCTTTGGTATCATCACCCATTTTGAGGTCGGTGGATTATCTCTTTTAACCACTTATTCTTGAACTAGAATGCTCAAATATCTAAATTAATTTGTTTTATTTTCTATGGAAACCTTTGTTTTATTTATTTTTGTAAAACACATTGCTTGATAATATGGAAATATTGGTTGCAAATAAATTCTGGAAAACATATTTTCTTCCGTGTTTTAAATTTTAAATTTGAGATAACGCATGAAAGGTGTTAGATTTATTAATTTTAAAATAATTGGTATTAACTAAATTACTTTGTGTGAGAACTTAGAATATTTGTTGGATTATTTTAATCATTACATTATGTCTGGAATTGCCTTTACAGACTTCTCATGAGGATTCAGACTAGAGTTACCTATAGAATTGTTACCTTGTGATGACTTGGAAGATATATGAGTAACTAATCATTAAAATGGAACTATCACCTACCATTATTATGTGCATGAGTCAGAGAATTTAGTTTGAATATTCCCAATTAATTGAAGAAAAACCATGGTATATTTAATTAAATTGATAAAAAAATCGTACTATTTATTTTGATCTAATTTGGAATGTCAAATTACTTTGGATATTCTCTCTTATTACATTTTTATATATTTAATTGTTAGATAACACATTATTTTCTTGGTATAATTATTTAGGAATTATCTAAGGGAAATTATAAAGATCATGATTACTCACCCCTTATATATACACTTTCATCCATATGAAGATGTTGTTCTTTATGAAACAAGTAAAGGAAAGGGAACTTTTTTCTTTAGTGGAGCATCATGACTCTACATTATCGATATGGTGGTTATAGAATAAAGTCATATTAGTTGTTTTTTGAGTGATTTAACATCATTTATTCTTATATGGATCCTTTAGTTTTAATATGTATACTTATTCTAACTTTTTGTGAAACTCTAATATTTTCATTTATTTGGTTTTTCATTTTTTTTATTGTCTATAATTAATGAATCATATAGTTTGGTTTGGTTTTTTATTTTATCTTTACTTTTTGTTGTTATTTAAAATTTAAAAGTGTCACAAATGTTTCTAGTAATACCTTGTAATTTATTTTCAGTAGTTCTTTTCTTGGGAGTGTCACTATTGGTTAGTGGATCCTTACCACTTTCCTCGAAAAAATTTAGGGTTTGGATGTTTCAAAACTCCTCTTTTAGTGGTCTACCGATCCTTGGTAACATCCTATTCTATCATATAAAATCCATTTTACTTCTAAAAATACACAAGTTTCCTTTCATTTTTATTTAAATTTATGAAGTGTGTATTTGATTTTTTTAAAGAAGACTCTCAATTCATGAATTTTACCTCCATTCCTATTGATTCTAAAATGGAAGTCTTGAACATGAATCTTAATATTGTATAGAAGAAATAGTAAAAAAATACAAGGAAAATATAAAAAATAATAATAATATATGAATTTTTGAAATTTAATCTAGTGGAAAGTTCTCGTCTATTAAATTAATTTATCATTAACTTTTTGATAGTTGATTTCAATGTTCTGGGTAGTATTAATAGAATGAATAGATAAAAATTGTTGAAGAACTCTAATATTATGAAAGATATTATTTGAAGAATATTCTTGATGATGTTATAACTTACATAATAAATTTTACCAAGAATCTATTTTTTTGACATATAATAGATTAAATATAAATTTTACTCCATAGAAGAGTACTTGACTGAACATGTTGGAATATGAAACACTCTCTCAAAACATATAAAAGATAAGGTATAAATATTTTAAGCCTGAAATGATATCATGTCTTTCATTGATAAATAATAATAAATAAACATTTTTTAAGAACAAGGTGTTTATGTTTTTTGTTATGGAAACTATAATGTATCGGTGTTTTTAGAGGGTAATAATTCCTAAAATGTTTTGAATATTTGTGTTTTTCAGTTAGACTAAATATTATCTTAATCATAGAAACCTAAATCTATGAGTTTTATTAACCTAGTACCTAGTTTTTATATAGGTATTAAGACTTTTAAGTGTCTTAGGATTCTCAGTTAGTTCTAGGTGTGAAGGGTCTTGGAAACTCAATTTTTGGAAAGCACATATTCAGGTTCATGGTAATATTTAACCATGAAAACTACCAGTAGAAACTATGTGTCCCACCATTTTCAATTGACTTTTTTTTATAAACTATATAGGTGGTGATGCATACATGTGTGATAACCTTGGATGTTTTTAATAGAATAATTGTGCAGGGTCGACGCATGGATTGGGAAACCATGCGGCTAACCCATTTGGATGTAGTGTTTGGGAATTGACCACCACATGGTTGGAAAATGATTATCCAAACCATGTGGCCAAACCTTGAGGGTCTCTAAAAACTGAACAATTGCATTTTTTCTCATCCCTCATTTTTCCTCAATTACTCCTTTATCCATCACTTCTTACCTAGTATCGGGGTGGTCTCGTTTTCTTCTCCACCAAGTATTTGTCTTACCTTCATCATATGAGCTCTAATCTAAGCTTCATCGGTCCTGATAAAAGCTTTTCATTACGGCCTTTCATCCTTTTTCATCTCTTATTCTATTATCTCTCCGTATGAAGTGCTAAATCTATGTCATCTCTTCTTCCTTTTGTTTAGGGTGTTTTTCTAAATCTCTAATTTCTCTAGTTTTGTCTCAAGTTATAGGTCGATATCATATGAGTGAACACCTCAAATTATAAGGTAGTCAGTCCCTATTTATCTTCTTATTTTTATGGGGTTTTTCCCTTGACATCAAAATATGCCCATGTGGGTTGTCCTTGTTAGATCCCAATTGATTAATTCGTACTTTTAAATTGTTGGATTAATGATATGATATGTCTATGGTCATACCTTTTACTCACTAAATATGTTTAAGGTGGGGAAGTGGTTTGATCCATATTCGAATGATTGGGTCAGGTTTGTAATTTGAATTAATAAAAAAAAATTTATATTAATTTTTTGAGTTCCATGGGAACTTGATGGGCTAGGTCTGAGGATTGAGGTTATGTTCATCACTTGAAATGAGGAAACATGGTTTGTTAGGTTTGGATAGTCCTGAGACAAATGGGTTATGATGATCACTTGGTTGATGTGTCATAGTCATTGGGATTTGAAGTGATGAGTCCATCAAGATATGGGAATGGATCTAATGATATTTTATAGCGACCCAAGCCTTTTACATATAACATTTCACGATTTTAAGAATAAATAATCATCAGAGTACAAGATAAGGATCGTTAAGTCTATTGTCTTGGAAGACTAGGTACATAAAACATAAAACAAGGGGATAAAAAAATTATTTAATCTATATAATAAGCTCCTAACTTCCTGTGAGCCCTTACTTCTGCATAGGGTACCCTGGGGAATACATGAACAAAGGGATGAGCTGAAAATACCAGTAAGGGAATGAACATGAGGAAACATCTTAAGCACATGAGTTAGGAGGCATGACATATTGATATCCAAAACATGGAACATATGAAATAATACCATATAATCATGGGATCATATAAACATGGAATCATATAAATGTGGACGAATCATTAAACATTATTTAGTACGGGTCAAGGATAACAGCCAATCTCGTTTCCCATTTCAATACGAGTTAAGGCTAACCGCCAATCCCGTTTCACAACGCATCTCATGAGACATAACCATACTCAATGCATTGGAGCGCTATTTTGGCACACCAACCTCAACATTTTCATGAATATCCTGGCCACATAAATATTCTTACCACATAGACAATCATAAATAATCAACCATACATAAACATAAGGGTTCCCATGAAAAGAATTGGGTACAACAATCATGACATAAATCATAACCAATGGGCGTATCATGAAAGTGTCCATGAAAGAAAGGGATTAGAACATACATGGATTTTAATAAGGTAAAATATCCATATACTATGGAAGGAGGTGTCAAATAGAAGTTACAACATATATGAAATTTATTTTTGAAGCATTATCATTAAAACATTTTTGTGTGGTTTTAAGGAAAATACTATAAAGATTTTAAAATAGTAAAGAGAATTTTTTTTTATAAAAACAGAATTAAAACAAGTAGGTTTTCATAATAAATATACTGATTTTATAAAGACAATTGTGTCTTAAAATAGAGGATATAGGGCACTCGAAATTTGGGTAAAAATTCGGGAAGTCCCCTTGAAACAGGTTTGCTTATCGGAAAGTTCTAAGGAGTGAACCTTTTAAAAATATGTATATACCCGAAAAAAACTGATGAAAGGGTATTAATATATGAATTATTTGAAACTGAACAGAATTTATAATATTCACATAAATAGATAAGATGACACCATTTTGACAAAAATATATGGATACCTGAAAGAACAAAGGAGGTTCGGGTAGAACTCGTTTCAATTTTATCATCATGGTGTCGGGAGTACCCAAGAGGGATTTATGGGAGAGAAAAGGGGTTTATAATCACTTATACATCATGAGGTAAGTATTTTAGAGGTTAAAAAATATACCACACCATTTAGTATTACCCATAAAAAGGCATAGTATGGAGGACAATCTTGATTAAGAGTGAAAAGGAAAGAATCCCTTAACCATAAATCTGGTGGTCTTCTCCACTTGTTGTTAATGACATGAATAAACATATTAGGATTATTAATTCATAACTACAGAACATATTCTATATGTAATTTATTTATTATAACCATTTTAAGTTCATTAAAAGCCTTTTTTATTAGTTATAACGTTCAATTTCACTGTACGGGATCGTTTGTTTACATGGCTTTAAAAGATCAGTTAAATTATATTCAAGTTTGGATTATATGTAAGATGATAGTGGTTGTCCATAATTGAAGTTATATTCTTTAGTTCACATCCCAGATATTACATGGTTTTAATTTTAATTAGGTTACTTAGAGTGAAGTTCAATTATAATTTAAAACCATAGTGACAACCATTTTTGTTAATCGGTGGGTTTGATTATAAATAACATGTTTTTCATTACAAATTAATACCATTTGTACAAAAGGATTACAGAACCAAAAATATGATATATTATATATATAATAATATGTTCCAACTATAACAGAAATGGTTTCATGACCAGAATTAAAGATATTAATAGAAATTGATAAATTGTTGCCCTTGAATGTGCTAAATTAGCACATCTCAAACGGTGCTTTCATTTCATTCAAATAAAAGGGTGGGGAAAGGAGAGAAGATAATGAAATATACCATTATCATGAAAACATTATAGTACATTTATATTGATGAATTTATCATACTATTATGGTGAAGGGTGTTGAGGAAAGAAACAAAAAGAAAGAGAACTTAAAATAAATGAAGGAATTGGAAAGAGGAATTTACCTCTTGAGACTTCCTCCTTTGAGAACCTCTTAAAGGGATAGGTTTGGGTATTTTGAAGAGGCTAGGATATTTTGGAAGTTTGGGAGGATATTAGGAAGATATTTGGGCATTATAATGGAATGGAACAAGGCTTGAGGGGAGTGAAGAGAAGAGGGAGTGAAGGGGGTTTTATAGTAGAGGGGAGGAGGGATTCCATAATATTATAATCATTAATTTATTATTTCTTCACAAGAAAAGGAATAGTAAGTATTCCATGACCAAGAATAGTAATTTAATCATGTGATCCTGAACCAAGTGGGCTTATATCATCAGAACATCATCAATGACTCAATAAATCCCTTATTTAGCATTTATTGTAAATTATCGTATTTTACTATTCATCAAAAATTCAAGTATTTCAGAAAATTCCCAAAAATTCACCCTAACCATTTTTCAATGTTTAGAATCCAAAAATAATGTCCATTTTTCGAAACTAATTTTCTAAATATTATTATTTTAATATTTAATTAAAATAATAATTTATTATCAAAACCAGTTTTAAATCATTCATTAACTTATTCTAAAATATAGGTATATCGTACTTCCAACATGAATATTATTTTTATAGTCTCATTGGTTAGATTACTATTTAATATGTTATATAACTCTTCATAAGGGTATGTTACTATTCATTAGGGAAGTTTATTATTCACCAAAAATTAAGTTTTTCTTATCGGACTCAAAATAACTTACTGATTACAACTGTGTATGCCGGATTTTTGAAATTCCAAACGCAGAAGTGTCAAACTTATGTTTAAATGTCACTTAGCACTTATTAGTTCATTATTTTGTGTTTTCATGTGATTTTATGACATAATTATGAGAATGGAATTTCCATTGAAAAACATTGGTTAGTTACATTCTTCCCCCCTTATGAAATTTCACCATCCAAATTTTGTTTTACATTCTAAGCCAAAAACAGGTGTGGGTGCTTTTTCCTTCATTTATTCCTCCAGTTCCCATGTTATCTCTTCGTACTTAGCGTTTCTCCATAGTACCTTGACTAGATGAGTAGTCTTGTTGCGTAGAACTCTGTCTGTATGATCCAAGATCTTCATTGGCTGCTCCTCGTAAGAGAGATCATCCACTAATTGTACCACATCTAAAAAGAGTACATGAGAAGGGTCTGGTATGTACTTCCTTAAGAGGGATACATGATATACATCATGTAAATTTGACATGGTATGTGGAAGTTGTTGAGTCAGCAAGGTTTCCTTATGAATTTTCCATTCCTTAATGTTTGGGGAGATTGTTGAGTCCATAAGGTTTCCTTGTGACTTTACGATTTCTTAATGTTTTGAAAATCAAAAATACCTTATATTAAGGAAAATTTCATTCTAACCTATGTTTTACTTTCATAAGGAATATTTCCTTTCCCATGTAAATTTATCCTTACCATGTTTTTCTTTGTTCATTTTGTCTTAGTATAAAATTCGGCTTCGTATCCAAAACCTCAGAATCATATAATACTTAGATATATAGAATTATGTTTTCAGGATCTGAATTCAGGTTTCGAACTCCTATGAGTTTTGACTCCGTGTTCTCAAAATTCAAACTATGATCTTTTCTGAGTTCTAACTCTGAGTTCTATGAATTCAGACTCTAAACTCTTCTGAGTTCTGACTCTAAGTTCACTAAATTCAGACTCCAAACTCTTCTTAGTTCTGACTCTGATTTCTCTGATTTCAGACTCTGAACATTGTAAGTTCAGACTCCGAACTCTTATGAATTTAGACTCTGAATTTTGTAATTTTAGACTTTGAACTCTTATGAATTCATGCTCTGAACTTTGTAAGATCAGAATCCAAACTCTTATGAATTTAGACTTTGAACTTTGTAAGTTTAGACTTTGAACTCTTATGAATTCATACTCCAAATTCTACTAAATTCAAGACTCCGAATTTCCTTGAAATTTAGACTCCATAATTTTATATAATTCTAACTCCAAATTCTTTGGATAAATATAATCCGAATATACATGTATTATAGACTTCAAATGTGTTTTTGGTTAGACTCCGAACTTTCATTTTTTCTTACACTCTGAAAAAAAATTCTTAAGTAAACATATTTTTGTTTACTCATGTTTTGGTTATAAAATGATGTCATGCATTCAGTTACTAACTAAACATTCTTTGAGTGACACGTTTATAGGTCCCTCCTAAATTCAAGGTAAAATATGACTATTGGAGGAGGGATCCTATCGTTGAAGTTGTGCCTATAAATAGGATCTCATTTAAATGAGCTCAGAACTTTCTTAGAACTTTGACTTTTGGCAGAACTTACTTACATGTTGTTGAAGTGATTTCTGGAGAGAGAGGCTCTTATAAACTCTCAGGTTTCGTGCAGAATGTTTGAACGGCTTCATGAAAAAATTTTGAATGACCTCTTCAAACATTTCTTCGTGCAAAATTGATTTCTAAAGAGCTGCAATTTCCTTAAAATAAGAGACTTTGGGTTCTGAAGTCAGAGGTTCCGATTTCCTTACAAATCGAGGGCTTGTGAGGATAGAAAGATAGATACCGATCTTTGGATTGAGGGCATACTTGGGTTTGCGTAAGACAGACTTCCTTGAAAGTATAAATCAAGGGACATTTATCCAAGGTTATTGGATACCCTTCTCTTTGGGTTAAAAGATTTACTACTTGTTACTTGTAGTGTTTCAATTTTGTTTTCTGTAGTAATTTTGGTTGCTGAAGAAAGTATAACTATCTTATACTTCCTTAGAATTGTACTCTGATTAAAGAGGATTCTATATGCATTAAGGTTGAATCTTAGTTGTTGTAAACTTTTGTTAAGTTTCATTTCTATAATCTCTTTTTCGGAATCACTTTTTCAGAATCATGCAAATTATTATAGCTCAGAGGTTTTGTGAACTTTGTTTATACAAAACTTCATTAAGGATTTTTTTAAGTATATAATTCACCCCCCCCCCTTGTATATTGACTATTTACACCATAGTTTGATACTACAATCAGTATCATATCTATCTTACAATAGATCCAACAATTGGTATCAAATGAGGTGACTTTGTACCCTGAAACAATTCAACAATTGGTATCAAAGCATTGGTTAAATCTTAATTAATCTCATGATTAGATTCAGAAGAGAAACCTTCTTCTTTATTTTTTTGGAATCAGATTTTCAGACTCATAAAGTTTGGATTCATATTTTTCTTGGAGATACTCTATTTCTACTTTCCTTTATTAGGATATTTTTTTATGATTATAAACTTTTTTTACTAACAAGTTTGTGTAAAAAGATTTTCATTAAATGGTAGGTTAAAATGTTGGTTCTACCAACAATATAAATCCAAGCAGACCTCCTATTTTTTGGAAATGATTATGAGTACTGGAGAGATAGGATGAAGACTTTTGTTATTAACACTGGAGTTGATAAAAACCTGATGCTGACTGGAGACTATATGATTTCTGATAAGGATTTGAGAACTTTTACTAATCAGGAGAAATCAGAATATCAAGTAAATTTCAGAGTCAGAAATACATTGTTATGTTCTATGACTAGGAACATATATAGTCAAATATCTTCATGTGAAGCTGCAAATAGTATCTTTAAGAAACGCGAAGTTACTTATTTTGGAACTTCTAATGTTATAGAGACAATAAGGGCTATGTTGAGAGTTGAATACCATGGCTTTAACTTTCCTTATAGAGAACCTTTAAGCAAAGTTCAGCAAAGATTCATGAATATTTTAAATAGCTTATATTCTATGAGAGAAAAAGGTTTGGATGATGAGTCTCTTGTAGATAAGATCATACACATCATGCAAAATGAGTAAGAGTCCAAGAGGATAGCAATTGATGAGAATAAGAAAGTCACCCAGATTTCCTTAGATGAGTTGTTCGGAACTCTTCTTCAGTATGAGAATAGAATGAAGATAGATGATTATAATGTTAAAAAGAAGAATGGGAAAGGATGAGTTTTTTTTACAACTACTTCAGAACATATGAAAGATAAGACTCCAGAAATAGTAACTAGATAAAAATCAAAGAAAGTCACTATTCAGTCAGAATCTAGTAATACAGAAAAGTATGAGAATGAATTAGCTAATCTTGCTCAATGAATGAACAAGATAATAGCTCAGAATAACTATCAAAATAAGTTCAAGAAGAGAGACTACAAAGATAAGAAATATGGGGATGTTACTTGTTATGAATGTAGAATAACATATCATATTAGACATGACTTCCCTCTATTGAAAAAGAAGGAAAAGAAGGAAAGGAATTCAAAGAGAAACTATAAAAAGTTCTATCATTCAAATCACAAGAAAAGCCTTAAAAACGATACTTGGAGTACTAGCTAAGGAGACTCTTCAGGAAGTGAATCTTATGAATATGAATCAAAAGCACAGAAAAATATTGGATTCATTGATACTACTTCTTTCTCAAATACATGTCTTATGGCCAAGGTACGCTCTTCCGAGGCTTTAACAAATTTATCTCTTGATAAGAATTACTATTCTGAAGATATTACTTCTAATGAAGATACTTCATCTTCAGATAACGAAGAAATACCTTCAAATGAAAAAGTATCTAGATTTTCTAAGTCGTTAGAAGAAAGAAATTTTAAAATTTCTAAGAAACTAAAAAAGGGAAATACTAGGGAATAAGTTCTTACAAAAGAGATTTCAGACCTTTCTAGAGATTTAAATATAAGAATGAGCTTCTAGGAAAACTTTTTAAATACCTTAAGGAATTAAATTATGAAAAGAAAAACTTCTTAAATATCTTAAGAATGCCATTATATAAATAAATGTTTTTGAGGAAAAATCTAACTCTAAGGAAATAATTCTTGAGGGTAGGAATTTTTTCATAATATTAAAATCTGAAATATATTCTCTTAAGAGTCTTCTTGCACACTTTACTTCTGGTAAAGAAAATTTTGACAAGATGAATTCTCAAATAAAACCTTAAGAAAATACTACTAGAGTATGTTATACTCATAGAAATCCTGTTTTTAAAAACAACTATTTTATTTCATCTAGAGCCCCTTTTGTACTAAATTTCAAAGTGGTGGGAATTGGAAGAAAAAAAATTCTTTGAATAATGTTCAATCTCTAGGGTTTCGTAAAGCTTATTTTTCTAAACAAATGTGGATACCCAAAATTTTATTGTCTAACAATTCCAGAACCAAGAATGTTTGGATTCTGAAAGTCTAACATTCTTATTTTCAGGAGAATAAAGAAAGTACCAACAACAATACTTGGTACATAGATAGTGGATGTTCCTGGGATATTTCTGGTAAAAAAAACTTCTTTGAAAAGATTATCAAGATGAAAGGAGGGAAATTAACTTTCAAAGATAATGATAAGGGAGAAATTATTGGTATAGGTAACATCATTCTTCTTGGAAAAACTTTTATTTCGAATGTTTCATTTGTTATGGGTCTTAAGAAAAACATTGATAGCATAAATCAATTATATGATGAAGGTTACCTTGTGAATTTTAGGGATGACAAGTGCTTAGTACACAATTCCAAGGAAGAGTTTATTCTTCTTCCAATAGGCAAGAGAATGTTTACACACTAAAATTATAAGACCTTAGAAGCCAAGATATATCTTCCCTTAGTGCGATGGAAGATCATAATTGGTTGTGGCATAGAAGGTTAAGACATTGTAACCTTAGGAACCTATGCAAACATTCTAAGAAATGACTAGTTAAGGATCTACTGGAGCTTAGATTTGATTCTTCAGAAGTTTTTTATCCTTCTTAATATGTAAAGTAACATAAATCATGTTTTAAATCAGACGGTGAAGTCTCAACCACTGATGCATTACAGTTAGTGAATATGGATCTTTTTGAACCAACAAAAACTAGAAGCATTGGAGGAAAATATTATGTATTTTTCTTAGTTGATGACTACAATAGATTTATGTGGTTCTATTTTATAGCAAAGAAATGTGAAGCATTTTTTTATTTCAAAAGGTTTAGAGCCCAAGTTAAAAATGAGAAAAACCTTCCATTGATAACTATTCATAGTGATAATGGAGAAGAATTTCAAAATTATGATTTTGAAACTTTTTATAGTAGAAAAGGCATTACTCATAACTTCTTAGCTCCTAGAACACCTCAAAAAAAATGGTGATGTTGGAAGAAGAAATAGAATTATTCAAGAGATAATAAGAACCATGTTGAGTAAATATTCTATTTCTAAGCTTTTTTGGGATGAAGCTGTAAGTACTTCTTGTTATACTATAAATCATGTTTTTATTAGACCTTTTCTTAATAAAACTCATTACAAGTTATGGAATAGTAGAAAACCTAGACATTCCTACTTCAAGGTTTTTGGTTTCAAAGTATTCATTTTGAATACTAAAGATAACTTACACAAATTCACAACAAAATCGGATGATGGAATTTTCATAGGCTTCTCCGCAACTTTTAAGACTTATAGATTTTTCAATAAAAACACTTATGTTTTTGAAGAGACAGTACATGTCAAATTTGATGAAACTGATCCTTTTGTTTTTAAGAAACCCCAACCTACATCTTCGGATGTGTTTTCAAAATCAAATTATCAACTGTTGTTTGAAGATCCTTCTGATAAGGAAAATGTCAAAGAAGATACTTCTGAAGCATTTTCCCTAGAATATTTCCTACCCTGTGTTGATGAACAGGTTTTACAAAACCCAAATCATTTGTTTCTAAAGAATCATCCTAGTGATAGTATCATTGGTGATGTAAATCAACCTATAAGGACTATAAGATCTTTAAATAATGAAATAGAACATCTAGTATTCCTTTCCCAATTAGAACCAAAAATCACTGATGAAGCTTTAGGTGATGATGATTGGATAAAATCTATGAAAGATGAGCAAAATGAATTAGAAAAGA
Source organism: Viscum album (assembly GCA_963277665.1). Classification (NCBI taxonomy): domain Eukaryota; kingdom Viridiplantae; phylum Streptophyta; class Magnoliopsida; order Santalales; family Viscaceae; genus Viscum; species Viscum album. Next base: position 952,854,279 of record OY728130.1, on the reverse strand, counting down.
ACAAATTCTGGACCTTGGTAGAAAGACCTAAGGAAACTTGTATTGTTAGAGTAAAATGGGTCTTCAGAAATAAGTGTGATGAAAATGGAATCATAGTAAGAAATGAAGCTAGATTGGTTTCTAAAGGCTATAATAAACAAGAAGAGAAAGACTATGAAAAAACCTATGCTCTAGTAGCTAGACTTGAAAATATTCATATTATACTTTCCTTTGCAGCATTCTTCAACTTCAACATTTTTCAAAGGGATTTGAAATATGCTTTCCTTAATGTTCTTGTGTAAGATGAAGTTTTTGTTGAAAAACCTCCTGGTTTTGAAGATACAAAACATCTTTAACATGTTTATGAACTTACCAATTCTTTGTATGGACGTAAGAAAGCCCCTTGAGCTTGGTATGATAGGATTACATGATTTTTGCTTCAAAATAATTATGTTAATAGAAATGAAGATCCAACCCTTTTTATAAAGAATGATTAGAGAAATGTTTTGATTGTTAAAATTTATGTTGATGAAATTATATTTGGTTAAACTTAGCAATCTTTAACTGATTTCTTTGCAGATCTAATGAAATCTGGGTTTGAAATGAGTATGATGGGTGAGTTAACATTTTTCCTTGGTTTTCAAATTTCTCAAAAACCAAAAGAAATATATATATCTTAACATAATTATATTAAATATCCTCTTAAGTATGGATATGACAACACTAAGAGTATTAGTACTCCCATTGGTACCTCAAACACACTTAATCTTGATGAAGCTGGGAAACCAGTAGATCAAACATCTTTTAGAGGTATGATAGGAAGTTTACATTACTTGAAATATAGTCATCCAGACTTAATGTTCTCAGTATGCTAATGTGAAAGATATCAATCAAATCCTAAGTAATCTCATTTGAAGGCAGCTAAAAGAATTTTTTGCTACTTGAAGGGAACAGTGGATTTTGGACTCTTTTATACTTCTGGAAATGATTTTATTTTAAAGATTTTTTTCAGATGCTGACTTTGGTGGATGTAGAATGGATAGAAAGAGTACATTCGGAACTTTTCATTTCTTAGGAGATTCATTAGATTCTTGGTCACGCAAAAATAAACACTCAGTAGCACTTTCCACTGCTGAAGCTGAATATGTAGCAGCTATAATTTGTTGTGCTCATGTTTTGTGGATACAACACACACTCATATACTATGGTATGAGTTTTAAAAAAACAAAACTTTTGTGTGATAACACTACTTCCATTTCCCTTAGTAAAAACCATACACATCACTCTCATGCAAAACACATAGATATTTGGCATCAGTTTATTAGGTATCACCCACAAAAGGGGATATCATTATTCAATTTATCAAAACACAAGATCAACTTGCTGATATTTTTACAAAATAATTACCCTCTAATAAATTTGAATACATTAAACAGATGTTAGGAATGATAACCATAAGAAAATCATCCTTGTTAACTTTTTGTTGAAACCAATCTCCTTAAAGTAATAACCTCTTATTCATAGGGGGAGTACATTTTATTTTCATTTTTTTCAAAATCTTTTGTAATGAAATTTTCATGGTCAGATTGTCCAAAATATTTTGTAATAAAATTTTCATAGTCAGATTTTCCAAAATCTTTCATAATGAAATTTTCATAGTCAGATTTTTCAAATCATTCGTAATGAAATTTTCGTACCCAGATTTTTCAAATCATTTCTAATGAAAATTTTCATAGTAAGATTTTCTAAATATTCCATAATGAAGTTTCCGTAGTCTAAAACATTTCGTAGTCTAAAAATTTCCATAGTCTAAAATTTTTTCGTAGTCTCAAAATTTTCATAATGAAGATTTTCGTAGTCAAAATTTTCCTAATGAAGTTTTTCATACTCAAAATTTCTGTAATAAAAATTTTCATAATAAATATTTTAGTACTTAATATTTTCGTAATGGAGATTTCTGTTTTTTAAATTTTTCGTAATCAAATTTTCAGAATCTAATGTTCTTAAAAAAATTTCAATACAAATAATCTTCCTAGGAATCTGAAAGGTATGTTTCCTTTCCTGAGTTTTCGTAATCATCCATTACTTGCTGGTAGTTTCTTTTGTTTTTAAATTTTTCAGATTCTCTTTTCCTTAAATCTGAATGTTGTTATTAAAAAACCTCAAAAGATCATATCCATGCTTTCTTTGTGGCTATCATATTAGCCGTCAGATCTGATCAGAATGATTTTCAGCCATTGGATTGAGTTTGGAAGATGGACTATCACATCAAACGCCTATATAAAGGACCCCCTGATGGTTGTCCCATATTGAATCTCAAGCTCTCTTGGGCTTAAGTTCTTCTCTTATACGGAAGCTCGTTTCAAATTTTCAAGGGTTTCTCAATTATGAATGTCTGTATGAGAATCCTCTCAGAATGATATGTCTACTGTCAAGCCAATCTCAGAGTGGCAAGTATATAGATAAAGGATGGTGCATCTGAACTTCTTCAATAATTATGATTCTATAATCTCAAAGAACATTAAGCTGAATGGGTGGGGGAGTGTTTCTGTATCAAATCCAGGGGCTCAATATTTTCTGTATCCAGATCTACTAGTTGAGTTTTATGAATCATTCAGTTTCTTTTAGGAAGAAGGCAGAGGGAATTTTTCATTCAAGACCCATGGAAAGACTTATGCTCTTTCATATAATAAGGCAGCTAATTTTATTGGTATTCCATATGAAGGGGAAGCTGAGTTTTGTTCTCATAAGTTTCCAGATGTCAAAGGAAGCTATATTAAGGTGAAATCTATGGAGTTCCACAGTCTTACAGATGTCAAGAATCCGAAGATTTCCCACTTGTCTACAAATTTTCGGATTCTCAAATTATGGGTTCAAGGATTCATTATTCCGAGAAAAACTGACAAAGATAATTTGGAGAAGACTGACATGTATATCTTGGGTTTCTTGGTAAATCTAAGGAAGATCAATTTGGTTAATCCTAATCTCATTAAGATTGAGAATATTAAGAATAGAAACTTGAAGGCTCAGATAATCATGTATCCAGCCATTCTCTCCAAGTTAATTGTTCGTTGCATAGAATATTTTTAAATTCCTTGCAGCTCGAATCCAAGTAATTGCAAAGTCAGGCAAGTCAGTGATGATACCCTGAAGAGGATGAAGATTGGTTTTTCTACAGACTCAAAAGAATTTAATGACCTACCTAAAGAAAAACCTGAAGTTGTTCTAAAAAAACATGAAGTGGATGAACCGTAAAAAAGGTTAGAAAGAAGAGGAAGTTGAAGGAAGTAGAAGAGGAAAAACCCCCCAAAAAGATAAGGAAGCTCCATATGCACCTCTAAAACATTAGAATCAAAAATATCTTGATGAGGTTGTATGAAACTGGAGGGAAGAGAAGAAAAATAGGAAAGAAGGGGAGCCATATTTTCATTTGGATCCTGCTAAAGCAAAGGCTTTGAAAGAGAAGACTACAGATGAGCTTAAAAAGAAAGCTAAAGAAAAGAAGTTAAAGAAGAAAATGACTGAATTTGAGATAGTGAAATCCCTTCTGAGGGATACTGAGAAATCATTAGAGATCATTCTGGTACCAGAATCTATCTTGGTATATTCTTTACCTGAGACTTTGGGTAATAAATTCGTCACTCCAGAAAAAGTACAAGAAAATATTGTTGAAAAAAAGTAGTTGTCAAAGGAGTTAAAGAATTTGAAAGTAGTGGTGACACCACATATTTGATTAAGCAAGTTGAATATTTCCATAAGAAGGAAAGTCCATCCAAGAAGCTATCAATTCGAACCTCTTAAGATGAATCTCCAATGCTTGCTGCTCCTGGGTTAGATAACAACACTGAAGATGAAGCGAATAAGCTATCTGAAGAAGAAAGTTATAATCATCATTTCATTTACCCTAAGGATACTGAGGCAATTTTTAAGAAACAAGAGATAGATAAAGATAAGATTGTTCAGATATCGAAAAGTGAACATTAATCTCTGGATGAGGAAGCCATTCCAAAAACTGATAAAGGTAAACAGGTGGTTTTTGATACACCTACTAAAGATGTTGTAAAGAATAAGGAAGCTCATGGATCTTCAAATAAGAAACATGTTGAACTAGAGAAAGAGACCTCACCAAGAAATGTTTCAGATTCGGAATCATCATCCCTTGTACATGATTTCGTTGTTCAATCATTGAAGAAGCTTGTTGGGACCATTATGATTTTTCCAAGAATAGACTCAAGATGCCAGATACTTCAACACACACTAAATTAGAAATCAGATTCAGTATCCATGGTGATGGATAAGTGTGTAAATCTTGAGTTTGATTTCAAGAATTTTTTCATTAACTACGATTACCACAAAAGGACATTTAAGAAAATGGTTAGCTGGTCAAAGAAGATATTTGAGGACATGAGAGAACATGATGAGTTACAAGATGGTGTCAAGGAGGCTTTTGACATTGAATATGGTAAGATCAAGGATCTCATAACCAGTTTTGCAGAAAAGATGACTCTGGAACATAATTCTCAGATTCAATAGGTAAAATATTTGAATGGGAAATTGTATTCAGTTGCTCAAAGATGCAGTAGAGAAAGGGATCTTCAGATTAAGATATATGAAAATATTTTCATGTAGGAAGAAGTCTTAAAGGCTCAGGCAGAGGCTCTTAAGGATCAGGACGATAGAATCAAAGTTTTAGAGGAGAAAGATGAGGATCAGGATAATATTCTCAATTGAGCAGAGGAAGATCGCAAGGATCTTAAGAAGCTCAAACAAATATTGAATAATTTGATGCCCAAAGGTAAAGAAAGGATTATTTTTGTTTAAATCCGATCTTTTGTTGTATTTTATTTCCTTGTATAAATTTTTCCTATCATAACGATATGTTTGGTTGCTCATTTTTTCATTGAATGTGTTGTACTAATATTTCAGGTACCATAATTTCTTTCCCATTGCCTCAAATTCCTTTTTGAAAATCCTAAATGGGGAGAAACAAAAAAATAATACTATGAATATAAGAAATATCCCTATATAATGGGGGTACATCTAAGGGGGAGTTTTCATTACAAATATTTCTATTTTCAAGATAATGAAAAATATCATTCTGAAAATCTAGAATACGATCTTTAGTGTTCAAAAGCCTAAGGGGGAGTTAGTTGTATTCATCATTATCCGTTTGATAAGGGAGATAAGTTTTATTTTCAAAATCTAGAAAAATATTTTCAAAGTCCTTATATACTTTTTCGAAAGGATGTTTGTGCTTTCCGAAAAGGGGGAGATTGTTGAGTCAATAATGTTTCCTTATGACTTTTCCATTTCTTCATGTTTGGGGAGATTTTTCGGTCAATAAGGCTTCCTTATGACTTTACCATTTCATCATGTTTTGAAAATCACAACCACCTTATCTTAAGAAAAATTTCATTCTACCATATGTTTTACTCTCATAAGGAAAAGTTCTTTCCCCAAGGAAATTTATCCTTACCATGTTTTTATTTGTTCATTTTGTCTAAGTATAAAATTAGGTATTGTATCCAAGACCTTGGAATCATATAACACTTATATATAGAGCATTTTGTTTTTAGGGTCCGAATTTAGGTTCCAAAATCTTCTAAGTTCTGACTCTAATTTCCTTGAATTTAGACTCCAAACTTTTTTGAGTTCTGACTCTGAGTTCTATGAATTCAGAATCAGAACTCTTCTGAGTTTTGACTCCATGTTTTCTGAATTTTGGGTCCAAACTATTTTGAGTTCTGACTCCAAGTTCTATGAATTCAGACTCCGAACTTTGTATGTTCAGACTCTGAACTCTTATGAATTCAGACTCCGAAATTTTTAAGTTCCGACTTTGAACTTTTATGAATTCAGACTCTGAACATTGTAAGAATAGACTCCGAACTCTTTTGAATTTCGACACCAAACATTGTAAGTTCAAACTCCGAACTCTTATGAATTCAAACATCGAATTATACTAAATTCAAGACTCTGAATTTCCTTTAAATTTAGTCTCTGGAATTTTCTAGAATTCTGACTCCAAATTCATCGGATAAACAGAATCTAAATATACATGTATTATAGACTCCGAATGTGTTTTTGGTTAGACTCAAAACTTTCATTTTTTCTTACACTCCGAAAAATGAATTTAATTAAGTGACCATATTTTTGTTTACTCATGTTTTGGTTATAAAACAATGTCATGCATTCAATTACTAACTAACTGTTGTTTGAGTGACATATGTAAAGGTCCCTTCTAAATTCAAGGAAAAATATGAATGTTGGATGAGGGATCCGACCATTGAAGTCGTGCCTATAAATAAGAGATCATTTGAATGATCTCAGAACTTTTACAGAACGTTTATTTTTGGTAGAACTTACATAAATGTTGTTGAAGTGATTTCTCGAGAGAATCTCTTATAAACTCTCATGCTTCATGTAGAAAGTTTGAATGTCTTGTTCAAACTTTTCTTCATGTAGAATTGCTTTGTGTAGAGGTTCAATTTCCTTAAAATCAGAGACTTCAGGTTGTGAAGTTAGAGGTGTCTATTTCCTTACAAATTGAGGGATTTCAAGGATAGAAAGACAGATACCAATATTTGGATTGAGGGCTTACCTGGGTTTGGGTAAGACATAATTTATTAAAAGTATAGATCAAGGGACCTTTATCCAAGGTTGTTGTATACCCTTCTCTTCGGGTTAAAAGATTTACTACTTGTTACTTGTAGTGTTTCAATTTTTTTTTCCACTGTAATTTTGGTTGTTGAGGAATGTATAACTATCATATACTTTCTTAGAATTGTATATTGATTAAATAGGATTATATACTCTTTAAGGTAGAGTCTTATTTGTTGTAAACTTTTGTTATGTATCATTTCTGGAATCTCTTTTTCAGATTTACTTTTTCGGAATCAATCAAATTATTATAACTTAGAGGTGTTGTGATTTTTTTTTATACAAAATTTCCTTAAGGATGTCTTTAGGTATACAGTTCACCCCCCCCCCCCTCCCTCTTGAATATTTAGTATCTAAACCATAGTTTCATACTACAATCAGTATCATATCTATCTTACAATCGATCCAACAGAAGTGTCATTTGATATGCCACAGCTCCGACTCGATCAAGGATATCAAAGGGGCCAATGTACCTTGGACTTAACTTTCCTTTCTTCCCAAACCTCATGACCTTCTTCCATGGAGATATGTGTAGAAATACCATGTCTCCAACTTTTAACTCAAGGTCTCATCGATAGTTATCTGCATAACTCTTCTATCGACTTTTGGTCGCCTTGATATGTTGTGGAATGGTTTTCACCTTCTCCATCATTTATTCGACCATTTTAGGTCCTAGTGTCTTATGCTCACTGATTTTGTCCCAAAATGTCGGTTTTTTGCACCTTTTCCCATAAATGGATTCATATGGTACCATTTAGATACTCGAGTGGAAACTTTTGTTATAGGATAATTCAACTAGTGTAAGATGTTGGTCCCATCCTCCTTTGAATTACAATGAACATGCTCTCAACATGTCTTCCAATGTCTAGATAGTTCACTCAGATTGGCCCTCAGTTTGAGGATGATAGGTCATACTGAAGTTTAGTTCAGTGCTTAGAGCATGTTGGAGACTTTTCTATAACTTCGAGGTAAATCTCGGATCATGATCAGATACAATATATGGTGGTACTCCATGCAGTCTAAGCACTTATTTTATGTAAATATGTGCAAGTTGATCCAATGAGAAGTCATCTCGAACCACGATAAGTTGATTTGTCTTCGTAAGATGATCCACAACGACACATATAGCATTTTTTACTCTTTATGTCTTTGGAAGTCCATTGACAAAGTCTATGGTAATGTTCTCCCACTTCCATGCTGGTATGGGTAGTGGATGCATCAACCACTTAGACTATTGTCTCTCAGCCTTCTCTTTCTAACATACGATGCACTTTCATGTATATTCGGCAATCTACCTTTTCATATTGTCCCACAAAAAGTTTTCTCAGAGATCTCGATACATCTTTGTGCTCCCTGGGTAGATAGAGAAGGTCGAGCTATGTGCATCATTCAATAGTTCCTTATTTATCTCTGGATCAGATGGTACACATAATCGTTCCCCAAATCATACAACTCCTTCCTCATCAATTTTGATATTGGAGTATTTCCCATTTTTAACATCTTCCACCCTTTTTTGAATTTCCACATCCTTTCTTTGAGATTCCTTTATTTTCTCCAAGAGGAATGGTTGAGAAATCATTTGAGAAAGGATTGATGGTGTTCCTCCCTTAATGATTACCATGTCCATCTTTTTCAAATCTAATAAGATCAGATCCTTTTCAATTCTCATCATTGATAAAGATGTCGGATCCTTTCTACATAGAGCATCTTCCACCTTGTTTTCCATACCAGGATGGTAGTGGGTTGAGCAGTCATAATCCATGATGAGATCTATCCATCTTCATTGGTGCATATTAATATTTTTCTATGTGAATATTTATTTGAGACTCTTGTGGTCAGTATATATCTCACATTTTTTCCCATAGACATAATGCCGCCTGATTTTCAATTCAAAGATCACAGCCTTCAACTCCAAATCATGCGTAGGATAGTTTTTCTCATGTATTTTTATCTTCCTTGAGGCATAGGCTATCAGTTTATCATTTTTCATTAGCACACAGCCTAATCCTTTCTTAGAAGCATCATTATACACCAAAAAGAGTTCTCCACTTGAAGGGAGTGTGAGTACTGGCATAGTGATAAGCGTCTTTTTCAACTCCTTGAAATAGTCTTCACATTCTTGTGTCCTGAAAACTTTACTCCCTTCTATGTTAGCTTGGTCATTGGGTTTCAAAATTATGAAAATTTCTTTACAAATCGTCGATAATACCCATCTAGACCCAAAAAGCTACGAATCTCCGTTACAGAAGTTGGCCTCAGCCACACTTAAATTACCTTCATCTTCGAAGGGTCCACTGATATCCCTTACGTGGTGATAACATGCCCCATGAATGATACTTCCTCCATCCAGAACTCACATTTACTATACATTTCATACAACTTCTCCCTTCATAAAGTCTTTAACACAGTTTTCAAATGCTCCTCATGTTCCTCCTTTCTCTTAGAGTATATCAAAATATCATCAATAAAGACCACCAAAAATTTGTTGATGTAATCTCTAAAGACTCTATTCATTAAATACATGATAATAAATGGAGCATTAGTGAGTCCAAATGGCATCACTATGAATGCATAGTGTTCATACCTCATTTGAAAGGCAGTCTTGGGAATATCTTCTTTCCTCACCTTTCGATAATGATATGCTGACAGAAGGTCCACCATAAAAAAATGACTGGCCCCATGAAGCTGATCGAACAAGTCATCTATCCGTTGAAGGGGATACATGTTCTTAATCATTATTTTATTAAGCTCACGATAATCAATTTAGAGGTGCATTGATCCATCCTTCTTCTTGACGAAGAGGACTGGATCACCCAACGATGAATCACTCGGGCATATAAAACCCTTCTCCATATTCTCTTGTAATTGCTTCTTCAGCTCTTCCAACTCTACAATGGTCATTCTGTATGGTGTCTTTGAGATTGGTAGAGATCTAGGGATATGTTCAATTGAGAACTCAACCTCTCAGTCAAGAGGAAGACTAGGAAACTCTTCAAGGAATACATCATTGTAATACCTCATGATGGGAATGTCTTCAAGAATGATTCTATCCTTTGTCCTAATCATTTGAGATAGATATTCTTGATCAAAAGGAGTCAGTATCCAAACTTGAGATGGAGATTCTAAAGTAGACTTGTCTTCCTCCTTACACTTGTAATGAATCGGAGGATGATTTGGGATGTGAAAAGTGATCTCCCTTTCCCGAAAATTGATATTGGCCTTGTACAAAGTTAGCCAATCCATGCCCAAGATAGTGTGGAACTCCACTAAAGGAAGTATGATGAGGTTGTATGGGTGGTTCAGTCCACAAATGTTAACCAGGGAGGAGTTATAAACCATAGAAACAATAATTTCCCCATTCATTTTTCTTACAGATAACGTTTCCTCAAAATTTTGATGTGTTGTTTGAATAGTTCTACTAAACTTTCAAGATATTAAAGAATGCGTAGAACCGGAATCAAATAGTATGTTTTCTATTCTTGAATGAATAACAAGAGTACCTATCACCACATCATTTTCCAGCTCCACCTCAGCAGCAGTGATAGCATAATCCCTTCCTTTTGCCTTAGAGGTTGTTTCTGATTGCCTTTGACAACCCTCATCTTAGGAAAATTGTTCACATAAGCCCAAGGTCCTTATAGTTTTAACACTAAACTGCAGGATGAGTGTTGATCTGAACCTTCCTTTCTTCTTCAACATCATAGGTATTTTTCATATCCCTTTGGCATTTCTTGGCGAGATGACAAAAATTTCGACATTTGAATCAATTCTTGGTTCCCTTTAGATAGTCACCAAGATGCTTCGTCCCACAATTCTTGAAAAGGGGAAAGTGAGGCTTCTTTCCATCATGGGATTTTATTGATGAACCACCCATGATGTTTTCCATTTTCCTCTTCTTGTCACAAGGCCCATGAAACCACTAAGAGTCTCCAATATCCATTTCAACCTTGAGGGCACAACAGAAAATCTCTTCATAAATGTCAAAGTCTCAAATCGTCAATTCTTTTTGTAGACTTGTCTTTAGTTCGCTAAAGAAGCGATCCAACATACATTCAGTGTCCATGACAAAGCTAGAGGCCTACCTTGCAAGACTCGTAAAGTTTGCTTTGTATGCCTTGATGGACTCATCTTCCTTCTTCTTGAGTTCAAGGAACTCTCTTTCCATATTGAGAGGGAGGGTTGGAGGAAAATATTTGTTGAAAACATCCTCTTAAATTCTTCCCAATATATGGAATCAATTTCCTCTTGGTACTTTGTATTCTTGATTAGTGTCCACCACTGATCAGCTTCCCCATCAAAACGATAGACTGCCAGTACAAATTTCTCTTCTTCCGAGCACTGGAGGATGGAGAAAATCTTTTCAATGGAGTTAATCTATTGTTCTGGAAGGAGGGGATCATAAGACCCGCTAAACAAGGGAGGCATTTGTTACATGAAGGATTCTACGAGAACATTCTCTTTCCTTAGAGGAGGAGGATGTTCCACCTGATTCAAGTTATTATTCATAACTCGAGCCAGCTGATCAAGTACTGCCATAAAGTTTTGAGCACCTACTTCTGTCACATCAGGCATATCATTAGGGAAATCATCACATTTCTTATCAAATTGGTTCTTGGAATGTGTCCTTCTATTTTCTTCGATTAACTAAGAAAAATAACGTATAATTATAGGTCTTGAATACATAGCTATTGAGCATAAAAAGAAAACATTGAACATAAAAGTATAAACTTATAAAGAAGAAGTATATCCTGACTTGTGATTCCTTAGGTTTATATCCAGGTAATCCTCGATCTATTTCATAACCTATATTCTTATTGAATTCTTTTTGTCCCTTAATAACGGTTTGTACTAAGCTCATGAATCCTCCAAAGCATATCACCCAAGAGTGTCGTATCAAAAAGTCCAGCAAGGCCCTTTGTCATGCACCAGTTCCCTTTCGAGTCTAGTTCAAAGTGGTTTTTTCGGGTTTTACCCCAAGATACATCAGTGCTAGAACTGCATCTACCTACTCATATCTAGACAGGGATTTATTTTCTTGATAAACCACTTACTCTATACTCACCAAAATTTAGTACTGCTTCCTTATACTTATTCTTATCTTTAAGGTTCCCACTAAGTGCTCTATTATTAATCTCCAAAAATAACAAGACTATCCTCTAATACCAACTATTGCGACCCAACACTTTTACATATAACATTTCATGATATTAAGCATAATTAATCATCAGAGTACAAGCCAAGGATCATTAAGTCTTGTGCCTGAGAAGACTAGATACATAAAACATAAATCATGGGGCTAAAACAACTTATTTATTTAATCACCCTACTGAACTCATAACTTCCTTTGAACCCTTACTTCTACGTAGGGTGGCCTGGGGAACACATGAACAAAGGGATTCGCTGAAAATCCAATTAAGGGAATGAACATAATGAAACGTCTTAAGAACATGAGTTAGGAGGCACGATATATTGATATCCAAAACATGGAACATATGAAATAATATCATATAATCATGGGATCATATAAACATGGAATCATATAAATGTGGAAGAATCATAAAACATTTCTTTAGTATGGTTCAAGTCTTACCTCCAATCTTGTTTTCCATTTTAGTACGGGTCAAGGCTAACCGCCAATCCCCTATCACATCGGACCTCATGAGACTTAACATTACCCAATGCATTGGAGCGCTATCTGGGCGCACCCATCTCAAAATTTTCAGGAATATTCATGACACAAAAATATTATTACCACATATACAATCATACATAATCAACCATACATAAACATAAGGTTACCCATTTAATGAATTGGGTACAACAATCAGGACATAAATCAAAACCAATGGGTGTATCATGAAAGTGTCCATTAAAGAAAGGGATTAGAACAATAATGGACGTTCATAATGTAAAATATGCATATAACATGGTAGGTAGTGTGATAAAACACTATTATATGGAATATTTTATTGATAAGAAATTATATAATTTCCTCACATTGTGTTAAATATGTTTAATTAGAATGTATTTGGGATTAGATCATTCATTTGAATATTTGATGAAAATTCCATTTTTACCATTTTAAAATAACTGTAGTATTTCAATCATCAATATTTTAATTTAAATTATTTGAACTTAATATTTTGTAACTGTGTTCCCTACTTCCTGGGTTACAACTTTTATTCAGGACACTAGATCAAAAAAATGCATTTGGATGGAGTAATTGGGCCATAATATAAAAGGTGGGCTGGACATGCCAGAATGGAGAAGCTTCTGTATTTCTTCCATAACTCCTTCATATGGGCTTGGAGTAAGCCCAAATTTTTAGAGGAGATGTAGGGCCCATATCCACAAATATGATCCTTCTTTACGGCCAGCCACTTCACACGTTTTGTGGTAAAATGGGCGGTGCAACGTGGAATAAAATATTTGGCCGAGATTCCCCATTCACACTTGAAACCACTTTGAATCTATCCTCCCCACCACTCTATAAATTGGTTTTTTCTCATTTTTTAAGGTTGGGACGTGAATTGAGAAGTTGAGGGCAGAGGATAAGTGGATCCAATCCAATTCCCCTACCATTTCAATAAGGGTATCTCTTGATGAAAGGATCCCTTCGATGAAGCCTTCTCCTTCTCCTTCGTGTTGTAATGCTTTTGTTTGTGTAATAAACTTCTTTATTCTTCATTTATTTCTTCTCTTTTATTCTATTTTCTTTAAATTTATTATTCTATTAATATTCCTATTTGGTCTGGAATTCTTGAGTAGAAGCGTTGTTGGGTTATACCCATTATAAACAGTTGCACATGAAAAACGCTTCTATGATGATTACCCCACCCATGGAAGAGTAGTCTTTTAGTAATCGATCTATCTTCTAACCTCTTCATTTAATTATTTTGAATCATTGACATACTATAATTAATTTAATAATATCCATGAATTGTGTTTTTAAATTGTATGAAACTAAGAAATCAATTGAACAATTAACACAAAAACACGTGAGGTCGAGATTTTGTGTAAATTTTGAGAGTGCGATCTTAATCGGTAATACATGACCACACGGGATAAATTTGTAAAGTTCAAATATAATCCCTAAACACAATTCATCCTTATCTTCAGAATGTATATTTTCTCTAATTAACCACTGACTATAAGCTAACTTTAGAACAACAATCAATGTAGGGTACTGAGATTGCGTGTTCTGAAGCTAGCCTAGGGTTTAAGTAATTTCATATTTGTGGTTAAGTTAACACTCTTAGGGTTCGAGGGTTAACAAATTAGGGGATCATAATTAAGTGGATACTAATTTAAATGATAATGATTAATTATTAAAAGAAGAGGTAGAGTTTGAACGATTACACCTTTTAAAATATTTTCTTAAAAAACATCTTCTTATTGTGTCTTTTTAACCAAACATCATTTTAAAACTAAAAACAAAAAAAAATACAATCTTCTTCCAGAAAAATTCTTCTAGATCTATAAACTATGAACAAACCCCATCCTTTAATCTAGTGTTTTAATTATATTCTATTTTATTTTTATAATACCTTTAATAAGTTGTCAAATTCTCTTCTTCTTTTGAGAGATGACCTTGGTCAGCCACTCTGGTGCACCTAAGTACCCCAAAATCACACTAATCATTTGAGGGTGCCCAAGACAGCGCTCTTTCAAATTGGCTGAGTTTCTGGGGAGGCAAGTAATTATTTCAACCAATTAGTGGTATTTATTTTATTTTACATTTTATTCGCTTCCTCTCTTCTTTCTTCCTTCTTTTCCCATTCTGGTTTTTTTCTTCTTCTTCTTTTATTTTCTTCTACTTCTTTTTGGACCATCAACTCAAACTTATTATTTTTATTTTACTATGGTCAAATTTTTTTCTTTTCATTTTTTATTTTATTTATGACATGAACTAATCCCAAAGACCTATTAGATCTTGAGCCTGAGATTGAACGTAGCCTTAGGGCTCGAATCAGACATTCTCAGTCTACGGGAAGTTTCAACATTCAACCAGTTTGAGAATTACTCCAACATCAGAACATTGAAATTGGAAGAAATTCAAATTGAACCATAAAACAAGAACCAATGGCTGAAAATAATGGAAATTAAATTAATATAACCATTCAAGAATTGGCTGCACCGAATATTAACTATCAACAAAATTGTATTGCATACCCGAATCTCGAATCAGACTTTGAACTAAAATCTGGGTTAATTCACTTACTTCCAATGTTTCATGGCCTCTCTGGTGAGGATCCCAATAAACATTTGAAATAATTTAATGTGGTTTTCTCAACCTTGACACCAAGAAATGTATCTAGAGACCGAATCAAACTAAGAGAATTCACATTCTCACTTGATGGAGGTGCGAAAGATTGGATGTATTATTTACAACATGAAGATTTAACTTGTTGGAATGATTTAAAACTTCTTCTCATGTAAATATTTTTTCCACCATCAAGGACCACATCCATTCGTAAAGAGATATCTAGGATCAAGAAAGCATAAGGGGAGTCAATGTATGAGTACTGGGAGCGATTCAAGAAGTGGTGTGCAAGCTGCCCACATCACCAAATTAGTGAGGAACTACTCATCCAGTACTTCTATGAAGGAATCACACCTATGGAGAGAAGTATGGTGGATGTTGCTGCTGGAGGAGCATTGGTGGACAAGAAACCAGTAGCGGCACGTGCGTTGATCGACAAAATGGCCCAAAACTCCCAAAAATTTGGTGATCGAGGTACACCACATGTCAGGGGAGTAAATCAGGTAAGTCCTTCTTCTCTTGAAAGTCATTTTATTGATACCAAGTTGGAAGAATTGACCACTATGGTGAGGTATATTTCTTTGGCTCAAAAGACATCCCAACCCCCTCTTTCAATGCCTTGTGGTATTTTCACTGAGACAAGCCACCCAACTAACTGTTTCAAACAACTCCAAGAAACAAAAGATTGTGCAGCAATGTTCCCTGGGAGACCATATAAGAAACAACAACAACAACAACCATATCCCCAAAAGAAGTTTGATCCAATATATAACCAAGAGTGGAAGGATCAATCAGACATGAGGTATGACTCTGGGCAACAACAAAGTCCCCCTTTTCAACCAAACTTCCAGCAACCTCCACCTTACCAACAGGGTTTCCAACAACCCCAAAGGATTTTCAAATCTCAAACCTCAAAAATTCAGAAAAAAGGGAATCTAAAAAACAAGGTAGACTCTAACACTGATGGTCTTTTGAAACTAATTGTTCTTAATCAAAAGAATGAGCTGAAGAGTCAAGGTTCGGAGTTGAGGGAGTTGAAGACTTAAATGAGATAGATTGTCACTGCCCTCCATAAACTAGTAATTAAGAATTCTGGAAATCTTCTTTCCCAACCTACTCAAAATCCAAAGGGGAATGTTAGTTCCATCACATTGAGAAGTGGGAAGAAAATGAACGATGCATCTGCACCTACCATTCCACCGGGATTCACCTCAACTCCAGAGAATCCGCATTCCATACCAACTGATGAGCAATCCAGTGAGAAAGATAAAGGTAAGAAAAAGAATAATGATGTTCCTCCTAAACCCCTTCCTTTTCCAAACAGGGTTGTTCAAATCAAGAAGATAGCTGAAGAGGCAATGCAAAAAGTGGTTTTGGACACATTCCAGCGTGTTGAGATCAACATCCCTCTACTTGAATCCATCAAAGAAAATCCCAAGGTATTCCAAATTCTTAAAAGAACTCTACACTAATCGAAGAGGGATCAAGGGAAATGAGAGGATAAATCATGGAAGGAATGTGTCAGCACTCAATACACTAACTCTAGCAATGCTGACAAAGTGCAAGGATCCAGGGACATTCACCATCCCATGAACCATAGGGGATTTTCACTTTTCTGATGCACTTTGTGATTTGGGAGCTTCCATAAATGTGGTGACTCACTCATTATTATATTATTTACAGGTAGGTGAGTTGAAGCTGATGAGAGTAGTGGTAAAATTTGTGAATAGATATACCACATATCCAGTAGGAGTACTTGAGGATGTACTTGTCCGGGTAAGAGACATGATCTTTCTAGCAGACTTCTATGTGCTCAAAACAGAGGAAGATCAGGTAAGTTCTCATGCCCCCATTATCTTAGGTAGGCCCTTCCTCAAAACTGTAAAAACTATCATAAATTTTAATGAGGGTACACTTTACATGGAATTTGGGGATGAATTTGTGATATTTAATGTTATGGATTCCATGAAGTACCCCTTAGAGGATCATTCTGCATTTTTTATCTCCCATTTTGAACCACCAAGTAAAAACACCATGGAATTGGATTATCCTATGCTTAGGGAGATTATGAGTATTGGTTCGTGTTTGATGTCTAAGAGTACTTCCACATATGTTTCTATGGAACAATACTCTCTAAAATTTGATTTTGAAATGGAGTCATATTCTGATTTTGATCATGTGATCTCTAATTATGACATGGCTTTAGAGTATGCTGATGGATTTGATGCTTTATTATCGAATTTTGATGATGTAGATTCAGATACTGATGCCCTTTTTGCACATATTTCAGTTCCTTCTATGTCTCCGTCCATACACCACCCCCCTACACTGGAACTCAAGCCATTTCCACCAAATCTCAAATACTCATACTTGTTGAATGGTGATAAATTACCTGTTATCATTTCTAACAATCTCCCTTTTGAACATGAAGAAAATGTTTTGAATATTTTGAGGGAGATCATCAGGGAAATCTGGTGGACCTTGGCTAACATATTAGGTATTAGCCCCTCCATTTTCATGTATAGGATTCTTTTGGAGGATGGGGATAAACCGGTGCAGCAACCACAATGGAGACTCAATCCAACCCTTCTAGAGGTTGTTAAAAAAGAGGTTGAAAAATTGCTTGAGGCAGGTATAATTTACCCTATTTCTGACTCACAATGGGTTAGCCCTGTCCAAGTTGTACCAAAGAAAACTGGTTTCACAGTTATAAAAAATGAAAATGATGAGTTAGTTCCTGTGAGAGTACAAAATAGTTGGTGAGTTTGTATCGATTATAGGAAACTAAATCAATCCACTTGTAAGAACCATTTCCCACTTCCATTCATTGACTAGATACTTGAGAGACTTGAAGGTAGGAAACATTATTGCTTCTTGGATGGTTTATCTAGATATTTTCAGGTTCCTATTTCTCTGGAGGATTAGGAGAAGACAACATTCGCTTTTCCTTTTGGTAAGTTTTCCTACTGAATATGCCATTTGGACTTTGCAACGCCCCAGGTACCTTCCAGCGATGCGTGGTGAGTATTTTTTCTAATTTTATTGAGACCTGCTTGGAGGAATTTATGGATGATATTACAGTGTATGGGTCTTCATTTGATGAATGTATAAGTAGTTTAGGAAAGGTGTTGAATCATTGTATTGAGAATAATCGGGTCCTGAGCTTTGAAAAGTGTCATTTCATGGTAGAGCATGGCATCTTGTTAGGGCATGTAGTGTCAAAACATGGAATAGAGGTTGATAGATCTAAGGTAGACATTATTTTATCCTTACCCTATCCTTCATGTGTGAGCGATGTTAGATCTTTCCTAGGGCATGCAGGATTTTATCAGCGCTTCGTCAAAGATTTTAGTAAGATTGCTCCACCTATGTCACGATTACTTAAAAAGGATTCTGATTTTGTGTTTGATGATTCTTGAAGGACTTCCTTTGATGAGCTAAAGAAGTGTCTGACCACTCCACCGATTATACAACCCCCACGGTGGCATATTCCTTTTGAGCTTATGTGTGACGCCTCCAACTTCGCGGTTGGAGCCGTCTTATCTCAGAGGGTGGAGGGACGTTCACATGTGATCAACTATGCATCGAGGACATTGGATTCTACCCAATAAAACTACACTGCAACAGAAAAGGAGTTTCTTTCTGTTATATTTTCTTTAGATAAATTTCATTCATATTTATTGGGATCTAAAGTAGTTGTTTTTTCTGACCATGCAGCTTTGAGGTACCTTCTAAAGAAGCCAGATGCAAAGCCACGATTTATCTGTTGGATGCTCCTTCAAGAGTTTGATATCGATATAATGGACAAAAGGGGTAAGAGAATTTTGTGGAAGACCACATGAGTAGGATTACACACACACCAGAGGGTGACACCTTGGACCAGGTACCACTTTGGGAAACTTTCCCCGAAGAGCATATCTATTCCATCTTAGGTACACATCCTTGGTATGCTAATTTAGTTATTAACATTGTTTCCTCTGAAATCCCAGCAAATTTGAAGAATCATCAAGTCCAAAAATTAAAAACTGAGTCTACGTTTTATGTGTGGGATGATCCCTGCCTCTGACGCATGTGTAGTGACTAAGTCATTAGGAGGTGTGTTCCTGATCATGAGTTTGAGTCTGTTTTGAATTTCTATCAAACACTTGCTTTTGGTGGAAACTTTGGACCCCAACTTACTGATAGAAAAGTATTAGACTCTGGATTATATGGTCCTAGCTTATTCCATGATGCCCATGTGGTTTCTAAGTCATGCTCTCGTTGCCAACACACTGGGAACATTTCTAGGAGACATTAGATGCCCCAACAGCCCATACTATTCTGTGAGATCTTTTATGTATGGGGCATTGATTTTATGGGTCCTTTTCCTAGTTCATTTGGATTTTTTTATATTTTGGTTGCTGTTGATTATGTGAGTAAATGGGTGGAGGCCAAGGCCACCAGGACTGACAATTATCATGTTGTAGTGGATTTTGTCAAGGCTCAAATTTTCTACAGGTTTGGAGTACCAAAGGTCGTCATCAGTGACCAAGTGACACACTTCTGCAATTATAATTTGGCTTCCCTCCTTCAGAAGTAAAGGGTGACACATAAAACATCAACACCATACCACCCCCAAACAAATGGTAAGGCTGAGGTTTAAAATCGTGAATTGAAACAGATTTTAGAGAAAACCGTGCAACCAAATAGGAAGGATTGGAGAAAGCGCTTGGACGATGCATTGTGGGCTTATAGGACAACATACAAGACACCCATTGGTATGTCCCCATTTCGGATTGTTTTTGGGAAATCATGTTATCTTTTCTTGGAAGTTGAGCATCAAGCTTATTGGGCTATAAAGAAATGAAACATGGATTTGGCCCAAGCTGGAATCCAAAGGAAGCTACAAATTCAAGAGATTGATAAGATTTGATTGTCTTCGTATGAGAACTCAAGGCTCTACAAGGAAAGATCAAAAGAAGATCATGAAAAAATGATCCAACAAAGGGAGTTTCATGTTAGAGAGAAATTCCTTCTCTATAGTTCACGACTGAAGCTGATGTCTGGTAAGTTGTGTTCCAGATGGTTAGGTCCTTATGTTGTGACTAATGTTTTTCCTTATGCTGCAATGGAGATCACTCAAGTGGGCAAAGGAAGGATCTTTATAGTCAATGGGCAACGTTTGAAGAGATACATTGATGGACTTCCTACTGATGCAGTGGATTTTATCACACCGCATGACCCCATCATCACTTGAGCACATCAGGCTATTCCTAACCCTTTATGTTTTTTTTCTTTGTCCTATTTAAAATTATACATTTCATATGCATTTATCATCTCATGAGTTCACATTGAGGACAATGAAATATTTTAAGTGTGGGGGAGGGAACCTTTTAGTTTAGTAATTTCAATTGATTTCCTGATTTAAAAAAAACAAACAAAAAAATTGTGTGTTTTTTAAATTTTTTGGTTTTATTTTTCAATTTTCTTTGTGTTTTTGAAATTTTTGACCTGAAATGATTCTCATCACAATTTTTAAATGCATATCAACAAGTGAACCAATTTATTCCATGAAACTGATCTTAAATGAATGCTGAAATGACTTTGTTTCAAGTTCAAATATTTAGTAATTTCATGAAAAATACATTGAATATTGAATCTCATGCCACATCTCACTGTATTTATATTTGAAACCACATTCCTGTGAGGCTTCTAAACCATTATTTTCATATTATTTACATTCACCACACTTCTTGAGAGATCCAAAACATTCTTGATTTAACCAGAATTCGATTTATTCCGGTAAAAACTTGAGAGTTTGGGGTACTTATGTTTAAATGATTGATGAATTTGTTTGGTATTAAATCCCCTATTTCAAAGAATCCATTTTATAATGGCCAACCATGAACATTTAATCCTTTTAGCCCTTAGAATCCAAACACAGCCTTTTAGGTTAGCCGCATTAAAATCCAATTTTCCCTATGGAAGAGTATTCTTTTAGTAATCAATATATCTTCTACCCTATTAATTTAATTATTTTGAGTCATTGAACTTCATTAATTCATTTAATAGGATCTATTAATTGTGTTTTTAAATTGTAAGAAACTATGAAAGAAATTGAATAATTAACACAAAAACACGCGTGGTCGAGATTAGTATAAATTGTGAGAGCGTGATCTTAATCGGTAATACAAGACCACCCGAGATAAATTTCTAGAGATAAAATATAATCCCTAAACACAATTAATCTTAATTTTCAGAATGGATATGTTCTCTAATTAACCACTGACAATAAGCTAACCTTATAACAACAATCAATGCAGGGTGCTGCAATTGCGTGTTCCAAAGCTAGCCTAGGGTTTAAGTAATTTCATATTTGTGGTTAAGTTAAATCTCTTAGGGTTAGAGGTTTAACAAATTATGGGATCATAATTAAGTGTATATTTATTTAAATTATAATGATTAGTAAGTAAATGAAGTGGTAGTGTTAGATCGATTACGCCTTTTAAAATATTTTCATAAAAAACATCTTCTGGTTGTGTCTTTTTAACCAAACTTAATTTTAAAACTAAAAAAATAATACAATATTCTTCTAGAAAACTTCTTCTAGATATATAAACAATAAACAACCCACATCCCTTAAACTTGTGTTTTAATTCTATTCTATTTTATTTTTAGAATACCTTTAATAAGTTGTCAAATTCACTTCCTCCTTTGAGATACAACCATGGTCAACCACTTTGATGCACCTAAGTACCCCAAAATCACACTAATCATTTGAGGGAACCCATGAAAGCTCTCTTTCATGGTTTCGAAAATAAGTGACAACATATAAGAAATTTATTTGAGAAACATTAGCATTAAAACATTTTTGTATGGTTTTATGGAAAATACTATAGAGATTTTAAAATAGAAAGGAGGAAAATATTTTATATAATAAAATAATAAAACCAAGAAGGTTTTGGTAATAAATATACTGCTCTTATAAAGGCAATGGTGTCTTAAAAAAGAAGATATAGTGCACATGAAATTTGGGTAGAAATTCGGGAAGTCCCCTTAAAACAGGTTTGCTTCTCGGGAAGTTCTAAGGAGGGAACCTTTAAAAAACATGTATATACCTGAAAGAAAGTGATGAAAGGGTATTGATATATGAATTATGTGAAAATAAAGAGAATTTACAAGATTCACAAAAATAGATAAGATAACACCATCTTGACAGAAATATAAGGCAACCCGAAATAACAAAGGAGGTTCGGGTAGAACTTGTTACAGTTTTAACGTCATGGTGTCGGGAGTACCCAAGATGTCTTGATGGGAGAGAAAAGGGGTTTATCATCACTTATAAATCATGAGGGAAGTATTTTGAAGGTGAAAAAATATACCACATCATTTAGGATTACCCATCAAAAGCCATAGTATAGAGGAAAATCTTGATTAAGAGTGAAAAGGAGAGAATCCCTTATATTAAATTCAGTGGTGTTCTCCATTTGTTATTAATGAACTGAATAAACAAATTAGGATTATTTATTCATAAGTCCAGAACCTATTCTATATTTAATTTATTTATTATAACCCTTTTTAGGTCATTCAAATCCTTTTTGATTAGTTAAAAGGTTCAATTTCATTATTCAGGCTCGTTTGTTTACTTGGATTTAAAAGATCAGTTCAGTTGTATTCAACATTGGATTATATGTAAGATGAAAGTGGTTGTACATAATTGAGGTTATATTATTTAGTTCACATCCATGCTATTACATGGTTTTAATTTTAATTAGGTTACTTGTAGTGAAGTTGAATTATTATTTAAAATCATAGTTACAACTGTTTTTGTTAATCGATGGGTTTGATTACAGAGAACATGTTTTGCTTTATAATTTAAGACCATTTTTATAAAAGGATTATAAAACCATAAATAGGATATATTAAATATATAATAATCTTGTAAAACCATAAAACAAATGGTTTCATGACCAGAATTAATGATAATAATAGAAATTGATAAACTGTTGTCCTTGAATGTGCTAAATTAGCACATCTCAAACAGTGCTTTCATTTCTTTCTAATAAAAGGGTGGGAAAAGGAGGGAAGATAATGAAATAAACCATTAGTATCAAAACATTACAGTAAATTTATGTTACTAGATTTATCATACAATTATGGTGAAGGGAGGTGAGGTAAGAAACAAAAAGAAAGAGAACTTAAAAGAAATGAAGGAATTGGAAAGAGGAATTTACTTCTTGAGACTTCCTCCTTTGAGAACCTCTTAAGGAGAGAGGTTTTGGTATTTTGAATAGTCTAGGAGATTTTGGAAGTTGGGTAGGATCTTGGGGAAAGATTTGGTCAGAATAATGGCAAGGCACAAGGCTTGAGAGGAGTGAAGACAAGAGGGAGTGAAGGGGGATTTTATAGTGGAGGTGATGAGGGATTTCATAATATTATAATCATAAATTTATTATTTCCTCACAAGACAAGGAATAGTAAGTATTCCATGACCACGAATAGTAATTGTATCATGTGATACCGAACCAAGTGGGCTTACATCAGTAGAACATCATCAATGACTCAATAAATCCCTTTTTTATCATTTATTTTAAATTATCATATTTTACTATTCATCAAAAATTCAAGTATTTCAGTAAAATCTGAAAACATCACCCTAAATATTTTTTAACTTGTATAATCAAAAAATGATGTCCATTTTTCAAAAATAATTCTCTAATTAAGATTATTTTAAAATTTAATTAAAATAATAATTTATTATCAAAACCAGTTTTAAATCATTCATTAACTTATTCTAAAATATAGGTATATCATACTTCCAACTTGAATATTATTTTTATAATATCATTGGTGAGCTTACTATTCATTAGGGTATATCACTATTCATAAGGGTATGTTACTATTCATTTGGGTAGGTTACTATTCACCAAAAATTAAGTTTTCTTATCGAACTCCAAATAACTTACTGATTAAGACCGTGTATGCCAGATTTTTTAAATTCCAAACAAAAAAGTGTCAAACTTATGTTTAAAGGTCACTTAGCACTTAGTAGTTCATTATGTTGTGTTTTCATGTGATTTTGTGACATACTTATGAGAAGGGAATTACCATTGAAAAACAGTGGGTTGTTACACATTGGATGGTGTTCACCATCAGGATTTAGTGACAAGGTCATAATGGAACGAGGTTCCCGATGATGTGTTTTAGGTACAATTTGGTGATTTCTACTCACAGTGTCGGACTATTGGATTCATGTACACATAGATAGGTCTCTATCGAGGTGGTGTTGACTACTTGTTATTGGTAGAGGCCGCCGTAGATTATATGGCATAGGGTATGGTGTTGAACATCCTATATTATGGGTTTGATCATATAGAAAGCCACGTGGATGGTGATGGACCATTGATTGAAGATGTTGAGTCCATCAGTTAGGGGTTGAGGCTCTCCATTATACTTTTGGCCAGTGGGATATGATATTTGGACGATAGATATCGATGTTCCTGAGGATGTCAATTATTGATCCAACAATGATTATTTATTAGAGGAGAGATATCACTATGCCTCTGGACATCAGGCTACTGAGCCAATGGGGACTATTTTTATAGATGTCTGACAGAATGGGGGTTTGTTTTTTTGGAATTCTGATAGGATTCAAGATAGTTTACTAATGGTACCTGGTCACTGAGACATATGTTTTAGGTGGAACATGAGGGTTCACCTTGTATGACATTTTTCTGGGGATTCCATGGGTTATATGCCACTATCAATATATATATGAAGACATGTTCCATATTCTATATATATATATATATATTGAGGAACATATTCAGACTTATTTCGACATTGGATGAAGTAGGTAATGCAACCTTGTGGTGGTTGAGAACAAGGGAAGAAGTTTAATTAACAAATGGGTGTGCATTGAATTTTATTTATATTCTATATACACCAACACAATTATGGATGTATGATAGCCACACATTGGTGGTGGACTACTGATTTTATTCTCACACCCTACATCAAAACCTCATGAAATGTGTAGACTTTATTCTTGATATCACTAAATGGATATTACTTATGAGCTAGACCTTAGTGAACAATTTGGACCTTTGACATGGGATTGATGGAATAGTTCAATGGTTGTTATTACATCTATTTGGGGTTAACATTGAGTTTCATCATAATTTTCATATATATACAATGATATGGTTGGCCACAGGAAACCATGCATGTGTATTATTTTTTATATCCTTCTATGATAGGAATTATCTACAAATTGTATTACCTTTGGACTTGTTTATTATTTATTCTTCTTGATTATTCTTCGGTTGAGTTTAGTTTTTTTCTACTATTTATGGTCCATCTACTATGATATATTTGTATATGGTCCATTATTATTATCACCACGTAAGGGTATAGTCTCTCCACTATCACCTATCAGGCCCTCTCTTATAGTCTATAGCCTTTGGCATATGGGGAGGCGTGCCTAAGGTCTAGTGGACAACCGGACTGGATCACTGTTCGGGTGGATAACCAGGTCAAGAAACTAAAAATGGTATTATATGAGTTCTCATTTCTTTATTTTTAATTGCTATTTTGGATATGAAAGACTATAGACTAGGATTTTTTTAGAACTGGGTATAGATCTCATGCTTAGGTACCTATGGCCCCATCCATGGGGGGATAAACCTAGTTACCAGGGGTTTTAATTTTGGGTTTTACTATGTACTTTTAAAGTTGATTTTATTTCCACCTTGAGTGGTGTACATGGATCTGATAGCTATCAATTATGTGGATTTTTAACCTTGGAATGGTTTGGACAATGAGGTTTCATTATGCATCATAATAGGTACCTAGGATCATATGATGTTTTATTCTTGTAACTTCCATTGGGAACCTGAAATGTCCTCAAAGGGGCTAGATTGTTTAAAGTGACAACAAATAATCTAAACAGTGTTTTTTTGTATAGAAAATTTGAGGCATTCTACTCAAAATTCTTAGGAAGGTGGTTCCAATGAGATTTATATGTGATTATATATGCATGTGATATATGGTTCTTACCCTAATAAAAATAGTAAGGAATAAGGATAGGGGTGAGTTTTTAAATTTTCAAACAATGAATCTTAATAGTGTTTTCTGTATAGCCTCATTAGTGTCATTCTACTCAGCTACCTTGGATTTATATATGAGGAATGTGATGTATAACCCTATTACGGGAAGACAAGGGGACCTGAGGCCAGATTATATGTGATATATGACCCTATTATGAGAAGGAATGTGGTTATGAGGTAAGATGATACTAGATACCTGACCCTGATTTGGATTGGTAAGGGGATATGAGGTAAGATGTCATGTTACATGTTTCATTAAGGGAGTGTAAGGTTGGTGAGATGAACTTCCTATTAAATCCTTCCCTATATAAAATATTTATATATATATATTTATAGTTATGGTTGTGTTACAATCATCATTGGTATTCCGCTGGATTCCTCCTAGATGACATCCAATGGACCATCAGGATGGCAGGGATATGGTTCCGCATTAGTTTGCATGGGATGAGACCCGTGAGGTTTAATATAAGGCTCTAGAGGGTCAGGATGATCAGGATATATAGGTACAGTATTTGGTATAGTCAGGGTATCCACAATTGATTGAAGACGTCAGGTCATGTCTTTATGGACATCTCAAGAAGGGTTTGGTTTTTTTTATACGGGGTATCAACTAGGGAGCTCAGAGATATGAGCTATCTATTGCATACTAGACTCAATATTTATTGTCTTTGTATACACCACTATTTTAGCATGAAGGTATACCATATGTGGTGGGGAACTGGATTGATTTAGTTCATACTATCTTGTACTAGCTTGAGACACCCTTGGGTATAAGGTTGAAGTTAGAAACATACAAGCTCAAAGGACCACAAAAGTAGTAGTGTGATTTAAACGTTCAAATAGGAAGACACAAGGGATTGGATTAAAAGGATTTTGAACACATATTTATCAATAAATTCTTTTTATATGAACTTATGGAGTATAGATTCTATGATTTCTTGAATCTATAGTAGGGGATACATCTATCATGTACTATGAATGAATTTCAAATACCTATTTTGATTTTCACTTTCTATGGTGGGAGAATACATTTCAAGGGTGTGACAGTTTGATGATGGTTTACATCATGCCATCAGGGTGAGGATACACATATACAGGATGATATCCTTCTTTGAGGAGGTTAATCAGGAGATGATAGCCAAGGGATACATGATGGACTTGTCTTATTTGAGCTAGAAGATGGCATGAAGTGAGTTCAGTGGGGATACATCAGGTAGAAGGAAGCAGGGAGATGAGGAATTTCAGTAGGCAAGTCAGACCAGAGATATAGGTAGACTACGAAAAATTGGATCTTCAGTAATGTTATTCTAGTTTATAAATTTAGAGAATGGTTGGACCCATTTTGATTGGGTTCTCAAGGAGTGTCAAGAATGCCAAAAAATGGTCCATCTAGAGAGGTTCTATAGGAATCCTTCTCGGATAACTGGGTGTTAGGGACCAGGCCAGACACCATATTCGGAGGTATAAGTGGTGGTGGTACCAATTGATAGTATATAGGGTTCATTGTCACATGGAGGTCATTCTAGATATAGAGAGACCCAATAGTAGGGTCTGTGATGGGTATCTAGTATAGATCTATAGGGATGTCAGGCCTCGGGTAGTCAGGCATCATGAAATATACATATTGTTGATATGTTATGTGATCAGTAGGCTAAAGATCGTTTTAAGTACAACACTCATGTGACCCATTTTGTTTTTATTTTTGGATTTGGCCAATTTGGTGCATGAGGTTCACGTGTGTTGTTATTGGAATTACCACGTACTATTTTGTTGGTTGGAATCAATTTTTATGCATGATATATGTATAGGATGTGTGTAGGAACTAGGATTTGTTTTGTTCATTATCATAGATGTGTGTCAGGGATATGGTGTGTAGG
Organism: Viscum album; assembly: GCA_963277665.1. Taxonomy (NCBI): domain Eukaryota; kingdom Viridiplantae; phylum Streptophyta; class Magnoliopsida; order Santalales; family Viscaceae; genus Viscum; species Viscum album. The sequence goes on along the minus strand of OY728130.1, from coordinate 952,826,413 downwards.
AATCAGGATTACTGATGGGAATTCATATATATATATATATATATATATTTGATGAGGTATTATTTTTAGAATCAATTGGGATGTAGTATATTTGGTTATCTAATAAGATGTGGGATTTTATGTGTGTCAGATATAAAATGGGCATTATTTGAGCACATGATGATCGGATAGAATGATGATGAATCATGGGAGGATATTTTATTCATGCGATGGCGAGTAGACTAAGGGAAAAAATGGTTTGTAAGTAACAAGGTAGGTAACTCCAAAGGAGGGGAGTGCATTGAGGGGATTTGACCTGTGACTTAATGACTGGGGAAAACCAGATGTTTCAAATGAGATTGGTAATTTTGGTTCTATCTCTAGTTAAAATATTGATAGATCGAGGATAATCTATTATAAGGTGGGGAGACTAAATTCCATGGGCTTTTGAGCGGGTCTGAATTTCTCAATTGTTTTAAATCTTTAGGTTTGGTGGTCGGACTATATATTCTCTTGGTATTCAGAACCAAAATATAATATTTTTATTGAAACAATTCAATATTTTTATATTCATTTTAAGTATTTCTTGTGCCTCATGGTTCGGGCTGAGTTTCAGGTGTGGCAGGGCCTGAAAATATAGTTTCGGGAAAGTGCCGATAGGGGTTCACGGTTAAACATAACTATGTGGCCTCCCAGGAGAAGTTGTGTGACCCACCATTTGCAATGATCATGATTTTAAAACCCCTATAGGTGGGTGTGAATGTCCATTTGATCACCAATGTATTTTATAATAGAGTCCTTGCACACAATCTGTGCATAGTTTAGCGAACTGTGTTCCTAATCAGTGCATGTATGGCACATGGGCAATTAGCATTGCTCCGTTGGCACCTGGTTTTCCAAATCGTGTGGCCAAACCTTCTGTGTCATCAAATAGTGGGAAATTACATTTTTTCTACCCCTCATATTTCCTCTCATCCGCCTTATTTCTATTCCATTTCTCATACATCATAGGGGCTCTCCTTCTCTTCTCCCCCTAGGCTTTGGCCTACCTTCATCATCTGAACTCTAATCCAAGCTCCATTAGACTCACTCAAAGCATATCAATAATTCCTTTAAAACTTTTTCTTCTCTTATTATGTTATCCTTCCATAAGGATACATAAATATGTGTGAGCTCTTTTTCCCTATTTTCATTTTATTTTTCTAAATATATTATTTCTGGTCAATATAAGATAAGTGAGTGCCTATGAGTATAAGGTCGGTGGATCCTATATATCTTCTTTATTTTACAAGTTTTTTTGGGGTGATTTGTAAATACTCCCATGTGATATGTCTGAGTGAATCCCTCATTAATTAATTTATCCTTTTAAATTGATCAATTGATGATATTAGATTCCTATGGACATTCCCTTACATCACAACAAATGGTTATTCTAGGGAAGGGCCTTCGACCAACTTTAGAAAATTAGTTAGGGGTTTTCAATTGAATTAACTAAATTTTTTATATGAATTTCATGAGTTCCATATGAAGGTGATGGATAAACTCAATGATTGAGGTGATTTTGATCACCTAGAATTTGGTGACCTGGTTCATCAAGTTAGGCATGGCCTTAAACATGTGGGTGTTGATGATCACTAGGTTGAGGTGATATAGTTTTTGGGATTTGAGGAGAATATGCTATCAAGTTGAGGGAATGGCTCTTAGTAATTTGGATGGTGTTGACTATAAGGATTTAGTGACATGGTCATGGGGGAACAAGGTGCTGGAAGATGTTTCTTAAGTTCTTTATGGTGATTTTTGTTCATCGTGTTGGTCAATGCGTCGTTGGAGTCATGTGCACACATATAAGAATCGGTCTAGGTAGTGTTGAACACTCATTATGGGTGGAGTCCCTAGTAGTTTATGTATCTTAGAGGTTGGTGTTGACCATCAGATATTTTTGGGTTATCTCTAATTGAAATCCATGTGGATGGTGATAGACTATTGATTGATAATTTCGAGACCAAAGGTTAGGGGTTGAGTCTCTCCATTATAATTTGGGTCACTCTTCCAAGATATTGGTATGGAGTATATCGTCATGCCTCGAGATGTTAGATATTGAGTTAACAGTGCGTATTTTTCATGCGATGGATACCACCATACCTTGGGGCATCGATTTGTTGAGGCAACTGGGACTATTTTTATGGAGGTTCGACAGACTGGGGACTTCTTTTTGTGGTGTTCTGTTAGGATTTAGAATACTTTACTGATGACATGAGGTGTCGGTGACATATTTTTGGGCTATAAACTAAGGATTAACCTGGTATATTGCTCCTCAGGTGATTTCATTGGTTATAATCCATGTATCCACATTCCTATATATATACATATGTGTGTGTGTGGGTGTTGTATTCTATATATTTATTTTGGGCATGTATTTATACTTATATCAGTATTGTCTAAAGTAGTTAATTCTTCCCTGGGGAAATTGACCACAAGGGAAGTAGTTTAGTTTATAAAGTTGTATATGTTTTATTTTATTTATATTCTTCATAAACATGAAATATTAGGGATTTAATATAGTCACACATTGTTGGTGGCATAATGAGTCCATTATCTTACCCTACATAGGCCCCTTAGGACGTGTGTAGACTTTATGATTTTGAGATCAGGTAATGGATCTGGATCAAGAGTTGGAACATAGTGATTTAGATGGGAATTTTGCATGGTACGGATGGCATTGGACCATGGTGGGTATTTCAAAAGTATGGGGTTATATTTGAGTTTCATCATGATTTATATATGTATGAACTTATACGGTTGGACACAGGAAACCCTGAATGTCGAATTTATTTTATGACCTATTGTGATATGTATTATCTACAAATGGTATTTCCTTTGGTCTTGTTTTTTATTGATGTTGCTTTATTATTCTTCCACTAAGTTAAATTTTTTGCTTCTTCTATTTATGGTCCTTGTTAAATTATGTTTTATATATATATATATGAATCCTTATTATTATCACCACCTGAGGGTAAAGTCTCCCCACTATCTCCTCTCAGACTCTCGCTGCTAGTCGACAGCCTTTCTCATATGGGGAGGTGCACCTAAGGCCTAGTTTCCAACTAGAATAGAGCACTATACAAGTGGAAAACTGGGTGGAAGTGCTATAAAAACATTCCATTAATTATAAAAGATACATATATATTTAGTAACTGTCAAGGAATTATAGCTAATAGTGAATTAATAAAAGGTGAAAAAACCTAAAATATCACTACTGAGTCCATGTAAAATACATAAAGTTAAAAATCATAAAATAAATAAGGAATGGGAAGATTGATTTAGATTAGTTTTGAATAAAAACAATATTCTTGTCATGGATTTTTTGGAGCTTCAAGTTTTTCAAAGAATCTATAATCAACCCAAGTTGGACCTTCCCAAATAATTGATAAGAAAAGGACCTCGCCTAATCTTCCAAAGATGTGTCTACCATCGAAATAGATTCATCATGGTGGAAAATAGATCATTATAACAAATGGATATGCCTCCAACTCATTCTCATGGTGAAAGTATTCCCACTACCTTGATAAATTTATGAGTGCTAAATCTATTTTGTCTCTATGTATAGGAATCAAATTATATACAATACTCGATGGGAAAATATAATGAAACTCGCAAACACATTAATGGTAGATATGAGAAGATTTAAAAAAGAAAATGTATCCTTAAAAATCTTAAAAATATGATGAATTTTTTTAAATATAGGAAGGTGGAAAATCTAAATACACTTTATAAACAAGTAACATAAAGAGTTTATTGCTCACTATAAGTGATTCTAAATAATTGGCCACAATGTTATAGACTTTTGGAATAATCTTTCAAATTATGAAAATTTTATATGGGATGATGTTTGAGGTAGCATTGATAAAACAAGAGGAGAACCTGCTGCAAAGAAGGAAAATATAAAGAAAAATTCTATTCTATTTTTCAAAATCTTATTTGAATATTTTTTAAACATTTATAAGTACTAGAATTTTTATTTCAACACATATTATCCATTGTGGTATGTTTTATCCATCCAAAATCATAATATTATTAAAGGAGAATTTCCACAATATCTGATGAGAAAAATATAAATAAATTCATGTATTCATTAAGGGGTGAACTAAAAAAAAGAAGAAAAAGACACTCCCAATAAGTAATTGAAGAATGATGATAAAAAAATATTTCATATTATATAAGACAATATGATTCTATTATATTAGGAAAGGAAACATTGTGTAACATTTAAATATGTCCCTAAAGATCAATGATCAATGTTGAAAGATCGAAATCAAAATAGATTCAATCAAATATAAGAACAATAATATTTTCACGATAGAAGACTTCACATATAATGAGTTTGAGAATTTTCCCAAGAAAGGAGACTCAAATAAAAATGTAGTAGTGTTTGAAAGGTTCAACAAACTTGGATAATCTCTAAAATATCGCAATACTATTTATAAGGATATATAGACTTACTAAAAATAAATGAGAAATCAATATTGATTCCATGTTCCAAAACTACTATTTTAATGAAGGTGTTCGCACCTATGAAGAAGGATGATCATGGGAAGAATGGATTATCAGTTATAAGGATTTAGTAGTTAGAGTTGGATAAGTAATTAAAAAATATGAAGAAAGTGAATACGCATTGATTGCTAATGTCAAAAGTCATATTCTGGATATGAAAAAATCTGAAATGGAAGTGGATTTTATAGTACCAAATAGAGAAAAATTCTGGAAAGAAAAATAAATGTGAATCTTGAAATAATATTGACATTTTTACCCTCAAAGAATGGGTTCATTAGGTTGAGAAATAATTCTCATCCCCAATTCAACAACTAAGGTGAATATAGAATACCAACCATACTCCAACACTTTTAGGATATGAATCATGAAGAAGGTTATTGAAGGTGAAAGACTTTGGATAGAATACCTTAAGTAGAAGATACCAAAATTCGTAAATCTATCATATTATTTCTATCAAATATGAAATAATTTATATCCCATATATAAAGATATTTTAATTTATGATAATCACTCTCTTAACTATGACATGGTTTGTTATTTTTTAAAACATAAATGGAAACTGACTATCAAAAAATATTGGGTGTTATATTTCATGCACATAATCTATTTTTATATGTTTTTTGAGATGAGTTTGGGTTATATTTCATCTTATAAATATATTTATAAATCTCCAAAGAAGTCAATTCTAATTTGGTACTAGATTGAAAAATGTAATTTACAGATCTGAATCTTTGGGAAAATCACTCATGTTTTCTACACTAGGTTATCCCATTTATACTTAGAGTTGAAATACATATGGTTCATTACAATGAACTTATATGTTTTATAAATTCTCTTAAGATGGATAAAAAAATAAATGGATAATATGTCGAAATTTAATTGGTTAAGAAGTACTAATATGCCACTTTATAGATCAATAAGGGATAGAAGATATTGACAATGGTGCATAAGACGCTACATTTACCTTTGTATTTATTTTCATTAAGGTGGAGTGGTATGATCATGACTTGGTTATATAGTTGGTGTTAATAAAAATTAAATGGAGGGGTTTAAGTTCCTCTTGAGCACTGATGATGTTTTTTTTGTTTTTTTCAATGTGATGTTTTTTTATTCCAATTTCATTACTTTGAAAAATAAGAATGGTGGTGGAATTAGAATCCACTCAACGGAGAACACAAGAATTTTCCCATGTATTATGGGAAAATTAAATGAGTTTTGGATTTAAATATATATTTAAAGGGAGTTTTATATCTTCTCAATACATTTTGAATGTTTTAGCTACTATATGATTTTTCAATTACATCATATGATTGATAGATCTGGTCCCCATGTTCAAAAACATGTACTCAAGTGAACAGTGTTTTCTACAATAGCTTGGAAATCCTTGAAGTGCTAGCAGCTAGATATAGTTCTATGAATCATCTATTAAAAAGATCAATGATATATGAATGCACGATAGAAGATTTCATATAAGGGATAACCTACACAAGAATTATTGCGCTGGAATAATGTTCAAATAAATGTATAATAATAATTGGAAGAAGGTTGAGAAGGGAAATAGTTTCTTTAAAGATTCCAAAAATTAATTTTCAGGAAATTTAAAAAATGGATAATCCTTGGTATGTTTCTTATAAGGTTGAATATGGCACATGTAAGGTTCAAAAAATATGTTTGTATACACTGAACATATCTTATGTATCACAATAAGATCTTTTAATTTTCTATGTTATGATGAAGTCATGACATATTGTAATAATCCATGTTTCATAATTAATTATATTTTCATAAATAGAATAATAGTGTCAATATAACACAAAATAAATTAATTTCCTTAAGAAAATATAACATTAGATATGATGAGTACAGGTAAAATTGGATAATAATAAAAATTATATAAAAGAACCGCAAGACTAAAGTTCTCATCATCCTGCACTCCCATGAAGATAACTTCCCCAAATATAATTAAACAAAGGAGAAACATATGTATCAATATAGAAGATATATTTTCAATGAAATGAAATAGTAGAATATATATTAATTTATAAGGGTAAAATATAACCATTACCAGAAATTGTTATAAAAAGTATCCACTGGGGGTATCCATTTTGAGATCTATGAAAATAAGAAGATAATATATCATTAGGTATTTGTAAAAAAATTAGTCTTATATAAATATATATGGTATGAATTTAAATTCAAGGAATATTTACGTTATACTACGTATATTTTATTTCACTCTTCCAAAAATATTATATACTCATTAAATATTTATGATATTTATCTTTACTTTAGGATAGAAAATCTGTTAAATATATTTCTAAACCATGTTTTTTTTATTTATTTAATGAATTATTTAATTATTGGATATTATATAAATATATATTTTTATTTATTATATTTTATTTATATTTCTTGTTATCATAATCGTATAAATAAATTTTCAAGGTGTTAAATAATAATATTATCTTTTATTTGAAAAAAAAAGTTTTTATTCTATATAAAATTATTTATATTCTGTATAATTTTATTTAATGGTTAAATTTATAAATTTTAGAATTTAAATTTAATAAAATGGAGATAATTTTTCATTTCAACATGTCAAAATTATTATATAGTTAAGTTTTCTCATTTTTCCAGGTAATCGGAATTTTTAGGGAATACAAAAAAATACAGTTTTTATGAATACATTATCTTTTATAAAATCATCATTATATAAATATAGCATAAAAATTTTGGAAATATATATAATCTATAATATATAATAATATACTAATATATATATATAAATATATATTATTCCATTAATATAAATTTATTTTAATGTAAATATAAATATGAAAACATTTACTAGTGTTTACAAAAGGCATTTGTAGCATTTGAAAAATAAAAATAGTTGCCTTTAAGATAATATCTATGAATGTATTAGTCTTAACTATAACATAAGATATAAAAAAGATTACTAATGGATTTTATTTTTTTATTTTAATGAATTTTATAATTATATGAAAATTTAATTATCCAAATTATTACCTGGCACTTGTGTATGGTTAGGAAAGATAAAATCCTTAATTTAAAAAAATATTATAATCATATAAGTGGTGATAAATGATATTATAAGTATATTTATATCATAGTATATATAAATAATAAAATTAATTTATATTAATAACTTAATTTTTATATTATATAAAATGATAATTATCTCAAACACTTATGCAACATTGATGAAGTACTTGTACGGGCAGAAGAAAAGTCAAAATTACTGGATTTAACAATATTTAAAATTATATTATTGGGATGAATTATTATATCATGAAATTTTTATGGATAAAAATTATATTTAATAAATTATTTAAATTTTCAAATCATAATTCCATTATTATTTTCATATTTTTAATGTCAAATTACCAAAATAAAAAAGAAAATGAATTTAAAGGGTATTTGATATAAAAATGGTTTAAAAATTATCAAAAAATAATAAAATCATATCATGAGTCCAGTGGGGATATTTAATGATATTTAATATCGTTTATTTTCTATTTATAAAACAATATCCATTTTAAAATTATATTCCTAACCCTTGAGGATGTACAATTTTCCAAAAAGTCATTCAAAATTTTCCGATAAAAGTAGACTCATTATAACCATTATAAAAAATATTATGGTTTGGTTTTATACCCATATTCCACCAAAATCACATTATAAATATCCCTTTCCATGTTTATAAGGTTATGATATTTTATGTAACACCTTTATATTTTGTGAAATATGTTTTTTAAAAATAAATTTAATCTTTTCAATAGGTTGTGTTACACACAACACCTAACTTTCATAATGTTACACACAACATCGAGTTTAAAAAAACATGAAACAGTGTTAAATTATTATTATTAAACAATATAGTTTTCACCTAGCAGTTGGAATGATGGGTATGAGTAGGATTAACTAGACTATGAAAATATATGGTTTAAAAAAGTATATATAATTAATACATTGGTGTCCTATTAATTAAAATGGAAAATAAAAAATATTTGAAAATAAAAAATATATATTAATCTGGAAAAAAAATATGTTCACTACCATGTTTTATCTCAATAAATTGGATAAATTAATTTTTTTCAATGATTTTAATAAAATTTATTTATTATATGTCAACTAAAATATATAATATTTATCTTATGTGTTTTCTAGAAAAGTTATAATTATAAATCCAATTATACACTTAAAACATTATTTTTATAAAAATAATTATTTCTGTCTTTTTTATATTAGGGTTAATTTTTGATAATTTTACAAAAAGATAAATTTTCTATGAATTTTGAAAAACATTGGTTTTTATTATGAATTTTCAATTCTTGTAAATAATTTTGAAACATAAAAACTATTTTAATATGGTTTTAATGGTAAATTTAGTACAATTATACATCTACTAATCCAATTTAGGTCATTGAAATAAATTTCATATTGAATTTTGATATAAAAACATTTTAGACTTTTAAACATTTTCTCTTTCGAAACCCACTATCTCGTCTCATCTGCAGGATTAATGTTAAATTAATATTTTTCACTTACATTAATGGAAGTTGGAAAAATGGATTCCATAATTTTAATCATCATAATTTAATTTATGTAATATTTTCAACCTAATTTTTTACTATAATGATTAGTAAAAATAGTAAAAAATGTTTATCATGACTGGGAAAAAAATGGGTTTAATAAGCGGGTTTAAATAAAAATATAAAGGATAAAAATGACAAAAAACATGTAAAAATACATTTTTTGGAAATATTTATAACTTACCTCATTCAATTTCTTGAATATCTCATTTTGGGGCCTTTTATAAAGCAATAAACATGGTTACACAACATTCTTTTCAAAATTATAGTTGTTCTTTCACATCACTTACAAAAAACCACACACTCTCCTCTCTTATTCACACATCCAAAATAATTTGGTTCTACCAATTCCTTAAAATATAAATTTCTTAATTTCCAAATATCATCATATAAGCCCTATATTTGTTATAAATCCAACCTAATAATCCTCTTGGTGCAATCCAAATGAAGTTGTGTGAAGAAGAGGTAACATCCCAAATCAAGTGTTTTGTTTTATTTCTTAACCTACCTCCTTAAATTCTTATAAATCATGTAAGATATAATATAATCATAACATTAAATAAACTAATATTTTATTAAGTTGATATCATATCCTAAATCTTTCTCCACTTCCATCAAATGGGTAAAGAAATCATCATTTATCTGTACAGTAGATTACCACCTCGTGAACAGATGTTATTTTTTTTCCATCACCACCTATCACGATTGGATATAATGATGGATTTATTTTTTTATATGATATTTAAAATATTATTATTCTTATTGGATCATTATATCTCATTTTTCTTATTACCTTCCATTCCATGGGAATATGATAACATCGTTCGTGCATATGGTGGACTACCACCTCGCGGAGCGATGTGATTCATTCACGCTTTATATTGATGGTTACAAAGATGGTATTAATAAAAAAATGTTATATATATGTAATAAAAATTATTTTTTAATTTCATTATATTATTTACATTTATTTTATTATTTCTATCGGGGAAATTTAAATAGTGATCATGCGTATGTACGGCCTGCCATCTCCATGAATGGTGTATTTCATTTTATATCTATTGATTTTATGGAGTACTCTAATTAAATATATATTGAATATATATGATATTTTTATCATTTTTAAAATTATTGATATTATATAAAAATGATAAAATTAAGAACACTATAAATTACAAATCAAATCATACACAAAAATAAAATTAGTTATTGCCCAAAATGTGACTTTAACTTGTAATTTTAATAAATGGGTAATAAAATGTTATAACTAAGTCACATATGGTACGATATATATATATGATTATTTAATATATTTATATTAAATTTATATTTATTATTATTTAGTTTTTATCATTTATAAGGGATGTCGAGACTATTGGTAATGGATTTTTGTCTCAATTTTATTATTTGTGAGACACATGCCATATTCACCATGTGTTTATTTTATGTGGTGTATATACTACCCATGAATTTATTTTAGGATTATTTTCATGACAGTTTTTGGTATTTACAAATCCAATTTTGTATCTCCCTTTCATGGGGTTTATGATACAAAAGTTACCAAAGTGGTATGGTTTTTATGATACAATCTCATTATTTATCAGGATTGTTTAAGTTTGTGCTTTCAATGATGAAATATTATTATCCATACCTAAAGAAACTAATGAAATTTATTATCCTCTAGTTTTTCATGAATATACATGGTTTCCCTCTATTTTATTTTCTTTATTTACTCAAGAGTATGAAATAATGTTTTAAATAAAAATCTTCTTCATTTCTCTCTCTGGCCGAAAAACATTCTTCATCCAAAACGAAATTTCCTAAAAAGGCTTTCAAAATTTTTATTAAAATTATTAAAATTATTTATTAAAAACTTTTTTCATCAATTTTTAATTTTTTTAAAAAATTAAACTAATAATCATGGTTTTGTAAAAATAATTCATGTTTGGATTGTAACACAAATGTGAAATAAATAATTTTTAAGAATTAATTTTTAATATGGAAAGGATATTTTCCACTATATATGTTTTGAATGATTTTTAAATCTTCCATTATATGTTTCTGTGGATAATTTTTAAGAAAAGTGTTTTTTAAAACCAAATTTTTTTTAAATAGTATTTTTCAAGGTCGAAAGGTTATATTAATAAAGAATTGTTCCAAGTGGTATTTCAAAATTATTTTCTATCTAAGATGAAATCATTTTTTTTGTTACTTATTCTTTATTGAGGAAAATATTAATTGATGGAAACGTTAATATTTATTTTCTTTTTTAATTTTTTTTATTAAATATTTATGAAACCCATTTATTTTTAATGTGTTATGATATGGGGAATTTATGATATGTTTATAAACTTTTTTTCTTTAAATGGGAAATGATGCGATCATATTATTAATATTTTATGACATTATGGAACACATAAGAATGGTTTTCATTATGAGATAGTTGAGACCTATATATCCCTCTAATTCATTAGTTATGGAATTGTATGTCACGAGATAATAATGGGAAACTAGTCGATGGGAATGATCTATTATAAGAAATAAATGAGTCCTGATACTATGTGAAATAGGTGTGTTCTGATCCAAAATGAAAAACAAGTGAGAAGTCATAATCTACTATGTTTATGGTCTCGGTATTTAAACTTTACATATAAAATGTTTTTTCAATATTAATTATCGTTCTGGACTTTTAATAAATGATATTATGGTTAATGGTTGATTTATAATGATTTCTGGCTCTCATGGGACATGTTTTCTAAAAGGATAAAGTTTTATATCTTGAATCGGGATTATGATCTATGACAGGTTGTGTATTTACATCATAAATTTTGTTCATGATCACAAAACCTCATTCATGTCTTGTGATTTCATATGATCCTGGATTTAGATATCCCATATATACCCTTACAGAGAATCTGACATCACCCTTTCTTATGTTTCCTTCCTCATGTTATAAAGATAGCTTTGGGTGGGGTATTCATAAGAGGAGTACCATGTGAGAATATCATTTTGGGAGATATTGAATTTTATTCATGAAATATGATTATCATACTTCGAATATCCAAATTAACAAACCTATTAGTGTCCTCAAGTGGGTGTTTATGAAATGTGTTGAATATTTTTCTAAAAAGATGAGATATTTATGTATAAAATCATGAGTTTCTATCATTATTATCAGTGGAAAGGTTTAGTAAATTTTTTTATTTTAGGATTAGAAATTCTTTCGTGAGATCCCAAGGGAATTTTCTATGTATATGTTTAGGGATGTGTCTAGGGATATATCTAAGGATAATGCTAAGGATAATTTGATGTAAAGTAAAATATAATACAATTTAGGTGATGGATAGTGAAATGATTTTTCTTGAAATTAAATTCATATCTGGCTAATAAAATATGATGTGTCTTGGGAATAGAGGTACCAAAGGGTAATAATTATGAGAAATGAACATTGAGTGAGAATCTATCATCACATGGTTCTTGATAATGGTTCTTGCTGCACACGTGGTTTGAAACTCATGGAGATATGATTTTTAAATTAACAAACTTTTTATGAGAGATCCTGAAGGATTTAAATAATGAATATTAATGACCTATCTTATTCCGATGGTGTCAAATATTTTAAATAATGTGTCATTATTTTGATATACTATAAGTGATTTTTCATGATAATGTGGTTTTAGACTGTGATACGTGATTATCATGCATGGATTTCTGGTTTTAATCCATGGATAGAACTCGAAGAAACCATGTTAATGTGGAGTGAAATAGAAAACGCAAGGACTTTCCTGTTAAGAAACCAATTTTAGGGGAGATGAAACATAAAATATTATTTTTATGCTCACACAAATTTCTCAAGCTATGAATCGTGTTTAACTTCCAAACAGTAAAATGAGGGAACAAAGTTCTATTGAGTCCTCCATGATGAAACAACCACCTTCTTTTAGTGGTTTAAATGATACAGGTGTTATTGAGAAATAGATAAGTATAAATGAAAATATAATTTATGTTTTTCAGTGCTTGAAGCATAAAAAATTAATTTTTGGATTTTTATCATTTTAAAGGAAAATAAAATAGTGGTGTACACTTATTAAGAACATTAAGGAAAAGGAGAAATTGAATCTATTGAATGGGAAGAGTTTACATGAATATTTCTTAGTAAGTACATCCCTCATATTCTATGAACAAAGATGGAAAACTAATTACTTAAGATTATGAAATGTGATTATAAATATAATTATAATTATGAATATAATTTTATAAGACTTTCAAGGAACACTTATAGTTTAATTGTCTAAAATAAAATAAAAAATTATTGATTCTTTGGTTTCCTAAATCTATGTCTTTGAAAGGCCTTGTCTATAAGAGACTTTCGGAGATAAGAAGAACCCGTAAGAAATGGTAGTTAGATATTCCCACCATTCGTATGGTTATAATTAAAAAATGAATATCAAGTCACATAAAAACTAAAATGGTGGAAAGAAATTTCATCCATGTGCATGCTAGAAATGTGGGAAGCATCATCAAGGGAATTTATTTAATCAAACTTGCATGTGATTTAAATGTGTAAAGGTAGGTCATAAATCCTGTTAATATAAAAATGTGAGTAATTGGACAGTTAATGAAATGGAGGATAATTGGAGTCCAACTAATTCACCACCCACACCCCAGTGTATCAAATAGAAGTATTTTGGGAATTATAGAAATAAATACCCCAAACTAAGGGCTAATGTTGATTTTAAGACACAACATCCAATTAATACAAAGGAAAAAAGGGAAAGATTGTTTAATCATTATGGATGAATTGAATCATTATTATTAGTGCACACTTATTCTCCCCTTAATAATAGGGAATTTCATGTTTTATTTCTTATTAATAATCCTTATGAGAATATTATTATTCATTCTTTAGTGAAATTTCATTTGATTATCTCCCTCTACATAAATTATGGATTAAAAAACAGTTTTTGATATTATATCATAACAAGGATAAACCCAATATTCCAATGTAAAATTTTTATATATTATAAGATATTATAAATGAGATAAATAATTAATTTTCTTTGCAAAGTGTTTATGTAACACTCTGTGATTTTTTGAAATATGTTTTTTCAAATTAATTTAATCTATTTATATTTTCCATTTCAAAAAACATTGAAAATATTTTTCACTAATTATGATTTTCCTTTCACACAGAACCAACATTGATTATGTTAAATCCAACAATGAATTTGAGTACATTACATGGAACAACAAGGTTATCTTACATTACATTCAAGATGGTCTTCCTCGATGTCTTGTGTAGTATGCATGGTCGAGTGTTATCTAACTATAATATATTATTAAAAATATTATTATAACGGGATATAACCTAGATATTAAGTTGATGAATATGAATACAATTAACTAAATTATGAAAATACATGTTTCATACAAATATAATATGAATTTATCAATTTAAAAATAATTAGAAATGAATTTGAAAACTGGTTGAATATAAAGGTATATATTATTATAGTTACAAAGCAATTTCAACTTAGTAAATTGAATTAATTAAAATTGGTAAGTCATATTAATGTAATAAATATTTTATATAGTCAATAAATTATTTTTTTTATTCATCCAATAGATTTGATATACATAAGATAAGAACAAACCCAAGTTTATGCCAAAAAACTTATTTTTTATAGTGGTAGTTTTACCGCCTTTTATTGGGAAATAATTTTTCAATCCAATTTTAGGAACTTTTTTAGATTTAATATTTCAGAATAAACTTCATAATTTGAATATAGACATAAAAATTAGGTTAGGATAACTTTTTGGTATTTTTTTGTAAGGTTTCATTATTTTAATGAATAGTAAAAAATACTGGACTTTAATTAAAAACTTCTTTTTCATATAATTTTTTATAAAGAAAAATTATATTTTTAATGAGTTTAATATTTTAGTTATATAATATTTTTATCAATTGTTCCAATGTGGGTCATTGTAACTAATTTCACATTGAAATTGGATAAAAAGACACAATAAAAGTCTGATCATTTTTACTTAAAAAGCCAGCATTGTTAACCTAAAAATGATATTATTTTTAAATTAATTTATACCACTTATGTTGTTCATACATAGAAAAATTGATTCCATATTTTGAATAATCATAATTTATAATTTATAATAAGGTAAAAAATTGACAAAAAATATTACGAAAGGTGATTAAATTTGATTACATCAGTTAAGGGAAAATTTTGGTTGATAAAGTACTAAACATTAAATATATTACCCAAAATAACCTATAAACTTTCCCAAAACCCATTTTATAGACATTTTACGTCCATTAACCTTCTATTGTTGGGTTTCGTTGGTTTTTTATGACTTTGATTAGGTACAAACATCGGTACACCTAACTTGTTTTCAAAAATGCCAAGTGTGTCCTTTCCATTCCTTATAAAAGTCCACCACATCTACCCACTTCCTAAAACATATAAAACCCATGTTCATGGAAACAAATATACTTAAATAATATCCCAAATTTCCTCCCTTACTTTTGTAAGACTTATCTTGTTCAGAAGGTAACTCAAGGAATCTGTTTGGCACAAACCAAAAGGAGTAACCCAATTAAGTGGTAAAGTCCTCAATCATCCTCCTTTATCTTATTTTTTTCACCACCCCGTCCTATATCTCGATTACATTATTTTGTAAAAACACCAATATCAAAAATATAATAGTATTCTTTTAACCTTAGGGTTATACCTACACTTACACACACCTCCATATAATGGGTATCGAACATACGGTTTACTTGTATAACGAACTACCGCCTCACTAAACGATGAATGTTCATTTCTCCTTCACCACCTCTCAAGGTGGAAATTTTTATGGAAAACCTATTTAGATATCTATTATATTATATTTATTATATATTTAATCTTATTTATTGTAACAACTCGGTCCCCATGACAGCACAGACACCCCACCTTAATATGGTCATCGGGTCCTGGCCCACCAGGTACCATCGTTTTCCCCATTTTCTTGGAAAAAATATACTTAAATAAGATCCCAAATTCTATCCCTTACTTCTATAAGACTTACCTTATTTAGAAATAAACTCAATGAATCCTTTTGGCACAAACCAAAAGGAGTAACCCGATTAAGTGGTAAAGTCCTCTCTCATCCTCCTTTCTCTTATTTTTTTTCACCACCCCATCCAATATCTCAATTCCATTATTGTATAAAAAGACCAATATCCAAAATATAATAGTATTTTTTTATCCTTAGGGTTATACCTACACTTACACACACCTCCGTCTAAGGGGTATCGAATATACTGTTTACGTGTATAGCGAAGTACCTCCTGGCTAAAAAATGAATGTTCATTTCTCCTTTATCGCATCTCATAGTGGACATTTTGATGGAAATCCTATTTAGATATCTATTATATTATATTTATTATGTATTTGATCTTATTTATTATAACAACTAGGTCCCGGTGACAGCAAAGACACCCCACCTTAATATGGACATCGGGTCCTCTCATTGTGTACATTTTGATAGACACCCTATTTAGATATCTATTTTATTATACTTAATATGTATTTAATATTATTTACTGTAACAACTGTGTCTTGGTGATAGCACAAATACCCCACCTTAATATGGTCGTCGGGTCCTGGCCCACTAGGTACCATCAGTTGTTCCATTTTCATGGAAAAAATATAATTAAATTAGATCCCAAATTCCCTCCCTTACATCCATAAGACTCACCTTGTTCATAAGGAAACTCAAGGAATCCTTTTGGAACAAACCAAAAGGTGTAACCCGATTAAGTGGTAAAGTCCTCTCTCATCCTCCTTTATCTTATTTTTTTCACAAACCCATCCAATATCTCGATTCCATTATTGTATAAAAACAAAAATATCCTAAATATAATAGTAATTTTTTATCCTTATGGATAGACCTACACTTACATACACCTCCATCTAATGGGAATCAAACATACTATTTTCGTGTATAGCGAACTACCTCCTCGCTAAATGATTAATGTTCATTTCCCCTTTACCACCTCTCATGGTGGACATTTTGATGGACACCCTATTTAGATATCTATTATATTATATTTATTATGTATTTAATCTTATTTTTTGAAACAAATGGGTCCTAATGATAGCACAGACAACCCTCCTTAACATGGTGGTCGGGTCCTGGCCCACCAGGTACCATCAGTTGCCCTACGACATGTGGTCCCCACCCAAGGGTCCACCCACATGCGTGAATGGGTCATCTAACTAATGATAGTCCACACATGCCAACACTTGTCCTTTCCAATGTTTTTTCCCTCACTCACACACATCGTGGAAAACTTTCCATAAGGTCACCCATCCTGATCACTACTTCAGGCCAAACATGCTTAACTGTGAAGTTCTAACCAGGTAGGATCCTAAAATAGAAGGTGCACCTTGTCGACATGAGTCATATCATTTATTCATTTAAACCTTTATCATTGTAGAGTGTTACAATTACCCCCCCCCCCCCTCCTTTAGATAACAACGTTCTCGTTGTGGGCCCTAAATCTCAACCTAGGCAGTGCACCAACCTTAATGTTGGGTTCCTCCTCTGATACCAAATGTAACAGTGGGGTCCCGGTGAGAGCACAGACACCCCACCTTAATATGGCCATCAGGTCTTGGCCCACCAGGTACCACAGTGAAGCGTTCTTGGCCTGGAGTAGTGATCAGGATGGGTGACCTTCTGGGAAGTTTCCCAAGGTGTGTTTGAGTGAGGACAAATCACACTGGAAAGGACAAGTGTTGGCCTGCTGGGGGTGATTTTAACACTCCAGAATGATAATGGTTTAAATGACTAAATCATATGACTCATGTCCACAAGGTGCACCTTCATTTTCAGGATGCCTCCACATAGACAACCACATAGGGTTTCAAGAGTTGTATGCACTGATAGCCCACCAAGCGACGAGGCCTCGGTGCAGGGCCCTCTTCCAGTAGAGGGGCCAACGGTACTATTACCTGCTGGGCCATCGATGCCACTATCCCCAGAAGAAGATGGTGCACGCCACTTGAGCGCGTTGCACGAGTCCCAGTGCCATATGACACCCAGGTTCAGGAGAGAGACGGACCCACAGGTGGCTGAGGATTGGCTTGAGGCTGTGGTAAGAGTCTTCTGTCTCATAGGAACACCAACCGATCTCAAGGGGATCCTTGTCACCAGCCTTCTACAGGCAACAGCAGGCAGATGGTGGGGCTTGATGCACCAGGTTCAAGATGAGGTGATGCTTCTCTGGGAAGACATTGAGAGCCTGTTTCAGGTAGAGTTTGTTCCAACGACTCTTCGCACAGTGGGAATTCCTGAGCTACTTCATCTGCAACAGGGCAGCATGATTGTGGCTCAGTACTCATCGAGGTTCACAGACCTCTCATGTTACTCCACAGATACGGTACGAGACCCATTCTTCAGAGATCAGACCTTCGAGCAAGGGTTCAGGCGAGAGATCAGGGATTCATTGATCTCACTCTGCATCCTGACATAGGTGGGGGTGTTTGAGAGAGACCTCCTAGTGGAGAGTTTCCTTGTTGAGCAGTCACCTGCAGCGAGATCCACCATCGGATGACACATTGCGGAGTCTTCTGCAGCTGGTAGTACACAGATGTCGCAGAGGTCCAGGAGGACCAGACCTACTGGTGGACGACCGCATGATTAAAATTCGGTTGTGCAGGGCAACTGAGGAAGAGAGACACATTCCAGAAGTGGGCAGTATTTCAAAAGTGGCGGGTAGGGTCACATGGCTCACGACTGTCCGACCCACCATATGGATGATCAGAAAACAGTTGAAGGACCGCCCAGGTAGAGACAAATGTTCGACTGAGGAGGTATGCAGGGATTAGAAGGATGAGGTAGAGGATCCGGCTGTGCAGCTGGTGGTGGGAGACAATTCGATATGTTACCGCCACCACCACCAATAATTCCACCCCAACCACTGATAACAGTTGGACAGGGGGGAGCTCAGCTTCATGCAGCTGAGTCTTACAATCATGGTGCTCCAGAGATGATTTGAGGTACGATTTGTGTGTACTCCACTATAGTTGTAGTAATTATAGACATAGGTTCAAATCATTCTTTCATTTTCGTTTCCCTCATTCGGTGCTCAGAGATTCCGATGGATCCGTTGGCTCGATCTTTATAGCTAGAGACTCTTACGGGAGCAGATTCAATGATTACGCACCGGTGTCAGCTGTGTGAGCTTACTCTAGGATTTGAGAGCTTCGGCTGAGATCTCTTAGTAGCAGCGTCGAGGCCTTACAACATCATCTTGGATATGGACTGGTTATCTACATTCTATGCTTAGATAGAGTGTATAAAGCGCAAAGTGCGTTGTGTCTTCATGGATGGGACCAATTTTACCTTCACCGGTGAGAAGGGATCCTTTGTAGTGCAGGATGGACTTTCCCAGAGGAGAGTGTAGCCAATCACTCATTAGTTGGCTAGCCCTACTCTCGGAGTTATTGATTTGGAAAGTCTGAGCTATCCTGTAGTGGTGGACCAGTATGTGGATGTCTTCCCTGGTGATGTTTTGGTTCTACCTCCTCGCAGATAGGTGGACTTTTACATTAACTTGTACCCTGGTAGGGCACCGATATCTACACCAGCAAATCGGATGGCTCTCGTGGAGCTTCGTGAGCTGCAGGTACAGCTGGAGGACTTATAGGCAAAGGGAATCATCCGGCCCAGTGTTTCGCCTTGGGCAGCCCCGATTTTGTTCGCCAAGAAGGAAGATGGGATCGTGAGACTTTGTGTCGACTATCGGCGCCTGAAACAAGTGACCGTGAAAAACAAGTACCCACTCTCGAGGATTGATGACCTCTTTGATCAGCTAAAGGCGGCATGGTGGTTCTCGAAGATAGACCTCAGATCAGGCTACTACCAGCTTAGAGTGAGAGACGAGGATGTGAAGAAGACGGTATTCAGATTTTGGTATGGACATTATGAGTTCTTTGTTATGTCATTTGGTGTAACCAATTCTCCATCAGTGTTCAAGGGTCTCATGAACAGGATCTTTCAGACATACCTTGATGTCATTGTCGTAGTCTTCATCGACGACATTATGATCTACTCGACTACTGTACAGGAGCATTCCTACCATTTGCGGGTAGTATTAAACATACTCCGAGAGCACCAGCTTTATGGTATGCTCTCGAAGTTCCAGTTCTGGATCCAAGAGGTTAACTTTCTGGGACATGTCATCTCCGAGGCTGGAGTTACAGTGGATTTAGTAATGATTGAGGTGGTACTTTCTTGGGATCCCCCCAGGAGTGTGACGGAGGTATGAAGTTTCCTGGGTTTGGCTGGATATTACCGGAGGTTTGTTCCATACTTCTCCAGAGTTGCAGCACCACTATCAGCATTGATAAAGAAGGGTCAACCCTTCGTTTGGTTGGAGAAATGCCAACAGAATTTTCAGGAGTTGAGGCAGAGGGTGACTAGTGCCCCCATCTTGATTCTTCAAGAGGAGGGTGTAGGATAGGTAGTTTACTGCAACACATCAGGGACCGGCCTCAGATGTGTCCTGATTTAGGAGTGAGCATTGATCGCATTTGGTTCTCGACAGATGAGACAGCATGAGCAGAACTACGATACC
The DNA here is from genome assembly GCA_963277665.1 of Viscum album. NCBI lineage: Eukaryota > Viridiplantae > Streptophyta > Magnoliopsida > Santalales > Viscaceae > Viscum > Viscum album. The sequence continues at coordinate 952,805,626 of OY728130.1, read as the reverse complement.
CATGAACTACAGTTAGCAGCAGTGGTCTTCGTCTTGAAGATGTGCTGGCACTATCTGATGACTGAGCATTTTACAGTCTACACTGATCACAAGTGTCTCAAGTATATCTTCTCTCAGAAGAACTTGAACCTGAGACAATGAATTTGTCTTCATTTCCTCCAAGAATTTGACTTTGAGATAGTCTATACTCTATAGAAGGGGAAGATTTTAGAAGATGCACTCAATAGGAGATCTAGTATACTGCTACTAGGTGAGGTGACATAGAAGCTAGCCTCTTTGCAGATATCCTACATAGAACGTGATGGAGCAAGTTTTCTTCAGTCTCTTACAGTCACTCCCCCACTTCTTCAACGAGTTAAGGAGGATCAACGCGGGGACACTGACTGCGAGAAACAACATGCTCAGATATCCACAGGACATGCACCTGATGGATTTTCTGAAGGTGGGGAGCACGTCATCCTCTTCAGAGGATGTACCATGGTACTAGGGTCACTTCATGAGGAAGTGTTGAGGCAATTCCACACATATCCTCTAGCGGTACATCCCGGAGTGGCGAAGATGTATCCAGATCTCCAATGATAGAATTGGTGGCCGGGAATAAAGAAAGGAGTCACATAGTTTGTTTCTCGGTGCGTTACTTGTCAGCAAGTGAAGGTAGAACATTAGGTACCAGAAGGCTTGGTTAAACCTTTAGAGGTCCCAGAGTGGAAGAGGGATGGGATATCCAAATAATTTTTGATATAAATTCCATGTACATCCAGGGGACATGACTTCATTTCGGTGATCTTTGACTGACTCACCAGGTCATCCCACTTCCTACCGATCATAGAGTAGGGTTCAGTAGAGAGCTTGGGACGCCTCTATTTGAAAGGGATTGTGCGGTTACATGGATTACCCTTGACGATCGTTCCTGATCGTGATGCACATTTTACTTCCTGACTGTAGAAGGGGTGGTAGTAGTATTTCGGGATGCAACTTCATTTGAGCACCTCCTTACATACTCAGACGGATGGCAAGACTGAGTGGACCATTTAGACCCTTGAGTACATGATGTGTGCTTGTGTCCTCGACTTTGGTCGCAGCTGAGAGGATCAATTACCTTTGGTGGAGTTTTCATACAACAATAGTTATCACTCCACCATAGGGATGGAACATTTTGAGGCATTGTACGAGTAACCTTGCAGATCACCCTTGTGTTGGACTGACCTAGGGGAGTCACTACTCATGGGACCGGAGATGGTACGGGCTACCATAGAGAAGGTACAGATCATTTAGGAGCATATGAAGACTGCACAGAGCAGATAGAAACCATATACCGAAAAGATATGGAGACCTATGGAGTTTGAGGATAGAGACCACATCATTCTATGGGTCTCACCTCGATGGGTTTTGTGAAGATTTGGCAGAGGTGGCAAGTTATCTCAGAGGTTCATCGGACCTTTTTAGGTCCTCAGCGGAGAAGGAGAGGTGGCTTACCACTTAGCTCTTCCACCTCAGTGGCACCAGGTGCATGAATACTTCCACGTATCCTAGCTGATGTGATACGTGCACGATGCTTCGCATAACATCGACCATGGAGAGCTGGACGTCGATGATGGGGAGACTTTTACAGAGGTTCCAGTAGAGATTGAGGATCGACCGGAGTGGGTCCTTCTTGGATGGTCGATACTTATGGTGCGCGTTCACTAGAAGCACAGGAACCCCCAGGAGAGAACATGGGAGTGGGAGGCTCAGATGTGTGCTCAATACCCCCACTTGTTTACCTATTTTGAGTTGTGGATTATGGGGATGTAGATCCCTAAGGTGGGAGAATGTAAAGGTACTGAATTTCCAGGAAATGTTTTTTAAATAAATGGGAATTTTACGAGTCCGCGAAAATTAATTGCGTGTGATTCTAAGGACTGGAGTGCCCGGAATGAATTTCTGATCTTTTTTTCGGGTACGTTCAATAAACGTGCGAGTGGGATTTTCTAACTTTTGAACGAGTGATCAGAATTGAAATATGAGGGCACCATTGAACTCGCAGTTCTGGTATTCACTTAAAGATACTTTCACCTCGATGGTAGTTGGTTGAGGGTGCAAGTTAGTTTTTGGGTTTTTCGTGGAAATAATAAAATAAAATATACACACGTTTTATTTTATTTTTTTGTAACCACCCTCCCATGTGGATGTTCAGGGGTGGGGTCCACTGGAACTAAACCTCCTCTTCTAGATTTATTATAGTGGGGACCACCCGAGATCTCAAAACCACCCAATTTTAATTTGGGGGCAGGGACCACCTGGTCCCAATTAATGGGGGAGAGGAAAACCTCTCAACTCCCACATTAATGTGGAGAAGCCTATTGACTTCCACCATAATTTAATTATGCCAACCCTCAGGATTTAATTATTCCACCCACCATAAGTAATTAAATTTTTTGAATTATTCCAAAAAAATAGATGATTCAATAATCTATTATTTTGGCACAACTTTCATTTTTGTGGAATTGGGGATAGAAGGAGTTTGAGAAAATCTCTTCAACGAAGAATGCTCCACCGACGAAGAATGTCAACCTCATTTGACCTTCTTCCTCGGGACTTCTTCCAACGTGGGACGTCCTCATCTTTGATGAATCGACGACCGTACTTCCTTCCCACATCAACGAACAACCCAAGGTAGTGGTTTAATGCTATTTTTTATCACTTTCCATATACTCCCTTCTTTTCTTGTGCGGATTCGGAACAAACATTGTGGACGATTATGGTTGGACGTTCATTGCTTCATTCTTGTGAATCGCTTGCTACCACTCTAAATGCGGAGGGTGAAGGCCAAACTAACATGGCCCGACCCCTCCTTCATTCTTCTTGGGTGTGTTCTTCGAAATGGAGGAAGCTGACAAGGGCGGCGGCACTCTGCCACCCATGGCCTCCGCCACTCCGCGTCGCCGCCGAACCACCGTCGTGCTGAGATGCCGAGCCGAGCAACTGCCCTGAGCCAAGCCACCTTTCCCCCCCCCCCTCCCCCTGCAGTGCTCCGGCCGAACCTTACCGCGCCCCCCATGGCGCCCCAACCGAACAGGACCCGCACCCCCCACGCCACCTCAGCCGAACAGGCTTGCGCCCCTCACGGCACTCACCCTAACCGGCCCGCAACCCCTGCGGCGCCTTGGCCGAACCGGTCATGCGCCCCCCGCTATTCCCAGGCCGAACTGGCCCGCGCCCCCCACGGCGTCCAAGCTGAAACGGCCCACGCCCCCTGCGGCGCCCTGGCCGAACCGGCCCTGTGCCTCGTGGTGCACTGGCCGAACCGGCCCTGCGCCCTCATGGCACCCCCGCGGTTGAGTCGATCCGCGGCAACCGTGGGCTTTGTGGACCCTCGAGGCCCTCGCGGATTTCCGGACCCCCAGTGGACAGGGCCGCGTCACGAGTTGAGCCTGACCCAACGGGTCGGCCCGGGTCTACCTGAGCCATGTCAACCCATGCCAGGATGGGCTGGGTCAGTCCAATCGGGTCGGACCGGACTCGGGCCCACTATGACTCATTTACTTATCTTTGGCCATAACTTTGGCACCAGATGTTCGTTTAATGAATCGTCAGTGGCGCTGGAAGTCGTGGAGTGAGATGGTCCCTTTGAGTATACCCCACTAGAGTTTTGGGTATAGTTGAGGTATAGTCGGGTTGGATCGAGTATGAATCCAACTGAGCACCAGGGACTAAAAGGCTAATAACTCACAGATCGGGCGTCTGATTGACGCACTGTATGTTACATTGAGACCTCTATGATATGGAGGACTTTGAGATACTTTTTCGTGGTAATTCATGACAGTTGGAGTATCAACTAGTAGCTCATGGAGCGAATTCTCCTAGAGATGAGCGAGCTTTGTGCGGGAATCTAGTAGCTAGTTGAGACCTGACGACTATTGACCGTTTTGACATGGAGTGACTCAACTAGCCCAGTGGGGAGTGCATTAGTGTTACGGAAGACCCATGGTGTGGAGCACCTCTGTATGATGCCACAGAACCATGGTACTCGACAGGAGGAGTACCTTAGCAGGCTATGAGGGGGAGAACCTCTGTGTGTCAAGGCGGACCCACAATGGGGAGCCCCTTTGTGAGATGCGGAAGGCCCATGGTACTCGACAGGAGGAGTACCTTAGCAGTCCGTGGTTAGTGGGAAGCACCTCTAGGTGACACGGCAGACCCACTGTACTAAATAGATGAGGAGTTCTCCAGTAGCCGAGGGTTCAGAAAGTTACTTGTTACTACCCGTAGAATAAATCCTGGTATGAGCTGAGTCAGTACCTCCGTGTTTTCCTCATAATTGAGATGGATTACTTAATAAATTACGTATATGTATGGGTATATACCAATGTATGGTTATCTATTTATTTCATTCTTTGTGTTTTATCCTTGGTGGATTTTGTGAGACGTTGAGGGTCTCGGGTTCCCTACTGAGTATTTTTATTCCCAACCCTACACGGGATTTGCCAGTAACATCTTGTGTTGGATGCAGAGAACAGACAACGCTGATCGAGGATGAGATTTCTAGGACCAGACGGTGCTCGAAGGTGGAACATACGGCATGTCGGTACGCAAACGATACGGATAGAGATGGATTGCTGAGGAGGTGATATGTACCTACCCTTCAGGTAGGAACCCGGAGGACGACGAGTAGTTGTCTTTCTTTTTCTTTAGTTTTATTGAATTTTAGTTGTACTTGTACTTTCTTGCTAGACTTATATTCTACCCCCCTTTTTACTTACTGTACTCGCTTGTTTACTATACAGTTTTCTTGTGTTCGTATCTTTCTGTGTGCTTCTTTACGTGAGTTTGCAGGTTATAAAGGCAATGTCTTCCTAGTTTCAGGGAATAAGACTTTGGTGCAAGTCTCTAGCCCCTAGCCTATGAAAGGTGGGCTTGGGTTAGTCATGGAACAGGCCCTGGGGGATAGTTCATGACATCTATTCCTTTTACAACACATATCATTTTACTCTCCATTTGGTGTAAATGCAATAATTCTGATTGAGTAATTGTGGACTACTGCACCCTCAAAGCGATGTGATTTGTTCACACACTACATGGAATGTATTAAGTATGGGTTTAGTGAAATTATATGATATATATAAAATTTTAATGATTATGTATTGATATTATATACATTTTCACTTATATTTCACTTTCTTTCTTTCATTCATTACGACAACAAAAAACAGAATCAGTGTTCATGTGTACGTATGGTTTATCGTGTCCATGAACTGTGTATTTCATATTGTACTTATATATTCTATAGATTATTATAATATAAATATACTATATATATATGATATTTATATCATGTTTTAAACCCATTAATCATTATATAATTATAATGACCAAATATATAACAAATTAAGACACATGCGAAGAATAAAGTGAATATTACCTGAAGTGAAACTTTAACATGGGATCGTTAAAAAAAGGGTAATATAAGGTCACAAAAAACCATATATGGTATTAAATATATAAATATTCTGATTTAAAACATTTATAATAAACTTATATTTATTATACATGAATATTTTATGAGTATAAATATAGTCAAGACACAAGGTAATGGGATTTCATCTCACTTTTTATTTCCATGAGATACATGTTATGTTTGCCACTATTTTATTTTGTGTGGTGTATGTACTTCCCAATGATTTTACTATATGTATATTATGCTCAAATTTATGGATATTCACACTTCCATATTAATATCCTTCTTTCATGGGGTTTAAGTTTCAAAAGTTACCAATTCGGGATAATATTTTTGTCTCAATTTTCCTTCTCTGAGACTCATGTATTATCATGAACCTAAATTCTTTTTTGAGCTGTATATAATTCCAATTTAAAAGTTATATCGTGAACATAATTATTTTCATGATATTTTAAGCTTCATGTAATTTTTTATTTCATACATGGAGAGCCTGATCACTAGTAACATAGTGGTAAGAGTTTATTTAAATAATCTCATCTCTTCTCCAGATTGTTAATGATTATTCTTATTTAATGAAATATTATGGTACGTATCTCAAGAACACTCATGAGTCTACTTATCATCTTTTTATTCAAGATATATTCATGTATTTGTACCATTTTCTACTCTTTGGTACATTAGATAGTTTAGAAAGTTTTTTTTAAGGAATCTCGGGTTTACCATCTCTTCGGTCAGAAATATATGTTCCTTCAAAATTCTGTTTTCTAAAGAAGGTTTCCAAGAATATTATACCATTATCCTATAAGATTTAAAAAAATTCCCTTTTTTATTTTACCAATATCTTCAAAGGAATCTTCTTGTCACTTTCTGAATAAGGACTTTATCTAACCTTTTTACTATTCAAAATGAATATTCTTTTTACCTCGTATGACATGTATGGATTAACAAAATGTCATTTCATTGAAGATTGATTTTTATTTTTAAATGTTTGACCTTTAAGAAAATGTTTTTAAAAGTAAATTTGAAAGAAATTTGTTTAAAAAAAATTTCAATCTTATTTTATATGTTTTAATATAAATTATTTTTTAAAATTATTTCGAGCCTTATTTAAAAGTTTTCAAAGTATTTTCAATGAATTATTTTTAAAAAAATTTCTGAATTCTTTCATATTTTTTCAAGTAAAAAGGGTTTAAATTTTTTTTCAAGAATTACTTATATGTTTTCAAAGTCCTTTAAAATAAAAAAATTATGTTTTGATGCTTATTTTTAAAGTTTTCTAGGGAAAAGGTTTCCAAACGTATTTCAAGTATCTTTTATAGTTTTTCCAGGATTTTTCTAAGAAAATAATTTTTAAATCGTTTTATGTATTAAAAATATTTTTTATAAAAAGAAATGATGTTTTCCTCAATACATGTTTTTGAAAGATATTTCAAAATTGTTTTCCACCTAAGATGAAATCCATTGATTTTACTCATGCCATTTTAGGAAATTATCTAGAGGTTATATTCATATTATTTTTATGATTGGTTTACACTTAATGTCAAGGTATTTATGAAACCCATTTCTCTTACATGGGTTATAGGTTTATGAAATCTTTTTCTTTTTTATGGGTTATAAGCTTCTAAAACTCACTACTTTTTGTGGGTTATAATTTGATGAAATGATTATGAAACCTATCTCTTTTCTATAGGTTATGATGTGATGAAATGTTCTTGATACCCATTTCATTTAGTGGGTTTTGATTTGATGTTAATATAACCCTCTCTTTTCATGGGTCATGATACGATTTATTTTTTGTGTCACATGCATGTATGATTTCATAATGTGATGGGTGGAACCTATATATCCCTCTAATTTATTATGTAATGATAAATATTTTAAGAGCTCAATGGATACATGGGAGTAAATCCCAAGCCTGAGACAAGAGGGTAAATGGGAGAAAATCCCAAGCCCAAGAAAAGAGGGTAAAGAAGAGGAAATCCCAATCCCGAAAAAAGATAGTAAACAGGAGGAAATACCAAGCCCAAAACATGAGGATAAATTAGAGGAAATACAAAGAACGAGACAAGAGGGTAAGTGTGAGGACATTATAAACCTGAAATAAGTGGGTACATAGGGGGACAACCAATGAAAAAAATAAGAGGCTACTCGAGAGGGTGTCCCAATCCCAAAATAACAGGGTACACTGGAGGGCATCCCAATCTCGAAGCAGGTACACTAGTGATTATCCCAGGCCGAACATGTTACAAAGGACATGGTAGGATACCTTGATATAGGGTTTCTATATGCTTCTGTGTTTTCCATACTTCCATGGTCTATTCCTATATTATGATTTCATGGATTAGGTTATTTATTTTTTTATGATTCACGTATTATGAACATCCAATCATTATTATGATATCTAATATTCAAGGTAAGGTATTTATATTTTATGCTCAAGTTCCATACCCTTTTGTTCATGTTATTCTTATTCATTTCCTTTATTTACCCTTACTCAGCATCTAAGATCACCCATATCTTACGATTTTTTTCTCCAGGTTATGAAGAAAGGTTTTAGGTATAAGTACTAATGGTGTAGATCTTTATGGGATGTGTTGAAGATATTTCACTACGATAGAAAACTTTGTTTCTATGTTTCCAAAGGCACTAAACTATTACAGTCCTCATGCGTGTATTTTTTCAATGTACTAAATATTAATCTAAAATCATGTAATATCCATGTATGTTAAGCCTGGGTCGCTATAGTTAGTATCAAAGGAAATTTTTAGTCAACCTTTGGAAACAAGGATGAGAAAAATTTAGTGATATATCTTTTTATAGTTATAAGGATTTGTCTTGGGATGTCTCTAAGGATAAGTATAAGGATGTGTCAATGTTATGGAGAATGTCCTATAATTTTGGTAAAGGATAGAGTGAGTGGATTCCTAGAAATAAATCATTTTCTGGAGACTAAAAGTGTATGTGGCTTGAGTATATATATACCTAGGGGTAAAAACTCAGACAAGATGTTTTGGGCCTAACTCAGGATAATCTGGTACACAACAATGGGCCTTGTTGTACACTTGGTTTGACTCTCCTAGGGGATATGCATTACAAATTCACAAAATCTTCATAAACCATCATGAAGGATTTAAATATATGTTAGATATTAATATCCTAGAATGAACCTAGGGTGTCATAGATTGTTGAAGGTGTCATGATTTACATGTCATATTTATAATTCTTTTAATGGATATATGGTTTTCTGCTATGATAATAATGCTCACACTATCCTTTCTATCATTAGTGAATGGAGAGGACTAAAAGAAACATGGTTAATATTTAATGTTTTAGATGTGTAATGTACATGGATTATTTTAATTTATTTACCAAGTGTAAATCTCATAAAGGGAATCAGGAAAGTGGTATGATTATTGGTTATACTTATGAAGTTATAAATACAACAAAAGACATGGGAAATATATGTGATAATATTGTAGTATTTTTTACATTAAACATTATAATCATGATTATATTGAGGTTTTGAAACCTTAATATATGATTAATATTTCATAATCTATGAAAGGGGTTATAATTAATATGTTAATGAAGCTTGAGTAATGGTTTAACAATAAGGTTGTATTAATAATTTATTTATAATTTTGAATTCAAATATTATTTTATATGAATCATGAAATGTATAAATATTTTAGTATAATTTTTCATCAAGGATTGAAAAGGGCATGTTGAATGGTGATGAAGACACGGAAAAGTGATTTCATGGAAATGTTATATTTTGACTAAGGGAAGGTAACCCTTAATATGTTCTCTATGTAAAGATAATTTTTTTTGAAAATTATATGTGGGTTATGAATAAGTAAATAGGATGTTAATAATTACCTTGGAACTAATTAAGGACTTTTTGATAGGTGGGTTATTCTATAATTGATGAAGTTTATAGAATTTTTTTTATTTAAGGAATAGATCCAATATACATTGGAATAAGGAAGAATACATGTTTTCTAAAAGGATTTATACTAATTAAGGTTATTACCATGTTTCATGGGAGTGTTTGATGAGGGTAATCATGTTTATAATGTGACAATAAAATTAATTATTCATTTCACATGGAACTGACTTTGCATATATTACACACAACACCGACTAAGATTATGTTACACAGAACAACAAGTTTAGTATACATTACATGCAATATTTACCTTCTTTGATGGATTATGTAGAATGCAAGACTGAGTGTTACTTAACTATAATATATTATTATTATTGGATATAACCGAGTTGTTAAGTTGATGGATGTTAATTATATTATCAAAATTATGAGAATATGTATTTTATAAAAATACATGAAGATTCCATATGTTGCTAACTATTTAGAAATGAATATGAAAACCATTTGAATATAAAGGAACATATTATTATAGTCACAAAGCAATTTTAACCTAGTAAATAAAATTAATTATTATTGTTAAGTGATATGAATGTAATAAATATGTTATATATTCAATCAAATATTTTTTATATTTATACAATATATTCAATAGATATAATATTATAATAAGCCAAAGTTCATTCATAAAAACCTAGTTTTTTTATAAAGATAGGTTTGACACATTTTAATGGAGAACCATTTTTAAATCCAATTTTTGGAAATTTTATATATTTAATATGTAAAAATAAACATCATATTTATAATAAATACATAAAAATTAGGTTATTATAAATGTTTTTTTATTTTTTCATATGGTTCTATTTTCTTAATGAATATTTAAAAGTACATGATTTGAATTCAAAAATGCTTTTTTCCTTTAATTTATTTATAAAGTTAAATAATTTTTTACTTTGTTTAATAGTTTATATAGATAATATTTTTCTAAATTATTCTAGTTGAGTTCATTTTAATCAATTTTAATTAAAAATTTGATATAAAAACATATCAAACTTTTGATCATTTTTACTTCCGAAACCCGCATTATCAACCTGATTACGAGATTAATTTTAAATTAATTTCTACCAGTTATGTGATTATAATTTATAGATATGGATTCCATATTTGGAATCTGAATAATATATAATTTTCAATAAGCCAACAAAACATTTTGACCAAAAATATTAGTGAAATTGATTGAAATTAATTATGTAATTAAAGAGAAAAATTAGGTTCATAGAGTACTAAACTTTAAATATAATACCCAAATAAACTTTTAAGCTTGAAAAAACAAATTTTATATAAATATGTCATAAATTAACTGAAAATTATTGAGGTTGGTTGTTTTTTATTACTTTTTTTAGGTAAAAACTTGGGTACACCTAACTTGTTTTCAAAAATGCCAAGTGTTTCCTTTCCCTTCCCTATAAAAGGCCACCACCTATACCCACTTCCTCAAACCTATTCATCACTTTGGATCACCCAAAATATACTAAAATAATATCCCAAATTACCTACCTTAATTATATAATCCTTACCTTGGGCATAAGTCAACTCAAAGAATCCTTTTGTCACAAACCAAAATTAGTTATCCGATTAATAAGTAATGACTTCTCTCAAGCTCCTTTCTCTTACTTTCTGTCTCCACCCCCTCCAATATCTTGATTATATTCTTGTATGAAGTAACCAGTATCATAAATATATACTAGTATTTTTTATGCTATGTTTCTTACCTACACTTCCACACACCTCCATCTAATGGGTATCGAACATACTGTTTACATGTATGGAGAACTACCACCTCACTAAACGATGATTGTTCATTTGTCATTTACTTCCTATCATGATGGAGACTTTGATGGAAAATATTTTAATATATTTATTATATTATATTTATCATTTTCTAAATCTACTATATTCCTTTTCTAACACATACCTTTTTAGTCTTTATTTGGTGTAAATGTGATAATTCCATTTGAGGAAGCCTGGACTACCGACCCCTCAAAGCGATGTGATTCGTTCACACACTACATTGAATGTATTAGGGATGGTTTTAGTGAAATTATATGATATATATAACATTATAATTCTAATATAATGATATTATATACATATACACTTATATTCTATTTTCTTTCTTTCTTTCATTACTCCAATAAAAACAGAAAGAGTGTTCATGCGTACGTATGGCTTACCGTCTCCATGAATGGGGAATTCAATTTGGTACTTATATATTCTATAAATTAATATAATATAAATATAATATATATACATGATATTTATATCATGTTTTACATTATCAAATAATTATATAAATATAAATACCAAAGATATAACAAATTAAGACACATGTGAAGAACAAAGAGAATATTACCCAAAGTGAAACCCTAACATATGACAATTAACAAGTGGGTAATATAAGGTCATAATCCAAAAAAATATTGTATTAAATGTATGAATATACTTATGTGTAATATGATTCATAAACTTATATTTATTAAACATGAAACTTATATGAGTATAAAGGGAGTCAAGACAAAATGTAATGGGATTTCATCTCATATTTTATTTCCATGAGATACATGTTATGTTCACCACTCAATAATTATGTTTGGTGTATGTACAGACTATTATTTTATTATATTTATCTTACACATAAATTTATTGTTATTTACATATCCATATTATGATCAGGGGGTTTAAGTTTCAAACATTACAAAATCAGTAAAATAGTTTTTTCTCAATTTTCCTTCATTGAAACTTCTATTTTGTTATGCCAATGGATTATTTTTTGAGGTGTATGTAATTAAATTTTACATGATATATCATGAAAATAATTTTTTTATTATATTTTAAGCTTCATGTAATTTTATTTTCTTTCATGGAGAGTGTGATCCCAAGTAACAATGTGTTAAGAGTTTGTTAAAATAATCTCATCGCTTCTCAAAATTGTTAATGATGATGATTCTTAGATGAACTATTATGGAAAATCTGTCAAAAAAACTAATTATGTTTATTATACACTTTTTATTCAAGATATATTCATTTATTTGCACCATTGTTTACTCTTTGGGACATCATATAGTTAAGAAAGTGTTTTTTAGGTATCCTACGTTTACCCTCTTTTTGGTCAGAAATCTATGTTCCTACAAAACCAAGTTTTGTAAAAATGGTTTACAACAATATTATACCATTATCCTATAATATTTAAAATAAATATTTACCCTTCTTGAATTTAATCAATATCTTCAATGAAATATTCTTTTCTATTATGGAATAAAAAAAATTAACCTTTGTACTGTGAAAAATGAATGTTATTTTTACCTCATATGAAATGTACGGATTTAACCTCCTTAATTTAATTGAAGTTTCAATTTCAATTTTAAAAGGTTAATATTTAAGAAACTTGTATTAAATGTAATTTTAAAGGAAAATTATTTTCAAAATATTTTCAAGCTTCTTTTATAATTTTTCAAGTAAAATTGTTTTCAAAATGATTTCGAGCCTTATTTACAGGTTTTCAAAGTATTTTCAAAGAAATGGTTTTTAAAAAAATTCAACATTCATTCATATTATGCAAGTAAAAATGATTTAAAAAACTTTTCAAGTATGCTTTATATTTTTCAAAGTGTTTTAAAACAAATTAATGTGTTTTTAAGTTTATTTTATATGTTTTAAAGGAAAAAGTTTTCCAAAATGATTTCAAGTATCCTTTATAAATTTTAAAAATATTTTCTAATAAAATTATTTTTTAAATGGTCTTATTTATTGAAAATAATTTTTATAAGATGAAAGGATATTTTCCTTAAGAAATGTTTTATGAAAGGTATTTCAAAATTATTTTCCACCTAATATGACATCCTTTTTTATGTTACTCATGCCCTTCTAGGGAAATATCTAATGGTTCCATTCATATCAATTATATGAATGGATTTTTATTTATTTCATGGTCTTTATGAAACCCATTTCTCTTCTATTATGTATATGATTAAGAAATACATTTCTTTTCAATGGGTTATATGATTTTTTAAACCCTCTTATTTTCACAGGTTGTGATTTGATAAAATGATTATGAAACCTATCTGTTTTATATTGTTTATGATGTGATGAAATGTTATTGATACCAATTTCATTTTGTGGGTTTTGAATTGATGTTTATAGATCCCATATCTTTTTGTGGGCCATGATATGATGATTTTTTTGTGGCACATACATGTATGATTTCATTATGTGATGGGTGGGACATATATCTCCCTCTAATTAATTGGGTAATGATAAATGTTTTATGATCTCAATGGATAAATGGGAGGGAATCCCAAGCTCAAAATTAGAGGGTAAATGGGAAGAAATATTGATCCTGAAACAGGAAGGAAACAGGAGGAAATCCCAATCCCAGAATAACAGGGTAAATAAGAGGAGATTCCAAGCCCGAAACATGAGGGTAAACGGGAGGAAATCCCAAGCCCGAGACAAAAGGGAAAGAGAGAGGAAATCCCAAGACCAAAAAAAGAGGGTATACAGGAGGACATCCTAAGCTCAAAACAAGAGGGTACACGAGAGGACATCCCAATCCTGAAACAAGTGGGTACATGGGAGCACATCCCAAACCTGAGGCAGGTACATGGGTGATTAACATGATACAAAGGCCTTGGTAGGCTACATTGACATAGGGTTTTTATATGCTTATGTGTTTTCCACAATTATATATTCTATTCCTATAGTATGCTTCCATGTCTTATGTTCTTTATTTCCTTATGATTCATGTCATATGAACTTATAGTAATTATTATGATATCTAATATGCAAGGTATGGCACATGAGCTTTATCCTAGTTGGTAGGGACTTCTTAAGTGCATCCAAACGACCAGGGATCAAATCCACGTAGAGGAAGAATTTCTGGGGGTACTGTAGCAGGAACTATAGCAGGAACTGTGCAGTATTGTAGCAGGTACTATAGCAGAAACTATAGCATGAATTGTTTGGCACTGTAGCAGCTGAGAATATTCCCCCTTTTGGGCCTTTGGGCCACCTATTTTGTCCCTATGTCCGGTAAGTCCTTCGGATCAGTAAGGCCTTTGGGCCACCTCAAGGCCTTCGGTCCACCATAGTGCAGATGAAATTCAGACAACCTACAAGGAACAAGCTCTACAAGGAGGATGAGCAAGGAGCTTTCACCACACCAAAATCTAAACGGATTGCAAGAATGAGAGGGTATGGCCCTAGCTATCAGGATAAGCCTGTGCATGCACGGGAATTCCTAGCTGAACATCCATGCGAAGGTGGAGAGCTGATTTCACAATGAAGATGCAAGGGAGGAGCAGTTCCACGAAGTTTGTCTCGGTTATATGTAATGTTTGAAGCTTACGTGTAATGAATTCTTATAAGGCATATGGGCCATGTAATACTTATGCCTACGGGCCTTGTAAGGTTCCACCTTACCCCTTGAAATGTGGATTATCAAAAATCAATAAAAAATGAAGGCCTTCAGGCCATTGGAGGATAATATGCAAGTTATGATCTTGAAATTTTATTCTCAAGTTCCATTCCCTTTTGTTCATTTTATGCTTACCCACGTCCATTATTTACCCTTAATAAGAATATTAGCTCACCCTTCTCTTATGATTCCTTTATCTAGGTTATGAAGAAATGTTTTAGGTAGAAGTAATAAATGTGTAGATCTTTATGTGAGATGTTGCATCTCTTTCACTATGATAGATAATTTTTTTTCAAAGTTTCCAAAGAAACTAAACTATTACGGTCCTCAGGCATATATTTTTTTGTTGTACTAAATATTAATCTACAATTATGTAATATCCATTTATGTTAATCCTGGGACACGATAGTATATTTCTCCATGAATGATTAACTTAATAGTTATAGATACCATCATGTGATTATGAGTTTAAGTTTGATCATAAGTTTAAAGTCATTAACACTCATTTTTATGTTTTACATGATGTTAGTTTATCAAGATTAAGGATATTTTATAGAAATTTACAGAAATACAACCCTTTTGTTTTATATATGTCTTAGTGACAATGTTATTTAAGTATGAATGACTTTACACTTTGTGGAAATATGATTAAAGGTACTAGTAACCATTAGGGTTTATGTTGTCGTTGATGTTGAGGTAATTATGGGTCATAGTTGATAACCTCCCAAAGTCAACACACTTTATTTCTATCAGAAAATATTTTTATATGTTTTTAATTGATAGAATATATATTAAGTAAGTGGTAAGGTTGTATGGAGTTCCACAATAAATTGTATCTAATTGGGATCCAAAGTTTACCACAATTTGTCGGTGATGTCTATAATAGGCTCTTAATACATAGTAGATATTCATCCTTGTGTATCATCCTAAAACAGATGTTTTATCTAATAGAACAATTAAAACCCTAAAGGATATTCTAATATCTTAAAATGTGAATTTAATAGTTGGTTGGGATCCACACCTTCATCTGGTAGACATTTCTTACAATAATATCTTTCAATCAAACCTTCAGATGTCTCTTTACAAATCCATTTCTAGAAAGATTATAGAACTCCAATGTACTGCAATAAAGCTGCAAAAAGAAATCTATTGGGGCCTAATCAAGCTAATGATATGTCAGAGAAGGTTAGATCCATTCATAAACACTTCAAGACAGAAAAATGTTGACAAAAATTTTCTTTTAATAATCATTAACCTGATCTAGATTTTAAGTGGGAGAGAAGGTCATTCCACTAATTTCATTGTGGTAAAAAGATGGGAACACGATTCCCAAAGTATATTAGTCCCTTTTAAATAATTACTCATCTCGAGAGAGTATGTTATCATTTTGTTCTTCCAATGAACCTCTATTAGTTTCATGATATGTTCTTTGAACCTATCCTAAGGAATTGCATACATGATCCTTCACATTTATTAAACATAGAGTTTGTACTACTAGAGAATTGTATTTCATAAAAGGAAAAATCTGTTGACATTTGGGATTATAAATAGAAGGTATTATGAAACAAGACCACTCACATAGTTAATGTTTTTTTGTAAAACCACATTCTTGAAAAATATATATGGGAACCTAAGTATGTAATAAGGTTGAAGAATCCCATGTTGTTGGTACCAAAGTAATGAATTTCAAGGGATAAATTCATATTAAGGGGGGTAGAATGTAACACCCCTAGATGTTGTGAACAATAATTTTTTCAAATAAATTTAATATTTTCAATAGCTTATGTTACATGAAACACTAATTTTATATTGAGTTATACGGAAGACTTAGTTTTATCCAAACGTTAAATAATTTATATTAGAATATTATAATTTAATCTGATAGTTATCACCTAGATGCTGGAATGATAGGTATGAATATTATTAAAAAAATTATGAAAATATGTGGTTTACATATGTATTTATAATTAATTCCATGGTGACTAATTAATTATAAATAAAAATATAAACCATTTGAAAATAATTTTCTGGAAAACTATTTTTACGCACACAAATATTTATTATCCGAGTAAATAAAATAAAACAATTTTATTGAATTATTTTATTTTTTTATTATATATTCAATAAAATATTTAACATTTATATTTTTTTTTCTAGAAAATAAATATGAACAAATTTTATTTTATGCTTAAAAATAAATTCTTCTAAACAACAGCTTTATTACCTTCTGCATGCTTAATTTAGAAATAATTTTTTCCAATTTTAGAAAAAAAATTGAAAAAATGATTTTAGTTTTTTGAAGTATTTATTTCAAAATTATCTTAGTGTGAATTTTTTATAATTTCCTTAGTAGATAATGTTTTTGATGAATAGTGAATAATAGTCCTTTTATTTGGAATTGTTATTTATTTTTAAAGAATTAAAACTTTTAAAAATTGTTTAAAGAACATTTTAAAGGTAAAATTAGTTCAATTATATATCTATTAATCAATTTATGTCATTATAATCAATTATATATTGAATTTTGATATAAAAACTGTTTAAATTTTCAACATTTTCTCTTTGAAAACCTGCTTTCTCATTACGTCTATAGGATTAATATGAAGTCAATTTTTACCAATTATGTGAATGTAATTTAAATAAATTGATTCCATATGTGTGACTAGAATAATTTATTTTGTATAATACGGTCAAATTAATTTTTAACCATAATTAATAGTAAAAAGTAGAAAAAATTATTTACGATGGTTAAAGAAAAAATGGGTTTACTAGGAGTTAAACTAAAAATCTAATGATTAAAAATATAGAAAGTCATATCCAGCACCTATTTTTGAGAGATATTACTACCTTATAACTTATGTTTTAGATAATATACAATTTTTTTTAATTTTAACATGTGAATGACTTGGGAACAAAATTTTATTCTATAATATTATAGGTGTGCCGCTCACCTCACTTGTAAAATGCCACACTCTCTCATCTCTAATTCTCACCTCCATAACCATTAGGTTCAAAAAATTCTTTACATAATAAAAAACATGATTACCTAATCTCATCCTATAATCATTATTTTGGTCATAAAGCCAACATATGAAACATTTTGGTGAAAACCAAAAAACAATATTGTCTAAAACAATGCTAACATCCATAATCTAGAGTTTTATATTATTTCTTCCTCTTACTCCTTAAGTTAATAGTAAAATAATCTTCTATAATAACTGCATAATATTCCATATACATATATTTTATAATGTTAATATAATAATCTAAATCCTTCTCATATTCCATCAAATAGGTTACTAAATCATCATTCGTGTGTATGAAAAACTACTACATTTCAAACTGATGTTATTTTTTTTCCTTCACCACCTATCATGGATTGATATAATGTTGGATTATTTTTTATATATTATATTTGTGATATTATTATGATTCTGAAATCATGATATCACATGTTCCTTCTTACCTTACATTCCATGGGAAAAATTGAACGACATTCGTGTGTACGGTGGACTACCTCCTCCTCAAGCGATGTGATTCATTCACTCATTACATATAAAGTAATAAATAGGATTTTAATGAAAATATTTGTTATATATGAACTAAAAATTATATTTTAATTTAAATATATTAGTTAATTTTCTTTATTTTTTCCTTTGGGGAAACATAAATAGTGTTTATGTGTATGTACAGCCTACCGTCTCCATGAACGATGTATTTCATTCTTTAGGTCTATCTTTTATGGATTTCTATAAATAAAACTATATTGAATATATATATTTATTATATATTTTTTATCTTTTTGGATATTATTTAATCATGATAAAATTAAGAGGACCAAAAATTCATAATGAAAATATACATGAAAAACAATGCAATTATTGTTAGAAATGTGACTTTAACAGGGATTTTGTTAATAAATGTGTAAAAAAGGTCATAGGTAAATCATATATGGTATGATATAAATAAGTATTTTTATATAAAATATGCACAATAAATATATTTTATTATACAGGATAATCTGATGTGTATTAAAGAATTTGAGACTTATGGTAAGGGATTTCCATCTCACTTTTATTTTATGTGAGACACATGTCGTATTCACCATGTGTTTATTTTATGTGGTGCATATACTAAAAATAAATTTATTTTATTATTATATAGATAATTATTTATATTTATATATCCATTTTATTATCTATCTTACCTGGGGTTTATAATACAAAAATTAAAAAATTAGTATGGGTTAAATGATATAATATCATCATTTATTGAGATTGTTTATGGTTATTGTTATGATGATTAAATATTATGATAAATATATCAATAAACTCATGATATTTATTATAATATGTTTATTTCATGACAATACATGGTTTCCCTTATTTTTCCCTTCATTATTTACTGAAGAGATCTAAATAATTTTAATAAAAAATCATCTTAATTTCTCTCTTTAGTCAAAAACACATTTTTCCTACCTAAACCATGTTTTCTAAAAAAATCAAATATGATTTTAAAATTATACATATGATTTAAAAAATCAATTTTGACCCATTTTTCAATTTTTTTTATAAAATTAATGTAATATTCATGTTGTCTTCCAAATAATTCCTATTTATATTTTACTGAACATGTGGAATCAATTTTTGTTTTAAAGTCTACGGCTTGCACATAATTTCCCACATCCATGATCATTATTTTCATAGAATATTTCTCTATAAATTTTTAATGTTATTTTTGATGAAAATGATTTTGAAAATTCTTTATGTTCAAAAAACTGTTTATCAAACTAAATATATTTTTTTAGTAAATGATTTAATTTATATGAAATTATTCATTTATAATTTACAAAGTTTATTTTAAAAGAAAAGGATTTGGAAAAAAAATATGATTTTTTAGTTTGAAAATGGAATCTTCAAAATAAAAATGATATTTTCCCCAAATATGTATTTTAAATATTTTTTAGACATTCATTTATAATTTTCCAAGGTTTTTCTTAAAGAAAATGATTTTGAAAATGTTTTATATTCTAAAAATTAATTTTAAAGTTGGAAATGTTATATTCCAAAATCAATATTCCTAGTGGTCTTTCAAAATAATTTTACATAAAATATGACATTCTATAATGTTTCTTATTCTTCACTGGGAAAAATAGTGAGTGATACCTTCCAAATTCATTCTTTGGGTGGTTAATTTTAATATTGATGCAATGTTTATGAAACCCATTTATTATTCATGGGTTATTCTGTAACGACCTAATGTTTTATAAATGGAAATTATACTTCAATAAATATTTCATATAATAACATGAAATCACAAAATAATGAACTATTAAGTGCTATGTGACCTTTAAGCCTAATTTTGTCACTTCTGTATTTGGAATTTTGAAAATCTGACACACACAGTTACGATGAGTTAGTTATTAGGAGTCTGATAAGAAAAACATACTTTTGGTGAATGGTAACCTACACTAATGAATAGTAAAATACTATTATAAATAGTGATATACCCTAATTAATAGTAACCTTAACTATGATAGGATAAAAATAATATTAAAGTGAAAGTATGTTGTACCAATATTTTAGAATAAGTTAATGAATGTTTTAAAACTTTTATTTATAAGAAATTATGAGTTTAATTAAATATTAAATTAATAATATTTATAAAAATATTTTTGAGAAATGGACTTCATTTTTTGATTCTACGCATCGAAAAATGGTCAGGGATAATTTTGGAGATTTTTCTAAAATACTTGAATTTTGTGAATAGTAAAATACATTAATTTACAGTATAAAAGCATTATAGTTGAAATCAACTATTCCTGGCATCACAGGTGATGTAAGAACCAAAATCTCGAACTCACATTCTTTTATTACTATTCTTGGTCATGTAATACTTACTATTCCTTTTCTTATGAAGAAATAATAAATTAATAATTATAATATTATGAAACCCCCCTCCCACCTCCCCCCAGCACTCTAAATACCACCCATTCTTACCTATTCAATTCACACTTCTCAAGCCTTGTGCCTTGAAAATACTCTACCCAAATCACTCCCTAATATCCTCCCCCAGGTCCAAAGGCCCCTAGTCTCTTCAAAATACCAAAATCTCTTCCCTAAAGAGGTTCTCAAAGGAGGAAGAATCAAGAGGTAAATTCCTCTTTCCAATTATTTCATTTCTTTTATGTTCATTTATTTTTGTTTCATTCCTCACATCCCTTCACCCAAATTCTATGATAACTCTAGTAACATAAATGTAAAGTAATGATATTATTCTAATGGGATACTTCATTATATTCTCTCATTTCCTCACCTTTTATTTGAACGAAATGAAAGCACCGTTTGAGATGTGCTAATTTAGCACATTCTAGGACAACGGTTTCTCAATTTCTATTATCATGATTAATTATGGTCATGAAAACATTTGTGTTATGCTTGAACCAGATTATTATATATTAAATATATCCTTTTTATGGTTCTTTAATCCTTTTTTACTAATGGTATTAAGTTATAAAGAAAAATATGTTTGTTGTACTCAAAACCCACTGATTAACAAAAATGGTTGTCGCTATGGTTTTATATAATAATTCGACTTCACTCTAAGTAACCAAATTAAATTTGAAACCATTTAATCTCCTGGATTTTCAATAATAGAATATAACTTCAATTATGGACAACCATTTTTATCTTACATGTTTATCCAAACATGAATATAAGCGAACCGGTCATTAAAACCAAATAAACAAACAATCCCGAACAATGAAATTGAACCTTATAACCAATAAAAAAGGCCTTGAATGAACTGAAAAGTGTTATAATAAATAAATTAAATATATAAGATGTTATGGATTTATTAATTAAAAAACCTAATTAGTTTATTCATGTCATTAATAACACTTGGAGAACACCACCATATTTAAGGTAAGGGATCCTCCCCATTTCTCTCTTAATCAAGATTGTTCTCAATGATATTCCTTTTCATGTGTAATCCCAAATGATGGGGTATATTTTCACACCTCCCCAATACATCCCACATTATTTATAAGTGATGATAAACCCATTTTCTCTCTCATCAATCCCTCTTAGGTACACCTGATACCATGCCGACAAACCGTAACGAATTCTACCTGAACCTTCTTTGTTATTTCAGGTTACCTTATCTTTTTTATAGAAAAATAGAGTTATCATATATATTTATGTACATATTATAATTTATGTTTAGTTTTAAAAAATTAATTTATTAAGACCCTTTAATCCCTCTCTTTTGGTGATATACATGTTTTTAAATGATTCCCTCATAACTTTTCGATAAGAAAACCTGTTTTAAGGGAACTTCCCAAATTTTTACCCAATTTAAAGTGAAATATATCTACTACATTAAGCCAGAATTGAATTTATAAAATCAGACTTCTATTATGAAAAGAATATTGGTTCAATTATGGTTTTATATAAAAGATTTTCCTCTTTTCTATTTTAAAATATCTATAATATTTTCCTTAAAACCGCATAAAAATGTTTTAATGCTAAGGTTTCTCAAATACTTTTCATATATTTTGTAACTTCTATTTGACCCCGCTTACCATGTTATATGCCTATTTTACCTTATTAACGTCCATGTGTGTTCTAATACCTTTCTTTCATGGACACATTCATGATACGCTCATTGGTTATGACTTATGTCATGATAGTGGTACCCAATTCTTTCGATGGATAATATTATGTGTATGTATCGTTGATTATGTATGATTATTTATGTGGAAATAATATTAATGAAAATAATGAGATGGTTGTGCCAATATATCACTCCAATGCATTTGGTAAAGTTAAGTCTCATCAGATACGATGTGAAATGGGATTGGCGATTAGCCTTGACCCGTACTATAATGGTAAACGGGATTGGTTGTTAGCCTTGACCCTACTAAAATGGGAAACAGGATTATTGGTTAGCCTTGACCCATACTAAAGACATGTTTTATGATTCTTATACATTTATATGATTCCATATTTGTAACACCCCAAGATTTTATGAAAAATATTATTTTTAATTTCATTAATGTCTTGTGTTATATGCTACACCAAAAGGAGCTTGCACAACACGCATCCTTGACTTTCCATGCATTAAACGCAATCACGACCTTCCTCTATAGCGTGTGTAGTATGCAATACCGAGTTTCACTAAACAACAATATGCTATTAAAATATTATTAAAACTAGCCGTTATGAATATCAATAACCACTTTTTGAAATTTTGTAAATTTTATTTTTCAAAATGGACTTCATTTTTGGATTCGGAATATCGAAATTAGCTTAGGGTGAAATTTTGGTACATTTCGGATAACTTTCATTTTCTGATGAATAGTGAAAATTACTAAATTTTAATTAAAAACAACCTTTTTAATCAAAATAATTAATAGTGATAAATTATTAATTTGAGTGGTTTTAAAGTATATTTAGAATATATTTTAACATTTTAATACAATTTTGGTCATTGTATGTAATTATACATTTAAACCAGACATAAACAAGTGTCAATCTTTTGATAGTTATTATCTCTTAAAACACGCTATTTGTTTTGACGACGGGAATTAATTATTAAACTAATTAATGCAACTAATATGTTTTTAATTTGGTAAAATAGAAATAATTTTTGAGTTCATAATATCAAATATATCTTAGGCCTCATTTTTGGTATTTTTCTGGAAACTTTCATTTTTTGATGAATAGTGAAACCACTAAGTGGTAGTTAAAAAAATGAATTTTTCATAAAACTTAATTTTACCGCTTCTGTGAGTGGAATTTCAAAAATCCGAGAGACACGGTTGATGTTATTATGTAAAATGTGGTTCAATGAGATGAAAATAATTTTTGGTGAATAATAACTTTTTACCACGGTTAAAAGTAAATAGGGTAATTAAGGGTAAAAATGTTATTATTATTACCCTAACACATGTCCTAATTATATTGGATAAGTGTAATTCGACCAAAAACAACCTTATGAATAAAATATGATCATTTAGGCCAACTTGGATTAGATTAGGACATTTATTATTAATTTATTTAAAGAAGGGTTAAATAATTAAAATCAAAGTTTAATAAGTAAATAATTTTTAATATGGGGTTACACATAAGATAAATTTGACTATAAATATTCATTAGAAAGATAAAAATATTTCCCACATAATGGTATTTTATTTTTAATTTTTAGACATTAAATAATTTAATTTATTTATGACACAACGATGATACAGTAATTATCTTATTAAAGAAATATTGACATAATTGATGTTATAAATACCCAAATAAATGCAATTTGAGACTTTTCATGAATTACACTAATTTTATTGGTTAATATGACATGTTAGTATTGATTTAAGCAACTTTTTTTTGAACTAATCATTCTGTTATGATTTTCACAAAAATCAATTACTAAATAGTGCCAAAATTGACATAAAATAGTTTTTAAAACAAATATTATATTACTAATTGTTATTTTATTCCTAAAAATCTAAGGTTCGGCCAAATGAATTAGATAAAGATATATATATTAATAATAAACAACTTGGAGTTCTTTTGTCTTCTTATAGTATGTTTATTAACCTTATAGGATAAGAACCCAAGAACACACGGTAAAAGTAAAATTATTTAACTTAATGTTAAATATAAATGATAAGGTTAAAATAGGAACCTAAACTTGTCTAAATTCTATTGTATGAGAGGATTTGGATCCATCCCCACCTTAGCTTCGAAATAAATCAATTTGGAGCTATTTAAAACTGAATATGACTTTATAATAAAATAATATTTTTAGTTCTCCAAAGGAGCCCCTCTCCTCCCTTATAAAAGGGCACCTCCTCCCTCTCTTCCTCACACAACTTTGAGCCTTCAAGCTCGGCCAACCCCTGCCAAATTCTCTTCTCCACATCCCTAGAAACATCCTAGAGGTTCTGGTCTTTCTCAAAGACCAATTTTAGTTCCCTAAAAGTAGATCTCAAAGAGGCGCTTCAAAGAAGAGGATGTTCGGGCACTTACGAAGCAAATCGGACCTAAGGTAAGGGAAATATCACAATCTCATTTTTATCCGAGATTATTTATACTTTGGTATTTACTGGGGTGTATTTTATCATCCACATCCATGTTTCCTCAATATGTAATTTTATTTCCATCCACCAACAATTGTTTAAATCCAATTTTACCCTTCGGTGAGTTTTTAGTAAAAGATATGAAAGGAATCTTTTGTCATTTTTCATACGAGGTACTTTTTGACTTTTCCAAAAAAAGTAAGAGAAGAATGTTTTTTTTAACTTATACGGCATGAATGTATTTTTAAAACATTATTTACAAGAAGATTCCTTTACAAATTTTCAAGTTTATTTTTAATCAACTTCTTTTAGTTTAAAATTGTAATACATGTTAAGAAAGGAAAATGTTTTTGAAGTAGAAAGGATATTTTCCTCAAGAATAGAGTTCAAGTGTTTTATCAAAATTATTTTCCATCTAAGATAATATAGGGTTCTGTTTCTATCCCTATTGTTACATTGATTTGATTATGTTGTGATGGAATTATTTTTATGAATTCATTTATCTTATATGAATTGTTTTATGATGTCATGCTGTTTAAGATTCCCATTTTTATTACATGGGTTATGAAATGAAGTATGATTTATGATTTTGTGGCACACATAAGAATGGTATCATTATGAGATGAGTGGGACTTATATCCCCCTCCAATGCATTGGGTAAAGATTTTATATCTCATGAGATAGACATGGCTGGAATGGTAGGTTATACCGGTTCAGTGAAACAGGACTGAAATGAGGAGTGAACTCGGTTTAGAAAGGGACTTTGTCCACTAAGATAGTCTCGACAATGAGTCTTGAATAATAAGAAATGATTCTCTATGATTATGTGTGTATGTCACAAAGTTTCATGTTTTATGTTATGATTATTGGGATTACATTTCACTACTATGATTTATCTCATGTTATGATATTATGATCTCTTTTGCAGGTTAGGATTTCCAAAATGTTATGTTCTTATGAATATGATGTGATTGATTTTTCTTTTGTTTACCCTTACTGAGCATTTGAGCTCACCCTTTTATGTTTTCTTTTCCCCGGGATATAAAGAAAGGTTTTAGGTAAGAAAAAAAAAGGAAAGATCTTTATGGGAGATTTTGAAGATCTTTCACCATGATTAGAAGATTACGTTCCGAGTTTCCAAAGACACTAAACTATTACGGTCCTTGTGTGTGTGTTTTTGTTATGTAATAAGTATTCCACAAAATTAATGTAATTTACTTGTACGTCAAGCTTTGGGTCTCTACAGTTGGTATCAAAGGAAAAGTTTAGTCAACCTTTGGAAACTAGGATGTGAAAATGTTAGTGAGATCCCTAGAGATATTTCTAAGGTATGTCTAGGTATGTCCCTAAGGATAAGTATACATATAGGATATAGTCTTAGAACTATGGTAACGATATTAGATTAAAACAAAGATTTTAGATATTGAAGTTACTCCCCCTTTATTATGATTTTTTCCTCTCACACTATTCTTTTTGGGTTTTAGAAAATGGTTGGAAACAAGATGATTCACGATAATGGAGGATATGATGGACAATGGAATGATATTCTTCATGAGAAACCAAATGAAATGGGATTTGGAAGTCCAAACATCATTATTATTCCGAATCATCAATCTCATAATATGATCAATAAAGTAAAATTTGGTAGGTTTCCTGACTCGGCTAATAAGAAAAAGATGGAGTTTCATGATGATCATAGAGGAAAGAAAGTTCAATTTCCCCTATTTAAATCATGTGGGAAGAGGCATCAAGGAGAATGTTTCAAAGGAACTAGAAGATGATTTGGGTGTGGAAAGGAAGGACACAAATCCAGTAAGTGCAAAGAAAAGGGCTCAGTTAACACCAGGGATGAGGATAATGGTATTGCTACGACATCTACAATTGTTAAATGTTTTGAATGTGGAATGTATGGGAATTATTCAAACCAATACCCTAAGGGAAAGTCTCATGAAGAGAATCAGTATGGTCATGTGGGTAATATTTATGTTGATGATGATGAAGAGACTACAAATAATATGTGAGATGAAAGAATTGTTGAAGCTCAGTCAATGGTTTAAGAATGTAGTGGAATGATTACATGTTTATCATGTGTAATGTTGTATAAGTAATCTCATGGTACTATGGAATAAAGAGACATATAAGGATTGTTACACTGTTGTCTTTACATGAGTTTTGAAAGTGTATGATTAATGGTACCAGTATCCATGAAAGGTTATTCAGATATTTTTGGAATGTAGATGATATGCGCATAATGAAGGGATAAGGAGAAAATTAAATGTTTGATAGTATTCATGAGGTCATGACTGATATAAGGAGAAGGTTATATCATGGTTTGAGTATTTAGAATTTTTGGATTTTGGTATGTGGAAAGAGTTAACTTTTGACAGCATTCATGTTTTCACTAAGGTTCAATGGGTATTCACTCTTCAAGAGAATACATGATTAAGGTATTCACATGTTTGTAATTTGACCTACAAGATATATATCTTATGATATATGGGTTATAAATGATGGCATTCACGTGATTGTTATGTGACATTTCAAGTAATCATTTTTTTATACTATGAGCTCAGACCGATGTATTTTAGAGAAGCCTAAAGATTGGAATGGATTATGTTGGACATAAGTTACTATTGTTTAAGGATAGAACTTTTTTAGATATTATTGATGGGATGTTATAGTAGTATAGCTTTAGAAAAAGGACAACCTGTAGGATGGGAGAGAGCCCATCGCGTCGGACAAGGCCGTGGGAATCGAACCCACAACCAAATTGCGACTGGCCTTTATCACCTACCACTGGCCTACAGGAAGTCCCTGTTTAGTAGAAACTAGTTTTATTATATTAAGCAGTATGATATATGAAGTATAAGTCCATTTTAGGAACCATATATCATTAATCTCACTATAGATGGACTTATGTATTTTTTTGATAATTTTTCTAACCTTTTGTTTGAGACAGATGGAATGACCCATCATTCTATCACATGACCTGCTAACACATCCCGAATGAAAAATTCAACATCATTTCTTTAAGATATGAAGTGGAAATTGTCCAAAGAACGACCAATGGTGAGACTATACCGAAATCACGAAAGTATTTTTTCTAATTCCAATTTCATAAACTTTAGGGAAACGATCTTGAAAAGAAAAAATGTTGTCCCAGTGCTCTTATATCTGATGAATCAGATGGTACCTTAGATCATCACAAATTTATGGCTTTGTGATTTATAGCTTTTCCATAGCCATGTTCTCTACCACTCTCTATCAGAACGTGATGGTTAGATTTCTTTTCCATATCCATATTTTCACCTATGTGGAAACCCAGTGATTAGTTTATTTGGGTAACCGTTATGTTTCATACTTTTGTTTTTAAAGATTGGTTTTGGTATTCCTTTTTACGATGTGGGTTTCTATCAAAGAAACTTTCGAATACTAAACCATTTATAACCCCGACGAATTTCGAGGGCGAAATTCATTTTAAGGGGGGTAGAATATAACACCCAGAGATTTTATGAAAAATATTCTTTTTAATTTCATTAATGTATTGTGTTATAGGCTACACCAAAAGGAGCTTGCACAACACGCATCCTTGACTTGCCTTGCATTAAACGCAATAGTGACCTTCCTTGATAGTGTGTGTAGTACGCAATACCGAGTTTCACTAAACAACAATACGCTATTAAAATATTATTAAAACTAGCCGTTATGAATAGTAATAACCACTTTTTGAAATTTTGTAAATTCTATTTTTCAAAATGGACTTCATTTTTGGATTCAGAATATCGAAATTAGCTTAGGGTGAAATTTTGGTACATTTCGGATAACTTTCATTTTCTGATGAATAGTGAAAATTACTAAATTTTAATTAAAAACAACCTTTTTAATCGAAAGTATTAATAGTGATAAATTATTAATTTGAGTGGTTTTAAAGTATATTTAGAATATATTTTAACAATTTAATACAATGTTGGTCATTGGATGTAATTCTACATTTAAACCAGACATAAACAAGTGTCAATCTTTTGATAGTTATTATCTCTTAAAACACGCTATTTGTTTTGACGATGGAAATTAATTTTTAAATTAATTAATTCAACTAATATGTTTTTAAATTGGTAAAATATACATCATTTTTGAATTCATAATATCAAATATATCTTAGGCCTCATTTTTGGTATTTTTCTGGAAACATTCATTTTTTGATGAATAGTGAAACCACTAAGTGGTAGTTAAAAAATGAATTTTTCCTAAAACTTAATTTTACCACTTCTGTGAGTGGAATTTCAAAAATCCAAGAGATACGGTTGATGTTAGAAAGTAAAATGTGTTTCAATGAGATGAAAATAATTTTTGGTGAATAATATCCTTTTACCACGGTTAAAAGTAAATAGTTAAATGTTTTAAATGTGGAATGTATGGGAATTATTAAAACCAATTCCCTAAGGGAAAGTCTCATGAAGAGAATCAGTATGGTCATATGGGTAATATTTATGTTGAAGATGATGAAGAGACTACAAATTATATGTGAGATGAAATAATTGTTGAAGCTCGGTCAATGGTTTAAGAATGTAGTGGAATGATTACATGTTTATCATGTGTAATGTTGTATAAGTAATCTCATGGTACTATGGAATAAAGAGACATATAAGGATTGTTACACTGTTGTCTTTACATGAGTTTTGAAAGTGTATGATTAATGGTACCAGTATCCATGAAAGGTTATTCAGATATTTTTGGAATGTAGATGATATGCTCATAATGAAGGGATAAGGAGAAAATTAAATGTTTGATAGTATTCATGAGGTCATGACTGATATAAGGAGAAGGTTATATCATGGTTTGAGTATATAGAATTTTTGGATTTTGGTATGTGGAAAGAGTTAACTTTTGACTGCATTCATGTTTTCACTAAGGTTCAATGGGTATTCACTCTTCAAGAGAATACATGATTAAGGTATTCACATGTTTGTAATTTGACCAAAAAGATATATCTTATGATATATGGGTTATAAATTATGGCATTCACGTGATTGTTATGTGACATTTCAAGTAATCATTTTCTTTATACTATGAGCTTGGACCGAAGTATTTTAGATAAGCCTAAAGATTGGAATGGATTATTTTGGACATAAGTTACTATTGTTTAAGTATAGAACTTTTTTCGATATTATTGATGGGATGTTATAGTAGTATATCTTTAGAAAAAGGACAACATGTAGGACGGGTGACAGCCCATCGCGTCGGACAAGGCCGTGGGAATCGAACCCACAACCAAAGTGAGAATGGCCTTTATCACGTACCACTGGCCTACAAGAAGTCCCTGTTTAGTAGAAACTAGTTTTATTATATTAAGCAGTATGATATATGAAGTATAAGTCCATTTTAGGAACCATATATCATTAATCTCACTATAGATGGACTTATGTATTTTTTTGATAACTTTTCTAACCTTTTGTTTGAGACAGATGGAATGACCCATCATTCTATCACATGATCTGCTAACACATCACGAATGACCAATTCAACTTCATTTCTTTAAGATATGAAGTGTAAATTGTCCAAAGAATGACCAACAGTGAGTCTATACCGAAATCACGAAAGTATTTTTTCTAATTCCAATTTCATAAACTTTAGGGAAACGATCTTGAAAACCAAAAATGTTGTCCTAGTGCTCTTATATCTGATGAATCAGATGGTACCTTAGATCGTCACAAATTTATGGCTTTGTGATTTCTGGCTTTTCCATAGCCATGTTCTCTACCACTCTCCATCAGAACGTGATGGTTATATTTCTTTTCCATATCCATATTTTCACCTATGTGGAAACCCAGTGATTAGTTTATTTGGGTAACCGTTATGTTTCATACTATTGTTTTTAAAGATTGGTTTTGGTATTCCTTTTTACAATGTGGGTTTCTATCAAAGAAACTTTCGAATAGTAAACCATTTATAACCCCGACGAATTTCGAGGGCGAAATTCATTTTAAGGGGGGTAGAATATAACACCCTGAGATTTTTTGAAAAAATATTATTTTTAATTTCATTAATGTCTTGTGTTATACGCTACACCAAAAGGATCTTGCACAACACGCATCCTTGACTTGCCTTGCATTAAATGCAATCGTGACCTTCCTTGATAGCGTGTGTAGTACGCAATACCGAGTTTCACTAAACAACAATATGCTATTAAAATATTATTAAAACTAGCCGTTATGAATAGTAATAACCACTTTTTGAAATTTTTTAAATTTTATTTTTCAAAATGGACTTCATTTTTGGATTCGGAATATCGAAATTAGATTAGGGTGAAATTTTGGTACATTTCGGATAACTTTCATTTTCTGATGAATAGTGAAAATTACTAAATTTTAATTAAAAACAACCTTTTTAATCGAAATAATTAATAGTGATAAATTATTAATTTGAGTGGTTTTAAATTATATTTAGAATTTATTTTAACAATTTAATACAATGTTGGTCATTGGATGTAATTCTACATTTAAACCAGACATAAACAAGTGTCAATCTTTTGATAGTTATTATCTCTTAAAACACGCTATTTGTTTTGACGACGGGAATTAATTTTTAAATTAATTAATGCAAATAATATGTTTTTAAATTGGTAAAATAGACATCATTTTTGAGTTCATAATATCAAATATAGCTTAGGCCTCATTTTTGGTTTTTTCTAGAAACTTTCATTTTTTGATGAATAGTGAAACCACTAAGTGGTAGTTAAAAAAATGAATTTTTCATAAAACTAAATTTTACCGCTTCTGTGAGTGGAATTTCGAAAATCCAAGAGATACAGTTTATTTTAGTAAGTAAAATGTGGTTCAAAGAGATGAAAATAATTTTTGGTGAATAATATCCTTTTACCACGGTTAAAAGTAAATAGGGTAATTAAGGGTAAAAATGTTATTATTATTACCCTAACACATGTCATAATTATATTGGATAAGTGTAATTCGACCAAAAACAACATTAGGAATAAAATATGATCATTTAGGCCCACTTGGATTAGATTAGGACATTTATTATTAATTTATTTAAAGAAGGGTTAAATAGTTAAAATCAAAGTTTAATAAGTAAATCATTTTTAATATGGGGTTATACATAAGATAAATTCGACTATAAATATTAATTAGAAAGCTAAACATATTTCCTACATAATGGTCTTTTTTTGTAATTTTTAGACATTATATAATTTAATTTATTTTTGACACAACGATGATGCAGTAATTATCTTACTAATGAAATATTGACATAATTGATGTTATAAATACCCAAATAAATGTAATTTGAGACTTTTCATGAATTACACTAATTTTATAGGTTAATATGACATGTTATTATTGATTTGAGTAACTTGGTTCGAACTAATCATTCTGTTATAATTTTCAAAAAAATAAATTACTAAATAGTGTCAAAATTGACAAAAAATAGTTTTTAAAACAAATATTATTTTACTAATTGTTATTTTATTCCTAAAAATCTAAGGTTCGGCCAAATGACTTAGATAAGGTTATATATATTAATAATAAACAACTTGGAGTTCGTTTGTCTTCTTATAGTAAGTTTATTAACCTTATAGTATAAGAACCCAAGAACACATGGTAAAAGTAAAATTATTTAACTTAATGTTAAATCTAAATGATAAGGTTAAAATAGGAACATAAACTTGTCTAAATTCTATTGGATGAGAGGATTTCGATCCATCCCCACCTTAGCTTCGAAATAAATCAATTTGGAGCTATTTAAAACCGAATATGACTTTATAATAAAATAATAGTTTTAGTATTCCAAAGGAGCCTCTCTCCTCCCTTATAAAAGGGCACCTCCTCCCTCTCTTCCTCACACAACTTTGAGCCTTCAAGCTCGGCCAACCCCTACCAAATTCTCTTCTCCACTTCCCTAGAAACATCCTAGAGGTTCTGGTCTTCCTCAAAGACCAATTTTATTGACCTAAAAGGATATCTCAAAGAGGCGCTTCAAAGAAGAGGAGGTTCGGGCACTTACGAAGCAAATCGGACCTAAGGTAAGGGAAATATCATAACCTCATTTTTATCTGAGATTGTTTATACTTTGGTATTTACTGGGGTGTATTTTATCATCCACATCCTCGTTTCCTCAATATGTAATATTATTTCCATCCACCTACAATTGTTTAAGTCCAATTTTACCCTTCGGTGAGTTTTTAGTAAAAGATATGAAAGGAATCTTTTGTCATTTTTCATACGAGGTACTTTTTGACTTTTCCGACAAAAGTACGAGAAGTATGTTTTTTTAAATTATACGACATGAATGGATTTTTAAAACATTATTTACAAGAATCTTTCTTTACAAATTTTCATGTTTATTTTTAATCAACTTCTTTTAGTTTAAAACTGTAATACATGTTAAGAAAGGAAAATGTTTTTGAAGTAGAAAGGATATTTTTCTCAAGAATAGAGTTCAATTGTTTTATCAAAATTATTTTCCATATAAGATAATATAGGGTTCTGTTTCTATCCCTATTGTTTCATTTATTTGATTATGTTTTGATGGATTTAGTTTTATGATTTCCTTTATCTTATATGAATTGTTTTATGATGTCATGATGTTTAAGATTCCCATTTTTATTACATGGGTTATGCAATGAAGTATGAGTAATGATTTTTTGGCACACATAAGAATGGTATCATTATGAGATTGTTGGGACCTATATCTCCCTCCAATGCATTTGGTAATGATTTTATATCTCATGAGATAGACATGGCTGGAACGGTAGGTTATACCGGTTCAGGGAAACAGGACTGAAACGAGGAGTGAACTCGGTCCAGAAAGGGACTTTTTCCACTAAGATATTCTTGGCAATGAGTCTTGACTAATAAGAAATGATTCTCTATGATTATGTGTGTATGAAAAAAAGTTTCATGTTTTATGTTATTATTATTGGGATTGCATTTCACAACTATGATTTATCCCATGTTATGATATTATGATCTCTTTTGCAGTTTAAGATTTCCAAAATGTTATGTTCTTATGAATATGATGTGATTGATTTTTATTTTGTTTACCCTTAATGAGCATTTGAGATCACCCTTTTATGTTTTCTTTTCCCCAGGATATAAAGAAAGGTTTTAGGTAAGAAAAAAAAGGAAAGATCTTTATGGGAGATTTTGAAGATCTTTCACCATGATTAGAAGATTACGTTCCGAGTTTCCAAAGACACTAAACTATTACGGTCCTTGTGTGTGTGTTTTTTTTATGTAATAAGTATTCCTCAAAAGTATTGAAATGTCCTTCTACGTCAAGCTTCGGGTCTCTACAGTTGGTATCAGAGGAAAAGTTTAGTAAACCTTTGGAAACTAGGATGCAAAAATGTTAGTGAGATCCCTAGAGATATTTCTAAGGTATGTCTAGGGATGTCCCTAAGGATAAGTATACATATAGGATATAGTCCTAGAACTATGGTAACGATATTAGATTAAAACAAAGATGTTAGATATTGAAGTTACTCCCCCTTTATTATGATTTTTGCCTCTCACACTATTCTTTTTGGGTTTTAGGAAATGGCTGGAAACAAGATGATTCACGATAATGGAGGATATGATGGACAATGTAATGATATTCTTCATGAGAAACCAAATGAAATGGGATTTGGAAGTCCAAACATCATTATTATGTCGAATCAGCAATCTCATAATATGATCAATAAAGTAAAATTTGGCAAGTTTCCTGACTCGGCTAATAAGAGAAAGATGGAGTTTCATGATGATCATAGAGAAAAGAAAGTTCAATTTCCCCTATGTAAATCATGTGGGAAGAGGCATCAAGGAGAATGTTTCAAAGGAACTGGAAGATGCTTTGGGTGTGGAAAAGAAGGACACAAATCCAGTAAGTTAAAAGGAAAAGGTTTAGTTAACACCAGGGATGAGGATAATGGTATTGCTACGACATCTACAATAGTTAAATGTTTTAAATGTGGAATGTATGGGCATTATTCAAACCAATGCCCTAAGGGAAAGTCTCATGAAAAGAGAATCAGTATGGTCATATGGGTAATATTTATGTTGATGATTATGAAGAGACTACAAATGATATGTGAGATGAAAGAATTGTTGAAGCTCGGCCAATGGTTTAAGAATGTAGTGGAATTAT
This sequence comes from Viscum album, assembly GCA_963277665.1. Lineage (NCBI taxonomy): Eukaryota > Viridiplantae > Streptophyta > Magnoliopsida > Santalales > Viscaceae > Viscum > Viscum album. The sequence continues at coordinate 952,770,606 of OY728130.1, read as the reverse complement.
TACATGTTTATCATGTGTAATTTTGTATAAGTAATCTCATGGTACTATGGAATAAAGAGACATATAAGGATTGTTACATTGTTATCTTTACATGAGTTTTGAAAGTGTATGATTAATGATACCAGTATCCATGGAAGGTTATTCAGATATTTTTGGAATGTAGATGATATGCTCATAATGAAGGAATAAGGAGAAAATTAAATGTTTGATAGTATTCATGAGCTCATGACTGATATAAGGAGAAGTTTATATCATGGTTTGAGTATATAGAATTTTTGGATTTTGTTATGTGGAAATAGTTAACTTTTGACTGCATTCATGTTTTCACTATGGTTTAATGGGTATTCACTCTTCAAGAGAATACATGATTAAGGTATTCACATGTTTGAAATTTTACCAACAAGATATATCTTATGATATATGGGTTATAAATGATGGCATTCACGTGATTGTTATGTGACATTTCAAGTAATCATTTTCTTTATACTATGAGCTTGGACCGAAGTATTTTAGATAAGCCTAAAGATTGGAATGGATTATGTTGGACATAAGTTACTATTGTTTAAGGATAGAACTTTTTTTGATATTATTGATGGGATGTTATAGTAGTATATCTTTAGAAAAAGGATAACCTTCGGGATGGGCGACAACCCATCGCGTCGGACAAGGCCGTTGGAATCGAACCCACAACGGAAGTGCGACTGGCCTTTATCACCTACCACTGGCCTACAGGAAGTCCCTGTTTAGTAGAAAATAGTTTTATTATATTAAGCAGTATGATATATGAATTATAAGACCATTTTAGGAACCATATATCATTAATCTCACTATAGATGGACTTATGTATTTTTTTGATAACTTTTCTAATCTTTTGTTTGAGACAGATGGAATGACCCATCATTCTATCACATGATCTGCTAACACATCACGAATGACAAATTCAACATCATTTCTTTAATATATGAAGTGGAAATTGTCCAAAGAACGACCAACGGTGAGACTATACCGAAATCGCGAAAGTATTTTTTCTAATTCCAATTCCATAAACTTTAGGGAAACGATCTTGAAAACCAAAAATGATTTCCTAGTGGTCTTATATCTGATGAATCAGAAGGTACCTTAGATCGTCACAAATTTTTGGCTTTGTGATTGCTGGCTTTTCCATAGCCATGTTCTCTACCACTTTCCATCAAAACATGATGGTTAGATTTCTCTTCCATATCCATATTTTCACCTATGTGGAAACCCAGTGATTAGTTTATTTGGGTAACCGTTACGTTTCATACTTTTGTTTTTAAAGATTGGTTTTGGTATTCCTTTTTATGATGTGGGTTTCTATCAAAGAAAATTTCGAATAGGAACCCATTTATAACCCGGACGAATTTCGAGGGCGAAATTCATTTTAAGGGGGGTAGAATGTAACACCCCGAGATTTTATGAAAAATATTCTTTTTAATTTCATTAATGTATTGTGTTATACGCTACACCAAAAGGATCTTACACAACACGCATCCTTGACATGCCTTGCATTAAACTCAATTGCGACCTTCCTCGGTAGCGTGTGTAGTACGCAATACCGAGTTTCACTAAACAACAATATGCTATTAAAATATTATTAAAACTAGCCACTATGAATAGTAATTACCACTTTTTGAAATTTTGTAAATTTTATTTTTCAAAATGGAATTCATTTTTGGATTCGGAATATCGAAATTATCTTAGGGTGAAATTTTGGTACATTTCGGATAACTTTCATTTTCTGATGAATAGTGAAAATTACTAAATTTTAATTAAAAACAACCTTCTTAATCGAAATAATTAATAGTGATAAATTATTAATTTGAGTGGTTTTAAAGTATATTTAGAATATATTTTAACAATTTAATACAATGTTGGTCATTGGATGTAATTCTACATTTAAACCAGACATAAACAAGTGTCAATCTTTTGATAGTTATTATCTCTTGAAACACGATATTTGTTTTTACGAAGGGAATTAATTTTTAAAATAATTAATGAAACTAATATGTTTTTAATTTGGTAAAATAGACATCATTTTTGAGTTCATAATATCAAAAATAGATTAGGCCGCATTTTTGGTATTTTTCTGGAAACTTTCATTTTTTGATGAATAGTGAAACCACTAAGTGGTACTTAAAAAAAATGAATTTTTCATAAAACTTAATTTCACCGCTTCTGTGAGTGGAATTTCAAAAATCCGAGAGACACGGTTGATGTTAGTAAGTAAAATGTGGTTCAATGAGATGAAAATAATTTTTGGTGAATAATAACTTTTTACCACGGTTAAAAGTAAATAGGGTAATTAAGGGTAAAAATGTTATTATTATTACCCTAACACATGTCCTAATTATATTGGATAAGTGTAATTCGACCAAAAACAACCTTAGGAATAAAATATGATCATTTAGGCCCACTTGGATTAGATTAGTACATTTATTATTAATTTATTTAAAGAAGGGTTAAATAGTTAAAATCAAAGTTTAATAAGTAAATAATGTTTAATATGGGGTTATACATAAGATAAATTAGACTATAAATATTAATTAGAAATCTAAATATATTTCCTAAATAATGTTATTTTATTTGTAATTTTTAGACATTAAATAATTTAATTTATTTATGACACAACGATGATGAAGTAATTATCTTATTAATGAAATATTGACATAATTGATGTTATAAATACCCAAATAAATGTAATTTGAGACTTTTCATGAATTAAACTAATTTTATAGGTTAATATGACATGTTAATATTGATTTATGTAACTTGGTTCGAACTAATAATTCTGTTATGATTTTCACAAAAATCAATTACTAAATAGTGTCAAAATTGACATAAAATTGTTTTTAAAACAAATATTATATTACTAATTGTTATTTTATTCATAAAAATATAAGGTTCAGCCAAATGCCTTAGATAAGGTTATATATATTAATAATAAACAACTTGGAGTTCGTTTGTCTTCTTATAGTAAGTTTATTAACCTTATAGTATAAGAACCCAAGAACACATGTTAAAAGTAAAATTATTTAACTTAATGTTAAATCTAAATGATAAGGTTAAAATATGAACTTACACTTGTCTAAATTCTATTGGATGAGAGGATTTCGATCCATCCCTACCTTAGATTCTAAATAAATCAATTTGGAGCTATTTAAAACCGAATATGACTTTATAATAAAATAATATTTTTAGTTTTCCAGAGGAGCCCCTCTCCTCCCTTATAAAAGGGCACCTCCTCCCTCTCTTCCTCACACAACTTTGAGCCTTCAAGCTCGTCCAAACCCTGCCAAATTCTCTTCTCCACTTCCCTAGAAACATCGTAGAGGTTCTGGTCTTCCTCAAAGACCAATTTTACTGCCCTAAAAGGAGATCTCAAAGAGGCGCTTCAAAGAAGAGGAGGTTCGGGCACTTACGAAGCAAATCGGACCTAAGGTAAGGGAAATATCACAATCTCATTTTTATCCGAGATTTTTTATACTTTGGTATTTACTGGGGTGTATTTTATCATCCACATCCATGTTTCCTCAATATGTAATATTATTTCTATCCACCTACAATTGTTTAAATCCAATTTTACCCTTCGGTGAGTTTTTAGTAAAAGATATGAAAGGAATCTTTTGTCATTTTTCATATGAGGTACTTTTTGACTTTTCTGACAAAAGTATGAGAAGAATGTTTTTTTAACTTATACGGCATGAATGGATTTTTAAAACATTATTTACAAGAAGCTTCATTTACAAATTTTCAAGTTTATTTTTAATCAACTTCTTTTAGTTTAAAATTGTAAGACATGTTAAGAAAGGAAAATGTTTTTGAAGTAGAAAGTATATTTTCCACAAGAATAGAGTTCAAGTGTTTTATCAAAATTATTTTCCATCTAAGATAATACAGGGTTTTGTATCTATCCCTATTGTTACATTAATTTGATTATGTTGTGATGGAATTATTTTTATGAATTCCTTTATCTTATATGAATTGTTTTATGATGTGATGATGTTTAAGATTCCCATTTTTATTACATGGGTTATGCAATGAAGTATCATTTATGATTTTGTGGAACACATAAGAATGGTATCATTATGAGATAGGTGTGACCTATATCTCCCTCTAATGCATTGGGTAATGATTTTATATCTCATGATATAGACATGCCTGGAACGGTAGGTTATACCGGTTCAGTGAAATAGGACTGAAACGAGGAGTGAACTCGGTTCAGAAAGGGACTTTGTCCACTAAGATAGTCTTGGAAATGAGTCTTGACTAATAAGAAATGATTCTCTATGATTATGTGTGTATTCCACAAAGTTTCATGTTTTATGTTATGATTATTGGGATTACATTTCACTACTATGATTTATCCCATGTTATGATATTATGATCTCTTTTGGAGGTTAAGATTTCCAAAATGTTATGTTCTTATGAATATGATGTGATTGATTTTTATTTTGTTTACCCTTACTGAGAATTTGAGCTCACCCTTTTATGTTTTCTTTTCCCGAGGATATAAAGAAAGGTTTTAGGTAAGAAAAAAAGGAAAGATCTTTATGGGAGATTTTGAAGATTTTTCACCATGATTAAAAGATTACGTTCCGAGTTTCCAAAGACACTAAACAATTACGGTCCTAGTGTGTGGGTTTTTGTTATTTAATAAGTATTCCGCAAAAGTAATGTAATGTCCTTATACGTCAAGCTTCAGGTCTCTACAATATTTATATGATCCCATGCTTATATGATATGATTTCATATGCTCTATTCATTTGATATCATTTTTTCATGCCTCATAACTCATGTGATTAAGATGTATCCTTATGTTCATTCCATTACAGAGATTTTTATCTCATCCTTTTGTTTGTATGTTCCATAGGGTACCCTATGCAGATGTAGGGGCTCAAAGGAAGTTGGTAGCTCTTTATTGATATTAAATAAAGAAGTGTTTTGCCCATTTTTTATTTTTTATGTACCTAGTCTTCCAAGACACTAGACTTAACAGTCCTTGGCTTGTACTTTGATGTATAATTATGCTTAAAATCTTGTAATGTTATATGTAAAACGTTTGGGTTGTTATAGTCGGTATCATAGGATGGTCTAGTTATTTTTTAATATTAGGAATAGAGAACCTTAGTGAGAACCTTAAGGATGAGACTAAGTATAAGAAAACATTCCTAAAATTTGATGATTATTTAGTAAGTGGTTTATCAATAAAATACATCCCTTACAGGATACGATCAGGTAGAGGAGGCTCTAGCACAGATGTATCAAGGGATGAAACCCGAAAACACCACTTTGATCTAGACTCGAACGGGAACTAGTGCATAACAGCGTGCCTTGATGCACTCTTCATTATGACACTCACAGGGGATATGTTTTGATAGATTCGTGAAATTAGTACAAACCACTATTAAGGGACAAAAAAATCCCATAAGAATAAAATTTAAGAAGTAGATCAATGATAAGCTAGTTTGAAATAGAGGGAATCACAAGTTAGGATATACTTCTACTTTACAAGTTTATCCTTTTATGTTCAAAGTTTCCTTTTTATTCTCAATAGCTAAGTATTCAAGCCCTCTAATTATACATTATTTTTCTTAGTTAATTTCGGGAAATAGAAGGATGTGTTCCAACAATTAATGTGATAAGAAATGTGAAGATTTCCCTAATGATATGCCTGATATGATGGGAGTGGGTGGTCAAAACCTCATGATAGTAATTTCTTAGCTGGCTCGAGTTATGAATAATAACTTTAATCATATGAAACACCCTCATCCTCCAAGGAAAGAGAAATTTGTCATAGAATCCTTCATGCGGCAAAGGCCTCCCATGTTTAGCTGATCTTCTAATACCATCCTTACAGAATAGTGGATTAACTCCATTGAAAATATATTCTCCATCCTCCAATGCTCGGAAGAAGAGAAATTTGAACTGGAAGTCTATCGTTTTGATGGGGAAGCTGATCAGTGGTGGACACTGATCAAGAATAAAAATTCCCAATAGGAAATTGATTCCATAGATTGGTAAGAATTCAAGAGGATATTTTTCAATAAATTTATTCCTCGAACCCTCTATCTTAAGACGGAAAGAGAGTTCCTCATACTCAGGAAGAAGGAATATGAGTCTATTGGGATGTAATAACCAAACATCACAAGGCTTTCAAGGTACACCTCTGGCCTTAACATGAACACCGAAAGCAAGGCTGATTTTTTATTTAGCAGAATAAAGCCATGTCTACAAAAAGCATTGGGGATTAGAGACATCGACAGTTATTAGGGGATTTTCTGTTGTTCCCTCAAGGTTGAAATGGAGATTGACGACTCTCTGTGGTCTCGTTGTCCCAGTAAAAAGAAGTAAAAAATGGATAACAACAAGGGTGGTTCGACGAACAAAACCCATGATGGAAAGAAGCCTAACTTTTCCCCTTGTAAAAGTTGTTGGAAGAAGCATCCTGGTAACTATATGAAGGGATCCAAGAATTTCTTCAAATGTCGGCAGTTTGGTCATCTTGCTAAAAAATGTCGATGGTATATGAAGAATCCCTCTAATATTGAAGAACAAAGGCAGGTCAAATCAACACTCATCTTGGAGTGCAGTGTTACAACTGTAAGGAGCATGGGCATTATGAAAGAAATTTCCCTAAGTTAAGGGTTGTCAGAGGAAATCAACAACAACCTCCAAGGTAATAAAAAATGTCATTTATTATCACTACTACCGAGGTGGAGCTGGAAAAAAATGCAGTGACATGTACGCTAGTTATTCATTAAATAATAGAGCACTTACAATTTGATTCCCATTCTACACATTCTTTCATATCTTTCATGTTTAGTAGAACTATTCAAACACCACATCAAAATTTGGAGGAAAATTTATCCATGAGAATAGAGAATGGGAAAATTATTGCGTCTATGGTTTATAACTCCTCGATGTTTAATGTTTGTGGACTAAACCTCCCCAAAAAACTCGTCATACTTTCTTTAGTGGATTTTGACGCCATATTGGGCGTGGATTGGATATCTTTATATAAATCCAACATCAACTGTAAAGAAAGGTATATCACTCTTCACATCCCAAAGCATCCTCAATTGAATTCAAGTGTATGGAGGAAGATGAATCTCTTTTCGAATCATCATCTCAAGTGTGGATATTGCTTCTTTATGATCAAGCATATGTAGCTCAAATGATTGATACAGAGGATGAAATCATGCTTGAAGACATGCCCATCATGAGGGATTACACTAATGTATTCCCTAAAGAGTTTTTTTTTCTTCCTCCTGGCCGAGAGGTTGATTTATCAATTCAACTTTTTCCTGTATCTTTGTCTATACCAAAGAAACATTATAGAATGGCCACTGGAGAGCTTTAATAGCTGAAAAAGAAGTTATAGGAGAATATCGAGAAGGTTTTTATATTCCCAAGTGTCTCACCATTGGGTGCGCTAGCCCTATTCATCAAGAAGAAGGATGTATCAATGCGCTTCTGCATTGATTATAGTGAGCTCAATAAAATCATGATAAAGAACAATTATCCCCTTCCTCGGATAGATGAAGTGTTCGATCAGCTTCGTGTGGCCTGTTATTTCTCTAAGGTGGACCATTTTTCAGGATATCACCAAATAAAAGTGAGAAAGAAAGATATTCCCAGGGATACCTTTTGAACGAGGTATGTACATTATGAGTTCATAGTGATGCCCTTCGGACTCACTAATTATCCAACAATTTTTATAGATATAACGAATTGAGTCTTTAGAGATAACCTTGAAAAAAATTTGGTAGTATTTATTCATGATATTCTAATATACTCCAAGAATAATGAGGAACAATAGGAGCATTTGAATACTGTGTTAAAGACTTGAAAATAGATAATTTGTATGCAAAGTACTGCAAATGTGAGTTCTGGATGGAGTAAGTTTCATTCTTAGAGCATGTTATCACTAGAAAATGGATATCCTTAGACTCTTCCAAGCCAAAGGTAATTGAATAGTGGCCCAATCCAACATCTGTAACATATATCTGTATCTTTTTGGGTCTAGCTGGGTATTATCGACGATTTGTGAAGAACAGTTCATGATTGTCCAACCCAATGACCAAAATAACATAGAAGGGAGTAATGTTTGTCTGGACCCAGGAATGTGAAGACTGGTTTAAGGAGTTGAAAAAGAGGCTTATCACTGCACCAATACTCACACTCCCAATAAGTGGATAACTCTTTGTGGTGTACAGTGATGCTTCAAATAAGGTATTAGGATGTTTGCAGATGCAAAATGATAAAGTGATATCCTATGCCTCAAGGAAGCTAAAAATACATGAGAAAAACTATCCCATGCATGATCTGGAGTTGGTGTATATGATATTTACATTGAAAATATGACGGCATTATCTCTATGAGGAGAAATGTGAGATATATACTGACCACAAGAGTCTCAAATTTATATTCAAATAGAAATATCTTAATGTTTACCAACAAATATTGATAGAGCTCATCAAGGATTATGACTGCTCAATCTACTACCATCCCGGTAAGGCAAATAATGTGGTGGATTCTCTAAGTAGAAAGGATCTTGAGTCTTTATCAATGATGATAATTGAAAAGGATATGATCTTCTAATATTTGTAAAGGTTAGACATAGGAATCGTTAAGGGAGGAACATCATAAATACTTTCTAAAATGATTGCTCAACCATCCCTCATGGAGAACAAAAAGGATGCTCAAAGAAATGATGTGGAAATTCAGAAATGGGTAGAAGCTATTAGAAATGGTAAATCCTATGATTTATAAATTTATGAGGAAGGAGTTTTAAGATTTGGGTCATGATTATGTGTACCATCCGATCCAGATATAAAGAAGGAGCTTCTGAATGGAGCATATAGATCAACCTTCTCTATCCACCCATAGAGCACAAAGTTGTATTGGGATCTCCAAGAAGAATTTTGGTGGGACAATATGAAAAGGTAGATTATTGAATATGCATCAAAGTGTCTGGTATGTCAGCAAGTGAAGGCAGAGAGGAAAAATTCTAAGGGGATGATGAAACCACTACCCATACCAACATGGAAGGGGGAGAACATTACCATTGACTTTTTCACTGGACTTCCAAGGACATCCATATGAAACAATAATATATGGCTAATTCTAGATCATCTTATAAAGATAGCTCACTTTATTGCAATTCGAGAGGACTTATCATTGGATCAACTTTCATATATTTTCATCAAATAAGTGGTAAGCCTGTATGAAGTACCAATATCTATTGCATCCGATCATGATCCTAGATTCACCTTGATGTTTTGTAAAAGTCTCTGACATGCTCTAAGAACTGAACTAGACTTCAATATGGCCTATCATCCTCAAAACGATGGCCAATCTAAGATGACTATTCAGAAACTAGAAGACATTTTGAGAGCATGTTCAATGGAATTCAAAGGAGGATGGTACCAATATCTTCCACTGGTTGAATTCTCTTACAACAACAGTTTCCAATTGAGAATCTGAATGGAACCATATGAATCCCTTTATGGGAAAAGGTGTAGAACACTGACGTTTTGGGATGAAGTTGGTGCTCGTAAGTAGCTAGGACTTGAAATGGTCGAAGAAATAGTGGCGAAGGTGAAAACCATTCAGCAACATATCAAGGCAGCCCAAAGTTGATAGAAGAGTTATGCAGATAACTTTCAAAGAGACATTGAGTTCAAAGTTGGAGAAATGGTTTATCTACACATATCTCCATGATAGAAGGTCCTAAGATTTGGGAAGAAAGGAAAGCTAAGTCCAAGGTATATCGGCTCCTTTGAGATACTTGATCGAGTCGGAGCTGTATCCTATCGACAATAACTTCCACATACCAAGTCGAAATTACATGATGTCTTCCATGTATAACTATAAATAAAGTACATACCAGACCCTTCACATGTACTCTCTTCAGAGATGGTACAGCTGGAGTATGATCTCTCTTACGAGGAGCAGCCAGTGAAGATCTTAGATTTTAGAATTAAAGTTCTAAGTAACATGACTACTCACCTGGTGAAAGTATTGTGGTGTAACCACATGTACGAAGAGGCAACATGGGAACTAGAGGGGGTCATTAAGGAAAAGTTCCCACACCTGTTTTTGGCTTAGAATGTAAATGAAATTTTGAGGGAGAAATTTCATAAGGGGGGAAGAAAGTAACGACCGAATGTTTTATAAATGGAAATTCATCTATTATAAATATTTTATATAATCACATGAAATCATAGCATAATGACCTACTAAGTGCTATGTGACCTTTAAACATAATTTTATCACTTCTGTGTTTGGAATTTCAAAAATCTAACATACACAGTTGCGATTAGTTAGTTATTTGGAGTCCGACAAGAAAAACATAATTTTTTGTGAATATTAACCTACCCTTATGAATAGTAACCCACCCTTATAAATAGTGACATAACCTAATGAATATTAATCTTACCTATGATAGTATAAAAATAATATTCACGTTAACGTATGTTGTACCTATATTTTAGAATAAGTAAATGAATGTTTTAAAAAAAATTAAAATAATAAATTTTGAGTTTAATTAAATATTAAATTAATAATATTTTGAAAATTATTTTTGAAAAATTGAATTCATTTTTGGGTTCTAAATGTAGAAAAATAGTTAGGGTGAATTTTTGAGATTTTTATGAAATACTTCATTTTTTTAGTGAATAGTAAAATACATTAATTTAACTTGTAAATACACTATAGTTAAAATCTGCTATTCTTGACATAAAAAGTGATGTAAGCACCCAAATAATGAACTCACATGAATTTATTACTATTCTTGGTCATGGAATACTTAATATTCCTAATCTTGTGAATAAATAATAATTAATGATTATAATATTATGAAAACCCTCCTCCCCTCCACTATAAATACCGCTCATTCTTACCTCTTCTCTTCACACCTCTCAAGCCTTGTAACTTTCCAATATTCTGTCCAATTCACTCCCCAAGCTCCTCCCTCACGTCCAAATGCCCCTAGTCTCTTAAAAATACCCAAACCTCTCCCTTTAATAGGTTCTCAAAGGAGGAAGACTCAACAGGTAAATTCCTCTTTCCATTTCTTTCATTTCTTTTAAGTTCTTTTCATTTTGTTTTTATCCTAACCTCCCTTCACAAAAATGGTATGATAAATCCAATAACATAAATTTAATGGAATGATATTATGATAATGTGTTGCTTCATTATCTTCTCACCTTTACCCACCTTTAATTTGAAAGAAATGAAATCACTCTTTGAGATGTGATAATTTAGCACATTCAAGAACAACGATTTATCGATTTCTATTATCATCCTTAATTATGATCATGAAACCTTTTGTGTTATGGTTGAACCAGATTATTATATATGTAATATATCCTTTATATGGTTATTTAATCCTTTTGTACTAATTTTATTAATTTATAAATCAAAACATGATTGTTGTAAGAAAAACCCACTGATTAACAAAAACGGTTGTCACTATGGTTTTATATAATAATTCTACTTCACTCTAATTAACCAAATTAAATATGAAACCATGTAATATCCTGGATTTTCACTAATATAATATAACTTTTATTCTGGAAAACCACTTTCGTCTGACATGTTTATCCAAAAACGAATATAAGAGAACCGGTCATAAAAACCAAGTAAACTAACGAGCTCGAACAATGAAATTGAACCATATAAACAATTAAAAAGGCCTCTAATGAACAGAAAAGGGTTATAATAAATCATTTAAATATATAATATGTTATAGATTTATTAATTAATAAACCTAATTTGTTTATTCATGTCATTAATATCAAGTGGAGAACACCACTGGATTCAAGGTAAGGGATCCTCTCCATTTCTCTCTTAATCATGATTGTTCTCTATGATATGCCTTTTTATGTGTAATCCCAAATGATGGGGTATGTTTTCAAACCTCTCCCATACGTCCCTCAAGATGTATAAGTGATGATAAACCCCTTTTCTCTCTCATAAATGCCTCTTAGGTACACCTGATGCCATGCCGATAAACTGTAACGAATACTACCTGAACCTTCTTTGTTCTTTCAGGTTACCTTATCTTTATTTATATCAAAATGGATTTATATTATCATTTTATGTAAATATTATAAATTATGTGTAGTTTCAAAAAATTCATTTATGACGACCCTTTTATCACTCTCTTTTGGGGATATACGTGTTTTTAAAAGATTCCCTCCTTAGAAATTTCCAATAAGAAAACCTATTTTAAGGGAACTTCCCAATTTTTTACCCAATTTATAGTGAACCCTATCCTCTGTTTTAAGCAAACACTGTATTTATAAAATCAGTATTTTTTTATAAAAACCTTCTTGGTTTAGCTAATGTTTTATATAAAATATTTCCCTTTTTTATATTTTAAAATCTCTCTTGTATTTTCCTTAAAACCACACAAAAATGTTTTATTGCTAATGTTTCTCAAATACATTTCCTATATGTTGTCACTTATTTTTAACCACACTTACCATTTTATATAAATATTTTACCTTATGAATGTCCATGTATGTTCTAATCCCTTTCGTTCATGGACACGTTCATGATACGCTCATTGGTTATGCTTTATGTCATGATTTTGGTACTCAATTCTTTCCATGTGTATTCTTATGTGTATGTATGGTTGATTATGTATGATTATTTATGTGGAATTAATATTCATGAAAATGCTGAGATGGGTGCACCCAGATATCACTCTAATGCATTAAGTAAAGATAAGTATCATGAGATGTGATGTGAAACGGGATTGGTGGTTATCCTTGACCCGTACTAAAATGGGAAAGAGGATTGGTGATTAGCCTTGACCCAAACTAAAATGGGAAACGACATTGGATGTTATCCTTGACCCAAACTAAAGGCATGTTTTATGATTCTGCTGCATTTATATGATTCAATGTTTATATGGTCCCATGCTTATATGATATGATTTCTTATGTTTCATTATTTTGATGTCATTATGACATGCCTCCTAACTCATGTTCTTAAGATGTATCCTTCTGTTCATTCCCTTACTGGGATTTTTATATCATCCCTTTGTTATTATGTTCCCACAGGTACGCTATGCAGATGTATGGGCACAAAAGAAGTTAGGAGCTCTTTATGGAGATTAAATAAAGAATTTTTTTTAGCCTCCTGTTTTAGGTTTTATGTTTTATATTTTATGTACCTAGTCTTCCAAGACACTAGACATAAAAATAATTGACTTGTACTTTGATGTATAATTATACTTAAAATAATGTAATTTTATATGTAAAAGGATTGAGTTTCTATATATTCTATGGTGAATTGATGAAATTTTTATGACACCTTTTTTCATTACATGGGTTATTATGTAATGATATGATTAATTTTTTATGGATTTTGGTACACATAAGTATGGTTTTCATTATGAGATTGGTGGGACCTATATCTCCCTCCAATGCATTGGCTAAATATTTTATCTCATGATATATCAATGGGAAATAAGTTAATAGTCTTGATCCACTATGGGAACCTCGTGTCTCTTAATCCACTATGGGAAATAGGTGTGTCCTGATCTACAATGGGAAATATGAGATAATTATCGATCCACAATGTTGATGGACTTGGTAGTTAACTATTACATATGAAATATTTTTTCAATATTTATTATGGTACCACACATTAATGAGATGAAATTATGGTCAATGATTTATTTATGATGATTTTTCAATATTATGGTCCATGCTTCCTGAAATGAAAAAAAACATTTATTCCATGAGTCATTTTTACGATCTAAGTTAGGTTAGGTATAAACATCATTAGTTATGATCATGATCATATACCCTTATTCTTAGCTTAGGATTTAATATGATCATATATTAGAATCTATTATATTTACCATTATTTTGTATCTAAGATTACCCTTTTTTGTGTTTCCTTACTCATGTTTTGAATAAATGTTTATTTATGGTATTCTAAAGAGGAGAAATATATTAGAAGATATTTTTGGGTGATCTAGAATATTTTTCAAGAAATAAGAAAATTGTCTTTCTAGACTCCAAATATGCTAAACTAATACAGTCCTAGGGTCTGTGTTTATGAAATATGTTAAATATTAATCTAAAAAATAGTGATATTTATGTATAAAATCCTAGGAAGCTAAATTTCATAAATCCCCTCCTTTGACGGTTTTAATAAAAAAATAATGGATACAATTCAAAGATTAAGGAAAGGGTTTTAAAACCTCTTTGACTTTTCTTATTTATGATTCTTTTTCTTAAATATCATCTGAAACTTCTCTTATTTTACTTCCATTATTTGATCCCTATAATATTTTCAAATATTTGATCCATTAATGATGATATATCCAAACTCTTTTTCATAAGTAATTCTTATATTAAAATACAGGTCTTTTAAAAAATTATAACGTTTCGTTTCAGTTATCCTCATAATATTTTCAAAAACATTTGTTTTTGTTTAAATTAACCCTGAAATATTATTATAGCTATAATATATTTATTGTAAAACTAAATTATTTTTTAGGTTTTTTCTTTATTAAAAATTCATATGAAAAACATAGCTTACCATAGTATATTTATGCATCCTTAGTGAATAATGATGCTTTTGTAAATATATGTCATCCATGGAAATTTTTCAACGTTGATTTCATGATTTAATATAACATTAATATAAAATTAATTTCATGATTGTAGTTTTTTAATGGAAAAATATCTATTATTATAATGAAATTAAAATGAAACCATCATCGTCATTTTTAAGGTTCATATATAAAATTATAGGGGAAGATTATTTGAATTGTAACAATTTCATAACAAATTTAACACTTTAATTTATGGTACGATATGGAAAAAATTCCACGAAACTTGTGGAGATTATAAAACCATTGTAAAATGAATTTTTACTATTAAAATTATATGAAAACAATTTTGGATATTGTGAACCGAATGGAATCAAAATAACTAACATGAACAATACTAATTTTTTAAATGAATTAAATATCGTAATCAATTTGTAAAATGAATATTATTAATTTAAAGGGTTCATAAGAAAATATTAATTGTTGTAATTTTATTATTTATTAGGTTATAGGGTGAAAAATATGATATAGGACTCAAGGTAAAGGTTTTCTCCATTAAATAATTACTTTAAAATTTAGGAATCCTTTTTCTCAACTATTTCTCCCCTTGGTTCGTGTTCTTTATTTTGAGTTATAAATGTCCTACACTATAATCTGATTATTTCTTAAGGTAATTTTTTATTGTCTTTGACTAGATTTAAAAAATATTGAAATAAATATATTTTCTTGTTTTCGGTACATTAAATTATTTATTCCTTATATAAGTGTGAAAGGATCAACCTTTTAAATCATTTCTACATGTTCTCATTTTCTCAATATCTTCATCGATTTTCATTTTGTTTTACCCCATGATTATGTAAGAGGGGATGGATGAATTAGGGTTTCAATATTTTATATTAATTTAAATGTATCTTTTCCCCATGTTGGTAGAAAAACATTTAACCTATCTTATTGGAATTCATATTCATCAAACACACAAATGAAAAAATAAAACAGTACACATCAAATTTTTAGTTAGTTCATCACTAAGGGATAAACCAAGGAGAATAAACTAATTAAGAATCGTTCATACCATTGTACACTAAAATTAAGTATATTTTTTGGAGTATAATTGTTCATCCAAGATCACATTATTCCATGTTCATTACCTTTACAACGAATTTAGGGATAGCACTTTACTTCCCATGGATGACTTCTAATGAATCGCCCTTATGAATTGTCATGGATGAATTATACCACAATTTATCAACTTTAAGGCCACATACATGTTGTCATGTATACTTATATTTTCATCATAACAAATTAAATTTGAGTCTCCAATGAATTTTAGGGTCTCTAAAAATACCCAATTGTGATCTTTTTGTGGAAAACTTCCTGAGACTTCCTTAAGAGAAGTAACCACTGAGAACCTAGTCCACCACATAATCATCCTCAAAGACCAAATACTATCATTCGTGTATTATAAAACGCACTTCATGGATCATACTCATGATATTTTTATGTCCATCGCATACTCGACCACATGATTAGATTATTATACTACATGTACTACACTCTCCACTCCGCATACTGATATCTACTTACCCAATATATGGTTCAAACTTTGCAGAACACTCTTTGCTTCCTAAAAATTCTAATTATTCCCAAAATATTCCTTAAAATCTAATAGATACATAAAAAAAATTATCAAGGTATTTATAGGTAAATTCCTCCCAAAAAATAAAATTATTGGAATTACTTTTAAACCACAAAAAAAATAAACACTTTATGGCACTCAAAAAATCCCTACCTTACAACTGCATACTTCAATTTAAACTAAATAATATAGTACTATACCACATACATTACATTATAGTTAATTAATCCCCATAACAAAACCATAAAGAATAAACTCTCTTCATTAGTCGCATACTTGGATTTACGTTCAATTAAAAAATTTATTCTATAACATTGAAAACTCTCATTTCAAACAACATTCTTAACTTCATAGTTGACCAAAAACATTTCTCTGAGACGTCGTGATATTGTTATGAATTTTGAACTTGGCTATATGATCCAAATACTTCACCATAAAGTTCATGTGCTATACCACATGAGATACCTTCCTTTTCTTCAAATCCTCTATGAATGAGATATAAAAATTCTACTTTTATTCAAAAAAATTGGCAAATACTAGAAAATATTTCCATTTCAAAAAAGTACATAAATTCAACCAATGGGATTCCATTTTCTAAAAACCATCTATAAAGGTCATAAATATCATTTTGTCAATTCATAAATTTTTGGCTAAAAAACAAAACATCAGTAAAAAACACCATCACGGGACTTCTTTTCCAACATTATACCCCATTAGGTTTGTTTTAAATCCAAAGATAAATTCAATTCAACAAAACCACTATATATAAATATAATAACATTTCCATTACTTGAAATCTATTTGAGAGAATCTCATTATACAAAACTCGAGTTGAAGAAAGTATCACATGCCTCATGTCAGACCAAAACATCCCCAATCATCATACTAAAAACTCCCCCTTAATTAAAGAATCTCAGAACTGACAGATATTTTAAGAAAAAAAACTAAATTTCACCAGACTTTCTTCCCCTTCAAAAAAAGATAAAGGTAAATGGTAGTATATCTTATTTCCACACAACACACCACATCGATAGTATCTCACTCTTAATCATGTATCACATCACAAATTGTTCGATATAGTTAAAATCATGGGGAGAGGGGTATTCCCAAACATCCCCATGATGAGGGAGTTGGTTTAACAATGACGATAAATAGATGATTCATTAAAAGGACAGTTTCAAATGGCTTTTCCAGGATGTTTTCCACCTGCTCGTGAGTTCCAAAATTTTCAAGTGTGACGTTTCCTTATTCCACCTTTTCGTTAACAGTGTGACATAAGATATTGATATATT
Source organism: Viscum album (assembly GCA_963277665.1). Classification (NCBI taxonomy): domain Eukaryota; kingdom Viridiplantae; phylum Streptophyta; class Magnoliopsida; order Santalales; family Viscaceae; genus Viscum; species Viscum album. The sequence continues at coordinate 952,753,079 of OY728130.1, read as the reverse complement.
TTGGATGATATTGTTTTACATAATTCATATTGAGATTGATTATGTCACGAATCAGGCTTCCCTATGCCATGAACCTGGTCATCTGACCTCATGGGTCTCTAAAAATACCATATTTTGTGTAACACCCCATGTTTTTAAAAAAAATAAATTGATAAGTATGAAACATTTTTTAACTAGATATTTACAACTTTATTTTAAAAATAATTTTTCTTCTTTTATGATTTGAATTTTAAAAAATGGTCATCTACTGTTGTGATCAGTATGTTATTTGGAGTCTGATAAATCTAACTTTTTTTTATGAATAATAACATAACCTTATGAATAGTAATATGAATAGTAATATTACCCTTATGAATAGTAAATCATATTATTATTTTATTTTCTTAAGGATATAATATAATGAGATATTTATTAATTTTTCAAGGTGTTAAGAATGAGCTATATATTTAAAATTGTTATTTTTGAATAAATTATGATTTTATTTAAAAATTTAATTAATAATATTTAGAAAATTATTTACAAAAAATGGAGTTCAATTTTTAATTCTACACATTGAAAAAAGGTTAGGGTGATTTTTTTGGATTTTTCTAAAATAATTGAATGTTTCATGAATAGTAAAAACATAGTTTTGAGTTTTGAGTATGTTTAATGAGATCATAATGATATAATAATTAATATAAAATTCTGAATAACTTGTGTAAAGTAAAATATTAATTGATGTGTCCCAAGTGGCTAATACTATGGGAAAATACTATGGGCAAGCACGTGGTTTTGAAAAACCCTCTAGTGAGGTGTCCTTTGAAATTAATAAAAAATCCCTCTCATTTACTATAAATACTCACTCATTCCTTCATTTTATTTTATTCCAAAATCATCTTCCTCTAATATCTAGTAGTTTCACCTCCCTAGGAGTCCTCCCAAGGTTTCCTCAATCCCCCAATGTCCCAACCTTCATGTTTTAGGATTTACTCTATAAGGTAAGGGAATCCACCACCCTTCTCTTTTTCAAGATTTCATTTTATGTTATTATTTTTAATCTCAATTGGATTATGTTTGGATATTTCATTAAATATACCCCTTACTATATATATTATTTATGAATTATGAGATAATCATTTTCTCTCATCAAAATATTTTATGAAAATTTTATTGACGTCGTTAGGCTGCTGAATTTTCATAAGGGAGTTCTCAACATTTCTTTTATTTCAAGAATCTTTTGTTTTCTTTTTATTCCCTCTCCTACTTTATCCAACTATTATGAAAACTCTAGTACTATAAATGTACTAAAATTTTGTGATGATAATTTAATAATTCTTTATCATCTCTTTTTTCCCATTATTTTATACTAAAAATGAAAACACCATCTCAGAAGTCTTAATTTACCACATTCAAGGACGATGGGTTTTCAATTTATTTTACCATCTTTAATTTCGGTCATGAAATAATTTTTATGTTTTAATAATATTATAATTTATTTATTATATCTTATATAAGATTCTGGAATCAGTTTTTACACATGTTATTAATTTATTAAATAAAATGAGTTTACTATAAAAATGACCTAAACAAATATCAATAATGTTTTACCTTATGAATCGTCCTCATTTCAGAATTCAAAATGATAAATGGAATAGTATATGGTTATAGAAATATTTAAATACCATTCCATTCCAATTCTGGATTTTCACTTCCAATTGAAAAAATACCCTTCATGAACCGATCATTGAAATCTTGTAAAGAACGCTCCCAAAACAATAGAAGAAACAAAATTATAACAATTAAAGGGAGAAATTATTTAATGAAATGATCATATAAAGTATTATAAACATGAATATTTTTATTTAATACATTACTATAACTATTTTAACCATTATACATTAGGTTTAAATGAGTTTGATATAATAAAAACCCGAGGTAAAGGAATTCATAACCCAATTTCCATTATGTGGGTTAACATTATACCTCATTATTTATGTGGTATTAAAGTTGTTTGTGACATATATTTTGTTTATATTATGTTTAATTATATTTATTTACATTTTATATACATATTAAATCCACTATATTAAGTCTTACTTCAATTACATGATTTTTATAAGGGACTTTACTTTTAAAACCCTCTTTTAAAATTATATTTTACAAAATTCAAAAGAAATGTATTTATGAAGTTATTCATGTTTTTTGATTGTGTTATGGTTATTGGGAATTGTTTATGATGAATTATGGGACCTATATCTCCCTCCAATTAATTTGGTATGTATAATTTAGAGGTTGTTTGTATGGTTACTCCAAGTTTAACTGCGATGGTTACACAAATTTTAAGGTATCTGTAAGGGTTAAAAATTATAAGGTATCTAAGAGGGTTAAAATATTATGTAAGTAATTTCCCACAATACCTTTATTTTTATATTTATGTTCTATATGTTTTTTTTAATTCTCATGGAAATCTAAAGATTCACAAAGTAATTTTATACGGGTACAAGTATGATTTTTATATGATTTCATACGTTATATGTATTCATAGACTAATGTTTTCTTTCCATATTTTTATATCCCATAATAATATTTTTGTGCTCATATCAGGTTTTTAATTTATTTTCATAGGTTATAAAGATTTTTAAGACAAGAAAGAATCAAATTTAAGTGTTATCAAAAAAAATTCAAAGAAAACATGTTTTATTTAAAAAGTTTTATATTTTGGAATAAATCGTTAATGTTTTCGTAGTATCTTTTATTTATGAATGTGGAATGTTATTTATGTATTATATCCCAATTATCTATAACTCTAAACTTTAAAAGATCCTTAATTTTGAAGGAAATTGTTTCTTGACTAAAATTCAAGATTATGTAATGTAATAAGTCCAGGTCCTTATAGTTGGTATCAAAGGATTGTTTAGATAAACTTAGGGGTTAGGATAATGTTAATAGAAAACCATAAATTATTTTTACTCTATATTTAATTTCAAATGATATATAATTTAAATATTACAATGTTTTTTCGACTAGGATATGTTTGTTCAGGATGGTTTTTTGTAGAAGAAACAGGGAAGCTAAAGAGGATAGGCCCTGATAGAATGATATCCTTTCAAATCTGTAGCTTGGAATGGTAGGGACTGGAACCAAATAGTTTGTGATAGTAATGAATCATCTAAGATAGGCAATAAAGGGTGTTGTAATCCATTAAATAGAATAACCAAAAGTAGCAAAAAGGAACATGAAAATAGTGGAACATATTTTCAGACAACACCCTCCTACTTTCAATGGATATTCTCACCAAGTAGAGAATGATGGATGGATTAAGGCCCTTGAAAAGATATTTCATGTAATTGGTTATTCAGATAATCAAAAGGTAAGTCTTTCCATCTATTGTCTTTAATGTCAACCAGACCAGTAGTGTTCAATGGTTAAAAATTTATGGGATAGATAGTATATTGATGCCTTAGAGTGGGATGAATTTAAAAGTCCTTTCCATGAAATATATTTTCCTAAGGTGGTTCAACTTACAATGGAGAATAAATTCCTTGAATTGAAGAAATGTAGGAATTTTTTGTGGTTTTTTGTGAACAAAACTTCACCCGACTGGTGAGGTATCCTTCAAATATTATTCTAGATCTTGATAGAAAAATCATCTGCTTTTACTCAGGATTAAATCCAAGGTATCGAAGAGTATTGGCCTCCTATGAATTAAAAAGTTTTGAGAAACTTGTATGATGTACTGATAGGGTAGAGAGAGAGTTTTATGATGATCATGTGTACTTTTAAAATAAGGATAATATGAGGTCAAGATGGAAAACGATGGGAAAGAATCAGACAAATAAATCTGATTGAAAGAAATTCTAGTTACTAGCTTGTGAAAAGTGTGGAAAAAATCACCCTGGGTAATGCCTTACCAAAACTAAGAAGTGTTTTCGATGTGGTAAGTTTGGAAATATGCCGTAAGATTCTATTGAAAATGATCCTAATACTAATCCTCATAAGAAAACAATTAAGTGTTTTAAATGTGGAGAGATGGGTCATTTTGAAAATTCCATACCAAAGAGAGATCTTAATGATGAAAAGAATCTAGACTATAAAAATAAAGGTGTAGTGAGGACCATTGCAACCAAATAATTAAATATCGGGCCATCTAATTAATTTTTATCAGGCACCCTATTTGTATACTCATATTTTTCTAAAAAAAATCAGTACAAGTTCTATAATTTTTTTTATTTGTGAGGAATTTTCTTGTAAATTGGAAATATCAACTCAACAAATGAGACCAGAACATATTGTTAAAACACCAGGGAAAATATTATTTAAAAGAAAAATTATAAGAATATTTCTTTTGTGGTCTGTGGAATGAATGTACCTACAAATATTTTTTTTACCTTAGTAGAGTATGATGTAATTCTGGGAATTTATTTTCTTTCTGTTTATCATTCTAAGATTGACTATATAGCTAAATGAGTTTTTTTCAGAAAGAGTTTAAGTTTGTATACAAGAATGAACCCATATAATTCAAAACATATCAGGAAGATGAGAAACTATTTAAATATGGAAATAGAAGTTATCTTTCTCATATTTTCTAAAATAAGGGAATGATTCTGATTAATGATGTTTTAGTGGTATGTGAATACCTTGATTTTTTGTCCTCATGATTTACCCAGTGTTATACCTTATTGTGAAGTTGAATTCATAATTGAATTAGTTTTTGATGATAAGACAATTTCAAAACCCCCTTACCTAATGGCTCAAATAGAACGTTTAGAGTAGAAAAATCAGTTGTAGTATTTTCTTGATAAAGGATTCAATCATCCTAGAACTTTACCATGGGGTTCTCCTATTTTTTGTTAAAAATAAATATGGTTCCATGTGACTTTTCATTGATTATAGAGCCTTGAATAACATCACTATTAAAAAAATTATCATTTTCTTCATATCAATGATTTGTTTGATCTGCTCTTGGGAGCATAGTAATTTTCTAATATTAACTTGAGATCTAGATAACATCAGCTGAAGGTGAAGGAGTTTTACATACTGAAAAAAACTTTTCCTACTAGATATGGGAATTATGAATTTTTTTCTATGTCATTTGGGTTAACTAATGCACCTGTTGTATTCATGGATCTTGTGAATATAATATTTCATGAGTTCTTGGATAAGTTTTTGTTGTGTTTATTAATGAAATTATGTTGTTTTCTAAAATTAAACAAGAACATGAAAAACATCTAAGGGTTTTTTTGAAAACATTAATTAAAAATAAACTATATGGAAAATTCAGAAACTATGCTTTTCAGTTTCAATATATTTCTTTTCTTAGGAACACTATAAATAAGGATGGAATAATAGTTGATCCTATAAAAAAAGTGGTTGATGAATGGACAATACCTAAAAATGTTAAATAGATTCATAGTTTTATTGGATTATCCAGTTATTATTGATGGTTTGTTGAAAACTTTGCACGCATATCTAGCCTGAAAACTAAGTTAACAAGAAAAGGGGTTAAATTTATCTGGGCAGAAGAATTGATGTATGTTTTCAGGAACTAAATAATATATTAAATAAATTCTCTAGTTTTGGCCTTACTATCCGAAAATGGTGATTTTTATATACAATGATGCTTCATTGAAGTGAATTGGTTGTGTTTTGATACAGAATGATCAGGTAATTTCGTGTGCTTCAAGACAACTAAAACCTTGGGAGTTAAATTATCTTACATATTATTTGTAATTGGCAGCTGTAGTTTTTTCTTTGAAAATTTGGAGGCATAATTTATATTGATCCAAATGTAAAATATATACTAACCACAATAGTCTTAATTATATATTCATTCGGAAGGAATTAAACATTAGGCATAGAAGTTGGCTTGAACTGATAAAGGATTATGATTTCACGATCAATTACCATCTGGGAACAGAAAAAAAGGTTGCAAATTCATTCAGTTGAAAACCTAATGAATAATTTACCATGTTACATTTGGAACATGATCCCTTGATTAATTATTTGATGAATTTTAGCTTATAAGTTGTTTGTGCAAGAAATACCTATGCTGTGTTTCAGATTTCAGTGCTGTTATCAGACAGAATTACGAAAGAGTAGAAGGTAGATTGTGAGCTATAGAAAAAGGTAGAATTGGTTGAAATGGGAAACTGTATAGAATTTAACTTGTATAAAGATTGTTTATTAAGATTTTGTTAAAGGTTGTGTGTTCCCTGTGATTCCAAGTTGAATAATGAATTGTTGTGTGAATCTCATAGCTCCTAATTCTCAGTTCATCCATGCAGCACTAAGATGTACAGAGACCTTTGGGAGTATTATTGGTTGGATGGAGTGAAGAGGAATATTGTTGATTTTACAATGAATTATTTGACATGTCAATAGGTTAAATCATAATGGAATTTATCGAAGGGGTTGCTTCAGCAATTTCCAATTCCAGAGTGGAAATGGGAGAATGTATACATGGACTTTGTGGTGGGACTACCAAGGATTTATCGAGGTAAAAATGAGATTTTTCTTATTATTGATAAGTTGACTTAATCTTAAAATTTTCATTCTTTTAAAGATACAATGTATTTGGATCGTCTTTCTCAACTATACCTCAAAGAGATTGTCTGGTTATATGGAGTTCCTCTTTCCATTGAATCTGACCAGGATCCCATGTTTAATTATAACTTTTGGAAGGACCTTCATAACTCAATTGGAATAGAATTTAATTTCAATACAACTTTTCATCTTAAATCTGATGGGAAGTTAGAATAATGATTCAAAATTAAGAGGATATGCTTCAATCTTGTTCAAGGGACTACTAGGGAAGTTCGGATTGACATCTTTTTTCAGTTGATTTTTATTATAATAACATTTTTTATTCCAGTATACAGATGGAACCTTTCGAGTCATTTTATTGGAAGTGGGGTAGAACTCTAGATTTTGGGGATGAAGTTGGAGAAATCAAGTTGATGGGATCAGAATTATTAGAGGAAGTGGCTGAGAAAGTGAAGATGATTCATCAATGCATTCGGATAGCTCAGACCAGGCTGGAAAGTTATGCAGACAACATGAGGAAAGACTTTTCTTTTCAGGTAGGGGGTCATGTCTTTATTATAATCTCACCATGGAAAAGTGTTATGAATTTTGGTAAGAAATAAAATCTAAGACCACAGTTCATTGGACCTTATGAAATCCTAGGGAAATTTGGACCATTTTCTTACTGGGTGGATTTTCCTCCGATTTTATCTCAGTTACATAATTTTTTTCATGTTTTGATGTTTAGAAAGTATGTGCCAAATTCATCTCATGTTTTGAGCCCATAAGAAATTCATCTGGAAGAGAAACTTTACTATAAGGAGAAACCTGTTCAAATTCTTGATCGAAGAGAACAAGTATTGAGGAATAAGGTAACCTACCAGTTAAAGGTTTAGTGGAGAAACCAAATGGTTGAAGAAACAACATGGGAATCTGAAAATTCTATGACAGAAAGGTACCCTCCCTTTTTTAATAAGTAAAGAAAATTGCGAGGACACAATTTCCAAAATATGGGGATAATAAAACACCCCATGTTTTTAAAAAAATTGAAATACATGAAACTTTGTTTTAAGTAGATAATTATAACTAGACTTTTAACATAATTTTTCCACTTTTCTGAATTGAATTTAAAAAATTGTTCATCTATCATTGTGATTAATACGTTATTTGGAGTCTGGTAGAACCAACTTGTTTTTTTGGTCAATAGTAACATAACCTTATAAATAGTAATATGAATAGTACTATGAACCTTATGAATAGTATATCATTTTGTCATTTTATTTTCTTAAGGATATATGATAATGAGATGTTGATTAATTTTTCAAGGTGTTAAAAAATGAGTTATAGATTTAAAATTGTTATTTTTGAATAAATTATTATTTTATTTCAAAATTAAATTGATAATATTTAGAAAATTATTTGTAAAAAATGTACTTCATTTTTTAATTCTACATTTTAAAAAATGGTTAGGGTGAATTTTTGGGATTTTTCTAAAATACTTGGATTTTTCATGAATAGAAAAAATACAGTTTTGAGTTTTCGGTATGTTTAATGAAATCATAATGATATAATAAATAACATAAAATGTTAGTTGACTTGTGTATAGTAAAATATGACATGAGGTTTCCCAAGTGGCTAATACCATGGGAAAATACCATGGGCAAGCCCATGGTTTTTCTTAAACCACTAATGAGGATTCCTTTGAAATTCATAAAAAACTCTCACTCATTTAATATAAATACCCACTCATTCCTTCATTTGCTTTCATTCCAATCTCATAATAATCAAATATATGGAATTTTTACCTCCATATGAGTCCTACCAAGGTTTTTTAAAGCCCATAAGTTCCCAACCTTCAAGTTTTAGGAGTTACTCTACAAGGTAAGGGAATCCACCACCCTTCTCTTTTTCAATCTTTCGTTTTATGTTATTCTATTAAATCTCAATTTTATTATGTTGGTATACGTAATTCCATATCCCCATTAATGTCCATATTATATAATAATTACGATATACACCATTTCTATCATCAAAATATTTTATTAAATTTTATGTGACGCCGTTAGGCTGCCGAATTTTTGTAAGGGATTTCTCAACTTTTCTTTTATTTCAAGATCCCTTTCTTTTATTTTTCTTTACTCACATAATTTCTTCAAAATGTTATGATTAATCCCGTAACATAAATTTATGGGAATTTTTTTGTTTTAATGTAATAATTCTTCATCATCTCTCTTTTCCCATTCTATTATAATAAAAAATAAAGCACCGTCCAAGATGTGTTGATTTACTGCATTCAAGGATGATGGGTTTTCAATTTCCATTACCAAATTAAATTATGGTCAAGAAAATATTTTTATGGTTTAACCATATTATAATATATGTATTATATCTTATATAATAATCTAGAATCATTTTTTACACATGATATTAATTTATAAAATAAAATGAGTTCATTGTGGTCGAATAATCGCCAAAATGACCTAAAAATATCAATAATGTTTTAATGTATGAATCATGATCATGAAGAATTAAAAATCATGAATGGTATAATTTATGTTTATGGAAATATTTAAATAACATTACATTCCAATTCTATAGTTTCACTTCTAATCGAAAATAGTACCCATCCTGAATTTATCATGGAAATCATGTAAAGAATGCACCCAAAACAATGGAAGGAACAAAATACTAACAATTAAAGGGAGAAATGATGTAATTAAAAGATAATATATGGTATTATAAACATGAATAGGTTTTTTATTATATTAATAACTCTCTTTTAACCACTATATAGGAGGTTTAAATGAGTTTTAAGTAAGAAAAATCATAGGTAAAGGAATTTAGAACCTGGTTTCCATTCTTTGAGTTAACATTCTACCTCATTATTTATGTGGTATTAAAATTGATTATGAGATTAATTTTGTTTATATTATGTTTAATTATGTTTATTTATAGTGTATATACATATTCAATCCACTATATTAATTATTACTTAAATTATATGATATTTATAAGGGAATTTCCTTTTAAAACCCACTTTTAAATTTTGTTTTACGAAATTCAAAAGCAATGTTTTTATACAATTATTCATGTTTTATGATTGTGATATAGTTATTAGAAATTATTTATGATGAATTATGGGACCTATATATCCCTTTAATTCATTGGGTAGGTGTATGTTTTAGGTCAGTCGTCTGGTTAATCTAAGTTTAACTACGATGGTTACACAAATTGTAAGGTAGTCGTGAGGGTTACAAATTATAAGGTAGCTGAGAGGGTTAAAAGATTATGTAATTAACACCCCAAGATACGTTTATGGTTCTATTTATATTCTATATGTTTTGTGTAAATATCATGAAAATATCAAGTTTAACAATGTAGGTTTATATGGGTACAAGTATGTTTTTTAAAAAACATTATTCCATACGTTACAAGTATTTATGGTCTAATGTTTCCCTTCATTCTTTCTATATACGTTACTGAGATTTTTGTGCACATCCCGGGTCATTAAATGATTTTTATAGGTTATAATTATGTGTAATACAATAAGTAATCCATGTTAAATGCTAGGTATATTATTCAAAAAACCATGTTTTATTTAAAAAGTTTAATATTTTGGAATATCTGGAAACTGTTTTTATGGTATCTAATCTATATGAATGTGGAATGTTATGTATGTATTATATACTAATTATCTAAAACACTAAACCTAAAATGATCATAAATTTTAAAGGAAATTACATCTTAACTATAATTAAAGATTATTTAATTGAATAAGGTTGGGTCCTTATAGTTTTCATCTGAGCACATCACAGATTATTACCCACTTGGGTCACTTATAAGACTAATAATTGTCCCCATAAGCTAACACATGTTCATTCAATGTTTTTTTCCTCACTCACACACATTGAAAAATTTCCCATAAGTTCACTAATGTTTATCACTTATCCAATCGAAGCATAATTAAATGTGTAGTTCTAATCAGGTAGGCTCTTCAAGAGAAAGGTTCCACTTTTTTACACATGTAGTAGAATTTCTCATTTTAATTCTCGCTTTTCCAGGGGTGTTACAACCTCCACCCATTTATAGAACAACACCGTCATTGTAGATCCCATGTCTCAAACTCTGGAAGTCCCTATACACTTTTAATTTCCTATCGATTTTGATACCATTTGTCATGACATGGCCTTCCCTGGGCTATGAAACTAGTCATCTGACCTCATGGGTCTCTTATAAAACCTTAGTTTCCTTCTCAACACACCATAATTTATTACCCACTCAGGTTTCTTATCAGTCAAATGACTATCCCCATAGGACAAGACATGTTCTTTCAGTTTGTTTTCTCCTCATTCACACATACCTTGGAAACTTTTCCCAAAGGTAAGCTATCATAATCACTACTCTAGGACAAGAATGATTAATGGTGTAGTTATAATAAGGTATGCTCTAAAAATGAAAGTTTCACCATGTTGACATGGGTAGTAACATTTATCCTTCTATGTCTCACTTTTATATGTGTTTTTAAAATAACACTCATGTTATCACAAAAGATCAGTATAGGATACTTCAATGATTCCACAATATCTTTTGATTGTTTCTTCATCCATAATAGCTGAGTGATTTCCTTTATCACTGAGACATATTATAATATTATTTTACATAGTGAAGTGAATTATTTAATCTTAATCAGCCATAAACCACATTTACTATAAATAAATAATGTTCCAATCCTTGTTGACATTCGATCCACAACATCACCGGCCTAGTCTATATCTAAAAACATAGAAAATACATGTTTTTTTTGCAGTATCAACGAGTAAGATAAAATTTAGAATACCTAGATTATTTATATCTACATTTCATGCATATAAATATTGATATAGAAATTCATGATTTTGTAATTAAATTAATAATTCTTCATGATATATTTTAATAATCTATTCATTTGTGGAAGGAAACATGTGAAATAAATTTGAATGAATAAAATGCACAAATAAAGATGATAATCATGGTGAAAATTATGTTTCATGATATATGACAGGTCAATTATGGAATAAAATTCTCATAGTTTAATATTGAAGTTAGAATATACAATTTTATTTTAAAAATACCATTCATGTCATGAATCATTTATTCACAACGTGAAAATCATCAAAAAACCATGATATGAGGAATAATTGAAAGAAACTAAAGTTTAGTAGCACGACATATAGATTCATAGTGTAAAGATCCCTATAATTCCATTTAATTTAAAAATATTTCCCAATTCGGGAACTAGAAAATAAAAACCCAAGCCTATGGTGAAGATATAAAATGTCATATAATCACACCATGTGTCACACTATGAAGCATACTGATAGGAAAATATGACTTCTGATTTTCAAGCAATTTTGACTAGGATGAAGGTATTAATTCCCAATTACTCTTTGGGGTAACATATAAAAATTTAATACATTCATGTATGAAATTTATGTAATCCATAAGGGACTTTATTCCTAAAAAATGTCTAATGGGAATTACAAATGAAATTGGATTAGAGACCAGATCTCTGGGGCAAGGTTTTTCATTCTATAGAGACCTCCACTGGTGTTAATCTAAAATATATTTTAGGATTTTAATTGGTTTATTTTTTAAAACTCTCATGGATAGAAAGGATTAGAATTATTTTGTTCGGAGATATTATTTAAAGGGATATTAAATTAATTTATTTTTTTATTTATTTTTAAATTCATGTTGGTATTTTTAATTAATATTCTCTTCTCTATTTTTCTATCTTATTTTTCATTTTGGTCTGTTTCATATTAATAAAAGAATATTTCTATAATGAAATATCTTGGGATATAACTTCTTTAGGGCCATTGGGAGGGTATAAAACTAAATTTAAAAATGGTTTTAGGTTACGTCATTCGTGAATAAACCAAATTATATTTCCACTAGAAAAGGGGAAATTATGAGAGGGATGGTAATTAAAATGATCATTATAATTTCATTGACTGAATTATAATGATAGAAATATTATTTAATTGAACATTAAAAATATTAATTAAATAAAATATATATCATATCAGTGGCACATTTTGTTTTTATTTTCTTCTTCCGTGTTCTTAAAAATCAATGCGATCGATATTCTTGATTTCTTTATCTAAAAAAAATTATTTAATAAAATATTGTAATATATTAAGGATTTTATCTAAAAAAATGTTTCTGGGATAGAACTCGGGACTTCAAAATCATATAATTCATTTTCCTATGTTTAGTTATTTTTTCCATTTTCATTATAAATTATTAAAATCAGTATCCCCATTGAAATTAATGGTTTGTTCGAGCAGTATAAATTTTGGGTGTTTTTTTCAAGGAAAGGTAAAGATATTAAATTAATTTGATTATTAAGATAATTATTTTCCAAAATCATTATATTTATTGGTTTTATATTTGGTTTTTATTTCACTATTTTTTATTTCTTTTATGTGTTTGGGGGTTTTTTGTTGTGATGGAAGGGATACACTAAATTTTGACTACAAAAGATAGATTCACCATCCTTTTGAGGAATATTACATAACAAGAGGATAAATCTAAAATTATTAATAGTTAAAAATAAAATTGTATGAAACCACACCTATGAAAAGAAGAATCAGTACTCCATGTCCTGCAAATAAGTTGTAAAGAGGCACTTTGTGATCAAAAAATCATGGGAAGTTATGGAAAGGTAAGTTCAATTTTAAAAGTTGAGTTTATTTTTATATATGGTTCCATCCACATTTTAGGTTCAAAAAAATTATATTTATAAGGATACCATGATTAAGAATTAATTTATCTAAGTAAAAATACAAAGAATATTAAAATTAAAACTAAAAAGAAGGGGGAAACATAGTTGGTGAGTTTTTACAATGATTCCTTGAAAATATGGGATCAAAGTGAGAGGGAGAAGAAAAAAAAAGAGAACAAAATAGATACCACATTTAAAAAAAATTCTTTAAAACTATAATAGCATGGAAAGAAGAAGAATAAAAAAAATCTACAATATTATCTAAAAATTCATAACAAGATGAAGAATTATCATATAAAAAATTTAAACAATTTGATGCAGACTCAAATAATAAGTTGAATAATTTTAACAAACACAACCAATAATGAAAAAAGAATAATCGTACCAAATCTATACAGATTATAAATTCATAAAACATATATAAATTATATCAATATTTTGGACACCTCCTCCACATTTCATACCGACCATTAGGATGAGGAGACGAGGTGGGTTGGATAGGTTCCAAATCAAAAATTGGGTAAACCTGAGATGGTTTTAATTGAATCATATTCTCATCTTCCAATATGAGTAAGGTCAAGCTAAACAACTAGAACACAAAAGAAAAAACTTTAAGAAGGAAACCCATTTTTATTTATTTTTAGGATCTAGGTTTTAATTTATTTCTTGTGATTTATCTTTCCGCAGTTGAGACCAACTCCCTCATCCTGAATGACTCCATGCATGGTAAGCAAAGTGTTCCCTAGTCCATCCACTATGCCCTAAGAAGGTCCAAGAGGCTCATATACAATGGCACTGTCCTCTACCACACTTGGAGGGAAGGTAAAAAGGTCACTGATCATCTTGTTTCCCTGGCTCAGTAAGGAACTCAGGTCTATCTCCCTGAAAACGTGCTCTCCTTTTCTACTGAAGCTAATAACCTGATCAGTTGTGACACCCTTAGTCTGCACTACATTAGGCCTCCGTAGTCTCTTTTTTGGCTCCCCCATGTTTCCCAGTTTTTCCTAAATATTTTCTGCCTTTGATGTTTTCCCCCTTTTTGGGGGTTTCCAAAATAATAAAAAGCTATATGTGTTTATATTCAATTAACCTTATATTTTTTATCTTTAATGAATGGACTTTATACTTTAATGGTTTACATTTTTTAGTTCCATAATGAATCAATAAGAAGAAAAAATGAATTCACAAGATGATAACTTTGGTAAGAATGTGGATTATGAGTTTTAATTTTAAAAAATTATTTTAAACCCCTAACATTTCTACAATATTAAAAAACATAAAATTAAAAATTAATGGCCAGTGATTCAAATTTTTTCTTTAAATATTTATTGAAGAGACAAATAATTCTTAGGATAAGAATCATGCCATGTTTTAAATTTATATTTCAATAATTTTAATGACAAAAATGTCGTAAATAAATTATGAAATATAAACATGGGATTTTGATTTGATGGATCGAGATTTATGATACTAGTTATCTTTTTATAAATAATATTTTTTGAGATTTTAAATTCATTGAATTTATGATATTTGTGGGATTGATTTTATTTTTAATGTGGAATTTCATGAGGGATTTTTTTGAATTAAATTTTATCATTCTTGATAATTTTTATATGCCTTAGTTTTCCCATTCTTTTCTTAAGAGAATTTCTCTAGTGAAACTCAATCATGTTCTCTTCTGTAACCTAATTTTCATCTTTCTAAAGCTATGATTATATAATGTTACATTTAAAATGATTGAGGAGCATTTTTATGGGCCCTTCTCTTAAGGACCATCATTAAATTATTCTTCCTTAATCCCATATAATCCATGAATAGCCTTTTTAGGGAAGATCCATAATACAAGCCTATATTACCCTTTCTTACCCTTCTCTATGTATTTTTCATGATTATAAAAAAATGAGTGGTGGGGATATTACATCATGGGTGGAATGTATTTTAATAGTTTAATTTATTACTATGGGGTGTTCTCAATGGATATTGGTAAGGTTCATGATCATTCATTTATTGTACTCTATTGTGTACCCATGTTTTTGAAAAAAAATGGGTTGTGTCTTCAGTGGTCAAAAATAACCATATTCGTGAACAATGATTCTTATAATTTGGTTTTGGGTTTTAGATGTTATATTTTTCTTTACACAACATTCAAAAAAGAAATAGAAAATTAATAGGGTGCATCATTCATTTTACTTCATTGACTCATGACCTTTCCTTGTGTTTGGGAAAATGGGATATTTTGTTTCTAAAGGGAGAATTTTTCATTGAGATTTCATTATTTATTATAAAAAGTACAATATATATTAACCTCATTTTTTGATTTACTTATTTCATATCATTTACACACGTACCCTTAATCCTCAAAGTCATTCCAACATATTGGTGAATCACTCATAATTATATGTGATTATTTATCTATATATGGAGAATGTAGATTCGTTACAAACCTATAGTAAGGAGTATGATTTGAGGTATGTTTGTAATTCCATTTATATTTAAACCAGACTGATGAGTGAAAAAAATAGTTAAAGTGAGGCAAATTAAAGGTGGAATGCACATTAAAAATGAATTGAAAAATATGAATGGAAGAATGAAGAGGCATGGTTAAGTCAAAAATGGAAAATTAAAATACACGATTGACTTATTTATTTTAGAAATAAGGAGTTAATGGAATTTTCTTATCTGGTACTTTAATATTTAATTCCCCATTAAATCAATTGATTTTAATGAAATTAAATTTAAATATTTATATGAGGAGTGTTGTTTTTAATTTTTTTTGATTTCATACTTGAGGACATGCATGACGTTATGTATGGGGCGGTTTGATAGCTACATTTCATCACACATATATTGATATAAAAATTCTTGCTTTTTTAATTAAATTAACAATTGTTATAGATATATTTTAATGTTTTTTACATTTATGGTAAGTAACATGTTAAATTAATTTTAAAGAGGAAATTTCACAAAAATATATGGAAATCACAACGAAAATTTTGCTCTATGATTTTTTCTTAAGTTGAGGATTGAATACAAATATTCAAATTAAATATTAAAGTGGAAAAAATTTCAATTTTATAGGAAAACTTCCATTAACATAATGAAATTTCATGACCCGGCCCACAGGGGCCCACCCGGTTGTCGATAATATGATTTGGACTACCCCAATCCCACCTCCAATAGGCCATGTGCTGGAGAATACTAATGAGTAGGCATAACACACACATCGGAGGCCTCAGCCTAAAGTACCTTTTTTCACACACACATATCTAAGGCCAAACAATTCTGATATGTAAATAACAACTAATACCGATAATTCATGCATATCATATATCCCACATCATAGTATAATAGTAAATGTAGAAATAATAAATGGAAAAATAAAATTCTACTAAAAGAAACAAAATAATATCCAACTAACTCAGAAGGAGGGGAATACTATCAAATTTCACCCCAAATTACTCATTGGTCTTTATATACCAAACTATTCCCTACATTCTCCTAGTCCTCCAAGGACTCTATGAAAATGTATTTTTTTCTATATAAAACATGACATGTGATGGAATAGCCTATGCAGTGGTGAGTATGACAATACCTAGTAGGATACCCGAAAATAACTAAACATAAGCATTAACAATATGCATATCATCAATATGGATATATTTAAATCAATATGTGATACCTAATGATAATAAAATATAACCTATATATACTCATAATAGACTCCAAACCTCCAATAGATCTCAACCACCAAACTAACCTAGGATTCCAACTTGATGGTTCATAACAACATTCTCTTAGGGGATTAATCCATGATTCTAACAGAATAGATGATGCTCATTTGAGATATCATGGTCATCAAGTCTCTCATTAAAGAAACTCCAAGGAAACTGAGAGGGAACATCTGGTATAGAAAGTCAATTAAAGTAAAACTTGAATGAAAAATAATAAATATTGATACACATATGAGGGATTTCCCCGAGGTACATGGGGGTATACAAAAAACTAGATTTGGATTTACTTTCTAAGAAGGGGATTGACACCCAGGTAATGTTGTTTATACCAATTTCGTGATTCCCACCATGGGTAAAAGTGATGATAGAGGGTCACCTCTAGGGCCACAGGGTATACCTCAAACTCAATCAGATAATAATTCCATAGAGGGGTCAAAATCATGTGTTGAGGATGTGATTTAATATTGTACCCTCGTAGGAATGGATCAAGTGAACACACTCAACTGATATTGGTCCAAGGACTCTCACATAATATCACAACAAAGTTGAACTGAGAATAAGTGGGTCTAAACTGTACTTAAAGAAGTACACGGAATATTCCTAGGGGTATGTGGAATTTCCCACTATGTCTGGAACTTCTCATGTCTGACGCTCACACGGCACGTACTTTTCTACAATACAAGGCATGTACCTAGGGTACACCATGTGTAGATGATGAGTTAGCACTTGGCATGTCACCTTCCCATGACCATGTACTCTAACATGTGCCTGTGTATATCTTATCACGAGGCATATAGGGCCACATGGCTACCTATCTATATAATCTCTATACACGCCAAGACATTTGGCATGTTTTGTGAGGAGTGTGACTTGTAACACATATTGTGTAATGTTTCATGGAATCCTGTCAATGTAAACCCTACACATGTTAAGATGGTTCGCTAAGGGTCACATGGAATGTGACATATTTCACATGGTGGGTGACACCTATCTCTATATAAAAACCCTGGACATGCACATAGGGGAATAGAAGATGTGTTTCCATATAGACTACATGGTGTATAGTTGGTATTATCATAGAAACCATCGGTTATTTATTAATATTATCCCATGTGAAACATCTACCTTTAGGGTTTCATAAAAACACATTACAACACTGGGATATGGGCTGGCCACACCTCATTATTTATTGATGTATTGATTGAAATTATTTATAGGATAATAAAACAAGGATAAATCCACATAATTTAAACACCCTACCTCAATTTGGATAAATCGCTGACAAAAAAAGGCCACACATCAATGTTGTTGGAGAGATCCCCAAACTAGGTCGGTGCTGGCGATCCTTATAGTACTCTGGTCATCGACCCACAATCTTTATGTGTTCCAATGTTCCTCCACACTCTCCTATAAATTATTAGAGTTATGAGTCTTGAACTATGAATTGTCTATATAAATGTATTTATAGAATATCCCTAGGTTAAATTTCCAAAACACAATAATAAAAATTTATTTATTAATTTGTTTACTTATTTATTTATTATTTGTGCCCAGGATAATTTTTTAAAAAACATCTAACATCGATAAGGATTATTTCACTCCTAGGGTAAATCCTATATTCTTGACTAATGGAGGTATTAGATTTTTGATCTGAGACATTGTTCGAGAGTTATACCACCTTTTAGTAAAATTTCATGCATGTGATATTAATATGTTTAATATTTTTCAAATATCAATTCTGGGATCATGAGGGCTTAAAATCTCAAGTTTTATAATCACCTAGATCTGGGAATATTTCTAGAAATATTTTGAAGTCTTAAAAATGAAAAAATAGTTATTCTACCTAAATAACATATTAATGATATTAAAATCAATGGATAATGATGATAGGAGTGACGGAAAAAATATTGAGCCTTGGAGCAGAGCATGGATATTCATGAAAATAAATTCCTTATTGCATCATGAAATTTCATAATTTTACTCAATCCATGAACTAGGTTGAGAATACCCAAGTCTGTCTTGAAGACATGAGAATTCACAGTGTGAAACCCTATGTCCCACCATGAAACATACTAACAGTAAAATGGGACTTATTTTTATTAAAAAAAATTGACTAGGACCCACATCGAAATTCCCCAGGACACCAAAGGTTAACATATAATGATTATAAATACGACATTATGAAATTTATTATTCCCAATGGGGCCATGATACTAATAAATATAGGTGAAATAGGAGTGAAAAATTAAATTATATTGGATACCATATCTCTAGGGTGATGTGCTATGCTCCCTAGTGTACTACACCATGGCTTCTACAGCATATCTTCTAGTATTATAATATCTTTATTTTTTCACCATCTCATGACTTATATGAGGGGTTTATTTATTTTTCACCAAGATATCATTTGATGGGTGGTTAAAAAAGTATAATTATTCTTTGATTTTTTAATTCATGTTATGATTTTTCCTTCAAATTCTCTTCCCTCTCTTTATCTCTTATTTTTTTTAAACAAGACCATTACATGCTAACTTAGGGTAATTTATATAGTACAATCACTATGTCTAGGCATTATCCATGACCATTATAAGGGTTGAACTCTAAATTTACAACTATTTTTGGTTTACCTATTTCATAAATTAGTTGAAGTACCTGGCCATTATAATAGGGGAATTTATAAGAGAGAGAGAGAGAGAGTAATTATTATGATTATCAACACCCATCCTAGAGGGGGTTGTTCCACGACTTCCCATGAATGCCTCCAATAGTCCGGGGGATAATGACAGACACCAAGTAGGAATATCACTGACATGCGAGTCCTTAACCTAAAAACTTGTACACACACACATCTCTAATCCTATACAATTATAAAATTTAAAAACAACTAAATAAACATTACTGTATACATCTAAATCCCACAACCAGAGTATAATAAGAAGTAAAGGAAAGTAACAGGGATAAATTCAAGCCCACCAGCAAGATTCTGAAAACAATTCAAACCTAAAATGAAAGATAAGAAATGTTTTCAAATTGCTACTTGAACACACCTCGATTTTTCTGGTGTTACTAAGCATGTCTGGTCCTGTACCATCTAGGACTCTATCGAAAGGTCGGTAGTCTATACAGGACATGACACATGTGGGAAAATCCCATGTAGTGGTGAGTATAATAATACCTAGTAGGACACCCCAAGACCATAATGCATATTTATCTCTATACAAGTATATGACTACAATATATATAACAATAATATCCAAATATACTTAACAAAGACACACAGTCTAGTGATAAGTCACAACTGTAATGTACCAGCCTAGGATTCCAGCCTGAAGGATTCCAAAATTACTTTTAAGGGAGAACACACCATAGAGTTTGATAGCACTGATGATGTCTGTATAAGAAGTAGTTCTCTTCAGATCTTGTCATTAGAAATACACAGTTATAGTATTAATATAAAATGATACACAGATGAGGATCAGTTCTGTCACGACCCATCCTCAGGGCTCGTATTGTGACTGCCCCAAGCCCGCCTTCCATAGGCCAGGGGCTAGCGACTAGCACCAAAGTCGTAAATTGTGATAAAAAGGGAAGGCATTGCCTATATGATAGTTAAAAAACACAGCAGAGTACGCAATCTAAAGTAAGCATAGAGTAACACTGAATACAAAGTAAGTGAAAAAAGGTAAATGGACCAGAATACAAACCCAACTAAAAAGTACAGTACAACTGAAAATATAGTACAATATCAGTAAAGTAAAGCAGCAACCACCAAGTCGTCCTCTGTAAATCCCACCTAAAGGGTGGGTACATATCGTCTACCCAGCACTATGGGTCCGTCCGTCTGCTCCGTGTACGTCTCACCAAGTGGTTCACCTATGGGTACCGTCCAGCTCTACAATCCTCTACCACGATCAGTGTTTCCCTTCGTCTACAACCAACACAACATAGTGTGGGCATTGCCCATGCAGGGGTGAGTATAACGATACTCAGTAAGGACCCCGAGACCCCCAAAGGTCTCCCAGAACCCACGAAAGATAATCCACAAAGAAAAGATAATATCACAAAGTATCAACCATCTCTACTTAGGTATATGCCCATATATATACCTAAGTCATCAATCCCAGTTCGACTCCAACTCTCGAGTCCAAGAACAACCCAGTCCACATGGAAAAGAAGTAAATCACACCAATGGTAATGATTGAAAGTCAAGACTCAGCTCACACAGGTATACATATTTTGTAAAGTGATAAAGATGATCAGATGCAGTCACTGATTCATCTACGCAGTCAGACCCACGTGGGATACTAGTCCAGCTAAGTTATCGGACCCATGTAAGACACTAGACCAGCTACTCTGTCAGACCCACGTAGGATACTAGTACAGAAGTCGAAATGTCAGACCCACATAGGATATAAGTACAGTAGTCGAACTATCGGACCCGAGTAGGATACAAGTACAGTAGTCGAACTGTCGAACCCATGTAGGATACAAGTATAATAGTCGAACTATCAAACCCACATAGGATACAAGAACAGTAATCATCGTCGTTGAACCCACAAAGGATTCAAGTACGGTAGTCATCGTCACTGAACCCACAGAGTATTCTAGTACGGTAATCGTCGTCGCTGAACCCACAGAGGATTTCAGTATGATAGTCATTGCAGTCACAGCCAGCTCTAGGGTTCCCACACACAGTACGCTCGATCCTAGGAGATTTCTCTCCTCGACCCAAGGGGGTTCGATACATCAACTTTCATGAAGTCTAGAGTTAATGTATCCCAAAGTTTCATCTCCTCAAAAGGAACCCGACACGACAGACGACGCATCAATCGGATGCCCTATCTGAGAGATATTGGTTTTTCAGTTCCAGGGGCCCGGTTGGAAATTCGCTCGTTCCAAACCCGTACATTATCCAAAGTCATCCAAAACTCACTTAGAGTATCGCAAAAGGACCACTTCATCGTGAGGGTCCTAGTGCTGCAGACGGCGCGTCGATCGGACGCGCGGTCTTAAATTTATTCACGTCTAAGAGAAATTGGGCCCGGCCCGTTAAGCCCAGTGGGACGCTGGGTCGGGTCAACCCAGTTTTGGTGGGTCCGACCCTGTAGAGGGTCAGACCGGCTTGAATATTCGCGCGGGCCGGCCTAGCTCGTCGTGGCCTGTCCCGGCAGGGCACCGGCCGGCTGATCACGGCTCGGCCGGCTGGCGGAGTGGTCCAAGGTGGGGGGGGGGGCACAGCCCCATGGCTTCCTGAACTGGCAGCACCAAGTTGTGCCTCCCTCCCAAATGGTCTGGCCTTTTCAGTGCAAGCAGCCCACTCGGGTGGGCCCCAGTCCTACTGCGTGGCACCTTCAGGTTCCATGGCTCCTTCACCCGAACGGCCAACGAGCCGGCTGGTTCACCGCCAAAGCGGCCTATGGAATGCAAGCCTACGGCTGCGGGCCCCGGTTCTTCCTCATGCAGCTGGCACATGGTCGTTGCTTCCCTTCGTCGCCACTGCCTCTCTTTGCTGCAGTAAAAATATCCTAGAACAATCGGAGGGTCGTCGGGCTGTGTTAGTTCAGCCCGCGCCCTCCATGTTAGGCGGTAACAATTGGCCGAGGTTATTCCAAAGAAAACCACAATCGAGAAAATTGTTTCACTTATAAATTATATGAAACCCCTACCTCGATCACGGCTTGTTCTTCGTAGTTGCGGAAGACGAACGTCGTGGTGGATGGAATCGTATGGAATGGTGACGTCCCGCCAATGTTGGAGGAAGACCCATTGTCGTAGATGACACTCATCACTAGCGATGTATTCTCCCTTGACACAGAGGAAGAAGAAGAGGTGAAGGCGTCCCTCACGATTTTGTTCTGGTTGAAAAGAAAATTGGAGAGGAAAAGCTCCCCATTCTTCGTGTCATGGAGTGTTCTTCACGGAGAGGAACACTTCTTTCTAATTCTCCAGAGGTTCCGCCCCAAAATATTTGTCAAGAAAATATTATATTATAGCTCCCCCTACATTAATAAACTTTCCATGCATTTTCAAAATGATTCAAATCTTCCCAAGTAATTAATTAATTTGTGGAGTTCAAATAATTAATTCAAGGTGTTGTCATATTAATGACCAAGTGGAAGGTGGAGAGTTTAACAATTAAAGAGGGAAGTTTTCATGAATTAAACAAGGGGTTTTAAGGGAGTTTAGGGGGAGTTATGGGGACATGAAAAGGTTAGGATCGTGTGGGCCCCACCTCACAAATATCCTCTCATGAGAGGTTATTTGGGTGTGGTCCCCACAAATAACTTCCCCATGTAGGATATAACTTTTTTATTAAAACCCAAAAATTAACTTTCAACCCACATAAAACGCAATTGTGGTAATGGTCCCCTTAAGTGAATACCGGCGTAGCGAGTTCATCAGTGTATTTTGGATTTCAATTCTGAGCACCGGTTCAAAAGATAGAAAAACCCACATGTACACTTACTAAACGTACCCGAACAAAACTTCAGAAATTAATTTTTGGCACACCGGGCCTCGGAATCAAGCGACGTCAGAAACCACAGACTCGTAAAATTCAAAATTATTTAAGAAAAAAAATTTCTTGAAATTTCCAGGTCTTTAAATTACTCCCACCTCAGGGATTTACGTCCTCATAAAGCTACAACACACACTAGGGAAACAAATTGGGGTACTGAGCTCGCATCTGAGCCTCCCGCTCCCAAGTGCTCTCCTGGAGGTTCCCGTGCTTCCAACGAATGTGCATAAGAGGAATTGATCATCCACGTAGGACCTGCTCCTGTCGATCCTCGATCTCCATCGGGACCTCTGTGAATGTCTCCCCGTCATCGATGTCCATCTCCCCATCGTTGATGATGTGGGTCAGGTCGTGCACGTATCTCCTCAGATGAGATACGTGGAATACATTATGCACCAGGTGCAACTGAGGTGGAAGGACTAGGCGGTAAGCCACCTCACCTACTATGTTGAGGACCTGTAAAGTTTCGATGAAACGTGGAGATAACTTGCTGCCCCGACCAAATCTTCGTAAACCCCATCGAGGTGAGACCCATAAGAAGATGTGGTTGTCATCCTCGAACTCCAGTGGTATTTGTCACCAATCATCATATGACTTCTGTCTGCTCTGTGCAGTCTTCATCCGCTCCTGGATGATATGAACCTTCTCCATCATAGCCTGAACTATCTCTGGTCTTACAGGTGTTGACTCCCTAGGGTCAGTCTAGCACAGAGGTGATTTGCAAGGTCGGTCGTACAGTGCCTCGTATGGTTCCATCCCGAAGGTGGAGTGGTAGCTGTGGTTGTACGCAAACTCCACCAAGGGTAGGTGATCCTTCCAGCTACGACCAAAGTTGAGGACACATTCACGGAGCATGTCCTCGAGAATCATAATGGTCCTCTCAGTATGACCATCCTTCTAAGGATGAAAAATGGTGCACAGATGTAGTTGTGTCCCGAATACCTCCTTCAACCCCTTTCAAAGTTAGGAAGTAAAGTGTGTGTCCCGATCGGCGACGGTCGTCGATGATACACCATAAAGCCATATGATCTCGTGTATGTAGAGGAATCTCAAGCTCTCTACTGAAACCTTCTCTCTGATTGGTAGGAATTGATCTTTCTTGATGAGTCGGTCAATGATCACCCAGAGAGAGGTGTGCCCTCTGGATATATGTGGAAGTCCTATCACGAATCCGTGGATATTCCGTACCACTTCCACTCTAGGACCTCTAAGGTCTGTACCAAGCCTGCTGGTACCTGGTGATCCGCCTTCAGTTACTGACAAGTGAGGCATCTTGAAACGAACTCTGTTACATCGTTTCTCCTTCCCAGTAGTTTATACTATCTCAATGTCATAGTACCGGAGGAACTCAAGTCAACGTCGCCATCTCAAGTCCAGTTCCTTCTACGAGAAGACACACCTGAGAATTTTGAGATTTGAGTAAACTATAAACCGTTCACCCAATGAACTATGGGTGTGACTATCCATTTGTAAAGAACTCAACTACACACTTTTTAGCTTACGTCCTACAAGGGCTGCTAAAATTTTTCCTTTTCCAAAAAGAGAAATTTGGTCTCATCCCCTGGATGAACCTCGTTCTTTTCCTAATAAAGTCAATCCTAGCATGAACGGTAATATTTCAGGCCTTGGATGAGGTCGTAAGGCCTCGAAGCTACTACCAATAGATCCAACTATTACTCTCCCCTCCAAGGGTCGAGTCACACTGTCGGCAGAAATGCATGGTCATTGGGTCTCCTCCAATAGGAATCTTGAATGTGAGGGTCAATTCAACGGTTTTAACCGAAACCTCTCAGTATCAACCATACGAAATGGTATGGAAGTAAACATCACATGGAAAAGTGTATCTTATTACTACAGCTCATAATACAAAGACACAAAACAACCAAAGACAACGAAAACAACAAATCTAGAAGGCTCATAAACAAAGGCCTCTATGCCTGGAGATAGTTCTGCTCATGTCCACCTTCTCCCGTAGCTCGAGGAGAACCGTCTAAGGGTAGCGGTAGTAGTGCTCAGTGACTCTGATCACCATCCATTGAAGGACCTGATCCACTGCCTCATCCACTGCTCAGCTGTTGCTCAAGCTCCTGCCGCTACATCTATCTCGGTGGCTCCTCCAACGCCTTCTGATCAACTATGCAGGGAGTCGGACAGTCACGTGCTCTATGACCCCATTCCCTGTAGGAAAAATAGACCCTCCTCCGTTCTGAGCTCCCTCGGCCTTGGGATCCCCACACCCCCGACGCCACATCTTGGGGTCGTCTAACTGTTGATCTAACCCACTTGTGCCTCCATTTCATCTTCCTACTACCTACTGACGATCTCTCTGCTACTGTGGGAAAGCCCTATGGAAAGAGCATCAGCTCCTTAGCATGAATAGATCGTAGAGTCGTTGGTACAAACTCTTCCCTAAAAAGACCCACAATGTTTCCCCATGTGAGGTTCGCCTCATAGTAAAACTGGAGCATCACGCTCCACCACCTCTCAGCTGCTCCCTAAAAGAGACTAATAGCTAGGTATACCATCAAGTCGACAGGTGTCCCAACTATGTGGAAAACGCGTGCTACAACCTCCATCCAGCACCCGGCTGTCTGAAAATTTGACTCGCCTCGAAACATAGAAGGCCTCTGTCGCTGAAACTCGGGAAATACACTCAGACAACATGCCCTTTTTTCTGTTGGGGCTGGTGGTATCAGTGGCCAAGCGGGTAGTGGTACCACTGGTGCCTCCGCTGTGATGGAGCCCTGCACCATGGCCTCATTACTCGGTGAGATACCATCTCGTACATAACTTGGAACCCTAGCTGGTTGCCTTTGTGGGGCCATCCTGAAAAGAAACAGGTGTGCCATGGTTGAACACTATACCTAGTGATCTGACACAATGTAATCAAAAAGAAAACTTTTGAAATACTCATGAACTCAGTTTTTTCGTGCACTAAGTCGGAAATCAGAGGTCAGGGTCCTGGTGTATGGATACGTCGGCCGCAGCACTAACACTGGACTCCCTGTACTGAAAACCACACTCAATACCCTTAACACTATTACTTCACAGAAAATAATGATCAGAGTCCTGAGTTCTATGGTAGAACCTCCCTCTGAAACCAATTTTTCATGACCCGTCCTCGGGGCCCGTGTCGTGACTACCCCAAGCCCACCTTCCATAGGCCAGGGGTTGGCAACTAGAACCAAAGGCGTAAATCCTAATAAAAAGGGAAGGCATTGCCTTTATGATAGTAAACAAACACAATAGAGTATGCAAGCTTAAGTAAGCACAAAGCAACACTAAATACAAAGTAAGTGTTGAAAGGTAAATGGGCCAGAATACAAACCCAACTAAAAAGTATAGTATAACTAAAAGTCTAGTACAATAGCAGTAAAGTAAAGCAGCAACCACTGAGTCATCCTCCGGGAATCCCACCTGAAGGGTGGGTACAGATAGTCTCCCCAGCACCACGGTTTCGTCTGTCTGCTCTGTGTATGTCTCGCCATGTGGTCCACCTCTGGGTACCGTTCAGCTCTACAAGCCTCTACTATGATCAGTGTTGTCCGTCGTCTGCATCCAACACAACGTAGTGTGGGCATTGCCCGTGCAGGGGTGAATATAATGATACTCAGTAGGGACCCTGAGACCCCTGAAGGTCTCCTAGAATCCACGAAGGATAATCCACAATGAAAAGATACAATCACAAAGTTTCAACCAACTCTACTTATGTATATACCCATACATGTACCTAAGTCATCAATCCCAGTTCGGCTCCAACTCTCGAGCCCAAGCACAACCCAATCCACACAGGAAATAAATCAATCACACCAATGGTAATGATTGAAAGTAAATACTCAGCTAACACAGGTATACATCTTTCGTAAAGTGATAAAGATGATCTGATGCAGTCACTGATTCATCTAAGCTGTAGGACCCACGTAGGATACTAGTCCAATTAAGTTGTTGGACCCACGTAGGATACTAGACCAGCTACTCTGTCGGAACCACGTAGGATACCAGAACAGAAGTCGAACTATCAGACCCATGTAGGATACAAGTACAGTAGTTGAACTGTCAGACCCACATAGGATACAAGTACAGTAGTCGAACTTTCGGACCCACGTAGGATAAAAGTACAGTAGTTGAACTGTCGGACCCACGTAGGATACAAGAACAGTAATCATCATCGTAAAACCCACGAAGGATTCTAGTATGGTATTCTTCATCCCTGAACCCACAGAGGATTCGAGTAAGGTAGTCATCATCGTCGAACCCATGGAGTATTCCAGCACGATAGTCATTGCAGTCGTAGCCAGCTCTAGGGTTCCTGCACACAGCACGCTCGATTCCGGGAGAGTCCGCTCCTCGATCCAAGGGGGTTCGATACATCAACTGTTATGAAGTCCAGAGTTGATGTATCCCGAAGTTTTTTCTCATCAAAATGAACCCGACGCGATAGACGGCGCGTCAATCAGACGCCCGGTCTGAGAGATATTGGCTTTTCTGTTCCAGGGGCCTGGTTGGAAATATGCTTGTTCCAAACCTAGATGTTATCCAAAGTCATCCAAACTCACATAGAGTATCTCAAAATGACCACTTCATCACAAGGGTCCTATTGCCGTAGACGGCGCGTCGATCAGACACGCGGTCTTAAAATTATTCACGTTTAAGTGAAAACAGGTCCGGCTCGTTAAGCCTAGTGGGCCGACGGGTCAGGTCAACCCAGTTTCGGCTGGTCTGACTCGTCAGAGGGTCGGACCTACTCGACAAGTCATGCAGCCCAGCCTGAGGGGTGCGGCCTGGCCCGAA
The DNA here is from genome assembly GCA_963277665.1 of Viscum album. Taxonomy (NCBI): domain Eukaryota; kingdom Viridiplantae; phylum Streptophyta; class Magnoliopsida; order Santalales; family Viscaceae; genus Viscum; species Viscum album. Next base: position 952,724,773 of record OY728130.1, on the reverse strand, counting down.
GGGGCGCGGCTCGGCCCGGCGGGGCGCGGCACGGCCCAGCTCGGACAGTTGGCCGAGCGGTCCATGGGGGGTGGCCCCCCAGCTTCCTGAACTGGTGGCACCAAGTAACACCATCCTCCCGAACCGGCCGACTGAAGCTGACTTCCCTTTATGACTCTAGCGGCCCGCTCGGGCGGGCCACGGTCCTGCCGCACAGCACCTTCGGGTGTCACGGCTCCTTCACCAAGCCGGCCAACGAGCCGACCGGTTCACCACCGAAGTGGACTGCGGAATGTGGGCCACGGTCCACCGTAGCGTGGAGCCCCTTGTGGAGTCACAGATTTCCTTCGGTCCAGCCGGCTTTAGCTGGCCTGTTCTCCTTTTGCTGAGCGGCCTACGGTTGTGGGCCGCGGTTCTTCCACACGCGGCCTGTACACGGTCGCTGCTTCCCTTCATCGCCATCGCCTCTCGTTGTCGCCATCAAAAGATCCAAGAACAATCGAAGGGTCTTCGGTCCGTGTTAGTTTGGCACGCGCCTTCCTCGTAAGGCATTAACAATTGTCTGAGGTTATTCCAAAGAAAACCAAAGTCGAGATAATTTATTCACATATAAATTATGTGAAACCCCTACCTCGATCAATTCTTATTCGTCGTAGTTGTGGAAGATGAACGTCCTAGTGGATGGCATCGCAGAGAATGGTGTCGTCCCGTCAACGTTGGAGGAAAAGCTGTTTTCATATATGACACTCCTCACTAGCGGTGTCTTCTCCCTTGACGCGGATGAAGAAGAAAAGGTGAAGGCTTCCCTCAAGATCTTGTTCTGGTTGAAAAGTAAAGTGGAAAGGAAAAGCTCCCCATTCTTCAAGTCATGGAGCATTCTTCACAGAGAGGAACACTTCTTTCTACTCCTCCAGAGGTTCCGCCCCAAAATATTTGTCAAGAAAATATTTTATTAAAGCTCCCCCTACTTTAATAAACTTTCCATTCATTTTAAAAATGATTCAAATCCTCCCATGTAATTAATTAATTTGTGGAGTTCAAGTAATTTATTCAAGGTGTTGTCATATTAATGACCAAGTGGAATGTGGAGAGTTTAACAATTAAAGAGGGGAGTTGTCAAGAATTAAACAAGGGGGTTTAAGGGAGTTTAAGGGGAGTTATGGTGAGATGATAAGGTTACAATCGTGTGGTACCCACCTCACAATTATCCTCTCATGAGAGGTTATTTGGGTGTGGTCCCCACCAATAACTTCCCCATGTAGGATTTAACTACCCAAGTTAAATAAAATTGTTCACCACAATTTTATTTAACTTTTTTATTAAACCCCAAAAATTAACTATCAACCCGCATAAAAAGAAATTGCGGTAAAGGTCCTATTAAGAGAATACTAGTGCTACGAGTTCATCGGTGTCCTCGAATTTCAATTCCAAGCACCGGTTCAAAAGATAGAAAAACCCACATGTACGTTAACTAAACGTACCTAAACAAAACTTCAAAAATTGATTACGGGCACATCGAGTCTCGGAATAAAGTGCCGTCAGAAACCACAGACTCGTAAAATTCTAAAGTATTTAAGAAAAATAATTTCCTTGAAATTTCAGGGTCTTTAAAAATTCTATATCCATGTGGTGATACCAACAAATCAATCTATATTAACGCACTAAGTAGTGGATCATCAGTCATGTGTTTTTTGGTCATGACGATACCAAGAACTCCGCCTAGGGAAAGAAGATTAATATAGGATCTCAATCTGGGACTCTCAAAGGGGTTCCAGTGACTCAATCCAAGCAGTCATGTGGAAAGTATTGTAGTAAAATGATTAGGAGGAAATACCATACAATCCTCCAGAGAAAGGTTAAGTGGAACACACCCAAAAAAAACTTTTCATAACCACATAGGTTAAGCACTCCATTCCATTTATAACAAAGTATATAATGTGCAGAAGGGGACACATTTTGTTTCCATTACCCCAAAGTCATGCTCATGTAACCAGCTCATGTCTATTATCCATGTCTTTTTAGAAGTACATGGAATGTAGGTAGTCTGTGTAGTCTAACCATGTTCCAATACATAGCTTCAACCCATATCCATGTGCTCATGTACCAGTATGTGGCATAGATTGTGTACTTCGCCCAGGCCATGTCTGTGGGAGGGGGGTACACGGTGTTCCCTAACCCATGTACTCTGATCTGTGTCTATGTACCCTCTAAGATACACATTGAGTCACCAGGGAGAGACCACATGTTGTGTGATAGGTTTCACACCACCAGTGATACTTAAGTTTGTCCAAAACCCTAGTCTCTACAAGGATGGCCCCACATCGTGTGATCCCAGATTAAACGCCATGTGTATTGGGATTTCCAGAATCACATATCTGTAATCTGAGTGTCTTCACTACTACTCCATCCTTTGATCCAACTATGAATCACCCAGAAAAACATGAACCATGACTTAAAAAACCTATCCATCACCAATCAAAAACTTTCAGGCCTTTGAACTGCTTGAATAATGTGATTTTCATCATTCTTTTTTGTGCACCAAAGAACATGAATATCAAGTATAAAAGTCATCCAATTCCATACCATATCTATTTTTACACCTTCATCTTGTCATTTTAATCCCAGATCTATGATTTCATATTATTGCACCATGAAATGGGTGTGAAATGATCGATTAAATGGGATCTATCAACCAGTAGCCCAAACTACGAACACCAGTGGTGAATGAAGAATTGGGGGAGAAAAGAAAAAAAAATAAAAGAGATAAATGAATCTCTATTGATGTTCATGTTGATCTTGATTTATTTCCATGAGAATAACTCTGAATAAATCAACAATTCAAAGTAATTCTCCCAAAACCACCCCACAATAAACTCATCCTGCAAATATGCATAATACACGGATCAATATGTTAGTCGATCGATTTGTGTTCATCATAGAAATCATGAATGGGGAATGAAAAAAAAATCAACCAACCTACCTTAATTAGGAACAATCTCTGATGAAGAGTGATGTGGTTTCATAGTCATTAGTGAGACACGTTGATTTTCCCTCGTTCCAGTCGTCGATCCTTGATATGGCCATCATCCACCAATAGAATCTTGTTTCCTTCTCTCCAAAGGATCTACAATGATCTGCAGGGTTATGTATCTAACCTATCTAATTTTCTATAAGCATGTATTTAATAAAAGAGAATTAGGTCATTGCATCACTAAATCAATGAAACAAATAAAATATTTTGATTATTTATTATACTCATTTTATGCTGATGATGGATTTTCCAAAAACGACTTGCACCAACAAAGGATAAGTCACGACTAGGGTAAAACATTCATTATGAACCCAATGGTGCCCTTGGATTTCTAATTTGTTCACCCATGTATAATTTATTCAACTTCTCAAGAAAAATGTGTCCATGCCCTATTTAATATATTTGATATAGTTTAAATATTTATCTTGGGAACATCAGGCCTTGGTATCGCACACCGTCTCACCACTAGGTCTCACAAATAATCAATACAAGATCAAAAAATAATACATGTAACATTTAAGTCATTATATTTTCCCCAACTTGGTGCTTTACATATCGAAAAATCTAAAACAAGGGATGCACAATGGGATATGGGTACTTAGCATGAATATGATCATCCCACTCTAAAGTTATATCTTGGAGATTCTCATGCGGCCACTAGACAAGAACTAATGGAATTACTCACCCATGAAGGATACTCTCCTTATGATCCTTGGTCTCTATTGGATACTCATCAAAAGTAGATCTATCCTCGATGTTCTTCTCTCCCCAGCCAATAATGTGTGATGGGTCATGAACATCTATCCATAGCTATAGAATGTAGAACATGTTCTGTACCCAATGTAACTATGGAGGTAGAGCTAAGTGGTATGCCACATCATCAACTCTATATAGTATCTGGAAAGGGCCAAGGAATATCAGAGATATATTAAATTTTCATATTCCACTTCGAGGTGAAACCCCTTGAAAGACATGGTCTCCTTCCACAAACTCCAAAGGCCTCAATCATTTATTCACATAAAAAATCCGATGACTCTGTGCATTCTTTATCTTCTCCAAGATGATATACAGCTTATTGGTACTTTCTCCCACCAACTCTAGACCCATGAGTGCTGACTCTCCTAGGTCAGTACAACAAAGTGGTTACCTATAGGTTATCCCATAAAAATCCTCAAATGGTTCCATACCGATGGTGTAATGATATCTATTATTGTACTCAAACTCCATTGGTGGTAGGTGATCTTCACAACTATGGAAAAATTACAACATGAAATATTTCAGCTGGTCCTATAGAACTATAATGGTCCACTCAATCTGGCCATTAGTTTGGGGGTGGAACACTATGCTTAAGAGTAACTGAGTCCCAAATTCCACCTACAATCCCTTCCACAACCAGGATGTGAAGTGATCATCTCAATAAAAAATATTCAGTTATGGATCTCCATGGAATCTGACTATCTCCTACACATAGATTCATTTCATTATCTCTACTAAACTTTACTCCCAAATAGCTAATAAGTGGGCCGACTGGGTGATTCATCCTATGATCACCCTGATGGAATCATGTAAACTATAAATATATGGTAATCCTTCCACAGAGTCCATGGATATCCCATCCCACTTTCACTTTGTAACCTCAAGGGATTGATGTAAACCTTGTAGAACATGGTGATCAACCTTCACTTTCTAACAATTAAGGCATCAAGATAAAGACTCAGAAACTCTATTCTTAATGATTGGCCACGAAAACTAATGTCGAAGGTCTCAATAAATCTCTTACACACCTAGATGTACTGCCAAAAGATATGTATAAAACTCTCTCAGAACCTCCCTAAACAACTTCATTGGAACAATCATGCATCTTAAAAAAATAACAACATGATCCCACCTTTAGAAAATCCATCAAGAGCATGTATTTTTTATATCTGAGTGTGTAGAGTGTCATAGTTAGTATCGTATATCTTTTCCTCCCATCCTCCCTACAATAGTGGAGGGGTTATAACCATCGCCTGGAGATATGATTCTCTATCTATTTCCATAAAGGATGAGTACAAAAAGTACAACTTCTCTGATTCCTCGTTCAGTAGCTGCAAATAAGATCTATAGCTGAGAGAATCTTCTACTAAGTTCATATTCCCAGGAGTATAAAAAATATCTAAGTCATAATGCTGGAGGAACTCTAGACATCACCTCTATCTAAAGTTATGATCCTTTTGAGAGAATATATACTTGAGACTCTTTTGATCAGAATAGATGAAAAATTTCTCTCCCATCAGGTAGAGTCACCACATCATTAGTACGAAGACTACCATTGCAAACTAAAAATCATGGGTTTGTGTTTCTACTCAATTGGTCCCAACTGATGTGAACCATAGGCAATCACCCCTTCCTCTTCATTAATACACAACCATGTCTGGTTCCTGACGAATCACTGAACAATACGTCCCCAACACCTTCCTCCAAATATCTCAATATTGGAGCACTCATCAAACTATACCTTAACTAAAAATAATCCTACTAGAACCTTTTTTCCACAGGATAGGCTACCCCTTTCAAGTCAAATCTATCATGGGTGATAATATTCTGGACAAATCAAGTAAGAATATTTTGTAATATACCACCAACCTAAAAAATATCTACACCTCCTTTATGCTTTTGGGAGTCTCCCAAGCTAACATTTCCTCGACCATGCATGGGTCCACTACTAATCCATATTCTACGATAACTTGTCATAGAAATTGAACCACGTGAATCAGTAACTGGCACATCGAGATCATTCTTTAAATCAGGATCTCCTAGATCATGTCTAGAACCATCCTTAAGTGTCTCGCATGATTCTCCTCAGATGATGAGTACACAAGGATATCTTTAATGAAGACCACCACAAACCATTACAAAAAAGTATGAAATATATGATCTAGGATTACCATAAACATTTTTGGGAAATTCATCATAACAAATTGAATCACTAAGTACACATTTTGACCATAGATACATCGTCATGTCGTCTTTGGTATATCCTCATCATATATTCACAGCTAGGGATAGCCTAACCTGATGTCAACATTCAAGAACAATCATTCCCCTATCAAATGATCAATGATTTATTCAATCCTCGATAGTGGATATTATTTTTCACAGTCACCTATTTAAATAACTAGTAGTCTACACAAGTCCTCAAGATCTCAATTTCCTTTTAGTAAAAAACTTGGTCTTCCTAGGGTGAAACACTAGGTCTAAGATACCGTTCCTCTGTAAGTCCTCCAACTTCACCATCAACTCATAAATATCTACATGAGACATTTGATATGTTGGCATATATGTTGGTGTCATCCTAAGTTGAAGATAAATGTATAATTTCATCTCTTGGTCAGGAGGTAAACTTGGAACATCCTCATACAAAATTTACTCATACTCCGCCACCACTGCAGGAAACTGAGAACTCATAGCATCCAATGCACCAATGGTTAGGCTAACAAACTGATGAAAAATTGACTGCACCCTTTTATTCAGAAGTTCATCTATTTATTCTTATATTTCTTGTTCACTCATGAAGGAAAACCTGGTTATGTCACTATGAACACACCATGTAATGTCCTGACCCGGCTCACCACTAAGGTGGTGGCTAGAATGGTTTCCATATGGCCCTAAGTGTGTCTCCCCGTATTCCATATGATGTTGAATAGAAATGATGGTCTCAGAAGGTGATAGTGGGGAGAATATACCCTCTTATTCGAGTTGTGCAGTGGTATAAGAGAGTAAATAACAGTCAACAGCAGAAACAATAAGTAGAAATGATAAAGCAGCAAAAGACATATTCTTATATTAAACATAATAAAAGTGGTTGATACCAGTCTATAAAATATATTAAATAATTATGTGGTGATGATATATAACTAAAATTAGTAAACAGTACATCATGATTTTCATTATAATACAAAAAATAAAAGACATCAAATCCCCATGGGTGATCTCTAGGAGCATCCTGAGCTCCACCTCAGTCCTTTGCTCCAAAATTATCAGGTACAAGCATACCGAAATCAACCTAGGTACGATAAATATAAGGGTCTACACAGGTACAAAGGGTACCTGAGTAGGGTGTGAGATATAAATCTCATTAGTAGGGAACCCACCGATGTCTATCCTAATTTGGAAAGTGCAACATAAATTAAACAGTGTGCAATCATGCATAAATAATTTTTTCATTACAAGGTATCTCAATGAAAAGTACCTGCCTCATCCCTCTAATGGTGACTGAACATGTAACCAATTCATTATTTAACTAATTACCAATTTATATTGATAGTTCATGTGAGGAATATCTATCAAGTACATCACCTTGTGATAATATATATAGTGAAGGATCCAATATGTAACAAGGAAGCCATGATTGATAATTAATATGAAGTGGTTCCATGAAAATCACCAAGGAAACCTAGACCTCAGGGTCCACTGACTCGTTAGTATTTGCGTCCAGCTATGTGAAATAGTGTAATCCAAGTAAAATATTCCAAGGCATTCCATAATAAGATGCCAACGGAATCCAAGGTGATCATCTAAGGTAAAATAGGGTTAAGTTGTGACTAGGACCTATGGTATTTAACCATGGAACCTACTTTTCAATGTTGGATCCAAGGAGTGTATCCAAGGAATCCTTTAGTACTACATAAAAGATCATATGGTTTCATACTTGGAATCCAATAATATATAAGGGTCAGGATCTAGGTGGGTCTCAACCTAGGCAAGCCACATCCTTGAATTGGAATGGAGTTCCCGAGTGCTTAAGGAATTCCCTGATAAGAAACCAATGCGATCTCAAGTCAAGTCACTCTTATTTGATAATGAAGTCATATAATAATTAAATTGGTTCAATACTTTACCATCATTAGTATGAATAGGCCAAGTAGCATGCAGCCATTAACTTAATACATTTGAGACATATTTAATAATTAAGGTTCATTCTGCTACCTTCCATTAATGTGGTAAGGGGTGCTAAATACATGTAACCATTTATTCATTTATAAACCTTAGTCCTTCCATGGAATTCCTACATGAGAATACATTTATCACCCAAGTTATAGGTTTGATAAATTATTGATTCCATCAATGGCATTCCCACATGATAATCCATGTTTTAACCAGGGTGTTATTAGTATTAAATACATTCAAAAATAATATAATAAATTCATTTAAAGGTTAATCATCATCCATTAACCATTTCACTTAATTAAACTCATTCAATTTACCAAAACATGTCAATTTTATTTCTGAGGCTCCATGGGTCTCTTAGGAGGTGTCAATGGAAAAAGGAAATCACTTACATTATAGAGACCCAACATTTTTTTACATTACTATTAAATCATTTTAAATATAAACAACATAATAGTATTACACATAGAGGATCCAAAGGCTTAGTGTCTTGGGAAAACTAGGACCATACATAACAGATACAACATCAAGCATAAACATTTATTTAATTTCTTCTTCCCTAATTTCTTATTGGCACTTGTCCTATCCTTAGTACATGTAGCCACCATAGGATATACATCAAAAGGGTTAAGCTAGAAGCCTAGTAAAAGGATAGATAAGAACAATATAGCATGGGGTGATCATAATCATAACATGGTAAAAAGATCATGAACATGATAGGAAGCATAATAATAAAACTTGAAATGTGGCAATGCAAAAAAATGAAACATCATGTCTTAGTGGTTAACTAACACACATACTTGGGAACCAAGATAGCATCTTGTTCACACATAATTTCACATTTACTCATGAGATTCATCACTTTACCCAATGCATTAGAGCGTTGTATATTTCTGGGTGCACCCATCACATTTAAACATTCATAGTGGGCAATATAATTCCGGGTGCACCCGTCACATCATACCATTATCATTTATCATGTATGACACAATGGACATATAAAATAAATAATAATAATGAACCCCTGAAAAGGAATGGGTTTAATCTCATAAGAAAACATTCATAAACATTGGGTTCCCAAAATAATGAGGGAATAACATACATGTTACAAGAACTGTCAATCTTGAATGAGAAGTAAAAGGTGTGTTCTTGAAAGAAGAGTTCTTTTGGAAAACATTTGGTTTTTCATAAATACCAGTGAAAAACATTTCTATCCTATAAAATTAATGAAAATGATGGAAAAAATATCTTTAATAAGTAACCATATCAAAAATAATGGAGTGAAAGAGGGAGAACCCGAAGGATGAAAGTTGGGTTCAAGAATTTCCCCTTACCTTGTATCTGAATGCTTCCTTCTCTTTAATGTCCTGTATAATGACATTATATTCATTAATTAAAATCCATATCCTTTTTTACATTAATTTAGTTCATTATGGTTTCATTAAGTGATTTTATGTTCCTTTTATGAGTTATAAAGTTAAAAAACATTATTTGGGAATGTTTGTTTTTATGGTTTTCTTGAGTGGTTCACTTATATTCTTAAATTGAAGTTTGGGTAGAACATGGGTAAACATCCAGAACTGAAATTACATGTTATTAGTGATATTATAGGATATTTAATGATCTTATAATGAATCATATTATATCCATGTGGATGAATCATTATATAAGAATTAAATGATGATTATTTGGGTTAATTTGGGCGGTTTTTCGATCACAACGAACTTGTTTTAACTTATCACTTAGTAATATGGCCATAGGTTATTTACAGAACATTAAATAGGAAATAATACATATAAAAAATTATGGAACAACCATAAAAATGGTTTCATGACCATATCTGAAGGTATAAATGTAAGAATAAAGCATTTCATTCTTGATGGCAATAAATTAACACCTCACGAACAACGTTCTCTTTAATAAAATGAAAGGAAGAGGGAAGGGGGGTTGGATGATATAATATCCCATTAGAATCATAACATTCCATTATATTTATAATACTGGAGTTAAAATACCATTTATATGAAGATAGGTGTGGAGAGATCAAGAAATGAACTTGAACTTGAAAAGGAAATTAATGGAGAAGAGGGATAGAAATTACCTCTTAAATCTTCCTCTTGAGACCCTTCTTAAAGAAGCTAGGCTTGGTCTTTTGATGAGACCGGAAGCTTTTGAACATGGAATAGGGGATAGGGAAAATGTTTGGGCAGAGTTTAGAGTAGTATTGGAGCTTGAGAGGTGTGAGGAAATGAGGGTGTGAAGGGTGGTTTTTATAGTGGAGGGGAGAGGGGTTTCATTAATATAAAATTCTTTAGTTTATTAATTTCCCCTAAGGCAAGAAATTGTGAGTCTTGAATGACCAAGAATAGTAATTTTATCATGTGATACTGAAACAAGTTGGATTACTTCAGAATAACATCACACATGACTCTATAATTAGCTTATTTAGCTTATTTTTGTAAATTATGGTATTTCACTATTCATCAAAAATTCAAGTATTTCAGAAAAATACCAAAAATTTACCCCAACCATTTTTCGACGTGTAGAATACAAAAATGAAGTCAATTTTTCAAAAATTAATTTTCTAAATATGATTAATTTAATATTTAATTAAAATCATTGTTTATTACTAAAAAAGAGTTTTAAAACTTTCATTTACTTATTCTAAAATATAGGTACATCATACTTTCACTTGAATATTGTTTTTATACTATCATAGGTAAGGATACTATTAATTAGGGTATATCACTATTCATAAGGGTATGTTACTATTCATCAGGGTAGGTTACTATTCACCAAAAATTATTTTTGTTTTATTAGACTCCAAAAAACATCTTGAGCATAACAGTTTATGTCCGATTTTCAAAATTCCAAACACATAAGTGAAAAAATTATGTTTAAAGGTCACTTATCACTTAGTAGTTCATTATGTTGTGTTTTCCTGAGATTTTATGACATGATTATAAGAAGTTAATTTCCATTGAAAAACTTTGGGTCATTACATTCTTCCCCCCTTAAGAAATTTCACTTTACACAAACAGGTGAGGGTACTTCTCCTTCATTGCCTCTTTTGGTTCCCAAGTTGCTTCCTAAAACTTATGGTTCCCCCAAAACACTTTGACAAGAAGGGTTGTATTTTTGCGTAGAACCTTATATCTCTGATCCAGAAACATTATTGGCTACTCCTCTTAGGATAGATCATCTTCCAACTGCACCACCTCGGAGTTTAGTACATGTGAGGGGTCTGGTATGTACTTCCTCAATAGTGATACATGAAACACATCATGAAATTGATCTATATTCGGTGGAAGTGCATGACGATAGGCCACGGATCCTATGCTATCAAGGATCTTAAAGGGGCCAATAAACCTTGGTCTTAGCTTCCCTTTCTTCCCGAATCGCATGACTCTCTTCCATGGAGATATTAAAAGGAAGACTTTATCTCCAATGTCGAACTCCAAGTCCCTTCAGCGGTTGTCATCATATCTCTTTTGCCGACTTTGAGCAGCTTTGATGTGTTTCTGGATGAATTGAACCTTCTATGTCATCTCTTGAACAAGATTGGGTCCATGTAGCTTTGTTTCTCCAACTTCATCCCAACAGGTTGGAGTTCTACATCGCTTTCCATAAAGAGCTTCATATGGAGCCATCTGAATACTCGAGTGGAAGCTATTGTTGTATGAGATGTCAACCAATAGGAGATGCTGATCCCATCCACCATTGAATTCTTGAGAGAAGTCTCTTAGTATATCATCAAGTGTCTGAATAGTTCTTTCAGACTACCCATCAGTTTGGGGGTGATAGGACATGCTGAAATTTAATTCAGAACTCAAAGCATGTTGAAGGCTCCTCCAAAATTTAGTTGTGAACCTTGGATCATGGTCAGAGACAATTGAGAGTGGAACACCGTGCAGTCTCACCACTTCCTTCTTTGTAAGTTGTTCAAGCGAGAGATCTTCCCAAATAGTGATAAAATGGGAAGTCTTGGTGAGTCGTTCAACCACAACCCATATCAAATTATTTCCCTTTAACGTTTTTAGGCGACCCATGACAAAGTCCATAGTAAAATTTTCCCATTTCCACATTGGTATAGGCAATGGCTGCATCATACCTTTGGACTTTTGTTTCTCAGCATTAACTTGCGGACATACCAAGCACCTTGATATATATTCTGCAATCTACTTCTTCATGTTATCCCACCAGAAGTGTTCTCGGAGATCACGGTACATTTTGGTACTCCCAAGATAGATAGAGAATATTGAGATATGTGCATTATAAAATAGCTCCTTCTTTATCTCAGGTGATGAAGGAACACAAAGTCGTGTTCCAAACCTAATCACACCATCATCGTCAATATGGAACTCTGGAAGCTTCCCTTCATTTACTACATTCACACTCTTTTGTATATACACATCATCCCTTTGGGCTTTCTTAATCCTCTCCTGGATGGATGGTTGCACAATCATTTGGGCAAGGTAGGATGTATCCCCTGCCCTTATGATTTTCAAATCCATTCTTTTCATATCCAAGAAGATAGGGTCTTTCTCAATCCACGAAATGGATAGAGTAGCAGGTTATTTTTGGCTTAGATCATCAGCTACCTTGTTCGACTTTCCATGATGATAGTGAAAAGAGAAATTGTAATCCATAATTAGCTCTAACCATCTCCTTTGATTCATGTTGAGATACTTTTATGTGAATATATACTTTAGGATCTTTTGGTCGGTCTATATGTCACACTTTTCACCACAAAGGTAGTACCACCAGATTTTCAAGCCAAAAATAATGTTTTCCCGCTCTAGATCATGCATCGGGTAGTTCTCCTCATTGATCTTCAACTGTCGTGAGACGTAGGCTATCATATTATTGTTTTTTAGGAGTATGCAACCCAAGCCTTTCTTTGAAGCATCATTGTATATCACAAAACTTTCTCCACTTTTCGGTAGTGTGAGTACAGGTTCACTGATCAGCCTTCCTTTTAGCTCCTTGAAGCTTCCCTCACATTCTTCCATCCAGACATACTTTACCCCATTCCATGTTTACTTAGTTAGCGGGCTTGATAATCATGAGAAGTTTCTCACAAAACGTCGGTAGTACCCAGCTAATCCAAGAAAACTACAGATTTCTGTGACACTAGAGGGCCTGGGCCATTCCTCAATCACCTTTATTTTTGAAGGATCCATAGAAATTCCCTCACTTGTGATCACATGTCCCTAGAATGTGACTTGTTTCATCCAAAAGTCACACTTTCTGAACTTGGCGTACAACTTCCCCTTTCTCAATGTCGCCAACACAAGTCTTAGATGTTCTTCATGTTCCTCCTTACTCTTGGAGTAGATAAGAATATCATCAAAAAACACTACCAAAAATTTGTTGAGGTAATTTCAAAAGACTCTATTCATAAAATCAATGATGATTGCAGGGGTATTAGTAATTCCGAAAGGCATCACCGAAAACTCATAGTGCCCATACCTTGTACGGAAGGCAGTCTTCTGAATATCATCCTTCTTCACCATTACCTGATGATATCTAGAACGAAGATCCACCTTTGAGAAGTATTGATCTTCTCTTAACTGTTCGAACAAGTCATCAATCCTTGGGAGAGGAAACTTGTTCCATATAGAGATCTTATTGAGTTCCCGATAATCGATACACAGCCGCATTGTTCCATCCTTCTTCTTCACAAAGAGAACAGGCACACCCTAAGGTGATGCACTAGGTCGTATAAAACCTTTGTCCAGATTCTCTTTTAGCTGCTTCTTTAACTCCTCCAGTTCGATAGGAGCCATCCTATAGAGACTCTTTAAGATAGGAGTAGCTCCGGGTATGAGTTCAATTGAGAACTCTACCTCACGATCCGGTGGAATTCTGGGTAACTCTTCGGGAAATACATCATTGTATTCCCTCATGATGGGAATTTCCTCAAGGTTGGAACTTTCCTTCAACTCAACCATTTGGGTGAGGTATGCTTCTTCATAGGGAATTAACACCCACACCATTGAAGGATTTTTCAAAGGAGACTCATGATCTTCCTTGCATTTGTAGAGGATCATGGGATGGTTCGGAATATGAAAAGATATTTCCATTTCCTGATAGTTGATATGTTCTCTATATAACGAGAACCACTCCATTCCAGTTATAGCATCGAATTCCACCAAAGGAAGTATTACAATATTTTATGGAAGAATCTTCCCACATACTCCCAGAGGAGAAGATCCAAACACTTGTGTTGCAATTATTGCACCACTTGGTGTTTTTATAGATATCTCTACTTCAATGTTTTAGGGATTCGATTCTATAGTTCTAGAAAACTTTCATGATATAAAGGAATGCATAGAACCAGAATCAAATAAGACTTTTTCCATTCTTGAGTGAATAGGAAGTGTACCTTCTACGACTTCATTATCTTGCTCCACTTCCGCAGTAGTGATGGAATAAGAATTCCCTTGTTCCTTTGGTTTTGGTGGTTGCTGATGCTGATTACCCTTTAGAACTCGAGGTTTAGTGCACTGGTTTGCATAGTTCTATAGCTCCCTACAGTTGTATCATTGAACCACGAGTGGTTCTCTCCTTTCATCGGCTACATTCACCTTCCTTTTCGTGTCTTTTCGACACTCTTGAGCATGATTTACTTCTTTCCCACACTTGAACCATTTCCCCATCCCTTTGAGGCAGTTCCCATGGTGAAACTTTCCAAATTTTTGGCATGTGGGTCGTTGAGTTTTCTTCCCACCCTTATCATTAGATCCACCAACTTGAAACTCAATATTTCATTTCTTATCCCCATAGCCAGGGGATCATTCTCCAAACTCCATATCCACATTGAGGCCACATCGAACAACTTCATCATAACTACCAAAGTCTCTAATTAAAATATCCTTTCGAAGGTTTGGTTTTAATCCACTAAATAATCTATCAATTTTGCTATCATTATTGATAACAAAACTCAAAGCGTACCTTGAAAGCCTTGTGAAATTTGCTTCGTAGGTTGTGATGTATTCTCCTTATTTTTTCTTGAGCTCTATGAATTCTATCTCCATATTCATACGAATATTTCATGGGAAATACTTATTAAGAAACATGATCTTAAAGTCTTCACATTCCATCTCTTCACCTTCCTCCCTTGGCTTGGTGTTCTTAATAAAAACCCAACATTGATCGGATTCTCCATCTATAATATAAATGGCTAGGGTCACTTTATCCATCTCAGAATAGTGAAGCACGGAAAAGATATTTTCCATGGAGTTGACCCACTGTTACAAAACTAGTGGATTAGAGGATCCACTAAACGTCAGTGGCTGTTGCCGCATAAAACATTCGATATCCAGTTGATCCATCTTGGGTGAAGGAGGATGTTCCCCATTATTATGGATATTGTTCATAACCTGAGATAATTGGGTAAGAATCACCATGTAGTTTTTAACTCCACCTCCCAAATCATTGGGGATGTCGTTTGGGCAACCATTGCATTGGCCCTCTCATGATTTGTTGGCCTGATTTCTCCTGGTTCCCACCATTATCTAAAATAGAAAAGGTTAGAACAAAACATAAGTAAACAATTCAATAATACATAACTTATTAATTTGAAAAATTTATACTAAAATAATAACATATGGGATCCCTATGTAAATATTATTGTGTGCATATTTGTACTTAGTCTCATGCTATAGGTTTTCTCAAGGGTTCACTAATCCTAATTCGCAAATTAACTAAACCTTGCCTCTGATACCAACTATAGCGACCCAAAATTTTCTTACCTTACTATTACATATTTTTAAAGATAAACAACATAATAGTATTAGACATAAAGGATCCAAAGGTTTAGTGTCTTGGGAAAACTAGGACCATACATAATAGATACAACATCAAGCATAAACATTTATCTAATTTCTTCTTCTCTAGCTTCTTATTGGCACTTGTCCTCTCCTTAGTACATATATCCACCTGAGGATATACATAAAAATGGGTGAGAAAGATTCAAAATAATAGGATATATAATAATAATATAGCATGGGGTGATCATAATCATAACATGGGAAAAAGATCATGAACATGAGAGGAAGCATAAATTTAAGACTTGAAATGTGGCAATGCATAAAAATGAAACATCATGTCTTAGTGTTTAAAAACCACGCATACATCTGAACAAAGATAAAATATTGTTCACACATCATTTAACATTTAATCATGAGATTCATCACTTTACCCAATGCATTGGAGAACTTTATAATTCCAGGCACACACGTCACATTTAAACATTCATATTGCGCTATATAATTTCAGGCGCACCTGTCACATCATAACATTATCGTTTATCGTGCATGACACAAAGAACATATAACATAAATGAACATAATGATCCCATGAAAATGAATGGGTTTTATCTCATAATAACACATTCATAAACATTGTGTTCCCAAAATAATGAGGGAATAACATACATGTTACAAGAACCGTCAATCTTGAATGAGAAGTAAAATGTGTGTTCTTAAAAGAAGAGTTCTTTTGGAAAACATTTGGTTTTTCATAAATACCAGTGAAAAATTTCTATATCCTATAAAAGTAAATACAATGATGAAAAAATTATATTTAAGTGATAATCATATCAAAAAAATGGAGTGATAGAGGGAGAACCCGAAGGATGAAAGTTGGGCTTGAGAATTCTCACATACCTTGTATCTGAATGCTTCCTTCTCTTTAATGTCCTATATAATGACATTATATTCATTAATTAGAAATCCAGAAACTTGAGAACATTAATATGGTTCATTATGGTTTCATTAAGTGATTTTATGTGCCTTTGGATGAGTTATAGAGTTTAAAATCATTATTCGGGAATGCTTGTTTTTATGGTTTTCTTGAGTGGTTCACTTCTATTCTTAAATTGACGTTTTGGTAGAACATGGGTAAACATAAAGAACTGATATTAAATGTTATTAATGATATTAAAGGATATTTAATTATATTATAATTAATCATATTATATCCATGTGGAATAATCATTAGATAATAATTAAATGATGATTATTTGGGTTAATTTGGGCAGTTTTTCAATCACAACGAACTTGTTTTTACTGATCACTTAGTATTATGGCCATAATTTATTTCTAGAACGTTAAATAGGAAATAATACATATAAAAATTAGGTTCCAACCATAAAAATTATTTCATGGCCATATCTGAAGGTAGAAATGGATGAAGAAAGCATGTAGTTCTTGAAGGTGATAAATTAACACCTCGCGAACAACGTTCTCTTTAATAAAATAAAAGGAAGAGGGAAAGAGGTTTGGATGATATAATATCCAATTAGCATCATAAAATTCCATTATATTTATAATACTGGAGTTAAAAAACCATTTAGATAAATATAGGTTGGGAGATATCAATAAATTAACTAGAACTTGAAAGGAAATTAAAGGAGAAGAGGGAGAGAAATTGCCTCTTAAATCTTCCTTTTAAGATCCTCCTTATGGAAGCTAGGATTGGTCTTTTGATGAGACTAGAAGCTCTTGAACGTGGGATAGGGGCAAGTTAAGATGTTTGGGTAGAGTTTAGAGAAGTCTTGGAGCTTGATAGGTGTGGGGAAATGAGGGTGTGAAGGGTGGTTTTTATAGTGGAGGGGAGAGGGGTTTCCTTAATATAGATTTCATTAGTTTAGTAATTTCCCCTAAGAAAAGGAATAGTGAGTCTTTAATGACCATGAATATTAATTATATCGTGTTATTCCCAACCAAGTGGTCTTACATCATCAAAACATCACACACGACTCTATAATTAGCTTATTTATCTTATTTTTGTAAATTACTGTATTTCTCTATTCATCAAAAATTCATGTATTTCAGAAAAATCCAAAAACTTTACCCCAAACATTTATAGACATGTATAATCCAAAAAAGAAGTCCATTTTTCAAAAATAATTTTTTAAATATGATTAATTAAATATTTAATTAAAATCATGGTTTATTACTTAAAAACAGTTTTAAAAAAACATTTACTTATTATAAAATATAGGTACATCATACTTTCACTGGAATATTATTTTTATACTATCATAGGTAAGGTTAATATTAATTAGGTTATATCACAATTGATAAGGGTATGTTACTATTCATAATGGTGGGTTACTATTCAACAAAAATTATTTTTGTTTTATTACACTCCAAAACAATTCTTGAACACAACCATGTATGTCATATTTTCAAAATTCCAAACACAGAAGTGAAAAACTTATGTTTAAAGGTCACTTATCACTTAGTAGTTCATTATGTTGTGTTTTCATTTGATTTTATGACATTATTATAAGAAGGGAATTTCCATTGAAAAACTTTGGGTCGTTACATACACGGGTAAATTCCAATCTAAAAACATGACTAAGAACTTTGACAGTGACTTGGTTCTTTAATCATTAAAAAATGGTGAATCTTTCTTTCTAATTCCATTTAGGTCCATGTCCCAAACATGCCATATATCAAAAATACCATGAGGAATAAATAAAATATAAGTTCAATAAGGAATGAAGCACCAAAGTCTATCACTACATTTTTAACTTGAAGGCAGTGCACCTCTATTAGAGGTGTTTTATTATAAAATAATGATATTGATTATCACACAATTAATTTATAACATTTATCATATAAATAATGAAACTTTAAAAATTAAAATTTAAGATACATTTTGTCTAAATACATCATAGCATGAACTAAATTCTAACAAAAGTGCACTCAGCAATTCATTAAAGAATTTATAAAATTTGAGGACTTGAAAGGGGACCCTACCTCAAAATATGGCCAAGCCAACCTTTATAATTCAATCTGTATTTCACTCCCATGCACATACTTCCACATATATAAACATATATATATATCCTTAAATGAATGAATGTGTTCCCCATGCCATGAGGGAACACGAACATCGAAGATATATATATATATTTATACATATTCATACCTCAGTATATGTGTGTGTGAGCTTGGAATCAATCACAACTCAGTAAAAAAAATATTCAGGGCACACAAACACCACAAGACCCCAATTTAGAGGGTGTGAAACAAACAACAGTTTTAGGATCTTACCCCAAATTGATGGTTGTTTTGTAGTTCCTTGAGACGTGCTTTCTAAATTTAAGAATCACTATTTCTAGGCTGTTTCCGTTGGTTTTATTGATGGAACCAGAAACTTACAACAGTTATTTATCCAAATAGGACCTACTTTCCAAAGGTAGGCATTCATTAAGTTTTGAACTTTATGATACTTAATAACATGCATTGGTCGAGAGGATGGGTGGTTGGACTCATCACACCCTTTTGGGGGGAATTACTATCTACTTCGAGGCTCTCTTTGTAAGATTAAAATATTTTTATGAATCCTTATTAATTCACAAAATATATCATAAGTATCCCTTAGAATTTACAATAACTTATTAACATGTTTAAAATCTAGAAATATCAGCATGCATTCAAGGTTCTTTATTAATGGAAACATCTGTATGTATTCAAGGTTTTCCATTAATGTTATCCTTTAATATACAGATTAGAGATTCTTTTAATCATCCTTATGATGACACTGTTTTTTAAGCCACTCAATGGGGCACTCTAGAATTTATTTTCATCCAGGGAGAAAAAGGTTTGTTTTAATCTTGGTGTCGTGCTCGTAAAATGATCTACCTACATATCCTTGTGAAAGGAATCAGAACCCTCGTAGATCGGTGCTTCTTAATAGGACACATCATACCTTTTAAGGTCATGTGATAAGGACATCTATGCAGAAGGTGATTTAGTTGAAACTTAGTGTGGGACTTTTGTTGAAGCATTCTGAGGAACTTGGAAAGGATATGAGTTTCCAAGTAGAATCATACCATATTGGGAATATGGCCCAAAGAGAACAGGGTTGATTTGGAGTATTGGGTTTGAACCTCAATGAGGCTTCCTACGTATCCCATATTAATGGGAATCAAAGCCCATGTAGTTTGCTATGTCTCATAGGAGAGTATCGTCTTCTGAGAGAGATGAGTTTTGGGATTACTTCCAAAAAAATGCCTTGATAATTTGAGGATTGAATTTGGGGATTATTTCCTAAGGAGGATTCCTAAATTGGGGTAATTAAGGTTGGATTCCTGGGGAGGATATCCAGTGAGCTCGGGCCCTGAAATGGATTCCTACGTATCTTGTCTTGAACATGAATTAGAGTTCTCGTAGTTCCTTGTGTGAGTGTTTGTGCACATGGTGTAACCATCACGTATCTCTAATCCCATGTGAGTCATGATCGGTGTTAGAAATAAGAGGATGTGAAAGATTCAACAATGACACTTTACACTTTTCATCCTCTTCTGATGGAAGAAGGCGTGTTGACCATGGGAGAGGGCATGGTGATGAGAATTCCCCTTGTTTTAATCACATTGGACAAGGGTCCAATATAAGGAGGAAGGGATAAAGCTGAGGGGATTACACCATGATGGATTCCCTTAAATTGGTTCTGGTAGGGGAGGGAGACTTATCTTATACTTGCACAGAATAGCATGTATGAATTGTATCCTCACTACCGGAGACCTGAGGTTCTGGTTTAACTCTTTGAGAAGGGCAAGGCTGGTAACCAATCATCCTCCAAACCGAGAACTTTCCAAAATTGTTTCTGGGAGAAATTTCTATGTGACTGGGGATATAAAAATCCACAAACATCCAATGAATCTTAACCCCATTGGGAAACGAATGTGGGAAACCTCTGACTGCAGAAATACAAATTTAAATTGGAGACACGGTGATGTGCCTTACCCAAAGTTTTGAGAAGTCAGGAGGTTTTGGTGGAGGTTTCAACTTAGCCCCTTTTTAATAAGAGAACCCAGGAAAGATTTACCCCACCATGAAAGGATTTAAATAAGGATATTTGAACTATTTGTGTATGTACCTCCCGCAAGTGTGTCGCATAGGTACAGCGCATTTCCCTATTGTGCAGGTATGGTGCACAGGTTTGTCGTGCAAGTATAGCATGAAAATATACCGCGTAGGTATGGATGAGGATTGAAGAATGTGAATAACTTCAAAACATGTCTATCCACTTTAATTATCCCCTATTTTTATTTTAGATAACTAACTAAGACAATTTTAGAGATCTCAGTGAAAGAAATACGCAATGGGAGCTTTAGAGAGTCTTTCACTTTTTTCCATTTGAAAATGGGGACCCCAAGGGTCCTATTTATAGGCATGGATGTGGCCTGTTTGAAGAAACTTTTCCTGCGCTGGTATTCTTCATAGATCCACCGTGCAGGTGCTCCGTGTAGGGGTACCACAAATCTTCTCACGTGTAGCTCGGCTGCATAGCTTGTTCGCGAAGCTTGGCTACATAGCTCTCCCGTGAATCTTGGCCGCGCAGTTCGCTTGTGAAGCTACTGGATGTTACTCCATCACATAGAGTTTTGGGAGTATTTTTTGATGTTTCATTTGTACTCTTTGAATATTTTTTTAGTAGTTTCAACAAAATAACCCCCTGAGGATTGGATCCGAAATATACAAAGAGGTTCAAATCCTAAGGTGAAAGTCTGGGGAAAAGATCATGATGGATTAATGAATATCACAATTTTTCCATGAAATTACTTTATGCGGGTATGTCGCGTTGGTATGTCGCATAGATACGACGTACAATCATGACGCATAGGTCTTATGTTGCCTTTAAATATTTCTCAAACTTTCGTGTTTTTTTCTTCACTTGTGGTTTCTCCAAAATTAAGAGCTCTCGTTGTGTAGCTCGTTCACCCAGCTTTATCATGTTGTGCTCTCACATAATTCTCTTAAAATTTATTCAAGGTAAAATTGTTTATGCAATTTAGCTACACCAAAAGGACTTCACTGATAGAGTTGTTCTAGGATCTTTGTCGAACTAACTACATGAGTGACCTTGTCGAAGGACCTCATCGAAGGACCTCGTCGAAGGACCATGTCGAAGGACCTATGCGAACAGTGTCCTTTGCCAAAAAAAATCACTTTATTCTTTTAAATTTGACTTGAATGTTTGATAATTATTTTTTTTGTAGGAAAGGATGACTCATTTGATGACTCGTACTAAAGAAGCTAAGGTTCATCAAAATGAAATGATTAGGATCGTCGGGCCAGATTATTATGACATTGTTGAGAGTACTCTTCCTGGGCTATGGAAGGGTATAATTCCATACCAGTGTGACTATCCACAAAGTCCTTACATACCCCTGTATGGGAATGGGATTTTGCAAGATGCCCATATTCCATCTATTAAGAATTAATTTCCAAAAAACGGGTTTCTTCAGTATTCCAACTGTAACATCATGAATATTAGTGCAAGGGGGTTCTGATACAAGAAGGCATGGTCCCTATTGGTTGCATCCTTCATCACAGTGGTTGCAATCCATACATGAAGTATCATGTTGTAGAGACAAGACAATATTGTTATGATCCTACTTTTAGGGTTTCTTAAAAAAATCAATCTAATGGTTGGAAAGGAGATTGGGACCTTCGTTCTGGAGGGGGTGTAAAACCCGAGTGAATGTGGGCATTCTGGGTACGTCAGACTTGTGAGAAATTCAGAAAATAGTTATGAGATGTTCATATTTATGAAGGTGTCTAGATGGGTCAAACTTATGTTTAAAAAAATGAATTTATTCCTAAATTACTGAGCTGATGGATCCCAAAAACAAATTATTTCCATTTGACACATGGTGAAGTTGGTATTAGTCTCTAGGACATTTACCAAATAGCTGGAATTCCTATTCTTGGGGAAATGTATGATGAATTCATCCCACCTACTTCAAAATGGGGTGATGTTACTATAACACCATTGTTGGCCCATGAATTACTTAAGATAATGAAAAATTTACCCAAGGATAAGAAAGATATCCATGTTAGACTATGGATGGAAGCCTTCTTAGAACCGACAACAGAGAAATGTCCAACCTGTGGACGTCCTACTTTTTGTCCTTATGCTAATAACCGAGGCAGTTTAGGCACATATTGGCCTACAATAGAAATAGGTGATTAAAAGAACTGGGGTTATAAAGTCAAACCTAATATAGATGAAAAATTACGCTTAGCTTCTTTCCTTTCTATGTGGCTAAGTGTTTATTTACATCCAGTCTGTGAATCCAGAGGAGGTGTAAGATCAGGGACTTTCATCATTGCAGCTAAATTGGTAGAGTGGATGTATATTGGGCTAGAAACCCTTGTTTTAGCAAGAATTTAACATCTCTTACTGCATTTATACAATGGGAAGGCTCCATTAAGAATTTCAGGGCCATTACAAGTGTTTTGGGGCTGGATTGCAGCACATTTTTCTTAATACTTAGTATTTAACTCAGAAAAAGTTCCTAATGGTCGATTCACCTTATTTTTATAGAATGTTTCAGGTATTAAGCCTCTCAACTTGATACATGACGAGGTACCGAAGGTATTGAATGCCTTAGGAGAATTCAACTTCTTTTCTTTTGGTAATCTACCAACTGGAACATTTAATGATGATGGTAAAGAAATGAATTATGAGCTAAGATCTTATATGATGCCAATTAGGGATGTTGTATTATCAACCAGGATTGATGGTGGAACTATTTGAGAGGCTTATGTGTCCTGTAGGTTTGCTCGTCAGTTCACGTGTCTTCAACAATCAAGAACCTTTCTACCCACATACATCGGACATGAGAAGCAACCACTGGTAGCATGAGAATTATGCATTCTCACAGCTTTAGAGGTATCCAAATTTTCAATTACATTACCTACACAAGATAAATCAATCGTATTGGAAGCTGGGCATGCCAAATATTTGGTTTCTTCATATCCTCAAGGGGATCTGACAAAAGGAATATATCGAGTGGCGGCTACAATGATTGTTGCATGTGGAAATCATGGCAAGAAGTCGAAGGCCAAACATGATACAGAAATTTCAGAGGTTTCAGAGCCCTCAGAACATCTTTACAGGAAGTATACCAGGAAGACCGAGGATAGAGTAGCAATACCTCCAACGCCAAGATGATCCAGTCACCACCATCAAATAGAGATTCCTATACCATCTGTTGAAATTTCTGAGGAAGAAAGTTCTAAAGAAGCTCTTCATTTGGAAGGTGTCAAATCCCTTCCACAATCAACTAGTAAAATATCAAATTATGTGTGACCTTCATCCATTCATCATTAGGAGAGTGTAACACATGATCTTAGGGACACCGGGGCATTTTATCAGCATGGTATTCGAATAGCAGATATTGGTGATATCAAGTCACCTTCTGATTTCAATCCGGAAAATAACTTGGATGAAGTATAGAAGTATATTGTGGTGATAGAGACATTTATATATGCAACAGATGGACAAATATCGGCCTCTAAATGAGTATCTCATATGCTGGACTTAGGAGTTTGCGAAGGGGTAATTATCGACTCTAAGGAGGAGTGTGATATTTATGTTAATACTGAGAATTTATTTCTCTTTTTCTTTTGTCTCAACTCTGATTTATTATTTATTATCATTATTCTTGATGAAAATGTATTTCTGCAGCTTGAATGTAGAGAAGGAAGATCTGGACCGATTCTTGAATTGCCTCAATATAGTCTTGCAAGTTCTCCCATTGACGTAATGAATGATCCTCCCATGTCGCCAGAACTATCTCCATGAGAAAGAATCATTACTGGGGTAATCGAAATAGATAATCCTCAACCATTACCTAAAGTTTCCCATGATAAGAGAAGTGTTTCAATCTCTCCTCAATATTTTGAATAGAAACACAAAAGACCAATGAGATTTCTTGGAAGCGTTCACCAAAAGAGTAATTATTTATACAATCCTTAGAGAATACAACTTGCTCAAGACATTCTGGTAACCACATTTTATCCTCTTGGAGGATCTATATATCTCTCATCTCTCAAGGGATTAAGAGTTGATGCTTCACAATCAGAAAAAGAAGCCCTAGAGAAAACCCAGGTTTATGCTAATGCATCTGTATTGTCAAAAGATTCAGCTATACCTACTCCGGGATCTATTGAGAGAGAGGAGATCCATGGTAAGATTAAAGACATTCCCAATTTACTTTTGTTAAAGTATACTGAAATTAATCAATACTGGTATTCCTATTGCTTCAGAATAAAGGAGTGAAGATCTATGGAAATCTAAAACCAACTCTAATATTAACCAAAACCAGAAAAAATCTGATGCTGGAATACCAATTTAAGAGTCAGCGGAACAAAATGCCAGCGAATCCAATTTGGGAATCAACCAACATTTGTTGGATACCTTAAATGGTGAGGATGTTGTAACATTTTAGGCCATATACACTGAAATGATGAACACCCTTAATCTGAATATTGATATTCTAGGTTCCATCAAGGAGTTTGGAGATTTTTATGAGTAATTGTATGTTAGTAAGTTCCTATTCTTTCATTTTCCATATATAATTTTTTCTTCAACTTGATTCTTTACATCAGAATTCACTTTATGCAGCTTTATCTACAGAAAATGTCGCAAAGGCTCTTCAGGAACAAGTTGTTCCACTTTATCCTTCTCCTGGGACTAAAGACATACATACAGAGGATCCTTCATCAGGAGATATTCCAGAGCCTCTTAATGTCATACCTGAAAAAATTCAAGGAAATCTCCCCTATCAAGAAGCACCTACTCAAAACACTGGAGGTGAGAACACAGGGGATGAACCCAATCAAGTAGCTGACTTATTGTTGGGTAAATATATCCAGCCGTCTAAATCATATTTTTTACTCCATTTGAAACTAATAATGACATTGATTTATTATTTATTGTTATCATCTCCAAGATCAAAGGATGAAGCCTCTACTTCCCCATGAGAAGCAGAACAAAACAACTCTTCAAGTGACCTGTTTCCAGAGTACATTTTACATCATGGTAGTGACTCAGATTCATATTTAGAGATGCAATATGCTCTTGGCATGGCACGTAAGAAGACATGGCGGAAGATTTGGAGCATAAATGCTGAAAATCCATTAAATTAATTGTCGTCCCATTTTTTAAAACTCCCAGCATTATTCTGCATGTTGGGATTTGGCGGGTTCAATTATCGGCCGAGCTACGATGCCATGAAAGAGACTATTCACCGACGGGAGTAGGAGAAAAAGATGAGACAAGATTTTGAAGAGGCTAAACGACTCATCAATATTAAGGGATTTCAAGCTGCAGTGGTTGAGGCCGAGGAAAATCATAACAAGAAATCACTTGAGATTAGGCAACAAATTAAATAATCCATGAAGGAGTTATTATCTCTTCAATAGAAACTGGATGTCATTCATAAAAAGCTTGAGCAACTGAATCAAATGTTAGGAGAAACCCAATTAGAGGGGATAACTGCCATTTCGATGGATAAGAAATCACTTCATCTAGAAGAGGATGATGGAGTTTCTCAACTATCTCAACTTCAACAGGAAACTGACAGAGCTTATGAAGCAGTACAACAAATGAAAAATCATGTTGACAGTTTATTCTGAAACATGATAGAGAGGATCCATTTTTTAGATGGCCCTCTATTTTCATATAAATGAAAGAAATTTTGTTTTCAATCATATAAATCTTCATTCATGTTTTTCATGATAGCAATATGAAAGGTAAATGATGATAATGATTACTTTATATTATAAAATCATTATTTATAACAATAAGAATGAAGTGCTCAAAAAAATTTATTATGATGAGTGACCTAATAAGAATAATTTGACTGTTTCTAGGGTTATATGGTTAACCCCACAAATTTTGTGTCTTTTTACTCCTTTTTTTATTGCTCAATATTACCTAAATCATACAAAAAATATATGTTTAGTGAGCTGGGACTCAACTTTTGTTTAGAGTTCCCCTTACAAGTTCTCAATCTAATGAGTACTAGGTCTATTTTTACTGGAAGTTTAAAGTCATGCATGGTGGACTATAAAAAGGGCTAATATTTAGGGTCAAAATAGTTTTGACAATATAGTTTTAATTAAATCCCAAACAAAACACTATGGATAAGAATTTATTTAATATTCTTTAAACATTTCTGAGGGGAATCTTGGACCATGATTTTTTATTAATACCAAATCTTAAATCCTGTATCAACATAAAGCATATATTTTCCAAGAACGAAGTTGCCATTATTTAACAAACCCATTATGGAGGTTGTGTTATGCAGGGCCAACTGGGGCATACGCTGCATAAGCAAATAGTGTTATCTTTTTACTGACAGGCCTGTTATGTATGAAACTTATGCAAGGTCACCTAAGGGCATGTGCTTCATAGTCAAGTAAAATAATTCATTAGGAATTTAACATTTTTTTGTTGATAGAGAGGGGAAAATAAGATTTGGGTGAATTAAGATCACAGTAGGTGATTTTTTTTCAGGGAAATGAATTTTAAGAATGAAAATGTGTTATTTTAAACCAACATTCATGTAATGAAGACCTTATTACTATGCAGTTTTCAGTCAGGCAGAGAGGACATGGTACTGTGTATTTTTAAGTCATATAGTGAAGGCATGGTATTGTGCAGTTTAAAGTCATGCAGTGAGGACATGGTACTATCCAATTTTAAGTCATGTAGTGATGAAATTGGTATGGATTTAATTTAAGGTCTTTAGCACTGACCAAAAGTACGAAACTCTCCTAATTTCATGATAATTTGTTTGGAAATATACTATCATATTTTGGTATGAAAGGGAAAATTGTAAACTGTGATTTGAGAATTTCTGAAATCGAGGAATGGTATGGGGAAAGGGCTAGAAGCATTAGAGGAAGTCTTTTCTAAGAACGAATTTACCATTACTTAAAAAAACCGTTATGGGGGGCTGTATTATGCAGGGCCAACTAGGGAATATGCTGCATAGCCAAATAGTGGCATCTTTTGACTGATAGGCATGTTATGTGGGAAACTTTTGCAAGTCCACCTAAGGGCATGTGCTGCATAGTCAGGAAAAAGAGCTCTTAGAAGTTTGACATTCTATTGTTAACATTCTAAGAAAGGTTATGGAGATTCATATTTTCAAAAGCATAGAATTTGGTTTATGCAGAATGGTACCTAAATATGGAAAGAGTATTTTCAATCAAGATATCCAAAGAATTAAAGGAATCTGACTTTTACAAAGGTCTTACCCAAATGTAAAAGATATGGTGTCTATAATTTTAGGTCATACAACTAAGACCACTAATGGAAACAATATATAAAATGTTTCCAAGTGATTTCAATATTATTTCATAGTGTATCGAGCACATGATGAGGGAAATGTGTAAACCATGGTCTTGAAGACGTTCAGATTGTGAGAAAGATAATGGGACAAGTATACTTGAATGACTATTTTAAAATACAGATTCTTGTATATTTTCATAAAAGATTAAAGGGGAAAAAGATACTATAACCAAGAATGAAGTTACCATTATTTAAAAAACCCGTTATGGGGGATGTATTATGTAGGGCCAACTAGGACATATGCTGCATATCCAGATAGTGGCATCTATTGGCTGGAATGCCTCTTATGTAGGAAACTTATGCAAGGCCACCTATGGGCATGTGATGCATAGTCAAGAAAAAGAGCTCTCAGATATTGAAAACCAAGTCACCAGAAACCATAAGAAAGATTACGAAAATCTAAAACAAAAAAATCAAGATTAATAGTGTGATATATGGAAGGGGTTGTGCCCAATGTATATGAGAAATATTTGAACCAATATTCTCAATGAATTGGATGTCTTTTACATAGAACTGAATCATATGTAAAATGGAGACTTTCTTTGTTTCCTTTGAATGAATATAGTAATGTGAAGTTTTAAGTCATGTAGTAAAGACATTAGTAACCCCATAATAAATTAAAACACCTTAAATAAAGAAGTCATTTACTCAATTCCTAAGCCCACCTGAGATATGCTCGGTGTGAGAAACAATGAGCAGTTGGGGTTTCGTTTATAATGCAAAGGTGATGCAAATGAAGAATAAGGGTATTAGATTTTCATTCAATTTAATTTCATGAGGTAAGAACGAAAATGAACTGATATGAAAGGAAAGACATATTGTAACTAAATTAAGGGATAAAACCGAAGTACCACTATATGTTTTTCTAAGGAAAGGATCAAGTCATACATAGTTTTTCTTAAATATTCCCTATGTAGATTTGATTTCATACAAGAAATAAAGGGTTTTTTTATATTTTGTTCAAGTCCAATATAGAAGATCTAGTCATCTCTACATATCTAAAAAATATATGAGAATTAATCCATACATAGTTCATAAAACAATCATTCCTCATGATAAGTTTGACATGAATAATGGGGGATTTTTGATACGTTCTGAGAGAACCATAAATCTTAAGACATAAAATGGTATAAGGACTAAATCATATATCTTAAGTAAAAATTCTGTATAGATCTAATTCATATATAGGATGAGAAAAAAATAAGAAAATTTTGTTATTGTGGCTAGGCCCAAGATTGTAGATCTAGGCGTCTCTACGTATCTCATTGAAAATGAGAATCAAGCCATGTGTAGTTCTTAAAACAAGGTATTTGTACAGATCTGACTCTGATATAGGAAATAGAGGGACTCATGTACTACTAAGGAGTAGTGATAATGTCAATGATGTTTGCTTATGGAAACTTCTAGTGTCTTATAGGGAAAATATTAGTTGTAAAAATGATGTCATGCAGTTTAACGTCATGTGATAAGTAAGACAATGCTATGCACTTTAACGTCAAGAAGAATGGACACTTATGGTTGTTATGCAGTTTAATGTCTTGCAACTAGGACATGGGGATTGTGCAGTTTTAAGTCTTGCAGCAAGGACATGGTATTGTGCAGTTTAAAGTCTTGCAGTGAGGACTAATGTGTATATTTACACAACGTATTTCTGTAAGAATCCAGCATTGGTTGGAGGTGTAATGAGCTCTCCAACCATTGAAATTAAAGCATAGGATCCATTTGAATAGACCTTATGTATGGAATAATGTCCTTCCCATTTTGGTTCAAGTTTTTAAGGTTTCTTTCTTGGTATCATTGGAGTCCAAAGGACTAATACAAATTCCCCTTGATGGAATGAACGAAGAAGAACATTCTTATTAAAAGATCATATTATTCGGTTCTGATAAACTTCTAGATGATGCAAAGTATGAAATCTTTTCTCATCTAATTGTTCCAACTCATTAAACCATTTTTTAGTTCTTTCATCTATAGATAACTAGTCATAGATTGCAACTCTATGTTAAGGAAATTGTATTTCAATTGGAAAAACCACATCAGTTCTATATATCAATGAATAAAGAGTTTCCTTGGGTGGAAGTACAGACTGTTGTCCAATAAGCCAATAATGCATTCAAAATTTTATCAGTCCATGATTTCTTATCTTTATCCACCATCTTTTGGAGTATATTTGATTGGGTTTTGTTAATTTCCTCTATCTATCCAATGGCCTCCGCATGACAGTGAAATGAATGGTTGGATTTGATATTATATTTCTGATATAACTTTTTTACCTCAGAAGAACAAAAATTGGTTCCATTATCCATCAAAATAATATGAGGGGTGACAAATCTCAAGATGATATTAGTTCTGACAAAACGAACAATGCTTCTGGCTCTGACTTCCTTGAGAGGTATTGCCTCAGCCCATTTTGAGAAGAAATCAGTAGCAGTGAGAATATACTTGAACTTCTTAGCCATGGAAAGATGATAAGGCCCTACTACATCCATTCCCCATGTGTAAAATAGACAAGAGTATTTAGCTGTATGTACCAACTATGGGGGTTGATGAATGAATTTGGAATGCACTTGACAGGTATGACATTTTTTTTGAAGTCTGTACAACCCTGTGTCATTGAACGCAAAAAGTATCCAAGCCTTTGGATCTGGTCGGAGAGTCTATTCCTAGATTGGTGGGCACCACAATCTCCTGAATGAACTTCTTTCATGACAGCCGTGGTCCATTCTCCATCAATAAATATGAAGAGAATTCCATCAAATCCTCTCTTGTAAAAGATCTTTTGGTGGTTTGGACCATTATAAATAGTAAAATTAGCCACTCGTTTCCGGATCTGCTCCTTCTCATCCCTATTTGGTGGAAGTATCTCATTATGAAGATATTCCATGATGGATGTTCTCTAACCCATGGTATGACCATATGGTTCAGAAATAGGGAAAATTTTATTAATTTCCTCTCTTATGGTTTGAAGAAAAGGCGAAACCACGTGGTGATGGGTCATACTGATAACTGTCTCATCCTGATTTGGATCTACCAAGACTGTACCTGCATTTTCCAGTGCATCTTCTTGGGTATTTTGTGATCGCGGGACATAGGACAATGTCATCTCTGAGGGAAATTTCTCCATTAATTCTCTAATGTAATCACACAACGGGATTAGCTCCTCTTTTTTTATAGATTATTCTCCATTGATTTGTTTGATTACCAATTTCGAATCACCTTTTACCTTTAAATGATCCATTTGCATCTGAAGGACCAATTCCAAACCTGCGATGAGAGCTTGATATTATTTTTCATTGTCGGTACCACCTTCTAATAATCGAAACTAATAAGGCAATACTGTCTTTTCTAGGTAAATAATGAATATTCCTAATCCAACCTTGTTGAGTTTAGGATTTTCCAGTCTCTTCCCTGTTGGACTTCTAGAAGAACCATCAAAATACATTTCCCATGTTGGGGGATTATCTTGAATAGATAATACCTCTTCATTCGGAAGTTCAGTATTCAACAATGTATCTTCCATATATGGATGATGAGAAAGGAAATCAGCTAGAACTTGGCCCTTTATTGCCTTTTGAGGCAAAAACTGGATATCAAATTATTGAAAAATAACCGCCCACCGTGCTAGATGTCTTGTAAGCATAGGACGGCTGAGGATAAATTTGAGCGGGTTATTACAAGATACCAATTGGACCTCATGATGTTGTAGGTAATTTCTCAATTTCTGAACAACAAATATTAATGCTAGGAATCACTTCTTAATACTTGAATAATGAGTTTCTACATCAAGCATAGTTCAACTAAGATAATAAAGGATGATTTCATTTCCATCAACATTCTATTGGGCGAGGAATGCACCTAATGATCACTATAAAGTTGTTACATAGATAATGAGTTGTCTTCCTTCGACAGGTGGCATCAATACTGGTGGAATCAAGAGATATTTCTTGAGTATATCAAATTCTTCTTGTAAATCCTCAATCCATTGATAAGTGACTCCCTTCTTCATTAATCTGGTGAAAGGTAAACATTTTCCTGCCAAATTGGAGATAAAGTGCCGAATATAGGCTAAGTGCCCTTGAAGTCCTATTAATTTATTCAAATTTTGAGGAGGTGACATATCAAGGATTGATTTTTTTTCCCAAGATCATCTTTGATACCACGATGGCGTACAACAAAGCCATGGAATTTCCCTAAGGTTACCCCAAAAGCACATTTTGAGGGGTTCATCTTCAAATTATGTTGCCGAATTTTGCGAAATATGGTTTCTAAATCAGCCATGTGATTGGAATGTTGTTTGGATTTGACTACCAAATCATCCACATAACATTCAATAAATTTCCCTAATAAGGGTTTGAAGATATGGTGCATGGCACGTTGGTATGACACGCCTGCATTCTTTAAGCGAAAGGGCATTACCTGATAACAAAACACACCTTGAAGAGCTCTAAAGGCTGTATATTCTTCATCCTCTGGGGCAATTCGAATTTGGTTATACCCATAATATCCATCCATGAAGGAAAGTGCTTCATAGATAGTCGTTGCATCAACTAGAAGTTTTGTAATCAGGACTAGATAATCATCTTTAGGAAAATTATTTTTAAGAACTCTGAAATCAATGTAGACTCTAATTTGCCCGTTCTTTTTTTAATTGGGAAAATATTGACCAGCCATTTGTGATATTTAACTTCACTAACAAAGTTAGCCTTTATATTATTATCAACTTCTGCTTTAATTTTAGAGGCGTGAGTTGGGTGTGTTCTCTTTGTCGCCAGCTTAAACCCATGACGTTCTTTTGGAAAACTCAAATGATAGGTGGATACATCAAGATTAAGACCTGGAATTTCCATATAATGCCAAGAAAATATATCTCATTTTTTCTTTAGAAACGAATTATAAACCTCTTTCTCCTAATAGGTCATGGTCGCACTAATTAAGGTGGGGCGTGCATCTTCTCCTATACCAAGATTTATTTCTCTGAGTTCATCCACGGTGGTAGAAACACCTTTGTCAAATGATGGAGGAGTATCCGCAAGATCTTCCTCTTCTTCTTCTTTACGTGTTACCTCTTCTGTTTCCATTTGCATGGTAGATGACAGGGTAACACTCCCAAAGTTAGGGAAGGAGTCAGATTTGAATATCTTGAAGAATAAGCCACCACATATTACCCTACTGATGACGAAGGGTCTTTCTGTGGTAAGGAGGAATTGATGGATTGAGAATCAACATCTTTTTCTTCCTCTAACATTACTAAAATTTATTCTATTCTGATTAATAAAGTATAGGCTCATTGTAGTTCAAAAGATGAAATAAAAACATCTCCATTCAAGCTTTCATCATTGCTTTGTGCATAAATAATTTCTCTCATGTTAACATGCTTGATTATCGTAATTGAAATTATGGGAATTATTGGATGAGTGAAAGGATTTTTATTTACTCTTTTAACTCAATTTATGGGAAAAACATAATCTATACTCAAATTCATGAATGGATTTGCAGGAATATTTTCCAGTCCATTTGGAGCATTAACTTTGGATATTTCCTTGGTCATGGACATTGTTCCTTATATGTTATAAAACCCTGCCTCAATATATTGAGATTCACATGTTTTGAGCGGATCTTTCTCACCATAAAAAATTTCGATTTGACCATTGAAATAGTATTTCAGAAATTGGTGGTATGATGAAGGTATGACTGCATGTTGGTGAAACCAAGCCTTCCAACCATAATATTGAAGGCTTTGTCTTGATGAACAACCATGAAATCTGAATTAGATTCAAGATCTCCAAACTGAGTTCTGAGTTTAATTGTTCCCATAGGTTATTGTTCATTCTTGTCATATCCTTGCAACATTAAAGTTGAAGGAGATAAGTCAGATTCAGACAGGCCCAATCGACAAAGTGAACAAATGGGAATGAGGTTGACCCTGGAGCCATTATCAATGAAGGCTCATTGGATATCCATGTCATTGACTTTTTTAGATAGATACAAAGGTCTGATGTGTCCATGTATCACATGGTCTTCATCTACATCTATAAAAGATATGATTACATGACATTCTGCAGAATAATTCTCTATACGGTAAACTTCTGCAGCAGCAACTTCAGTTTCAAATTCCTAAGGACTTAACAAGGCCTCAATGAGTGCTTATTGAAGATCTTTTGACAGATTAAAAGAATCCAAAATTGATAAGTTGTCTAATACTTGGGCCAATTATTTGAATAAATAATACTTTTGGTCCAAAGGTATGTGTTTCCCAGCATGGAGATGTGGTTTTCCAGGTGCTTTGAAAGTTGATGCTTCTGTTGTAGATGTATTCTATGTTGAAACAGAAGTGGGAAATACCGCTGACTTTGGAAAATTAGACTAACTATGTCTATTCGTCTGCTGAGAAGATGATGGTGTAGCTTCTAATTATTCCTCTAGAATAATTATGTCAGAACTAGACTTT
This sequence comes from Viscum album, assembly GCA_963277665.1. Classification (NCBI taxonomy): domain Eukaryota; kingdom Viridiplantae; phylum Streptophyta; class Magnoliopsida; order Santalales; family Viscaceae; genus Viscum; species Viscum album. Next base: position 952,690,211 of record OY728130.1, on the reverse strand, counting down.
TTTTGCAAGGAAGAAACCCCTTGTTCTTGTTGGGCTTGCAAAAGGGCTCTTCCACGAGTTTCTTCCGCATATATGGTTTGCGCAGGGGTAGAGTTATTATTATGCTTTCTGGAAATCCTACATCTTCCCCTGTATCACCAACTTTGGCCTCTTCCCCAAGTTCCCTGATTAGGCAAAAGGAATTATGGCTCAATACAATTAGAATCATTATTGGAATAAGGATCTATTAAATGGATAACATTAACTAAACCAAAGATTAATTCTTCGTCTGATGAGGATTCTGCCTAACAGGTTATTTCTGGTTTTACCATTTGGCGGGGCGGTGCCCGTGATTTTGAAACAGATGGCATGAAATCTGTTAGGGTTAAGGACAACTTTGGCCTTGATGCGAGCTTGTCTTCTTCTGATTTCTCTTTGTCCTTATGACCACCTCGTTTCATTGAGGAGCGAACCTTTGATGAAGATTTTTTTGTTGTATTAAGAGTTGTAGAAGACAAAATTGGTTGTTTCAACTGTGTTTGTAAAATAGCATGAGTTCAGTTGATCATTTTTCTGATCATCCAGTCATCATATTTTGGCACATTTTTACTTTTAACATCATGCCATTATCCTTATTCCTCTGGATTGGTGGCAGTAACCCGTGCTACTTGGGCTGATAAACTTTTCAATTTTACTTGTTGAGAGTCTACCATCTTTTTCAAAGGGTCTTTGAAAACAAAGCACTCTTGAATGGGGTCTCCCAACATCTGATGAAAGGGACAATAATTCAGAAGATCTTCATCTCCATCCTTATTTGGCTTCTTTGGCCCTGGCAACTGAACCAAATTGTTTTCTAAGGTTGAGATGAAGTAACCAGGAACATGTTGATTCCTAAAAGAATAAACTTTATTTTTTAATTCCTCAAACTATTTTTGTCTTTGATCTCTTTGATCATCTTTATGAGGTGGTCATTACTGTTGTTGCTTAAGAAGCGGAGCCCTTCGGTATGATGAAGATATTGAAGTAGAAGCAGGTATAGGTACCTGTTTGAGTGTAACTATAGCAGCTTCTGCCTTTCTTATTCTTCTTCCTGGAACTGATGTAATTACATGAGTTTTAGCCTTTGTCTCTATAATAGAGTCTTCTATCTGCTGATCGATTGAAGTAAGGTCTCTAAACCCTCATGTGTATTTCACAGGGATCAATGGTGTGCATAATTCATCACGTATATTTTCCACATAGATTGGCAGTAACTCTTCTTGAGGGAGTTCTAGACTTAAGGAATATGTTAATTCCTTCCAGCGAGCAGTGAAATCCGAAACTCCTTCATTTTCCATCTGTTTACAATTGGTAAGATCAAAAACTGTCGTCTTTGGTAGTGTTGAGATAAATTGAAGAAGGAATTTCTGACGGATATCTTCCCACCCAGTAATTGATCGAGATTGCAAACTTGTATACCAGACAAAATCTCACCCTTGTAATGACTACAAAAAACACCTAAGCTTAACTGATTCTTGTTGTTGAGGAGTTCCCATTATAGGATCACAATGAGAAACAAAATGTGTTAAGTGTTGTTCTGGATCTCCTGGACCGTTAAAAACTGGGAATGTGGTATTCACAAAATTTGGTGGGGGAGGAATTGCATCGACACATTCAGGGTAAGATCTCTTTTCTGGTTGAACTGGTTCACATCATTACTCCATATCTTCCAATCGAGTCGTCAATTCCTCAATCGTGTTCATAATCATTTGGGTAATATCTGGATGAGCTAGATTATGTGTAGGTATTGTAACTAGAACTAGATCTGGTGCAATAACCTGTAAGACAACTGATGATGGTGCTGATATATGTCTTGATTGTGTACTCAACATGGGGAATTCATTACCTCCATCTGTAGTTACTAAAAATCCCTTTTGCTGAGGAGCTACTACAGGATTTTCAAGTTGAGGACTTTCTGGGGATACTATTTAGCAGAAATTATATTTCTAAGTAACTTTGTGTTGAGTCTTTTCAACTCCTTCATTTCCTCTTCTTGCTGTGCAAGTCTCTCTTCAAGTGAAAGATATTGACCTTATCTAGCAGAAAAGGGAGATTCAATATAACTTTTTCCTTTCCCCTTGTTTGATGCCTTTCAGAGAGGGGGGAGTTGTTTATATGAAGGCATACCTAAATTCTGAGTAAGCCTTTAATTTCAGGTATGCACACCATCTTCATTTGCCTCGGGGTGTTCCACATTGTGGACAAGAACTTCATCTACTGATTCTCCTAAACTAGACTTATTTTCTGGAGGATCTTCTACAATGGTATTGATAACATTCACTGATGCTTAATGCATTAATGTCATTCTGTCAGTGTTTCTCGTAGATCTTCTCCCTTTTTTTCATTCAAAAAAACATAATTCTACTATATGAATAATTCCCTATAATCATTTGGAGTACAGTAACATGAATAGAATCATTGAATACTTTTTTTCTACGCTTTCCTTTTGTATTCTTACCTAATCGAGAGAAAACTGATTTTTGTTGAGGAGCGGATTAAATATGCGACAAATCCCCCATCCATGTAGGCTGGGGTTGATCCTATTCTTCTTCTTCAAATCATTGAACATTGTTTAATGAATTTGAAGGTTGCATTAAATGAGCCCTAGCCTGGAAAGATGGGGTGGTTCTTGAACTGATACAGCTAAAATTCATGTAACTACTCTTCGGATTTTAGGGATTTTGGTTTGGATATTAGTTGGGTGCATCATTCGACAATTACTTAAATCACCTGTTTCAGAAGATCGATGTACTATTTCGGGCATTTTCATCCTCTCATGCCTGACATCCTCCAAACGGGATGCCTGCTCAAGATTCTCAGAGGCTTGATGTAGTGGTAGTTCAGGAATTTATTTTCTTTGGGCCTGATTCTGATGAGAACTAGTTGAGGCCTGTTCTTGACCGTACATTTGATTACACACAAAACCTATTGACTATGGTCGACCGTGGGCAATAACATTGCATTAGACCACTTTTGGCAGACTTTGCTAATTTTGGAGTGCAGTGAAATGAAATGTTCCATATGCATCCCATCCTCTGATGCGAACATTAGATGGGGAATCAGAAATTAATTGGCATAGCCTCTTCAGATCATTGAGACATGCACACTGAAGGGTTGTTGTTTTCAACCCTTGGATGTTGGGAAACTGAAAGAGATGCCAAGTCAATTTTTCACTGTAATCCTTATATTACCTTTATATGATTTTGATATTCATCATATTGTAATACTTTAGTATTCAAATGATGAATAGTTCTCCATAAGTTGAAACGGATGTCATGAATACAATCTTCCGTCATCGGTTCTGAGATATCAAACTGAGAATTTGCTGAAGGCCAGAACATGACTGGTATTTATCCTTTAGCTAACTATTTCCTCATGTTTAACATGTCTTCATAATCTTTTACTAGAGGTTTATCCTCTTGGTCTTACCAAAGTGGATGCTCTACATTAGAGAATAAATGACCCGAGGGAGGTTCAGAGAATGAATGTTCCCTTAAGATGTCTTCGGACTGAGAAAGTGTTTCACCTATAAATGACAAGGCATCAAACATGGTTAGCCTTGTTTTTTCAAGTGCCTTGAGATAGGAGGACTTTCTTGTTGCTACATTTTCAATTATCGAATTGTTTTGACAACATGAAAAACTACTGAGGAGAGGACCTTCGTAGAAAATTCCATCATAGGGAGGATCACCATGATGGATTACAGTAAAGGATGAATCTTCTTTATTCTTGGTCTTCTGGCCACACGGAGGGTTTCCGTGGCTCTCTTTCAAAGATAGGAACTCTGGATTGAACGAATTTTTATGAAGCAAGACATCATGATGAAGTTTCTGGTGAGAAACTTCATAATTACAATTACCACTCACAAAATTTGGTAATGAGAGGGTAGGATCTTGAGAAGCAATAGATAAATGTATGAGGTCTTCAAGAACTCCAGCATTAAGAGGAGCGAAATTACAGCTTGACTCTTGATTTTCCAATGGTTTTTGGTGAGATTTATTATTGGATATTCTCTTATACTTAGTTGGAGCCACTTTCTGGGAAAAGTGGTTATCATGGGCAGGAATATGTGCATGATTTTTATTAGTTATGGGAACAGACTGGTTACCTCCAATTGGAAAAAGGGTGTATGTTCCCAATCTTGTTGTCCATATGATATGGTGGAGTACACTGTATGACCCTCCTGGACAGGAACAGAGGTATGTTTCTATTCTTGGATGGCATGCTGATGTGTCATCCCATGTGTGGGGATAGATTTATGTGTTTATTTCTCTTGATACTACTGAATTAGTTGTTAAAATAACATGACATTTTTTTAGAATATGGGTAGGGATATGAGTGTGCCCTTTCACCATTGACAAGATGTGTTTAGTGACTTCAGCGAACAGAACGGGAATATATGCCCATTCCATATCTGGAGTAGCTGTATGTGCCTGCACCTATCCTCCTTTTTCTATCAATGGATATTGGCAGTACTCATGCATATGGGTAGAGAGTTGCGTCTGCCCCAAATTTTTCATCGGAGCTTTCCAAATGACTTCTCCAAGAGCTACCAAGCGATATTGTTGGCAATATTGATGAAACATTGGAAGGTGTATGTGCATACTGGATATTCTCCATCAAGTATGGATGATGGGTTTCCTTCAATACTGGCAGATGAGACTACTGACAGAATTGGTGATTGTAAACAGGTGTATGTTCCTGCTTACCAATTGCCACCATATTAGATTGGTGGGTCTCTTTAAATGCTATCAGACGATCCTGATGACTGAATGATAACTTGTGAACAGGTTTATGTGCCTGTTCACAGTACTCCACAGGGCTTATCTAGTGGGATTGGTGGGTTGCAGTCAGACGAGACTGTTGAGCAACCAAATTAGGACGAACGTGTGTATGTGCCCGCTGGTTGTTCGCCATCAAGTTTGATCGATGGAATTCTCCGGGGGAGGTAGAGGCAAGAACCTGATTCATGTTAACCAGACGTTGTCCTTGGCGGTTCGTCTTGCATGCTTGGGTCTGAGAGAACTGGACCAAACATCCAGAGGCAACACCCCCATCATGTTGGGGATATACTACCGCATGATTCTAGCGGCAATTGCTAGTCGAAGTCCTTAAAAAGGACTCAAGTATTCTTGAATTGAGGCCTTCAGTGACCTATTGATCCACCTCCCGGTAGTATGAGAGAGATTGATTATTGCGTTTTGGGGATAAATACACAAAACGGTAGGAGACGGTGGTTGGCATCGTTTGCTTCTTGATCATTGGTCGTTGTTGGAAAGATTATTGAGGATTATTGTTGACCTGAAGGGCTTGTCGAGTAGCCTCCAAAGTCGGTATTATACCATGCTGGAGATATTCCTTTATCATCACATTAGAGACCCAATTTTGAAGACATTGGGTTGGTGATAACTTTCTTCCCATGGATGGAGATCCAGCTTGAGCAGCAGTCGAGAAGTTCATAGATGTTGTCTGGGAGAAAGCCATTCTTTGGATAGAAGGGAATTCTGTGAAAAAATGAGAACAATAAAAAGTTCTATTAAATTGACATCTTGTCATATGGATACATGTGTGATTAATTCCTTTGTCTGGCCTTCCTTTATCAATTGATAGGGGCCTATCATCTGGGTAACATTATTAACTTTGTTAAGTATTCACGTCAGGCTCACCATTTCTGATTCGTAGTTCCTTGAAACATGCATTCTAAATTTAAGAATCACTGTTTCTAAGTGGTTTATATTAGATTTATTCATTGAACCAAAAACTTCCAACAGTTATTTATCCAAAGAGGACCTGGTTTTCAAAGGTAGTCGTTCGTTATGTCTTTAACTTTATGATACTTAAGAACATGCATTGGTTGAGAGGATGGGAGGTCGGACTCATCACAGCCTATTGGGGGAATTATTGTCTACTATGGGAAACTCTTTGTAAGATTAAAATATTTTCATGAATCCTTATTAATTCAACAAGTATATCATAAGAATCCCCTGGAATTTACAATCAATTATTAACATGTGTAAAATGTAGAATCATCAGCATGCATTCAAGGTTATTCATTAATGGAAACATCTGTATGTATTCAAGGTTTTCAATCAATTGTATCCTTTAATATACCGATTAGATATTCTTTTAATCATCGTTATGATGATACTGGTTTTTAAGCCACTCAGTGGGGTACTCTGGAATTTATTATCATCGAGGGAGAAAAATGTTTTTTTATCATGAGATCGTGCTCATAAAATGATCTACCTACGTATCCTTATGAAAGGAATTGGAACCCTCATAGTTCATTGCCGCTTAATAGGACACATCATAACTTTTAATGTCATGTGATAAGGATCTCTAAGAGGAAGGTTCTTTAGTTGAAACGTAGTGTGGGACTTATGCTAAAGCAGCCCGATGAACTTGGAAAGGATATGAGTTTCCAAGTAGGATCAGACCCTATTGGGAATATGGCCCAAAGAGAACATGGTTGATTTGGATTTTTGGGTTTAAACCTCAAGGAGTATTCTTACGTATCCCATATTTATTGGAATCAAAGCCCACGTAGTTCGATGTGTTTCATAGGAGAGTATGGTCCTGTGAGAGAGATGAGTTTTTGTCTTACTTCCTCAAAAATAATACCTTGATAATTTGAGGATGGAATTTGGGGCTTATTTCCTAAGTAGGATGCCCAAATTGGGGGAATTAAGGTTGGATTCTGGAGGAGGATATCCAGTGAGCTCGGGCCCTGGAAGGGCTTCCTACGTATCCTGGCTTGAACAGGAATCAGAGTTCTCATAGTTCCTTGTGTGAGTGTTTGTGCACATGTCGTAACCATCATGTATCTATAATACCATGTGAGTCATGATCGGTGTGAGAAACAAGAGTATGTGAAATATTCAACAATGACACATCACACTTTTCCTCCTCTGTTGATGGTAGAGGGCGCGTCGACCGTGGAATATGGTGAGGGGACGAGCCTTCCCTCTGTTCTATTTACAGTGGACAAGGGTCCAAAGTAAGGAGGAAGGGATGAAGGTGAGGGGATAACACTAGGATGGATTCCCTTAAATTGGTTCTAGTATGGGAGGGAGACATCTTCTATACTTTCAAGGAATAACAAGTTTGAAGTATATCCTCCCTACTGGAGACCTGAGGTTCTGGGTTGCCTCTTTGAGAAGGGCGAGGCCGGTAGCCAATCATCCTCTAAACCAAGAACTTCCCAATACTGTTTCTGGGAGAAAATTCCATCTGACTGCGGATATACAAATCCACAAACATTCCATGAATCTTAACCCCATTTTAAAACGAATTTTGAAAACCTCTGACTATGGAAATACAAATCAAAATTGGAGACACACTGATGTGCCTTACCCAAAGGTTTGAGAATTCAAGCGGTTTTGGTGGAGGTTTCATCTTATCCCCTTTTGAATAAGGGAACCAAAGAAATAGATACCCCACCATGAGAGGATTTAAATAATGTTATTTGAATTGGTCATGTAGGTACCTTGGGCAGGTGTGCCGTGTAGGACCTCTCATTTCCATATCACGCAGGTACGGTGCGCAGGTGTGCCGCATAGGTATAGCACGCAAATATACCGCGTTGGTATGGCTGAGGACTGAAGAATGTGAAGAACTTCAAAAATTCACATCCCCTTTAATTATCCCTTCTTTTTTAGTTTGAAGAACTACCTGAGACAATTTGAGAGATCTTGGCGAAAGCACTACACAATGGGATCTTCAGATAGTCTTTCACTTTTTTTCGGTCTGGAAATGGGGAGCCCAAGGGTCGTATTTATAGGCACGGATGGGGCCTAGTTGAAGAAACTCTTCCCACACAGGTATTTGGCATAGATCCACCGTGCAGGTGCTCCGCATAGGGGCATCACAAAACTTCTCATGCGTAGGTCGTCCACGTAGCTTGTTTTGAAAGCTCAGCCGCATAGATCTCCCGCGAAGCTTGGCCGCGCAGTTCTCTCACAAAGCTTGTGGATGTTACTCCATCGTGTAGAGTTTTGGGAGTATTTTTTTTATGTTTCCTTTGTTCTCTTTGAATATTTTTTTAGTAGTGTCAACAACAGCAATGGGGAAAATCAACCTAAACCACCTCTCCATCAGCAGAGGTTTCTAAAACATAAACCTATAACACCTAGAGGCCATTTGAACAACCCTAAAACTGAAGAAAACTAAAAAATAAATCAATCCCAACCCTATGGTGTTCGCCAAAACAAAAGTGCAAAGTGAATGGAATAATTTTACTAGGAATACAGATGATATGGAAATAGGATCTTATCGTGGAGATTCTAAGGGGAAACAAAGAAACAATTAGAAGATTCGGCGATCATAGGGGGAGCTAGGAGAGGGGGTAGAGTACATAGAAAAGGGAAACCCCATGGGTTTGTTGTGATTGGGTATGAGGGGTGAGAGGTATAAAGTTTAGTTTTATTTTATTCTCTAGTAATTTAATTTATATTAATTCAATTTTTTAAAAAAAAATGGGTATAACGCGTGGTTTTACCAACATGGTTTGTCAAACAGTGCACAAACTGTGCGAGGTTACTATCTCTAGATGCACATCGTGTGAGATAGGCACACAATTTGGAAAACCGTGTGTAGATCATGTGATATGCCTCTACCTTATCTTCCTAAGGCTTCACTGTCACTGGTATGGACCACATGGTTTTAGGAAAACAGTGCACCCTCTACCAGCCCTTAAAACCCAGTTTTTCCCAGTCCGTCACTCCCGAAACTCCTCAAGACACCCAAGAAAATTAAGGTCCTTCACCCAAGTTCAAAAAACATTGCATTTTAATACAATTAAAAAACACCGGTCTCTACAATAAACCCACCATAAAAATTCTCATCATTGAGAAGCCTTCAGAAATAAAAAAATAGCACCCAACCTATGAGGGTTGTGAAGCATCGTTTAAACGGTTGCATTGGGTTTCCAACAACCAACGCAACTTTAATAACTTTTAATGAATTCCTCACTTAAGCCCTTACAACCTGATCTAATGCTTTATTTCCAACTAGAACACGAAAATAGATCTTACACAATCCTATTAAGATAAAGACATCATCATGTCATCATCTCCCAAAACATCAAACTGATGGTGCTTTCCACCATAGGAATTAACTTAAGGAAGAGACCAATTCCAAGCCACAGTACCTCTACCATTAGAATTTCCATAAAAATCACTCCTCTAAGAATCCTACCAATGATCCAAGAATTGTTTCATTAAAATGGAATGATCAAATCCTGATTGAATTGACATAAACGGGTCATGCAAGATTTCACATAAGACACTAGCGATCATAAAACCACACATTACTTTACATAGAAAAGTGATTTAAAAAGGTTTTATATGACCGTAAACATTGAAAAAGATGAAGAGATAATGAGTCAAGACACTTGGTCTACTCATCTTGAATATGTATAGCTTAGGTGGTCGACACAATTCCAAAAGAAACAATAGGAGTCCATGAGTATGATCATGTCATTCCTACTTGGGAACCCACTAATCACTCAAGAATTATCAATCCTTAATAAGAACCACATGTCATATTGTAACACTGATAAATATCATAAAACAATATCAAAAACTTAAATATTTAGCACGGAATAAGACTGAAAATCTCCCAGTGAATCCAGGATGATGTCAAGATAAGTTACATGCTCATCTCTTAAGAAGAGTACAGTAAGAGGATTGAAATGGTTTCTAGTCAAACACACCCAACTACTGGAAGGAAAAATAGTCGAACCACAACTGGTAGACTTTAAGTAAGAATCACGGCTTCACCTACCAATGCACTGAAATTTAAATGAACACGTGTATTTACAACACAATACATCTAGTGATCTCTCTATATTTAACCATCGAAGTCCTCCAAGACCAATGATTTTTTCTCAATGGTTTCCTACACCACTAACAAGATCAAATTTGTGCTTCCTAGCAAGCATTGACGGGTACAAAACCCAACAACCCCAAGGAATTTTAAGAATAAGTGACCATATTAAATAGTCCTCTTTGATTGTGTTCCTTCCACTTGGAAGGCATACATTTAACCAAACCTACATGACACTCCCCATCTTAGGATTATCCTAATCATCAAAGGATTATAAGAAAACTATAATCTTGGAAGCACTCTAATACAAAAAAACCTTAATTGTACGTGTGTTCCTCCTCCAAGCCATGATCACGTATTTCAAATCATACCAAGAGATCCAAACCAAATATTTTTGTGTTTTAGAATATGCGAGTCCTAATAAACTCTATCCACAGAATTGGGATGAACTTGGTTCATTATCACTTGGGTCACAATACTTGGAGATGACTAGAGACTATTCTCAACACCACAAGAGATTTTTCTAAGAGTCTCATTGTAATACCCAAAAATGATAAAGGGTTAAATGACTAAATTATATGACTCATGTCAACATGGTGAACCTTCCTTTTCGGGATTCAATCTAATTAGAAATCCACAATTATGCGCGTTTGGACTGGAGTAGTTATCAAGATGGGTGACCTTCTAGGACGTTACCCAGGGTGTGTGTGAGTAAGTACAAAGCACATTGGAAAGGACATGTGTTGTCCTGTTGGGACTATCATTAGACAGATTACTCGTTTGGGAATGTGAGTGGGCCCTATAGTGGGGACCATGTGACTGTGGGGCAACTGGTGGTACCAGATGGGCCAGGACCTGACGACCATGTTAGGGCAGGGTGTCTGTGCTATCAAGGGAGCCCAGTTGTTACATTTTGTTTCAAAGGAGGAACCCTGCCTTAAGTGTGGTGCACTGCCTGTGTTGAGATGTAGGGCCCACAATGAGGACGTTTTTCTTTAAAGATAGTTCTTGTGACACCCCACAATGATAAAGGATTAAATGAAAAAATGATATGACTCATGCCAATAAGGTACACCTTCCTTTTGGGATCCAATCTGATAAGAACTCCATAGTTAAGCGTGCTTATCCTGGAATAATCATTAAGATGGGGTGAACTTTTGGGAAGTTACCTAGGGTGTGTGTGACTAAGGATAAAGCACACTAGAAAGGACATGTGTTTTTCTGTGGGGACTATCATTAGTCAGATGACCCATTCAGGCACGTGGGTAGGCCCCAGGGTGGGGACAATGTGCCTGTGTGGCAACTGGTGGTACCTGGTGGGATAGAACCCAATGAAAATGTTATGGCATGGTGTCTATGCTATCAGCGGGGCCCAGTTCTTACACACATTTCCTCATACAACTTTTATCCTAGATGAATCCATGATTCGTCATCCATTACTAAGAAGAAGGGTCAAATGACCAAAGAAGCAGTCCCCCATGCCTGAGGCATGTCTAACCTACCGAAAAAAAAAGCATCACTCACTTCTCATTCCCATAACAAGGCCATAGAAACCATGAACACCCATAAAAAAAGGTTTCATTGGAAAATTAAATCCCTACTAGGGACAACGATAGTCGAATGACATCAAACATCATAAAAGTCACAACACTAGCAATGCATTCAAGCTCGAAAGGTGCTACCTACCACAGGCTTGCCCCTGATGAATAACAAGTGTCATACTTAAAACCAGGTCGTGGTAACATAATTTAATAGTCTCAAAAACTAAAAATTAATCCATTTCTAAAGAAAATAACACCTATAGAAAATTCTCGTGCTTCCGTTCAAAGGAAACTCAAAGGAGAAACTCAACCTACCCTTATACGAGGGTGTTAAATAGATGACACAACTACAGGTTCCATTTCCAAGCCCTTTATATTTAATCACATTTAATCCTTAATCATCTAAGATTTAACTAAAACATAAAGTGCCATTTCTCATAACAAAGCACAAATTTCTCGATTTTAACCAATGCCCCAAGGGAAAATAGGCATGTTTTGTAACACCCCCTGACCATTAAACTCTAATTAATATCCCAACATAAATTAGGAAATCTAACAAAACAATTTCCTTTAACAATTAAGGAAACCTATGAGGGTCCCAAGCGAACCTTGGTTCTCTAGAGGGTAACCCAATTATATTTGCTCAAATATTAATGATTTAAACACCCAAATGGGTCACTACACAAGAAATTACCCAAATGACCTACATGGGTCCAGTTGTATATTTAATAATATAAATAATTCATTTCAGGATAAAACTAAATAGCTATCACATTTACATCCATTTAAACATAACATGGTCTTTACATTTAATATGGTTTTCCATTTCCCAATTCATAAAGTGCTCATGTACTCCATAAATTTAAAATTGGATCATGTTAATTGAGACAAATCACATTTCATAATTCAGTATGCTCACATAAAATGGTCCAGTTATATTGGTGGCCATCTACCAAATAATAAAGCACCCATACACTTTATAGTGTTTCATTTGGATCCCTTTAGTCAAAATCAATATAGATTATCATTTTAATTTTTAACAGCCTTTTATAATGGTTTGAATACATAGGTTACCTTTTACCAGCTATAAGGCACCCATAAACCTTACAACTGAAATTTGTCTCCATTCATAATTGAAACCATTTAATTTAACAAAAGAAACCATTTATATATATCAAATCAATATAGCACATCACTACGAGGAGCTAATAAAATGAACATGATGAAATCATAGAAGCATGACATTTTAATCACAAAATCTTTCTATAACGAGCGGTAAACATAGAAGGCATGATAATAAGTTACCTCAATAGGTATAAATATAAGCATGGAATAGCTCTCAAGCATGCTAAATATATCACCAAAACATTCTATTTAAATAGTAATTATTATAAATGCACGGCATGAAATACATTCAAAGCACATAATTCTAATCACCAGGAAAACTAAAATGCAAGTACATGGCATGGAACTATGCATAGAATGTGAATTTATATATGTGTAGTATGATTCACGAAATGTAACTTCCTGTCCATACCAGGACAAGGGTAAAAATGCCAGAAATTCTATAAATCAAAAGAAACAGAAAGTATAGTAATCACTCGAGGTGAAGTAAAATAAAACGTAATATCAGAAAGCATGAACATCAATTTACATCCCTAGACACTTGGTTATTTCCCTTACGTGGGGTGATCATTCCCAAGCACAGATATTAACTAAGAACAGACAAATTCCTTGTCTTCTTTCTACCAACCCAAAACAATAATATATAGAAAAAAATAACCACTCTTTGATGCCACTTTGTAATGTCCTGACCCAGGTCACCACTAAGATAGTAGCCAAACCAGTCTCCACATGCCCTCATGTACGTCTCCCCCTATTCCAGAGGATGCTGATTAGTAGAGAGGGTATCAGGAGGTGATAATGGGGATACTATATCCACTTATTAGAGTTTCGTATCAATATAAAAGAGTAAATAACAATCAATAGAATAAGTAGTAATTAGAAATGATCAAGAAGCATAAGAAAGATTCTTATATTCAATTTAATAAAAGTGACCAATTCCATCTTATAAAATAGCTGAAATAATGTTGTGGTGATGATATAGAACTAAAATCATTAAACAGTACAACATGATTTTCATTAAAATACAAAAATATGAAAAAGACAGTAAATCCCCGCGGCCAATCTCCAAGAGCATCTCGATATCTAACTCTATCCTTTGCTATTAACCCCTCAGGTACAAGTATACAAAAATCTACCTAGGTCCTACAAATAAAAAGGTATAATCTAGTACCAAGGGTTCCTGATCAGCGTGTGAGATAAAAATATCAATAGGTCACTTCTCACCAGTGTCTATCCCAATCCCAATAGTGAAACATATATTAAACAGTGTGCAGGCATGCATAAATAAAGAAATAAAATGTAACTAAATGCCAAGTACCTTCTTCAGCCCTCAGTGAGTGTGTGAACATGTAACCAGTTCATTAATTAAGTAATTACCAATTTATATTGATATTTAATGTGAGTCATATCCAACACTAACATAAACTCATGGTAATATAAATAGTGAAGGTTCCAAGTTGTAATAAGGAAAACATGATTGATAATTAATATGAAGTGGTTCCATGGTAATCACTAAGGAAACCCGGACCACTGGGGCTGCTAACTCAGAAGTATCTGAGTCTTTCTAAGGTAGATATTGTAATATAAGGATCATATTCCAAGTCATTCCACAATGAGGTGCCTACCAAACCCAAGGTGATCATCCAAGGTAAAACTGGGCTATGTAGTGATTAGGATCTATGGGCTTTAACCATGGAATCTACTTGTCAATGCTGGATCCAAGGAGTGAATCTAAGTGATCCTTTAATACTATGTGATGGATCCTATGGGGTTGTACTAGGAATCCAATAATATACAAGGATCAGGATCTAGGTGGGTCTCAACCTAAGCTAGCCCCCTCCTTGAATCAGAATGGGGTTCCTAAGTACTCAATACATTCCCCAATAATAATTAAGGAGAGCTTGAGTCAGTCCACTCCTATTTGATGATAAATTCATATAATAATTCAAAGGTTTCAAGCCTTTCCTTTCATTGGTTTTAATAGATCAAGTATCATAAAACCGTTCAATTAATCCATTTGAAATGTATTCAATAATTAAGGTTCATTCTACTACTTTCCATTAATGTGTTAAGGGGTGTTATTGACATGTTAACATTTATTCAAATATGAACTTGAGTCCATACATGTAATTTCTAAATAGGAATCCATTTATCACCAAAGGTATAAGTCTGATAAACCATTGAGTCCATCAATATAATTTCTACTTGGGAATCCATGTGTCACCGCAAGGTGTTATTAGCATTAAATACATTTTAAAATCATCTAATAAATTCATTTTAAGATTAATCATCATGCATTAAACATTTCAATTATTTAAAATCATTCAATTTACCAAAACAAGTCAATTGTATTTATGAGTCTCCATGGGTCACTTAGGAGGCGTGAATGGAAAAAAATGAATCACCTACATGGTTAAATTCCAATCTAAAAACAAGGCCAAGCACTTAGACAGTGCCTTGGTTCATTAATAATTTAAAAAGGGAACTCTATCTTTCTAATTTTATTAGGGGTCTTGTCCCAAACATACAGTATATCAAACATAACATCAAGGCATAAAGAGAAAAGTTGGGAGATAAGGAAGGAAACACCAAAGTCTATAACTACATTTTTTTCTTGAATCTAACGCACCTCAGTTGGAGGGGTTTTATTATAAAATCATGATATTTCATATCACACAATTCATTTATCTCATTTATCCTGTAAATCTTGGAACTTTCTAAATTCACATTTAAGATGAATTTCATTTAAATACTTTAATACATGAACTAAATTCTAAATAAAGTATGGTAATAAATTTATTAATGCATATATAAAATTTAAGGACTTGTAAAGGGACCCTACCTCAAAATATTGTCAATCCAATGCTTTCTAACTCAAGAATTAATCCAGTCACACGCACATACTTCCATATATATATATATATATATCCTTAAACCAATTTATGTGTTCCCTGCACCATGAGGGAACATGCACATGGAAGATATATATATATATATATATTCATACCATAGTATATGAGTGCACATGCTTGGAATAGATCACAACTCCCTAAAAAATACCTCAGGACTCATAAACACCCCAAGGCCCTAATTTAGAGGGTGTGAAATAAACAACAGGTTTAGTAGCATACTCCAAATCAATGGCGGTGGAGTGAATCGACCTAAACTACCTCGCCTTCGGTAGTGGTTCCTATAACATTAACCTACAACACTTGGGAGGCCATTTTCAAAACCCTAAATCTGAATAAAACCAAAAACAAAATCAACCCCAAAACTACTGTGTTCGTCCGAATGAAAATAGGGAAAAGGGAATATTGTAAATCAACTTGGAATAGAGTGGATAAAAAATGAAAAGTTTATTATGGATATTCTAAGGGAAAATAAAGAAAAAATTGGAATATATAGAAATAGGAGAGAGAGTCGGGAAGGGGGTTTAGTGTGCGATGAAGATCAACAGCCCTAGGATCATCGTGATCGGGTATGAAAGGTGATAGAGAGAGTGTTTAGTTTTATTTTATTTTATTTTATTTTATATTAAATTAATTCTTTTTTTAAAATTGGGTATACTGCATGGTTTTTCAAACCATGTTGGGTTACTACCTCAAGAAGCACACCGTGTGGGCTAGGAACATGGTTTGGAAAATCATGTGCAGCTCATGTGAAATGCCTCTTCCTTACCTTCTTAAGTCTTCAATGTCATGGCTATTAGATGTATAGTTTCAAACAAAATTTTCACCCTCTAAAGGCCCTTAAAAACCTGCTTTTCCCAGTCGGGTGCAACCAAAACTCTTAGAGAAACCCGAGAAACTTAACGGGCCTTCCCCTAGGTTCAAAAACCATATCATTTTAGTTTGGTTAAAAAACACGGGGACTCTTCACACTACATCCTTCACCTAAAATATTTAGTCTGGGAATGAATGATAGATAACTAGTCCATACTAAGAATGACATCATAAGGCCTTGACACTTCTACCAAGATATTCTAATAGAAAATCTTCCCTCCAAGATTCAATTCACACTATCAGAATAAGTTCGTGATCACTGAGTCTTCTCTAGTAGGGTTCTACAAGAATAAGGGTTGATCCAAGGTCTCCATCAGAATCTTTATGTTTCATACGTGGTATGTGTAAAAAATAAATGACTTGCACATGTTTCTATCAGTACTATGGATAATGTAGAAGATAAATAAATCATACCTTGAATCATTCTTAGAGTCTCTATATTGTAATCTTTGACAACCTGTAAACCTATCTTCTCTTACCGTTTCATGTCCCTTTTTAGACCATACATGGTCTCTTTTTCAACTGTATGGTGGGTTAAAGAACCTTGTGCAAGATGTCCTATGCATTCACATGAGTATCATCACCTCTCTTTGGGCTGACTGAACCCACCCAGTGATACCTGTACTGTATATTCTCTATCTTGGGACCTCCTCCTATAATGTCTCTCTTGTAAACATCCATATGACTAACATTGTCTTCTTGCTACCGAGTTCTCTACTCCCGCCTTCCTATTACTGACAACCCCCGACTGTATCTACTCAACCAAGAAACTCTCAACCACCAAAGCCTACTCTAACACCTTAATATAAGTATGAATTCATAGAGTAATAAAACTAGCTCAGATGTCACTATATAGAACCATATTTACGTTATGATCCCTAAATAATTAGTCAAGAACAATATATATCTAGTACCTGGAGAGGTTGGTAAACCTCTATAAATACACAACTATTATCATGATACCCTACCAGAGCTAAAGAAGCTATTGGGTACGTACAACCCTCATCGTTGCTAGATATAAATCCTCTTTGAAAAGGCACTCAAACTCTGACCAAGGTAGATTCACCTCATCATATTTCTAGGTCACAAAACCCCACCATCGCCCTAGTGATCCATGGAGAAGGATCATAGTCAGTGCCATCATCATGTCTTCTGATGTCCTGATCAAGCAGAAAACTCGGGTCACTGCCTCAAGCCAGTCCTCATCCACCTATGGGTCAGGCATACCTTAGAACCTGAGGGGTCTTTTTTTTAAACTTGTGAAGTTTTATCATCCTACATACCTCATCCACTGGTACTACATGTTCTACATGATGTTCAATGGGTGGTGGTATAGCTGGTACACCACCTGGAGGTAGCACTCTGGAATTGGTCCTTGTATCAATGCCTCATCACTAAGTGGATCATCCTCATAATCCTTATACTAGATCCCAGATGGTAAATTCCATGAAGGCATCATGAAAGTAAACAATATATGCCATGTTCAATCAGTATATCAAGATAGATGACTTAAGAAGGATATAGATAACACAACCCATTCAAATATAATGCATATACCATTATTTTCCATGTAACAAGGGTTCCCATATACTGAATTGAAAAGAAATTTATTGGATTCCAAATGTATGGATATGTTTCCCACCATACTAAATGTAGGTTTCGGGTGCAGTGGAATAACTTTGGTGGGTGTACCCAACGTTAATGTTAGCGTTAACAACAATCAATATGAGATCTTTCATGATAATATAACGCCGGATCTTCTGAATAGAACAAAGAATGAAAAAAAGAAAGAGGGGAGTCCCAGAACCATATAACGGATCATCATATGTTGGTTATAATTAATTTAATTAATTGAAAAGAATTACCTTGATGGAATTCTTTTTTCTTTGATGTTTCCGGTCACGATATGATATGATCGGCCATTGCGTCATAGAATCCAAGTGTAGGATTCTTCTAGCAGTGATCCACATGTGCTCCACGTATCTCTAGACTTTGCTGAAAGTATCTCTTGGTGCTAGCACGGAAGAGCTTTCTCTTGGATGTTCGCCTTCGATCGCCTTGATCTTGTGGATGAGGATCTCTCTCTCATATCTTGAGAGCGTTATTGGAAGAAAATAATTCTCTCCTGCCTTAAGAACTTTCTCTAGATCCATTGTGTACAACCACACAAAATGGCTAGTCTAATGAGAATTATATAATTGGGATTTTAATTACCTATAATAATAAAAATAATTAATTACGAAAAATCATTTATTCATTTAATTCTATTCTTAGTAATACCCCATGTCTAATAATAATAGTTGACTATTATTATTACTTGACATGTGCCCAGAGAATTACACCTTATATTATTTAATTAAATAACATTTTTTCTCATAAATTCCCATAAAAAATACATGGTGTTTATATTAATATACATGGTGTGTACTTTTGCTTTTTTCCATTCTCTTTATTTCCTCCACCACATTTATTAGACCTTGAATAATGGATATTTATTTCTCAAATAAATATCACTTCATTACTCACTAATTAATATATTATTTCTCCCATAATATATTCTCTTGAATAACTGGTGTCGAAATAAATGAAATCGGGAATACATGAATGATTATTAAACCACAATTGGGAATAATCTTCTTTCAACTTGTTAAATTTATATTTAATTGAGATATTTGGACTCACTTAGTGTGTAAAACTCTAGGCTTCTTTCCCGGTGGAATTAGGTGGAGCCTACCTAAAGCTTAAGGTTAGTGTCTAGAAACACACCAAGTCATCCATAGAGAAATAATTTTAATACCGTAATGATGTGTCACCTCCTATGAATGCTTACCGTGTAATGTAATCCCTTCGTCTCGCTATCTCAAATCAAGTGGTTGCATGATAATTCCATCTACCCATGTTCTTGATTATTCTTTCTTTGACTTTAAAAAACTTGAACTTTCTCATTCCTCACCATGGACATGGATTTATTTAGGCTATATCAATTCCATCAAAGGGCCTGCAATATCTACTTCTGTTATGGAACAGAAGGGACAAATCATTTCTCGCATTATCTATTAATGTAGTATTACACATGACGCACCCATCATATCCTACCTCGTTGCGAAAAATGTGTCATCATAGTTTTTGTAAATACATCTAACTGTGTGAGTTGTAATACCCATTAATAATAATATTAATGTCTAAGAACCAATACACACATCTGTAGATAGGAACATCCAATGGCACTATGAAATTTGGATTTACTACTGGTGGGTCTCATTCTCATAATATCCTCATGGATAATACCAAGGGCTCACACCATGAGAAGGTGCCTCAATGTTTTATGAGTCCTCAAACATAATGGTATGTATTATTTGTTTCCCTCAAATAACATCATGCGGCCATAGAACATATATTCAAGAATAGTGTTATGGCACTTTCGGGTTCTCATCATAGTAGGGATCAACTATGAACATTTAATGCAACAACTATCCTTAGGACATTATCACATGCATTTTCATGCATAAGAACAATCAAGATGTGATAAGTTATTTATTAATGAATAAAGTACAAATTAGTTAGTTCTAGGCCACCAACTCCAATAGACTCCCACTTGGACTAGATCCAACTTCTAACAACCTTTAACCTGCTAGCTCTCACATGATATTCTTGCTTCTGCTGAGATAGGTCTTTAGTCATGGGGTCTTCCATGTTCTCTTCTATGGACACTCTAATCACTAAAAATTCACCCCTTTTATAAAAATCACTCAAGAGGTGATACTTCTGGAGTATGTTCTTTGTCCGTTGATGTGACCTTGGTTCTTTTGCAAGATCCACCAATGCAGTATTATCACAATACAATGTGATATGATCCTTACTGCAAGGCACCACATCAAGCTCCTGAACAAAGTTCTGAATCCAAACGGAATCTTTGGCTGCACCAAAATCCTCTATATATTTGGACTCTGCTTTATAATCGGCGAAAACAGGTTTCATTGAACTCTTCCAGCTCACAGCTCCTCTATTGAAACATAAAACATATCCCAGTTGTGACTTCAGATCATTATGATTTATCTGAAAACTAGAATCAGCATACCGTCTGATGAAAAGCTCCTCATCTCCTCCATACACCAGGAACATATCCTTAGTTATTCTCATATACTTAAGGATAATCTTACCAGCAGTCCAATGTTATTATCATGGATTTTCTTGATATTTTCCTACCATGATCATTGTATAGGAAACATCAAGCATGTTACATAACATGGCATACATGATGGATCCTATAGCTAAATCAAATGGGATCTTACTCATTCTATCTTTCTCATGTTGTGTCTGAGGACATATTTTCTTAGAAATATGTAGGCCATGTGACACTGGAACCAATCCACTCTTGGGTTGTTCCATTCTATATCTATTTAGTATCTGCTCAATGTATGTACCCTGACTTAGTCCAAGCAGCCTCTTGGATATATCACAAATGATCTTGATCCCTAGAGTGTAGTCTGATTCGAATAATTTCTTCAGGGACAAACACTTGTTCAACCAGTCCTTAACTGACTATAAGAATACTACATCATTTCCAATAAGAAATATGTCATCAACATATACTACTAGGATAATGATCATATTCCCATGAAACCGCTTATAAACACATGGATCACATTCATTCTTAATGAAACCAAATTCCTTTATGGCTTCATCAAATTGAATTTTCCACGATCGGGATTCTTTCTTTAATCCATAAATGGATTTCTGCAACTTGAAAACCCGTTTGGCTTTACCTGGTGTCACAAACCCTTATGGTTGTGTCATATAGACATCTTCCTAAAGGTTCTAAATAAGGAATTCTATTTTGAAATACATTTTCTAAATCTTGTAGTCAGGGTAAACTATTATGGCATGTATGATTCTTATGGATTTAAACATGGAAACTAGTGAGAAGGTTTCATCATAGTCAATTCATTGACACTGTTTGAATCCTTTAGTCACTAGCCTTAATTTATAAGAGGTAACTTAACCTTCCATGTCTAGTTCTCTCTTGAATATCCATTTTCATCCAATAGGCCTTACATCAACTGGCTCATAGAACAAAACCCAGATATGGTTCTGATACAAGGAATCCATCTAAGAATTCATAGCTTCTACCCATCCTGTATCTTTTGAGATTTTTACTACTTCCATGTAGGATAGAGGTTCATCATTGTCCAACAATAATGATTCACCATCCTCGGTGACTGGGAAACCAAATATCTTTGGTTCCCTTACCTATCTTGATCTCCTACGCAATACCTGTGTTTCTGGATCCTCTTCCATGGGGACCTATGGAACTTTTTCCTGTACCAACTCATATGTATCTTGAGCATCAACTTCGTTGAAGTCAATATTTCTCCCACTATCCTTTTTGAGGATGTGATCCCTCCCAAGAAAGACAGACTGTCTGGCAACAGTCACTTTCTTGTCTGAAGGGTTATATAGGTAATATCCTTTTGTTTCCTTGGGATATCCTATAAAGATACACCTCATGCCTCAGGGTGCTAGTTTGTTTCCGGATATGGCCTTAACAAATGCCTTGCATCCCCATACACGTGTTTGTGATAAAATGTGTTTCTTTCCATTCCATAACTCGGAGGTAATTCCATTTTCTTCCTTAGTTTGTACTCAGTTTAATGTGTATATTGTAGTTTGTAATGCATATCCCCAAAAGGAAAATGGAAGATCTACGTGACTCATCATTGACCACACTGTGTCCAACAAGGTTCACTTCCTCCTTTCACTAACACCTTCCATTGTGGTGTATAAGGAGGAGTTATATGAGATAGAATCTCAGACTCCCGTAGAAGATCGATGAACTCATGGTTCAGATATTCTCCACCTCGATCTGATCGAAGTTTCTTTATCTTCCGACCAAGATGATTCTCTACTTCATTCTTGAATTCCTTAAATTTCTCTAAGGACTCTTACTTATACCTCATTAAGTATAAATATTCATATCTACTCAAATAAACAGTAAAATTAATGAAGTAAGAATATACACATCTATATTCTACAGGAAATGGTCCACAAATATCTGTGTGAACTAATCCTATAGGCTCTGTGGCATGTTCACCATGTCCACTGAAAGGTGTCTTAATCATTTTACCTTGTAAACAAGCATGACAACTATCAAGTGGTTTTATCTCAGTAGAGTCTAAATAGCCATCTTGGCAGATCTTCGTCAAGAGCTTATCATTTACATAACTAAGACGATGATGCCACAACTGGGTGATGTATGTGTCATGTGAGTTTTTTTTATCAATTTCCAACACATGGTTTTCATATTTTAATACATACAAACCATTATTTAAATGTGACATACCATAACATAAGTAGTTCTTATAAAATAAGAAACCATTATTTTCAAACATGAAAATAAATCCATCCATATCCAAACATGATACAGAAATTATGTTTTTGGAAACACTAGGCACATAATAATAGTTATGTAAAACCAAAATAATCCTAGTTAATAATGAGATGTGTTAATCACCAATAGATAACATATCCAACCTCGTGCCACTGGCAGCTCTAAGATCCACCTCTCCCCTGACAATATTTCTAAATCTACATGGTTCCTGTATTTGAATACAAGTTTGAGCCCCACAAGTTGTATCTAATACCCAATGTGTAGAAATGGAAAGATTAAACTCGATAACAAACACACCTTTAGTGTCCCCATGATTCTGGGTGTAGTTTCTATTCTAGTGGTCTTCTTTACCACATGAAAAACACACCACCTCTTATTCCTTTCCCTACCCCTGGATCATCCCCTTCTTGGATGGATGGTGATCGGGGGCTTCAGACCGTTTATAAGTCCTTGACCACTATGCATTTTCCTTCCTTTTCTTATTCACAATAAGGAATGTGGGTGTTCACACCCCATGTCCTTATCTACCTGAATAATTAAGGTCAGAAGTTCTGATAGACTCTTTTCATTGTTACTCATGTTATATTTGACAACAAAGATAGAGAAGGTCTTGGGAAGTGATGATAAGATGAGATATGTACGCAACTCATCCAGGAACATAATCCCTAAGATGTCCAGGCTTTCAATATAGCCAATAATCATGACTACATGAGGTCCAGCTAGCACAGACTCTCCAAACATAGTTTTAAACAAAGCGTTAGAGATCTCATATCTCTCATGTCTCTTCTTCTCTTGGTATAGATACTTATGGTGAGACAACATGCTATACACGTCCATGTCTTCATGTTTCTTCAAGAGATCATTAGACATGGCTGATAGAATTAAACATTGGACATCTATGGCATCATCCATATATTTTATATAGAGAGATAGTTCCTCATCACTGGCCTCCTTTCTAGGCGCAATTGGAATAGGCTCTTCCAGTACATACAATTTCCTCTAATGGTGAAGGATGACACGTAAACGCCTCTTCCACACTTGGAAATTAGTGACTGTGAGAAGGTTTTTTTATCGAGTACGATTCTCAGTGATATTTTTGAAGTCATTTTCTTATCATTTCTACAAATTAAGATGATAAAATGATTAGTAGTTTATTATAAAACTGAGACAACTAAATAAATTAATACTTATTAGTCTCCATCTATTTTAATGAAATCCAATTGCCCTCATCATTGATTTTGGAATATTTTGTTTCCTGAATATTCTAGTGGAAAGGATCCATATTTCTCTTCGCATTACCTCAAATAGGGTTGGTCCAGAAACTTGAAGAATTTTAGGTAGGCATTCCAAATGTCGACTGCATTAACTCACAGCTCCTTGATCCGCTAAGTGGACTCCCTAATCCTGAAATCCTTTTATTTTGGATTTTCTTAACCTTTGCCTCTTGGTCACACCAAGTCCTACGGTGGTAGTCAACCCTTGATGTGAACCAAGTCAAGTCAACCCAAAACCATTTATTAGAGTTCCCCAATAATTTAAAGCACCCCAACTAGGGTTGGTCAAGCACTTTGAACTGTGGTTCGATTCTAACCATGATTATAGAAGGCTATACCGACTTAATATTTCTTTGAGGGATTTTTTCCTTATACGTAAATTGACATTTTATTATCTTTTATTACATGATTTTTAATATTAGGTGGGATATACTTAAGTGATTAACCATGTATAAGATAAAATGTATGCATAAGATGGTCTTATTTTAGTTTCATCTTGCATTTTTGTTTAATTCATTAATTGCATGATTGTGACAACACACCCAAAATAAAAAACAATACAACTAACATGAATAAAATAAATGGTATGATCATGAGATTTTTCTATTTGTTAGTTTATCTAGTGGTTGATAAACTAACCCAAGACCTATGGGAGAAACACCTTGATCCTTTTGGGTCTGTGTTTATAGCTTTCCACCTGTCCATCTTTTGTATCTCCTTGGATTGGTTTCACCTTGGCTCCTATATTGAGCCGCCTCCACTAGCTTGGGAGCACCATCCATTACATATGCTTTTCTCTCACACGTAGGTGAGGGGTAAAATTTGGTTTTACATAAAAGAAACATTGGGTACGTAGACCCTACATATTAATGAGGAGAAGGCTCGTCAGCCAACAAATTTAATTTAAATAAATAAAATAAAGGAAACCATTCATATGCAAAGGTCTTGGTCTAGATCATGATCATCCATACATGCAACGATATTTACGTATTAATAAAACTATAATTCAATTATTTAATTATTCTTGTTTAAGATAAATCACGCTCGAATCAATTAATTGTCGTTAATTAATTAATCCTTTTATATTAATCCCTTTTTCTTAATTTCCTTGAGATTATCATCCATAATAATTTTAAACAAATAAATTCATTTAAAATTATCTTTGTATGTAAATTGTACCTTGGAGGGAACCCAGTGAATTCATGTTCATAACTACCCAATGAGTAGAAACGAACATTACACAGATGTTAAATTAAACACATATATATAAAACTTCTATCACGTTTTGTGCCACAGCTTTACCCCTACACTAGGGCACACGTGTCAAGGGTTTGTGTAATATAACAATAAATTTTATGAAATCTATGTAATTTGGATGAGTAGACTACGTGTAGTTCTGACTACATGGCGTGTACTTTTGGTCACCATCCATCCAAAGTACACACTAGGGGACATGTCATGTAAATGTACTTCCAAAATCTTTGGATTACACGGCATGTTTAGTGGGACACACACCGTGTAGTATCTGCGTTACATGGTTTTCAGCTGGGCAAGCTGTGTATGGGGTACACTGTCGAACCCTAACCTGAAGGGATTACATGCCATGTTTAGTGGACCACATGGCGTGTAATCCAGAAACCATGGGACACCTGTTCCTGGTCAACACATGGTGTCATTTAAGACTTATAAATACTCCAACACAAGGCCTAATTTGGCGGACCATTCTGATGCATTAAACCAAGACTACACGGCGTGTACTGCCAAATACATGCCTTGTATTCTGGTGTTGTATGGCCATGAATGTTTGGAACCTATAGATGAGATCCTTTGTTTTATTTTAATCAAATTTAAAAGAAAAATTCTTTTTTGTAAGGTTAACGAGAAACGAGAGGGGAAGAACAAATCTCGAGATTTAGATTTAAAGAACGATTAACTTGAATTGAAATAATTAAATTATTAAATGCATAAATCACCAACAAAGAACTAAATAATTATAATCAATTATATAACCGCTCTGATACCACTTGTTGGTTTTTGGTGCAGCAGAAGCGGGTTGGTGGGTGTACCCAACTTTAATTTTAGTGTTAACAACAATTAATCTGAGATCTGTCACGATAATAAAATGTCAGATCTTCGGAATATAATGAAGAACAAAAAAATAAATAGGCAAGTCCCAAAACCATATAGAGGATCATTATATGTTGGTTATAATTAATTAAATGAATTGAAAAGAATTACCTTGATGGAATTATTTCTTTGTTGATGTTTCTGGTCACTATCTGATGTGATCCGCCATTGCGTCATAGAATCCATGTGTAGGATTCCTCTAGTAGTGATCCACATCTTCTCCACGTATCTCTGGACATCACCGAATGGATCACTGGGTGCTAGTATGGAAGAGCCTTTACTTGCGATGTATGCCTTGGATCTCCGTGATCTGATGGAGGAGGATCTCTCTATCGTAGATTGAGAGCGTTCTTGGAAGAAAAGAATTCTCTCTTGGCTGGAGAACTTTCTATAGATCCGTTGTGCACAACCACACAAAATGTCTAGGCTAATGAGAATTATATGATTGGGGTTTTAATTACATAGAATAATAAAATGAATTAATTACTCGAAATAATTTATTCATTCCATTTAATTCTTAGTAATACCCCATGTCTAATAATAATAGTTGACTGTTACTATTACTTGACATGCGCCCAACAAATTACACCAAATATTATTTAATTAAATAATATTATTTCTCATAAATTCCAAGAAAAAAATACACGGCGTGTAAATTAATATACACAGTGTGTACCTTTTCTTTTTCCATTCCCTTTATTTCCTCCACCACATTTATTAGACCTTGAATAATGGCTATTTATTTATCAAATAAATATCACTACATTACTCACTAATAAATACAATATTTTTTCTACAATATATTCTCTCTAATAACTACTGTCAAAATAAACATGATCAAGCATCCTTGAATAATTATTAAACCACAATCGGGAATAATATTTATTCAGGTTGTTAAATTAATATTTAATTGAGATACTTGGACACACTTAGTGTGTGACCCTCTAGGTTTCATTCTTAGTGGAATTAGGCAGAGCCTACCTAAATTCCAAGGTTATCATCTAAAAACGTGCCAAGACATCCATAGAGAAAGAAGTTTAACACGGTAATGATTTGTCACCTCCTATGAATGCTTACCGTGTAATGTAATCCCATTGTCTCGATATCTCGGATCAAGTAGGTTTCATGCTAATGTCATCAGCCCATGTTCTTGATTATTCTTTCTTTGACTTTCCGAAATTGAACATTACCATTCCTCACTGTGGACATGGATTTATTTAGCCAATATAAATTCCATCAAAGGGACTGAGATATCTACTTCCGTTATGGAATAGAATGGACAAATCCTTTCTCACATTATCTATTAATTAAGTATTACTCGTGACGCACCCAACATATCTGACCTCACTGCGAACAATGTGTCATCACAATTTTCATCAGTACTTATATGTGCGTGAGTTATAATACCCATTAATAATAATCTTAAATTATAAGGACCAATACACAAATCCGTAGATAAAAACATCCAATGACACTATGAAATGTGGATTTTCTTCTGGCGGGTCTCGTTCTCAAAATATCCTCCTGGATATTTCCAAGGGCGCACACCATGAGAAGGTACCTCAAAGTTTTTTGAGTCCTCACCCCTAGTGGCCTTTATTATTTGGGTCCCTCGAATAACAGAATCTGGCCATAGAACACTTAACATGTTTTCCCTAAACCAATCTCACATACTTCGTTCCTAAGGTAGAACTGACTCTCCCTGATCCAAATTTTTCATGACCTGTCCCAAAGGGGCCCATGTCATGACTCTCCAAGACAACCTCTAATAGGTTAGGGGATGATGACTAACACTGTGTAGTTATATCACTAAAATGGGAGTCCATAGCCTAAGTACCTATACACTAAGAGGCATATCCAATCCTATATAATGCTAAAACGAAAAAACAATTGAAAAATAATGCATTCATACATCTAAATACCGCAAATAGTGTATGATAGTAAGTAAAGTAAAGTGGGAAAATTACAATACCAACACAAAATAAGTCCAACTTGTAAATAAATGGAGGGTTTTTGGTATAAATTCCATAGGAACACACCTCAGTCTATCCGGTCTCACTAAGAACATGTGTTCCTAGTCCATCTTGGACTCTATCGAAAGGTTGGTCATCTACACAAGACATGACAAGTACATTCAAAGTTCATGTATGGGTGAGTATAATAATACACAGTAGGACATCTCAAAACCCCAATTAATACAAAAAAGGAAATATAGTCATATATACATGGGTATATTTCTATATCATATATAAAAAGAATATCCAGATATACTTAACAAAGACACACATTCTAGAGATAAATCACAACCATAGTATACCAACCTTAGGTTACAGCCCAAATGATCCTCAAAGCACTCATCTGGGAGAAAACACAACTGAGTCTAAAAACACTAATGATGTTCGACTAAATGGTATTGATCATCAGGTCTCGTCACGAGAAGTACACATTAAAGGTCTGAAGAGAAAATGATACACATATGAGGATCATTGCCAAGGCCATGGGGTGATACCAACAACTAAATTGGGATTAACCTTCTAGTTAAAGGATTGGTTCTTGTGTATTTTTGGTTGCGAAGATACCAAAAACTCCACTTAGGGCATGGAGATGAATATAGTTTCTCACTCTAGGCCTCTCGGAGGGATTCTAACGACACTAAACAAGAAGTCCTGTTGAAGGGATCATAGTTCTAAGAGTAGAACAGGACACAATAATAACCCTTCAGGAAAGGTTAAGTGTAACACAACCTAATGAAACTTTTCCAAAACGTGGAGGTAAAGGGAACCAATCCATGTATAATAAAGTATGAGGTGTGCAGCATGGGTCACACATCATGTCTATTGACCCAGGGTCTTGTCCCTCTAACCAGTCTGTGTCTCTTATCTTTGTTTTTGTAGAAGTACATGGTGTGTAATCTATACATATAGTCTTCCCATGTTCCATTACATAGCTTCAACCCATGTACATGTTCCATATGCCAATAAACATCTTAGCCCATGTACTTGGTCCAGGTTATGTCTATGTAGGGGAGTACACTTTGTGATCTAACCCATGTACTCCATCCCATGTCGGTGTACCCCCCCCCCCCCCCCCCAAGATACACACCAAGTCACCAGGGAGAGCCCACATGTCATGTTATATGGTTCACATTCCATGTAATGATTAAGATTCTCCAAAACCCTATCTACTTCTAGGAGGTCCCAACACACCGTGTAATCCCGGATTACACACTGTGTGGATCTGTATTTTCCAGAATTCTCGATCCACAATTTCTATATATTCTTCATAGCTCCATCCTTTGATTCAGCCACATCTCACCCAAAAAATCAGGAATTAGACCCCTTTAATCCTATATATCATCGATCAACAACTTTTGGGCCTTTGATCCACTCAAAAAATGGAATTTTATTCATTCTTCATTGCGTGCTGAAGAACACAAATATTGGGTATCAACATAATCTGATTCTATTCCATATCCATCATCACAAAACATTTGTATCATGTTGATCCATATATATTATTTCATATCACTACACTAAGAATTAGGTATTCAATGATCGATTGATTAGGATGTATCAAACCCTAGTCCAAACGAAGAACACCCATGCTGAAAGAAGAACCATGGGAGAAAAGAATAAGAAGAAAATAGAGGAATGAACATCGATTGATTTTCTTGTCAATACTAATTCTATTCCATGATAATAAAAATGAATAAATCAATGATTCAAAATAATTATCCCAAAATCACCCCGCAATAAATCAATCACACAAATACACACGATCCATAGATCAATCTGTTAGTCAATTGATCTATGATTGTCGTGGGAATCAAGAATGGGGAATGAAAACAAATCAACCAACCACCCTACCTCAATTCATATAAATCAATTATTAATAATGATTCAACATTGTATTCATTGGTGAGATCCTTTGAATTCATCTCGTTTCGGTCATCGATCCTTGATCTGATTGTCGTCCGCCAACGAAATCTAGTTTCACTCTCTCAAAAGGATCTCCAACAATTTGTAGGGTTATGTGGATAACCCTAAAAAAATTTCATAAGTGGGTATTTAAATAAAGAGAACTAGGTCTTCACATCACTATGTCAATGAAACAAATTTAATTATTTATTTTATTCATTTTACACCCATGATGACTTTTCCAAAAATGACCTGCAACGACTATGGTTAAGTCACACGTAGGGAAAAACTCTTGTTCAGAACCCAATGGTTCCCTTATATTCCTTTTCCAGGAAACCATTTAGAAGATATTCAACTTTTTCATGAAACATTTCCATGTTTTCTATTTAATATGTTTAATATATTTCAAACATTTATCTCAGGAACAACAGGCCTCAGAATCGCATGCCATCTCAGTTCCTAGTCTTTGAAATAATGCATACAATATAAAGAAATAATACATGTAAAATATGAGTCATTAAAATGATAATTGCAATTTATTATACATAATTTTGTTGATAGAAAGATTAATTAATTTAAATTTTCAAAAATTATTACATGAACCTAGATATCTTATTCTTGGTATGTTTTATTTTGATTTTATTCACCCTCACTATTTAAAATCAATGTGGTTAAAAGTTTATATTTATTTTTTGTACATAGTTTTTGAATTTAAAAGTCTATTTTATTAAATTAATTATTTTATCTAAGAATTTATTTATGGGAATGACCATAGGACTTGAAAATATTATACTAAATAATTACTGTTTTAGTGATTTTAGATCTGTTTTATTTATAAATTTTTCAATTCAATATCCTTGTGGAAATAAATGATGACTTCGAGTGGTACCAAATGTGTCTCGTGATTTATTAAACTATTATAATGTTTTTTTCTTTTGGGATACTCATTAAATTATCCAAAAAACATGTAAAAATATTATATCTGACCGTGTTTCATTCAAATAATGTATGATTCCGATAATACTCCTATAAAAGGGGGAACCATACATTTACCATCTCTGTTCTTCCCAAGACTTTTTCAAATCTCAATTGTAGTATACATTGGCTTGTAATAATTCTTATTGAACTTATTCCTTGGATCTATGGAATATTTTTTCTATGATAAGAAAGTGTATTCATTATTTTTTATCCCTAGAAGACCCAGAAAGTATGTGATTTCACCAATCATGGAAATTTCAAATTCTGTTTTTGTGTCTTTTAAAAAATATTGCATGGATATCTTCCTTCTTCCACTAAATATGATATTATCCCTATATAAAAATTACCATAAACTTTTCTTCTTTCAATGTATTAAAATATATATTATGATCAATATCATCACTTTTGAATTGTTGCTTCTTCAAATATGACTCCAATCGAGCATACCACATGCATGGTTCCTGTTTTAGACCATATAGAGACCTATTCAATTTTTAAACCTTTTTTTCATTATTTATAAATTAAAATCCATATGGTTATTTTATATAAACTTCATTTATTAATTCCATTTTGGCATCCATTAGATAATTTTTTTATTCTCTTTGAATATACACATATAAAAAAGAGCATCATTAACTCTATTCGGGTAATGGGATAAAAATTTCCTAAACATAAGTTCCTTAAATTTGTGTATATACTTTACACACCAAGTATATCTTATTCCTAATTACATTTCCATGCTCAACATATTTTTTATTGAAGATACATTTTGTTTTGACAAAATTATTTATTTCTAGCCTTTCAGTGAACTAAAAAGTCTAGTTATTTGTCAATATGTTCCAATTCTTCATTTATGGATTTAATTCATGATTCATATTTGACAGATTCTTTAAATGAATTTGGTTCTATTATTGATAGCAGATCCAAATGAGTAACATTTCTCATTATCGGTCTCTATGTTTGTGCTTATCTATGACTAATTATATTAAGTTTCTCATCCTCTATTGTCCTATTTATTCACTGATTTAAATATTTATCTTCTTGAAAAATGACTTACTTGGTTGACTCGAACTCATAATCTTTATCATACACACAACTCTATACATCATTTTTAGTTTCACTGATTTCATTTTATTCCTCCTTTTCTTCACAAATAAATCAAGATTTATGCCTCTATAGTTCCTCACATATTTATCCTCAATTACATTGACTTTACTACTCTTCAAAATTTTACGTAGCCTATTATTGTAGCATTTATAGGCCTTAATCATGGTTTAGTACCCTATAAATACTCTTTAATATACAGCATCTCTATAGTTTTCTTGATTTCCATATCTGTTTCAGATGTAACACTTACTTCTAAAGACATAAAACTTTCCAATAATGGATTCCTTTTGTACCACATTTCATATCTTCTCCTCTATTCCCTATGGCTTAAAAATTCATTATTCTGTTAATATATTTCATCTTGGACTACCTCATTCTAATGGTGGTGAAAAATTCAAACTTCAATGAGTAATATTTTCCCGTATTGTTCATTATATGATTTCTTTATTCAAGAACTGCATTTTGATATAGCATTTTCGTGGATGAAGCTTTATTATTTATTTCATATTTCATAATCTAGTTCCCACTCTCAACATAAGTATACTTTGTTCCTTTGTTAGGTTATAATATCTTAATTGAGTGTTGACACATTTTTTACTGTTCTCAAATACCTCTTCATGCATCTCATGACCTCTCTCTCACTATTCATAAACTTGGAATAGTCCATTATACTATAGTCATTTATGAAATGAATAACTTTTTTTTCTAAATATGTTCCTAATATATTCATTGAAAAAAAATCAAAGGTCACAATATTAAGAAGATTATATTCCCTCTTGTTCATTAGTTAATAAGGATTCTACACCATTAGCTGAATAAAATCCTCACATGCCTTTTCATACTCTCTCTTCAGACTTGGTATGTCCATTACAGCTCTAAACTTTGGTATTTTTTCTGTTTTTTTAATGAATGTCAACTAACCTTCGATGCTACAAGTTTCTTTCTTCATCCACTAAATATAGACATTAATTTTCAT
Source organism: Viscum album (assembly GCA_963277665.1). NCBI lineage: Eukaryota > Viridiplantae > Streptophyta > Magnoliopsida > Santalales > Viscaceae > Viscum > Viscum album. Next base: position 952,657,153 of record OY728130.1, on the reverse strand, counting down.
GAAAACCCACCTAGTATTGATTAATGTTATAACTCTTTCCATCATAATATATTTTTCATCATTTACCTTGATCAAACACCCTTTAAAGTTAAATGTAAACTCGATAAAAGTGTCACAAAGTAGACTCTCACTAAGAATCTTGTTTTATAACCCATCCAAAAGGGCCACCTCATTTTTATTTGTCTCATCACTTGAAAATTATTATTTCCACTCACATTTATCTTCAATGCTTCCCCATTCTAAAAATGAATAGTTCCATCAACTCTACCTTTAATTTTTTTAATAGATTTAAATTTCCTTTCTTCTAAAATTGGTAATCACAATAAAGGATCTTGGTTTTATTGTTCACCATTACTTTGAGTGAAATTTTTACTAGATTTTCCTTCTCAATATTTTTATTTTCCTTCCATGAGATACCTGGCCGAGTAGAGGCATAAAATGGTCGCCCTAAATTCTCCTCAACATACATTCTAAAATAATACTCATATTCTTCTTCAAATTAAGATTAAATATTTTTCAAATTAATTTATCTTGATTGGCCTATATTTATTTTTCTCTATGTTTTATATTTACTATTTCCAATTACACTTTTCTTGTAGTCAATGACTTTATTCCCAAAGTCAAAAAAAATAAAATAATATTGAAAACAATTATTTCACCTATTTGATCAAGTATATGGAATAATTATCCTTTAGTGACTATTATGTGTTTACTAGTTAAAATATATTCTTTCTGATTCATATTAAAACATATTTTAGTCAAGGTATCCATCGAATTGATACTTTATAAGAGGAAAAATATCCTCTCCTTCCTTCCTCCCCCATGTCTCTAGCCTATTTATATCACCTCAATTTTTAAAATGTATCCTTGAATCGTGAATTATTCCCAAAAATCTAATTTAATTTTTTCTAAGAAATCATTTTTTGACATTCCAATGACTTAGTTGTGATGCAAAAATGAAAAACCATCTATGATTTTTAGTTTAGATCATTCAATGTTTCTTTTTTTGATGTCTTTTCATCATATTTGATTACACTTTTCTCCACTAATATTGGTCTCTTTTCATCTAGAATATTTTTTATTCCTTCTAATCCTATCTTGATCATTTTTATCAATTCTCCATCTTTGAACCTCCTGGAGTGTATCTTCATCTGTTAATAATTTTTTTCAATATTAATTCATATTTCTTTCTCAGACAAAAAACCAATTATATAATGTACTCAACCTTTATATATATCCCATCTAGTATTGAATTAAGATCATCAATCATCTTAGTGAGTTCTTTAATTTTAATCTTGAAACTCAAAACATATTCTATCTTCACCTAACTAGATAGAAGGTTTTACAACACTTCTTGTGTCTTTTTAATCTCTAATTTCATATGATCAACATATTCAGAGGATTAATTTATTAAAACATTAATCTTTAGATTTTCTTTCTTTTAATATCAAGTTCATAGATAACGCTTTCAAGTTCCACAATAAGATTAACTACTCTTTCAGGTTTAGTTAAATTTTCCTATTCATGTTCTTGATTCTAAATATTATCCATCAATGAATATTATTTATTAGATTTTAATTTTGTTTCTACTTCACCATGATAGTATTTATTATAATTTTCTTATTTTATAATAAAATAATTTCTATGAAATTTCATTCTTGATGAACTCCAATGTTTTTATTCTCTTCTAGGTGTGAATATTCTTTGTTTCTTCTATTCACCTTCTACTTGACTTTCATCATCATAAAATAATCTTGAGCTCATTCCTACAATGCTTCTAACTTTACCACATTAGATACAATCCAAGGGTAGATTTCCTTTGAATCAGCCCTATATTGTCTTGAATTTTTTCCCAAAAGAGTTCAATGTTAATTATCTACATAATCTTCACTGTTTTCTCACTTAAAAATATCATGATTATTTATGTATTTATATTCTATCTCCTTACATGCATGAATTGATATCCCTATTGACTTCACATGAATTTTATAAGCCACCAAATACTTAACAGATCAACTAGAGTGATCTAAGAAAAATTATTCTCTTCAAGAGATGAGACTTCGGATTGTACAGAGGTGTAAACTATTGCAAAATATTCTTAACAATATCAATTTCCTTTATCTATTCCCCAAGTAAAAAAATGGTACCAATGACATTAATGATTAGGTTAAAGAAGTTATCAGCAATATCATATATATTAATTTTCAAATCATAAAATCTATAATGGATGACATGTATCTTAGAATCCTTTATATTACAATCATCTTCACATATATAGGAAAATTTATACCACATATACCTACTACTCACTCTTCTCATAACCTTCAATATAGATCTGATCTGATAGATCTCGAGATAAATTCCTTTTTGTATTGGCATCAAAATCCATCCATTTCATGTTATCTTCAACCATGTAATACCTTATTGTATCACTAAATTACATACCAAGTAAAGTAAATGAGATAAATTCTATCTTTAGAGATAAAATATGTTATATCTTTCTATAATTAAAAATATTATAGTTACTTCCATCAAATAAAAGTTATATCATAGAATTTATTGAACTACCAATCCCGAATAATTTTTAAAGATAGATAAAACACCTAAAACGTAGCTATGATACCATTTATTATACCCAAGGATACCCTGATATGGGAAGAGTGAATTTGGGTTTCAACTTTTTCTTTTACTTTAAATGGATCTTGTACCCACATTATTTGTAACTTATTTGGACTATCTGATTGTAATGCATAGTCACAAAACACACAAATTAATAAATAAAACAAAACATTGAAATTTTTACTTGGTTCAACACTAAGGGATATTCTAAGAAGAATACATAAATGATGTGTCAGCCTTACTAAGATACACTATGATTTACTATAATTTTTTTATTACAATTTTTCATCAATGGTAATTATGTTCTAGGTGAATTTTATTTAAACAGAATTTAGGGATTGTGCACTACCTCTCATGGATCACTTCTGATGACTCCCCCTTGTGCACTGCTCTAGATGAATTCCACCTTAGTTTATAGAATTGAAGGTCACATTTAAATTCTCATGAAATTGTAATTTTATTTTCATCATAAAATCATAAATCTTATTCCTCAATTAATTCTATGATCTCTAAAATTAACTTCTTTGATATTTTTGTGGAAAAACTATCTGAAACTACCTTATTCAAAATAACCATGAAAACTACAGTTCATTTTGTAATCAACCTCATAGACCACATAGTACCCATAAAAGGACACACACTACAATTTTTAGACCCTTATCATGAGATGACTCTATACACTAAGCACTCAACCCCATGGATAACATACTTCACTTTAAAAACTAAACTATTCACTCTAATGATTGATATCTGCATAGCCAATATGTGGTTCCTCCTTCACAGACAACTCTTTCCTTATTCAATCTTATAATTTCTCTACAGATATTCTTTAACTTTTAATTAATAATTAAAAAAATTAATGGGTATTTATTAAAATATTCTTACAAGAAACTCATTAAACCTTAGAATTAATATTAACACCCTAAAAAATAAACACTTCACAATAGTCCCAAAATATTCACCTTCTAATTACATACTCAAATTTCGTCTCCATACTCTACTACTCAAATTCATACTAGACTTAATGGTTGATTGATCCCTTTCACATAATAAACATTCATGAACTCCCATTACTGGTCACCTATATGGCTTTATAGTAAATCAAAAAACTCTTCTCTGATGCTATTAACTCTCATTTCAAACTATATTCTTAACTTCATGGCCAGCCAAAATCCACCAACCTAAGATGACATGATCCTTTGTTTAACTACACAATTTACTATAAGTTCCATGTACTTTACCACATGTCCCATGTGTTGGAACATTAGGTCTACCTTTATTTCCAACAAAACCTCTGTACATCAGCTCCAAAACCTCCCGTTTTTAAAACCCAAAAATTTAGCAAACACTAGAAAATAATTCCATTGTCAAAAATACATTACTTCCTATACTAAGATTCCATTATATTTATACCATCTTCCTATTTCTTCAAAAACCTTCTATTAACCCATAAATTTATTTTCAATAAAAAAATCAAAATTAAATTTCTTCCTAGAACACCTTTTTTCTAACAATTCACTAAACTTCCACTCCAAGCTTTAATAGTTTTGTAAAGTAAATTCAATTCTTATTTTTTTATAAAAATATTTCAATTAAAATAATAAAATTTAAAAGTATAATAGTATTTCTTATTATTAGGGGAAAACTAGAAATGTGTGTTCTTATGGGTTAAAATGTAAGCTTTTATGAGTTTTATAGTTAAATGCAACCTCATATGTGTTTTATTCATGTTATAGTTTCTGGAAATTATATATGAAAATGAGTGTGTATAATATAAACCTAAAATTCATTGGTTAATTATTAATTATCTGAAGATAATACATCATAATTAACTAATTAATTTATTCTATTATGAGTTTATGATATTGTAATTAACTAGTCAAGTTATTCTAGTATGGGTTTCTTTGGAATTAACTAGTTAGTTTATTCCATTAATAGTGATTATTACTGATATAAATATAAGTTACCAAGTTACCTACATGATTATTCTATTACTTTTATGATTTCTCAAAAGATTGATTTTATGGAAATTTTTTAGAAAAGAACTTGATTTCAAGTTTGAAGGTAGATTTATGTTATTTTAAAAACTCATTTTTTAAAATAAATTACTTTTCTTATATAATTATAAAGTATTAAAATTTCATAATGAGTTTTATCTTTCTTCTATATATTTCACTTGGTTTTATTCTCATCTCATATTTTCAAATAATTTTCACATAGATTAAGCATGAGTATGAAATATTTGTAATTATATCTTTAAATATTAAAATTTTACTTTGAAAGAATCAATTTGATCATTTAAAATTTTGGCATAGTGGAAAAAATTCAACTTTGGATAAAAAGTTTAGGTTTGGATATTTAATAGATATTCCTAATTATCTAAAAATCTAAACCTGAAAGAAATTGTATATGTATGTGATGAAATTTTTTATATAAATAATGTATATATTAGATAATTATGTTTGGATAATCACATATATATTCTATATCAATTGATATATATTAAATATCATCAGAAATACCATACATAGTATTTATCAAATGTTTTGTATCATAGTATAACTCCTAGACACAATGAAAAAAATTTAGCTTCAACTCATTGTGCTTATTATATATCATCATTAAAATCTTATGTATCATAGTAGCTATCAAAACATCATTCATAATCTACTTTAAAGAAAAACGTATATATTCCTCTTCAAAGTTTCCAACTTAAACTAAAAAATATAGAACATATTCACATATTCTTAGAAACTTTTCAAGCACTCTTAGGGAACCTACAATCACTCCATGTAACCTAAAAACACTATAAATGGATTTAAGGATTTATAAAATCTTATAAAAAGTATTCAACATAATTCCCCAAATCATATTATACCATATTCTTACTATATTTGAGTAAATCCATGATACCTCATTTCCTCAAAAAATCTCACCATTGAACATAATAATTTCCCTAAATTGATAATAAATGAATAATTACATATCAATGTGACACTTATCTAAAACTTTCTTAATTAATTAGATCTAATTCAACTTCTTCATCCAAGAGGTATTGTCCAATTACTATATCAACCTTCATGCTGGATAATCCAATGATAGATTCTCATGCACTTCAACTATCTTGATTATTCATAAATATATTTATCCCCTCAAAATCATCAATAAAAAGTGATATAAATTTTTTCGTCACCCAATAGAAATTTTCATTGATTATAAAGAGTTCTTGGTCAATCATCCTTAGATATTTACGTATCTTCCACAGAATCTTTGTACTCAAGGACTCCAAACAGTAGAGGCCTTCTTCTTTACTATCAATCTATCACAGAATTTTAATATATTGATACAATAAACTTTTAAACCTTATGAAAGTAACGTCAATAAAATATTTAATGGAATAAAATAATTGATATGAATCATATTAACTCCAGTTTTATTTCAAACCGAAAAACTCTTTAATACCCCATTTTTAGGAAAAAAATCATAAATCTTGGGATACTTCAATATATTAATTCATTGGTCTATTCATCATCACCCAATACATATTGATATCTTTATTCCTTAAAAAAACCATAAAGATTGACATAAAAATACAATCAACACAATCAATTTGTATCTTTACTTCAAATGTCATCTCAAATACAAGTGATTTGATCTCACCCCCATCAATAGAATATTTTATATAATAATCTTATTTTCAACAAAAACATCAAAAAAAAATAATACCATATATAATATCGAAAAATGGTTTAAAAATTATTCCTAATTAAGTAAATAATTTTTATATCCTAACACAAATAAGCTTTTTTTTCTTTGAATAATTCTCTAGATATGATATCATATCGAAGTGGAAAGTGAGAGTACGGTTTTACTTTTTAAAGTTTAATGTTTACAAATAAAGGATTATGAAAATAAAATTTAATAGTGAATGTGAATTTCAGAAGATAAAGTTTATGAAAATAATCTAATAATGATGTTTATGATGAGCATTCAAAGGGTTCTAAGCAGACAACATAAGTTATATATTAACATTATAACATCAGATGCTTTGGAGTTTTTGAGTTTCAATAACTTGTTTAATGATATGAACAATAAGAATATGATTACTAATTCTCACCATTATTCAAAATCTATTTCTAAATATTTTTCAATCACTAAATAGTATAAGGGTGAGTTTTTTTAGTTTTTCATATAGTGAGATGATATAAATTACATACGGATGTAATGAGTTTAACAAAATCTTGAAATTGAAGAAAACATAGGTTTGATCTTGCAATATATAAAATGTGATATATTAAGTAAGATATTATTTATAGTTTTTTAAAACTATAAAATAGGTTTAAGAATATAATATTTATCATGTTATACTAAAATAAAATCTTTAATTTATCTTTCCTTCACATTTAATGCATATTTATAAATATATATCATGAAGTGAAATAATAATAGACCTCTAAAAGTATAACTTTGATTTGTACCTAACTGATGTTGGTCATGGATAATTATAGGTTGTGGTGAATTTTTAATTTAATCATGATTATTATTCCTATAATAGTATATGAAATATGATCAGGATGCAGATAATGATTTTTTTGAAGGTGATATCCCACTAATTATATACCAAAAGGAGTGTCAAACAGTATGACTTTGGTATTCTGGGGGTTAAAAGATCATATTTGGTTCCCACACTACCTAGGTTTTGTAGGATACCTATCATGTTAACCTACACACTTTTATATAATTCTTATTAAATCCATGAGGATTACCTAATTAGTAGGTCATAGGGTATGTTTTTTATCATGCCATAAATTTGATCCTAACATTGATAGGACTTGTACTATCTTATGATAATTATGAATTATGGTCGATCGATTAAGATATACTGATTAAGTACACAGTCATACCTATATTTTATAGATTATGTTATTATATTTTAGGGTATGGGGTGTAACAGTATATGCCTTTTTGGTTTGTTACATTTCTAGTATTGGGTGTTGGAGGTGCTTGGAGGAGGCACATAGTGGATCTAGAGGAGTTTGACTGCTAAAATATGGAATAAGAGGTAATATTCCCTGTGTATAGTGTACACGTGTAAAGGTGATTCATGGCCTATGTGAGGTTGGTTCACGACATGTAATAAATTTGGATTAAAATAAATTTTGAGGTAATGTGTCTTTATATGGAACTTAAAGCCTAGAATTTTCAAAAAATGTAGGGATTACAAGCTGTATAAATGTCATGTGCAGTACATCTTTAAAGGCAATAACACTTAGAGTTATTTCTCATAACCTAAGGTCAGCACTCTCTTCTCCCCTTTAAGGTTATCTAGGGACATATTCTTCAAGAATTTGGAATCCCTTTTGATGGGGATTGATTCTAAACTTCCCATATTTAATCCATGGTAAATTATTTTCTTATTCTCATCTATTTCCTTTTGTTATTCTTTAGAGCCTCACTAGGGAGGTGCAGTTTTGATTGGTTTTTTTTCAGCCATTTTTGGATGATCCTTTATAGTGGTATTGGCTTTTTTTTGGTTTCTCATCATGTTGTTGTGGTTGGTGGGAGTTTCTTCTTCACCCAGTAGTACACAAGGACTTGGAAATCTTCTTTGAGTAAGGAATACCTCTTTTCTTTTTATTGTGTATCATGTACGAGGGGTTTTATATTATTTATCCATGGGATATGGTTTCCCTATCTTAATCAATGAAAAATAACTGCTTAATTAAAATTAAATGGTAAATAGGTTTGATTCACATGTTTTTTACAGATTTGATATGATTGTGATATTGTGGATTGTACAGGAGTGATGCCCAACTAAAAATTGTGGTTATTTGGGGTTTTTTGTGTGTTGCATGTTATTTGTTATGACTACTACATTTTTTTATATTTTGATACACCCTTAAATGTAAATTGTCTAACCACTTATATATGGGTAAAGAAATGGTTTCCTTGGGATTATATATTGTGTGATAATGACCCTAAAATAAAGTTTCATGTGACAAAATCCCCTTTGTAAAGATGTAAAATTGATTTTGATGTGGTTTGATGTGTGTTCATACTTTTCGGTTAGCGATGTCTATTTTATGTGTGGTTGGGTAATGTGGTTATGATGGTTTTATGGTAGTGATTTTTGGGTGGAGAGGTGTTTTTTGTGATTTTGGGGAAGTGATGTGGTTGTTTTCTTTCGTGATTTTGGGGTGGTAGGGTGGTGTTTTTTTCATGAATTTTGGGCAATGAGGTGATGGTATGATGGGGATGATGAGCTTCTTCTGATATGTGGTTGTGTTGTGCTAGATGTTTGGGTAGTGATGGAATAAATAATTATTAAATAAAGATTCAAATAACTTGGTTTGGTTTGGATAATGGGTTGTAAATGTATGATAAATTATTAAATGGTGGGATGTGTGGTAAAACAAAATTTTTGATAAATAAAGTAAACAATGAGATGATTAAAATAAATTGGTTCTAAACATGAATTTTTCTTATGGATTGTGTGGTGTTATGAATTTAGATTTGATGGAAAACCGGTGATGTTGTGATTTGGTTAGTCTATGGTTGTGAACTCATAGGTTGGGATTGTGTGTGGATGTATTTATATACTTTTATATTCTTTGTAATTTCTATATGCACCTCACCCATGTAGATTACTATGTGATGACACCCATAGAGTCACACGGTGGTGCTTTTCATGACATCTGGTGAGGAGGACGGATGGATTAGTACCCTCTCTATCTTACTCTCTCTTCTATGTGAGGTAGTTATTGCATAGGTTGTAATATTTGAAGGTATGTTAGTGCATTTGATGGTTTTTGTGATAACCCGTGAGTTTTTAGGATAGATTTGATGACCTGGGTTTTTTCGAGTGAGATGTGACTATGATTGAGGGGCGGCGACCTAGGTATTTTCAGTATATTTTTTATATGACCATTTTTTGGAGCATTTTCTGGTAGGGGTCATTTGTGCTAGGAGGAGGGTATGAGTTTTATTTCCTACATGTTCATGATACCCTACTACTCTGGTGACTGTAGTACTTATGATGTGATGGATCAGGTGTCTAATGTAAAGATGAGATGTGATCGTTCTTATGGGGCAGTGGCCAATGTATCTAAAAATGAGATGTGATGTGTCCATCCTTGTTGAGAGGTGCGGTATACCAAATAAATGGTAGCACCATGATGTACAACATTGGGGTGTGAGAGCATCATACCAGTGGGAAAGTGGAGCGAGGTACCCTTTATCAATGTGATTCTTGTTATATTACTATTACTTGTCATGTGTTATTTGGTGATCTGGCCTTTGGGAGGTTGGTATGGATAGTTGATTTGTTTATGTGCTTTTGGTTATTCTGATTTCTCATATGTGCATTAGTATTCTTCTTTCACATGGGCATGAGAGACTTTTTTTTTCCTATTGAGTATACTATTATTCTCACCATTTGTATATAAACTATTTTTAGGTTTCCAAGAGAATTATAAAGAGTATTTTGGATATTACTAGCTCTAACCTTAGATATTTTTTGTGTATCTACTTTAGCTTTTCTTTTGGGTATTTAAGTTTCATAATTTTATCTGTATCAGTTCTATTTATACATACATTGTTGGACAGTTTTGGTTTCTTTTTATACTATTCCTTGGAGTTGTTTTTGTATTATTTTTATTATCTATTGATCCTACATTATTATAGAGGGTAATTCCACCCATTTCATTAGATATTTATACCCTCGATACAAGTCTCCAACCTAGGGCCTACAAGAGGAGGGACACATGGGGTCATTATCTCTCTCCCCTCATTGTGATATCTTTGGATGGAGGGGGTTGTGGCATAGTGGTATCAAAGGTAGTGGTTGAGATATACGATGGAATTTGGATTTAGGAATAATGAGTATTACATGGGTTGGTATTGAAACTGTTCTAATGGACCTTGGTGTATGACATGGGCCAGGGCGATTGGCTAGAACACAAGATTTTAGGTTCCCCCATGATCTAGTGCACAGACATTAAGCTTTTTTAAAATATAGGTGAGGTGGACCTGCTTTCAGGGTAGAGGCCTAGGAGAGGTATGTGCATCATGATGAAATATATTACTTTTTGAATTGGTTTGTTTTGGGAAGGTTAAAATGCATAAAGTTAATTAAAACGAATCTTAATAAAATTTCATACTACCAGGATTAGGAAGTTCTTATTTTATTTTTAGCTATGGATCTTGTTCATCTTCAGCATGTGGTTTGGAATTTGAGTTTTATTAGTCATATCTATTTGATTTCTATAGGGTTGATCTGAAATAGGAGTATGATTCTTGGTAGAGGATGTTGCGTGCTTTTTAGTGGTAGTCTTTGGGGAAATGTGAGGGTAGTGTTTCATATGTGGAGATGAAGAGTTTCTTGGAGGAGCTTGAGATTGCTTTCTTCTTGATCTGGGCCCTAAAGGGATACTGGGTCCCTTTAGTTTTATTTATAGGGAGGGATTTGTACGTCAGTAGTGAAAGTTGTATCTAGGATATTGGGAGAAGACAGATGTTTCATTGGTCTACTTTTAGAAAGAGTTTCAAGTTGAGTTCAATTCATCGACTATGGTGGTAGTAAATATAAAGAAACCTATTTCTTTTTATTAAAGGAGTATTCAAGTGAGAGAGTTGGTAACAAGGTCAAGGATCAGCTTTATTTTGTTCCAGATATTTTTCTAGATGAGTAGTCTCATGAAAGACGCCTTGAGGAGGCAGTTTATCCTTCTTTCCAGTATCTGGTCACTCTATTTACATTTCCAATGTATTTGGATGTTTAGAATAAGGATTATGTGATTGATCAGATTAACTCATGAGGATATTAACATGATAGGGGAACCAAAAGGGTTCTCCAAGTATTGGAGTTTAGGTCTCAGACACAAGGACCTTCGAAGTTCCCACCAGCAGAGAGACAACCCCAAAAGTTTCCATTTCGGCCTTCTGGGTTTAGTGTTTATGTGCTCATCATGACGGTTTTGAGCTAGAGTGTTTTTCTTATGGGGTTAATTTCCATCACCATAATAAGATCCCATTGGTACACTGAACTTAGTTTATTGGAGGTGGATATGTTCAGTGTTATTCTCAGTAGTAGTTTCCAGTGATATTGTTTCAGTAGTAAGGGCAGAAGGGTTTTACGCTTCCAAGGGGAAATGGAGAAAGTAGAGGAAAACTGTAACACCCCAGGTAAATAAAGAATATGAAATCTTTATATTTATCCATATTTGTGAATAAAAATATTAATATTACTTTAAAGGGGATGTTATGCTTGATGGTGTACCCAACACGCAACAACGAGTTTCTTGGGAATCTTATGTTGCACTCTAATAATAAAATAATATTATTTTAAATGGTAGTTAACGCCTAGCCGTTGTAATGGCGGGAATGAACAGAACTAACTAAAAAATAATTATATATGTTTGTCAAATATTTTTACTCTTTATAATAAATTTTAGAGGATTAAAAATGAAAATGAATCCAGTTTTTAAACGAAAACATTCTAATATTCTTTAAAAGGTCGATTAACCACCTTTTGATGGAGAACCCATTTTAAATTCACTTTTTGAAAATTTTATAAGCTATATTTTTCAAAATAAACATTTTATTTATTATTGGGACATTGAAATTTACCTTGCGTTAATTTTTGGTATTTTTCTGACAATGTTCATTTTTCAATGAATAGTGAAAAATACTGCATTTTACATCAAAACTACTTTTTCATATAATTTAATTATATGGTTATATTATATTTTTAATTTTGTTTAAAGTGTAATTAGAATATATTTTTTCATTTAATTCAATGATGGTCATTGGGATAAATTTCACTTTGAAATTAGGCATAAACAGGTGCCAAACTTTTCATAAATATTGTTTCTAAAAAACCCGCTATTTGTTTTGACAACGAGAAGTTTTTTTAAATTAATTATTGCAATTTATGTGTTTGGAATTTGGTAAAATGAATTAAATATTTGGAATCAGAAGGTCCAAATTATGTAATTAAGACTCTTTTGTTTTTGGACATTATGAATAGTAACGACGGTAACTATCTTTAATTATTTTGATTAATGAGTAATCGGGTAGTTAAAGATAATAAGATAATATCATAATAATAAAAAAAATGACCACAAAATGTGTCCTAAGGCAACTGTTTGTCTCATGGCCGACCATTGGATTCCTTGTGCCAAACTTGGGGGCCCCATGGAATCACTTTAGTGAGAAATTTACTTTTTATCTATTTATTTTTAAAAAATGTTAAATGTGACAAAGAATATATCACCTATGTAAAATATTTTTAATTTTGTCTAAATAAATTATCTTTTAGACTATAAATATTCATTGGAAATCTAAAACTATTTCCTACATCATAGTATTTTGTTTATAATTTTTAGACATTAAATATATTAAATTATTTATGACATCATGATGATGCAGCGATGGCCTCATTATTTAACGATTTAAATAAAATGGAAAGATAATGTAAAATCTAAGACCTACACATGTACAAAACCAATTGGATGGGTGGATTTCGAACCCTTATCACCTTATCCTCTAAACACATCATTGTGGGACCATTAATATACGAAATGCCTTCTAAAATAATGTAACATTTCCTTACTTTCCAAGAGTGTCACTCCTCTCCTCTTATAAAAGGCCCCACCTCTACCTCTTTACCCACACTTCCAAATCCTTTGGCTCGGCCAAACCCTGCCCATTGTGTCTCTCCACATCCCTCTCTAACTCCTTGAAGCCTCACTTTGGGAGGAATCCTTTCCAAGGAAGCCTTTGAGCTCAAATCAAAGGAAGTTAACTGATTTTAAGGTAATGTCTTCACTTGAGTCCTTTTGTTTTATTTTACTTCTCCAACCCCCTAAACTCTTTTTATTCTTTTCTTTGGAAAAAACTATAGTATCTTAAATATACTAGGATGTTTTTATAAGAAGGATTCGAGCTACACTTACACACACCAACATCTAATGGTTAAAGAACATACTGTTTCCTTGGATGGCGAATTTCTGCCTCCCGAAACGATGATTGTTCAACACTCTTCTAACACCTTCAAAGGTGGCCATTAAGATGAAACTATATTTATATATGATATCTAATATGTTTAAGTTTTACTTAAGCTTCTGTATTTTTCATTTATGGCCTACCTTTATGGTTTCCATTATGGGTAAACGCGATATCTTCATTTAAGGAAGTGCGGACTACCGCCCCCTCAAAGTGATTTGATTCATTAATACCATATGGGGTATGTATAAAGGATATATTTAATGATATTATATATGATACCATACTAGAATTAAAATACTATTATGTATCATTATGTTTTAATTCCGTCAAATATGAAATAGAAATGGAAGTAGCCTTCATGCGTACGTACGGCTTACCGTCTCCATGAATGGTGCATTTCATTTCCTAACTCTAAATGTTATGTAATATTATAAATGCATGAATACACTGGATTTATATGATATATATGATATCTAAATAATGAATAAAATTCTGGATATAATGAACATTTGGCCACATGAACAACATGTAAATGTAAGAAGTCCACTTTCGACTTAAGAACCAAATATCGGCAAAACAAATATTATTAACTTAAATGATTACATAATGTTTATGACATGGTAATAAGTGATATAAAAGGAATAATGAACTTGAAAAGGTTCCTAAGGAAGTATAAATTAACTCAAGTTTATTATTCAGGAGATTAAAGAATGATCGAGTCACGTCGGACCCGAGGTAAGGGATCCTACACCACTCTTTCTTTTTAAGTACACTCTTTTATGTCATTCCTTTTAAAGCTCATCTTTCTTGTTATTGGTATGTTCTTTTATATTACTCTTACTGTAATTTTTATTTACATATTATGAGAGACCCTATTCTCTCTCATCAATCCATTTTGGATGTTTTGAGTGGCGCCTTTAGGCTGCCAAATTTTCGTAAGAGATCTAACATCTCTCTTTCTTTTTAAGTACTCTCCTTTATGTCACTTATTTTAAGCTCCTCTTTGTTATGTTGGGGGATGTTATTTTGTATTCATCCTTCTTTAAACTCTATTTTGATATGATGAGAGACCCTATTTCCTCTCATCAATCCATTTTGTAAGTTTTAAGTGGCACTGTTAGGCTGCCGAGTTTTCGTAAGGGATTTTTCATCTCACTTTTATTCCCGTGAGATTTATGCTACATTTTCCACAATTTCCTTTGAGTGGTGTATGTACTTCCCATTATTATACACATTGTGTAGTATAATTTCATTTATGGGTATTCACATCTTCATTTTATGACCCTTCTTCCATGGGGTGTACGTTTCGAAAGTTACCCAACTCGGTAAGGGGACCTTTCACCCTCCTCTTTTTAAAAAAATGCCTTTTTTATGTCTTTTAATTCACATACTATTATGTTGGGATATCTTCTTTTATATCCTTATTGAGGTAAATTTTATGTCCAAGTGATGAGATTCCCTTTTTATCTCTCATCAACTCATTTTCTGAATTTTGAAGTGATGTCGTTAGGCTGTCGAATTTTACCAAGGGAACTTTTTAACCCAATTTCGATTTCTTTGGGTTCAACATGTAGTTATTGAATATGTCATCTTTTGAATATGTCTGAATGACCTTTTATTGTTTTACACTTAATATCCACTTATATTGGGTGTATATATATTTGTCACACATAATTTTCAGATTGAATTATCCTTAATTTAAGGATACCTTCTTTATAAGGGAATTCATCACATTTGACATTTCTACTGAGACTTCGTTGTTGTTATGCACCAATTCACTCTTATATGGTGTATATACTATCCTTTGGAATATTATATCATGAATCCATTTATTCTCATGATATTATAAAGTTTTGACTAAATGTTATTCCTCAATTATTGTATTCAAGTGTCTCTAATTTTGGTAGAACCCCTTTAACCAAAATATCGCTTTAAATATTTTAATTATTTGTTCTTATTAATATCCATGTTTTCAAAGTGGTTTTAAGGAATTATTTATATGGATATTAATGGTTTAAAATTTTAAAATCTTCATGGTGTTATGGGACACTTTTATTCAAAAATCACTTTATTAAATGTTTTAAATGGTTTTGGAAATGGTTTTTTTTATGGATTCATTATTTAAATATCCTAAAATGTTATATTGTGATTGAAATGTGGAAATTTTATCTTTACTTTATGCATGTTTTATGTGATACGTTTATGTTATGGTTCTTGGGCATTGTTATGAAAACGGGTGGTTCCGTGATAAACTAAGGGCGGGTGAGCCCGATATAGCTCTCCAATGCATTGGGTAACGCGAAGGATTGAAACGTTAAGGTTTCTCCGAAGAGATTTAGGGAATATACTGTGGTGGGTATTCCAAACGTAACCAAGAGGGTTACTCCCTACGTAAGAATGTTATGAATTTCTCAAGATACCTTTTATGTCTTATGATTTCTATGATTTATTCATGATTTGATATGCCTATGTTTTATGGGTAAAGTATGATTTCATTCTAATGTTTATATGAACTCATGTTTCCTTTCCATATTTTTATAACTCTTACTGAGCTTTTTATGCTCATCCCAAGTTTTTGAAATGTTTTTCACAGGTCAAGGGAAAGGTACATGATGTTATGATAGTGTCAAGGATGTGTCAAGAAAGAATCTGTGTTTTATTTTAAATATGTTTCTGTTGATGGGAAGAATGAATACTGTCTTTTATGTAACCAATTTGTTTAAATGTGGAATGTAATGCAAGTTTCATGATCTAATTCTCTAAAACTCTAAACCTGAAAAGGTCCTCAATGTGTAATCTTGTAATAACTCAAGATTAAGTAAGGTTTAAGGCTGGGGCCTTATAGTTGGTATCAAAGTTCGGTTTAGATAACTTTAGAGGTTAGGGTATTCTTTAAGCATAAGTGACATTACCATAATGGTTAGGATTTCAGAAAGAGTCCTAGTTTTAGATAAAGTGAATGAGTAAGTATATCTTATTCTTTATCTTCATCATTAGTACATGATGGTTTTGTTGATATACTCACACTGACCTTTTTGGTTTTAGTAAATGGATGGATCTAGTAGGCACCAAAGTGACAATAGGTTTGAAGGAAACTGTGGTGGTTCTCTGATTAAGAGACTAGATGAAATGGGGGATTCAATGAGGAAACTCGTGGTTGTTCTAAACCAACTAGCAAGGAGTCATGATCAACCACTTGAACCTTGGTATGATCTGTAATGAATCATGTACGAGATGAACAATCGATGTGGAAGTTCAGGTAATAATTATAAAGGTAACCATTAGAGTTTATATGATCCTTACTTTTGAGGTAATTATGGGTTATTATATGTTATGATGGAAAATGAAAGGCATGAGATAAACTTGAGGATAAAATATGTTATGATCATTTTTCAAGATTTTATCTCGTTTTGGGGAATGTTTTAAGAATTATATAGTTTTGGAAAAGGGACAACACGCAGACCGTGTGACAACCCGTCGCGTCGGACAAAGCTGCGGGAATCGAACCCACAACCAAAGTGCGACTAGTATTTATCGCCTACCACTAGACTACGTGAAGTCCCTAGTTAGTTTGACTGGTTCTTTTTAGTTAGATGATTTTATGAATTAAGAGTAAGTTGATTTTGGGTTATCTATGGAAATTTATTAACCTATCATGGAGGATATGTGATTAGGTTAATTACTTTTCAATACGAGACATTAAGAGCAACTGATGTTGTTTGGAGATAAATGTTACGATTTAACTTGGAAGACTATGTGACTAAATCCTTCAAATATTTGGGTTTCAATCTTAGTTTGGTTTACTTTGAAGAATTTTATGTACAAATTGTTTATCGGATGGTCCTCGTTGAACTTAGGGTTTTGTTAGACAAAATTTTGTAGATTAAGAATAGATTTTCTTTTTATAAAGGGTTATCCTTTTCTGGATTATATGATCTTGTACTAACCTTTTTAGTTTTTGTTTTGGTTAAAGTCTAAAGACATGGGAAGTATATAGTTATCTTTTGTGGATTAGGTGATTCTCTAGAAGTTGATTATAGTACTCTTAATGTGAACAAGTCTTCCTAAATACTTGTCGTTTGGAGAAAATATGAGTTTGTGTAAGGAATCTAATAAGAGTTGAAAGTCAACATGATAAGTGATTATGTTTCCTTATGAATAAATTCCTCAATAAAAAGTAACTTAAAACAAAAATGTTGTCTATTAACTTTTCCTACTGGGGAATCTAATACCATTTAACCCATCACAAGTTTGTGATTTTCTTGTGGTTAACTTTCTCTTAAACATGTTTTCTATCACTCTCCATCAGAACATGACCCTTTGTTTTTTCCTCCATGTCCATATTTTCATACTTGGAATCCTAGTATGGGTTAACTCGGGTAAACTTTGTACTTATCTTTCTTTATTTTAAAGTGATTGTTTTACCGACTCTTGTTCCGATGTGGGACTTTCAAGGATGTTTCCAAGCCCAATTTTAAAATTGCAAGGACACAATTCCCAAAAGGGGGGAAGGATGTAACACCCCAGGTAAATAAAGAATATGACATCTTTATATTTATCCATATTTGTGAATAAAATATTAATATTACTTTAAAAGGGATGTTATGCTCGATGGCGTACCCAACACGCAACAACGAGCTTCTTGGGAATCTTACGTTGCACTCTAATAATAAAATAATATTATTTTAAATGGTAGTTAACGCCTAGCCGTTGTAATGGAGGGAATGAACAAAACTAACTAAAAAATAATTATATATGTTTTTCAAATATTTTTACTCTTTACAATAAATTTTATAGGATTAAAAATGCAAATGAATCCAGTTTTTAAGCGAAAACATTCTAATATTTATTAAAAGGTCAATTAACCACCTTTTGATGGCGAACCCCTTTTAAATCTACTTTTTGAAAATTTTATAAGCACTATTTTTCAAAATAAACATATTATTTATGATTGGGACATTGAAATTTACCTTGGGTTAATTTTTGGTATTTTTCTGACAATGTTTATTTTTCAATGAATAGTGAAAAATACTGCATTTTACATCAAAACTGCTTTTTCATATAATTTAATTATATGGTTATATTATCTTTTTAATTTGTTTTAAAGTTTAATTAGAATATATTTTTACCATTTAATTCAATGATGGTCATTGGGATTAATTTCACTTTGGAATTAGGCATGAACAAGTGCCAAACTTTTCATAAATATTGTTTATAAAAAACTCACTATTTGTTTTGACAACGGGAAGTTTTTTTAAATTAATTATTGAAATTTATGTGTTTGGAATTTGGTAAAATGAATTAAATATTTTGAATCAGAAGTTCCAAATTATGTAATTAATACTCTTTTGTTTTTGGACATTATGAATAGTAACGATGGTAATTATCTTTAATTATTTTGATTAATGAGTAATCGGGTAGTTAAAGATAATAAGATAATATCATAATAATAAAAAATGACCACAAAATGTGTCCTAAGGCTACTGGTTGTCTCATGGCCGACCATGGTATTCCTTGTGCCAAACTTGGGGGCCCCATGGAATCACGTTTGTGAGAAAGTGACTTTTTATCTCTTTATTTTTTTAAAATGTTAAATGTGACAAAGAATGTATCACCTATGTAAAATATTTTTAATTTTGTCTAACTAAATGGTCTTTTAGACTATAAATATTAATTGTAAATCTAAAAAGATTTCCTACATCATAGTAGTTTTTTTATAATTTTTAGACATTAAATAAATTAAATTATTTATTACATCATGATGATGCAGCGTTGACCTCATTATTTAATGATTTAAATAAAATGGAAAGATAATGTACACTATAAGACCTACACATGTCCAAAACCTATTGGATGGGTGGATTTAGAACCCTTATCACCTTATCCTAGAAACACATCAATGTGGGACCATTAATATCCTAAATTCATTCTAAAATAATGTAACATTTCCTTACTTTCCAAGAGTGCCACTCCTCTCCTCTTATAAAAGGCCCCCACCTCTACCTCCTTACCCACACTTCCAAAGCCTTTGTCTCGGCCAACCCCTGCCCATTTTGTCTCTCCACATCCCTCTCTAACTCCTCGAAGCCTCACTTTGGGAAGAATCGTTTCCATGTAAGCCTTTGAGCTCAAATCAAAGGAAGTTACCCGATTTTAAGGTAATGTCTTCACTTGAGTCCTTTTGTTTTATTTTAATTCTCCAACCCCCTAAACTCTTTTTATTATTTTCTTTAGTAACAAATCTAGTATATTTAATATACTAGGATTTTTTTATAAGAAGGATTCGAGCTACACTTACACACACCGACATCTAATGGTTAAAGAACATACTGTTTCTGTGGATGGCGAATTTCTGCCTCCCGAAATGATGATTGTTCAACATTATTCTAACACCTTCAAATGTGTCCATTAAGATGAAACTATATTTATATATGATATCTAATATTTTTATGTTTTACTTAAGATTATGTATTTTTCATTTATGGCATACCTTTATGGTTTCCATTAAAGGTAAACGCGATATCTTCATTTAAGGAAGTGCGGACTACCGCCCCCTCAAAGTGATTTAATTCGTTAATACCATATGTGGTATGTATAAAGGATATATTTAATGATATTATATATGACACCATACTTGAATTAAAATACTATTATGTATCATTATGTTTTAATTCCATTAAATATGAAATAGAAATGGAAGTAGTCTTCATGCATACGTATAGCTTACCGTCTCCATCAACGGTGCATTTCATTTCTTAACTCTAAATGTTATGTAATATTATAAATGAATGAATATACTGGATATATATGATATATATGATATCTAAATCATGAATACAATTATGGATATAATTAACATTTGGCCACACGAACAACATGTAAATGTAAGAAGTCCACTTTCGACTTAAGAACCAAATATCGGCAAAACAAATATTATTAACTTTAATGATTACATAATGTTTATGACATGGTAATAAGTGATATAAAAGGAATAATGAACTTGAAAAGGTTATTAAGGAAGTATAAATTAACTCAAGTTTATTATTCAAGAGATTAAAGAATGATCGAGTCAAGTCGGACCCGAGGTAAGGGATCCTACACCTCTCTTTCTTTTTAAGTACACTCTTTTATGTCATTCATTTTAAAGCTCATATTTCTTGTTATTGGGATGTTCTTTTATATTAATCTTACTGTAATTTTTCTGTACATATGATTAGAGACCCTATTCTCTCTCATCAATCCATTTTGTATGTTTTGAGTGCCGTCGTTAGGCTGCCGAATTTTCATAAGAGATCTAACATCTCTCTTTCTTTTTAAGTACTCTCCTTTATGTCACTTATTTTAAGATCCTATTTGTTATGTTGGGGGATGTTATTTTGTATTCCTCTTTCTGTAAACATTATGTTGATATGATGAGAGACCCTATTTACTCTCATCAATAAATTTTGGACGTTTTAAGTGGCACCGTTAGGCTGCCGAGTTTTCGTAAGGGATTTTTCATCTCACTTTTATTCCCGTGTGGTTTATGATACATTTGCCACAATTTCCTTTGAGTGGTGTATGTACTACCCATTATTATACACTTTGTGTAGTATAATTGCATTTATTGGTATTCACATCTTCATTGTATGACCCTTCTTCCATGGGGTGTACATTTCGAAAGTTACCCAACTCGATAAGGGGACCTTTCACCCTCCTCTTTTTAAAAGAATTCTTTTGTTATGTCTTTTAATTCACATACTATTATTTTGGGATATGTTCTTTTATATCCTTATTGATGTAAATTTTATTTCCAAGTGATGAGATTCCCTTTTTTTCTCTCATCAACTCATTTTCTGAATTTTGAAGTGATGTCGTTAGGCTGTCGAATTTTACCAAGGGAACTTTTTAACCCAATTTCGATTTCTTTGGGTTCAACATGTAGTTATTGAATATGTCATCTTTTGAATATTTTTGAATTACCTTTTATTGTTTTACACTTAATATCCACTTATATTGGGTGTATATATATTTGTCACACATAATTTTGAGATTGAATTATCCTTAATTTAAGGATACCTTCTTTATAAGGGAATTCATCACATTTGACATTTCTACTGAGACTTAATTGTTGTTGTGCACCAAGTAACTCTTATATAATGTATATACTGTCATTTGGAATATTATATCATGAATCCATTTATTCTCATGATATTATAAAGTTCTGACTAAATGTTATTCCTCAATTATTGTATTCAAGTGTCTCTAATTTTGGTAGAACCCCTTTAACCAAAATATCGCTTTAAATGTTTTAATTATTTGTTATTATTAATATCCATGTTTTCAAAGTGGTTTTGAGGATTTATTTATATGGATATTAATGGTTTAAAATTTTAAAAGCTTCAAGGTGGTATGGGACACTTTGATTCAAAAATATCTTTATTAAATGTTTTAAATGGTTTTGGAAATGGTTTCTTTTTGAATGGATTCATTATTTCAATATCCTAAAATGTTATATTGTGATTGAAATGTGGAAATGTTATCTTTACTTTATGCATGTTTTATGTGATATGTTTATGTTATAGTTCTTGGTCATTGTTATGAAAACGGGTGGTTCTATGATAAACTAAGGGCGGGTGAGCCCGATATAGCTCTCCAATGCATTGGGTAATGCGAAGGAGTGAAACGTTAAGGTTTCTCTGAAGAGATTTAGGGAATATACTGTGGTGGGTAATCCAAACGTAACCAAGAGGGTTACTCCCTACGTAAGAATGTTATGAATGCCTCAAGATACCTTTTATGTCTTATGATTTCTATGATTTATTCATGATTTGATATGCCTATGTTTTATGGGTAAAGTATGATTTCATTCTAATGTATATATGAACTCATGTTTCCTTTACATATTTTTATAACTCTTACTAATCCTTTTATGCTAATCCCAAGTTTTTGAAATGTTTTTCATAGGTCAAGGGAAAGGTACATGATGTGATGATAGTGTCAAGGATGTGGCCAGAATGAATCTGTGTTTTATTTTAAATATGTTTCCGTTGATGGGAAGAATGAATAATGTCTTTTATGTAACCACTTTTTTTAAATGTGGAATGTAATGAAAGTTTCATGATCTAATTCTCTAAAACTCTAAACCTGAAAAGATCCTCAATGTGTAATCTTGTAATAACTCAAGATTAAGTAAGGTTTAAGGCTGGGGCCTTATAAAAACCTTAGGATTTTAAGCATGTATAGGGACCTTTAATATAGTGTGTTCATAAATATGGTCATTAATAGAGAGGTAGAGGATCTAGATGGGGTCAGTTTCATGAACTGGAGGCAGTAGTGCTAGAGCAGCCAGATATCGTCAGTGGTACTGTCTATTTGGTTAGTACCCCATGTTTGTGCCTTTTTTGATTTAATAACTTCACACTAATTTTCCCACCATCTCTATACCATTATATAGGACTACATATTTAGAGGATTTACATTCCCCTGGTATTGACCATGCCAGTCGGAGGCCACACCAGCTTTTTCAATGTGTGCCGAGGATATAGACTAATGATAGGGCCACATCAGTTCTATGGGTATTTTTTCTTGATATTGATGAAGTTGTATGATGTTATCCTATTAATTTAATGGTTATATTATTTAAGTTATTTTATCAACTTATTCTAGAGAATAACGGTGTTTTCGAATGTAGATAGTCAGTATGTGGTATTTGTTAGCAAGTGGGGTTATCAGGTGGGCAGTCAGTGTGTGGAGCCACTTCTTTATTTAATGGTTGAGTTTTCAATGGAATTAGTGGATGCTGGGATAGTAGAAGTTCCTAGGGTCATTGGGGAGTTTATGGATGTTTTCCCCATGTAGGTTGTCACACTACCACCCTGACTTGATGTTGAGTTTGGGATAGACTCACAGCTTGATATTTATCTGATTTGGATAGTTCCTTATTGGATAGAACCTTTTGAGTTTTTAGGGTAGAGAATTAAAATATATGATCTAATTCATATGGTTTTATCCAACCCCATGATTTTTTGTGGGGTTCCTCGGTGTTTTTTTTTTCAAGAAGTTGAATAGTAGTCGGAGGTTTTGTATAGAATATCGAAGGTTGAACCAGGTGATGGTCAAGAACCATTACCCTCTTCCAAGGATAGAAATTTTTTTTCACCAGCTTAAATGGGTGAGTTGGTTTTCAAAGATTGACTTATAGTCTTGATATCACTAGTTGAGGGTGAAGTAGATAAATTTCCTAAAGACTACCTTCAGATATAGGTATGGGCACTTAGATTTTTTTTGTCATGTCGCTAAGTGTTACGAACGCAGAAACTGTTTTCATGGGTCTTATGAACTCCATGTTCCAGGAGTTCCTAGAACAGTTCATCATCTTATTCATTAATGATATCTTGATCTAATTGAAGTCATGGGAGGATTAGGTTGAGCATATCAAATCCATTTTTAAGGTCCTTTGACACCACTATCTTTATATAAAGTTATCTAAGTGTATGTTCTGGACAAGATAGGTGCACTTACTCAAGCATGTGGTGACTCATCATGGTGTGGTAGTTGTTCCATCAATGGTTGAGGTAGTGGTTTATTATGTATAACCCAAGAACATGGTATGGTGTTATAGTTTCCTTGGCCTTTAGGGTTATTATTGGAGGTTTATACCTAGTTTATCTCAAATTATAGCCCCGTTGGATGCTTTTACCATTAAGGATTAGGATTTTGTGTGGAATAATCAGTTATAGGTAGAATTCGATTATCTTAAGGGGAAGTTTCTTAGTGCTCTCATGCTTCAGTTTCCTAAGGAGGGGGTGAAGTTTGAGTTGTTTTTTAATGCTTCCAATTTGGTATTGGGATTATTTTTTATGCAGTAGAGGGTGGTGATATATTATGGGTCTAGGAAGTTTTAACCCTGTTAGAGTAACTATGCCACCCTTGATCTAGAGTAGGTAGTGGTCCTTTTTGTGCTGATGTTTTGATGGAATTACCTCATTGGGAAGCGCATAGTGGTCTTCATGGATCACAAGAGTTAGAGGTATATCTTTTCATAGCATGATCTAAACTTTAGGTATTGTAGGTGGATGGATTTTCATTAGTATTATGATATCAAGATATCCTACATCTTGGGAAGTGAAAATTATATTTCCTATGCTTTGAGCATGAATTCATGGAAGGATATTGTTCAAGAGTTTGGGGATGCTTAGAGAGTAATGGAGGAGTTGGCACCCTTTCACATAGATTAAAATGTGGATAGTGGTAGATAGTGTTTGTTTTATATGCTAGTTCGGTATTCTCTGATATAGAAGGTGGAGATTTCTCAAGGGGGGACTAATAGGTAGAGGTGGAGCATGGTCATGTTGTTCATGGTGATGATCCATAGGGATGGTCGAAGGATGGTTAGAACTCAGTTTTGTTTCATGGGAGATTTTTTATTCTAGTAGTGATGTGAGGGGGAGTTATTCATGAGCTTAGTAGCTCACCTTTTGTGCGACACTAAGGATTTTCCTAGATGTAATGTGGTTTTAGGATTTAGTTTTTGTTTCCTGGGATGAAATGGGTAGTGGCAGAGTTTGAGGAGAGTTTTTTGGTTTGATAGTAGGTAAAGGTCTATTATCAAGTTCTTGGTGGTTTTTTGAATCCCTTAGATGTCCCCGAGTTGAAATGGGATGACATATCAGTGTATTTTGTCACATTCTTACATCGATCATAGGGAGTTTGTGATCATATCTAGGTAATTTTGGATTGATTGACAAATTTGGCCCAATTCTTAAAGATTAAGGAGTTGGGCACAATGGATTCCTTGGATAATATGTATTTGGATTCAGTTTTTTTGGTTCATTAAGTTTTTATATCCATTGTCTCATATCTGGATGCATATTTTACCTCACGAGTTTAGAGGGTATTGTAGCATGATTTTGGGACTGATTTATGCCTTATAATCGCTTTCCATCCTTAGACAGGATGCAAGATGGAGCAGACTATCTAGATGTTGGATGATATGTGGTGGGTGTGTGTTTTGGACTTTGGTAGATCTTTGGTATATCACTTTCCCTTTGTTGATTTTACTTATAATAATATCTATCACGCATCAATCATTATGGATCTATTTGATTCATTGTAAAGGAGATCGTGTCATTCCACGATGTGTTGGAAAGAGGTTGGTGAGTTAGTAGTTCTTGGTTTTGATGTGGTGCAGAGCATGAATGATAAGGCTTATCTTGTTCATGAGAGGATGAAAGCAGCAGAATACAAGCATACGTCTTATGTCAATCAAAAAAGGAGGCACGTGGAGTTCAAGGTAGGGGACCACATGTTCTTGAATGTTTCCCCATGATGTGGGATGTAGAGGTTTGGAAGAGGGATTAATCTTTCTCCCAGGTTTTTTGGTCCCTTTGAGGTGGTGGGGAAAGTTGGTGAGGTGGAATATCAGTTGGAATTTCCATTGTAGTTGGAGAGGACCCATGAAATCTTAGACATCTCTCAACTTCATCTGTTTTTTCATGATGACTCCCAATTCATTGATTGTGGAGATTTAGATATTGAGGATGATGTGACATTCATTGAGAATCCTGTAGAGGTCCAAGACTATCATGATAAAATGTTTCAGGGAATAACCATTCCTTTGGTTCATGTGTTGTGGAGGCATGGTTACCTGGAGGAGAGTAATTGGTAATGTGAGACACAGATTCATGCCTAGTACCTAGATCTGTTTGGAGTTTTTATTTGATATTTTTTTATTGTGAAATGATTTATGGATCCTATTTTATGAGATTATTTGTTTTCCCTTGTTTTTTAAGTATTATGTGTGATAAATTTTTGACATATGAAAAGGCAAGGACCTGATTTCAAATTGATATGAATTTACTGTGATATAATTAAACCAATGTGGGTGAGTCAGTTCCATACAGAGCGGATAGTATCTTGACAAGAAGGATATAATTTATTGATTAGTGTTATTGGGATTGTTTGGTTCATCAGTTGTATTAGTTTTTGGTATGTGATGTGTATAGTTTGAGAGGTTTTGGGTGAGGTGGTTTTGTGAGATGAGGTGGTTTTTGGTTGGGTGGTGATGAGGTTGTTCCATATGTTTGTGTCCATTTGGTTTAGTGTGTTTGGTTGGTGGTATCATAGGTATGAAGAGATCCTTGAGAGGTATCCCACGGGGTAGTTGTTCATCCCCCCCCCCCTCCTTCTAGGTTTGGTTTTGGATTCTCAAGGGTGAGAATCATTTGAGAGGTGTCTGATGTAATGTTTTCTGCCTTCTCGGTCTGTTACATTGTCAATTTGGGGTTTTAGTGGTTTTTAGAGGATTTTTAGAGAATATATTGAGGATATTCAGCGCTAAAATCTATAATCATAGGTAATACACACCGTATAAAGCATACATGACATGTATAGGTGATTCGCATCCTGTGTGAGTTAGGTTCATGATGTGTAATAAATCAGATGTAAAAAATCTTTTTGGGTGATGTGGTTTTCATATGTACTTAATTCCCAAAATTTACATGATGATTAGGTATTACACACCATGTGAATTTCAAGTACAATATATCTTTAAATGTTGCAACACTCAGGGTTATTTCTCAAAATCTATGATCAGTGCTCTCTTCTGTCTTTTTAGGCAATCTTGAGTCTCCTTATTCAATCATTTGGAATTCCTTTCGATGGATATTGATTATCATCTTCCAGTATTTGAAATTTGTTGAGTTATCCTCTTGTTCTCATATATTTCCTTCTATTATTCATTGGAGTTTAGTAGTGGTGGTGCAGTTTGGTTTGGGTTATGTGTTTGGGCTGTGTTTTGATGATCTTTTGGTGTGTTATATGTTGATATGTGGTATCTCATGGTGTATTTATGGTTGGTAGGCATTTCTACTTCACCATGTCATTTACAATGAGTTGAAAAGATTCTTTGAAGTAGGTAATCCTTAATTTATCTTTATTGTGTATCATGTGGGAGGTGTTTTCTCTTTTTTATCCTTGCTTTATGGTTTTTTAGGCTAAATAAAAAATAAAGAATTGGTTAAATAGAAATTAAAGGATAAAGGGTATTGAATTGCATGCTTCTATGGATTTGATATGATTGTGATATTTTGGATTCTAAGGGAGGGATTCTCCACTGAAAATTTTGGTCGTTGGGGGATTTTTTTTCATTTGATGATATGTTTTATGACTACTACATTTGTTGTGATTGTTTGATATCACCCTAAAATGGATGTTGGATAACAACTTATATATTTCTAATAAAATGCTTTCCCCAAGAATATGGATTCTATGATAATGACCCTAAAATAAAGTGGAATGGGATAAATTCCTATTTTTAAAACTATAAAATGGATTTTGATGTGTTTTGATGTGTTTTGATGTGTGGTTGTGATTTTTCACCGGTGATGTGATGTTGATGTTTTATTGGGGAATGTGGGGATGTTTTCTGGATGAATGGGATTTTAGGGTGGGGAGGTGGTTGTTGTTTGGACATGCTTTTGGGTCAGCAAGGTGGTTATTGTATGGTTATGCTTTTGGGGTGGTGAGGTGGTTGTTGTTTGGATCTGATTTTATAGTGGTGATGTGTTGGTATGATGGGGATGATGACCTTATTATGATATGTGGTTGTGTTGTGCTAGATATTGAGGTAGTGATGGAATAGATAATTGTTAAATAATTATTAAAATGACATGGGTTAGTTTGGTTAAAGGGTTTGAAATAGCTGATGAATAATTAAATGGTAGGACAAATGGTAAAATGTGTTTTTTGTTAAATAATTAAAAGAATGGGATGATTATATGGAATTGGTTGGAAATGTGAATGTGGATGGTGGCTTGTGTGGTGTTATGCATTTAGATGTTTCAGCAAAATTGGTGATGTTTTGATCTGGTTAGTGTTTGTCTGTGAAAATATAGGTTGGGATTGTTTGTATCAATATTTATATACTTTTATATTCTTTTTTAATTCTAAATTCACCCCACCCACATCGAGCACTATGTGTCAACATCTGCATAGTCATGTGGGGTGTTTTTTTCAACATCTGGTGAAGAGGACAGATGGTTAGTGTAACACACCAACCCTAGTTACCCAGAGTCGGTGCATTATTACATAACATTGGCATGATCATAAGAAAGATCAAGTCTCGAAAGACCGATTAGTTTAGTAGTCATGGAAACACTAGATACATTCATAAAGTTTACATTACACCATAAATTGAAAACTACAACAACATCTTGTCTCCACACTCATATCCCCTTATACTATCCCTGCAGGTCATTCATAAAATACTTCTTCACATCCTGGGAAAAATAAAACATATAAAGGGGTGATCTCAAATGCCCAGTAAGGATAAAAATATAGCGGAAACTTTTATAAATAAGCATAAACATTTAAGGCAAAGTATAACTAAAACAAAAGCCTTTTAAACATGAAATTCAGCATAATATGGAAAAAATAAAATTAAATAATTCCATTTCCTTATTCACATGGATATTCTACTATTCGAATAATCAAATTCAACATCAATAACCACTTTCATAATGATGGAATGCATAATGACAGACTATCATAACCACATAGCCAAGGCCTCGTGCCAAGACTACAAATAATATTTTGTCAAGGCCTTGTGCCAAGAAACTAGTTTTTCTCATGAAACCTACCGATACATTGAGGAGCTATAGTGGGCTCCATCTTTCACTTATTAAGTCCAATGCATTCCTCAGATGAACAGGGTTAAACATAACAAAAATAGTCGTATTAAAACTAGCATAAGAAATGTCAATACATTCTTCATAAACCATGAATGGTATAAAAATACCACATCCACAGTCAAACATATCACAAAACCATCAATACAATATGGAAGTTTTGTATCATAATAAATCAACTCCAAATAAACTTAAAATCCATCAAAGGATGTTGACATAGATGAAGTCAAAACTCTTTTTAGAGAAATATCTCTTTCTATTTTGAAATCATTTAAGAGTCATATATTTATAAAATAAAACATTTTCTTTGAACAAATTCTTATAAGCATGTAACGGAAGCTTCGACAATTTTATAACGGCGAAAAATATCTGCACCCGCCGTACAAGTTAAAAAGACATTCTTACCTTAATTCTGTCGAAAAGGTTAAAAATGACCTTGTTTGGAAAACGAAAGAAAGATTCCTTAACGAACTTCTTATAAAAAGTCAAAAAGGGTATAAATGACTTTATCCCATAGTCTTTAAAATAGTAAGAATGATTTTTAATACATTTTTAAGAAACATGGATGTGGATGATAAAGAGGTCCCAGTAGATAATTACGTATAAACAACCTCGGATAATAAAGAGATTGTGAAATAAACTCTTACCTTGTACTTTTCCTTGGTTCGGGGTAGGTTAAACTCCTGTATAATGGTTAAATAATAGTTATTATGTTATAAAAGAATCATATAAATTAATATGATATCATATATGATATTTTAACATTGCTTTGTTAATAATATCTTAGTATTATCCTCGTTTTGGGT
Organism: Viscum album; assembly: GCA_963277665.1. Lineage (NCBI taxonomy): Eukaryota > Viridiplantae > Streptophyta > Magnoliopsida > Santalales > Viscaceae > Viscum > Viscum album. The sequence goes on along the minus strand of OY728130.1, from coordinate 952,627,053 downwards.
GTAACTTACTCGTTTTCTTTTATATGGTTTGTTACATAAGCCGTGTTTGTTATGGATAGGTTTTATCTTATTCATATCTAGAATGATATCAAGTAATTAATCATTATTTTTAAATCATCAAATGATAATTATACTTGAATGGATACGATGGATAATGAATTTCATCGCATTCGTGGAGACGGTAGTCCGTACATATGCACGAGCAACAATATCATTCTTTTGATATTAAAATAATATATAATTGTATGGTATATCATATATATACAGAATAATTATCATTTTATATTTATTATTTATAGGAATTACACATCATTATTATACTCATCTAAATAATAATTTATTGAATAACAATTACACCACGACGTAGAGACGGTAAGCCGTACGTACGCACGTATGGTGACATGTCATTCAAATGATGGATAGAATACTGAATATGGTTGTACCATATTTATAATAACATCATAGTATATATAAAATACTAGAGTTATTATTTGAGAATGTGAATAACAAAGAAAGAAGAAGTTTAAGAAGAAAGGAACTTGAAAGAGGGTGGTGAAAACATTACCTCTTCTTCGTGTTCTTCCTTTTGATTTGATAAAAAGGGATCCATAGGTTGTCTTTTTGATCAAACTAAGGCATCTGGGTTGAATTGAGGGAATGTTAGTGAGTATTTGGGCAGGTCCTGGCTGATCCAAAAGGCTTTGAATGTGTGAATTATTGATAAGGGGCAGTTCCCTTTTATAAGAGGGGTGAGGGGAACCTTTGGAAAATCTAGAAATATTATTTTATAATAAATTCATATTCGGTTTATAATGGATTCAAAGTGGATTATTTAAACTTTAAGGTGGGTATGGGTCTAAAAACACTCAACCAATATAATTTTGATAGGTTTGGGTCAATTTATTAACCTTATATTTTAGTTTTAACTCTTAGTTAATTAGTTTGACACTTACCATGTCACTTTGTATTTTTATATTATATAGTTAATAAACTTACTATATACCTCGAAGAGACCCCCAAGTGGTCCATTAATGATACACCTATCATTATATAAGTCTCTTGGCCGAACCTTATATTTTTTGGAATTGAATATAAATTAATAATATAATATTTGTTTTAAAAACTCTTTTATGTCAATTTTGACACTATTGGGTATTTTGTTTTTGATAAATTTATAACAGCATTATTACCTCATAAAAAATTTATTTAATTAATAATAATATTTTATATTAACCTAGAAAATTAGTGGAATTCATAAAAAGTGTCAAATTACATTTATTTTGATATTTATAATATCAATTATTTTAATATTTCATTAATTAGGTAATTACTGTATAACCATTGTGTCATAAATAAATTAAATTATTTAATTTGTAAAAATTATAAATAAAATACCATTATGTAGGACACATTTTTATATTTCTAATGATAATTTACAATCTAATTTATCTTATGTATAACCCTATATTAAAAAAAGTTTAGTAAATAAAATTTGATTTTAACTCTTTTAACTCTTCTTTGAATTAAATAATAATAAATGTCCTAATCTAATCCAAGTGGACCTAAATGATAATATTTTATTCCTAAGGTTGTTTTTGTTCTAGATAAACTTATCCAATAGAATTAGGACATGTGTTAGGGTAATATTAATATCATTTTTACCCTTAATTACTCTATTTACTTTTAATCGTGATAAATAAAAGTAAAAAGTTACTATTCACCAAAAATTATTTATATCTCATTGAACCACATTTTACTCATTGATATTAACTATTTCTCATGGATTTTCAAAATTCCACTCATAGAAGCGGTAAAATTATGTTTTACGTGAATTTCCAAATTCTCATAGGAGGTGGGTAAAAGACGGTGAAAAGTTCAATAAATTTTTTATATATCTAAAATTATTCTAAAATAACTCCAATAAATTACATTGAACTTATATAGGTATTATGTATATATTTTGACCTTAATTAAATTTAAATAAAATAAATAATTATTTAAATAAAAATTCGGTTTTAAATTATAACTTAGTGTTTTTCACTATTCATCAAAAATTGAAATTTTTCAGAAAAGTACCAAAATTTCACCCTAGGATAATTTCGATATTCCGAATCCAAAAATGAAGTCCATTTTGAAAGATAAAATTTATAAAATTTCAAAAAGTGGTTATTACTATTTATAATGGCTAGTTTGATTTGTTGTGGTGTGTGTGTTAGAACTCGAAGTTGCGTATGACACACGCTATTGTATTATTTAAAGGAAAGTGTACAATGGAAGCTTCGGGTGTTACATTCTCCCCTCCTTCAAATAATTTCGTCCTTGAAATTTCTATAATACTATCAGATGAAAAGACTTGGGTGGTTCTTCATCATAGGTTCCTCGGGTTCCCACGTTGCCTCTTCCATCTTATGGTTTCTCCCAAAAACTTTTACCAGACGTGTCTTCCGGTTTCTCAGTACTTGTTCTCTCATATCAAGAATCCATATGGTATCTTCGCAATAATACAGATCGTGTTCCAGTTCTAATTCCTCATAGGTGAGTACATGCGTTGGGTCAGGCATGTATTTCCTCAACAGTGATACGTGGAACACATCGTGAACTTTGGAGAGACTTGGCGGCATTACCAAATGGTATGCTACAGCCCCAATTCGTTCTATAATTTTGAAAGGTCCGATGTACCTAGGACTCAATTTACCCTTCTTACTGAAATGTATAACTCCCTTCCATGGAGATACCTTTAAGAAAACATGATCTCCTTCATGAAATTCGAAATCCTTCATTCGGTTATCGGCATAGCTCTTCTGCCTACTTTGAGCTGCTTTGATGTGGTTTTCAGATTACCTTTACCTTTTCCATTGTTTCCTCCATCAGTTCTGGGCCTAGAAGTTTTTGTTCACCAACATCATCCCAACAGGTTGGTGTTCCACATCTCTTTCTGTACAACGCTTCATATGGTGCCATCTGAATACTCGAATGGAAGCTATTGTTATAGGAAAATTCTACCAGAGGTAAATATTGATCCCACATACCCTGAAAGTCAAGCGATCATGATGTCAACATGTCTTCTAAGGTTTGAATAGTCCGTTCTGATTGTCCATCTATTTGAGGGTGGTAGGTAGTGCTCAATTGAAGTTTAGTATCTTGGGATTTCTGAAGACTCTTCCATAATCTTGAAGTAAAATGGGGATCATGATCAGAAAAAATCGATAGGGGTACTCCATGAAGTCTCACCACTTCATTAATATATAGTCTTTCTAGACGTTCCAGTGGTATATCTTCTCTTATATCAAGAAAATGTGTTGACTTGGTAAGACGATAAACAATAACCCATATTGCATCGTTCCTTCTAGGAGTATTTGGTAGCCCCATGACAAAGTCCATCGTAATATTGTCCCATTTCCACTTCGGTATGCGAAGAGGTTTCATGACTCCTCCAGGCTATTGCCTTCCAGCTTTCACTTGTTGACAAATCATACATCTTGACACAAAATCATCAATCTCCCTCTTCATGTTGTCCTACCAAAAAAATTTCTTCATGTTTCTATACATTTTGGTGCTCCAAGGGTGTATAGAGAAATTGTAACTATGAGCATCGTCCAACAATTACCTTTTTAGATCAGGTATATTGGGAACACAAAGTCTCTTCCCAAATTTCAAAATTCCATCTTCATACACAAAGTCTCTCAATCTTCCATCATTCACAGCTTTAATCTTCTTTTTAAATTCTTCATCATCAGTTTGAGAACTCTTAATCCTTTCTAGTAAAGATGGTTTGGAAACCATTTGAAAAAGAACTGATGTTTCACCTTCCATGGTTATTCCCATTTCCATCTTCACTAGATCCATGAAAATTGGATCCCTTTCAATTTTCATATTGTTCAAAACTCCATGATCTTTTCTGATCACACTACTTGAAATCTGATTTTTTTTCCAACACTTCTATACCAACGGTTTGTAAAAACTGTTGGTATAGGCCCCCTTTCCCAACGGTTTGGCCAAACCATTGGGAAAGCCCACTTTGAGGCCACCTTTCCCAACGGTTTGGCCAAACCGTTGGTAAAAGTCCACTTTGTGGCCACCTTTCCCAATGGTTTGGCCAAACCGTTGGGATCGGTATACCCTTTCCCAATGGTTTTAGCAAACTGTTGGGAAAATTCCACTTTAAGGACACCTTTCCCAATGGTTTGGCCAAACCGTTGGGAAAGGGTATACCTATACCAACGGTTTGCCAAAAACATTGGGAAAGGTCCCCTATAAATCAACCTTAGTCCGAAAATACAATCCTGACTCAAGACCTATACCAAAGGTTGTAAAAACCGTTGGTATAGGTTCTTTGAATTTTTTATCAGATCTTCTTACCGAGAATATTATATATATCAAAATTTAAAATAATTATGACAATATATATATATATATATATTTATGTAATTATGTTCACAAAAGTCATGTTAGGTTAGTGGTTAAGTCGTACAATGACAAACGAGGGTTCCTAGGATCAAATCCCAACGAATGTATTTTTTTGAAATACATATACCAATGGTTCCATAACCGTTGGTATAGATTTTCATATTACTTATAACAACAGTTTCCAAAACCATTGGTATAGACCTATCCCAACGGATTACTTTGCAACGGTTCTCCAAACCGTTGGTATAGGCTATACCAATGGTTTGGAGGCCTATACCAACGGTTCCAAACCGTTGGTATAGGTTAGTTTTCCAGTAGTGTCAAAGCATCTACCACCTTATTTGCCTTCCCCGGGTGGTAGTGTATCATACAATCATAATCCTTGAGTAATTCAAGTCATCTTCTTTGCCTCATGTTGAGTTCTTTTTGTGAGAAAATATACTTCAAACTCTCGTGATCAGTATAAATCTCACATTTTTCACCATAGAGGTAGTGCCTCCATATCTTCAAAGAAAAGATCACAGTTGCTAACTCGAGATCATGAGTATGATAGTTTTTCTCATGAATTTTTAACTGTCATGATGTATAAGAAATAACCCTATCTTTCTGGATATGGACACAACCAAGTCCTTTCTTTGATGCATCACTATAAATAATGAACCCATCATTCCCTGATGGTAGAGTCAATATAGGAGCATTGACTAATCTTCTCTTCAGTTCTTCAAAACATTCTTCACACTCTTTTTTCCAAACAAATTTAACCCCCTTACGTGTGAGCTTTGTTAATGGGTTAGCCAATCGGGCAAAATTCTGGATGAAACATTGATAATAAACTGCTAAACCAATAAAACCGTGTACCTCAGTTATACTCGTAGGTTCTGGCCATTCTTGGATTGCCTTGGTATTAGAAGGATCAACAGAGATTCCATCTTTAGAGACAACGTGTCCAAGAAAAGAAATATCCTTAAGCCAGAATTCACACTTTCTAGACTTCCCATATAATTCATGTCTTCTCAGAGTCTTCAGGATAATGCGCAAGTGATTTTCATGATCATTGTAGCTTTCAGAGTATACCAAGATATCATCAATAAATACCACCACAAAAGCATCGAGATATTCCTTGAAATCTCTATTCATTAGATCCATGAATACAGAGGGTGCATTAGTCATCCCAAAAGGCATTACCGTAAACTCATAATGCCCGTACCTTATTCGAAATGTTGTCTTCGGAATTTCTTCCTTCTTCACACACAACTGATGGTATCCAGATCGAAGTTCAATCTTTGAAAAGTATTGAGCTCCACGAAGTTGGTCAAATAAATCATCAATGCGAGGTAGGGGACACTTGATCTTTATTTTTATATCATTGATCTCCCTGTATTCGATACATAACCACATAGATCCATATTTCTTTTTAAAAAAAAGAACAGGGGCTCCCCATGGAGAAACACTAGGGAGAATAAATCCATTATTACTCAATTCCTCTAGTTTTTTCTTTAGTTCAACTAATTCCAGAGTGTCCATTCTATAAGGGGTATTTGATATAGGCCTTGATCCAGGAATTAAATCAATGGAAAACTCAACTTCTCATTCTGGAGGATGTTCAGGTAAATCTTCTGGAAACACATCTACATATTCTTTCACAATAGGTACATCCTCTATTTGAACATTCCTTTCCTCAGCCACAGTCATTTTATTCTCTTACTCCACAATAATTGAATTTAGTTGAGCTACTGGGGGTTGATCTAGATAAGAATTAGGTGGTGATGATTCTGCTCTAAAGATAAGGTGTTCCTTATCATCATCACCAAAAATCATAACCTCCTTCTTCTTACAATAAATCATCGCATCATGGTCCGAAAGACAATCCATACCGAGGATTATATCAAACTCAATCATAGGTATGACGATGAGATCAGCCGATAAAGAACATTTATGTGCTCTAATGGGGACTGATTCACAAAAGTTTGTTGCAATGATACTTCCCTTGGTAGTTTTTACTGACAACTCCCCTGTTAAATCAAATTGGAAATATCTAATTTTCTTACCAAACTGGGAAGATAAGAAACAATGCGATAATCCAGAATCAAATAATGCATTTTCTAAACTTGAGGAAACCATTAAATTACCTGCCACCACGTCATTCGGAGCTTCTACCTCAGCAATAGTGATAGCATAAGCTTGGCCTTGATCCCTTGGCCTTTTCTGAGGTATGTTCCCCTGACGCTTAGGAAATTCATTTTCAAAATGTACCATCTCCCTGCAATTGTAGCATTGGAAATCGGTAGCTTCCTTCTTCCCCTTGCAATCACGAGCTTGGTGGCGTTTTCACCACACTTGTAACACTCCCATTCCTTTTAAGAAAGTACCGGGGTGTTTCTTCCCACATTTACTGCAGGATGGATATTAAACTTTTACCTTCTTCACCTTATTTCTATTCCCAGATTAATCAGAAGATCTCTTCTTCTCTTGCTTTTCTTTAAATACATAAGACTTAGATAATTACTTTTCTATCTTGATAGCACATGAGACAATGTCTTCATATGACGAGAAGGACTATGAGACTAATGCTCGACCGAGAAATGGTTTTAACCCTTCAAAGAAATGATCAATCTTACTTCTTGGGTTACGTATAAAATCTCCATCATAACTTTCTAACCTCATAAAGTTAGCCGCATACTTTGTGACATTCTCATCCTCCTTTTGTCTCAGACTCAGAAATTGCCTTTCCATATCTGCTCGATGGTCACGAAAAAATTATTTTTCTAAAAACAGATCTTTGAACTCCCTCCATTCAATATTTGATACTTCATCATCTTCCTTCATGTTTTGAATCAATGACCACCATTGATTAGCATCTCCATTGAGGTGATAAACTACCATGACAACTTTTTCCATTTCACTACTCCCCAAAGCCTGAAATATTTTCTCTAGGGAACTTATCCATTTCTCATCTACTAATGGATTTGTACTCCCATTGAATGTTGGTGGTTGCTGCCTCATGAAGCGATCTAACATTGATCCTCCACGATGTGGATCAAGGTTCTCCATACGGGTAAGGTTATTATTCATAACCTGAGTGAGTTGTCCCAGTATGGTGATTAGTTGATCAGCACCAGTTGCATCACCAGCTCCACTATAATTATCTTGACCAGGATGGAAATCCTTATATGGAGTGCGTGCATTGATATGGCTTCCATTTCTTCCACTAGGTTCCATTTCTAAACAATGTCATAAACTAGATCCGTTTAGGAATCAAAATACATAATTCCATACTTATAAAACACTTAACATAAATTGAACTATTTTTGGATATAATCCATAATCATGAAAATGTTTTCTTTGAGGATGTATATACTCATAAGCCCTTCATAATTATTGGTAAAGAAAATTAGATCTATCCTAAGCATATCCCCCGGGAGTGTCGTAACTAATAGTGCAGCAAGGCCCGTTGTCGTGCACCAGTTCCCGTTCGAGTCTAGCTCAAAGTGGTGTTTTCGGGTTTTACCCCTAGGTACATCTGTACCAGAGCCGCCTCTACCTGCTCGTATCCATACAAGGATCTATTTCTTGAAAAACTCATAAAATCTCTACAATACCAAAATTCTAGGAAGTTCTTCTATATTAATCCTCAAAGTCCATCTTAAATCTATGTGCTCTAGTCAGAGTTTATCTAAATCTAGCTTCCAAGGTTTGTACTGAACTTCCTCTAATACCAACTGTAATGCCCCGACCCCAGTTACCCAAAGTCGGTGCATTATTACATAACATTGGCATGATCACAAGAAAGATCAAGTCTTGAAAGACCTATTAGTTCAGTAGTCTTGGAAACACTAGATACATTCATAAAGATTACATTACACCATAAATTAAAAAACTACAACAACATCTTGTCTCCACACTCATATCCCCTTATACTATCCTTGTAGGTCATTCATAAAATACTTCTTCACATCCTGGAAAAAATAAAACATAGAAAGGGGTTAGATCAAATTCCCAGTAAGGATAACAATATAGAGGAAACTTTTATAAATAAGCATAAACATTTAAGGCAATGTATAACTAAAACAAAAGCCTTTCAAACTTGAACTTCAGAATAATATGGAAATAATAAAATGAAATAATTTTATTTACTTATTCACATGGATATTCTACAAGTTGAATAATCACATGCAATATCAGTAACCACTTTCATAATGATGGAATGCATAATGCCAGACTATTATAACCACATAGCCAAGGCCTCGTGCCAAGACTACAAAAAAGATTTTTCATGGCCTTTTTCCAAGACACTAGTTTGTCTCATTAGACCAACCGATGAATCTAGGAGCTATAGCGGGCTCTACCCGTCACTTATTAAGTCCAATGCATTCCTCATATGGACAGGTTTAAACATAACATAAACAGTTGTATTAAAACTAGCATACGAAATGTCAATACATTCTTCATAAACCATGAATGGTATAAAAATAACACATCCAAAGTCAAACATATCACAAAACCATCAATACAATATGGAAGTTTTTTATAATAATAAATCAACTCCAAATAAACATAAAATTCATCAAAGGATGTTGACATAGATGAAATCAAAACTCTTCTTAGAGAAATATCTCATTCTATTTTGAAATAATTTAAGAGTCATATATTTATAAAATAAAACATTTTCTTTAAAAATATTCTTATATTCTTGTAAGGGAATCTTCGACAATTTTATAACGGCAAAAAATAGTCACACCCGCCATACAAGTTAAAAAGAAATTCTTACCTTAATTCTGTCAAAAAGGTTAAAAAGGACCTTGTTTGGAAAATGACAGAAAGATTCCATAATAAAATTCTTATAAAAAGCCAACAAGGGTATAAATGACTTTATCCCATAGTCTTTAAAATAGTAATAATTATTTGTAATACATTTTTAAGAAACATGGATGTGGATGATAAAGAGGTCCCAGTAGATAATTACGTATAAACAACCTCGGATAATGAAGAGATTTTGAAATAAACCCTTAACTTGTCCTTTTCCTTGGTTGGGGGTAGTTTAACCTCATGTATAATGGTGAAATAATAGTTATTAAGTTATACAAGAATCATATACACTAATATGATATCATATATGATCTTTTAACATTTCTTTGTTAATAATATCTTAGTATTATCCTCGTTTTGGGTGTTAAGTTACTCGTTTTCTTTTATATGTTTTGTTTAATAAGCCATGTTTGTTATGGATAGGTTGTATGTTATTCATACCCATAATTGTATCAAGTCCTTAAACATTGTTTTTAAATCATCAAATGATAATTATACTTGAATGGATACGATGGAGAATGAATCTCATTGCGTTCGTGGAGACGGTAGTCCGTACGTACGCACGAGCGACAATATCATTCTTTTGATATTAAAATAATATATAATTGGATGGTATATAATATATAAAGAATCATTATCATGTTATATTTATTATTTACATGAATTAAACATCATTATTATACCCATCCAAATAATAATTTATTGAATAACAATTACACCACAACGTGGAGACGGTAAGCCGTACGTACTCACGTATAGTGACATGTCATTCAAAGGATGGATAGAATATTGAATATGGTTGTACCATATTTATAATAACATAAAATTATATATAAGATACTGGATTTATTATTTTAGAATGCGAATAACAAAGAAATAAGAAGTTGAAGAAGAAAGGAACTTGAAAGAGGGTGGTGAAAACATTACCTCTTCTTCGGGTTCTTCCTTTTGATTTGATAAAAACGGATCCATAGGTTGGCTTTCGGATCAGAATAAGGCCTCTAGGTTGAAGTGGAGGAAGTTTCGATATTATTTGGGTAGGTTTTGTCCGAGCAAAAAGGCTTTGAATTTGTGAATTAGTGAGAAGGGGGAGTGCCCTTTTATAAGAGGGGTGAGGGGCACCTTTGGAAAAGCTAGTAATATTATTTTATAATAAATTCATATGAGGTTTCTAATGGCTCCAAAGTGTATTATTTAGAGTTTAAGGTGGTTATGGGTCGAAAGAAACTCAACCAATAGAATTTATACAGGTTTGTTTCATTATATTAACCTTATCTTTTAGTTTTAAATCTTAGTAAATTAGTTTGGCACTTACCATGTCACTTTGTATTTTTATATTATATAGTTAATAAACATACTATATACCTCTAAGAGACCCCCCAAGTGGTCCATTAATAATACACCTATCATGATATAAGTATCTTGGCCGAACATTATTTTTTTAGGAATTGAATATAAATTAATAATATAATATTTGTTTTAAAAACTCTTTTTTGTCAATTTTGACACTATTGGGTATTTGGTTTTTCATAAATTCATAACAGCTTTATTAACTCGAAAACAATTTATATAATCAATAATAATATGTCATATTAACCTATAAAATTATTATAATTCATAAAAAGTCTCAAATTACATTTATTTAGATATTTATAATATCAATTATTTTATTATTTCATTAATTAGGTAATTACTGCATCACCATTGTGTCATAAATAAATTAAATTATTTAATGTCCAAAAATTATAAATAAAATACCATTATGTAGAAAATAGTTTTATCTTTCTAATGAATATTTACAATCGAATTTATCTTATGTATAACCCTATATTAAAAATGTTTTAGTAAATAAACTTTGATTTTAACTCTTTTAACTCTTCTTTGAATTAAATAATAATAAATGTCCTAATCTAATCCAAGTGGACCTAAATGATAATATTTTATTCCTAAAGTAGATCGATAAAGATATAGCCTTAATAAAGTAGATCAATAAAGATATATCCTTAATAATTACATAATATTTATTTTATGTTAATAATTTTACTTTATTTGACTTTTAGGATCTTTTCTTTTTAAAATTTTTAGAGAATTAGTTCATAATTCAAACATGAGAAAACATATAATAAAAAGTGGATACTTCTGATTAGTTCATATTTTTCCAACCATATAAATCGTTTAAAACAAAACATTATTTATTTTCATGAATATTATTCTCGATATTCAATTTTACCTATTCAAATCCATTACCCATCCTTAAAACCTGTGAAAAACATTTAAAAACATGAGATGATGAAAAAAACCATGTAATTTACATAAAAAGAATAAAATCATTAGTCCAATAAAATATATTAAAAACCATAAAACCACATTCTTGAAATAAATTACATTCTAACCGAAAATTGAAATATCATTTCTTTAAAATATCATTTATTTTAACATTTGAAAACAAATTATTTCCATGAAAACTCATTAGTAGGTATATAAAGTTCATGCAGGTACCTTTAGACATCATCTCGTAGATCCCTTATAGAACCTGTAAAAATTTGAATAACCATAAGTGAAATTTAAAATGTAATTCTCTAGAAAAAATAATAATTACCCAATGAATTTTATTACTATCTAGTTGAACCCATCATATAATAAATAACGGGCTCACTCAGCACTATCTGGGATCACCCATCAAATTTAATTTCAAAGAACTGAATAATGAAAAAATCACATAAAGAATTAATTTCATAAAAAATCATTGAAACAACCTTTATTCTTTTCATAACCAGATTAAACAGTGTTAAATCAATTGGTTATATAAAAATATATTTGAAACAAGATTAACCCATGAAATAGAGACGAGTTTCATAATAATCTCTTTGAAACAGTCATATTCTATATAAAGAAATATTGAGGATGGATTCAATAATAAATATACCTAGTGGAGGAAAAATTACTACAAGGGTTTTCAACATTGACAAATTTAAATATCATTAAAATATAGATAAAAAAATGTTGAGGAGAATATAATCTTCTTTATGAAAATCACTTTTTAAAAGAGAAAATATTTTGAAAATATTTTTCTTTGAAAATCAATTTTAAAAATATTTTATTTAAAAAGAACCTCATAAACTAGAATGGGGATATCAAAATAAATAACGTTCATAATGATGTGTAATTATTTACATTACATAAAATAAAATTCATTTTTCAAAGTAAAATGTTAGGAAATTGTCTTGTTTAGAAAATGACAAGAATATTTCTATTATATATTCAATAAAAGGAAAATGGAAATTGTTTTCAAAAAAATAAATCCTTTGAAAATATTTTTTAAATAGAGAAAATGGGTGAAAATTATATTTAAAAATCATTTTTAAAATGTTAAAATCATTTTTGAAAACATTTTTAGAAAACATGGTTTTGGAAGAAAACATATTTCTGAATCAAGAGAGAAATAAAGTATAATTTTCTTAAACATATTTTCTTAATTATCATAAGTAACAAAGAGTATAAAAATAGTACAGTTATTTTAAAATATCATGATTAAATAGAGGAGAATAAAATTCATTATAATTACTGAGTGGTATATTATGATATTTCAACATTGGTGACTTAATCCTAAACTGTCCCGATAAATTTTGAGATTGTAAAATAACATCCTTTCCACTTGGGTAACATTGAATAATATGCCTCATGAAATAATAAAATAAAATGAAGAATAAAATATCATGATGGTAAATAAATTTAGGACATTACATTTCAAAGGATCTGTATATACACCTCATCAAATAATATATGTGCATAAGATAATGTACATCTCGAATAAGGCAAATTCAGAAGAAAAAAAATCCCAAATAGATTTTTAATCTTTTCAAACATATACCACATGAGAGAGAGATCCTAAAATGAATATTTGAATCCCAATAAATCACAGTAGAATAATCATAAAATACATTCATTGGTAATATACACACCACATGTCATGACCCATCCCCTGAGGCTCGTGTCATGACTACCCCAAGCTCACCTTCCATAGGCCAGGGTTTGTTGACTAGCACCAAAGGTGTATTCCCTAAAACTGGGAATGCATTGCCTTTTTAACCTGAAAACTCACGTAACCAAGCACACAACAAGATATGAACACAAGCAAATTTTATAGTAAACAAGTGAGTACAGTATGTAGAAACGGGCCAGAATACAAGCCCAACTGGAATGTAAAAGTACAACTGAAATGCAACACAACTGAAGAAAGACAAAGGTAGCTATTGGGTCATCCTCTAGGTTCCTACCTGAAGGGTAGGTATAGATCGTCTCCTCATCACTCCACATCCGTCCATCTCCTCTGTGTACCAACACACTATATGGTCCACCTCTGAGAACCATCCAGTCCTAGTACTCTTAGCCTCAGTCAGCGCTTTCCATCATCTGCATCCAATACAACAAGGTGCGGGCATAGCCCATGCAGGGGTGGGTATAAGGATACTCAGTAGGGACCCTGAGACCCTCAAGATCTCACAAAATCCACCAAGGATAAACCAAAAATTATGAAATCAATAGATAACCCTACTTAGGTATATGCTCATACATATACCTAAGTTATCAAATAATCCATCTCAATCATGAGGAAAACACAGAAAAAATAGACTCTGCTCAAACCAGGATTTTATTCTAGGGATAGTATCAAGTAACATCCCCAGTCATATTTTCGAAACCTCATATACTAGATAACTCCTCCTCTATCGAGTATAGAGGTCCTGAAGTGACACAAAGGTGATTCCCACTAACCTTCGACTACTGAGGTACTCCTCCTGTCGAGTACCATGGGTCTGTTGCCTCACCAAGGCACTCCCCACTGTGGGTCGGCCGCGTCACCAAGTGCGCTCCCCCTCATATCCTACTGAGGTACTCTTCCTGTCGAGTATCATGGGTCTGTAGTGAAACCAAGGCGCTCCCCATTGTGGGTCTGCCACAACACCAAGGCATGACCCACTAGGCTATTCGAGTCACTCTGAGTCAAAACGGTCAGTAGTGGTCAGGTCTCAGTCAGGTACTAGGTCTCTGCACTATGCTCGCTCATCTCCAGGAGGATCTGCTCCACATGCTACTGGTCAATACACCAACTATCACTAAGTCCCATGAAGAAGTATCTCAAAGGTCTCCCACGTCATGGGGGTCTCAACGCAACAGACGGCACGTCAATCGGACGCCCGGTCTGTGAGTTAATAGCCATTTAGTCCTGGGGGCCTGGTTGGATTTGTGCTCGATCCAACCTGACCATTTCTCATCCTGATACAAAACTCAGTGGGGTATCACTCAAAGGTACATTATCACTATAAGATTCTAGCTCCATTGACGATTCGTCAAATGGATGGATGGTGCCAAAGATATGGTCTAAGGAGGGTAATTGGGTCGTAGTGGACCCGGGCCCAGTCCGACCCAGTCGGACTAACCTGGCCTGACCCATCCTGGGCCGACCTCGTTCGGGTCACCCTGGTGCAACCCATTAGGTCTGTTCCAACCCGTAGTGCAGCCCGGACCATTGGGTTCGGCCTGGCCCAGTAGGGTTCGGCCCAGCAGGTTGCGAGGGGCCGTGGAGAGCCTCGAGGGTGGCTCGGTCGCGGAGGGTTCCATGAGTGCATGAGAAGGCAGGGAGGCTTGGAGGGCCAAGGGTGGCATGACTAGTGGGTGAAGAGGCTGGTGGGCGGTGCAGCCAGGGTGGCTTGGACGACAGGTGGCACCGCCGGCGGGCGATGCGACCGGGGAGGCACGACATTTGGGTGGTGTGGTCGGGGTAGCTCAGCCAGTGGGTGGTGTGACTGGGGTGGCACAGCTGGCGGGCGGCGCGGCTGGTGGGCGGCGCGGTCGGGGTGGCTTGGCTGGCAGGTGGCGCGAGCTGGGGTACGGGCCGGTAGGGCCTGGGGCGGAGCAGCGCGGAGAGGGCGCGCGGCCGGGGTGGCTCGGCCGGTGGGTGGCGCGAGGCGGGGCCCGAGCCGGTTTAGCTCGGGGTGACGCGGCACGGTGTGGGCGTGCAGTTGGTTCGTCCGGGAGGCCATAGTGCCATGGGGGTAGCGCAGGTTGCGGTGGTCGCGGGTAGCAGCGTCGTTGCCTTCGTTGCCTTCGTCGCCTTCCTTCATTCCAAAGATTACCACAAAGAAGAACGGTGGAGGGGGGTCAAGCCATGTTAGTTTGACCCGAACTCTCCACATTAGGGTGTTATCAAGCAGCTCATCATAATCAAGAGTGAATAACTTCAAACCCACCAGCAATGATTGTTCCCCACCTGCAAAAGAAGACATCCACGTTATTCATTTTAAAAGAAATGAAAAACATGGGAATATAAACATACACAAAATTAAACACCTTCCTCGTTCTCTTTCCCACGTTGGTGCAAGAAGGTAGAATGGTCGTAGATTCATCATATATTAGGACGTCCCACATCAAAAGAAGTCTCGAGGATGAAGATTGAAGGAGGTCGGCATTCTTTGTTGGCAGAGCGTTCTTCGTTGGAGATCATAATTCACCAAGTGTTGGGCGTTACGTCACTTTACCAGCGCTTCGTCGCTTGGTGAAGCTGTCCCAAATCCTCCTCCCAAGATCCATGTATATATGAGATGAGGGAGGTATGTAACGATCATGGGATTTATGATGGTTCATTTATTAGGAACCTTCATAAATTCCAACGACATTGTTACTTAATTTAATAAGGGGTCAAGCCAATTAATTTATGGTGGTGCAAATAATGGTTGTGCATTGGCATAATTAATGTGGAGGAGGCTCAAGAGGCTCCTCCACATTAATGAGGTTGTTCAGAAGTTTCTCCATCATTAAGAAGGGAGTTGAGAGGTTTATGCCTCAGGTGGTCCCCACCACCATAACCTCTCAAGGGAGGTTAGGGTCTGGTGGTCCCCACCACCATAACCTCTCATGGGAGGTTAAGGTCTGGTGGTCCCCACATCCCAACATCCACAAGCAGGTTTAGTTATGGTGGACCCCACCTCCCAACACCCACATTGGTGTTGCAAATAAAAATAAAGTGTCACACACTTTTATTTTTATTTTTATTCTTTCACAAAAAACACAAAAACTAACTTTCACCCTGGAACATCTGTCATCGAGGTGGAAGTCTCCTTGAGAGAATATCGGGGCTACGAGTTCAACGGTGCCCCTGGATTTCAATTATGACCACCGGTTAAAAAGTTATAACAACTCACTTGTACGTTTACTGAACGTACCCAAAAAAAGGTTCAGAAATACATTCTGGGCACTCCGGGCCTTGGATTCACGTGCCGTCAATTTTCGCGAACTCGTAAAATTCCCATATATTTAAAAAAAATACATGTAAATTCTGGTTCTTTACATTCTCCCCACCTCAGGTTCTACGTCCGCGTAATACACAACTCAAACTAGGTAAACAAGATGCATCTGAGCCTCCAGATCCCATGTGCTCTCCTAGAGGTTCCCGTGCTACTAGAAAACGCACACCATAGGTATCGACCATCCACAAAGGACCTGCTCCTGTCGATCTGCAATCTTTGCTAGAACCTCTATACAAGTCGTCCCATCATCAACATCAATGTCGCCTTTGTTGATGATATGAGAAGGGTCATGCACGTAATTCCTCAGCTAGGATACGTGGAAGACGTTATGCACCCGGTGCAATTGAGGTGGAAGAAATAAGCAGTAAGACATATCGCCAACTCTAATGAGGACCTGAAAAGGTCCGATGAACCTCATAAATAACTTTCCGCCTCGGCCAAATCTCTACAAACCTCATCGAGCTGAGACCTGTAGAAAGACGTGGTCACCATCCGTGAACTCTATAGGTCTCTATCTCTTATAAAAATATGAATTCTTCTTACTCTATGTAGTATTCATCCGCTCTTGAATTATCTACACCTTGTTTGTGGTAGCTCGTACCATCTTTAGTCCCACTAGTGCTGACTCCCCTGGGTCATTCCAGCACAAAGGTGATCTACAATGTCGCTCGTAAAATGCCTCGAAAGGTGTCATCCCAATGGTGGAGTGATAACTATTGTTTTAATCAAACTCCACCAAAGTAAATTGATCCTCACAACTGTGACAAAAGTCAAGGACACAAGCATGAAGCATGTCCTTAAGGGTCTGAATGGTCCGCTCTGTCTTGCCATCCATCTGAGGATGGAAGGCAGTGCTCCAATGAACCTGTGTCCCAAAATCCTCCTGCAACCCCATCCATAGCTGGGAAGTAAATCGTGAATCACGATCAGATACAATCTTCGAGGTTACTCCATGTAGCCGCACAATATCCTACACATAGAGATGTCCCAAGATGTCTATTGAACCCTGCTCTCTGATCAGTAGGAAGTGGGCCGACAGGGTGATTCGGTTGACGATCACCTAGATCGAGTCATGTCCCATGGATGTATATGTAATTCCGTGGATATGCCATCCCACTTCCACTCTGGGACCTCTAAAGGCTAAACCAAGATTGATAGTACCTGATTCTTCGTCGTCACTTGCTGAAAAGTGATGCACCGAGAGACAAACTCTACTATGTCTTTCTTCATTCTCGGCCACCAGTGCTGTCGTCGGAGGTCCTGGTACATCTTCGCCACTCTTGGATGTACTGATATAGGGGATGTGAGGAACTCCCTTAACACTTCCTCCGAAAGTGACATTGGTACCATGGTACGTCCTCTAAAGAGAATGACATACTCCCTACCTTCAGAAAATCCATCAGGTGTCTGTCCTGTGGATATCTGAGCACATCGTGTCTCATAGTTAGTGTCCCCACGCTGCACCTCCCTGACTTTTTGAAGAAGTGGGGGAGTGAATGTAAGAGACTGAAGAAGATTTTCTCCATCCCAGTCCATGATTCGTCGTAGTAAACTACGTACCCTACACCCTCCTCTGGAAGCCTCAAGATGGGGGCACTAGTCATCCTCTACCTCAGCTCCTAAAACCTCTGTTGGCATCTCTCCGACCACACGAAGGGTTTACCCTTCATCGTCAAGGCTAATAGTGGTTCTGCAACTCTGGAGAACTCTGGTACAACCCTCCGGTAATATACATCCAAACCCAAGAAACTCCACACCTCCGTCACACTCCTGGGTGGCTCCCAAGCAAGTACCACCTCAATCTTCACTAGATCTACTGTAACTCCAGCCTCCGATATGACATGTCCCATAAAGTGAACCTCTTGTATCTAGAACTAATACTTAGAGAGCTTACCATAAAGCTGGTTCTCTTGGAGTGTATCCATTACGACCCACAAATGATAGATATGCTTCTCTGGAGTAGTCAAGTAGATCAGAATGTCGTCGATGAAGACTACTACGAAGCAATCGGGGTACGGCTGAAAGATCATGTTCATGAGTCCCATGAACACTGCTAGATCATTGGTTACACCGAATGGAATAACCAAGAACTCATAATGTCCATATCGACATCTGAAGGTCGTCTTCTGTGCATCCTTGTCTCACACTCTGAGCTGGTGATAGCCTGATATGAGGTCTATCTTTGAGAACCATTGTGCTCCCTTCATCTGATCAAAGAGGTCTTCAATCCTAGGGAGTGGGTACTTGTTCTTTACGGTCACCTGGTTTAGGTGTTGATAGTAAACACAAATCCTCAAGCTCCCATATGCCTTCTTGGTGAACAAAATCAGGGCTGCCCAAGGTGAAACACTGGGCTGGACGAATCCCTTCACCTGCATGTCCTCCAACAATACCCGGAGCTCATGAAGCTCTGTGGGAGCCATCTGACACACTGGTTTAGATATCATTGTCATCTCAGGGTACAAGTCAATGGAAAAATCCACCTATCTATGAGGAGGTATACCCGGAACATCATCAGGGAAGACATTCGTGTACAGGTCCACCACTACATGATAACTCAGACTCTCCACATTAACCACTCTAAGGGTAAGGCTAGCCAACTAATGAGAAATCGGTTTCACCATCCTCCGGGTAATTCCATCCTGTGCTGAAAAGGCTCACTTCTCACCGGTGAAGTTAAATCTAGTTCCATCCATGCGGACACACCATACATTGCGCCTAATACAATCTATTTGAGTATGGACTGTAGATAATAAGTCCATACCCAAGATAACGTCATAAGGCCTCGATGCCACTACTAAGAGATCCTAGCCGAAGCTCTCGCCTCCTAGAGTAAGCACACACTATCGGCACAAGTGCGCAATCGTCGAATATGGTCCCGTAGGAGTCTCTAGATGTAAGGATTGAGCCAACGACTTCGTTGAAATCTCCGAGCTTGAATGATGGCAGTACAAATAAAAGAATGATTGGAACATATTCTTATAAGTACTACAGCTATGGTGGAGTAGACACAGATTATACCTAGAATCATCTCCAGAGCACTATGATCGTATGCTTCAGCTACCTGCAGCTGAGCTCTCCTCTTTCCACCTGTTCCCTGTGGTCTGGGTGAACCTCCTGGTGGTGGTGGTGGTAGCATCTCGAATTGTTTCCCACCACCAGATGCACGACCATCTCCTCTGCTAGGTCCTCATGTGCCCTACGGATAGCCACGATCGAATCTCTGTCTCTACCTGGGCGGTCCTTTGACCGTCTAATGATCATCTGAATGGCGGGTCGGACTGTCATGAGCCATGTGACCCTACCCGTCACATGCGGAACACTGCCTGCTCCTAGTATATATGTCTCTACATCGGGTGCCCCGCACAGCCGACTCTGAATCATGCGGTCTTCCAGCTATAGGTCTGGTCCTCTTGGACCTCTGAGACATCTGTCTGCTACCAGTAGTAGAAGACTCTACTATGTTTTGTCTGGTAGTGAATCTTGTTGCTGGAGACTGCTTAGCAAGAAAAATCTCCCCCAAGAGGAATCTCTCTAACACCCCCACCTGCATCGGGATACTGAGTGAGATCATCGGAGCTCTGATCTCCCGTCTGAGTCCCTGCTCAAAGGTGTGGGCCCTAAAGAATGGGTCCCGCACCATATCGGTGGAGTAATGTGAGAGGTCAGTGAACCTCGCTGAGGACTGAGCTATATTCATGCTACCCTACGGAAGACGAAGAAGCTCTTGTATGTGCAATGCACGAAGAGTCGCTGGAACAAACTCTTCCGGAAATAGGATCTCAAAGTCTTCCCAGATAAGTGTCACCTCATTGTGAACAAGGAGCATCAAGCTCCACCATCAGCCTATTACAGCTTATAGAAGGCTGGAAGTAAGAAACACCATGAGATTGGCTGGTGTCCCTATGAGTCGAAAAACTCTCACCACTACCTCCAGCCAATCCTCAGCTGCCTTGGGGTCTATCTCTCCCCGGAACCTGGGTGGCCTCTAGCACAGGAACTTGTGTAATGTTCTCAAGCGGCATGAACCCTCTGCTGCTAGGGCTGGTGGCATCGGTGGACCAAAGTTTAATGGTATTTTTGGTCCCTCTTCTGGTGCCTCTATTGGAAGAGGTCCATGTACTGAGGCCTCATCGCTCGGTGGGTTTTCAATGCATATTATATCCTGAACCCTAGTGGGATGTCTATATGGAGGCATCCTGGAAATAAAAAGGTGTGGAATGGTAAAAAGTCAAACCTAGTGAGTTCACCTGGTGATCTGACATAAGAAATCACAAAGAAAACTCTTGAAAACACACACAAAATCAGTGTTTTCATGCATTGAGTTGGAAATCAGAAGTCATGGTCCTGGTGTATGGATACGTCGGCCGCCGCACCAATACTGGATTCCCTAAACTGAAAACCACACTCATTACCCTCAACATTATTGATTCATAGAAAAGATAGATCATAGTCCTAAGTTTTATGGTAGAACTGACTCCTCTGATACCAATTTGTCACAACCCGTCCCCTAAGGCCCGTGACGTGACTACACCAAACCCGCCTTCCATAGGCCAAGGGCTGGTAACTAGCACCAAAGGCGTATTCCCTAAAGCTGGGAAGGCATTGCATTTATAACCATCTTTTGATGCTCCTTTCCATCACATAGTCTAAATGAATGAAAATGGAAATACCTTGAACCCAAAGTGATTCATCCTTTAAAGAAATGTCAAAAATTGACAAAGGCATGAACAAAGATTCAGTTTCACTTGGGTCACACAAATTTCACCAAGGTCATGCAAGTAGACTTGAACGTCGCCTAGTGGTCACACAGGTGACTTGTGCGCCCTCTTTGAATTTCGCCAAGGGTCTTCACCAGCCTATAAATACCCCCTGTGGGGCCCCCATTTCAGGGAGGAAAAATTCCAGAAACTCAGATTTGAGCTCCCGGTGCCCTAGTCTCTTCTCAATGCTTCCGAAAAATTATAAGGTAATTTCTTACCTAGAAAGGAATATCTAAAGAGGGGGAGTAAGGCCTGAGTGTTGAAACTCATCAACACTTGCGCGCCTAAGTGGCCAGCTCTTAAGGGAAATGGCCACACTTGTGCGTCGCCTTACCCCTTTAAAATAACATGCACGCCACTCTTTTGGAAGCCTCTAGGGATATTACTAAGGGATTTTTCCAAGTCTCACCCAAGTATTACCCTAAGGGTTGACCATCGCGCAAGTACCCCGGTGTCACACAAGTGTACTTGTGCAACTAGAACTTATGCGCCTACGCAGGACTTGTGCGCCTCTCTCTTTTTGGGTGCCCTTCCTGCCTATTTCACCTCTCTAATTCCTATCCACCTCTCCTATTCAAGATTCATCCTTCAAAACCCTCTTCAAAACCATTTATGGCATGGCTCCCTTATTGGATTCCTTATCTGAAAGGAATTCTGGGGAACATGTCTTAAAACCTAGTGATTTACATATCTTTATGTCACTAAGGTTAGAGATTTCATTCATTCAACCTCATCCTTTAAGATGAGATAATCCTTAATTTGGGCCTCCTTTTCAGAAGTAAGCCCAAATCCAAGTCCTCTTAATTTGGGCATCCTCCTTAGGAGTAATCCCCAAGTCCCCTAACCTGTGCATCCTCCTTAAGAGTAAGCCTTAGTCCAAGTTCTATTAATTTGGGTATCCTCCTTAGGATTAAGCCCCAAGTCCCCTAACCTGGACATCCTCATTAAGAGTAAGACCTAGTCATAATTTCCCAAATCTGGGCATCCTTCTCAGGAGTAAGCCCCAACAATAATTTCCTTAACTTGGGCCTCCTTTTCAGGGGTAATCCCCAATCTTAAAAGTTCCCAAATATGGGCATCCTCCTCAAGAATAATCCCCAAATTCCAAATCCCTTTAACTTAGGCATCCTTCTCAGGAATATGCCCCAGTCATAATTTCTCTTAACCATTCTTAATTTACTTTTGATTTGGGATTCCTTCTCAGGAGTAAAAAACAATCATAAGTCCCCCCCTATTTTGGGCATCTTCCTCAGGAGTAAGCCCCAAGTTAGAGTATCCAAATCTCCATAAATTACATATACCATTATGAAACTTGTTCCTGGGTTTCATCCCTAAAGTGAAACCTAATATTAATCTATTTGGGTAGTCATATATACATAATCCCCACATCATTTATTATGATGGCACAATTGACTGGTTTTACCAATACCTCTTGTTTCTCACACTCAGCATGACTCACATGAGCTTAGAGTGTAAAAGTAATTATGACATCTTTCTTTGAGCCATAAATCATACATAAACCTCATAATTATTTACTCTAACTACGTGTGTTCTGATTCCTTTTCTAAAACAAAGGATACATAGGTAGCCCATCTGTGGGTACGATCCCAACTTCGAAATAATCCATGTCCTTCTGAATGACAATAAACTTCAAGTGCGCCACTGAGTGGCTTTAAAACTAGTATGGTTATCATAATGACTAAGATATTTCTATATAATGTTTCGAAGGATACCACTGACCTATAATATCTAACAAATACAGATGATTATCTATCGATGAATAACCTCGAATACATATAAAAGATTCTCTAAATCTCATACATACTAATCATTGATTGTCAGATCTAAAGGAAAGATCATTTTATACTTGGTAATATAATAAGGATTCACGAACATAAATTAAATCTATAAAGAGATTCCTGGAGTAGACAATAATTCCCCTCAAAAATTTGTGATGAGTCCGACCTCCCATCCTCTCGACCAATGCAAATTCTTAAGCCTCATCGGTCCATAACTAATGAGAACCTGCCTTTGGAAAGTAGGTCCAAATGGAGATAGAATCATTGGATGTTTCCAGTTCTATGAAAAAACCCATTATAAATTGCTTAGAATGTTTGAACCTTAATCAATGAGTTCATCCCCAATTCCAAAGGAAACAAAAAATAGTGAACCTGATGTGAATCCTTAACCAAGTTAAGATGTTGTTTTACTTATTTGTTAGGCCCCTATTTAAAACTCAATGAGAGGGCCAACAAAAAAATCAATAACATATGTGCTTATCCAAAGGATTTAGTGGCCAAATGTATCTTTATTATGTCTGTTATATCATATAGGAACTCTTTTACAAGATCTTCTACATTACAGAAATGGATTCTCTTAAGTTCATGCCTGTGAATACCTCTGCTGTGAATGCTTCTGCTGCTACTCCTGCTGGATCGGTGTCCGCTCTATGGACGACATCACCTACTCAACATCTTCAACACTGCGTATCAAATGCACTGGTCAAGGAGTACCATTAAAATGGTACTATTCCGACTCTGGAGGCTGCTCGACAAGCCCTCCAAGTCAATAATTCACCCTGGTCGTCCGGATAGCGACGACCAGCGATCAAGAAGCATGTGGTTCCAACCACCATCTCCAACCGTTTCGGGTCATTATCCCCAGAATGAAACCACCATTCACTCCAATATTCTGTGGAGGTGAATGAGTAGGTCCTTCAAGGCCTTAATTCAAGGAGATAGGAGTCCTTCCCAAGGGATCCCATCAACAATCGCCGCTAGACTCGTGTGGCAGTGCGCCCTAAACATGATGAGGGTATCGTCTCCAGGCGTTCGGCTTAGGTTCCTCGAACCCGAGAAGGCAAGATGAACTGCCAGAGGTGAAATCCAGTCAACAGTGAGCAGGTACTCATCTCTACAATCTCTGGAGAAGTCTACTAACCTAACTTGGTGGCAAGCAACGAGCGAGCACACACACATGTCCGTTTTAATTCTGTTGTCCCGCAGACTTGTCTGGAAGCAGCACGCCAATCCCACCAGGAAATTCTGGCGGAGTACTATAGACAATAACATACACCTATTTATAAATCATCATCTAGTCAGCAGACTCGTCTGACTACATATGATGGAACCTGCTAACCTAATGTGTTGACAACTGGTAAACTGGCACATACACCTGCTTACACTCATCAATCCTGTCAGCAGCCTCATCTTTCAGAATTGAAGGAAGATCACCAACCACGTTTAGTGGAGTGAAATAATTAGGCACATACACCTTCTAGTATTTATCAAGCCTACCAACTGCCTCGTTTGGTAGCATTCAGAGAACTTGGTCGGAATGCTCCGGTGACAAACAGGAGGCAGACTCAACTCTCTGCCCCCACACATGAGTGTTATCATAATTCACTGACAGGAAAAGGAGGACAGGAGCAGGAATACACACCTACTCCAAGCATGTAATGGAAATATATCCCCGTTCTGGTAGCTGAAGTCACCAAGCATATTCTATCAATTGTAAAAGTGTAGAAGCAAATCTCTACTCATATTCTGGATGCCTGTCAGGATATTATAACAGCTTCAATAGCATCTCAGGGAAAGAAATGAAAATATATCTCTACCAGTAGAGTGACAAATCAACAGTTCACTCTAGAATAGACACACACCTCTGTTTCAGTCCAAGAGGGTTTTGGGGCATACTCCCCCATATCATACGGACAACCAGGTCAGGCACATACACCTGATTTGAGAGGAGATAATTAGCCTAACCTAATCATTTCTTCTGAGCAGGCACATACACCTACCCATAATAAAATCTTTCATCAAAAAGTGGTTCCTAAAGTGAGTAACAAGTCGTCTAAGAAGAAGACCCACCCAGCATAGTCAAGAAATCAAGAGCCAATCTGTAATAAGGCCTTGCTCGATGTTGGAGTTCTTGAAGCCCTCAAAAAATTATGGGTTGGAATTCAAGATTCTACTCCCTCATTTCCCAATAGTGGGAACTTTAATTCTGAAGGTCTTCATCAGACACTTCCTCACGAAGGCTTGCTTTATGAAAATTTGGTTGATCTCGACGATTCATCTTCAGATGAGAGCCACAAGAACCCTATGTCTGGCCAAAAGACCAAGGAGAAAAAATTTTCATCTTTTGTTGTAACCCACCATGGTAGTCCTCCCCATGATGATGAATTTAGGTGCAAAATTCCACTCCGTAGTAGTAATTCATATTTCCTAGAAAATGCTTCAATGGACAATGTAGTGACGAGAAAGCCCTCTTATCTTGAGGCACTTGAAAATGCAAAGCCAGTCATGTCTTATGATTTACCACTAGCAGGTGAAATACTTTCTCAATTAGAAGATATCCTGGGGTGTAGGTCATTCTTCGAACCACCCCTGGGTTGTTCATCTTCTAGTTTGATCAGTGAATTCTCTACAGATATTATTGAATCTAATGAAGCAACAAGGAAGCACCAACTTTGGTCTAATCAGGTAAAAGAATCTTCATTGAATGATAAAGAGGAAATACTAAATATGATAAAATAGCTGGAAAAAGGTGAAGTGCTAGTCATGTTTTGGCCTTTGGATGACTCTCAGTATGACATTCCAGAGATGTTGACAGAAGATGGAATTCATGATATCTGTCTAAACATATGAAAAACTCTTTGTTAGTTTAAAAAGAAAATATTATCTTATTATGAATATGAAAATCATGTCAAGATAATATAAGGGTTACAACGCCAAATTGGATTGGCATATCTCTTAGTTTCTCGATATCTGAAGGCTGAAAAACAACAAAGAGCCCTTCAGCATTCATGCCTTGGCGCACTAAGAAGCTTGCACCAATTAATTGCCAATGCACCATATGGTATTCATATCAGGGGATGGAGTGTTCATGGAGTGCTATATTTCACCGTACTATCTATTCAGAAAAGCCCGCCGAAAATGGTCTCATGCAATGTTATTGCCCCTGGCCGGCCAAATCCAATTGGCTTTGTTTGTAATCAAAGGCTCACTCAAGAACCTGCCTCAACTAGTTCCTCTCAAAATCAAGCATACAGAGAACAAGTTGTTGAATTACTCCTGCATCAAGTGAATGAGAATATTGAACAGGCTTCTCGTTTGGAGCGTGCACATCATCAAGTGACAGAAGTGTCAGAAATCATCCAACGGTCTTTTGAGCTGGGTGATAAGAGTGGATGTAGGTTGATGCATCCAACTAATTTCCGGACTAAAGCGCGCAAGATCATAAGATATTTCAAGAAATTCTCAGATGTATCATCTTAAGAGCCACCCCAGCTTGCTAGACTAGGGACTCTTTTAACCCAACCCTCGAAATCAACAAATAGGATTCGAGGATTTGAGCAGGAACAGCCCCAGTCCATAGGACTGGAGACTTTTTCAAATCCTCAATATCTCCCTTAGAAAAAGTCAGTCTTCTCTCGATTAGGGAAGAAGCCACAAGAGGAATGAAGAGCCAAATTATCAGGATATTCCCTCCAAATAACGGTTCGTCAAGAAGTTCCGGAGGTATCAAATCAACAAAAGACAATGTCTCATCAAGGACATGTAAGAAGACAATATCGCAGAAATGCTGATAGAAGGGATGCAATGTGTTATGCATCAATCAATGTCATCAATTCCATTGTTACTGATCCCCCAGATTAGGCTCACTCAGAGGGATCAGATGAGGAAACTCTTGCTCAAGAGGTTGTACGCACAGACACAAATGAAGAAGGTGTGCGTACACGAAATCAAAGGATTACCCAGAATCTAGGTAATCCTTCAAGTAACCCACTTTCCCCTCTCTGAAAGGGATCCAACAAGGGGAAAGAAAAGAATTAGATTACATACCCTTACTCTGGAGAAGGCCAATCGTTCTCACTAGAGAAAATATTTTCACAACAGGAGGAAGAAATGAAGGAATTGAGGAGGTTGAATACAGAACTACTTCAGGGTAGTCTTCCACCTAAGCGTGCTGGAGTTAGTTAGCCAATGGAATTTGTTGCATCTACTGAGATAGATCCAGAATATCCTCCTCTACCAGTACACCCTCACAGGTCTAATCTTATGGGTCATGTGCAGAAACAATCGGCTGTGCTACCATCAGTTTCAGTACCAGCCACAACATCTTTCCAAGATCTAGTTATTTCACCGATTCAGGTCCAAGTTCAACTGAACGTTTCTCAAAAGTTAATAACTACTATTGAGTCATTAACACATCTTTTGGAAGTAATGGAGGTAAAGCATGCTCAAATTCAACCAGAAAATAGATCTTACCCTAAATGGGTTGATGCAATTCCTCCCCCATCAAATTTTTTAAGTACCACATTCCCAATCTTTAATGGTTCGGGAGACCCAGAGCAAAACTTAACACATTTTGTTTCTCGTTGTGATCCTATGATGGGAACCCCTCAACAACAGGAAGTTGTTAAGCTCATATGTTTTGTGCAGTCATTACAAGGGCATGCCTTTGTCTGGTACACAAGCTTTCAATCCCGTTCAATTACCGGATGAGAGGATTTCCGCCAAAGATTCCTTCTTCAATTCAGCTCAACGTTGCCAAAGACAACAGTTTTTTATCTTACAAACTGTAAGAAAAGGGTGAATGAAAGGGTTTAGGATTTCATTGCTCGCTGGAAGGGATTAACATATTCCCTGAGCTTAACACTCCCTCAAGAGGAATTATTGCCAATCTATGTGTAAAATTTGCGTGATGAGTTGCGCACACCATTGATCCATGTGAAATACATAGGTGGGTTTCGAGACCTTACTTCAATCGCTCAACAGATTGAAGATTCTCTTATGAAGACTAAGGATAAAACTCATGTAATTCCATCATCTCTAGTAAGGAGAATGGGTAGAGCATAGATTGCTACAGTTATGCTTAAACAAGAACCTGTACCTGCTTCTACTTCAAAACCTTCATCTTCTCGAAGGGCTCCACCTCCTGAGCATCAACAATAGAGGTCGTTTCATCAAGATGATCAAAGAGATTAAAGACAAAAACAATTTGAGGATTTCAAAAGAAAAGTTTACTCTTTCTAAAATGAAAATGTTCCTGGATACTTCATTTCGGCACGGGAAAATAATTTTGTTCAATTTCCATGGCCCAAGAGGCCGAACAAGGAAGGAGATGAAGACTGTCCCAACTATTTCCCCTTTCATCAAATGTTTGGGCATCCCATTCAAGAGTGTTTTGTCTTAAAGGACATTCTGCAAAAAATGGTCGACTTCGGACAAGACAAATTGAAAGGTTCTTCAGCTCAGGTAGCATGTGTTACTGCTACAGATCCAAAGGAAGAGGGCGAATGGAAAGAAGTCAAAAACAAAAAATCACAAAAATATGATGATTGGATGGTCAGAAAAATGATCAATCAAACTCAACCATTTTGAGAACTCAATTGAAGAAACCAATTGTGTCTTATTCTATGAATGCCACATCAAAACCCTCTTCATCAGAGGAAAAATCCTCAAAGAAATGGCTTAATTCAAAGAAAGAAGATCAATCAGAAGAAGATGAAATCGTGTCAAAGCCCAAGTTGTCTTTGACTCTGGAAGATTTATTCCATCTACTTTGAAGCAACGGGCACTGCCCTATCAAACGGAGAAACCTAAATTGGCTAATCAGGCAGATTCTTCATCGGATGAAGAGTTGGTCTTTGGTTCTGTTAACATGATTCACTTAATAGATCCATATGCCAGTTGCAGTTTCAATTTTAATGAGCTTGAGTTCCCTGTATCAAACAGAGGAATCAGAGGGAGTTCCAAACGCTCAGGGTATAGGGGAAGATGTGGATCTTTTAGAGGACACTATTCCAATTCTACCCCTACTAGAAATGTGTATACAGCAGAAACTCATGGCAGAGCCCTTCAACAGGCTCAACAAGAACAAGCAAATTCTTCCACCAATAGTAGACTCAGTCCTGGAACAATTTTTCTGGAAGATCGGTTAGAGGTTCCATATTCTTCCTCTCAGCAAGTAAATAGACCTAATCGGTCTAATCTTCCAAATCTAGGAGTATTACCAACTCCTACCCCAATACAATATGCATCAACTTCCAAATCATCAACTTCTAAGGCACCTGCGAAACGACATGTTCCTGTTGGAAAATGCATACCTTTGGATCAAAAGTATGATGTATTGAAACACTTGGTCTAAATACCATCCAAGTTATCAATTCTAGATGCTTTGAATTTATCAAAGGATCTTCGAGAAGCACTCATCGAGGCTTTGTTGAGTACTCAGAAGTTTGAAACTGAAATTGCTGCAACTGAAGCCTACCATGTGGAGAATAATCCTGCAGAATGTCATGCAGTGATATCTTTCACAGATGAAGATGAAGATGATGTCATGAATGGACATATTAGACCTTTGTACTTATCTGGAAAGGTCAATGATGTATACGTCCGAAGAATTTTCATTGATAATGGTTGAGGATTCAACCTCATCCCCATTCGTACACTTCGTCGATTGGGCCTCACAGAATCGGATTTATCTCCTACTTTGATGTTACAAGGATATGATAGAAATGAAAAATAACTGTTGGGCAAGATTACACTCAGAACTCAGTTTGGAGATCTTGTATCCAATTCAGATTTCATGGTTGTTGATCAAGACTCAGCCTTCAACATCTTGCTTGGAAGACCCTGGCTACAACAACATGTGGCTATCCCTTCATCATACCATCAATGTTTCAAATATTGTTTCAATGGTCAAATTGGGACATTGTATGGTGATAAGGCCCCGTTCAAGACATGTGAATCTAAATACAGTGAGGTGAAATTCTATCACATGAATTGAAAGGAGAAATCCACAACAAGGGAGATTACCAAAGTTAATGCTCCATATGGTCTGGAAAAGATTCTAGTAAACCCATTAGCACATGTGAGTACATATTATGTATTGCCTATCAGTCAAATTGACAAGATAGATCCAAATCCAAATACTCTTATGGAATCTTCCATAATTTCAATTATGGAAAACAATCCAGACAGCCTGAGAGAAAGTGGTGATCCACCAAGCAATGATGAAAGCACAAATGGAGATGTCTTCATTTCATCCACTGAAATACAGCAAGTCTATAATTTTCCAATCAGGCCAGAAGAAGTTATATCAATATCATATGTGAACGATGATGTTGATTCTCAATATATTATCTCCTCTATATTTTCCAAGGAAAACCCTTCATTATCAATAGGGTCAGAAATGGAAGCCTATTCTTCAAGATGTTCAAATTTTAACATCTCTTTTGATCACTGAAATTCTGCTTCTTCATCTACTATGCAAGTAGAAACAGAAGAAATAACACATGTTGGAGAAGAAGAAGAAGATCTTAGGGATGCTCCTCCAGCATTTGAAGAGGGTATCTCTACCACCGTGGATGAACTCATAGAAATAAATTTGGGTACAAAAGAAGATCCACACCCCACTTTAATTAGTGCGGCCATGACTCTTGAAGAGCAAGAGATGTATATTTATTTTTTATAGAAAAATCAAGATATATTTTCTTGGAACTATATAGAGATTCCAGGGCTTGATCTTGATGTTTCCACTCATCATTTGGGTTTTCCAGAAGAACATCGAGGATTCAAACAATCCGCTAGAAGAACACACCCAACCTATGCTTCCAAAATTGAGGCTGAAGTGAATAATATTATCAAAGCTAACTTCATCAGAGAAGTTCAATATCCAAAGTGGTTGGAAAATATTTTCCCTATGAAAAAGAATAATGAACAAATTAGGGTTTTCATTGATTTCAGAGATCTTAATCGGAATTGTCCTAAGGATGATTTTCTAGAACCGATTACAGAACTCTTAATTGATGCAACAACTGGTTATGAAGCACTTTCCTTCATGGATGGATATTTTGGATATAATCAAATTCGAATGTCTCCAAAAGATGAAGAATCTTCAGCCTTCAGATCCCCTCAGGGTGTGTTTTTCTATCGGATAATGCCCTTTGGCCTGAAGAATGTAGGTGCAACATATCAGCATTCCATGCATCGTATCTTCAAACCCTTTTTAGGGAAGTTTGTTGAATGTTATGTGGATGATTTGGTGATTAAATCCAAACAACTGTCTAATCACTTGGTTGATTTGGAAATCATATTCCACAAACTTTGGCGACATAATTTTAAGATGAACCCCTTAAAATGTGCTTTTGGGGTAACCTCAAAAAAATTTCTCAGCTTTTTTGTACGCCATCGTGGTATCGAAGTCGATCCTGAGAATACAAAGTCAATCCTTGGTAAGTTACCTCCTCAAAATTTGAAATAATTGAGAGGGCTTCAAGGACACTTAGCCTATATTCGGAGTTTCATCGCCAATTTCGCAGGCAAAAGTTTACCATTCACCAAACTGATGAAGAATGGAGTCACTTACCAGTGGATTGAATAATGTCAAGAAGCATTTGATATTCTCAAGAAATATCTCTTGAGCCCACCAGTTTTAATGCCACCTGTTGAAGGAAGACCACTTATCCACTATGTGACTGCTTTATAGCGATCATTGGGTGCCTTTCTTGCTCAGAAGAATGATGCTGGGAATTAAAACAGCCTATACTATCTCAGTCGGACTATGCATGAAGCAGAAACCCGATATTCAAATATTGAGAAGTGATACCTAGCATTAATCTTTGCAGTTCGAAAGTTGATACACTACCTGCAACATCACAAAGTCCAATTGGTATCTCACAATAACCCTCTCAAATTCATCCTTAGTCGTCCAATGCTTACAGGACGTCTGGAAAGGTGGGAAGTTATTTTTCAACAAATTGATATTTAGTATGTGTCTTAAAAGTCAATAAAGGGCCAATCTCTGGCTGATTTCCATGTTGAACATACTTCAGTAGAAGATACATCTTCAGATATTGAACTTCCTGATGAGGAAGTATTCTTTATTCAAGATAGTCTTCAAACATGGGAAATGTACTTTGATGGTGCTTCCAGAATTCCAATAGGGAGGAAAATGGAAAATACTAAATTTTACAAAGTTGGGTTAGGAATTGTGCTCATTTCTCCAAAAAAGGCAGTGTTACTCTATTTCTTCTCATTGTTGGGAGTCGGTACAAATAATGAAGTGGAATACCAAGCTCTCATCGCAGGATTGGAGTTGGCGCTTCAAGCACAAGTGAATCACTTAAAGGTGAAAGGTGATTCAGACCTGGTAATAAAACAAGTCAATGAGGATTATGCAATCAAAAAAGAAGAACTAATCCATTTGTATGATTACATCAGAGAGTTAATGGAGGAATTTCCTTTCGAACTGACATTTTCTTATGTCCTGATATCACAAAATGCCCAAGATGATGCACTGGCTAATATAGCCACGTCTCTGGCAGATCCAAATCGGGACAAGGCAACCATCAGTATTACCCAACATCGTACAATTTCACCTTATGTTCAAACTAGAATAGAGGAAATCAATGAAATTAGTCCCATTCCTGAACCATATTGTCATACTACAAGATGAATGACACCTATCAGGGAATACCTTCACAATGGAACACTTCCACCTAATAGAGCTGGGAAAGAAAAAATCTGGTGACGTGTGTTCAATTTCACTCTTTATGACAGTCCAGATCACTTAGAGAAAATTCTCTACAGGCGTAGTTTTTATGGAGTTTTCTTTAGATGCATTGATGGTGAAGAAACAATGGCTTCCATAAAAGAAGTGCATGCAGGAATCTATGGTGCCCAATCAGGGAAAAAATCTGGTGACGTGTGTTCAATTTCACTAATCTGGACAAAGACTATCTGATCAAATTCAAAGGCTTGGATACTTTTGGCCTTCAATGATACAAGATTGTGTTGATTTCACAAAGAAGTGTCATTCTTTCCAAGTTCTTTCCAACTTCATTAATCAACCCCCAGAGTTTCTTCATACAGCTAAATACTCGTGGCCATTTTCCACATGGGGAATAGATGTAGTGGGACCTTATCCATCGGCTACATCCAAGCAGTTTAAGTACATTCATACTACTACTGACTTCTTTTCCAAATGGGCAGAGGAAATACCACTCAAAAAAGTCAGTTCTAAATGCATTGTAAGCTTCATCAAGTCAAACATCATTACCAGATTTGGTGTCCCTCATACCATAATAATGGAAAATGGCACCAACTTCGGTTCATCCGAGGTGAGGAAGTTGTATCAATAATACAACATCAAATACAATCATTCATCTCGGTATCATGCAGTGGCCAATGTCCAGATAAAAGATTTCAATAATACTCTTTCAAACATTCTGCAAAAGATGGTGGATAAAGATAAGAATTCATAGCCTGACAAACTCTTCCATGCTTTATGGGCTTATCAGACCACCACCTGGACTGAAACACGGTCAACTCCATATTCATTGGTATATGGAACAGAAGCAGTCTGGCCCATTGAGGTTCAATTACCCTCGCTCAAAGTAGCCATTTTTTGATCATTCATCTATAGATGAACAATCTCAAAAGCGATTGGATGAATTGGAATGGTTATATGAGAAAAGATTGTGCACCCTGCACCACTTGGAAGTCTATCATAATCGAATAGAACGGTATTTCAACAAAAAGTTTTGTCTTCGTTCATTCGTTCAGGGAGAATTGGTATTGGTTATTAGAACTCCAATGATACTAGGAATGAAACCTCCCAAGCTGGAACCAAAATGGGAGGGACCTTATTCAATACATAAGGTCTACTACAATGGATCATATTCTTTAATCTCAATGGATGGACAACTCATCACTACTCCAACCAATGCTAGATTTCTAAAGAAGTATTTTTTGTAACAAAAATACTTTATCATCCAACAAGATGTTAAAAAATAGCATCAACAGTCCATGCATATGACCTTAAACTATTTTCACTCATTTCGTCCAACATGACGTTAAACTGTGTTGTCCTTGCTACAAGACTTTAAACTGCATTTTCCATTATGTCCAGCAAGACGTTAAACTACACCATCACTAGCCTATGCATATGACCTTAAACTATTCTCACCATAGTTCAACATGATGTTAAACTGTGACGTCCTAGCTACATGATGTTAAACTGTACATAAGTCCCTTATGTCCAGCAAGACATTAAACTGTAAAGAAATCCCTAATACATCAAACATGACGTTAAACTGTGTCCTCTTTTTTCCTTACTGCATGACATTAAACTGCACAGTCTCCCTTTCGTCTAACATGACATTAAAATGTATTGTCCCCACCGTTTTAGCTAAAAGTCGCTAAACTGTACTGATCGTTTGTCCTACATGACGTAAAACTAAACAAAGTCCCTTAATACATCTTACATGACGTTAAACTGTATTTTTTCCCTGCTACATGACACTAAACTGTGTAGCATCAATAGTCCTCACTGCAAGACTTTAAACCGCATAGTCCCTTCATATGTACTACATGACAATAAATTGTGCATCTTTAAGGTTGTTGCTACCTATTTTTTCTCACACCGAGTATGACTCACGTGAGCTTAGAGTAAACTTCAACCATAACACCCTCTCTGGGCTGCTAACCATGCATAAGTCCCAACACCATTTTTTAGGTCGTTGTTCTCAAAAACAACTTGATCACAAATTCATTCTTCAAATGAACTACGCGGACTTTGATCCTTGCCTTCTAGGCTAGGTACATAGGCAACCTTCTGAGGTTCAATCCCAAAACCAATCTCTTCAAATTGGTTCACCTCCATCTCATATGATGTTGATTTATGAAGCCACCTCTAGAATCAATCTCTTCACATTGGTTCACCTTTGTCCCTGCTACATGACACTAAACTGTACAGCATCAATAATCCTCACTACAAGACTTTAAACAGCATAGTCCCTTCATATGTCCTACATGACATTAAACTATGCATCGTTAAGGTTGTTGCTACCTCTTGTTTCTAACACTGAGTATGACTCATGTGATCTTAGATTAAACTTCAACTATAACACCCTCTTTAGGCCGCTAACCATGCGTAAGTCCCAACACCAATTTTTAGGTCGTTGTTCTCAAAAACAACTCGATCACCAACTCATTATTCAATTGAACTACGTGGACTTTGATGCTTTCCTTCTAGGCTGGGTACGTAGGCAACCTTCTGAGGTTCAAGCCCAAAACCAATCTCTTCACATCGGTTCACCTCCATCTCATACGATGTTGATTCGTGAAGCCACCCCCAGAATCAATCTCTTCACATTGGTTCACCTTTGTCCTTGATACATGACGTTAAACTGTACAGCACTTTTTTCATGTATGAAAATAAACTACAACATTCTTTGATACCCTCACTTGAGAGAGAATCATTATTTACATTTATCTTCAATCATGTTATATTCTAAAGACTACGTGCACACATGGCAATGCCCAAAACTTTTATCTTGGGTCAAACCATCATTGCACTAAAGTCCCTTTCACCCTTCACTTGTATGAACGAAATCTGTACAGAGGGTATTTCAAGAACAACGTGCGGCTTGATTCCCATCCTTATGGGATATGTAGGAACGTTCGAGTATCCCTCGAATCTAGCCCCAAGTCTTTGGGCCTAACCCCAAATTTTACTTTCAGTCCTCTGGCTGAAAAGTCCCTGTGAAAACACACACTGTGTATTCATTATTATGGTCCAAGTTCTATGACCCTAAACTAAGATTTCCCATAATTTCGTCCCACATGATGTTAAACTATATTTTAAGAACTACGTATGTCTTGATTCCCATACTTATGAGATAAGTAGTGAAGTCCAACATCTCAATTCAGGACCCAGCCACAACATGATTATGGTTATCATTGATATATGTATCTCTTTCATGCATTGAACAATTCCCATATTCATGTGTCATACTCCTAACCTTAAATACTTCCAGATCTCCATAACCCTTTTCTTGACTTCTGGTCACAAAATGTCCAATTTTTTAGAGTTCTTTTGCTTGACTATGCAACACATTCCCTTAGGAAACCTTGCATAAGTAGTCTGCATAACAGACTTGTCAGCTAAAAGATGCTATTATTTGACTATGTAACCAATGACCTTAGGTGGACCTACATAATTCAACCCCCTAACGGGTTTGTTAAATAATGGTAACTTCATTCTTAGGAAGAAAACCTCTTTTGTCCTTAGTTGTTTCAACGACAATATGTAGGGATCCGCAAAAATAACCATCCTTAATATATTTTCCTCATACTCTTTTTCATGATCTGTACGTATTCAAGTCTATGGTTTATATTTCTTTTCCCTACGTTTAGGACAGACCTTCGTTGGAGTGACATTCATCCAGTTCCTAGACAATCTTTTTTGGAAATATCTTCTCCATATTCAAGTACCTCTCTCCATACAGAAAACTCTATGATTTGGAAAATTTGAATCTCCATAAACATTCACTGGATTTTTAGAAGAAGAAAAGTAAATTTCTGAGAGTTCTTTTCCCTGACTATGCAGCACGTGCCCTTAGGTGACCTTGCATAAGTAGTCTACATAACGGACTTGTCATCCAAAAGATACTATTATTTGACTATGCATCCAATGCCCCTAGGTGGATCTGCATAATTCAACCCCCTAACGGGTTTGTTAAATAATGGTAACTTCATTCTTGGGAACTACTTCTTCTAATGCCTTTTAGCCATTTTTCATATCATTCCTCAGATTCAAAATTTCTTAAGTCATCGTTTACATATTTTCACTCATACTTGAACATAGTAATGTGTTTTCAGATAAATTATCAGGGAATTGATTCAATGATAATCCATTTGGTCAAATCTATTTCGACCTTAAACATTATCCTTTTTATGTCCAGTGTGCATGACTTTAAAGTACTCACAAAAGACAAGGGAACTCTGAAAAAAAGTCATGTTCCGGCTCACTAAACATACATTTTGTATGATTTTAGTTAATATTGAGCTATAAAAAAAATTCAATGTTTGTAGGGTTATTTATAATAATCCTAACAAGAACCAAATTATGCTTACTAGGCCCATTGGCTTAGGTAAAATTTAAATCACGTAGAAAAAGAAGGCATGCACAAATGATCAAAGATGAAAGTGTTTTTCATTTGATACACAAGAGTTATAATGGAATCCACATATTGGAGTCTCTTCCCTTTTCCATGAATTACAAAAGGCTGTCAACAAAAATCTTCATTTGATTTACAGCATCCTGAGCTTCATCAGTATCCACTTAAAGCTCATGCACTCGAATAGCTTCACTCTTTTCAGATTGATTTAGTGCTTTCTTAGCATCTATAATGGCTTTCATACCATTAATTTGAACTCCTTCCAATGAATTATTAACCTGGTAAAGTTCCCCAGTAACAGAATCTAACTGTTGTTGAAGGTGCATCTGTTGGACGACTTTCTCTGTGATCTTATACTTCATCTCCATCAACTTGGCAGCATGATCAGCCTCAGATCGGGACACCACAACCTCAAATTCGTTGATGTTGACTGATAGCCTCACCCAGGTCAAATCTTGATGGCACTTTTGCTCCTGCTCCACACTTAAGATGACTTGCTTCACCGCGGCATGGATCTTTTGATATCCAAAGCCGCCAAGTCCCAACATGATTAATAGGTATGACAGTCGGGGAATCTTTGATGACAGCTCTTCTAGAGGCTCTTCAGATAAGATTTTCCATATGTTCTTCCATGCCTTGCGTTGTGAAAACTGGAGCACCTTGTGTACCTCCGGATCTGACTCAGCATCACTGTCATAGAGGGGAATGTAATCCAGGATTAATGCACTTAGGGAAGTGCCATGTTCTAATCCTTCCCCCCTGACCCGTGTTTCTTTACTTTCTATTCTCGTTGGGGCAGATGCTGAGGCTTCACCTCTAGATCTAGCCACTGAAATTGATGGCCCTATAGAATCAATTGAAATTTTGGTTAATTTCAAAGGACAACTAATGTTGATTGGTTGTCTTGTAAATTAAGTACAGTCATAAAATTTTTTATCTCTTACCCAATGGTAGATCGGTAACTTGAGAAGGATCCTCCACGTATTTCTTATCTTCAATAGGATTTTCAAGACGAGTTTTAGGAAGCTCTTCCAGGTTAAGCACCACTTCAGCTAATGTCTCTACAATAGTATGGTTTTCTGTTCCCCCTTCACGCATTGGAAGTTCAACAGGTTTCTCAGATATAATTTCACATTTCAACCGATCATGATTAGAGATGTAATAAGAATTGTTTTTAATAGGATGAAGGATAACACTCACGTCCATAATCTTCTAAATTACATGGTAGTTTAACATGATCTAAAAAATCTTCAAAAGATGAACCAAGTTCCATCATTTCATCAAATATAATCTCAGAATCCTGGTTAATCTCACCAGTGGGAGCATTTGATATGTCTTCTTGGGGACCTTCATCGTGCAGCCTGTAACCCTGGACAGCTTCTTCAGTTAAAGTTGCAGCATCATTTGCAATGGCCGCCAAAAGCTCTAGTGCAGGGGTTAAACCTAAAGTATCACAGAATGGAAGTTAGTTGATGTTTTATTCAAAATTTTATGAAGCATTTTTAACTTACCAGAATCAGGATCTTCTCCCCTTGCAACAGCAGCAGGAGGGATACTGGGAACAAACGTTGGCTCTTCTCCAGGAGCAGCCAAGTCAGCCTGAACTTTTGATTGTTCACCAGTACCCTCCTTTGTTCTTAGAGGAAGGTCAGTCCTCTCCGTCAAAGGGGAAATTGAATAAGCCCCTACAATCATAAAAAGTATGATCAACCTTTTCAGGGTTTAAGACTCATGATTATCCATAGGACTTACCACTACTGATGAAGCGTTTAGCTCTGGAATTCCTCATTTGATGCTTCTACTTCTTTGGATTTTTGGGAGTGAGGGTATCATCATATATATATACATGATTTGGAGAATGGAAAGCCATGTAAAACTCCTCATTCATGGCTTTCTGGCCTGGAGATATTTCTCCCTGCTCACGAAGAGATTCATTAGCCCCGATGGCAGAACCACCAGGGCTATACTGTGGTGAAGGAACCTCAGCAGTTCCATTCTTTGCAAGCTGCAGGATGAAGATAATAGTTTCCTTGAGTAACAAAGCTTTAACAGGAATCAAGTTACAAAGAAAATAAGGAAAGAGACTTACATCTTTAGGAGCCACATAATCATTCCACTCCTCATCTATAGAACCACCAGTCCCCTTAGTGGCGCCAGGATCTATCATTTACTTCACCCTCTTGGTGACAGGAATGGAATCATCAGTGGAATATATGATAATTTTCATCTCTCTGATGTAAGCCCGCAATTCATCGGGGTTATCCTTGTAGCAGATATCTGTAGAAGTCAAAATATTCCCTATTCCAGGGAGGTGTAGCCCCTCGCACAAATCCAGCTAGGCAGTTTCAGCACCTCAGTATAAACTCCACCATGTTTGCACAGCCTCTGGTCATAGATATTTAGTATGTGTACCAGAAGGCTGTGAGAAAAGTCATACAATCTTGGACTTCATCTTCTTCCCAGCTTCTGAAACTATAGATAGAGAATAAAAAAATAAGACTTGTTGCTCTATAAAGTAATGGTGATTAAATTTTCCCAATGAAGTAACTCACTAGGAGTTGATAGAGTTGGTATTTTTATTCTAACAGGAGGATTATATCTGGCATGAGGAAGCTTTTCTGCATGTTGTTCCTCATCATCCCCACCTTGGGAATTCGACGAGTCGGCCCTGGGTGAAGAACCCAGCGAATCAGCTCTGGGTGGTGTAGAAGAATCACCTTCTAGATGAATGGTTTCTTTCTCTACGGTTATTTTCCTTTTCCCCACCTGATAAACCGGGTGATTCAACACCCCTCCAGGGTATGATTCTATCTGGTTCTTGGCATACCATGTGGTCAATTTACTCACCACTTTATCAACTAGTAGATCAAATACTCCACCGGTCTTCTCCCTAAATGTCAGCAACCATAGTTGTCGGGAAACCATCGGATGTTGCTCTGACCTGACATGCATAGGGGGAGATACAACAGTCTACTGTAAACACTTAAATTGATGTGCAAATCTATATAGACCATAGGCCTCACATATAATCTCTCTGTCAATCCTGGTGACCAGTACACCATATCTACAAGCCAGGATGTATGCCCTTAATTCTATACTGGCTCTTCTATCATCAACAAACTGCCCGGTTGGAGGATTTCCTTAAGGAAAGAAATTGAATTCCTTATACATGCTTAGCCTCACTTTCATGTCATATGAATTGAGAGCTAGTGGAGAAATTCCAGATAATGCTTTCACTGATGGCCTGAAAGAACTTCCGAGGATCTGTACTCTATTCTGTACATTATACATCCTGAAGTGAGTGGCGAGCCATCCCCATAAAACATGGAATGGTCTCACTAATCACAAAGGAGACTTACCCATGAAGACATGGAGTAAGCTCCTGTGAATCTTTGCTAAAATGGGGGTAGCCAACCCAACCATTTTCCCCTTAGACAACTTGGTTGCAACAACGAAGGTCCTTGGACTGAATCCTCCCTTCGAGTCCCTGACTGGAAAAAGATAAACACTAAGCCACAAGGCCAAGAAGCCTGCCAGATGAGTCTTCTTTGGGATTCTCTGAATCACTTTGTATCCCCACTTCTCAAATTATCCTACTTCTAGAGTCATCCAGAATGTGCCAAGAGAACCTCTCTTCTTTGTTTTGGGTCAGGTGGTAGGACGAGTACAGGTGGGCCCCTTTTCCTTGGACCCCTTCCCCTTCGATCCCTTCTCCTTCGGCTCCTTCTCCTGCTTCTTGGTAAGAAACATATTCATCCACTCCTCTGGATGAATATCATTTCTAGAATGAGTTAAAGAGGTCTCTGAACTCTTAAGCTTGTGAAATATTTTCAATAATTCCCAAGCCAAAGCTGGGGTCTTCTCCGAATAATTCCAAGTCGCCTTAGGGGGGATGAATTCATCATACATGTCGCCTAGAATTGGAGCCCCTAAGATCTTGTGGACATCCCACAGACTGATGCCTACTTCTCCATGATTCAGATGGAAAGAATTGGTTTCTGGTCTCCAATGGATGAGTATCTCCAACACAAATCCATCATTCCTATAAACATATGTTTTCCCAGCCAAGACAGCTTCATATATTTTAGCTCCTTTTAAATCCTTAACAAACTCTGTGTAGGTTTGTTGCACCCAATATGCCCACATCCAAGTTGGTTTCACACCTCCTCCAGGATAGAAGTCCAAACTCTTCTTCCAGCCTTTGGATTGATCCATCTGAGAGTTTCGCATGATTTAGGGATAATAATGTGGTTGCAGCTCAGGCTTCTGAGGTTTTAAATCTGGCGTACAAGGACTATGATGCATTATATAAGCCTTTTTCATTGTTCCAGTATTCATAAATGCTCCTCAATTTGAGATATTTGCTGAAGAAAAATTGGTGTTATTTTGAAACAAAGAATTGGGGAGATAGTTCTTTGCCTCTGGAATGGTGACTTCTCGCAGATGACCATATCCATACAAAGTAGATAAATACTCTATGGTAAGTCAAGATGATACTTCTTCAGGTACTAGGCCAAATCTGGAAGACTGCTGCCACAGACAGTATAATAATCATGGCCAATAATTCTTATCATATCATCAATTCGCTTGCTATCCAGTTCATCAGTCGTTCCGATTCTCTTGGGTGCTATTTAATCTGCACAAAAGTTGAATAATTAACTCTTAAGTAAGTTTATTTTTCATAAATTTTGTGAATAGAAGTGAAAAAATATCCAATTCATTAAGGCGTTCAAGTCCCAAAATTGGCGTGCAAGTCTCCATGTGTTAGGCTAGTTTTGGCACACAGGTATCACCGCACAAGTCCAAATACCTCTACAGCAGTGCGACAGCAATGAAATACTGGAAAACAGAGAAACTTGCACAGCGAGGGAAACTTGTGCGGAGACAGATCAAAAGTTTGAAATTCGGGTTCTTTGCGCGAGAATGGCCGCATATATATAGTCCAGGCCTCAACCCTGCGCACCTAAAGCCAGCACACGCAACCCTGCGTGCCTAAAGCCAGCACGCTCATCCCTTACGCGCCACCATCTGCGCGCTCAACACTTGCACGCTGCATGTTCTTTGGTTTTCTTCTTTACCTCAGAGTCACATCCTTATTTCTTTCGGATCCAACTCTGAGGGGGGAATTTTGTTGACACTCCTTTCCGTCACAGAGTTTAAATGAATGAAAAGGGAAATACCTTGAAGCCAAAGTGATCCATCCTTTGAAGAAACTTTCAAAATTGACAAAGGCATGAACAAAGATTCATTTTCACTTGGGTCATGCAAATTCTACCAAGGACGCGCAAGTAGACTTGTGCGCCGCCTAGTGGTCGCACAGTTGACTTGCACACCCTCTTTGAATTTCGTCCAGGGTCTTCACCAGCCTATAAATACCCCCTGTGGGCCCCCCATTGCAGGGAGGAAAAATTCCAGAAACTCGTATTTGAGCTCTCAGTGCCCTAGTCTCTTCTCGAAGCTTATGAAAACTTATAAGGTAATTTATTACCCAGAGCAGAAGATCTAAATATGGGGAGTAAGGCCTAAGTGTTGAAACTCATCAACACTTGCGCGCCTAAGTGGCCAGTCCTAAAGGGAAATGGCTACACTTGCATGCCGCCTTACCCCTTCAACAGAACTTTCCCGCCACTCTTCTAGAATCCTCTAGGGATAGTACTAAGGTATTGAGCCAAGTCTCACCCAAGTATAACCCTAAGGGTTGACCGTCGGGCAAGTACCCCTATGTCGCACAAGTGTACTTGCGTGACCAAAACTTGCATGCCTACGCAGGACTTGCGCGCCTCTCTCTTTTTGGGTGCCCTTCTTGCCTTTTTCACCTCTCTTATTCCTATACACCTCTCCTATTCAAGATTAAGCCTTCAAAACCCTCTTCAAATCCATTTATGGCATGGCTCCCTTATTGGCTTCCTTATCTGAAAGGAATTCTGTGGAACATGTCTTAAAACCTAGTGATTTACATATCTTTATGTCACTAAGTTTAGATATTTCATTCATTCAACCTCATCCTTTAAGATGAGAGAATCCTTAATTTGGGCCTCCTTTTCAGAAGTAAGCCCCAATCCAAGTCCTCTTAATTTGGGCATCCTCCTTAGGAGTAAGCCCTAAGTCCCCTATCCTAGGCATCCTCTTTAGGAGTAAGCCCCAGTCCAAGTTCTCTTAATTTGGGCATCCTCCTTAAAAGTAATCCCCAAGTCCCCTAACCTGGGCATCCTCATTAGGAGTAAGCCCTAGTCATAATTTCCAAAATATGGGCATCCTCCTCAAGAGTAAGCCCCAAAAATAATTTCCTTAACCTGGGTCTCCTTTTCAGGGGTAAGTCGCATTCTTCAAAGTTCCCAAATCTGGGCATCCTCCTCAATAATAAGCCCCAAATTCTATATCCCTTTAACCTATGCCTCCTTCCCAGGAATAATCCCCGGTCATAATTTCTCTTAACCAGTATTAATTTAATTTTGAATTGGGCTTCCTTTTCAGGAGTAAAACCCAATCATAAGTCCCCTCCTAATTTGAGAATATTCCCCAGGAATAAGTCTCATGTTAGAGTATCCAAATCTCCATAAAGAACATGTACCTTTATGAACCTTGTTCTTGGGTTTCTTCCATGAATTAAAACCTAATCTTCATCTATTTGGGTAGTCATATATACATAATCCCCACATCATT
The DNA here is from genome assembly GCA_963277665.1 of Viscum album. Taxonomy (NCBI): domain Eukaryota; kingdom Viridiplantae; phylum Streptophyta; class Magnoliopsida; order Santalales; family Viscaceae; genus Viscum; species Viscum album. The sequence continues at coordinate 952,583,137 of OY728130.1, read as the reverse complement.
TCTTATTATGGCACAATTGTCTGGTTTTACCAATACATCTTGTTTCTCACACCGAGCATGACTCACGTGAGCTTATAGTGTAAAAGAAATTATGAAATATTTCTTTGAGCCATCAATCATACATAAACCTCATACTTTTTTACTCTAACTATGTGGGTTCTGATTCCTTTTCTAAAACAAAGGATACGTAGGTAGACCATCTGTGGGAACGATCCCAACTTCAAAATAATCCATCTCTTTATGAATGACAATAAACTTCAAGTGCCCCACTGAGTGGATTTAAAACCAGTATGGTTATCATAATGACCAAGATATTTCTATATAATGTGTCGAAGGATAAAATTGACCAAGAATATCTAACAAATACATATGATTCTCTATCGATGAAGAACCTCGAATACATATAAAATATTCTCTAAATCTCATACATACTAATCATTGATTGTCAAATCTAAAGGAAATCTCATTTTATACTTGGTAATGTAATAAGGATTCATGAACATTACTTAAATCTATAAAGAGAGTCCCGAAGTAGAAAATAATTCCCCTCAAAAAGGTGTGACGAGTCCGACCTCCCATCCTCCCGACTAATGAAAATTCTTAAGCCTCATCGGTCCATAACTAATTAGCACCTACCTTTGGAATGTAGGTACAAATGGATATAGAATCATTGGATGTTTTTGGTTCTACGAACAAACTCATAGAAACTGCTTGGAATGTTTGAACCTTAAATCAATGAGGTTATCCCCAATACCAGAGGAAACACCCACAAACTCACATAACCAAGCACAAAACATGATACCAACACAATAAAACTGTATAGTAAATAAGTGAGTACAGTAAGTAAAAAGGGGATAGAATACAAGCCAAACTGGAAAGTACAAGTACAACTGAAATGCAATACAACTGAAGAAAGAGAAAGGTAGCTACTCGGTCGTCCTCCGGTTTCCTACCTGAAGGGTAGGTACATATCGTCTCCTCAGAACTCCACCTTCGTTTGTCTCCTCTGTGTACAGACACATCGTATGGTCCACCTCCGAGCACCATCCAGTCCTGGTACTCTCAGCCTCAGTCAGTGTTGTCCATCCTCTGCGTCCAACACAATAAGGTGGGGACATAGCCCGTGCAGAGGTGAGTATAAAGATACTCAGTAGGGACCCTGAGACCCTCAATATCTCACAAAATCCACCATGGATAAACCACAAAGTATGAAATCAACAGATAACCATACTTATGTATATGCCCATACATATACCTAAGTTATCAAGTAATTCATCTCAATCATGATGAAAATAGAGATAAACTGACTCTGGTCAAACTAGTATTTTATTCTAGGAGTAGTATCAAGTAACATCCCCAGTCACATTTTAGAAACCTCGGCTACTAGAGAACTCCTCCTATATCGAGTGAAGTGGGCCTACCACAACACCAAGGTGCTTCCCACTAACCATGGACTGCTAAGGTACTCCTCCTATCAAATATTGTGGGTCTGACGCATCACCAAGGTGCTCCCCACCGTGGGTCTTCCGCGTCACCAAGCGCGCTCCCCCTCATAGCCTGCTGAGATACTTCTCTTGTCGAGTAGCATGGGTCTGACGCAACACCAAGGTGCTCCTAACTGTGGTTCTGCTGTGACACAAAGGCACTCTCCACTGTGGGTCTTCTGTGACACCAAGGCACTCCATGTTGGGCTAGTCTACTCACTCTGAGTCGAAATGGTCAGCAGTCGTCAGGTCTCAGCCAGCTACTAGGTCTCCACATTATGCTCGCACGTCTCCGGGAGGATCCGCTCCATGAGCTATTGGTTGATACTCCAACTATCATGAAGTCCCATAAAGAAGTATCTCAATGGTATGCCACATCATGGGGGTCTCAACGCAATAGATAGTGTGTCAATCGTAGGCTCGGTCTGTGTGTTATTAGTCATTAAGTCCAGAGGGCCTGGTTGGATTCTGGATCGATGAAACCTGACCATTTCTCATCTCAATACAAAACTCAGTGGGTTATCACTCAAAGGTACCATCTCACTCCAAGATTTCTAGAGTCTCTAATGGTTCATCAAACGGTTGTCTGATGCAAAAGATATGGCTGAAGGAGCGTAATTGGGTCTTAGTGGACCGGGTCCGGTCCGACCCGGTCGGACTGACCCAGCCCGACCCGGACCACAGTACGTGTTGACCCCTTGGGTTCAGCTCGACCCGCAGGGTCTGGCCTAGCAGGCCGTGAGGGGATGCGGAGAGCCGCAAGGGCGGCTCGGTCGCGGAGGGTGTCGCGAGGGCATGAGGCCACGGGGTGGCTCAAAGGGCCACGGGAGGCGCGAGCCAGGGCGGCTCAGAGGGCAGCAGGCGGCGTGATCAAGGTCAGCTCGTAGAGCCACTGGGGGCGCAAGCGGGGGATACTCATAGGGCCTTGGGAGGTGCGGCCAATGGACGGAGTGGTCGGCAGGCGGCGCGGCATGCGAGGGCGGCGCAGCAGGCGGACGGCGCGGTCGGGGCGGTGCGGCCGGCAAGTTGCGCGGCCGGGGAGGTGTCGGAGGCGGGCGGCGTGGCCGGGGAGGTGCAACCAACGAGCGGCGTGGCCGGGGAGGCATGGAAAGTGGGCGGTGTGACGATGGTGGCTCGGCCGGTGGGCGACACGGTAGTGGTGGCTCGGCCGGCGGGTTGCGCGGCCGGCGGGCGGCGCGGCTGGGGTGGCTCGGCCGGTGGGTGGTGCGATCCGGGGCCCGAGCCAGTTTAGCCAAGGGTGGCGTGGCACGGTGAGGTCACACGGACGGTTCATCTAGGAGGTCGGAGTGTCGTGGGGGCGGCGCAGGTTGCGGTGGTTGCGGGTGGAGGCGTCGTTGCCTTCGTCGCCTTCATCGTCTTCTTCGCCTTCCTTCATTCCGAAGATCACCACAAAGAAGAATGGTGGAGGGGGGTCAGGCCATGTTAGTTTGACCCGAAATCTCCACATTAGGGCTTTAGCAAGAAGCTCCTCATAATCAAAAGTGAATAACGTCAAACCCTCCAGCAATGATTGTTCCCCGCCCGCAAAAGAAGACATCCACGTTCTTCGTTTTAAAAGAAAGGAAGAACTTGGGAATATAAACCTATAAGAAAATAAACCACTACCTCATTTTCTTGTCGGCGTTGGCATAAGAAGGTAGTACGGTCATCGATTCACAGTAGATGGGGAAATCCCACATCGGAATAAGTCCTAAGGAAGAATATCAAATGAGATTGACATTCTTCGTTGGCAGAGCATTCTTCGTTGGAGAGCGTAATCCTCCAAGTGTTGGGTGTCGCATCACTTTACTAGCACTTCATCGCTTGGTGGAGCCATCCCAAATCCTCCTCCCATGCTCCATATATATAAGAGAGGGGGGAGGTATGTAACGATCATGAAATTTATGATGTTTCATTTATTAGAATCCTTCCTAAATTCCAACGACGCTGTTACTTAATTTAAAAAGGCATCAAGAAAATTAATTTATGTTGGCAAAAATTGTGGTGGTGTGTTGGCATAATTAATGTGGAGGAAGCTCAAGAGGATACTCCACATTAATGAGGGAGTTGAGAGGTTTTTCCCTCATTAAGAGGGGAGTTGAGAGGTTTAAGCCTTAGGTGGTCCCCACCACCATAACCTCACTTGGGAGGTTAGGGTTTGGTGGTCCCCACCACCATAACCTCTCATGGGAGGTTAAGTTCTGGTGGTCCCCACTTCCCAACTTCCACAATGAGGTTTAGTTCTGGTGGACCCCACCTCTCAACACCCACATGGGTGTTGCAAATAAAAATAAAGTGTCACAAACTTTTATTTTTATTTTTATTATTTCACGAAAAACTCAAAAACTAACTTTCACCATCGACCATCTGTCATTGAGGTGGAAGTCTCCTTAAGAGAATACTGGCGCTACGAGTTCAACAGTACCCTCATATTTCAATTCTGATCACCGGTTCAAAACATAGAAAAACCCGCTCACACGTTTACTGAACGTATCTGAAAAAAGGTTCTGAAATTCATTCCGGGCACTCTGGGCCTCAGAATCATACACTGTCAATTTCCACGGACTCGTAAAATTCCCATATTTTTAAAAACAAAATTCATGGAAATTCCAGGTCATTACACCACATAAAATAAATTGGTGGTGAACATGGCATGTGTCTCACAGGAGTAAAAAAGTGATATGGAAATCCCTTACAGTTTTAGTTACTTTTGAATTTTAATTCCCAAGAAAGAATAATATAAATGGAAAAAATAATTATCATTAAATGAGTTATATTAATTATATATCATTTCATAGATCATTATATACACCACATAAAATAAATTAGTTATGAATATGGCATAACTTTCTCAGAAATAATAGTGAGACTAGAAATCCCCTTACCTTGAGCCCAACTTGTCACACGTGTATTTATCTTCTTGAATAATAAACTTATGTTAATTAATTAATTTATTTATAAATTTTTTAATTTTTTTTTTTGATTTTATTTCACTTATTAATAATATATATACAATTACTTAATCAATTATGTTTAATTCGAATGTTTTGTCCGTATTTGATATATGTGTCAAAAATTTCATTCAGTTGGTTGACTATGGTAAAATTGGTTATTATTTAAACATAAATATAATAATAATCATTAGATAATTATAATATTTATAAATAAATTATAATTTAAAACCAATAATTAAATATTTTTATGAAATATGAACCAATGATATGATCATGGAGACCGTAGGTCGCACATACGCATGAGTAACATTTCTATTTTTAAATGATCATTATTTAAAGAAGGTAAGCAGAATTTATCACTCAAAAATAATAATAATATCATAAATACAATATTATTTAATTATATATACTTAAATATATCATTCTTTTGATGTGGTGATGAAAAATGGAATCACATCACTTCGAGGAAGCGATAGTCTACCCATCCATGAATGATGTTATAACATTTTGAGTGGGTGAAAAGGTAAGAAATAAAATGATATATTACACTTAAATAATAATAATTATTTCAATAATATCATAAATATTTCACTTATATTCCATATATTCATTATATTTTCCCTTTTTACCATTAATTTAATAAGTTAGTGAAAAATGAATCGCATCACTTTGCAATGTGGTAGTCCACCGTACCACAAGCGACGTTATCATATCTCTTGAGGTATAAAATATAAAAAGTTTATATATGATATAACGACTCCATAGGCATAATTATGTTATTAATATAATATATAAACTTTATAACCATCATTATACCCAACTTTGAAAGGTGTTAATGGAAAAAATGACATCGTTTCACTAGGTAATGATCTGTTGTACACACACATAATAATTTCATAATCCATTTGATGGAAGTGTTGGTGGTTCTAGGTTATAACCTTAAATAAAGAAATTTTATTATATGGAAGATACTGAATTTATTATATAATCATGGTATAATAATAATAATTGAATGGGGTATAGAATTAAATAAAGCAAAAATGATTTTTGATGAATGTTACCTCTACTTCAGGTAACTCCATCTGGTTTTCACCAAAGGCCTTACTTAGTTGTCTTTATAAAAAAAATATGGATTATAGGAAGAGATAATGTATGTGGATAAGTTATTTTTTAGGTTATTTTCTAAAAAAAATTATGTTGTGAAGAGAGGGGGAGCGGTTGGCCTTTTATATTGGAGGTGAGTGGAATACATGTAATTATTTGAAAGAGCGAATTACACCCATGTTATTTTTTGTAACCAGGACTCAATAATGGTCTATTATCAATAATAGAAGGTATATGGTCTAAATATGTCCACTCTATAGGTTTTGAAAAAAAATTGGGTCATTCTTAAAACTTATATTCCAAGTTTAACCACTAAGTAAACTTGTTTTTACCTAAATCACTTTAATTTATTTTAATTATTTTCACTTACAATTATAGAAAAAATTATGTTGAAATTATTTAAACTTATAAATTATTATTATTAAAAATATTTAATCCATTTTTCCAAACTCAATTTTCATAAGTTGAAAATTTTAAATTAATATTAATTTGTAGATGCAATGAGGTAGTGGGTTTTTAAGAAGAGTGTTTTTTCTAAAAATTGGTGATTCTATATTAACTCTATGAATAATAATAAAAATAATTGTATGAAACTAAATAAATATTTACTGATATATAATCTATATATATCATTTAAAACATTCCCCATTTAGAATTATTTTAATTAACTAAAAATGATAAATAATATTCATTTTAAAACATTATTTTAGAAAACCCCATTTTTTAAAATCAAAAACAAAATTATACTAAAAAATAATTTAAATTTGATTAAAAAGTAATTAAGTTGATTAAATACAAAAAAATAATACTTTGTTTTTTTAAATCATATCTTAAACATATTAAAACTCTTAAATTACATAATTTATTAAAAATAAAATCCATTTTTTAAAAATCAATACTTTTCACAATTCACCGAAAAATCAATATTTTCCAAAACAAATCCAAAAAATAAACCCTGGTTAAATTTTTGTATACTGATTTAAAAAATGATATTAATTATATAAAATTAATATTTTAAAATTAAAATTTTAAAATTAAAATTTTAAAATTTATTAATTAAGCTTTTAAATAAAACATTATAAGAAAAATATTTATTTAAAACAATTTTATTTTTTATCAAAAATTACTTAATATTTATATAAATAATATAACTATATAATTCATATTAATAAATATGGAAAATGATTTTATCTATAATTATATAGGTCGTTATATCCTTCCTCCTTTTAGAAATTATGTCTTTGAAATTTTATTCAAATATTAAAAAAGTGAGGATATCTTTCCCTTATAGCATTTTCGGATTCCTATGTTGTCTTGTCAACCATATGGTTTTTCCATAAAACCTTATCCTGTTTAATCACCTTATTCTAGAGAACATGCTCTCTATGGTCATGAATCTAAACTGGTTTTCCCTCATAAGAAATATTATCTTTGAACTGAACTAATTTAGGGTTCAAAACATGATATAAATATAGAATATATTTCCCTAACATTGAAACATGAAATACATTGTGTATCTAAGATAAACTTGGATGAAAGGCCCCTCGGTAGGAAAATGATTCAACTGTCTCCCAAATTTCATATGGTCCAATGAAACATGGACTCAGATTCACCTTATTACCAAAACACATCACACTTTCCCATAGAAAAACATTGATAAATTCATGATCGCATATCTCAAAACAAATCTCGTTCCTCCTATTATCTACAGCATGCTCTAAGATTTCCTCATATGATGTTAAATCAACTGAACTTTCTTTATTGTTTCCTCTTCCAACTCTGGTCCCATTAAATTCATTTATCCTACATCATCTGAAAATGATGGTTTTTAGCACTTATTTCCAAATAATTCCTCAAATGTTGCAATCTATATACTAGAATAAAAATTATTTTTATAAGAAAACTCCAACAAAGAAAGATGATGATCCCAACTTCCCTGGTAATCCATAGAGGAAGAACGAAGAATATATTCCACGGTCTGAATTTTCTACTAATATTGTCTATTAGATTGAGGACAAAAAGATGTTGTAATATTTAATTTAATACCTAATGACTTCTAAAGTAATATACAAAAATTAGATGCAAACCATGGATCATGGTCTAATACAGTGGAGAGAGCTACTCCATGTAACCTGACTATCTCCATTATATACAGTTGAGAAAAATGATCTAAAGACATTTTTGTCATGAATGGGAAGGAAAGGTGCATATTTATTTAATAGATAAAAAATAACCCAAATATCATTATTATGTTCTTATGTACTCAGAAATCCTACCATGAAATTTATGAATTTATTTTCCCATTTACACTCAAGCACTGGAAAATGTTGAAGAATCCCCTTCGATAACTATTGTTCTTCTATAACCTTCTGAAAAATCAAATACTTCATAGTGAAGTCATAAATTTCTCTTTTCATTCAATCACACTTGTAATACTCCTGAAGGTCTCTATAAATCTTGTTTCTACCTGAAAGAACAAAAAAATGGATAATTATGAGCTTTTATTAACAACTCTCTCCTCAACTGGGAATCACAAGACATGAATAATCTTTTTCCAAACCGTAAAATATTTTTTTTCTAATATTAAAATCATGAAAATTATTGTTCTTAAAGGATTATACCTTTTCTTATAAATATTGATCCTCCTTTTGTGCTTTCTTTATTATTTCTGAAAAAATCGATTATGCTGAAACCTAAAACGAAACAAAGTATGTCCTTACATCCAAAACTTCTAGGCCAAAATTCATCAAATCATTCAGAAAATAGTCTCATTCTAAAAATAACATGGTTAATATAGAATTAATTTTTTGATTCAAAGCATCATCCACATTTTTCTAATTTCTAGAATGATAATGAATTGTGAAATCATAATCATTGATTAGTTCTAGTAATCTTATCTATCTTATGTTCAATTATTTCGGAGTGAATATATAATTCAAACTTTTGTGATCAGAATGTATTTTTTACTTCACCCCATGAAAGTGATGCCTCAAAATTTTTAAATCTAAAACCATAGCATCTAATTTCAAATCATGTGTAGAGTAATTTAACTCATGAGGTTTCAACTGACATGAACCATAACAAATTACCTGATCATTATTCATTAAGAAGAAAAAAATTCCTTTCAGTGAAGAATCCATATAGATAATTAATTCTACATTTCTAGAAGGAAGATCAAAAACTAGAGTATTCAAAAATATTCATTTTAGTTCATGAGAAAAATCATCGCATTCCTTTATATAGGTGAACTGAACTCCTTTTTTAATTAACATAGTTATTGTACTAGACAAAGAAACAAATTTTTCAAAAACAAACTACTGATAGTAACCCTCTAATCAAATAAAACTACAAATCTCTATGAAATTTGTGGGGCTTGGACATTCTTCAACAACTCTTTTTAGCAAGGTCAATAGTTAGGCCACATTTTGAAACAATATGTATAAGGAAATAAATATTTTTGAACCCAAATTAACACCCTCTAAATTTACCACACTTTTTCTTTTCTTTTAAGGTTTACAAATTGACCCTTTGGGGTCATTCATGTTCCACTTGACTTTTAGAATATACAAAAATGGCATCAATAAATACAACCAAAAACTTGTCCAAGAACTCATGAAAAAATATATTCTTGAGGTCCATAAATATATAAGGTGCATTTGATAACCCAAAAAAAATAACTAAAAACTCATATTGTTGATATATAGAACAAAATGCAGTCTACATAATGTATTCTTCCTTATCTTTCAACTGATGATACCTGGATCTCAATTTAACCCTCAAAATATACTATTCTCCCTGGTGGAGATCAAAAAAAAATCATTAATATGAGGTAAAGGATACTTGTTCTTAACAAAAATGTTATTCAATGCTCTATAATCAATGCAATGTCTCATTGAACCAACTTTCTTTTTAACAAAAAAAAGATAGGATCACCCCATGGTGAAGTGTTATGTTGGATGAAACCTTTATCTAATAACAATTCTAATTACTTGTTAAATTATAAAAGTTTCAATTGAGATACTCAATAAGGATTATTAGAAAAAGTCTTAGTATTAGGTACTAATTCAATAATAAACTCAACCTATATATTAGGAATAAGATCAAGAAAATCATCCTGAAAACATCCATGTATTCATTTACTACTAGAACATCACTAATTTGAATAGTTTATTTATTTTAAACAATATGATCTTGGTAACTTTTACTTCCATCTCTAGTCAATTTATCAACTTATTGGTAAGTAATAAAAAGTATTAAATCATTGAACACAACTTTATGAGTACTGAAATCTATCATGTCATGATAAATAGAATGCCAACCCATAATAAGAATGGTATCAAACACTACTATGGACATTTCCATAAGATTTACAAGAAACAACATCCCACTGATAGTAATATGAAGATTCTTATATATCATGGTTGTTTTAATACTTCCACCTAGAGTTTTCAACAAAATGTATATCTTACTTCCCCTACGTCATATTCCAAATTTACATTCAAATTTCTTAGAAATGAAAGAATGTGAAGACACATGTCCTAACAGGGTATTGTAATAATTATTATACAAAAGAAACATACCTTTCACTACTTCATTTAACATCCCAACATCAACTGTAGTATTATAAAATGACCTCTCTACACCATTCTCTTATCAATCATGAATATTTCTTTCTTGTGAAACTATGTTCAGACATGAATTGTTATAATGACCCAATTAATTACTACAAAAACATATTACCATTGGATGGATATTGGTTAACCAATTATTTTATTCCTTATATTTGTTTCCTTTCATTTTCATGCTATTTTTCCAAAATTTCTATATTGGTAACACTTCCCTAACATTATAATACATTATTCAGGGAAATGTTTACCAAACATACCACAAAATTAGAACTTTTTTTCATTCATCTTATTTTTTATAAGTTTCCACCTCGCCTATCATCTTCACCACTACTTACATTCATCATTAAAAGTCACATAAGATTCAGAAAACCCCATATCTTCCTTTTCATCACAATGAAGAACATTCTCATAGATATTGAATTCTCATGTGGCCAAAGCTCTTCTGAGACTTGGTTTTAATCCTGGATAAAACATATTAATCTTTCTATTGGTGTATAAAATTAAATATGGCACATAACTATCCAATCTTGTGAATTTTTATTCATATGAAACTATTGAATATTTGTCTTTTATCCTTAATTCTAGGTATTACTGTTTCATCCGTAGTTGAAAACAATTTGAGAAATATTTCTCAACGAAAATACTCTTAAATTTTATCTATTTCATGGAATCAAGATCATATTTTTTTCTGGTATTTTTAATCAAGTACCTCCATCGATCAGCTTCACCTTCAAAATGATAAACATAAAGAGTATTATTTTAATGTTATGAACATCCCATAACATCAAATATCTTCCCCAAATTATTATTCAATCCTTCTTCTACCACTGGATCAAATGATCCAATTAATTATGGGGGATGTTGTCTCATGAAATTATACACTATAGACATGTTCTTATATGGTATATTGGGTTCTTCTCTATCATGGATACCATCACCATTTATATCTTGTGTAAAATGAACCATCACTCCAAAAAACTATACTTTTCTAATTCCAACCATCTTAGGATGCTAATTTGGAAGGATATTTTACAATTTGTGTCTTCCCACCATAGTTTCCTTGTTTCCTCTCTGGAAAACTATTCTAAACTAACAAATTTCAGAAAAATAAACATGGTAATAATCAAATTCAATATAATATTAAATTTATTATGAGGTAAAATATTTAAAGGGAATGATATTATTAATATCGTAACCTCTAATGTTATGAAAAATAACCATTGATGCAGACTATAAGGTATTGACCTTAAACATTACATAAATTTAAGTTTAAGTAAATAATTTTACTTTCTTTAACTTTAAGAATCTTTTTTATTTTTTTGTTTTAGAAAAGTAGGTTATAACTCATACATAAAAAATATATAATAAAAATTAGAAAATTATGATTAGTATCATTTTTCCACCATATAAAACATTTAAAAAACATGTTTTCCTTTTATGTAAACTCTTCACAACTTTCAACTTTACCCCTTCTAATCCCTTACCCATCCTTAAAACCTTTGAATTTTTTTTCCAAAATGTGTTATGAACACAAACAACTCTGTAAGGGACATCAAAAAATTAAAATCGTTAGTCCAATGAAAAAAATTAAAACCTATAATAAACCTTTTCTTAAAAAACATAACATTTTACCCATAAAGAGAAATATAATTATTTTAAAATATAATTTATTTTACCTTTTTAAAACAAATTATTTCGATTAAAACTCATTATCAAGCATAGAAAGTTCATGTAGGTACCATGGTATATCATCTCATATATCTCTTATAGAACCCTTAAAAATAAGAAAAACCATATGGACCATTTCCAATATAATTATCTGAAGAACATAATCATTACCCAATGTGTTGGATTGCTATCTGGGCACACCCATCATAAAAGCTATAACGGGATCACCCATTGCTATATGGTCACACCCATCATATATAATGTCCCAAAACCAAATAATTAATTAATAAAATATATAATTAATTTCATCATAACTCATTGAAACAAACTTTATTATTTTTACAACATGATTAACTCGTGGAAAAGAAATGGGTTCCCTAACAATCACTTCGAAACATGATTACCCAATGGAAGAGAAACTGGTTTTATAACAATCTCTTTGAAACTATATTATTCCATCCATAGAAATAATGATTATGGTTTCAAAACCAAATATCCCCAATAGAGGTTAAGTATCAACAAGGGTTGCTAAAGTTGATGAATAGAGATATCATTACAATAACAATAAAACATTCTCTAGGAAAAAATCATTTTCATATGGAAATTCAGTTTTTAAAGCATAAATTTTTTTGAAAAAACTTCTCTTTTTAAATCACTTTTCATAAAAAAAAATAAAAAATAGCCTCATGAACTAGAAAAGGAAGCTTCAAATAAATGATGTTTTGGGAGAAAACATATTTTCAACCAAAGAGATAAATGAAGTTGTTTTTTCTTATAAAAATTTTCTTAATTATCATTAGTAACAATGAGTGTAAAAATGGTACCATTATTTAAAGATATAATTAATAACAAAATAAATATAAAATTCCTGACAAATATTGAGAGGTAGATTATGAGATTCCAAAAATGGAGAATTAATCATAAACAACCTTGATAAATTATGAGATCGTATAATAACATCTTTACCACTTTGGTAACATTTAATATTAATTCTCAATAAAAAATAACATAAAAAATAAACTTAAAATATCATGAGGATAAATATATTTATGATATTATCTAACAACCCAAAATTTTATCAATGGAAATTCACATCTTATAATTATGTCATATACTATAAATCATATATATAAACCACAAAAAATTGTACTCAATAATTAATAATGAAACATTATTTAGTAAATAAACCAATAATATTTCCCAATATTACAGCGGGATAATAAATATAAAATAATATAATATCAATAGGATAATTTGCATATGCTCTATCCAGTAAAATCACCACACTCATGAACAAAGCTATAGAAATAAAAGATAACAATAAGAATAAAATATTAATTTTGAATATGGAAGTTTATATATAACCTTGTGAGAAAATAAAACTGACCGATGAATGTAATAATCATCATTTATAGTATGTTTTATACCCTTATAACCATTAGAAATTTGATTGTTGGAATAGTTCTTTGACCTTTAGAATAGTAATGTGACTATTATGAATATTAATCTAGTCTTTAGAATAGTAACCTTGCCTATAAAACTATAAATAAAATTTACGTATCTCATAAATAAGATTATGATATATCTATATCATGGTATAAGAAAATAAATGTTTCAAAAATGATAAATTAAGTGATGGTAGTTTTATGAAATGTAAAAATTTATATACAATTTTATAATTAATATGATTTTTTAAAAGAAAATTTATTTTCTCAAAAAAAATTCATAAAATAGGATATTTTTTATTATAATTATAAGATAATTTTATAAGATATTAATTAATTTTTCAAAGTGTCATAAAATCAGTTATAATTTTAAAATCGGTACTTTTTGAGTAAACAATGATTTAAATTAGAAATAAAATTTGTCATATTAATAAAATTATTTTCATAAAATGTAGTTCATTTTTTAAATCTATACTTCGAAAAATTGGTGGGGTAGATTTTTGGGATTTTTCTATAATAGTTTCATTTTTAGTGAATAGTGGAATACGGTAATTTGCATTATTTAACTAATATATGAATTATTGATTCATGGATGATGTATGGATGAGGTAACCATAAATTGGTTTGAAATGTCCTAAATCAATTACTATATTTCTTCATAGTAATCAACACTATTGTTATTCTTGAGCCAAATAATAAACTAATGTGTAAAATCATAAAAACACCCCACTCCCCCACCTCTAAATACCACCTCTCCACCTCACGAATTGTATGACTTGTATCTTGTATAAATTATTAAAATAAAATGATATATGGAACCATTTAAAATTATTAAAGTATATTAATATAATTTCCTTCCAATTTTATAGTTTTTCTACCACTTTACAAGAACTCTCATAATTGAACTCAAGGGAACAAACCATAAAACAATGAAACAGACGCTCCCAATACAATGAAATTAAACCTTATAACTTATTGAGAACAGAATAAATGAACTTAATAAAATTATAATAAATAAAATATATTTTTATAATGTTATTAATTAATTAATTAATGTATCTAATCGGAATATCCAAAAAATTAAGTCCATGTGCATAACACTTTCGGATATAAGGTACGAGATAACTCTAAAACTCCAAGTTACCTTCATGATATACTTTCCCTTTCCTTATACAAATGTTTTTATTAATTCTTATTATATATTTCTCATACATTATTTTTATATGTTCTAGTATTTTTTATCATGATCAATTCATCCTTATTTTATAGAGAAATATATATTTTATATGGTTCCCTTCTCAATTCCTCCTGATAAGCAGGCTTGATTAAAGGGAATTTCCCAATTTCTTACCCATTTTCAATTGCACTCCATAATCTTTTTTAAACAACTATTATTTTTCTTAAATAACTCGTTTTATTATTAAAAACTATCTTAGTTCTTTTATGTTTTTATTCAAACAATTATTCCTTCATCCTTTTTAAATACTCTTTAATCTTTTCCCTAAAACTGCACTTAAGTGGCACATTTTTAATGTTACCAAACCATTTTTTTATGATTTAACATTATTTTTTCTTCATTATTCATGATATAATCTGAATTTTCCTTTATTAATGTACAAGAATTATTTAAATCCCTTTTTATTTACACCATTGTCATACTCCCTTGGTTGTGATATATAACATGATTACGATACCCATTTCTTTTCATGGGTAACCCTTATGTTTGATTATTCATGTGGGACAAATATGCATGAAAGTTTTATGATAGCTACACCCAAATAGCACTCCAATTCATTCTCACGAGATTTCATGTATGGGACTAGGAAGTAAACTTAATCTATTATGGTACTTTCTTCACCATGTGATATAGTCTTATTTTTCAGCCTTCACTCGTGTTTATGTCATACTATGTGTTGTATCTGCATTCCTATATTTCCATTATCATATGATTCCATGTTCTATATATTATTCTACCATATGATTATTCATGTCCCATGCCTTTTATGTTATCATTTTATTCCTTCTAACTCATGTGTTATGCTTAAAGTTATGTTTTATTCTAGTTCCATGTTTTTTTTTGTTTTTTATACCTAATCTTCAAAAGACACTAGACATTAAAATCTTTGGGTAAAATCATGTAATAATATGTATAAAAGTCTCTTGCCTCTATAATGGGTATCAGAGGATAGTCTATTTATTTTGGGGTATTAGGACTGGAAAACTTTAGTGAGAACCCAATGGAAAATTATTTCACCATGGATAACCAAGATTGAAACTCTGGGAATCTCAAGTTAGGATATAATTTTCTTTTATAATTTTATCCATCTATGTTCAAAGTTTCCTTTCTATATTCTTATTATCTATGTATTCAATCCCCACTAATTTTATTTTTTTCATTTTCTTTGTTAATTTTGATAAATAGTAGAAATCGTTCCAGCAATCAATTTCATAGGCAATGTGATGATTTCCATAATGAGATGCCAAATCTAATGGGAAAGGGTGAATATAAATTCATGAAAGTACTTTCTCAACTAGCTCGTGTTTTGAATAATAACTTGAATCATTTGAAACTTCCTCCTTCTCTAATGAAATAGAAAGTTGTGGTCGAATCCTTTATCTAAAAAATAACTCCTATCATTAGTGTATCTTCTAATCCCCTCATCAAGGAACAATAGATTAACTCCATTGAGAAGATATTATATAACCTTCAGTTCTCAAAATAAGATAAAGTTTTGATGGAGGTCTATATTGTTTATGGGGAAACTGATAAATGGTGGGAACTAATAAAAAACCCAAAAGTATAAGGAGGAAATTTATTCCATGTGTTATGAAGTATTCAAGAAATTATTTGTTAATAAATATATTCCCTGAACTTTCTATCTTAATATGGAAAGGTAGTTCCTCATACTAAAGAAAACATAATATGTGTCTATCATGGAATATGAAGTAAACATTACAATACATTCATGATATGCCTCCATCTTTGTCATGAACAATGAAATAATAGTGGCTCACATCATTAGTTAACTAAAGTTGAGTCTAAAAAAATTCTTGGTGATTCAGGACTTTGACATATATGAGGAGATTGTTCGTTGTTCCCTTAAGGTAGAGATAAAGATCAGATGCTCTCACTGGTCTCATGGGCCCGGAGATAAAAATAGTTAAATGGATTTTATTATATGAGGATCAATAGATAAATCCCATAAAGGAAATAAAATCAAACATCCCACATATCAAAAGTGTGGGAAGAAGCACCCTGGAAACTACATAAGGGGAATCATGAGATGCTTAAAATGTGGAAGAGAGGGTTATCAAGCCAATTTTTCTACAAGGATTTAACGAATCCCACTAATGTGGAAGAATAAAGGAAGGATTATACCAAAACTCATCCTATAGTTATATTTTTTAAATTCAAGGAACATGCACATTATACGACCCTACACCCTAATCTAATTGTTGTTATAAGAAATCAACAACAACATCCAAGGTAGTAAGTAAGGGAATATATTATCACTAATTCTGAGGTGGATCCCAAAAATGATGTTGTGATAGGTATATTAGTTATTAATTCAATAATATTGAACATAGTTTTTTATTCTAGTTCTATACATTCTTCCATATCTTGCAAGATTAGTAGATCTATTCAAAAACTACCTCAAAATATGTAGGTTGAGTTTTCTATGATAACAGTGAATGGGGAAATTATTTTATCAAAATTATATAATTCCTACCTAGTCAATTTTTTTGGACTGAACCAATCATCAAAACTTTTCTTACATCCATTGGGGGAGGTTGATTCTATATTGGTCATGGATTGGATATCTTTAAATAAATCCAACATCAAATATCGGTAAAGCGAGATCACTCTTCACATCCCAAGGCATCCTCTAATTTTGTACACATATAAAGAGGATGATTAATTTCTCTCAGAATTATCATATCAATTGTGGATATTATTTCTTTATGATCAATCATTTCCATCTTGAATGACTGAGACAAAGGATAGTATCTTGATTGAAGACATGCACATTTTCCAGGACTACACTAATGTGTTCCTTGAATAATTTTTTGGTCTTTCACCTGGATGATAAGTTTATTTTTCAATTGATATTATACCTAGATCACTGCCAATATCAGAGACACCATATATAATGGCCACCATTGATTTAGAGGAACTAAATAAGTAGTTATAAGAGAATTTTGACAAGGGTTTTATATGCATGAGTGCTTCACCATAGGGTGTTCTAGTAATCTTAGTCAAAAAGAAGGATAGATCAATGTCCCTCTACTTTTATTATAATGAAATCAACAAAATAATGATAAATAACTAGTATCCCCTTTCACAGATATATGAATTGTTTGATCAAATATGTGGGGCCAAGTATTTCTCTTGAGTGGATCTTTAGTTGGGATATCACTAACAAAAGGTGAGGAAGGTAGATATTCCCAAGACTACCTTTCAAATGAGTTATGGACGCTATGAGTTCATAGTTATTCTCTTTGGACTCACTATTTCTCTAGAAATATTCACGGACTTAATCTATAGAGTCTTGAGAGATTACCTTGACAAATTTTTGGTAGTCTTTATCAATGATATTTTGATATACTTCAAGAACAAGGAGGAACACAAGGAGCATTTGAATATTGTTCTAATGACTTAGTGAAGGGATAAACATTATAAAAAGTACAATTAATGTTAGTTATTTGTAGAAAAAGTATCATTATTGGGGAATTTTATCACTATAAAATGAATGTATATGGACCCTATGAAGACAAAGGTTGATGAAGAGTGGCTTAGACAAACATTTTTAATGGAGATCCATAGTTTTCTTGGACTAGATGGTCATTACCAATGATTTGTGAATAAATTATCATGATTATCAAATCCACTAAACAATATGACTTGGAAAGGAGAATTTTTTTATCAAAAAGTGAATGTGAATATTGCTTTAAAGAGTTGAAAAAGAGGCTTAACACTACACCAGTACTTACACTACTGAAAAGTTGGGAACTATTTGTGGTATACAGTGATGCTTTAAAGAAATTATTAGGTTCTGTATTGATGAAAAAATGATAAACCAATATCCTAAATTTCAAGGAACTATAAATTTCATGAGAAAAACTATACCATGTATGATTTGGAGATGGTGGCTATTATCTTCGCATTGAAAATATGGAAGATCTATCTCTGTGGGGAGAATTGTGAGATATATACTGATCATAAGAGCCTAATATATACATTCACACTTAATGATATTAATATTTTATATTGAATATGGTTAGTGTTCCTCAAGTATTATGACTTCTCAATCCACTACCATCCTAGTAAAGAAAATAAAGTGGCATATTCTCTAATTAGAAAGGATCTTATTACTTTACTAATGATGAAAATTGAGTAGGATCCAATATTCTTATACTTTTAAAGGGAGGAAATGGGAATCATTATGTAATTAACATCATCAATCCTTTATTAAATGATTTCTCAACCACACCTTATGGAGAAAATAAAGAATTATTAAAGAGATGATGTGGAAACTCAGAAGAAGGTGGAAGCTATCAGAAATGGGAAATCCTCAGAGTTAAAAATTGATGAGGAAGGAGTCACAATATTTGGTTCATTACTATGTATACCATAAAATCCCAATATGAATAGGGATATTTTGAATGAATCACATAGATTGACTTTATCTATTCACCCAGGAAGCACAAAGATGTTTTTAGATCTCTAAGATCATAATTGGTGGGACAATATGAAGAAGGAGATCACTGAATATACATCAAAATTCTTGGTATGTCATCAAGTGAAGGATTAAATTCAAAATTTTAAGGTAATGATGAAACCATTACCCATACCAACATGGAAATGGTAAAATATCACCAAGGACTTTTTCAAGAGAATTATGATGACATATAGAGGAAATAATTTTATATGGGTTATTATCGATCATATTATGAAGACTGGTCACTTTATTTCAATTTGAGAGGATTCCTAACAAGACCCCCATTCACGGATAAATAGCAAAGAAGTGGTGAGACTTTATGGAGTACCATTGTTGATTAT
The DNA here is from genome assembly GCA_963277665.1 of Viscum album. NCBI lineage: Eukaryota > Viridiplantae > Streptophyta > Magnoliopsida > Santalales > Viscaceae > Viscum > Viscum album. Next base: position 952,563,793 of record OY728130.1, on the reverse strand, counting down.
ATATGGTCATGATCTGATATTTAACTCCAAGTTTTGGAAAATTCTACAACATGCCCTAAATACTGATTTGAACTTTATTATAGATTATCATCCTCAAACTTATGGTCAATCTGATAAGACTATTCATATACTAGAAGACATGTTGATAGAGTATTCTATGGGATTATAAGGATGATGGGACCAACAACTTCCACTCACTAAGTTCTCTTACAAGAATAGTTTCCACTAAATAATTCAAATGGCCCCATAATAATCCCTTTATGGGAAAATATATAAAACACTAGAATACTAGGATGAAGTTAGTGAACATAATATTTTTAGACATAAAATGGTCAAATAAATAGTATAAAAGGTAAAAACCATTCACCATCACATCAGGGAATCCCAAAGTCGACAGAAGAGCTATAAAAAAATTATCAACAAGACTTAGAGTTTCAGTTTGGTGATGAGGTATTACTCTATATATATCCATGTAATTTATTCATGGGGTTTGAAAATAAAGTAATGATAAGGCCCTTGTACATTGGCCCCTTCGAGATTCATGATCATGACGGAGTTGTGGCCTATAAACTAGCACTTAAACCAAAAATGTATCAAGTACATGGTTTATTCCAAATATCCCTCTTGAGGAAGTAAATACCAAATCACTCACATGTACTAAATTTATATATGATACATCTAAAAAATGATTTCACTTATGACTAGAAACTAGTGAAGATCTTATACCGTAGAGATAAATTTCAATGAAAAATGACTACTCACCTGGTCAAAGTATTATAGAAGAACCATAAGTAAAAAGTGTAAACATGATAACTGGAGGAAATATTTATTTATAAGTGCCCTCACTTTTTTTCACATTAGTATGGAAAAATAAATTTCAAGGGTGAAATTTTATAAGGGGGAAGAATGTAATGAACAAGAATTTTATCAATAGAAATTCCCTTATTATAATTATTTAATATTGTATAAATAACATCGAGAAAAAATAAAATATTATTCTCATAAAAGAATAATAATACTTCAGTCATTATATAAACCAATAATAATTCTTAATATTATAGTGGGATAACAAATATAAAATAAGATAATTTTAATACGATAATTTGGATCTGCTCGATCCACTAGAATGACTACACTCATGAAAAAAGATATAAAAATATATAATTTTAAAATTAAAATATTAATTTGGAATATGGAAGTATATATATAAAGTTTTAATAGCACAGAACTTACTTATGAATGTAATAAGCAGCATATATAGGAAGTGGAATACCATTATGGTCGTTAGAAATCTTACCGCGGGAATAGTAACATGTCCATTGAAATATTAATGTGAATGTTAGAAATAGTTATCTAGTAGTTATAATAGTAAACTCACCTATAAAACAAAAAATAAGATTTATGTATCTCATAAATTAAATTAGGACATATTTATATCATGGTATAAGTAAATAAATGTTTTAAAAATGATAAATTAAGTGTTGGAATTTTTATGAAAGATAGATGTTTATTTACAAATTTATTATTGATATACTATTTTAAAATAAATTTATTTTCATAAAATATATTCATATATTAATATTTTTTGTATTATAATTATAATAAAATTTTATGAGATCTTAATTAGTTTTTAATAGTGTTAAAAATTAGTTATAATATTTAAATTCACATTTTTCAAATAAAATATATATTTAATTAAAAAATGAATTAAACATATCTAAAAAAATTATTTTCATAAAATGGAGTTAATTTTTAAAATATAATCATTGGAAAATGGTTTCGGTGATTTTTGGGATTTTTCTAAAATAGTTGAATTTTGTGAATAACGAAATACGGTAATTTTTGGTATTTAACAAATACATGAATTATTGGGTCATGGATTATGTATGGATGAGGAAATAACCCATTAGTTAGAACTAACAAGAACCATTTACTGTATTTAGTGATAATAATCAAAGATATATATATTTTGAGCCATAATAATAAACAAATGAATAAAATAATCAAAAACACCCATCTCTTCCTTCTTTAATTACCACACATTCTCCTCACACCTTCCAAGCCTTGTATATTGTCTAAATTCCTCCCAATTAACTTACTAAGATTATTCCCCACTTTCATTATCTTCTAGTCTCAAACAAATACCAAACCTAAGTGCCTTAAGGATGTTCTCAAGGAGATAATATTAAAGAGGTATAATACTCCTTTCACTTTAAAATTGTTTCTTTCTTCTACCTTATCATCACCTCCCCTATCCAAAACAACATGATAACTACAGAATAATATATATACTATAATTTTATTTTGTTAATTTAATATTCATCATCAAGTCTCTTCTCTTCTCCTTTTATTATAAAAATGAAAATATCATTCGTGATGTGTCGATTCACTGTCTTCATAGATAATGAGTTTTTATTTTCCATTACCACCCTCAAGGATTGTCCTAAAACCATTATTAATGTCAAGTAAGATTCTAATATGTATATTATAACTTATTTAATGTTCTTGAACCAATTTATAAACATAATATTAAATAAAACAATACTAATTCATGATTGTCATAAAAACTGCCAAAATAAAATAATCAATTTTCATTAACATTTTATCTAATGAATTATTCTTATATCTAAAAATAAAATGATATATTTTACCATTTAAAATTATGTAAGTATATTAATACCATTTAATTCCTCTTTTGTATTTTTTTCCTTCCACTTGACAATAACTCTCATAATTAAACTCAAGGGAACATACTACAAAACCATGGAACAAATTCTCTTAGAAAAACAAAATTAAACCTTTCAAATTATCAAAAAGGCCATAAATGAGCACAATTATATTAAAAAAAATTATATATAGGTGGATAATACTCTGAATTAATTAATTAAATAATCTAAATTAATTTCTTAAGGCATGATAGTGCATAAAAAATTTGGGCATAAGGCAAGTGATATCTCTGAATCTCCAAATTACCTTTGGGATACACATTCTCTTTATTTACACCATTATATTTCTTAATTATTCTTATATAATTATTATAAATTATCTTTATATATTCTAAGATTATGTATTCAAATAAATTCATCCTTCTTTGATAGGGAAATATATATTTTTTAAGGTTCCCTTCTCAACTCCTCCTGATAAGTAATCCCGATTAAAGGGAACTTCCCAATTTCAAACCCCTTATCAAGTGAACTCCATTATCAATTTTAAGCCTCCATTATTTTTATAAAATCACTAATTTTATCATGAAAATGGTATTAGTTAATTTATGTTTTTATTCAAACAATTATTCATTCATCCCCTTTAAATACTCTTTAATATTTTTCCTAAAACCGCACTTAGTGACACAATTCTAATGTCATCCAACCATTATTTTTCCTAATTTCACTTAAGTTTGTACATAATTATACATGATCTACTCTTATTTTTTTAATGAAAATCCAAGAATTATTTAAATCCCTTCTTTTATTGATACCATTATTATATGCCCTTGGTTATTCTATATGACATGATTATGATACCCATTTCTTTATAGGGGTAACCCTTATGTTTATCCATTATGTTTGATTCTTCATATAGAAAACGTATGCATGAACATGTTATGAAGAATGTACCCAAATAGTTATCCAATGCATTGAGTAATATTTATTCTCAAGAGATGTAATGTATGGGATTAAGTAGTAAACCTAATCCATTATGGGACTTTGTCCACCATGTCATATAGTCCTAGAAGTAATCCTTGAATCATGTATATATCATGTTATTTATTGCCACCACATTCTTAGGTTTCAATTATCATATCCCCTACTTTAATGTCCATAAGGACTTCATTTGGTATATTCATTTTTTATAATCCCCCTTTCAAGGGTTTAAGGGGAACCCTTACATGGCACATAGGCTTTCATGACATTACAAGTCCTAAAGGTCATAGGAATTCATCCCAAACTATGAATACTTGGAAGAACCCCTACCCAGCGTCTGCATTGTGATCTGATCTCCACCTACACATGGTTGTTAGGTCATCCATCTTGTGTAGATATGCACAAGCCCGATACCAATGGAAAATCCATAACCTCTCATTCTTCTAAACCCGATAGCTCTGCTCTAGTGATTATTCCTTGCTCTGAACCTCCTCTAGAGATTGTTGCTTATAGAATATGCCTAGTTTTCTTATTTCTTTACATCATGTGTCCTGATGGCCTTGAGGTGGCCCGAAGACCTTACTGGCCCAAAGTCCTAGCTATCCTAAAAGCCTAAAGGACTCTAGGACCAAACCGATGGCTCAAAGGTGAATAGTTTCAGCTACTATAGTACTAAAAAGTACCTACTACAGTACCTTCTAAATAATGTGGTATACTTTATTCCTATGTTTATTCCCTTACTAGGTTTTTTAGCTCATCCCTTTTTTCTGTGTATTCCCCAGGTTATCCTTCTTAGATATAAGATCTCAAACAAATTTATAAGATCATTATTGAATATTAATAATGATTTGTTTTATTCTAGTTCCATGTTTCGGTTTTATTAACCAAATATTCAAAATATATATGACTTTAAAATCCTTTTTCTATATGTGGTGGATAATTATGCTTAAAATCGTGTAATAATAAAAGTAAAAGGCTAAGGTTTCTATAGTTTGTATCATAAGGTGGTCTAGTTATTTTTGGGATTATGTATAGAAATTTTTATTGAGAACCCTATGGATAATTATATCACCATGGATAACCTAGATTGAAACATATGGAATCACAAGTTAGGATATTCTTTTTATTTATAATTTTATCCTTCTATGTTAAAAGTTTCCTATTTTATATGCTTATTATCTGAGTATTCAATCCCCCTAATTGTATTTTTTTCTTTTCCTTAGTTAATGTTGGGAAATAGGAGAACTTATGCCAACAAACAATGCGGTATGTAATGTGATTATTTCCCTAATGAGATTCCAAATTTGATATAAATGGGAGCCTATAAATTCATGATAGTACTATCTCTACTGGATCAAGATATGAATAACAACTTTAATCATGTGTAACTCCCTCCTTATCCTAAGAAATAGAAAGTTGTTGTTAAATCCTTCATATGGAAAATACTTCTTATCTTTAGTGTATCTTTGGATCCACTCATCATGGAATAATGTATAAACTCTATTGAGAAGATATTGTTTATCCTTCAATGCTTATAAAAAGTTAAAGTTGTGCTGATAGACCATCATTTTTATGGGGAAGCTAATCTGTGGTGGACACTGATCAAAAACACAAAGTATGAGGAGGAAATTGATTCCATGCATTGGGAAGGATTCCAGAAAATATTTTTCAATATATATTTTCCCTGAACTCTATATCATAAGATAAAAATAAAGTTCCTCACACTAAATTAAAAGGAATATTAATCAATTAGGGTGTATGAAGAAAACTTCATAAGACATGCATGATACTCCTCTGGCTTTTCTATGAACACAAAAATAAAAGTGTATTTCTTCTTTAGTGGATTAAATCTGATTATATGAAAATAATTGGCCGTTTTAGACTTTGATAGCTATAAGGAGATTTTCTATTGTACACTTAAGGTTGAAATGGGGATTAGGGACTCTCATTGGTCTCATGGTCCTGGAGATAAAAAGAGGGAAATTGAGTTTAATTATAAGGTCTCAGCCTTAAAATATTACATAATATTGAATTAAATGAATAATTCACATTGAGGACCTTTTCGGGTTTAGAGTTTTAGAGAATTAGGCCATAACTATTACATTACATATCAAAAATTAAAAAGTTGAAACTTCTATTCAGTTTCCATTTTTTTCATAAAATAAAAACTCTTGTAATAAAGAGTCATGTCTGGTTCCAAGTTTTAGACATCATGATGTTTCCATGATCTCATCCTTGGCCCTATTAAACTTTAAGTCCTGTGAAAAAAATTTCAAAACTTGGGATGAGAATATAAAGATCAATAAGGGTAATAAAATAAAGAAAAAAACATTAAACCATAAAAACATATGCTTTTAATCATAGAACATGAAATCATAAGATTTATGAATAACACATAGTAATCACAAATCATAAAGATAACTTGTGGAATCCATAACTAACTTACATTGTAGCTTTCACAGCTACATAGGGAGATATGTTTGGAATACCCATCATAGTATATTCCCTAAGTCTCTTCGGAGAAACATTAAAATTTACCTTTGTCACGTTACCCAATGCATTGGAGAGCTATCTCGGTCTCACCCGCACTAGGATTATCACGAAACCACTCATATATGTAAACAATGCCCAAGAACCATAACATAATCATAACACATGAACTAGCATAAAGGAAAGATAAAATTTCCATATTGAAATCACAATATAACATTTCAATATATTTACATAATCAATCCATTCCAAAAATCATTTTCAATACCAAAATTCATAAAAATAGTATATGGTATTTATTTTCCTTTTAAAAACACTAAATCTTGTAGAGGAATCCACATATCAAATAATGCTTGTGGCAGCAGAAAGGTCATTGTTACCATGTACATTAAAAAGATACATTCCTTTTTGTCATTTAGTAAAATGCTTCATAGAAAAATATTACCTTTGAATGAAATTAAAAGTCAAAAAATTTTATACACCGTATAAAATAAATTTGTGTAAAAATAAAAATATGCCTCAATGAAAGGAGATTGAGACGAATTCCCTTACCTCATGTCTGACTTAACCTGTTCATTATTTAATATCTTAAATAATAAAATAAAGTTAATTTATACTATATTTAGAATTTTTTTCAAGATTATTATTCTTTTATATCACTTATTTCCACGTTATAAACATTATATAATCATTTATGTTAATAAGGACCATTTTTTCAATATTTGGTACTTGAGTCTAAAATGAACTTCTAATACTTAAAAGTGATCCTTGTGGTCAAAATTCCATTATCTCCAGAATTATATTCATTATTTAGATATCATATATATCATATATATCCAGTATATATATATATGTATTTATAATAGTACATAACATTTGGAGATAAGAAATGAAATGCATTGTTCATGGAGATGATATATCGTACGTACGTATGAACGCTGCTTTCATTTCTATTTCATATTTAATAGAATGAAAACATAATTATACATAGGTATATTATAGTTACAGTATAATATAATATATAATTTAATTAATTACATCCTTTATATGTTCCATGTATGGCATGAATGAGTCATATCACTTTGAGGGACGGTAGTCCGCACTTCCTCAAATGAAATTATCGCATTTACCCATTATGGGAACCATAAAGGTATACTATAAATGAAAAATATAAAAGCATAGGGAAAATATAAATATAATATATATCACATATAAATAAATTTTCATCATACTGGCCACCATAATAGGTGGTAGGAGAAGATTGAACAATCATCGTTTCGTGAGGCAGTAGTTCGTCGTCTACAGAAACAGTGTGTTCTTTACCCATTAGACGGAGGTGTGTGTAAGTGTAGATTGAATCCATCTCATAAAAAAATCTAGTATATTGAGTATTTTGGTGTTATTATGTAAAATAATAAAAATAATACCACATGGAGTGAAGATGTAAAATAAAAGAAGAGAACTTGTGGGAAGACATTACCGTTAAATTGGGTAACTCCCTTTGGTTTGAACAAAAATGATTTCTTGAAGTGCCTTATGCCTAAGGTAATGATTCTAGGAGGAAGAGAGGGATGTTGGTAGCCTATTGGGAAGATTTTTTATGATCCAAGGGGCTTGAGAGGTGTGAGTAATGAGTTAGAAGCGGTGTCCTTTTATTAGAGGGAGGAGGGTCTCTTAAGGAACGTTTGAAAGTATTATTTTATTATAAAATGATTTTTGGTTTCAATAGGTTCAAAACATATTTAATTAGAATATAAGATTCCTAAAATTCTAAATAAAATCATCCAATAATAATTGGATAGGTTTTGGATATTTTTAGTCCTTATCTTTTTTATTTAACCTTTTGTTATCTTATTTAACTTTTACCATGTCCTCTTATATATTCATACTATATGGTTAATATATTTACTATAAAATCCCAAGAGACCCAAATGGATCGTTAATGAAAATTGAAACATCATATATGTCATTCGGCCGAATATTAGATTTTTAGGACTATTCTATCATTTAATAAAATATTGATTGATTTAAAAACTCGTTTTTGTAAATTTTTATACTATTCATATCATGACTTTTTTTTAAAACCCAAAAATATTGATTCTTTCGAAAAACCTTCATTAATTAAAATATAAAAAGTCATATTAATCTATAAAATTCTTGTATGGTACAAAAAGTTTCAAAATAAATTTATTTTAATATTTATAATCTCATTTATTTAAAAAATTCATTAATAAGTTAATCATTACATCATCATTGTGTCATAAATAAAATTATTTATATGATGTCTATAATTATAAATAAACTAACATGATTTAGGAAATAGTTTTATATTTATTATGACTATTTATGGTCAAAAATATCAATTATATAACCCAATATTAAAATTGTTTTATCAAAATGATACAAGTTTATGATATTTTTATTTTTACTTTAAATAAAAAGTAATTAATGTCATTATCTTCCCCAAATTGCTTTTAAAGACCACAAATATCACCCAATGATTTTATTTGTCATCCAGGACTCATCCAATAATGTTAGGACAAGTGTTAAGGTAATTTTAAATTATTATAATATAATATTTACCTTATATTACCCTATTAACCTTTAACCACGGTTAATAAAAGTCAAAAGATACTATTCACAAAAAATTATTTTCATGTTATTGAACCAAATTTTACTTAATAATAACAACCATGTATGTCATATTTTTAAAATTAAATTCAGAGAAGCGGTAAAATTTCATTTAACTGAAAAAAGTCAGTTTTTAACTACTAAGCAGTATTTTTCAGTATTCATCATAAATTAAAGGTTTTCAGAAAAATACCAAACATTAAGCCTAAGATATATTTGATATTCTTAATTAAAACATTATTTATATTCTAAAAAATTAAAAACATAGAATTTTCATTAATTAATTTAAAATGAATTCCTATTGTCAAAAAAAAACATGTTTTTTTAGAAATAATAACTATCAAAAGATTGACAGTTTTTTATGTCCAATTTCAAAGTGAAATTACTTCCAATGAACAATATTTTATTAAATGGTAAAAATATAATCTAATTATATTTTAAACCCAATTAAAAAGTTAATCTAACTATATAAATAAATTATATTAAAAGGCAGTTTTGAATTAAAATACAGTATTTTTCATTATTCATAAAAAATGAACATTATCAGAAAAATACCAAAATTTCATCCAAAGTAAATTTTGATGTCCCAATTCTAAATAAGAATTTTATTTTGTCAAATAAAACATATACAAGTAACAAAAACTATATTTAAATAGGGTTCTCCATCAAAAGGCAGTAAATCGACCTTTTAAAGAATATTAGAGTATTTATGCTTAAAATTGGATTCATTCACATTTTATGCCTCTAAATTTTATTGGATAAATATAAAAACATTTAAAAAACATATATAATCATATTGTAGTTAGTTATCTTAATTCCTTCCAATACAATGGCTAGGCGTTAACTACCATCTAAAATAATATTATATTATTATTTTTCAGTATAACTCAACATTTTGTGCAACGTAAGATTTCAAAGAAACTCATTGTTGAATATTGGGTACACCATCGAACACAACATCCCCTTTTAAAGTAAAATTAATATTTAATTCACAAATATTAAAATTTCATTTTCTTTATTTACTTGGGAAATTACATCCTTCCTCCCTTTTGTAAATTGTGTCCTCACAATTTCATTCACTTATCAAATAAATGGGGGTATTTATCCTTTATAGCATTCTCAGATTCCCACATTTCCACTTCAACCATATGGTTTTTCCACAAAACCTTTACCTGATGAATTACCTTATTCCACAACACTTTCTCTCTTTGGTCAAGAATATGGACTGGTTGTTCCTCTTAAGAAAGATTGTCTTCAAACTGAACTACCATTGGACTCAAAACATGAGATGGATCTAGAATATACTTTCTCAACATTGAAACATGAAAAACATTGTGTACCTAGGATAAACCTTGAGGTAAAGACACTTTGTAAGCAACTGATCCAACTTTCTCCAAGATTTGACAGGGTCCAATGAACCTCGGACTCGACTTTCCCTTCTTACCAAAATGCATCACACTTTTCCATAGAGAAACTTTAAGACAAACATGATCACCTACCTTGAATGAAAGATTCTTCCTCCTATAATCCGCATAACTTTTTTGCCTGCTCTGAGGTGTTCTCATATGCTTCTGAATCAATTAAACTTTTTCTGTTATCTCTTCTACCAATTCTGGTCCCATCATCTTCCTTTCACGTACTTCATCCCAAAAAAACTGTAGTTCGACACTGCTTCCCATATAATGCCTCAAATAGAGCCATCTATATACTAGAATAAAAACTCTTATTATAATAAAATTCAACCAAATAAATATGTTGATCCCAAATTCCCTAGTAATCCATTAAGAAAGAATGCAATAGATATTCAAAAGTCTGAATTGTTCATTCTGATTTCCCATTTAATTGAGGATGAAAAGTTGTACTAAAATTTAATTCAGTACATAATGATTTCTGAAGGTCCTTCCAAAAGTTAGAAGTAAACCTAAGATCACGATCTGATACAGTGGATAGGGGAACTCCATGTAATCTAACTACCTCTTTAACATATAGCTGAGAAAGTTTATCTAGAGAAAATGTATCTCGAATAGGATGGAAATGAGCAGATTTAGTCAATCGGTCAACAATAACCCAGATTGCATTATTGCCTCGAGATGTCTTTGGCAATCCCACAACGAAATCCATGGAAACATTTTCCCGTTTCAACTATAGCACCAGTAAATACTGAAGTATCCCTTTCAGTAAATTCAACTCTACTTTAACCTATTGACAAGTCAAACACTTCACAGTAAAGTCAGCAATATCTCTTTTCATTACATCCCACTTGTAATACTCCTGAATATCTTTGTACATCTTAGTACTGTCAGAAGGAACTAAAAACGGAGAACTATGGGCTTCAAATAATAACTCTTTCTTCAACTGTGAATCACAATGCACACATAATCTCTTCCCAAACCTCAAAACACAATCATTATCAATGTTAAAATCAGGCAACTTAACCTTATGAACCAAATCTACCTTTCTTCTGCAACTCACTGTCATCCTTCTGTACTTTCTTAATTCTATCTGATAGAGATGATTTCACTGACACCTAAAACAAAATAGTGGAATTTCTTGCACCAAGAAATTCTATTCCAAAGTTCAACAAATATTTAATCAAAGGTTGTTGTTCCAAACGTAACATGGTTAAGGTAGAATTAATATTTCGGCTCGAAGCGTCAACCACTTTATTTTCCTTTCCTGGATGGTAATATATCGTGTAATAATAATCCTTGATTAATTCCAACCATATAATTTTTCTCATGTTCAATTCTTTCTTATTGAATATATACTTCAAACTTTTGTGGTCAGTATATATTTCACATTTTACTCCATATAGAAGATGCCTCCAAATTTTTAAAGAAAAAACAACATTAGCTAATTCCAAATCTTGTGTAGGGTAATTTAACTCATGAGGTTTCAACTGATGTGAAGCATAAGCAATTACCTAATTATTCTGCATAATGAAATAGCCAAGTCCTTTAAACAAAGCATCACTGTAGATAAAAAACTCACTATTTCTGGAAGTGAGTGCCAAAACTAGAGCATTCACCAATCTTATTTTCAATTCCTGAAAAAAAATCATAACATTCTTCTGTCCAGATAAACTTAACACCATTTCGAGTTAACTTTCTCTTAACATTCCCTCCATTCGTTTTTACCATAAGTTCATTATTCATATCTTGATATGGAAGTCCCAATTTACTAGAAAACTTATCATAAATGAATGAATGTGTAGACCCTGAATCAAACAAGAGGATCATTAGACCGACCTCTAATACCAACTATAAGGACCTAGACTTAAAACATTACATAATCTTTAATTAAATGAATAATTCACCTTGAGGATCTTTTCAGGTTTTGATTTTTAGAGAATTCGGCCATAACTATTACATTACATCTCAAAAATGAAAAAGTAGAAACTTCTACTTAGTTTCGATTTTTTCATAAAATAAAAAATCTTGAAAAAAATAGTTATGTCTAGTTCCATGTTTTAGACAACATGAATTTTTCTTGATCCCATCCTTGACCCGATTCATCTTTAAGTCCAGTGAAAAACTTTTCTTAACTTGGGATGGGCATAAAAAGATCATTAAGGATTATAAAATAAAGAAATAAAACATTATTCCATCAAAACATAAGCTTTTTAACATACCTCATGAAATCATAAGATTTATGAATAAAACACAGCAATATCAAATCATAAAGGTAACTTATTGAATCCATAACATACTTACGTTGTATCTTTCAAAGCTACGTAGGGAGTTACATTTGGAATACCCATCACAGTATATTCCCTAAATATATTAGGAGAAACATTAACCTTTACTTACGCCACATTACCCAATTCAGTGGAGGGCTATCTCGGGCTCACATGCCCAAGGTTTATCACAAAACCACCCATATACATAAACAATTCCCAAGAACCATAATATAATCATAACATGTGAACAAGCATAAAGGAAAGATAACATTTCCACATTGAAATAAATATATAACATTTCAATATATTGACAAAATCAATCTATTCAAAAAACCATTTTCAATACCAAAATATGTAAAAAGAGTAAATGGTGTTTATTTTTCTTTTAAAAACACTATGTGTTATAGGGGAATCCAAATATAAAATAATGATCACGACGGTGGAAAGGTTGTTGTTACCGTGTATGTTAAAAAGAAACTTTAATTTTTGTTGTTTAGTAGAAAACTTCATAGAAAAATATTCCCTTTAAATGAAATGAAAATGAAAATTTTGTTTATACATCGTATAAAATAAATTTGTGTAAAATTAAAAATATGCCTCAATGAAAGGAGATTGAGACGAAGTCCCTTACCTTGGGTCTAACTTGACCTGTTCGTTCTTTAATCTCATGAATAATAAACTAAAGTTAATTTATACTTGCTTCAAAACCTTTTTCAATTTTATTATACCTTTTATATCACTTATTACCACATTATAAACATTACACAATCATTTATGTTAATAATGATCGTTTTGTCGATATTTGGTACTTGAGTCAAAAATGAACTTCTTATAATTACCAGTTGTCCCTATGGTAAAAATTTCATTATATCTATAATTATATTCATGATTTAGATATCATATATATCAATTATATATATGTATTTATAATAGTACATAACATTTTTAGATAATAAATGAAATGCACCGTTCATGGAGGCGGTAAGTCGTACGTACGCATGAACGCTACTTTCATTTCTATTTCATATTTAATAGAATCAAAACTTAATGATACATAGGTATATTAAAATTACAGTATAATATAATATATAATTTAATTAATTACATCCTTTATATGTTCCATGTATGTCATGAATGAGTCATATCACTTTGAGGGGGCGGTAGTCCGCACTTCCTCAAATGAAATTATCGCATTTACCAATTTTGGAAACCATTAAGGTATGATATAAATGAAAAATAAAGAAGCATATAAAAAATATAAATATCATATATATCATATATAAATATAGTTCCATCATAATTACCACAATAAGAGGTTGTAGGAGAATATTGAACAATCATCGTTTCGTAAGGCAGTAGTTCCCTATCCACAGAAACAGTGTTATCTTTACCCATTAGACAGAGTTGTGTGTAAGTGTAGTTTGAATAATTCTCATAAAAACACCATAGTATATTGAGGATAATGGTTTTGTTATTTAATCAAATAATAATAATGTCATTGGGAGCCTATAAGTAGAATAAAAGAAGATAACTTGAGGGAAGACGTTACCTTTAAATTGGGTAACTCCCTTTGGTTTTAACCAAATAAATTTCTTGAAGTTCATTTCTCCTAAGGTAAATATTCTAGGAGGAAAATAGGGATGTTGGGAGCTTATTTTTTCAGATTTTGGACAATACAAGGGCCTTAAGTGATGTGAGTAATGGGTTAGAAGTGGTGTCTTTTTATAAGAGGGAGGAGGGGCTCTTTAGGAAACTTTGAAAGTATTATTTTATTATAAAATCAGTTTCGGTTTCAATAGGTCCAAAACTTATTTAATTAAAAGATAAGGTTCATAAAAGTCTAAATAAAATAATCCAATAATAATTGGACAGGTTTTTGATATTTTTTAATCCTTACCTTTTTGTTTAACCCTTTGTTATATTATTTATCTTTTACCATATCCTCTTATATATTCATACTATATGGTTAATATAATTATAATAAAATGACAAGTGACCCAAAATGGATCATAAATGACATTTTCAACATCATATATTTCATTTTTACAAATATTAGATTTTTAGTACTATTTTATCATTTAATAAAATATTGATTGATTTAAAAACACATTTATGTCAATTTTTATACTATTCATATCATGACTTTTTAAAAAATCAAAAACAACTTGATTCCTTCCAAAAAACTTAATTAATTAAAATATAACAAGTAATATTAATCTTTAAAATTTTTGGATGGAATAAAAAGTTTCAAAATAAATTTATTTTAATATTTATAAACTCAATTATTTAAAACATTCATTAATGCGGTAATCATTACATCATCATTGTGTCATAAATAAGTATATATATATGATATTTAAAAATTATAAATAAACTACCATGATTTAGGAAATCTTTTTATATTTCTAATGACTATTTATGGTCAAAATATGAATTATATAACCCGACATTAAAATTTTTTTAACAAAAGAATACATGTTTATGATATTTTTATTTTTACTTTAAATAAAAAGTTATTAATGTCATTATCTTAACCAAATTGATTTAAAAGGCCAAAAATCTCACCCAAGGATTTTATGGATCAGACATGACACATAAAATAATGTTAGTACAAGTGTTATGGTAATTTTATATTATTACAATATAATATTTACCTTGAATTACCCTATTTACCTTTAACTACGGTAAATAAGTCAAAAGTTACTATTCATAAAAAATTGTTTTTATCTTGTTGAACCACATTTTGCTTAATAATGACAACCATGTATGTCAGATTTTTTAAATTCAATTCATAGAAGCGGAAAATTTTCATTTAAATGAAAAAGTTAGTTTTTAACTACTAGGCATTATTTTTCACTATTCATCAGAAATTGAAGGTTTTCAGAAAAATACCAAAAATTCAGCCTAAGATGTATATATATTAAAAATTCAAAAATTATGTCTATTTTACCAAATTCAAAACATAGAAGTTAAATTAATTAATTTAACTTTAATTCCCGTTGTCAAAACAAAAATCGTGTTTTTAAGAAATAATAACTATCAAAAGATTGACACTTGTTTTCGTCCAATTTCAAAGTGAAATTACTTCCAATGACCAAAATTGGATTAAATGGTAAAAATATAATCTAATTATACTTTAAAACCAATTAAAAATATAATCTATCCATATAAATAAATTATATTAAAAGGCAATTTTGAATTAAAATACAGTATTTTTAACTATTCCTAAAAAAAGGAACATTATCAAAAAAATAGAAAAATTTCATCCAAAGTAAAATTTTATGTCTTGATTATAAATAAGAATTTTATTTTTTCAAATATAACATATAAAATTGATAAAAACTAGATTTAAAAAGGGTTCTCCATCAAAAGGTGGTAAATCGACTTTTTAAAGAATATTAGAGTATTTATGCTTAAAATTAGATTCATTCACAATTTAAGCCTATAAATTTTATTGGATGAATGTAAAAACATTTAAAAAAACATATATAATCATATTGTAGTTAGTTCTATTCATTCCTTCCAATACAACGGCTTGGCATTAACTACCATTTAAAATAATATTATATTATTATTTTTTAGTATAATTCAACGTTGTGTGCAACGTAATATTTAAAAGAAACCCATTGTTCCGTATCAGGTACACCATCGAAAAGAGAATCCCATTTTAAAGTAAAATTAATATTTCATTCACAAATATGAAAATTTCATATTCTTTATTTACTTTGGATGTCACATTAATATAGGAGGGTCAACATATAAATCTCATGAAGGAAATAAAACCCAACATCCCACACGTCAAAAGTATGGGAAGAGTAATATTAGAAAATATCTAATAGGAACTATGAGATGCTTAAAATGTTTAATAGAGAGTCATGGGGCCAATGTTTTTCAAGGGATTTAAATAAACCCACTTAATGTGGAAGAAAAAAGGATGGTTTGGACCCACACTCATCATGTAGTGCACTGCTTCAATTATAAGTAACATGGGAATTGTAGGATATAATTCCCTAATTCAACGGTTTTTGGAGGAAATAAACAATAATAACCTCTAAGGCACAAAGAAGTCCATATATTATCACTGATAATAAGGTTGATCCTGACAATTATGTGGTGAAAGGTACTCTAGTTATTAATTCATTAATATCACATCTACTAATTGATTCTGGTTCTACATATTCTTTAATATCATTCACGTTTAGTAGAGTTATTCAAACCCCACCTCAAAAATATGAAGGTTGAGTTATGTGTGATAATAAGGAAAGGGGAAATTATTGCATCCAAATTATATAATTCCTCCCTGGTCAATGTTTGTGGAATGAACCTCTCATCAAATATTTTATTACATCCTTTAGTGGAGTTTGATGATATTTTGGTCATGGATTGGATATCTTTATATAAATCCAACACCAACTGTCAAGAAAGGGATATCACTCTTTACATCCCAAATCATCCCCCAATTATGTACAAGTGTGAGGAGGATGATGAATCTTTTTCGGAATTATCATCTCAATTGTGGATATTATTTTATTTTATCATGAATATATAGATCAAATGATTGAGACAATAAAGAGGATCATGATTTAAGACATGTCTTTTTTAAGGGACTACACTAATGTGCTCCTTGAAGAATTTTATGGTCTTCCTCCTAATTGATATGTTGAGTTTTCAATTGATCTTATACATGGATTGTAACAGCCCGAGATTTTATGAAAAATATTCTTTTTTATTTTATTAATGTCTTGTGTTGTACGCTACACCAAAAAGAGCTTGCATAACATGCATATTTGACTTGCCTTGCATTACACGCCATCGCAACCTTCCTCGATAGCGTGTGTAGAACGCAATACTGAGTTTCACGAAACAACGATATGCTATTAAAATATTATTAAAACTAGCCGTTATGAATAGTAATAACCACTTTTTAAATTTTAGAAATTTTAGCTCTCAAAATAGACTTCATTTTTGGATTCAGAGTATCGAATTTAGTCTAAGGTGAAATTTTGGTACTTTTCGGATAACTTTCATATTCTGATGAATAGTGAAAATTACTAAATTATAATTAAAAACAACTTTTTTAATAGAAATAATTAATAGTGATAAATTATTAATTTGAGTGGTTTTAAAGTATATTTAGAATATATTTTTACAATTTAATACAATGTTGGTCATTGAATGTAATTTCACATTTAAACCAGACATAATCAAGTGTCAATCTTTTGATAGATATTGTTTCTTAAAAACACACTATTTGTTTTAACAGCGGGATTTAATTATAAAATTAATTAATGCAACTTCTATGTTATGAATTTGGTAAAATAGACTTCATTTTTGAATTCGGAATATGAAATATAGCTTAGGATGAAATTTTGGCATTGTTCTGAAAAACATCATTTTTTGATGAATAATGAAACTACTAAGTGGTAGTTAAAAACTGAATTTTTCATAAAACGTAATTTTACCGCTTCTGTGAATGGAATTTCAAATATCTGAGAGACACGGTTGATGTCAGTAAGTAAAATGTGGTTCAATGAGATGAAAATAATTTTTGGTGAATAGTAACTTTTTACTTTTATTTACCACAGTTAAAAGTAAATAGGGTAATTAAGGGTAAGAATGATATTAATATTACCGTAACACATGTCCTAATTATATTGGACAAGTTTATCTCGACCGAAAACAACCTTAAGTGTAAAATATTATCATTTAGGCCCACTTGGATTAGATTAGGACATTTATTATTATTTAATTCAAAGAAGAGTTAAAAGAGTTAAAATCAATGTATATTTACTAAAACATTTTTAATATAGGGTTGTACATAAGATAAATTCGATTGTAAATATTAATTAGAAAGATAAAAATATTTCCTACATGATGGTATTTTATTTTTAATTTTTAGACATCAAATAATTTAATTTATTTATGACACAAAGATGATGCAGTAATTATCTTATTAATGAAATATTGACATAATTGATGTTATAAACACCAAAATAAATGTAATTTGAGACTTCTTATGAATTACACTAATTTTATAGGTTACTATTATATATTAGTGTTGATTTAATCAACTTGGTTCGAACATATAATTCTGTTATGACTTTCACAAAAATCATAGATCAAATAGTGTCAAAATTGACACAAAATAGTTTTTAAATAAAATGTTATATTATTAATTGTTATTTTATTCCTAAAAATCTAAGGTTCGGCCAAATGACTTAGATAAGGATATATGTATTAATAATATACAATTTGGGGTTCTTTTGGCATGTTATAGTAAGTGTATTAACCATATAGTGAAAGAAAACAAAAAGACACGGTAAAAGTTAAATTATTTAACTTAGAGTTAAAACTAATTGATAAGGTTAAAATAATAACCTAAAATTGTCTAAATCCTATTGTATGATATTATTGCGACCCATAACCACTTTAGATTCGAAATAAGACCCTTTGGAACCATTATAAACCGATTTTGACTTTAGTATAAAATAATATTTTGAGATATTCCTAAGGTGCCCCTCTCCTCCCTTATAAAAGGGAACCTCCTCCCCCTCCTCCTCACACCAATTTCAGCACTCTAGCTCGGCCAACCCCTGACATTTTCTCCTCTCCACTTCCCTAGAATAATCCTAGATGTCCTAGTCTTCTTCAAAGACCAATCTTAGTTCCCTAAGTGGAGGATTCAAAGAGGCGTTCCAAAGAAGAGGTAATATCCATTACCGATCTTTTCAATTTCTTTCTTCTTCAACTTCTTCTTCTTTAGTTGTTTCATGATAAAGTAATAACATCAGTATTACTTACAAACTGATATGTTATTATAAATATGAAACAACCCTATTTCACCTTCTATCCATCCTACGGAAAAATGAAATCACCGCGCGTGCGTACGTACGGAATATCGTCTCCACGTCGTGGTGTAATCTATTTTCCACCATCACCTTACAAGGATGGGTATAATGGTGTAATGAGTAACTATTTATAATTATAATAAAGTAATATTGATACTGAAATAGTATATATATACTCCAATACAATTTCACGATCATAGGAACGATATCATCACCCGTGCGTACGTACGGAATACCGTCTCCACGATGTGATGCGACTCGTTCTACATGATCTTCATTTCATAATGATTATATAAATGAATTGAATGAATTAGTATGATATATACTACACTAATACCATTCTGGAAATGAGGTATCTATAACCGAAATATAAGAATAAGAATTTATTCGACAAAACACGCATAAGAACAAAAAGTTATAAACACCCGAATAACAAGTAGCAATGAAATATTACTACTAAGAAGCTAATAATATGACCATATATGATATCATAAAAATAAGCATGATTCTGGAATAAGTCAATAACATTATTTAAATCATTATACAGGAGGTTCGGACACCTACAAAGCAAGTCGGACCTAAGGTAAGGGAAATATCACAATCTCATTTTTATCCGAGATTGTTTATTCGTAAGTATTTACTGGGGTGTATTATATCATCCACATCCATGTTTCATAAATATGTAATATTATTTCCATCCACCTACAACTTTTTAAATACATTTTTACCCTTCGGTGAGTTTTTAGTAATATGTATGAAAGGAATCTTTTGTCGTTTTTCGTACGAGGTACTTTTTGACTTTTCCGACAAAAGTACGAAGAATGTTTTTTTTAACTTATACGGCATGAATGGATTTTTAAAACATTATTTCCAAGAAACTTCCTTTACAAGTTTTCAAGTTTATTTTTAATCAACTTCTTTTATTTTAAAGCCATATGACATGTTATGAAAGGAAAAATGTTTTTGAAGTAGAAAGGATATTTTCCTCAAGAATGGAGTTCAAGTATTTTATCAAAATTATTTTCCATCTAAGATAATAAAAGAGTTCTTTTTTTATCCCTATTATTACATTGGTTTGATTATGTTGTGATGGAAATATTTTTATGAATTCCTTTATCTTATATGAATTGTTTTATGATGTCATGTTGTTTAAGAATCCCATTTTTATTACATGGGTTACGCTATGATGTATGGTTTATGATTATGTGGCACACATAAGAAAGGATTCATTATAAGATGGGTGGGACCTATATCTCCCTCCAATGCATTGGGTAAAGATTTTATATCTCGTGAGATAGACATGGCTGGAACGGTAGGTTATACCAGTTCAGTGAAACAGGACTGGAACGAGGGTGACTCGGTTCAGAAAGGGACTTTGTCCACTAAGATAGTCTTGGCAATGAGTCATGACTAACAAGAAATGATTTTCCAGGATTATGTGTGCATGACACAAAGTTTCAAGTTTCATGATATGATTATGGGGATCTCATTTTCACTTCTATGATTTGTTCCATGTTAAGATATTATGATCTCTTTTGCAGGTTATGATTTTCAAAAAGATATGATATGATTTTTATTTCCTTTATTTGCCCTTGCTGAGCATTTGAGCTCACCCTTTTATGTTTTCTTTTCCCCAGGATATAAAGAAAGGTTTTAGGTAAAAAAAGGGAAGATATTTATGGGAGATATTGAAGATCTTTCACCACGATTAGAAGATTACGTTCCGAGTTTCCAAAGACACTAAACTATTACGATCCCTGTGTGTGTGTTTTTGTTATGTACCAAGTATTCCGCAAAAGTAATGTAATTCCCATGTACGTCAAGCTTCGGGTCTCTACAGTTGGTATCAGAGGAAAGGTTTAGTCAACCTTTGGAAACTAGGATGCAAAAACGTTAGTGAGATCCCTATAGATATTTCTAAGGTATGTCTAAGTCTAGGGATGTCCCTAAGGTTAAGTATACGTATAGGTTATAGTACTAGAATTACGCTAACGATCATAGAATTTAACCTAAGAAGTTAGATATTGAGGATACTCCCCCTTTATAATGTTGTTTTCCCTAGCATGATTTTTGCCTCTCACACTATTCTTTTTGGGTTTTAGACGATGGCTGGAACCCGAAGGAACTGTGTTGATCAATGCAATGGACAATGCACTGATTTCCCTCCTGAACAAAAAAATGTTATGGGAGATGGAGTGAAAATTCTTATTGCTATACTTACACAAGCTATGAATCATTCTGGACTTCCAAATGAGCAGAGAAGGGAACAATATTCTATTGAGTCCTTCATGAGGCAACGTCCACCTTCTTTCAGTGGGTCTTCTGATCCACTTGTTGCTGAACAATGGATCAGTACCACTAAAAAGATATTTTCAGTTCTTCAATGTTCTGAGCATGATAAATTCATCTTAGCAGCATATCGTTTGGAAGGTGAAGCTGATCAATGATGGAATCTTATCAAGAATACGAGGCCAAGAGATGAAATTGAGTCCATGGAATGGGACGAGTTCAAGAACTTGTTTTTCAGTAAGTACTTCCCTCGTATTCTTCAAACAAAGATGGAAAAGGAACTTCTTGAGCTGAAGCAGAAGGATGATGAATCTGTTGGTATATACGAAGCAAATTTTACAAGACTTGCAAGGTATGCATCTGGTATTATCATCCAACCTGAAAGTAAAGTTGATCGATTTTTCAGTGGCTTAAAACCAAGTCTTCGAAGGGCATTAGCTATAAGAGACTTTAGTAGCTATGAAAAAATTGTGCGTTGTGCTATCAAGGTAGAAATGGAAGTTGGTGTTACATATCCATCTCATGGTTTTGACAAGAAATGAAAGATGGAGTTCAAGGAGAAATCTCAGAATAATGGTGAAAAAAAGATGAATGTTTCCTTATGCACAAAGTGTGGAAAGAAGAATAGTGGAGATTGTCTTAAAGGGACTAGAAAATGTTTTAAGTGTGGAAAAGAAGGTCATCGAGCAGCTGAGTGTCAAAGTAATGGAAAAATGGATTCTAATGATGTGAATAAAGCAAACACTACAGAGAACGCACCACCAACACTTCAATGCTTCAAGTGCAAGGAAACGAGGCATTATGCTAATAAATGCCCTAATCCAAGGGTTAGTGATGATCGACATGAGCAACCGCTTAAGGAAAAGGACAAAGGGAAGTCACATGTGATCACCATTGGTGATGTTGAATATGATAACGATGTGGTGGAATGATTAAGTGTTTATGTAATGGGATTCCAAAATAATGTTGTATCATAAAGTATTGGAATATTTATGTATTGGTATAATGTGGTATTCAAAGTGATTGAGATATTTTTGGAAATAAGATGATATGAGCATAATGAAGGGAAAATGAGAAAAGAAAATGTTTAACAGTATTCATGAGCTCATGATTGATATAAGGACTAAGTGATATCATTGTTTGAGTATATAGAATTTTGAGGATTTTGGTATGTGGAAAGTGTTAAATTTTAAATGCATTCATGTTTTCACTAAGGTATTCAAGAGAATACATGATTAAGGACTTTGAATGTTTGGAATGTGACCAACAAAACATATCTTATGGTATATGGGGATCGACGATGGTGTTAAATCTCTGGTAATCTTTTTCACTATGTTATGAGAGTGGACTGTAGTATTATGGATAAGCCTAAAGATTGGAATGGATTATGTTGGACATAAGTTAGTATTGTTTAAGGATAGAAGTTTTCTCGATATTATTGATGGGATATTATAGTAATATAGTTTTAGAAAAAGGACAACCTGCAGGACGGGCGACATCCCATCACGTCGGACAAGGCTGTGGAAATCGAACCCACAACTGAAGTGCGACTGGCCTTTATCGCCTACCACTGGCCTACAGGAAGTCCCTGTTTAGTAGAAACTAGTTTTATTATATTAAGCTGTATGACATATGATGTATAAGTCCATTTTAGGAACCATATATGATTAATCTCACTATAGATCGACTTATGTATATAATTTTTTTCTAACCTTTTGTTTGAGACAGATGGAATGACCCGTCATTCTATCACATGATCTGCTAACACTTCACGAATAACAAATTAAACTTCATTTATTTAAGATATGAAGTGGAAATTGTTAAAGGCACGAACAACAGTGAGATTTTACCAAAATAAAGTAAGTATTTATTCTAATTCAAATACTTTAACTTTAGGGAAACGATCTTGAAAACCAAAAATGTTGTCCTAGTGATCTTATATCTGATGAATCAGATGGTACCTTAGAACATCACAAATTTATGGCTTTGTGATTTCTGTCATTTCCATAGACATGTTCTCTACCACTCTCCATCAGAACATGATGGTTAGATTTCTCTTCCATATCCATATTTTCACCTATGTGGAAATCCAGTGATTAGTTTATTTGGGTAACTGTTACGTTTCATACTTTTGTTTTTAAATATTGGTTTTGATATTCCTTTTTACGATGTGGGTTTCTATTAAAGAAAATTTCGAATAGTAAACCATTTATAACCCCGACGAATTTCGAGGGTGAAATTCATTTTAAGGGGGGTAGAATGTAACAGCGAGAGATTTTATGAAAAATATTCTTTTTAATTTTATTAATGCCTTGTGTTGTACGCTACACCAAAAGGAGCTTGCACAACACGCATATTTGACTTTCCTTGCATTACACGCAATCGCAACCTTCCTCGATAGCGTGTGTAGTACGCAATACTAAGTTTCACGAAACAACGATATGCTATTAAAATATTATTAAAACTAGCCGTTATGAATAGTAATAACCACTTTTTAAATTTTAGAAATTTTAGCTCTCAAAATGGACTTCATTTTTGGATTCGGAGTATCGAATTTAGCCTTAGGTGAAATTTTGGTACTTTTCGGATAACTTTCATATTCTGATGAATAGTGAAAATTACTAAATTATAATTAAAAACAACTTTTTTAATCGAAACAATTAATAGTGATAAATTATTAATTTGAGTGGTTTTAAAGTATATTTAGAATATATTTTTACAATTTAATACAATTTTGGTCATTGAATGTAATTTCACATTTAAACCAGACATAATCAAGTGTCAATCTTTTGATAGATATTGTTTCTTAAAAACACGCTATTTGTTTTAACAGCGGGATTTAATTATAAAATTAATTAATGAAACTTCTATGTTATGAATTTGGTAAAATAGACTTCATTTTTGAATTCGGAATATGAAATATAGCTTAGGATGAAATTTTGGCATTGTTCTGAAAAACATCAATTTTTGATGAATAGTGAAACTACTAAGTGGTAGTTAAAAAACTGAATTTTTCATAAAACTTAATTTTACCGCTTCTGTGAATGGAATTTCAAAAATCCGAGAGACACGGTTGATGTCAGTAAGTAAATTGTGGTTCAATGAGATGAAAATAATTTTTGGTGAATAGTGACTTTTCACTTTTATTTACCACGGTTAAAAGTAAATAGGGTAATTAAGGGTAAGAATGATATTAATATTCCCCTAACACATGTCCTAATTCTATTTGACAAGTTTATCTCGACCAAAAACAACCTTAAGGGTAAAATATTATCATTTAGGCCCACTTTTATTAGATTAGGACATTTATTATTATTTAATTCAAAGAAGAGTTAAAAGAGTTAAAATAAAAGTATATTTACTAAAACATTTTTAATATAGGGTTGTACATAAGATAAATTCGATTGTAAATATTCATTAGAAATATAAAAAGATTTCCTACATGATGGTATTTTATTTTTAATTTTTAGACATCAAATAATTTAATTTATTTATGACACAATGATGATGCAGTAATTATCTTATTAATGAAATATTGACATAATTGATGTTATAAACACCAAAATAAATGTAATTTGAAATTTTTTATGAATTAAACTAATTTTCTAGGTTACTATGATATATTAGTGTTGATTTAATCAACTTGGTTCGAACATAGAATTCTTTTATGACTTTCACAAAAATCATATATCAAATAGTGTCAAAATTGACACAAAATAGTTTATAAATCAAATATTATATTATTAATTGTTATTTTATTCCTAAAAATCTAATGTTGGACCAAATGACTTAGATAAGGATATATTTATTAATAATATACAATTTGGGGTTCTTTTGGCATGTTATAGTAAGTGTATTAACCATATAGTGAAAGAAAACAAAAAGACACGGTAAAAGTTAAATTATTTAACTTAGAGTTAAAACTAATTGATAAGGTTAAAATAATACCCTAAACTTGTCTAAATCCTATTCGATGATAGTATTTAGACCCATCGCCACTTTGTCTTCAAAATAAGACCCTTTGGAACCATTATAAACCGATTTTTACTTTAATATAAAATAATATTTTGAGATATTCCTAAGGTGCCCCTCTCTTCCCTTATAAAAGGGCACCTCCTCCCCCTCCTCCTCACACTAATTTGAGCACTCAATCTCGGCCAACCCCTGCCATGTTCTCCTCTACACTTCCCTAGAATAATCCTATAGGTCCTGGTCTTCTTCAAATACCAATCTTAGTTCCCTAAGTGGAGGATTCAAAGAGGCGTTCCAAAGAAGAGGTAATATCCATTACCGATCTTTTCAATTTCTTTCTTCTTCAAATTATTCTTCTTTAGTTGTTTCATCATAAAGTAATAACATCAGTATTAATAACATACTTATATGTTATTATAAATATGAAACAACCCTAATTCACCTTCTATCCATCCTACGGAAAAATGAAATCACCGCGCGTGCGTACGTACGGAATACCGTCTCCACGCCGTGGTGTAATCTATTTTCCACCATCACCTTACAAGGATCGGTATAATGGTGTAATGAGTAACTATTTATGATTATTATAAAGTAATATTGATACTTAAATAGTATATATATACTCCAATACAATTCCACGATCATAAGAACGATATCATCACTCGTGCGTACGTACGGAATACCGTCTCCACGATGTGATGCGACTCGTTCTACATGATCTTCATTTCATAATGATTATATAAATGAATTGAATGAATTAATATGATATATACTACACTAATACCATTCTGGAAATGAGGTATCTATAAATGAAAGATAAGAATAAGAATTTATTCGACAAAACACGCATAAGAACAAAAAGTTATAAACACCCGAATAACAAGTAGTAATGAAATATTACTACTAAGAAGCTAAGAATATGACCATATATGATATCATAAAAATAAGTATGATTCTGGAATAAGTCAATAACATTATTTAAATCATTATACAGGAGGTTCGGACACCTACAAAGCAAGTCGGACCTAAGGTAAGGGAAATATCACAATCTCATTTTTATGCGAGATTGTTTATTCGTAAGTATTTACTGGGGTGTATTTTATCATCCACATCCATGTTTCATCAATATATAATATTATTTCCATCCACCTACAATTGTTTAAATCCATTTTTACCCTTCGGTGAGTTTTTAGTAATATGTATGAAAGGACTCTTTTGTCATTTTTCGTACGAGGTACTTTTTGACTTTTTCGACAAAAGTACGAAGAATGTTTTTTTTTAACTTATACGGCATGAATGGATTTTTAAATCATTATTTCCAAGAAACTTCCTTTACAAGTTTTCAAGTTTATTTTTAATCAAATTATTTTATTTTAAAGTCGTATGACATGTTATGAAAGGAAAAAAAAATTGAAGTAGAAAGGATATTTTCCTCAAGAATGGAGTTCAAGTATTTTATCAAAATTATTTTCCATCTAAGATAATAAAAGGATTCTTTTTTTATCCCTATTATTACATTGGTTTGATTATGTTTTGAAGGAAATATTTTTATGAATTCCTTTATCTTATATGAATTGTTTTATGATGTCATGTTGTTTAAGAATCCCATTTTTATTACATGGGTTACGCTATGATGTATGGTTTATGATTATGTGGCACACATAAGAAAGGATTCATTATAAGATGGGTGGGACCTATATCTCCCTCCAATGTATTGGGTAAATATTTTATATCTCATGAGATAGACATGTATGGAAGGGTAGGTTATACCGGTTCAGTGAAACAGGACTGGAATGAGGGTGACTCGGTTCAGAAAGGGACTTTGTCTACTAAGATAGTCTTGGCAATGAGTCATGACTAACAAGAAATGATTTTCCATGATTATGTGTGCATGCCACAAAGTTTCAAGTTTCATGTTATGATTATGGGGATCTCATTTTCACTTCTATGATTTGTTCCATGTTAAGATATTATGATCCCTTTTGCAGGTTATGATTTTCAAAAAGATATGATATGATTTTTATTTCTTTTATTTTCCCTTGCTGAGCATTTGAGCTCACCCTTTTATGTTTTCTTTTCCCCAGGATATAAAGAAAGGTTTTAGGTAAAAAAAGGGAAGATCTTTATGGGAGATATTGAAGATCTTTCACCACGATTAGAAGATTACGTTCCGAGTTTCCAAAGACACTAAACTATTACGATCCTTGTGTGTGTGTTTTTGTTATGTACCAAGTATTCCGCAAAAGTAATGTAATGCCCATGTACTTCAAGCTTCGGGTCTCTACATGGATCGCCTCCCATATCAAAGACACATTATAGAATGGACAACATTGAGTTGGAGGAACTGAAGAAGTAGTTACAAGAGAATCTAGAAAAAACATTATATGCATGAGTGCTTCATCATAGGGTGCAACAATACTCTTCATCAAAAAGAAGGATGGATCAATATAACTCTCTATTGGTTATCATGAGTTCAAAAAAATAATGATAAAGAACAAGTATCCCCATCCATGGATAGATGAATTGTTTGATCAACTATGTTGGGGAAAGTGTTTCTATAAGGTGGTTCTATGGTTGGGATATCACCAATTAATGGTGATGAAGGAAGATATTCCCATGATTTCCTTTTTGATGATTGTGGACACTATTATTTCATAGTTATTCCCTTTGGAATCAATAATAGATTATAAATAATCATGGAATTAATGAATAGAGTCTTTAGAGATTACCTCAAAAAAATTATGGTAGTATTTATTGGTGACATTCTGATATACTCTAAGAGAAAGGAGAAACTTGAGGATAATTTCAATAATGTGATAAATACTTTTCTAAGGGAAAAAATTATGCAACATACATTAAATTTGAGTTTTAGATAGAGTAATTATCATTCTTAGGGAATGTTATCACCAATATAGAAATATTTATGGACCCTTCCAAGACAAAACTATTGAAGAGTAGCTGAGAAAAACATTTTTAATGGAAACCTATAGTTTATTTGGAATAGCTAGGTATTATCGACGATTTGTGAAGAAATTTTCATGATTTTAAAACCCACAAACCATGATGAATTGGAAGGGATTAATGTTTTTTTGGACCAGTAAATGTGAAGATTGGTTTATAGAGTTGAAAAATAGGCATATCGTTGAACTAGTATGTACACTCCAAATAGTGTAGAACTCTTTATGAAATACAATGATTCACCAAAGAAGGTCTTATGATATGTGCTAATTCAAAATGATAAAGTGATATTCTAAGAATCAAGGAAACTAAATTTTCATGAGAAAAACTATCTAACGCATGATCTAGAGTTGGTGGTTGTGATCTTCACATTAAAAATCTAGTTGTATATTCTTTATGGGGAGAATTTTGAGATATATATTGATCATAAGAGTCTCAAATATATATTCACATAGAAGGATATTAGTATGAACCATCAAATATGGTTATAGATCATCAAGGATATTGACTTCTCAGTCCACTACCTTATTTTTAATGCCAATAAAGTATAAGAAACTCTAAATAGAAAGGATCTTATAACTTTATCAATGATGATAATTGAGAAGGATCCGATATTATTATACTTAAAAAGTATGGGCATGGGAATACTTAAGGAAAGAACATCTTCAACCCTTTCTCAAATTATTTATCAATCATACCTTATGGAGAAAATATTGGATGCTAAAAGATATTATATTGAAATTCAGAATAAGGTGGAAGCTATCAGAAAGGGGAAATCCTCATAGTTCAAAATTGATGAGGAAACAGTCATTATATTTGGGTCATGATTATGTGTATGATAAAATCCTGAGATAAATAGGGATATTTTAAATGATGCACATCGCTCAACTTTCTCTATTCTCCTAGAGAGAACAAAGATGTATTGAGATCTTTAAGAGTACAACAATATGAACAAGTATATCACTAAATATACATCAAAGTTATTAGTATTTCATCAAGTGAATTATAAAATACAAAATTTTCCAGGGGTGATGAAACCATTACCCAACCAACATAGAAACTGGAAAGCATCGCCATGGTATTTTTTACTGGACTTCCGAATACATCCACAGGAAATCATGCTATATGGGTTATTGTGGATTGTCTTATGAATACAACTCCCTTTATTACAATTTGAGAGGATTTCTCACTCAATCAACTTGCACAGATATATATAAAATAAAAATTTGAGGCTTCATGGAGTACCATTATCGATTATATAAAATTGAAATCTGAGATTTACCTCTTTATTATCGAAGATTCTCCAACATGCTCTAAATTCTGAGTTGAACTTCTGTATGGGTTTTCATCCTCAAAATGATGGCTCATCCTTTATTGGTTGAGTTCTCTTACATTAATATTTTACACTTAAGCATCCAAATAGAACCATATGAATCCCTTTATGGATAACACTTACATTTTGGGATGAAGTTAGTTAATATAAGCTGTTGGGACCTAAAATAGTTGAAGAAATGGTAGAAAATATGAAAACCATTAATCAGCACATCAGGGTAGCCCAAAGTCATTAGAAGAGCTATGTAGAAAATCATCTAAGGGACTTATATTTTGAGGTTAGTGAAAATGAATTTCTTAATATATATCCATGGAAGAGATACAAGATATTTGGAAAGAAAGGAAAGCTAATTCCCAAGAACATCAGCCCCTTTGAGATTCTTGGTCCTGTCGGATTTGTGGAGTATCGACTAGAACTTCAAACAACCATGTCTCGAGTTCTATATGTATTCCATGTATCCCTTTTGAGGAATTAAATACCAGATCCCTCACATTTCCCAAATTCAAAGGTGATAGACCTAGAAAATTATATCTCTTATGAGGAGTAGTCGGTGAAGCTCTTGGATCGTATAGAAACTGTTCTACACAACATGACTACTCACCTGGTCAAAGTAATGTGGAGGAACCATAAGTTTGAAGAGGAGACATAGGAATCTAAGAAGGTGATGAAGGATAATTTTCCTCACATATTTTAACCTTATTATAAAAAATTAAATTTTGAGTTAAAAATTTCATATTGGTGGAATAATGTAATGACCCAGAATTTTGTCAATTGAAATTACCTTCTTATAATTATGTTATATAGTATAAATAACATATATAAACCACAAAATATTATTCTCGTAAATTAATAAGGATACATTAGTTAGTAAATAAACAAATAATAATTCCAAATATTATAGTGTAATAATAAAGAGAAAATAAGATAATAAGAATAGGATAATTTGGATCTTCCCGATCCACTAGAATGAACACACTCATGAAAAATTTGTAAAAATGAAACATAATATTAATAATAAAATATCCATTTTGAATATAAAAGTATATATATAACCTTTTTAGGAAATATAAATTACTGATTAATGTAATAATCAAAATTTATAGGTGTTGGTTTACCCTTACGACCATTATAAATCTAACAATTGGAATAGTAATATGACTATTTGAATAGTAATGTGGCCATTGGTAATAGTAATCTAGACATTAGAATAGTAACCTCTCCTATGAAACTTTAAATAATTTAGGCATATTATAAATTAGACTATGATATATTTATATCATCGTATAAGTAAATAAATGTTTTAAAATGATAAATTAAGGGTTGGTATTTTTGTGAAACCTAAATAGTTATTTCCAATTTTATTATGAATATAATTATTTAAAATAAAATTTACTTTCATAAATTAATATTTTTTCTATTATAATTATAATATAATTTTATTATATCTTAATTAATATTTTAAAGCTTCATAAAATGTGTTATAACATTAAAATATGTATCTTTCAAATAAAGGGTGATTTTAATTAAAAATTAAATTTTAATATTCAGAAAATTATATTCATAAAATGGAGTTCATTTTTGAAATCCACACATTAAAAAATTTATAGGGTTAATTTTAGGTATTTTTATAAAATAGTTGAATTTTTGTGAATAGTTAAATATCCATCCAACGGCCCGAAGGCCTTCAATTTTTTTATTATTTTGATAAACCCCCTTTTAAGGGAAAAAGGGGGGAAACCTACACAAACATCATGGACATAATAAAAAACACACCCGAAAGACAAGATAATAAAAACCATATTGAAAACATGGAGCTCCCCTTCCCAAGAATTTAAACATGATGATACTCCCCATCGGTGCAAGGTAGTTCAGAAAGCAAGTGTCTTGTGTCAAAGTACAGTCCCGATCCGATGGCAAAAGCCATACCCTCTTTGAATAGTGAAATATAGTAATTTATGGTTTTTAAAAAATACATGAATTATTGAGAAATGGATGATGTATAGATGTGGTAGGAACACATTGGTTCAAAATATCTTAAACCATTTACAATATTTAGTTATAGGATTCAACTCTATTGATATTATTGAGAAAAAATAATAAATAGAATAATCAAAAACACCCCTCTCCTCCCCTATAAATACCACCCCTTCTCCTCACTTCATATTAGAATTTTAGCTTCTCTAAATTCTACTCAATTCCTTTCCCAAGACTCTTACTCATGTCTAGGATCTTCTGGTCTCAACAAAACACCAAACCCAAGTTCCTTAAGGAGGTTCTCAAGGATACGATATTCAAGAAGTAAAATCATCCTTCTTTCCCTTTTAAATTATTTTTTCTTCTAAATTTTCCTCACCTACCCTATCCAAAACGGCATGGTAAATCCAGTATGATGTATATATATAGTAATTTTATTGTGTTGTTGGACTATATATCATTAAATCTCTTATATTCTACTTTAATTCTAAAAATGAAAACAACATCTCTGATGTGTCAATTCACCACCTTCGTGGATGATGAGTTTTAGTTTTTCATTAACACCATCAAGGACGGTCATAAAACAATTTTTATGGTTAATTAAGATTATAATATGTATACAATAACTTATTTCATATTCTTTAACCAATATATGAACATAATATCAAATAAAATAGTATTAGTTCATAATGGTCATAAAAACTGGAAAAATTAACTAATCATTTTTTATTAATGTTTTCTCTATTGAATCATTCGCATATGTGAAAATTAAATGATATATGGAACATTTTAAAATTATGAAAGTATATTGATACCATTTTATTTAACTTAGTTAGATTATCATCCATTTTACAAGAACTCCCATAATTAAACTCATGTGAATTTACCACAAAACCATGAAAAACATGCTCCCGTAAAAACAATTAAACCTTATAACTCTTCAAAACGGTCATAAATGAACTTAATAAAACTATAATGAATATAATATATGTGGATAAAATTAATAATTTAGTAATTACTGGATCTAATCTTTTTATCCATGATATTACGTGCAAATTTAGAACACATTAGGACAAAAGGTAAGGGATCACTCTTAACCTCCAAATTACCTTTGGGTTACACTTTCTCTTTCTTTACACCAATTTATTTATTAATAATTATTATTATATAAATATTATAAATTATGTATCTATGTTCCAATATTATATATATTTAAATTCATCTATATCTTATGGGGAAATATATATTTTATAATGTTCCCCTCTCAATTTCTCTCGATAAGTAAGCCCGTTTAAAAGAAACTTTTAATTTCTTACCCATTTTCATTTTAACTCAATAATATTTATTAATCAACCATTATTTTTATAAAATCCCCCATTTTATCATTAAAAACTATATTATTTCATTTTTTGTATTCAAACAATTATTCCTTCATCCTCTTTAAATACTCTTAAATCTTTTCCCTAAAACCGCACTTAAGTGACACATTTCTAATGTTATACAACCACTATTTTTTATGATTTCAATTGATTTTTAATTAATTATTCATGATATAATCTTAATTTTAAATTATTAATTCCCATTAATGATTTAAATCCCCTATTTTATGGATACCATTGTTATATACCGTTGATTTTTCTTTATGACATGATTATGATTCCCATTTCTTTCCATGGGAAACCCTTATGTTTTTTCCTTATGTTTGACACTTAATGTGGCACACATATTCATGAGCATGTTGTGATGGGTTCACCTATATATTTCTCCAATACATTGGGTAACTTTTAGTCTCATGAGGCATCATGTATGGTATTAGGGAGTAAACCAAATCCACTATGGGAATTTGTCCACCTTGTGATATAATCTTGGCAGTTAGTCTTGACTCATGATTATTTCATTTTATGGGTTTCTTAAAAATTACTATGTTTCCATTATCATATTGTTTCAAGTTATATGTGCTATAATTTTATAATATTATTCTTATGTCATGCCTTTTATGCTATCACGGTATGCCTTCTAACTCATGTGTTACGCTTTATTCCCATATTTATCCCCTTAATGAGATTTTTAGATCATCCATTTTGTCCACATATTACAAAAGTTATCTTTATAGATATAGGATATCAAATAAAGATATGATATCATTATGGAATATTAATAATGATAATTTTTATTCTAGATCCATGTTTTCAGTTCTATGTACCTAATCTTTCAAACACGCTATACTTTACGATTTGATTTGTATATGACGGTTAATTATTCTTAAAATCATGTGATAAAATATTAAAAAGTATATAGTCTATATATATTATTTTTAAAAGGGTCTTTATATACACCTTGTTAAATAATATACGTGAATAACATAACGTACGGCACAAATAAGGAAAATTGGGATAAAATACCGTACAAATTTGTTATCTATTGAACCATAAATACCATGAAATAGAGATATTAAAAGTGATATTTAAATCAAAAAAATATCATTATAATAATCATAAAATAAATTCATTATTATTATACACATCACATAAAATAAAATAGGTAGTTAAAATGGATTTTGTCTCACAAAAGTAAAAAAGTGAGATGTAAATCCCTTATTTCTTGAGTAACTTTTGAATCATAATCCTCGTGAAATAATAACGTCAATGGAAAAATTAACTATAATTAAATTAGTTATATTCAGGATATATCATTTCATATTCTATTATATACACCACACAAAATAAAATAGTGTTGAATATAGCATAAGTCTCTTTGAAATAAAAGTGAGACTAGAAATCCCATTACCTTGAGGCTGACTTATCACGTGTGTCTTTATCTTCTTTAACAAACAAAATATGATAATTATTTAATTTCTTGAAAAAATTTATAATTTTTATAATTACTTTTATTTTAATTATTAAAAATCTATATATATTTACTTAATCAATTAATTTTAAGTCAGATGTTTTGAAAATATTCTTTTAATGTGTCGGAAATGACTTTGGTGGATTGACTATGTTCAAAGAGGTAATTATATAAAAATTTAAAGAATAATAATAATGAAATAATTATCATATTTATACATATATCATACTTTTAAAACCAATAATTAAATATGACCATAAAAATGAACTAACATTACGATCATGGAAACGGTAGGACATATGTACACATGAGTAATGTTTTCATTTTTTCAATGATCATTATGGAAAGAAGTTAAGTAAATTTTATTTTTAAATAATGATTATAATATCATAAACACTATATTAACAAATTATCAAACTTATATATATCATTAGTTTTTAAGTGTTTATGATAGAAGGAAACACATCACTTCGACCACGCGGTAGTCCACACGTCCTTGAATGATATTATCACTTTTTCAATGAATGAAAAGGTAAGAAATAAAATGTTATATTAAACTTATGTAATGATAAATCTATCATAAATATCATAAATACATAATATATATCACATATTTTCACCATTTTTCCCTTACGACCTTCAATTTAACGATTTCGTGAAAAACGAATCGCATCGCTTTGTGAGGCGTTCGTATGTCATACACACGAGAAACGTCATCATAGCTCCTATGGTATGGAATGTAAAAAAGGATATATATAATGAAATTTCTCCCAATGTATAATTATTTTATAAATATCATATAAAAACTTTATATCCATCATTATACTCAACCTTGATAGGGGTTAATAGAAAAATTAATGACATCGTTTCGTGAGGTGATAATCTATCGTAAACATGAATGATGATTTTGTGACCCATTTGATGGAAGTGTGTGTGGTTGTAGGTCAAAAACTTATCATAAAATCACCTCATTATTTTAAGATACTAATTTTATTATAATATCATGTTGTAATAACTTAATGGGTTTAGAAATAAATAAAACAAAAACACTTGTTGATGGACATTATCTCTTCTTCAGATAACTCATTTTGGTTTTCACCAAAGGTCTTCCTCGGTAGAATTTGTTGCCACAATATGGATTATATAATTATAGGATGGAATTTGGGAATTTATTTGGTAATTTATTTTCCAAACCAATTGGTTTTGAATTTTTGAAGATAGAATGAGAGTGGGTGGCCTTTTATAAGGGAGGTTAGTGGAAAACTTGTAGTTTTTTTAAATAGTGAATTCCACCAGAATTGTTTTCATGGTAAATGCCCCCAATAATGTTCAATTATTGAAACTTGAAACTATAAGGTCAACATAGTTCAATAAAATTTGTTTTTTTACTATAATTGGGTCATTTCACACCTTATATTCCAATTTTAACCACTAAGTAAACTTGTTTTTACATTAATCGCTATAATTAATTATAATTGTTTTCAATATTCACTTTGGTCAAAAACTAAGTTTAAATTATTAGAAATTATAAATTATTATTAATAAAAATATTTATTCCATTTTTTCAAATTCAATTCACAAAATTGGAAAATTTTAATTTATTATTAATCAAGCATATGTGGCGGGACAATGGGTTTTTAAAAAGAGTATTTTTTTTTAGAAACAGATGATCCAATATTAACTCTATGACTAATAATAATAATTGTATGAAACTAAATTAATATTAACTTATATGTAATATAAAAATTTCATGTAGAAAATTACCCATTTTTTATTATTTTAATTAATTAAAAAGAAGAAACATTATGTATTTTGAAACAGTTTTTAGAAAAACCCAATATTAAAACCAAAAATAAACTTATACTAAAAACATATAAAAGATGATTAAAAATAATTAAGTGGATTAAATAAAACTAAATAATACTTATTCTACTTGAAATAATATTCAAATAATATTTTAACTCTTAAATTACTTAATTTATTAAAAAGAATGGTCCTTTTATAAAAATTTATATTTTTCACTATTCACTGAAAAATCACATAATATTTATGTAACTAATATAACTATCTTATTAATATTAATAAATAAGGAAAAATATTTACTCTATCATTAAGTTTTTTGTTCCAAAATCAATATTAAGTGATCTGAAATCAAATCCCATGATTAATAAAACAATCAGTTATTAAAACATAATAATAAATCACATCTCACAACTAACACCCTCACAAGAAATAACTTATTTTAATATCATCTGTATTAAAAATATTATACAACATCTAACCCTCCCATAATTGGGGCCACAATACATATCAGTCATTAAAAATGGTACATAAATGGGGGTCACACACTAGTCATGAAAATATCTTTCATAAAGTACCAGAATGGCCTTCTCAGAAACTTACATGGAATGCCAAGTTATTTCCCACCATTTGAAATCAAACACAATCCATAAAAAACATATTAAAATTAATTGAATAACTAATTCTAATTTTAGTTGAATCATTTGACATTCCACAATATCCCTTTTAATTTTCAAATAATTCTTTAAAAACCACACTTTTATCCATTTAAAGATAAAAATGTGGTAAAATGACATTGTTCTTAAAACATATAATAAAAAAATCCATATGGGTATTTTGAAAAACACTTGGAATTGATTTTTTATAAATGATAAAATCCAAAAAAACAACATTTATGTTAATTGGATAAGAACTTATAGATCATTTTTTTGATCTACTACTATTATCAAAAATATTTTTATTTTAACAAAAAAAGGAATTAAAAAATAATTAGTACTCGATAAATTATAAATTATAGAAAATTTAAAAAAAACCTACCTCAATAAAGTTCAAATCAAGTCATAATTAGTGAACTTTAATGAAAAAAATTAACCAAGCCATGAGAAGCACTCTACAGAACCTATATACTAAAAACCCTAAGTTGGAACCACCCACAAACTCAAATCTCAACCAACCAATCCTCCAAGGGTTCATAGGAGAAGACCAAACCAAAAAGTAATTAGTGTAGGAGGGAAGTAAAGAAGTTTAAAATGAGAAAAAGAGGTATAAATCAAGAATATTCCTAAAATTATAAGGAATGAGTCTCAAAATAAAAGATAAAGGTGGGTGCAACTCCCTTGAGAACAACTAGAGCCCGGTCGAATGAATAGAGAAGTGGGGAAGAAACCCACACGCCCACATAAAATCAATAGGGATAAAAGTGGAAAACCAATTTTAAGTAAAATAGTGAAGCTTTCATGGATAGGTTTCATAGTTAGGAAAACCATGCATTAATTGTGAGGGAGCCACTAGATAAAAGTAAATAAAATATGGATCATCTGCATGGTTCGACTACACGGTTTCCCCTAATCGTGTTCCAATTAGGATAGACACCCCAAAAAAAACAAATCTACACATTTACTTATAAACCCTCACATATTTTTACTAATAATGTTCCAACCATGAAAACCCCACTTTTAAAACCTATATTACTATGAATGAGCTACTCGCATGATTTCCCCTAAACATGCGACAACCGTTTGATAGTGGAAAACATTTAAATTTTCAAATTTTGAGTCTAAAACTAAAAAATAAAAATTAAAAAAGATAAAATAATATAAAACCAAACAATTACATAAGGTAATAATGATTCTCCCCACCATCTAACTTTTCCCCTATAAAGTCATTAAAAAATAAGAAGTAACGGAAAACCAAAAACCTCATTACCTACATAAGTATAGGGTGGGATGGGGAAGTTTAATAAGGTAATGATAGAATTAAGTATAATAAAACACAAAAAACCTAAAATACAAGGAAAAATCCTCAAACATCATCAAACAAATCTAAATACAATCTGATTCATAATAATGAAGCATAGTGCTCTAAGATGACGGAGACCTTATATAGGTATACCCATAATTTAGAATTTCTATAAAGTGGTGAGATATTGAATAAACATTTCCAAGAGGGAAATCATAAAAACCACACTATCACCAAGAACACAATGGGAATAATGATCCTTTATAAATAATAATAATGTTCTGAGAATCAAACGCATATTCCCAAAGGAATTGCAACCAAAAAAACATCCAAACTATGATAAGGATATTTCATCCAATTCACTATATCCCTTATCACTAAAAATGGAATGACACCTCAATAAAAAACATTCCCCATTAAGAACCTGAATGGGATCCATCCATGGTTCACAAAACTGAGTAAATGTGGAGATCTAGGACCTTATACTGAGGTCAATATCTCACAGAGAACAAAATTAATTCCAAACCAGCACTTACCAGTTCTTAATTTCAACTCATTCCACATCGATCCTAATCGCCAAAAAATTACCACAAGGATTTACCAAGTATAATGCAACAAAACCCAAACATGTCATGTATCATACATCATCCTCAAGAGATAAGATTAAACATCATGTCATAAATACAAACATAAAAATCAACACCTTACATTGGAGTAATCACAAGAGAAATAAGGAATGAATCTAGCATGAATCACCTTGAGAGCAAAAATCTATTCCAAAATCAATAGACACAAATACAAAAATAAATATTCACCCAAATTCAGGTTACAAATAGGTATAATCTAAATAATTAAACTCATAGGGTTTCAAAAAATTACCTAACCACTCCATTGCCTCAAGAGGATATTGAACACCAAAAAAGGATGGACAATGAATCAATAATTTATAGGGAAATGATGTTCTTGTCTCTATCAATCTATTCATGTTCTAAACATAGTCAATAATAGAAATATTTACACCTAAACATAAGAGGATTTACCCTATACCTCATCATTAAATACAACCTTTCAATATTCTCTCAAGAAATTTTTCTGAGGCATGATTAGATAACATGAAAATTTAATCAAACTTATTATAAATTCAAAAAAATCAAATATTCTCAATACACACTAAGGTAAAAACCCATGTACAAAAAGTAAAAATGTTAAAACATACAAAAACCATCTTTAAAAACATCCATTTTTTTAAATCACACACTCTTTATAAATAGACTCAAAATCATCAATTTTTTCATGGGAAAGTGATTTAATAGGAACCCAACCTCATTTGGAGAAGTATCACTTCAATAAAAAAAATTATAAATAATATTTATTTAAAATCACCACATTTTCGAATGAGTTCAAAAATTAATTTCAAAAAATTACACACAGATTCCTTGAAACCTTCTACTTCTTTAAAACAGAAACCCACTTAAACTTAAAGGAGTTCTATTTTATTTCCTAAATTCTATATAAGGTCTACGATGAGAACAAATCATTTCTTGTATATAACTTACATTTGAAAATATTTCTATGAAAACCAAATTTTATTTCCAATCATTTCCATTGATAGAACATTATATTAAAAAAATTACCAAATTCCATAATTAACTTAAACACTTTTATAGCATCCCATGATAGTCAAAAATCTCTTGCAAATAAACCATAATTCTCGACATTAAAACCCAATAAAGTTCATAAAATCTTCATGTTTAACTCAAAAAAAATGTTCTAAATAAAAAAGGAAAGAGGGATTCTAATCACTTACAAATCATTTAATGAACACAAAATTTTATTTACTTCCATCACAAAACTGTTTTTTTAATCAAAACACATAAAAATGACATTTTTCATCCAAATATATTTTTTCCAAAGACAAAAATAATTTTTTAAAACCTATTTCCCAGAAATAGGGTACAATGAATCAATAGAAACATCACCTAATAACATATATTTAATATAAAACTGCATTAATTAACCCAATTCCAATAGTTATAACCATCGGAATAAATTCAGAATCTAAGGGAGGTAAAACAAAAAATCTGGGAGGGATGTATAATTATGCATAGTTTGTCTGCATGGGTTGTAAATTCATGTACCAACCACGTATCGGTCTCTATGAAGTTCTTAGAACCATCCTCTTGGTATATATATAGCCTTCCAGACCATATGATCTAACTGTGTAGCTCTGGTTATTCCTACACTACCTATCCAAAACTAAATGAGACCCCAAAAATCACTGGTATACACAATGGGAATCAAAATAAAACCATATAAGATCAAAATACATAAAAAATAATCGAAAAAAATAACTCAAATTCAAGATTAAAACCCTGACTTCCCCTAAAAACGCAAGACTTTGAATGAGAATGATTTAGCAAGACTATCCCCACACCTACCCCTTATGTCCATAAATTCTTATCTTTATACTACCAGACTTCCAAAATAATAATATATTGATTCATAAACAAAATCACTCTATAGAAACAAGTCTCTAATACCATTTTTAATAAACTATCCCAAGATGACCTGACATGTCACTCTTCCCATCCAACCACTTGGCCTGAAGTGAATTTAGGATCCTCATTTATCATCAACTAGTTTCTGGGTATTAAGAGTGCACACTTGTGAAAAAATTCACCCTCTTAATATTATTGAGAAAAATTGTGGCAAATTTAAAAAGGATCTGTAATAGGGAATATATACATTAGGCCTCCATGAAAATACAATAAATACTTTCAATTAATAAACAATCTTGATATATAATAAATGGAATACCCATCCAAACTATATATAATCAAATAATTTACAATTTTAATTTTATATATAAGAAACTCTAATAATTTAACATCAATATAATAACACACATAGAAATAAAATACAGATAAAAATTAAAGCATCAAAGCTTCAAATAAAATGCGACTAAGCGAATGGGCCAATATATTGAATCCAAAATGGAATTGAACATGAATGATTTCCACATTTCTTCTCATAACCCAAAATCACACCCCACATCCCTTACCATCCATAAATGGACATAACTGGACTGAAATACCAAAAGGATCATAGACTGGGCACCTGAATGAAAATAATAGAACCATATATACTCATTAGTGTATACAGGTTGGAAGCTAAATAGGATCAATAGGATTCCCCCATAGGGTTCTTGTGTAATTTTTTTCATGTGACATTTAATTAATCCTAATTCAAAATATAAATAGAAAATATTTTTTCACATGAAAGTATGATAAAACTAAATAACATATTATAATTACTTTCGTAATAAATCCCCCTTCTTTTTTAGGAAGCTCATAACCAAATAATTTTTAATACAATACTTTTAAACCATGGAAATTGGATCCTTTAGTTAGTTTATGAAAAAACTAATATCATTTTCCTCCTTCTAAAAAAATTCAATCCTCTTTTAAGAAATGAACATCACTTTACTTTTAATACTAAATTTTGAAGCTATTTTATAATTTTTTTAAAGTAAATCATACCCATAATAGGAATGGAATATAAACATATACAGGAACCAATAAATCAAGGAGGAAAATGATCATAAAGTTAAAATAAATAAATGGTGTTGTATAACCAAAATATAATCTAGGGGATACAAAACAATAGATGGATATACTAATAAATACTCAATAGAATTTAAGAATCATGGAAAACATGGATCTAACCTAAATAATACTTACATGGATTGTATAAAACTAGTTTCCATACATGAACCTAATTATTCTAATAGATTTCATGGTATCAAACTATAAAACTCCATCCCATTACCTATCTATGTATAGTAGGGAAGCACTCTATAGAAAATGAAAAATATATACATCAGATGAACTAGTACAGACCTTTTACTTAGATACCCAGGGTTCCCATAATAGAAATCAATCGGATCTAATTAATAATCAAATAATATGATTAATAAACTAATCAAAAATTAAAACATAATGGTAAATCACATATCACCTCTAAATCCATTGTAAGAAATAATTTTCTTCACCTTATATGTATATATAAGAATGTACAACATCCCCCTCAGGGACACAATCCAAATCAAGCAGAATAAAATATAATGTGGAATAGTCAATGGTCTGATACTCATCATGAAAATCTCTTTTATAAATTTATAAATTAGCCTTTTTGAAAATAGAATCATAATTCCATGTAATTTTACAAAATATAAAATCAACCTTGAAAATTTCAAATAAAAACAAACTCATGAAAAAATATATTAAAAGTAAATTAACGAACAAATTTTTTTCACTTGAATCAATTCAAAGTCCATAACTTCTCTTTTTATTTTCAAATCATTCTTTTAAATCTACACTTTTTCCCATTTCAAGAACCAAACAAGGTCAAATGCATTTTTCATCAAAATTTACTTACAGATATCCATATATGTATTTCTAAAAATCCTTTTAATTCTATATTTTTTTATAAATTATAAAAACCATTAAAAACCTTTATCCTAAGTGATTAAAACTTTGACACCTTGAGATTTTATAAGATAGATTCTTTTTAATTTCTTTAATGACTTTTGGTTTATGTTACACCAAGATTAGATTGCACTATACGTAATACCGTATTAGCTTGTAGTAAAGGTAACTCTAACTTGGCTTGCGTTACACGCAAGAGAAACCTTCCTCGGCAGCTTGCATTGTACGCAATACATATTTTCACTAAACAACGATATATTATTAAAATATTATTATTAAATGGGATATAAATTATCCATTATGAATAGTATTAAACAAATTTTGAATTTAATATAAAATTAACATTTATCTTATTTATTTTCTAGACATGGTATAAGAACAAATTCAAGTTTTCAGAGAAAAGAAGTATTTTTTTTTAAATGTAGTTTTGTCACCATTTGATGGTGGATCCATTTTAAATTCTGTTTTTACCACTTTAATATATTCTATTTGAAAAAATAAACTTCTAATTTGGAATAGGAACATAAAAAATTTACTTTCGTTTGATTTTTTGTATGTTCGGATAAAATTAATATTTTAATGAATAGGGAAAAATACTGCATTTTAATTCAAAACTGCCTTTTTATCTAATTTATTTATATAGTTATATTATATTTTTTATTATTTTTAAATTGTAATTGTATTATTTTTTTATCATTTAATCCAATTTTGGTCATTTTAACTAATTTCATATTTAAATTGGACATAAACAGTTGGCAATATTTTGATAAGTTTTTACTTCTTAAAAACCTGCTTTTTGGAATTAACAACGGGAATTAATTTTACATTAATTTCTGCCAATTATGTTTTTTGAATTATGAAAAATGGATTTCATATTTGGAATCATTGGTTCCAAATTATGTTAATATATTACTTTTATTTTTGAGCATTATGAATAGTAACTTTAGTAATTATTTTTATTACTATGGTTAAAGGTAAATCGGGTAATTAAAGGTAAAAATATTATTATAAAATTACCTCAACACCTGATAAAATCCTATTAGATGAATATATTATACCCTTATAATCTATGGTTTCAAATGGAATCACTTAATGACCATTTTACTATGAATATGACATGAATCTAAAAAAATAATGAATGTGAAAAAATGCCACACTCTTATTTTATATAAGTATATTAATATTAATTTGGGGATTACTAAGTAATAAAATTGACTATAGGTGATATATAAAAATCTACTAGAATTAACTACATCAAATAAATTTATTTATAATTTTTAGATATTAAATAATTATCATAAATTATTACTCAATAGTGATGTAGAAATTATTTTACTAACAGAAATATCAAATAAATGGTATTAAAAATATTAAAATAAATATAATTTAAGTGAATTAATGTCGTAAACTAATTTTTTGGATGATTTCGACGTTTTATTTATGGATTAAAGGATTGTTTTCTAACATATCTCTATATTATGATATTTCTTAAGAGTCGCCTAATGAATAGTGTCCAACATGATAATAATGATATTTTAAATAAATAATATTTTATTAAATTATAAAAAATAAATAAAAATATAAAATTCATCCAAGTAATTGGAATGAAGTTAAATATTTCACCAATGTTCCATTTATGGCTCCTTTGTAGTTTTATAGTGACTATATTAACCCTTAGTAAATAAAAAAAGACTTTTTGCAATGGTAAGTGTTAAATGAATTAATTAAGATTAAATCAAAATTATAAGGTTTAATATAAAACAAAAACATGTCAAAAAAATTATTATTGGATGAATAATATTCAATAATTATCACAATATGATAAATTTGGAGTTGTTTAATGGACACTTGTATATGAAAATAAATTATATATTATTTAAATCTAAGATAGTTACAACATATCACTATCTTGTATTTTAATATCTTTTATGTGTCCACATAGGCCCAAAATCAAGATATGAATGGATATAAATGTCTATTTTGATATAAAAGAAACCATTTTCATTATATAAATTTATTTTGAATTTTTAGAAGTTATATAATTACCTTAAAAGTCTCATTAATTCTAAATCAATATTAAT
Source organism: Viscum album (assembly GCA_963277665.1). Taxonomy (NCBI): domain Eukaryota; kingdom Viridiplantae; phylum Streptophyta; class Magnoliopsida; order Santalales; family Viscaceae; genus Viscum; species Viscum album. The sequence goes on along the minus strand of OY728130.1, from coordinate 952,518,801 downwards.
TCAATTAGCATAAAAATAGAATAAATTATTTTAATAATGTTAATTTTGTTATATTTTGGATTAGTTAATGTGTCTAAAAAATTTCCAAGATCTATAAGATATAATATAGATGTTTTAAATAATTATATTTTAATTCCCACTTTTTCTTATTGTATTTTAAGTCAAATTAAATTAATAGTATTAAATTTGGCAATAATAATTTCTTATTGAATTAATTTATTATTAAATTTTTTAAATATCACGAAAATGTTAAATAATAAAAAGGGGATAATATATGGTCAAAAGTGTATTATAAATTTCATTTATGGTCTATTTTTAATTACTTAGATCTATAATAGTCTTATAATATTATAATATTTTGAGAGTTTCCTAAAGTGTCTGTCTCCTCTCTTATAAAAAGACATCTCCCCCCGCATTTCCTCACACCTCCTTGAGCCATATAGATAGAACAACCACTGCCCAATTCTCCAATAAAAATTCTTATTTAACTTATGTAGTTCTTCATTTTCCAAAAATTCCATCCCTAGTGTACATAAGAAGAGATACAAAGGAAGTCCAACGAAGAAGAGGTAATTGCTTTACCAATTCAATTTATTTTCTTCTTCTAATTCCTATTCCTATGTTGATTACATACTGAAGTAATAAATCCAGTATATTATAAAATCTTAGATGTTATTATAATTTTGGTACAACCTTATACCTCCTTTTATCCATCCTACAAATAATAATATCACCATGTGTGCGTACGTACGGCTTACCGTCTCCATGTTGTTGTATATTTTTTATTCAAAAAATACTTTATTAAGATGGGTATAATGATGATTATAATGGATTTAAATAATTAATATAACATTATAATGAATTTTTATAATCAATATACCATCCAATTACATGTCATTTAACCATCAAGAGAATGATATTGTCGCTCGTGCGTACGTACGACCTATCGTCTACACGATGCGATGAGATTTGTTCTCCACGTAAACAATTAAAGAATGATTATAAAATTAGTATGATGAGTGAAAATAATAAATATGAACTTTATTTAATGAATAAAATACATCCAATTCATAACAAACCTGACTTACACGGCACACCAGGAATGGGAAAATGAAGTAGTTAACACCTAAAATAATGGTAATGTTGAAATACTATTAAAAATGATATAATAGGATAATATATGATATCATAAATATGGATATAGTCCTGGTATAATTTTATAACATGATTTAACCATTATATCAAATGTGATCACACCCTCTACTAACGAAAAGTACAAGGTAAGGGATTATTTTGCAATCTCATTTTTACTTGAGATAGTTTATACGTAAGTATTTTTTGTGGATATATTTATCATCCATATAAATGTTTGCTAACTAAAATCATAAAATTTTTATTATTCTTATATTTATGTTTAAATTCATGTTTACCCTTTTTTTAATTTTACTACATGGTATGGAAGTAATCCTTCTTCTGTTTACTAAATAAGGTACTTTTTAACTTTTCTAGAAAAAGTAAAAGGAGAATGTTTTTTAACTTATATGGAATGAATTGATTTTTATGTTTTCATGACACCTTATTTCCATAAATCTTCCTCTACACGATTTTAAGTTTATTTTCAACTAATTTTTTTATTTTAAAATTGTGTTGAATTTTGAGAAAAGAAAAAAAATAAAAATAAAGGATATTTTCCACGGGAATTAAGTTGAAGTGTTTTATAAAAATTATTTTCCATCAAGTATAACATAGGGTTATGTTTTTATCCCTAAGTTACTTTTAATTGATCATTTTTGTGAGGGAATAATTTTTATTAAATCCATTTATTTTATATTGATTTTTTTATGATGGAATGATGTTTATGAAATCCACTTTATTTCATGTGTTATGTTATAATGAATGATTTATGATTTTGTGGCACATGTAAGAATGATTTAATTATGGTATGGGTGGGACCTATATCTCCCTCCAATAAATTGGGTAAAGATTTATATCTCATGAGATTAACATGACTAGAACGGCACATAAATCCAATTTAGTAATACATGGCTGGAATGGCATGTAAACCCAGTTCAATAATAGACTTTGTCCACTAAGATGGTCTTGGAATCAATGTCTTGGATACTATGGAAATCATATTATGTTCTTATTAGTTTTCCATAATTCCATGTTTTATTCCAATGTTATTTTATCATGGTTAATGTTCCTTTATGATCTATTCCTTATAAATTGCCAAGATTTATTTCATGACTCATGATTTTGATTTATAAACATTATCTACATGTTTTTACATTATTATATTAATGGTTTGTTTTATGCCCTCCATTTTTAACCTTACTGAGCATTTGAGATCACCCTTTTTATGTTTTCTTTTCCCCAGGATATAAATAAAGGTTTTTGGTAGGAAAAAAGGAAAGTTCTTTATGGGAGATGTTGAAAATATTTCTCCAAGTTAGAATATAATGTTCCAAGATTCTGAAGTCACTAAACTAATACGATCTTCGGCATCGGTTTGTGTTATGTATTAAGTATTCCTCAAAATAAAAGTAATTTTCATGTACGTCAAGCTTGGTTCATTATAGTTGGTATTAGATAGAATATTTAGTTAACCTTTGGAAACTAGGATGCGAAAACTTTAGTGAGATCCCTAGAGAAATTTATAAGGTATGTCTAGGGATGTCCCTAAGGGTAAGTATAACTATAGGTTACAGTCCTATAACTATGGTATTGATCAGGAATAACCTATTTTTAAACCTAAGATGTTAGAGATTGTAAGTACTGCCCCTTGATTATATTGTTTTCCTAGTATGATTTTTGCCTCTCACGCTATTCTTTTGGGGTTTTAGATGATGGTTAGAACCCAAAAGAACTGTATTAATGATCAATACATCGGGCAATGCAATGATTGTACTCTTGAAAAACCCAATTTTATAGGATATGGAATGAAAAGTATTATTTATATAATTACACAATCTATGAATTATTCTGGACTTTCAAATGAGCATAGAAGGGAACAACATTCTATTGAGTGATTCATGACACAACGTCCACCTTCTTTCAGTGGGTATTCGGATCCAATTGTTGCTGAAAATGGATTAGTACCATTGAAAATATATTTTCTATCCTTTTCTATTTAGAACATGGAAAATTAATTTTGGATGTTTGTTTTTTAGAAGGTGAAGTAGACCAGTGGTGGACTCTAATTATGAATACAAGGCAGCAAGATGAAATTGAATCCATGGAATGGGATGAGTTCAAGAACTTGTTTTTCAATAAGTATTTCCCTCATATTCTTAGAAAAAATATGGAAAAGGAGTTACTTGAGATTTATCAAAATAATGATGAATGTGTTGGTACATATGACAGAAATTTTACAAGAATAGTAAGGTATGCTTCTGGATTTATCATGCAACTAGAAAGTAAAAATGACCAATTCTTCAGTGGATTAAAACTAAGTCTTACAAGGGAATTATATATAAGAGACTTCATTAGATATGAAGAGATTGTGTGTTTTTCTATCAAGGTCGAAATGGAAGTTAGTGTAAAATATATATCTCATGGTTTTGACAAGAAACGAAAGATGGATTTCAATTGGAAATCTCAAAACAATGTTGAAATGAAGATGAATGTTTCCTTATGCTCAACTTGTGGAAAGAAGCATGGTTGAGATTGTCTTAAAGGGACTAGAAAATGTTTTAGGTGTGGAAAATAAGGTCATCGAGCACTTTAGTTCCAAAGTAATGGGAAAAAAGGTTTCTAATTATGTAAATAGGGAAAAGGCTACAGAGAATGCATCACCCACACTTTAATTCTACAAGTGCAAGGAAATGGCAATTAGGCTAACCAATTCCCTAATACAAGGATTAATTATGATCAACTTTAAAAACCTCTTAAGGCCAAATACAAATCCAAATCACATGTGATCACTATTGGAGATGTTGAGTATGAAAATGAAGTGGTGGAATGATTATGTTTTTATGAAATGGGATTCCAAAATAGTGTTATATGATCTCTTTTATAGTATTATGGAATATTTGAATATCTATGTATTGGACCATGGTGGTTATCCATAATTATATGGTACTGGTAACTATGAAAAGTTATTTAATTGTACGGTTATATGCTTGTAAAAAAAAGATTAAGGGGAATATAACCCTTAATATGTCCATTATGTTAAGATAATGATGCTTGGATAAAGATATGTTGGATTTGAATATGTATATTAGATGATTATAGTTTCTTGAGATATAATTATGGAGTTATTGAAAAGTGTGTTATTCTATCATGGATAATGTATAGAAATTTTTGGGACTTAAGGACATATATCCAATATGTTTTGGAATAATGAAACATTCATCCTTTTAAGAAGGATATCTGATAATTCAGGTTGTTACTATGACTCAAGAGAATACATGATGAAGGTGTTTACATTTTTGGAATGTGAGAAACCAGAGATATCTTATGATATATGGGGGATAAATGTTAAATTGAGTAAGTGAATATTTTTCTATAGTTTTCGATTTTCTTCTTTTATAATGATTTTAAGGTTATAAATTTATAGAAATATTAAGTTAAACTTCAGATGACATTAGTTAGAATAAATTCTTATCTCACTATAGGTGGACTTATGAATATTTGATAACCAGTTCTAATCTTTTTGTTGAGACAGATAGAATGACTTATCATTCTATTACATGATATGCTAAAACTTAAAGAATGAAAAATTCAACTTAATTTTATTAAATAAGAGATGAAGTTTTAATTTTTCAGGGAACAATCAATGGTGAAATTTTACTAAAATCAAGTAAGTATTTATTCTCATTCAATAATTCATCCACTTTAAGAAAAGGATCTTGAAACCAAAAATGTTATCCTAGTACCTTCTTATCCGTTGAATCAGATGGTCCCTTAAATCATCACAGATTTATGGCTTTATGGTAGTTATCTTTCTCCAAACCTTATTCTCTATCACTATCCATCAGAACATGATGGTCTTATTTCTCTTCTATATCCATGTATTCATTTCTCACTTATGTTCTCCTATGTGGAAACCCAGTGATGAGTTACTTCAGATAACAATTGTGTTTCTAACTTTCCTTTATAAAATTAAGTTTTTGTATTCCTTTTTACGTTGTGGATTTCCATGAACAAACATTTCAAGTAGTAAGCCTTTTATAACCCAGACTAATTTTGAGCACGAAATTCATTTTAAGGGGGGTAGAATGTGACACCCTGAGATTTTATGAGATAGATTCTTTTTAATTTCTTTAATTTCTTTCATTTTATACTAAAACATTATTATCTTATGCTATATGAAATACCGTATTAGCTTATAGTAAATGCAAAATTAACTTGTCTTGTGTTACACGCAGGAGTGACCTTCCTCGATAGCTTGCATTGTACGCACTACCAAGTTTCACTAAACAACGATATATTATTAAAATATTATTATTTAATGGGATATAATTTAGCCATTATGAATAGTATTAAACACATTTTGAATTTTATATAACATTATAATTCATATTATATATTTTCTAGACATGATAAAAGAACAAATTCAATTTTTCAGATAAAAGAAGTATTTTTCAAAAAATGCAGTTTTTCGCCTTTTGATGGCGCACCCTTTTTAAATTTAGTTTTTAACGCATTTATATATTATATTTGACAAAATAAACTTATTTTTTGTAAGAGGAACATAAAAATTTAGTTTGGTTGAATTTTTGATATTTTTTTGATAAAATTCATATTTTAATGAATAGTGAAAAACAATGCATTTTAATTCAAAACTGTTTTTTCATATAATTTATTTATATAGTTATACTATCATTCTATTTGGTTTTAATGTTTGGTTGGATTATTTTTTATCATTTAATGCATTTTTGGTCATTGGAAGTAATTTCACATTTAAATTAGACAGAAACACATGACAATATTTTGAAAATTTTTTACTTCTTAAAAACCCACTTTTTGGTTTTAGTAACGGGAATTGATTTTAAATTAATTTCAACTAATTATTTGTTTTTAATTATGAAAAATGGATTCCATATTTGTAATAAGTCATCTCAAATTATTTCAATAGGTTACTTTTACTTTTGGGCATTGTGAATAGTAACTTTGGTAATTATTTTTATTATCATGGTAAAAGGTAAATCGGGTAATTAAAGGTAAACAAAATATTACAAAATTACCTTAACACCTATCAAAATCCTATTAGATGAATAAATTTGAACCTTATCATCTATGGTTCTAAATGGAATCATTAAATGGCCACTTTCCCATGAATATAACATGAATATAAAAAAATAATGAATGATAAAATGTCACGCTCTAATTTAATATAAGTATATTAATTTTAATTTAGGGATTAACAAGGAATAAAATAGACTATAGGTAGTCTTTGGAAATATAAAAAAATTACCTACACCATATAAATTTATCTATAATTTTTAGTGATTAAATAATTATTATTAATGATTACTCAATAGTGATGGAGAAATTATTTTATTAATAGGAATATCAAATAAATGATATTAAAAATATTAAAATAAATATAATTTGAGTGAATTAATGTCATACACTAATTTTATGGATGAATTTGACATTTTATTTATGGTTTAAAGGAGTTTTTTAAACATATATTTATGTTATGATATTTCTAAAAATCCAACTACCGAATAGTGTCAAAATTGACATTATTGATATTTTATATAAATAATATTTTATTACGTTATATAAAATTCGTAAAAATAGAACATTACGAAAAATAATTGTTATTAAGTTAAATATGTCACCAATGGTCCATTTAGGGCTACTTTTCCATTTTATAGTGACAATATTAACCCACAGTAAACAAAAAAGACATGTTTCCATGGTAAGACGTAAAGGAATTAATTAAGGGTAAATAAAAATTATAAGGTTTAAAATAAAAACAAAACATGTCCAAAAAATTATTATTGGATGAATAATATTAAATTATTATCACAATAAGTTCTATTTTGAGTTTTTTAATGGACAATTGTACATGAAAATAAATTATATATTATTTAAATCAAAGATAGTTACAACATATCACTATCTTGTATCTTAATAACTTTTATGTGTCCACATAGGTCAAAAATCAAGATTTGAATAAATATAAATATCTATTTTGATATAAATGAAACCATTTTCATTATATAAATTTATTTTTAATTTTTAGAAGTTATATAATTACCATAAAAGTCACTTCAATTCTAAAACAATATTTATTTAATTAACATAAAAATAGAATAAATGATTTTAATAATATTAATATTGTTATATTTTTTATTATTTAATGTGTCTAAAAAATTTACAAGATCTATAATATATATTTTAGATGTTTTAAATCATTATATTCGAATTTCCACTTTGTCTTATTGTATTTTAAGTCAAATTAAATGAATAGTATTAAATTTGGAAATAATAATATCTTATTGAATTAGATTATTATTAAATTATTTAAAAATCACAAAAATGTTAAATAATCACAAGGGGATAATATATGGTCGAAACGTTATTATAAATTTCATTTATGGGCTTTTTTCACTTATTTAGATCTAGAATAGTCTTATTATATTTTAATATTTTGAGAGTTCCCTAATGTTCCCATCTCCTCTCTTATAAAAAAGAATCTCCTCCCACATTTCCTCACACCTCCAAGAGCCTTATATCTAGACCAAACCCTGCAAAACTCTCCTATAAAAATTATTATATAACTTTTGTAGGTACTGGTTTTCCAGAAAGTCCATCCCTAGTGTCCCTAAGAAGAGATCTAAAGGAAGTCCAACGAAGAAGAGGTAATTGCTTTACCAATTCTATTCAATTTATTTTCTTCTTCTAATTCATATTTCTAGGTTTATTCGATAATAATTATATAAATATAGTATATTTTACATATTGAGATGTTATTATAATTATGGTACAACCTTATACCTCCTTTTATCCATCCTATGAATAACAATATCACCATGCAGGCATGCATACAGCTTACCGTCTCCACACAGTGGTGTAATTTGTTATTCAAAAAATACTTTATTAGTATGGATATAATTATGCATATAATGGATTTAAATAATGAATATAAAATTATAATTATTATATATAATTAATATACCATCCAATTACATAGCATTTAACCATCAAGAGAATGATATCATCGCTCGTGCGTACGTATGGTCTACCATCTCCACAATGCGGTGAGATTCATTTTCCACGTCAACAATTCAATAATGATTATAAAATTTATATTATGAGTGAAAATAATAAGAATAAACTTAATTTCATGAATAAAATACATCTTATTTATAACAAACATGACTTACATGACAAACCAGGAATGGGAAAATAAAGCCGTTAATAACTGAAATAATGGAAATATTGAAATACTATTCACAAAATGATATAATAGGATCATATATGATATCATAAATATGGATATGTTCCAGGTATTATTTAATAAAATGATTTTACCATTATATAGGAGGTTACCACCCCCCCTAAATAATGAAAAGTATAAGGTAAGGGATAATTTTTCAATCTCATTTTTACCTGAGATTGTTTATACATAAGTATTTACTGGGGATATATTTATCATCCATATCCAAGTTTTAAAATAATCTTTTCATAAAATGTTTACTTTTATTATATGTATGTTTAAAGTAATTTTTAACCATTTTGGACTTTTACTACATGGTATAGAAAGAATATTTCTTTTTTTCACCATATGAGGTACTTTTTGAATTTTCTGGAAAAAGTACGAGGAGAATGTTTTTTTATCTTATATAGACTGAATGGATTTTTATGGTTTTATGACACCTTATTTCCATGAATCTTACTCTTCACTATTTCAAAATTATTTTCAACTGAATTCTTTTCTTTTAAAATTGTGTGGAATTTTGAGAAAAGAAAATTTTTTTGAAAAAGAAAGGATGTTTTCCTCAGGAAGTAAGTTTGATTGTTTTATCAAAATTATTTTCCATCTAGGATAACATAGTGTTATGTTTCTATCACTATTATTAATTTGACTTGATTTTTTTTGTGATGGAATTGTTTTTATGAAATCTATTTATTTTATTTGGATTATGTTATGATGGAATTATATTTAAGAAACCCACTTTATTTCATGGGTTCTGTTATAATGAATGATTTATATTTTGGTGGCACATGTAAGAATAATTTCATAATGAGATTTTTGGTGCATATATATCCCTCCAATTAATTGGGTAAATATTTATATCTCATGAGATATACATGACTAGAATGACAAGTAAATCTGGTTTAGTAATACATGGATGGAACGACATGTAAACCCGGTCCAGTAATGGAATTTTCCACAATGATGGTCTTGGAAACAATTCCTTGGCTACTATAGAAATAATATTATGTTATTATTAGTTTTCCACAATTCCATGTTTTATGCCAATTTTATTTTATCATGGTAAATGTTACTTTATTATCTATTCCTTATAAACTACCAAGATTTATTACATGACTCATGATATTGATATTTAAACATTATGTTCATTTTTTTACATTATTATGTTTATGGTTTGTTTTATATTCTCCATTTTTACCCTTACTGAGCATTTGAGATCACCTTTTTTATGTTTTCTTTTTCACAGGATATAAAGAAATGTTTTACGTAGGAAAAAAAGGGAAGATCTTTATGGGATATGTTAAAGATATTTCTCCAAGTTAGAAGATTATGTTCCCTGTTTCCAAAGTCACTAAAATAATATAGTCTTGGGTGTTGTTTTGTGTTATATATTAAGTATTCTTTAAAATTTATGTAATTTCCATGTACGTTAATATTGGGTCGTTATAAAAACATTTGGAAATGTTTTTCATTCCACTATAGAAATTATATGTTGATTTAATTTAACAAAAAAAGTCATTAAAATCACCAAGAACTCAATGACATGTGAATTAAATGAAATAAAAAAACACATACCGGAACCAAGAATAAATGAAGTCATAACAAATCACCTTTGATGATGAAGATAAATTAAGTAAATAGGATTCCTATACAGACACTAAAATCTCAAAACCCTAAGAGAGTACCACCCCTATACAATAAGATCAACTAAATGGTCCCATTGGGTTCATTAGAGAAGAACAAATCATGAATGAATCCGTGTGGGGGTAAGTTGTGAAGATTAATAAAGATAAATGATATATTCACCTCAATAATTCATTTGAAATCCAAATGATGAAGACTCAAAATCAAGGATTATGGGTGTAGGGGCTCAATTCTATTTTTCCCAATCTCGTATGAATGAATAGGGGAATATGGGAGGAAAAAGACCCTTAAAATATATAGGGAAAACTATATCAAAATACTAAGTATCTCACATGGTAAGGAAAATTGTGTGCCAACCATGTAAGAGAAACTATATCAAAATACCTTATACAAGGGTCATTCTCATGGTTTTGGTAAACCTAAATCATGTTCCAATCATTAAAGTCACCCTCACTTAGAAAATTGAGCCACACAGTTACCTGGAAACCCTATATGATTCTATTAAACATGCACTAACCATTCCAAACCCACTCGTAAAAATTGTAGCACTATTCATGGGATGCTCATAGGGTTTCTCCTAACTCTTTTCTAGATATGAAACTAATAAAAAATATTAAAATTTTAAAATTTTAGGCCCAAACTTCCAAAAATTTAAATTACCTCAAAATCAAATAAAATAAAATACAACATTGACACAAGGATTTCACACATATTGTATTCTACTACCACAGCCCAACATGGATTCTGAAAATAGGAAGGAATATGATTTTTATCGATGTGGATAGTGGCTATTGGCCCATGTTTTACGGTCTTATAGTCACAGTCCACAATTTTTATGGTGGTAGTTGGGTTTGAGAAGATAATAAATTCATGGGAAGGTCATGGGAAATGGATATTTCCATGGTACACATAGTTGAGAGTGGTTGTTAGATTCCTTGACATGGACCATGTAAATAGGGAACTCTACAACCATCGTTTATATTGACTATGGTAATAATATTGGCCTACAACCATCTATTACCACATTCAATGTAAACCATCAGGATAATTGACACCTACAACCATCGTCCATGTCATCCATAACTATTGTTGTAACAAAACAACCTAATATTCCACCAAACACATCCCTCAGTCTAGTATTCCATATGGTCCTAAGGGTATTCTTGAACCCCACCAGCTAGAAACTAGTTCCTTGGAATCATAGAACATACCTTGTTAATGATTTATCCCTCATACAATGATAATAAATAATCAATAAAATAAAATTCATAAACATCTATTTGGAGATAATAAAAAATAAATAGGATACAACTAACATATAAATAAGGGAAAAACATATGTAATCCAACACATTAAATACAAAGGTCCAAATAGATGACATAAAAACTAAAAGTTGAATAAAATCCAAAAAACATCAATGATCCACCTTGTGACCCACGTTCACTATCCAATAATACATATCCTTAGAAGATAAAAGAAGTGGACCTGTGGGAATTATTTTTGACCTCTAAAATATAGGCATAGTCTAAAATTATAGTGGGTCACTAAAACCCTCTAAATCTAACAAGACAATTTAATGTCACCTCTAAAAAATTCTATTTTGAACTAAAGTATAAAAATAAACATTTTTTTAATTCTTTACAAGATAAAAAAATGTGTGTTAAAACTATTTTTATGAAGACTCCTTCATAAAATGACAAACCCAATTTCTCTTTTAAAAAAATCATTGAATTCCAAGCTATTTTATTATTTAAAAAGTAATCTAAATCTACTTTTAAGACCCATTTTTATCAAAACACTTTTTAAGATCAATGGAAACTCACACTTCCCATTTAAGCTAACATTGAAAACATTTAAATCCACTAACAAGTTTCAAAATACAAAACACTTGGGATAACAAACCATTTTTAAATCAACCAACTCATTTCAAAATCTCAAAATTTTCAAAAACATCGAATATCTGATCTATAAATCCGTCAAGGAAGTAAAAAAGGCTCCAAATAGCACACAAGTTTTAACACTCCCCTTTAAAAAACCAAACAACCCATGTTACAATTTTAAACACATTCAAAACCCGCAAACACTTGGTTTGAAAATAATTTAAATACAAGAAAAATGTTAAAAACAACAATTAATTTCTCACCATTAATTTTGAAAAATAAAATCATTCCTAAAAATCCTTTTAATCATCTTCACAAACACATAACATAGAATCTCAACCCATTACAAGGTTTGAAATCACTTTTAAATTGGCTTAGACCATCATGGGTCATTCCTATATGCATAATTTAAAATATAAATATAAGGAACCAGACTTAAAACATTACTTAATCTTGAATTAAATGAATAATTCACATTGAGGATCTTTTCAGGTTTAGAGTTTTAGAGAATTAGGACATAACTATTACATCTCACAACATTACAAAGTAGACACTTCTACTCAGTTTCCATCATAAAACAAAAACTCTTAAAAAGAAAAATGTCTAGTTCCATGTTTTAGATATATTGCCTTTCCTTGATCCCATCCTTGACCCAATTCATCTTTAAGTCTTGTGGAAAACATTTCAAAAACTTGGGATGAGCATAAAAAGCTCAGTAAGGGATATAAAAATATGGAAAGAAAACATTAGTCCATGTATACATAAGAATCAATGAAATCATACTTTACTCTTAAAACATAATCAATTTAGAATACCTCATGAAATCATAAGATTTATGAATAACTCATAGAAATAATAAGACGTAAAGGTAACTTGAGGCATTCATAACATTCTTACGTAGGGAGTAACCCCCATGGTTACGTTTGGAATACCCACCACAGTATATTCCCTAAATCTCTTCGGAGAAACCTTAGAATTTAACTCCTTCGCATTACCCAATGCATTGGAGAGCTATATCGGGCTCACTCGCCCTTAGTTTATCATGGAACCAACTGCCTTCATAAACATTTCCCAAGAACCATAACATAATCGTATCACAAAAACATGCACAAAAGAAACATAACATTTCCACATTTCAATCACAAGATATCAATACAACACATTGATATAATACAGACATTATCAAAACCATTTTCAATAACAAAATAAAATAAAATTAAAACATGGTATTTATTTTTCATTTAAAAAAAATCTTATGGCTTGTAGAGGAAGCCGAAATTTTAAATAATGGTCATGGCGGCGGAGAAGTCGTTGTCGCCGCATACGTAAGACAAAACATTCCTTTTTTTATTTAGTAAGACTCTTCATGTAAAAATATTCCTATTGAATAAAAGTAAAATTCAAAGGGGTTTATACACCATATAAAATAAAGTTGTGTATAAAACAAAATATGCCTCAATGAAAGGAGATTGAGACGAAGTCCCTTACAAAGTCTGTATCCTTAGATTAAGGATAATTCAATTACATAATTATGTGTGACAAATATAAATTCACATAATATAATAGGATATTAAGTGTAAAACAATCAGAGGTCATCCACACATATTCATAGTACGAAATAATCAAGAAATAGAGGTTTAACCAAAAGAAATGAAATTGGGTTAAGAAGTTCCCTTACAGAAATTCGGCAGCCAAACGGCGTCACTTTAAAATTATGAAAATGATTTGATGAGAGGTAAAAATGGTATATCATCACTTGGTCATAACATTTACATCAATAAGAATATATAAGAACATATCCCAACATAATAATATGAAAATTAATATACCTAACAAAAAGAAGTCTTTTAAAGAGGAGGGTGAAAGGTTCCCTTACTGATTTGGGTAACTTTCGAAACATACACCACATGAAATAAGGGTCATAAAATGAAGATGTAAATACCCATAAATTAAATTATATTACAAAAAAAATACAATCATGAGCATTAAATACACTACACAAAAGGAAATAGTGGAAAATGTAGCATGAATCTCACAGGAACAAAAGGTGAGATAAAAACCTCATACCTCATTGTAATCAATCGAGTCGTATGAACAAAAAATAATAAAAACAATATGAATCATATAATACCATGAATATAAATAGAATAATAATAGTATATATCAAATTTAATAACACAATACACCACATGAAATAAATAAGTTGTGAACAATGGAAATCTCATGGAATTAAAAGTGAGATAAGATATCCCCTTATGCAAATTTGGCAGCATAACGGTGCCACTTAAAGCTTCCAAAAATGGATTGAAGATATAAATTAGGGTCTCTCATAATATGAAAATAAAAATTACAGTAATAGGAATATATAAGAACATCCCCCAACATAAGAAATAATATCTTAAAATAAGTGACATAAAAGAGAGTACTTAAAAAGAATGAGAGAGGTAGGATCCCTAACCTCAAGTCCGACTTGTCTTGTTAGTTTATTTATATTCATGAATAATAAACTTTGGTCAATTTATAATTTCTTAAGGACCTCATTTAAAGTTAATTATTCAATTCATATCACATATTATAATGTTATAATAATTATTTAATTATGTGAGTTCATATCAGATGTTTTTGTCGATGTTTGGTACATGAGTTAAAAATGAAATTGTTTGAAAATTATTGTTCATGTGGTTACAATTAAATAATCTCCAGAATAGTATTAATGATTTAAATATCATATTTATCCAGTATATATTCATTTTATAGTATTCCATAACATTTGGAGATAAAAATAAATGAAATGCACCGATCATGGAGACGGTAGGCTGTACATATGCATGAACGCTACTTTCATTTCATTGTCATATTAATGGAATTAAAAATAAATGAGATATATATATATTATAATTCCAGTATAATATATATGTTATATAGGTCACATATGTTCATTAATTTCATTCTTTATACAGTCCATGTATTGCATGAACGAGTCACATCACTTGAGGGGGCGGTAGTCCACACTTCCTCGTATGAAATTATCGCATTTTCACAACATGCAAAACATAAAGGTATGTTTTAAATATAAAATACCGAAGCATATAGAAAACATAAATACCATATATATCATATATAAAATACAGTGACATCATAATGGACACCATGAAATGTGTTAATAAAATATTGAACAATCATCATTTCATGAGGCAGTAATTCGCCATCCACAGAAATAGTATGTTCTTTAACCATTAGATGGAGGTGTGTGTAATTTTATCTCAAATATTTCTCATAAAAACATCCTTTTATATTTCATATACTTTTTTTGTTACAAAATAAAGGAATAAAAATATTTTCGGGGGTTGGAGAAGCAAAATTAAACAAATGAACATAAGAGAAGACATTACCTTTAAATCGGGTAACTCCCTTTGGTTTGACCAAAAAGGGTTTCTTGAAGAGATTTATGCCTAAGGTAAGGCTTATAGGATGAATATAGGGATGTGTATAGATACAATGAGAAGAGTTTGGTCGAGTAAAAGGCTTTAGAGGTTTGGGTAAGGGGGTAGAGGTGGGGGCCTTTTATAAGAGGGAGGAGGGGCACTCTTGAAAAGTCAAAAAATGTTACTTTATTATATAATGGGTTTCTGATTTTAAAGGTCCCACAATGATATATTTCTAGGATAAGGTGATAAGTTTTAGAAATACACCCATAAAATAGGTTTTTGACAAGTGTAAGTCTTAAATTTTACATTATCTTTTCATTTTATTCAAATTGTCCATTAATGAGGTAATCATTGTATGATCATGGTGTCATAAATAAGTTAATTTATTTAATTTCTAAAAATTATATAAAAAATACCATGATTTAGGAACTCGTTTTAGCTTTCCAATGAATATTCATAGTCTAAGAGATCATTTAAACAGACAAAACTAAAATTGTTTTACTTGGGTGATATATACTTCGGTTATACTTTCCTTTTAAAAACATAAAATGATAAAGTGTTACTATCACCCAAAATTGATTCCATGGGGTCCCAAAGTTTGGCACAAGGCATCCCATGGTCGTCCATGACACAAACAGTAGCATTAGGACACATTTTGGGGTCATTTTATATTATTATGATACTATTTTATTACCCTTAACTACATGATTACTAATTAATCAATATAATTAAAGATAATTACCGTCATTACTATTCATAATGTCCAAAAACAAAATCATCATAATTACATAATTTGAACCTTATAATTACAAATATGGAATCCATTTTATCAAATTCCAAACACATAAATTTTATTAATTAATTTAAAATAATTCTCGTTGTCAAAACCAAAGACGGGTTTTTAGGAAGTAAAATCTATCAAAATATTGATTTGCTTTTACATACAATTTATAAGTGAAATTGCATCCAAATACCAACATTGTATTAAATTATAAAAACATAATTAAATTACACCTTAAGACCAATTAAAATGACAATCTAACTATATAAATAAATCGGATGAAAAGGCAGTTTTAAATTAAAATGCAGTATTTTCACTATTCATTAAAAATAAACATTTGTCAGAAAAATACCAAAAATTCACCCTAATATTTATTTGATATTAAAAATTCAAAAATTATGCCAATTTTAAAAATTTAAAGCATATAAGTTGCATTAATTAATTTTATAATCAATTCCCGCTGTCAAAACAAATAGCGTGTTTTTAAAAAACAACATCTATCAAAAGATTGTCACTTGTTTATGTCCATTTTCAAAGTGAAATTAATAATAATGACCACCATTGGATTAAATGGTAACAATATATTCTGATTTCACTTTAAAACCGATTAAAAAGATAATCTAACCATATAAATAAATTATATGAAAAATCAGTTTTGAAGTAAAATGCAGTATTTTCCACTATTCATTAAAAATGAACATTGTCAGAAAAATACCAAAAATTTATCCAAAGTAAATTTCAATGTCCCAATTCTAAAGAAGGATTTTATTTTTTCTAATATATCATATAAAAGTGACAAAAGGTAGATTTAAAAATGGTTCTCCATCAAGAGGTGGTTAAAACAATCTTTTAAAATTATAAGAGTATTTATTCTTAAAATTGGATCCATTTGCATTTTAAGCCTCTAAAATTTATTGGATAAATGTAAAAATATTTAACAGACATGTGTAATCATTTTGTAGTTAGTTATTTTCATTCCCTCTATTACAACAGCTAGACGTTAACTATTATTTAAAATAGTATTATTATATTATTAGTGTGCAACGTAAGTTTTCAAAGAAACTCGTTGTTGTGTATTGGGTACGCCATCGAGCATATCATTCCCTTTAAAGTAATATTAACATTTTATTCAAAAATATTGACATATATTATAATTTCATATTCTTTATTTACCCGGGATGTTACATCCTTCCCCCTTTTTAAAAATTGCATCCTCGCAATTTTAAAATTGGGCTCAGAAACTTCATTGAAAGTCCCACATCGGAAAAAGAGTCAGTAAAACTATCACTTTAAAAGAAATAAAGAGAAGTAAAAAAGGTCACCCAAGTTAACCCATACAAGGATTCCAAGTAGGAAAACATGTATATGGAAGAAAAAAACAAAGGGTCAGGTTCTGATGGAGAGTGATAGAAAACATGATTAGGAGAAAGTTAACCACCATAAAATCACAAACTTGTGTTGGGTTAAATAGTATTTGATTCCCCAGTAGGAAAAGTTAACATACAACATTTTTTTTAAGTTACTTTTCATTGAGGATTTTATTTATGATCTTAACTAAATCATAAGTAAACATACTAACTTGTAATATA
Organism: Viscum album; assembly: GCA_963277665.1. NCBI lineage: Eukaryota > Viridiplantae > Streptophyta > Magnoliopsida > Santalales > Viscaceae > Viscum > Viscum album. The sequence continues at coordinate 952,501,084 of OY728130.1, read as the reverse complement.
GACTTTCATCTCTTACTGGATTTCTTACACAAACTCATATTTTCTCCAAAAGATGAGTATTTAGGATGAATTGTTCACATTAAGAGCGCTATATTCAACTTCTAGAGAATCAACTAATCCAAAAAAGAGAACTATAAATTTTCCATGTATTTAGACCAAAAATAAAACCAAAATAATTGTTATTACGAGATCAGATAATACCCCAAAAGGATAATCCTTTAAAAAGAAAATCTATTCTTAATCTCCAAAATTTGTCCAATAAAACCCAAAGTTCAACAAAGACCATTCGATAAAAAATTTTCCATAAAATTATTCAAAGTAAACCAAACTAAGATTGAAACCCAAATCTCTGAAGGATTTAATCACATAGTCTTACAAGATAAATTGTAACATTTATCTCTAAATAACATCAGTTACTCACAAAGTCTCTTATTAAAAAGTAATCAACCTAATCACATATTCTCCATGATAGGTTAATCATTTTCATAAATAAACCAAATCATCATATGTCCAAAATAAAAACATATATTCTTCCAAACTAAAATTTCAACCATTATTCCACAATTTAAATCCCATAGTATTCTATCTTCCTTAGGGATATAGTGTTTCGTCAAAAGAGATAACGTCTTTTACAAAAACGTTTATCACTTAATCACCAAATCATTTTCCTATAATATGTATATCCATTTGATGAAATATAAATTCCCAAAATCAACTTATTCTTATTCTATAAAATAATCTAACTAAAAATAATTTGTCATACTAACCAGGGACTTCACGTAGTCCAGTGGTAGGTGATAAATTCCAGTCACACTTTGGTTGTGGGTTCGATTCCTGCAGCTTCTTCCGATGCGGTGGGTTGTCAAATGGTCTGCGAGTTGTCTTTTTTCCAAAAACTATATAATTCTTAAAACATTCCCCAAAAAGAGATAAAATATTCAAAAATAACCATAACATAATTAACCTCAATTTTATCTCTTTCCTTTCATTTTCCATCATTACATATAGTAACCCATAATTACCTCAAAAGTAAGGATCATATAAACCCTAGTGATTTCCTTTACAATTATTACCTGAACTTCCACATAGATCTGGTTCTCTCATACATGATGCATTAGAGAACTCACCAAGGTTCAAGTGGTTAATCATGACTCCTGATAGTTGGTTTAGAATAACCATGAGATTTCTCATTGAATCCCCTATTTCATACAGTCTCTTAATCAGAGAACCACCACAGTTTCCTTCAAACCCGTTTTCACTTTGGTGTCTACTAGATCCATCCATTTACTGAACAAAAAATGTCAATGTGAGTCTATCAACAATATGATCATGTACTAATGAGGAAGATAAACACTAAGATATACTTACTCATTCACTTTATCTAAAAACTATGACTCTTTATGAAATCCTAACCATTATGGTAATGTCACTTATGCTTAGAGAATAACCTAACCTCTAAAGTTATCTAAACCGGCCTCTAATACCAACTATAAGGAACTAGCCTTAAAACATTACTTAATATTGAATTAAATTAATAATTCACATTATGGATCTTTTCAGGTTTAGAGTTTTAGAGAATTATGAGATGACTATTACATCTCACAAGATTACAAAGTAGAAACTTCTACTCAGTTTCCATCATAAAACAAAAACTATAAAAAAGAAACATGTCTAGTTCAATGTTTTAGATAGCTTGTCTTTCCTTGATCCCATCCTTGACCCTATTAATCTTTAAGTCATGTGGAAAACATTTCAAAAACTTGGGATGAGCATAAAAAGCTCAGTAAGGGATATAAAAATATGGAAAGAAAACATTAGTCCATGTATACATAAGAATCAATGAAATCATACTTTACTCTTAAAACAAAAGAACTTTAACATACCTCATGAAATCATAAGATTTATGAATAACTCATAGAAATAATAATACTTAAAGGTAACTTGAGGCATTCATAAAATTCTTACGTAGGGAGTAACCCTCATGGTTACGTTTGGAATACCCACTACAGTATATTCCCTAAATCTCTTCGGAGAAACCTTAGCGTTTAACTCCTTCACATTGCCCAATGAATTGGAGAGATATATCGGGCTCACCCACCCTCAGTTTATCACGAAACCACCCATCTTTATAGACAATTCCCAAGAACCATAACATAATCGTATCACAAAAACATGCATAAAGGAAACATAACATTTACACATTTCAATCACAAGATATCAAAACAACACATTGATATAATAAAAACATTATCAAAACAATTTTCAATTCCAAAATAAAAGAAAATTAAAACATGGTATTTATTTTTCATTTAAAAAAATGTTATGGCTTGTAGAAGAAGCCTAAACTCAAATAATTGTCACGACGGTGGAGAAGTCGTTGTTGCCTCATACGTAAGACAAAACATTCCTTTTTTCATTTAGTAAAATGCTTCGTATAAAAATATTTCTTTTGAATAAAAGTAAAAGTCAAAGGGGTTTATGCACTGTATAAAAGAAAGTTTTGTATAAAAAAAATATGCCTCAATGAAAGGAGATTGAGACGAAGTCCCTTACAAAGTCTGTATCCATAGATTAAGGATAATTCAATTACATAATTATGTGTGAAAAATATAAATACACACAATATAAGAGGATATTAAGTGTAAAACAATTATAGGTCATCCACACACATTCATAGTACAACATAATCAATAAATATAGGTTTAACCCAAATAAATGAAATTGGGTTAAGAAGTTTCCTTACAGAAATTCGACAACCTAACGACGTCACTTTAAAATTAAGAAAATGAGTTGATGAGAGGTAAAAAGGGTATATCATCACTTGGTGATAAAATTTACAGAAATAAGAATATATAAGAACATATCCCAACATTAGAATATGTAAATTAAAAGACGTAACAAAAATAAGTCTTTTAAAATGAGGAGGGTGAAAGGTTCCCTTACTAATTTGGGTAACTTTCGAAACATACGCCACATGAAAGAAGGGTCATACAATGAAGATGTAAATACCCATAAATTAAATTATATTACAAAAAGAATAAAATAATGGGCAGTACATACACCACACAAAAGGAAATAGTGGCAAATGTAGCATGAATCTCACAGGAACAAAAAGTGAGAAAAAAACCCAACACCTCATTGTAATCAATCGAGTCGTATGACCAAAAGATAATAAACACAATATGAATCACAGAATACCATGAATATAAATATAATCATGATAATATATATCAAACTGAAAAACAAAATACACCACATGCAATAAATAAGTGGCGAACAATGGAAATCTCACGGAATTAAAAGTGAGATAAGATATCCCCTTATGAAAATTTGGCAGCCTAACGGCGCCACTTAAAGCTTCCAAAAATGGATTGAAGATATAAATTAGGGTCTCTCATCATATGAATATAAAAATTACAGTAAGAGGAATATATAAGAACATCCCCCAACATAAGAAAGAGGAGCTTAAAAGAAGTGACATAAAAGAGAGTACTTAAAAAGAAAGAGAGAGGTAGGATCCCTTACCTCAAGTCTGACTTGTCTTGTTAGTTTCTTTATATTCCTGAATAATAAACTTTTCTCAATTTATAATTGCTTAAGGAACTCATTTAAAGTTTATTATTAAATTAATATCACATATTATAATGTTATAATAATTAGTTAATTATGCGAGTTCATATCTGATGTTTTTGTCGATGTTTGGTACATGAGTCAAAAATGAACTTGTTTGAAAATGATTGTTCATGTAGTTATAATTAAATAGCCTCTAGAATAGTATTAATGATTTAAATATCATATATATCCAGTACATATTCATTTTATACTATTCCATAACATTTGGAGATAAAAATAAATGAAATGCACCATTTATGGAGACGGTAGGCCGTACGTACGCATGATCGCTACTTTCATTTCTTTGTCATATTAATGGAATTAAAAATAAATGAGATATATATATATTATAATTAAATTATAATATATATGTTATATAGGTCAAATATTTTCATTAATTTCATTCTTTATACATTCCATGTATTGTATGAACAAGTCGCATCACTTGAGGGGGCGGTAGTCCACACTTCCTCGTATGAAATTATCTCATTTTCACAACATGCAAAGCATAAAGGTATGTTTTAAATATAAAATACAGAAGTATATAGAGAAAATAAATACCATATATATCATATATAAAATATAGTGACATCATAATGGCTACCATGAAAGGTGTTAAGAGAAGATTGAACAATCATCGTTTTGTGAGGCAGTAATTCACCATCCACGGAAACAATATGTTCTTTAACCATTATACGGAGGTGTGTATAAGTGTAGCTCGAATATTTCTCATAAAAACATACTGGTATATTTAAGATACTTTTTTTGTTACAAAATAAAGGAATAAAAATATTTTAGGGGTTTGGAGAAGCAAAATAAAACAAATGAACATAAGAGAAGACATTACCTTTAAATCGGGTAACTCCCTTTGGTTTGAACAAAAAGGGCTTCTTGAAGAGATTTCTGCCTAAGGTAAGGCTTCTAGGATGACGAGATGGATGTGGAGAGATAAAATTAGAAGAGTTTTGTTGGGTAAAAGTCTTGAGAGGTTTGGGTAAGGGGGTAGAGGTGGGGGCCTTTTATAATAGGGAGGAGGGTCACTCTTGGAAAGTCAAGAAATGTTAATTTATTATATAACGCGTTTCGTATTTTAAAGGTCCCACAATGATATATTTAGAGGATAAGATGATAATGTTTCTAAATCCACCCATACAATAGGTTTTTGAAAAGTGTAAGTCTTAGAGTTTATGTTATCTTTTCATTTTATTTAAATCTTCCATTAATGAGGTAATCTCTACATCATCATGGTGTCATAAATAAGTTAATTTATTTAATGTATAAAAATTATAAAAAAAACTACCATGATGTAGGAAATATTTTTAGCTTTACAATGAATATTTATAGTCTAATAGATCATTTAAAAAGACAAAAATAAAATAGTTTTACTTGGGTGATATATACCTCGGTTACACTTTCCTTTTAAAAAGCATAAAATGATAAAGCGTCATTGTCACCCAAAAGTTATTCAATGGGGTTACAAAGTTTGGAACAAGGCATCCCATGTTTTTCCATGACACAACCAGTAGAATTAGGACACATTTTGGGGTCATTTTGTATTATTATGATATTATTTTATTACCCTTAACTACATGATTACTAATTAATCACGATAATTAAAGATAATTACCATCGTTACTATTCAAAATGTCCAAAAAAACATCTTAGCTACATAATTTGGACCTTATAATTGCAAATATGGAATCAATTTTATCAAATTCCAAACACATAAATTGTATTAATTAATTTAAAATAATTCTCATTGTCAAAACCAAAGACGGGTTTTTAGGAAGTAAAATCTATCAAAAGATTGATTTGCTTTTAAATCCAATTTATAATTGAAATTACATAAAAAGGCCAAAATTGTTTTAAATTATAAAAACATAATTAAATTACACCTTAAGACCAATTAAAATGACAATATAACTATATAAATAAATCAGATGAAAAGGAAGTTTTGAATTAAAATGCAGTATTGTTCACTATTCATTAAAAATGAACATTTGTCAGAAAAATACCAAAAATTCACCCTAAGATTTATTTGATATTAAAAATTGAAAAATGATATCAATTTTACCAAATTAAATACATATAATTTTCATTAATTAATTTTATAATCAATTCCCGCTGTCAAAACAAATAGCGTGTTTTTAAGAAACAACATCTATCAAAAGATTGACACTTGTTTATTTACATTTTCAAAGTGAAATTAATTATAATGACCACCATTGGATTAAATTGTAAAAATATATTCTGATTTAACTTTAAAACCGATTAAAAAAATAATATAACCATAGAAATAAATTTGTTGAAAAAGCAGTTTTGAAGTAAAATGCAGTATTTTCCACTATTCATTAAAAAATGAACATTGTCAGAAAAATACCAAAAATTTATCTGAAGTAAATTTCAATGTCCCAATTCTAAAGAAGGATTTTATTTTTTCAAATATAACATATAAAAGTGACAAAAATTATATTTAAAAAGGTTTCTCCATCAAGAGGAGGTTAAAATAATCTTTTAAAATTATAAGAGTATTTACTCTTAAAATTGGATCCATTTGCATTTTAAGCCTCTAAAATTTGTTGGATAAATGTAAAAATATTTAACAAACATATGTAATCATTTTTTAGTTAGTTCTTTTCAATCCCGTTATTACAAAAGCTAGGTGTTAACTATTATTTTAAATAGTATTATTATATTATTAGTGTGCAACGTAAGATTTCAAAGAAACTCGTTGTTGCATATTGGGTACGCCATCGAGCATATCATTTCCTTTAAAGTAATATTAACATTTTATTCACAAATATTGATATATATGATAATGTCATAGCCTTTATTTACCCGTAATGTTACAATAAAACATTCTCAAACCATCAAGAATTTAAAATAATTAATTTTAAAGTGGAAAAAAAAACCTACCTTAGTTCAGTGGATACAAATCCATAATTTCTCCCTTGTGATGTTGAACACTCCCACAATCCTAGACGTGCCATCTATAACCCTTACATGAGAAAATCTTATTGATTCTCACTAATACCTACCCTGAGCTTTACCCACACGGAGATTAGGATTTATATAGGTAAATAAATAAAGGTATAAATAATGAATAGAGTATTGGTAGAGGATTAGGGGAATTACTATAAATAAAACCACATTAATACAAGGTAGAATACCTCCAAAATTGAAGTATAATTTAGGGATATCCCAAGGAGGGTCTTTCTAGTCTATTGTAATGTTAAGGGGAGAGAATAGAGAGTTTGAAACTTAAAACCATGCAAGTTATAAAATAGTAAATTTGTTATTTAATGTAATTGAGTAGGCTACATGAGTTAGCAGCATAGTTTTCTAAATCATGCAACGGTTGTGGGTTGTCCACTTCCTAACTAAAAGAACAAGAATGGTTTACCCTGGGAAATTGCATGGCTTGAAAAAAATTTCTCCAACCATGAAATAATTTACTTTTAAAATATATTGGAGACCCACATTATTTTCATATGGTTTTACTAAACTGTGTCTAAGATATCTGCTATAGACCATATTCTCGAAAATTCCCATATAGTTTCTCATAGGATTTGTATAGTTTGGACATAAACATGCACCACACATTCTGAAAATCCATGAATTGAACAAACTAAACTGTAAAACCATCTAATAATGGGTACCACATAGTTTCTAAAAAATCCATTATTAAAATCATGCACATCTATAAAAAATAACAATTTCCAAGTATTCATTTGAAACTCCATGGAAATTTGAAATGAACCCTAAAATAATAAAACCAAGTGAAATAATATATATAGTGTCCTTTTGAGTGTCCAAAATCTCCCACCATTCCACTTTCTACCCCCATTAAGTCACAAATACAAATTGGTCAAGATATAATAAATTATAAAATAAATCCTAATGAGAACAATAAATCCTCATACAACCAAGTGAATCCTCAAGAGGAACCGAGAACCAACTGATTAAAGAAAGGAATTAAAGATATTAAGACCAAAAATTAGTCTCCTAAAAAGTTACAATTAATCTAAAGAGGTGTAACAACTCGAAATATCTTTCCACAAAACAAATGATATCATTGAATAACTTAAAACCTGAAATTTTTAAGTGAATCACAAAACATCACCATCCAAATCCAACCATAATGTGGGGGATAAAAACTATTAAAAGAAGTAACTAAAGCTTGAAAAAATCCAAAAGACCAAAAAATAGATCACCAAAACTAAGGAATATAAAAACTAAGATCACGCCAATTGAGAATATTCCTCGTGGAGGAACAACACGGCTCTAACTTAAGGGTCTCATCTGGAAGGTGAGGGTGTTTAAATCTCAATCCTTGAAATACCATCCCATGGTGATAATGACCGAAAGTACAACCCAGTGGATTCCATGTACCAACAACAAATAAGAATACACCCTCGTGTACCTCATTGTACACCTGAGGTTCTTCCCATTTTTGAACTAGTAATCAAAACCTACCTACATTCTACACCACATAAGGACAACAAAAAGCATCAAACAAAAATGCATGAATGATTCTAAAAATTATCACTACCCATAATGGGAAACCAAATAAGAACCGACGAAAACACTAATAAAACGCCTACTCAAGAAAAAAAACTATTCAAAATATAATAATTATAAATCCCAAAATGGATCTTAATCCAAAATAGATACAACCAAACACATAGAAGTTAAATCAGATGATAGAACTCATCCATCAAACATTAAACATTCCCATCAAATAAATCTCAATTGAGATCTCACACAAGTGACTCTAACAAGATAGATCCTCACTAATCCAACCATAAGATTGAGGCTCATAGGTCTTAACCACTTGACACACATGATTAAAATATATCCAATAGATAAACATTATATCAAATAAACCCAATTCACGCTTATCTGATAAGGAACAAAACATGTTGCTCCATTCAGATCCTAGACAGTGTTAACAACAGAAGGAGGAAAGACCTCCAATACGAACAGTCTACCACTACACTAGAGCTTTCTTAGAGACTTACATCAAACAGACCAATATATAGAAACTTATATGGTCATGTTTTAGAACCTCATGTCTTTAAAAGAAAAATAAGTATTCTATAGCATATATGACAAGCAATAATGATCCAAAGAGAACCATGATTATTTAAATATGACCATTGTAACCTAGATGTTAAATTGGAGGGTATAAATAGTATTAACTAATTTATGAAATATATATAACTTTCTAAATTAATATAAATTTATTTATAAATTCATAAGAAATAAGAACAAAATTTTTAATGACGACATTTTATTCTTTAAAAAAATATTTTTTCATCAAAAATTATTTTCATCGCTTTTTGTGAGAAAGTATTACAATTAATTTCTTACACTTTAAGAAAATTTATTTTATAAAATTAACATAAGTTTTTAAATCAGTATATTAAAATTAACTTGGTGTAAATTTTAGTATTTTTCTAAAATGATTGGTGTTTTCAATGAATAGTAAAAATGTCTCCTCAAAATTAAATTTTTATTAATATAATTTTTAGAAAAAATGGGAAACCAAAGTTCACAATAGGCTATAACTACATGCTAAAAGAGCTCACAAAATGATTAAACACAATACTAATATTGATTGAACCAGCTACTCTATAAAGTTCCGAGTGCAACGAACTAACCTCGATAGCTGGGTCTTCTCTGATAAGCTCTTCAAGGTGAGAAATCATCCTTTCCATTGTCTGAATAAATTCCTCTAAGTTGATTTTACTATGATTGAAGCCTCAGGCCAGAATTCTACCTTATTTATCCAACAAAACATATTTATCCTTTGTTTTATCAACTTGAAACCTTTGTTCATAAATCCTCTTGAGATCCTCTTCTAAGACATTGGGTTGTATGTCTTGTAGAAGCATATCTTCCTTGGAGAGAAGAATTAGTTTCAAGCACTCCCCATCCTTTTCTTCTATGAATCTTTTGTATCTATTTGCTTCATCACTTTATCAATTCTGTAGGACAGAGATTTATTTGTTCCTTGCCTTCTTGGATGATCTAGTTTCTATAGGTTTTGGAAAGTAAGATTAATCCTTGTGTCCCTTTGGCTTTTTCCCCTGAACCACTATACATTTCCATGAATCTTTAATTCCTTTTTTCCCTTTCTTCCTGCAAGGGTTGTGGGGACCTTTTCCTTAACATCATTCCATACTATCCACTAAAGGGAGACTATAAATGTCATCCCATGAAAAGTCATCCTCCTCATTCAATAGAGGTTCCTAGTCTTCTAATCCATCAAAGCGGTTCCCGATCTTTATCGTCGAGTCAACTTTGAGGGGCGTCTTCTTACATAGATACTCTTCCTTACCTGCCATATTCTCTCGACCAAATTTCTCCCCCCCAGATTCAGCCTTCATATGGGAACCAAAAGAGTTTGGGTCTAAGTCCCTAAATACATTCACATAATCATGCTTCCCTTGTCCCTTGTGAAATGTTGTAGCCGAAAAGTAGGTCTTCCCCTGCACCAATTATGATTCAGTGTATTACTCATAACCTTGGCCCATAAACTGTTGCTGCTTGTTAGTGTCCTCCTAGCCTCTAATTTTAGAGCTACCAAGACTTTGGACCTCACTCCCTATCGATCTCACCTCACCTTCCTCGGAATTGGAAGTAGCTATTGGGTTCATCGTGGACACTTCTAAGGGACTCTCCTCTTCCACTCCAAGGATACCCAAATCCTGCTTCAACCAGGTGAAGATGTACTCAACCTGCGGTCCATCCACCATTGTCTTCACTTTCTTCACATCCACTGTGGAAAAAAGGGAGTTTTCTGCTTCTAAGCCTCCCTATTACCGGCCTTCGCAACTGAAGGATCATTGTACCTGACCAGATCCAGCTCTATTGAAACCTCTGCACGTGCATCCTCATGCTCACCCAAAACACCACTATCCCATAACTAGTGTTCAATAACTGTATCTGCCTACCCCGTTGATGGCCAGTCCCGGTTCACACGAAGACACCCATAGGTCAAATGCCTGAGTTTTTTTCATCTAGAGAAGAACGTTGTCCATGATTCGAACACCACTCTCTTCTTCTATCTAATCTCTTCTCCGACCAAAATCCACTGCCACTATGATGAAGGTTTGGAGACGTCGACCTCAACACATGCACGAAGAAAAATAGGATGACAGACCGCTGATGTTTGATTATCCAAACACAGATATCTTCTAACTAAATTCCCAAGCATACAAATAATGGAAGGATTCTGGTAGGGTAGAGGCTGGTCTGGAAAACTTACCCACACTACAGCCAAAGACAGGTCACGGTTCATGTTGAGATCAAAGGACCATCACATGGGGGAAAATCTGTATACATTGAACACCCAAAGAGCATTGGACCAAGCGGTGACCAAATCCTCCTCTGATGAGAAGAGAATCATTAGTTGATGTCAATCAAGAAGACCCACCACTGCTCGGTTTTGGAGACCCCTTGCTTCAAAAAACAATCTGTCGAAAGTGTCAACTGATGGATAGTGACCCCTAAATTGAGCAACAAGCATTGATCTATGAAGATCCAATGCTTTATTAAACTACTTTTTAGAAATCTCAAGCTGAGGAGAGCCTTCGTGAAGTTCAGGGACCTTAGGGTAAAGAGGGATTAACAAGAAAGGAGGAAGATAATCTAGGTTAGTGAAGGGAGTGAAAGGTCGAGCCGATGACAAAGAAGGAAGAATCCCCCCTTCCCCCACTGGGGAGGAGGGGGCTAAATCCTTAGGAATCTGTGGGTGAGGGAATCACCTCCATCGAGGAAGGAGCACTCCTAGTCATAGGATGAATAGTTAAAATGTCTGATTTTTCAAATATTGTTGTTTCTTTTTATTAAATAACATAATTTAAAAGTAACATTATATTTTGGTTTTACTATTAATGTGAAATATAAACAATTTTTTTATAATAATTTTATTAATTTAATTTGAATCATTAATTTTCAAGATTTTTCTATATGTTCATTTTTATGCTTAAAAATTTGGTTTTCTGTAAATTGTTTTTAAGTGCATAAAGTTTATCCATTTTAATTAATCAAAGTAACCACTAATAAAGAAATATTTAAATGAAATTTATATATTATATCTCTATTTTTATTAATTCAAATTCATATAAAAATTATTTCTAGTCATAAAGTTTATATAATATCATTTATTTCTTAAAAAACACATTTTTCTAAAAAATGTTTTTCGTCTCGTTTTCAGATTTAATTTTAAATTAAATTATGAAAATTATTTGAATTAAATTTTATAAAATAGATTTCATTTTTTATATCAGTATAATTAATTTATGTTAATAATTTCAACTTAATTTTTTATAATAATGAATAGTAAAAACAATAAAAATAAATTACTACTATTAAGGATAAAACAAGGTTTTCTGTGTCACATGCACTTGTGTTAAAATTAATTTTCCATGAACATAAAATTTTTATTTAATAAATTTAATTTCAAATTTAGAATCATTGGTTCCAAATTATCTAATAATAAACATTTTATTTTAGTGTTAAAATATAAATTACCTTGGTAAAAAAACTAGTTAGCATAGTGAAAACTAAAATGGTAAAATTGAGTAACCTTAGAGGTAAAAGTAATAAAAAGTTTAAAAAATGTTTATTTTTCAATGATGGAGGTGTGGATAAAAATTATTATCTTTAAAATACATTGTTTATCAATTTTGGAGGCACTTGGTTTGATAGTCACTTCCCATTATTAAATAGTTTTGGGTATTTATAAAAATGACACGCCTTCTCACTTATTAAGGGGAACCCACACTCCCCTTTCATTAACACTTAAAATACTTTTGTTTCAGAAAATACCTGACTAAATTGATTGATTAACTCCCTTACCACTTTCTATAGGCCATTTTTAATTATAAATCCCTCCAAGTAAAGCTTTTGGTTCAAACTTAAAGAGTTTGTCTAAAGAAGAGGTATCATTCTTAACTAAGAATTTTTCTTTATTTATTATTCCAACTTCTTAAAATATTATTTAAACATTATTATATAATAACATCGGTATCTCCCATATACTGAATTTTTATTATGTTAATTTTATAACCTACATACATCTCCTCTTCCATCAAATGGAAAACAAAACCATTGTTCCTGTGCACAACGGACTACCGCCTCGCGAACTAATATAATTTGTTTTCCATCATTGTCTCTCATGAATATATATGATGAATGATTTAATGTATATATATGATAATCCTGAAAAATTTATCATTCTTTATAATTAATATATCATATACTTATATTACCTTTCTATTCATTGAAAGATGATAACATTGTTCATGCATATATCTGGTTTACCACCTCTACAAAGTGATGTGATTTTTTTCATTACTATTTCACACGAGGGGTATATATAAGTGTATTTAAAATAAAAATATGATATTTAGGATATAATGGTCATTATTTAAATATAAAATAACACTTAACTTCTTTCCATCATGATCATTGGAAAATAGAAATGTTACTCATGTGTACGTACGACCTACAGTCTCCATGAATGAAACATAGTTAATTTTTCATAACCATATTTAATGATTGATTTTAAAAGTATAATTGATTTAAAAAAAATATAATTATATAGTTATTTTTTATCTAATTTAATAATAATATAGTTGACCAGATTTAACCTACGAAAGTAAATTTGGATATATATGAGCTAAATATCATCAAAATGTCTGAAATGAAATTAATTGATTAAGAAATTGAATTTGACATGGTAACATAAAAAATAAAAGGAATAATATGATTTAAAATGGTTCTCAAGAAATTAAATAATTAATATTTTTTTATTATTTATAAATATAAGGAATGCAAGTGATAATTTGTCCTCGAGGTAACATGTCTCTCTAAACCACCCTCTACTTCGATATCTCTCTAACTCACTTTATATATCCCGCTTTAAAGTTATGGAATTCTACTAAATTAAGATTTTATGTATCTAATATATATATATATATTATTTATTCCCTTTATGGGAAATATATTTCTTATGTTCATCTCAAAAATTTCTTCTTTATGAAATTTCCTTTGATTATGATATCAGGCAAGATGATGCAACCCATTTTATTTCCATGGTAAATTATTATTTTTATGAATTATGGTTGATTTCATTTTTTAGGAACACATAATAATGAATTTTTTATGATGGGTGGCTCCAAATATCACTCTAATTCATTGGGTAAAGATTTAGTCTCCTAATACGTTATGTATAAGATTAGGGAGTAAACCTAATATGTTATGGGACTTTTTATACCATGTGATATTGTATAGTAAGTTAATATTAACTCATTCTTAAGAAACATAATATATACTTACACATTTAATATGTCTCTATGATATCTTTATACCATTTTATTTATGTTTTTCTCTCATGTGACTACTCATGATCCTTCTCTTTTATGATATCATGTTATACCTTTGACTCACATGTCATATTTACTTATCATGTTTATTTCATTATTAGGATTTTTAGCTCACCCATTTATTTTATGTATACCCCATATTATCCTATGAAATTTTAGATGATCAAATGGATTTAAGAGCTCGTTATGGAGAATAAAATAAATATGTCATGTTTTAGTTTCCATTCAATGTATTATGAACCTAGTCTTCCGAATACACTAGGACTTTTCTATCCTTATTTTGTATTAATGGTTATTTATGATAAAATTCATCTAATAATATGTATAAACATTATTGGGTAACTATAATTGGTATCATAAAGAGTTATATATATTTTTGTAGATTTGGAATAGAATACTTTAGTGAGAACCCTAGGTATAGTTCAATGTATAGGAAAATATGCTATAATTTTGGTGGAGGATAGAACAATTGGTTTTCAAGAAATTAAATCCCAATATAGATATTAAAAGTTAATGTGGATCTAGAATAGTTCTTCCTAGGGGTAATAACTCTGAAAATGGAATATTGAGATGGAATTGACAGTCACTTGGTGCATACAAATGAACCTTATTGTACACCTAGTTTGACACTCCTAGGGGATATTCTTTGAAAATTCACAAACTCTTTATAAACCATTATGAAGGACTTGTAAAAATTATTAGGTTAGAAAACCTAATAGAAAAATTTACCAAGGATGACCTATATTGAATCATAGAGACTCATAAGTCAGGATATACTTATCATTTATAAGTTAATCCTTCTACACATATAAGTTTCACTTTATTATGAAATTGTATTCTCATATTTTTTATTCTTTTTAATTAATGGTGGTAAATTGGGGGAAATGTGACAAGAAAAAATATGGTAGTAAATATAATGATTTCATCAATGATATGACCAAACTAATGGGATATGGAGCGGATAACATTATATAGGTCCTGGATCAATTGTCCAAAATTATGAATAATAAATTGAATCATGTGGAACACCCTCATCCTCTTGAGAAAGAGAAATTTATTGTCCGGTATTTTATATAAAAAGATATATTACCTTTAGCGTATCTTCTTATCCACTCTTCGAGGAATAATGTATTAACTATATTAAGAGGATATTCTTTATCCGCTATTTCTCGGAGAAATAGAACATGATTCTGGTCATTTAACGAATTGGGGTAGAAGATGATCGGTGTTGGACACTAACCAAGAACACAAATTCCAAATATGATATTGATTCCATTGAATGGTAATATATAAATAAAAAATTCTTTAATAAATATTTTCCCTGAAATAATCATCTTAAAATGGATATGGAGTTCTTAAAACTGAAGTAAAAGGTAGATGATTCGGTTGGGGTGTATGAGGAAAAATTCACAATTATTTCATAGTATTCCTTTCCCTTTCTCATAAATACTAAAGGAAAGGTGGTTTATTTATTTGTTGTGTTAAAGTCGAGTCTATGAAAGAATTTTTGTTTTGGGACCATGAAAGCTTTGAAGATATTTTACATTGTTCCCTTTAAGTTTAGGTGGATATTAGAGACTCTTAATAGTCTCAGAGTACTGGATAAAACAATGTAAGATAGAGTTATCTTAAGGAGTAAAAACAGATAAAACCTATGGAGGGAAGAAAACCCAACATCACACTTTTAAAATGTGTAGGAAGAAGAATCATTGAAACTACTTGATGGGAACTAGGAGATGTTTTAAATGTGGAAAATAGGAGCTTCAAGATAATAAATTTTGAAGCGAAATGAAGAATCCAACTAATGTTGAAGAAGAAAAGAAGGTATAGATAAACACTCAACATGTGGTGTAGTGTTTCAACTATAAGGAACACGGGAATTACGCTAGACAATTCCTTAAGACAAGGGTTTTCAGATATAATCAATGATAATGACCTCTAATGTCTAGAGAGAAAGGAAGATTATATTATGTCACCACTTATAAGTTTGATCCTAAGAATGATGTAGTAATGCCTTTTGGACTCACTAATTCTCCAGCAGTCTAAATGAACTTAATGATAGAGACTTTAGAGATTACCTCCACAAATTTATAGTAGTTGTATAGAAGATATTCTGAATTACCCCAAAATAAAAGGAAATCATAATGAGAATTTGAATACTCTTATAAAGAATTTATAAAAATATAATCTATATGAAAAGTATAGTAAATGTGAGTTATAGATGGAGAAAGTATCATTCTTGGGGAATATTAACACTATCAAATGGATATCTACGGAACCTTTAAAGAAAAAGGTAATTGAGTAGTGGCCTAGACTAGTATCTATAATGGATATACATAGTTTCCTTAGACTATATGGGTATTATAAATTATTTTTGAGAAACTTATCAGGATTTTCAAACCCACTAAAAAATATAACACATATGGGAGAAATTGTTTTCTTGATTAATGAATGAAAAGAGAGCTTTAAGGAGTTGAAAGAGAGGGTTATCATTGCACTAATCCTCACCCTACCCTTATGTGGGATCTTTTCATGGTATATAGTGATGATTCAAATAATAGATTAGGATTTGTTCTGATTAATAATGATAAAGTGATATACTATGCCATAAGTCAGTGAAAATTTCATGAGCAAAACTATCCAACACATGATCTGGAGTTTTCTGCAAAGATTTTTTCATTGAAAATCTTGAAAAATTGTCTCTATTAATAGAAGTGTGAAATATAAAAAGAAAATAATATCATAAAATATATATTCACATAGAAAGATATTTATATCAACTAGTGAGTGTGGTCAGATCTGATCAAGTAATATGATTTCTTAATCCATTACTATCCTAGGAAATTAAAAGGATGTGGTAGATTCTGTAAGTAGAAATGATATAGAAACCTTATCATTGAAGAGAAATAAGAAGGATCTAATCTTCTTATACTTGAAAATTATATACATTGGAATCATAAAGTATGGGACATCATCATTCCTTTCTCAAATTATTCTTCAACCATCCCACCTAAAGAAGATAAAGGATGCTCAAATATATAATGTGGAAATTAAAAAGTATGTGAAAATTATAAGTAAAGGTCGATCTTGTGAGTTAAAAATTGATTGATAAAGATTTGTAATATTTGGTTCATGACAATGAGTACCATAAAATCATAATATAATGAAATAGATATTTAATGATACACATAGCTCATAATTCTCTATAAACCTAGGGATCATGAAGATATATAGAGATCCCTAAGAGAACTATTGGTGGGACAATATAAAGTGGAGATCGTTCATTATATATCAAATTTTCCCATTTGTCAAAAATTAAAGGTTGAGAGGAAAAATTGAATGGGTATGATGCAACCATTGCCCAAACCTATATGGAAATGTGAAAATCACCATGGAATATGTCACAAGTATCTAAATATATTTATAGGAAATAATTCTATATAGTTTTTTGGAGGATTTTCTTACATAGTCTGTTCACTTCATTCCAAATTGAGAGGAATTGTCACATGATAAACTTGTAAATATATACAATATATATGTGGTGATGATATGTCGGATATAACTACCAATTATATCTGACCAAGATCTGAGATATACCTCCAACTTCTAGAATAGTCTCTAATATGCTCTAAATACTGAGTTAAAATTCATTACGGCTAATCACCCCTAAACTTATGGCCAATATGATTGGACTATTTAAACACTAGAGTATATATTGAGTTCATGATTGATGGACTTTGAAAGAGTATAATATCAATATCTTTCTCTGGTTGAGTTCTTATAAAATAATAGTGTCCACTCAAGCATGAAAGCGGCTCCTTATGAATCCGTTTATGGTAAGATATATATAACACTTTTGTGTTGGGATATAGTTAGTGAAAATAAGAAATTGGGACAAAAAATTATTGAGTAAATGGTAAAAAAAAGTTCAATACCATTCAAAAACACATCTGGATTTCTTATAGTCGACATAAGATCTATGCTGATAATCATCAATGAAACCTACAGTTTGAGGTGAGGGAAAAATTATTTCTCCACATATCACCAAGGAAGAGAGTAATGAGATTTGGGAATAAGGGAAATCAAATACATTGGTAAATATTCCCATTTGATATTCTTGATCACAATGTATTTTTGGATTATCAATTAGCACTCTCGCCAACCTTTTCTCAAGTACACGATGTATTCTATGTATCCATATTGAGGAAATAAATACCAGATTCCTCACATGCACTAAATCTAAGTGTGGTACCAGGTAAAATTATCTCTCCTATGAGGAGCATCTGGTGATGATATTAGAATATATAGATAAAGTTCAATTCAATAAGACCACACACCTGGTCAAAGTATTATATCAGAACCATAAATATGAAGCGAAAACCTAAGAAATGGAGGAATCCATGATACCAAAGTAACATATCCTATTTTTACCTTATCAAGTAATGTGAATTTTCAAGGAATAAATTTATTAAGGGGTAAAGAATGTAACACCGTGAGTTTTTTTTTTAACTATATTCGATAGAGTATACGACACAAAACATTGATCCCAAATGAACCAACATTATTTAAATACGATCGTTTTAACCTATCTTTTAAATTGGTGGGTGTGAATAGGATTAAATGATTTTTGAAATATATAAAAATTTAAAAATATATATAAATTTATTGATAAATTCATATTAAATAAAAACTAAATTTTTAATTAAGACATTTTATTCTTCAAAAAAATGTGTTTTCTTCAAAAATAATTTTTATTTGTTTTTGTGAGAAAATATTATAAATAATTTCTTTATATTATAAATATTTTATTTAATAAAATGAACATACATTTTTAAATAATCATATTAAAATCAATTTAAGTTGTAATTTTGGGATTTTTTTTAAATGATGGATGTTTTCAATGAATGGTGAAAATTACTAATTTTTCAAATAATGTCATTTATTTTAATTAAATAAAATAATTTAAAACTCAAATTATATTTTATTTTTTGATTGAAAGTGAAATATGAACCATTTTATTTATAATAATCTAGTTAATTTAATTTTCATCATATATTTTCATGATTTTGGTATTAGCTTATTTTTATGCATAAAAACACGATTTTCTTCAAACTGTTTTTAAGTGCGTAAATTTTATCCATTTTAATTAATTAATGTAACCCCTAAAATGGAAGGATTTAAATAAAATTTATTTATTATATATATTTATATGAATTTAAATACATATAATAATAATCTCTAGTCAAAATATTAATATAAGGTCATCTATTTCTTGAAAAACACATTTTTCTAAAAATTCATTTTTCATCATCTTTTATGGGTTTAATTTTAATTAAATTATAACACTTAACTGAATTTAATTTGATAAAATAAATTAACTATTTTATATCATCATAATAAATATTATTTAATTATCAAAACTTAATTTTTTTTATAATGAATAGTAAAAACCGTAAAAATTAATTACCACAGTTATGGTTAAAATAGGGTTTTCTATGTTTCATGCGGTTGAGTTAAAATTAAATTTCCATACATATAGAATTTTTATTTAATAAATTTCATTTCATATTTATAATAAGTCGTTATAAATTTTATAATAAGTGTTATTTTAGTTTTTCATAAATGATAAATTACCTAGGTAAAAAAAACTATTTACCCTGATGAAAACTCAAATGGTAAAAGTGAGTAACCATAGAGGTAAAAGGAATAAATTTTTTTAAAAATGTTTATTTTTCAATGTTGGATATGAGGATAAAACTTATCATCCCTATGATACCTTATATATGATGTTTTGAGACACTTTTTTTGAGTGACTTCCCATTATTGAATAGTTTTCAGAATTTACCAAAAAACACTCCTTCTCACTTATAAAAGGGAACCCCCTATCCTCTTTTCATTACAATTAAAAAGCCTTTTGGTTCAGTAAAAACTAGATAAAATAATTTACTTACTTAATTCTCCACATCCTGGAGTCTATGACTTGATTATAAATCCCTCTAAGTATGGATTTTGGTGCAAACATAAAGAGGTTGTTTGAAGAAGATGTGTTATTCTTAACCAAGAATTTTGTTTCATTTATTATTAAATATCCATAAAATATTATTCAAACATGATTATACAATAAAATAAATATATAAAATATACTGAGATTTTTTTATATTAATTTCATAACATTCATCAATCACCTCTTCCATCGAATAAAAAATGAAACCATCACCCTTGTGTCTGACAGACTATCAGCTCATGACCTGATGTAATGGTTTTTCCATCATCGTCTCTCACAACAATATATGATGATAGATTTAAGGACTATATATGATATTAATTAAATAATTATCATTATTTAAAATTAATATATTATATATTTTCTTACCTTTCCATTCATTGAAAAATTATTACATCGTTCTTGTATATGTGTGGATTACCACCTCTAAGAAGCGATGTGATTTTTCTTCATTAATTTACCACATTGATGGAATATATAAGTTTATTTATAGAAATAATATGATATTTATGATATAATGGTAATTTTGGAAATTTAAAATATCACAAAACTCATTTCTATCAGGATCATTGAAAAATGGAAATGTTACTCACACGTACATAGGGAATAACGTCTCCATGGTCATAGCATAGTTAAATTTTCATTACCATCTTTAATGATTCGTTTAAAAAGTATAAATAATGAATAAAAATGATAATTGTTTATTTAGTATTATTATTCTAGAGATAATTTAATAACAATCTCTTTGACCATAGTTAACCTTCTGAATCCATTTTGGACATATGAGTCAAATATCGTTAAAACATCCTAAGTGAAATTAATTTATTATGTAATTAAATACGGAATGTTAAAAAATAAAATAAAAGGATAATAAGCTTGAAAAGGTTTAAAAATAAATTAAATAATAAAAAAAATTATTATTCAGGAGGATAATAAACACATGTTTTGAGTGGGGCTATAATTAAGGGATCTCTCTAAACCACCCTTTTCTTCAGGTTAAGACCATTATCTCTCTAAATCACCTTATATATCTCTTTGAAGCCATTGAATGATTCTAAATTATGTATATATGCCTATCACATATATTTCGAGCTTATTATCCATTAATTTAATGGGGTAATACATGTCTTATTATCATAACTCAAGTTCTTTCATTATCAAATTTCATTTCATTATGATACGAGGGAAAATTCTGCAAACCATTTTATTTATAGGGGAAATTATTATATTTATGAATTAGGATTTATTCCCTTTTTGAGTCACACGTAATCATAAATATTTTATTATGGGTATTCCCAAATATCTCCCCAATTCATTGGGTAATTCTTTAGTCTCATAAGAAGTTATATATGGGGGTAGAGAGTAAACCTAATCCATTATGGGATTTTTTCCACCATGTGATATTATCTTGGTAGTTAGTCATGACTCATGTATATGTTAGTTTATATTTTTTCCCAAATTTAAAATATTTATATGGAATTATGATTCCATGTTATTTTTATTATAGTCACATGTGATTACTCATAAACCTTATCTTTTATGATATCATGTTATAACTTTCACTCACACGTCATATTTTCATCTCATGTTTATTCCATTGCTAGGATTTTTAACTCACCCCTTTATTTGATGTATTTATCAAGTTATTCAATGTAGTTTTAGGATATAAAATGGATTTAGGGTCTCATTATGGAGACTAAAATAAGGATGTCATGTTTTATTTTCCTTTCAATGAATTATGAACCTAGTCTCCCAAATAAACTAGGCCTTTTCAATCCTTGTTTTGTATTAATGGATATTTATGTTAAAAATAAAGTAATAATATTTTTAAATAGGCTTAGATCATAATAAAGTTCCCAAAAATCACACCAACCTATCTTAAAATCACATAAGGGGAAAATAAACTCACAAAATTTATTATGGAAATCAAAACACTCTTTTTAAAATTATGGGACTTTAACAAGAACCCCAAAATCCCATTTGGAAAAACCAGGGAACCACTAAAATCGGGCCATCCTTCATTCAAACCAAAATGGAAAAAAATTTAAAATTTATAAACCCAAGACCCCAACTCAACTAGGTCAATTACAAAAGTTTCCAAAACTGATTTAAAAAAACACCAACTTTATTTGAAACCAAAACACAAACATGGGTTTCATAATAAAACAAACACCTTCCACTTTAAATAGTTTCATACACTAACCATGGGTAAAATACCAAAAATTCCCAAAAATAATTTTGGTAATCACTAATATCCCTTGAATTAGAAATACAAAATTCTAAAATCATCATGTGTACTTGATTATAATGATTAATCACACACACAAAAATTCCCAAATTCCAAAATGAAATAAACTTTTTCAAAATATTCAATGTAACACAACTAATTTTATAAACAATACCTAAGGCCTTATTTCAAAAATAAAAATATTTCCTTGTGAAATCTATTTTTAACTTATAGAACCCAAATTTTACATCACAAGGTAAATTACATAATAAAGTCATAACATAAGCCCCAATCAAATAGAAAACAAAAATCTAGGTAAATTATAACTTTCCAGGGATAATTGACACCCAGGGTGGGAAAAAGATGATGGAACTCTCCATACACCTACCTCTCAAAACTATATGACCTTATCTCTAAACCAAAAACTTACCAAATAATAATATGGTGTTCTAAAAACTAGGTCCTGATTAAACCTAGGATGTGATACCACTTTGTAACGAACTGACCTTAGATGCCTCATAACTGAATTGTGATCTAGTCTCCCACATAGACCCAAGGTTATTTATGATCCACAAAATATGGAAACTAGTGCTTGGGAATGATAGAATATACCTTGGGAATATTTTTTCACTGATACAATGATAATTAATTAAAATGGAAATAAAATCCATAAACATCCAACTTGAGATAACAAAAAATATACATGATAAAACTAACACATAAATAAAGGAAATATATGATACAAAAACATAAAGTTGAAGAAAATCCCAAACCAACTCAAACAAGACAACATGTGACCAATTATCACCATCCAACCATACATCTCTTCCTAATATCAAATAAATGGAAGAAATAGAACAAACTTGGACCTGTAAAATATATAAATGATCTAAAATCACACTAGGTCACAAAAAACATTTTTAATCTATGTAGTAACTTCTTATCACCTCTTAATCATTATAGATTGATATATAGTACAAATATAAACATTTTTCATTAGCATTTACGAAATAATATCAAGGCATCAAAAGTTTTTTAAAAATATTTTTTGAGGTTTTAATGAAATGAAAACAATCACTTAGAAAACACTTTTCTCCATCCAATCCTCTTATCCAAATATAAATTTTAAATTGTAAATTTAAAAAAAATCATAAACACCACTTTTTATAAGTATACATTTTAAAATTCAATAGAGGTTTTAAATTCCCAAATAGAAATCCAAAACATATTTGAAAACTTCACTTTTCATAAAACTATGACTAAAAACCATGTTTTCAAGCGATGAAATATTAGAGTTTCAAAAATAAATAACGTATAATTTTACATTAAATCAATTCTAAAACTATTTTGAAAATAATATTTAACATTTTAAAGAACATATATTTTGATCCAATTTTTAAAAAAAATGAATGAACTTTAAAGTCATAAATTCTATTTCCTTCTTTTAAAGACTTTTGAAATACATTTCCAAAACAATGGAAAAAGTATACCATATTAAAGTAATAAAGGAATCACACAGTCTAGTACCACTATGTCATGTCATGAAAGAAGTATAAAAAACAGGACATAGGTTCCATACAATAATCCCATAAATAGTGGATATAATCTATACGTAAAATTAAATCCACTAAAATGATCTGGAAGAGGATCCTAGTGTAGTGGATCTAATAAATAGTCACTATAATAATAAAATAATGGGAAAATAAACAATTAATCACTGTATAAAAACCCCTAATATAAACTACCAAATAAAAAACGACTTTTCCATGGGCTCTACCCTGCATCCCTAATGTGAGACATGTATACCTTAATTAATTTCTCTCAAAGACCAAATGTATGTAAATGTTCTATCTGAACCACAACCATACAAAAATCACAAACCTATATCATTTCTTACAAAACACACCTAGTATCCCTAGTTCCTATAATTAAAAGAAAGAAATAAGAAATGTCGTATTAACTAGTGTAATATAGATTACACCTCCCACTTAGTAACCAAGTTCCCATGGATAATAAATAAGAATGGAAAGTTAAAATGAAGGAAAATATTATCACACATAGCATAAGAAATAACCCCCCCTTACCCCTAACACCCTAAAAAATAATGGGCCCATATATCTCATACATCTACCCCATCTACTATCCCAATTGAATTTTTTCTTTATTTTTAATAAATAGTTAGAAGCTTATGATCTTGATTGGACTTGCCTGGTAATTCAAGGGTAAATAAAGAGTTGTATTTACCATTTTCTAAAGAATAAATATTCATAAAATTATAACTAAAATTTCTCTTTCAAAATAATTATTGTAATGAAAAACAATTTAATCATTTCAAAAATCATCTCAATCTACTCTTCAGATCCATTTTTATCAAAATAATTTTGAAACTAAATTTAAACTCACACTTCTTATTTAAATAACCATTTAAAACATTAAAATCTACTTATGAGTTTCAAAATATATTCCACATTCTATAAAAGACCCTTTTGAAATCATCTATCTCATTTTTAAATCTCAAAAGTTGTCAACACCTCAGATGTTTCATTTATGAATCGGGCAAAGTTATAAAAAGGTTTCAAATAGCATACAAGAGTTAACACACCCATTTAGAAAAACCAAAAAACCCATGTAAATATTTTAAACACTTTTAAAAGACCAAAAAACTTGGTTTAAAATTGATTTGAATAAAATAAAACTATTAAAACCCATAATTTGATGTTTTCCACCGATTTTAATGATGAAAATTATTCTTAAAATACCATTTTGGAATTTTCAAAAACACTTTTCATGGATTCCCATCGCATTACATGGATTAAAATAAATTTTAAAATATATATTTTCCTCATTGTTCATACCTATAAACATAATTTAAATAGAAACAATTCCTAAATCATCAATTATTTAAAGGCATGAAATAGAAAGTGATGTAAAAGAAACTCCTTCCTTAGTTCAATAGTAAACAAGCCATAAATTTTATCCTATGATGAAAAAAACTCCCACAAGAAAAGTGATTCCCTCAACATAACCTACATGACAAAAGCCTCATGATTCCCAAAAAAAATTCACTAAAATCATCACACATAGATATTTTGGTTTATAGAGGATGATAAATCAAGTGATAAAGAAGGAATAGAATAGTGGAAGAGGGTTACAGAGACTTACCATGAAGAAAACTACTTGAACCTATGGTAGAAGACCATTAAATTGAATTATAAGGGAGGGAGATCCCTATGAAGGAGTTCAGGGTCTATTCTAAGGATATTGGGAGAGAATAGAGGGCTAGATACTTAAAATAAAGAAAGTCCAAAGAGTGAATTCACTTTATAATAAAATTGGGAATGTCACACGGTTTTTATGAATAGTTTTCCAAACTGTGTTCCAATAATGCATTGGGCACTACCTATCACAAACCACTATCATAGACATGGTATGCCACATGATTACAAAAACCATTCCCCAAATATGAAAAGTGAATTTTCAAACTATGTAGGTGACTCACATTCTTATCGCATAATTTTACGAAACCATGTGAAGGTTGTGCACTATAGTAAAAAGAAACCAAAAGTCCTATACAATTTCCACTATGATCTATATAATTTTGACCTAAATGTCTTCCACCTATGATAACAAGTTGTGCACAGAAAATAGTGAACTATAATATCAACTAAAAAGTGTTAGTTGCACTCTTTCCTCTAAAACATTCATTAAAACCATGTACCATGAGAAAAACTCCAAATTTACAAGTTTTGGGATGAAACCACATGAAAATTTAAAAATACCTCTGAACATATAAAACCAAATGAAATAAACTATGTAGAGACACGATGGGTTTGATAATAGGGAAGCATATAACCACTATCCATATAGAGCATACCCATACATCCACAAATAATAATTATATTTATAAATATTAAACATCTGATATATATACATATATATATATGTGTGTGTGTGTGTTCGTGTAACATGTCATTTGTTATTAGTAAAGTATTATCATAATAAGTAGAAGACACAGGATTAAACCTTAGTTCTAGATAATTTTTTATAATTTTTAAGGCTTATGTATGCGTTTAAGACTAGAGTGTGGCCATAGGCAATGCCAATGGAAATAGAGGCCACATGTTTCTTGACCATGGTATATAGGTTATAACCACAGTTAATGGGGGTATTTCAATAATTCATTCGTGTAGAAATAGATTCTTGTTCTACTTGTGTAGGGTAAAAAAATTAAGATTATAAAATATGACTATATGCATTCCATTATCCATAAAAACTTCTAAAAAATTGTGATGAAATTTATAAATCATAAATTTTTTCATTTTTAATTTTAATATTTGAAAAGTTATTAAAATAATTGAAACTTACTTTTATAATAATAATTGTAATCAATAAATCTAGATGGAATAAGGGGTTTTAAAAATATTGATGATCATCTATAATTAGATAATATTTTCCATATATTGACTAAAATTTTGAATAAATAAACAAAATCCAATTTTGTTTGTTATTAACTTAAAGGTAGTCCGTTGTTAACAAATCTAGAATTTAATCTGAAGATTCTTTTATAAATTCAATTTGAAAATCATATATGGATAAAATGTTTTACCATATTGTAAAAAATATTTTTTAATTAAAATTTTTATATCTTTTTTTGAAATGATCATTTGTAATTTTATAGTCAATACTTAATAAAACTAAATTAATATATAAATCTTCTCGAAATGTTTGAATAAATAAATCAATTAATAAAGTTTCCTTTTTGGAATTTTAATAACTATTATTGAACACATTTGATAATGATATTATTTTTTTATACCTATGGAAGAGGATTTGAATCATCTATATTGATTTAAAAATAGTAGAGGCTTTATAATAAGGGAAGAAAATGTTTTCAGATGATTTAAAGGAGTTTTGAAGGCTTTTTTGTATTTCATCATGGAGTTGAAATTATTTCATAAGATATTCCTCAAAATAAGATATTTGTAAGTGTATTGGGGGTCATTAAAAGTGATATGTAACATATTTATATGTTATATAAGAGATTATTGTTGATATATAATATATTCCTAGTGTATACATAAGATATTTTGAAGTTCACGAAAAAATTGAAAAGGCAAGGTACACTCCGTGATGTGTAATATCCTTCAAGTAATACATAATATTTTGTATTATATGTCACATATTTTTATAATATAAAATCTATAATAAACAATTTCAAAAGTGATGAAGAAGTCTCCCTTTTTAAAATAATATTTTCTAGAACATGGAAATGCATTAAAGGAAAACATTATTTTGTGATGCGTAGGTATTATGGAGCATATTTAATAAGAATATAAATGGTATGAAAAATAATTTAAGTGAAAAAAAGTATTATATCTCACAATTGATAAATAATATATTGTGATTGATATATAAGAATTTATTATCATATGCAAGATATTTTAATTTACATGTAATATATTCAGTTGGTATAAAATATTTTTTCCAAGTGAATTTTGAAAAGTGTTGATCTCACTAATGGGTTGTGTAAGATATTTCTTATTTATGGTTTTTACATTCACTAAAAATGTGAATATTCTAGAATGATTTATTCAAAATGATTATTTAAATATAAATATTCTTTATTTTTCTTTAATTCATAAATATCACTATGATAGTGCATTAGTTATGCTTCAAGACAAGAATAATTGAGAGGAAAATTGAAGAAGCGGGTTATGTTGTGATAAGGGATTATACACTATAAGTGTTTTTATATATGTTAGAAATTTAGAGAAAATATATTTTTTGGGAAACCAAATATGGTGGATTCATAAAATAATTTGAGATTGATGGGAAGTTGGAGATCTGAGCTTAATAGAAGTTGACATGATTGTTTTTTAATCTGAATATATATTTTAATTATTAAAGGATGAGAATCAAGGGGGTTATCATGATATAATTAAAATCAATAATCCATGTGTTTAATATTGTCTAATGTTATTAAACTATTTATAATGATAATATCTAGATTTTTTGTGGAAAATTATTTATAGATCATGGGAGAGAGTCCCATGAGATCAGTCTTGGATTGAGGATAATAGGAGAAAAATCACATGGTTTAATTATGGTATTAAAAATTCCAAAATCATGATTGACACAAAATTATTAAAACTTCTATATTTTAATGATTAGAATATATTTTTTTCTACTTTGAAGAATATACAGATGAGAATAAAGAGAAGAAAAATGTTTAAAATGATCTAACATTTTAAATGTAGAATTTTTGATCCTAGAACAGTCTATATGGATTATTGCATAAGATAATAAGGAAGAAGATTACATATATTCATTACATAGTGATACACACTTATATTGGTGATTATTCTTCAAATTATTTTGCATGTTTTTTTATAAAAAGTTGTTATATATTTAATTTTGTTTGTTTCCAGAAATTTTAATTACTTCAAGTTCACTCCCTTTCTTGTATATAATATTTGATAATAAAATAAGAGTTATGTGTGTGGAATAAAAACCATCATTCATCGGGACATAGTCATATATATTTGATAAAAACTAAACTAACAAACTTATAATGTTCATCATTTTGTTTATATAGTATAATGAGTTAGATGGATTTGTTCTAAATGAGAAAGAAGGTGGTTTTGACTTTAAAATGGGCGTATCAACATTAATTCACCCCCTTCTCAATGTTGATAACATCCCTTGTGATCTTATCAATTGGTATCACGGCCTTGTTTACTCTCATAGATCTCTCTTGAAACTATAATGGATCAACACAACTCAATAAATCATAAGGGTATTATAATATATTAAGGGAAAGGATTTAATTTATATAATAAAATAATGGTTCCCTGTCTAAATTAACTTGGTCATGATGTTCATGGTTATTTTATTCAAGGTTTCAAAGTTCTAAAATAAACATCTTATTAGTTTCAATTTGATAAGAAAAATATTGAAAGTGGTGGGAAGGAAAGGAATTTTCTACCTTCCTAATTATCCAATAAGGGGATAAAATTCCATGATATATAAAATTGGTAATGATATTTAGAAAAAAAAAATAGTCTTTTTGAAGAAAAAAATTTGATATAAGAAAAGCTAGAAATTTATAAACAAAATCTTGAAGATGCTAAAATATAGGAAGATAAACTTGTTAAGGAATTATTTTCCAAAATTAATGTAATTTACAATACCATCAGTAGATACCGAGAAATTATTAAAGACACGGTTTTTTTCAATAAAATCATGATAATTCTTCCATAAATGTTTGATTTCAGTATCTCATCACTTCAATATGGAGATCTTGATGATTTTACTGTTAGCGAACATCATAGTTATCTCATTAACAAAGAAATGAAAGCAGTGTTTCCCTCAACTAAAAAATAAAAAAGTAGAAATAAATTAATTTTAAATACATAAATGACTTAAATATACAAGAGGATTAGATTTTTTTAGGAAGGATATAGTATAGAATATTATGTTGAGACTCTCTCTCTCTCTCTCTAATGTCAAGGAAGTTAACAATAGGTAAAGGTAATTATAAATAGAAACATCCTTTTAAATTCATTAAATGTGGAAAAGTGCTCCATTTATATACAATATTTTCCTTGAAAATTAGAAATTTAAATGAATTTCAATAAGATGTTTTTATCTAAAAAACGTGGTTCAGTGAAGATAAATTAATCACAATTAAAATTTTAGAAAAATTTGTCACCTAATTTCTTTAAAATTTATTTTCTATTTGTTTAAAAATTAATTTTTGAAAATAAGTAAAGATTTTATGAGATTAAACTCCTAAGAAGGATCCTAAAATGGTCCCCATGGATTATGAATAAGAATAAAGTGATTCATAAGAGTATTTCTAAAAAATTAATGGTGATTTTTCTACTTAAAAATAAGAATCAACCAAGGATTACTCAATGAGAATGGAGATTAAAATGTTGTTAAAAAAATTTGGAAGACTGGTAGATGAGAATTCACATTTTAAATTAAATATTGAAAAGGGATATCATATTATGATTAAATGATAAAAATGGCATAAGAAATTAAATAATTGAAACTGAATAATTTTGAGGGAAAGGTAAATTCATTGATCATATGAATTCAACCGTAATTTGAAGATATCAAGATATCTATTGGTTAAAATAGAAATTTTTTATTTAAAAAATAAATAAATAATCTCAAACATAATTGTAGAAAGTATTTAAATGAATCTATGGAAATTTATGAACAATATAATACATAAGTCAAAGTAACTAATCATTTGATTAAGTGTTCTAAATAATAAAATCCAAGCACTATGAATGAAAAAAAAAATCTAGGCTTGAATAAAGGAATCCTACTTGTGTTATATACCAAAACAAAATCATGATTATAAGAGAATTCATTGAAATTTGTCAATATATATTATATATAAAGTCTATAAAAAATTAAAAACATTATTATATTTGTAAGGACAGAAAAATGGAAATATATCAATAGAAACCCCAAATTTACAAAAAAGATATCTGTAAAAGGATTCATTAAAATCAACTCTTTGGATTTTTGAGAAATAATTTGTATAAAGACCCATGAAACAAAAAAAATTTATCAATGATGGAGGTTTCAAGGATACTATTGGTGTTTAGGTGTATTTGGATAAAATATTATAGTATATTTTGTAACATGTATTTATATTGACTAATAATGGGGCATGAATTAAGGGGGAGAAAATAGGACTCGATGGGAAATATTTATAAGCATCAACATCCTCACAATGAGATTAAAGTGAAAAACAATATTAAGGGTTTTTAAGAAGTTTGTGAGAGGTGAGATCATGAAGGAAACATATAAGTACTCAACCTTACAACATTAATTAATCTTGAATATTTATCAAGAACATACATTACTACGCATTGAGGATATTTTTGGGTCTGAGTTTTAGGTAATAGGGACATAAAACATAGATAAAATCTCATAATCATACATGTGGATACTATTAAAACAATATCCATTTTTTAAAAATATAAAACTTTTCAAATAAAATATAATTCCTTTGACAAATCTTCATGACATTTAAATTTTTTTCCTTCTTTCTCTTACACATCCTTATAACCTATGAAAAATATTGAAAAACATGGGATTATCACAGAATGCTCATTAAGGGATATAAGGAAATAAATCCTTAATTAAGTGACAACAAAAAAAACCAATAAAACCCATTTCATAAAAACTAGTTAACATGCATGGAAAAATAATGTATTTTCCTTGGGAAATATTTTCCATGTCACTCTTACAATCACCATTACACATGGAATAACCATTTGGTCAAATTCCACCTATGAAGTATCCAATGCATTGGAGAGCTATAATTGGGATCACCCGTCATATCTTGAGCTATAATGGGCTCAACCCAACATATCTTGAGCTATAATGGGGCTCAACCAATCATATCTTGAGCTATAATGGGCTCAACCCAACATAAACTATGTCCAAGGAACATTACATGGTAATAACGTATCATGAAATCCTGACAACCCACTCATGCCATATATATATATATAAACAATATTTTTAAATTTCATTAAAGAGACTTTTAAAAGGATTTTAAAAGTAAAATCCGTTAAAAATATAATTGGAGTGATAATTAATATAATGGAATTGATATGTGTATACAATGACACCTGAATGGCCTGAAGGCCTTCATTTTTATTGATTTTTTTATAACCCCCCTTTCAAGGGATGAGGGGGAACCCTTACAAGGCCCGTAGGCGTAGTGATTACATGGACCATAGGATTAAGAGACATTACATGATCTGAAGGTCTTAAAGAATTCAACCAGTCTATAACTACAAGGAACAGCCCCTCCCCAGAATTTGAATCGTGATGGTAGCTCTCCACCTTCGCATGACCGTCTGGCTAAGCTTCCCGTTCAAGCACAGGCTGGTCCCGATGGCGTAGGCATGCCCCTCATTCTTAAAAATCCATCAGTTCTACTTTGGTGAGTGTTCCTTCTCTAAATCCTCCTTTTGGTATTCTCCTTTTTTGTAGAGTATTTCTGGATAAACTGTATAGAAATTGGGTTAACCCAAAGAAAGGAGAAGGTTAACCCAAAGAATGGAAATTGGGATAATAATTCTATTAAAAAGTTTCAGCATGGTAATGGATGTACATGGGAGGGCTTAATGAGATGTAAATGGGGTATTTCATCATTAATATATCATAATGTCAGTATGGGTAGGTGATAAATCATACATCATCACTAGGAATTAAAAATTAAAGAGCATAACATAGGGGTGATTCTTGAATAAAATTGAGAAAGAGATGATCCCTTACCTCGGGTTCGACTTCCCTCAAACATGTTTAAACCTCATGTATGAAGGTTAGAATAGTTTTATTAATATTTTACAAAAACATATTCAAGTTTATATCAACTTTAATGATCATTTTATAACATCATTCCACCCATTCATTAATAATATTTTGTTTATTCCATTGTTTTCGGGTTCATTCTTCACATGGTTTCCATGATCGATTTGTGATGGATATTCTTGTAGATTGGAAGTGAAACTCTAGAATTGGAATGGAATGGTATTTACATATTTCCATAACAATAAATTATTCCATTTATCATTTTTAATTCTGACATGAGGATGATTAAAAAGTTAAAATGTTATTGATATTTGTTTAGGTCATTTTAGCGATTCTTCGATCATAATGAAATCATTTTGTTTTATAAATTAATAACATGTTTCCAAAATGATTAGAAAACCTTATATAAGATACAAAGCATAAATTATAATTTTTTTCAACCATAAAAATGGTTTCATGACCAGTCTTGAAGAAAGTAAAAGAAATTAAAATCACATCGTTCATGATGTTGGAATCGACACATCACGGACGGTGTTTTAATTTCTAGAATAAGTGGGAGAGGAGAAGAAGTATAATATTGAATCTTCCATAAACATGATTAAATATAGAATATGTAAGATATTGGATCATTCATGCCTCTTCAATAGGGGTATATGAGGAAATAAGAAGAATATAATATAAAATACACTACCAGAAAAATGGATTATTGTGATGGGTCATTTGCGACGGGCTCCCGTCGCAAATAGTATTTTGTGATGGGGTCCCAGCACAAATGACTTGTTGTGAAAAATGGTGTTTTAAATAGTACATTTTGTGATGGTCTATAACAAAAACATATTATTTATGATGGGCAGTAGAACCATCACAAAAAAAATATTCGGTGATTTTTTTAAGAAGCTATTTGACGTGGACCAACAACCCGTCATAAATAGCTTCCCAATTTATACTTGTTTGCGATAGTCCATCGCAATTAGTAATTGCGATAGACCATCAAAATTTCTTCTCGAAATATAAATAAAAAAAACCCCTTTTGTGACGGAACGTCGTAAATACTTAAAAAACTTTAAAAAAATAAATTAAAAAATAATATAATATTAATAATAATATATTATTAATATAATATAACATTAATATAAATAAAATATTAATATTAATATTAATATAATAATTTTATTTATAAAATAATAAATATAATATAATATTAATATAAATAAAATATTAATATTAATATTTGTAAAATAAAATTAACTATAAATAATTAATTAATATAACAATATTATTATTAATAGTAATCAAATAATAATATTAGTAATATATTAAAAACCTGAGTATTCACAAAAATATAAAATTATATTAGTTAATAAAACAATAAATTAAATAAAAAAATTAAATTAATAATAAAAAACTGTAATTTTCAAGACAATATAAAACACACACTATTTAAAACATTAAAAAGTTAATATTAAAAAAAACATTCAAATGTTTCATCATAAAATAAAAATACATCACTGATCAGGGGGAGGGTCGTCTTGAGGAGTTGAAGGAGATGGTGTAGGAAACTTCAACCCTAAACTGCAAGTCAGACGTCGCATGTACTCCATCTGCTCCTGCTCCTGCTCCTACCGCCATCGACTCATCTCATCCTGTATATGTTGATGTTGTCGGAGTAATTCTTCATGCCGATACTACTACCACTGATTCATCTCCTCCTTCTCCTTACGCATAGTCTCCATAAGTTCACTTCGAGCTCGCAACTTCTCTTGATACAATGCATGAGATGATGATGACTCCCCGTGATCTCCTCTCTAGATAGACGCCGACGTCGCATGGGTGCCATAAAAATCCCCAGG
The DNA here is from genome assembly GCA_963277665.1 of Viscum album. Classification (NCBI taxonomy): domain Eukaryota; kingdom Viridiplantae; phylum Streptophyta; class Magnoliopsida; order Santalales; family Viscaceae; genus Viscum; species Viscum album. The sequence goes on along the minus strand of OY728130.1, from coordinate 952,466,647 downwards.
GGTCACTTGAGAGCTGATACCAACAACTTAACCCTTCTCTAATTCATACTAGGTCACATACATCCATGTTGCCTCATCAAATCGGGGGGCACTAGTCTGACCATCGGTCTCGGCCTGACTCTCATCATCTGTCTAAGATATTGCGGCTACATATGACTCCTTAAATTGAAATTTAAAAATAAAATATTTAAATTATTATTTTTAGTTAAATTTAATACTCAAAAAACTTATACTGACCACAATCTGACGCTAGTGAGCACCTTTAATCTCCTTAATGGATAGATCATTGTACATCCTCCAATAAACAGTGCACTTCGTAATGTTGGGTTTTCCAATTTCCTATATGAATATAAAATAAACCATTTACATTTAATGTTATATATAATATTTAAAAAAAATGTACTTACCATATGCTCCATATGCGTACTTAACGTACAACTACCAGTTCGATGTTTCACATCATGTGTCCCCTGATTTTGCCGACGTACTAATGATCTACTCTGAAACTTCCTACTCAACCAGTGTGTACATAATCCATCACAAACCTAAGATGAAATATAATCATGATGGTGGATGCGACATGTCTCATCAAACTTCTACACTCCTGTTTTCTCCATTTCTTTCCATTTAAAATTGTGCAAAAACTGAGTGCAACGTGTATGCATAGCTCACTACCATACCTTCCAAATAGCCTCATGCATGCTCTCCTTAATGGGATACCATAAAAACTATAAATAATTTATTATATCAAGTTTTTAATTAATATAATTTCAAAATAAATATTATTTATTTATATACCATCCAATTCTCAAATGTGCGCTTCTGAACATCGATAGGAATCTTATCCCATGACACCCATGCATCATAAAAATAATTGTGCAATATAGCGCTTCCTTATCCAACTGTTTTATGCCTAAAGATGTGAAAAATAATAATAATGAATCAAAAAATTACAATATAAATAAATTAATGAAAACTAACTAAAATTCATAGGTAAACATACCTATGCATGCATAGATCGAACCCAATATGTGGACATCACTCGGGTATAGGGTCGGGAATCAACAGTTGGGAAATACCATGCCCCATTCGGGTGCGCCCTAAACTGCCAATAGTCTGAGGGTTGGCTGATCTGACCTCCTACACATCTAAAGGTAGATCATCCTCCTGTTGTCACGACCCGCCCTCGGGGTCCGTGCCGTGACTACCCCAAGCCCGCCTTCCATAGGCCAGGGGCTGGCGACTAGCACCAAGGCGTAAATCCCGATAAAAAGGGAAGGCATTGCCTTTGTAAGGTAAACAAACACCACAGAGTAAGCAAGCGGAAAGTAAACACTAAACAAAAGCAGAGTACAACTGAAAGTGCGGAAAAGTAAATGGGCCAGAATACAAACCCAAAACTGAAAGTAAAGTACAACTCGAAAGGGAAAACAGCAACTGAAAAGTAAATGCCGCTACTCCGATCTGTCCACTGGAAATCCCACCTGAAGGGTGGGTACAGATAGCTCCTCTGCTCCATGGGTCCCGCCGTCCGCTCCGAGCACGTCCCGCCCAGTGGTCCACCTCCGGGTACCGTCCCGCTCTGCAAGCCCCAGCTAAGGTCAACGCTGTCCGTTGTCTGCAACCAACACAACGTAGTGCGGGCAAAGCCCGTGCAGGGGTGAGTATAAGCTACTCAGTAGGGACCCCGAGACCCCTGAAGGTCTCTCAAATCCACTAAGGATAAACCACGAAGAAAGGTACAATCACAAAGTAACAACCGACACTGCTTAGGTATATGCCCATACATATACCTAAGTCATCAATTCAAATACGCTCCAACCTCCAAGCCCAAGTACAACTCAGTCCACACAGGAAAGTAAACGTATTCCACACAGGAAAGCAAAACGTAATCCACACAGGATTGCACAACACAATCCACACAGGAAAGCAAAAGGATTCAGCTCACACAGGATTTTCATTAACAGAAACGTAACTACTGAAGAGCCCCATCTCTGAAGTGTACAGTGTCCTGTCACGACTCTGAGATACTGCTCACTAACCTAAGACTGCTGAGGTACTCCTCCTGTCGAGTACCGCGGGTCTGCCGCCAACTACCGGGCGCTCCGTCCGCTGAGGGTCTGCTGCCAAATACCGGGCGCTCACCCAAATAGCCTACAGAGGTACTCCTCCAGTCGAGTACCGCGGGTCTGCTGCAAACTACCAGGCACTCCGTCCGCCGTGGGTCTGCTGCCAAGTACCGGGCGCTCCATCCACTGGGCTAGTCGACTCACTCCAAGTCGAGTCTGTCGAGCAGTCTTCAGGTCTCAGCCGGCTACACGGTCTCCGTACTCCGTACGCTCGTCTCCAGTATCGCAGGTCTGCCGCTACAACCAAGCGCACCACCTCTATCGAGTAAAACAGAAGATTCATATAAGTCGTCGGACCCACGAAGGATCGATAGGTTACTAACCTTGCAGTGACCCACACAGGATCGGGCCCACACAGGACCGGTAGCACCGATCCACGTAGGATCGCTGAGTGCAGTAGTCGTCGGAGTCCACGGAGGATCTCTGCACAGTCGTCGCCGCAGTCCACTGAGGATCTCTGCACGGTCGTCGTCGGATCACAGTAGCAGTCGTAGCAGTAGTAGTCACAGTAACAGTCGCAGCCAGCACTAGGGTTCCCGCACACAGCAAGCTCGTTCGGAGGGTCCGCTCCACGAGCCGAGAGGTTGATACATCAACTGTCACGAAGACCAGAGTTGATGTATCCAAAAGTTCCATATCGTCAACAGGAACTCATCGCAACAGACGGCGCGTCGATCGGACGCCCGGTCTGAGAGTTATTGGCATTTTCGTCCCCGGGGCCCGGTTGGTTTTTAAGGAAAAACCAACCCGACCGTACTCCACCTGCGTCCAAACCTCGGGCGGAGTATGCCAAAAGATCCGTCTCACTAAGAGGAACACAACGCGACTGACGGCGCGTCAATCGGACGTTCGTAGCTCAAGATATGAGCGTTTCCGCTCCGAAGGCCCGGTTGGTTTCGTGAACGAACCAACCCGGCCGAACACAAAGTAATCTGAAACCTTGAGTGCGATATACCAAAACGACCGTCTCGATCCAAGGATCGTGTTTCCGCAGACGGTTCGTCGATTGGAGGTCCGAGGCTCAAGTTATGGCCAAAAGACCGGAATTGGTTCGAAATGGGGGGGTCCGGGTTCGGGCCGACCCGGCCCGACCCCCCCCCCCCCCTGGGGCGGCGCGGCGGCGCGGCGGCCTGTCGCCGCAGGGTGGCTGCACGCGGGGGCTAAGCCCCCGCTGATTGGAATGTCGGCGCGGCAATATGCCGCGCCCCTTCTGCAAACCCCCCCCCCCCCCCCTCACGTGGGGGGCTTGATTGAAAAAAAACCGGGGGGCTGTTGCCCCCCCTTCCTACATGGAAACCGCCCCCCTCTTAAAGAGGGGGGTTTTAATCGTTGGCCGGGGAATTAATTTTCCCCGGTTTAACGTCATCCGGCCGGCCAGCTGGCCGGCCGGTTTTCTCCAACGGGACCGGAAATTCCGGTCCCCTCTTCGGCTTCCGACGCCGGCGGCCCGGCCGCCGGTCTTCTCATTCCGCCGCGGCCCGGAACCGGCCACGGTCTCCTCGTCCCGCCGCGACCTGGAACCGGCCGCGGTGTTCGTCGTCCGGCGCGGTGTGACGACACCGTGCCCCTTCGCCGGGCCTTGATTCCTTTCAACGCGGCGCGACGGCGTCGCTTTCTTGAAGATTCTTCCTCGGCGTGGCGCGACGGCGCCGCGCAAAATAATTGCACGATTATCCGTGTGGTGCGACGGCACCACGCCACTTTGCTTCCACCCGCAAGAATAAACAACAAGAACGATGGAGGGGGTTCGGCCGTGTTCATGCGGTCCGGCCCCCTCACGTTAAGCAATAACGCATCTTAAAATAATCCAAAGCCACACGTTAGACTTGCTAAAATTCATGATCAAAAATAGAATAACTAAACAATAATCAACAACCCCTACCTTGGGGATACGTTCGAAGATTTGTCTATGTCCGCGGAAGACAACGTCGCGGAGGTCGGGCGTCGCGGTCGTCGTTCGTCAAATCCGTTGACGAAGAGATGCGTCCGATGTGATACGTCGTTGGCGAAACTTCTTATGTCGACGAAGGGAATCCGGGGAGGAAGCGGCGTTCCCTCTCGTTGACACGAAAGACGAAGAAGAGCGGAGCGGCGTTCTTCGTCAGAACTTGAGTGTTCTTCGTCAAGTTGAGCGTTCTTCGTGTTCTTCGTCAGAGCTTGAAGAAGAAGAAAAGGCTCTCAACCTCTCAAGAAGACAAAATATTAACCAAAAAAATAAAATAAGACTCTATCTTATTTTATTAACACAACAACTCTCTAGAATTTCAAAAGTTTGAAATTTAAAATAACCCTCTTCAATTAATTAAGTCAAGTTGACAACATTAATTGAAATGAGTTAAAGGGGAGGTTTTGAGAGAATTTGAGGAGTTGGGGTTCGTGTGGACCCCACCTCGCTTAATCCTCCCAAGGGAGGTTAAGTGGATGTGGGTCCCACTCCCAACTCCCTTTGGTAGGATCTAACTAGTTAAAATAAAATTTGTTCCTCACAAATTTTATTTAACTTAAACTAAAAACCCAAAAACTAACTTTTAACCCGCAACAAACGCAACTTCCGAAAAGGTCCCTTTAAGCGAATATCGGCGCTGCGAGTTCATCGGTGCCCTCGTATTTCAATTCCGAGCACCGGATCAAAAGTTAAAAATTCCCGCTCGTTCGTTCACTGAACGTACCCGAGCCAAACTTCGGAAATTGATTCCGGGCACTCCGGGCCTCGGAATCAAGTGCCGTCTGAAACCGCGCTCTTGTAAAATTCCAAAGAAAATTAAGAAAAAATTTCCCTTGAATTTTACGGGTCTTTACATTACTCCCACCTCAGGGCTTTACGTCCCCGTAAAGATACATCAAAACTAGGGAAACAAATGAGGGTACTGAGCACGCATCTGAGCCTCCCGCTCCCATGTGCTCTCCTGGAGATTCCCGTGCTGCCATATGATGCGCACAAGAGGAATCGATCGCCCACGCAGGACCCGCTCCTGACGATCCTCTATCTCCACCGGGACCTCCGTAAAAGTCGCCCCATCGTCAACGTCAAGCTCCCCATGGTCAATGATGTGCGTCGGGTCGTGCACGTATCTCCTCAGCTGAGACACGTGGAAGACGTCGTGCACCCGGTGCAACTGAGGTGGTAGAGCCAGGCAATAAGCCACCTCACCAACCCTGCTGAGGACCGGGAAGGGTCCGATGAAGCAGGGAGATAACTTGCCGCCTTGGCCAAATCTCTGAATACCACGTCGAGGTGAGACCCGTAAGAAGACGTGGTCGCCATCCTCGAACCCCAGTGGCCTCCGCCTCCTATCAGCGTAAGACTTCTGCCGGCTCTGAGCTGTCCTCATCCGCTCCTGGATGACCTGGACCTTCTCTGTCGTGGCCTGGACCATCTCCGGTCCCATCAGAGCTGCAAGATTTCTTCTTTGCCGATAAGAGAAATCTGGTCCCATCCCCTAGATGAACCACATTCTTTGCCTAAAACAGTCAATCCTAACATGGATGATACTAATCCATACCAAGGATGACGTCGTAAGGCCTCGACGCTACTACTAAGAGATTCAACCGTTACTCTCGCCTCGGGTTGAGTCACACTGTCGGCATCAGTGTGTGGTAACTGGGTCTCCTCCAGTTGATGTCTCACAAGTGAGGGTCAAGTCAACAGCCAAAACTGGAACCTCTTAGTAACATCACGAAAGAGGACAGGAACGAAAATATCACAAAGGTATGCATCTTTTATTATTGCAGCTCATAATACAAGATGCTACACAAAACCAACAAGGAACCAGAAGTACAAAGGATGTATCCACTAGTTCTGCTCCTGTCTATCGGCTCCCAGAGCTACATGATCAAAGGCCTCGGCTGCCTGAAGCTGAGTTCTCCCCTGTGGTCGGGGTGGACCTCCTGGTGGTGGTGGTGGCAGAGCCTCAAAGCGTCGCCCACCACCGGCTGCTCGTCCAGCTCCTCTGCCTCGTCCGCCTCCTCCCTACGGACCGCCACGGTCGAACCTCTGCCTCTACCTGGGAGGTTCTTCACTTAACTGCTGATCATCAGCATGGCGGGTCGGACAGTCACGAGCCATGTGACCTATCCCGCCACAGGAGTAACACTGCCCACTCTCGGCATGCCTGGCTCTGACTCCACCCCGGCTTCCCCGCACAACTGAGCCTGAATCGTGCAGTCGGCCACTGGTAGGTCTGGTCTGCCTGGAACCCTGAGTCATCCGTCGGCTACCTGTTGCCGAAGACTCCGCTATCTGCCGCCCTGCGGTGGGTCGTTGTGCTGGTATAGACTCAGCAAGGAAGCTCTCGATCAGAAGGGCTCACTCCAGTACTCCTGTCTGAGTCGGTATGCTGAGGGAGATCAGTGATGCCCTGATCTCGTGTCTCAAACCCTGCTCGAAGGTCCGGGCCCGGAAGAATGGGTCTCGTACCATGTCGGTCGAGTAGCGCGAGAGATCGGTAAATCTCGCCGAGTACTGAGCGACCGTCATGCTGCCTTGCCGCAGCTGTAGAAGCTCCTGGATACGCACCGCACGAAGGGTGGCTGGGACGAACTCCGAGCGGAAGAGGCTCTCAAAGTCCATCCAAAGTAGAGATGCCTCATCGTGCACCTGGAGCATCAGGCTCCACCATCGTCCTGCTGCTGCGTGTAGTAGGCTCGCAGTGAGGATCACCATGAGGTCTGCTGGTGTCCTCACTAGCCTAAACACTCGAACCACTGCCTCTAGCCAGTCCTCTGCTGCCTGGGGATCCGTCTCCCCGCGAAACCTGGGCGGTCGCTGGCGCTGAAACTCATGAAGTGCGCTGAGGCGACATGCATCGTCAGCGACTGCTGCTGGAAGCATCGGGGGCTCGGCGGGTAGAGCTACCGCCGGTGCCACTGCTGACAAAGCGCCCTACACCGAAGCCTCGTCACTCGGTGGGCTGTCGTCACACTCGACTCTCGGAACCCTAGCTGGCTGCCGTCGTGGGGCCATCCTGAATAGGAAACAGGTGCGCCACGGTCAAACAGTATACCTGGTGAGCTGACACAAAGAAATCACAAAGAAAACTTTGAAACACACACGCAATCAATGTTTTCGTGCATTAAGTCGAAAATCAGAAGTCAGGGTTCTGGTGTACGGATACGTCGGCCGCCGCACCAACACTGGACTCCCTGGACTGATAACCACACTCAATACGCTAAACATTATTGCTTCACATAGAAAAGATCAGAGTTCGTGGTAGAACCGAACTCCTCTGATACCAATTTGTCACGACCCGCCCTCGGGGTCCGTGCCGTGACTACCCCAAGCCCGCCTTCCATAGGCCAGGGGTTGGCGACTAGCACCAAGGCGTAAATCCCGATAAAAAGGGAAGGCATTGCCTTTGTAAGGTAAACAAACACCATAGAGTAAGCAAGCGGAAAGTAAACACTAAACAAAAGCAGAGTACAACTGAAAGTGCGGAAAAGTAAATGGGCCAGAATAAAAACCCAAAACTGAAAGTAAAGTACAACTCGAAAGGGAAAACAGCAACTGAAAAGTAAATGCCACTACTCCGAGCTGTCCACTGGAAATCCCACCTGAAGGGTGGGTACAGATAGCTCCTCTGCTCCACGGGTCCCGCCGTCCGCTCCGAGCACGTCCCGCCCAGTGGTCCACCTCCGGGTACCGTCCCGCTCTGCAAGCCCCAGCTAAGGTCAACGCTGTTCGTCGTCTGCAACCAACACAACGTAGTGCGGGCAAAGCCCGTGCAGGGTTGAGTATAAGCTACTCAGTAGGGACCCCGAGACCCCTGAAGGTCTCTCAAATCCACTAAGGATAAACCACGAATAAAGGTACAATCACAAAGTAACAACCGACACTGCTTAGGTATATGCCCATACATATACCTAAGTCATCAATTCAAATACGCTCCAACCTCCAAGCCCAAGTACAACTCAGTCCACACAGGAAAGTAAATGTATTCCACACAGGAAAGCAAAACTTAATCCACACAGGATTGCACAACACAATCCACACAGGAAAGCAAAAGGATTCAGCTCACACAGGATTTTCATTAACAGAAACGTAACTACTGAAGAGCCCCATCTCTGAAGTGTACAGTGTCCTGTCACGACTCTGAGATACTGCTCACTAACCTAAGACTGCTGAGGTACTCCTCCTGTCGAGTACCGCGGGTCTGCCGCCAACTACCGGGCGCTCCGTCCGCTGAGGGTCTGCTGCCAAATACCGGGCGCTCACCCAAATAGCCTACAGAGGTACTCCTCCAGTCGAGTACCGCGGGTCTGCTGCCAACTACCAGGCGCTCCGTCCGCCGTGGGTCTGCTGCCAAGTACCGGGCGCTCCGTCCACTGGGCTAGTCGACTCACTCCAAGTCGAGTCTGTCGAGCAGTCTTCAGGTCTCAGCCGGCTACACGGTCTCCGTACTCCGTACGCTCGTCTCCAGTATCGCAGGTCTACCGCTACAACCAAGCGCACCACCTCTATCGAGTAAAACAGAAGATTCATATAAGTCATCGGACCCACGAAGGATCGATAGGTAACTAACCTTGCAGTGACCCACACAGGATCGGGCCCACACAGGACCGGTAGCACTGATCCACGTAGGATCGCTGAGTGCAGTAGTCGTCGGAGTCCACGGAGGATCTCTGCACAGTCGTCGCCGCAGTCCACTGAGGATCTCTGCACGGTCGTCGTCGAATCACAGTAGCAGTCGTAGCAGTAGTAGTCACAGTAACAGTCGCAGCCAGCACTAGGGTTCCCGCACACAGCAAGCTCGTTCGGAGGGTCCGCTCCACGAGCCGAGAGGTTGATACATCAACTGTCACGAAGACCAGAGTTGATGTATCCAAAAGTTCCGTATCGTCAACAGGAACTCATCGCAACAGACGGCGCGTCGATCGGACGCCCGATCTGAGAGTTATTGGCATTTTCGTCCCCAGGGCCCGGTTGGTTTTTAAGGTAAAACCAACCCGACCGTACTCCACCTGCATCCAAACCTCGGGCGGAGTATGCCAAAAGATTCGTCTCACTAAGAGGAACACAACGCGACTGACGGCGCGTCAATCGGACATTCCTAGCTCAAGATATGAGCGTTTCCGCTCCGAAGGCCCGGTTGGTTTCGTGAACGAACCAACCCGGCCGAACTCAAAGTAATCCGAAACCTTGAGTGCGATATACCAAAACGACCGTCTCGATCCAAGAATTGTGTTTCCGCAGACGGTTCGTCGATCGGAGGTTCGAGGCTCAAGTTATGGCCAAAAGACCGGAATTGGTTCGAAATGGGGGGGTCCGGGTTCGGGCCGACCCGGCCCGACCCCCCCCCCCCCTGGCGCGGCGCGGCGGCGCGGCGGCCTGTCGCCACAGGGTGGCTGCACGCGGGGGCTAAGCCCCCGCTGATTGGAATGTCGGCGCGGCAATATGTCGCGCCCCTTCTGCAAAACCGCCCCCCCCCCCCCTCACGTGGGGGGCTTGATTGAAAAAAAACCGGGGGGCTGCGGCCCCCCCTTCCTACATGGAAACCGCCCCCCTCTTAAAGAGGGGGGTTTTAAACGTTGGCCGGGGAATTAATTTTCCCCGGTTTAACGTCATCCGTCCGGCCAGCTGGCCGGCCGGTTTTCTCCAACGGGACCGGAAATTCCGGTCCCCTCTTCGGCTTCCGACGCCGGCGGCCCGGCCGCCGGTCTTCTCTTTCCGCCGCGGCCCGGAACCAGCCGCGGTCTCCTCGTCCCGCCGCGGCCCGGAACCGGCCGCGGTGTTCGTCGTCCGGCGCGGTGCGACGACACCGCGCCCCTTCGCCGTGCCTTGATTCCTTTCAATGCGGCGCGACGGCGTCGCGTTCTTGAAGATTCTTCCTCGGCGTGGCGCGACGGCGCCGCGCAAAATAATTGCACGATTATCCGCGTGGTGCGACGGCACCACGCCACTTTGCTTCCACCCGCAAGAATAAACAACAAGAACGATGGAGGGGTTTCGGCCGTGTTTATGCGGTCCGGCCCCCTCACGTTAAGCAATAACGCATCTTAAAATAATCCAAAGCCACACGTTAGACTTGCTAAAATTCATGATCAAAAATAGAATAACTAAACAATAATCAACAACCCCTACCTTGGGTATACGTTCTAAGATTTGTCTATGTCCGCGGAAGACAACGTCGCGGAGGTCGGGCGTCGCGGTCGTCGTTCGTCAAATCCGTTGACGAAGAGATGCGTCCGATGTGATACGTCGTTGGCGAAACTTCTTATGTCGACGAAGGGAATCCGAGGAGGAAGCGGCGTTCCCTCTCGTTGACACGAAAGACGAAGAAGATCGGAGCGGCATTCTTCGTCGGAACTTGAGTGTTCTTCGTCAAGTTGAGCGTTCTTCGTGTTCTTCGTCAGAGCTTGAAGAAGAAGAAAAGGCTCTCAACCTCTCAAGAAGACAAACTATTAACCAAAAAAATAAAATAAGACTCTATCTTATTTTATTAACACAACAACTCTCTAGAATTTCAAAAGTTTGAAATTTAAAATAACCCTCTTCAATTAATTAAGTCAAGTTGACAACATTAATTGAAATGAGTTAAAGGGGAGGTTTTGAGAGAATTTGAGGAGTTGGGGTTCGTGTGGACCCCACCTCACTTAATCCTCCCAAGGGAGGTTAAGTGGATGTGGGTCCCACTCCCAACTCCCTTTGGTAGGATCTAACTAGTTAAAATAAAATTTGTTCCTCACAAATTTTATTTAACTTAAACTAAAAACCCAAAAACTAACTTTCAACCCGCAACAAACGCAACTTCCGAAAAGGTCCCTTTAAGCGAATATCGGCGCTGCGAGCTCATCGATGCCCTCGGATTTCAATTCCGAGCACCAGATCAAAAGTTAGAAATTCCCGCTCGTTCGTTCACTGAACGTACCCGAGCCAAACTTCGGAAATTGATTCCGGGCACTCCGGGCCTCGGAATCAGGTGCCGTTTGAAACCGCGCTCTTGTAAAATTCCAAAGAAAATTAAGAAAAAATTTCCCTTGAATTTTACAGGTCTTTACACCTGTAACATATGATACAGATCATCGTCCATCTGAAACATGAAGTTATTATTGTTAGCAAACATTTTAAAACAACTATTATATATAGATATATATTATATGTGATTATAACTATCATTTTACTATGTCAATTTCCATATTCATCCTCATCTTCATAGTTTTGGATGTTAATGTCTTCATCTTCCTCCTCAGCATCATCAATTTCCATATTAGTTTTAGTTTCATCATCTCTTTTCATTTCAACTTCTGTTGTAACATCATTATTATCATCATCACCATCAACCCTTAACTGTGGGGTGTCATCAATGATATTTGTGTCTCTTCTTAAAAAAGATGGATTCAGATCAGTGTCTTGAAAAATATAAATTCCTTGCACTTTATTGGAACCACATTCACTTTCAATAAACTGATTCTATTGAAATTTAATTTTTATTATGCTCCACTAATCACTAATCTCCCTTGAAGTAGCACAGTAATTTTCATAATAAATTTGATGTTCCTAATGAGCCAATAAAAATGGTTCATTTATTGTAATAAGACTTTTATATTTAATATCAACGATTCCATAGATTGGATGAATATGCAAACCTCTCTCAGTATCCCACCACTGAAATTTAAACAGCGTTATATAATGTTGTCTCAGATAACACAGTTCAATGATTTCTTCCAACATGCCATAAAAGTCAACTTCAGTTTCTCTATGATGTGATCCTCTTAAGAAAACACCACTATTGATTGTTTTTTTATTCCCCATATGCACGTGTATAAAATTGAAAACCATTCACCACATGTGTATTATAATATTTAACCATTTTTTAGGGTGGGTTACTCAATAGAGACAATCGACTATCCGTTTTATCAGTATGTTGAGATACATGAAAAGATGTAAAACAATTATCACTATAAAAAGCATTAAATTTATTTTTTATTTGAAATGAAAATTAATTTATGTTACAAGTTTTTGAAACTATAAGGAAAAAATTAACGTCGTTCTTCAAAAGAAGTTGTTGTAATTTGTGGAAAGTATTTCTTGATATGATTATCATATAACCTAGAAATAAAATAATATTAATGTATTGTTATAAAAAATTTACAATAAGTGATATGAGCACTTATAGTACAAATTGTGTAATTTCTTAAAAGTTGAGTAGAATATATGTATGATCTTTGTGATGTTCATCATCTGAAATCCAATGTTTATGAACTCCACCAAATCCAAGTTCAGGCTGATTAAAAACTAGAAATTGATTTCTCATGTCATCTTCAACATTTCCCTTGTTATGGCTCATGCGGTTGTGTTTTGAAGGATATTCAGATTGAAAGTAATGAGAACAAAAAAAATCCTCTGGAAAAAAAGATTGTGCAATTGAGCCTTCAACTAATGCTTTATTACAAACTTTTTTTCAATTTTTTCATGCATTTATCAAATGGGTATATCCATCAAAACTGTACTGGACCTCCAAAAATTTTTCATGAGTCAAATTTAATATCAAATGTTCCATTGAGTCAAATAAACCTCATGGGAATATTGTTTCCAATTTACATAAAATTAAAACGATATCTTCTTGAAAATTGCTTATGGCATCGTAGTCTATTGTTAATTCAAAAATGTCTCAAAAAAATATGATATGTCTATAATAACATCCAAAATAAATAGGATTTAACAAACATCTTAATCCAATTGGAAGAATACTTTCCATAAAAACATGATAGTCATAACTTTTCAATCCATTAATATAACCATTTATGACACATCTTCCAAAATTGGAAGTATAACCATCTAGAAGTATCAAATTTGCAATCCAATGACAAAATAATAATCCATTCTCTTTGGACAGTATATAAGCTACTTTTTGATTTATTATCTTCTGTGATCTAACATTTTCAAACAATACAAGTTCAGGTCGCTTGCAAATTTGGGCAAGATCTAATGATGCCTTTACAATACATTTGGTCTTTCTTGGAGTATCCAAATCTGTATGAAATAAATTATCAAAATAGTTATTCTCAATATGTATCACATCCAACATGTGATGGACCAACAAATCAGACCAATGTGGAAAATCCCAAAAAAATCTTCATCTTATCTAATTTTGATCTTTTCCAAATCCATCAATTTTATATTAGTTTATTGTTGGTCCAAATGTGATGGTAGGTAATGAAGAGACAATTGATTTCAACTCTGTACCTATGATCATTTATGGAGGCCCGTCATTTTTAACTATTCCTTTTCTGGAATGATATTTTTAATTAGAAAAGGATGATCGATTTGAAGAAATCTACAATGACATTTGAAAAAACAAGGCTTTTTTCCATTGACAAGAATAAATGCTTTGTTGTCTCTCATACAGTATGGACATGATTTTGGACCATGTGTACTCTAGCTAGATAACATTCCATATGTTGGGAAGTCTCTAATTTTCCACATCAATGCAGCCTTCAGTGGGAAGTTTTGTTTTGCAACAACATTATATTTACTGACACCGTTACTCGACAGTGAATTTAACTCATCAATCAATGGTTTCAAATAAACATCGATGTTATTTTTCGGAAGACCTGGAATTAATAAGGTCAAAAAGATATATGTATCCTTTATCAAAATCTATGGAGGTAAATTATACAAAGTTATAAAGACAGTCCAACATGAATACTGACTACTATAAGAACTAAATGGACAGAAATCGTCAATAGAAAGACCCAATCACACATTTCGGGATTCTAATGTAAATGACGGATGCACTTTGTCAAAATGTTTCCATGAATCACCATTAGAGGGATGATTTAAGCTTTTTCTAGTTGAAATATTGGTTTTGTGCCATGAAATCAATGATGTTGTATTTTGAGACATAAATAAACACTACAATCTGAGTGTGAGCAGGAAATATCTCAATTGTTTTACAGGAACAAATCCATACTTCCCTAGTTGATATTCTTTATACCTAGATTGTTCACAAGTAGGAAAACTATCTAACAAATCAATTTCAGCATAATATATGATGAAGTCATTTGAACATGCATGAATCTTCTGATAACTAAGACCCGGATTACGAACCAGCCTCTTACTCTCATAAAAATTTATAGGCAACACATTTCTTTCAGGTAGTAGTGTTTTTAACAAAGATAACATCTGATCAAAACAACTATTTGACATTCCATTATCTGATTTAAAAGACATAAATTTAGAAACTACTTCAAAATTTATTATCTTACAACTAGGATATAAGGAATTTGTAGAGGACCTCAACAACTAATATAAATGAGATAGTTTTAACTTAGGAGTTAAATCAACATCATCTTGTGTTTCAGTTTATTGAACAGACTAACCTGCTACATAATGTACAAAACTTTGAAACTGTGTTGGACCTGAAACCAAATTATTAATATCTTCTCTGGAACTACGTTCACCATGTTGATATGAAAAAACATAATCTGGTCGACAACCAAAATTCAATAAATGAGCTATAACATTTTCAAATGTGTCATGTGTCCTTATAGAACATTTTTTACAAGGACACTTAATTGTCCCTTCAAAAACAAATTTTGGTTTCGATGAAGAAAATGATAATAAATCTTGACCGTCCTCAATATATATAGAATTTAAACCAGAACCATTTGGATTACTGCGTTGAGTTATCCAGGCATGATCATTTAATAATGACCGGTGTTGACTTCCTCATTCCATATTTTTCTAAAAAATGAAATAATTATTTATTTTTTATAATTAGATATAAGATAAACACTATCCAAAAAAGAGAAGTCAATTAAATTCTATTTTCCAGCAATTATAATAATTTATATTATTTTATAATTATTTAAAATATTTTTTAAGCTTTTATATTAATCTACACTCATTTATAAAAATTTATACTAATTACCACTAATTATTATTACTTTCAGGTATTTTGTTTTAATTATTATTAATTATTAGTGGAAAAAATTCTAATGGATTAGCGGTAGCTCTTTTTTCTGATGACTCGTCCACTTGCAATTTTCTCCGACTAAAAGCACTATGAATAGTATGCTCTGACATACGGATATCCATTTTTGTATGAAAAAGAGAAATCACTATGGTAGTGCTCTCTATGATCTCGTGTATACAAAAATGGATATTCTTACGTCAGATCAGACTATTCAAAGTGAATTTAGTCATAGAAAGTTGCAAGGGGATGAGTCGTCGGGCAAAAGATCCTCTTTTTTCTGACACCACATCACCTTGCAAATTTCTCCAACTAAAATCACTATGAGAAATCTACTCCGACGTATGTCCAATCAGATTTTTAATATATAATTTAGTGGAAAAATTTACAAGGAGCATAGGTATCGATCAAAAGAAATGTCGCCAATCCGCAAGAAATTGTGCCAGTTTATCAATGTGCTCGAATTTATTATGAATTATTATGATTTCTTATGAATTATTGCTAATTAATCTTAATGAATCCTAATTATTCCTAATTATTTCTAATTATTACTAATTAAACCTGATTTTGCTAATTATTCTTATTTTTTGATAATTATTCTTAGTTATTCCTAATTATTTCTAATTATTCATAATTATTCTGAATTATTCCTAATTATTACTAATTATTCCAAACTAATCCTAATTATTGATTACTAATTATCTCTAATTTTTTATTAATAATTATTATAAATTATAACTAATTATCACTAATTATTACTAATTATTACTAATTATTACTATTTATTACAATTTATTACTATTTATTACTATTTATTACAAATTATTTCTAATTATTACAAATTATTTCTAATTATTGAAAATTATTTCTAATTATTCTTAATTATTCCTATTTATTCCTAATTATTCTTAATTAATTCTAATTATTCTTAATTATTCTTAATTAATATTAATTATTAATTACTAATTATTAATAATTATTGATTACTAATTATTACTATTTATTACTATTTATTACTATTTATTACTATTTATTACTATTTATTACTATATATTACTATTTATTACAAATTATTTCTATTTATTACAGATTATTTCTAATTATTACAAATTATTTCTAATTATTAAAATTTATTTATAATTATTTCTTATTATTTCTAATTATTTCTAATTATTTCTAATTATTTCTAATTAGTGAAAATAATTTCTACTTATTACAAATTATATCTAATTATTACTAATTATTAATAATTATTACTAATTATTAACAATTATTACTAATTATTAACAATTATTACTAATTATTACTAGTTATTACTAATTGTTAACAATTATTACTACTTATTACTAATTATTACTAATTATTACTAATTATTAATATATCTTTCTAATTATTACTATTTATTTCTAATTATTACAAATTTTTTCTAATTATTACAAATTTTTTCTAATTATTGATACTTATTACTAATTATTACTAATTATTACTCATTATTACTAATTATTAATATTTATTACTATTTATTAATATTTATTACTATTTATTACTATTTATTACTATTTATTACTATTTATTACTAATTATTGCTAATTGTTGCTCTTTATTACTAATTTTTTCTATTTATTACGATTTATTTCTATTTATATCTATTTATTGCTAATTATTAAAATTTATTGCTAATTATTACTTTTTATTGCTAATTATTATTAATTATTGCTAATTATTACTAATTATTGGCAATTATTACTAATTATTGTTAATTAATCCTATTTATTGCTAATTAATCCTAATTATTGCTAATTATGACTATTTATTACTAATTATGTCTATTTATTACTAATTATGACTAATTATTACTAATTATGACTCATTACTACTAATCATTACTAATTATTCCTTAATATTACTAATTATTAATAACTAATCCTAATTATTGATAGCTAATCCTAATTATTGATAACTAATCCTAATTATTACTAACTAATCCTAATTATTACTAACTAATTATAATTATTACTAATTATTATAAATTATTACAAATTATTACTATTTATTACTATTTATTACTATTTATTACTATTTATTACTATTTATTACTATTTATTAATATTTATTACTATTTTTTACTATTTTTTACTATTTATTACTATTTATTACTATTTATTACTATTTATTTCTAATTATTAAAATCTATATCTAATTAGTAAAATTTATTACTAATTAATCCTAATTATAACTAATGATTATCAATTATTACAATTTATTACTAATTATTCAGAGTTATTACAAATTGTTCAGAATTATTACAAATTATTCACAATTACTACAAATTATTACTAATTTTTACAAATTATTTCTAATTATTTCTAATTATTACAAATTATTTCTAATTATTACAAATTATTTCTCATTATTACAAATTATTTTTAATTATTACAAATTATTTCAATTTATTACTAATTATTTCTAATTATTACTAATTATTACTAATTATTACTAATTATTACTAATTATTTCTAATTATTACTAATTAATACTAGTTATTACTAATTGTTACAATTTATTACAATTTATTGATAATTGACACTTAGATATAACTATTCATAAAAATAAATACTAGAAAGCAAATATTTAATTCTAATTTAATTAATTTACCTCAAATTGAAAAAAATATAAATAATTGAAAAAAATATTAATTGACTAAACAATAAAAAAATAGATAAATACCTTGAAATTGAAGCTTGTGGAGTTTAAAGTCGCAGATAATGGTCTGATTTAAAAGTTTAAACTTTGAAAAAATTTAGAAGAAAATTTTTTAGTATAGATATAGAGAGAAGTTGAGTAAAGAGTGAAATGAGAGGAAACACAGATGGCGTATATATAAGTTAGATTAGTTGCGATGGGGGCATTTGCGACCAGGCCCATCGCAAATACCTCGGCCCGCATTAATTACAGTGGGTCGTTTAAAACTTATTTATGATGGGCCCCATCGCAAATAGTGTTGTACCTCTCGAACCCCTCAAGGTTTAATTTTCATGATCACAAATCACTCTCATCTTTGTCTAATATTGTTTTTAGTGTTTGTGAATGATAGGCACAAGGTTGCCAAGAAGATTGCCCAAGAATGGACAACAAGTGGACTGAAAATCAGTCCACCGGCCAACCGGTGGCTTCACCACCGGTCGACCGGTGGACCCTGGGAAGGATGCTGAGCCACTGCCATCTCACCGGCCAACCGGTGGCCAAGCACCGGCCAGCCGGTGGCACCCAGAATGAACAGGGTTTGCTACTGCCTCACCACCGGCCAGCCGGTGGCTCTGGCACCGGTCAGCCGGTGGTGCCTGGAAAAGAAGACTCAGCCTCTGTCAAGGCACCGGCCAGCCGGTGGCCTTGCACCGGCCAGCCGGTAGCACTGGTCAAACTAGCCGTTGGCTTTGACCAGTCAACTCCAAAAGCCTCCCAACGGCTCCGAGGCCTTTTCCAACGGCTCCAAAGCCCTCCAACGGATACTTGAAGGTTCCTAGCCTATAAATAAAGGCATAGGAAGCCCCGGAACATCACACAAGCCACCGGACACATTGTTGAACATTTGGCGAACCTCCGGCGCTCCACCTTCAAGGATCCCCAAGTGCTCCAACCATTTTCCAATCCAAGGAGCACCTCAAGAAGCTTGGGAGAGCACGCTACATCAGCTTCACCAATCCAATTGGCGCCCAAGTCTTCCTAATTACGGGTTTTATTGCATTTATTTATTTTGAGCTTAAAATTGGGTTTGTGCCTACAAACCCCAACCCTTTTCTCTTCCCCCCTTCTTTTGGGTTTCACACCACCACTAAGGTGTGAAGAGGTTGTCAAGCCTTACCTTGTAAAAGGCTTGAGATCGGTGAGCTAGTCTTCACCCGTAAAAAGACTAGTGGGTTATTGCTTAACCATCAAAAGCATTGGGTTCTTGCTTAACCACTAAAAGCAAGCTGTAATAGGTCCTAGTGCTACCTCAAAGCCTAGTGGGTTTCTTGCTAAAACCATTGAAAAGCAAGCGGTAGGAATCTCTCAACGGTTGAGTTGGGAGCGGAGACGTAGGCCGGGTTTTGGCCGAACTCCGTTATCAATTTCTTGTGTGATTGCCTCTTTATTTTCCGCTGCATCTTTACTTTGATTTTTAATTTGTCTATCAATTTTTTAAAAGGCAATTCACCCCCCCTCTTGCCATCTTTTCCTCGGTTTCATCCGAACCAACAATTGGTATCAGAGGGAGTATTTGAATAATTCCCTAACCGGTTTCAAATTAAAGATCCTTTTTGATGGCTTCTACCGCTTCTTCCTCTCAATCCCCCGAAGGATTTTCTTTGGATCGTGCTCCATTCTTTGATGGAGCCGATTATAGTTTTTGGAAAACCCGCATGACCACATTTCTTAAAAGTATTGGATATCCTATTTTTAAAATTGTCATGCATGGTTTCACCCTTTCTTCTCCCGATGAATCTCAATGGACCCCCGCTGACATTGCAAATTTCGAGCTTGATGGCAAAGCCATGAATGCTCTACATTGTGGGTTAAACCGAAATGTTTTTGATTGTATTTCTTCTTGCACATCTTCTCATGATATTTGGAAGTTTTTAGAACTAACCTATGAAGGTACTAGCGAGGCTCCAAAGCAAGAACCCGCTCAAAAGCAAGAACCCGATGAAAAATCCGTGCCCGCATGCCCACTTCACAAGAAAAGGGCCAAGAAAAAGGAGAAGAAGAAGGCTTCAAAGGCAACATGGAGTGATAGCTCCACCTCCTCCTTCTCCTCCTTCTCCTCGAACGACCAAGGTAATAATTGCCTAATGGCAAAACATGAGGTATCTTCCTCCTCTTCCTCCTCTTCGTCTTCTAGTTCTTCAAATTCTTTAAATCATCTATCTTATGAAGAACTCTCACATGCTAGAGACCAACTAGAAAATGGTTTTCACGAACTCTCTTCTAAATTTGTCGCGTTGAAAAAGTCTTTCAAAAAACTTTCCTCCGAAAAAGACCAACTTCTCAAAGAGAAGGAGGAACTCTCCCTTAAAATCCAAAATTTCCCAAATGTTGATTCCATGGAATCAACCATCAAAGACCTTAGAGAGACCTTAGCCAAGTTCACCCAAGGGGAACAAAATTTGAATAATATACTTGGTACCCAACGTGTTTCCCGAACCACCAATGGACTTGGCTACACCAACCGAGCCTCCTCCTCCCATGCACCCACTGTTTTTGTAAGGGGGAGCTCCGATTACAAATTTTGTAATTATTGCAAGAAAACCGGGCATCTCATTTATGAGTGTAATTGTAAAAACGCCCGGTACGGCCAACCCAAAAGTTTTTTCTTTTCCGATGAATTTTATAGGAGAAGACCCGCCATGAGACAAGTTTGGATTGAAAAATCCCTCCTTGCGAGTCTCTCCGGGCCTAAAATTGTTTCTTTTCAAAATCCCTCTCCCCGGTGACTTTTTGTTTTTATTTAGGGGGAGAACCTTCTCATTTTCAAAATCTCAAAATTCAAAAATTACATTTGGTTTCAATTTTCAATTTTCAATTCTTTTTCAATTCAATTTAGAATTTTCAATTTTCAATTGGCTTCCAACAGTTGGTATCGAATTTGTTTTTGTTTCAAAACTTTCAATTCAAACTGTTATTCAAATTTTCATTTCAATTTCAAAAATCTCAATTGTTTTTCAAATCTCAAATCTTGTTTTTAAAATTTCAAACTTATCCCTCAATCAAGTTTTATGCCCCACTCTATTTTGATAATCACAAAGGGGGAGAAATTTCTTGATTGATTGGGGGAGAATCCTTCTCATCATGGTTAAGCATTTCCTTTCAATTTTAGTTTTTTCATTGTTTGTTTCGGTGATTGTGATCATCAAAATAGGGGGAGATTGTTGTACCTCTCGAACCCCTCAAGGTTTAATTTTCATGATCACAATCACTCTCATCTTTGTCTAATATTATTTTTAGTGTTTGTGAATGATAGGCACAAGGTTGCCAAGAAGATTGCCCAAGAATGGACAACAAGTGGACTGAAAATCAGTCCACCGGCCAACCGGTGGCTTCACCACCGGTCGACCGGTGGACCCTGGGAAGGATGCTGAGCCACTGCCATCTCACCGGCCAACCGGTGGCCAAGCACCGGCCAGCCGGTGGCACCCAGAATGAACAGGGTTTGCTACTGCCTCACCACCGGCCAGCCGGTGGCTCTGGCACCGGTCAGCCGGTGGTGCCTGGAAAAGAAGACTCAGCCTCTGTCAAGGCACCGGCCAGCCGGTGGCCTTGCACCGGCCAGCCGGTAGCACTGGTCAAACTAGCCGTTGGCTTTGACCAGTCAACTCCAAAAGCCTCCCAACGGCTCCGAGGCCTTTTCCAACGGCTCCAAAGCCCTCCAACGGATACTTGAAGGTTCCTAGCCTATAAATAAAGGCATAGGAAGCCCCGGAACATCACACAAGCCACCGGACACATTGTTGAACATTTGGCGAACCTCCGGCGCTCCACCTTCAAGGATCCCCAAGTGCTCCAACCATTTTCCAATCCAAGGAGCACCTCAAGAAGCTTGGGAGAGCACGCTACATCAGCTTCACCAATCCAATTGGCGCCCAAGTCTTCCTAATTACGGGTTTTATTGCATTTATTTATTTTGAGCTTAAAATTGGGTTTGTGCCTACAAACCCCAACCCTTTTCTCTTCCCCCCTTCTTTTGGGTTTCACACCACCACTAAGGTGTGAAGAGGTTGTCAAGCCTTACCTTGTAAAAGGCTTGAGATCGGTGAGCTAGTCTTCACCCGTAAAAAGACTAGTGGGTTATTGCTTAACCATCAAAAGCATTGGGTTCTTGCTTAACCACTAAAAGCAAGCTGTAATAGGTCCTAGTGCTACCTCAAAGCCTAGTGGGTTTCTTGCTAAAACCATTGAAAAGCAAGCGGTAGGAATCTCTCAACGGTTGAGTTGGGAGCGGAGACGTAGGCCGGGTTTTGGCCGAACTCCGTTATCAATTTCTTGTGTGATTGCCTCTTTATTTTCCGCTGCATCTTTACTTTGATTTTTAATTTGTCTATCAATTTTTTAAAAGGCAATTCACCCCCCCTCTTGCCATCTTTTCCTCGGTTTCATCCGAACCAAAAATTGGTATCAGAGGGAGTATTTGAATAATTCCCTAACCGGTTTCAAATTAAAGATCCTTTTTGATGGCTTCTACCGCTTCTTCCTCTCAATCCCCCGAAGGATTTTCTTTGGATCGTGCTCCATTCTTTGATGGAGCCGATTATAGTTTTTGGAAAACCCGCATGACCACATTTCTTAAAAGTATTGGATATCCTATTTTTAAAATTGTCATGCATGGTTTCACCCTTTCTTCTCCCGATGAATCTCAATGGACCCCCGCTGACATTGCAAATTTCGAGCTTGATGGCAAAGCCATGAATGCTCTACATTGTGGGTTAAACCGAAATGTTTTTGATTGTATTTCTTCTTGCACATCTTCTCATGATATTTGGAAGTTTTTAGAACTAACCTATGAAGGTACTAGCGAGGCTCCAAAGCAAGAACCCGCTCAAAAGCAAGAACCCGATGAAAAATCCGTGCCCGCATGCCCACTTCACAAGAAAAGGGCCAAGAAAAAGGAGAAGAAGAAGGCTTCAAAGGCAACATGGAGTGATAGCTCCACCTCCTCCTTCTCCTCCTTCTCCTCGAACGACCAAGGTAATAATTGCCTAATGGCAAAACATGAGGTATCTTCCTCCTCTTCCTCCTCTTCGTCTTCTAGTTCTTCAAATTCTTTAAATCATCTATCTTATGAAGAACTCTCACATGCTAGAGACCAACTAGAAAATGGTTTTCACGAACTCTCTTCTAAATTTGTCGCGTTGAAAAAGTCTTTCAAAAAACTTTCCTCCGAAAAAGACCAACTTCTCAAAGAGAAGGAGGAACTCTCCCTTAAAATCCAAAATTTCCCAAATGTTGATTCCATGGAATCAACCATCAAAGACCTTAGAGAGACCTTAGCCAAGTTCACCCAAGGGGAACAAAATTTGAATAATATACTTGGTACCCAACGTGTTTCCCGAACCACCAATGGACTTGGCTACACCAACCGAGCCTCCTCCTCCCATGCACCCACTGTTTTTGTAAGGGGGAGCTCCGATTACAAATTTTGTAATTATTGCAAGAAAACCGGGCATCTCATTTATGAGTGTAATTGTAAAAACGCCCGGTACGGCCAACCCAAAAGTTTTTTCTTTTCCGATGAATTTTATAGGAGAAGACCCGCCATGAGACAAGTTTGGATTGAAAAATCCCTCCTTGCGAGTCTCTCCGGGCCTAAAATTGTTTCTTTTCAAAATCCCTCTCCCCGGTGACTTTTTGTTTTTATTTAGGGGGAGAACCTTCTCATTTTCAAAATCTCAAAATTCAAAAATTACATT
The DNA here is from genome assembly GCA_963277665.1 of Viscum album. NCBI lineage: Eukaryota > Viridiplantae > Streptophyta > Magnoliopsida > Santalales > Viscaceae > Viscum > Viscum album. The sequence goes on along the minus strand of OY728130.1, from coordinate 952,443,166 downwards.
TGGTTTCAATTTTCAATTTTCAATTCTTTTTCAATTCAATTTAGAATTTTCAATTTTCAATTGGCTTCCAACAGTTGGTATCGAATTTGTTTTTGTTTCAAAACTTTCAATTCAAACTGTTATTCAAATTTTCATTTCAATTTCAAAAATCTCAATTGTTTTTCAAATCTCAAATCTTGTTTTTAAAATTTCAAACTTATCCCTCAATCAAGTTTTATGCCCCACTCTATTTTGATAATCACAAAGGGGGAGAAATTTCTTGATTGATTGGGGGAGAATCCTTCTCATCATGGTTAAGCATTTCCTTTCAATTTTAGTTTTTTCATTGTTTGTTTCGGTGATTGTGATCATCAAAATAGGGGGAGATTGTTGTACCTCTCGAACCCCTCAAGGTTTAATTTTCATGATCACAATCACTCTCATCTTTGTCTAATATTGTTTTTAGTGTTTGTGAATGATAGGCACAAGGTTGCCAAGAAGATTGCCCAAGAATGGACAACAAGTGGACTGAAAATCAGTCCACCGGCCAACCGGTGGCTTCACCACCGGTCGACCGGTGGACCCTGGGAAGGATGCTGAGCCACTGCCATCTCACCGGCCAACCGGTGGCCAAGCACCGGCCAGCCGGTGGCACCCAGAATGAACAGGGTTTGCTACTGCCTCACCACCGGCCAGCCGGTGGCTCTGGCACCGGTCAGCCGGTGGTGCCTGGAAAAGAAGACTCAGCCTCTGTCAAGGCACCGGCCAGCCGGTGGCCTTGCACCGGCCAGCCGGTAGCACTGGTCAAACTAGCCGTTGGCTTTGACCAGTCAACTCCAAAAGCCTCCCAACGGCTCCGAGGCCTTTTCCAACGGCTCCAAAGCCCTCCAACGGATACTTGAAGGTTCCTAGCCTATAAATAAAGGCATAGGAAGCCCCGGAACATCACACAAGCCACCGGACACATTGTTGAACATTTGGCGAACCTCCGGCGCTCCACCTTCAAGGATCCCCAAGTGCTCCAACCATTTTCCAATCCAAGGAGCACCTCAAGAAGCTTGGGAGAGCACGCTACATCAGCTTCACCAATCCAATTGGCGCCCAAGTCTTCCTAATTACGGGTTTTATTGCATTTATTTATTTTGAGCTTAAAATTGGGTTTGTGCCTACAAACCCCAACCCTTTTCTCTTCCCCCCTTCTTTTGGGTTTCACACCACCACTAAGGTGTGAAGAGGTTGTCAAGCCTTACCTTGTAAAAGGCTTGAGATCGGTGAGCTAGTCTTCACCCGTAAAAAGACTAGTGGGTTATTGCTTAACCATCAAAAGCATTGGGTTCTTGCTTAACCACTAAAAGCAAGCTGTAATAGGTCCTAGTGCTACCTCAAAGCCTAGTGGGTTTCTTGCTAAAACCATTGAAAAGCAAGCGGTAGGAATCTCTCAACGGTTGAGTTGGGAGCGGAGACGTAGGCCGGGTTTTGGCCGAACTCCGTTATCAATTTCTTGTGTGATTGCCTCTTTATTTTCCGCTGCATCTTTACTTTGATTTTTAATTTGTCTATCAATTTTTTAAAAGGCAATTCACCCCCCCTCTTGCCATCATTCCTCGCTTCTTCCGACCTAACAAATAGTACTAGCTGACAAAGTATTTGCGACGAGGCAAGAATCCCATCGCAAATACTAAAAACTGATGCTGGTTATTTACGACTGGCCCCGTTGCAAATAGTACCTGCCGACAAAGTATTTGCGAAGGGACAAGAATCTCGTCGCAAATACTAAAAAGCACCGTCGGTTATTTGTGACGGAAATAGGAACCCATCGCAAATTATTTCTAATTATTACAAATTAATTCTAATTATTACTAATTATTTATAATTATTACTAATTATTTCAAATTTTTACTAATTATTATGAATTATTTCTAATAATTACTAATTATTATTAATTAATAAAATTTATTAATAGTTCTTACTAATTATTACAAATAATTTAAAATTATTACAATTTATTACAATTTATAGCTAATTGACACTTAGATATAACTATTCATAAAAATAAATACTGAAAAAATATATTTAATTATAATTTAATTAATTTACATCTAATTAACAAAAATTATAAATAATTGAAAATAAAATAAATTGACTAAACGATAAAAAAAGATAAATACCTTGAAACTGGTGGTTCTGGAATATTAGAGTCGTAGATAATTGATTGATTTAAAAGTTTAAACTGTGAAAAATTTAAAAAAAAAATCTCAATAGAGATAGAGAGAGAAGTTGAGTAAAGATTGAAATGAGAGGAAAAACACATGAGGGTGTATATAGGTTAGATTAGTTGTAATAGGGAAATTTGGAATGGGGTCTATCGCAAATAGTTCGGCCCGCATTAATTATAGTTGGCCGTTTAAAATTTCTTTGCGACGGACCCCATCGCAAATAGTACATGCCGACAAAGTATTTACGACGGAGCAAGAATCCCATTGCAAATACTAAAAACAGCCACAAGTTATTTTTGAGGGGCACCGTCGTAAATAGTACCTGCCTACAAAGTATTTGCGACGGGGTAAGAATCTCGTCGGAAATACTAAAAACCACAGTCGGTTATTTGCGATGGGAATATGAACTCGTTGCAAATAACCTTACCTGTGGTTTGGCGCGTAATTCGCGCCAAACCTTTTGTGACATGCATTAAGTTCCCATCGCAAATAACCCGCTGCAAATAGCCATTTTTTCTGTAGTGATGAAAAGAAAATAAAGAAAAAAAGGATGTTTATCGCTTGATCTCTTCTCCTTGAGATCCTTCTTAAGGCCCTCGGTTTTAGCCTTTTGGTGAGACTAGCAGGTCCTGAACATAGGGAAGGGGCCTGAGATGAGTATTTGGCAGAACATAGGTAAGACTCAAGGCTTGAGAGGTTTGGGAGGAAGACGGGGAAATGGGTGGTATTTATAGTGGAGGAGAGGAGGATTTTTCCCTTATTTTAATCATTATTTTATTATTTTTCCACAAGGCAAGTAATAGTTATGAATCCAAGACCAAAAATAGTAATAAGTGCATGTGATTTTGGGATAAGTGTTCTTACATCATAAAAACATCGTCCATGGCTCCATAAATCAAGTATTTAGCTTAATTTTTAAATTATTGTATTTCACTATTCATCAAAAATTCAAGTATTTTAGAAAATTACCAAAAAATCACCCTAACCATTTTTTGATGTGTAGAATTCAAAAATGAACTATATTTTTTGAAAATAATTTTATAAATATGATAAATTTATTTTTTAAATAAAATAATATTTTATTCCAAAAATAACAATTTTAAAACATTTATTTTCATATTCCAAAATATGGGTATATCATAACTTCAATTAAATCTTATATGTATACTACCATAGGTGAGGTTATTATTCATAAGGGTATGTTACTATTCATAAGGGTAACATTTCTATCCATAAGGGTATGTTACTATTCACTAAAAATTAAGTTGGTCTTATCAGAGTCTAAATAACTTATTGATCGCAACCGTGTATGTCTGTTTTTTAAAATTCAAAACATAAAAGTGGAAAAATTATGTTTAAAGGCGTGTTATAACTATCTACTTAAAAGAATGGTTCATGCATTTCAATTTACTTTTAAGACCTTGGGGTGTTTCATTATCCCCACATTCTGGAAAGTGTGTCCTCGCAATTTTATTTACTTATTAAACAAGTGAGGGTACCTTTCCCTCGTATCATTTTTAAATTTCCATGTCGCTTCTTTAACCATGTTGTTTTTCCACAAAACTTTTACCTAGCGAATTACCTTGTTCCGCAATACTTTCCCTCTATGATCAAGAATCTGAACAGGTTTCTCTTCATAAGAAAGGTTCTCTTCCTGCTAAACTGCCTTTGGGATCAAAACATGAGATGAATCTAAAATATACTTTCTCAACATCGAAACATGAAAAAAATTATGTACCTAAGATAAATTCCAAGGTAAAGCTACTCGGTATGTGACTAGTCCAAATTTTCTATAGGATTTTATAATGTCCAATGAACCATGGACTCAACTTACCTTTCTTTCCAAAATGCATAAGACTTTTCGTGGGTGATATTCTTAGAAAAACATGATCACCTACCTTGAAAGAAAGGTTTTTCCTCTTATTTTCTGCATAACTTTTTTGTCTGCTCTTAGTTGTTTTCATGTGTTGCTGGATCATCTTTACTTTCTCAGCCACTTCCTCTACTAATTCTGGCCCCATAAACTTTATTTCATTGACTTCATCCCAAAACGTTCGAGTATGACACATCTTATCAGACATTTCCTCAAAAGGATCCATCTATATACTGAAATAGAAATTGTTATTATAAGAAAACTCAACTAAATAAAGATATTGATCCCAACTTCCCTGGTAATCCATTGAACAAGCTTGAAGCATATCCTCCAAATTCTGAATCGTTCCTTCTGACTGCCCATCTGATTGAGGATGAAAAGCTGTACAGAAATTTAATTTTGTGCCCAATGACTTCTGAAGGCCCTTCAAGAACTTAGAAGTGAACCTAGGATCCTGATCATATAAAATGGAATGAGGAACTCCATGTAACCTGACAATCTTTGAGGTATAATCAAAAAAGCTGATCAAAAGACATTGTATCAGGAATAGGAAGAAAATGTACAGATTTAGTCAGTCGTTCAACAATAACGTAGATTTTGTTGTAACCTTGAGATGACTTCGGTAGTACTATAATGAAGTACATGGATATATTCTCCCATTTCAACTATGGCACTGGAAAAGGCTGAAGCATCCCCTTCGGTAACTGCCACTCTACTTTAACCTCTTGACATGCCAAATATTTCATGGTAAAATTAGTAATATCCCTTTTCATTCCATCCTGCCAGTAATACCCATGATGGTCTATTTACATCTTAGTACTACCAGGGTGAACTAAAAATGGATAACTATGAGCTTTATATAACAATTCATTCTTCAACTAGGACTCACAAGGCACACACAACCTTTTTCCAAATCTTTAAACACAATCTTTATCAAGGTTAAATTCTAGAAACTTACCCACTTTAACTAATTCTACGTTTTCCGTAGTTCACATTCTTCCTTCTACGCTTTTTCAATTCTGTCTGATAACGATGACTACACTGAAACCTGAAACAAAACAGATCAATTTCTTGCACCAACAACTCCCAATCCAAAGTTTATCAAATCATTAACTAAATTATTGTGTTCCAAACATAACACTTTTAATGTTGCATGATGTTTTTGACTCAAGGAATCTACCACTTTGTTTGCATTTCATGTATGGTAATTTATTTTATAATCATAATCCTTTATTAGTTTTATCCATCTTCTCTCCCTTGTGTTTCATTCATTATGAGCGAGTATAGACTTCAAACTTTTATAGTCAGTATATATTTCACATTTTACTCCATAAAGATGATGGATACAAATTTTTAAAGAAAAAACCACAGCTTCCAATTCCAAATCATGTGTGGGATAATTTAACTCATGAGGTTTTAGGTGTATTGAGGCATAAGAAATTACCCAATCATCCTGCATTAGAACAAAACCAAGTCCCTTCAGAGTAGCATCACTATAGATAAAAACTTCACCAATTCTAGAAAGTATAGTCAGTACTTGGCATTCACCAATCTTCTTTTCAATTCTTGAAAACAAACAACATATTCTTTTGTCCAAACAAATTTAACCCCTTTTCGTGTTAACTTAGTTAGCAGGCTAGATAACCGTGCAAATTTTTTAACAAACCATTTGTAATAACCTACTAATCCAAGAAAACTAAGAATCTCTATAACATTTTTATATAATTTTCGTTCATCAACCACTTTTTTTAAGGATCAACTGTTATTCCATTCTTATTTGCAATGATCCCAAGAAAAGAAATTTGATTCAACCAAAAATCACACATGCTGAATTTTCTATACAGTTTATTTTCTTTTAATGTTTTCAAAACAACCCTTATATTTTTTTCATTCTCATATTAACTTCTAGAATATACTATAATTTCATCAATAAATACAACCACAAACTTATCCAAGAACTCATGAAATATTATATTCATATTATCAATTAATACAGAAGGTGAATTAGTAAACCCAAAAAGCATAACTACAAATTGATAATTACTATATCTAGTACGGAATGCAGTATTTAGGCTGTCTTCATCCTTTACATTCAAATCATGGTACCCTGACCTCAGGTCAACCTTCGAAAAATACTATGCTCCCTGAAGCTGATCAAAAAAATCATCGATATGAGGCAAAAGATACCTTTTTTAATAGTAATGTTATTCAAGGATATATAATCAATACAAAGTCTCATTGAACCATCTTTCTGATTAACAAACAAGACGGGATCACCCCATCATGAAGTTCTAGGTCAGATGAAGCCTTTATCTAATAATTCCTTTAAAAAAAAATTTAATTCTAAAAGTTCCATTTGAGCCATTCGATAAGGGGGTTTAGAAATTGGATTAGCATCAGGAACTAGGTAAATATTAAACTCAACATATCGATTAAAAGTAACACCAGGAAAATAATCATGAAAAACATCCAGGTATTCATTTACCATTGGTACATCATTAATCTGGATAGTTCCTTATCTTCAAAAATATAAGCAAGATGACTTTCATTTCCATATTTTATTGGTTTCTTAGATTCTTAATATGTTATCAATGGTATGGGTTCATTATTTTACACAAACTGAAATTATTTATTAAAAAAACTTCTTTTACTCTGCAATCTATCGTAGTATGACAAAAAAAGATAGTTCATAGCCAGAAAAACATCAAACTCTACTAGAGTCAAAACAAAACGGTTTGCAGGTAAAATACTTCTATAGACAAATATATATAGATTCTTATAATTTCTTTTTTCCACAATATTTCCTACAGGTGTTTTTACCAATATTTCCGATTTCATTTCATGAGGTTGAATTTCTAATTTTTCCAAAAATTCCTTAGAAATAAAGGAATGTGTAGACCCCAAATGAAACAATACATTTGTGAAATCTTTAAAAACAATAAATATACCTTATACCACCGCATTTGACAGCTCAAAATCTGTTGAAGTGGTTGCAAAGGATATTAACACACCCTTCTACATCCAATCTTGCTGATTCCCTCCCTGAGTGAATTGCTTCAGAAAAAAATTTGCAAAATGACCCAATTCCTTATAGTTAAAGCATCTCACCACCATATTCTCATTAATTTTTGGATCATTTTCCATTCACTCATGATACATGTATCCAAACTTTCCACATCGGTATAATTTCCAAGAATTTACAAGAAATTCACCAGGATGCCTTTTAACACACTTTTCATAAGAAGGAAAATTGATTTTATTACTTCCATATTTCTTTAATGAATTATTACCCAAATCCTTATAACCTGAACGCTTCATATTCTTGTTATCACGAGACACATATGTGTTAGTAGACTCTATCTCAACTTTTTCAGCACACCAAACAAGTTTCTCATAGCTTTTAAACTCTAGTGAAGACAAATCTCTTTGTAGAAAATGTTTCAAACCAGAGTAAAACCTATTAATTTTACGATGAAAATCCAAAGTAAAATCTGGTATGTACCTGGACAGTATTGTACAATTGACTTCATATGATTCTATAGAATCTTCATCTTTATTCTTCAATTCCAATAATTTTTTCTCCATTCCGATTCAAACAGTTTTAGGAAAATATTTTTCTAGTAAAAAACTCTTAAAATAATCTCATTCCAGACTGTCAAGATCATCTCTTTCTCTCATATTCTTAACCAGAGGCCACCATTTATTAGCTTCACCTTCAAAATGATAAATGTATATAATTACCTTTTGACGTTTCAAATATCCCATGACATCAAATATCTTTTCTAGAGCATTGATCCATCCTTCGGCTATCACTGGATTTGTGGTTCCACTGAATGTTATAGGGTGTTTCCTCATAAAATAATCCAAAAAATACATATTTCTTCATGGTAGATCATGTTCCTCTCTATCATGGATATTAACACCATTTATTCCTTGAGTAAAATAATTTATTTCTGTCACAAACTGCTCAGTTTCGATTCCCACCATTCCCGGATACAAATTCGGACATATATCAGCCTCTTGGTGCCTTCCGACTTCGTCTTCCCTATTTCATCTACAGAAAACCATTATAAACGGACATAACTTAGATTAAGAAACATGTTAATCCTTAAATTATATAACATTTCCATTTACCACAGAGTAAAAATCATTTATGGTATTCTTTTAACATCATCCTAACCCCTAAAGTTATCTAAACCATCCTTTGATACCAACTATAAGGAATCTACATTAAAACATTTCTTAATATTTAATATTAGTCAAGAACATAAATTATTACACATTTAGGATATTTTTGGGTTTATAGTTTTAGGTAATTAGGACATAAAACATACATAACATCTCATAATCATACTTATGTATACTATTAAAAGAATATCCATTTTTTCAAAATATAAAACTTTTCAAATAAAACATAATTCCTTTGAAAGATATTCATGAAATTTAAATTATATTACTTCCTTATCTTACAAATCCTTATAACCTATAAAAAAATTAAAAATTTGGGATGAGTACAAAAATCTTATTTAGGGATATAAGGAAAGAAATCATTAGTCATGTGATAACATAAAAACCAATAAAATATATTTCATAAAAACTCATTAACATGCATGGAAACATAAAGTAGTTTCCTTGGGACATATTGACCATATAACTCTTACAATAACCCTTGAAAATGGAATAACCATTTGGTAAAATTCTTCCTCAATAGTATCCAATGCATTGGAGAGCTATAATGGGGTTCACCCATCATATCTTGAGCTATAATAGGCTCAACCCAACATATCTTGAGTTATAATGGGGATCAAATCATCATATATTGAGATATAATGGGATCAACCCAACATAAAATCTGTCCAAGTAATATACCATTGTAATAAAGTATCATGAAATTAGGATAAATCACTCATCCCATATATATATATAAAACAATCTTTTTGAATTTCATTAAAGAGGCTTTTAAAAATATTTTAAAAGGAAAGTCCCTTAAAAATATAATTAGGGTGAGAATTAATAGAATGGAATGGATATGTGTATAAATTGTAAATACACATAATAAAACATAATATAAACAAAAATTAATCACACAAATAATCTCAATACCACATAATGAATAAAGGATAAGGTTAACCCAAATAATGGAAATTGGGTTAATAATTCCCTTATGAAGTTTTGGCATGGTAATGGATGTACATGGGAGGGATTAATGATATAGGAATGGGGTATATCATCATTAATATATCATAAGGTAATTATGGGGGAGGTGAGAAAACATACACCATCATTAGGAATTAAAAATTAAAGAGCATACCATAGGGGTGATTCTGGAATAAAATTGAGAAAGAGAGGATCCCTTACCTAAAGTTCGAATTCCCTAAAACGTGTTTAAACCTCTTGTATGAAGGTTAAAATAGTGTTATTAATATTTTATAGAAACATATTCATGTTTATAACACCTTTAAGGATCATTTTATAACATCATTCCACCCATTGATTAATAATATTTTGTTGATTCCATTGTTTTTGGGTACGTTCTTCACATGGTTTCCATAATCGATTCATGATGGATATTCGTGTCAATTGGAAGTGAAACTCCAGAATTGGAATGGAATGGTATTTAAATATTTCCAAAACCATAAATTATACCATTTATCATTGTTAATTCTGACAAGAGGATGGTTCATAATTAAAAATATTATTGATATTTGTTTAGGTCATTTTTGGCGATTTTTCGATCATAATGAACTCATTTTGTATTATAAATTAACAACATGTCTGAAAAATGATTACATAACCTTATATAATATATAATAAATAAATTATAATCTTGTTAAACCCTAAAAATGGTTGTATTACTAGTCTTGAAGGAAGTAAAAAAATTGAAATCATATCATCCACGATGTCGGTAAATTGACACATCACGGATAGTGTTTTAATTTGTAGAGTAAGTGGAAGAGTAGAAGAGGTATAATGGTGAATATTCCAAAAACATAATGAAATATAGATTATGTAATATAATATATCATTCATTCCGATTGTATAAGGGTAGGTGAGGAATTAATAATAATAGATAATAAAATGAAAAGAAAATAAATAAAACAAAATAGGATGTTTACCTCTTGATCTCTTCTCCTTTAGATCCTTATTAAGGCCCTTGGTTTTGGCCTTTTGGTGAGACTAGAAGGTCTTGGATGTGGGAAGGGGCTTGAGAGAATTATTTTTCAGAAAATAGTAAAGGCTCAAGGCTTGAGAAGTGTGGGAGAAAGATGGGGAAATGGGTGGTTTTTATAGTGGAGGAGAGGAGTTTTCCTTTATTTTAATCATTATTTTATTATCTTGCCACAAGACAAGAAATAGTTATGATTCTAAGACCAAAAATAGTAATAATTGAATGTGTGTTCGAGATAATCATTCTTAAATCAGAAAAACATCTTCCATGACTCCATAAATCAAGTATTTAGGTTAATTTTAAATTATTGTATTTCACTATTCATCAAAAATTCAAGTATTTCATAAAATTATCAAAAATTCATCCGAACAATTTTTTGACATGTATAATTAAAAATTGAACTCCATTTTTTGAAAATAATTTTCTAAATATGATTAATTTAATTTCTAAATAAAATAATAATTTATTCCAAAAATCACAATTCTAAAACATTTATTTACTTATTCAAAGATATGGGTATATCATAACTTTAATTAAATATTATATGTATACTATCATAGGTGAGGTTAATATTTATAAGGGTATGTTACTATTCATAAGGGTGAAATTATTATTCATAAGGGTATGTTACTATTCACTAAAAATTAATTTGGTCTTATGATACTCTAAATAACTTACGGATCGTAACTATGTATATCTGTTTTTCGAAATTCAAAACATAGAAGTGGAAAAATTATGTTTAAAGGATAGTTATAACTATATACTTAAAAAAAGTTTCATTCATTTCAATTTACATTTAAACCCTTAGGGTGTTACAAAACATCTCAAATGAATATATTACATTCATTCAATCTCAATTAAATATTATTTAGAATTATGGAAATTTTTAGAACAATAATCATTTCAAACAATATGAATATATTATTAAATTTTCATCTAAAGTATGAAAATATGAGAATCCATAGATTAAGGACAGAATATGATCTTATCACTTAACAACTTATTTAAATAACCATAATAATGTTGAAAGATATTAAGGAGGATCTTCCATATTTGTAAATAATAGGTTTAATAAAATCGAAGGTGTTAAAGTGACTAAATTTGGAAAAACTCATATAATCCACAATAATGTTCTACTTATTAATGGGAAGAATAATAATTTTTTTATTCTATCAAAACATTTAAATTTTTGAAATTATATGATCACGGTAAATAATTATTGTTTAATGAAGTGACTAAAATATAGTTCTATTATAAAAAGAGGGTTAAGAACCTATGGTAGATTATTTCAGTTTAGAGAAGCCAAAACAGGTTGATACTTGATTATGAAAGCTGAGAAAAAAATTATTATCATATACTTGGTCATCGTGGCCAAAATTACGTAGGAAAATTTATTTTTAGATAAGGATATGAAAGATATTGTAGTTTTTAAATAAAAATCTATCACTACTTTTAAACCATGAAAAAAAGGAAATATGGTGAAAAAAATCATAAAGAAGCTGAGATACAAACTAAAATACCATTGGAGTTGGTTCACTGTGATGTTTAGGACCCATGACAAATAATTATACAAGTGGAGATAACTACTTCATCGCTTTAATTAATTAATTCCCTAGAATAATATGAAATTTTCTTATGTTTCAAAAATATAAAGCATTGAGCATGCTTAAAAGTTTTAGATTCTCATATAAGAATATAATAGGTTTTACTATGAAGAGATTGAGATCTGATAATGGTACTAAGTATACTAACAAAAAAAATTAGAATATCTAAAAAATGGAATAATACATGGGTTCATTAAACCCTACACCCCTCGAAAAAATGGGGTGGATGAAAGGAATAACATGATCCTTTTTCATATTGTTTGAACCATTCTAACTGAGCATGACACTTCATGATATTTATGGTTTAAATTAATTACCATTACTAGAATCATTTAAAATGGATTCTTTTTAATAAAAAATTCAGATATGAGTCCTTATGAAATATGTTTTACAAAAAATAAAAAATTAAAACACTTTAGAGTATTTAGGATTCCAAGTTTGATCACAAAGGAAAAAAGTTGTTGTAAGTTAAATGAAAAGGCTAGAGATAGAATATTCCTTGGTTATAAACCAAATTGAAGAAGTTATAGGTGATAGAAAAAGATCTAAGAAGATAGTAGACTAGTATTATGTTAAATACATTGATAATGAAGAGTAAAAAAATTAGTCATGGTGTATGATGAGGATAATGTTTTCAAATCTAAATTTTTAAAAGAGACTAATGTAAATATAAAGATTTAGTATATATATATTGATTCTTCTTAATCTAGTGATAATAATACGGATATAAATTCTATATAAATAAATAAAATATTGAAGAAACTTATTTATATTAATAACATCACAATGAATAGAATTAAGGGTTATAAACACAAATAAAGATCATGGTAAATAGTCACACTAGTCTGCTTTCAAAAATTGAACCCCAAACTATTGAAAAATATTTTAAGCATAAATTATGAATTTAATCCTTGAATGAAGAGATATAAAAAATTAAAAAAGATAAAACATGGTATCTTGTTCCTTGGACTAAGAGGAAAAACATCATTGGTAAAAATCAGTTTTTCAATAAATAGATAAATTGGAAATGTGAGGTTAAAAGAAAAACAATCTAGACTTGGGTGTGAGGAGTACTCATAAATCGAGGGAATTTATTTTAATGAAACATTTTCCCCTATTTCCATGCTTGATACCATCCAAAAATTTCTTTCTATTATATCCCAAATAAAATTTAAATTTTTTAAAATGTATATAAATTCTTCATTTAAAATTTTTTATCTAAATGAAGAAGTTTGTATGGATATGTTTGAGATTTTTATGATTGATAAAGATAATTGTGGAGTATGTAAATTGAATTAGGATCTTTGTGGGATTAAAAAATCCCCAAGATCCTAGTATTTCAGGTTGTATGAGTACCTAAAAATTATGAATTTAAGAAATGGGATTTGCATTGAAACTTTTATATAAATAATAATAACATCACATAACTCATTGTTATTGTGTATGTTGATGATATATATTTTCTAGTAATGAGGGAAAATGTGTAAATAATTTTTTAGAAAATTTAAGGAGAATTTTGAAATTTATTTTCTTGGTGAGATGAATCTTTTATTAGGTTTGAAAATTACCCATGATTCTTGTTATATATTAATTTATCAAGAAACATATTCCAAGGATTAATTGAAGAGGTTTCGTATAGATGAATCAAGAGGGCTGTCTACAATAATTAAAGAAGTGGAAAAGATAAAAAATGATGTTGAATGGAGTGTTTTTAATGATAAATCATTTCTAAATTTGATCGGTAATCTCTCATACTTGACAATATCAAGGAAAAATATTTTCTATGTTGTTACTCTTTATGATAGGTATCTGTACAATGAAAAATAACCACATATCCTAGAATACAAGATAATTTTACGATATATATAAAATGATTATAATTATGTATTTTTGTATAAGAAGAAAGGTGACATATATTTAAAGGTATTTACAGATGTTGACTGGGTTGGCGGTGTTGATTATAAAATTCTACACTAGGTTATGACTTTTTGGTTTTTGAATAATTAGTAATATGGAATTAAAAGAATAATTCATCAGTTTCCTTCATCTTCACAGATTTTGAATATATAGCTACATCACAAGTAGCTATGAAGATGATTTTTATAAAGGATCAACTTGAGGATATGAGTTTTATAGTTGGATATCTAATGGTTATTATCTGTGATAATTAGAGGTCTATAAATCTACCCAAAAAAATAGTAAAATGTTCCATATCAAAGCACATTAATATTAAGAATCATATTCTAGAAGATAAGGTGACTCAAGGAATCTTAAATATTTAAATTGTTCCATCCAAGGATTAGATTATATATTTTCCTAAAAATCTAGTTTAAATTGGGACTTTTCATAAACTAAGGCATAAAATGTGAGTATTTCCCACCTCCCAACATTAAGGTGTGTTTTTTTATTTCTCTCCACAATTTCAATTTTTCTTTAGTTACTATAAATGGGTAAAAGTGATATATAGTGGAACAAAACTACTTTATTATGAATATTTTAATTTATTTTTTGAGTGAATGTAATAAATTCATTGAGAACTAGATTTAATTTATAATATATTCTAATTTGGTTTATAGTTTTAACTTACTTAAGGTTATTTTTATGAAAGAATTAATTAATCTTGTTTTCTATACTAAGGGAGATCAAGTAGGATTATAATTAATTGGTTTATGGATGAAAAATTTTGATAAGTTAACACCACCCATTTATCAAACTATTTTTTTCTTTATTTTCAATGAGGGAGGGAATAACATATTTAAAATTTTAAATGAAACTAAAATGAATGGAATTGAAAACAAATACAAAGGAGTCGATTGTTGAACCCGTTTGGGGATAATGTTGTATTTTTTTCAATACTTTTGGATAAGAATTTGATTCATCTAAATTGATCTAAAATTATAGGAGATGTACTAAGAAGTGTTGAATATGTATTAATCTTAGTTAAATAACTCTCGACTTATTTATGGATTTTTTAGGGTATTTGAATGAATATATAATATATTCATGAGAAACTGAGAATTTAAGAAGTATTTGGAGTTTTGTAATATTGTACACAATATAAATATATGATATGTAAGATATTCATGATGATATATACTATATTCCCAGTTAATATGGAATATATTCTAAAGTTCATGAAAATTTGGAAAAGGAAAGTTATACACTTTAATGTTCAATATCCTTCAATGAATACCTGATATTTTTAATGATATGTAACATATTTTTATAATAATGTAAATATTGTAAATAATTATTGAATTATTGAATATGTCTCCTGGAATTATTTAATACCTTCTAAAACAAAAAAAAATAGAAAAAAATAGAAAAAAACATTATTTGATGCATAAGTTTCTCAAGGAATATGTAATATGCACACATATAATACATGAGATTCTACTGAATTGAAAAATTAATAGTGCACTGAGGCTCAAAAGTGATATGTAATATATTGAGATTAATATGTAATATTTTTCAATCATATATAATATATTTAAATTCATTTGTAATATATTCAATTGGTTTATAATAATTTTTCCTCAGTGAATTTGGAAAACTATTGAACTCACTAATATTAAACGTATGATTTTTCATATGTAATATTTTTCTATTTTCAAAAAAAATTGAGTATCCCAAAATGAATTATTTAGAAATAGGATTTAAATATAATGTTTTTTTTGTTCTTCAAGTCATAAATATCATGATACTGGTATATTATCCATCATTCAAGCCAATAATAACTGACATGATGTCTTAAGGGTTTCTGCATGTGTTCATATAGTAATGAAAAAGTATATTTTGTGGGAAACCAACTGAGGAAGATGCGAGGAAGAATCCAAGATTGATGGGAAGCTAGAGATATGATCTAAACATAAGTCAATGTGATTTTTTATTATTCTACAACTGAATTTGAATTATTAAAGGTTTTGAATTTTGGATGTTATCTTGGGAACATCATATGAAATGATCTATGTGTTTAATATTAGATAAAGTTATTAACCTAATTCTAATGATAATATCTTGGGGATTTGTGGATAATTAGTGGAGGATCATGGGAAAAAGTCCCACGAGATCAGTTTTATATTGAGTATAATGGAAGAAATATCACATAGTTTGGTTGTGGTATTAAAAAATCTAGAATCTCTATTTACATGTAGTTATTGGAATTTATATTATTTAATTATGGGAATTTATTTTAGCCTTGCATGGATAATATATGAGTGATAATAATGAGAATAAAAGATTTTATAATTTCATAATATTTTTACTAGAGAATGTAACACCCTAACACAACCCATTATCTTAGAAAGAGCAGAGGTGTTACTATCCTTAGGTAACATCCCCAAGACACAAAATGATGGCCATAAATTCCAAGCGGTTACTAAAAGGTTGTCAATTATTTGAACTTTAAATAATCATGACCCATCAAGAAAAAATAAAAACAATAATAACAAACTATAAGATGTATAAAGTAATGAAAATATAACTCCAATGAAACACCAATTGAATGACAGTATCAGAGTAGTATAAAAAAGGTAGAACAAGGTTATCCAAAAAAACTAAAGGACATCTCGAAGAATAAACACCAATGTGGAACCACTCCAATCACTCCATAAGAGAACTCTAAGTTACAAGGAACACTCTAAGAATGAAGAATCATGATACACTAATAAAAAAATATGATACCTTTCCTTTATCTATTTCATGAAGAACGTCTTCATACAAACCAATGTGCATAAGTAGGGGATGAGTAATCATAGGCATTAGGATTTCCCCATGAGACTTCCTAACTCATTATACTATGATAAGAATGAGTTAGTTAACAATTCAATATATAAAAATATATCAAGATAAAAAATACAAAGAAAATTAATATTTTAAATTAGATCAAAATAAGTATTAAGGATGATTTTATCAATTCAAATAAATATAAAAAACGTTTTATTAAATTCAATTGGAAAAACCAAACTATATTATCTTACTCATGCACGCATTCATTCAAGGTTATTTTCTTATACTCATAAGGTAGTATATGTCAATCTACTAAGACGTCGCTTGGTGACCATTATGTAGGTGCCTTCAGTCTAACTCCTCACAACATGTTCGTAATGGCGAGTCCATATCCAATGCAATGATAAGCACATACCACCCACGTATGCCAATTTATCACACCAATTCATTTATTTTTCTAAAAAATATTTTTAAATCATTTAATAAAATAAATTTCATGCGTCATCACATATTTATAATTTAAAATATAAAATAGAATTGGTTTTACAAAAACCATTCAAATCCATGATTTCCAAAATATCATGAAAAGGGGATTTCCAAAAATAAATTAATAAGAGTTTCCTTTAATATAAAAAGTGATAAATTTATATATCCAAGCTTGAAAGTTAAATAATAAGTATAGAAAAGATATAATCCACCTACCTTGTAACGGGTGACAAAATTGATGAATGAAATAATAAAACCTCTAGATTCGGGCTCAAAAATTATTTCCTTAAAAAGTCCCAATCAATATCTCATCAAAAAAACATCATAGATCATAGATCATAGATCTATCCATAATAAATCAGATCTAACATTCCATTTAGGAGGATATGAGGATATCTATAAAAATACAATCAAAATAGAGACTTACTATTGATTCTAGAGATCCAACACACATTTATCCATTAGAAAAGGCTTTTAGAACAAATGGAATCACAAAAAGCACCTAGAGGAGTTCTCTGGTTTAAGAGCCAAGGTCAATATAAGAAAATTATGAGTTTTTGGGAACAAAATGGAATTTAAATTCAATTTTCAAATGTAATTAATGTGGCACACCCACAGTGATATTTTTACGTATTTCTCATTAATTTTTTATATTTATTTTTTTTATAGATTTTCTACGTGTTTTCTAAGAAAATGGTAGTTGTTTGGTGGATAGAGGGTAGTGCACTGTTGGTGTAGGGCTAGTAGAAACCATGTACCAGCCCCCTATAAATTGTTTGGCCTAAACAATTGGTCTGTCAAGATTGCATGACTATGTGTATGGACATGGAATAGGTCGATAAAACCGTACTTCTACAACCCTCCCCCCTATGATAGAGGTTCCCACATAGACATGGTTGACCCATGGTTTTGTGGATCGGGCATCCAAACCATGTTTCATGTCTATACATTAAATCTTTTGAAATTCCAATTTTTACCCTACTCTATTTTAACCATCCTAACCCCATTTCTCTCCCAATTTTACACCCACAACCCTAGGTGCACCTCACCCTCTTCTCCATTCCTCCTTAGCTCAAATCCTTGGGTGATTCAATCTTGATTATTCAATATTTCTTCAACTATGTCCCTTCTCTCTTCTCTTCTTAGTTTCTTCTCCCTTCCTTATTGATTATCCTACTCTTTGATGGTTATTTCAATGTTGGTTGGATTAAATATAAAAATTTTATCTTATAAATTGATGCTAGTGGTGTTTTTTATCTTCCATAGTATCCCCTATTGATTATCTTATGATTTCAAACCGATTTGTGATTATTTTAAAGTAAAATGGTATGTGGTTCTATGTTAAGGCAATTTTTCATAGTTTAATTATGCTTTATTTGGTTTTAATTGGTATTTATTAATTGTTTTGGGTATAAAAATTGGTGTTTTCAAAGGTATTGATGTTCATAAGGTTGTTTAAATGTTTATCCCCTTCCTATATGTTTGTAAATGGAATGTGTGTCTTCTGAAAAATTAGTTTATAATAAAAAGGTTTTATTGTGGCATGGAATTCGAATGAATAACTTGGGAACTATAGTGACCCAATCCTTTTACATATAACATTTCATGATTTTAATCATAATTAATCATCAGAGTACAAGCCAAGGATTGTTAAGTCTAGTGTCTTGGAAGACTAGGTACATAAAACATAAAACATATGGCTAAAAAACTTCTTTATTTAATCTCCATAATGAGCTCCTAACTTCCTTTGAGCCCTTACTTCTGCATAGGTTACCCTGGGGAACACATGAACAAAGGGATGAGTTGAAAAGCCCAGTAAAGGAATGAACATAAGGAAACATCTTAAGCACATGAGTTAGGTGGCATGACATATTGATATCAAAAACATGGACCATATGAAATAATATCACTTAATCATGGGATAATATAAACATGGAATCATATAAATATGGCAGATTCATAAAACGTTTCTTTAGTACGGGTCAAGGCTAACCGCCAAACTCGTTTCCCATTTCAGTACGGGTCAAGGCTAACCGCCAATCCTGTTTCACATCGCATCTCATGAGACTTAACCTTACCCAATGCATTGGAGTACTGTATAGGCATAACCATATCAATATTTTAATGAATATTCTTGCCTCAAAAATATTCTTACCAAATATACAATCATACATAATCAACCATACATAAACATAAGGGTACCCATGGAAATAATTGGGTATAACAATCATGAAATAAATCTAAACCAATGGGCGTATCATGAAAGTGTCCATGAAATAAAGGGATTAGAACATACATGGAAGTTCCTAAGGTAAAATATTCATAAAAAAAGATAGGTGGTATCAAATAGAAGTGAAAACATATAAGAAATGTATTTGAAAAACATTATCATTAAAACATTTTTGTGTGGTTTTAAGGAAAATACTATAGAGCTTTTAAAATAGAAAATATGAAAATATTTTATATAAAACCAGAATTAAACCAAGAAGTTTTTCATAATAAATATACTGATTTTATAAAGACAATGGTTTCTTAAAACAGAGGATATAGTGCACTTGAAATTTGGGTAAAAATTCAGGAAGTCCCCTTAAAACAGGTTTGCTTATCGAAAAGTTCAAAGGAGGGAACCTTTTAAAAAAATGTATATCCCTGAAAGAAAGTGATGAAAGGGTACTGATATATGAATTATTTGAAACTAAACATTATTTATAAGATTCAAATAAATATATAAGATAACACCATTTTGACAGAAATATAAAGCAACCCAAAAGAACGAAGGAGGTTCCGGTAGAACTCGTTATAGTTTTATCGTCATGGTGTCGGGAGTACCCAAGAGGGATTGATGGGAGAGAAAAGGGGTTTATCATCACTTATAAATCATGAGGGAAGTATTTTGGAGGTTCAAAAATATACCACACCATTTAGGATTACCCATAAAAAGGCATAGTATAGAGGACAATCTTGATTAAGCGTGAAAAAGAGAGAATCCCTTGCCTTAAATCTGGTGGTGTTCTCCACTTGTTATTAATGACATGAATAAACAAATTAGGATTATTAATTCATAAGTCCATAACATATTATATATTTAATTTATTTATTATAACCCTTTTTAGTTCATTTAAAGCCTTTTTGATTAGTTATAAGGTTCAATTTCATTGTTCGGGCTCATTTGTTTACTTGGCTTTAAAAGATCGGTTCACTTATATTCAAGTTTGAATTATATGTAAGATGAAAGTGGTTTTACAGAATTGAAGTTATATTATTTAGTTAACATTCATTATATTACATGGTTTTAATTTTAATTAGGTTACTTAGAGTGAATTTGAATAATTATTTAAATCCATAGTGACAACCGTTTTTTGTTAAACGGTGGGTTTGATTACAAAGAACTTCTTTTTCTTTATAAATTAATACCATTAGTACAAAAGGATTACAGAACCAAAAATAGGATATATCACATATATAATAATCTGGTTCAATCATAACACAAATGGTTTCATGACCAGAATTTAGGATAATAATAGAAATTGATAAGTTGTTGTCCTTGAATGTGCTAAATTAGCACATCTCAAACGGTGCTTTCATTTGTTTCAAATAAAAGGGTGTGGAAAGGAGAGAAGATAATGAAATATACCATTAGCAAGAAAAAATTACAGTAAAAAAAATTTAATGGATTTATCATACTATTATGGTGAAGTTAGATGAGGAAATAAACAAAAAGAAAGAGAACTTAAAAGAAATGAAGGAATTGGAAAGAGGAATTTACCTCTTGAGACTTCCTCCTTTGAGAACCTCTTAAGGGGAGAGGTTTTGGTATTTTGAAGAGGCTAGGAGCTTTTTTATGTGGGGGAGGATCTTGGAGATATATTTGGGTATAATAATGGCAATTCACAAGGCTTTAGAGGAGTGAAGAGAAGAGGGAGCGAAGGGGGGTTTTTATAGTGGAGGAGAGGAGGGATTTCATAATATTATAATCATTAATTTATTATTTCTTCACAAGAAAAGGAATAGTAAGTATTACATGACCAAGAATATTAATTTTATCATTTTATCCCCAACCAAGTGGGCTTACATCAGCATAACATCATCAATGACTCATTAAATCCATTATTTAGAATTTATTGAAAATTATCGTATTTTACTATTCATCAAGAATTCAAGTATTTCAGAAAAATTCCAAATATTCACCCTAACCTCTTTTTGACATGTAGAATTCAAAAATGAAGGCCATTTTTCAAAAATCATTTTCTAAATATTATCATTATAATATTTAATTAAAATAATAATTTATTATCAAAACCAATTTTAAATCATTCATTAACTTATTCTAAAATATAGGTATATCATACTTCCAACTTGAATATTATTTTTATACTATCATTGGTGAGATTACTATTCATTAGGGTATATCATTATTCATAATGGTTGGTTACTATTCATTATTTTAGGTTATTATTCACTGAAAATTATGTTTTTCTTATCGGGATCCAAATAACTTACTAATTACAACCGTGTATGCCGGATTTTTGAAATTCCAAACACATAAGTGTCAAACTTATGTTTAAAGGTCACTTAGCACTTATTAGTACATTATGTTGTGTTTTAATGTGATTTTATGACATACTTATGAGAAGGGAGTTTCCAATGAAAAACATTGGGTCGTTACATTCTTCCCCCCTTATGAAATTTCACCCTCGAAATTTTGTTTTACTTTCTAAGACAAAAAAGAAGTGTGGGTACTTTTCCTTCATTGCTTCCTCCAGTTCCCAAGTTGCCTCTTCATACTTATGGTTTATCCATAGTACTTTGACTAGATGAGTAGTCATGTTGTGTAGAACTTTGTCTCTACGATCCAAAATCTTCATTGGATGCTCCTCGTAAGAGAGATCATCCTCCAATTGTACCACATCTAAAGAGAGTACATGTTAAGGGTCTGGTATGTACTTCCTTAAGAGGGATACATGAAAGACATCATGTACTTTCGACATTGTAGGTGGAAGTTCTAGTCGATAGGCCACAGCTCCGAATCGATCAAGGATCTCGAAGGGGTCGATGTACCTAGGACTTAACTTCCCTTTCTTCCCAAACCTCATGACCTTCTTCCATGGACATATGCATAGAATTACCATGTCTTCAAATTTTAACTCAAGGTCTCATCAATGGTTATCTGCATAACTCTTCTGTCGACTTTGGGATGCCTTGATATGTTGCTGAATGGTTTTCACCTTCTCCATCATTTCGTTGATCATTTCAGGTCCAAGTAGCTTACACTCACTAACTTCATCCCAACACGCTGGTGTTCTACACCTTTTCCCATAAAGGGCTTCATATGGTTCCATTAGGATGCTTGAGTGGAAACTATTGTTGTAGGAGAATTCAACCAGTGGAAGATGTCGGTCCCATCCTCCTTTGAATTCCATTGAACATGCTTGTAACATGTCTTCCAGTGTCTGAATAGTTTACTCAGATTGGCCATCATTTTGAGGATGATAGCCCTTACTGAAGTTCAGTTCAGTGCTTAGATCATGTTGGAGACTTTTCCAGAACTTTCAGGTGAATCTCATAT
Organism: Viscum album; assembly: GCA_963277665.1. Lineage (NCBI taxonomy): Eukaryota > Viridiplantae > Streptophyta > Magnoliopsida > Santalales > Viscaceae > Viscum > Viscum album. Next base: position 952,420,545 of record OY728130.1, on the reverse strand, counting down.
CACGATTAGATACAATAGATAGTGGTACTCCAAGAAACCTTACCACTTTTTTTTTAAAGGTAATGCTTTGGTCAAAGACCAAAGCACAAATTATTATTAAAAAAAAGGACAATAAAGTTACAAGAGTCTGAAATAGGGGATTTTTTTACAATCTCTATCAAAGAGTTCAAATAAATCAGCGAGCAGGGAGTCCATCCAAGTCATCTGCTGGTGAACTCCTTTATTGGAAAGAGAATCAGCGACGGAGTTCGCCTCACGGTAAGTATGAGTGGCGATAAAATCAATCTTGTGGAGCAAGGTAAGGCAGTTCATCCAACGTGAAGTATGCTTCCAGGCCAGATGAGTGCTGCCATTCCAAATGGCATGAATGACAGTGGATGAATCACTCTCAATCCATAGTTTCCTCCAACCTCTTTGAAGAGCAAAATCAACAGCATGGATGACACCCAGCAGTTCTGCCTCCAGCGATGACGAGTGACCGCATCCAACGAAGAAGCATCCCTGACACTGTCCAGCAGAGTCTCTGAAAATAGCACCGCAACTGGCAGGACCTGGATTTCCTTTTGATGCACCATCAACATTAACTTTGATCCATCCCTGCATTGGAGCCTGCCAGAAAACCTCGAAGGTGCGTTTGGGCTTTGGATAATTTCCAGGTACACGAAGACGGCGAAGGATCTCAAAATCTCCAACTGAGTTGTTGCAACAATCTTTTTGAATAAAAGCAGCCTCTTGGATTGCCACAAGGATCCGAGATTTTCCTGCATTGAGGTTAAAAGAATGATTATTATGAATAAGATCATTTCTAACATACCAGATTTCATGAATGAGCTCCGCCACTGCCGCCAACCAGATGTTGTTGATCTGCAAAGAAAAGTCAGATCTAGTGCAGTTTATTAGAAACATAGAAATAGAATCAGTAAAATAGCATCTGAAATTGAAAAGATCAGAGACAAAATGCCATAATGCAGAGGCTGTCGCACAAGATAGGAAAAGATGATCTGCATCCTCCCTGTGTTGGTTACATAAGCGGCATTTAGAACAAAGATGGATCCCAAAATTTTGGAGAATAGTATCAGTAGGAAATCTATTATGGGAAATACGCCATATAAGGGTAAGCCTGGAGGGTTTAATCCAAGGTTTATTGAACTGACTTACCCAACTATAACTAGAATCAAAGTGAGAGAAATTCTGCTTATAAAAGCCTTTGGAGTCTAGGACACCATTAGGGGAAAGTTCCCAAACCAACAAATCACCATTAGGAGAGAAATAATGGTTATCAATGATTTCCATAATATTATCCGGGAGATCATGACGATGGAATTGAAGAACATCTTTTATAGATTGATTAGTGTCCACAGGAGTATGACTAGAAGGTAACAAAGTTATCAAGGGGTTATCATACCAATTACCACACCAAAAGTTAATAGAAGAGTTAACACTAACCATCCATCTAGAATTTTCCATGATCTTATGATAAGAGTCCCTGATAGATGTCCAGATGGAAGAATTAATGAAATTGAGATTCCCTTTTAAAAGCTTAGAAAGAAATCTGTGATACAGAAAGTTAGTGGCTTTTGAAGGGGAATTAATAATATGCCAAGTAAGATGAGCTTGGAGAGAGTCATTGAAAAGCTTTAAATTTTTTATGCCAATCCCACCTTTATCAATAGGTCTACAACAAGAATTCCAAGGAATGGTGACAAGCTTCCTTTCAAGGAATGGTGACAAGCTTCCTTGAAATTTGATCCAATGAGAAGTCATCTTGAACCAGGAAAAGGTGATTTGTCTTCGTAAGACGATCCACAATGACCCATATAGCATTGTTTTCTCTAGATGTATTTGGAAGTCCAGTGAGAAAGTCCATGGTAATGTTCTCCCACTTCCATGCTGGTATGGGTAGTGGTTGCATCATCCCCTTAGACTTTTGTCTCTCAGCCTTCACTTGCTGACATACGATGCACTTTGATGTATGTTCGGTAATCTCCCTTTTCATATTGTCCCACCAAAAGTTTTCTCAGAGATCTCAATACATCTTTTTGCTCCCTAGGTGGATAGAGAAGGTCGAGCTATGTGCATCATTCAATAGATCCTTCTTTATCTTTGGATTGGATGGTGCACATAATCATGTCCCAAATCATACAACTCCTTCCTCATCAATTTTTAAATTGGAGGATTTCCCATTTTTAACATCTTCTACCCTTTTCTGAATTTCCACATCCTTTCTTTGAGTGTCCTTTATTTTCTCCAAGAGGGATGGTTGAGCAATCATTTGAGAAAGTATTGATGATGTTCCTCCCTTAATGATTCCCATTTCCATACTTTTCAAATCTAAGAAGATCGGATCCTCTTTAATTCTCATCATTGATAAAGATGCAGGATCCTTTCTACTTAGAGAATATGTCACCTTGTTTGCCTTACTGGGATGGTAGTGGATTGAGCAATCATAATCCTTGATGAGATCTATCCATATTCACTGGCACATATTAATATCTTTCTGTGTGAATATATATTTGAGACTCTTTTGGTCAGTATATATCTCACATTTTTTCCAATAAAGATAATGCCGCTAGATTTTCAATGCAAAGATCACAGCCACCAACTCCAGATCATGCATAGGATAGTTCTGCTCATGGATTTTCATCTTCCTTGAGGCATAGGATATCACTTTATCATTTTTCATTAGCACATAGCCTAAGCCTTTCTTAGAAGCATCATTATACACCACAAAGAGTTCTCCACTTGAAAGTAGTGTGAGTACTAGCACAGTGATAAGCCTCTTTTTCAACTCCTTGAAATAGTCTTCACATTCCTTTGTCCAGAAAAACTTTACTCCCTTTCATCTCAGCTTGTTCATTGGGTTTGACAATTGTGAAAAGTTCTTTAAAAATCATCGATAATACCTAGATAGACCCAGAAAGATATGGATCTCCATTACAAAAGTTGGCATCAGCCACTCTTCAATTACCTTCTTCTTGGAAGGGTCCACAGATATCCCTTTCCTGGAGATGACATGCCCCAAGAATGATACTTCGTCCATCCAGAACTCCCATTTACTGTACTTTTCATACCACTTCTCCCTTTGCAAAGTCTTTAACACGGTTTTCAAATGCTCCTCATGTTCCTCCTTGCTCTTGGAGTATATCAGAATATCATCAATAAAGACCACAACAAATTTTTCGAGGTAATCTCTAAAGACTCTATTCATTAAATCCATGAAAATTTCTGGAGCATTAGTGAGTCCGAAGGGAATCACTATGAAATCATAGTTTCCATACCTCGTTTGGAAGGTAGTCTTGGAAATATCTTCCTTCCTCGCCTTTAGTTGGTGATATCCTGATTAAAGGTCCACCTTAGAGAAATAACTGGCCCCACAAAGCTAATTGAACAAGTCATCTATCTGTGGAAGGGGATACTTGTTCTTTATTGTGATTTTATTGAGCTCGTGATAATCAATGTAGAGGCGCATTGATCCATCCTTCTTCTTGACAAAGAGGAATGGTGCACCCCACAGTGAAGCACTCGAGCGTATAAAACCCTTATCTATATTCTCCTGTAACTGCTTCTCCAGCTCTTCCATCTCTACGGTGGTCATTCTGTAAGGAGTCTTTGAGATTGGCAGAGATCCAGGGATAAGTTTAATTGAGAACTCAACCTCTCGATCATAAGGAAGACCAGGAAACTCTTCAGGGAATACATCAGTGTAATCCCTCATGATGGGCATGTCTTCAAGCATGATTTTATCCTTTGTCCCAATCAATTGAGCTAGATATGCTTGCTCATAAGGAAGTAGTTTCCAAACTTGAGACAGATATTCTAAAGGAGACTCATCTTCCTCCTTACACTTGTAATGAATCGGAGGATGCTTTGGCATGTGAAAAGTGATCTCCCTTTCCTGATAATTGATATTGTCCATGTACAACGACATCCAATCCATGCCCAAGATAGTGTCGAACTCCAATAAAGGAAGTATGATGAGTTTTGATGGGCGGTTCAGTCCACAAATGTTAACTGGGGAGGAGTTATAAACCATGGATGCAATAATTTCCCCATTCAATATTCTCATAGATAAATTTTCTTCCAAATTTTTAGGTGGTTCTTGAATAGTTCTTCTAAACTTGCAAGATATGAAAGAATGCGTAGACCCGTAATCAAATAGTACGTTTTCAATTCTTGAATGAATAACAAGTGTACCTATCACCACATCATTTTTTGGCTCCACCTCAGTAGTAGTGATTGCATAATCCCTTCCGTATTTCCTTGGAGGTTGTTTTTGATTGCCTCTGATAACCCTTGGTTTAAGTAAAGTGTTCGCATAATGACCAAGCTCCTTGCAGTTGTAACACTGCACTGCAGGCTGAGTGTTGATCTGAACCTTCCTTTCTTTTTCAACATTAACAAGATTTTTCATATCCCTTCAAGATTTATTGTACAGATGAACAAACTTTCCACCTTTAAATCAATACTTGGTTCCCTTGATATAGTCACCAAGATGCTTCTTCCCGCAATTTTTGCAAAGGGGAAATTGAGGCTTCTTTCCATCATGGGATTTGTTTGATGAATCACCCATTATGTTCTCCATTTTCCTCTTCTTTTCACTAGGCCCAAGAGACCACTGAGATTCTACAATATCCATTTCAACCTTGAGGGCACAAAGGAAAATCTCCACATAACTGTCGAAGTCTCAAATCCCCAACGCTTTTCATAGACTCAACTTTAGTCCACTAAAGAAGTGATCCATCATGCTTTCAGTGTTCATGACAAATCCAAAGGCAAACCTCATGAGCCTTGTAAATATTGCTTCATATTCCCTGATGGACCCATATTCCTTCTATTTGAGTCCAAGTAACTCTCTTTCCATCTTGAGATGGAGGTTTTGAGGAAAATATTTGTTGAAAAACATCCTATTGAATTCCTCCCAATATATGGAATCAATTTCCTCTTGGGACTTTGTATTCTTGATCAGTTTCGACCACTGATCAGCTTCCCCATCAAAATGATAGACCGCTAGTACAACTTTCTCTTCTTACGAGCACTGTAGGATAGAGAAAATATTTTCAATGGAGTTAATCCATTGTTCAGTAAGGAGGGGATCAGAAGATCTGCTAAACATGGGAGGCCTTTTCCACATGAAGGATTCTACGACAACTTTCTCTTTCCTTGGAGGAGGAGGATGTTCTACCTAATTCAAGTTATTCTTCATAACTTGAGCCAGCTGAGCAAGTACTACCATGAATTTTTTAGCACCCTCTTCTGTCACATCAGGCATATCAGTAGGCCAATCATCACATTGCCTATCACATTGGTTTTTGGAACGTGTTATTCTATTTCTCGGCATTAAATAAGAAAAATAATGTATAATTAGAGGTCTTGAATACTTAGATATTGAGAATAAAAATGAAACTTTGAAAATAAAAGTATAAACTTATAAAGAATAATTATATCATGACTTGTGATTCCTTAGGCTTATATATAGGTTATCCTTGATCTATTTCTTAACTTATATTCGTATGGGCTTATTTTTGTCCCTTAATAACGGTTTGTACTAAGCTCGTGAATCTACCAAAGCATATCCCCCAAGAGAGTCATAACCAAGAGTTCAGCAAGGCCCATTTTTGTACACCAGTTCCCATTCGAGTCTAGCTCAAAGCGGTATTTTTGGGTTTTACCCCTAGAAAAATATGTGTCAGAGCCACCTCTACCTTCTCGTATCCAGATAGGGATGTATTTTCTTGATAAACTACTTACTCTATACTCAAAAAAATTTAGGATTGTTTTCTTGTACTTAGTCTCATCCTTAAGGTTCTCACTAGGTGTTCTATTCCTAATCTCCAAAAATAACTAGACCATCATCTGATACCAACTATAGTGACCCAAGCCTTTTACATATAACATTTCATGATTTTAAGAATAATTAATCATTAGAGTACAAGCCAGGGATCGTTAAGTCTAGTGTCTTGGAATACTAGGTGCATAAAACATAAAACATGGGGATAAAAAACATCTTTATTTAATCTTTATAATGAGCTCCTAACTTCATTTGAGCCCTTACTTCTGCATAAGGTACCCTGGGTAACACATGAACAAAGGGATGAGCTGCAAATCCCAACAAGGGAATGAACATAAGGAAACATATTTAGCACATGAGTTAGGAGGCATGACAAATTGATATCCAAAACATGGAACATATGAAATAATATCATATAATCATGGGATCATATAAACATAGAATCATATAAATGTGGCAGAATCATAAAACATTTCTTTAATATGGGTCAAGGCTAACTGTTAATCCCGTTTTCCATTTCAGTACGGGTCAAGGCTAACCGCCAATCCCATTTCACATCGCATCTCATGAGACTTAACCTTAGACAATGCATTGGAGCTATATCTAGGCACAGCCATCTCAAAATTTTCATGAATATTCTTGCCACATAAATATTCTTACCACATAGACAATCATACATAATCAACCATACATAAACATAAAGGTACCCATGGAAAGAATTGGGTACAACAATCATGACATAAATCATAATCAATGGGTGTATCATGAAAGTGTCCATGAAAGAAAGGGATTAGAACATATGTGGATGTTCATAAGATAAAATAGGCATATAACATGGTAGGTGGTGTCAAATAGAAGTGACAACATATTTGAAATGTAATTGATAAACATTAGTATAAAAACATTTTTGTGTTGTTTTAAGGAAAATACTATAGAGATTTTAAAATAGAAAAGAGGAAAATATTTTATATAAAACCAGAATTAAATCAAATAGAGTTTTCATAATAAATATACTGATTTTATAAAGACAATGGTGTCTTAAAACATAGGATATAGTGCACTTTAAATTTGGGTAAAAATTTGGGAAGTCCCCTTAAAACAAGTTTGCTTATCGAAAAGTTCTAAGGAGTGAACCTTTTAAAAACATGTATATCCCCGAAAGAAAGTGATGAAAGGGTCTTGATATATGAATTTTGTGAAACTAACCAGAATTTAGAATATTCACATAAATAGACAAGATAACACCATTTTGACAGAAATATAAGGCAACCCAAAAGAACAAAGGAGGTTAGGGTATAACTCGTTACAGTTTTATTGCCATAGTGTCGGGAGTACCCAAGAGGGATTGATGGGAGAGAAAAGGGGTTTCTCATCACTTATAAATCATGAGGTCATTATGGTGGTGGTAAAAAAAATATACCACACCATTTAGGATTACCCATAAAAAGGCATAGTATAGAGGACAATCTTGATTAAGAGTGAAAAGGAGAGAATCCCTTACCTTAAATCCGGTGGTGTTCTCCACTTGTTATTAATGACCTGAATAAACAAATTAGTATTATTAATTCATAAGTCCAGAACCTTTTCTATATTTAATTTATTTATTATAACCCATTTTATTTCATTCAAATCCTTTTTTATTATTATTTAGGTTCAATTTCATGGTTCAGGCTCGTTTTTTTTTACTTGGCTTTAAAAGATCGGTTCTCTTATATTCAGGTTTGGATTATATGTAAGATGAATGTGGTTGTCCAGAATTGAAGTTATATTATTTAGTGAACATCTAGGATATTACATGGTTTTAATTTTAATAAGGTTACTTAGAGTGAAGTTGAATTACTATTTAAAACCAGAGTGACAACCGTTTTATTTAATCGGTGGGTTTGATTACAAAGAACATGTTTTGTTTTATAAATTAATAACATTTGTACAAAAGGATTACAGAAAAAAAATAGGATATATTACATATATAATAATCTCGTTAAACCATAACAAAAATGGTTTCATGACCAGAATTAAAGATAATAATAGAAATTGATAAATCGTTGTCCTTGAATGTGCTAAATTAGCACATCTCAAACGGTGCTTTCATTTCTTTCAAATAAAAGGGTGTTGGAAAGGAGAGAAGATAGTGAAATATACCATTAGCATGAAAACATTAAAGTACATGTATGTTACTGGTTTTATCATACTATTATGGTGAAGGGAGGTGAGGAAAGAAACAAAAAAAAGAGAACTTAAAAGAAATGAAGGAATTGGAAAGAGGAATTTACCTCTTGAGACTTCCTCCTTTGAGAACCTCTTAAGGGGAGAGGTTTTGGTATTTTTAAGAGGATAAGAGCTTTTGGACATGGGGGGGGATCTTGGGGAGATATTTGGCCAGAATAATGGCAAGGCACAAGGCTTGAGAGGAGTGAAGAGAAGAGGGAGTGAAGGGAGGTTTTATAGTGGAGGAGAGGAGGGATTTCATAATATTATAATCATTAATTTATTATTTCTTCACAAGACAAGGAATAGTAAGTATTCCATGACCAAGAATAGTAATTTTATCATTTTATCCCGAACCAAGTGGGCTTAAATCTTCATAACATCATCAATGACTCAATAAATACCTTATTTATCATTTATTGTAAATTATCGTATTTTACTATTCATCAAAAATTCAAGTATTTCAGAAAAATCCCAAAAATTCACCCTAACCATTTTTCAATGTGTAGAATCCAAAAATGAAGTCCATTTTTCAAAAATAATTTTCTAAATATGATTATTTTAATTTTTAATCAAAATAAAAATTTATTATCAAAACCAGTTTTAAATCATTCATTAACTTATTCTAAAATATAGGTATATCATACTTCCAACTTGAATATTATTTTTATACTATCATTAGTGAGCTTAATATTTATTAGGGTATATCACTATTCATAAGGTTATGTTACTATTCATTAGGGTAGGTTACTATTCACTAAAAATTAAGTTTTTCTTATCGGACTCCAAATAACTTGCTGTTTACAACCGTGTATGTCGGATTTTCGAAATTCCCAACATAGAAGTGTCATACATATGTTTAAAGGTCACTTAGAACTTATTAGTTCATTATGTTGTGTTTTCATGTGATTTTATGACATACTTATGAGAAGGGAATTTCCATTGAAAAACATTGGGTCATTACAGGAACCCTAGGTACCTAAGATGGAAAGCTAGGAATAGTATCTAGTGCGATGGTAGGTCCCTATCTTAGTATCACCGCCCAAATTAAGATAAAATACTAACAAAACATGGATATATATTTTTACCATTGGACCTTAGGTTCGACCCCCCCCCCCAACTACTCGTGCATGGGAAGGTTACTGGTTCGATCATTGAGATTCAAGGTACCTAGAACCCCTCTAACCGAACTAATTGAGGGATTTTATGTGGTCATTATGCTATTTTTTCACTTTTTCTAGCTTTTCTAGATTTGTTCATTATTCCACTAAAGTAAGAAACATGTTATCAAATCAAAATATAATCATTATTTCAAAACGAATAGATTTTTTATTTTATAATTTCTATACATGGAACACTTTGTCAGATTCTACTGGGAAGGAGATCTCACACCCTATATATACCCATTGGGTATATATACACCTTGTTAAGTCTAATCTAGGTAAAGGAAATGCCTCTCTCGGGGGTGTTGGATACTCATGTTAGTGGGTATTTTGTTGTGGAAAGTGATTGTGGTGGCATGGTAGAGGATGGTCCGCACACCATGATAAGGTTTTTTTTATTTTGTTAGTCCTTTTCCATTTTTTTGTTCTTTTGGAAGTTTTTTTATGGTTATAGATATTATTCTCATAACATATTCATATCTCTATTAAAAATTCTCCTATTTTATAGCATGTTATGTTTAGTCGGTTGTGATGTTTATGTACATGTGATGTTGATGATTATGTATATGTGTTCTTTATCTATTATAGATGTTATTTATATTTTACATGGTAAAAAAAATTCCCAAATGAGTTATTAAATGAACAGGAACTAGTTTCCAGCCTATGGGTATCAAGAATGCCCTTTGTCTCATGCCACAGGCTAGGCCAGGTGTTGGGAAGGATGGTATCCTAGACTGGTTCATGAAAAAATGGTATCAAAGGAAGGTTTTACCTTTCTTTATGAAATTTTATTTGGTAGGTCTAGATAAATAGCATCTAGGATTGTTGGGACTTGAGGTTCTGTTTATAAGTGGGGTGTCTGGCCACTACAACTCATGACAGGCCTTAGGCTTCCTTAGGAAGTTGGGAAATCTAATCAGTCACCTCCTCGGGGTGTAATTCACAGGTTGTATATGGGGCATGGACATCGAGGTATGATGGAGTGGTTTAAGTTGTTGTTTGTAATTATTATGGTTTTATTATAATTCCTATGGGTGTTTTTATAATGATATATGTTGATTCTTTATGCATTGATGTATTTGTGGTTTCCTTTGTGCGTGTTGGATTGTGTAGTATCATGACTCTCTATAGACCTCATGTTATTTCATGGAAAGAGGTCAAAGAGAGTTCCCCCTCACCAATTGATAATAGATAAGTTATGGAAATGGTTTGGGCTATCTGATTTTTGGATTATGGAGCAGTGGATAAGGAAGTTGAACTGGTTTTGGAAAAGGATTGGGCTCAGCGGTTTCTCAGGAATAAGGGCCCTTATTTTTGTGGGAAGCAAGGATAAAAAGGAAGTGGAATACTGGGTGGTAAAGACTGATAGAATGTTTGGGTTACTTATAACTCCTAATGTTTTCAAGGTAAAGTATGTTTCAATTATGTTGGAAGGCCTGAGTCATAGGTGGTGGGAGTTAGTGATTCATGTAGGGAAGCATGAGCTAATGAGATGGAAGGAATTCAAGGTCATATTTAATGATAAATAATTCCTTGGGATCTTGGCCCTCACTAAGTCCTAAGATTTTTTAGACCTCTTTCCAAGGGAGTGCTCAGTAATTCAATATGATAACCACTACACAGAGTTAGTTCATTTTTATACTAAGGTAGTTGATAAAGATAATATGAAATCCTAGCGGATTGATATGGGGTTTTGGGAGTAAATTTTATCTTAGGTATTGTAATTTAAGATAAAGACTTATGTTGATGTATTAAACTGAGCTATAGCGGTGGAAATTGATCGGTAAGGAATATCAATCTTGTCTGGGACACTTCCAACACTAGGCTAGAGTGGGAGTGGAAAGTCTAAAAGGAAGAGAAATCATGAGAAGCAGGTAAATATGGGTGTTGGTAGCTCTGTTTATCCAGCCTAAACATATCCATCAATAAATGTAAGTGATGGCGTTATTTTGTACCATCAATTTGGGAAATCAAGGAACATATGGTCCACATGTCTGGATTCATCCAAGTCATGTTACTTATGTGGTTTCATGATCCATCTGCAAAGTTTCTTTAAAGTACCCCTTCTTCTAAAAGTAGTGAAGGATTTATATCCCCCAAGGGAACTAGAGATTACTCTGATGAATCCAATGATATGGGGTCACATTCTTGTGGATATGGTGTTATAGTTGAATCTTCCTTTTGGAAGAGTTGTCTTAAGCCAACTAAATAGGCCAGTAGTTGACCATAGCCATGGTCATAGGTGAAGCACCTTCATGATATGAATCAGGCACATGTTGAATTGTATACATTCTATTCAATAGTTTGAGGAACTGTTTTTATTGAATTGTCTATAGAAATTTTCTTTTTTGATATAGGTTCTTCCCACTCATTACTTTTTAAATGTATGTTAGATTTCTTGAAACTGCTAGATGATCTTATACCATATTCCATAGATTTGGTTACTCCTCTTAGAAGAATAAAGGAGTAAGGTTTTTGAAAATCCTAAATGTTAAAAAAATATTTTTATGCCACTTTTCCATTGTTTTTCATTTATTTACTGGATAATTCACATGGAAGATGTCCAATATTGAAGGAAATAGGGATTCACAAGATTCTAAATAATAAAGGAAGAAAAGATACCAAAATGTTCAAGTAAACGTCATGATGGCCATGTTCAGTTCATGTACTTGATGATCACAGCCTCCATCAAGTCGGAGAAATTTCTAGTTCACGTCGTGAATCCCTCCTACATGTCGTGACTCAAGTCAAACCAAAATCTAAGAATCTATGAGTATTCAATGCAAAAAAGGATAGCTGGAAATGGGGTACACGTCACGAACCACCTGTACACTACGTGACCATGGTCAAACTTCATTAATCTGTGGAAGATCTACATGCCACACTAGAGATACTGGTCAAAGTAAATCGGATTAAGGTTTCATGATGTGATGATTAAGTACATGTCACGACCATTTACACCTATTTAAGGAGTAGCTCGACAGAACATTTGAGTACTTTGGGATTAGATCTCTCTCCCTTTTAGACTCCCTTAAAAATTCCATTTTCTTTTAACTCTTAAAACACTTTAGTTATTTGTAATTCCTTTTCATTTTCAATCAAAGATCTATGGATTCATTTTCTTCAACGCCTTAAATTCCTGTATCATTTCAATTTCATTTAATTCCTTTCAATTAAGGTTTTATTTAAATTATTCTTTCATGTTTATTTCATATCGTTACATGTTTATTCAATTCATTTCCATTATAATAGTTATTATGATTTCCTTTATCCCCTTTATTGCTTTAATTACCATCATGAGTAGCTAAACGCATTGGGGTTAGGGATCATGTTTCAATGTATCCACACGATTAATTAGACCTCTAGTTATAAACTTGGAAAACCTAATTGGATTAGTAATTAGCATATAAACCAATGGTCAAACCCCATTTGTGTGACTGTACCATGACTATTAGACAATTAAACAAATGAACCTATTGTAATTGGAGCAAACTAAGACTATGACCATAATCTTAGGGAAATTTCTTCAATATAAGTTGAATGTAATGCATCTAGGACTGTAACTAGCCTCCTAACCTTGTAATAGTTACATCTTAGGTAGAACTAGAATACTAGACCAAGGTTAACTATATACTACCGCTTGCTTCACATACTAAGAAGTTAGGACCTTCCCAAGATTAGAATTTGTATCCCCTTTATCTAGAAACTCAGACTTGATCTTGAACCCTCTTTAATCAATTTAAGTAAAACCCAAAAATAGTTAGAAAACTCCAAAACATTAGTCAAACTAGTAAGGACTCATGAAAAGGATTTAAGACCAGATTTCTTCTCCCCACTGAAAAACATACACCTCATGGGATTGACTCCAGTCTTCTACTATACTACGCCCTAGTTATTATAAAATTTTGGGACACATATAAATTTCTAATCTAACGCACCCGTGCAGAAAAAATGACATGTGTGGTTTACTTCTATCAAATTTTGGTGTTTTTTCCAGGGAGGCAGCACTGTTTCTTTTTGTTAGAACTCTGGTCTATATCTTGGATTACCTTTCCCTCACCCCCTTTCCGTCATTTTTAGAAGCTCTTGCATTTCTTCCCTTTTTCCCATGCATGTACCAAGGTACATTGACTCATTCAAGGAATATTTAATCACATTCCCCTTTGGCCTTTGATCCCGAGATCGAAAGGAATCTCTCTTCTCTTCACCGGTCAATGATGGCCGGGCAATTCCACCAAGCGGGATTAAGCCCGCCAAACCCCAACCATCAATTCATTCTAGGAGAACACCCGATAATGAACCAGGAGAAGACAATCATGGATTATGGATTTCCATCAATCCATGGTATGATACCTCGCATTTTTAGACCCCATATCCAAGCCCATACATTCTAAATAAAACCTGGACTCATTCATATGATCCTGAACATGGGAAAATTCAACAATCTTTAGAGAGAAGATCAGCATGAATATATTGACAACTTCTCAGAGGTCTGTGACTCCTTTCGTAACCAGAGAGTTTCTTCTGATACAATAAGACTCTACATATTCCCATTCTCCTTATGAGACAGATCCAAGGACTGGCTAATGATTCAAGATCATGAGTCAATTATGACTTTTTATGAGCTAGGCACGAAGTTTCTGGACAAGTACTTCCCACCCATCCAGACCTAGAAGCTCTGGATGGAAATTAAAAATTTCAACCAAATTGATGGAGAGTCTTCTTGGGAAGTATGGGACTGCTTTAAAGAACTAATGAGGAGGTTTCTACATCATGGACTTGATATGTGGATACCAATCCAAACCTTCTATCAAGGACTCCAGCCAGCGGCACATAATGTTGTCGATGCAGCCGTTGATTGAGGACTTATATTCAAGACTCTAGAAGTGGGAAGATCCATTCTCGATGATGTATCTCACAATTCTAGTCTATGGTAGAGTGATCTTGGACCAACATGGCATGGAATCCACCAGATTTTTGGAACCACAAGGATAGAATCTCAAGTGGAAGTGCTCACTAAAAAGTTAGAATCATTTCAGATACCAACTACTCAATCCCCTCCTGCCCCCGTAATGGAATTGAAATCTTATGAGATGTGTGGTTTCCCACATCAATATCACGACTGAAAAGTTGGATATAAAGAACCACAACAAGATTGTAATTATGTCAATTACTATCAGAAGAATCCACCATTTCAGTAGCAACAGTATTATCAGCAGAGGCCTACTCAGCTGAAACCTCAGAACAATTAGGGTTATTTTCAATCAAGAGGTGTAAAAAACCAATTCAGGGCTCAAGGACCACCAGGGTATCCTCCGATGAACCTTGTACCAAGGTCAAAAGATCAAAAAGAGCCTTCTCTCAAAGAGTACAACAATTTCAGCCACCTCATCTGAGGCCTTAGCAAGCACCTATGCAAAGCAATCTGGAAAACCTTCGGGCATCATTTTTACAAAAGTTTGATAAGAGAATGACAACCCATGAGACATATATGAAAAACAGAAGAGATTTTATAAGGAATATTGATGTGAAAATTGGTCAAAATCTTAAAGACCTTATCTGATAGATTACCATTTACTCTACCTGGTAACACTGATACATACCCATAAGAGAAATATGAGGCAGTGGTACTAAGAATCGGAAAGATTCTAGACTTCCAAAAACCCAAAGAAGCATGGTTTCAATAAGAAGAGCTGAGAAAACAACCAGTACCTAATGTAAAAGTTGATGAAGTCACTACCACCTTATATCATGAAGAAGTACAAGCTGAGAAGAACATATACCTAAGAAACATAAGGAACCTATTTATGTTTACCTACCTCCATACTAGCCACCACTTCCCTATCTGGAAAGAGCGTGAAAAATTAGGAAGAAAGGAAAATAGAATAAGTTCCTGGATATGTTCAACCAATAACATATCAATATCCATTTTTTCAAATATATTACCCAGATGTCTATTTATGACATGTTTCTAAAAGAATTATTATCAAAAAAAGAAAAATAGAAGACCAAGGAGTCATCTCCCAAAATAAAGAATGATGTACTATGGTACAACAGAAAATTTCACCAAATATTTGAGACCCTGGAAGCTTCTCAATCCCTTGTGAGATAGGCACGTACAAATTTGGTACAACACTCTATGATCTTGGAGAGAGCATTAACCTTATTAAAATGAGTACTTTTCAAAATACCAGACTCAAAGAGCTCGAAGATACAAGGGTAGCTTTGTAATTAGTTGATCCCTCGGTCAAGTACCACTGAGGCATTCTGGAATATTTTTCTAGTAAAAGTTGGAAAGTTCATTTTCCTAGCTGATTTCCTGGTGTTAGACATGGAAGAAGATGGTTATGTGCCTCTTAAACTTGGAATACCATTCCTAGCTATAGGAAAGGCATTGATTCATGTAAATCAAGGACGTCTCATATTCAGTGTGGGAGAATAACAAGATGTGTTCAATCTAATTAGAGTTTTGCAACACTCAAATGACACTATGGACTGTCACACCATATCTCTCACCCAGAATGGAGAGGATTACATGGATATCAAGGAAGAAATTGGAGACTCTTTTACAGAAAAATAAGTAGATTATGACTTTGAGGAAGTCAACTTTATTGAACTACTCACCAAAGATGGTGTGCCAAATTTTACCCCATCGATCATTCAGAATCCTCAATTAGACCTGAAACCACTACCCAGTACTTTAAAGTACTCATTTCTAGGGGATCTTCTTCCTTGCCCATTATCATAAACTTCAAACTATCCCAGGATCAAGAGGAAAAATTGGTTTATGTCCTCAAATGACATAATAAATCTATCACCTAGGGAGTAGAAAAAATTAAAGGGATCAGTCCCACTGAATCCACTCACATAATCTTACTCAAAAAAATGAAAATCCAAAACGACAACCATAGAAGTAGCTCACGCCAGCCATGAAGTATGTTGTCAAGAAAGTGGTGTTTAAACTCAGGGATGCAGGAATAATCTTTACTATCTCATATAGTGAATGGGTGATATCCCTCTAAGTTGTTCCCAAGAAAAGAGGACTCATGGTAACAAAAAAATATGACGATGAACTCACTTCAACATGCACCATCACTGGATGGAGAGTTTTCATGGATTATAGATTTTTGAACTCATCCACAAGAAAATACCATTTTCCCTTAAATTTTATGGACCAAATGTTTGAAATACTAGCAGGGCATGATTTCTACTATTTCCTGAATGGCTATTCAGGATATAATCAAATTGAATTCGACCCCGCTGATTGGACAAAAACCACCTTCACATTCCCTTTTGGTAATTTTGCATACAGATGCATGTATTTAGGTATCTGTAATGCTCCAACAACTTTTGAAAGATGTATGACACGCATATTTTAGGATATGGCTGAATAATTTCTCAAAATTTTCATGGAAGATTTCTTAGTTTATGGGAGATCATTTGATATCTGTCTTAGTAATTTAGAACTAGTTCTTTAATGTTGTAAAGAAAAATGCTTGGTGTTGAATTGGTAAAAATGTCACTTCATGGTGCAATGAGGAATCTTACTTGTCTACAACATCTCCAAATAAGGCATTGAAATAGATCTGTCAAAGATCAAAGTTATCAATGATCTACCTGTTCCATATACTATTTAGGGTATCATAAGTTTCCTTGGGCATGATAGATTCTTCAGATGCTTTGTAAAATATTTTTATAAAGTCACATGTCCTCTAAAACACTTTTTATCAAAAGATATTCCTTTATAATTAAAGCAGGACGGCCGACAAGCTTTCAATACTTTTAAAAACATCCTGATGACATTTCTAGTTATCATTACACCGATCTGGGAAAAATATTTTGAGATTATGTGTAATTCCAGCGACCTTTCTGTAGGATATGTTCTGGGATAAACTGTAAATAAAATTTTATTCCCAATTTATTATGCAATTCATACCTTAAACGAAGCTTAGATTAATTATATAACCGCGGAGAAGGATCTCTTAGTCATTGTATATTCCTTTTAAAAATTATGTTCTTACATTGTTCTATCAAAAGTTGTTGTTCATACAAATCATGTTTCCCTTCAATACTTGATGACCAAGAAAGATACAAAACCAAAGTTGATACATTGGATTGTTTTTCTACAAGAATTCAACATAATAATCAAAGATATGAAGGGAACAGAAAATTTCATTGCAGACCTCCTCTCCAGACTACCTCTTAATATCATCAAAGACAACAAGGATGATATTGATGTAGATTTTCCTAATGAGGCCTTATTTAATATCAAGACCCAACCGTGGTTCTCTGAAATTTCCAATTTTCTTACAACAGTATTCCTCCCTCATGAGTTATCTTATCAGCCGTGGAAAAAAAGATTTTTTATGATGCCAAGCGCAACTTTTGGGATGAACCTCTACTTTTCATGCTCTGTGTTGAAGACTTTCTCAGACATTGCATTATAGAAGAAGAGGCACAGAATGTAATTGAAATATGCCACACATCACCAACTGGAAAACATCATTAACCTAAGTACACAGTGGCTAAAATACTATAAAGTGGATTTTTTTCCCTCATTGCATCAAGATGCCAGGATATTCTTCCACCATTGTGATAGATGCCAAAGGACAGGGAAGATTAGTAAAATAAATGAGATTCTATAGAACCCCATGATGGAAGTTGAATTTTTCAATGTCTGGGGCATCAAATTTATGAAACCATTCCATACATCACATGGAAAGAAATACATTCTTCTTATAGTGGACTATATATCTAAATGGGTCGAAGCCAAAGAAACAGCTCATGACACTGCCAATGTAGTATTAAATTTCCTTCAGAGAAATGTGTTTTCATGTTTTGGATTTCAGCAACTGGTCATTAGAGATCACAAAACACATTTCTCCAATCAACCAATGAGAAAAATACTTCAAATATATGGGATCTACTACAATACTAGAACCCCCTATCACCCAAAAATGAGTGGGCAAATCGAACTTTCAAATAGGGAGATAAAGGATATCCTAGAAAAAAAATCAATACAAGGATAAATGATTGGAGTGAGAAGCTTGACGATTCATTGTGGGTGAATAGAATGGATTATAAAACACACATAGACACCACCCCTTTTCGACTAGTTTATGGAAAATCATGTCATGTTATAGTGGAGTTAAAGAACTGATCATTTTGGGCCATAAAAAAACAAAATTTTGATTTAGACAAGGCTGGAGAGGAAAGGTTGTTGCAATTAACCATGTTGTAAGAATTAAGGAAAGATGTGTATGAGAACATAATAATTTACAAGGAAAAAACAAAAGAATTGCATGACTGATGGATTGTAAGATGCACCTTCATTCCAGGGAATAAGGTTCTGCTATTCAACTCAAAATTGAAACTTTTCCTAGGAAAGATGAAATCAAGATGGAATGGTCCTTATGATGTTATCCAAGTTTTTCTGTATGGAGCAATTTAAATTTGATGAGATGGAGATCCACCATTCAAAGTGAATGGTCAATGGTTGAAGATTTTTCAAGAACCATTCCATGAGGGCTATGTCCACAACCTCACGTTCAACTAAGATCTAATGAATTCAAGATCTCAACTTTAAAGGAAGCGCTTTATGGGAGGCAACCCATAGTTGTTTTTGAGTTTTGTTTTACTCTTGGATTTTTCATTGTTTCATTGTAGTAATTTGTAAAAATTGTCATTCAATAAATAAAATGGTTACTGTTATTCATTACTTTTACACCTACCTGTTTTTAATCTATTCAAATTTCCACACCTGTGATTTAATGTTTGTTCTGTAGTGCAGGAATTTTATACTAACATCTTTTGCAAGTTCATAAAACATCAATCTTAAGACAGCTCAAACACCCACATGGAAACCAACTCATCTCAGGGGGCTCTTGATTCCCTATTTTTAGATTTTTTCATCACTGCCATGTCAATTCAATTACAAAAATCCACTTCTACACCACTCCCACCAATTATTTTATAGAAAGTGGGGACACTATCTCATTTTAATTGTGGGGGGGGGTTCTCATGATTTCACTTGTGATACACTTGATTTTTTCTTGTTCTCTCTATTTTAGGAGACATTTTTCAAATTGATAAGCATGCTGAAATTTTTAAAACCATTATGACCATGTAAATTAAAGATAAATTTAAAAATAAAAATGGTAAGAACCATGTTTCACCACTGCTTAGAATTTTAGAATGATTGCTCAGTCTAAAAGTCTGATTCAAATTTAAAATCTTTGAAATTTTGATTAATTAACTCACTAATTAGGATTTATTTCCATTGTAATTGATAGTTTTTTTTTTATTCTCATTACCTGAGAGGATTCTAAACCTTCGATCTCACTTTCTTTTCTGATCATATTTCTTGAGAGATACATGGGACATTTAAACCTACTATAACTTGCACTGAGATCTTATAAAAACGATGAATGAACAGGTGTAATTTTAAAATGATTGAGGCAGCCTTTGATAACCATTTTACTTAACACTCACCTGACATCTATCCTTTGTTTATCTAATAGTTTCCATGAATGACTTGTTAGAATAAAATCTATTTCAAGCCTATTTCTATTCATACCCTACTCTTTGTAAAATTCTTAAAGATCATTTTTGAACAAGTGCGGGAGAGGAATTCAGACAGCATGGTATGCTTTCACTTTCAAAGATGTGTGGTGTGCTCACCTTAATACTATATTGAGATCCATATATCTTTTTGTTGTATCTCATTTGTATTCTGTTCCTTTGAAAAGTTTAAAAGAAAATAAAAAAATGATATGGGTTGTGTACTATGAGGGTCAAAATTCACCGTTTTCCAGACCAATGAATCCCTTGAAGGATCATATGTGGTTATGATGGATCTGAGATCTATCATAGGTATAACTTTCAAAAAATAAAAATGAAAAAGAAAAAAGGAAAGGAACAGAATCATTTATTTATCTAATTACTTTTTATACATATAGATCCAACCTGAGCTGATGGAGTATGGACCTGACTTTCTAAATGGAGTAATTTTGTCACACTTATCTTATTTAACTTGAACTGTACTTTAGATCTTGGCCTCCTTTTGAGCCTGATTTTCACATTTTACCTACCTACCTACAGCCTCAGATTCATTAAAACCATGTTGATAAATTTTAATGTCCTCAATATTATTTTTATACTTGTCTTTACATAGTGGAGATGATATAACCAGTGAAATCCTACGGTTAGGAACATGGACTCAGGGTACGAGAATACCTTACTTACATTTTACCCTAAGTGATGAGAGAAAATCATGGTGAGGTAAATTATAACTGGGAATATAGCTTAAGGAATAGTTAAAATATTATGATTAAAAAAATATAATTTTTTTTGAAAATCTAAAGTATGAGGCATGGCTAATTTACTATGTAGTATTAAAACTAGAACTTAACCACTTTTCTGCTTACACTTAATTTAATTTCATGGCCATAACGTACATTTCTTGATTTAAAAATTGCTTATCCTTTTTGAAATCTTTGTATAGATATTTTTCTTGAGGAGAAGCAATGATTCAAGTGTGGGGGGATTTGACAAGCCTAAATGTTATATATATTTTTTGTCACTTTTCCATTGTTTTTCATTCATTTACTGGATAATGCACGTGTTACATGTCCAATATTGCGGGAAATATGTATTTAAAATATTCCAAAGAAGAAATTTAGAAAATCTACAAAAATGGCTAAGTACACATTGTGATGGCCAAGTTCAATTCATGTACCTAATGATCACGGCCTATATCAAGTTAGATAAATTTCTGGTTCATGTTGTGAATCCCTCTTACACATCATGACTCAAGTCAAACCATAATCCAAGAAAACTGTGAGGATTCAATCAAAATTTTCAGCTGGCCATGGGGTACATGTTGTGAACCACCTATATACGATGGGACCATGGTCAAAAATCATTTATCCATAGAAAATATTCATATCATGTTGGAGATCCTGGTCAAAGTAACATGGATTAAGGGTTCACGATGTGATGATTAAGTACACGTCATGACCATTTCCGCCTATTTAAGGAGCAACTCAGCAGCACATTTGAGCATATTGGGATTATCTCTCTCTCCCTTTTAGACTCCCTTTGAAATTCCCTTCTCTTTTACCTCTTAAAACACTTTAGTTATTTTAAATTCTTTTACATTTTCAATCAAAGAGCCATGGATTAATTTTCTTCAACGCCTTCAATTATCATGTCATTTCAATTTCATTTCATTCATTTCAAGTAAGGTTTTATTTAAATTATTATTACATGTTTATTTCATATCATTACATAATTATTCAATTCAATTCCATTAGAATATTTATTATGATTTCCTTTATCCACTTTATTTATTTAATTACCATCATGAGTAGCTAAATGCATCCGGGGTAGGGATCGAGTTTTTATGTATCCACACACTTAATTAGAACACTAGTTCTAAACTTGGAAAATCTAATCTCAATAGTAATTAGGATATAAACCAATGGTCAAACCCCATTTATGAAACTGTATTATGACCATCAGATAGTTAAACAGATGACCCTATCCTAATTAGAGTAAACTAAGACTATGACCATTATCTTTGAGTAATTTCTATAATAGAATTTGAACTTAATGAATTTAGGATTGCAACTAGCCTCCTGACCATGGAATAGTTACATCCTACTTAGAACTAGAAGACTGGACCAAGGTTATCTAGTGACTACCTCTTGCTTCACACACTAAGAAATTAAGACCATGACAAGATTATAATTAATATAACCTTTATCTAGATACTCAAACTTGATCCCAACCCCTATTAAATCAATTAAAGTAAAACCCAAAAATAGTTAGAAAACTCACAAGCATTAGTCAAACTAGTAAGAACTCCTGTAATGGATTTAAGACCAGATTTCTTCACCCCATAGAACAACATCCTCCTTATGGGATTGACCCTACACTTATACTATACTATGACCTAGTAGTTAGTAAATTTTGGGACATATATAAACTTTCAATCTGATATGCCCGTGCGGAAACAATAGACCCACGCGGTTCACGCCTTTCAGTTTTTAATATATATTATGGGTTTTATCCTTGTTAGATATTGATATAGAATGGAATTTCTATATCTTGAAGATGGACCTTTCTGATGTGATCTTAGGAATGGACTAGATGACATGATTCAAGGATCATATTGATAGAAATTTTTATCATGTGACATTTACAATCCTCAATGAAAGTACTCAATTTTTTCAAATTCATGGGGATCCATGGTTAGGATGATCTGGACATACACTCCTGGATTTAGGCATATTTTCTTTTTAGGTATCTTTCCTAATGCTAGAGGATGATGGAAAAAATTAAAAAATAGGGTGTTCTCTAAAAGTGGATGAATTTATGGAGTTGTTTTCAGATTAATTCTCATGTTTACCAACTGAATGGGAAGTGGATTTCACAATTCATTTGGCACTAAGTACATAGCTAAAATTCATTCCCTCATATTGTATGGTACCCACTATATTGTGGTAATTAAAGATAAAGCTGAATGATTTGGAATCGAAAGGTTTCATTCACCCAAGTGTCTATCCTTGGGCTTATCCGATTCTTTTTTATAATAATGATGATGGATCTCTCTAATTGTGTGTTGACTATAGAAATATGAATAGGTTTGAGATTAATAATAAATACACATTCCCTACATTTATAACCTATTTGATCAGCTCAATGGGGAAGGTGGTTCTTAAAGGTTGGCCTTCGCTCTAGGTATCACCAGGTTTGGGTTAGAAAAGTAGATGTTCCCATAATTACTTTCTGAATTAATTATATCCATTTCAAGTGCTTATTAATGCCTTCTGGATTGATGAATTATAATATGCTCTTCATGGAACTAATGAACTGGGTTATAAATATATACCTTGAATCCATTTTCATGGTGTTTTTTGAATACATTCTAGGCTATTCAATATCAGAAGAGGAGCACGACTAGCATCTGAGAATTGTTCTGAGCATGCTTCAAGACCACCATATTTATTCCAAGCTATCGAATTTTAGTTTCAAGATCCAATAAGTTAATTTAAATGGTACTGTGATTTCATAACATGGGGTTTCAATTGATCTAAATAAAATCAAAGATTTGATGTCCGAGGAAGATCTTAGGAATGTATTTTAAATTAGAATACTTCTAGGAATGACAGGGTATTACAGGTGGTTCATTAGATATTTATCTTAGATTACCTTGTATATTAAGTCTCTCACTTAAAAGGGGGTGAATATTTTTTGGATCCCATAATGTTGGGAATCTATTAAAGAGCTCAAGTGGTGGTGGAATATTTTCCCTATATTGATTTTACCTGATACTGTAAAGGGTTATGTGGTATATTGTGACACTTCAGGTATGGGTTAGGGATGTACGATGATGCAGGGTGACCATGTGGTTGTGTATGGATCTCACCAACTCTGACTACATGAATAGAATTATCCAACCCATGACCTTGAGAAGGTGGAAGTGATTAATTACCTTATATCATAGTGTCACTGCCTTTTCAAGGAAAATTTTATGGTCTATTCAGAATAGAAAATCTTGGGTTACATATTCTCCTATAAGGATCCAAACTTGAGGTAGTGATGGTGAGTTTAGTATCATCAAGTGTTTGACTTCGATATTATATACACCTCGGGTAAAGGAAATGTGGTTTCTGATGACTTAAGAAGGGAAATTCCAATGTCAGGCCTGAATGTGTCTTGTAAATAATGGGATTTGATGCAGATTTTCACCTATATTAACCTAAAATAAAAGGAATGTAGGGGTGGTATGTTCTTGGATAGTGTGTATTTGACACCCTCCCTTCTCAAGATGATTCAGAATGAGTAGTCTAATTAATTTATATGACAGTGATCTACACATTTTATAAATGTTGGGGAGGTTCCTGGGGAATGGTTGTTGTCTTCTAAAGGTGTTATTTTCTTTAATTGTTGTTTTGTTGTTCCATAATCTCTAAGAAAAGTTGTGATGAAATACTATCACCTGTCTCAATGGTTTTTCTATCCAGGTTCCATCGAGATGTTTTATGATATACGATGCCAGTTCTAGTATCTAGGTATGATATTTAATATATTTGACTTTATGACTCAATGTTATACTTGTAAATAGGTTAAAGGAGAGAACTAAAAACCCTCAAGATTACTTCCACCTTTCCCCATTATTACATGTAAGTGGGATGAGGTATCCATGGATTTCATTATTATGTCACCCCATACACCCTAGGTATGGAATGAAATTTGGGTGGTTATTGATCATTTAACCAGGACCACCCATTTTATCTCAACCAAGGAATCTGTTAGAGTATAGGAATTAGGCAGGCTATATGTTTAGGATATCATGAGGCTACATAGTGTTCCATCTATAGTCAATTATTATAGGGACCCTGATTTTACCTCTTGATTATATGAACTAATTCATAATGAAATTGCATCATAGGTCAAAATCAACATGGCATACCATCCTCAAACTAATGGTTAGATAGAATGGTCGAACCAAATTCTAGAAGACATGCTTTGTGCTTATGTGTTAAACATAAGGGGCTCATGGGACAACTACATTGGGTTGGTGGAGTTTTATTAAAATAATAGATAACAATCCTAGATCAAGATGTCTCCCTTTTAAGTTACATATGATCAACCATGTCAGCCTCCTCTAAGTTGGATATAAGTGGGAGAGACTTTCTTACTGGAACCAAGCCTCATACTGGAAATGACTGGAAATATTCAGATGATCAAGAAGTGGTTTTTTATAGATTAAATTCATCATAAGTCCTATAATGATCAATGATGTTGATATTTGGAGTTTATAGTGGATGACCATGTGTTTCTAAAGGTTAAAAATATCTTGAGTTATCATCCTATTGGGAAACAAGGGAAGCTTATGTTGAGGTATATCGTGCCTTTTGAGATTACTAAGAGGATTGGTATGGTAGAATACTTCTTGGAGTTTCATTATTAGTTGATATTGATTCATGGTTATTTCTATCTCTCATTGTAAAAGAAGTACAATCTAGACTCTTCCCATATGTTGAGTAGGGAAGATCTTGAGTTGGAACCCGATCTATCAGTTACCGAACAACCAGTACGGATTGTATATTCCCAAGTGAAGGTGATTTGAGGGAAATATATTTTGTTAGTTCAAGTTCTGTGTAAGTATATAAATTATGAAAATGAGAAGATGGAGTGGAATTCTATGGTTTAGGATCAGTACCCTCACTTTTTATCTGATCATACTACAGTTTGATTTTTTAAGGGAGGAAAGTTCTCATAGTGGGGAGAATTATCACACCCACAATGTTATTTTTAGTTATTTCTCGTTTTTTTGTTTTTTATTTCTTTCCTTCCATATATTTTATAAGGTTTTTATAAGAAAAATGGTGGGTTTTGGGTGGACATAGGGTTACACATTGTTAGTTCATGGTTAGCAGAAACTATGCACCAAACCCCTATAAAAATGTGGCCTAGATAATGGGTATTTCAAGCCCACAGAGATATGTTCATGACTGTGCTCCATTCCCATAAAACCATGTCCCCCCCCCCCCATGGGATATAGGTTCCTTCAAGGTTGGCACATGGTATGACATACCTTGCGACCAAACCATACGACCTGTCTAGAATTTAAAAATTTTGAAATTTCAACTTTTATCCTCTATAAGTTTAACAATCTTAAGGCCATTTTTCTCCCCATTTGATACCCACATCCCTAGGTGACCCCCCCCCCCCCCCCCACACACACACCCCACTCTTATCTATTCTTCCTTAACTCAAATTTTTTGGTGATTAAAACATTGTTCTTCAATATTTCTTCATATAATCCCTTCCTCTCTTCTCCACTTGTTCACATCTACCTTCCTCCTTCAGTCTCTATCTCTCTGGTGGTAATGTTAAAATAGGGTGGGTTAAATCTAAAATTTTAATCTTAAATATTAAAGTTGTTGGTGTTTTTTCTCTTCTATAGGATCCCCTATTTCTTTTTCTTGTGATTTCCAACCTTGTGTGGTGATATCAAAGGGAAAATGTTGGTGGTTCTATTTTAAGGCATTGTTTGATTGTTTAATTATGATTTATTTGAGTTTCTTTAGCTTTTATAGGTTTTTTTGTTAATTAAATTGGGTGTTTTCAATGGTATCAGTGTATGTATGTTTTTTTAAATATTTTTCACCTTCTTAAATGTTTGGATATGGAATTATTATCTTGTGAAAAAACATTTTAAGATAAAAAAGGGTATATTGTTGATTTTAATTAGAATGGAGCTCTTAGGAACCCTAGGCACCTAGGAGGGTAGTCAAAGAATAGAAGATAGTGCGACTATAGGGCCCCAACCCAATATTACTATTAGAATTATGATACAACACTAAACAAACATAGATATGGATTATTATCATTGTCCATTGGGTTCTTCACCCCAAAAAAATCATGCATAGAAAGGTCATTAGTTCGATCACTAAGATGTGAGTTACCTAGAACCCCACTAACCTAGATACTTGAGGGATATTCCATGGTTATTATTCTATGTTTTTACTTGTTTCCAATTTTTATTGATTTTTTCATTGTTCCCATAAAGGAAAAACATGTTTTCAAATAAAATTATATTATTTCTTTTAAAACTATCACTATTATTTATCTTATAATTTCTATGACTTGAACCCTTAGTGGGACCCTACTAGGAAAGTGATCTCACACCCTACATATAAAAATTGGGTATATATAGACATTTTTATGTCTGATCTAGGTAAAGGAAAGGCCTTTCTAGGATATAGTGGATACTTGTGCTGGTAGATCTTTTATTGGGGTTCGCTGATGGTGGTGGAATGATAAAGGATGGTCCTCATGTCATTAAGAGGTTTTTTTAATTTTGTACTCCCTTTACCCTTTTTGGTTCTTTTATATGTTTTTAGTATATGGTTGTAGATTTTATTCTCATATCATGATCATATCTCACATGAAAATTATTCAGTTACATGGTATGTTATGTTTAGTCGATTGTGATGTTTATGTACACGTGACATTGATGACTATGTGCATGTGTTCTGTTATATAGTATGGTTTTTTTATAATTAATACGGGATAAACTATTCCCAAAGGGGTTCTTCAATTCTTAGGCACTAGTTTCCAGCCAATGGGGTTCAAGAACACACTTTGGGTTATGCCACAGGTCAGTTCAAGTGTCAGGTTGGATGGCAGCCTAGACCAGATCATGACAGAATGCATTTCGCATGATTAGGCCATATAGTTTAACAAACCATGAGCTATCCATGAAAGTGCTAATAGAAATAACCTAGGTTCCATAAGTTTTTAAAAAATGTGCTTCATCTATGTAATACTACTATCCCAAAACTCCCAATTCACATGGTTAGACACACATTTTTCTGAATTTTTCTCCTTCCCAGTGATCCCCAAATTCCCTTATATGGTTTCATAGAGAAGTTTCACTAATTATCCTATTTATGATCAAACCATGAATCCTTAAAAATTATTCTAAAACACCTTAAAACCATATATAAACTCATAAAACTCCACCCAAACCTTATATAACGTCAAAATATAGAAAAAGGGTGAAGTAACACAAACTGGTGTGTGTCACATTCTCCTAACCACTAGGCTTTCCATCCCCGAAAATCTGGAGATTTCCAGTCCTTTGAAAATATTTAGGCCACTGTTCTACCCACTCTTTCTCACTTTCCTATGCCTCCTCTTGAATTTTATCATGTTTACATAATACTTAAACAAAATAGAATATTTTTTCCATGAAATATTCCTTTTTTCTATCCTTGATATAAATCAGTGAAATAATTAATATAATATCTAGTTCTATATCAACATGATCTTTTCGAATCACATGGCTAAGATCAGGCTAGTATATCCTTAATTGAGATACATGAAAGAAATTATATACCAATATTAATCAGGATAGTAAATCCAACTGATATGTAAGATCGCTAATTTGTTCAAGTATTTCAAATGGTTCGATATAGTGAGGAGACAACTTTCCTTTCTTACCCAATCAATGACATCCCACACTTGGAGAGACTTTCAAGAATATATTATATCCCACATTAAAGGATAAATGGTGACATTTATGATCTATATAATATTTTTAATGTCTTTGGGATGAGTCAATTCTTTTCTTGATCATTTGAATATTCCCATTCATTTCATAAAAAAAGGCTAAATCCCAATAATGCAGTTTCTCTAGTCACTAACAAAAAAATAGAGATCTGGATAGATTTTTATACAATTCCTCAAATGGATCCATCTATATTATGGAATCATAAATATTTTAATATAAAAAATTAACTAAGGGTAAATTATCCTCTCATGAGCCACTAAATTCCCTAATAAAAACCCAGATAATTTATTCCTATGTATGAATCATTTATTCTGATATCTCATCCCTTTTTTGATGATACATTGTGTTCATGGTCAATTGGGTGCGTGAATACTTTTCAGTTGATCACCAAATCTAGGAGGTAAATGAGGATCTCAGTTGGAGATGATCTAAACTGGTAATCCAATAAATTTTACAACTTCACAAATGTAGAGAATTACCATGTCATCTATCATATTGGAATTAAAAAATGGAATGAAGTGGGATGAATTTTTGAGTTGGTCTAAAATTACCTAGATTAAATCATTCTTATAAATATTTTTTGGTAAAACCATGAAAATTTTCATAGTGATCTTCCCTTATTTACATATGGGTATAGGTAAATATTTTATAATTTCATCTATTCATTGATGTGCATCCTTCACCTCCTGATAGTTTAGGAATTTTGTAACATAATCAACCACATTTCACTTTATACCTAAGAAAAAAATGGGTACTAATATCCATGTACATATTTTGGTTTCCTGTATTAATTTCCCACTTAGAATTTTGATAAGTAGAAATAATTCATTCTTGAAAATATGGTGGAATAAATTTTTAATCTTGAAAAACAATGTATAGCTCCCATATTACTTCCATCTATCAATCATCTCTACACCGTTATGTTTTTACATATTGGTAGGAAACTAATATCTAATTTTTTACCATCCTAAACATTATCAACCAAATTAGGTATTATTTTTAGTGGAAAGAAATTTTCTACATCATTATTCTTAGTGAAATCAAAATGAATATTAGTAATCACACTCATAAATTTCCACAGATCGCATGCTTCTTTATACAATTGATTATATGGATGATAGATTAAATCATCATCAATAGAAAAAAATACTAGTGTATAATCCTAGTTAAATTAAAACATATAGATATATTCCATCCATCGTCTTTGTCTCGGGTTCAAATACATTTGAAAAAAATATTTCTTTCAAGATTTCATGGTCTGTGAACATAGTGAACTTCTATACAAATAGATAATGATTCCATGTTTTCAAATCATGAATCTCCTCATCCAATTAAAAGTCATGTGTTAGGTAATTCTTTTCATGAATTCATAATTTTCATGTTCTATAATCTATTAAATGATCTACTTTCATGACAATATAGTTGAGTATAGATCCATATGTATCTTAAAAAACCACATACACTTTCCCAGGTTCTATCAAGATAATAATTAGTACTGAAATTAGTATATCCTTATGTTCCAAAATTGATTGCTGACAATTATCACTCCATCATAATAGATCTCCCTTTCGGATGAGTTTTGTCATATGATATGTGAGATGTGAGAAATATCGAATGAATTGATGATATAATCCTACTGAAACCATAATATTGTTTATCTAAAAAACATTATTTCATGGTTTCTAAGAGATGATAGACTATGTCTTTTTAGTATCTAATTATATAACTTTCTTTCAAATGACATGGCCATGGAAACAAACTTTTAGTATTTAAATATCACATTTAGATATTTTTTCATATAACCGGTGCTCTCAAAAAATTCTTAAAATAGTTCGTAAATGTTCCTTATGGTTTTTTGAGTTCAATAATAGATCATAATTTTATTTAGAAATACCACAAAAAAGATTCTAGGTACTATAGAGATACATGATTCATTAATTCCATGAAAACCACTGGTGTGTTGTGTGTCCAAAGGGAATGACCAGGTTTTCATAATAACTATAGTGACTCCTAAAATCTATTTTCAGAATATATACTTTACTAACCTAGATTGGGTGATACCAAGACTATAGATAAATTTTAAAGAACCATTGGGCTCCTTTTAATTAATAAAAAAATTCATCAATTCGAGGAAGAGGATATTTATTCTTTATAATAATCTAGTTTGGTTTATGATAATTAATACAAAGTCATAATGAATCATTTTATATCATTATGAAAAGAACTATAGTAGCCTAAGGAAATGTAATTTGTATAATTAAACCTTTACTTTACATTTCCTCAAATTAGAACTTTAATTACCTTAACACCATTGGTTCCATTCTATATGATGGTAGTGAAACATTATTTTCTCCTAGAAGATTATCAATCAAAAATTAAACATACCTTTTAGGTGGAAAATCGGTGAAATTTTCAAGAAATACATTAGAATACCAGTCCAAAATGTTAGGAAAATTTTAATCTAAATTATATCATTAGTCCACAGAGTGACCACTATTTTTTGAGAGTAAATAGTTCAAATAATTGGTTATAAAGTTCCTACTTTTTTAGCAATCACATCCCTATTTACATTAAAGAGATGAATCATCCCATGAAGTGATATAAGCTTTACTTATCAAATATAACAATTAATATGACCCTTTAAAGTAACTAACCAATCCATTTTTAGGATTATGTCAAATATACCCATGTTGAGAACTAAAAATTCCCAAATAAACTGGACGAAATTGATGGTTATGTGATAATATTCACATTTAAATCCCCTAAACCATCACTGCTTAAGAGGTGTATGGATACTTGTCATGTGTGTAATAATATCAATATTCATATCCATTTTATTAACAATGCATGAAGCACTAAAATAGTGAGATGAACCAGTATAAAATATGACTTAAATAAGCAATGAGTTAAGAATAATGGTACATCATATAGTTAAAGGACCTGATTGATCCTTCGTGATCTTCGTCTTTGCATCGTATAACTTCTTACCCACTCCCCCTTATTCCTTTATTCCTTTTTGTGATAACATTTTCTGAGGAGTCATGGAGTTCTTAGAATGACATTATCCTACTTCGTTTGGAGGATGATAACTGTTCTTACATCATCGTCTAGTTGAATCATAAGATTCCTAAGAAAAATGTGATATATTTCTAACAACTAACTTTGTAATGTTATAGAAATAATGTTAAAGATGTCCCATATGATTATAGTTGTTACATGATTAGGGTGATTTTTTGTAATCTCACTTATTATTCTCTAATGAACCAAATTTTAACCATCTAGGTTTTCCATTAGGTAATAGAGGAAATTTAATTGATCAAGTGGGTCGATTTTTTTATGATTTGTTGCCTTAAAAGTAGGTGTCCCTCTTCAGCTTGTTCTTGACATTAGAGTTTTCACTCATACCCATATAGAAAAGTTTACATGTCCTAGTAAGATTCAAAGTAATATCCCTTTCCACCACTATCTCTATATTAACCATATCTGTATAATCAATAATACCAAGAACAACTATCTTAGAACAAATTTTTTGTCACAATCTAAACTAAAATATGCAATCCTTGAAAGATGTGATGGTAGTTACTTCTATATAAAAATGAACCAATTACATAAAATTATCTTTATATTCCATCACTACTAGATTTTCTTTCTTAGTCTGGATAAATCTGTCATTTTATCTATCACAAAGGTGTGTAGGTAGATTTTTTTGTTGAACAATTCTTAAAATCCATCCCATGTAAGACCTTGGTCAAAATTACCTTGGACAACTAAATCCTACCATTTTGTGTAATGTATTCTAGTATTAATACTTTTAACTTGGACTTTATATCAATAAAAGTTCCAATTAAATAAAATATCTAGTTCATTATTCAATGTAATGCTTCTTATTTTTCATTTTCTTGAATCCCCCTGAAAGAACAGTTGATTTTTTTCTAGAATTGCACAAAATTATTAGCATGCCATGGTTAGTGATTATAATTTCATTTATCAATATATTTAAAATATTTAATAATGTACTGAACAAGTTTTTGGTTTTATTATGGTTTATGTTTCACCACATTCTATTGTGCCTATTCTTGTGAGTTTCTAAGTCCTCTAACTAATACCATTTATCTATAATCATAAAAAAATGCCACTTATTAATTACTCACTAGGAAACTAAATGCTTAGAATAATCCAAATCATCAAAAACAACAATTAATATAACAAATTTCCAAGAATAATGAGATATAATATGAATAATGAATTCCTAATGGGAAGTATCATTACTAAAGTATAATATACTACACTCATTTGTAAACCCATGATGATGAGATGACAACACTTTTATATATTTCTCAAAAATACCATTTTTATCTAGACCACATTAGTAACTTGAATTTCACCCTAAAGATGTTAGTTATGAATCTTTATGTTATACATTTCAAGATCCAACCTTTCTTATCTCCTTACTACCATCCAACTATGATAGAGCGACCAAAACTGATACCATTTGTATCATCTCAACCCTAACCAATGGCTTGGAAAGAGTTTAGGTACCTGTAATCTTAGGTGATTTCCTCAAAATACCAAAGGATGGAAATAAATTCTAATGGATTACTTATTAGGTTGTAATAATACAAAAATACACAAGAGGGGGTGAATTGTGTCTTTTGAATAATATTAGACAGATTCTCATTTTTAGCATTTTTTATGATTTATGTAGATATGTTGTATTCTATTTTTTTATGTAAGTTGAGAAATGGATAAATAGAGAAGTATAATGTATTAATTTTTATAGTGGTTCTGGGTGCAAAGATTTCCTGGTCCACTCCACAAATACTATCTTAGCAAGCTTGATGATTTTCACTAGACGGGTCCTCTTATCACAAGACCTTTAAAAACTAAGTATATGTAGTTGACACCTTTAAAATAAGGATTTTACAGATCCTTGTGGTTCTTTTACAGGGAACCAAAAATCCATATATTTTTCTAAGAAATGATACTCTACCAATGAATGAGTCTAAGAATCCAATACTCTAATAAATCAAAAGATAATGATTTGATTTAATAAACAGAGTCTTGTTCATAGTTACAGCAACAACAAATAAAAAGTGGTTCTTCTCATTTAAAGAAAAAATTATTCAAGAAAGAGAATATTTAAAGAGATCCTAGTTGAAAATGATCTTCAATGTAAAAAAATAGATAAATAGCAGTATTAGCAGTTAATTAGTATTTTTCACAACACGAGTTTGAAATATGTATGCCTCCAAAGTGTATCTCTTTTGGAATAACAAATAAGTTCAATATTTTGTCTTTTGAAATAGTTGTGTATTAAAAAATATATTTCACACATGATACATAAAAAATAATCTTTCTATATAATAATAGAAACATTTATTTACTTAGGTTGAAGAGATCCAATAATATCTCCTGAAAAATC
The DNA here is from genome assembly GCA_963277665.1 of Viscum album. Classification (NCBI taxonomy): domain Eukaryota; kingdom Viridiplantae; phylum Streptophyta; class Magnoliopsida; order Santalales; family Viscaceae; genus Viscum; species Viscum album. The sequence continues at coordinate 952,386,874 of OY728130.1, read as the reverse complement.
GTGATTATCTGAATTTGAAATGTTCATAGAGATTCATAACCTCCCGTAGAAGTAGTAATGATTTTATTTATTGACCATGAGACATTGAATCGGTCTCGAAATTGATTTAAAGATAAATTTACTTCTGATGAGACTGTTTAATAAAACCACGGATAATATCTTTAATTTAAATATTAATTTTTGACTAGTAAAATATAGGATTCCTTTATGTAGAGACAAACTCTAAACATAGCGTTGAAAACTTAAGGTTGTTTATAAAATTATAGTTGATAAACCATGTATTTTTTCTCAAATGTAGGTTTTCTTCCAAACGTAGGGTTGTTTATCCATAATTTTCCAATAATATAGGGTAATGATCCATATATTTTCTGCCAAACAAAGGGTTCTCAAACCATACGTTATGCTTACAAATGTAGGGTGTGACCAGTATTTCCAGAATACATTCAAACATAAAAAGAATAATTAGAAAAATATTTTAACCCATAAATATGATAAAATTATCAAGAAATATATTCCTCAAAAATATTTAAAGTAATTTCATTTTTAAAAAAATAACTGTATTTAAGAAAATCAAAACTCAATAATATTCATAGAGTATTGTTGAGACAATACATACCCAACAATATTCCCCTTTTTTATGATCACAAAACCCATAAAACATTAATTAGAAAATATAAACTCATAAACACAAATTAGATAATGTCTTTAAAGAGATATAACAAAATTATAGTTGTCATTTAAAATTAATTAATATATTAAACATTTAATTTCTCATTAACTTCAATTAGTATAATATTTTTAATATAAAATTAAGAATTTTGTGTTTATCCAATTTTCTCCCCATTTTTTGATATCCAAAATAAAGTAATAGAAAATGGATGAAAATGCATTCAATATAGCACATAACTGTAAATAATTTTCAATAATATGTGAAGATAAAATGATATTTGTTCTGGTAGTATAAATGAATATAAATAAGAAGAAAATAATAGGCACAAATGTAATATACAAAATAATTTCATTAAAAATAGTTCTCATAAATATTTGGCTGAGAATTTTCAAAATGTTGGACTGGATGAGCTTGAAAGGTATTGATCATAGGAAGTTTTTGAATCTATAAAATCTCAGACATCTTGATGAAGATCTTTTAGCTCTTCCATAGGTCCTATGAAACTTTCATTAAATTTATCATCCAACTATATCTTCAAAATTCTTGAATCTTGACCTATATTTAAACATTTAAATAAATTGAATTTTAGAAACTCATGAACATTCTCTTCATACTGAAAAAACCATGAGAGCATGTCACCAAACTGATTAAGAAGATGTTGTATACTAGGTTCCCTGAGGTTAACTTCACAATACTATCTCTTGGATTATAAAAAAACACATTTAAAGGTTCTCTATCACACTGGTGATTATATATGTGACCATTCATATCATAAAATAATACAATAATCAATTCAAAACTTCTTATTAAATCTAGAGAAGTGTTAGTGACAAAAGTGGATGCTCTGGACTGATTATTACTACTCATTACTGGTTCAAACTAACTTCCTAAATATCTCTTTGAATCTCGAAAAGAATTATTTGATACTGACTTTGGTTTCATTTTTCCAAATTGAACTTCCATTTCTCTTTGAAATGCATCAAAATCTCTTCTGAAAATTGAATTTTCTCTGAGTCTTTTCAATTGGACTTTTATATATTCCAATTATTCTAAGGGAATTATGTAGTTTCCCCAACTTGATCTTTTTTAGTATGATATTTTTGAATCTGATTTGAATCATGACCCTCTTACTCTTTATTTCCATTTTGATTTTTAGAATAAACCTTTTGTTCTATTCTTGTGTCTGGTTGATTCTCAATTTGTTGCCCCATAGGAGTAGTGGTAACTTATATAGTTAATTTTGGTTCATTTCTTAAGTTACAGCAGCCGTATATTCTAGAGTTTAAACTTTAGGTTCCTCTCTTTTTCTAGTTTATGGGACAAGGGCATCATTTTTTACTTCTTCCAATTATTCTTCAATATATGAATGAGTATATTTTGTAACTTCTGGATTAGAGTCATTATGATGTATTCTACATCCCTTTTTTAAACATAATCTCTTATTTTAGATTCCCTAATTTATTCTTCATGAATATAAACTAAACCAATAGATTTTAAATTTTTTTGATCTCCCTGAGTAATATACCCAGATTCGTAAAGGTATTCCATACCAATAGTTAACCACTTACCTATTATTTTAATCCATCATAAACATATCCTCTTCAAAGTTAAATCATTCATAATGTCTTTATGATGACACCTAGTTTGAATCTGTAGATCTCAAATCTTGATTTTTTATACAAAATAACAAGAAAAATCCTTCCATATGGATAAAAAGACATCCTTCCATCTTCTTGGTAGTGGTGATCTATATATCAAAGAATATACCTAGGAAAATTAAACTTAATATCCCTCACAATTAAAAATATTTTATAAATTTTGGAATAAACAATCTTTTCCAACTCATCAATTCTTGAAATTATTTTTGACAGAATGAATTTTACCAACACCTTCTGGTCAGCCTCAATATCCTTTATAAACATTTTTTGAATCAATTCTGATCCAAATATAAAATACATGATATCTTCATATTTATGTTCTTAATTTTCAATGGATAAAATATTAAAATAAAAAAATCCTTCATGGGAACAATGAAAAATATTTACAATTTCTACTGAAGAAACAGGAAATTCCATTTCATTTTCACATGAAATGATGATGGCCTTTGTGTCTCTAAAACTGAACTGAACATTTCTATAAAACTACTTTACTTCTATTTAAAACACAAACCTGGTATATTATTCATTGAAAATGAATTATAAACCTTGAAATTAAACATATTTCTTCAATTAAATATTCATCTGATATAGCCATTTGAAATCAATCACCTTTCCTTGAAAAAAATTTCTATAAGTTATGCATTATCACTTCAATCTTCTCGGTTTTCCATCATCTATCCTCTTGATCATCGATATTGCTAAGAATCTGAAGGTTGAGTGTTCAAATTCCTAGTTTTCTAAAGAAAATTATATCCCTATAAGTTTAAAGGGTTCGAATATAGAGGATAAGAGTGAGAGAGAGAGCTTTTTATGTTTTGGGTGATGTGGGTTTTGGTTTCTCAAGACAAATACTTAGTGTAATAATTATTTAATTTTTGAAAAACATAACTTTAAAAATAATAACAAATTATCATTTTATTTAAATAATTAGTAAATAATTATTATTCAAACACACTAAATAAAATAAATAATACAAAATTAAACATACAAATATAAAAAAAATTAAAATGAAATATTCCTAACTACCACTTTATAAATTCAAAAATGATGGTGAGAAGTGGTTTAGTGAAAAACAAATATCAGCAATTTGATATTCATTATTTAAAAATTCTAAATATATATCCTTTTTAAGAACATAATCTCTTAGAAAATGATGTCTTATATCAATATTATTAGTTCTAGAGTGACTTATAAGATTTTTTTAAATATTAATTGCACTAATATTGTAAAATAAAGTTCAAATATTATTGGAATTAAGTCTAAATATAGTAAATTTCGTTTCATTCATAACAATTGTGAATAAAAACTTCCAGTAAATATTTTTTATTCCTTATTTCTTGATAAAGAAACTAAAGATTTTTTCTTAATTGATCATGAAACTAAGGACTTCCCTAAAATGTAAAAAGTTCCCAATGTACGTTTTCTATATAATCTACAACCTCTAGAATCAGCATCTAAATATTAAGTCAAATTGAAATAAGAAGTTTATGGGTAAATTAAATATTGAAAAATAGTTCCTTTTAAAAATATAAAAATTATTTTAATGGTAGTAAGATGAGATTCTCTTGTATTTTATTTAAATCTAACACATAGATAGATAGAAAACCTAATGTTTGGTATGCTAGAGCTAAGATATAATAAAATATTAATCATAAATCTATATAACTTGTTATCAACTAGATTTCTAGCTTCATCCAAATCAATTTTTATATCAGTGCATATGGGTGTTGTATTGGTCTTAATGTTTTCAAGTATAAGTGATTTCAATAAGTTAATAATATATTTTATTTGATTTAAAATATTTACATAATCTTTTTGATAGATTTTAAATCCAATAAATAAATTTAATTCTCCCATAATACTCATTTCAAATTCTTTTTGTATAATATTTTAAAAATCATTACAAATATTTTATTTATTGAACCAAAAATAAAATTATAGTGACCATGCTTTTTCTTAAATTACTATTACATTATTTTAAAGATAAACAATATAATAGTGTTACAAAACTAGGATCCAAAGGTTTATTGTCTTAGTAAAATTAAGAAAAAAATAACATTTACATAATAAAACATAAATATTTTTTAATTCTTTCATCTCTAGATTCTTAGTGTACCCCGTGTACTTCTTAGTATAATTAGTATCCTGATGATATACATCAAAGAAATGGGTGAGAAAAAATCCCAATAAGAGGATATATAAGAACATGAGTCAATATAACATGGGTGAGAATAATCATCATCATCATTAAAACATAAGTATGGTATCATCATCACAATCATGATAATAAGTATTAGATAAAAGTATGGAGTGTTTCAATGCATAAAAATGAAACATCATGTCTTAGTGGTCAAATACCACACATAGTTGTGAATAAAGATAGCATCATGTTCATGCATAACATATGTAAATAATCATAACATCATCATCGTGAACAAAAATAACATCAAGTTCATGCATATTTCACAATATCTGATGATATAAATAACATTACCTAATGCATTAGAGGGAAATATAATTCTGATCGCACCTATCACATCATAACATTTACATAATCATGCATGCCACATAGAATATATATCAATATTACACATAAAATAACCGATGAAAAGGAATGTTTTTATTTTCATAAAGAATTCATTCATGAAAAAAAATTGGGGTTACAAAAAGGAAATATCTTACTAGTATAAGAATCATTAATCATTAGTGAAGAAGAAACAATCTTAAGAGAATTAAAAGATGTGTTTTTAGAAAGAAGAATTATTTTTGGAGAATCATTTTATTTATCATAAAACCATATTAGAAACATGTATATACCAAAAAGTAAAAGGTAAGAAAAATGAAATTATAATTTATGAGTATTAAATTCACATCCATACTAAAATTTTTCATGAAATAGGAATAACCCAAAGAAAGGAAATTAGGTTCGAAAATCCTCTTACCTTATGTTTGAAAGATTTATTCACTTTAATATCTTATATGGTCAAATTAGATTCATTAATTAATAAATATAGAACCTCTAATACATTTATTTTATTTATTATAATTTTATTTAGTTCATTTATGGTCATTATAATGAGTTATAGAGTTCAATTTCATCTTTTTGATAGTGTTTGTTTATTGGTTTTCATGATCGGTTCTCTTATATACAAGTATATAAGTTCACGTAAGATGATAATAATTCTTCAGAAATTTAAATTATATGTTATTAGTGAGATTAAATAATTTTAATTGGTCTTATATATTATTTTTTTCAGATATGATGATGATTCATTACATAAAATGTTAATGATAATCGTTTAGATTAATTTTTGCAGCTTTCTATCACAAAGAACTCGATTTGTTTTATTTTTTAATATTATGTATATATGTTAGTTCTAGGACATAAAAAAGTTTTAAAATTAATTTTACAACATTTTTCAACCATTATAATGGTTTTATAACCATCCTTGAAGGTGGTAAAATAAAATGAAAACTTTTCATCCTTGAAGGTGATAAATCAACACCTCACAGATAATGTTTTCATTTTTAGAATAAAAAGGAGTGAAGAAGTGGTTTTATGATAGATTATTTCATTAACATAATAAAATTGAAGTGTATATAAGATATTGGAGTTATCATTCCACTTGGATAAGGGTATATGAGTAGAGAATAAGAAAACAAAATAAAACAAACAGAAATTAAAAGAAAAGAAAGATGATATTACCTATTGAATTCTTCTCCTTGAGAACCTCCATAGGGAGGCTGTTTTTGGTATTTTGTTGAGAAAAAAAGGCTCCAAGATGTGGGTAAGAGGCTTGGAAATATTATTGGGAAGAATTTATACAAGTTTAAAATCTTGGATGGAGTGAAGAGAATAGGTGGTGAGGGGTGGTATTTATAGTGGAGGGTAGGGGTTTTTTTCATTATTTCATTTTCTATTTTATTATTTTGGCTAAAGACTGTCAATAGTTTGAACCTTATCACTAAATATATTAAAATAATGAAGTTGATTTTGAGATTATGGGCTTAAATTATTCATACATCATCTGTGACTCAATAATTCATGTATTTGTTCAATACCAAAAATTATCGTATTTTACTATTCACCAAAAATGCAAAAAAAAATAGAAAAAACCCCAAAATCCATCCTAATAATTTTATGGAGTTTAGAATTAAAATATTAACTCAATTTTATGAAAATAATTTTCTAAATTTGAGAAACTAAATTTTTAATTAAAATCATCATTTATTCAAAAAATACTGATTTGAAAATTATAACTGATTTTATGACACTTTGAAAAATTAATTAAGTTATCATAAAATTATAATATAATTATAAAAAAACAAAATATTAATTTATGAATTCATTTTTTAGTAATTTATTTTATTTTAAATCATTATATTAATTATAAAATTTTAAATAACACTTTTCTTTTTTAAAAATACCAACACATAATTTATCATTTTCAAAAACATTTACTCACTTATACCATGAAATAAATATATAATATTTTCATTCAAAATATACCTAAATTTTATTTATACTTTTATAGGTTTTGTTTCTATTATATTAGCTGAATTACTATTCCTAATGGTCACAATACTATTCCAAAGGTCAAGTAACTATTGTATTGGTGTAGGTTTCTTAATTTTTATGAATACCACTTATTTCACTCTTAATTAATGAAAATGTTATTTTTGTTGGTATCTCTATGATACATATGTGTTTTATATTGTATGGAATAATTATAAGAAAGGAGTTTCCATTGATGAAATTCTATGTTGTTACATTCTTCCCCCCTTATGAAATTTCACCCTCGAATTTTCTTTTTACATACTATGATAAAAATAAGTGAGGGTACTAATCCTTCACTGCTTCCTCTAGTTCCCATGTTGCCTCTTCATACTTATGTTTCCACCATAGAACTTTGGCCAGGTGATTGGTCTTGTTGCATAGAAATATATCTCTACGGTCAAAGATCTTTACTGTCTATTGCTCGTAAGAGAGATAATTTTTCAACTGTACCACCTCTAAATTCATTACATGTGATGGATATGGTATATACTTCCTCAAGATGGATACTAGAAATACATCCTATAATGAAGACATGGTAGGTGGAAGTGCAAGTGGATATTCCACATCTCTGGAACAATTATGAATCTCTAAGGGGTCAATGTACCTAGGACTCAGCTTTCTATTCTTCCAAAATCTCATGATCCTCTTCTATGGAGATATGCGTAGGAACACCATGTCTCCAACCTCAAACTATAGGTACCTTCAATGATTATCTATGTAGCTCTTCTGTAAACTTTGGTCTTCTTTGATGTACTACAAAATGGTTTTCACCTTTTTAGTTATTTCTTCAACCATTTCAGGTTCTAGAATCTTACGTTCATTGAATTCATCTGAGCATGTTGATGTTATGAAAATTTTCCCATAGAGGGAATCCTATGGATCCATTTGGATGATCGAGTGGAAACTATTGTTGTAAGAGAACTCAACCAGAGGAATATGTTGGTACCATCATCCTTTGAAGTCCATAAAACATGATCTCAACATTTCTTCTAGTTTTTGAATAGTCTGTTCATATTGGCCATAAGTTTGAGGATAATTAGCCATACTGAATTTCATCTTAGTGTTTAGAGATATTTTATACTTTTCTAGAAATTCTAGGTGAATCTCAGATCATGATCAGATATAATCTATAGTGTAACTCCATGCATCCTTTCCACTTATCTGATATATATCCATGCAAGTTGATCTAGTGATAATTCCTCTCTAATTGAGATAAAGTGAGATGTATTTTTAAGACAATCCACGACAACTAATATATAATTATTTCATGTATATTTCTTTAGAATTCTAGTGACAAATTCCATGGTGTTTTTTCCCATTTCTATATTAGTATGGGTAATAGTTGAATTAACCACTTAGACTTTTGTCTTTTAGCCTTCACTTGATAACATATCAGGCAATTTGATGTATATTCTACGATCACTTTCTCAATATTATCACACCAATAGTGCTCTCATAGATCTAGATACATCTTTGTGATCCCTGGATGAATAGATATGGATGGTTTATGTGCATCATTCAGAAGCTCTTTCTCTATCTCTGGATTGGATGGTACACATAGTCATGACCCAAATCTTATAACTCTCTCCTCATCAATTTTAAACTCTGATGGTTTCCCCATTCTCATATCTTCTATATTTTTCTGAATTTCCACAAAATTTCTTTTATAATCCTTTATTTTATCCATAAGGTATGGTTGGTCAATCATTATAGAAAGGATTGGTGATGTTCCTTTAATGTTTCAGGATCCTTTCAACTTAGAGAATCTACTACTTTATTCACTTTGTTTGGATGGTAGTGGATTGAGAAGTCATAATCATTGATGAGATCTAACCATATTTTATGGTGCATATTAATCTCCTTGTGGTTGAATATATATTTGAGGCTCTTATGATGATTATATATTTCACACTTCTCCCAGTAGAGATAATTCCACCATATCTTCAATGTGAAGATCAAATCTACCAACTCCAGATCATGTGTGGGATGGTTTTTCTCATGAATTGTCAACTTCCTTGAGGAGTAGGCTATAAATTTATCATTTTTCAACATTAAATAGCCTAATATATTCTTAAAATTCACATTTTCTACCACAAATAGTTCCACACTTTTTGAAATTGTGAGTATTAGCACAGTGATAAGCCTATTTTTTAACTATTTGAAGTAGTCTTCACGTTACCTAGTCCAAAAAAACATTTCTCCCTTTCTAGTAATCTTGTTTAGTGGGTTTAAAAATCATGATAGGTACTTCAAAAATCTCTGTTAATACCCATCTAAACCAAATAAACTATGGATATCTGTTACAGATGTTGTCATGGTCCACTCTTCAATTGTGTTTGGCTTGGAAGGGTCCAAAAATATTTCTTTTCTAGTGATAAAATACCCTAATAATGATACTTTATCTATCCATAACTCACATTTACTATAATTTTAATATAGTTTCTCCCTTCACAAGGTATTTAGTACAGTATTCAAATGCTCATTGTGTTCCTTCTTTCTCTTAGAGTATATCATAATATCATTAATAGAGACTAAAAAAATTTGTCTAGGTAATATCTAGAGACTTTATTCATTAATTTGATGAGTATTGTTATAGAATTAGTGAATACTAAAGGAATTACTATGAACTAATAGTGTCTATAACTTGTTCAAAATGTAGTCTTTGGAATTTCTTCCTTCCTTGCATTTAATTGATGATATCCCAACTCAAAGTCCACCTAAGAGAAATACTTAGCACTGTGTAGTTGATCAAATAGTTCATCTATATATGGAAGTGGATACTTGTTATTTATCATTATTTTGTTTATATCATGATAATAAATGTTGATTTTCCCTGATATATCTTTCTTCTTGATGAAGAGGACTGGCATACCCCCTGGTGAAGCACTCGGTAGTATAAAACTCTTATCCAGATTCTCTGGTAATGGCTCCTTTATTTCTTCCATCTCAATGTTTTTCGTTCAATAAGGAGTCAAAAATATCTAAAAATATCCCTGAATAAGTTAAATTGATAAATCAACCTCTCAATCAAGAGTAAGACCAGGAAAGTCTTCAAGGAATTCATTAGTATAGTCCCTCACAATGGGCATGTTTTCGATCATGATTCTATCCTTTTTCTCAATCATTTGAGCTAGATGTTATTTCTCATAAAACAATAATATCCACACTAGAGATGATGAATCTTAAGTATATTCATCCTCATCCTTACACTTTTATATATTTATAGGATTCTTTGGGGTGTGAAGAGTGATCTACCTTTCCCAATAGTTGATGTTGACTTTATATAAAGAAAACCAATCTATGCCCAATATAGAATAAAAATACACTAAAAGAAGTATGAAAAGAGTTTCTGGGAGGTTCATTCTAAAAACATTAACTAAGGAATATTTATATGATTTGGATGTAATAATTTCCCCATTTTCTATTTTAAAAGATAACTTAGCCTCCATATTTTGAGGTGGTGTTTAAATAGTTCTACTAAACTGTCAAGATATGAAAGAATGGGTAAAACCATAATCAAATAGTATGTTTTCTATTATTGAATGAATAACTAGTGTACCTATCACCTCATCATTGTTAGTCTCCACCTCATCAGTATTAATGGAATAATCTTTCTATTTCTATTTTGTATTTGGTGGATGTTAATTCTAATTAACCTCGATGACTTGACGTTTAGTGCACTGGATTACATAGTTCCCTTGCTCCCAACAATTGAAGCATTGAACCATGGGTGATGCTCTTCTTTGTCCCACCACATTTTCCAGCTTCCTCATGTCTCTTCGACATTCATGAACTTGGTGTCATTCTCTCCCCAACGTGAATCATTTACCCATCTCTATGAGGAAATTACCATGATGCTTATTCCCAAATTTTTGACATATGAGTGTTTGAGTTTTATTTATACATTTTTCATTAGATCCTCCATCTTGAAACACAATATTTTTTTTCTTCTCACTATATCCATAAGACCACTCTCCAAACTCTATCCCCACATTGAGAGCATATCAAACAACTTATTTATAACTCCCAAAGTCTTGTATTAATAGATCCTTTAAAATGTGTGGTTTTAAACCACTAAAGAATATATTTATTTTGATGTAATTGTTGATAACAAAACCTGAGGCATATTTTGCAATCCTTGTGAAATTTTCCTTGTTAGAAATAAAATATTCGCCTTCCATTTACTACAGCTCTATAACTTCTCTCTCTATAGTTGTACAATGATTTCAAGGGAAATACTTATTAATAAATATTTTCTTAAAGTCTTCCCACTCCATCTCTATAATTTCATCATTTGGTTGGGTGTTCTTAATCAACACCCATCATTGATGATCCTCTCTATCTAAATGATAAATAGTTAGAGTCACCTTCTCCATTTTAGAACAATAAAGCACAAAAAATATCTCATTGATTTGACTCACTTTTTTGTGACTAGAAGATTGGAAGATCCACTAAATATTGGTGTTCATTGTCTTATAAAAGACTCAATATCCAATTTCTACCTCTTAGGTGAAATAGAAAGTTCCACATTATAAAAGTTTTCATTCATAGCCCAAGATAGCTGGTCAAGAATCCCCATAAAATTTTGAACTCCGCCTCCCAAGTCATTGGGTATGTTGTTTGGGAATTCACTGCATTGTCCCTCACATGGATTGTTGGCCTAGTTTCTCCTGTTTCCCACCATTTTATAAAATAGAAAAGGTTTGAACCAAAAAATTCAACAAGTCATGAATAAATAACTTATTCTATTTTAAAATTAACACTAAAGTTATATCTTGTGTGATCCCTATGTTTATCATTTTTCTAAAACAAAGATTCTTGGGTTCTTACATTTACTTAGTATCATACTAAGGGTTTTCACTAATGTTCTATAATCCTAATTCCCAAATTAACTGAACCATGAAATGATATCAACTATAGAAACCTATCTTTTTTAGACATTGCTATAACATTATTTTAAATATAAACAATATAATAGAGTTACAAAACCTGGATCAAAAGTTTTAGTGTCTTGGTAAAATTATAAAAAAACATAACATTATTATAAAACAACATAAACATTATTTAATTCCATATTCTATAGCTTTTTATTATCCCTCATGTACTCTTTAGTATACGTAGTCAGCTGAGGATATACATCAAAGAAATGGGCGATACAAAAGCCTAGTAAAAGGATAGATAATAATACGAGTAAATATAACATGGGTGAGGATAATAATCATCATAAAATAAGTATGGGATCATCATCATAATCATGAGATGAATAATTAGATAAAGTCATGGAATGTGGCAATTCATAAAAATGAAACATCATGTCTTATTGTTCAAATACCACACATAGTTGTTAACAAAGCTAGCATCATGTTCACAAAAAACAAATGTGCATAATCATAAAATCATAATTGTGAAAAAAATATATCATCATCTTCATGAATATTTCACCTTATATTGTGATATAAATCACATTACCCAATGAATTGGAGTGCTATATGATTCTGAGCGCACCTGTCACCTCATAACATTTACATAATCGTACATGCCACATAGAACGTATATCAATCATAGACATAAAATAACCCATGAAAAGGAATGGGGTTATTCTCATAAAGAATTAATTCATGAAAAAAATTTGGGGTTCCAAAAATGTAATAGCTAACCAGTATCATAATCCTCAATCTTGAGTGAAGAAGAAACAATCTCAAGCGAAGTAAAATATGATTTTTTAGAAATAAAAGTTATTTTGGAAAATCTTTGTATTTTTTCATACAACCAGATCAGAAACATGTATATCCCATAAAAGAAAAGGTAAGAATAATGAAATTATATTTTAGGATCATTAAATGAATATCCATAGTGATAATCTACATGAAATAGGAATAACCCAATGGAAGGAAATTGGGTTTGAGAATCCCCTTACCTTATGTTCAAAATATTTATTCACTTTAATATCCAAGAAAAAAAATTATATTTATTAATAAATAAATATATAACCTATTTATCATGTATTTGATTTATTATAATTGTATTAAGTTCATTTATGGCCATTATTATGAGTTATAGAGTTTAATTATGTCGTTTCCAGAGAGTTTGTTTCTTGGTTTTCATGATCGGTTTACGTGTATACAAGTATAGAAGTTCATGTAAGTTGAGAATAATTCTCCAAAATTACAATTATACATTATTAGTGAACTTAAATAAGTTTAATTTTCATTATTTTTTATTTTTTTTAGATATGAGGATTATTTATTAGATAAAATGTTAATGATAATTTTTTAGATTAATTTTGGCGATTTTCAATCACAACGAACTCGTTTTGTTCTGTTATTTATTTTTATATATATATGTGAGTTATAGAACATAAATAAGTTTATAAAATACATTATAAAATATGTTTTAACCATTATAATGGTTTAATGACCATCCTTGAATGTGGTAAAGGAAACTGAAAACTTGTCATCCTCAAATGTGATAAATTAACACCTCACGGATGATATTTCTATTTTTAGAATAAAAGGGATAGGAGAATAGGCTTGATGATAGATTATTACATTAACATAAAAAATATATATTATATATAAGATACAAGAGTTATCATGTCACTTGGATAAGGGTATATGAGGATATAAAAAGAAAAGGAAATAAATAGAAAATAAATTAAAAGAAAAGAAAGGGGATTTTATCTCTTGAATTATTCTCCTTAAGAACCTCCTTAGGGAGGTTGGTTTTGGTATTTTTTTGATACCAAAGGATCTTTTACATGGGTAAGAGGCTTGGGAAGAGTATTGGGTATAATTTATACAAGCTTAAAATCTTGGAAGGAGTGAGGATAATAGGTGGTGAGGGGTAGTATTTATAGGGGAGGAGAGGGGTGTTTTTCCATTATTTTATTATTTTGGCTCAAGATTATCAATATTTTAAACATTATCACTATATATATTAAAATAATGAAGGATATTTCAAGATTATGTGCTTACATCATCCATACATCATTTATGACTCAATTATTCATGTATTTGTTAAATGTTGTAAATTATCGTATTTCACTATTCACTAAAAAATCAACTATTTTAGAAACATTACCCTAATAATTATTCAATTTTTAGAATTAAAAAATGAAATCCAATTTAAAAATATTAATTTTATAAATATTAAAAAATTAAATTTTAATTAAAATCATCATTTATTCGAAAAATAATGATTTTAAAATTATAACTAATTTTATAACACTTTGAAAAATTAATTAATGTATCAAAAAATTATATTATAATAATAATAATAAAATATATTAATTTATGAATAAATTTTACTAAAATAATTTTTCTATTAAATCATTATATTAATTATAAAAATGTAAATAAAAACTTTTTTTTATAAAAATACCAACACTTAATTTGTCATTTTTAAAACATTTATTTACTTATACCATGAAATAAATATATCGTATTTTAATTCATAAGACACCTAAATTTTATTTATACTTTCTAGGTGAGGTTACTATTCTATTAGCTAGATTATTATTCCTAATGGTCACATTACTATTCCATAGGTCAAGTTTCTATTACATTGGTATAGGTTCCTTGATTTCTATGAATACTACTTATTTCATTCTTAAATCTGGAAAATAATTATTTTATTGGGATATCTATGATAATTATGTGTTTTATACTATATATTATAATTATAATAAGGGAGTTTCCATTGATAAAATTTTTGGTTGTTACAAACATCATCTACATAAATCTGTACAGATAAAATATTCGAACAATTTTTTTTTAAAATGTGTAGGATATGCTAACCCAGAAAAAATATATTTTATAATAAAAAGGAGATTAATATTTCTTACCAAACTCTAGGTGCTTATTTAAGTCAATAAATATTTTTAGTAAGTATGAAAACTAAATTGGGTATATGAGTATTTTCAAAACCTGGGGGTTTTTTAATATAAACTTCCACCATTAAGTATCCATTTAGAAAATATGATTTTATATACATTTGATATAATTTAAAATTAATATGAGATGAATAATAAAGAAGAATTATTACAAATTAAAATCTAGCAATATTGGAAAAAAATTCATCATAATCTATTATCTCTTACTAATTGTGTCCTTTAGCTACTAATCTATATTTATTTTTAGTAATTATTCCTTGATAATATTTTCTAATTATAAAAAACCTATTTGGTTCCTATTATAGGACGATTGGATTATCTATCAAATAATTCCCAAAAATTGTTACTACTAATTTTATTAAGTTCTTCTTGAAAATATATTAACTAACATTCATCTTCTAAGGATTTTTCTATAGTTTAAGGTTCTAATTTTGATAGAAAGATATAAAATTCATCTATTTTTCCTACATTTATTATAGTTCTATCTCTAGTATCTAAATATCCTATTATAGTTTCTAAAGGGTAATCCTTTAAGGTTTTATTCTATCTATGTTAGATATTTTTCGGTTCATCAATTTCATATTCTTCTAAACTAGACTGAATTTCATTTAGTTTATTTTCAAAATCAATCTTAGGTGATTCAAGTCTCATGTTGTCTAATGAATCAACAACTTCATCTATTTGATTTTTATTATGATTAAAAGGGTCACTTTCATCAAACTTCACATTAACTGATTCTACAATAATCCATGACTTTTTATTATACACTCTATAATATTTAGAGGTAGATGAATATCCTAGAAATATTCCTTCATCATCCTTTGGATGAAATTTACCAAGGTTTTCCTTAGTATTTAATATATTAACCTTGTATCCAAATACATTAATGTTTATGACTTTAAGTTTTTTTGTTATTCCATAGTTAAAATGTATTATTTTTAATAATATTTCTTTTTAAAACTATATTAATGATATAGAAAGATGTGTTTATAGCTTCTAGACAAAAATAGGTAGGGATACTATATTCATTTGACATAGTTTTTTCCATTTTTTGAATTGTTCTATTTATTATTTCTATAATTCCATTTTGTTGAGATGTTCTTGGTGAAGAGAATGTGTGTTTAATACCTAAGTTTGAGAAAAAAGAATTAAATTCTTCATTCTAAATTTTCCACCATAATCACTTCATAAAGATATTATTTTAACATATTTTTTATTTTGAAAAATTTTAAAAAATATTTCAAAAATAGAGAAAACTTCGATTTTATGTTTTAGAAAATAAACCCATTTAAATCTTAAAAAATAATCAACAAACACAAAAACATATATTATTCCATCCAAAATTTCTACTCTTGATGGTCTAAAAAATACATATGGAAAATTTATAATGGTTTAGATGTATCAACATTGTTAATTGATTTGAAGGATTGTTTTTTTTTCAATTTTTAATGCATCATAGAATCTTTCTTTATCAAATTTAAGACTAGGAAAATCAGAAACTAAGTGTTTATTAGATTATTTATATAAATTTAATGCATTGTAGTACCCAATTATTCTATTAGAGATCCATGATTTATTTTTATTAGAAATTAAACAACACACTTTTTGTCTACATGGGGAATTAAGATCCAAGGTATAACATTTTTAGTTCTGGGTGCTATAAATTTAAGCAATTTATCTTTTAAAACAAAGAAATAATTATTAGAGAAATAAACATAAAATTCATCATCACAGAGTTGAGAGATACTTATCAGGTTGTGATTTATCCCTTGAACATATAACAATTTGTTGATTGAAACTAATGTTAGATCTCCAACTGATCCAAATTCAACTATATTTAATTTAGAATTGTCTCTAAAGGTAACGAGTCCTCAATACATTTTTTATAGTGTATGAAAATTTGAAGAGTCTCCACTCATGTGACTTGAAAATCCACTATCTATATCTCATTAAACACCTTTTTTCATGTTACCTTTTTCCCAAAAATTATTTAAACACAAGTTTTTTTTGTATCCATATTTTCTTGGGTCTGGACATGTCAACATGCAAATATCTTGGCTTCCAGATTTTCATTCTTTTTAAAAAATTAGTAGTACAATATTTAGAAATTTTTTTGGAAATAAAATCCTTTTCAATTACACTAATCTAATTATTTATTAAATAGAAGTCATTCGAGTAATGTCCCTTAATTCCAAAGTAAAAAAAGTGATTCTTAAATTTTTAGAACTAGGTACAAAGTAATTTCTATATAATTTAGATTTTTCACCATTACTTCTTATTCCATATTTTTCTCTCTTGATATCATTTGTTCCTATAATATGATTTAAGGTTTCTTCTCCTTTAGGTAAAATGTTTGTAGAAAATTTACATGATTTTACTTCACTTTTAATTATGTTACCATTTTTTCTTGATCGATATTGTTTGAAGTGAATTTATTAAAATTTTCTTCTAATTGATGCTATTGTTTTAACATGTCATATTTTTCAATTAAAATGGCATTGTGAATATTTTTTAGATATTTGTACTTTTTTAAAAAATATTCATATCTTTATTAAAGAATAGAGCAGTAGGAAGCTATTTTCTATCAGATAAAATTTTAGAATCAGAGGAAGAAGACTAATAAAATTGGACCTCATCTTCTACCTTATCTATAAAGCACATATTTTCTTTCAGATTTTTTTTCTCTTTTTCTAGGTCAGATTTAATAGATATTCTAGAGTCTTTAAATACACTCTATATAGACTTTATAGATTTATTTCTTTTTCACTCATAATCAGTTCTCATATGATATTTCCTTTCTTTCTTCTCCATATTTCTCCTTGCTTCTTTTAATTGTGGGAAATTAAGTCTAATATAACCCATTTTTTACATTCATAAAATCAAACATATTTAGATAATTTTTCATCTTCTTTTAGGTCTTCTTGAAGCCACTATTTTTCTTTTAAAATTTAATTATTCTTATTCTTATTTCATTTCAAGCTTATGATAAGTAACTCTAAGGAAATTATTTTACCTTTTTATCATTTTATAATATTCATCTTTAGATTTCATTTCTTTTTCATAAATAATCCAGGTTCCGATAAATTCTTTCATTTTCAAATCTTTGACTGGTGTTGATTTTCATATAGAAAAAGATATTATATTCTACTTAGAGGGTAGTACTATGGGTAATTTTAGTGCCTGGTATGATTGTGAAATTAATGTTCCTAAATAAGCAACACTATTGGCTATCTCTTTTTGTCTTCCATTCATCTGGTTAATTCTCACACCATCATAAATTCTAAAAGTATAAAATTTTAACTTTTTAGTAGTGTACCTTAATTTTCTGATATTTTCAGTTCCATCATAAGAAACAACAATAGTTTTTTCGTATTTTATAGGTAATAAAATATTGTGATACTTGGTTGAATTCATCTGTAATAATTCCACATATAATAGCATTCATTTCTTTTCAATTGATATCATACTCGTCTTAATCAGTGGAATCCCATGTTTTTTATTTTTCCAAGATTGTATACAGAGTGAAAATATTCATGTATACTTTGAATCCATGATTTTTCAAATAGATAAAAATGTGAGCCTTCTAGCATCCATAATTATCACCATTAAATTAGGGATCATAGATAATTAACATATCTTATTTTAGTTCTTTCATTGATATATGTATGTTTATATACCTTATACTTGAAGTTAGCTAGAGTTTATCTGATTTCTTCAAAAATCACTCCTATGATACAAATTTTTTGGTTGAAATAATACAAATATATATAAGAAGGGGTGAATTGTGTCTTTTCAATAATATTAGAAAGATTCTAACTTTTATCCTTCTGCATTATTTATACAGATATATAGTATTTACTTCATTAGCTAAGTTGAGAAGTGGATAAATAGAGAAGAAGAAAGCAGTAATTTTTATAGAGGTTTAGGGAATAATGGTCCCCTAGTCCACTCCACCAACACTCACTCAGTGAGCTTGGTCATTTTCACTAGACAGCCCTCTTATCATAATACCTTTAACAACTGAGTACAGATTATTGACACCTTTACAATAAGTATTTTATAGATCCTTATGGTTATTTTATAGGGAACTAAAATCCCCCACTTAGTCCAAAAAGATGATACTTCACCAATGAATGATTCTGAGTATCCGATACTCCAATAAATCAATATATAATAATTTTATTGAATAAGAGTATTTTTTATAGTTAAAACATCAACTAATAGAAATTTGATCTTCTCCTTTAAAGATAAATGTCTTTAACAAAGAATAGCTTGGAATTGATCCCAGTTTCAACTAATATTTAATGAAAAACAACAATATAATATGATTTTTAGTTTTAGTTAATCATATTTTTTCACAACATAAGATTGAACCATGTATGTCTCCAAAGTGCAGCTATTTTGGAATAACAGAGGTGTTAAATCTTTTGTCTGCTTCAGTAGTTTTGTAATCAAAATGATATTTCACACATGATAGAGAAAATGAAAATACTCTTACTATTTAACAATATAAAAATGTAATTATTTAAGTTGAATAGATCCAATAATATCACCTAAAAATCGTGATTATTTGAATTTGAAATGTTCGCAGAGAGTTGTAACTTCCCTTAGAAATATGAACTATTTAATTCATTGACTATGAGCCTTTTAATCCATCACAAAATACCTTTAAATAGAAATTTACATTCAATGAGACCATTATAGAAAATGAAAATAATATATTTAATTTAAAACTTCATCATTGACCAGTCAAACTTAGGCTTCCTTCATGTAGCGACAAACTCCAAATGTAGGGTTAACAGTCCATGATTGTTTATAAAAGTAGTGTTGAATAAACCATATGGTTTCTCCTCAAATTTAGGGTTTCTTCCAAATGTATGGTTATTGATACATACTTTCAAATATTATAGGGTATATTATCTATATGTTTTCTTCCAAACATAGGGTTCCTAAACCATATCTTATGCTTACAAATGTTGGGTATGACCTGTGTTTCCAGAATACTTTCAAACATGTACAGAATACTTAGACAAATATTTTAACTCTTACATAAGATAAAATTCCCAAGAAATATATTCCTAAAAAATAATTAAATTAATTTCATCAGTAAAACAAATATAGATATTTTTTAGAATCAAAATCAATATTATTCATATAGTATTGTTGAGACAATCCATACCCAACATTACTGAAATGTTGGGGGATGATTTTCTCATTTTAAGAAACCACACCTAATAAAGACAAAAATAAAAACATCCAACTAAAACTATATGATGCATGAAGTATATACAATACTACTCAAATGAAATACCAACAAAACAACAATATTAAAGTATCATTAAAAAGGGAGAATAATGAGACCAAAGAAAACTAAAGGACATCTAGATGTAGAAACACCTATGTGGAATCACTCCAACCACTCCATAAGAGGACTCCAAGATCTAACAATAAACCCTATAAAGAATCATCATGATTCACCACTGAAGAAATAAGAGACCCTTCCTTTACCAATTTCAAGAAGAACAGCATCATTATATGAAGCAAAGTGCATACACAGGGGGTGAGTAATCTTACCCAGTACAACTTTCCTAAGAGACTTACTATCTCATGCCACTAAGAAAAGATAGAGTTAGTTAATAGTTTGATATATAAATATATAACAATATAAAGAATACAATGCAGTTTAACATTATAAATTAGATCAAAATAAGAATTAAGAAAAAAATTATTAATTTAATTAAACAACTAGAACATTTTGCTTCAATTCTATTGAAACACCTAAACTAGGTTATCTTACTCATGCACGTATACATTATAGGAGTTAGTCATACACCCATGATATCTCACTTATAAATCCCTCAATTATTCACAAGGTGACCATTCTCCAAGTTCCTCTAGTCCGAAACCTTATGCCAAGTCTATAAAGAAAATGTCATGACCAATGAAATGATGAGCGTGCACCACCCACATATGCCAAGTTCTCACTCTAATTAGTTTCTTAAATAAATAAATATTTTTAAAGCTTTAATTTAAAAAAAATTATATGTCATCTGAAATTTTCAATGTAAAACATAGAACAAAATAGTTTTTCAAAAAACAATTCCAATCCAAGATTTCCAAATTATCAAGAAAAGCAGGCTTACAAAAATAAATCAACATAATTTTCCTTTTAAATAAAATGAAATTAATTTAGATATCGAAGACAATAAGTTTTAGAATAATTGGAAAAAAATATATAAGGCACATGCCTCACAACATGCTACAAAATCGATGAAAATAACAAAAAAAACTAACGATATAGGCTTGAAATTTCATTCCTTCAAAATATATTATCAATATATAACTAAAAACACATCCTATATCATATATTTATCTACAATAAATCATATCTAATTTTATATATGGGAGGATATGAGTATATCTAAAAATAAATAAAGAAATTGGATTCTGTAAATTGATTTTAGAGATACAACACACTTAGATCCATCAAAATAGGCTTTCAGGTGAAATTTAATCATTAAAATCTCCTAGAGGATTTCTCTAGTTCAAAATCCAAGTTTAATAGAAGAAAAAATTATATATTTCAGGCATAAAATGTAATTAAAATCAAATTTTTAGATATAATTAATCCATGTCACATGATTCGGCTTTAAAGTTTAATATATCATGCAACAATTATATGAGTGCTATTGTAAATCACCTAGGGGTCACACTGTTGTTCCAAAAAGTTTTAAAAATCATCCACCAATAGTGTGATTCTACTATACCAAAACTCCCAATTCACATGGTTAGTCACATGATTTGTAGAAATTGTATACCAAATGAGTTCCTTTCAAAAGACTCCAAGATTCCTTTATTTGTTTTTCTAGAGAAGTTTCATGGTTTCTTCTAGACATACTCAAACCCTGCAGCCTTAAAACCACTTTTATAATACAATAAACCCATAAAAACACTTATAACCCAACTCAAACATTATTTAGCTTCAAAATATATAAATAAGGGTGAACTACCTCAAACTGGGGGTGTCACATAGAATCTATTAAATGATAATAGATTTTGGGGATTTATATACAATCTGAGAAGGAAGAAGATAACATATACAAAGTACTTGGTGACACATACTTACACTAGTGATTATTATTCAAAAAATTGTTCTTGTTTTAGTTGTATCAATTTGGTGGTTATTCAAGTATGGTTAGTGCTAGTAATTATAATAGTTTCAATTTCATTCCCTTTCATGTAGCTACTTTATAATAATGAAATAAGTGTTGTGGGGGGGAGGGATAAAAACCACCATACAATAGGGATGTAGTCAAACATATTGGATGTAAACCTTGTTAACAAACTTACTATGTTCCTGATTTTTTTATACACAATGGTGAGTTAGAGGGATCTGTGCTGAAAAATTAGTAAGGTTGTTGTTAATTTAGAAAAGGGGTATCAAAACTGATTCACCCCCCCCCCCCATAATTTATTACATCACAAGTGATCTTATTAGTTATTCAGTGTCCCAACCCATTATCAGACATAAAAATTTATTGAAATGAGTTTTTAATTTTTTCTGCAATATTGGTATGTTCATTTTTATATGTTAAAGTTTGTTTCCTCCATATTTGAAATAATGGATTTATTATGATTATAAGACTAGAAATAAAATCACTAGAATAATTTAAACACCACAAAAATCATTATTATGGTGTTTTTACATTAATTTAAAATTGAAAATTATAATAAAAATAGATAGTTATTTAAATAGCTATTATAGTTTATTAATAAATTCCATGTCAAAAAAATTGAAACAAAAAATTGGTTTTGAAGCTATAAGACACTTTTTTCAAAAAAAAATTAAAAAAAATTAAGTATTTAAAATTCATATCTATTTATTAAGAAAATATTAATATATCATATATTTATACTCTAGAAAAAAATTTATTATGATTAAAAATATCATTCATAACATTTTAAAATTAATAAGGATAATTTTTAATCCAAATGGTATGATTTTACATTAATAATGACCAAAGAAATATGTAAAAAATTTGTGATTATCTTCATCATTTATTTATAATTTCTAAAAACCATATTTCCTATCAAATTTTTTAAATTATTTTACATTTTAAATTACTCTTAATTAATATTTTTCTATTTTTTATATGTTCGTGAATTCATTGTAAAACAATATTAACTATAAAATAATATATCCCCAATATTCCTTATCCTATTTCTATATTAGCATGATTGAAAACATAGAAAGTGGGTCAACTGCATGGAGAATTTATTTTTCTAATAATATATTTATCTAATTATTTTTACATTTTTTGTAATATTCTAATGATTCGTGATTCATTTTTATTAGAATATCCTTTTTTGGAATTTTATCTCTAAAAAATAATATATTTTAATTTTATTGAATGTTTATATCCCAAAAAAATTGGTCAAATTATACAAGCTTCATTTTTAGGTCAGTATTGAAATTTTATTATTTTCTCCTTAATTTATTTTTATTTTAAAAGTTCTTTAATCTTCTTATGTGGAAGTTTATTTTTTAATTTTTTAAAATGTTACCGATTATATTAAATTAAATTCAAATTTATTTCTATTAAAACCCAGAGTAAATAAATTTCTTATTTTTAATTTTTTATATAAAATTAAAATGGGTATATTTTTCCATAATTCACCATAAATAGGGATTAAATAATATAAATTATGTTGAACCTAAAATAATATATTGACTAAAAGTCTTCACAGTAATACTTTTATTTTAAGATAAATAATATTTTATAAATATGATCATGAGATAATTTTTAATTTAGTTTTACTTTTGAAATATTAGATCCATAAAATTTTTCTATATCCTTTTTATAATATTGTGTTAGAATTTATCCTTTTTGAATACAATTTAAAACATCTCTTTTATCTAATAAAGAATATTTCTCTAAAGTATACCTTTTATTGACGACTAATTTAATTTTTTCATTCCATTTATGTATCTTAATTTTTGATATATCTCCTATAATAGTATTATTTAGTTCAATAGATTCATCTTTAGATTCATCATGATTTATTTTTCTTAAAACATTCTATTTTCATTTTACAATATTTTTAATACCATCATAAAAAAAATTAACATTACCTTTAATATATTTGATTTACTATTTAAGATTATGAATTATTAGTAATATATTAGGTTTATTATATCTCTTAAAAGATTCTTTAACATTATATGGTTCACTAATTTGTTTAGGATTTTCTTATTATATAATTTGATCCCTTAATTTGATTAAATAGTTATTTTTAATGTTAGGGTCACCAATATGTTCGTATATTTCATATGTAAATTTAATTTCTTTTTAAACAATATTTATAGTATTATTATAGTTCATGTATTTATCATAACCATCAAAAAATATTTTTATATAATTTATTTATTCTTTTATCCATTTTTCTAATTTTTTTCATACTATTTTTAATCCCGATTATCATAAAATAATTTTCTATATTTTTTGGAATTTATCTTTTTTGTATTATTTTTATAGTCATTTTATTTCAATTTCAACTTCTTTTATAATTATTAAAAATTTATTTTGATTCTTTTGATTGTAATCTAAAATTTGAGGTGCAATTGGAGAAAATGAATCTTCTAATTTTTTTATCATAATAACTTTGAAGGATTTCACATTAAAATTTAACTCATTTTCATTTGTAATTTTTATTTACGTTTTTAAAAACACTTGAAATGATTCTTATTCCAAGTATATTTAGATGTTCTATATTTTTATTTGAATCATCCATTTGTTTTGTTTTTATAAAAGTTGTTTTAAAGTAATTTGTTTGATTTTATTCAATATATTTATTATAAATATTAAAAGTAATTTTAATTAATATCCTAGTAGAAAATATATAATCCTTGTAAGGGTTTTAATATTGGTTATATAATATCTAATTTCAAAACCCCTTTCATGGTGTGTTTTCTAGCCTATTATTATATAATTGGCATGAATAATTGGATATTAACATTTATTATTTTATAACTGATGTAAAAACTTGGGTTTTGACATTAGTTATATCATAATTAATGTTAAAATTAAAATTTCATATCACAAGATAGTGATTCGTAATTTTTTTCACAACATTCCCTTTCAATTTGAATCCTTCCACCTATAGAATTATCATGTCATGGACCTGATTTTTCCAATACCATCCATAACTTTTCATTCCCCCTCATTATAAATTCCCAAATATACTCATATTTTGTCATTTAAATGCTTCTCGTTTCCACCGTATATTTATTACACCACTTCTCCATGGTATATACAATTAACAAACCATTATTTAGATTTATAATGATTTTTTTTCACCATAGATATTTTAAAAAAAATTGTAAAGATGATATCTCTAGATCAAGTATAAATGACAAATATTATACATGAAATTTACTAGAATAAGTTGAAAATTCCTCATGAGTTATTCCTTGAAAATGAAAGGATCAATCTTCTACATGAAATATAACAGATGATGTTCAATAAAAAATATTTAGATTAAGATAACATCGCCACAAAAAAAGAAAAATAAGTTTAATCATTGAGTCTCTTTATCTTGTTTTTATTTCGTTTTAGTAATTTTCTAGTTCTTATATCATGTTTTTTGTTACAGGGGGTTATGTGTATTGAAATATTTGAAAAAATATATAATATTCAACACTTTTTATTCTGAAAACTGACATTAAAAGGAACCTATAACATCATTTAAAAAAATAATTAATGTTATAGGTATCATTTTATGACCATTATCAAAAAAGATAATGTCAGAATTATTAACATTCAATGATGATTATTTTGATAATCGATATCAAATGTGACCTACAGTATTGGTTATTTATAAAATCGATGTTATATGTGACTTTTGATGTTATTTATCACAATAACCAGATTCAAAAGCCTCAAAGGTTAGCCAAAATGTTTATTTTGATATCAATTCACATAATTGATGATAAAAAAATACTGGTAGCATCGGTCAAATTTACTTTGTCTGAGAACCAATAAAAAAATAAAACAAAATAAAAGTTAAAATGTATTTTTACATTAGTGATACCAATAGTTTTTACTTGTTCACGCATCTCTTTGAAAATCCATTTTTCCTTTTTTAAAATATCATCTCATTTATTTTTTCTTAGTTGAGAAAGTAAAATTGATATGTCTTCATTAATATGAAAAAATATTTTTTCTCATTTAAAACTTTATTTTTTTACATCTGGAGAAAATGTTAAAGTAATAACATTATAAACAATTATGATAGTAAATAATTATATAATAAATATATAATTATATAATATTGATATAATTATATAATAATTATATAATTATATTATATTCATATAATTATATAATTCTATAACAAATATTTAATTATATATATAATTATAATAATTACGTTTATAATTATAACTATATCTATTTTAACTTATAAAAATATATATTTAATAACTAAGAATAATTTATTTCAATATATATATATAAATTTAAGAGATGCATTTATACATAAATATATATACATGTTCATAAATGTATGTATCCATATGTGCATGTGTGTGCCCAAATAATTTGAGATAGATTTAGAATTTTTCTAAAAAAACACAAATCTTGTATGGTTTATCTATATTTCAATCTATTCTATATATTGTGTCCCATATTTATGTGTGGTAAGTCATTCTTGAAAAATATGTAATCTACCATGAATAATATCTCCCAAAAAAATATTATATTTGAGATGGATACAATAATCATTCTAAATAATCTATCCCATATAGGATTTTTCCGTATAGGATTAATTTATAAATATTGTGTAAATTTAATAAATGTCTCAAAATTTTATTTAAATCATTTATTAAGATTTTATAAATTATATATTCCTTTCAAAGTGAATAAATTTGAAAAATAACTTTTCATCATCATAATATAATTAACAATGTAAATTAAATCATAAGGCATGGAATATAACTAATTGTATATCACCAATTACGAGAGATACAAAGATGTATTATATTTATGATATCATGAATTGTCTTATCAACCAAAAAAATTAAATTTTTAATATCATATTCAAATATACCTTAATTTCATACATTATAACATAATAAGAACCATATATTTTATCAATATTGTCCATTATGGTGTTCCAAGTGGATTAAAATGTCTTATATATATATATATTTGACAATAAGATATCTTATAATCAACCATTCCATATCAAATATTATGATATGGATAGTTCATGCAGTACAACCCCCTTGATCATCCTTAAAATCTTGATTTTAAAATGAAATGATCAGAGTTGCACTAATACCACTGTTTAATTTATAAGTGGTTAAATAAAAGTTTCCCAAGGAAATAAAAACAAATTCATACCTCATAATATTCATTACTACCCATGTATTAGAAATGAAAATAAAAAAATGTAGATGAAAAGAATATATTTTTATCCACCAATGTCATGCCTCCTTCAAAATTTTTTGATTATTATCACTATTAAGAAAAAGTATCCCTCCTTTGAGGTTAATCTACAGGATATATAAATCTCTTAACTTTGGGTGGTTCCTTTAAACCATGTTATGTTACAACATTTGGTTAAATAATTGAAGAAATTATATCTTTTATCTTAAAGAGTTTTATACACACATTTCCAAACATTATTCACATTGTGATCACTATGGTTTCACACTCCTTATAAAATCATCTAAGGTACTACCCAAGACTGCAAACATTTCCTAAAACTTTGTACATTAAAAATAATTTTTAACATTTCAGACAATAATTTAACACTTTAAATTATTCTTCTAAAACCCCTTCAATGTTATCAAATAACATATAACTGAATGATAAATTATAGAAATGTTTGGAGGATTTAATTTCTATTAAATTAATACCTTATAATTTTCATGTTACCTACTATACATTCAATTAAACGTTGATATTTTCATACCATACTAAATGGTATTCTTAAACCCAAGGCATGCAATATATATATATATATATATATATATATATATATCCTAACATGCGATATCGAGGATACAGGGTGTATATAATTTAAAGTGAAGACCATTTTAATCAATAATAATAGAAATAATAAGAAAAATAAAACTTCTAATGTGAAGGATGAGTTTATTTCCAATGTATAATTGGAGGAGAAGTTTCCTAAGTGACTTAAAAGAAACTGTATTTTCATGGAATTTAAAAATATTAACTATATTATTAAATCATCAAGTAAATATTATGTAGAAAAAATAAATTAATATTAAAGTAATTTCATAATTTTAGAATATAAAGTGACTCATACCTTTTGTAAATATTTCCTAACAAGTGTGATTAATTTAAGCAGTAATGAGGATTTATTGATATAGTATGACCATAATTTACATGCTAAAATTGTGATACTTGTACAAGGAATTTTCATAGAAGTTATGTACACACATCAATACCTACTTTTAGATTATAAAATGATATTGGATCAATACTATAAATCTAAATTGGAGGTATTCTTGTGTGAAAATAAAAAAAAAGAAATTAGAAAAGGAAATTTAAAGAAGAAATTAATTATTTCTAAAATCAATTTGATATATTAATTTTAGGTTTAGAAGGAAGTAATTTTATTGATAAATATGAGTTTCCTTTGTTTTTTGTTGATCAATTAAATAATATTATGGGTCATATATAAAACATATAATCAAAGAATTAATATATCAATGGGATTAAATATCACTAATTCAAGGCCTAAGAGAAAATGAGGGAAATTCAAGTGAAGGCCTACAAAATCAATGAAAGTGAGTTCTAGTTAAATGAATTTATTAATTGAAAACTAGAATATTAAGAGGAAATTATTTAGGTTTTTTAATCTATTCAAAAGGGAAGGATTATTTAATTACATTAAAATTTATAAACTTCATGAAAATTGAAATGCTTTCTAATATCTCAAAGGTCAACATAATAAATAAATTGATTATATTCATTGAATATCTAGGTATAATGATATAATATTCAAAAATAAAAGTAAAGTTCTTGAAGTTATATTAATTCATAATGACCATAATCATCCGTTAAAGTAAAACCAAAATTAAAATTGTGGATAAGAATAAAAGTTAAAATAAAAAAATCTCATAGAAATATGCACTAAATCTAAATCATGATATGGTGGCATAAACGACATCGTGGTTTGTGTTGGAGTACACCATTATGTCATGAATATCACTATGTTGTGGTTTTATGCATGAAAATTCATTTCTTACTAGAAAAACATGATTCAGTTACTTTATTATACGTAATATATCATGATTGGATTAGAAAATCATATAATGATATTTATAGGTGTTTGAGAAACCAAATTAATTATTTAAACAATGAAAAAATGAGCATAATATTGAGCCAATGTTATAAAGTATTTTAAAATTAAGAAATTTTTATGAAACATTTCATTTATAGTAGAACATTTGAACTCTAAGTAGTGTACTTATATGACTATATAAGCATGTTTATAGTTTGTAAATTTTATGTGCATAAAACTTTGATTCAGTCACTATGAAACTCTAATTAGAAGCTCTCTTTCTCTATTTATCTCTCTAACTAAGGTTTTAGTAGACAGTGATAAAAAGAGGATCCTTCTTAAGCATTGATAAATTTAAAATAGTCTATGGATTAATTATAGTATGGAGTTGTAAAACTAATTCTTAAAGATCATATTTTATGTTGTTCATGAATATTTTTTTAACCATTACATTATTTTAAAAAAATAGGTATGCTTTATGAAAATTATAAAATTATAATTGTGGCTTAATAAAAATGTACATGGAAAAAGTTTCTGGAAAAAAGGAATTATAATATATGATATTATATCATGTTTTATATATAAATTGGATTTCTATAAGAAAAATATGATGTAGCCAAGTAAAAAAATGTCTTGGATTCTCTATCTGAAATTGATTCACCAAATAAAAAATTATATAGTTCTTTTAGTGGGTGTCTTCACTTATTAATACTCATGCCATGGTTTATAGTTAAAATGGCCTTGGATTTATATTTTATAAAAAAAATTCTTGATAGGATCACAATAGTATGAGGTAAGATTTAAACCATGCATAAAATATTTTGGTAGATGTGATCTAGGTTTAAATATCATTTACAAGGTTAATTTATAAAGAGTTTATAGATTATTAAGTAAGGTTAAATATAAAGGGGCTTGTACTAATTTATGAATTTTTCATTAATAGTAATATAAAATCCTCATATTAAATGATTTATTTGGAAAATTATTTAAACCTAGATAAAAAGTGATTTTATAGATTTGATCAAGGTTTAAATAAAAATAAATATGTGATATTAAAATTATTTAAATGTTTACATAAAATATGAAACCTAATATGGAATATAAAATGGTTTTTAATTTTATAAATATTATATATTAAAAATATTAAGGATTTTATATTGAATAAAATTTAAAATGGTAATATAAAAGAGTTCATATTTAAATAAATGTGAAGTGTTAATGTTTATTTATTTATGGAAAGTCCATAAAGAATTTTAAATTATAAAATGTATATAATTTTTTATTTATGAAATGTTCATAAATTATTATCACATGTTTAATGTTATATAATTATCATTTATTAAATTTATTCCATGATTTCGATTCATTAATATAAAGTGTTCATATTATGAATGGATATATCTTTTAGTTTAAATTTTTCAAGCTGATTATTATAGATAGTATACAATGCATCTAAATATTTTCATGATAGGTATGACATATAATTAAATTTAAACATTACTATGATTTATCTATTAGCTAGAAAAATTAAAATTAAATATTTATTCTAATTTATCCATATTAGGTGTTAGGATTATATTGGAAGTAAAATCTCTCTTGAGGTTTGATCTATGGGTAGTGGTACTTTTTAAAAGGCTTCTCATTATCTCATGGGATTTTCCTCTATTTAGTAAGGGGGTTCCACCTATCTAATCATACTTTCTCTTATTAGTAATTTGTTTTATATGATTATAAACCTATATATGTAAGTATTTCATGTAATTTATTTATGGGGTTTATTAAAATATGTGGGAATATAATGGGATTTTATTTTTGGGTTTGTAAAATAAATCATGAGTTATATAAGCTGTTATACATTAATATGTATTGAACATTTTAATTTAGTTGAAAGTGTAGGAAATAAAAAATAAATATTCATAAGCATGCATGCAAAAATAGTTTATATAAGATAGTATGGTGAAATTTTAAAACCCCTTAAAAGTACCAAGTGTAAGATTCCTTCAAAATAAAACACTTTTCATGACCTCGATCATCCAAATGTCTAGGAAATTCCAAATCCACGTACCCAAGTATTATCTTGTGTATGAAATTTAGAATATGGTTCCCACTAATAGGGATAGACTATTTTATATGGAATGAGACTTTGGTTACCCATTTATAGAAAACACTATTAGTTTGGATACCAAATTAATGTAATTAACATAATCTATATGATGGATTTAGGTAATCAGTTTTCTACTCAATGAACTAAGAGTTATATATGATATAATTGGCATGATATATATAAAAATAACTAAGTGATGGGAGAAACACCAAAGTCATACAAATCATAAAAAACTATAGATATTATACCACTAAGGATATGATTTAATATAAATGGGGTTATCATTTTATTGATAGAACATTTAAAAAAATATTTATTTAATGATTTTAAAACATGATAATCATTGAATAAAAATATTTGGTTATTGATAAAAATTAAATCCTCATCATCAAAAAATTTAAAATTGATATCAATTATTGAAGTAGATAATATTAATGAAAGTAACTTCTTGGACTGGTATTGAAACTTAAGAAAAGTTCCTAAGTAAAAAAAGAAAAAAAAATATGTGTTAAAGTAACCAGTTTTTGAATAGAAAACTATTTACGTTATTTAATAAAAAAATTGTTTAGGACTTGTAAAGTGTATCCAAGAGACCCTAGTTCAAATAAAGGCAGTGACATAATTTTCAGGTATTGTAGTTATACTATAGTAGGAACTGTAGTAGGTATTATTCAGTACTGTAGTTGTCAGAACTATTCCTCTGTTTGGGATTTTGGCCCACCCAATTGATCCTCGGGTCCTTAATGGATTTCAGTCCACCTAAGGCCTCAATGAAAGTAAGGATTTTGGGCCACCTCAAGGAATTTGTGCCACATAAAGGCCTTCGGGCCAGCTCAAGGCTTTAGGGCCACCTGAAATTGTGCTTAATGGACCAGGCAGACTCTAAAATGAGCAGACCCCATATGAGGATTCAGATCAGGTTCATTCACGAGAAAAAAAGATAATAGATTTGAAATAAAGATAGGGTATGGAATTTCCATCAGGACCAAACTGTACATGCATGGGAATCCTAGACAAATATTTATGGGAATGTGGAGAGCTTATATAACTATTTAGAAGATGGGGAGGATCAGTTACATGTAGTTATAGCCTAGATTAATCTCCCTAAGACTTACAGGTCATGTAATCTTTAAGACCAAGGGCCTTGTAAGGGTCCCCCCTCATCACTTAAAAGGAGTATTATCAATAAATAAATAAAAATAAGACCTTCGGGCCATTTGGGGTATATAATAAAAATTCACTTGATCGTTATAAAAAAAATTATTAGATGCAATGTGACTAAAGTAACTTTATCATCCACACATATACTCAATATAAAAAATGTATGTAAATGACTTGTAGAGGTTTATATCTCATTTAATGCTTGATCTATCTTTTTAATTCATTATACAATCATTATCTAAAAGTTTTTATAAAAAAATTACAATATGAATAAGTTCAATAAAAGTTTATCATATCTTCTCAATAAGATATGGATAGCTGAGCTGAACATGGTAGGTTTAGGATATAGTATTGTTTTAAAAATATAGAAAGTTAAATTTTTATGATATAATTAAAACCTTATAGGGTCCAATTATCATCCTTGGTTTCTAGAACATAATGGATGTGTTAGGAAGGATGGATAATTATTTTATTATTTCAAGCCTATATTTTTGAAATATAATTGACCAAGAAACTTAAAGGGGAGAGGTAAACTATATGGAGAGTCCATTTATATTAATAATGTTATAGAAATCAATTATTTTATATCAAGAGTATATGATTCCTATTATATATTAAACAATTGTTTTGAATATTTATAGGAGATAAAAATTGATGGATGATTTATGGATGATTATTGAAATTTATAATATAATGATGAAGTAAAGGGTTTTAAAATCAAATAATTTGATGAAATTAATTACATAAAATCTAAAGTGGATCTAAATAAAAAAATAATATCTTCATATATAATTTTTAACTAATGATTGTTATGAATAATATAAGATGGTGGTTTTTATTCATATACTTAGGATTGATCCAATTATATAACATGTTTGAATAGAATAAAAGTATAAAATGTTCAATCAATGATAAAATATTTTATCCAAGTTATTTTTTAAGATATTAGGGAATTATTCCACCCCAATGATATATTTTAAAGTTCAAAATCAAAATTTCCAAAAAAAATATCTAAACAAAAAAGAATATCATATGAGATAAAGTAATTAAATTCATATTTGTTAAACATTCCCTGAAAGTAAATAAATTGTTTTATTAACACAAAGTAGTTTGTGTCTTAGAAATATATTTTATAAATTATATATACTTTTTAAGAGGTTTATGGGAATATTTTGGAACTTTGAGAAGTTTAAAGTGGTATTAATAAATGAATAAAGTAGTGAAATTCAATGTGAGAGTCACTTTACATTCTAATGGAGTTGAGAATAAATTTTTAAATAATTATATTAATGTAGAGAGTTAAATTTTACTTTTTTATCAAATTTTATTAAATAAAGGTTTGAATAGAAGTGTTTCAAGATAATGATGATGAACTTAGAAATAGTTCTATGTATTTAAGAAAATATAAGTTATTAACATTGTTACAATGGATGTTGTGAAGTAAAAAAGTTTGAAAAGATTGAGAATGAGTATTATAAATCTTAATATTACCATTGTACAAATAATATTTCTTTATAAAACATAACCCATTAAAGAAATTTAGCATAACAATTAATTATATGGTCATATAGAGTTGTGGCGGGAATCATATAGTGACATAATTAGTGTTGGGATATTCTTTGAATATCAAATTTCCCTATCTTCTTGATTGATATTTTTTTTATAATTATAATACATTAATATAATAAATAAATTTGTGATAAAATTTACCATGATTCTTGATCATCACAACTTAGATATTTTTGGGTTGTCCTCTGGATAGAACCATTTTCATCCTTTAGAATGGAATCATAATGATCAACAGGCACTCTCCTCTTTATTTAACAAGTCATCCTAAGTATTTTAGTATAAGAAATGATAACTGTAAGATAAAAAGAACTAATATCACAATATAAGAATTAAATAGAGATAAATGACCATAAATGGATAAAAAATCAGTTGAATTATTAGGTCAAAATAACTCTAATGAAATTGAATGATTTTCTTGAAGTGATAAGAATAAATAGATGACATAGAATATTAGACATATATTAACACATGAAATAAGTTTTATGATGCACTTCAATAGATAACATATGATATGGTTAACAATCACTATTTAATCAGCCTCATATTCTATAAAAATCTTACTAGGAAATGAGACTATGGTTGAACCAAAATAGAAGAAACTTTAAGTGTCTAAGTAATTCATAGAGACCAACTAAGACTTATATCTATAATACCAGTCCTACCCAAACATTGGAGATTAGTTAAAGATGATGAAAACTATAATATTAAGAATAATGAATATATTTTTCTAGTCCAACCTCAAAATTTAAATGATCATGTTCCACATGATGTGTAGTCAATAATGAATCCATGTCAGTTTTAATAGTTACAAAAATAAAAAACTAAAAAAATCTATTTAAGAAAAAATAGTGAAATGTTCTTTGGTCAAATGAGAATCCACATCAGAATATCCAATGAATATATTTATCAATAGTCAATTTTATACTCAATATAAATAAATTATGAGATCTCATTTTTAATAACCTATATTAATATAGTTCTATAAATTCAGTGGAATATATAGTTTTAAGTTCTAGAGAAATGCATATTTTGGGAATTGGGGTTTTAATTTTAATTTTCTAGTGTTCGAACAACTCTAGTTGGTTTTTTATGCATGTTTTGGAGGAAAGTTTTGGTAACTATATGGATCTCGTACAGAGTGTCCATACTACTGAAATTATCAAAAAAAGACCACTAAGTACTCAATATGGGGGAAATAAGTACATGATGTCCTTTTTTTGGGGGTCATTTGTAACACCCGAGACTTTTATGAGAAATATTTTGTTTTTATGTTATCAAAGGACTCTTTCACTACACACAACACTATCTTGACTTTCTTTACACGCAATCACAACCTTCCTCGATAGCTTGCGTCGTACGCGATACCGAGTTTCACTAAACAACGATATGCTATTAAAATATTATTAAAACTAGCCGTTATGAATAGTAATACCCACTTTTTGAAATTTTATAAATTTTATTTTTCAAAATGGACTTCATTTTTGTATTCAGAATATCGAAATTAGCCTAGGGTAAAATTTTGGTATTTTTCTGAAAACTTTCAATTTTTGATGAATAGTGAAAACACTGGGTTACTATTTAAAAACCGACTTTTTATTTAAATAATTATTTATTTTATATAAAGTTATTTTAGGTAAAAATTGATACATAATACCTTTATAAGTTCAAATTAATTCATTGGAGTCATTTTATAATAATTTTAGATATATAAAAATTTTATCGAACTTTTCACTGTCTTTTACCCACCTCCTAGGAGAATTTGCAAATCTACATAAAACTTAATTTTACCTCTTCTGTGATTAGAATTTCAAAAATCCAAGAGACATGGTTAATATCAAGGACTAAAATGTGGTTCAATGAGATGAAAATAATTTTTGGTGAATAGTAACTTTTTACTTTTTTTTACCACAGTTAAAAGTAAATAGGGTAATTAAGGGTAAAAATGTTGTTATTATTATCCTAACACATCTCCTAATTATATTGGATAAGTTTAATTCAACCAAAAAAAACCTTAGGAATAAAATATGACCATTTAGGCCCACTTGGATTAGATTAGGACATTTATTATTAATTTATTTAAAGAAGGGTTAAAATAGTTAAAATCAAAGTATAATAAGTAAATCATTTTTGATAAAGGGTTATACATAAGATAAATTAGACTATAAATATTCATTAGAAATATAAAATGATTTCCTACATAATGGTATTTTATTTGTAATTTTTAGACTTTAATATAATTTAATTTATTTATGACACAATGATGATGTAGTAAATATCTTATTAATGAAATATTGACATAATTGATGTTATAAATACCCAAATAAATGTAATTTGAGACTTTTTATTAATTATAACAATTTTATATGTTAATATGACATGTTATTATTGATTTAATGGACTTTTTTCGAACTAATCATTCTTTTTTGATTTCCACAAAAATCAATTACCAAATAGTGTCAAAATTGACATAAAATAGTTTTTAAAACAAATATTATATTATTCATTGTTATTTTATTCCTAAAAATCTAAGGTTCAGCCAAATGACTTAGATAAGGTTATATATATTAATAATAAAAAACTTGGGGTTCGTTTGGCTTGTTATAGTAAGTTTATTAACCTTATAGTGTAAGAAAACAAAAAGACACGGTAAAAGTAAAATTATTTAACTTAAAGTTAAATCTAAATGATAAGGTTAAAATAGAACCCTAAACTTATATAAATTATATTGGATTAGATTATTTCGACCCATACCCACCGTAGCTTCAAAATAAATCAATTTGGAGCTATTAAAACCTGAATATGAGTTTATAATAAAATAATATTTTTAGTTTTTCCAAAGGTGCCCCTCTCCTCCCTTATAAGAGGGCACCTCCTCCCTCTCTTCCTCACACCACTTTGAGCCTTGAATCTGGGCCAAAACCTGACAAATTCCCTTCTCCACTTCCCTAGAAACATCCTAGAGGTCCTGGTCTTCTTCAAATACCAATTTTAGTGCCCTAAGAAGAGTTCTCAAAGAGGCGCTTCAAAGAAGAGGTAATGTCCATTACCGATTCTTTCAACTTTATTTATTCTTCCACTTCTTCTTCTTTAGTTGTTTCATTATGAAGTAATAACATCAGTATCACTCATACACTGATATTTTATTATAAGTATGAAACAACCCTATTTCACCATCTATCCATCCTACGGAAAATGAAATCACCGCGCGTGCGTACGTACGGAATACCGTCTCCACGTCGTGGTGTAATCTATTTTCCAACACCACCTTACTTGGATGGGTATAATGGTGTAAATAATAACTATATATGATTATTTTAAAATTATATTGATTATGAAATAGTATACATACACTCCAATACAATTCCACGATCATGGGAACGATATCATCGCTCGTGCGTACGTATGGAATACCGTCTCCACGATGTGATGTGACTCGTTCTACATGATCTTCATTGCATAATGATTATATAAATGAATTGAATGAATGAATATGATATATATTACACTAATACCATTCTGTAAATGAGGTATCTATAACCTAAAGAGAATAATAAGAATTTATTCGACAAAACACACCTGAATAACAAGTAGCAATGAAATATTACTAATAAGAAGCTAAGAATATGGCCATATATGATATCATAACAATGAGTATGATTCTGGAATAAGTCAATGACATTATTTAAATCATTATACAGGAGTTTCAGACACTTACGAAGCAAATCGGACCTAAGGTAAGGGAAAATCTCGCAAT
This sequence comes from Viscum album, assembly GCA_963277665.1. Lineage (NCBI taxonomy): Eukaryota > Viridiplantae > Streptophyta > Magnoliopsida > Santalales > Viscaceae > Viscum > Viscum album. Next base: position 952,349,193 of record OY728130.1, on the reverse strand, counting down.
CTCATTTTTATCCGAGATTGTTTATACTTCATAATTTATTGGGGAATATTTATCATCCACATCCATGTTTCCTCAATATGTAATATTTATATCCTTCTAAAATAGTTTATATCCAATTTTACCCTTCGGTGAGTTTTTATTAAAAGATATGAAAGGAATCTTTTTTCGTTTTTCATACGAGGTACTTTTTTACTTTTCCGACAAAAGTACGAGAAGAATGTTTTTTTTAACTTATATGACATAAATGGATTTTTAGAACATTATTTCCATGAAGCTTACTTTACAAGTTTTCAAGTTTATTTTTAATCAACTTCTTTTAGTTCAAAATTATATGACATGTTAAGAAAGGAAAATGTTTTTGAAGTATAAAGGATATTTTCCTCAAGAATGAAGTTCAAGTGTTTTATCAAAATTATTTTCCATCTAAGATAATATAGGGTTCTGTTTCTATCCCTATTATTACATTGATTTTATTATGTTGTGATGGAATTATTTTTATGAATTCCTTTATCTTATATGAATTGTTTTATTATGTCATGATGTTTAAGAATCCCATTTTTATTACATAGGTTAGGAAATGATGTATGATTTATGATTTTTGTGGCACACATAAGAATGGTTTCATTATGAGATGGGTGGGACCTATATCTCCCCCCAATTCATTGGGTAAAGATTTATATCTCATAAAATAGACTTGGCTGGAATGGCAGGTTAATCTGGTTCAGTGAAACAGGAGTGAAATGAGGAGTGAACTCGGTTCAGAAATGGACTTTGTCTGCTAAGATAGTCTTGGAAATGAGTCTTGACTAATAAGAAATGATTCTCTATGATTATGTGTGTATGCCACAAAGTTTCATGTTTTAAGTTATGATAATTGGGATTACATTTCACTACTATGATTTATCCCATGTTATAAAATTATGATCTCTTTTTCAGGTTAAGATTTCAAAAATGTTATGTTCTTATGAATATGATGTGATTGATATTTCTTTTGTTTACCCTTACTGAGCATTTGAGCTCACCCTTTTGTATGTTTTCTTTCCCCAGGTCAGGAAGAAGTTTATTAAGTAGGATATGCCCAAATGGACTCTAGATATGATTAAATAAATGGGAGACAATGTAGATGCTTTATGAACCAGTTGTTTATGTTTCCCAGTTTCTAAAGAAACTTTACTTATACGGTCCTTTCTTGGTTTTGTTATATGTTGTAATAAGTGTACTTCAATTTTGAAGTACTAACAATTTATGTAAAATATGGGTCGTTATAGTTGGTATTAGAGGAAAGGTATAGTCAACCTTTGGAAACTAGGATGTGAAAGCCTTAGTAAGAACCCTAAGGATATGTCTAAGCATAGAACACAATCTTAGTGTTTTAGAAATGGCCATGAACAACCTATGATAAGACCTTAAGTGTGAAATTTTATTCTTGATTATGTGGTTTTCTTATTATAATTAGTGTTTCTCACACTATTCTTCTTGGTTTTAGTCAATGGATGGAACCCGAAAGAACCGTGTTAATGCAGAATGCGACGGGCAATTCAATGGTTGTACCCCTGAGCAACCAAACGTTATGGGAGATGGAATGAAAAATCTTGTAGCCATGATCACACAACTTTATCAAGCTATGAATCATGCAGGACTTCCAAACGAGCAAAGGAAGGAGAAACATTCTGTTGAATCCTTCATGAGGTAGCGTCCACCCTCATTCAGCGGGTCTAATGATCCATTAGTTGCTAAACAATAGATCAGTACTACTGAAAAGATATTTTCAGTTCTTCAATGTTCTGAACATGATAAAGTCATCTTAGCAGTATATCGTTTGGAAGGTGATTCTGATCAATGGTGGAATCTTATTAAGAATACAAGGCAAAGGGATGAAAGTGAGTCCATGGAATGGGATGAGTTCAAGAACTTATTTTTCAATAAGTACTCCCCTTTTATTCTTAGAACAAAGATGGAGAAGGAGTTTCTTGAACAGAAGAAAAAGGATGTTGAATCTGTTGGTACTAATGAAGCAAATTTTACAAGACTTGTAAGGTACACTTCTGGTATTATTATCCAACCTGAGAGTAAGATCGATCGATTCTTTAGTGGCTTAAAACCAAGTCTTCTAAGGGCGTTAGCCATAAGGGACTTCAATAGCTATGAGGAAATCGTTCGATGTGCTCTCAAAGTTGAGATGGAGATTGGAGTAACCCATCAGTCATATGGGTTTGATAAGAAGAGGAAAATGGAATTCAAAGGAAAATCTAAAGAGCACACTGGAAAGAAGATGAGATTTCCCTTATGCTCAAAGTGTGGAAAGAAACATGGAGGGAGTTGTCTTAAAGGGACAAGTAAATGTTTCAAATGTGGAAAAGAAGGTAATCAGGAATTTGAATGCCTCGATGATGGGAAGAAGATGTCTAGTGATGCGAACAAAGAAAAGGCTACACAGAGTGAACCTCCTACACTTCAATGTTACAAGTGCAAGGAAATGGGGCATTATACCAATCAATGCCCTAATACAAGGGTTGTTGATGATGATCGATGTCAACAAAATCTTAAGTTTAAAGACCAAGGAAAGTCACATGCAATTTCTATCAGTGATGTGGAGTACGATAATGAAGTGGTGAAAGGTACACTTACCATACACTCTAAAGTAGAAAATGTTTTATTTGATTCTGGATACACCCACTCTTTTATTTCTGAATAATTTTCTTAAGGGTATCACCATATTACCTCAACAATTAGATGTTGAGTTAGCTGTGACAACCCCTAATGGAAGAATAGTCGCATCAAAAATTTATAATTCTTCTCCGATTGAAGTTTGTGGGAAAGTGATTCCTGCAAATCTTGTGTTCCTTCCTATAGTGAAATTTGATGTGATTCTTGGAATGGATTTGATTTCTTTATATAGAGCTCATATCAATTTCCAAAGAAGGGAAGTCACATTTCATATTCCAGATCAATCTATGATCATCTATCAATGCAAGGATGAACATAACCTTCCAGTGGAAATTTCTTCCATCTTATGGGTTTTGGTTCCACTAAATGAAGGTTATTTATCTCAAATGGTTGGTGAGAAACTCACAATTAAGAATATTCCCATTTTACGGGAGTTTGATGATGTCTTTCCGGAGGAATTGTCGGGTCTTCCACCAAATCGTGAAGTTGAGTTTTCAATATAACTCGTACCGGGTGCTTTACCTATTTCAAAGACACCTTATAGAATGGCTCCAATTGAGTTGAAGTAATTGAAGAAGCAACTCCAAGAAAATCTGGATAAGGGATTCATATTCCCTAATGTGTCACCTTGGGGAGCACCTGTTCTGTTTGTTAAGAAGAAATATGGATCAACGATATTATGAATTGATTATTGAGAACTTAATAAGATCACTATCAAGAAAAAATATCCTCTCCCGCGCATTGATGACTTATTTGACCAACTACGCGGAGCTCAATACTTTTCCAAGATTGATCTTCGTTCAGGGTATCATCAATTAAGGGTCAAAAGGGAGAATATACCAAAGATGGCTTTCCGTACAAGGTAAGGACACTATGAATTTATAGTGATTCCATTTGGTCTTACTAATTCCCCTGCTATCTTCATGGATCTGATGAATAGATTCTTTAGAGACTATCTTGATCAGTTTTTGGTAGTCTTTATAGACGATATTCTTTTATATTCAAAGAGCAAGGAAGAACATGAAGATCATTTGAGAATTATATTGAAGACCCTGAGAAAGGATAAGCTTTATGAAAAATTTACCAAGTGTGAATTTTGGCTTCAAAAAGTTTCATTTTTGGGTTACATAATCTCAGAAGAGGGGATATCTATGGATCTAGTAAAAACAGAGGTTATCAAAATATGGTCGAGACCAACAACGGTAACCGAGATCCGAAGTTTTCTTGGCTTGGCTGGATATTACCGACGTTTTGTGAAATATTTTTCACGATTATCTAATCCACACACTTGGTTGACTCGAAAAGGAGTTAAGTTCGTGTGGACAGAGGAATTTAAATAGAATTTCAAGGAGTTGAAAATAAGGTTATCCAGTGCACTTGTACTCACACTTATTTGTAGTGGAGAAAGGTTTTTGATCTATAGTGATGCATCCAAGAAGGGGCTGGGGTGTGTTCTTATGAAAAATGATATGGTGATAGATTATGACTCACGACAGTTGAATATCCATGAGCAAAATTACCCAACTCATGATTTGGAGTTAGCTGCGGTAATCTTTTCATTAAATATTTGGAGGCATTATCTTTATGGAGAAAGGTGTGATATTTATACCGATCATAAAAGTTTAAAGTATATTTTCACACAAAAGGAGCTGAATATGCGCCAAATAAGATGGTTGGAGCTGATTAAGGATTACGACTACTCAATTCATTACCATCCTGGGAAACCAAACAAGGTGGCAGATGCATTAAGTCGAAAAGACCTTGCTAGCTTATCCATGATGAGGATCACAAAAGATCCAATATTTATGGATTTACAAAGGATGGATCTTGGAATTATAATGGAAGGGGAAAATCATATCTTTCTCAATTGAATGTTCAACCATCTATACATGTGAATATTAAAGAGGCGCAGAAAGAATGTGTAGAGTTACAAAAGAAGGTGAGAAATATTCCTGAATTCAACCTTGATTGTGATGGGAGAATAAAGTTCAGGAATCGGGTTTGTGTTCCTCCCATCCTAGAATTAAAGAAGGAGCTTCTGGATGAGGCTCATAGTTATTCATTCTCTATTCATCCTAGAAGCACGAAGATGTATAGGGACCTGAAAGAGTACTTCTGGTGGGATGGCATGAAAAGAGATGTTGCTGAATATGTCTCTCGATGCTTGGTTTGTCTGGAAGTTAAATCTGAGAGACAGAAGTCTAAGGGGATGTTACAACCATTACCCCTACCTGAATGGAAATGGTAAAACATCACTATGGACTTTGTCACTGGACTTCCTAAAACATTCAAAGGAAATAATTCTATCTGGGTCATAGTTGATCGTCTTACAAAGTCTTCACACTTCATTGCTATTAGAGAGGATTTCTCTCTGGATCAGCTTTCCAGGATATATGTGAAGGAAGTGGTAAGATTTCATGGATTACCACTTTCCATTATATCTGATCGGGATCCGAGATTTACCTCAAAGTTATGTCGAAGTCTTCAGCATACTCTGGATACATAGTTGAGTTTCAGCACTACTTATCATCCACAGACAGACGGTCGGTCTGAGAGAACAATTCAAACTCTAGAAGATATGTTGAGATCTTTCTCTATGGATTTCAAAGGTGGTTGGGATCAACACCTACCTTTGGTATAATTTTCTTATAATAATAGCTTTAACTCCAGTATTCAAATGGCTCCTTATGAATCTCTCTATGGAAAGAAATGCAGGACTCCAACTTGCTGGGATAAAGTTGGGGAAAGAAAGCTATTAGGACCTGATATTTTTGATGAGATGGCAGAAAAGGTCAGAGCTATTCAAAAACACATTAGAGAAACTCAGAGTCGATAAAAAAGTTATGCCGACAACCGAAGAAAATACCTAGATTTTGAAGTTGGTGATAAAGTGTTCTTACGAATATCTCCTTGGAAGAGAGTAATGAGATTTGGAAAGAAGGGAAAGCTGAGCCCTAGGTATATCGGTCATTTCGAAATACTGGATCATGTTGGGATGGTAGCTTACCGATTGGCGCTTCCACTGAATCTCTCTCAAGTTCACTATGTGTTCCATGTATCTCTCATGAGGAAGTACATACCTGATCCTTCACATGTACTCAGCTCAGAAGTTTTACAACTAGAGCAAGATATTTATTATAAAGAACAGCCGATAGAGATTCTGGATCGTAGCGAAAAAGTCCTACGGAACAAGACCACTCGCTTGGTGAACGTTTTATGGAGGAACCACCAATTAGAAGAAGCTACATGGGAGCTTGAGGATATGATGAAGGAGAGGTATCCTCATCTTTTTGTTACAAAGTGACAAATTTCGAGGGCGAAATTCATTTTAAGTGGGGTAGAATGTAACACCCGAGAATTTTATGAGAAATATTTTGTTTTTATGTTATCAAAGGAATATTTCACTACACACAACACTGGGTTACTATTTAAAAACCGAATTTTTATTTAAATAATTATTTATTTTATATAAAGTTATTTTAGGTCAAAATTGATACATAATACCTTTATAAGTTCAAAGTAATTCCTTGGAGTCATTTTAAAATAATTTTAGATATATAAAAATTTTATCGAACTTTTCACCGTCTTTTACCCACCTCCTAGGAGAATTTGAAAATTTACATATAACTTAATTTTACCGCTTCTGTGAGTAGAATTTCAAAAATCCGAGAGACATAGTTAATATCAAGGACTAAAATCTGGTTCAATGAGATGAAAATAATTTTGGTGAATAGTAACTTTTTACTTTTTTTTACCATAGTTAAAAGTAAATAGGGTAATTAAGGGTAAAAATGTTATTATTATTACCCTAACACATGTACTAATTCTATTGGATAAGATTAATTCGACCAAAAATAACCTTAGGAATAAAATATGACCATTTAGGCCCACTTGGATTAGATTAGGACATTTATTATTAATTTATTTAAAGAAGGGTTAAAATAGTTAAAATCAATGTTTAATAAGTAAATCATTTTTAATAAAGGGTTATACATGAGCTAAATTTGACTATAAATATTAATTAGAAAGATAAAACGATTTCCTATATAATGGTATTTTATTTGTAATTTTTAGACATTAAATAATTTAATTTATTTATGACAAAATGATGATGCAGTAATTATCTTATTAATGAAATATTGACATAATTGATGTTATAAATACCTAAATAAATGTAATTGGAGACTTTTTATGAATTCCAATAATTTTATATATTAATATGACATGTTAGTATTGATTTAAGTAACGTTTTTCGAACTAATCATTCTGTTTTGATTTCCACAAAAATCAATTACCAAATAGTGTCAAAATTGACATAAAATAGTTTTTAAAACAAATATTATATTATTAATTGTTATTTTATTCCTAAAAATAAAAGGATAGTCCAAATGACTTAGATAAGGTTATATATATTAATAATAAATAACTTGGGGTTCGTTTGGCTTGTTATAGTAAGTTTATTAACCTTATAGTGTAAGAAAACAAAAAGACAGGGTAAAAGTAAAATTATTTAACTTAAAGTTAAATCTAAATGATAAGGTTAAAATAGAACCCTAAACTTGTCTAAATTCTGTTGTATGAGATTATTTCGATTCATACCCACCTTATATTCAAAATAAATCAATTTGGAGCTATTAAAAACCGAATATGAGTTTATAATAAAATAATATTTTTAGTTTTTCCAAAGGTGCCCCTCTCCTCCCTCTCTTCCTCGCACCACTTTGAGCCTTCAAGCTCGGCCAAACCCGGCCAAATTATCTTATCCACTTCCCTAAAAACATCCTAGAGGTCCCGGTCTTCTTCAAACACCAATTTTAGTGCCCTAATAGGAGGTCTCAAAGAGGCGCTTTAAAGAAGAGGTAATGTCCGTTACCGATTCTTTCAACTTTATTTCTTCTTCCACTTCTTCTTCTTTATTTGTTTCATTATGAAGTAATAACATCAGTATCACTCATATACTGATATTTTATTATAAGTATGAAACAACCCTATTTCACCATCTATCCATCCTACAGAAAATGAAATCACTGTGTGTGCGTACGTATAGAATATCGTCTCCACGCTGTGGTGTAATCTATTTTCCACCACCACCTTACTTGGATGGTTATAATGGTGTAAATAATAACTATATATGATTATTGTAAATTTATATTTATTCTGAAATAGTATACATACACTCCAATACAATTCCACGATCATGGGAACGATATCATCGCTCGTGCGTACGTACGGAAAACCATCTCCACGATGTGATGCGACTCGTTATACATGATCTTCATTGCATAATGATTATATAAATGAATTGAATGAATTAATATGATATATATTACACTAATACCATTCTAGAAATGAGGTATCTATAACCTAAAGAGTAGAATAAGAATTTATTCGACAAAACACACCTGAATAACAAGTAGCAATGAAATATTACTAATAAGAAGCTAAGAATATGGCCATATATGATATCATAACAATGAGTATGATTCTGGAATAAGTCAATGACATTATTTAAATCATTATACAGGAGGTTTGGACACTTACGAAGCAAATTGGACCTAAGGTAAGGGAAAATCTTGTAATCTTATTTTTATCCGAGATTGTTTATACTTCAGAATTTACTGGGGAATATTTATCATCCACATCCATGTTTCCTCAATATGTAATATTTATATCCTTATACAATAGTTTATATCCAATTTTACCCTTCGGTGAGTTTTTAGTAAAAGATATGAAAGGAATCTTTTTTCATTTTTCGTACGAGGTACTTTTTGACTTTTCTGACAAAAGTACGAGAAGAATGTTTTTTTTAACTTATACGGAATAAATGGATTTTTAGAACATTATTTCAATGAAGATTCCTTTACAAGTTTTCAATTTTATTTTTAATCAACTTATTTTAGTTCAAAATTATATGACATGTTAAGAAAGGAAAATGTTTTTGAAGTAGAAAGGATATTTTCCTCAAGAATGAAGTTTAAGTGTTTTATCAAAATTATTTTCCATCTAATATAATATAGGGTTCTGTTTATATCCCTATTATTACATTGATTTGATTATGTTGTGATGGAATTATATTTATGAATTCCTTTATCTTATATGAATTGTTTTATGATGTCACGATGTTTAAGAATCCCATTTTTATTACATGGGTTATGCAATGATGTATGATTTATGATTTTTGTGGCACACATAAGAATGGTTTCATTATGAGATGGGTGGGACCTATATCTCCCTCCAATTAATTCGGAAAAGATTTATATCTCATGAGATAGACATGGCTGGAACGGCAGGTTAATCCGGTTCAGTGAAATAGGACTGAAACGAGGAGTGAACTCGGTTCAGAAATGGACTTTGTCTACTAAGATAGTCTTGGAAATGAGTCTTGACTAATAAGATATGATTCTCTATTATTATGTGTGTATTCCAAAAAAGTTTAATGTTTTATGTTATGATTATTTGGAGTACATTTCACTACTATGATTTATCCCATGTTATAAAATTATGATCACTTTTGCAGGTTAAGATTTCCAAAATGTTATGTTCTTATGAATATGATGTGATTGAAATTTCTTTTGTTTACCCTTACTAAGAATTTGAGCTCACCCTTTTGTTTGTTTTATTTCCCCAGGTCAGGAAGAAGGTTATTAAGTAGGATATGCCAAAAGTTACTCTAGATATGATGAAATAAATGGGAGACAGTGTAGATGCTTTATGAACCAGTTGTTTATGTTTCCCAGTTTCTAAAGACACTATACCTATATGGTCTTTTATTGGTTTTGTTATATGTTGTAATAAGTGTACTTCAATTTTGAAGTACTAACAATGTATGTAAAGTATGGGTCGTTATATCATTAACCCCTGGAATTGCACCAACTAGACAGTGGAGGTATATTGAGTGGCCTTTTGGGATCAAGGTACCCGATACAACCTAACTGGGTGCCTAATGAAATTCATGGTGTTATTTTTTAAGAGGTGGAGGAATTGTCATTTATGGACCATTCTCCTTCATATTCCTTAGATGAGAGGTAATTTGGGGGAGTTTATTGGATAGACTTACCCACTCCATTTATCCCACTTGAATCCCCCTCGGGTAACCCAAATATTTTTCGTTGAGTATGATCTATTTCGTCATGTCAGAGTTAGGTAATCTCTGTTCCTACTCTTCTCAATTTATAATCTTGGTTATCCCTCATATTTTTAGTGATTATACCTATGTATTTAAGTACTGTTAAAAAAATCATGGTGTAATTTTAATCATAGTGTGTGAATTCATGGTATGGTGTCTTAAGTATGTCTTATGGGGATGAACACTATTTGTCTCTCACAATTTAAATAGTGGTACATCACCAATGGGTTTTTATTGGTATTTTTACAAAATATCATGAAATTAGTGATTCATTAGGTATCATTTGATGGGGATTTTGTTTATATAAGTTTCAATGGTATTCCATAAGTGGTTAGTATGTTATTTCTCAATATTATGACTGTAGAAACATGCTCAAGGCTTGGGATCATGAAAACCCTTTGTGTGGGATTGTTTCTAGGTTAAGAAAACATGTCTCCATACAATAACTTTGATATTGAGGTTAGTGGTCCCTTTAATAATTAAACTTATACATTAATTCATGTTCTTCTGAAAGTAGGCTAGGGGTTCATGTTAGAGAATGTGTATAGGGAATGATTGGGTTGGATGTTCCTAGAGGGGATTAGGTAGATCCTTATAAGAGTGATTTGGTTATTCCATTCATGTTCAAAAGATCTTACAGAAGTTAAATGGATATGTGAACAAGGGTAATGAAGTATAGTATCATTTAACAAACCCACTATGTGGTATTGGATCTTAATATGAGTTGTGTTTTTCATAGGGTGAAAATTAGTAATCTAGTTGAAAGGATTACAACTGGTCAGCCATTTAGAAATGAATTGGTTTGTGTTGAGGTATGGAATTTATGTGGGAAATTCTATAGGAATATCATTGTGACATTAATACTCCTCAAGTGAGAGGGATATGATATTGATAATTTATGAAATAGCCCATGGTAAGCCATTGGGCTTGGGATATTTGTGTTGTTCGATGGTGATAGTGAGTAACCGCCCTACTTGGGAATTCTTAGTGGCACTTGGTGCAAGTAAATTGGAGACATGGGATATCTTGAGCATGGGGATCCCAAGAGTGTGGGTTGGGAATATTAGATGGTTATTAACATCTTAAATTCTTTCTTATAATGTATGGATATAGTTAAAAGGAATATACATATGGTTAGATCTGAGAGGGATGTTTTTAATACAATTATAGAATTGAGGTATCAGTAAGTATTAGAATGGGTATCGATTATCAGGTGAGGAACCTTTGGGTGTTATTAAGAACTATTAGTGAGTTACTAATGAGGGTATATATTATCATGTGTTTCCTTGAGTCCTTATGGTTCAGTACAAGGTCAAATAGGGCCTTAGTGTTCTGTTGGTGTAAGGTGTTTCATTAGGGTTGAAATTGATTTGAGTATAGCCTATGGGACCAGGATCATCATGGGTGTTGAGTAGTTATGGTTTATGTTGATTTCTAGGTATGGTGAAGTTAGTAAAGGATGGATACGCTGGGATTTTAGGTTTTTTCCTTCAGTTAAGATCTAGTTTGGGATGTGTGGCTAGTCGATGGTTAGGCTATGGGTTATGTATTCTATATATTTTTTGGTATATCCTAATTGTGTTTTACAATTACAGATCATGATGTTGTATCCTAAAGGCCTAGGGATCAGGGTATAGAGTTATTTGGCCCAGGTGAACATTCCTTATGAGTTCTAAGATGATCATAGATAGAGTGATAAAATCCCTAGTTTCTCTAGTATGAAAGGCTACCTATTTTATTCCTTTCCCTAGATGAATTTATGAAAAAATATATTAATGATGATAAGGTAGTTTGGTATGGGAATTTTTATATGAATTTATAATTAGGTATGGATATTTCACCACCCAGGTGATCATCAATCTTGAGTGCTAGATGGATAACCAAGAAAGGTCCCCTCGTTACATATATGCTCAAGGAAAACCAAGAGAGGGTCCTCAATTACTTGTACATCAAGGTATCATTGAGAGAGGGTCACTAATTACTTGTATATCTGGATATCAATAGGATAGTATCCCAATTCACTCTATATTCCTCAGTATGGCTCAGTTTTTACTTTTCCTATGATGGGATTCTTATGCACCCAAGTACAACTTAGTTTTTTTTACTTTCCCTAGATGGTCTCCCTCTGACATGTTACTATAAAGATTCTAGCACCAATATGAGTCAATGAAGGTGTGATCAAGTGTCATGCTAGGAAAAATAACACTTGATAAACCAACATGGTTACTTTCATGATGTATATTAATTTCTAATTTATTTTACTATATATGAAAATATCATATATAATGGTATATATAAGAGACACATTTGTGAATTATTACTAAATTTTAGGATCACACTCTACATAGGAAACCTGGTGCAAGTTTGGACCTTATTTTTATCTTTTAGGTGACATTTTATATAATGTATCTCATTGGAGTAGCTAGATGGATGTTAGAAGAATATTTTTAGGTGAGACCTGAGTTATCATTATTGAGTATCCCTATATTTTTTAGTTTATATTTCTAGAGATTGACCCACTTGGAGTATTTGTTTTATGATTTTATGCCCATGGGTATCATTTTTTGATAACATGTAATTATTTTTTTATGTCTCTATTTGTCCTTTAGATATAATTCCACATGCTTCTTAAATGTTTTATGTGATAATTCTATTATTGATAACATTATTTGGCCATTAAATGTAATTATGTGTGCTATTGTGATGTTTTATACGATGATTCTATTATTGAATACTATTTTATGTGATGGTAGTAAGATTATGGAAACCTAATAATGGTTATATACTCTTTCCGCTATTTAAAAACCTCTAGAAAATGATGAAGCACACTTTAGGTCTTGTGGTTCTCTAGCTAGGGTGAAGTTTAGGATAATTTATTTAGGGATTTAAAAAATGGTATCAAAGCATTATTTATATTATTTTACTATTTTGGATTGGTTTTTAGAGCTAGAAAGTTCTCAAATTTTGGGGCAGACCATATGATCAGGAATATTTTTCCCATGTATAAGGAAAATAAAATTATTGGGGAATGAGATTTTTGTTCATTAATTTTCACAATTATGATTGAGGTATTTATTCAAGATTAATTTTCTAAGTGAGATGGATATTTATTTTTTTAATCTTATTTTAGGGTGCCTAGGTATTGTGCAATCTTGAATCATTTTAGGAATGTAGGTATACCTATACTTGTCCATGAATTCTTGTAGATGCGAAATGGTTTTTTTAATGGGGTAACTAGTTTTGAAAAACTATTAAAAATTAAAAGTTGGGATAAGATTATTATAGAAATAGGTATCTGTTAATTAATTTGTCAGCAATAAGTTATTAAGTATTTTTCTAGATAAACTATTGGTGTCACCTTGATTCATTGAAAATACTTAGTTTATTTCATGTGTTCTATTGTGATATGATTGTAGTTATACCCATGGTAAATGAAAACCCAATAGTGGGTTGGTAGAGATATGATTTGCCTTATGATAGGATTAGGATATGATTAACTTGGTGTGGTGTGGTGTGGTGTGGTGCTGATATGAAATATGTTTATTAGTTATTGACTCTTAGAGGGGGTTGATATGGTTAGTGACGCACCTTGAGATGGTGAGATATTTCTTCTAATGGGGTGAGGCTTGGGGTAGTGTTTGTTAATCGATTGGTTTTGTATGAGCTAGGTGTGTGGGAGTATGTCACTTGGTTTTATAGGAGTATGGGTAGATGATTTAGGTGATGGAGTGACAATAAATCTTTATAGGATCAAGTGTCATGTTTTTTAGGCCATGGTTTAGACTTGTGGGAATGGAATACTTGTGGGTGCTTTATGTGATATATTTTAATTTTCTTGGAATGGGTAAAGTGTGGTTTTGGCTGGTGGTTTTAGTTTAAAAACTAATGTTGAGTTATGTTCTATTTTTATAGCTCACAGAATGTGACATCATGTCATACATGGTGGGTTAAGGAGTGTAAAGATGCAACATTCTCAGAAAATAATGTTTAGGATAATTAACTATCCTTGGGTGTATGTGGTTATAGTAAAGTTAAAATTTTGTATAATTGATGTCTACGGAGGAATGGATAGGTCATTAGAAATAACCATCAAGTGAGTGGATTGATGTTGATTAGAAATACTCAGTAGGAGGTTTGTGTTAAAACATTTAGTGTTTTTGAGTAATGTCTCTAATTGGTAGTGCCTCAGTAAAATTACCCCGTGAGTGGGCATGTTGTGAATCTTTATAACTCTTGAAGGTGGGTTCATAAAGAGGGATATTGTGGATAATTGTTTAGGTTCTCATAGAGATATTACTATATTATTATAGGATTTGAGGATATTTGTGATGGATCATAGGTAAATCTAAAATGGGGTGGATTTATTGGGTATAGGGGAATAGGTTGTGGTGATGGTTTATAAATGGGAAATAGGGGTTCCGTGGTGGTAGTGTCACTAATATAGTATAGATAAAGGAAAATTATTAGTAAGGGTAAGTTGGGATGTTGGAATAGCTTGCTAGGATCTTTATTGGATAAGTGTGGTAAAACACTAGGTATTATTTGGAAATTTAAGGTAGCATTTGGGGGACACTCTGATGAGTTTGGTTTGGTTTAATGGTTGAAGTTGGTGAACCTTGAGGGCATGGATTATTTCAATGGTTAGTGGTGATTAATAATTTGTATTCATATAATGTGAGGGAAGTGTAAGGATATTTGATATCATAATACCTAAAGGGAGAAATTTTGTGTCATGGTTGATGAATTTTAATGAGAAATAATCATTTACAATACTTCTTGTGGAATGTTGGTATCTAAGTGTGATGGTTTATTAGGTTGATAGAATTGTAAATCCTATATTGGGAAGTATTATACCAATATATTTCCATATGACCTCATGTTAGCTGGGCGATACCTGATTCATGTCAAATTTTAGTAAAGATGATTTCCTGATGAATTTGGTGTTACTATGGGATAGTAGTATGATGGAACATATCATGTTCTAGGACCATACCATAATTAAAGACTCATCTATGATGGATCATATAGTTAGTGTGTTTTGATACTGATGAGGTGTATATTTTAGTGAATGGGATGAGTTGAACTCATGTGTTCTATAGTACTGTTTGGGGAAAGGCATCGTGTTTGGATCAGGAGTAGGTACCATGGTTTTCTGATGTCTATTTCGAAGAAAACAGTGCATGAAGGAGTTTATGAGTGTATATTATTCATATGTTGGTAGTGGAAAGTTATTTTTTCATCAGATACATCATTCAGATGATGATTGATGTATGTGTGGTGTTGGGTTTGGAGTTTTATGACAAAAATAGTTAGGATGTATCAAGAATATATGTAGTAGATCCATTACATATTAAAATAAATAATGGGAAGTGGCATTAGATTTCAATGGTAAGTTAATGTATTTAGGATCATTTTGGATTCTTCTCGAGGATGAGAAGAACTAGAGTGGGGAATTTTTAATGACCCATATTGTTACATGTTGGTAAATTCTAGGTAATCTTTAATTTTGAGTTATGAAGTAGGTTTATTTTCATAATTAGGTTTCGTATTTGAATTTTAGGTTTTTAGTCATTTATCAAATTAGTTTTGGATATTTTGAGGGGTTAGTTGTTGATGGCTAGGTGGAGTTAATACGGGGATGAACTATAGATAAAATTAGTAACATTTAGTGATTAGGTATCCGGATTGGGGGAACCAAGTGCCAAGTGTCCTTTACAAGGTATAGTACCCCCTATAACCCTGTCAGTCAGCTGGTGGATCTAGGTTGGGAAACTGATAGGGGATGAGGTACCCAATATAGACTAACCAAGTACTAGGTGGAGTTTGAAGGGATTTATTTAAGTAGGGGTATACCTTTCATTAATAAGTCTGCACCTTATTTATCCTTAACGAAGAGGGAATTTGGGGGAGGGAATTGGATAACTTATCCACTTTCGTTTCTCCCCCTTGAAGTCACCCTTGTTTCCCTATAGATTTTTTGTTGATAAGGATTAAAATCACTATGTTGAAGCAATATAACAATCATCCCCCTTCCCTCTCTTTCTCTTTTTTCCCTCTCTATAATTTTGGATGGTTTTGTGTAGGGATTTAAAGATGACTCCACCAAATCATGGGGGAATCATCTTTATAGCATGGGGATTCATGGTGTGGTGGTTTGAGGATGTCTAAATAAGTGTAACACTACATGTTTCTCGTTATTTTAATAGAGTCACATCTCTATGTATTTTTTAAATATTATCAGGATTTTGGATCAAAATTAATGCTCTATTAGGTATTATATGATGGGGATTGTTTTTTTAGGAGTTCTAGAGGCATTACATGGGTGTTAATATTTAATTTTTGAGTTTAAATCCATGATAAGTCACTCAAGGCTCGGAATCATAGCAATGATCATCTTGGGATTGGTTTAAGGTTGGGTGAGTATGGATTTAGGTGGTAGCTCCAATATTGAGGTAGGTGGTCCATTTAATTCTTAACCTTGTATGTGAATTAATTTACTTGTTTATACTAGGTGTTTGTACTTTGTAGAATATATAGATATCTATTCATCATAGAGTGCCTATAGGGGCTTGGGTATAGCTTTCTAAGAGTGAATTGGGTGTGTCATTCTTGGTAAAAAGATATTAAAATGACCAATGAATAAACTTCCAAATGGTGAAAAGTCATATTTCATTTGATGTGGTCCTACATGGTATTATCCCATGAGATGAGTTGTGTTTATAATGGGGTGTTCCTTAGTTATCTGAGTTAAGGGCTTATAAGTGTTCAATCCTTTAGGAATAGACCATTTATTGTTAACTCTGTGGATTTGTATGGGAAAGGCTATGGAAATATCCTTATGACCTTGATAATCCATGAGTGAGAGGATTATGGTGTTGATAATGGTTATATTAGCCTATGTTAAGCCTTTTATCTTGGTATATCCTTGTTGTTAGATTATGGGAGTGAGTAACCACTCTCCTTGGGTGTGCCTAGTGGAACTTGGTGTACGTAAAGTGGAGGCATGGGATCTCTTATATATGGGGATCCTAAGAGATATGGATAGGAATGTGAGATGAGTATATATAGTTAGCAGAAATCCATGTTATTCTTGGCTATAATTAAATGGGATATACCTATGGTTAGACCCAAGTGGGTTGTTGTTAGTCCATATGTTAACTTAAGTCATGATTAAGTGTTGGATGGGTGCTTGGTTTTTGGGTGAGTCGCCTTTATGTGTTTTGGATCACTAGTAGTGTTTTGGTGGTAGGGTAGAGATTTGAATGTGTTTCCTTGAGGATTTATGGGGTAGTGCATGGTCTGAGAGGGTCTTAGTTTTATATTTGGGAAAGGTGTGATCTTAGGGTTGGGTTGTGATTTAATTCTAGAATACGATACCAAGATCATCATGTGTGTTGAGTATTTTTGATTTGCGATGATGGATTGGTGTAGTGAGGTTGGTTAGGGTAGGATATGTTGATTTTTAATGTTTTATCGTCTAATTGAGAAATATTTTGGGATGTGTGGATAACTGAGGGAAAGGTTATGGAATATGTCTTCCATGGGTTTTTTTGTATATATTTACCATGTTCTATTGTTATGAATGATGAGGTTATAGGTTATTGGCTAAGGAATTAGGGTCTAGAGTTACATCACCCATTTTCTCATTCCATATAAGTTTCGGGAGTATCATAGACAAAGTGTTAAGGTCCCCAGTTAATATTTTATGTGGGACTGTAAATGTTATAAATTTACCAAGATTTGTTTCTAATTCATTATCTTGATGACTATTTATTAGTCAATATGGGGATTTTCATGGGATAGGGAATCAAGGTGTGAATATTTCACTATCTGGGTTTTCATTGTTTTTAAGTGTTGGATGTATCACCAAAATAGGTTTCCTAATTACTTTTATTATTGAGGATCATCAAGAGATGGTACCCAATAACTTTTATGTCTGGGTGTCACCGAGAGAGGGTTCCTAGTTGCATCTATACTCTAGGATCATCAAGATGGGATCCACAATCACTCCTTTTTCCCAGTTCAAACTCAGTTTCTTCCTTTCCCAAGATGGTCTTCCAATACACCTAGGTATGACTCAATTTTTACCTTTCCCTAAATGGGATTCTTATGACATGTGACTAAAATAACTCCAGTACTAGAATTAGCCTAAGTAAATGGGATTAGATATCATGGTGGCCTAATTAGTATATAATTACCTCAAATGGTTTCTTTCATGTTTTATATTGTCACATGATTTTTATTCCCTTAAATGTATATACTACATATAATAGTGTATATAAGGAATGTGTTGGAGGTTCCCTGGAGATTTTTATGCTCACACCCTGAACGGAAACCCTAATGTGTGTGAAGACCCTATGTTTGGATTTGAGGTGATAGTTTGTGTCATGGATCAACCTGGAGTAGTAGCTTGATGATTATTGAGAGATTAGTCTAAGGTGGGACATAGGTTATAATTCCATGAACTACTCTAATGTTTTATATAATAATTATATTATTGAATATTATTGTATATGATGATAAAAATGGTGTAGTTTCCCCACAATGGTTATATAATCTTATCTCTAGTTGGTAGCCACTGGTATGTGGTAAGGTATGCTTAAGGTATTATAAAACTCCTTCAAGGATGTCATACGATAAATTTTATTCAAGATATTTTAAATTTGATAAGAATAATTTTTTTTATAAGATCAAGTGAGAGAAAATAGATATAGTGTAAAGGGATAATTATATATAGAATCTCATTCATCATGACACCTCTCTTTGATCTTCTAATTTATCCCCTTTGAAGAGCAGTCTCATTTAATTTGGGATTTATAGTCTTTCTCTTCTTATCCTTCATTCCTAATCCTTTAATTTTTTTTATTTACATTAAACTGGCATAAGGAAACCCTCTATTTTATTCACTATATCCAAATATAATCTTTAAATCAAAGTGAAGTGCATTGTGTTGCATTTGTTGTCAATGAGGCATGAAGTTGTCCTAGAATGAATGGATGTCAAGGAGTCAAGATGTGAATGCCAAAGGTTGTGATGGTGTTGGTGATGAAGGAGAATGGCCATGGAACTTAGAGGAATGTCACTTAGGAGATTCAATAAGTGGCATTGGAGATGATGGTTGAAACATTCTCTAAGAACATCAGACGATTGATGAGCTGATCTTTAAGTTCCAAGAACTTGTATCAACTGGATACAATGTCACAACATGATTAGAAGACCATGCATTGTAGTGACAATGCATGAGGAGTTGAAGAAGCAACATGATCCATTCACTACTTCTAAGTGGATGAAGTGGTTTAATGAAGTCCATGTACTAACCCTTAGTGCATGTGAATTTGAAGTTGATCCAATTGATCTCTTATTAGATCAATGAAGCACATTGAAGAATTTAAGTGATTCAGGAGTTCGGTTGAAGATGAAGATCCTTGAGAATTCTCTCCTAAGTAGAAAATGAGATGATGATGAAGAATTATAAATTGAGGAGTTGTTCCTAATCAAGAGGATTAATGTTTGAATTCTTAAGAAGAAGAGAAGAGAAGAAATGAAGAAGGGAGAAGTGGCATTTGGCAATTGGCATATTTTATATGGAGGAGAAACTTGTTTTTATACAAAGTCTAGGTTCTGTCCTTTGCCAAAAAATTTGCCATCTCAAGCCAGCCCACGGGTTCAACCCCACGGCTCATATGGGCACTAGGCGCCACGCCCATGGGGGATCCCATGGTGCAAGCTCGAGAGGCAGGGGGGGACGTGTGTAAGCCCCCGAGGGCACGCGGTGGTGAAATCCGCGCGCCGGAGGAGCATAGTGGGCGCTAGGAGCACGCCCGCAGGAGCAGAGATTGGGCGCAGAGCGCGCCCGCAGGGAGAACCCGGTGCGGGGCGGCACCGGGAGGGAGGAAGTTCAATTGGGGTGTTGCGGCAGCGGCATGTTAATAAACCGCGGAAATTCCGCGAGAGAATTCGATGTGGGACGCGGAAAATTTCCCGAGAGCGAATCTGAGCCGCTCGATTGATCGCGCGCTTGATCTGCGCCGCACGACAGGAAGAACCCGAGGCCGCATCCTTGCGCGCCCGAGGTTGCATCCCTCTCTGCCCGCAGACTTGCGTGGCAGGAGGTGTTTGCGCGGCCGCTTGTGCCTTGCACTCGCGTGCCTTGTGGCTTGCGCGATCCACGGCCAGTGGAATTAGCGCGGCTGTGAAGAGAAGGAGGGCCGCACCCCTTGCGCGCCTCACTTGAGTAGGAGTTCGGGTTGAACATCCCTTGGCCGAGACATACATTTTGTGTGTGCATTTAAAGAAGGAGGTCGTAGCCCTTATGTGGGTGCACACATTGAAGAACAAATTAAAGAATATTATTTGTGTGTGCTAAGTGAAGAGGAAGAGCACACTTGGCCGTGTGTGTGCAAGAAGTGAAGTGAAGGCCAAGTCATGTGTGTGCAACAAGTGAAGACCACAACTCAACCTATGTTGTGTGTGTGTGCAAATTAAAAGGAGTGGCCGAACCTTAGTGTGTGTGCAAACCAAAGTGTGTACACACTAAGAAGAAGAGAAGATATCCACACTAGTGTATAACACACATTTATGTGTGTAATCAAAAGAGAATAAAGTGTGTGAAGCTTAGTGAGAAGGTGTGTGCTTAAAGTGACTACACCCTTTGTGGGTCTACTGCACCTAGAAGAAAGAAAAGGAGAGTGCATGCATGCATGCATGCACATGCACACGTGAAAAAGTTCATATCAGCTTGTGTGCATTTGAGTTGTCCAAGACTAGGAGGTTCTTGAAGAATTGAGAAGGCCATGCAATCATTGCATGAAGAGACAGAGATTCCATGCACTCAGTGCATGGAGTTGTTTTGAACTGAGACTGGACCAGACTAAAGTTAAAGATATCATTTGTCTGAGTATTCAGTAATTGAAGAGAGGCCAGGTCATCCTGAGAAGAAGGAGATAAATCCTGAGCAAGACGAGAAGACCTGATCATCACAAGTGATCAGAGGTACAGAGCAAGGCCAGCAGTCTTTATCCCAGACTGCTGAAGATACTTGAAGAGCTGAACAAGAATAAGAGCTACTCGTGTGACTCGAGGAGCCAGAAGAAGACCCTGTGGGACTCAGGGAGAAGAAGTCTTCAGTGGGATTCTGGAGCAGGCCAGTGGGACTCTGGTAACACTGTGGGACGCAGTATAAAGACCCTCCTGTGGGACTCAGGAGAGATACGGTGGGAAGCTGTATCGACCATTGTAATACTAACAGATTATAATGGAAGAATCCATGCTTGGAGAGCATGGCAAGGATGTAGGCCTTTGGTTCCGAACCTTGTAAATCCTTGTGTCCTGTGCCTTTTCATTACTGCATTATCCGGGAAAGGTTGAGAGATACAAGAAGAGTGGATCGAGGCTTTAACCAGCCATAGAAGTTTAATTGATAAAGAATCAATTAGTAAAAAGTTTTAAGGGATCACTGATTCACCCCCTCCCCCTCTCAGTGATTCACACTGATCTGGGCACTTCAATTGGTATCAGAGCGAGGTTACCTCTAAAAGATCCAAGGGAGTCTTTATGGAGTGCAGATTTGAGGAAATGAGTGACCAGCCTCAAATGGAGATATCTGCCAAGACTCAGAAAAATAGAAAGAAGAAACAGGCAAAGAAGATGAGGAAGAAGGTTGTAGCAATCAGAGAAACTCCTTCTATGGAAAGAAATGTGAATGTCACATCAGATGACAATTCCTTTTATCATTCTTCTGATGAAGCCTGCTCTAGCTGTGATGAAGATGGAAGAAACAATGATCTTCTAAATGCAATCAAATATCTTCAGAAGAGAGTCCCCAAGAAAGTTGCAATGTGTATAGCTACAGGCCTCCTTGATCTTCAAGAAGAAATATTACAGCTAGAAGATGAAGCCAATTCTCTAGAAGTCCAATTGGCAAAAAGGGTTGGCATAACCAACACTCTCAGAAAGCTGGTGAAGGCCAAAGATGAAACTGTTTCCCTTTGCAATGAAAGATATGAAGATACCTGTGAAGAATTGCAAAGGAGCTCTTCTGAGAAAGAAATATTTTTGATAATGATCAAAGATGTTTTCCGTGCACTAGAAAAGAGACACAGAGTTTCAATGGTTGTCAAAGATGCTCAATTTGAAGACAAAGCAAAAAGGGTGAAGGAGCTTGACAATTCATTACAAGAAATGAAAAAAGTGCATGAAGACCAGATGAAACAGCTGGAAGAAAAATGGGAAGGTAGGCTAAGAACTATTGAGGATGAGAAGAACTCCCTCAATATGAAATGCTTAGAACTGGAGGTGATATTGAAAAATCAGCAATCATCCAAAGCCCAAGCCTCCCAGTCAGCTGAAAGGAGAAATGTTGCTACTCAAGTATGCATTGAGCAGGATGATTCTAAGAGAAAGACATCCTCTAATAAAAGTGCAACATCTTCTAAAAAGAAGGTACCATCCATACCATCTTGTACTGATGCTTCTAATTGTGTTTCCACAAAAAGTGCAGGATGGAAAAATAATTCCAAACAAGTATGGATGAAGACAATGAAGAAAGAAAGCTCTCCTGAAGCAGCACAACAATTCAAGACAGGTACCCTACAATCAGAAGGAATCAAGAGGTCAAGATTTGTGGGTCAATGTTGGTGTTGTAACAAGTATGGGCATTGTGCAAAGGATTGTTGGTACAATCCACTGAATGCCAAAGCACAGAGGAAGCCCATGCCTAGGGGGAGCAAGCCAGAAGGAAAGAAGCAGCATCCACAGGTCCAGAGACATCTATTTACTGCAAATAGATTTGGATTACTTGACAACATCTGGGATGATTGCAAAAGTGGTCAAAGAGATACATGTCAATCTCCAACTGTATCCAGAGCTAAAGAGGAGAGAAGATCACTGAACCTGTCTAAGAGAGAGACCTTGGGAAGCAAGCAGAAGAAAGTGGAAGATGCTCCCAAGAAGAGTTTGAAAAAGGAAGAGAAGACCTTGGAGTCTAAATCCAAGAAGGGTGATGCATCCAGAAGGACCACCAAGAAATGCTTCTACTGTGGAAAGAAAGGTCACACCATGGATCTTTGTAAACAAGCCATGGAACTGAATAGAAGCAGACTGGACTCAAACAGACAATCGATCCAGAAGAAGAAGAAGGGATTGATTGAAAACAAGTTGCCTAAGAAAGGTAGCTTGAAAGCATCGAAGGAACCATGTGGAATTTCCAGAACTGAGGCCACACTTCCAAATGATTTACTTGTCATATGGCCACATCAGTTGCAACTTGCCAGAGAACTACAAAGAGCTGAAGATGAAGCTCTGGCATTTGCTAAAGCAAAAGGGAAGAAAAAGATTTCACATGAAGATGTTTTGAGAACCACACCAGCACAATCATCAATGAAGATCAAATGTGCAAGTGTGAAGACTGGTGAAAATGGGACATCTCGGTTGAGAGAATCTTCTCAACCTTGTTGTTCACATTGATGAACCAAGGAGGTTCCATCTTATTCCCTTATACTATTGGTATTTACATATGCTGACATTGCAGGGAATTGAAGATGATGATCATTCTCAGCTGGAGGATGGTTTGGACAGAACGGAGTGCACCCCTTGAGGGGGAGCCAATCTGGAGAAGATGATATTTTGGGATTTAATATCATCTTGAGAAAAGTGAAGGTAATCCAATCATACTTTCATCCCTTGTTTCTTAATTGAGTTTATCTTGTCAATTAAGTGGGAGTATGGATTGATGACAAATGGATGAAAGGGGGAGCTTTATCTTAGCACTGAACTTTCTAATGAGTTTTGTGAAGTATGTGCAGGATTTAGCAATTCATTGTTATATCTAAAAAAAATTTCAAGCCCCTAAGTATGATCTCACATGTGTAGAGAATTGTGGACAGCATTGAGTTCCTTGGTTACATCACTCTTGTTTTCTACACCGGGTTAGCCCAAGTAGACTTAGAGTTGATTTACTAAAGATTCTTTGCTAAAGAAGAACATGTGGCATCATCCCTCTCTTAGTGATTTTCAAGAAGATGCTACTCTAAGGGAGGAAGATATTTTTGAAAGTGAACCACACCACACCTTTGCATTTGATTGCCAATAAGGGGGAGAAAATATTGGCACACATATTGACCCATTCATATGTGCTAAAGGAGTGTATTGACAACAAATACAAAGGGGGAGATTGAAGTGCATTGTGTTGCATTTGTTGTCAATGAGGCATGAAGTTGTCCTAGAATGAATGGATGTCAAGGAGTCAAGATGTGAATGCCAAAGGTTGTGATGGTGTTGGTGATGAAGGAGAATGGCCATGGAACTTAGAGGTATGTCACTTAGGAGATTCACTAAGTGGCATTGGAGATGATGGTTGAAACATTCTCTAAGAACATCAGACGATTGATGAGCTGATCTTTAAGTTCCAAGAACTTGTATCAACTGGATACAATGTCACAACATGATTAGAAGACCATGCATTGTAGTGACAATGCATGAGGAGTTGAAGAAGCAACATGATCCATTCACTACTTCTAAGTGGATGAAGTGGTTTAATGAAGTCCATGTACTAACCCTTAGTGCATGTGAATTTGAAGTTGATCCAATTGATCTCTGATTAGATCAATGAAGCACATTGAAGAATTTAAGTGATTCAGGAGTTCGGTTGAAGATGAAGATCCTTGAGAATTCTCTCCTAAGTAGAAAATGAGATGATGATGAAGAATTATAAATTGAGGAGTTGTTTCTAATCAAGAGGATTAATGTTTGAATTCTTAAGAAGAGAAGAGAAGAAATGAAGAAGGGAGAAGTGGCATTTGGCAATTGGCATATTTTATATGGAGGAGAAACTTGTTTTTATACAAAGTCTAGGTTCTGTCCTTTGCCAAAAAATTTGCCATCTCAAGCCAGCCCACAGGTTCAACCCCACGGCTCATATGGGCACTAGGCGCCACGCCCATGGGGGATCCCATGGTGCAAGCTCGAGAGGCAGGGGGGCCGTGTGTAAGCCCCCGAGGGCACGCGGTGGTGAAATCCGCGCGCCGGAGGAGCATAGTGGGCGCTCGGAGCGCGCCCGCAGGAGCAGAGATTGGGCGCAGAGCGCGCCCGCAGGGAGAACCCGGTGCGGGGCGGCACCGGGAGGGAGGAAGTTCAATTGGGGTGTTGCGGCAGCGGCATGTTAATAAACCGCGGAAATTCCGCGAGAGAATTCGATGTGGGACGCGGAAAATTTCCCGGGAGTGAATCTGAGCCGCTCGATTGATCGCGCGCTTGATCTGCGCCGCACGATCCATCCGCGGCGCCGCGATCTAATCCAGGCCGCCCGATGTATCTCAAACGCCTGATCCGACGGCCGAGAGCTCGTCTTCTTCCTCGAGCCCGAGCCGAAGCCACCCGCGAGCAGCCGCTGAACCAGAGCACTCCCGACGACCTATCTCGAGTTCCCGGCCACCATTTTCGAAGCCGAAGGCTCCCTCGTGCTCGTCTGGCCACACTGAACACAGCCATGCTATAAAATGGATGTGCATGCAACAAATGAAGATTTTCGATGTAAGCCGAGGCAAACGGA
Organism: Viscum album; assembly: GCA_963277665.1. NCBI lineage: Eukaryota > Viridiplantae > Streptophyta > Magnoliopsida > Santalales > Viscaceae > Viscum > Viscum album. The sequence continues at coordinate 952,323,853 of OY728130.1, read as the reverse complement.
GTTGCCGAGGCCATGAGGTGTTCATGTTTTGCATGGATTGGGTTTCAACAGAGGCCGTGCATGCGTTATAAATCGCATGCACGTGAAGGAGAAAAATAAAGGAAGAACCCGCGTCAAACCGAGAATGAAAAACAAGATTTGAAAAGATTTTTTAAAGATCCGGAGATCTCGGGTGTTTGAAGTTATTTCACGCGGATGATCCGAGGCGTTTCTCTGCCTATAAAAAGAGAGGCCGAGGCTCTCATTAAGCTGCTGATGCGCTGAAAGTTTGAAGAGAAGTCCCGCGAAGCCTCTGCCTCGCGAAGTAGAAGCCCCACGCAAGTACCTTGCGTGGCTGGAGTCCCTTGCGCGCAACATCTTTGCGCGACAAGAAGAGGAGTTCCCTGCGCGCCTACTCCCTTGCGTGACAGGAAGAACCCGAGGCCGCATCCTTGCGCGCCCGAGGTTGCATCCCTCTCTGCCCGCAGACTTGCGTGGCAGGAGGTGTTTGCGCGGCCGCTTGTGCCTTGCACTCGCGTGCCTTGTGGCTTGCGCGATCCACGGCCAGTGGAATTAGCGCGGCTGTGAAGAGAAGGAGGGCCGCACCCCTTGCGCGCCTCACTTGAGTAGGAGTTCGGGTTGAACATCCCTTGGCCGAGACATACATTTTGTGTGTGCATTTAAAGAAGGAGGTCGTAGCCCTTATGTGGGTGCACACATTGAAGAACAAATTAAAGAATATTATTTGTGTGTGCTAAGTGAAGAGGAAGAGCACACTTGGCCGTGTGTGTGCAAGAAGTGAAGTGAAGGCCAAGTCATGTGTGTGCAACAAGTGAAGACCACAACTCAACCTATGTTGTGTGTGTGTGCAAATTAAAAGGAGTGGCCGAACCTTAGTGTGTGTGCAAACCAAAGTGTGTACACACTAAGAAGAAGAGAAGATATCCACACTAGTGTATAACACACATTTATGTGTGTAATCAAAAGAGAATAAAGTGTGTGAAGCTTAGTGAGAAGGTGTGTGCTTAAAGTGACTACACCCTTTGTGGGTCTACTGCACCTAGAAGAAAGAAAAAGAGAGTGCATGCATGCATGCATGCACATGCACACGTGAAAAAGTTCATATCAGCTTGTGTGCATTTGAGTTGTCCAAGACTATGAGGTTCTTGAAGAATTGAGAAGGCCATGCAATCATTGCATGAAGAGACAGAGATGCCATGCACTCAGTGCATGGAGTTGTTTTGAACTGAGACTGGACCAGACTAAAGTTAAAGATATCATTTGTCTGAGTATTCAGTAATTGAAGAGAGGCCAGGTCATCCTGAGAAGAAGGAGATAAATCCTGAGCAAGACGAGAAGACCTGATCATCACAAGTGATCAGAGGTACAGAGCAAGGCCAGCAGTCTTTATCCCAGACTGCTGAAGATACTTGAAGAGCTGAACAAGAAGAAGAGCTACTCGTGTGACTCGAGGAGCCAGAAGAAGACCCTGTGGGACTCAGGGAGAAGAAGTCTTCAGTGGGATTCTGGAGCAGGCCAGTGGGACTCTGGTAACACTGTGGGACGCAGTATAAAGACCCTCCTGTGGGACTCAGGAGAGATACGGTGGGAAGCTGTATCGACCATTGTAATACTAACAGATTATAATGGAAGAATCCATGCTTGGAGAGCATGGCAAGGATGTAGGCCTTTGGTGCCGAACCTTGTAAATCCTTGTGTCCTGTGCCTTTTCATTACTGCATTATCCGGGAAAGGTTGAGAGATACAAGAAGAGTGGATCGAGGCTTTAACCAGCCATAGAGGTTTAATTGATAAAGAATCAATTAGTAAAAAGTTTTAAGGGATCACTGATTCACCCCCTCCCCCTCTCAGTGATTCACACTGATCTGGGCACTTCACAAAGAAAACCTGATGATAAGGACTTTACTTATAATGATATCTAATTCAAAAAGGGGATAATCACCAATTAATCCTATATCAAATATGTCCTAGGGATAAGGACTTGTTTTCTCATTGAAAAGAGTCCCTTACATGTACTCTTTATTATCAAGATATGGATATAAGATCCTATTACTACTTTGGATTAAAATAAAAGAAATATTTGTGGATAGGAACTTATACATTATATGAATATGGAATTTTAGGATTTCTTATCCCAAACCTATTGAATAATTTCTATGTATTTCTTTCCATAAGTTGTGTTTTATTTTTATTATCATCTTTTATATGGATTTTCTTCATATTTATTTTATTTTTATTTTCTTTTTTAGCCTAACCATGTTATGAGATAAAGATTAATTTCTTTTTTCTTTATCATCTATAATTTAAATCAATATCTACAAATTTTATTGATTAATTTTATATTTGATATTTTATCTAAAGGGTTATTTTTGAATCATAAGGAGAACTCATATTTTCATATAGATTCCTAGGTTTAATTTTTTTAATTCGTCTTTTTTTCATACATTCCTTTTACCCACTACATAATTTATTGTCACATAGATCTATTTAGATAAGAATGAATGTTTTACAAGAATGATTTGAACTTGAGTTTTTAATTAACCATCCTCTTTAAATTACCAACTCAAATTTATATCCTTGTTATTTTGTGGACAAATTAAAGATAGTATCTGAATAATTAGTTCCTTCCCACTCACCATTTTTCAAAAAAAAATGATATAGGCTAGTCACTAAGCTATTCTTAACTCTAATAAGTCTAAATAAAAATTTCCAATATAAAAAGATATAGCTATCATATCTTCTTTCACCCACTTATACTAATAACTAGTATTTGATAAATTATTTGAAATATCACAATTTATTAAATAAATTTATTTTGGATAGTCTCTAACCATTAGATATATGACATTAATTCAATGATTAACTCTTATACAGTGTTTAAATTTTCCATGCATGAATTCATTATAACAAATTTCTTTCTTTATCAACCCTATAAATAGATAAACCCCACCTTAATTTGTAAACACACTCCTTGATATAATATTTCTAAATCACTTCTTGAAATTTCTCTCAAATTCTCTCTCTCTCTCTCCCTCTATTGTATTATATCTTATTCAAAATTTCATTAAAGACGGTATTTCCTAATTTTTTTTGTTATACATTTATTTACAATATTTTTTCTAAAATTTATAAGTAATATTTTAACACTTATGGAATGGGTGGAATCATTAATTATTCTTTAAGTTTTTTAAAAAATTTATTGATACATAATATATAGAGGTCATTTGACCTAAAATAATAGTTAAATCTTATTTCTACTTAGTCATAAACAAATTCTCCGCAAGTATCTAAAAGTTACTTCAAGAGAGGTAGAAAAAAGGGGGTATGATGAGGGGATTTCCTGATTAAAGGTTTAATAAAATAAAGTATTTATTAAAATAGATAAGAAAAACAATATATGAAGAATTTCATTCTTTTGTTCATGCATATTTTTTATACTATGTCACTATTTGATTAAACATTAATTAAAATGTATGTTTATTAAATATGATTATTAAAATTTATGATATTTTTTGTGATAACGTATAAATACTTATAAATATGGGGACTAAATAGTTTTCAAAATTATAAGTGTAATTATAACAAATCGACATTATCCTCAAACTAAACGTTAAAAACAAGCATTTAAAAATTATTGAAACATTCTTGAGCACATATGAAAAATTGAAATCAATATAAGAAAATAATGGAAAGCAACTTTACATTTGTTTATGTCCATTTTAAAGGTCAATATAACCCCCATATACCAAAAAATCATTTGGGTATATATTAAGTAAATTATTATGTTTTAAAACTAAGAAATATTTTTATTTTGTTTGATATTATGATTCAAAAGGGTTTTACCTTTTTAATTCACTAAATTTATTTTAATAATATATTTTAACTTTTAATCTACAAATATTTTTGTTCTCAAATATTTAAACTTATTAGTTTATTTTATATTTGTTTAATCATATATAAATGAATACTCAGTAATATTAGTGCTTAATCTATTTTTACAAAGGGATAGATTTAACTTCTACCACTATGGTTTTCACCAACTGTTTTTTAAAGTGAAATAAATATCCATTTATATTTCATAGGGGATAGTTTTACATTAGGAAAGTTTAATATAGAAGATCCATATTATAAAAGTTAAGTTCACGTTTTAGGAAATTTTTTATTTTAGGGTGGGGGTTTAGTTAGACCCTCCACTTTTATAGGGGAGATATTGTTAAATCAAGGAGACAAAAAATTATACATGAACCAATTTTTATAATATTATAGAGGTATTATTATGTTAAAACTAGGATTTATATATAATTAAAAGACAAAATATGTTTATTTAATTGTTTCAACGAGTAAAAAAATTTGTTTAATTAACCGGTATAGTGCTTATTTAGTAAAACTCAATTAAAGATTTTATTTTTTCCTTAATGTATCATGTATTATGATTGTTAAAAAGGGGGATATTATTTGGTCCTCATTTAGAGCCTCATAAATATTTGGTTTAAATTATCACAAGACACTAATCTTTTCACCGAATTTATGCTTCAATTTACCATGCTCTTCATCATTATAAATAAAATATTGTGGGGCTAAACACAATAAAATGTAATCATCATCATTAGGAATGATGTATTAATGATCATAAGACATTCATATCTTTGTATAATAATTATACCATGAGTGTTTCAATATAATAAATGGTCATAAAATTATGTAAAGAAAGAAGATCGCAACAATATAAGAAAATAGAGATCAGAAACAATAAATAACTAAATAATCAACTGAATAAAAATGGTTAAAATACCACTAATATAATTGAATGGTTTTATGAAAGGGTTTAAAATAAAAAAAAATTGAAAAATAATCTTATACATATTTTAATGCATTAATGAAAATTAAGGATACACTTTAATGGATAAAACAAGAGTTGGTTAATGATAACTATGTAATCAATATCATCTTATAAAAAACTATTATCAAGCTAGAAGAGAAAAGATAAAAATAAATTGGATAATATTGAAGCATCAATGTAATTAATAAAGGCCAAAAAGATTTTATCTGACATAACACTCCTTCCAGTACTTTAAATATTAGTTAAGAAAGATTGCAACTAGACTATGAAGAAAAATGACTATCATTTATCTAATTCGGCATCACTATTTTAGTGGTTATATTCCACATATTTAAAATTCAATGATAAATAAATATTATAAAAAAAATAAAATAAATGAATATCCATATATGAATTCAAGTAGGTTGAAATGATTAAATGAGCTATGATCAAATAATAAGTCATTTCAAAAGATCCAAAGACAATATTTCTCAATGTTCAAATTTTATACTCTATAAACAAACCAGTGGGGATATTATTTAATAAGAAGATAATTTTTTGATATGATCAGTAAAGATAAAAAATAAATAAATAAAAAAGGGAAGATTTTAGGGATAAGATGATGAATCATAAAACCTCCCTTTTATTTTATTCATTCACTCCTTCTAAGATAAATCATATTTGTTCTAGGATTTCAAGTTTTTATTTTAACCACCTTTATTCCTTATCCTTTGATTTTATATTTACATAAAACTAAAAAAATTAACCCTTATATTATATTAACTTAATTAATCTATGATCATTATATCAAGGAATTCTTAGGTATAGGGACTTTCCTTCTACCTTTATATGATCAAATAATTTCAGTGGATAGGAACTTATTAGTTTTTTATCCAAGATCAAAGAAATATTAAGGATAATTATGTATCAATATCATCAAAAAGTGGCCAATATATATGCTCAATACTGTCTATATCTAGATATAATATCCTCCTTCCACTTTGAGTTAAAATTAATTAAGTTCATAAGGATAATAACTTGTACCTAACATGAATATGGGAAATAAGGATTTCTTATCTGATACCTCTTTAAATTTTTTTCTATAAAACTAAACTTTGTGTTTTATTTTATATATATTATTTACTTTAGAATGTATCCATATTTATTTTAAATTTATTGACCTTATTAACATGACCAAGTAAATAGAGAAAACCTAAAGTTTTATATCTTCATCCTTTGTAATTTTCATCAATATCAATAACTTGTATTGCTTTATCTTATTTCAAATATTTCCTATATAGATTTTTTATGAATCAGAAATATTATATTCAAAATATACAGAGATATATTTTTTGAACTATGATTTTCCTATTGATTCCTAGTATTAATTTTTTAATACATTTTTACCTCCTAACATTCCTTTTTTCCAATGTATACTTTATGGTTACTTTGATTTATTTAAATGATAATACATGTTTTAAAAGGGTGATTTAAATTTTTTTTGAAATCACATCATCTAAAAATTTCCTACTTATGTTCATATAATTTTCATTCCATGGACAAAAAAATAAGTTTAATAAAACCTAAAAAATATTGTAAAAAAATTTCCCTCTAGTTTTTTATCATATGGGATATGATTATAAAGGCACTTATTTGTAATTTTGTTAATATTATTAAAAGAGTTTAATAATATATAAAATATATTATTTTATATAAAATAATTCATTACTTTATTATCATTTCATGTAGGTTGTATATATTATATGAATTAAAATGATAATTGACCACCCATAGTATTATATTGATTTATCTCTAACCAAATATCTACATGGAGTATAAAAGACTATGAAGGAATGTGATGATTAGTGTGCATTGGGTTTCATATAGAGATATGAAATTTCCACATGTGGGGAAAAATATTTTATGTGTTGGTTGACCCATTACATATAAATCATGAAGTGTCATACACTATTTATTTGTTATATTATGGTGAATATTTCATATTGAATCCTTATTTCCTAAGTTTTACAAGATATAGAACATGATAATGTTTATATTTTGATACATTTATTATTCCTTTCCCAAAGCTAAGATAATCATGGAGTGGTTGGGTGTGTTTTTTATCTTGTCATCAATTGATATTTTACCATGATGGGATTTTTACTCTCGTATGATGAGTGTGACATCTGGGTCCTTGATTAAGATTGGAAAATGAACTATATGGACATAACTAGATAAGTGTAAAATTATGTACTTATCTATTTGGATAAGGGGAATGATATTTTCTCATCAGTTTAGGTGAATGTTAAGTGATGTGTTTATTTGTATTGTTAGTCTATACTCAAAGAATCGGGATTATATGAGTATGATGTACTATATTGACGTACATAATATCTCATGATCACTCGATGTCTTAGAAAAATGGATTATATGATTATGAATATTGTATATTATATAATTAGTGGACACATTTATAGAGATATTTCTATTTGAGGGAGGTTGTGTTTGCTCTATTTCTAATTTAAGTAGAACTAATTTTTTGCTAAAGGTACCTCTTTGCTTACACACCTATGGATTAAAGAACTCATAATGTTTCCAATGATACAAAGGGCAGAAATTTCACAATTTGTGGTCATGTGAATGAGGTTAATGTTATGTTACAAACATAAAACTATAAAAAATGAACAAAAGAGTTTTTGTGGATATCCAATAAAGTTTTGGTTAGACTTTCCTGAGTAATTTTTTATTTTGTAACATGCGGTGAAAATTAATCATATATTTTCAAAAATTATTTTCAGAAGGTATCCTAAAAGTTTTTTAGATACAACAACTTCATACTTGTACTCCTGGATCTCGTGATAAAAACATAATATTTAAATTTATGGATTTGATACTGATAAACTTGACTGAATTTTAGCCACCAAAAACATACAGCATCAAATGGAGATATGGGATCACTTATATACCCAAGGACCTATTATGTTTAAATTTTTATAGAATTAGGAAAAACTCTTTCATAACGATGCATGTATCTTTAAGTGAGAAATTTCCACACTATACCCAGCTTTTATTATTCCACATTAGGTATTTATCATCATATAATTAAACCCTTCTATTAATATCATACTTAAAATCATTATTTATAACTTGTTGAAAAGAAACATAAGAAAGGGTGAGATTAAATTCTCAGTAATGGTAAACATAGGAATTAAAAATTAAATATATTCATTGAGCATAAAATAAGCATAAGGGTATTAAAACATATTCCAGGTGAAATATAATTATATAAAATAAACCATACCCATAAAAACCTAGATAATTAAACAAGTGACATGTCATAAAGTCAAGAGTCATAATAATCAATAATCATGAGTCATGTGGTGTTAATATTGATCCAAGGAGCCAGTAATAACTCATAGAAATCATATATAAAACTTGAAGGAATCTTAGAAAATTATATTTATCACCCTTTTTCAAACATGACAGAAATAACAGGATCATAGTAAAAAACATAGGAAAAACCTCCCCAATTAGATTCCTCCTTATTTCCTTTTAAAACAAGAAGTATTACCCAATGCATTATAGAGCTATATCGGGATCACCTATCATATAACCTATATTAAGAACATCCATAATAATGATATAAATCGAGATCACCCATCATAATAAATAATTTAAAATTAATATACAGGAATATAATATGTTTAAGACTTAATTTTCATCATAAAACTTTTCAAAAAAAACTAGTATTCTTTTATTACTTGATTTAAGCGTGGAAAAGAAACGAGTTTCATGATAAAATCTTAAAAAATAATCATAAATCTTATAGATAAAGAATATGGATGGTATAAAAAGATCATATTCCCAGTGAGGTAGAGGAATCATTAAAGGATGTTGATATAGATGAAAAGACCTTCAAAAGAACATTTAAAATGTTTCTTACAAAACATGGGAAACTACCCTTTTACTTCGGTTCCTTTAAAAACTAAAAAATAACAAAACATTTGAGGAAAGGATTTTATTTGAAAATAATAATCTATAATTATAAAGTAATATTATAAAAAAGAATTTTTATTATGAGTATAAAATCTATTCATGTCATAAAAATTAAAAATAACCATTATTTTCATACTTTTATAGAGTCAAAAGTGAATTTTGTGGAAAACATTAAGAATTTTTTTAAACATTTTAAGGGAATTTAAAAGATCATGGAAAATATCATTAATAAATCATATATATTTAGAAAATAATATTCTTGAAAAATGATAAAGAACATGTATAGAATAGTTTGGTTAAAAGTATTTAAAACCTTTAAAGCAACATTTTTAAAAAACCATTTACAACCTTTTAAAACCAAAACCCATTTGAAAGAAAAAAATAAGGAATATAAAATACCAAGAGTATAAAAAGAGTCCTTATATTATATTTAAAGATTAAATAAATACATTATATAAATGAATATAGGAGAATCAATCAAAACATGTCTCAAAGAATGAAGTTTGAGTTGAGAAACCCTTAGAGCTCAGGTAATTATTGAATCAAAAAGAAAATTAATGAAGGAACATAACATGGATTTTTAAGACCTATAATTTTCATGAAATAACATGTTAACACATATTAATGGGGTATTAATTACACCATGTAAAATAAAACATGGTTCAAGACATTTATTTTGTCTAAAAGAATTCAAATTGAGACCATGAAAACCATTGAAACTTTTATAACATTTGAATAAATATTCCATGAAATGGAAAACTTCATATGAAAATTCAATATCATGACCAAAGATTCATTCATAGTATAATATACTAATATCCATCTCCCTGATCCTTTTTCTCCAATCCCAAGAGATCCTTGGTCACCTCCTTTGTCAAAGTATGGACACCGGCATGATCCTCCCTAAGAGAAGAAAATGGAATGTCCCCTCCATATCCCATCTCATGTTCATTGAAGACACCATTATTTTCTTGAATACTACTAAGAAATCCATCCATGTCCTAATGAAGTTTTTGGAGTAATATTTTCATTAGAGAGGGCAAGTTATTAACAAGATTAAAAGTAACTTATTCAAATCAATCAAGTGTTCCCCCAACCGGACTGTCCAGATTTGTCACCTTCTTGACATACAAAGTGGTATCCTGCCTATGAATTATTTGGGAGCTACTATTTCTTTATAAAGTCTTCAAATTCAGGATTTCAATTATATTATCATATGTATCAATGATAGAGTCTTCAATTGGAAAAACATGTACCTTTCATTCAGGGGACGGATCGATTTAGTGAATAGTGTCCTTCTAGCCACACCCATCCATGTGCTCTCTTGTGTGAAGGTTCCAAAGGGAGTTATCTCTAGGATTAACAAGACCTTATCCTGCTTCATTTGGGATGCCTAGGCTGAGGTAAAACTATCATATAGTTAGTCTTTTTCCAAGGGAAAAATGTTGTTGTGAATGATGAAGGTTTTCAATATATTCCCCCTAGGAAAGAGAAGCGTGGGAAGGACTATTCCTATCTGATGCCAATTGTGGTAACCAAGTATCATGGTCCCTTAGAACATTAATTTGACCTGTAAAATGATAATTATGCATCCTATTAGTTTTATTATTATCCTTGACCTTTTTTTGTTTCTCTTTCTATGATGGATTGAATGCTTGTATGACCACATCAATATTCTTTCTATATTGTCTTTCCTTTTTTAATAAAAGTGCTCTACCCTAAACTTTCTAGTATAAAGGGGGATTGATTCCAGTTTTTTCCAGATAGATATTAGATATAAAGTAGACCAAATTTCATAAGACTAGAGTGGAGTGATGGAGATCAAAGCTGGGATCTCTTTCGATGAGCTTGTAGAATATTTGTTATCAAGCATGGAGAAGACGATCGAACACCGGTCTCGTTTCATGGACATGATCGGGTAATTTTTATTATGGTTGTACCGTGTGGTTTTTTCGGGTGAATTCATTCCAAGACTTTATTTATTTCTTTTAATCTATAATTTTCTCCCGATTTATTATTATTTGACAAATGATTGAGGTTTAATAATTGAATCTCTATAATTTTGTTTCTTTTATCTTCCATTCTTTTACAGATACATTTTTTATCAGTGTGTATGTTTCCTTGGGTGTGGACAATTAGGTATATTTGGTTAGGAGTTTTTCAATTGATTATTATTGTTGAAGCTTCTCAATTCTTGATCAATAATTGTGAGCACAAAGTTTTGAATCTCTCAAAGTGTTCGGTGATCATTGAGAACTTTGACTGGCTCTTAACGAAAAAAAGTTTAAAATTGAGATCACATATGATGACCTTGAATTATAAATCTAAATGAGACAAAATTTAGAGATTTCATACTATGTGTTGAGATAATTATGGATAAATTATTTCAAATCAATGAAGAATTAATGAACTGGTTGAGTCACTTGGGAAGACCATCAATTCATTTATGTCTTCTCTCCACTTTTCATTCTCTAATGTTTGTTTTCTTCTATTTTTTCATGTTTTCTTTTTTTATAAAATTAGGATAGATTAATTTTATGTAATTGAATACACTAATATAAATATATTATCTGATTAATATTAATAATAAATGTTAAAATGAATCTCCTTAAAATGAAGCCTTTTTGGGAGACAACCCTGGTTTCTATTATATTGTAGTAGTTAGGAGATTAAAATTATTTAAGAGGGTTAGAACGAACAAAAAACCTCATTTTAATTGGATCATTTTTCTATGATGCTTCCAATAAGTTTCAATATATATATATATTAGAATTTAAAAAAATCTAAAAAAACAATAAGAAAAAATTGATTTTTACCCAACCTTGAATGAATTTGTTAAATATCATTCCTATAGAACTCAGAGGCTGTTAAGACATTAAATAAAAAATAATTTAATATCATATTATATGAACCTAAAAAGATATAAATCCATAAGTCTTGGAATCTTTAACTAAATAACTAAAATAATGATCACATTTTTTCCCTGAGTTTCATATAGGAGTGCTTCACTTCCCAACATGCGACAAATAAATCCTTAAGGTTGAGGCTGAACTTCATAAACCTTCACTTCTTGATTGAATTTATTTTTCCACAACCATAGAGGAATAACATGGGTTTCCAATCATTTCACTTTAGGTATATTTAAATATTTTTGACATTTCTCCTTTAGATCTTTTTTAATCTGAGATTTCAACTAAATTCTATTGTTTTTACACTATAGGAAAGGCACCCACTTCACTATCCAAGGATAATTTTCAAGTGTTTATGAAAGAATTTAATTTATTTAGAGAATTAAATGAGTAAATGGATCCTGATGTGGAAATTGGGATAGCCTTTTTAAAAGAGCATTTGAAGTTGGAAATAAGGGATAAGGTTGTCCATTTTACCGCTAAGGAAAAAAAATTGATCTTCCACAGATGTCCCTATAGGATGAGGATAGACTCGAGGATAACTCTCCTTTTAGATAATTTGAGCATGGATCACCATTTATCATTCATCATTCTCCAACTAAGGAATTTACCACACTATGAGGGGGATAAATACAACTTATTTTTCTCAACAGAGCCTCACCATAAGAGTTTTGTTAAAGAGTTGTGGAATGGAAATAATGTGGTGGTTCTTACCACATAAGCCCCATCCACTGATGTATTGGGGATGAACAACATGTTATCCAGCTGTGGAAAACATAAAAATTAGCACCTATTGGGGGGTTTAACCCAATATTTCTTATTTTCTTTCCCTTATTTTCTTTACTTTCAATTCCTTTCTTTAAATTTTAATAAACTTTGAAAGTTTTATAGTTTTGTTTCATAAAATAAATTGGATAGTAGCTATGTACATAAATTTTGTGGTTTTCTACCTACTATTAAGATTAATTTTTCACCATGAGGAACCCACTCAGGTCCACTCTCTATAATTTTGAGCAGATACTTTAAAATTTTGATAATAAGAAGAAGCTAAAAATTGAAGAATATTGGATCAACGCATTCAAATCATGGAATTCAATTTTATTTTACTTAAGATAAAAAATGGGATCTAATGTTACTCTAGTTTCATTTTTAGAATATTTCAAGTTAAATGTAGGATCATATTCAAATAAAATATGGGTTATATTTGAATCTATGAAAAGGGAAATAAATATTCTAATTCATATAGTTTTTAGTTTAAAAGTTTGATCATTTTTCATGTTTTTTTAATCTATTTGTTGCTACTACTTTGTTCTTAAATTTCTAGAAAAAAATGAAATGAAAGATTTTTTGTATGCTGAATTTTGTGCTTTAACATACTGGTTTCTCCCATTAAATTGATTATTTTGGATTGTGTATTAGTGCAGAATAATTTCCTTTTTAGCTATAAATTTTTCTACACACTTATTTAAATATGCACTAATATACATGCTATATTCTTGAGATGAATTATTAAAGTGGTAACCAGTACGTAAACCTTTGTATATTTTGTGTGTTTTTATTTATTTTGTGTGCTATAAAAATACATTAAGATTTATTTTTACCCTTTATACATTATTTTAATCTAATGAATCTTTAAAATCTTTTTAAACTTTACAAATTGAATTCACATGTTTTATCTACCTTGGATTCAATATTAAGGAAAATGTTGAACTTTAGTGTGAGGGAGAGAGTATTTCACTGTGCTAAATTGTACCATAATGTGAGCCTGTTAAAATTCTCTAAATTTTTTTAAAAAAAATTATTGTTTCTCAATCTTAATTGAAACATTTTTATTAGTTTTAAACTTTTCTAAAGTTTGAGTGTTGGGTATCCATTTTGAGATGGATAATTCTTTAATACCATTTAGATGTAGTCGGGTAATACATTTTTCATTACCCTCTTGTAAAGTAGTTGATTTTGGTAAAATATTTGTGTGAATGTTATAAAATTATTATTTCCTATGAATTTTTGAAATTAGAATCAAACTTATAAGGTATGAATTCAAATGAATTATGAAATTAAAATCAAAATCCAGGTTGAACCAATTATTTTATTATTTAAGCTATCATATGAGTTATTTATTTTCTATTTAATTTATTAAATTTTATCAACTAAACAGAGTGTAAAAATTATTTTACTGCTAATTTATGTGACTCGATTCTCCTGGAGGTAAAGATAAGTTTAAACTTTTGGTTAAATACAAATTGATGTGGATTTAATTTGAATTCAAATTTTTAAGGTCAATTATTTTTATAAAAAAAGATTCAGTTTTACACTGAAAAATAATTAATTTCTTGAGGGTAAAATATTTTCAATTCTTGATAAAATCCAAGGGGAAAAATAATTTTGGAAAAAAAAATTATTGCCATCCAACATTTAAAATTTAAGATTTATTTCATTCCACTGAGTTTGAATTGTTTTTTTCTTGGTGACAAGAAAAATTTTAGTATGGGGGAATTGATGCAGCTATATTTTGATACATTTTTTCAAAATAAATTCTCTAATTTAATTTTGTTTTAGTTGTTAAAATAATGTTTTAATTAGTTGATTTACTTTGGTGGTAATTTGTTTAAATAATAAAACCCCTAATTTAATGATTTTATATTTAATTAATGAAACTTTTTATTTTAATTATGATTTTTTTAACTTTGTATTTATTATTTAATTTTGAAGAATCGTTTTAAAAAATTCATTGAGTGTTTTTTTAATTCAGTTTTATGTTTATTCGGATTTTCTTTTCTTTTCTTTGTAATTATTTAATAAATTGTAGAAAGTTTTTTAATCTATTGTCTTTAAATAATTTAATAAATATAAATTTTAATTTTAATTTAATTATTTAATATTTTTTATTATTTCTTTATTTTGATAATTAATTAATCAATTAATATTTTTAATTGAACTAATTTCTATTTTTAATAGTTTGTTATTTTAAAAAATATTTAGTTTAGATTTTAATTCATTTGAATATTTATTTTTGTAAAAATTTATTTAATAAAAGAAATTTTATTTTGATTTAATTTTTAAATTACTTATTTTTTTTGTAAATTTTTAAAGTATAATCACAATTTAAATTATTTAATAAATTAACTTATTTTATTTATTTTTTTATTTTATTTTATTTTATTTTATTGTAGTGGAGGGCATCTGTGGAATTATTTTCTTCACATGCATAAGAGGTTTTTTAGAAGGACCACACAGAAGAAAATTTCTCTAATTACAAAATTATATTACATTTTTTGTAAGACCAATGCCAGTTTCACACTCATAAAAAATATATGGACCTGTATAATGGTCCATACTTTACATGCATATATATTACTTCTAAAGTGAAGAATATTTATAGAACATAATAAAACTATGCCAGAACTATATAGGTTTAGTGTCTTTAGAAACTAAAAAACATAAACAACTGGTTTATAAAATGACTATGTCATCTCCTACATATTTCTTCATATTTAGTATCCCTTTTAGACACATCATACTTAATACCCTTCTTCATATGCTAGGGAAAATAAACATAAAAATAGGGATCTCATATGCTTAGTAAGGGAAAATAAGGGAAGCATGTTAACATAATCATGAGAATAGGATAGAAGATCACACCCTGCATGTCAAAGATCACAAACAGAAATCAAGTTATAAACATAGGAATTTTATAAGACATGAATCATAAAAAAAATAAAGAACATAATCCATGAAATAATAACATATGAATAAGACATATTATTTGTGTCAAACACATAAGCATATAATATAATTTCCATAGTAGTCAGGGAATTTATTCCAAGATCATATTGATATTATGGGTTCACTCCCCAAACCATCTTGGTAGTCATGGTTCACTCCCATCGCTATATTATTTGTCAAGGTTCACTCCCAAGACCATATTATTCTATATCATGAGATATAAATCTTTACCTAATGCATTGGGGGGAGATATAGGTCCCACCCATCACATAATAAAATCATACATGCATGTCCCATAAGAACATAAATCACTAATCATATCTTAACCCATAGAATCAAATGGGTATCATATACATCATAAAATAACCCATTTAAAATAAATGGGTGTTATAAATTATAAATATAGAAATAATAGGGATATTATCCTTGAAAAATATCCCCATTTAATCATAAGTAACATTTGATAATGTTATCAAATATGGAAAATGACTTCGAGAAATCACTTGAAAATAATTCCTGAGGAAAATATCCTTTCTTATTTAAAAACTTTTCCTTAAAATTTCATGATATATTAAAAGAAAACATTTTCAAAAATAACATTGTAAGATTGTAAGTGAATCTTAAAGAAAATAAGTCATTATGAAAGTGTAAAAATCTTTTCATGTCGTATAAGTTAAAATAAAACATTATCCTTTTACTTTTTTTAGATAAGTTAAAGAGTACCTATTAAATAAAAAGACAAAAAATTCCTTTCATACCATTTAATAAAAATAGGTAAAATTGACTTTACAAAATTATAGAAGAATATAAAGAATATTTTTTAATTCATTTTTAGAAAACATGGACGTGGAAGATAAATATACTCCAGTAAATATTTACATATAAACAATCTCAAATAAAATTGAGATTGCAAAATTATCCCTTACCTTAGGTCTAATATCCTTTGTATATATCTGAACCTCCTATATAATTATTTAAATAATTTCGTTGACTTATTCTAGAATCATAATCATTTTTATGATATCATATATGATCATATTATCATCTATTTTTTAATAACATTTCATTATTGTCACGACCCGTCCTCGGGGCCCGTGTCGTGACTACCACAAGCCCGCCTTTCAAAGGCCAGGGGCTGGCGACTAGCACCAAGGCGTAAATCCCGGTAAAAAGGGAAGGCATTGCCTTTGTAAAGTAAAAAAACACCACAGAGCAAGTAAGAAGAAGAAGCAAACACTAAGTAAAAGCTGGTACAACAGTATGTGCGTAAAAGTAAGTGGGCCAGAATACAAACCCAAACTGAAAGTAAAGTACAACTCGAAAGGGAAAACAGAAACTGAAAAGTAAAGCCGCAACGTCAAGCCGTCCACTGGGAGTCCCACCTGAAGGGTGGGTACAGATAGCTCCACTACTCCTCGGGTCCAGCGTACCGCTCCGAGTACGTCCCGCCCAGTGGTCCACCTCTACGTACCCTCCTGCTCCGCAAGCCTCCACCACGATCAGCGATATCCGTCGTCTGCAACCAACACAACGTAGTGCAGGCATAGCCCGTGCAGGGGCGAGTATAAGCTACTCAATAGGGACCCCGAGACCCCTAAAGGTCTCCCAAAATCCACAAAGGATAAAAAACAAAGGAAAGATACAATCACGAAGTAACAACCGACACTGCTTAGGTATATGCCCATATATATACCTAAGTCATCAATTCCAATACGCTCCAACCTCCGAGCCCAAGTACAACCCAGTTCACATAGGAAAGCATACGTATTCCACACGGGAAAGCAAAACGTAATCCACACAGGATAGCACAACACAATCCACATAGAAAAGAAAATAGGATTCATCTCACAGAGATATACTTCTTCGAAAGACGATAGAGATGATCACTGATCCATCTAAGTCGTCGGACCCACAAAGGATCGATAGGTACTAACCCCCATAATGACCCACACAGGATTAGACCCACATAGGATCTGTAGGCACTGGCTCACACAGAACCGCTGAGCGCTGACCCACACAGGATCAGACCCACACAGGATCGGTAGCACTGATCCACACAGGATCGTTGATTGTTGTATTCATCGTCGTCGAATCCACTGAGGATCTCTGCACAGTCGTCTTCGCAATCACAGTAGCAGTCGCAGCCAGCTCTAGGGTTCCCGCACACAGCAAGCTCGTTCGGGAGGGTCTGCTCCACGAGCCGAGAGGCTGATACATCAACTGACACATAGTCCAGAGCTGATGTATCCAAAAGTTCTGTATCGTCAACAGGAACTCAACGTCGCAGACGGCGCGTCAATCGGACGCCCGGTCTGAGAGTTATTGGCTTTTTCGTCCCAGGGGCCCGGTTGGTTTTTAAAGCAAAACCAAACCGACCGTACTCCACCTGCGTCCAAACCTCGGGTGGAGTAAGCCAAAAGATCCATCTCACTAAGAGAAATCCAACAAAGTCGACGGCATGTCAATTGGACGTCCGGAGCTTAAGATATGAGTGTTTCCGCTCCGAGGGCCCGGTTGGTTTCGTGTACGAACCAACCCGGCCAAAACCAAAGTATTTTGAAACCTTGAGTGCGATATACCAAAACGACCGCCTCGATTCAAGGATCACATCGCAACTGACGGTGCATCAATCGGTGGTTCGTAGCCCAAGTTATGGGCAAAAGACCAAAGACGGTCCGAAAACGGGGGTTTCGGGCCCAGACCGATCCGGCCCGAGACCCCCCAGTCGGCCCGAACCGGGTCGACCCGCCCCGGGTCCGGGTCGGCCTCGCGCGCTGGCCAGCTCGGCCAACAGCCGAGCCGTTTGGCAAGGGGGGGCGCCTGCCCCCCTGGTGTAACCGCAGCCCCCCTTTAATGGGGGTCGTTTTTGTGAGCCAGTCGGGGGAATTAATTCCCCCGGCTTCCTTTTGTCCGGCCGGCCTGCACCGGCCGGCCGGTTCTGCCAACAAGGACCGGCGACGGTCAGTCCTTCTTCCCTTGCCGACACCGGCGGCCCGGAACCGGCCGCCGGTCACCCTGCTCTGCCGCGGCCCGGAACTGGCCACGGCTTGGTTCGTTCGGCGCGGTGCGACGGAACCGCGCCCTTACGTCGCGGCCCCGCTCCAGCTGCGGTGTCTTTGGTTTTATTCGACGCGGCGTGACGTCGTCGCATCCTTGTTCAACTTCACGGCGCGGCGCGACGGCGTCCTGCATTACTTGCCGTACGATCCCGCGTGGTGCGACGGCACCACGCCATTCCGTCCCAACCACAAAGAATCAAACAAGGATAAAGGAGGAGGGTCGTCCGTGTTTGTGCGGTCCGGCCCCCTCTCGTTAACCGATAACATTTGGTCGTATAACTACGAAGAACGACAAACAAGAAAAATCACGAACGAAAATAATTAAATAAAACCCTACCTTGATAAAAGAGATGACGAACGTCAGCGTCGCAAAGCGAGGATTCGAAGACGTTGACGGAGATTTCATCTCGGAAAACCATCGCAAAAAGAGACGTCGCAGAAGAAAAACATCGTGGAAGAAGACGTCTCGTCGCGGGTCGGTGTCGCGGAAGACGGTCTCCGAGGGCTCGGCGCTCCACGTCGGAGATCGTTCATTCTTCGCGTTCTTCGTCAAAGAGAATGAAGAACTCAAGACTTCCTTAGCTTTTTCTCCAAAGGCTCTCAAACAACTAAACATCAACCCAATAAAATAAGTTCTCCACTTATTTTATTAACACACCAAGGCTTTTGAAATTCAAGAGTTTGAATTTCAAAAGATCACATTAAACTCACTACATTAATGTGATAAGTTATTAACTTAAGTTAACAATATTAATGGTGAGTTGAGGGGGTTAGAGGATATGAAGGGGTGGGGTTCGTGTGGTCCCCACCACCCTCATAACCTCCCAAGGGAGGTTGGGTAGTTACCCAACTTCCATCCAAAGGATTAAACACTTAGAGTAAAAATAAAAATTGTTGTTAAATTTTTATTTTTAACTTCCACAATTTTTATCAACTTCTCTCATGTAAACACAACATCGGATTAAGAGTTTCTAAGCAATTACCGGCGCTGCGGTTCCATCAGTGCCCTCGGAATTCGATTCCGGGCACCAGTTCATAAGATAGGAATTCCCGCTCGTTCGTTCACTGAACGTACCCGAGCTAAACTTCGGATAGAAATTTCGGGCACACCGGGCCTCGGAATCAAGTGCCGTCTGAAACTGCGTTCTTGTAAAATCCCAAAGAAAATTAAGAAAAAAATTTCCTTGAATTTTACAGGTCTTTACATTACTACCACCTCAGGGATTTACGTCCTTGTAAAGATACATCGAAAACTAGGGAAACAAATGTGGGTACTGAGCATGCATCTGAGCCTCCCGCTCCCAAGTGCTCTCCTGGAGGTTCCCGTGCTGCCATCTGATGTGCACTAGAGGAATAGACCGTCCATGTAGGACCCAATCCTGTTGATCCTTGATCTTCACTAGGACCTCCACAAAAGTCACCCCATCATTGACGTCAATCTCCCCATGGTCAATGATATGCATCGGGTCGTGCACGTATCTCCTCAGCTGAGACACGTGGAAAATGTCGTGCACCCGGTGCAACTGTGGTGGTAGATCCAGATGATAAGCCACCTCGCCAATCCTGCCGAGGACCTGGAACAGTCCGATGAAGTGTGGAGACAACTTACTTCCTCGGCCAAATCTCTGTAATCCACATCGAGGTGAGACATGCAAGAAGACGTGGTCGCCATCCTCGAACTCTAGTGGCCTCTGCCTCCTGTCATCATATGACTTCTGTTGGCTCTGAGCTATCCTCATCCGCTCCTGGATGACCTGGACCTTCTCTGTCGTGGCCTGGACCATCTCCGGTCCCACAAGTGCTGACTCCCCAGGGTTTGTCCAGCACAAAGGAGATCTATAAGGTCGGCCGTATAATGCCTCGTATGGTGCCATCCTGATGGTGGAGTGGTAGTTGTTGTTTTACGCGAACTCCACCAAGGGTAGGTGGTCCTCCCAGGTGCGATCAAAGTCAAGGGCACATGCGCGGAGCATGTCCTCGAGAGTCTGAATGGTCCTCTCCGTCTGACCATCCATCTGAGGGTGAAAGGCTGTGCTCAGACGTAGCTGCATCCTGAACGCCTCCTGCAACCCCTTCCAAAGCCGGGAAGTAAAGAGAGCATCTCGATCGGAGATGATAAATGATGGCACACCGTGAAGCCGTAAAATCTCCTGAACATAAATTCGTCCCAAGCTCTCCACTGAGCCCTGCTCTCTGATGGGTAGAAAGTGCGCCGACTTGGTGAGTCAGTCAACAATCACCCAGATGGAGTCATGACCTCTGGAAGTGCGTGGAAGTCCAGTCACGAAGTCCATAGATATCTCGTCCCACTTCCACTCCGGTACCTCTAAGGGATGTACCAAGCCTGCTGGTACCTAGTGCTCTACCTTCACCTACTGGCAGGTGAGGCATCGTGAAATGAACTCTGCCACAGCCTTCTTCATGCCCGGCCACCAGTGCTGTCATCTAAGATCCTGGTACATCTTCGCCACTCCAGGATGTACCGCCAAGGGAGAAGTGTGAAACTCTCTCAGCACCTCCTCCCGTAAAGCAACGGGTACCAAGGTGAGTCCTCTGAAAAGGATGTCATGCTCTGCTCCAAAGGAGAAACCATCAGGTGCCTGTCCTGAGGATATCTGTACACGCCGCGTCTCACAGTCAGCGTCCCCACGATGTACCTCTTTGATCCGCTGCAGTAGTGCAGGGGTGACTGTGAGAGACTGAAGGAAGGTTTCTCCATATCTATCCATGAAGGATATCTGCAAAGAGGCTAGTTGCTCTGTCACCTCCTTGAGTAGCTGAATGCCAGTCCTCCTACTGAGAGCATCAGCTACCACATTCCCCTTCCCAGAAGTATAGACTATCTCAAAGTCATAGTCTTGGAGGAACTCGAGCCATCACCGCTATCTCAAATTTAGATCCTTCTGAGAGAATATGTATATAATAATCTGATGGTCAGAAAAGATTGTAAAGCGCTCGCCCATCAGGTAGTGTCACCATGTCTTCAGAGTGAAGACCACTGCTGCTAACTCCAGGTCATGGGTAGCGTAGTTTTGATCATGCGGCCTCAAATGACGTGATCCATAGGCGATCATGGCCCTCTCCTGCATCAGGACGCATCTGAGTCTGGTCCCTGATGCATCGCAGTAGACTACGTACCCTACTCCCTCCTCAGGAAACCTCAAGATAGGTGCGCTGGTCAATCTCTGTCTTAGCTCCTAGAAGCTCTGATGACATCTGTCTGACCACACGAAGGGTTTCCCCTTCTTCGTCAAATCTGAGAGTGGTGCCGCAACTCTGGAGAAGTCTGGCACGAATCTCCGGTAGTATCCAGCTAGTCCCAAGAAACTCCGCACCTCCGTCACGCTCCTGGGTGGCTCCCAAGCTAGCACTGCCTCGATGTTCACAGGATCTACTGCAAATCCCACCTCAGAGATAACGTGTCCCAAGAAGTGGACCTCACATATCCATAATTGGAACTTCGAGAGATTACCATAAAGCTGGTGCTCTCGGAGTCTGTCTAGTACAACCCGTAAGTGGTAGGTGTGCTCCTCCTCAGTCGTCGAGTAAATAAAAATGTCGTCGATGAAGACTACGACAAATCGATCGAGGTATGGCTGAAACATCCTGTTCATGAGGGCCATGAACACTGCTAGAGAATTGTTTGGGCCAAATGGCATAACCAAGAACTCATAGTGGCCATACCGACATCTGAAGGTCGTCTTCTGCATGTCCTCGTCTCGAACTCTGAGCTGATGATAGCCTGACCTGAGGTCTATCTTTGAGAACCACTGTGCTCCCTTGAGCTGATCAAAGAGGTCATCAATCCTCGGTAGCGGATACTTGTTCCTCACTGTCACCTGGTTCAGGCGAAAATAGTCGACACAAAGTCACAAGCTCCCTTCCGCCTTCTTGGCGAACAAAATTGGGGAAGCCCAGGGTGAAACACTGGGTCGGATGAACCCCTTGCCCTGCAAGTCCTCCAACTGTACCCGCAGCTCTCGAAGCTCAGTGGGGGACATCCGATATGCTAGAGTCGATATCGGGGCTGTCCCGGGGTACAGGTAAATATAAAAGTCTACCTCTCTGCGAGGAGGTAGCCCTGGAACGTCGTCGGGGAAAACGTCCGCATACTGATCCACCACTACAGGAAAACCAGGACTCCGCACGTCAACTGCTCCTAGGATGAGGCTAGCCAACTAGTGAGTGATGGGATGTCCTCTCCTCCGTGGAAGTCCATCCTATGCTGCAAAGGCTCCCTTCTCACCGGTGAAGGTGAACCTGCTCCCGTCGGTGCGTACACATCGCACCTTGCGCCTAAAACAGTCAATCTGTGCATGGACCGTAGACAACCAATCCATGCCCAAGATGACGTCGTAAGGCCTCGACACCGCTACAAAAAGATCCCAGCCGAAGCTCTTTCCTCCTAGAGTAAGCTCACACTGCCAGCACCAGTGTGTAATCGTCGAGTCTGCTCCCGTAGGGGTCTCTAGCTGTAAGGATCGAGCCAACGGCTCTGTCAGAATCTCCGAGCTCCGAACAAGGGCAGCAGCTATGAAAGAGTGACTCGCTTCTGTGTCTATAAGAACTGCAGCAAGGGTGGAATAGACACAGATAGTACCTCGAATCATCTCGGGCGCGCCTTGGTCGTAGGCCTCTGCTACCTGGAGTTGTGCCTGTCTCTGCCCGCCAGCTCCCTATAGTCGGGGTGGACCTACTGGTGGTGGTGGTGGTAGAGCCTCAAAGCATCGCCCACCACCTGCTGCTCGTCCATCTCCTCCGCCTCGTCTGCCTCCTCCCTGCGGACCACCACGGTTGACCCTCTGCCTCTGCCTCGATGGTCCCTCAACTGTCTTCTGCTCCTCGGCACGGCGGGTCGGGCAGTCACGAGCCATGTGGCCCTGCCCGCCGCATGAGTAGCACTGCATGCCTCTCAAAAGACTAGTTCTGCGCTGTGTGCCCCGCACTGCTGAGCCAGTGTCCTGAGGTCGTCTGCCTGAGGGTCTAGTCTACCTGGACCCATGAGTCATCCGTCGACTGCCTGCTGCAGAAGACTCTGCTACGTGCCGCCCTGCGGTGGGTCTCGGCACTGGTGTAGACTCATCAAGAAAACTCTCGATCAAAATGGCTCATTCCAGTACTCTTGTCTGAGTCGAAATGGTGAGGGAGATCAGTGATGCCCTGATCTCATGTCTCAAAACCTGCTCAAAGGTCCGGGCCCGGAAGAATGGGTCTCGTACCATATCTGTCGAGTAGCATGAGATATCGGTAAATCTCGCCAAGTACTGGGCGACCGTCATGCTGCCCTGCAGCAGCTGAAGAAGCTCCTGAATGCGCACCGCATGGAGGGTGGCTGGGATGAACTTCGAGCGAAAGAGGCTCTCAAAGTCCGTCCAGAGAAGAGATGCCTCAACGTGCACCTGGAGCATCAAGATCCACCATCGGCCCGCTGCCGCGTGCAGTAGGCTCCCTGCGAGGATCACCATGAGGTTTGCCGGTGTCCTCACTAACCGAAAAACTCGTACCACTGCCTCCAGCCAGTCCTCGGCTGCCTGGGGGTCCGTCTCCCCATGGAACTTGGGCGGTCGCGGGCGCTGGAACTCATGCAGTGCACTAAGGCAACGTACATCGTCAGCGGCTGGGGCTGGAAGCATCGGTGGCTTGGAGGGTAGATCTACCTCTGGTGCCACTGCTGACAAAGGGCCCTGCACCGAGGCCTCGTCGCTTGGTGGGCTGTCGTCACGCTCAACTCTCGGAACCATACCTGGCTGCCGTCGTGGGGCCATCCTGAAAAGGAAACAGGTGCGCCATGGTCAGAACAGTATACCTGGTGAGCTGATACAAAGTAATCACGAAGAAAACTTAAAACACACATGCAATCAATGTTTTCGTGCATTAAGTCGGAAATCAGAAGTCAGGGTCCTGGTGTACGGATACGTCGGCCGCCGCACCAACACTGGACTCCCTGGACTGATAACCACACCCAATACGTTAAACACTATTGCTTCACATAGAAAAAGATCAGAGTCCCAAGTTTTGCGGTAGAACCGAACTCCTCTGATACCAATTTGTCTGGACCCGTCCTCGGGGCCCGTGCCATGACTACCCCAAGCCCGGCTTCCATAGGCCAGGGGATGGGGACTAGCACCAAGGTGTAAATCCCGGTAAAAAGGGAAGGCATTGCCTTTGTAAAGTAAACAAACACCACAGAGCAAGTAAGCAGAAAAAGAAAACACTAAGTAAAAGCTGGTACAATAGTATGTGCGTAAAAGTAAGTGGGCCAGAATACAAACCCAAACTGAAAGTAAAGTACATCTCAAAAGGGAAAACAGCAACTGAAAAGTAAAGCCGCAACGTCGAGCCGTCCACTGGGAGTCCCACCTGAAGGGTGGGTACAGATAGCTCCACTGCTCCTCAGGTCCAGCCTACTGCTCTGAGTACGTCCCGCCCAGTGGTCCACCTCTAGGTACCGCCCTGCTCCGCAAGCCTCCACCACGATCAGCGTTGTCCGTCGTCTATAACCAACATAACGTAGTGCGGGCATAGCCCGTGAAGGGGTGAGTATAAGCTACTCAGTAGGGACCTCGAGACCCCTGAAGGTCTCCCAAAATCCAAAAAGGATAAACCACAAAGGAAAGATACAATCACGAAGTAACAACCGACACTACTTAGGTATATGCCCATACATATACCTAAGTCATCAATTCCAATACGCTCCAACCTCCGAGCCCAAGTACAACCCAGTCCACATAGGAAAGCATACGTATTCCACACAGGAAAGTAAAACGTAATCCACACAGGATAGCACAACACAATCCACATAGGAAAGCAAACAGGATTTAGCTCACACAGATATACTTCTTCGACAGACGATAGAGATGATCACTGATCCATCTAAGTCGTCAGACCCACAAAGGATCGATAGGTACTAACCCCCACAATGACCCACACAGGATCGGACCCACACAGGATCTGTAGGCGCTGGCTCACACAGAACCGCTGAGCGCTGACCCACACAGGATCGGACCCACATAGGATCGGTAGCACTGATCCACACAGGATCGCTGAGTGTTGTAGTCTTCGTCGTCGAATCCACTGAGGATCTCTTTACAGTCGTCGTCGCAGTCGCAGTCGCAGCCAGCTCTAGGGTTCCTGGACACAGCAAGCTCGTTCGGGAGGGTCCGCTCCACGAGCCAAGAGGCTGATACATCAACTTACACATAGTCCAGATTTGATGTATCCAAAAGTTCTGTATCGTCAATAGGAACTCAACATCGCAGACGGCGCGTCAATTGGACGCCCGGTCTGAGAGTTATTGGCTTTTTCGTCCCAGGGGCCCGGTTGGTTTTTAAGGCAAAACCAAACCGACCATACTCCACCTGAATCCAAACCTCGGGTGGAGTAAGCCAAAATATCCATCTCACTAAGAGGAATCCAACAAAGTCGACGGCACGTCAATCAGACGTCTGAAGCTTAAGATATGAGCGTTTCCGCTCCGAGGGCCCGGTTGGTTTCGTGTACGAACCAACCCGGCCGAACCCAAAGTATTCCAAAACCTTGAGTGCGATATACCGAAACTACCGTCTCGATTCAAGGATCGTATCTCAACTGACGGTGCGTCGATCGGTGGTCCGTAGACCAAGTTATGGGCAAAAGACCGAAGACGATCCGAAAACGGGGGTTTCGGGCCCGGACCGATCCGGCCCGAGACCCCCCGGTCGGCCCGAACCGGGTCGACCCGCCCCGGGTCCGGGACGGCCCGGCCCGGCCCGGCCTGGGCACAGCGCGCCCAATGCGCTGGCCAGCTCGGCCAACGGCCAAGCCGTTTGGCAGGGGGGGCTCCTGCCCCCCCTAGTGTAACCGCGGCCCCCCTTTAATGGGGGCCGTTTTTTGTGAGCCGGCCGAGGGAATTAATTCCCCCGGCTTACTTTTGTCCGGCCGGCCCGCACCAGCGAGCCGGTTCTGCCAACAAGGACCGGCGACGGCCGATTCTGCCAACAAGGACTGGCAACGGCCGGTACTTCCTCCCTTGCCGACACCGGCGGCCCGGAACCGGCCACCGGTCACCCTGCTCCGCCGCGGCCCGAAACCGGCCGCGGCTTGGTTCGTCTGGCGTGGTGCGATGGCACCGCGCCCTTCCACCACGGCCCCGCTCCGGCCGAGGTGTCTTCGGTTTTCTTTGACGCAGTGCGACGGCGTCGCGTCCTTGTTCAACTTCACGGCGCGGCGCGACGGCGCCGCGCATTACTTGTCGTACGATCCCGCGTGGTGCGACGGCACCACGCCATTCCATCCCAACCAAAAAGAATCAAACAAGGATAAAGGAGGAGGTTAGGCCGTGTTTGTGAAGTTCGGCCCACTCTCGTTAACCGATAACATTTGGTCGTATAACTACGAAGAACGACAAATAAGAAAAATCACAAACGAAAATAATTAAATAAAACCCTACCTTGATAAAAGAGATGACGAACGTCGGCATCGTAAAGAGAGAATTTGAAGACGTTGATGGAGATTTCGTCGCGGAAAACCATCGCGAAAAGAGACGTCGTGGAAGAAAAACATCGTGGAAGAAGACGTCTTGTCGCGGGTCGGTGTCGCGGAAGACGGTCTCCGAGGGCTCGGCGCTCCACGTCGGAGATCGTTCATTCTTCGCGTTCTTCGTCAAAGAGAATGAAGAACTCAAGACTTCCTTAGCTTTTTCTCCAAAGGCTCTCAAACAACTAAACACCAACCCAACAAAATAAGTTCTCCACTTATTTTATTAACACACCAAGGCTTTTGAAATTCAAGAGTTTGAATTTCAAAAGTTCACATTAAACTCACTACATTAATGTGATAAGTTATTAACTTAAGTTAACAATATTAATGGTGAGTTGAGGGGGTTAGAGTATATTAAGGGGTGGGGTTCGTGTGGGCCCCACCACCCTCATAACCTCCCAAGGGAGGTTGGGTAGTTACCCAACTTCCATCCAAAGGATTAAAAACTTAGAGTAAAAATAAAAATTGTTGTTAAATTTTTATTTTTAACTTCCACAATTTTTATCAACTTCTCTCGTGTAAACGCAACTTCGGATTAAGCGTTCCTAAGAAATTACCGGCGCTGCGGTTCCATCGGTGCCCTCAGAATTAAATTCCGATCACCAGTTCATAAGATAGGAATTCTCAGTCGTTCGTTCACTGAACGTACCTGAGCTAAACTTCGGATAGAAATTCTGGGCACACCGGGCCTCGAAATCAAGTGCCGTCTGAAACTGCGTTCTTGTAAAATCCCAAAGAAAATTAAGAAAAAAATTTCCTTGAATTTTACGGGTCTTTACAATTATTACTCATCATTCGAGTATTAACTACTTAATTTTCTTATGCATGTTTTGTCGAATAAGTTTTAGTTCTACCTCTTAAGTAAAAATTATATCATTTAAAAATGATATTTGTAACACCCAAATATTTTTATGAGATAGATTTGTTTTATTTTTTTATTTATTAATGTTTCTTTTAAATTATTTGATTTCATGTGTTTTATGCTACACCAGGATAATCTTGCGCTACATGCAACACCAGCCTAGCTAGTGGTATATGCAAAAATATTATTGGCTTGTGTTACACACAATTTCAAGTTGTATTGATATAGTTTATTTCACACAAGACTAAGTTTAAGAGAACAACTAGATATTAGTATGTTACCTTATAAAATAGCCATTACAATGGTGGGTATGAACAATATTAATTGAATTATGAAAATATGTTTTACACACGATTATATAATTAATTCTTTTGTGAGAAATTAATTATAAATAAAAATGAATCCGTTTTAAAATAAATGGAAATGTTTGTCTGAAAGACAATTTAAATGAAAATTAGTGTGTTTATAAAATAATAAAATCACTCTTAATGGATTTTATTAATGAAATATATATGTAATATATATTCAATATAATTTTTAAAACTCATCTTATATGTTTCTAGACATTATATAAGAAGAAATTTAATTTTATCGATAAAAGTAGTATTTTTTAAAAAAAATGCAAATTTACCTCTTTTTGATGGTGCACCCATTTAAAATCAAATTTTTAACATATTTTTATATTATATTTGATAAAATAAACTTATTATTTGGAATCGGGGTATCAAATTTTACTTTGGATGAATTTTTTATATCTTTCTAATAAGCTTCAAGTTTTGATGAATAGTAAAAATATACTAAATTTTAATTAAAAATAACTTTTTTCATCAAAATAATTTATATGGTGAAGTTATATTATTGAATGGTTTTAAAGTATAAATATATTATATTTTTATAATTTAATATAATTTAGGTCATTGGCATTAATTTTACCATGAATTTAGATGTAAAAACATTTCAATCTTTTGCAATGTTTTAACTTTTAAAACATGTTATCTTATTCCAAAAATGAGATTAACTTTAAATTAATTATTGAAACTTCTGTGTTTTTAATTTTCAAAAATTAATTACATATTTTCAATCAGTGGGTCCAAATTATATAAATAGGTTTCTATTATTTTCAATAATTATGAATAGTAACTTTGGTAATTTTTATTAATATTGTAAAAGGGTAAATCGGGTAATTAAGGGTAAAACAAATATTATAAAATTACCCTAACACTTGTCCTAATATCATTGGATGAGTTAATTTTGACCTAAATCATCCTTGGGTCAAAATGGTATCCTTTTTATTCCACTTAGATGATATTAATACATTTAATATATTTTATTTAAAGAAAAGTTAAATATGTCTTACTCAAATTTTAATAACTTTATCATTTTTAATATAAGGTTATATCGAAGATAAGTTAAACTATAAATACTCATTTTGAATCTAAAATATTTTTCAATATCATAGTAACTTATTTTTAATTCTTAAGAAATAAATAATTACCTTGAAGACTTATACATTAATGGTGCAGAAATTATTTAATTGATGAAAAATCAATAAAATAATTTTTAAAATTATAATAACCATTAAAATACAGAAACACATGACCAAATCTTATTTTTTGACTATATCTTGACCATAATAATCCAAGGTTCAAGGAAATGACCATTTTTATCTCTATGGAAAATATTATGACACTTATTATGTTTTATTTCAAGTAATGTTAAAGTTGTCACATTTATGTTTTAATAAATATGAAATTTTTAATTTTGGATTTTCTAGAAGATATATTCGACTATGAGTATTATTATGAAATATGGAGGATTTAGATTCTTCATATTATTTTATTTTTAATTTTTATTCAACAAATAAGTATATTAAATAATTACACAAAACTGATGTTGTAATTATTTTATTAATGGAGATAACAAATAAATGTTATTAAAAATATTAAGAATAAATAAAATTTTGGATAATTAATATATCCAATGAATTTCATAGAATATCTTGACCCATTAGGTATATAATAAAATATTTTTTTTAGAAAAACATCTTATCTTGATAATTTTAAAAATCAATAAATTAAATAGTGTCAGAATTGACACTATTGATTATTTATCAAAATAATGTATTATTAATTTATTTAAAAATCATAAAACATTTTCAAAAATATATAATAATTATTATATGATGTAAAATGTTCTAAATTTTTAATTTATGGTCTAATTGACATCAAATAAGTAAATATTTCACCCTTTTAATATTGAAATATTTATTACCTTAGTTAAAAAGTAAATAGAATAACTAAGTGTTAATTAAAAGGATAAGGTTTAAATTGACATAAAAACTTGTATAAAATTTATTGGTTGGTGATATTAAAACCTTACATTATATAATCTTATAAAATAAGACATTTTTTAAGTTTTTTTATGGTTTTTGATTTTATATTAAATTAATATTTTTGTAAATTCCAAATATGCCCCTCACCTCAATTATAAAAGGACACATCCTCCCTAAAAACTTCCTTCACTTTGAGACTTAAATATCAGATATACCATTCCCATTTTACTTATAAAATTCCTTATTTAAATTCAATAGGTTCTATTCTTCTCAAAATACCAACTCGGTTGACTTTAAGAGGAGATCTATAGAGAGCTCGTCGAAGAAGATGTAATCTCCTCTACTAATTCTTTCAAACTTATTTCTTATTCTAATTTATCTTAATAAGTTTTAACAATTATAAATTAATAACTCTAGTATAACCTATATTATATTATTTTATTATGATTATGTAACAACCATATTCTACCTTATATCCATCCTATGAAAAACGAAATCACCACGCGTGCGTGCATACGGCTTACAGTCTCCACATTGTGGTGTAATCTGTTTTTCACCACCACCTTACATGGATGGATATAATGATATAAATAATAACTATATATTATTATTATAAAAATATTTTTATTTTGTAACAATATATATACCATACACTTCCAAACCATTCCATAATTATGGGAATGATATCATCGCTCGTCTGTATGTATGACATACCGTCTCCACGATGTGATGCGATTCATTCTACATGATATTCATTAAATAATGATTATATAAAAGTTTAGAATGAATATATATTATATATTATATTAATATCATTCTTGAAATGACATAACTATAACCTAAAATAGGAACAATAACTTATCTGATAAAACATGCATCAGAAAAAAAAGTAGTTAATACCCGAAGGAAGAGTAATAATGTTATTAAAAAATAAGTAAT
The DNA here is from genome assembly GCA_963277665.1 of Viscum album. Lineage (NCBI taxonomy): Eukaryota > Viridiplantae > Streptophyta > Magnoliopsida > Santalales > Viscaceae > Viscum > Viscum album. The sequence goes on along the minus strand of OY728130.1, from coordinate 952,292,694 downwards.
AAAATGATCACTTATGATATCATAAAAATAAATATTATTATGGAATAAGTTAATGATGTTATTTAACCCCTTATTAATTAGGTTCCGACATGTACAAAAGAACCCACACCTAAGGTAGAGGATTCTTTTGTCTCGCTTTTATTTCTGTCGGACACATACCTTCTACACCACCTATTTCTTTCATGTGGTGTTTATACTTCACATGAATTTTTTTATTATTATTATTATGAAGGTTATGGTATTTAAATATTTTTATAATTTTATTTATTTTATGATGTATATGATTCCACTTATTATAAATTGGTAAAGGATAATTTCACAATATCATTATTATCTGAGATTGTTTATACATAAGTATTTACTGAGGAATATTTATCATCCATGTCCATGTTTCATAAATATGTATTAAAAAATATTATTTCTATTATTCTACAAATATTTAAAGTAAATTTTTCCCTTTGGTTAATTTTTATTAAACAGTACGAAATTAATCTTTTGTCGATTTCGATATGAGGTACTTTTGACTTATCCGACAAAAGTACGAGAAGAATGTTTTCTTTTAACTTATATGGAATGAATGTATTTTTATGTTTCCATAACACCTCATTTCCATGAAGATTACTTTACAATATTTCAATTTTATATTAAAATAAATTCTTTTCTTTTAAAATTTCATGGTATTTTAGTAAAAGAAATCACTTTCAAAGAAGAAAGGGTGTTTTCCTCAAGAATTAATTTCAAGTGTTCTATCAAAATTATTTTCCACATAATATGGAATTATTTAATAGGGTTATATTTCAAGTATTATAAGGACCAGAACTTAAAAAATACATAATATTGAATTAAATGAATAATTCACTTTGAGGATCTTTTCAGGTTTAGAGTTTTAGAGAATTAGGACATAACTATTACATCTCAAAAGATTACAAGGTATACATATCTACACAATTTCCATTTTCTTCATAAAATAAAAATTCTTAAAAAAAGAGTCATGTCTAGTTTCATGTTTTATACAGCATGACTTTTCCTTTATCCCATCCTTGACCCTATTCATCTTTAAGTCCTGTGAAAACATTTCAAAACATGGGATGAGCATAAAAATCCCAGTAAGGGTTATAAATCAAATAATGAAAACATTTGTTCATAAATACATACAAAACATGAAATCATTTACTTACCTTATGAAATCATAAGATTTATTAAAGACACATAGAAATCATTAATCATAAAGGTAACTTGTGGCATCCATATCAAAATTACATTGTAGCTATCACAGCTACATAGGGAGTTACTTTAGAATACTCATCACAGTATATTACCTAAATCTCTTAGGAGAAACATTCGAGTTTACCTATGTCACGTTACCCAATGCATCGGAAATCTATCTTTGGCTCACCCACCCTAGGTTTATCACAGAACCACCCGTATACGTAAATAATGCCCAAGAACCATAACATGATCATAACACATAACATAAGCATAAAGGAAAGATAACATTTCCACATTGCAATAATAAAATATCATTTCAAGATATTGAAATAATAAATCCATTCTAAAAATAATTTTCAATACTAAATACATAAAAAGAGTATATGGTATTTATTTTTCCTTTTAAAAACATTTTGGCTTGTCAAGGAAGCCAAAGATCAATTAATACTCACGGCGGGGGAAAGGTCGTTGTCACCGCTTACGTTAGAAAAAACATTACTTTTTGTCTTTTAGTAAAACACTTCGTATAAAAAGATTCCCTTTGAATAAAATTAAAATTCAAAGGGTTTTATACACTGTATACAATAAAGTTGTGTATAAAACTAAAAATTCCTCAATGAAAGGAGATTGAGATGAAGTCCCTTACCTCGTGTCTGACTTGACTCGGTCATTATTTAATCTCCTGAATAATAAACTAAAGTTAATTTATACTTTCTTAAGAACCTTTTTCAAGTTTATTATTCATTTTATATCACTTATTACCATGTTATAAACATTATGCAATCATTTAAGTTAACAACGTCCATTTTGTCGATATTTGGTACTTGAGTCAAAAATGAACACCTCATATTTATAAGTTGTCCATGTGTTCAAAGGTTAATTATACCCAGAATGATATTCATGGTTTATATAACATAAATATCATATATATCTAGCATATGAATTTATTTGTAATAGTACATAACATTTGGAGGTAAGAAATAAAATGCACCGTTCAAGGAGACGGTAAGTCGTACGAACGCATGAACGCTACTTTCATTTATATTTCTAATTTTAATGGAATTAGAACATAATGATACAAAGGTATATTATAATTACAGTATAATATCATATATATTATAGTTAACTCCATCCTTTATACATCCCACATAAGACATTAACTAATCAAATCACTTTGAGGGGGCGGTAGTCCGCACTTCCTCAAATGAGATTATCGTATTTACCCACTATGGAAAACATAAAGGCATTCTATAAATGGGAAGTACATAAGAATAAGTAAATAATAAACATAATATATATCATATATAAATATAGTTCCATCATAATGGCCACCATGATAGGTGGTAAGATGTAATTGAACAATCATCGTTTCGTGAGGCCTTAGTTTTCCATCCACAGAAACATTATGTTCTTCATCCATTAGATGGAGGTGTGTGTAAGTGTAGTTAGAATACTTCCCATAACAACATCCTAGTATATTTAGGATACTGTTTTTGTCACAAAATAAATGAATAAAATGGTTTTAGGGGTTGTAGAAGTAAAATAAAAGAAAACAATTTAAGAGAAACTGTTGCATTTAATTTGGGTAACTCCCTTTGGTTTGAACCAAAGGACTTCTTGAAGTGCCTTCTGCCTAAGGTAAGGCTTATGGGAGTAGGATAGGGATGTAGGGAGATTAATTGGGCAGAGTTTGGATGATTCAAATGGCTTGAGAGGTGTGAGGAATTGGTTATAAGTGGTCTCCTTTTATAAGGGAGAGGAGGGGCTCTTTAAGAAGGTGTGAAAGTATTATTTTATAATATAATGATATTCGGTTTCTAATGGTCCAAAAATCATTATAGTCTAATAAAATAAGATTAATGGTAGAAATAAAATCATCCAATCAGAATTGTACATGTTTTGGATAATATTATAATCATTATAATCTTATTTATTTAAATCATTTATTAATGAGGTAAATACTGCATCATTATTGGGTCATACATAACTTAATTTATTTGATGTCTAAAAATTATAAAAAAAATACTATGATGTAAGAAAGATTTTTATATTTCTAATGAATATTTATAGTTGAAAAGATAATTTACATAACCCCTTATAAAAATTAATTTACTAAAAGATATTTGCTTTTGTCATTTTGGCCTTTACTTTAAGTTAATTAATCTAAATTGTCATTTTCACTCCAAAATGGCTCAATGGGGTCCCAAAATCGACCCAAATATGCCCATGGTCGTAAATGATTCAACCAATAAGTTTTGGATAAGTTTTAAGGTAATTTTTAATTATTATAATATTTCTTTAACCTTGAATTACCCTATTTACCTTTAACTGCGGTAAATAAAAGTCAAAAGTTAATATTCACCAAAAATTATTTTCATCTTAATGAACCACATTTTACATCTTGATAACAACCATGTATGTCGGATTTTTGAAATTCAATTCACAAAAGTGGTAAAATTTCATTTAAATGAAAAAGTCAGTTTTTTTAACAACCACTAAGTAGTTTCACTATTCATCAAAAATTGAAGTTTTTTAGAAAAATACCAAAAATTCAGCCTAAGCTATATTTGATATTCCAAAATCAAAAATGAGGTCTATTTTTTAAAATTCAAAACATAGAAGTGGAATTAATTAATTTTAAAATTAATTCTCATTATCAAAACAAATAGCGTGTTTTTAAGAAACAATAACTATCAAAAGATTGATACTCGTTTATGTCCAATTTCAAAATGAAATTAATTCCAATGACCAAAATTGGATTAAATGGTAAAAATATATTTTAATTTCACTTTAAAACAAATTAAAAAGATAATCTAACTATATAAATAAATTATATTAAAAGGCACTTTTGAATTAAAATACAATATTTTTCAATATTCATTAAAAATGAACTTTATCAGAAAAATTCCAAAAATTTACACAAAGTAAATTTTGATGTCCACATTCTAAAGAAGGACTTTATTTGGTCTTATATAATGTATTAAAGTTACCCAATCTATATTTAAAAAGGGTTCACCATTAAAAGGTGATAAATCGGCCTTTTAATGTAAATTATGCTTAAAATTTGATTCATTCACATTTTAAGCCTATAACATTTTATTGGATAATTTAAATACATTTAACAATCATGTATAATAATATTGTAGTTTGTTTTGTTCATTCCCTCCAATAAAACGGCTAGGAGTTAACTACCATTTAAAATAATAATATTATATTATTAGTGTGCAACATAAGATTCCAAAGAAACTCGTTGTTGCGTATCGGGTACGCTATCGAACATAGCAACCCATTTAAAATAAATTAATATTTAATTCACAAATATTAATAAATATGAAATATGTCTTATTCTTCATTTACCTGGGATGTTACATCCTTCCACCCTTTTGGGAATTGCGTCCTCACAATTTTTATTCACTTATCAAAATAAGTGGGGGTATTTATCCCTCATAGAATTTTCAGATTCCCACGTTTCCTCTTCAACCATATAGTTTTTCCACAAAACCTTTACCTGGTGAATTACCTTATTCCGCAACACTTGCTCTCTATGGTCAAGAATCTGGGCTGGTTGTTCTTCATAAGAGAGATTCTCTTCCAACTGAACTACTTCTAGGCTCAAAACATGAGATGGATCTGGTATATACTTTCTCAACATCGAAACATGAAAAACATTGTGTACCTGGGATAAACTTTGGGGTAAAGCCACTCTGTATGCAACTGATCCAACTTTTTCCAGAATTTCATAACGTCCAATGAACCTCGGATTCAACTTTCCCTTCTTACAAAAACACATCACACTTTTCCATGGAGAAACTTTGAGAAAGACATGATCACCTACCTTAAAAGAAAGATCCTTCCTCTGGTTATCTGCATAACTTTTTTGTCTGCTTTAAGCTATTCTCATGTGCTTCTGAATCAACTGAACTTTCTCTGTCATCTCTTCTACCAATTCTGGTCTCATCAGCTTCCATTCACCTACTTCATCCCATAATGCTGGAGTTCGGCAATGGTTTCCATATAATTCCTCAAATGGAGCCATCTGTATACTGGAATGAAAGCTGATATTATATGAAAATTCAACCAAAGGAAGATGTTGGTCCCAACTTCCATAATAATCCAGTTAACAAGCACGTAGCATATCCTCCAAGGTCTAAATTATTCATTTTGACTGCCCATCTGATTGAGGATGAAAAGTTGTACTAAAGTTTAATTCAGTACCCAATGACTTTTGAAGGCCTTTCCAAAAGTTAGAAGTAAACCTGGAATCATGATCAGATACAATAGAGAGGGGAACTCCATGCAACCTGACTATCTCTTTAACAAACAACTAGGAAAATTGATCTAGAGACAAAGTATCTCTAATAGGAAGGAAATGAGCAGATTTAGTCAATCGATCAATTATAACCCAGATTGCATTATTACCTCGAGATGTCTTTGGTAATCCCATAACGAAGTCCATGGATATATTTTCCCATTTCCACTCTGGCACCAGTAGAGGCTGAAGTATCCCTTTTGGTAACTGTCGCTCTTCTTTAACCTGCTGACAATTCAAACACTTCACAGTAAAATCAGTAATATCTCTTTTCATTCCATCCCACCAGTAATACTCTCGAAAATCTTTGTACATCTTAGTACTGCCAGGATCAACTGAAAACAGAGAACTATGAGCTTCACATAACAACTCATTATTCAAATGTGAATCACAAGGCACACATAATCTCTTTCTAAATCTCAAAACACAACCATTAATAACGTTAAAATCAGGTAACTTACACTTCTGAACCAACACAACCTTTTTCTGCAACTCACTTTCTTCCTTATGCGCTTGCTTAATTATGTATGATAGAGATGATTTCACTAACACCTGAAACAAAACAGAAGAATTTTCTGCAACAACAACTTCTATGCCAAAGTTCATCAAATCAAAAACCAAAGGATCTCATTCCAAATGTAACATGGTTAACGAAGTATTACTTTTTCGACTCAAAGCATCATCCACTTTATTTTCTTTCCCCGGATGATAAAGGATCATGCAATCATAATCCTTGATTAATTCCAACCATCTCCTCTATCTCATGTTCAATTCTTTCTGAGTGAATATATACTTCAAACTTTTGTGATCAGTATATATTTCACACTTCACTTCATACAAATGATGCCTCCAAATTTTTAAAGCAAAAAACAACAACAGCTAATTCCAAATCATGTGTAGGGTAATTTAACTCATGTGGTTTCAACTGATGTGAAGCATAAGCAATTACCTGATCATTCTGCATTAAGACACAAACCATTCCTTTCAAAAAATCATCATTGTAGATAACAAACTCAACTTTTCTGGAAGGTAGTGCCAAAACTAGAGCATTCACCAATCTTCTTTTAAATTTATGAAAACAATCATCACATTCTTTTGTCCAGATGAACTTAACACCTTTTTGAGTTAACTTAGTCATTGGACTAGATAACCGTGAAAAATTTTCAACAAACCTCTGGTAATAACCTACCAAACCAAGAAAACTATGGATCTCGGTTATATTTGTGGGTCTTGGCCATTCTTCAACAACTTTCGTTTTAACAGGATCAACAGTTATGCCATTTTTTGAAACAATGTGACCAAGGAAAGAAATTTGTTGTAACCAAAACTCACACTTGCTGAATTTCCAAAATAGTTTCTTTTCTTTTAGGGTTTGTAAGACAACCCTTAAATGAATTTCATGTTCCTCCTTACTTTTGGAATAAACCAAAATATCATCAATGAACACAACCACAAACTTATCCAAGAACTCACGGAAAATTATATTCATAAGATCCATGAATACAGCAGGTGCATTGGTTAACCCAAAAGGCATAACTACAAATTCATAATGGCCATATCAAGTATGAAACGCAGTGTTCGGAACATTTGATTCCTTTACTTTCAACTGATGGTACCCCAACCTCAAGTCAATCTTTGAAAAATACTAATCTCCCTAGATCTGATCAAACAAATCATTGATATGAGGCAAAGGATACTTATTCTTAAAAGTGATGTTATTCAATGCTCTATAATCAATGAAAAGTCACATTGAACCATCTTTCTTTTTAACAAACAAGATAGGAGCACCCCATGGTGATGTTCTAGGTCGAATGAAACCTTTATCTAATAAATCCTGCAATTGCTACTTTAACTCTAAAAGTTCAATTTGAGCCATTCGATAAGGGGGTTTTGAAATTGGTTTAGCATCAAGAACTAAGTCAATAGTAGATTCAACTTCCCAATCAGGTATAATACTAGGAAACTCATCAGGAAAAACATCAAGGTGCTCATTTACTACTGACACATCATTAATCTGAACAGTTCCTTTGTTTTCAACAATATGTGCAAGGTAACATTCATTTCCATCTTTTACTAGTTTCTCAGCTTCCTGATATGTTATCAACAGCATGAGTTCATTTTTGTATACAAACTGAAAATCATTCTAAAAAGAAACCTATTTAGCCTTATAGTCAATCTTAGCATGATAAATAGAAATCCAATCCATGCCCAATATAACATCAAACTCTACTAGAGGCAAAACAATAAGTTTTGCAAGTAGATTCTTTCCGCACACAAGGATAGGAATGTTCTTATGTTTTCTTTTTGTCTCAAAATTTCCACCAGGTTTTTTTACCGTAAGTTCAGTATTCATATCATGAGATGGAATTCCCAATTTAGTAGAAAACTTCTTAGAAATGAAAGAATGTGTAGACCCTGAATCAAACAACACATTGGCATAATCTGAACAAACAAATAGTGTACCTGATACAACTTCATTTGATGGCCCAACATCTGTTGAAGTAGTTGCAAAAGATTTCACAACCCCTTTCTGCTTGTAGTCTGGTTTCTTTCCTTCGGTTGAGTTCTTTGTTGGACACTCATTTGCATAATGACACATTTCATTGCACTTAAAACATTTTACTGACTGTAAATCAAATTTTGTATTACCATTACCCTGATCTTTTTTTGTGAAATTACGAGCCTTATGTCCCATTTTACCACATCGATAGCACTTAACAGAATTCAAAAGACATTCCCCAGCATGCTTTTTACCACAATTTTTACAAACTGTAAACTTAAGTTTCTTACCATCAGAATTTTTTGAAGAGTTCTTACCTTTCACCTGCCACCTCGACCTCTTATTTTGTTGTTTTTCAAAGAATAACTCGTCACTAGAAAATTCCATTTCCACCTTCTCCGCACAATGAACAAGTTTTTCATAACTTTTAAACTCACGAGAAGCTAAAGACCTTAAATACTTTGGCTTTAATCCTGAGTAAAAATGGTTGATTTTACTGCCACGACCCGACCTCGGGGCCCGTGCCGTGACTACCCCAAGCCCGCCTTCCATAGGCCAGGGGCTGGCGACTAGCACCAAGGCGTAAAATCCCAGTAAACAGGGAAGGCATTGCCTTTATAAGTAACAACCACACAGAGTCAGCAAGCGGAAAGTAAAGTGCAGAAAAGTAAAGGGGGCCGGAAATACAAGCCCAACTGTAAAGTACAACTGAAAAGTAAAGTACAGCAACTGAAGAAAAGACGGCGGCCTCGTGTCGTCCACTGGCAATCCCACCTGAAGGGTGGGTACAGATAGCCTCCAGGCTCCTCGGGTCCCACGTCCGCTCCGAGCACGTCCCGCCCAGTGGTCCACCTCCAGGTACCGTCCTGCTCCACGCCCAACCGTGATCAGCGCTGTCCGTCGTCTGCAACCAACACAACAAGGTGCGGGCATAGCCCGTGCAGGGGTGAGTACAAGCTACTCAGTAAGGACCCCGAGACCCCCGAAGGTCTCCCGAAATCCACAAAGGATATAGCACAAAAGAAAGATGCAATCACGAAGTAACATCTGACTCGACTTAGGTATATGCCCATACATATACCTAAGTCCCCAATTCTAGCTCTGCTCACGAGCTCAAGAACAACTCAATCCACAAAGGAAAGCAAGACTCAAATCCACAAGGAGAGTAAATAGTAAATCCACATAGGATAGTTCAACACAATCCACAAAGGAGAGTAACATAAGATTCAGCTCAACCAGGTATACTTTTTCAGATGACGTCAAAGATGATCACTGATCCATCTAAGTCGTCGGACCCACGAAGGATCGATAGGTACTAACCCCCGCAAAAGACCCACACAGGATCGGGCTCACACAGAACCTGTAGGCAGTGGCTCACACAGAACCGGTAGTAAGGACCCACGTAGGATCGGGCTCACACAGAACCTGTAGGCACTGATCCACATGGGATCGCTGAGTGCAGTAGTCGACGCAGTCCACTGAGGATCTCTGCACAGTCGTCGCCGCAGTCCACGAAGGATCTCTGCTCTGCCGTCGTCGCAGTCCACGGAGGATCTCTGCTCTGCCGTCGTCGCAGTCCACGAAGGATCTCTGCTCTGCCGTCGAAGTCACAGCCAGCGCTAGGGTTCCCGCACAAAGCGAGCTCGTTTAGGAGGGTCCGCTCCACGAGCCGAGAGGCTGATACATCAACTGACACGTAGTCCGAAGTTGATGTATCCAAAAGTTCCGTATCGACAACAGGATCTCAACGCAACAGACGGCGCGTCAATCGGACGCCCGGTCTGAGAGTTATTGGCATTTTCGTCCCAGGGGCCCGGTTGGTTTTTAGGGAAAAACCAACCCGACCGTACTCCGCCTGTATCCGATCCTCGGGCGGAGTATGCCAAAAGTTCCGTCTCACTTAGAGGAAACTACCACAGCTGACGGTACGTCGATCGGACGTCCGTAGCTCAAGTTATGAGCGTTTCCGCTCCGAGGGCCCGGTTGGTTTCGTGTACGAACCAACCCGACCGAACCCAAAGTCTTCCGAAACCTTGAGTATAATATACCGAAACGACCGTCTCGATCCAAGGATCGCGTAGCCGCTGACGGTTTGTCAATCGGAGGTCCCAGGCCCAAGATATGGGCAAAAGACCGAAGAGGGCCCGAAACCGGGGTTCTGGGCCCGGGGCGACCCGGCCCGAACCCCCCCTGGGGTCGGCCGAACCGGGTCGGCCCGACCCGGCGCGGCTTGGCCAGCCGCGTGGGTGGAAGGCCGCGGGCGCAGCCCGCGGTCGAGGGAGCCGCGGCCCGCATGCGGGCCGCGCGGGTGGTCAGCGGACGCGGCGCATTGTCGCGTCCCGACCGGGTGGACCGGACCCGCGGACCGCGGGTCCGCTGGTTCGCCGCCGCCGCGGCTGAGCCGCGGCGGATTCCTCCGGTGGCCCGATTTGCCTCCCGTCTGCGCCGATGCCCCTCCCGGATGCCGACCTTCACTGCGGAAACAACGGATCGCCCCTGCCGCGCGGTTTGTCGTCGTCCGCCATATCCGCACAACAAAAGAGATCGGCGGAGGGTTGCCGGGTCTTGTTCGTTAGACCCGCACCCTCCGCGTTAGCCATAATCAACGGGAGAAAACAAAAAGATGATCAACACATGATCCAACAATTTTATTTAAAGATAAAATTGTTCGTTTGAAACCGGCTTTTTAAATTTTCAAGAACGTTCACGAGAAAATTTAAAAGGGGTAACTTTTCCAAAATAAATCCCTACCTCGCAGCTGTTGTTGCCGAACGGGGGATCGTCGCGGGATTGCTCGTCGCGGAAGAAGGAGATCGTCGCGTCGTCGCGGTATCCGGCGTCGCGTCGCCAATCTCCGGATCAAGAACAAGCGGATTTAATTAATTAAATCCGTTGTTATTGAAATTAAGAAGGGAGAATTTAGAAGTTTCGATTCTCACCTTTAACCGCCGATCGCAGGTTCGTCGCGGAAGATGAGGCACCGAAGAAGAAGAAGAAGAAGGTCGCGGAAAAGCTGTTGACGTCGCGGATCGTGCGTCGTCGAATTCCGGTTCCGGCGTTCTTCGCGTTCTTCGCGTTCTTCGCGTTCTTCGCGTTCTTCGCGGAGAGGGTGGAGGCTCAGAGGAATTGCACAACGATAGCAATCCTCCAAAATAGACAAGTTTGTCTATTTTATTATTTTGCCAACAAACGTAAAACGCATAAGTAACGACCCAATTAATTCACGAAGAAACAGTCCATTTAATTCACGAAATAAACCGCCCAATTAAATGGTCTGTTAAGAATTAAAGAAAACGCGTCGGTTGACTTTTCAGTTACTTTGACGGGTTTTCGCGGGTGCGTTACTTAGCGAAAGAAACGGCGGGGCTCGTGCGGGTCCCACCGCACAAATATCCTACCAAGGGGTAGGATATTTCTGGATAGCATCATATCCAGTTCAACTCAGTTCAAGCCGCCTTTAAGTGACTTTAAGTGGCTTCCAAGCAGTTTAAGTGAAATAAAATAAAGTTGTCGCACAAACTTTATTTTATTTCTGACTTAAAGCCGCAAAATTTAAAAACCACGTCTGAGCAAACGCAACTCCGGAAGAGGCGTTTCTAAGCAAATACCGGCGCTGCGATTTCAGCGGTGCCCTCAGAATTTGATTCTGGGCACCGGTTCAAAAGATAGAAAAACCCGCTCGTCCGTTCACTGAACGTACCCGAGCCAAACTTCGGAAATTGATTCCGGGCACACCGGGCCTCAGAATCAGGTGCCGTCTGAAGCTGCGCTCTTGTAAAATTCTAAAGAAAATTAAGAAAAACATTTCCTTGAAATTTGCAGGTCTTTACATTACTCCCACCTCAAGGCTTTACGTCCCCGTAAAGATACATCAAAAACTAGGGGAACAAATGGGGGTACTGAGCACGCATCTGAGCCTCCCGCTCCCAAGTGCTCTCCTGGAGGTTCCCGTGCTGCCATCTGACGCGCACAAGAGGAATCGACCGCCCACGTAGGACCCGCTCCTGTCGATCCTCGATCTCCACTGGGACCTCCGCAAAAGTCGCCCCATCGTCCACGTCCAGCTCCCCAAAGTCGATGATGTGCGTCGGGTCGTGCACGTATCTCCTCAGCTGAGACACGTGGAAGACGTCGTGCACCCGGTGCAACTGAGGTTGTAGAGCCAGGCGATAAGCCACCTCTCCTATCCTGCTGAGGACCTGGAAAGGCCCGATGAAGCGTGGAGACAACTTGCCGCCTCGGCCAAATCTCCGTAAACCACGTCGAGGTGAGACACGCAAAAAGACGTGGTCGCCATCCTCGAACTCTAGTGGCCTCCGCCTCCTGTCAGCATATGACTTCTGCCGGCTCTGAGCTATCCTCATCCTCTCCTGGATGATCTGGACCTTCTCTGTCGTGGCTCGGACCATCTCTGGTCCCACGAGTGCTGACTCCCCAGGGTCTGTCCAGCACAACGGTGATCTGCAGGGTCTGCCGTACAATGCCTCGTATGGTGCCATCCCGATGGTGGAGTGGTAGCTGTTGTTGTACGCGAACTCCACCAAGGGTAGGTGGTCCTCCCAGCTGCGACCAAAGTCGAGGACACATGCACGGAGCATGTCCTCGAGTGTCTGTATGGTCCTCTCCGTCTGACCATCCGTCTGAGGGTGGAAGGCTGTGCTCAGATGGAGCCGCGTCCCGAACGCCTCCTGCAATCCCTTCCAGAGCCGGGAAGTGAAACGAGCATCTCGATCGGAGACGATAGATGATGGCACACCGTGAAGCCGTACGATCTCCTGGACGTAAAGACGTCCCAAGCTCTCCACTGAGCCCTGCTCTCTGATGGGTAAGAAGTGTGCCGACTTGGTGAGTCGGTCGACTATCACCCAAATGGAGTCGTGACCTCTGGAAGTACGTGGAAGTCCAGTCACGAAGTCCATAGATATGCTATCCCACTTCCACTCCGGGACCTCCAAGGGCTGTACCAAACCTGCTGGTACCTGATGCTCTGCCTTCACCTGCTGGCAGGTGAGGCATCGTGAAACGAACTCTGCCACAGCTTTCTTCATGCCCGGCCACCAGTGCTGTCGTCTGAGATCCTGGTACATTTTCGCCACTCCGGGATGTACCGCCAAGGGAGAAGTGTGAAACTCTCTCAGCACCTCCTCTCGTAAAGCAACTGGTACGAAGGTACGCCCCCTGAAAAGGATGTCGTGCTCTGCTCCAAGGGAGAAACCATCAGGCGCCTGACCTGAGGATATCAGTGCACGCCGGGTCTCACAGTCAGCGTCCTCACGCTGAGCCTCTCTGACCCGCTGTAGAAGTGGAGGAGAGACTGTGAGAGACTGAAGAAAGGATACTCCGTCTCTATCCACGAAGGATATCTGCAAGGAGGCTAGCTGCTCTGTCGCCTCCTCAAGCAGCTGAATGCCCGTCCTCCTGCTGGGGGCATCGGCTACCACGTTCCCCTTCCCAGGAGTATAGACTATCTCAAAGTCATAGTCCTGGAGGAACTCAAGCCATCTCCGCTGTCTCAGGTTCAGGTCCTTCTGAGAGAAGATATACCTGAGACTCTGGTGGTCAGAAAAGACTGTGAAGCGCTCGCCCATCAGATAGTGCCGCCAAGTCTTCAGAGCGAAGACCACTGCTGCTAACTCCAGGTCATGAGTGGCGTAGTTCTGCTCATGCGGCCTCAACTGACGTGATCCGTAGGCGATCACGGCCCGCTCCTGCATCAGGACGCACCCGATTCCAGTCCCTGACGCATCGCAGTAAACTACGTATCCAACTCCCTCCTCAGGCAACCTCAAGATAGGTGCGCTGGTCAACCTCTGCCTCAGCTCCTGGAAGCTCTGCTGACATCTGTCTGACCACACGAAGGGTTTCCCCTTCTTCGTCAATGCTGAGAGTGGTGCCGCAACTCTGGAGAAGTCTGGCACGAATCTCCGATAATATCCGGCTAGGCCCAAGAAGCTCCGCACCTCTGTCACGCTCTTGGGTGGCTCCCAAGCTAGCACTGCCTCGATCTTCGCGGGATCCACTGCAACTCCCGCCTCAGAGATGACGTGTCCCAAGAAATGGACCTCACGTAACCAGAACTGGCATTTTGAGAGCTTGCCATAAAGCTGGTGCTCTCGGAGTGTGTCTAGCACAACTCGCAGGTGGTAGGCATGCTCCTCCTCAGTCGTCGAGTATACCAAAATGTCGTCAATGAAGACAACGACAAATCGGTCGAGGTAAGGCTGGAAGATCCTGTTCATGAGGCTCATGAATACTGCTGGAGCATTGGTTACGCCGAACGGCATAACCAAGAACTCATAATGGCCATACCGACACCTGAAGGCCGTCTTCTGCACGTCCTCGTCTCGAACTCTGAGCTGATGATAGCCTGACCGGAGGTCTATCTTTGAGAACCACCGCGCTCCCTTGAGCTGATCGAAGAGGTCATCAATCCGTGGCAGCGGATACTTGTTCCTCACTGTCACCTGGTTCAGGCGACGATAGTCGACACACAGTCGCAAGCTCCCGTCCGCCTTCTTGGCGAACAAAATCGGGGAAGCCCAGGGTGAAACACTGGGTCGGATAAACCCCTTGCTCTGCAAGTCCTCCAACTGTACCCGCAGCTCCCGAAGCTCGGCGGGGGCCATCCGATATGCTGGAGTAGATATCGGGGCTGTCCCGGGGTACAAGTCGATGTAAAAGTCTACCTCTCTACGAGGAGGTATCCCTGGAACGTCGTCGGGAAAGACGTCTACGTACTGGTCCACCACTGCAGGAAAAGCTGGACTCCGCACGTCCACTGCTCCTAGGATGAGGCTAGCCAACTGATGAGAGATGGGCTGCACTCTCCTCCGCGGAAGTCCATCCTGTGCTGCAAAGGTTCCCTTCTCGCCGGTGAAGGTAAACCTGCTCCCGTCGGTGCGAACACATCGCACCTTGCGCCTAAAACAGTCGATCTGGGCATGAACCGTGGATAGCCAATCCATGCCCAAGATGACGTCGTAAGGCCTCGACGCCGCTACAAGGAGATCCCAGCCGAAGCTCTCGCCTCCTAGAATAAGCTCACACTGCCGGCACCAGTGCGTAATCGTCGAGTCTGCTCCCGTAGGAGTCTCTAGCCGTAAGGATCGAGCCAACGGCTCAGTCGGAATCTCCGAGCTCCGAACAAGGGCAGAGGCTATGAAAGAGTGACTCGCTCCTGTGTCTATAAGTACTGCAGCAAGGGTGGAATAGACACAGATCGTACCTCGAATCATCTCTGGCAAGTCGGGGTCGTAGGCCTCCACTGCCTGGAGCTGGGCCTGTCCCTGCCCGCCAGCTCCCTGTGGTCGAGGTGGCCCTCCTGGTGGTGGTGGGGGTAGAGCCTGGAAGCGTCGCCCACCACCCGCTGCTCGGCCAGCTCCTCTGCCTCGTCCGCCTCCTCCCTGCGGACCGCCACGGTCGACCCTCTGCCTCTGCCTGGGTGGCCCCTCCACCGTCTGCTGCTCCTCTGATCGGCGAGTCGGGCAGTCACGAGCCATGTGACCCTGCCCGCCGCAAGAGTAGCACAGCCTGCCTCTCGAAAGGCTGGCACTCCGTTGTGTGCCTCGTACAGCTGAGCCGGTGTCCTGAGGCCGTCTGCGTGGGGGTCTGGTCTGCCTGGACCCGTGAGTCATCCGTCGGCTACCTGCTGCCGAAGACTCAGCTACCTGCCGCCCTGCGCTAGGTCTCGCCGCTGAAGAAGGCTCTGCCAGGAAGCTCTCGATCAGGAGGGCTCGCTCCAGCACTCCCGCCTGGGTCGGAATGCTGAGGGAGATCAGCGACGCCCGAATCTCCTGTCGCAAGCCCTGCTCGAAGGTCCGGGCCCGGAAGAAGGGGTCCCGTACCATGTCGGTCGAGTAGCGAGATAGGTCCGTGAACCTCGCCGCGTACTGAGCGACCGTCATGCTGCCCTGGCGCAGCTGGAGAAGCTCCTGGATGCGCACCACTCGGAGGGTGGCCGGGACGAACTCAGAGCGGAAGAGGCTCTCGAAGTCCGCCCAGAGCAGGGATGCCTCATCGTGAACCTGGAGCATCAGGCTCCACCATCGTCCTGCCGCCGCCTGCAGGAGGCTCGCTGCGAGAATCACCATGAGATCCGCTGGTGTCCTCACTAGCCTAAAGGTCCGCACCACCGCCTCTAGCCAGTCCTCGGCGGCCTGGGGGTCCGCCTCACCGCGAAACCTGGGCGGTCGCTGGCCCTGAAACTCGTGCAGTGCCCTGAGGCGACGTGCATCGTCAGCGTCTCGTACTGGCAGCATCGGTGGCTCGGCGGGTAAAGCTACCGCCGGTGCCACTGCTGGCAAAGGGCCCTGCACCGAGGCCTCGTCGCTCGGTGGGCTGCCGTCGCGCCCTACACTCGGAACCCTAGCTGGCTGTCGTCGCGGGGCCATCCTGAAAAGGAGAACAAGAGCACCACAGTCAGAACAGTATACCTGGTGAGCTGGCACAAGTAATCACAAGGAAAACTTGAGACTTTCATAAAGCAGATCAGTATACCCGGTGAGCTGACACAAGTAATCACAAAGAAAACTCGAGACACACACGCAATCAATGTTTTCATGCATTAAGTCGGAAATCAGGAGTCAGGGTCCTGGTGTACGGATACGTCGGCCGCCGCACCAACACTGGGCTCCCTGAACTGATAACCACACTCAATACACTAAACACTATTGCTTCACATAGAAAGAAAGGATGATCAGAGTCTGCGGTAGAACCGACCACCTCTGATACCAATTTGTCACGACCCGACCTCGGGGCCCGTGCCGTGACTACCCCAAGCCCGCCTTCCATAGGCCAGGGGCTGGCGACTAGCACCAAGGCGTAAAATCCCAGTAAACAGGGAAGGCATTGCCTTTATAAGTAACAACCACACAGAGTCAGCAAGCGGAAAGTAAAGTGCAGAAAAGTAAAGGGGGCCGGAAATACAAGCCCAACTGTAAAGTACAACTGAAAAGTAAAGTACAGCAACTGAAGAAAAGACGGCGGCCTCGTGTCGTCCACTGGCAATCCCACCTGAAGGGTGGGTACAGATAGCCTCCAGGCTCCTCGGGTCCCACGTCCGCTCCGAGCACGTCCCGCCCAGTGGTCCACCTCCAGGTACCGTCCTGCTCCACGCCCAACCGTGATCAGCGCTGTCCGTCGTCTGCAACCAACACAACAAGGTGCAGGCATAGCCCGTGCAGGGGTGAGTACAAGCTACTCAGTAAGGACCCCGAGACCCCCGAAGGTCTCCCGAAATCCACAAAGGATATAGCACAAAAGAAAGATGCAATCACGAAGTAACATCTGACTCGACTTAGGTATATGCCCATACATATACCTAAGTCCCCAATTCTAGCTCTGCTCACGAGCTCAAGAACAACTCAATCCACAAAGGAAAGCAAGACTCAAATCCACAAGGAGAGTAAATAGTAAATCCACATAGGATAGTTCAACACAATCCACAAAGGAGAGTAACATAAGATTCAGCTCAACCAGGTATACTTTTTCAGATGACGTCAAAGATGATCACTGATCCATCTAAGTCGTCGGACCCACGAAGGATCGATAGGTACTAACCCCCGCAAAAGACCCACACAGGATCGGGCTCACACAGAACCTGTAGGCAGTGGCTCACACAGAACCGGTAGTAAGGACCCACGTAGGATCGGGCTCAAACAGAACCTGTAGGCACTGATCCACATGGGATCGCTGAGTGCAGTAGTCGACGCAGTCCACTGAGGATCTCTGCACAGTCGTCGCCGCAGTCCACGAAGGATCTCTGCTCTGCCGTCGTCGCAGTCCACGGAGGATCTCTGCTCTGCCGTCGTCGCAGTCCACGAAGGATCTCTGCTCTGCCGTCGAAGTCACAGCCAGCGCTAGGGTTCCCGCACAAAGCGAGCTCGTTTAGGAGGGTCCGCTCCACGAGCCGAGAGGCTGATACATCAACTGACACGTAGTCCGAAGTTGATGTATCCAAAAGTTCCGTATCGACAACAGGATCTCAACGCAACAGACGGCGCGTCAATCGGACGCCCGGTCTGAGAGTTATTGGCATTTTCGTCCCAGGGGCCCGGTTGGTTTTTAGGGCAAAACCAACCCGACCGTACTCCGCCTGTATCCGATCCTCAGGCGGAGTATGCCAAAAGTTCCGTATCACTTAGAGGAAACTACCACAGCTGACGGTACGTCGATCGGACGTCCGTAGCTCAAGTTATGAGCGTTTCCGCTCCGAGGGCCCGGTTGGTTTCGTGTACGAACCAACCCGACCGAACCCAAAGTCTTCCGAAACCTTGAGTATAATATACCGAAACGACCGTCTCGATCCAAGGATCGCGTAGCCGCTGACGGTTCGTCAATCGGAGGTCTCAGGCCCAAGATATGGGCAAAAGACCGAAGAGGGCCCGAAACGGGGGTTCTGGGCCCGGGGCGACCCGGCCCGAACCCCCCCTGGGGTCGGCCGAACCGGGTCGGCCCGACCCGGCCCGGCCCGGCTAGGCCGGGTCCGGTCCGGCCTGGGCGCGGCCCGGCCGACCGGACCGGCCGGCTCGGCCGGCGCGGCTTGGCCAGCCGCGCGGGTGGAAGGCCGCGGGCGCAGCCCGCGGTCGAGGGAGCCGCGGCCCGCATGCGGGCCGCGCGGGTGGTCAGCGGACGCGGCGCATTGCCGCGTCCCGACCGGGTGGACCGGACCCGCGGACCGCGGGTCCGCTGGTTTTCCGCCGCCGCGGCCGAGCCGCGGCGGATTCCTCCGGCGGCGCGCCGGGCGCCGCCGCCCCCGGTCGCCGGCGCCGCCGCGCCGGCGACCCGCGCCGCCGCCTCCTTCCGCGGGCCGCCGGAGATGCTCCGGTGGCCCGATTTGCCTCCCGTCTGCGCCGATGCCCCTCCCGGATGCCGACCTTCACTGCGGAAACAACGGATCGCCCCTGCCGCGCGGTTTGTCGTCGTCCGCCATATCCGCACAACAAAAGAGATCGGCGGAGGGTTGTCGGGTCTTGTTCGTTAGACCCGCACCCTCCGCGTTAGCCATAATCAACGGGAGAAAACAAAAAGATGATCAACACATGATCCAACAATTTTATTTAAAGATAAAATTGTTCGTTTGAAACCGGCTTTTTAAATTTTCAAGAACGTTCACGAGAAAATTTAAAAGGGGTAACTTTTCCAAAATAAATCCCTACATCGCAGCTGTTGTTGCCGAACGGGGGATCGTCGCGGGATTGCTCGTCGCGGAAGAAGGAGATCGTCGCGTCGTCGCGGTATCCGGCGTCGCGTCGCCAATCTCCGGATCAAGAACAAACGGATTTAATTAATTAAATCCGTTGTTATTGAAATTAAGAAGGGAGAATTTAGAAGTTTCGATTCTCACCTTTAACCGCCGATCGCAGGTTCGCCGCGGAAGATGAGGCACTGAAGAAGAAGAAGAAGAAGGTCGCGGAAAAGCTGTTGACGTCGCGGATCGTGCGTCGTCGGATTCCGGTTCCGGCGTTCTTCGCGTTCTTCGCGTTCTTCGCGTTCTTCGCGTTCTTCGCGGAGAGGGTGGAGGCTCAGAGGAATTGCACAACGATAGCAATCCTCCAAAATAGACAAGTTTGTCTATTTTATTATTTTGCCAACAAACGTAAAACGCATAAGTAACGACCCAATTAATTCACGAAGAAACAGTCCATTTAATTCACGAAATAAACCGCCCAATTAAATGGTCTGTTAAGAATTAAAGAAAACGCGTCGGTTGACTTTTCAGTTACTTTGACGGGTTTTCGCGGGTGCGTTACTTAGCGAAAGAAACGGCGGGGCTCGTGCGGGTCCCACCGCACAAATATCCTACCAAGGGGTAGGATATTTCTGGATAGCATCCTATCCAGTTCAACTCAGTTCAAGCCACCTTTAAGTGACTTTAAGTGGCTTCCAAGCAGTTTAAGTGAAATAAAATAAAGTTGTCGCACAAACTTTATTTTATTTCTGACTTAAAGCCGCAAAATTTAAAAACCACGTCTGAGCAAACGCAACTCCGGAAGAGGCGTTTCTAAGAAAATACCGGCGCTGCGATTTCATCGGTGCCCTCAGAATTTGATTCCGGGCACCGGTTCAAAAGATAGAAAAACCCGCTCGTCCGTTCACTGAACGTACCCGAGCCAAACTTCGGAAATTGATTCCGGGCACACCGGGCCTCGGAATCAGGTGCCGTCTGAAGCTGCGCTCTTGTAAAATTCCAAAGAAAATTAAGAAAAAAATTTCCTTGAAATTTGCGGGTCTTTACATTTACTATCAAGATCTCGTGTGAAATTTGGAGCATACCTTGCCAGTTGAGTGAATTTTTCTTCATAAGAAGCCAGTGAGTCATCCTCCTGCCTCAATTCTATGAATTGTTTTTCCATTCTAAGACGAACCACCTTAGGAAAATATTTCTCAAGAAACATACCTTTGAATTCATCCCAATCAAGAGCATCAATATCCTCACTATCCCTGATATTTTTCACCATCGACCACCATTGATCAGCTTCACCTTCAAAATGGTAAATAGCAAGACTAACCTTTTGATGTTCTAAACAACCCATGACATCAAAAATCTTCTCCAGTTATTTAATCCACCCTTTAGCTAGCACAAGGTCAGGTGATCCTCTAAATGATAGGGGGTGTTGCCTCATGAAATGCTCCGCTACTGAAATGTTCCTATGTGGTTGATCTGGCTGATCTCGTACATGGATACCACCACCATTTATAGCCTGAGTCAACTATGTCATCACTATAACAAACTCTTCAGTTACGATTCCGACCATCTCGGGTTGCTGATTTGGAAGGTTATCTTCCTCCTGATTTCATCCCAACATAGCTTCCATGTTTCCTCTACGGAAAACCATTCTGAACACAGAAATATCTTAGGTGAAGCAACATGGTAATCTATAAATGCTATATGATTTCCAATATTAACATAAATTACTTTATGGATATTAATTTAACAGTACCCTAACACCTAAAGTTATCTAAACTGACCTCTGATACCAACTATAAGGACCCGGACTTAAACATTACATAATATTGAATTAAATGAATAATTTACATTGAGTATCTTTTTAGGTTTAGAGTTTTAGAGAATTAGGACATAACTATTACATCTCAAAAGATTACAAGGTAGACATATCTACACAGTTTCCATTTTTTTTATAAAATAAAAACTCTAAAAAAAGAGTCATGTCTAGGGAGTTACTTTGGAAAACCCATCACAGTATATTCCCTAAATCTATTAGGATAAACATTCACGATTACCTCTGTCTTGTTACTAAATGCAATGGAGAGCTATCTCAGGCACACCCGCCCAAGGTTTATCACGGAACCACCCGTATACATAAATAATGCCCAAGAACCATAACATGATCATAACACATAACATAAGAATAAAGGAAAGATAACATTTCCACATTACAATAATAAAATATCATTTCGAGATATTGAAATGATAAATCCATTATCATACTTACATTGTAGCTATCACAGCTATATAGGGAGTTACTTTGGAAAACCCATCACAGTATATTCCCTAAATCTATTAGGATAAACATTCACGATTACCTCTGTCTTGTTACCAAATGCAATGGAGAGCTATCTCAGGCTCACCCGCCCAAGGTTTATCACGGAACCACCCATATACGTAAATAATTCCCAAGAACCATAACATGATCATAACACATAACATAAGCATAAAGGAAAGATAACATTTCCACATTACAATAATAAAATATCATTTCGAGATATTGAAATGATAAATCCATTATCAAAATCATTTTCAATACCAAATATGTAAAAAGAGTATATGGTATTTATTTTTCCTTTTAAAAACATTCTGGATTGTTAAGGAAGCCAAAGATCAAATAATACCCGCGGCGACCGAAAGGTCGTTGTCACCGCTTATGTTAAAAAAAACATTCCTTTTTTTTGTTTAGTAAAACTCATCGTATAAAAAGATTCCCTTTGAATAAAATGAAAATTCAAAGGGTTTTATACACCATATACAATAAAGTTGTGTATAAAACTAAAAATTCCTCAATGAAAGGAGATTGAGATGAAGTCCCTTACCTCGTGTCCCGCTTGACTCGATCGTTCTTTAATCTCCTGAATAATAAACTAAAGTTAATTTCTACTTGATTAATAACCTTTTTCAAGTTTATTATTACTTTTATATCACTGATTACCATGTTATAAACATTATTCAATCATTTAAGTTAACAACTTCCATTTTGTCGATATTTGGTACTTGAGTCAAAAATGAACACCTTATATTTATAAGTTATCCATGTGGTAAAAGTTTCATTATATCCAGAATGATATTCATGATTTATATATCATACATATCATATATATCCAGAATATACATGAATTTGTAATAGTACATAACATTTGGAGGTAAGAAATGAAATGCACCGTTCATGGAGACGGTAAGTCGTACGTACGCATGAATGCTACTTTCATTTATATTTCTAATTTTAATGGAATTAGAACATAATTATACAAAGGTATATTATAATTATAGTATAATATCATATATAATATATTTAACTCCATCCTTTATACATCCCACATAAGACATTAACGAATCAAATCACTTTGAGGGGGCAGTAGTCCGCACTTCCTCAAATGAGATTATCGTATTTACCCACTATGGAAACCATAAAGGCATGCTATAAATGGGAAGTACATAAGCATAAGTAAATCATAAACATAATATATATCATATATAAATACAGTTCCATCATAATTTTCACCATGATAGGTGGTAAGATGTAATTGAACAATCGTCGTTTCGTGAGGCCTTAGTTTTCCATCCATAGAAACATTATGTTCTTCATCCATTAGATGGAGGTGTGTGTAAGTGTAGTTCGAATACTTACCATAAAAAATCCTAGTATATTGAGGATACTATTTTTGTCACAAAAGAAAGGAATAAAAAGGGTTTAGGGGTTGTATAAGTAAAATAAAAAAAATAATTTAAGAGAAACTGTTACCTTTAATTTGGGTAACTCCCTTTTGTTTGAACCAAAGGACTTATTGAAGTGCATTATTCCTAAGGTAAGGCTTCTGGGAGGAGGATAGGGATGTAGGGAGATTAATTGGGCAGATTTTGGACGAGCAAAATGGCTTGATAGGTGTGAGTAATTGGTTAGAAGTGGTCTCCTTTTATAAGGGAGAGGAGGGGCTCTTTAGGAAAGTGTGAAAGTATTATTTTATAATATAATGATATTTGGTTTCTAATGGTCCATAAATAATTATAGTAGAATATAATAAGATTAATGGTCGAAATAAAATCATCCAATTAGAATTGGACATGTTTTGGATAATATTTTAATCATTATAATCTTATTTATTTAAATCATTTTTTAATGAGGTAAATACTGCATCATTATTGGGTCATACATAACTTAATTTATTTGATGTCCAAAAATTATAAAAAAAATACCATGATTTAAGAAAGATTTTTATATTTATAATGAATATTTATAGTTTAAAAGATAATTTATATAACCCCTTCTAAAAATTAATTTACTAAAAGATATTTGCTTTTGTCTTTTTGCCTTTACTTTAAGTTAATTAATCTAAATTGTCATTTTCACTCCCAAGTGGCTCAATGGGGTCCCAAAATAGACCCAAAGATGCCCATGGTCGTAAATGAATCAACCAATAAGGTTTGGATAAGCGTTAAGGTAATTTTGAATTATTATAATATTCCTTTAACCTTTAATTACCCTATTTACCTTTAACCGCGGTAAATAAAATTCAAAAGTTATTATTCACCAAAAATTATTTTCATCTTAATGAACCAAATTTTACTTCTTGATAACAACCATGTATGTCAGATTTTTGAAATTCAATTCACAGAAGTGGTAAATTTTCATTTAAATGAAAAAGTCAGTTTTTTTAATTACCACTAAGTGGTTTCACTATTCATCAAAAATTGAAGTTTTTCAGAAAAATACCAAAAATTCAACCTAAGCTATATTTGATATTCCAAAATCAAAAATGATGTCAATTTTTCAAAATTCAAAACATAGAAGTGGAATTAATTAATTTTAAAATTAATTCCCATTATCAAAATAAATAGTGTGTTTTTAAGAAACAATAACTATCAAAATATTGATACTCGTTTATGTCCAATTTCAAAGTGAAATTAATTCCAATGACCAAAATTGGATTAAATGGTAAAAATATATTTTAATTTCACTTGAAAACCAATTAAAAAGATAATCTAACCATATAAATAAATTATATTAAAAGTCACTTTTGAATTAAAATACAATATTTTTCACTATTCATTAAAAATTGAACTTTATCGGAAAAATTTCAAAAAATTACACAAAGTAAATTTTGATGTCCCCATTCTAAAGAAGGATTTTATTTGGTCATATAGAATGTATTAAAGTGACCAAAACTATATTTAAAAAGGGTTCGCTATTAAAAGGCGATAAATCGGCATGTTAATGTAAATTATGCTTAAAATTAGATTCATTCACATTTTAAGCCTCTAACTTTTTATTGGATAATTTAAATACATTTAAAAATCATGTATAATCATATTGTAGTTATTTTTTTCATTCCCTCCAATACAACGGCTAGAAGTTAACTACCATTTAAAATAATAATATTATATTATTAGTGTGCAACGTAAGATTCCAAAGAAACTCGTTGTTGCGTATCGGGTACGCTATCGAATATAGAAACCCCTTTAAAGTAAAATTAATATTTAATTCACAAATATTAATAAATATGAAATATGTCTAATTCTTCATTTACCTAGGATGTTACAAGTACACTATCCCTATTATGGTTTGATTATGTTTATTCCATTTATGAAATCCATTTTTTTACATGGATTATGTTATGATGGAGTGATATTTAAGGAAACCCATTTTATTCCTTGAGTTATGATGGGATTAATGATTTATGTTTTTGTGAAACACATAAGAATGATTTTATTATGAGATGTATGAGACCTATATTTTCCTCCAATACATTGGGTAAGATTTAAAACTCATGAGGTATATATGTTATGAGTGAACCTGATTCCATGTTCAAAATTCTATGCATGGACCCGACTTTCATATCCATAATTTTATATGTGGACCTGGTATTTTTCATGTACATATGTTTAAGAAAGGGCCTGATTTCATATCCTAAATTCAATGAGTGAACCTATTACTATTTATACATGTTCAAAAAGTTATAAGTTTATGTGTATTCTATAATTTAATGTCTTATGTTAATGTTATGATCTCATGGATTATGTTCATTGATTCCCATATAATTCATGTCTTATGAACTCTCAAAAATTTATTCTATGATTTTTGATATGGAAGGTATGATATTTTATTTTCACAATCATGTTCTCATTCACTTATTCTCATGATGTGTCTACATATTTCATTTTTATACCCTTACTGAGAATATAATCTCACTTATTTATATGTTTTCTTTTACTAGGGTTATAAAGAAAGGTTTTAGGTCATGGTACTAAAGGGTAAGATATTTATCAGAGATGTTGAAGATCTTTCACCAAATTAGAAGAATTTATTACAAGTTTCTAAAGTCACTTAACTAATACAGTCTTTGGGATTCTATTTTTATAATGTATTAAGTATTAGACAAAGGTAATGTAATATTCATGTACGTCAAGCCTGGGTCATTAGAGTTGGTATCAGATTGAAGGTTTAGTTAACATTTGGAAACTAGGATTTGAAAACTTTAGTGAGATCCCAAGATATATTTATAATTATATGTCTAGGGATGTCCATAAATATAATTCTAAGTATAATCTAAAATCCTAGAATTTATTAACAATCATGGATTACCTAGGATAAAACCTAAGATGTTTCCTTTGATTATGTGGTTTTCCGGTATGATTTCTGTTGTTATCACTATTTTTTAAGTTTTATTCAATGGTTGGAACCTGAAGGAACTGTGTTAATTATGAATGAAATGGGAAATGCAATGATTTTCCTTCTGAGAAACGAAATAGTATGGGAGTTGTAGTGAAAAATCTTATCTATATACTCACGCAACCTATAAATCATACTGGACTTCCAAATAAGATGAGGAGGGAGAAACTTTATATTTAGTCCTTCATGAGGAAATATCAAACTTATTTCAGTGGGTTTACTGATCCACTTGTTTCTAAACAATGGATTAGTACCACTGAAAAGATATTTTCCATACTTCAGTGTTCTGAACATGAAAAAAATTGTGTTAGCTATTTATTGTCTTGAAGGTGAAGTAGATCAGTGGTGGGATATTATTAATAACATGAGGGATCAAGAAGAAATTTAATCTATGGAATGGGAAGAATTTAAAGGAATATTTTTCAGTAAGTACTTCCCTTGTATTCTATGAAAAGAGATGGTTAAGGAATTCCTTAAGCTTAAGAAAAAGGATGATGAATCTGTTGGTACATATGAGGGAAATTTTACAATATTTTCAAGCTATTATTCTGGGTTAATCATCCATCGTTAAAGAAAAATTGATCGATTCTTTGATGGCCTAAAACTGAGTCTCCAAAAGACCTTAGACATAAGGGAATTTGGAATCTATGAAGAAGCCATTAATTGTGCACAAAAGTGGAAATGGAAGTTAGTAACTCTTAAGGTTTTGAAGATAAGAAAAGGAAGATGGAGATTAATGGAAACTCCAGTGGTTTTTCATAAAGAGAGAAGAAAAAGTTGCAACCTCCTAATTTCCAAAAATGCGGAAAAGATCACTCAAGGGAATGCTTGAAAGGAACAAGAAGACGCTTCAAGTGTGGAAAGCCTGGACATCAAGAAAAATATTTTCGGAGTGATGTAAAGAGGCCATTCAATGGAGTGAAATCTCAAGAAGATGCATCACCCACACTTTAATGATACAAGTGAAAGGAAATGGGGCATTATTCTAACCAATTCTATATCCCAAAGGTTATTGATAATGATCGACATCAACAACATCTTAAGGCCAAAGACAAAGTAAAATGTCATACGATCACTATTGGTGATGTAAATTATGACAACCAAGTGGCGAAATGATTGAGTTTTTATGTAATAGGATTATAGAATAATGTTTTATAATTACTTTTATGGTATTAGGTAATGATTTTTTCACTGCAGTTTTTTCATATGTATTTAAGAGTATATTTTGAATAGTACAGGTGACCATGAAATGTGATTCAGATATTTTTTTGGAAAACACGTGATTAAGGGAAGGATAAGCCTTAATATGTAAATATTATTGGGATAAGGAAATAAAGAGATGTTTTATATTATTAATGAACTTGGTACTAATATGATGATATCATGGATTGAGTTTGAATTTTTGGATTTATGGTGTATGTAAATAAAATACATGATAAAGGCATTCACATGTTTGGAATGTGACTGGAAAGAGATACCTTATCTGATATGGGAGATAAATTTTAAGATGATTTAGTTCACCTATTTCTAAAGTTTTAGATTTTCAGTTTTTAGAAGGATTGTAAGGTTATCAATTTATGGAAAGTTTAAGTTAAAATTCTGATTAAGTTTGTTAAAATTAAGTATTATCTCACTATAGGTGGACTTATGCATATTTAATTACTTTTGATAACCTTTGTGTTATGAAAAATAAATATGGAATGACTTATCATTCTATTTATGGATATCATGATCTTTTAATTCTTAAGGAATGAAAAATTCACCTTAATTTCCTATAATAAGAGATGAAATGGAAATTGATCAAGGTAGAACGAAATGATGAGATTATGCTTAATAAAGTAAGTATTTATTCTCATTATTAAACTCTATAGAAAGGATATTAAAAACAAAAATGTTATCCTGGTACCTTCTTTATTGATGAATCATATGGACCCTTATATCATCGTAGATTTATGGCTTTTGATTGTTAACTTTATCATAATGATGTTGCTTATCAGTCGCCATCAGAACATGATAGTACAATTTATCTTCCTTATCCTTGTTTTGAATTTCCACCTATGCTCTACTATGTGGAAACTTAGTTATTAGTGACTTTGGTTAACTGTTATGTCTCTCGCATTCTTTTTTAAAATTAAATTTTATTATTCATTTTTTTTATGTGGGTTTCTATGAAAGAATCATTCAAGTATTAATCCTTTTATAACCCAGAAGAATTTTGATGGTGAAATTAATTTTGAGGGGGGTAGAAAGTAATACCTTGATATTTTTATGTGATAGATTTTTTTATTATATTTTATTTATTTATTTATGTTTTTTTTAATTCTTTGATGTCTTGTGTTGTACGCTACACTAAGATAATCTTGAACTACACGCAACACCAGCTTAGAATGTAACAACCCGAAATTTTTATGAGATATTTTTTTTAATTTCTTAGCTGTCTTGTGTTTTACTCTACACTAAGACAAGAATGTGCTACATGCAACACTGACTCATCTTGTGGTACATGCAATGCTATGCTTGGCTTATGTTACACACAATTTCAAGTTTTAATGATAAAATCCATTTCATGCAAGATAGATTTTAAACGAACAAACAATATTATTATATTTTTTTATAACCTAGTCATTATAATAGAGGGTATGAATAGTATTAACTTAATTATGAAAATATTATTAATTATTTGGTAAAAAATAATTATAAATTAAAATTAAAATATTTTTAAATAAAAGGAAATGCTTTTCTAAAAAAACTATTTAAATGAAAAAAATGAGTTTATTAAATAAATAAATCACTCTTAATGGATTTTATTAATTAAATATATATGTAATATATTAATTATGATGTTTAAAATTCATCTTATATGTTTTCTAGACATAATATAAGAACAAATTCAATTTTTTAGATAAAAGAAGTATTTTTCAAAAAATGCAGTTTTTCCACCTTTTAATGGTGCACCCATTTTAAATCTATTTTTGACACTTTTATATATATAATTTAAAAAAATAAAATTATTCTTTTTAGTATATTTTTTACTATTTTATTTAATGGTTTTAAAGTATAAATATACTATATTTTTATTATTTAATATAATTTTTTTCATTAGTATTAATTTTACCATGAATTTAGATGTAAAAACATTGTCAATCTTTTGCAATGTTTTAACTTTTAAAACTCATTTTTCATTCCTAAAATGGGATTAATTTTAAATTAGTTACTATAAATTCTTTTTTTTTAATTTTTAAAAATGTATTTCATATTTGTAATCAGTGGTTCCAAATTATGTAAATATATTTCTTTTATTTTTGGAATTATGAATTGTAACTTCAGTCATTTTTATTAATACCGTAAAAAGGTAAATCATATAATTAATGGTAAATATAATAATATAAAAAAACATAAACCATGTTCTAATATAATTGGATGATTTTTTTTCGACCTAAATCATCATTGGGTTGAAATTCTATCCTTTAGAAGACACCTGGATGAGATTAGTAAATTTAATATATTTTATTTAAAGAAAAGTTAAATATATCTTACTCAAATTTTAATAAAATTGTCATTTTTAAAATAAGGTTATAAATAATCTATGTTTGACTATAAATACTAATTTGAAATATAAATTTTTTCTTTATCATGGTAATTTATTTGTAATTTTTAGGAAATAAATAATGACTTTAAATGTTTATACATTAGTGATGAAAAAATTATTTAATTGATTAAAAACCAATAAAATGTTTTTTTTAAATGATAATAACCTTTAAAAGATAAAAAATGTTGAAAAAATAGTATTTTTCAAGTTTATATTTTCCATAATTATCCAATAGTCGTCTTTTTTACCATAAGAATCCATATGGAAATTATTTTGAAACTTATAATATTTTATTTGAAGTGATGTCAAAGTTGTCACATTAATGTTTTAATATATATAACATTTTTAATGTTAGATTTTACAAATGATAAATTTGACTATAAGAATTTATTTTAAATCTAGAGGATTTATATTCATCATATTATTTTATTTTTAATTTTTATTCAAAAAATAAGTATATTAAATAATTATACAAAAACTGACATAGTAATTATTTTATTAATGGAAATATAAAATTAATGTTATTAAAAATATTAAAATAAATATAATTTGGAATAATTAATATATCAAACGAAATTGATAGAAGACCTTGAACCATTAGGAATATAATAAAAAAATTCTAGACTAACATATTATTTGATATTTTTAGAAATCCATGAAATGAATAGTTTAAAAATTGACACTATTGATATTTTATCAAAATAATGTTTTGTTAAATTATTTAAAAAACATAAAATATTTTTAGAAGTATAAAATAATTATTATATGGTCTAAAATGTTCTAAATTGTTTATTTATCATCTAATAAATAAGTAAAAAGTATATTGTTGTAATATTTAATAATTGGTTACCATAGTTAAAATTAAAATAGAATAACTACGGGATAATTAAAATAATAAGGTTTAAATTGATATAAAAACTTGTCTAAAATTTATTGTTTTATGAGATTACAACCTTATATCATCTAATTCTCAAAAATATGACATTTTTAAGGTTTTGGATGGGTTTTTATTTTATTATAAATTAATATTTTTTTAGATTCCAAAAGTTCACCTCACCTCAATTATAAAACGGCACATCCTACATCACTTCACTTAACTTTGAGGCTTAAAGCTCAGAAATTCCCTCCCCATTTCCCTTATCAACTTACCTAGTAACATTATAGAGGTTCTGGTCTTCTCCAAATACCAACTCTAGTTCTTTAAGAAGAGATCTAGAGGGAGCTCATCAAAGAAGAAGTAATATCCTCTATCGATTCTTTCAAACTTCTTTATTCTTTTATTTCCTCTACCAAGCCTACAAAAAATGATTCCTCTTATACATATGGACCATTTAATTATTACACCTATGGTCTTTTTAAGGGTTCCACCTCACCCCTTCAAAGGTGGATTATCTAAAATCAATAAAAAATAAAGACATCCGGGCCATTGGAGGAAAAATTAAATCACTACTCATGTGTACGTACGGATTACCGTCTCCACGCTGTGGTGTAATCTATTTCTCACCAACACCTTACTTGGATGGGTATAATGATAGAAATAACAAATATATATATGATTATTATAAAATTATATAGATTATTAAAAAATATATATATCATCCACTTTCATACCATTTCACAATTAAGGGAATGATATCATTGCTCGTGCGTACGTACGGTCTATCGTCTCCACGATGTGATGTGATTCATTCTACATGATCTTCATTAAATCATGATTATATAAATGTATATAATGAACAAATATGATATATATATTATTAATATCATTCTAGAAATGATATAACTATAACTTAAAAAGATGAATAAGAACTTATTCGTCAAAACATATGTAAGAAAATAAAGCAGTTAATACCCGAAAGATTAGTAATAATGTTATTAAAAAACGGGTAATAATACGATCATTTATGAAATCATAAAAATGAATATGATTCTTGAATAAGTTAATGAAATTATTTAAAACCTTATACATAAGGTTATAATATGTATGAAGTAACTCATAACTAAGGTAAGGGATAATTTTACAATCTCATTATTATCCAAGATTTGTTATATGTAAGTATTTACTGGGGTATATTTATCATCCATATCCATGTTTCCTAAATATGTATCCCAAAATATTATTTCTATCCTTATAAAAAAAATTAAAGACAATTTAACCCATTTTTAATTTTTATTAAATGGTATGAAAGGAATCCGTTGTTTTCAATACGAGGTGCTTTTTTACTTTCTAACAAAAGTATGAGAAGAATATTTTCTTTTAACTTATAAAGAATGAATAGATTTTTACATATTTATAATGCCTTATTTCCATGAATATTACCTTAAATTTTTTCAAGGCTATATTCAAAGAAATTATTTTCTTTTAAAATTGTGTGGTGTTTTATAAAAAGAAAATGTTTTTAAAGAAGAAATAATATTTTCCTCAAAAATTAATTTCAAGTGTTTCATCAAATTTATTTTTCACCTAAGATGGAATTGTTTAATATAGTTATTTTTCTAGTCTAATATCCTTATTATTCATATGGTTTTATTGTTTTTAAGATTTAATTATATTTATGAAATCTATTTGTTTTACATGGATTGTGTTATGATGAAATTATGTTTAAGAAACCCATTTTATTCCTTAGGTTATGATGTGATGAATGTTTTATGTTTTTGTGGCACACATAATAAATATTTCATTATGAGATGGGTGGGAAATGTATCTCCCTCCAATTAATTAGGCAAATATTTATATCTCACTATATATACAAGACTATAATGGGAAATGATCTCAGTTCAGTAATAGAGGGTTGTAATGGTAAGAAAAGTTGGTTCAGTAATACAGGGATAGAATAAGGAGTGAACTCAGATCAGTAATAGACTTTGGCTGCTATGATGGTCTTGGAAATGAGCCTTTAATAATATGAAATGATTTTCTATGATTATGTGTATTCTAAAATTCCATGTCTTATGTTATAACTTTTTGGAATATTTTCATTGATTCTTTATGATATTTTACGATTTATTCCACGACACGATATCATGATCTATGATATGAAGGATATAATTTTCAATTATTATATTAATATTTATTATTATTATGATATGATTGATATAACACTTGTTTAACCTTATCAAGAAACTAATTTTACTCTTTTTATGTTTCATTTCCCCAAGATATGAATAAGGATATTAAGTAAGATGTGTCAAAAGGGGGTTCTTATTAAGAACACAAGGAATTGTGTAAAAAACATAATCATAGAAAATAATTTCCATATTATACAAGGATCATTTCCAAGGCCATAATAGTTGAAAAAATATTTTACTGAACCAAGTTCCCTCCTCATTCTAAACTTGTATTACTAAACTAGGTTTAATTACCATTCTTTCCCTGTATTACTGAATCGAAATTATTTCCCCTTCCAGCCCTGTATTACTGAACCGAGATCATTTCTCATTTAATTCATATATATCTCATGAGATACAAATATTTACCCAATTTATTGGAGATAGATATATTTCCCACCCATCTCATAATGAAATCATTCTTACATGTTCCACAAAAATATAAATCATTCATTATAGCATAACCCAAGGAATAAAATGGGTTTCTTAAACATCATAGCATAATCCATGTAAAATAAATGGATTTCAAAAATAGCACTTCAACATAAAAACAATAAAACCATAGGAATAATATGGATATTATTCTTGAAAAATATTATTATTAAATAATGTCATCATATATGGAAAATAATTTTGATAAAACACTTGAAATTAATTCTTGAGGAAAATATATTTTATTCTTTAAAATCTTTTTCTTTTCTCAAAATTCCATGAAATTTTTTAAAAAATAATTTCTTTTAAAATAAAATTTTAATCATGTAAATAAGGAATCATGAAAACATAATAATCTATTCATTAAATATAATTTAAAAAACATTCTTATCGTACTTTTTCCGAAAAAGTGAAAAACGACCTCGTTGGAAAACAAAAGAAATATTCTTTTCAAACCATATAGTAAAAATTAAAAAATGGGTAAAAATGAATCTAACCATCCATTGGAGAATACTAAAATATTTTAGGAAGTCATTTCTAGAAAACATGGACATGGATGATAAATAATACCCAGTAAATACTTATATATAAAACAATCTTAGATAATAATGAGATTTCAAAATTATCCCTTATCACTTTATAATCAGTTGAATAATATGTCTCATATAATAAAGAAAATTATATAAATATGTAAATACCATAAATTTTATAACAAGAATCATAAAAATATTCAAGGGCACTATAAACACCACACAAAAGAAACAGGTGGTGTATAAGGTATACGTCCCATATAAATAAAAGTGTGACAAAATAATTCATTACCTTAGGTCTGATATCCTTTGTATGTATCTGAACCTATTGTATAATAATTTAAATAATTTCATAAACTTATTCTAGATTTATAGTCATTTTTATGGTATCATATATGATCATATTATCATCTTTTTTTTAATAACATTTCATTATTACTCGTTATTCGGGTATTAACTACTTCATTTTCTTATGCATGTTTTGTTGAATAAGTTCCAGTTATCCTTCTTAGGTCATAGTTATATCATTGAAAATGATATTAACATAATATATATCATATTTATTTATTATATACATTTATAAAATAATTATTTAATGGATATCATGTAGAATGAAATGCATCACGTTGTGGAGATGGTAGGTCGTACATATGCACGAGCGATGATATCATTCCTAGAATTGTGAATTGGTTTGGAATTATATGGTATTTATTTTTTTATATAATTAATATAATGTTATAATAATCATATATAGTTATTATTTACATCATTATACCCATCCAAATAATATGGTTGTGAAAAACAAATTACACCACGGCGTGGAGATGGTAAGTCATACATACGCACACATGGTGATTTTTTTTATCATATGATGGATAGAATATGGAATATTATTGTTCCATAATCATAATAACATCTCATTATATAAGTTATAATGGATTTATTACTTTATAATGGAAACAAATCATTAGGATTAAGTAGAAGAAGAAATAAGTTTGAAAGAATTGGTAGAGGAGATTACCTCTTCTTCGAAGTGCTCCCTCTATGTCTCTTCTTAAAGCACTAGAGTTAGTATTTGGAGAGAACAAGAACCTCTATAATGTTAATATTTAAGTTGATAATGGAAATTTGTATGGTATTTATGAGCTTGAATCCTCAAATTTAAGTGAAGATGTGAGGGAGGATGCGCCCTTTTATAATTGAGGTGAGGGGTACTATTGGAATCTGAAAAAATATTGATTTATAATAAAATTAAAACCCATTAAAAAACCTAAAAATGTAATATTTTCTAGGATAATATGAGATAAGGTTGTAATATCATCAACCCTTCCAAAAATTTAAACCTTATCATTTTAATTATCTCGTAGTTATTCTATTTAATTTTAACTATGGTAAGAAATTATTTGATATTAAAATAGTATAATTTTTACTTATTTGATTAAAATTAGACCATAAATAAAATATTTATAACATTTTAGACCATATAATAATTATTTTATATTTTTAAAAATGTATTATGATTTTTAAATAATTTAACAAAACATTATTTTGACAAAATATCAATAGTGTCAATTTTGAAAATATTCATTTATTAGATTTTTAAAAATATCAATATAAGATGTTATCCTAGAAAAAAATATTTTATTATATCCCTAATGTGTTGAAGTAATATATAAAATTTATTGTATATATTAATTATCCCAAATTTTATTTTATTTTTAATATTTTTAATAACATTAATTTGATATTTCTATTAATAATATAATTAATACGTTAGTTTTCTGTAATTCTTTAACATAATTATTTTTAGAATAAAAATTAAAAAAAAAGAAGATTATGAATATAAATCCTCTATATTTCATGAGAATACTTATATTAGAATTTATATTTTGGAAAATCCTATATTAAAAATGTTATATTTATTATAACATGAATGTGACAACTTTAATATCTCTTTAAAATAAAATATTATAAGTGTCATAATCATTTCCATATGTCTCCAAATGTTTAATAACTCTACCCTTGGATGTTTATGGTAGATATAAAATTGAAAAATATTATTTGGTCAATTTTTTTCATCTTTTAATGGTTATTATCATTTAAATAAAAATTATTTTATTGATTTTTCATCAATTAAATAATTTCTACATCATCAATATATAATACTTTAAGGTCATTATTTATTTCCTAAAAATTAAAAATAAATTACCATGATAAATAAAAAATATATTTTTCAAATGAGTATTTATAGTATAACATAGCTTCTGTATAACCTTATATCAAAAATGATATAGTTATTAAAATTTGAGTGAGTCATATTTAACTTTTCTTTAAATAAAATATATTAAATGTTCTAATCTCATCCAAGTGTCTTGAAAAGGATATAATTTCTACCCAAGAATGATTTAGGTCAAAACACACTCATCCAATGATATTATTACAAGTTTTAGGGTAATTTTATTATATTATTTTTACCTTCAATTACATGATTTACCTTTTTACCATATTAATAAAAAATTAATGAAGTTACTAATCATAATGCCCAAAAATAAAAGAAATATATTAACATAATTTGGACCCACTAATTCCAATTATGGAATCCATTTTTCAAAATTCAAAACACATAATTTTGAATAATTAATTTAAAATTAATCTTGTTTCCAGAATGAGAAAATGAGTTTTAAAAGTTAAAACATACAAAAGATTGAAATGTTTTTACATCTAAGTTCAATGTAAAATTAATGAAAATAACTTAAATTATATTAAATGAAAAAAAATATATAATCTATTTATACTTTAAAACTATTAAAATATATAATTTAACACTACAAAAAAATTTGATGAAAAAGTAGTTTTTAATTAGCAATGTGAACTTTGGTCACATTCCTAACACATCACATAAGAGGAAGATGGAATTTAATAAATGTTAAAATTTTAAGAATCATAGAGGAAAGAAGATTTGGATTCCTACATGTAAATAATAATGGAATAATAACCTTGATGAATACCTCAAAAGTATGGGAATATGTTATCTTTGTGGGAAAAAGGCTCATAGAGTGACGAATTGTTATGGAGTTCAATGTCTCATCTGTGGAAAACACGGGCATTACTCAAATCAATGCCCATTCAGAAGAATCTACTTCTAAACCAAGGAATGATCTATTAAATTCCAACCATTAAAGTAAAAGGATTTAATTATTTATGTATTTGGATCCATGAATTATGAATGGTGAATTATATAAGGAGTATTCAGTTTATATTTTTCACTAAGGATTTCCAAGAATATGTTGAATAGTTATAATAGACAAGAAAAGTGATTTAATGAAAAGTTTATATTCATCAAAAACATAATATTAAGGTAAATATAACCCTTAATGTGTTAATAATATTAAGATAATCATTTTTAATAGGAGATATGTTGGATATAAATAAGTGAATTCGATGGTACTCATTACCCTGTATGTGATTATTAATTGATTGATAAAGTGGTCTATGTTATCATGTAATAAGTTTAAAATTTTTTGGATTTAAGTAATATATCCAGTGAACTATGAAATAAGTAATCATGCATGTTTTCTAAAATTATTTATGGTAATTTAGGTTATTACTGTGTTTCAAGAGAATACATGATTGCAGTATTCATGTGTTTGGAATTTGACAACCAAGAACTGCCTTATGAGATATGGAAGATAAATTTTAAGCCAATTTAGTTCACCTATTTCTAAATTTTTAGACTTTCATATTTTAAAAGGATTTTAAGTTTATCCATTTATGTATGGTATAAGTTAAACTCTAGATGAAGTTTGTTAGATTAAATTATTATCTCCCTATAGGTGGACTTATGCATATTTGATGACTTGTGATAACATTTTTGTTGTGATAAAGAAAAATGGAATGACCCATCATTCTCATGATCTAATAATGCTTCAGGAGTGATAAATTCAACTTCATTTCTTGTAATAAGATATTAAGTGTAAATTAATCATGGTACAACAAAAGAGTGTGATTGTGCTGAAATAAAGTACATATATCTTCTTATACGAATTATTCAACATTAGTAAAAGGGATCATGGTGTAAAAGGGTGTCCTATTATCATCATTTTTTATGATATCAATGACCTCTTTCATGCTTCTTTAGTTTATGTTTTTGTGATTGTTAACTTTATCAGGATCATCCACTTTATTGTGATCAGAAATCTTTATCAATCTCTATGATTATATACGCTTTTCCTCCATGCCAAAATCTTCACCTATGTTCTCCTACGAATAGACCTCATTATGATTTAATTTGGGTAACTATTATTTTATAAATATTCATTTTAAAAAGGAATTTTTAGTCTTCATTTTTATGATTTGTGTTTATATTAAAGAAACTTTCAAATATTAATAATTTTATAACCCAAACAAATTTCGAGGTCGGAATTCATTTTAAGGGGGGTAGAATGTAACACCTTGGTTTTTTTATGTGATGAATTTTTTTTAATTTCTTTGATGACTTGTGTTGTACGCTACACCAAGATTAGATTGCGCTACACGCAACACCGACTTAGCTTGCGGTATACACAACACTATTCTTGGTTTGTGTTATACACAATTTCATGCTCTTTTAATAGAATTCATTTCATGCAAGACCGAGATTAAGCAAACAACTAAATACTGTTATGATACCTTATAACCTAGTCATTATAATGGTGAGTATGAACAACTGAATTAGGAAAATATGCTTTACACATGTATATATAAATAATTATTTGGTGTGCAATTAATTATAAATTAAAATAAGATCCTTTTTAAATAAAAGTAAATGTTTTTCTGAAAAAAACTATTTGAATAAAAATAAGTGAGTTTATGAAAATAATAACATCAATCTTGATGGATTTTATTAATGAAATATATATTTAATATATCCAGTATAAGGTTTAAAATACATCTTATATGTTTTCTAGATATGATATAAGAACAAATTCAATTTTTAGGATAAAAATAATTTATATGGTTAAATTATATTATTTAATGGTTTTAAAGTATAAATAGATTATATTTTTATCAGTTAATATAATTTATATCATTGGAATTAATTTTAACATGAATTTAGATGTAAAAATATTACAATCCTTTGCAATGTTTTAACTTTTAAAAATCATTATCTCATTCTAACAATGAGATTAACTTTAAATTAATTACTAAAACTTATCAGTTTTGAATTTTAAAAATGGATTCCAAATTTTTAATAAGTGGGTAAATATTATGTAAATTCATTTCTTTTATTTTTGGGCATTAGGAATAGTAACTTCAATGATTTTTATTAATATGGTAAAAAGGTAAAACGTGTAATTAAAAGTAAAAATAATATTATAAAATTATCCAAACACATTTCCTAATATAATTGGATGAGTGTTTTTTGACCTAAATTATCCTTGGGTAGAAATGGTATCCTTTATAATCCACTTGGGAGAGATTATGTCATTTAATATATTTTATTTAAAGAAAAGTTAAATATGTCTTACTCAAATTTTAATAAATTTATAATTTTTAAAATATGGTTATACAGAAGAAAAATTCAACTATAAATACTCATTTGAAATCTACAATTTTTTTATTTATCATGGTAATTTATTTGTAATTTATAAGAAATAAATAATTACTTTAAAGGTGTATACATTGATGATGCAGAAATTGTTTAATTGATTGAAAATCAATAAAATAATTTTTATTAAAATGATAATAAGAATTAAAAGACAAAAACACTTTAACAAATAATATTTCTTGAGTATATATCGAATATAATCATCCAAGGGTCGAATTATTGACCATTTAGAGCCATATGGAAAATATTATGACACTTATAATTTTTTATTTAAAGTGATGTTAAAGTGGTCACATTAAGGTTTTATTAAATATAACATTTTTAATGTAGGATTTTCTAGGAGATATATTCAAATATAAATATTATTATGAAATATAGAATAATTATATTCATTATCATATTTTATTTTTAATTTTTACACAAAATAAGTATATTAAATAATTACACAAAACTGATGTAATAATTATTTTATTACTGAAAATTTCAAATTAAAGTTATTAAAAATATTAAAATAAATATAATTTTTGATAATTAATATATCCAAATAATTTTTTAGATTAAATTTATTATTTAGTAATATAATAAAATATATTTTTTAGGTTAACATCCTATCTTGATATTTTTTTGAAAACCATGAAATGAATAGTGTCAAAATTGACACTATTGATATTTTGTCAAAATAATGTTTTATTAAATTATTTAAAAATCATAAAATAAATTTAAAAAATAAAATAATTATTATATGTATGAAAATATTCAAAAGTTTTCATTTATGGTCTAATTGACATAATATTTTTAAAAAATACACACTTTTTATATTGAAATATTTGTTACCTTAGTTAAAAATTAAACAAAATAACTAAGTGTTGATTAAAATGATAAGGTTTAAATTGATTAAAAAACATGTATAAAGTTTATTTTTTGATGATATTAAAACCTTATCACATCATATATTTAAAAATATGAAATTTTTTAGGTTTTTTTATGTGTTTTAATTTTATTATAAATTAATATTTTTGGGGATTCCAAATGTGCCCCTCACCACAATTATTAAAGGGCACATCCTCCCTCACAACTTCACTCCACTTTGAGCCTTTAAGATCATATATTCCCTCTGCATTTCCCTTTTAAACTTCTTTAGTTAAATTATATAGGTTCTAGTCCTCTCAAAAGACCAACTCTAGTGCCTTTAAGAGGAGATTTAGAGGGAGCTCACTAAAGAAGAGGTAATCTCCTTTACCAACTCACTCAAGATAATTTCTTCTTCTACTTCTTCTTAATTTTTTCTATTATAAATTAATAACACTAGTATCAACTATATACTGAGATTTTATTATTATTATGGAAAAACCATATTCTACCTTATATTCATCATATGAAAAATGAAATCGTCACATGTGGGTGCGCACGGCTTACCATCTCCACGTCCTGGTGTAATCTTTTTTTCACTACCACCTTACTTGGATGGGTATAATGATGGAAATAATAAATATATTTCATTATTATAACATTATATTTATTCTTAAATAAAATATATACCATCCACTTCCATACCATTTCATAATTAAGGAAATAATGTCATCGATCATGCATATATAAGACCTACCGTCTCCACGATGCGATGTGATTCATTATACATGATAATAATTAAATAATGATTATATAAATGTATAGAATAAAAAAATATAATATATATTATATTAATATAATTATTAAAATTATATAAAAATAACCTAATAAGAGGAGCAATAACATATTCATCAAAACATGCGTAAGA
The DNA here is from genome assembly GCA_963277665.1 of Viscum album. Lineage (NCBI taxonomy): Eukaryota > Viridiplantae > Streptophyta > Magnoliopsida > Santalales > Viscaceae > Viscum > Viscum album. The sequence goes on along the minus strand of OY728130.1, from coordinate 952,251,753 downwards.
AAATAAAGCAATTAATACCTGAAAGATGAGTAATAATGATATCAAAAAATGGGTAATAATATGATCAATTGTGATATAGAAATTAATATTATTATAGAATATGATAATTACATTATTTAAACCCTTTTACAGAAGTTTTGGACATGTACAAAGAAACCCAGACAAAAATTAAGGGATTATTTTGTCTCACTTTTATTTTTGTGGGACATATGCCTTATACAACACCTATTTCTTTTGTGTGGTGTTTATGTTGCCCATGAATGTTTTTTTATGATTATTATTATTAAAGTTATGATATTTACACATGAATATAATTTTATTTATTTTATGATGCATATGATTTTTCTGATTATAAATTGGTAATGGGTAATTTTACAATCTCATTATTATCTGATATTGTTTATATGTAAGTATTTTTTGAGGTATATTTATCATCCATATTGATGCCTCCTAAATATATATTCCAAAATATTCTTTATTTTCTTCTATAATTGTTTAAATTCAGTTATACCCATTGGTTAATTTTTATTAAACGGTATAAAAGGAATTTTTTTTAATTTCAATATGAGCTACTTTTTGACTTATCCAGAAAAAGTATGAGAAGAATGTTTTCTTTTAACTTATAATACAGGGACATATTTTTATGTTTTCATAACACATTATTTCTATGAAAATTTACAATATTTTAAGGTTATTTTCAAATAAATTATTTTCTTTTAATATTACATGGAATTTTGAGAAAAGAAAATGATTTTGAAGAAGAAAGGATAATTTCCTCAAGAATTAATTTCAAGTGTTTTATCAAAATTATTTTCCATATTAGATGACATAATTTAATAAGGATGTTTTTCAAGTATACTAACCCAATTATTCCTATGGTTTGATTATTTTTATGATGTAACACTATTTATGAAATCCATTTGTTTTTCTTTGATTATTTTATTATGGAATAATGTTTAAGAATCCCATTTTATTCCTTAGGTTATGCAATGATGAATGATTTTTGTTTTTGTGGAATACGTAATAGTGATTTCATTATAAGATGGGTGGGACCTATATCTTTATCCAATGTATTGGGTAAAGATTTATATCTCATTAGATAGACATGGATAGAATAGGAAATTATCTCATTTCAGTAATATAGGGATGTAAAGGTAAGTAAACCCAGTTCAGTAATATAGGGTTGGAACAAGGAGTGAACTCGGTTTAGTAAAAGACTTTTTCCACTATGATGGTATTGGAAATGATCCTTGGATAATATGGAAATTATTTTATATTCTTATGTGTTTTTTATAATTCTATGTTTTATGTCGATGATATTTTCTCATGGCTCATGTTCCTTTATGATTTATGCCTTATGAACTACCAATATTTATTCTATGACTTAATAATTTGATATATGTTATACATTGTATGATTTTTAAAGGTTATTTCCATGTTATTACATTCTTATGTTAATGTTTTATTTTATATTTTCCTTTTTTACCCTTACTGAGAATCTGATCTCACCCTTTTTATGTTTCATTTCCCTAGGATATAAAGAAGGATATTAAGTAATATGTGTCCGAAAGTGGTTCTTTTTATGAAGGAAAAAGTAGAAGATGATGTAAATATTTTATGAACCAGTTGTTTATGTTTTCCTAGTTTCCAAATATTCTAAAATAATACGGTCTTTGGGAATCTATTTTTGTCATGCATTAAGTATTCCTCAAAAGTAATGTGATTTCCATGTACGTCAAGCCCTGTATTACTGAACTGGGTTTACTTACCATTCCATCCCTATATTACTGAACGGATATCATTTCTCGTTCCAGCCTTGTATTAATGAACCGAAATCATTTATTGTTCTAGTCATATCTATCTCATGAGATATAAATCTTTACCAAATGTATTTGGGGGAGATATAGGTACCACCCATCTCATAATAAAATCATTCTTAAGTGTTCCACAAAAACATAAATCATTCATCATAGCATAACCCAAGGAATAAAATGGGTTTCTTAAAAATCATTCTATCAAAACATAATCAATGTAGAACAAATAGATTTCATAAATATAATTATATAATAAACATAATCAAACCATATGAATAATAGGGATATTATACTTGAAACCCAACCCTATTAAAGAATTCCATCTTAGATAGAAAATAATTCTGATATAACACTTGAAATTAATTCTTGAGAAAAATATCCTTTCTTCTTCAAAAAAATTTCTTTTCTCAAAATGCCACAAAATTTTAAAAGAAAGGAATATCTTTGAAACTAATATTTAAAATATTTTAATGGAAGATTCATGGAAATAAGGATTTATGAAAACATAATAATCTATTCATGTTGTGTTAGTTAAAAGAAAACATTTTTCTCATAATTTTGTCGAATACGTCAAAAAGTACCTCGTATCGATAACAACAACAAAATCCTTTCATAATGTTTAATAAAAATTTACTAATGGGTAAAATTAACTTTAAAAAAAATTAAATGATATAAATAAGATTTTAGGATACATATTTAGGAAACATGGACATGGATGATAAATATACCCCAAGAAATAATTACGTATAAACAATCTCGGATAATAATGAGATTAAAAAATTATCATTTACCTTATATTTGATATCTTTTGTATGTATTTTAACCTCATGTATTATGATTTAAATAATTTCATTGACTTATTATAGAACTATATTTATATTTATGATATTATATATGGTCATATTAACACCTATTTAAAAATATATCATTATTACGCTTCTTTTGGGTGTTAACTACTTTATTTTATTATGCATGTTTTGTTGAATAAGTTATAATTAACCTTATTAGGTAATATTTACATCATTGAAATATTATATTAGCATAATATATATCATATTTATTCATTATATACATTTATATAATCATTATTTAATGGATATCATGTAGAATAAATCACATCGCATCGTGGAGATGGTAGGTCGTACGTACACACAAGCAATGATATCATTCCCACAATTGTGAAATGGTATGGAAGTGGATAATATATATTTTATTCTATAATCCATATCATGTTATAATAATCACATATAGTTATTATTTTCATCATTATACTCATCTAAGTAAGGTGGTGGTGAAAAACATATTACACCACAGCGTGGAGACTGTAAGTCGTATGTACGCACTGGTGGTGATTTCGTTTTTCATAGGATATATAGAAGGTGTAATATGGTTATTCCATAATCATAATAACATATAATAATATAGTGTATACTGGATTTATTACTTTATAATGGATACAACTCGGTAATAGGAAGTAGAAGAAGAAATTAGTTTGAAAGAATCAATGGAAGAGATTATCTCTTCTTCAACAAGCTCCTTCTAGATCTCATATTAAAGGTGATAGAGTTGGCATTTTGAGGAGAATAAAATCTCTAGAATGTCACTAAGTAAGTTTATAAGGTAAATGGGAATGGTATATCCGATATTTAAGTATCAAAGTGAAGTAAAGTTGTGAGGGAGGATGTTCCCTTTTATAATTGAGGCAAGGGGCGCATTTGGAATCTCCAAAAATATTAATTTATAATAAAAGTAAAATCCATAAAAAGCATCAAAAATGTCATATTTTTTAATATTATATGTGATAAGGTTGTAATATAATCAAATAATAAATTTTAGAAAAGTTTTTCTGTCAATTTAAACCTTATCCTTTTAATTAACACTTAGTTATTTTATTTAATTTTTAAGGTGATAAATATTTCAATATAAAAAGAGTAAAATATTTACTTATTTGATGTCAATTATACCATAAATGAATTAATTAGATAATTTTCCACCATATAATAATTATTATATATTTTTAAAAAAGTGTTATGATTTTTAAATAATTTAATAATACATTATTTTGATAAACAATCAATATTATCAATTTTGACACTATTAAATTTATTGATTTTTAAAAATATCATGATGAGGTGTTATCCTTGAAAAAAATATTTTATTATATCCCTAATGTTTCAAGGTCATATATTAAATTAATTTAATATATTAATTATCTCAAATTATATTTATTTTAATATTTTTAATAATACTTATTTGTTATCTCCATTAATAAAATAATTATAACATCAATATTGTGTAATTATTTAATATACTTATTTTTTGAATAAAAATTAAAAATAAAATACTATGATGAATATTAATCTTCAAAATTTTAAAATAATACTTATAATTGAATATATCTTCTGTAAGATTCTATATTAAAAAATTTATATTTATTAAAACATGAATGTGATAACTTTAACATCACTTTAAATAAAATAATATAAGTGTCATAAACTTTTCCATATGGCACCAAATGGTCAGTAACTCGACCCTTGGATAATTATGGTTGAGATATACTCTACTAATAATATATGTGGAAGTTTTTTTGTCTTTTTATGGTTATTATCATTTTAATAAAAATTATTTTATTTATTTTTCTTCAATTAAATAATTTTTTAATCATCAATGTATAAGACATTATGGTGATTATTTATTTCCTAAAAATTACAAATAAACTACCATGATAAATAAAAACATTTTATATTTCAAATGAGTATTTAGAGTCAAATTATATTTTTTATAACCTTATATTAAAAATGATATAATTATTCAAATTTGAGTAAGAAATATTTAACTTTTCTTTAAATAAAATAAATTAAATGCCCTAATCTCATCCAAGAGGATTCAAAAGGATACCAATTTATACCCAAGGAATATTTTGGTAGAAATGAAATCATCCAATGACATTAGGACAAGTATTAGGGTAATTTTATCATATTATTTTTACCCTTAATTACCCAATTTACCCTTTTACCGTATTAATAAAAAATACCAAAGCTACTATTCATAATGACAAAAAAAAGAAATATATCTACATAATTTGGACATAATAATTAAAAATATAGAATCCATTTTTTAAAATTTAAAACACTGAAGTTTTAGTAATTAATTTAAAATAAATCTTGTTTTCATAATGAGAAAATAGGTTTTAAAAGTTAAAGCATTATAAAAGGTTGAAATGTTTTTACCTATGAATTCAATGTAAAATTAATGTAAATTTCCTTCATGATATTAACTGATAAAAATATAATATATTTATACTTTAAAACATTCAATAAAATAACTTAACCATATAAATTATTTCGATGAAAAAAGTTGTCTTCAATTAAAATTTACTATATTTTAACTATTCATAAAAACTTGAAACTTATCAGAAAAATATCAAAAATTCATTAAAAGTAAATTTTTATAACCCAATTTCAAAGAATAAGTTTATTCTTTGAAATTGGGTTATAAAAAATTTGTAAAAAAACTTTATTTAAAATGAGTATGGCATCAAAAGGCAGCAAAACTGTATTCTTTTAAAAAATACTTCTTCTATCCAAAAAATTGAATTTGTTCTTATCATGTCTAGAAAAAATATAAGATGAATTTTAAAAATTATATTGAATATATATTACATATATATTTCATTAATAAAATCCATCAAGGGTTTTTTTATTATTTTATAAACTCGCATATTTGCATTTAAATAGTCTTTCAGAAAAACATTTCCATTTATTTAAAAAGGGTTTTATTTTCATTTATAATTAATTTTTCACAGAATAATTAATTATATAATAATTTTTAAATCATATTTTCATAATTAAGTTGATATTTTTCATACCCTCTATTATAATGGCTAGGTTATAAGGTAACATAATAATACTTAGCTGTTCACATAAACTTAGTCTTGTGTGAAATGAATTCTATCAAAAGAACTTGAAATTATGTGTAACACAAGCTAAGGATAGTGTTGCATGTACTGCAAGCTAATATGGTGTTTCGTGTAGCACAGGGTTCTCTTATTGTAGCATATAACACAATACTTCAAAGAATTTAAAAAAAATAAATAAATATAGAAAAGAAAAATATATATATCTCATAAAAATCTTGGGGTATTAACACTTCAGGAATGAAAAATTCATCTAGCTTTCCATACATGAACATTACATTACTTTAGTGGAATACTTGATATAGGACACAAACAGATACCCAAAGACCGTATTAGTTTAGTGCATTTATAAAAATGGAATACAAACTTCTAGTCTAGTGAAATATATTCAATGTTTCCCACAAATATCTTCCCCTTTTTATACTCCTGCCTAAAACTTTTCTTTATGACCTAAGGAAAAGAAAACATAAGAAATTGTGAGCTTGGATGCTCAGTAAGAGTAAACAAGGGTGATATGTAAACATAAACATGAGTATAAATGGTATGATAACATGATCATAACATTATAATATCATGTCCTACATATCAAAGGTAAACTTGAATAATAATGAAATCAAGGAACATAATCCATAAGATCATAAAATTGACATGAGGTACGAAATTATGGAATACACATCAACTTTTAACTTTGTGAACATGTACAAATAGTAACAGGTCCACTCATTAAGTAAATGAAATAAGGACCTTTCATAAACATATGGACATGGAAACTAGGTCCACTCATAAAATTATGGACATGAAAACGAGGTCCATGCATAGAATTGTGAATATGAAATCAGGTTCATACATAACATATATACCTCAAGATTTATATATCCTTACCCAATAAATTTTATGGAGATATATGTCCCGCCTATCTCATAATGAAATCGTATATGTGTGTACCACAAAAATAGAAATCATTCATTATATCAGAATCCATGAAATAAAATGGGTTTCTTAAACATTATTCCATCATAAAATAATCCATATAAAATAAAAGGATTTGATAAATATATTTCCATAATAAACATAATAAACTATAGTATTAATAGGTATAATATAATTTAAACGTATCCTTATTAAATAATTTCATCTTATATGGAAAATATTTTTTATAAAACACTTGAAATTGATTCTTGAGGAAAATATCCTTTCTTCTTCAAAAACAATTTTTTTCTTAAAAAGTTGTGAAATTTTAAAAGAAAAGAATTTATTTGAAAATAACCTTGAAATTTTTTAAGTTAATATTCAAGGAAATAATTCTTTATGAAAATATAAAAATATTTTCATGTCGTATATGTTAAAATAAAACATTCTTCTCATACTTTTTTTTAAGAATGTCAAAAAGTACCACCTATCGAAAACCACAAAAGATTCCATTCATACCGTTTAATAAAAACTATATAATAGTTAAAATTTAATTTAAACAATTGTATAATAATAGAAATAATATTTTAGAATACATAATTAGGAAACATGGATATGGATGATAAATATACCAAAGTAAATACTTGCATATAAACAATCTCAGATAATAATGAGATTGTGAAATTATCCCTTACCTTAGGATGGGTTCCTTCATATGTATCATAAACTCCTTTTTAATGGATTAATTAATGTTATTAACTTATTCCATAACCATATTTACATTTATGATATCATATATGATCATATTAACACCTGTCTAATAATATTTCATTACTACGCTTCTTTCGGGTGTTAACTGCTTCATTTTCTTATGCATATTTTGTTGAATAAGTTCCAATTATTATTCATAGGTTACAGTAATATCATTTCCAAAATTATATTTATAATATATATATATCATATTTACTCATTTTATACATTTATATAATTCATTCTTTAATAAAGATCATGTAAAATGAATCGCATCGCATCGTGGAGACAGTAGGTCGTACGTACGCACGAGCGATGATATCATTCCCAAAATTGTGCAATGGTATATAAGTGGATGGTATATATTTTTTTTAAAAATCAATATCATGTTATAATAATCATATATAGTTATTATTTCCATCATTATACCAATCCAAATAATGTGTTAGTGAAAATAGATTACACCACAGTGTGGAGATGGTAAGTCATGCGTACACATGCGTAGTGATTTCGTTTTTCATAGGATGGATATAAGGTGGAATAAAATATCAGTATATAGGTGATATAGAAGTTATTACTTTATAATTTAAACAATAAAGGAAGGTTCAGAAGAATAATAAATGATCTTGAGAGAGTCATTAAAAGATATTACCACTTCTTCGATGAGCTCCCTATAGATCTCCTCTTAAGGCACTAGAGTTGGTCTTTTGAGAATACCAACACCTCTAAAATGTGAATAGGTAAGTTGATAAGGGAAATTGGTATGTTATGGAAGAGTATTAAGGCTAAAAGTAAAGATAATAAATGAGGGATGAGGTTCTCTTTTATAATTGAGCTGAGGGGCACCTTTGGAATCTTCAAAAATATTAATTTATAATAAAATAAAAACCTATCTAAAAAACTAGAAAATGTCCTAATTTAAAATATGAGATAATATAAGGTTTTAATATCATCAAAAAAAATATAAAAGTTTTTTTTTCAATTTAAACCTTATTCTTTTAATTAACACTTAGTTGTTCTATTTTATTTTTAACTAAGGTAACAAATATTTCAATATTAAAAGGGTAAAATATTCACTTATTTGATATAAAATAAACTATAAATGAATAATTAAGAACATTTTCCACCATATTATAATTATTATATATTTTTTAAAATGTTTTATTATTTTTAAATATTTTAATAATACATTATTTCGACAAAATATCAATAGTATCAATTTTGACACTATTCATTTCTTGGATTTTTTAAAATAAAAAGATAAGTTTTTAACCTCAAAAAAATATTTCATTATATCCCTAAGGTATCAATATCATATATAAAATTATCTTGATATATGAATTTTTACAAATTATATTTATTTTAATAATTTTAATAACATTAATTTGATATTTCCATTAATAAAATAATTATTACATCAGTTTTGTGTAATTATTTTATATACTTATTTGTTGGGTAAAAATTAAAAATAAAATACTGTGGAAAATATAATCTTATATATTTCATAATAATATTTATATTCGAATATATCTCCTAGAAAATCCTACATTAAAAATGTTATATTTATTAAAACATGAATGTGAAAACTTTAACATCACTTAAAATAAAATATTATAAGTGTCATAATCTTTTTCATATGGATCCAAATAGTCAATAACTCAACCCTTAAATTATTATGGTTGATATATACTCTAAAAATAATATTTGGTTAATTGTTTTTGTATTTTAATGGTTATAATAATTTTAATAAAAATTATTTTGTTGATTTTTCATCAATTAAATAATTTCAGCATCATCAATGTATAGGCCTTTAAAGTAGTTATTTATTTCATAAAAATTACAAATAAGTTACCATGATAAAGAAAAACATTTTATATTTCAAATGAGTATTTATAGTCTAATTTATCTTCCGAATAACCTTATTTTAAAAATGAAAAATTATTAAAATTTGAGTAAGACATATTTAACTTTTCTTTAAATAAAATATATTAAATGTCTTAATCTAATACAAGCAACTTCCAAAAGTACCATTTTTACCCAAGGATGATTTATGTGTAAAATAATTTATCCAATTAAATCAGGACAAGTGTTAGGGTAATTTTACAAAATTATATTTACCCTTAATTACCCAATTTACATCATTACCGTATTAATAAAAATTACTGAAGTCGCTATTCATAATACCCAAAAATAAAAGAAAGTTATTTACATAATTTGGACCCACTGATTCTAAATCTTAAATCAATTTTTCAAAATTTAAAGCATCGTATTTACAGTAATTATTTTAAATTAATCTCATTGTCAGAATGAAAAATGGGTTTTAAAAGTTAAAACATTGCAAAAGATTGAAATATTTTTGCATCTAAATTCATGGTAAAATTAATGCCAATGACCAAAATTATATTAAATGATAAAAATATTTTCTACTTATACTTTAAACCCATTCAATAATATAACTTAACCATATAAATTTTTTTGATGAAAAAATTTGTTTTCAATTAAAATTTAGTATATTTTTACTATTTATCATAACATGAAATTTATCAGAAAAATATAAAAAATTCATCCAAAGTAAATTTTTATATCCTGATACCAAATAAGAAGTTTATTTTGTTAAATATAATATATAAAAAAGGTCAAAAACTATATTTAAAATGGGTGCGCCATCAAAAGGTGGTAAAACTGTATTTTTTGAAAAATACTTATTTTATCTGAGAAATTGAATTTTTTCTTATATCATGTATAAAAAAAATATAAGATGAATTTTAAACATTATATTGGATATATTAAATATATTATTCATGGATAAAATCCATCAAGAGTGATTTTATTATTTCATAAACTCGCTTATTTGTATTCAAATGTCTTTTCAGAAAAACATTTCCTTTTATTTAAAAAGGGTTTTATTTTCATTTATAACTAATTACTCACCAAAGAATTATTTATATGTACATGTGTAAAGAAAATTTTCATAATTTGGTTTTTCATACTCTCCATTATAATTACTTGGTTATAAGGTAGCATAATAGTATTTAGTTGTTCACTTAATCTCTATCTTGCATGAAATGAATTCTATCAAAAGAACTTGAAATTATGTGTAACATAAGCCAAGAATAGTGTTGTGTATATTTCAAGCTAAGTCAGTGTTGTGTATAATTAAAGATAATCTTGGTGTAGCGTAAAACACAAGACATCAAAGAAATTAAAATGAATCTATCTCATAAAAATCTTAGGGGGTTACATTCTACCCCTCTTAAAATGAATTTTTCTCATCTGGGTTATAAATTTATTAATACTTGAAAGTTTCATTCATAGAAACCCACATCATAAAAATGAAGATTAAAACTTCCTTTGAAAAAGGAATAGTTATAAAATAACAGTTACCCAAAGTAAATAATGACAATTTCTCTTCATAGGAGAACATAATTGAAGATTTGGGCATGGAGGGAAAGTGTAAATAATCATAGAGATTGATAAAGATTACATATCATAAGAAATTGAGTGATCCATAGAAAGTTAATAATCACAAAACTATAAACTAAATAAACATGAAAGAGGTCATTGATACCATCAAAAATAATGATAATAGGATACCCTTTTACACCATGATCCCTTTTACTAATGTTGAATAATTTGTATGAGAAGGTATACTTACTTGATTTCAGTATAATCTCACTGTTGGTCGTGCCTTGAAAAAATTTTCCACTTCATCTCTTATTCAATGAAATGAAGTTGAATTTTTCATTTCTGAAGCATTATCAGATCATGTGATCCATAAATAAAATGAAATCTAGAGGATTTATCTTTCTACTTGAACATTACTACTTATCAATGATGATTAACGTCAGCAACCACTTAGGTCCAAAGACAAAGTAAAATCGCATGTGATCACTATTGGAAATGTAGAGTATGATAAAGAAGTGGTGGAATGATTGAGTGTTTATGTAATGGATTCTATAATAATATTTTAGAATAACTTTTATGGTACTATGGAATAACATTTTCATTGTGGTTTTTTCATATGTATTTAAGAGTATATGTTGAATAGTACAGGTAACCCTGAAAAGTGGTTTAGATATTTTTTTGGAAAAAACATTATTAAGGGAAGGATAATCCTCAATTTTTACATAATGCTGGGATAATTACATAAAGAGATTTTTTATATTATTAATTACCTTGTGTATAATATGATGACATCATGTATTGAGTTAGAATTTTTGGATTTATGGTATATGGAAAGAAAATACATGATAAAGGCATTTACATGTTTTTATTGTGACCAATAAGAGATACCTTATGAGACATGGGAGATAAATGTTAAGATTATTTAGTTCACCTATTTCTAAAGTTTTGGATTTTTAGTTTTTAGAAGGGTTGTAAGGTTATCAATTTATGGAAATTTTAAGTTAAGATTCTGATGCAGTTTGTTACAATAAAGTATTGACTCAATATAAGTGGAATTATGCATGTTTGATAACTTTTTCTAACCATATTCTTGTGAAAAATACAGAGATAATGACATTTCATTATATTTATGCATCTCATGGTTTTCTAATTCTTAAGGAATGAAAAATTCACCTTCATTTCTTAGAATAAAAGATAAAGTGGAAATTGATTAAGTCACAACGAAAGGATGAAATTATGGTTAATCGTATTTCTTCTCATTATTCAACTTTATGGAAAGGATCTTGAAACCAAAAAATGTTTCCATAATACCTTATTTATTGATGAATTAGATGTTCCCTTAGAGCATCATTGATTTATGGATTTTGATTGCTAAATTTATTCTAATGATGTTCTTTATCAGTCACCATCAGAATTTGGTTGTTTGATTTCTCTTATATATCCATTTTTTCACTTTCCACCTAAGTTATCCTATGTGGAAACCCAGTTATGATTGACTTTTGTAACCATTATGTTTATCACATTTTTTTAAAGGATTATTTATTATTCATTTTTCTGATGTGGGTTTCTATGAAAAAACCTTTCAAGTATTAATCCTTTTATAAACCAGATGACTTTTGAGGGTGAAATTAATTTTAAGGGGGTTGAATGTAACACCCCGAGATTTTTATGAGATATATTTTTTTTCTTTTCTTTATTTATTTATGTTTTTTTAAAATTCATTGATGTCTTTTGTTGTATGATACACTAAGATAACCCTGCTCTACATGCAACACCAGCTTAACTTCCAGTATATGAAACACTATGTTTGGATTGTGTTACATACAATTTCAAGTTATTTTGATAGATTTTTTTTCACACAATACTGAGTTTAAGCAAAAAACTAAATATTATTATGAAAATATTTTTAATTCTTTGATGAATAATTAATTATAAATGAAAATAAAACCCTTTTTAAATAAAAGGAAATGTTTTTATGAAAAACTATTTAAATGAAAATAAGTGAGTTTATTAAATAATAAAATCACTCTTTATAGATTTTATTAAAAAAAATTACATTTAATATATTCATTCCAATGTTTAAAATTCATCTTATATGTTTTATAGACATGATATAGAAACAAATTCAATTTTTCATATAAAAGAAGTATTTTTCAAAAAATACAGTTTTGCCACCTTTTGATGATTCACCCATTATAAATCTAGTTTTGACCATTTTATATATTCTATTTAACAAAATAAATTTCTTATTTTGAATCGGGATATAAAAATTTACTTTGGTTGAATTTTTATATTTTTCTGATAAGTTTTGAGTTTTGCTGAATAGTAAAAATATACTAAATTTTAATTCAAAACAAATTTTTTCATCAAAATAATTTATATGGTTAAATTATATTATTTAATGGTTTTAAAGTATTAATAGAATATTTTTTATCATTTAATATATATTTTTTCATTGGAATTAATTTTACCATGAATTTATATGTAAAAACATTTCAATCTTTTGTAATGTTTTAACTTTTAAAACCTATTTTTCATTTCAACAAAGGAATTAATTTTAAATTAATTACAGAAACTTATGTGTTTTGAATTTTTAAAAATGGATTTCATATTTAAAATAAGTGGTTCCAAATTATTTAAATAGATGTCTTTTATTTTTGGGCATTATGAATAGTAACTTTAGTAATTTTTATTAATACGGTAAAAAGATAAATAAGGTAATTAAGGGTCAATATAATATTATAAAATTAACCTAAAACTTGTTATAATATAATTTTATGAGTTATTTTTTACCTAAATCATCCTTGGGTCAAAATGGTATCTTTTTTAATCCACTTGGATGAGATTAGTAAATTTAATATATTTTATTTAAAGAAAATCTAAATATGTCTTACTCACATTTAAATAACTTTATCATTTATAAAATACGTTCATACATAAAATAATTTCAACTATAAATACTCATTTTATAAAATATTTTTCTTTATCATGGTAATTTATTTGTAATTTTTAGAAAATAAATAATTACTTTAAAGGCATATACATTGATGATAGATAAATTATTTAATTTATGAAAAATCAATAAAATATTTTTTATTAAAATGATAATAACCATTAAAAGACCAAAAAGCTAGACCAAATCTTATTTTTCGATTATATATAGACCATAATCATCCAAGGGTCGAGTTATTGACCATTTGGATCCATACGAAAAAGATTATGACACTTATATTATTTTATTTAAAGTGATTTTAAAGATGTCACATTCTGGTTTTATTAAATATAACATTATTAATTCAGGATTTTCTAGGAGATAAATTCGACTATAAGTAGTTTTATGAAATATAGAATAATTATATTAATTATGGTATTTTATTTTTAATTTTTACAAAACAAAACATTATATTAAATAATTACACAAAACTCATGTAGTAATGATTTTATTAATGAAAATATCAAAGAAATGTTATTTAAAATATTAAAATAAATATAATTTTGGATAATTAATATATACAATGAATTTTATATAAGACCCTAACCCCTTAGGAATATAGTAAAATATTTTTTTCTACGTTAACATCTTATATTGATATTTTTAAAAATCCATGAAATGAATAGTGTCAAAATTAACACTATTGATATTTTTTCAAAATAATGTTTTCTTTTTGAATTATTTAAAAATCATAAAATATTTTTAAAAATATAAAATAATTGTTATATGGTTTAAAATATTCTAAATTTTCCTTTATGGTCTAATTGATATAAAATTTTTAAAAACTACACTCTTTTAGTATTGAAACATTTGTTACCTTAGTTAAAATTAAAATAGAAAAACGAAGGGTTAATTAACATGATAAGGTATAAATTGACAAAAAAACTTGTCTAAATTTTATTGGTTGATGAGATTATAACCCTATATAATATAATATTCTAAAATATGACATTTTTGTTTTTTTTGGATGGGATTTTATTTTATTATCAATTAATATTTTTGGAGATTCCAAAGGTGCCCCTCACCTCAATTATAAAAGGGCATATCCTCCCTCCTTTCTTCACTTCACTTTGAGCCTTAAAACTCGGTCATCCCCTGAAAATTTCCATTCTAGAATTCCATATTCACATTATAGATGTTCCGTTTTTTTCAAAATACCAACTCTAGTTCCTTTAAGAGGAGATCTATAGGGAGATCGCTGAAGAAGAGGTAATCTTCTTTACTGACTCACACGAGATCATTTCTTCCTTTACTTCCTCTTCCTTTGTTGTTACCATTATAAATTAATAACTAAAGTATCACAT
The DNA here is from genome assembly GCA_963277665.1 of Viscum album. Taxonomy (NCBI): domain Eukaryota; kingdom Viridiplantae; phylum Streptophyta; class Magnoliopsida; order Santalales; family Viscaceae; genus Viscum; species Viscum album. The sequence goes on along the minus strand of OY728130.1, from coordinate 952,236,663 downwards.
ATATACCTAGATATTATTATTATTATGTAACAACCATATTCCACCTTCTATCCACCCTACAAAAAATTAAATCACTACATGTGCATACGTATGACTTACCGTCTCCACGTCGTGGTGTAATCTGTTTTTCACAACCACCTTACTTGGATGGGTATAGTGATGGAAATAATAACTATATATGATTATTATAATATTATATGGATTCTTAAAATTAATATATACCATCCAATTCTATACCATTTCACAATTAAGGTAATGATATTGTCACTCATGCGTACTTACATCTTACTGTCTCCACAATGTGATGTGATTCATTCTACATGATATTCATTGAAGCATGATTATATAAATGTATAGAATGAAAATAATATGATATATATTATATTAATATAGTTATGAAAATTATATAACTATAACCTAAGAAGTGGAAAAAGAACTTATTCGTTAAAATAAGCGTAAGAAAATAAAGTAGTTAATACTCAAAAGACGAGTAATAATGTTATTAACAAACAGGTAATAATATGATCAATTATGATATCAAAAAAATAAATATTATTCTTGAATAATTTAATGAAATTATTTGAACTCTTATATAGGAGGTTCATACATGCACGAAAGAACCCAAACCTAAGGTAATGGATAATTTTTTAATCTCATTATTATCTGATATTTTTTATATGTAAGTATTTACTGGGGTATATTTATCATTCATGTCCATGTTTCCAAAATATGTATTCCAAAATATTATTTATATCCTTCTACAATTGTATAAATTCAATTTTACCCATTGGTGAATTTTTATTAAATGGTATGAAAGGAATATTTTGTCGTTTTCGATACAAGGTACTTTTTGACTTTCTGGAAAAAGTACGGGAAGAATATTTTCTTTTAACTTATACAACATGAATGGATTTTTACGTTTTCATAACACCTTATTTTCATGAAGATTCCCTTAAAAAATTTCAAGATTATTTTCAAATAAATTCTTTTCTTTTAAAATTTCAAGGTGTTTTAAGAAAAGAAAATGTTTTAAAGAATAAAGGATATTTTCCTCAAGAGTTAATTTCAAGTGTTCTATCAAAATTATTTTCTACCTAAGATGGAATTATTTATTATTGTTATGTTTCAAGTATAATATCATTATTATTCATGTGGTTTTATTGTGTTTATGATGTAATGATATTTATAAAATGCATTTGTTTTTCAGGGATTATGTTATGATGAAATGATGTTTAAGAAACCCATTTTATTTTTTGGGTTATGCTATGATGAATGTTTTTTGTTTTTTTGGAACATGTAAGAATGATTTCATTATGATATTAGAGGGACCTATATATCCCTCCAATGCCTTGGGAAAAGATTTAAATATCATAATATAGACAAGAATGGAATATAAAATGATCTCGGTTTAGTAATATAGGGAGAGAATGATAAGTAAATATAGTTCAATAATATAGGGCTAGATTGAGGATTGAACTCGGTTCAGTAATGGACTTTGTCCACTATGATGGTATTGGAAATGAGTCTTGACTAATATGAAATGGTTTTCTATTCTTATGTGTAGATACCTGAAGCTTAACGTACAAGGACATTACATTACTTTTGCGGAATACTTAGTACATAACAAAAACACACACACAAGGACCGTAATAGTTTAGTGTCTTTGGAAACTCATAATATAATCTTCTAATCATGGTGAAATATCTTCAAAATCTCCCATAAAGATATTCTTTTTTTTAACCTAAATCCTTTATTTATGTCCTGGGGAAAAGAAAACATAAAAGGGTGAGCTCAAATGCTCAGTAAGGGTAAACAAAAGAAATATCAATCACGTCATATTCATAAGAACATATCTTTTAGAAATCTTAACCTGTAAAAGAGATCATAATTTCATAACATGGGATAAATCATAGTAGTGAAATGTAATCCCAATAATCATAACATAAAACATGAAACTTTGTGGCATACACACATAATCATAGAGAATCATTTATTAATATTCAAGACTCATTTCCAAGACTATCTTAGTGGACAAAGTCCCTTTCTGAACCGAGTTCACTCCTCGTTTCAGTCCTGTTTCACTGAACTGGTATAACCTACCGTTCTAGCCATGTCTATTCCATGAGATATAAAATCTTTACCCAATGCATTGTAGGGATATATAGGTCCCACCCATCTCATAATGAAATCATTCTTACTTGTGCCACAAAATAAACATACATCATTCATAATAACCCAACGAATAAAATGGGTTTCATAAACATCATCCCATCATCACATAATCCATATAAAAGAAATGGATATCATTTCATAATAAGAAAAGTGAAACCATGTAAATCATAGATACATGATACTTGAAACATACACATGTGAAATAATGTCATCTTAGATGAAAATGGTTTTGATAAACCACTTGAAATGAATTCTTGAGGAAAATATCCTTTTTTCTTCAAAATCATTTTCTTTCCACAAAATTTCGTGCAATTTTAAAAGAAAAGGATTTTGTTGAAAATAGTCATGAAATATTTTGGATGAATCTTCATGAAAATAAGGCTTTATAAAACCGTAAAAATCCTTTCTTGCTGTATACATTAAAAAAACATTCTTCTCATACTTTTTCCAGAAATGTCAAAAAGTACCTCGTAACGTAAACAAAAGAAAGATTCCTTACATAACATGTAGTAAAAGTCAAAAATGGGTAAAAAGGACTTTAAACATACATGAAAAAAACTTTTATAAAACTTGGACATGGATGATAGCAATAACCTCAGTAAATACTTACGAATAAGCAATCTAGGATAAAAATGAGATTTGCAAAATTATCCCTTACCTTAGGTCCAATTTGCTTCGTAAGAGTCCGAACCTCCTTTAATTTTGGTAACTTCCTTTGGTTTGAACCAAAAGGACTTCTTGGAGAGTCTTTTGCCTAATTTAAGGCTTAAAGGGGGAGGAGAGGGATTTAGGGAGCTTAGTTGGGCAGAGTTTGGACGAGCCAAAAGGCTTGAGAGGTGTGAGGAATTTCATAGAAGTGGTCTCCTTTTATAAGGGAGTGGAGGGGCTCTTTAGGAAAGTGTGAAAACATTATTTTATTATAAAATTATCTTTGGTTTGAAGAGGTCCAAAACACATTAATGTCGAAGATAAGATGACTCATATTTGAAATAAAATCATCCAATAGGAATTGGACAGGTTTTGGATGATATTTTAATCATTTTAATCTTATTTATTTAAATCATTTATTAATGAGGTAAATACTGCATCATTATTATGTCATAAATAATGTAATTTATATGATTTCTAAAAATTATAAAAAAAATACCAACATGTAGGAAATATTTTTATATTTCCAATGAATATTTATAGTCTAAAATATAATTTATATAGCCCCTTATAAAAATTAATTACTAAACGATATTTGTTAATTCCAATTTTGTCTTTACATTAAATTAATTAATCAAATGTGTCATTGTCTTTCATAAGTGGCTCCATGGGGTCCCAAAATCGACCCAAGGATGCCTATGGTCGTCCAATACTCATCCAATAATGTTAGGACAAGTTTCAATGTAATTTTGAATTATTATAATATTCTTTTAACCTTGAATTACCTTATTTACCTTTAACCGTAGTAAATAAAAATTACCATAGTTACTATTCATAATATCAAAAAAATAAAAGTAACCTATTAACATAATTTGGACCCAATGATTACAAATATGGAATCCATTTTTAAAAATTCAAAACACATAAGTTTCAGTAATTAATTTAAAATTAATCCTGTTGTTAAGCAAACAGGTTTTAAAAGATAAAACATTGCCAAAGATTGAATTTATTTATCCTACGAATTCAATGTAAAATCAAGGCTAATGACATACATTATATTAAATGGTAAAAATATATTCTATTTATACTTTTAAACCATTCAATATTATTATTTAACCACATGATTTATTACGATGAAAAAAGTTGTTTTTAATTAAAATATAGCGTGTTTTTACTATTCATTAAAATATGAAAGTTATCAGTATAATATGAAAAAATTATCCAAAGTAAATTTTTATATCTTGATTCTAAATAAGAATTTTATTTTGTCAAATTGAACTTATAAACTTGTCAAAAACTAGATTTAATGTGGGTGCGCCATCAAAAGGCGGTAAAACTGCATTTTTTGAAAAATACTTATTTTACCCGAAAAATTTATTTTGTTCTTATACCATGTTTTAGAAAATGTTTAAGACGAATAATAATGTTATAAGATTCAAAATTTAGTTAATACTATTCATAACGGATAGTTCATAATAATATTATAATAACATATTGTTGTTTAGTAAAACCCGGTATTGCGTACAACACACGCTATCGAGGAAGGTCGTGATTGCGTGTAATGCAAGCCAAGACAGGGTTGCGTGCTGTGCAAGAATCCTTCGTTGTTTCGAATAACATAATCCAACCATATTTCATTTATACATTTAATATATATATATATACACTCAATGTTGCGTAGAATAACTATTATCAAAATTGTGTGTAACACGATCCACGAATAGTGTTGCGTATACTGCAAGCTAATACGGTGTTGCGTATAGCGCAAGGTAACCTTGGTGTAGCATACAACACAAGACATTAATGAAATTAAAATAATATTTTTCATAAAATCTTGGGGTGTTACATTCTACCCCCCTTAAAATGAATTTAGCCCTCGAAATTCTTCGGGGTTATAAATGGTTTACTATTAGAAAGTTTCTTTGATAGAAACCCACATCATAAAAAGGAATACCAAAACATGGCTTTAAAAACTAAAGTATGAAATGTAACGGTTACCCAAATTAACTCATCACTGGGTTTCCACGTAGGAGGACATAGGTGAAAATATGGATATGGAAGAAAAATCTTACCCTCAAGTTCAGATGGAGAGTGGTAGAGAACATGGCTATGAAAAATCCAACAATCACAAAGCTATTGATTTGTGATGATCTAAGGTATCATCTGATTCATCGGATATAAGGGAACTAGGACAATATTTTTGGTTTTCAAGATCATTTCCCTAAAGTTGATGAATTAAAAGAAATACTTGCATGATTTTGGTACAATCTTACTGTTGTTCGTGCATTGAACAATTTCCACTTCATCCCTTAAAGAAATGAAGTTAAATTTGTTATTCGTGATGTGTTAGCAGATCATGTGATAGAATGATGGGTCATTCCATCTCTTTCAAACAAAAGGTTAGTAAAAGTTATAAGTCCATATTATGGTTAGATTAATCGTATATGGTTCCAAAAATGAACTTATATTTCATATATCATACCGCTTAATAAAATAAAACTAGTTTCTACTAAACAGGGACTTCCTGTAGGCCAGTGGTAGGCGATAAAGGCCAGTCGCACTTCGGTTGTGGGTTCGATTCCCACGGCCTTTTCCAACGCGATGGGTTGTCACCCGTCCTGCAGGTTGTCCTTTTTCTAAAGCTATATTACTATAACATCCCATCAACAATATCAAAAAAAGTTTTATCCTTAAACAATACTAACTTATGTCCAATATAATCCATTCCAATCTTTAGGCTTATCTAAAATACTTCGGTCCAATCTCATAGTATAAAGAAAATGATCACGTGAATGTCATCATTTATCCCCCATATATCATAAGATATATCTTGTTGGTAAAATTACAAACATGTGAATACCTTAATCATGTATTCTCTTGAAGAATGAATACCCATTGAACCTTAGTGAAAACATGAATGCAGTAAAAAGTTAACTCTTTCCACATACCAAAATCCAAAAATTCTATATACTCAAACCATGATATAACCTTCTCCTTATATCATTCATGAGCTCATGAATACTATCAAACATTTAATTTTCTCCTTATCCCTTCATTATGCGCATATCATCTACATTCCAAAAATATCTGAATAACCTTTCATGGATACTGGTACCATTAATCATACACTTTCAAAACTCAAGGAAAGACAACAGTGTAACAATCCTTAGATGTCTCTTTATTCCATAGTACCATGAGATTACTTATACAACATTACACATGATAAACATGTAATCATTCCACTACATTCTTAAACCATTGACCGAGCTTCAACAATTCTTTCATCTCACATATCATTTATAGTCTCTTCATCATCATCAACATAAATACTACCCATAACACCATACTAATTCTCTTCATGAGACTTTCCCTTAGGTCATTGGTTTGCATAATGCCCGTACATTCCACATTTAAAACATTTAACCATTGTTGATGTCGTAGCAACACCATTATCCTCATCCCTGGTGTTAACTGAATCTTTTCCTTTGCACTTACTGGTTTTGTGTTCTTCTTTTCCACACCCAAAGCATCTTCCAGTTCCTTTGAAACATTCTCCTTGATGCCTCTTCCCACATGATTTACATAGGGGAAATTGAACTTTCTTTCCTCTATGATCATCATGAAACTCCATCTTTCTCTTATTAGCCGATTCAGGAAACTTAACAAATTTTACTTTATTGATCATATTATGAGATTTCTGATTCGACATAATAATGATGTTTGGACTTCCAAATCCCATTTCATTTGGTTTCTCATGGAGAATACCATTCCATTGTCCATCATATCCTGCATTATCGTGAATCATCTTGTTTCAAGCCATTTTCTAAAACCCAAAAAGAATAGTGTGAGAGGAAAAAATCATAAAAAAGGGGGAGTAACTTCAATATCTAACATCTTTGGTTTAATCTAATATTGTTACCATAGTTCTAGGACTATATCCTATATGTATACTTATCCTTAGGGACATCCCTAGACATACCTTAGAAATATCTCTAGGGATCTTACTAACGTTTTCGCATCCTAGTTTCCAAAGGCTGACTAAACTTTTCCTCTGATACCAACTATAGAGACCCGAAGCTTAACGTACAAGGACATTAAATTACTTTTGCGGAATACTTAGTACATAACAAAAACACACACACAAGGACCGTAATAGTTTAGTGTCTTTGGAAACTCGGAATATAATATTCTAATCGTGGTGAAAGATCTTCAACATCTCCCATAAAGATCTTCTTTTTTTAACCTAAATCCTTTCTTTATGTCCTGGGGAAAAGAAAACATAAAAGGGTGAGCTCAAATTCTTAGTAAGGGTAAACAAAAGAAATATCAAACACGTCATATTCATAAGAACATATCTTTTGTAAATCTTAACCTGTAAAAGAGATCAAAATTTCATAACATGGGATAAATCATAGTAGTGAAATGTAATCCCAATAATCATAACATAAAACATGAAACTTTGTGGCATACACACATAATCATAGATAATCATTTCTTATTAGTCAAAACTCATTTCCAAGACTATCTTAGTGGACAAAGTCCCTTTCTGAACCAAGTTCACTCCTCGTTTCAGTCCTGTTTCACCGAACCGGTATAACCTACCGTTCCAGCCATGTCTATCTCATGAGATATAAAATCTCTACCCAATGCATTGGATGGAGATATATGTCCCACCCATCTCATAATTAAATCATTCTTACTTGTGCCACAAAATAAACATACATCATTCATAATAACCCAACGAATAAAATGGGTTTCATAAACATCATCCCATCATCACATAATCCATATAAAAGAAATGGATATCATTTCATAATAAGAAAAGTGAAACCATGTAAATCATAGAGACATGATACTTGAAACATACACATGTGAAATAATGTCATCTTAGATGAAAATGGTTTTGATAAAACACTTGAAATGAATTCTTGAGGAAAATATCCTTTTTTCTTCAAAATCATTTTCGTTCCACAAAATGTCATGCAATTTTAAAAGAAAAGGATTTTGTTGAAAATAGTCATGAAATCTTTTGGAGGAATCCTCATGAAAATAAGGCTTTATAAAACTCTAAAAATCCTTTATTGCTGTATACGTTAAAAAAACATTCTTCTCGTACTTTTTCTAGAAATGTCAAAAAGTACCTCGTAACGTAAACAAAAGAAAGATTCCTTACATAACATGTAGTAAAAGTCAAAAATGGGTAAAAAGGATCTTTAAACATACATGAAAAAAAACTTTTATAAAACATGGACATGGATGATAGCAATAACCCCAGTAAATACTTACGAATAAGCAATCTCGGATAAAAATGAGATTTTCAAAATTATCCCTTACCTTAGGTCCAATTTGCTTCGTAAGAGTCTGAACCTCCTTTAATTTTGGTAACTTCCTTTGGTTTGAACGAAAAGGACTTCTTGGAGAGTCTTATGCCTAATGTAAGGCTTCAAGGGGGAGGATAGGGATGTAGGGATCTTATTTGGGCAGAGTTTGGACGATTCAAAAGGCTTGAGAGGTGTGAGGAATTTCATAGAAGTGGTCTCCTTTTATAAGGGAGTGGAGGGGCTCTTTAGGAAAGTGTGAAAACATTATTTTATTATAAACTTATCTTCGGTTTCAAGAGGTCCAAAACACATTAATGTCAAAGATAAGATGACTCATATTTGAAATAAAATCATCCAATAGTAATTGGACAGGTTTTGGATGATATTTTAATCATTTTAATCTTATTTATTTAAATCATTTATTAATGAGGTAAATACTGCATCATTATTATGTCATAAATAATGTAATTTATATGATTTTTAAAAATTATAAACAAAATACCAACATGTAGGAAATCTTTTTAGATTTCCAATGAATATTTATAGTCTAAAATATAATTTATATATCCCCTTATAAAAATTAATTACTAAACAATATTTGTTAATTCCAATTTTGTCTTTACATTAAATTAATTAATCTAATGTGTCATTGTCTTTCATAAGTGGCTCCATGGGGTCCCCAAATCAACCCAAGGATTCCTATGGTAGGCCAATACTCATCCAATAAGTTTAGGACAAGTTTCAATGTAATTTTGAATTATTATAATATTATTTTAACCTTGAATTACCCTATTTACCTTTAACCGTAGTAAATAAAAATTACCGTAGTTGCTATTCATAATATCAAAAAAATAAAAGTAACCTATTAACATAATTTTGACCCACTGATTCCAAATATGGAATCCATTTTTCAAAATTCAAAACACAGAAGTTGCAGTAATTAATTTAAAATTAATCCCGTTGTTAAGCAAACAGGTTTTAAAAGATAAAACATTGCCAAAGATTGAATTTATTTATCCTACGAATTCAATGTAAAATCAAGGCTAATGACATAAATTATATTAAATGGTAAAAATATATTCTGTTTATACTTTTAAATCATTCAATATTATTATTTAACCACATAATTTATTACGATGAAAAAAGTTTTTTTTAATTAAAATATAGCGTGTTTTTACTATTCATTAAAATATGAAAGTTATCAGTATAATATGAAAAATTTATCCAAAGTAAATTTTTATATCTTGATTCTAAAGAAGAATTTTATTTTGTCAAATTGAACTTATAAACTTGTCAAAAACTAGATTTAATTTGGGTGCGCCATCAAAAGGTGGTAAAACTGCATTTTTTGAAAAATACTTATTTTACCCGAAAAATTTATTTTGTTCTTATATCATGTTTTAGAAAATGTGTAATACGAATAATAATGTTATAAGATTCAAAATTTAGTTAATACTATTCATAACGGCTAGTTCATAATAATATTATAATAATATATCGTTGTTTAGTAAAACCTGGTATTGCGTACAACACACGCTATCGAGGAAGGTCGCGATTGCGTGTAATGCAAGCCAAGACAGGGTTGCGTGCTATGCAAGAATCCTTCTTTGTTTCGTATAACATAATACAACAATATTTAATTTATACATTGAATATATATATATATATATATACTCAATGTTGTGTAGAATAACTATTATCAAAATTGTGTGTAACACGATCCACGAATAGTGTTGCGTATACTGCAAGCTAATACGGTGTTGCGTATAGCGCAAGGTAACCTTGGTGTATCATACAACACAAGACATTAATGAAATTAAAATAATATTTTTCATAAAATCTCGGGGTGTTACATTATGTGTATGCCAAAAAATTCATGCATTATGTTATGACTTTTGGGAATATTTTAATTGATTTTTTATGAAATTTTAGGATTTATTCCATGACATGATATCATGATCTATGATATGTAAGATAAAATTTTCAATTTTTATGTTCTTATGTATTATTATTATAATATGATCGATATCTCCGTTGTTTAAGCTTACTTAGAATCTAAGCTCACCCTTTTTCTGTCATTTTCCCAGGATATGAAAAAGGGTATTAAGTAAGATGTGTCAAAAAGTGTTTCTAGTTATGAAGGAAAAAAGCAGGAGACGATGTAGCTATTTTATGAAGTAGTTGTTTATGTTTTACAAGTTTCCAAAGACACTAAACTAATACGGTCTTTGGGTGTCTTTTTGTGTCATGTATTAAATATTCTGTAAAAGTAATGTAATTTTCACATATTTCAAGCTTGGGTCTTTATAGTTGGTATTAGAGTGAAGGTTTAGTCAAACTTTGGAAACTAGGTTGCAAAAACATTAGTGAGATCCCTAGATATATTTTAAAGGATATTTCTAGGGATTTCCTATGTATAAGTCTAAGTATATGTTATAATCCTATAGTTTTTGTGATAATCATGAAAACCTTAGATTAAACCTAAGATATCATAGATTGAAATATTATAAGTAATTTACCTTACTTATGTGTTTTTAATCTCTAATGTGCATTTCTCACACTTTTCTTTCTGGTCTTAGTCAATAGAAAAAACTAGATAGAACATAGTTAACCTTGATTGTTTCATATGTGGAAAGTATGGGAATTATGAAAACCGATTTCCTAAGTGGAAATATATTAAAGAGAATCATGAATGTGGTACGAGTATTGGTTATATTGTTGAGGATAAAGAGATTTTAAATGACATGTGAAAGGTATGGGACATTCTAGCATTATTTTTTATATTAAACCTAAGAAGCTTGGTTAGATTAATGTTGAGGAACCTTAAGACATGATTCATATTTTAGGAAAGATTAAGACGATGGATCCTGAGTAATGGTTTAAGAATAAAGTTGTATGACTTATGTGTATATGTTTTGAAATTCAAAGATTATACAAATCATGATACATATAAGTGTTTTCAGTATAATTTTTTTATTAAGGATTGGAAAGGATATGTTGAATAGTTATTAATACCTAAAAAATTGATTTAATAGTAAGATGATATATTTAGAGAACACATGATTAAGGGAAATATAACCCTTAATATCTCCCTTATGTTAAGATAATGATGTTTGGATAATGATATGTTGGATATGAATAAGTAAATTAGATGATACTAGTTTCTTGGGAACTAATTATGGATTTATTTTTAAGAGGGTTATGCTATCATGGATAAAGTATACAACTTTTTGGGACTTGAATATACCCAATAAGTTTTGGAATAATGAAACATACATGTTTTCAATAAGGATATATGGTAATCCAGGTTATTACCATGACTCAAGAGAATACATGATGAAGGTGTTCACATGTTTGGAATGTGACCAACAAGAGATACCTTATGATATATGGGGGATAAATGTTAAGCCAGATTAGTTCACCTATTTCTAATGTTTTGGATTTTAAAATTTCATAAGGATTTTAAGGTGATCAATTTATGTAATGTTTAAGTTAAAATTATCATAATGTGTTTTAGAATAAATAATTATCTCACGATAGGTGGAATTATACATATTTTATAACTTGTGCTGAATTTTTTTGTGTGATAAAAACATATGGAATAACATATCATTCTATTTATGGATCATGTGATATGTCAATTCTTTAGGAATGAAAATTTTAGATTCATTTCTTTAAATAAGAGATGAAGTGGAAAATTTTTCAATGAACAACCAATGGTGATATTGTACTGAAATCAACTAAGTATATCTTATCATGAAAATTATTTAATATTAGGAAAAGGGATACTGATGTAAAAGGATGTCTTATTATCATCATTTTTTATGATATCAATAACCTCTTTCACGGTTCTTTAGTTTATGGTTTTTTATTGTAAACTTTCTCCGGAATCACCCACTTTCTTGTGATCAGTGATCTTTATCAATCTCTTTGATTATTTACACTTTTCCTCAATGCCCATATCTTCACCTATGTTCTCCGACATAGAGACCTGGTTTTGATTTAATTTGGGTAACTGTTATTTTATAAATATTCCTTTTTAAGAGGTATTTTTATTCTTTTTTTATGATGTGGGTTTTTATGAAATAAAATTTCAAGTATTAATCTCTTTATAACCCAGATGAATTTTGAGGATGAATTTCCTTTTAAGGGGGTAGAATGTAATACCCCGAGATTTTTATGAGATAGATTTTTTTAAAAAATTATTTGAGGTATTGTATTGTATGATACACTAGGATAAGCTTTTACTACATGCAACACCAGCTTAGCTTGCGGTATATGAAACACTATGTTTGGCTAGTGTTACACACAATTTCAAGTTATTTTGATAAAATTCATTTCACACAAGACCGAGTTTAAGAGAATAACTAAAAATTATTACGTTACCTTATAACCTAGTTATTATAATGGAAGGTATGAATAGTATTAACTGAATTATAAAAAAATTCTTAATTCTTTGATGGGAAATTAATTATAAATTAAAATAAAACCCTTTTTAAATAAAAGGAAATGTTTTTCGAAAAAACTATTTAAATGTAAATAAGTGAGTTTATTAAATAATAAAAACACTCTTGATAGATTTTATTAAAGAAATATATATTTAATATAAAAAATATTATGCTTAAAATTCATTTTATATTTTTTCTAGACATGATATAAGAAACAATTTAATTTTTCCGATAAAAGAATTATTTTTCAAAAAATGCAGTTTTTTCACCTTTTGATGACACACCCATTTTAAATATTATTTTTGAACCTTTTATATATTCTATTTAACAAAATAAACTTCTTATTTGGAATCTAGATATAAAAAGTTACTTTGGATGAATTTTTGATATTTTTTGATAAGTTTCAAGTTTTTATGAATAGTAAAAATATACTAAATTTTAATTGAAAACAAATTTTTTCATCAAAATAATTTATATAGTTAAATTATATTATTGAATGGTTTTAAAGTATAAATATACTATATTTTTATTAGTTAATGTAATTTTTTTCATTGGAATTAATTTTACTATGAATTTATATGTAAAAACATTTTAATGTTTTATAATGTTTTAACTTTTAAAACTTGTTTTTCATTCCGGCAACGGGATTAATTTTAAATTAATTACTACAACTTCTATATTTTCAATTTTGAAAAATGTATTCTATATTTAGAAATAGTGTTTCAAAATTATGTAAATATATTACTTTTATTTTTGGGCATTATTAATAGTAACTTCAGTAATTTTTATTACTACGGTAAATAGGTAAATCGGGTAATTAAGAGTAAATATAAAATTATAAAATTACCTTAAAACTTGTCCTAATATATTTTTATGAGTGATTTTATACCTAAATCATCCTTGGGTCAAAATTTTATCCTTTTTAAGCCACTTAGATGAGATTAGGATATTTAATATATTTTATTTAAAGAAAAGTAAAATATGTCTTAGTCAAATTTTGATAAAATTTATTATTTTTAAAATAATTTTATACATAATTTAAATTCTAATATAAATAATCATTTTAAAGATAAAATTTTTTTATTTATCATGGTAATTTATTTGTAATTTTTAGGAAATAAATAATTACTTTAAAGGCTTATACATTGATGATACATAAATTATTTAATTTATGAAAAAACAATCAAATAATTTTTATTAAAATAATAATAACCATTAAAAGACCAAAAAACTTGAAAAAATCTTATTGGTCAATTATATATCAACGATAATTATCTAAGGGTCAATTTATTGACCATTTGGAGCTATATAGAAAATATTATGACACTTATAATATTTTATTTAAAGTGACGTTAAGGTTGTCACATTATGGTTTTATTAAATATATCATTTTTATGTAGAATTTTACAAGAGATAAATTAGACAATAAGTGTATTTATGAAATCAAGAAAAATTATATTTATTATGGTATTTTATTTTTAATTTTTACCCCACAAATAAGTATATTAAATAATTACACAATACTGGTATGGTAATGATTTTATTAATAAAAATATCAAATTAATGCTATTAAAAATATTAAAATACATATAATTTGGGATTATTAATGTATCCAATGAATTTTATTAAATACCTTTACCCCTTATTAATATAATAAAATATTTTTTTGAGGTTATCATTTTATCTTGATATTTTTAAAAATCCATGAAATGAATAGTAGATGCAAACCAGACAACCTACAAGAAGACAAACTTTAGAAGGAGGAGTGTAATGGCCCGGACCTCTCCGGCCCATTCCTTTGTCAAAAAGAAGGCCACGAAGTGTTCTGGAGGGTAAAATGGACTTTTCCCACACTTTTCAGAATTTTGAAACTACACGCCGTGTAGTTTGAGTACACGCCATGTACCCCCTTGCTGGGTATACCCCGTGTTGAAGGTCATTTCCTTGCCATGTGAAATAAATGGTTACACGTTGTGTGTCCAATACTACACGCCGTGTAGTCTCTCCCCGCGTACGCATTACCATGTGTTGACCAGTCAACGGTCGTGTGCCGTGTTGGATCCGTGTGAAATAAATGAGTACACGTCGTGTGTCCAAACTACACGCCAGGTAGTCCTTCCCCACGTTTGTGTTACCCTCAAACCGTGTGTTGACTAGTCAACGGCCGTGGAGCCGTGTTGGAAGACGCGTGGAGACCGTGTGAAATAACCGAGTACAGACCGTGTACCATAAAGTACACATCGTGTACTTTTTCTTTTCTCGCCTATAAAAGGAGGGTTCCCCTCCTCCTTTTCAACTCACCCCTCTCCTCCCCTTTCCTCTGAGCAAAGTTCTCCCAAGAGACTCAAAGGCTCTTTCTTCCATAACTTCTTTGTCCGAGCTCTGATTTATGATCCATCAGTGGCCACGGGATCGTAACGACGAGTCGTAACTTCTGAGCTTGGAACCGTTGTCTTTCCTTTAGCCTTTCCTTTCCAACTTCCACCCGAAGAGGTATTTTTGGGACTCGACAGAAGTGACGGACGCCGACGGACATCTTCTAAGGTTGATCCGGGGGAGCGTTGCGATTGGAAACTATTGAGGTAGGGATATTAGATTTGTCTCTCTAATTTGTGCATCATGAAGGGTGGGTATCCTCTTGTTTTCATGAGAAACAATTGAACCATTAAATAAAGATAATAACTGGATTAAAGAACAGGTATGGGGAAGTTGTTATGTTTATCTTTATATCCTGTTATATTATGTTATGCCTACTAAAAATCACGGTCTATGGGGGCCTTTGCTTGCCCAATTAAATGCTGCCCTATCTTTCTAGACCGTTATGGATGGAAACTTCATGGAATGTGGAAATTGGTTAATCACGTAAAGTTGGCTGATTAAATGAAAATCTGGAACCCTTGTGTGATCACCCCGGTTGAACCAAAATGGAATAATAAACATGTGGGTGTTGTTGGGGTTAATTTATGTGTTGGGGGTGTTTTGTGGGTTGTTGTGGATCAGGTGAGTAGGGGGGCTGCGGTTTTCTTGGTTGTGGATTAGTGTGAATGATATGTGGGAAACGGGCAGCGGGGCTGCGTTAAATCGTATTAAAGGGATAATGATGTACGGGTTTTGGTGTGTTTGTGGTTATGATGGTTGGCAGTGAGGCTGCAGGGATGGGCTTGAATGTGAATGAACTATGGGTTGTAAATAATAAATAAGAAGTGGAAGAGTTAATGAATAATGGGGCTTGGTAATGAAACGGAATAATAATCAATGGGTTGGTTGGTTATTAAGAAGGGACTTGTTGTGCTTCTTGTGTTTTCCTAACTGGATTTGTGGATGGCAGGGATATGCTTTAGGAACGATCGATGTGGTTGGTTGTGGATATTTTCCCAGTAGTTAAGGAACTAATAAACTGATTCTGTTGAAACATGAAAACTTAAATGGGGTTTCGAGATTGTTTTTTTATGCATGCTTCGTAGTAGCAGTGCCGAGGCACGTGCTCAGTTCTCTGATTAGAATCCATAGGTTGGGCTGAGTGTTTTGTATATATATATATATATATATATATATCTTTGTGTTTTATCGCACCCCACCCATGTTGAGCACTTAGTGCCGAACACTCCCATTTCATGGGAGAGGGTTTTTTCCCCTTAGTTACTAGCTCCTTCCTGCTCCTTCTTCCCTAGGATGTGATGGCTTGAGGCGACCTTACACCCAAGACTCTTCGGGTAGGTTTCGATTGGGGTGGTTTATCCCAAGACTCTTCGGCAAGTTTAACTTTTTCCCAAGAACCTTCGGGATGAGGCCCAGGTGTGTGCGGGCGGGATACGTGGTTGTGATGCCCAGGTGTGTGTGGGCGGGATACATGGTTGTGAGGCCCAGGTGTGTGCGGGCGGGATACATGGTTGTGAGGCCCAGGTGTGTGCGGGTGGGATACATGGTTGTGAGGCCCAGGTGTGTGCGGGCGGGATATGTGGTTGTGAGGCCCAGGTGTGTGCGGGCTGGAAGAGTGTGGTAGCGTCAGGTTGTTCGCCGTTAGGAAGAGCGGCTAGCTAGTGGGGGAAAATGGTGCGGGGTACCCAATACTTTTATTCTTATATACTACTACCTGTTGTGATTGTGTTCTGGTGAGTGTGGCTGGTGAGGTTGCATGGATATAATTCCTTGTTAGGTTTCTTCTGTTGTTCTCACGGGACATTAGGATGTCTCCCCACTTGTGCATGAGAGCTTTAGGTTTCCCTACTGAGTATACTTGTATGCTCACCCTACATTTACTTTTAGGTTTCCAGGAGGACTACCAGGGCCGTGCGGGACCCTACTAGTCGGGACAGTTGGAGTTGTTGTAGTTTTTTGTACTTGTTTCTTTTGGTATTGTACTTTTAAGCTTTCTTGTACTTGTACCTTGTTTCAGAACTATTTAAACATGCATGTGGGATTGGTTTGGGTTATTTCTATACACTTGTTCTTTTCCTTTTTGGTGGTTGACTTGTCCTATTTCCCGATATTAAATAATAAAAAGGGTAATGCCTCCCATATTTTTGAAAACTCATACCCTTGGTGCTAGTCACCACCTCGGGGCCTACTGGAGGCGGGACTCGGGGGTCATTATCTCCCTTTCACCATTGCCAGCTTAGGAGGGGCATCTTCGGTGGGAGGGGGTCGTGACAGAATGGTATCAGAGGTGATGGTTGAGAGATAGGATGGAGTCTGGAGTTAGGCACAGTGAGGATTTCATGGGATGGTTGGGAAACAGTGTTGGTTAATCTTGGTGCGTGACATAGGCCAGGGAAGACCGGTTAGGACACGTGATTTTAGGGCCCCCCGTGATCTGATGCAAGGACTCTGATCCTACCAAACGACCAAGTGAGACTACATTGATTGTAGGGTAGAGACCCTAGAGAAGGTACATGCATCATCATGATTGTGTTTTTCTTGATTTGGGTGTTCTGGGAAAGAAATTGAATAAAATGACAAAATGAAACCCTGTAAAATTTCCTTACTACTTGGGCTTAGGTGATCTTTGTTTACCGTACAGCTATGGCACCTGGACGTCGTCCCCGGGTGACTCAGACGGCCAAGGCCCAGCAGATCTAGGTGGTCGATCAGTTGAGGATTGACTGAGAGGAGGAAGATAGCCAGTGGTAGAAGACTCTCCATTCTTTCCAGTGGCAGACCCTCAAGAAGTACGAGGGTAGTACTTCGGATACAGAGACGGAGGGGTGGCTTGATTAGATAGGTATTTCTTTTACCTTGATCCGTGCTCCGAGGGAGTACTGGGTTCCCCTAGCAGTCAGTCAGCTGATAGGTGCGGCGCGACAATGGTGGACGCTCTACCTCGGAGAGAGGATAGAGGCAGAGGTTCCATGGGCTGACTTTGAGAAGGAATTCCGAGAGGAATTCCTTTCTTCCATGATCAAGGCGGAGAAGCGGCAGGAGTTACTCTCCCTCCAGCAAGGGAGTATGTTAGTATGAGAGTTGGGGATCAACTTCAAGGATCTCCTATGCTTTTCTCCAGATCTCTTTCCAGATGAGGAGTCTCGGGTGAGACGTTTGGAGGAGTCACTTCGTCCTTCGCTCCAGTATGTTGTCACCCCCTTCACCCTTCCGACGTACTTGGTAGTATAGAAGAAGGCAGAGGTTGTAGAGAGGATGCACTCACTGGGAGTTGCACCACGTGAGGGGTTTCAGCCAGGTTCATCAAAGGGGAAGGCAGTCAGCAGCAAGTCTCCTACGACGGGACCTTCCAGGTTCAGGCCAGTGGGGAGAAGGCCCCTGCAGTTCCAGTTCAGATCTTTAGGTCCTCGTCCCTTTTCCATGATCCCAGGACCGAAGTGTTTTTCTTGTGGAGGTTTCAGGCACATTCAAAGTCGGTGCCTGACCCGAGCTCAATACGGTGTAGGTGGGCAGGTTCAGCGCCCACCTCAGCAGCACCAATTGCCGGTGAGGCCCTTCCAACAGCAACAGGACCATGCTCCTCTGAGGGCAGACTTTGTGGGAGGCCTACCTCAGGGTGCTCCTCAAGGACCTCGACCAGGGCGTGGTCGGGGAGGTGGACGACATCAGAGAGGAAGAGGAGCTGGGCGTGGACAGTTGCACATAGAAGAGTTGGCAGCTCCAGCAGGACCAGAGGTGGTACGAGGTATGATTTGTTTGATCAGCACTCTCATTTCTGCTTTGTTCGATTCAGGAGCTTCACACTCCTTTTTTGCACCTGGTCTTGCCCACGCTCTGGGACTATATGTAGAGAGACTTTCCATACCACTGGTGCTGAGTACACCAGTTGGAGGCCAGACCAGCGTATCTTGTGTTTTCCGTGGATGTGGGATGACGTTGGGACCACATCGATCTAGTGGGGATCTTCTTTTGCTACAAATGCAGCCATACGATGTCATCCTAGGCATCGACTGGTTGTTTTATTTTAGTGTTGTTATCAACTGCTTCCGGAGAAGAGTCATGTTCTCCGACGTGGACGGGCAGCGTGTAGCTTTCGTTGGTGAGAGGATCTATCAGGTGGGAAGCCAGTGTTTGGAGCCTCTCCTTTCTTTGTTAGGCGGGTTATCAGTGGTTCCAGCTGATACAGAGATGGTTGATGTCACAAAGGTTGTTGGGTAGTTCCCCGATGTTTTTCCCAAGGAGGTTGTGACTCTACCCCCCCCCCCCCCCCGACGTGATGTTGAGTTTGGGATAGACTTACAGCCTGGTGCTCGTCCGATTTCGATGGCCCCTTATCGGATGGCACCTTCGGAGTTGTGGGATTTGCGGATTCAGATTGACGATCTGATGGAGAAGGGTTTTTTTCGACCCAGCGTGTCTCCATGGGGTGCTCCAGTTTTTTTCGTGAAGAAGGCAGATAGTGGTCTTAGGTTATGCATAGACTACCGAAGGTTGAACCAGGTAACGGTCAAGAACCGTTACCCCCTTCCAAGGATAGATGATCTCTTCGACCAGCTGAGGGGAGCAGGTTGGTTTTCTAAGATTGATCTATGATCGGGATATCATCAGCTGAGGGTGAAGGAAAGTGACATCTCGAAGACGGCTTTCAGGTGCAGTTATGGGCACTTCGAGTTTTTAGTGATGCCGTTTAGAGTTACGAATGCACCAGCTGTGTTTATGGGACTTATGAACTTTGTCTTCTGAGAGTTTTTGGACTGGTTCGTCATTGTGTTTATCAATGACATCTTGATCTACTCAAGATCATAGGAGGATCACGTTGAGCATCTCAGGGCAGTCTTGGAAGTCCTTCGACACCACCAGCTTTACGGGAAATTGTCGAAGTGTAAGTTCTTGACATAAGAAGTACACTTCCTTAGGCACGTGGTGTCTCAACATGGAGTGTCGGTGGACCCGTCGAAGGTGGAGGCAGTTATTTCTTGGGCAGCACCCAAGAGCGTGGTAGAAGTTTGTAGTTTCCAGAGGTTAGCAGGTTACTATCGGAGGTTCGTTTCGGACTTCTCTCGAGTTGCTGCTCCATTGACAGCTTTGACTAGGAAGAACCAGGTCTTCCTATGGAGCGAGAAGTGCCAGAAGGCTTTCGACTACCTGAAGGAGAAGTTGGTTAGTGCTCCCGTACTCAGGTTTCTAGAGGAAGGGTTGTTGTATGAGGTGTTTTGTGATGCTTCTAGCCTTAGTCTGGGGTGTGTGCTGATGCAGAAGAAGGGAGTGATCTGTTATGGGTCTAGGCAGTTGCGCCCTCACGATCGTAACTATGCCACCCATGACCTGGAGCTTGCAGTAGTAGTGTTCGTACTGAAGTTGTGGTGACATTACCTCTTTGGGGAGTGCTTTGTGGTCTTCTCAGATCACAAGAGCCTGCGTTATATCTTCTCCCAGCGTGACCTGAACCTGCAGCAGCGGAGATGGGTTGAGTTTCTCCAAGACTATGACTTCGAGATATCTTACACTGAAGGTAAGGGCAATGTTTTGGCTGATTCCCTGAACAGGAAATCGCATAAGGAAGTGGTTCGGGAATCCGCTGATTCTTGGAAAGCGATGGGAGAGTTGGCTGCCTTGCACTTGGATGAAAGGGTAGAGGGTGTTAGAGGTTGTTTGTTTCAGATGACGGAGCAGTCCTCCTTATTGCAGTAGGTGGAAGAGTCTCAGTGGGGGGACTCCGAGGCGGAAGTAATGCGGGATCGTGTCGATCAGGGAAACGCTCTAGAGGGATGGTCAGAGGACAGCCGACATCGGATGCTTTTCTATGGAAGGTTTTTTGTTCCGGAGGCGATGCGTGAGGGAGTTCTCTGTGAGTTCCATAGCTCAGCCTTGTAGGTACATCCAGGAGTTTTAAAAATGTACCGAGGCCTGAGGGAACAGTTTTTGTGGCCCGGGGTGAAATGGGCAGTGGCGGAGTTTGTGGCTAAATGCCTAGTGTGTCAGCAAGTGAAGGCTGAACACCGTGTTCCCAGTGGTTTGTTGCATCCTTTAGATGTCCCCGAGTGGAAGTGGGATGACATCTCGATGGACTTCGTCATAGGACTACCCAGAGCTCAGGGTGGTTATGATGCTATCTGGGTGGTAGTGGATCGTCTGATGAAATCAGCTCACTTCTTAGCAATTAAGGAGTCGGTCCCGGTGAGTACCTTAGCACAGAGGTACGTAGATGAGGTGGTGCGTTTGCATGGAGTTCCGAAGACTATCATCTCAGACCGGGATACTTGGTTTACCTCATGAGTTTGGAGGGGGTTATAGTATGCTTTTGGCACCCAGCTACGCCTTAGCACTACTTTCCACCCCCAGACCGACGGGCAGATAGAGCGGACTATCCAAACGTTGGAGGACATGCTGCGAGCATGCATTCTGGATTTCGGAGGATCATGGGTACGACACTTTCCTTTAGTAGAGTTTGCCTATAACAACAGCTTCCACTCTACTATTGGAATGGCACCATTTGAGGTTTTGTATGGAAGACCATGTCGTTCACCCATTTGTTGGGCAAAGGTTGGCGAGACAGGTGCTCTTGGGCCAGAGGTAGTGCAAAGCACCACAGAGAAAGTCCAGCTTGTGCGTGAGAGGATGAAGGTGGCTCAGGACTGACAGAAGTCTTATGTTGATCGTCGGAGGAGGCCCTTGGAGTTCGAGGTGGGAGATCATGTGTTCTTGTAGTTTTCCCCTCGACGGGGGTAGTGGAGGTTTAGGAAAGGGAGCAAGCTCTCACCTAGGTTCATCGGACCTTTTGAGGTGCTGAGGTGAGTCGGCGAGGTGGCATATCAGCTGGCCCTGCCACCTCAGTTGGAGAAATTTCATGACGTCTTCCACGTATCCTAGCTTCGTCAGTACTTACACGACGACTCTCACGTTATCGACTGGGGAGAGTTAGATATGGGAGACGACGTGACCTTTGAGGAACAACCAGTCAGAATCGAGGATCGTAAAGAGAAGGTGCTCTGTGGACGAACCATTCTGTTGGTTCGTGTGTTGTGGAGGCATGGCGGCCTCGAGGAGAGCACTTGGGAGCGGGAGACCCAGATGCACGCTCAGTACCCGGAATTTTTTTGACTTGTATTTTCTCTTATTCTTCTAAGCTTTGTGTTGATGTTGTACTTTGTACATTTGATATATAGAATGCTTGGCTTGTCATTTGTGAGACCTTTTGTTTCCTTATTCCCTGGTAATGTGTAACATGTCCGGATGTGTGGGGAAAGGGAAAAACTTGACCCTTAATCGAGACGCATTAATGCGGATGTGATTGAACCCGTGCGGGCGAGTCAGTGGTGCCTAAAGCGGATAATATCTCGACATAGGAGAAGGAATTTCCCAAAACCATGTGTTCGGGTAGTGTGTTGGTTGTGTGGTGTTGGGGGTAGTGCGAGTTGAAAAAATCCTAATGTATGAAAGTGGGAAGACCCAATTCTTAATCGAGACGCATTAATGAGGATGCGATTGAACCCGTGCAGGCGAGTCAGTGCCACCTAAAGTGGATAATATCTCGACATAGGAGAAGGAATTCCTAAAACATGTGATTAGGGTTGTTGGTTGGGTTCCTATTATAACGAGAACCCTAAGAGGTATCTTGTTGGATTCCTCTAGGTTGGTTTTTGAATTCTCGGGGAAGAGAATGTTTTAAGAGGTATCTGATATAATGTCCCGGACCTCTCCGGCCCATTCCTTTGTCAAAAAGAAGGCCATGAAGTGTTCTAGAGGGTAAAATGGAAATTTCCCACACTTTCCAGAATTTTAAAACTACACGCTGTGTAGTTTGAGTACACGCCATGTACCCCCTTTCCGGGTATACCCTGTATTAAAGGTTGTGTCCTTGTCGTGTGAAATAAATGGGTACACGTCGTGTGTCCAATACTACACGCCGTGTAGTCTCTCCCTGCGTACGCATTACCGTGTGTTGACCAGTCAATGGCCGTGTGCCGTGTTGGAGCCGTGTGAAATAAATGAGTACACGCCGTGTGTCCAAACTACACGCCGTGTAGTCCTTCCCCGCGTATGCGTTACCCTCAAACCGTGTGTTGACCAGTCAACGGCCGCGGAGCCGTGTTGGAAGCCGTGTGGAGACCGTGTGAAATAATCGAGTACATGCAGTGTACCATAAAGTACACGCCGTGTACTTTTTCTTTTCTCACCTATAAAAGGAGGGGTCCCCTCCTCCTTTTCAACTCACCCCTCTCCTCCCCTTTCCTCTGAGCAGAGTTCTCCCAAGAGACTCGAAGGCTCTTTCTTCCATAACTTCTTCGTCCGAGCTCCGATTTATGATCCGTCAGCGGCCACAGGATCGTAATGACAAGGCGGAACTTCCAAACTTGGAACTATTGTCTTTCCTTCAGCCTTTACTTTCCAACTTCCACCCGAAGAGGTTTTTCCGGGACCCGACAGAAGTGACGGACGTCGATGGACGTCTTCTAAGGTTGATCTGGGGGAGCGTTGCGATCGGAACCTGTTGAGGTAGGGATCTTACCTTCGTCTCTCAAATTTGTGCATCATGCGGGGTGGGTATCCTCTTTTTTTCATGAGAAATAGTTGAACCATTAAATAAAGATAATAACTGGCTTAAAGAACGGGGATGGGGAAGTTGTTATGTTTATCTTTATATCCTGTGATATTATGTTATGCTTACTGAAAATCATGGTAGTTGGGGGGCTATGCTTGCGCAATTAAATGCTGCCCTATCTTTCTAGACCGTTATGGATGGAAACTTCATGGAATGTGGAAATTGGTTAATCACGTAAAGTAGGCTGATTAAATGAAAATCTGGAGCCCTTGTGTGATCACCCCAGTTGAACCAAAATGGAATAATAAACATGTGGGTGTTGTTGGGGTTAATTTATGTGTTGGGGGTGTTTTGTGGGTTGTTGTGGATCGGGTGAGCAGCGGGGATGCGGTTTGCTTGGTTGTGGGTTAGTGTGAATGATATGTGGGTAACGGGCAGTGGGGCTGCGTTAAATGGTATTAAAGGGATAATGATGTACGGGTTTCGGTGTGTTTGGGGTTATGATGGTTGGCAGCGAGGCTGCAGGGATGGGCTTGAATGTGAACGAACTATGGGTTGTAAATAATAAATAAGAAGTGGAAGAGTTAATGAATGATGGGTCTTGGTAATGAAACGGAATAATAATCAATGGGTTGGTTGGTTATTAATAAGGGACTTGTTGTGCTTCTTATGTTTTCCTAACTTGATTTGTGGATGGAAGGGATATGCTTTACGAACGATCGATGTGGTTGGTTGTGGATATTTTCCCAGTATTTAAGGAACTAATAAACTGATTTTGTTGAAACATGAAAACTTAAATGGGGTTTCGAGATTGTTTGTTATATGCATGCTTCGTAGTAGCAGTGCCGAGGCACGTGCTCAGTTCTCTGATTAGAAGCTATAGGTTGGGCTGAGTGTTTGGTATATATATATATATATATATGTATCTTTGTGTTTTATCGCACCCCACCCATGTTGATTACTTAGTGTCGAACACTCCCATTTCATGGGAGAGGGTGTTTTCCCCTTAGTTACTAGCTCCTTCCTGCTCTTTCATCCCTAGGATGTGATGGCTTGAGGTGACCTTACACCCAAGACTCTTCGGGTAGGTTTCGATTGGGGTGTTTTAGCCCAAGACTCTTCGGCAGGTTTTACTTTTTCCCAAGAACCTTCAGGATGAGGCCCAGGTGTGTGCGGGCAGGATACATGGTTGTGAGGCACAGGTGTGTGCGGGCAAGATACGTGGTTGTGAGGCCCAGGTGTGTGCGGGCGGGATATATGGTTGTGAGGCCCAGGTGTGTGCAAGCGGGAAGAGTGTGGTAGCGTCATGACGTTCGCCGTTAGGAAGAGTGGCTAGCTGGTGGGGGGAAATGGTGCGGGGTACCCAATACTCTTGTTCTTATATACTACTACCTGTTGTGATTGTGCTTTGGTGAGTGTGGCTGGTGAGGTTGGGCGGATAGAATTCTTTGTTATGTTTCTTCTGTTGTTCTCACGGGACATTAAGATGTCTCCCCACTTGTGCATGAGAGCTTTAGGTTTCCCTATTGAGTATACTTGTATACTCACCCTACGTTTACTTTCAGGTTTCCAGGAGGACTACCGGGGCCATGCGGGACCCTACTAGTCGGGATAGTTGGAGTTGCTGCAGTTTTCTATACTTGTTTCTTTTGGTATTTTACTTTTGAGAATTCTTGTACTTGTACCTTATTATAGAACTATTTAAACATTCATGTGGGATTGGTTTGGGTTATTTCTATACACTTGTTCTTTTCCTTTTTGGTGGTTGACTTGTCCTATTTCCCGATCTTAAATAATAAAAAGGGTAATGCCTACCATATTTGTGAACACTCATACCCTTGGTGCTAGTTGCCACCCCGGGGCCTACTGGAGGCAGGACTCAGGGATCATTATCTCCCTTTCACTATTGCCAGCTCAGGAGGGGCATATTTGGTGGGAGGGGGTCGTGACAAGGAGGAGCAAGGAGCTTTCACCATAGCAGAAGCTAAACGGATTTCAAGAATGATAGGGTATGTCACCTGCCACTGGGACAAGCCTGTGCATGCATGGGAAAGCCTATCCGAACATCCATGTGAAGGTGGAGAGTTGATTTCACGGTGAAGATGCTGTGGATGAGCAGTTCCAAGTAGTTAGTATGTGTTGCATGTAATGTTTGAAGCCTACAGGCAATGAATTCCTCTAAGGCCTATAGGCCATGTAATACTTACACCTACTAGTCTTGTAAGGGTTCCAACTCACCCCTTGAAAGGTGGATTATCAAAAATCAATAAAAAAATGGAGGCCTTCAGGCCATTGGAGGTATAATAGCATCAAAATTGACACTATTGATATTTTTTCAAAATAATGTTTTGTTAAATTATTTAAAAATCATAAAATATTTTTAAAAATATAAAATAATTATTATATGGTTTAAAATATTCTAAATTTTTCATTTATGGTCTAATTTACATAAAATTTTTAAAAACTATAATCTTTTAATATTGAAATATTTGTTACCTTAGTTAAAATTAAAATAGAATAACTAAGGGTTAATTAAAATGATAAGGTATAAATTGATATCAAAACTTGTATAAAATTTATTGGTTCATGATATTACAACCCTATATCATCTAATATTCTAAAATATAACATTTTGGTGGTTTTTTTATGGGATTTTATTTTATTATAAATTAATATTTTTGGAGATTCCAAAGGTTCCCCTCACCTCAATTATAAAAGGGCACCTCCTCCATCATTTATTCACTTCACTCTGAGCCTTAAAACTCAATAATCCCCTCTATATTTTCCTTATCAACTTTCCTAGTCACATTCTATAGGTTCTTTTATTCTCAAAAGAATAACTCTAGTTCCTTTAAGAGGAGATCTAGAGGTAGCTCTCCAAAGAAGAGGAAATCTCCTTTACTGACTACAAAATATCATTTCTTCTTATACTTCCTCTTATTTTTTTGTTTATATTATAAAGTAATAACTCTAATATCACCTATATACTGATATTTTATTATGATCATGTAACAACCATATTCCACCTTCTATACAACCTATGAAAAATAAAATCACCACACGTGCATACGTACGACTTACCATCTCCATGTCATGGTGTAATCTATTTTTCACTACCACCTTACTTGTATGGGTATAATGGTAGAAATAATAATAATATATGATTATTATAATATAATATGGATTTTTAAACAAAATATATATCATCCACTTTCATACCATTTCATAATTAAGGGAATGATATCGTCGCTCGTGCGTAAGTACGACCTGCCATCTCCACGATGTGATGTGATTCATTCTATATCATCTTCATTAAATCATGATTATATAAATTTATAGAATGAAAAAATATGATATATATTATATTAATATCATTCTATAAATGATATAATTATACCCTAATAAGAGAAACAAGATCTTATTCTTCAAAACATGCATAAGAAAATAAATCAGTTAATACCTGAAAGAGAAGTAATAATGTTATTAACAAACGGGTAATAATATGATCACTTATGATATCATAAAAATGAATATGATTCTGTAATAAGTTAATGAAATTATTTAAACCCTTATACAGGAGGTTCATACATGTACGAAGTAACCCAGACCTAAGGTAAGGGATAATTTTTTAATCTCATTATTATCTGAGATTGTTCATACATAAGTATTTACTGGGGTATATTTATCATCCATGTTCATGTTTCTGAAATATGTATTCAAAAATATTATTTCTATAATTCTAAAATTATTTAAATTCAATTCTACCCATTGGTTAATTTTTATTAATAGTTATGAAAGGAATCTTTTGTTGTTTTCTATACGAAGTACTTTTTGAATTTCCAACAAAATTACAATAAGAATATTTTCTTTTAACTTATACAGCATGAATGGATTTTTACATTTTCATAACATATTATTTCCCTGAAGCTTCCCTTAAAATTTTCCAAGGTTATTCTCAAAGAAATTGTTTTCTTTTAAATTTTTGTTTCATTTTTAGAAAATAAAATGTTTTTTAATAAGAATAGATATTTTCCTCAAGAATTAATTTCAAGTATTCTATCAAAATTATTTTCTACCTAAGATGGAATTATTTAGTATGGTTATGTTTCAAGTATATTATCTCTATTGTTCATATTATTTTATTGTGTTTATGATGGAATGTTATTTATGAAAATAATTTATTTTACATGGATTATTTTATGATGAAATGATGTTTAAGAAACTCATTTTATTCCTTGAGTTATGCTATGATGAATATTTTGTATTTTTGTGGAACACATAATAATGATTTTATTATGAGATAGGTGGAGCCTATATCTACCTCCAATGAATTGAGTAAAGATCTATATCTCATGAGATAGATAAGAATGAAACAAGAACTGGTCTCATTTTAGTAATATAGGGCTGGAATGGAAAGTAAATCCAGTTCAGTAATACAAGGCTAGAACAAGGAGTGAACTCAATTCGGTAATAGATTTTGTCTCCTATGATGGTCTTAGAAATGAGCCTTGACAAATATGAAATGATTTTATATGATTATATGTATTCCAAAAATTCCATTTCATATGTTAGGACTTTTGGGAATATGTTCATTGATTATTTATGATTTTTATGATTTATTCCATGACATGATATCATGATCTATGATATGAAGGATACGATTTTCAATTATTATGTTCTTATGTATTATGATTATGATATGATTGATATCTCTATTTTTTAACCTTATTGAGCATCTTATCTAACCATTTTTATGTTTCATTTTCCTAGGATATGAATAAGGGTATTAAGTAAGATGTTTCAAAATGGGGTTTTATTTATGAAGGAAAAAGTAAGAGACGGTGTAGCTGTTTTATGAACCAGTTGTTTATGTTTTCTCAATTATCAAAGACACTAAACAAATACAGTCTTTAGGAATATATTTGTATTGTGTATTAAATATTATGAAAAAATAATATAATTTTTATGTACATCAATCATGGGTCCTTACAGTGAATTAATTAATTTAAAATTAATCCCATCGTTAGAATAAGGAAACAGGTTTTAAAGGTTAAGATATGAAAAAGATTAAAATGTTTTTACACCTAAATTCAATGTAAAATTAATCTCAATGGCCTATATTATATTAAATGATAAAAATATAATCTATTTATACATTAAAACTATTCAAATATATAATTTAACACTATAAATAAATTTGATGAAAAATTAGTTTTCAATTAAAATGCATTATTTTTTATTATTCATCAAAACGTGAAACTTATCAAAAATATACCAAAATTTCAACCAAAGTGAATTTTGATACTCCTATTTCAAATATAAAGTTTAATTTTTGAAATAAAATATAAAAAAAGTTTCAAAAACTAGACATCATATAAAAAAATTAATTTTTCGGATAAAAGAAGTATTTTTCAAAAATTGCAGTTTTACCGCCCTTTGATGGAACACCCATTTTAAATCAAGTTTTTAACATATTTTTATATTATATTAGACAAAATAAACTTCTTATTTAGAAGTGGGGTATAAAAATTTAGTTTGAATGAATTTTTTATATTTTTTTGATAAGTTTCAAGTTTTGATGAATAGTAAAAATATGCTAAATTTTAATTGAAAAAAACTTTTCTCACCGAAATAATCTATATGGTTAATTTATATTATTTAATGGTTTTAAAGTATAAATATATTATATTTTTATCATTTAATTTAATTTAGGTTATTTTTATTAGTTTTACCATGAATTTATATGTAAAAATATTTAAATCTTTTGCAATATTTTGTCTTTTAAAGCCTCTTATCTCATTCTGACAATGATAATAACTTTAAATTAATTATTGTAACTTCTATGTTTTGAATTTTGAAAAATTGATTACATATTTAGAATCAGTTGTTCCAAATTATGTAAGTATGTTTCTTTTATTTTTGGGCATTATGAATGGTAACTTTGGTAATTTTTATTAATATGGTAAAAGGGTAAATAGGGTAATTAAGGGTAAAAATAATATTATAAAATTACCCTAACACTTTTCCTAATATAATTTGATGATTTTGTTTCGAACTTAATCATCATTATATCAAAATGGTATCCTTTGGAATCCATTTGGATGATATTAGGACATTTAATATATTTTATTTAAAGAAAAGTTAAATATATCTTACTCAAATTTTAATAAATTTATCATTTTTAATATAAGGTTATACAGAATCTAATTTTGACTATAAATACTCATTTTAAGCTAAAATTTTTTTATATATCTTGGTTATTTATTTTTAATTTTTAGGAAATAAATGATTACCTTAAAAGCTTATACATTGATGATACAGAAATTATTTAATTGATAAAAAATCAATAAAATAATTTGTATTAAAATTATAATAATAATTAAAAGACCAAAACACATGACCAAATCTTATTGGTCGAGTATATATCAACCATAATCATTCAATGGTCGAGTTATTGACCATTTGGAGCCATATGTAAAAGATTATGACACTGATAATATTTTATTTAATGTAACATTAAAGTTGTCACATTCATATTTTAATAAATATAAAATTTTTAATATAGGATTTTATAAACTATATATTCAATTATGAGTATTATTATGAAATATATTTGATTTATCTTCATCATGGAATTTTATTTTTAATTTTTATTCAACAAATAAGTATATTAAATAATTACACATAACTGATGTTGCAATTATTTTATTAATGGAGATAACAAATAAATGTTCTTAAAAATATTAAAAAAAATAAAATTTAGGAAAATTTATATATATAATTAATTTTATATACAACCTTGACCCCTTAGGTATATAATAAAAAAAATTCTTAAAGGATAGCGGCTTATCTTGATATTTTTTAAAATCAATAAATTGAAAAGTGTCAAAATTGACACTATTGATTGTTTATCAAAATAAAGTATTATTAAATTATTTCAAAATCATAAAACATTTTTAAATATATATATTAATTGTGATATGGTGTAAAATGTTCTAAATTATTCATTTTTAATCTAATTTACATCAAATAAGTAAATATTTTACCCTTTTAATATTGAAATATTTGTCACATTAGTTAAAAATTAAATAGAATAACTATGTCTTAATTAAAATTATAAGGTTTTAATTGATATAAAAACTTGTCTAAAATTTATTTGTTTATGATATTATAACCTTATATCATATCATCTTCTAAAATAAGACATTTTGGAGGTTTTTGTGTGGGTTTTGATTTTATATTAAATTAATATATTTTTTGAAATTCCAAATGTGCCCCTCACCTCAATTATAAAAGGGAACATCCTCCCTCATAACTTCACTACACTTTTAGCCTTAAATATCAGCTATACCATACCCATTTCTCTTCTAAACTTCCTTATACACATTCTATAGGTGCTGGTCTTCTCAAAATACCAACTTTAGTGCCTTTAAGAGGAGATCTAGAGGGAGCTCGCCGAAGAAAAGGTAATCTCCTTTACTGACTCACTCAAGATCATTTCTTCTTCTACTTCCTCTTACTTTTTCATTTCCATTATAAAGTAACAATATCAATATCAAATATATACTAAGATTTTATTATGATTATGGAACAACCATATTCCACCTTCTATCCATCCTACAAAAAACAAAATCACCACGTGTGCGTACGTACAGCTTACTGTCTCTACGTCGTGGTGTCATCTATTTTTCACCACCACCTTACTTTTATGGGTATAATTATGGAAATAATAACTATATATGATTATTATAACATTATATGCATTATGAAATAAAATATATACCATTCACTTCCATACCATTTTATAATTAAGGGAATGATATCGTCACTCGTGCGTACGTATGGCATACCGTCTCCATGATGCGATGCGGTTCATTCTACATGATATTCATTAAATCGTGATTATATAAATTTATAGAATGAAATATGATATGTATTATATTAATATAATTCTGGAAATGATTTACTATAACCTAAGAATAGGAACAATAACTTATTCATTAAAACATGTGTAAGAAAATAAAGCAGTTAATACCCGAATGATGAGTAATAATGTTATTAACAAAAGACTAATAATATGATCACTTATGATATCAAAAAATGAATATTATTCTGGAATAATCTAATAACATTATTTAAATCCTTATATATAAGTTTCAGACACGTACGAAGTAACCCAAACTTAAGGTAAGAGATTATTTTTTCTCACTTTTGTTTATGTGGGATATATTCCTTATACACCACCTATTTATTTTGCATGGTGTTTATGCTACCCATGATTGTTTTTTTATGATTCTTATTATGAATTTTATGATATTTATATATTCATATAATTTTTCATTTTATGAAGTATATTATTTGACTGATTAGAAATTGGTAAGAGATAATTTTTCAATCTCATTATTATCTAAGATTGTTTACACGTAAGTATTTGCTGGGGTATATTTATCATCCATGTCCATGTTTCTTGAATATGTATTCCAAAATATTCTTTCTATTATTATACAATTTTTTAAAGTCAATTTTACCCATTGGTGAATTTTTATTAAAAGGTATGAAAGGAATCTTTTTTCATTTTTGATACGAGGTACTTTTGGACTTATATGATAAAAATACGAGAATAATGTTTTCTTTTAACTTATATGGAATGAATATATTTTTATGTTTTCATAATGCCTTATTTCCATGAAACCTAATTTTTTATATTTCAAGTTTATTTTCAAATAAATCCTTTTCTTTTAATATTGCGTGGAATTGTGAAAAAAAATAAGATGATTTTGAAGAAAAAAGGATATTTTCCTCAAGATTTAATTTCAAAGGTTTTATCAAAATTATTTTACATCTAATATGGCATCATTTAATAAGGATATGTTTGAATTATACTAACCCTATTATTCCTATGGTCTGATTATGTTTATGATGAAATTTTATTTATGAAATCCATTTTTTTATTTGATTACTTTATGATGGAATGATGTTTAAAAAACCCTTTTATTCATTGGGTTATGATATGATGAATGATTTATGTTTTTGTGGAAAATGTTAGAATGATTTAATTATGAGATGGGTGGGACCAATATCCCCATCCAATTCATTGTGTAATGATTTATATCTCATGAGATAGATAGGGCTAGAATGAGAAATGATCTCGGTTCAGTAATACAGGGTTGGAACTATAAGTAAACCAGGTTCAGTAATAGAGAGCTGGAACAAGGAGTTAACACAGCTCAGTAAAGGAATTTATACACTATGATGGTCTTGTAAATAATCATTGGATAATATGGTAATGATTTTTTATGCTTATGTGTTTTCCAAAATTCTAGGTTTTATGCTGATGTTATTTTTTCATGGCTCATGTTCCTTTTTGATTTATACCTTATGAACTACCAAGATTTATTTCATGACTCAAAATTTTGATATAGGTTATGCATGGTATGATTTTCAAAAGTTATTTTTATGTTATATAATTCTTATGTTCATGTTTTGTTTTATGTTTTCCTTGTTTACCCTTACGGAGAATCTGAGATCACCCTTTTTATGTTTCATTTTCAAAGGATGTGAAAAGGGGTATTAAGTAAGATGTGTCAAAAAGGTGTTCTAGTTATGAAGGAAAAAGAAAGAGACGATGTAGATGTTTTATGAATGGGTTGTTTATGTTTTCCCAGTTTCCAAAGGCACTAAACTAATACGGTCTTTGGGCGTATTTTTTTATAATGGATTTAGTATTCTGAAAAAGTAATGTAACATTCATGTACATCAATCCTGGTTGATTAATACATTCTAGTTCCTTTAATATATCATATATTTTATTTTTCCAAAAGACCAACTCTAGTGTCTTTAAAATGAGATCTAGAGGAAGCTTGTCGAAGAAGAGGTAATCTATTCTACCGATTCTTTTAATATTATTTCTTCTACTACTTATTATTCATGAGTTGTACCCATTATAAAGTAATAACTATAGTGTAACCCATATTCTGTAATGTTATTATGATTATGTCACAACCATATTCTAACTTCTATCCATCCTATAAAAAATGAAATCACCACGCATGTGTACGTACGGCTTACCGTCTCCACGTTGTGGTGTAATCTGTTTTTAACCACCACCTTACATGGATGGTTATAATTATGTACATAATAACTGTATATGATTATTATAACAAGATATTGATTCTGGAAAAATATATATATCATCCACTTCCATACCATTCCACAATTAAGGGAATGATATCATCTATTATGTGTATGTACGACCTACTGTCTCCACGATGTGATGTGATTAGTTCTACATGATCTTCATTAAAGAATGATAATATAAATGTTTAGAATGAATAAATATGCTACATATTATATTAATATCATTATATAAATGATATAATTATAACCTAATAATAGGAACAAGAACTTATCTGACAAAACATGTGTAATAAAATAAAGTTGTTAATACCCAAAGGATGACAAATGATGTTATTAACAAACAGGTAATAATATGATCACTTATGATATCATGAAAATGAATATGATTCTGAAATAAGTTAATGAAATTATTTAAACCCTTATACAGGAGGTTCATAAACGTACGAAAGAATTCAGACCTAAGGTAAGGGATTCTTTTGTCTCACTTTTATTTTTATGAGACACGTTCCTTCTACACCACTTGTTTCTTTCGTGTGGTGTTTATGCTACACATGAATATTTTTATGATTATTATTCTAAAGGTTATGGTATTTAAATATTCATATAATTTTCTATATTTCATGATCCATATGATTCATCATATTATCAAGTGGTAAGTGATAATTTCACAAACTCATTATTATACGAGATTATTTATACATAAAAAATTACTAGGTTATATTTATCATCCATGTCCATGTTTCCTAAATATGTATTCCAAAATATTCTTTTTATACTTATACAATTGTTTGATGTAAATTTTACCCTTTAGTGAATTTTTATTCAACAGTATGAAAGGAATATTTTATCATTTTCAATACAAGGTACTTTTGACTTATCTGATAAAAATACGAGAAGAATGTCTTCTTTTAAATTATACGATATTAATAGATTTTTATGTTTTCATAATGCCTCATTTCCATGAAGATTAATTTACAAGATTTCAAGGTTATATTCAAATAAATTATTTTATTTTAAATTTTCACGGTATTTTAACAAAAGAAAATATTTTCGAATAAGAAAGGATATTTTCCTCAAGAATTAATTTCAAGTGTTCTATCAAAATTATTTTCCATCTAAGATGGTGTTATTTAATAGGGTTTTGTTTCAAGTATATTTTCCCTATTATGGTTTGATTATGTTTATGTCATTTATGAAATCTATTTGTTTTACATGGATTATGTTATGATAGAATGATATTTAAAGAAACCCATTTTATTCCTTGGGTTATGATGTGATGAATGATTTATGTTTTTTTAGAACACATAATAATGATTTCATTATGAGATGGGTGGGACCTATATCTCCCTCCAATTCATTGGGTAAATATGGAAAACTCATGAGGTATATATGTTATGTGTGAACCTGATTTCATGTTAAAAATTCAATGTGTGGACCTAGATTTCATGTCCATAATTTTATACGTAGACCTAGTTTTTTTCATGTCTATATGTTTAAGCAAGGGCCTAATTTCATGTCCTAAATTTAATTAGTGAACTTGATATTATTTATACATGTTCACAAATTTACAAGTTTATGTGTATTCCATAATTTCATGTATTTAATTAATGTTATGATCTCATAGATTATGTTATTTTATTTCCTTATGATTCATGTCTTATAAAATGTAAAAATTTTATTCCATGATTTTTTATATGCAAGGTATGATATTTTATTTTCATGATCAAGTTTTCATACCCTTATTCTCATGATATGCCTGCATATTTTCTTTTTATAACCTTACTGAGCATCTGAGCTCACTACTTTATATGTTTTTTTCATTTGGTTATAAATAAAGGTTTTAGGTAGGATGCTAAAGGGGGATATATTTATGGGGGATATTGAAGATATTTCACCAAATTAGAAAAATGTGATCCAAGTTTCCAAAATCACTAAACTAATATGGTCTTTGGGAATATTTTTGTATAATGTATTAAGTATTCCACAAAAGTAATGTAATATTCATGTATGTAAAGCCTGGGTTGTTAGAATATTAACATAATATATACCATATTTATTCATTATATACATTTATATAATCATGCTTTAATAGATATCATGTATAATGAATCGCATCACATTGTGGAGACAGTAGGTCGTACATACGCACGAGCGATGATATCATTCTCATAATTGTGAAATGGTATGGAATTGGATGGAATATATTTTGTTCCAAAATCCATATCAAGTTATAATAATCACATATAGTTATTATTTATATCATTATACTCATCCAAATAATGTGGTGGTGAAAAACATATTACACCACAACATGGGGATGGTAGGTCGTACGTACGCACGTGTAGTGATTTCATTTTTTGTAGGATGGATAGGAGGTGAAATATGGTTGTTCCATAACCATAATAACATCTCATAATATAGATAATACTGGATTTATTATATTATAATGGAAACAACATAATAAGAGGAAGTAGAAGAAGAAATTATTTTTAAAGAGTCGGTAAGGAAGTTACCACTTCTTCAATGATCACCCTCTAGATATCCTCTTAGGGACCCTAGAGTTGGTCCTTTGAGAATAAAATTTCCTCTAGAATGTTTCTAAGGATGTTTATAAACGAAATTTGTAGATTTGGGTCGATATTTAAGGATCAATGGGATGTGAAGAAGTGAGGGAGGAGGTTCCCTTTTATAATTGATTTAAGGGTCACTTTTGGAAATTCTCAAAAGATTAATTAATAATAAATTCCTATTATAAAAAAAATAAAACCAAAAGTCCATGGATTCGAATATTAGATGAGATAAGTTTTTAATCTCATCAAAAAATAAAATTTATACATGTTTTGGTTTTATTTTAAACCTTATCATTTTGATTAACCCATAGTAAATCTATTTTCATTTTAATTGTGATAATAACTCTTAAAATACTAAATGGTTGTAATTATTTACTTATATGGTGTAAATTATCCTTAAATAGACCCTTTATTATATTTTAAACCATATAGAAATAAATTTATATTTTTTAATGATTTTAATTATTTTTAAATAATTTAATAATATATTATTTTCATAAAATATCATTAGTGTCAATTTTGACACTATTCATTACTTTGACTTTTAATAAAATCCAAACAGTACGATAACTTTAAAGGAAATTATTTAATACACTCCTAACATGTCAAAGTCACCTATAAAATTCTTTTATCACCTTATTTAATTCAAATTATATTTATTTTAATATTTTTAATATCATTTATTTGATATTTCTATTAATAAAATAATTATTGCATCACTATTGTGTTAGAATTAGAGGTAATTATTTTGTCTCTAAAAATTATAAATAAATTACCATGATATAGATAATTATTCATTATTTACATATAATATTTAAGTTTGAATATATCTCCTAACTATCCCAATATAAAAATTATTATACTTATAAGAAATGTGAGTGTGACATTTTGTCACTTTCTTTGGTTTTATTAATATCTATGTTATTTTCATGGAAAATTGGTCATTAAATGACTCAATTTCAAACCTTATGTGTTAAGGTTAGAATTATAATCATCCAACAAAATTTTTCCATTTTTTAGGGTCATTTTATATTCCTTATAATTTTATTTTTAACTAAAATTACCTAATTTACCCTTTACCGCGATAACAAAATTTTATCATGGTTACTATTCATATTGACGAAAAACAAAAGATGCCTACTTACTAAATTTGGATCTTATGAATCCAAATTTTAAATCCATATTTAAAAAATCAAAACTCAAAATTTTCATAATTAAATTTAAAATAAAATATGTAAAATATTATGAAAAAAATAGTTTTTCAAAAAATACCCTTTAAAAACATAAAATATTTTTATCACAAATTCATGTATAAAATAATTTTCAAAAACTATAATTGGAATATTTTAAATCAAAATGAAATAATTAAAATTTAAAACTAATCTAAAACAAAATTTGACCTTGTAAAGGAGAATACAGTTTTCAATAAAAACTAGTATTTTCACTATTTCTTAAAATAAATAATTTTAATATAAATTGAATTGGATATTTATATTTATTTTATAAGTTAGTTATTCATACTTACTAATGTAAATTTAACATCTAGTTTATAATATTCATAGTGTCTCATAGCTCATTTAAACTCATGATTGCGTTCAATGCAATCTATTGAATAATTACAATTATTTAAAGAAAAATGTTTATTAAAATATCAGGGTGTTATATTCTACCCCCCCTGAAAATGAATTTTTCCCTCAAAGTTTTTCACTTTGATACAAAAATATGAGGATACCACTACCTTGTCCCATCCTAAGGTTCCCACATATATTCCTCAAATTGGTGGTTCCTCCATAAAACTTTAACCATGCGAGTGGTCTTGATTCGTAGAACTTTCTCTCTACGATCCAGAATCTCTCTCGGTTGTTCTTCATAAGAAAGATATTACTCAAAAAGTATAACTTTTGAGTTTATTACATGTGAATTATCAGGTATGTAATTTCTTAGGAGAGATACATGGAACGCATCATGAATTTGAGAGAGATTTGATGAAAGTTCCAATCGATAAGCTACTTTTACAATACGGTCTATAATTTCAAAAGGACCGATATACCTAGGGCTTAGCTTTCCCTTATTTCAAAATATCATCACTCACTTCTAGGGAGATATTCTTAGAAACACCTTGTTACCTAATTCAAACTCTTGGTTTTTTTATCAATTATCATCATAACTCTTTTACTGACTCTGAGCTGCTCTTATGCGTTGTTGAATAGATCTGATATTCTCTACCATTTCATCAACAAGATCTTGTCCTAATAGATTTATTTCCCAAACTTCATCCCAGGAAGTTGGAGTTATACACTTCTTTCCCTAGAGGGATTCATAAGGATCCATCTGAATACTGGAGTGAAATATATTGTTGTAAAAACATTCCACCAAAGTTAAGTGTTAACATAAACCACCTTTAAAATCCATAGAGAAAGCTCTCAACATGTCTTCTAGAGTTGGAATTTTCCTATCAGACTGACCGTCTATCTATGGATGATAATAATTGTTAAAAAATAACTCTGTATCTAGATCATTCTGAATACTTTTCCAAAACTCCAAGGTAAACCTATGATCTTGATCAATAACATATATTTCCATGCCATCCCACCAGAAATACTCTTTGAGTTCCCTGTACATCTTTGTACTTCCATGATGAATAGATAATAATGAGATGTGAGCCTCATCAAATAGTTCCTTCTTTAATTCTAATATGGGAGGAATACAAACACAGTTCCTGAACCTTATTATTCTATCATAATCAAGGTTGAATTTAGAAACATTGATCACCTTCTTTTATAGTTCCACATCATTATTTTGTGCCTCCTTTATCTTTACTTGTATAGATGGTTAAACATAAATTTGAAATAGATAAGATTTATCTCCTTGCTCTAAGATTTCAAGATCTAAGCTTTTCAAATCCATAAATATTGGATCTTTTATAATCCTCATCATAGATAGGCTAGCATGGTCTTTTCAACTCAAAGCATCTTCTACCTTGTTCTCTTTACCTCGGTGGTAATTTATTGAGCAGTCATAATCTTTAATCAACTCTAAATATCTCCTTTGGCACATATTCATCTACTTTTGAGTGAAGAATTACTTTATACTTTTGTGGTCAAGTGTATATGTCAAACCTTTCTTCATAATGGTAATTCCTCCAAATCTTTAATGCAAATATTACTGTAACTAACTCCAAATCATGAGTTGGGAATTTTTCTCACATATTTTCAATTTTCACAAGGCATAATCTATCAACATATCATTTTACATTATAACACATCCCAATAACTTCTTGGATACATCATTGTATACCATAAACCTTTCTCCTCTACATGGCAGTGTGAGAACAGGTGCACTCGCTAACCTTCTTCTTAGCTCTTTGAAATTCTCTTCACATTCCTTCGTCAACATAAACTTAACTCCTTTATAGGTTAACTTGGTGAGTGGATTAGATAGTTTTGAAAAATATTTCACAAAACGTCAATAATATCCAGCTAAACTAAGAAAACTTCATATCTCAGTTACCATTTTCGATCTAGGACAATTTTTAATAACTTCTGTTTTTTATAGATCCACATATATCCCCTCTCTTGAGATTATTTGATCTAAAAATGAAACTTTCTAGATCCAAAATTCACACTTGGTAAATTTTTCATAAATATTCTCATTTCTCAGGGTCTTTAGTATAATTCTCAAGTGATCTTCATGTTCTTCCTTGATCTTCAAATAAACCAGAATATCGTCGATAAAGACTACCACAAATTGATCAAGATAGTCTCTAAATAATCTATACATTGAATCCATAAAGATAGTGGGGGAATTAGTAAGAACAAAAGACATCACTATAAATTCATAGTGTCCATACCTTATATAGAATTTCATCTTTGGTATATCTTACTTCTTAACCCTTAATTGATGATATCCTGAATGAAGATCAATCTTGGAAAAGTATTGAGATCTGTGTAGTTGGTCTAATAAATCATCAATGTAGGGAAGAGGATATTTTTTCTTGATAGTGATCTTGTTAAGTTCTCTATAATCAATGCAGAGTCTCATTGATCCATCTTTCTTCTTAACAAACAGGAAATTTTCACCCTAAGGTGACACACTAGAGCATATGAATCCCTTTTTAAGATTCTCTAAGAGTTTCTTCTTCAATTCTTGAAACTAAATTGGATCTATTCTATAAGGAGTATTTGAAATAGTAATAGCACCCGG
Organism: Viscum album; assembly: GCA_963277665.1. Lineage (NCBI taxonomy): Eukaryota > Viridiplantae > Streptophyta > Magnoliopsida > Santalales > Viscaceae > Viscum > Viscum album. Next base: position 952,196,243 of record OY728130.1, on the reverse strand, counting down.
TATGAGTTCTATTGCAAAATCAACTTCACAATTTAGTGGAAGACCTATAAATTCTTCTATAAAGACATCAACGAACTCCCGTACAATATGTGTATCTTTAATAGTGAGTTTCTCTCAAACTACATGAGATAGATATCCTTATTTAAAAGGAATAAAGACCCATAATATGGATAAAATTTCCACTGGAACTTCATATTCATACTTGCATTACTGTAGTAGGTACTATAGTGGGAACTGTAGCAAGTACTTTTTGGCACTGTAGTAGCCGGGAATATTCCCTCGTTTGGGTCTTCAGGCCACCGATTTGGTCCCTAAGTCCTTTAAGGCCTTCAAGAAACCTATTACTTCGGGTCAGTAAGGTCTTTGGGCCACCTCAAGGCCTTTGGGCCACCTTAAGGCCTTCGGGACACCTTAAGTGCAGATGCAAACCAGACAACCTATAATAAAAAAGATCTAAAAGGAGGATGAGCAAGGAGAATTCACCATAGCAGAAGCTAAACGGATTGAAAGAATGATAATGTATGGATTATACCATCATGACAAGCATGTGCATACATGGGAAAGCCTAACCGAACAGACATGCAAAGATGGAGAGTTGATTTCACGATGAAGATGTTGGGGAGGAGTTGTTCCAAGTAGTTAGTTTGGGTTGTGTGTAATGATTGAAGCCTATGGTAAATTAATTACTCTAAGGCCTATGGGACATGTAATACTTATGCCTATGGGCCTTGTAAGGGTTCCAACTCACCCCTTGAAAGGTGGATTATCAAAATCAAATAAAAAAATGAAGGCCTTCGGGCCATTGGAGGATGATGCGACTGTTGTGCCATTAAGAGTTTTCACAACTAAATCAACATCTAATTGTTGAGGTAATATGACGATACCCTTAGAAAATTCTTCAGAAATGAAAGAGTGGGTGGATCCAAAATCAAATAAAACATTTTCTACTTTAGATTTGGTGGTAAGTGTACATTTCACCGCTTCATTATCATACTCCACATCGCTGATAGTGATCTCATGAGATTTTCCTTTGTCCTTAACCTTAACAGGTTGCTGACATTGATCGTCGTCGATAACCTTCAGATTAGGGACTTGGTTAGAATAATGTACCATTTTCTTACACTTTTAGTATTGAAGTTTGTGAGGTTCATTATTTGTAGCCTTTGCATCATTAGATATATTTTTTCCATCACTTCATCAGTCAATTTCCTGATAACCTTCTTTCCCACACTTAAAACATTTATTATACCCCTTAAGAAAATTTCCTCCATGCTTCATTCCACAATTTGGGCATAAAGTAAATCTCATCTTCTTTTCACTATGGTTTTTACATTTACCCTTGAATTCCATTTTCCTCTTCTCATCAAACCCATAAGACTTATGGGTAACTCCAATCTCCATCTCAAACTTGAGAGCACAGCGAATTATTTCCTCATAGATATTAAAGTCCCTTATGGATAATGACCTTCAGAGACTTGGTTTTAAGCCACTAAAAAATTGATCAAATCTTACTCTCAGGTTGAATGATAATCTCGGAAGTATACCTTGAAATTCTTGTGAAATTTTCTTCATAGGTACCAATGGATTCATCTTCCTTTTATTTAAGCTCAAGAAACTCCTTATCTATCTTTGTTATAAGAATACGAGTAAAGTAATCATTGAAAAATAAGTTCTTGAACTCATCCAATTCTATAGAGTCAATTTCATCTTTTTACCTCGTATTCTTGATAAGGTTACACCATTGATTAGCTTCACCCTCAAAATGATAGACTGCTAAGATTACTTTATCATGCTCTGAACATTGGAGAACTGAAAATATCTTTTTAGTGGTATTAATCCATTGTTCAGCCACTAATGGATCAGAAGACCCGCTAAAAGAAGGTGGACGCTGCCTTATAAAGGATTTAATAAAATTTTGTTCCCTCCTTTCCATGTTTGGAAATCCCGCATGGTTCATAGCTTGATAAAGTTGTGTGAGCATGGAAAAACGATTTTACATTCCAGCTCCCATAACATTCAGTTTCCCAGGAGAACAATCATTGCATTGCCCATCGCATTCATCATTAACGCGGTTCCTTCGGGTTTCAACCATTGACTAAAACTAAGAATAATAGTGTGAGAAACACTAATCATAATGGGAAAATCACATAATCAAGGGAAACTACTCATAAAATTTGAATTCAAGACACACTAGGTTTTATCCTAAGATACTTATAATTGTTATATAAACACTAGGATTGTATCATACACTTATAATTACCCTTAGAGTTATTGCTAAAGTTTTCTCATCCTAGTTTCCAAAGGCTAATTATACCTTTTATCTAACACCAACTATAACAACTCATACTTTACATGCATAGATATTACTTCTAAAGTGAAGAATATTTATTACAAAATAATAAAACCATGCTAGTACTATATTGTTTTAGTGTCTTTAGAAACTAGGAAACATAAAAAACTGGTTCATAAATTGACTACATCATATCCTGCTTATTTCTTCATATCTAGTATCCCTTTTTGACACATCTTACTTAATACCCTTCTTCATATCCTGGGGAAAAGAAACATAAAAAGGGGTGAGCTCAGACACTCAGTAAGGGTAAATAAAGGAAACATGTTAACATAATCATGAGTATAGGATAGAAGAGCATACCTTGCATATCAAAGATCACAAACAGAAATCAAGGTATAAACATTGGTAGTTCATAAGACATGAATCTTAAGAAAATAAATAACATAAGACATGAAATAATAACATGTGAATAAGACATAGAATGTGTGGCAGACACATAGGAATATAATATGATTTCCATGGTAGTCAAGGCATTTCTTCCAAGACCATCTTGGTAGTATGGGTTCACTCCCCATACCATCTTGGTAGTCATGGTTCACTCTCATGGTTGTCTTAGTAGTCAAGGTTCACTCCCATTACCATCTTATTCTATCTCATGAAATATAAATCTTTTCCCAATGCATAGGTATCACCTGTCACATAATGAAATCGTACATGCATGTGCCACAAGAACATAAATAATTCATCATATCTTAGCCCGTAGAATAAAATGGGTATCATAAACATCATAAAATAACTCATGGAAAAGAAATAGGTTTCATAAATTCAAAAAATAGAAATAATAGGGATATTATCCTTGAAAAATATCCCCATTGAATCATAAGTAACATTAGAGAATGTTATCGAAGATGGAAAATAAGTTTGAGAAATCACTTGAAAATAATTCCTAAGAAATATACACTACGTGAAAACTGTAAAGACCTGTAATTTTCCATGTAATTTTTTTTAAATATATGGTGATTTTACAAGTCTGCGAAAATTGACGGCGTGTGACTCTGAGACCCGGAGTGCCCGGAATGAATTTCTGAACACTTTTTCGGGTACATTCAGTAAACGTGTGAGCCGGTTTTTCTAAATTTTGAACCGGTGCTCAAAATTGAAATCTGAGGACAACGTTGAACATGCAGCACCGGTATTCTCTTAAGGGGACTTTCACCTCGACGGTAGCTGGTCGAGGATGAAAGTTAATTTTTGGGTTTTTCGTGGAAATAATAAAATAAAATAATCACATATTTTATTTTATTTGTTGTAACCACTCCATGTGGAAGTTGAGTAGTGGGGGCCACCAAACCTTAACCTCCCATGAGAGGTTATGGTGGTGGGGACCACCCGAGCCTAACATCCCATGAGAGGTTATGGTGGTAGGGACCACCCAAGGCCTAAACCTCTTGAACTCCCCTCTTAATGAGGGAGAAACCTCTCAACTCCCACTTTAATGTGGAGGAGCCTCTTGAGCTTCCTCTACATTAATTATGTAAATGCACCACTTTAATTAAGCCTTCTTTAATTTGTGCCAATGAACTAAATAGACAACATAATCTATTATGTTGGCTACTTGGCATTTTATTTGGTGGAGCCTTGGGAGAAAGCTCTCCAATGAAGAACTTCTTCCATAAAGAACGCTCCACCAACAAAGAACGCCAACCTCAACTTCAACTTTCTTCCTCAAGACTTCCTCCGACGTGGGACATCTTCATCTACGATGAATCAATGTATGTACTTCCTTCTCTCACCAACGTCAATGAACAACCCTAGGTAGAGGTTTATTTGTGTATGAATACTTTTCCCCTGTTCTTCCCTTGATTTCTTTTTCGGGTTTGGGAATAAATCGTTGCAGGAGGTTTTAAAGCTTGACATTCTTATTTCAAGTTCTTGTTGAGCTATATGATACCACCCTAACACGGAGGGTACGGGCCAAACAAACATGATCGGACCGCCGCCCCGCGGTCTCGCACCGTCCTCGGCCGAGCCACCCTGGGCTGAGCCGAGCCGCCCCACGCCCTCGCGGCCCTCCCAGCCTGCCGGACCGCCGAGTGGGCCGGGCCGCCCAACGGGCCGGGCCAGACTCAGCGATTCAGGCCGGGTCAACCCAAACTGGGTCGACCCCGGCCGGGTCGGGCCAGGTCGGACCGGACCCAGGACCACTACGACCCATTTACGCTCCTTCGGCCATATCTTTGGCACCGAACATCCGTTTGACGAACCGTCAGTGGTGCTAGAAATATTGGAGAGAGACGGTCACTTTGAGTAAAACCCAGTATAGTTTTGGATAAAGATAGGGTACAATCAGGTTGGATCGAGCACGAATCCAACTGGGCCCCCGGGACTAAAAGACTAATAAATCACAGACTAGGTGTCTGATTGACGCGTCGTCTATTATGTTAAGACCCCTATGACGTGGCGGACCTTTGAGATACTTATTCGTGGGACTTCGTGGCAGTTGGAGTATCGACTAGTAGCTTGTGGAGCGGATCCTCCCGAAGACGAGCGAGCATAGTGCGGGAACCCAGTAGTTGGATGAGACTTGACGACTGCTGACCGTTTCGACTCAGAGTGACTTGACAGGCCCAGTGGGGAGCGCCTCTGTGTGGTGCAGCAGACCCACGGTGGGTAGCGCCTCTGTGTGACGTGGCAGACCCACGGTACTCGATAGGAGGAGTACATCAGCAGGACACGTAGGGGAGAACCTCTGTGTGACGCGGCAGACCCACGGTACTCGACAGGAGGAGTACCTCAGCAAGTCACGAGGGGGGGCGCCTCTATGTGACGCGGCAGACCCACGGTGGGGAGCGCATATGTGTGACGCAGCAGACCCATGGTACTCAACAGGAGGAGTACCTCAGCAGTCCAAGTTTAGTGTGAATCGCCTTTGTGTGACGCGGCAAGCCCACTATACCCGATAGAGGAGGGGTTCTCTAGCAGCCGAGGTGTTTGACGATGTGACTGGGGATGTTACTTGATACTACCCCTAGAATAAATCTTGGTGTGAGCTGAGTCAATACCTCTGTGTTTTTCTCATAATTGAGATGGATTACTTGATAACTTAGGTATATGTATGGGCATATACCTAAGTAGGGTTATCTGTTGATTTCATACTTTGTGGTTTATCCTTGGTGGATTTTGTGAGACCTTGAGGGTCTCGAGGTCCCTACTGAGTATCGTTATACTCACCACTGCACGGGCTATGCCTGCACCTTGTTGTGTTGGATGCAGACGACGGGCAGCGCTGATTGAGGCTGAGAGTACCAGGACTGGGACGGTGCCTGGAGGAGGATCATACGGCATGTCGGTACGCAGAGGAGATGGGTGGACGTGGAGTGTTGAGGAGGTGATCTGTACCTACCCTTCAGGTAGGAACCTCGGAGGACGACCCAATAGCTGCTTTCCTCTCTCTTCAGTTGTATTGTATTTCAGTTGTACTTGTATCTTTACAGTTGGGCTTGTATTCCGACCCCTTTTACTTTTAGCACTTTTTTTGTTATACAGTTGACGTGCGTTCGTATCTTGTTGTGTTCTTGGTTGCGTGTGTTTACAGGTTATAAAGGCAATGTCTTCCCAGTTTTAGGGAATAAGTCTTTGGTGCTAGTCACCAGCCCCTGGCCTATGGAAGGCGGGCTTGGGGTTAGTCACGGCACGGGTCCCGAGGAACGGGTCGTGACAAAAACCGTGTTATTGCGACAGGTTATTTGTGACGGGTCAGTATTCCATTGCAAATAGTCATTCGGAAAAAGTTTTTGCAGCGAGAGAACCTGCCCGTCGCAAATAATAAGTCTTTTGCGATGGGTAGATGGTTCACGTCGCAAAAGATTTGGCGCGCATTGCACACCAAAACGCATGAATGGGTATTTGCGACGGGCTATAGTAGCCCGTTGTAAATACCCAACGGCGCTTTAAGTATTTGCGACGGGTCCCGTCACAAATGTTACTATTTGCGATGGTTTTCTCGTCACAAATAATCTCATCGCAACTAATCTAGCCTATATATACCCCCAACCTATTTTTTCCTTCATTTCATTCCATTATCTACTCTTCTCTCTCTCTAGTGAAAAAATCTCTCAAAATTTTTTTATTTTAAAGTTTTAATTTGGGGTATTTTTTGCAGCTTATATCCTTCGAAAGCTTCAGTTTTAAGGTATTTATCTATTTTTTATTTTTTACTTAATTTATTTTATTTTAGTTATAGTTATTGTTAATTAGCTATAGTTAAATTAAATTAGAATTAGATAGTTTTATTTATCATTGTTTATGTTTATTTTTACAAATATTTGTGTGTGATTAGTATGAATTAGTATTAATTAATAGTTATTATATTAATTAGTAAGAATTAGTATTAAATTGTAATAATTAGTATTAAATTGTAATAATTGGTATTAGATTGCAATAATTATATTTAAATTTCAATAATTAGTATTAAATTGCAATAATTAGTATTAAATTGAAATAATTAGTATTAAATTGCAATAATTAGCATTAAATTGCAATAATTAGCATTAAATTGTAATAATTAATAATAAATTGCAATAATTAGTAAGAAATTACAGCAATCAGTAATAAATTGCAACAATTAGTGATAAATTAAAATAATTATTAAAAAATTGCAACAATTAGTAATAAATTACAACACTTGGTAATAAATTGTAATAATTAGTAATAAATTGGAATAATTAATAATAAATTGGAATAATTAGTAATAAATTGCAATAATTCGTAATAAATTGCAATAATTAGTAATAATTTTCAATAATTAGTAATAAAAGGCAATAATTAGTAATAAATTGCAATAATTAGTAATAAATTCTAATAATTAGTCATAATTAGTAATAATTAGTAATAATTAGTAATAATTGGTAATAAATTCTAATAAATTCTAATAATTACTAATAAATTCTAATAATTAGTAATAAATTCGAAGAATTGGTAATAAATTTGAAAAATTGGTAATTAATTCAAACAATTAGTAATAAATTCGAACAATTAGTAATAAATTCAAACAATTAGTAATAAATTACAATAATTAGTAATAAATTGCAACAATTAGTAATAAATTGCAATAATTAGTAATAAATTCGAACAGTTAGTAATAAATTTGAAAAATTAGTAATGAATTGTAATAATTAGTAATAAATTGTAATAATTAGTAATAAATTGAAAAAAAAAGTATTAATAAATTGCAATAATTAGCAATAAATTGAAATAATTAGTAATAAATTGCAATAATTAGTAATAAATTGCAATAATTAGAAATAAATTCCAATAATTGGTAATAAATTGCAATAATTAGTAATAAATTCTAATAATTATTATTAGTTAGTAATAAATTGCAATAGTTTGTAATAAATTGCAATAGTTAGTAATAAATTGTAATAGTTAGTAATAAATTGCAATAGTTAGTAATAAATTGCAATAGTTAGTAATAAATTGTAATAGTTAGTAATAATTGCAATAGTTAATAATAATTAGTAATAAATTCAAATAATTAGTAATAAATTCGAATAATTAGTAATAAATTCAAATAATTAGTAATAAATTGTAATAATTAGTAATAAAGTGCAATAATTAGTAATAAATTGCAATAATTAGTAATAAATTTCAATAATTAGTAATAAATTGCAATAATTAGTAATAAATTGCACTAATTATTATTAAATTGCAATAATTAGTAATAATTAGTAATAATTTCAAATAATTAGTAATAAATTTGAGTAATTAGTAATAATTTTGAATAATTAGTAATAATTTTGAATAATTAGTAATAATTTTGAATAATTAGTAACAAATTCAAATAATTAGTAATAAATTCGAATAATTAGTAATAAATTCAAATACTTAGTAATAAATTCAAATACTTAGTAATAAATTCAAATGATTCGTAATAAATTGTAGTAATTAGTAATAAATTGAAATAATAAGTAATTAATTACAATAATTAGTAATAAATTACAATTATTAGTAGTAAATTGCAATAATTAGTAATAAATTGCAATAATTAGTAATAAATTGCAATAATTAGTAATAAATTGTAATAATTTCGAATAATTAGTAATAAATTGTAATAATTAGTAATAAATTGTAATAATTAGTAATAAATTGTAATAATTATCAATAAATTGTAATGATTAGCAATAAATTATAATAATTAGTAATAAATTGTAATAATTAGCAATAAATTGTAATAATTTGTAATAAATTGTAATAATTTGCAATAAATTGTAATAATTTTAAATAATTTGTAATAATTTGCAATAAATTGTAATAATTTGCAATAAATTGTAATAATTTTCAATAAATTGTAATAATTTGTAACAAATTCTAAAAAATTGTAATAAATTCTAAAAATTAGTAATAAATAGTAATAATTAGTAATAAATTGTAACAATAAGTAATAAATTACAACAATTAGTAATAAATTGAAATAATTAGTATTAATTATTAACAAATTCTAACAAATTCTAATAATTAGTAACAAATTCTAATAATTAGTAAAAAATTATAATAATTAGTAATAATTAGCAATAATTTGCAATAATTTGCAATAATTAGGAAGAAATTGTAATAAATTGGAATAAATTGTAATAAATTGGCATAATTTCTAGTTGATTGGTGGCTCCCTTTTTCCCAACACATTATCTCCTTGCAATTTTTTCCAACTAAAATTACTAAAAAAATTATGTCCTCATGTACGGATATTCATTTTCGTATGCACGATAATGGAGAGCAGTGTGGTGAGGCCTTCCTGCTCTCCATTCTCATGCATACGAAAATGGATATGCGTACTTCGGAGAAAATTTTTCATACTAATTTCAGTCAGATAAAGTTGCAAGGAGATGATTCATCGAGCAAAAGAGGCTCTTTTTTCCAATGACTCATCTCCACTGTCTCTGACTGAAATCACTATGAAAAAAATATGCTCAGATGTATGGATATTTATTTCTATATGCACGAAGATGGAGAGCAGGGAGGTCTTTCCATGCTGCTCTCCATCTTTGTGCATACAAAAATAGATATGTGTATGTCTGAGCATATTTTTCATAGTGATTTCAGTCAGAGATAGTGGAGATGATTCATTGGGAAAAATATCTATTGTCAATCCGTTTGAAATTGTGTCACCAGTAATTAATAATTATTAGTAAAAATTAGCTATAATTAATAATAATTAGTGGTAATTGATATAAATTATTATAAGTCAGTGTAGATTAGTATAAAAGTTTAAAAAAATACTAAAAATAAGTATGAAATAATATAAATTATTATAATTTGATAGAAAATGGAATTTAATTGTCTTATATTTTTTGGATAGTGTTTTTATTATATCAAATTATACAAAAAAACTAATTATTTTATATTTTTTAGAGAAATATAGAACAAGGAAGTCAATAAAAATCATTATTATATAATCATGTTTGGATAAATTAGCGCAAGAATCCAAGCAGTTTTGATTTAAATCCTATATATATTGAGGGTGTTGAAGCTTTCTTATCATTCACATCATCAAAATGAGAATTTTTTTTAGAAGGGACAATTAAATGTCCTTGTAAAAAATGTGTTATGAGGACGTTTGACACATTTGACAATGTTGGAGGTCATTGATTTCATTTTGGATTTCAACCAGATTTTGTTTTTTGTATCAACATGGTGAACGCAGTTCTAGAGAAGATACTAATAATTTGATTCTAGATACAGAACCGTTTCAAAATTTAGTATATGATGTGGTAGGTTCATCTTTTCAATAATATGAGAATCAGGATGATATTAATTTAACTCTTGAGTTGGAACCATCTCATTTTTATGAGTTGTTGAGGTCTGTTGAGGATGCCTTATATCCTGGTTACAAGATAATAAAATTTGAAGCAGTTGCTAAATTTATGATTATTAAATCGGATAATGGAATGTCAAATAGATATTTTGATCAGATATTATCTTTTTTAAAAACACTGTTACCTGAAGGAAATGTGTTGCCTAAAAAATTTTATGAGATCAAGAGGCTAGTTCATAATCTGAGTCTTGGTTATTAGAAGATTCATTCATGTTCAAATGATTTCATGTTATATTATGGTGAAAATGAGTCATTGCATAGTTGTCCCACGTGTGAAAAATCAAGGTATAAAGAGGATCAAAAAGGGAAGTCTGGATTTATTCCTGTAAAATAATTGAGATATTTCTCACTTACACCCAAATTACAGTATTTATTTATGTCTCAGAACATAGCAGCATTGATGTCATGGCACAAAACCAATATTCCAACTGGTAAAACCTTAAATCATCCCTCTGATGGTGATTCATGGAAACATTTGACCAAGTGCATCCTTCTTTTGCTTTAGAATCCCAAAACATGTGATTGGGTCTTTCTACTGATGGTTTCTGTCCATTTGGTTCTTACGGTAGTCAGTATTCATGTTGGCATGTCTTTATAACTCCATGCAGTTTACCTCCTTGCACTTTGATGAAGAAACCATATATATTTTTGACCTTATTAATTCCAAGACATCTGAAAAAGAATATTGATGTTTATTAGAAACCATTGATTGATGAGTTAAATTTATTGTGAAGTAATGGTTTCATTACATTTGATTTTGCTGCAAAACAAAATTTCTTGCCAAAAGTTGCATTGATGTGGACAATTAGCGACTTCCCAACATATGGCATGTTATCTGGCTAGAGTAAACATGATCCAAAATATTTTCCATAATTTATGAGAGACATCAAAGATTTTATGCTCATCAATGGAAAAAAATCTTGTTTTTTTGACTGTCATCGCAGATTTCTTCCAACTGATCATCCTTTTCAGAGGAACAAACATCGTTTCAAAAAAGGCACAATTGAGAGATATGGACCTCCAACAGTGATCTAAGGTACATAGTTAAAATCAATTGTCTCTTCATTACTTCCCATCACATTTGGACCAACAATAAACCAAAAGAAAATTGATGGCTTTGGTAAAGAACACAATTTGATAAAACAGATAATTTTTTTGGGATCTACCATATTGGTCTGATTTGATAGTCTGTCACATGTTGGATATCATGCATATTGATAAGAACTATTTTGATAATTTATTTCATACAATTTTGGATACACCAGGTAAGACCAAAGATAATGTAATGGCACGATTAGATCTTTCCCAAATTTGTAGGCAATCAGAACTTGAACTGTTTGAAAATGTCAGATCATAAAAATTAATGAATCCAAAAGTATATTATATACTCTCTAAAGATAATTGAAAATTATTTTTTCAGTGGATTTCATATTTGAGAATTTCAGATGGTTATGCTTCCAATTTGGGCTGATGTGTCAGAAATGGTCATATTACGGGATTAAAAAGTCATGACTGTCATGTTATAATGGAAAGACTTATGTCGATTGGATTAAGAGGTATGTTGAATTCTATTATTTGGGATGATCTAAAATAAATATCATATTTTTTCTGAGACATTTTGTAACGACCCAAAGTTTCATTAATGGAAAAATCCCTCTTGATCCAGTTAAATGTCTCTTTATAAAAAAAATGTTTTTATAAGATGTCAACTTCTTTGGTTTTATGATAAGAGTTGTGACCGTTACTTTTATAGCCGTTGAACAGTGATCACATGATTAGAATAAATATAAGGCTTTAACGAACCCAATTTTTACTCAGACAAAGGAAGTGATGGCCTCATCCAGTAGAATTGCCCCATACGAAGCCCATTTGTCGGAGCTCGGAAAAGAGGTGGCATCCTTGGGCTTCACCCTTGACCAAGACCAAGCTGATCTTCATTATGTCAAGCTCAAACGTGACCGTCTATGGGAAAAGTGGAAGTTGATTGAAATTACCACTCGAGCGATGTTATCCGAGCCACCCCAAGAGTCTGTCACCATCGCACACCTTACCCTTAGGTTTTATGCGGCTGTTTTAAGGGGTTATGTAACAAATAAGTAGTATTGTGTTCATGTACATTATTTTTGTATATAATAATGAATATAATTTCTAGTCATTTTTGATACATTGTAAATAGTTTTTAAAGTACAAATGGTGTTTTTAGTTATTATTTAATTAAGAAATCTATTTTATTAAATTAAGGGATTTTTGAATTAAATAATATTTTAATAAAATAATAATATTTTTATTAAATTATTTAAATATAAATGATCTTATAAATTTATGAATGTAATTAAAATGTTATATTAAGGTTTGAAATCCATTTCTGTCAAAACCCGTGAATTTTCAATAAATGTTGGTTTTTATTTTAAAAGTGAAAATTACCATATTTAGAAATTTTTTTAGATAAAATAAATGTCATTTCTGGAATCAGGACGTCGAAATTATCCAACGGTGAATTTTTCATAATTTTCTGAGACAGTCAAATTTTTGGGTAAAAATTAAATACCGTTAAATATATAATGTGTTTTATGACATCATAATGACCCAATGGTGATGTAATAAAATACTATACTCCTTATGTTAGGCCAATATATGTTTTACCATTAAAATAAAGTGATTTTGGGTTTGTTTCACTTACTTTTCAAAGCATTAATGAACCCCTCAAGACTTATTCAACACTTTGCCTTTTTAAATTAATTTCCATGGGAGTGTGACTCACCTCCACATAAGCAACCCTAATATTTTAATAATTTCGGACCTTTTCCTTGTAAAATATTATTTTCCTCTTTCCTTTTCCAGAAACCATGGGCAAAAACCATGGGTTGGTTTGTGGTTTGGATTAATTTAATATAAGGGGTCCCAAACCTAAATAATAAAGAATTCTCTCACCTTTCCTATATAAACCCACCCAAGCTCCCACTTCATCCTCACTAAAATACCTTGGAGTTCGTCCAACCTCTGCCCTACTCTCTCTAGAATCCTCCCAATGTGCCCCAAGCTCCCAAGAAGCCTCTCACAAGCCTCTCTCTAGCCTTTGGAAGCACACTTCCAAGTAAGGGTTTTTTCTTCCTTTCTCATTTTTGTCAATTTTCTTTAAGTTGTATTTCCCTTTTAATTTCAATTATGAATGTTGGGGTATGGTTTCTCACCTCCCCCATACTGCCCACTTATTGTTTGAATGATGGGATACCCCTTTCTCTCTCATTAAATGCCTCCCATGTACACCCGTTACTATGCCGAAATTCCGAAAGGAACTTCTCTCTCTTCTTTTACATTCAAGCAATACTTTTGTATCATGAATCTAAATTCCTTTTAAATTGTTGGGAAATGAATCTATATGACCTCCTTACTGTCCATTACATTTAAATATGATGAGGAACCCCTTTCTATCTCATCAACCTTTTTTTATGAATTCTTATGTCACGCCGTTACGCTGCCGAAATCGCACCGATTTTCTAAGCCAATGCCATTGTGTAGTGAATACCATGCTCATTTCTCCATCAAGGGTATTCACCTTTATGCACATTTACTTATTGATTGTAAAGTTTCATGTTTTAATTTCACATTCCTTTATCATGGAATAAATTATTATGTTTTATGAATCCATGTTTTATGATCCATGTGGCACACTTATGCATGAAATGAAATGTTTAAGAAGGGTGTGCCCTTATAGCGCTCTAATGCATTGGGTAAAGTATAGTATCATGATACATCATGTGCAATGAGTGTTGAATCATGCTAATTCAAGTGAAACGAGGGTTTACTCGTGCTTCATGTGCAATGAGGGTTTATTCATGCTCCATGTGCAATGAGCCTTGGCTTATGCTAATTCAATGTTAAGTGTTGTTGCCACATTTCCATGTTATGATTATCATGCTTTATCATGCCTTTACGTTCATGTTTCTTTTATGCTCTATTGATATTCCTATTGTCTAACATGTATTGTACTCCTCATTTTATTCCATGTGTACTCCCTTACTAGGCTTTATAGCTCACCCTTTTCTTATGCATGTCCTTAGGTTATCCCATGCAATGCTAAGTACGAGGGAATGTAGTGGTCATTTAAAGGAAGTTTTCAATAAAGATGTTGTATTTCATGTTTTAAGTTTTTATGTAATGATCCTAATCCCCAAAGACACTACACCTCTCGATCTTCTTTGTTGTATCAAGTGAAGTTTTATGTAATGAATCATGTTTAAGTTGTAATAAAAAGCAGGGTTGTCATACATTTGTGCGGCGACAAGTGACTACAATGCCTTAAACATACTACAAGAAGATATTGTTTTAATTTTATGTAAAATGGAAAAAAAATCTTCCTACTGGCTTTGTTTGACTCAATGGAACATTTGATATTACATTCTCCGCATGAATTAAAATATAGAGGTCTAGTACATTTTAGATGGATGTACCCATTCGATATATGGATGTAGAAATTGAAGAAAAAATTACGTAACAAAGGAAGTAAGTACATAATAAAAAGTAACTTTAAATATAATTATAAAAGAGTAATTAATGATATAAAATATCAATAGGTAGAATATACACCTTATAAAAGGAATTAAGTGCATAATAAAAAACACGTCTCAAAGAAACAATATTGGGACAAATAATCCTTACAAAGATCATATCACTAAAGTGAGAATTAATAAATGAGGTGATTATGTTTAACAAATTTAAAACCACATAAAACAAGTGGATATAAAACATAATATAATAATATTTAATTTCACACATAATTATTACATAATATAGTCAATGAAGTAGAAGTATAACTCAATGAATGGAAATTGAGTTAAGATGCCCCTTACCTTGAGCTCAGACTTGCTATGTATGTCCATTAACTCCTATATAATAAAATTATATTAATTATTTACATATTTAAGAAGTTTATATAGGTTTATTGATTTATAATTAAACAATTTATTTCAAATATCATATCTAATTACTTAATCATTTAAGTTAGCGTTTGGCGATTTGAGGACGTTTCGTTCATAATCCCAAAAACAACTTCGGTAGGTTAACCATAGTCAAAGGTAAATTTTTTATTTTTATTATGAATATTAATCATTAAATTATTATAATATTTATACATTAAATATAATTTTATAACCATACATGGAAGGTGTATATGAAAAATGAATCACACTGCTTCGTAGAGGTAGTAGTCCACACATACGCATGAATGACGTTGTCATTTTTCAATGGATGGAAAGGTAAGAAAATATATAATATATTATATTTCAATAATAATTAATATATAATTAGTATAATATATAAATATTAATTAAATCCATAATAATAACATTCCTTGTGAGGTGGTGATGAAAAATGAAGCACATCTCTTCATGGAGTTAGTAATCCACATGTACGTACAAGTGATGTTTTCATTTCACATAGAATGGAAAAGGACATGAAAAAGGTTTGTTCCATAATCATAAAAACATTTTATTATATGGGAGATACTTATTTTATTTTTTTCATCATGGTTAATTAAGATTTTAATGAGGTATAAGAAGAAATAAACTTGAAATAGGTCAATTGGGAGTTATACTTTCTCATTGGATAACCTCTTTGGCTTACACTTTAAGCCTTCTAGGTTTGATATTTTGTGGAGACCGAGACCTATAGGATTTGTGGAGGTATATTTGGGAGATATTTTGGTAGGTATAGGATAAGATATAGTGGTCAAAATTTGTGAGGAATAGAGGATAGTATGAGCCCTTTTATAAGTGAGGGGAGGGGAACCCTTGGAATTACTTAAAGTATTAAATTAGTATAAACTAATTTTCATGTTCATGTGGCACAAAATTGATATATTTATAATCTAGGATGATTATTATTTTAAATACTCTCATAAAATAAAATTTAGATAAGTTTAGGTTATTTTTTCATCCTTATCTCTTAGTTTTAACTCCCTGTTAACCCTTTTGACAATTACCATGATATCAAAGTTTTTTACTCTATGAGTCAAAAAAGTTACTATAAAAATAAAAGAGATCTATAAGTGGATAATGGTTGATATTCTAGACCATATACCATTCACTTTTCCAAATATAATATTTTCATGAATTTTAAATCATTAAAATAAAATATTATTTAACATATTATACCATTAAAGTCATTTTCAAGACTATTCACATAGTCTGACTTTAATGAATTCAATATAGTAATGGAATTTGAATATAAAATTTTAAAACTTTACTAATATGTTATATTTATCTACAAAATTCATGGAACACAATAATTCATCCATATTTTATTACTTTAATATTTTTTAAATAATTTACTATATTTTTATATTACTTGAACAAGCACCGTGTCAGCGTTGCATAAACACTCAAGGTAATTATTTTATCTCTAAAAATTAAAAATGAATAAAAATGGTAAAAAAATAATTAATATTTCAAATAACCATTTATAACTAAGCATAAACTCTTTTTATACCTATGAAAAAATATTAGAAATATTAAAACAAAAAGAGTTACATTTTGTTTGTATTCTTCACTTAAAATCATATTGAGGTCTTTATCAAAGTAAAGTGACAATAAATTGACACGTTTTCAAAACTTGTATGGTTAAGATTGAAAAAAAAACTTATCCAATAAAATAAATTTAAGTGTTATCGAAAATTTTAGGCCTTATCCTATAGTTTTAACCTTGCTTTACCTGTTTTCCCTTATTGAGGTGACAAATATTTACTATAGTTACTATTCATAATTACCAAATATAAAAGGGACCTATTTAAAAAAAAATTAAATGATGATTCCAAATATATAATCCATTTTATAAAATTTAAACCCTATAAGTGGCTAAAATTACTTTTAAAATAAACCCATAAAATGTGTTAAAAAACAGTTTTCTAGAAAAATACATTTTAAGTATAACAATGTTTTTATACCAAAAATTAAGAATAATGTTGATTAAAATAAAATTAATTAGATTATTTTTTAAAAAAAGGAACTAATGTAATTTTAAAACCAAATTAAAACAATATGATACTTTTTAAATACTTGAAAATAAAAGAAATTTTTCTATGAAATTGGTATTTTTTATTATTCATTAAAAATTTAATGTTTTCCAAAAAATCCAAAAATTCCTCCTTAAGATAATTTTGATATGATGATTTCAAAAATTATAAACTTTTTATTAATTATAATTTCTTAAAGTGGTAGAAATTAATTATAATATTTTCTCAAAAAATAAATAAATATCGTTTTTGAAGAAAAAGAATTTTTACAGCATAAAATGATTTCACTAAAAATTGAGTGTTTATTTCCTAATAATTAATCAATAAATTTTTATTGAGAATGAATGTTATAAACATATTTCATAATTATTTTACTCATATTCATAACCACCAATTCAATGGCTAGGTTATATCATTCATATTTAAATAAAAAAAATTTGCAGTCATTAAAGCTCGGTGTTGTGTATCTTGTACGATATCGAACATAGTCTTCCTTTAAAATCCTAGGGTATTGCATTGGATATGGTTTATCCAGTTATTTATTATGATGTAACATAAGGTGAAAGTGCACTATGTCTATGAGGATTTAGTTCAAGTGAGATATTGATAGAAATATTCATTAAAGATAAACCATTATGTAGCCATATAAACCATGTCATGGTTTATGCTAATGTAAACCACAGAGTAGTCAAGGTCACTATGGCAGGATTTATGCATAGAAGTGTATGTGTTATCCGGTGATTCATGATTCAACTGATTTCTTTCTACTAAGCTATCATGGTCAATTTATAATTTCACATGATAATATTCAAAGGAGAATGAATATCCAGGCTAACTATTTAAAAGTCAACCAATATAAGCACAATGAAAATAAGATGTTACAAAGCCTAGTAATGTTATGAAAAATATATGAAATTATCCATTTATAGTCGATCTTTCTAGAAATTTTTAGAATCCATGGAGTTTCCTTCTATGGATACATAAATGGGTCTATGGTTTGTGAATTTGATATATGTTACACTATTATTTGATCATTATGAAACTCTAAACTCAAATATATCCCTCTCTCTATCTAATTGTGGTTCTAGTAGACCATGAAAAATGGAGGATCATTTCCATATATTGTGTGATTTAAAAAAATCTTATGGAAACTATTAGAGAATCCTTCCTCAATTTTTTGGGATTTATATCAAGTTTATGTAGAAGAACTTGGACAAATTGGCCACATATAACAAAAGAGGTATGTTCTTAATTTATGTTCATTCAAGTGAATGGTTGGACCTTATAGAAAATGGGTATTTATTAGCTTGTTTCCATTGTTTTTGGATAAGGGGTATCCCCACTAAAACCCTTCAGATATTCACATATGATATAAAGAGATCCCATAATGACTCAAAAAATGAAATTGTTTATACTGTAAAGGGAGTTGGAAAAAGAACTCTACTGGAAAGAAAACTACAAATAAATACTAATTTTTTACAATTTTTTCTTGTAAATGTAGGAATTTAAGGAATTTATAAGTTTGCGTGGGTTGGGAATGAAATCCTTGAAATTTTAAGGATTTCATAGGGCACATAAAAGATATTCCATGGATTTTCTATTCCAAATTAGAGCACATCATAGAACTCAAAACTATAAAAAAAATAGTACACATATTATATATTGAATACATGTTCTATGAGAAATTTTAATTTTCATGAATAACTTTGAATTTCACTATCCATGCCTAAGAACATTCATTTTTCTTCTCTCACAAAATCAAGGGTAGAAGATATATATAATGAAGGTACTAGGGTGCATAGCGGTAGCCGATGGGTCGGATATTTAAAAAAATTCATCATCATAGTGATGAAACTTCATCATATCGAGTGATCCAAGCCCTGATAAAGGTCCTAGGATCTCATATGAATTTATTAAGCATAAAAATTAAAAGAATGATTACCTCATTCAAATTTGTGACATGTTTGACTATAGCTCATCATAGGATATCGTTTATCAAAGGATCTGAGGTCAAACCCATCTAGATTTTCCACACATGTTTCAAGAGTCCATGTAAACATTGATCATCATATTTCGGGTGCTAGCGCAGAGCTCCGACGAATCCTTTGGTATCACGACAATCACCACAATCTCATTCCTTCAATCCATAAAGGCATTATTGGATTGATTACTCGGAAAAATCCTTCCTCTCTCTAAGATGGAGGAAGGAGGAGAGTAGAGATCTCAAAATCATTTGAATGAATAGTCCCCTGAAAATGAGATTCTCTTTTCTTATATAGTGGAGGTTAAACACCCAGAAAGGGTTCCCCAACCACTGTATATATAACGCCCACTAAATAAGTAGTAAATGACATGTTATGATGAACTAATTGTAACATAATATAATTTTTATTTTTATCACTTACTTGTAATTTATAATAAATATATTACATGATAAAACTGAGCCATTAACATGACTTGATATTCCTAAGAATATTAATCAAACCTTGAATATTAAAATAATATTCATTCGTAGAATATTTTCCATGTATTTACATTAATATTTTTAAATAAATTTAATAAATAAATTCAATACCAATTATTTTAAACTTTAATAATATGAATTTATTTGTTTCATGGAAATCATATATTCTCTGTGAATTCCTAGACCCCAAGGTGGGGCCCACCATGTCTTATGCTATCATTCATCAGAATAGGGAAAGCTTTTGAATACGCTACTATGTGTATCCCTCTAGGACCTTATCTCAATAGCATTGAATATTATTCACAGACCAGGTTTGGAGTCTAGCAACCCATCAAGGCCCTTAAACATATAAGAAATGGTCATAACAATGAAAACCTTCCTATGAACACACATCATGCAATATAATATCTTTGTCTCATGATATCTCATAAAGAAGGACGTGTACTTTGCATCATCATCCTTTCTTGATTTATTATTCGTTAACCTTACTGAATGGACTTACCTTTTTCTATCATGGCCATGTATTTAGTGAAGGTACTACCATCCTGATCAACTGAGCCTGAGATATCACTTCCTTTTGGAAGTGATAAAATCTATCTTGATTATTCAATCAATGTCATACTGTCAATGACACATCCAATATAAGCGACCTCACTGTGACTTCAATGCCATAGTTTTTTCTTTACATCAAAGTACAAAATAAAATAGTATACACTGATAATAATCTCAATTTGAGAAACCATTACACATGTTTATAGATAGGAACTACCAATGACACCTGAAAACATGTGGTGTTCCTATTATTGGGTCAGTCCTCATGGTCTTATCTACTCAAAATCACCAAGTGCGAACTTCACGTGAATAAGTATCAATGATTATGAACCCATGACACCTGATGGTCAGACATTATTTGTATCCAGGCAACATGATGTATCTATACCATAGTACATATGTTTAAGATTAATGTCATTGTATCTCGTGGTTCTCATTATAGCCTGTGAACTATTATAGCATTTTGATACGATAAATAGTCTATATACATTTCCATTTAAATGGTGGATATAGAAAAAACAATACTATTATGGTAAGTATGAATCATGCATAACTCACTGTATACATTGTTACGTCCCTTGTTTTGGATGATTTAAATTTTCCAAAGGAATTTGAATTTTTATTTAGTGGATGACCTAAATCTTCAATAGGGATTCATAATGAAATTTCAAGAGTTACAACACTTTAAATTTTTAAATGGGTTTTAAGGCCTGATAGTTGTCTAGGGGGGGATATGATTTTTGAGAGCATCTGGATTAAAAAACTCAAATCGAGAGAGATAGCCTTTGGCACATGGTTAGAGACAACCGTGCAATTCAATCTTGCGGCCTATTTTGATATGTCACATGGTTTGGTTAACCATGCAATGTGTCCAAGACAATTGTGTGAAATGGTGTAGAGGTGTTGAGAGACTTACACGGTTGGCACACAGTTTGTTTAACCGTGTGATGCAACCATGAAGGGTAGGAGTGATTTGGGGCAGTAGCTCCACATGGTTTGTAAAAACATGTAGGTTAGGGGGTGCTTTGGACAGTGGCACCACATGGTTGGTGCATAGTCTGTTGAACTATGCAGCATAACCATGCACCTATTAAAATGGGGAAAACTTACAATTTTCCCACTCCAACCTTAAATGGGTTTTTACCCCATTTCTTCTCCCATTCACACCTGAATCTCCTCATGTGCACCTTCTTACTCCTCCTCTTCCTTAGGTGGATTCTCTCTTGTTCTTGGTCCAAATAGAATGTTGTCTAGTGATTTGGAAGCATAACAGTGAGTCTAAAACTCATCTTTCTTCCTTTCCTTTTTTTTCATTCCCTCTTAAGTGTTATCGTTGTGCGAGCTAATATGCCCTATTTTTAGGGAGTTTTTTTATTCTTCTGATTTGTCTTGTTCTAGATCAAATCAAAACCTGATAATGGATGAGTGAAGATTTCTATGCATGAGGTAGGTGGTCTATATTCCTTTCCCTAAAATTGTTATTTTTATATCATGTTGTTGTCGTTCCGCAAACTGTACTTACTATGTGTTGCTTATAAAATATGAAATACCCTAAATTGACCACCTAGACCTTGTTTAGACATGATTTGATGCCTTTATACAAGGTTGGAGGTTGACAGCCTCAACCTGAACCACCCCATGGGTGGGTTTGAACATAGTCCTTGGTGACCATTTTTCCTTATGACCAAAATACCACCAAGGTGTGATTGGCTTGTCCTAAATTAATGAAGTTACCAAATGATCGTATTAATGTGGAAAGGAATTTTAAATTTCCATGTATCAAATACTTAGACCACGTCAAATTATGAAGTGTTCCCTTGCATAAAAAGAGAATTGAATGAGAAATGAGACTCCTGTGATTAGAATTCTTTGACCATGACTATGAGTCCCTTGACACCATTTGAGGGTGATGATATTGGCTAGAACCACCCATTAGGGTGTGTGATATTAATATTTTAAATGGGCATGCTTTCTTATGTAACCAAACACCCTCTTAAGGTGTTTTGGCTTATCACTAATAATTAAATGACTAGATGGAGTAGGTGGGTGGTGAAAATGGTTTGGGTAGTATAAATGCCCCTTGATTATTCTCACCTTAGACTTATGTCTTTTTCTTATATAAGGAATGCCTAGTGAAAATTAAACACATTGTTGTATGCCTCCAGAAATTATAAACGAAATAATCAATAGCAGTTTGATTGTAAAATTGGAATTGATATTTCTCATGGATAATGTTTAGTAATTAAATGCATGTTCCTGCTTATGATATTGTGTCTTGAGTGATACGTGGGTTCCTTACGTGGAATGCCTTGGACAGGCCCATAGGACAAATGAATAACATTATGCCTTGAGTGATATTTGGGTTCCTTGCACAAAATGTCTTGGATGGGCTCATAGGTTAAATGATATTATGTTACACCTTGAACGATAGCTAGATTCTTGATACATAATTCCTTGGAAGGGTTCATAGATTGAATGATATTAGGTTACGCCTTAAGCAGCACTTGGATTCCTAATACAGAATGTATTGGATAGGCTCATAGGCTAACTAAGATTATGCTACACCTTGAACGATACCTGGATTCCTGATATGAAATGCCTTGGACAGGTTCATGGGTTAAATAAAATTATGGCAAGTTATGAGCGATACGTGGATTCCTTATATGGAATGCCTCGAACGGACTCATAGGTAATGTCATATTATATCATGCTTGATTGAAAAAACTTTAATATCATAGAATATGTAGAGCTTTATATGATAATCATTATATAGGGATGTCTTGTGTTCTCCTTGGGTCCCACATGACTATTGTTATATGTGGATGCCTGAGCTTATAGCCATAGGTCCTATTTTATTTCCTACTTCACTGCTTCCGAGTGTATTTATAGAATGTTAACTGTTCAGAGATATTCCGACTTAGGCCAAAGCAGGTATTGTCGGTCAGGTGCCTTTGAGGAACCTGGGTTTAACTTGATTGCATTTATTATTTACTCATTTATTTATTATACATGTACACTGCTTTATTTTATACTCATGGACTGAATTGCATTAGACGTCGTTGGTGGTGGACTACTGAGTTTATCTCACACCTTGTCTGGGCCTCTGTTTGATACCCGGACAGATCTCTTGGCTGCAGGTTTGGACCCTCGATTGTGCTTCCTTATTGTTGCCCATTTTTTTATCTAGGACCTCACCTGGAGCTAGGGGTCGAGCATGTACCCGAGCTGCCTACAGGAGTTGGATCTTTTATTTATTTATTCCTTTGTCAGTCTAGCCTTATATTGTGTATATATACTTTTTGCATTGACTATTTGTATTTATGACTCAACATGTTCATGCATGGATGTTTATTTGACACTGACTTGATTATCTGGTATGATTATTGTTGTTTCGTTATATATCTTTTGCTGCCCTTTTATTTGTTATTGTTTCCGCTATACTTATTATTGGTCCGGAGTATATAGTCTTCCCACTATACCACCTCTAGATCATCGCTCCTAGTCGGCAACTTCTGACGTATCGGGAGGCATGCTTGAGACCATTTGGCGAACTGGCTCGGAGCACCTAATTAGTGGCTCCCAGGTTGGGACGTTACATACATGATATGGTGACTAAAAAATATTGCATAAGTTTGGGCTAGAGCATCCACTATTACAACACATGACGTCTTAATAATCGTTGTAGAAAATACTCATGTTGTAAGTTTCGATGTTGGTTATTTAATAACTGACTTGAAAAATACCCACATGATTTTGTCTATGTTATTTGTTTAATAACTGATGTGAAAAATATTTTTAACATCGGTTATTTCATAACCAATGTAAAAAATTTGATGTTATAATCACCTTTTTTTTTACTAGTAGACGTATAACGCCTTTAGCATTTCCAACTGAGATGTGTTTGTGTTCTCCACTTATTGAAATCGTTGTCTTCAAATTGGTGTCACTTCACTTTATTATAGGTTAGTGCACCTGAGTCCACCTAAATAATTCATAAGAATTTTGGAAGTTTATGGGATTTTTTCACACATATTATGAAATTTGTGGATGATGATAGATTAAATCATCGATACACATTACCTTGTCATTGCTCTTAGGGGTAATTTCACATGACCAGTTTTATAGTACAAATTGTTAGCGAATTCTATACCGTATCAATCCTGAGATATCATTGCCCAAGGACAACACTGAACATGTTGCCCTAAATTGCGCAGGTTGCTAAGGTAATTAAGGCGATTTCATTGCCCATTGTTTGGCCGAACGCAATTCGAATCACGAATCTATACATGACATAACAACAAATGCGTTGTTGTTTTACAAATGAACTATTCACGGAACAATTCTCTAAAGATACATAGATCAATGGAGAAAGAATAATATAACATCTTAAATATTCACTCCACCTAACAAACCCTAATGTTGTAAGATAATTTGGGTGATGAGTTTGGTAAAGTGGAATGATAAAGTGATGGATTGCATTTCATTTTCACAGTTGTTGTTATCATTTAGGTTGCATTACCCGAGAGGACCCGTCACCCCACCATTGACTTTATTGAAGCACTTTATCAAATGAGGCTATTGATGGGTGTCACGCCCGGTCCCCACAGCTTTGCCAAACAGCAAAAGGTTATAACGCTGATGTGTAATCCCAACAACACGCGTGTCAACCCGGTCCCGATTCAATATATCCGGGCGGCCTAATCGGGTTGACGTGTGACCCCATTCGCTGCCACTACTATGGTCCAAAAGATGACGTGTCCGTTAAACTCGTTCAACTTTGTGATTTCAGAATGAATATTTAAAAAATAATAATTTTTAATTCAAATTTCATACAAATGATTTGATTAGTAAAATACGACTGAATTAAACTTTGTGATTTGACGAAAATATGTTTTTAATATATATATGCACACCCATATACGCACACACAAACATATATTTACAGGGGCTTTTGGTTTTGTCATTAAGTGATAATCTTTAATATATCTCATAACAGTGTGTATATATATCAATGGTTAAATTTACAATATTATTATACAACAAATATCAATATATGGAATTGTCCACAGGATGTAGCTTAGTGGTACCTTTGTGTGTCTCAATGCGGTCTCGAGTTTGAGCATTGCTGAGTTCTTTCCTACATTTGTATGTTGTATGTTTTTTTTTTATAATGCAATCTTTCCCCCTTGCATTGATGTAAATATAACGATATATGAAAGTATATTGAATTGAAATTTAAAATGAAAAATTATTTAAATAAATATTATATATCTATATATACATGTAATAATAACAATAATATAATTAGTGCTTATTTTAAATATAATTAATTATTAATATTATTTAAATTTAGTTAATAATATTTTATATTTAGTTGGGATTTGGCTTAGTGGTAAGCAAGCGTGTAATAAGGGGTGTGGTGCGTTGGTCGCAGAGTCGAGTCCCCGGGCCGTTTTCTTTTGCAGCGTGCGTTCTAATAGAGACCCACCTTTTAAAAAAAACACCCTATAATACCACATCGAGAATGGGGGGTTCAAAACACATTGAGCGCAAGTTACTCTACCAGACTGTAGCAATGGCAAAACCATATCACCAAGACACTATAGCGGTGACATACACTGTAGCGCGACTGTAGCAGCGGTAATACTGTAGCATGTATTGTGACAGTCATGGTACTGTTGCAGTACTATTCTGTACACCCACAAGTGTGACACACACAATACAAGAAAGCTGCAAATAAACCTAACCCGAAGATCCGACCTCGCGACCTCGCGACCACGCCCCAAACCCCCACCTACTCGCACCACCCCAGCTGACCGCGAGTGCAATAATAATAATATATATAATTATACATTTTGTAATTATTTATATTTTTTAAAATATGAATATAAATATTTTTATATAATTAATAATAAATTTTTCTTACATATATAATTAGTAATTTTTAGGATAAAAATAATAACGTAAATAAAAATAATAATGAATATTTATTCTTAAAAATATAATTGATAATAAATTTAAGCAGAGTAATAAGAGGATTTGGAATCGTCTTAACATTTGCCTCCCTAAATATTAAAGGGATTTCTTGCTTCTCGAATTCCTCGGTGACTCATTTCGCCCGGTCTTTATTAGACCACTTTGATCACCTACTCAATGTCATTGATTATGGTGGTGTCTTGTAAAGACCCGAATTTCTATGTATTTTTTTTAATTATATGGAATTATTACGAGCTTGCGAAAATTGACGATGCGTGATTTCGAAGCCTGGTATGCCCGAAATAAATTTCTGAACTTTTTTTCGTGTACGTTCAGTAAACGCGTGAGCGCCGTTTTCTAACTTTTGAACCGTTGCTCGGATTAAAAATTTGAGGGTACCGTTGAATTCGTAGCACCGTGATTCGCTTAAGGGAGACTTTACTTTGATCGCAGTAGGTCCGGAGAAAAAGTTAAGTTTTACGACTTTTTAAAAGAAATGAAATGAAATAATTTTGTTATTTTATTTTATAAACCTCCAACGGACCAATTAAAGGGTGGGGCCGATGGTGTGTCAATCCATTAAATGGATTGACCTGCCAAGCTTAAGTAACGACGACGTTGGAGAAATTAGGAAGCTTCCTAATTAATGAGTCACATTATTTCCCCACGTCGTTACTTACCACCCCCCTCTCCTATATATATGGAGCTAAAGAAAGGGTATCAGAGAGTTTCCCCAAACATCGAAGTGCTAAAGGAACACCACGGTGCCAGACCCTTAGAAGACGAAGCCGACCCAGCGGGAGGTGACAGACGACACCGAATCAAAGGGCGACGTGTGAGTGGCGTCTTTGGGAATCGGTCGCGAGAATGAAGAACTCGATCCACCTTCAAGGACATACGTTTCTCCGACGTTTCGAGGTAGGGCTTTTGATTCTCATTTGAAATTCATGTGAATTTATTGAACTCCCTTAATATCCTCCAAATTACGAGCTAATGCGGAGGGCGCGGGCCTATTGAACCCGGCCCAAACCCTCAGATATCTTGCTATCCTTGCGTCTCGGAAGACCGTGAGCACGTCAACACATGCCACAAGAGGAGGGCTACGACTCGTCAGCCACGACGAACGGAGGAGGCGGTCGACACGACGGTCGACCGCGGGAAGGGAGGCGACGCGACTGCCGTGCCGCCGACGAACAGAAGCCGCGACCGAGTGGCGCCCACGTGGCACCGCTGCCTCGCCAACCGAACGACCTCCGAGCCGTTTGAGAATTTGGGAGACCGGGGGCTACACCCCCCGTGTCGGACCGAACCGGGCCGTCGCCCTCGAGTCGGGCCGCCGCCCTCGCACCGGGCCGCCACCCTATTATGGCAGGGTCGCCCCTCCTACAGGCCGAACCGGACATCGGCCCAGCGGGCCGAGTCCACCTCGGCCCAGCCAAGACCTGGTCGGACTGGACCCAGGCCCAGAAACACTCAAAGGACCTTATCTTGAGAACTAAACACCCGTTTGACGAACCGTCTGCGGCGTTGGGACTCTTGGAGCGAGACAGTCCTTTTGTCTTACTCCATTAGAGTTTCAAAGAAACTTGGAGTATGGACGGGTTGGATTGCACCCGAATCCAACCGGGCTCTCGGCACTGAAATGCCAATAACGCACAGACCGGTCGTCCGATTGACGCGCCGTCTGTTGCATTGGAACCCTTATAACATGGTTAATCATTGAGTTACTTCTTTGTGATATTTTTTTCTCGTTGAGATACGACTGATGGCTTGGGAAGCGGTTCTTCCAAGCGCACTACGTGCGGAACCCTGCGACTGGCTGAGACCTGACGACTGCTGACTTTTCGACTCGGAGTGACTCAACAACCACAGTACACGATGGGGAGGAGTACATCAACAGGCCATGGTGGGGAGCGGCCGCGGTACGCGATGGGGAGGAGTACCTTAGCAGACCACGTTGGGGGAGAGCGGTTCTGTGTGACCCGACAGACCCACGGTACGCGATGAAGAGGAGTACATCAGCAGTTCAAGGTTAGTGGGAAGCGCCTCTGTGTGACGCGAAAGACCCACTGTACTCGATAGAGGAGTTCTCCAGCAGCCGAGGCGTTCGACGTTGTGACCGGGGATGTTACTTGTTACTACCCCCAGAATAAATCCTAGTGTGAGTTGTCTTCACTTTGTGCTTGTGATTGAGGTTATGCTATGTGCTACTTTACCTGTGTGATACTTTACCTTTGCGGCGTTACCCTGTGGTTTTTCTTTGTGGAACTCTAGGAGACCTTCGGGGTCTCGGGGTCCCTACTGAGTATCGTTATACTCACTCATGCACGGGCTTTGCCCGTACTTTGTTGTGTATTGTGTAGACGACGAGCAGCTGGGCTGAGGCTTGAGGGAGCCAAGACTAGGCAGTACGTGGAGGAGACGGGTGAACATGGGGTGCTGAGGAGGCGATCTGTACCTACCCTTTAGGTAGGATCCTCGGAGGACGACATAGTAGCTGTTTTCCCATTTTTAGTTGTATTGCTCTTTCAGTTGTACTTGTACTTTTACAGTTGGGTTTGTATTTTGACCCCTTTCACTTTCAGCACTGTTTTACTACAACAGTTTACTTCACAGTTTCTTCTTGTTGTGTTCTCGGACCGTGTGTTTGTACAGGTTTAAAGACAATGCCTTCCCGTTTTAGGGATACGCCTTTCCGATGCTAGTCGCCAGCCCCTGGACTATGGAAGGTGGGTTTGGGGTAGTCACGACACGGGCCCCGATGGACGGGTCGTGACAAAGTGGTATCAAAGGAGTTCGGTTCTACCGAAGAACTAGGACTCTGATCTTTTATATTTGGCAATAGTGTTAAGTATTATGAGTGTGGTTTTCAGTTTGGGGAGTCCAGTGTTGGTGCAGCGGCCGACGTATCCATACACCAGGACCCTGAGTTCTAATTTCCGACTCAGCGCACGAAAACACTGATTCCGTGTGTTTTGAAAAGTCTTTCTTTTGTTTTCTTGAGTCAGCTCACTAGGTATAATTTTTAACCACGACACACCTATTTCTTTTCAGGATGCCTCCACGAAGACAACCACCCAGGTTTCCTGAGAGAGTATGCGATGATGGCCCACTGGGCGATGATGCTTCGGTGCAGGGCCCCCTCACGGCATTGGCACTCTCGGGTGGTGTACCAGCAGTACCACTACCCATTGGACAACCATTGCCACCAACCCCACCGGCAGAGGGTGCACACCGATTGAGCGCGTTGCACGAGTTTTAACGGTAGAAGCCTCTGAGGCGAGACGGACCCGCATGCGGCTGAGGACTGGCTGGAGGCTGTGGCCAGAGTTATTCTCTTAGTTGGGACACCAGCTGATTTTATGGTGATCCTGGCAGCCAACCTTTTTCAGGTGGCAGTAGAGAGATGGTGGAGCCTGATGCTCCAGATACACGATGAGACGACTCTCATCTGGGCGGACTTCGAGGGCCTTTTCAGGGAAGAGTTCGTCCCAATGACCTTATGCTCTGTGCGCATACAGGAGCTTCCGCACTTACAGCAGGGCACCATGACAGTGACCCAGTACTCGGCGTGGTTCACTAATCTCTCCCGCTACTCCACCGACATGGTACGCGACCCTTTCTTCAGGGCCCAGACCTTTGAGCAGGGACTCTGACGGGAGATCAGAGCATCGATGGTATCACTAAGCATTCCGATGCAGGCTGGGGTGCTTGAGCGAGCACTTTTGGTGGAGAGCATTCTAGCTGAGCAGGCACCGACAACGAGAGCTACTATAAGGACCCGACCTTAAAACATTACATAATCTTGAATTAAATGAATAATTCACATTGAGGATCTTTTCAGGTTTAGAGCTTTAGAGAATTAGGACATAATTATTACATCTCAAAAGATTACAAAGTAGACACTTCCACTTAGTTTTTATTTTTTTCACAAAATAAAAACTCTTGAAAGAAAAAATTTCATGTATAGTTCCATGTTTTAGACAACATGACTTTTCCTTAAATCCCATCCTCGACCCTATTCATCTTTAAGTCCTGTGAAAAACATTTCAAAACTTGGGATAAACATAAAAAGCTCAGTAAGAGTTATAAAACAAAGAATGAAAACATTAGTTCATCATTACATACATAACATATGATCTTTAACATACCTCATGAAATCATAATATTTATGATTAATACAATATAAAACATAAATCATAAAGGTAACTTGTGGCATCCATATCATACTTACATTGTAGCTATCACAGCTACACAGGGAGTTACATTTGAAATACCCATCACAGTATATTCTCTAAAACTATTAGGAGAAACATTCACGTTTACCTCCATCACGTTACCCAATGCATTGGAGAGCTATCTCAGGCTCACCCTCCCTAGGTTTATCACGGAACCACCCGTATGCATAAACAATGCCCAAGAACCATAACATATTCATAACACATAAAACAAAAATAAAGGAAAGATAACCTTTCCACATTTTAATCATAATATATCATTTAAATATATTAACATAACAAATCTATTATCAAAAGCATTTTCAATACCAAAATACATAAAAAGAGTATATGGTATTTAGTTTTCTTTTAAAATACATTACAACTTGTTTAGTAAGCCAAAGATCAAATAATACTCGCGGCGACAGAAAGGTCGTTGTCACCACGTACATTAAAAAGAAACATTTTTTTTGTCGTTTAGTAAAACACTTCATAGAAAAAGATTCCCTTTGAATGAAATGAAAAGTTAAAGGTATTTATACACCGTATAAAAGAAAGTTGAGAATAATAGAAAATATGCCTCAATGAAAGGAGATTGAGACGAAGTCCCTTACCTCGTGTCCGACTTGACTCGATCGTTCTTTAATCACCTGAATAATAAACTAAAGTTAATTTCTACTTGCTTAAGAACCTTTTTCAAGTTTATTATTCCTTTTATATAACTAATTACCATGTTATAAACATTATGTAATCATTTAAGTTATTAACGGTTGTTTCGTCGATATTTGGTACTTGAGTAAAAATGAACACCTTATAATTACAAGTTGTCCATGTGGTCAAATATCCATTGTCTTCAGAATGATATTTATGACAACCCTGCTTTTATTACAAACTTAAACATGATTTATTACATAAAATATTCACTTGATACAACATGGAAGATCAAGAGGTCTAGTGTCTTTGGGGCTTAGGATCCTTACATAACAACTTAAAACATGAAATACAACATCTTTATTGAAAACTTCCTTTACATGACCACTACATTACCTCGTACTTAGCATTGCATGGGACAACTTGAGGACATGCATAAGAAAGGGGGTGAACTATAAAGTCCAGTAAGGGAATAAACATGAAATACATGAGGAGTACAATACATGTTAGACAATAGGCATATCAATAGAGCACAATAGAAACATGAACATAAAGGCATGATAAAGCATGATAATCATAACATGGAAATGTGGCAACAACACTTAACATGGAATTAGCATGAGCCAAGGCTCATCACACATGGAGCATGAGTAAATTCTCATTGCACATGAAGCATGAGTAAACCCTCGTTGCACTTGAATTAGCATGAGTCAACACTCATTGTACATGACGTATCATGATACTATACTTTACCCAATGCATTGGAGCGCTATAAGGGCACACCCTTCTTAAACATTTCATTTCATGCATAAGTGTCCCACATAGATCATAAAACATGGATTCATTAAACACAATAATTTATTCCATGATAAAGGAATGTGGAATTCATACATGAAACTTTATAATCAATAAGTAAATGTGCATAAAGGTGAATACCCTTGACGGAGAAATGGGCATGGTATTCACTACACAAAGGCATTGGCTTAGAAAATTGGTGTAATTTTGGCAGCGTAACGACGTGATATAAGAATTCATAAAAAATGGTTGATGAGAGAGAAAGGGGTGCCTCATCATATCTACATGAAATGGACAGTAAGGGGGTCATATAGATACATGTCCCAAAAATTGTAATAGAATTTAGATTCATGATACAAAAGTATTGCTTGAATGTAAATGAGGAGAGAGAAGTTTCTTTCAGAATTTCAGCATAGTAACGGGTGTACATGAGAGGCATTTAATGAGAGAGAAAGGAGTCTCCCATCATTCAAACAATAAGAGGTTAGTATGGGGGAGGTGATAAACCATACCCCAGAATTTATAATTGAAATTAAAATGGCATAACAATATTAAGAAAATTGGACAAAAAAGTGAAAGGAAGAAAAACCCTTACTTGGAAGTGTGCTTCCAAAGGCTTGAGAGAGGCTTGAGAGAGGCTTCTTGGGAGATTGGGGAACCTTGGGAGGATTATAGAGAGAGTAGGGGAGAGGTTGGATGAACTCAAAAGGCTTTGAGTGAGGAGGAAGTAGGAGCTTGGATGAGTTTATATAGGAAAGGTGAGTGAATTCTTTATTATTTAGGTTTGGGACCCCTTACATTAAGCTAATCCAAACCAAAAATCAACTCATGGTTTTTGCCCATGGTTTTTGGAAAATGGAAGAGGAAAAAAATATTTTATAAGGTCAAAGTCCTAACTTCTTAAAATAATGGGGTTGCTTATGTGGAGGTGAGTCACACTTCCATGGAAAATAATTTAAAAAGACAATATGTTTAATAAGTCTTGAGGGGTCCATTAGTGCTTTGAAAATTAAGTCAAACAAACCCAAAATCAAATTATTTTAATGGTAAAACATATATTTTCCAAACATAAAGCTTATATTATTTTATTACATCACTATTGGGTCATTATGATGTCATAAAACACATTATATATTTAAATGGTGTTTAATTTTTACCCAAAAATTTGACTGTCTCAGAAAATTATGAAAAATTCACCGTTGGATAATTTCGACATCCTGATTCCAAAAATAACATTTATTTTATCTAAATAATTTTATAAATATGTTAATTTTTACTTTTAAAATAAAAACCGACATTTATCGAAAATTCACGGGTTTTGACAAAAAATGGCTTTCAAACCGTAATAAAAATTACAATTGCATTTATAAAATTATAAGATCATTTATATTGAAAAAAAATTAATTTATTAATAATAATAATATTTTATTAAAATATTATTTAATTAAAAAATACCTTAATTTAATAAAATAGAATTCTTAATTAAATAATAACTAAAAACCCTATTTGTACTTTAAAAACTATTTACAATGTATCAATAATGACAAGAAATCATATTCATTACTATATAAAAATAATGTACATGAACATAGTACTATAGATTTGTTACATAACCCCTTAAAACAGTCGCATAATACCTAAGGGTAAGGTGTGTGATGGTGACAGACTCTTGGGGTGGCTTAGATAACATTGATTGAGTGGTAATCTCTATCAACTTCCACTTTTCCTGTAGACGGTCTCATTCGAGCTTGACATGATGAAGCTCAGCTTGGGCTTGGTCAAGAGTGAAGCCTAAAGACGCCACCTCTTTTCCGAGCTCCGACAAATGGGCTTCGTATGGAGAAATTCTACTGGATGAGGCCATCGCTTCCTTTATATGAGTAAATTGGATTTGTTAAAGCCCTATATTTATACTAATCACGTGATCACTGTTCAACGGCTATAAAAGTAATGGTCACAATTCTCAACATAAAACCAAATAAGTTGAAATTTAATTAGATCAAGTGGGATTTCCATTAATGAAACTTTGGGTCGTTAAAATATTCCCCCCTTAAGAAAACTTTCCCTCGAAATTTCCTTTTCCCACACTAAAACAGATGTGGGTAACTCATCTTCACCATTTCCTCCGATTCCCAAGTCGCTTCTTCAAACTTTTGGTTTCGCCACAACACCTTGACGAGGGGTATTGTCTTATTTCATAGAACTTTTTCTCTACGATCTAAGATCTTCACTGGTTGCTCCTCATAAGAAAGATCATCCTCCAACTGTACCACCTCAGAAGAGAGTACATGTGAAGGGTCCAGTATGTACTTCCTTAAGAGAGATACATGAAAGACATCATGTAATTTGTCCATGGTAGGTGGAAGTGCTAGTCGATAGACCACAACCCTGACCCGATCAAGAATCTCGAAGGGGCCGATGTACCTTGGACTTAACTTCCCTTTCTTTCAAAACCCCATGACCTTATTCCACGAAGATATTAATAGAAAAACCATGTCTCCAACTTTAAACTCAAGGTCTCATCGACAGTTATCTGCATAACTCTTCTGTCGACTCTGAGATGCCTTGATATGCTGTTGAATGGTTTTCACCTTCTCCACCATTTCTTCAACCACTTCTGGTCCAAGCAGCTTACGTTCACCGACCTCATCCTAACATGTCGATGTTCTGCACCTTTTCATATATAGGGCTTCATAAGGTGCCATTTGGATGCTCGAGTGGAAACTGTTATTATAAGAGAACTCAACCAGAGTAAGATGTTGATCCCATCCTCCTTTAATGTCCATTGAGCATGCTCTCAACATTTCCTCAAGTGTTTGGATAGTCCGCTCGGATTGGCCATCAGTTTGAGGATGATAGGCCGTACTGAAGTTCAGTTCAGTATCCAGAGCATTTTGAAGACTCTTCCAAAACATAGAGGTGAATCTTAGATCTCGGTCAGACACAATAGATAGTGGAACTCCATGCATCCTTACTACTTCCCTGATATATATCCGTGCCAGTTGATCCAATAATAAATCTTCCCGAATAGCAATGAAGTGTGCAGTCTTTGTAAGACAATCCACCACAACCCAGATTGCATTATTGCCTTTGGATGTCCTTAGAAGTCCAGTGACAAAGTCCATGGTGATGTTCTCCCATTTCCATTATGGTATGGGCAATGGTTGCATCATCCCCTTATACTTTTTACTCTCTGCCTTCACTTGCTGGCACACCAGGCACTTTGATGTATATACATCGATCTCCTTCTTCATATTATCCCACCAAAAATTTTCTTGGAGATCTTGATACATCTTTGTGCTCCCTGGGTGAATAGAGAAATTTAAACTATGTGCATCATATAAAAGTTCATTCTTCAGCTCCAGAATTGAAGAAACACATAGTCTTTTCCCAAATCGCACAATTCCTTCTTAATTAACATTAAACTTCAAGTATTTCCCTTTTTCGATAGATTCCATTTTTTACTGAATTCCCACACCATCCTTTTGAGCATCCTTTAACTTTTCCAAAAGAGACGGTTGAGTAATCATTTGTGAAAGGATTGATGATGTTCCCTTCTTTATGATTCCCATGTCCATCTTCACCAAGTATAAGAAGATTGGATCCTTCTCAATTCTCATCATTGATAGAATCACTGGGTCCTTTCTACTTAGGGCATCTGCCACCTTGTTCGCTTTCCCAGGGTGCTAATGTATTGAACAGTCATAATCCTTGATGAGATCTATCCATATTCTCTAGTTCATATTAAGCTCTTTCTGTGTGAATATATATTTAAGACTCTTGTGGTCAGTATATATCTCACATTTCTCCCCATAGAGATAATGCTGCCAGATTTTCAAGGCAAAGATCACCACCGCCAACTCCAGATCATGCGTTGGATAGTTTCTCTCATGGATTTTCAACTGCCTTAAGACATAGGATATCACTTTATCATTCTGCATCAGCACACAACCTAAGTCCTTCTTCGAAGCATCACTGAATACCACAAAAATTTCCCCACTTGTGGGTAAAGTGAGCACAAACATAGTGATAAGCCTCATTTTCAACTCCTTGAAGCTTTCTTTGCATTCATCACTCCAAGAAAACTTTACTTCCTTTCGAGTTAGCTTGGTAAGAGGGTTAGAAAATCATGATAAAATTTTCACAAATCATCGATAATATCCAGCTAACCCCAAGAAGCTACAGATATCTGTTACCAATGTTGGCCTAAGCCATCCCTCAACCGCATCTTTTTTGGAGGGATCCACAGATATCCCATTGCTTGTGATGATATGGCCTAAGAATGAGACCTCCTTCAACCAGAACTCACACTTTATGTACTTTGCACAGAGCTTCTCCTTGCACAAAGTCTCTAGTACAGTTCTTAAATGCTCCTCATGATCCTCCTTGGTTTTGGAGTATATTAGAATATCATCTATAAAGACTACCACAAATTTGTCGAGGTAATATCTAAAGACTCTATTCATCAAGTCCATGAATATTTCTGGAGAATTAGTGAGTCTGAAAGGCATTACTATGAATTCATAGTGCCCGTATCTTGTGCGAAAAGCAGTCTTGGGGATATCTTCCTTCTTTACCCTTACTTGATAATATCCCGACCACAAGTCCACTTTGGAGAAGTATTGTGCTCTACGCAGTTGATCAAACAAGTCATCAATTCATGGGAGATGATACTTTTTCTTTATTGTGATTTTGTTGATCTCACAATAATCGATGCAAAGGCATATTGAACTATCCTTCTTCTTGACGAAGAGGACTGGTGCACCCCATGGTGAAGCACTTGGGCGTATAAACCCTTTATCCAGATTCTACTATAGTTGTTTCTTCAGCTCTTCAAGATCCAAGAAATCCATTCTATATGGAGTCTTGGATATTGGTAGAGCCCCTGGTATAAGTTCAATTGAGAATTCAACATCTCTTCTAGGAGGAAGACCAGGCAGTTCCCCAGGAAACACTTCAGCGAATTCCCTCACAATAGCCATTTCTTAAAGGATGGTTTCTTCCTTGGACTCAATCATCTGAGCTAGATACGCGTGATCATAGGGTAGTAATATCCATTCTTGAGATGATGGAGGTAAAAGAGATTCATCTTCCTCCTTACACTTGTAAATAATCGGGGGTCGATTCTCCATATGGAGTGTGATTCCCTTTCCCAACAATTTATGTTGGCTCTATATAAGGAAAGCCAATCCATGCCAAGAATTGCAT
Source organism: Viscum album (assembly GCA_963277665.1). Taxonomy (NCBI): domain Eukaryota; kingdom Viridiplantae; phylum Streptophyta; class Magnoliopsida; order Santalales; family Viscaceae; genus Viscum; species Viscum album. The sequence continues at coordinate 952,159,205 of OY728130.1, read as the reverse complement.
CAAATTCCACCAGAGGGAGTATGACGAGTTTCATCGGGAAATTCAATCCACATATTATAACAGGGGAGGACTTATATTCATGGGATGCAATGATTTCCCCATTTTCCATACTCACCGACATCTTCACTTCCATGATTTGTAGTGGTGCTGGGATTGTTCTACTAAACTTTTGAGATATAAAATAATGCGTAGAACCTGAATAAAAAAGTACATTCACTATTCTTGAATGAATAACTAGCGTACCTGTCACCACTTCGTTGTCGGGGTTCACTTCGGCAGAAGTGATGGAAAAAGCTCTTCCTTGCTGCCTTGGAGGTTGTTGGTTGCCTCCAAAAACCCTTGAATTAGGGCACTGATTTGAAAAATGCCCCGGTTCTTTGTAGTTGTAGCAATGAACAACGCGTTGAGTTTTGAACAGAGCGTTCCTCTCCTCTATCGCAGCCGCGGGTCTTTCTTGCCGACAATTAACAGCTAGGTTCCCTTCTCTTCCACACCTAAAGCATTTCCTCGTCCCCTTGAGGCAATTTCCAGGGTGCTTCTTTCCGCACTTTTGGAAAGTGGGGTGATGGATCTTCTTAGCACCATTGGATTTATCCATCGGACCACCAACATTGAAGTCCACCTTACGCTTCTTGTCCCCATGATACCCCTGTGATTCCCCGATCTCCATTTCGACCTTGAGGGCACATCATAAAATTTCCTCATAGCTGTCGAATTCACGGATCGCTAATGCTTTCCATAGGCTAGGCTTCAGCCCACCAAAGAAGCGGTCAACTTTTCATTCGGGGGTAACAACAAAGCCATAAGTTTATCATGCAATCCTTGTAAAGTTTTCCTCATACGCTCCAACAGATTCTTCGTCTTTTTTCTTGAGGGAAAGGAAATCCCTTTCCATATTAAGCCGGAGGGTGCGCGGAAAATATTTATCGAAAAACATCTTCCAGAAATCCTTCCATTCTAACACCTCGATCTCCTCCTCAGGCTTCGTATTTTTGATCAACGTCCACCATTGATCAGATTCACCCTCCATACGATAAGCCGCTAGAAGAACCTTCTCTTGTTCAGAACATTGAAGGATGGAGAAGATCTTTTCAATGGAGTTGATCCATTGTTCAGCGATCGTGGGATCAGATGATCCACTAAAAGTAGGAGGCCTTTGTCTCATGAAGATCTCGATAGCGACTTGTTCTTTCTTAGGGGGTGTTGAACATTCCTCTTGACTCATGTTTCTATTCAAATCTTGAGTTAGCTGAGAGAGAAGCATGACAAAGTTTGCGATTCCCGCTCCCATTGGATTCAGAATCTCATTAGTATAGTCATCACACTGATCTTCACATCAGTTGTTAGCCTGAGTCCTCCTATTACCGGCCATTGGCTGGAATAAAAGGAAAGTTAGGGGTAACACATAAAGGGTAATCCAAATACAAAAGTTGACGACTTATAAATTAAATTTTATTTCCTTAACTTATGAATCTATAGGCTTCAATCTAGGATTTTCGTGATCTACTTTCTAACATATATTCTTAGGGGTTTTTTTTATTCCCTTAATAAGGGTTCATACTAAGCTTGTGAATTTACCAAAGCATATCCCCTGGGAGTGTTGTAACCAAGAGTGCAGCAAGGCCCGTTGTCGTGCACCAGTTCCCGTTCGAGTCTAGCTCAAAGCGGTGTTTTCAGGTTTTACCCCTAGGATACATCTCTGCTAGAGCCGCCTCTATCTACTTGTATCTAGAAAGGGATGCATTTTTTTGATAAACCACTTACTCAGTAATTAATAAAATTTAGGGATGTTTTTATTATACTTAGTCTTCTCTCTAAGGATTTAATAGGGTTTTCTAATCCTAATCCTAAAAATAACTAAACCTATCCTCTGATACCAACTATGACAACCCTTCTTTTATTACAAACTTAAACATGATTTATTACATAAACTATTCACTTGATACAACATGGAAGATTGAGAGGTATAGTGTCTTTGGGGCTTAGGATCCTTACATAACAACTTAAAACATGAAACACAACATCTTTATTGAAAACTTCCTTTACATGACCACTACATTCTCTCGTACTTAACATTGCATGGGATAACCTGAGGACATGCATAAGAAAAGGGGTGAGCTATAAAGCCTAGTAAGGGAATAAAAATGGAATACATGAGGAGTAAAATACATTTTAGACAATAGGCATATCAATAGAGCACAAGAGAAACGTGAACATAAAGGCATGATAAAGCATGATAATCATAACATGGAAATGTGGCAACAACACTTAACATAGAATTAGCATGAGCCAAGGCTCATTGCACATGGAGCATGAGTAAATTCTCATTGCACATGAAGCACAAGTAAAACCTCATTGCACTTGAATTAGCATGAGTCAACACTCATTGCACATAACGTATCATGATACTATACTTTACCCAATGCATTGGAGCGCTATAAGGGCACACCCTTCTTAAAAATTTCATTTCATGCATAAGTGTGCCACATGGATCATAAAACATGGATTCATTAAACAGAATCATTTATTCCACGATAAAGGAATGTGGAATTCATACATGAAAATTTATAATCAATAAGTAAATGCGAATAAAGGTGAATACCCTTGATGGAGAAATGAGCATGGTATTCACTATACAAAGGCATTGGCTTAGAAAATCGGTGTAATTTTGGCAGCGTAACGGCGTGATATAAGAATTCATAAAAAATGGTTGATGAGAGAGAAATGGGTACATAATCATATCTACATGAAATAGACAGTAAGGGGGTCATATAGATACATGTCCCAACAATTGTAATGGAATTTAGATTCATGATACAAAAGTATTGCTTGAATGTAAATGAGGAGAGAGAAGTTCCTTTCGGAATTTCGGCATAGTAACGGGTGTACATGGGAGGAATTTAATGAGAGATAAAGGGGTCTCCCATAATTAAAACAATAATATGGAAGTATGGGGGAGGTATGAAACCATACCCAAACATTTATAATTGAAATTAAAAGGGCATAACAATATTAATAAAATTGGACAAAAAAGTGAAAGGAAGAAAAACCCTTACTTGGAAGCGTGCTTCCAAAGGCTTGAGTGAGCCTTGAGAGAGGCTTCTTGGGAGCTTGGGGCACCTTGGGAGGATTATAGAGAGAGTAGGGAAGAGGTTGGACGAACTCCAAAGGCTTTGAGTGAGTAGGAAGTGAGAGCTTGGGTGGGTTTATATAGGAAAGGTGAGTGAATTCTTTATTATTTAGGTTTGGGGCCCCTTACATTAAACTAATCCAAACCACAAATAATCTCATGGTTTTTTCCCATGGTTTTTGGAAAAGGGAAGAGGAAAAAAATATTTTATAAGGTGAAAGTCCGAACTTCTTAAAATAATGGGGTTGCTTATGTGGAGGTGAGTCACACTCCCATGGAAAATAATTTAAAAAGATAAGATGTTTAATAAGTCTTGAGGGGTCCATTAGTGCTTTGAAAAGTAAGTAAAACAAACCCAAAATCACATTATTTTAATGTTAAAACAGATATTGGCCGAAAATAAAGATTATAGTATTTTATTACATCACTATTGGGTCATTATGATGTCATAAAACACATTATATATTTAAACGGTATTTAATTTTTACCCAAATATTTGACTGTCTCAGAAAATTATGAAAAATTCACCGTTGGATAATTTCGATGTCCTGATTCCAGAAATAACATTTATTTTATCTAAATAATTTTCTAAATATGTTAATTTTCACTTTTAAAATAAAAATCGACATTTATCGAAAATTCACGGGTTTTGAAAAAAATGGCTTTCAAACCTTAATAAAAATTACAATTGCATTCATAAAGTTATAAGATCATTTATATTTAATAAAAATTATTTTAATAATAATAATAATATTTTATTAAAATATTGTTTAATTCAAAAATCCCTTAATTTAATAAAATAGAATTCTTAATTAAATAATAACTAAAAACACTATTTGTACTTTAAAAACTATTTACAATGTATCAATAATGACAAGAAATCACATTCATTATTATATAAAAATAATGTACATGAACATAGTACTAGTGATTTTTTACATAACCCCTTAAAACAGCTGCATAAGACCTAATGGTAAGGTGTGCGATGGTGACAGACTCTCGGGGTGGCTCATATAACATTGCTCGAGTGGTAATCTCTATCAACTTCCACTTTTCCTGTAGACTGTCTTGTTTGAGCTTGACATGATGAAGGTCAGCTTGGGCTTGGTCAAGAGTGAAGCCCAAAGACGCCACCTCTTTTCCGAGCTCCGAAAAATGGGCTTCGTATGGAGTAATTCTACTGGATGAGTCCATCACTTCCTTTGTCTGAGTAAATTGGATTTGTTAAAGCCCTATATTTATACTAATCAGGTGATCACTGTTCAAGGGCTATAAAAGCAACCGTCACAATTCTTAACATAAAACCAAAGAAGTTGACATTTAATTAGATCAAGTGGGATTTCCATTAATGAAACTTTGGGTCGTTACAATATTAATGTTGTAGATATCAAATATATCATGTATATACAGTATATACATGTATTTATATTAGTACAAACATTTTGAGGTAGGAAATGAAATGCACCGTTCATGGAGACGGTAAGCCGTACGTACGCATGAACGCTACTTTCATTTCCATTTCATATTTTAATGAAATGAAAACATAATAATACATATGTATATTATAATTCCATTATAATGTCTTAAATAACATCATTAAATACATCCTTTATTCATCCCACATAAGGCATTAATGAGTCATATCACTTTGAGGGGGCGGTAGTCCGCACTTCCTAAAATGAAATTATCGCGTTTACCCATTATGGAAACCATAAAGGTATGATATAAATGGAAAATACAGAAGTATAAGGAAAAAATAAACATAATATATATCATATATAAATAAATTCCCATCATAATGGCCACCATGAGAGGCGGTAAGAGATAATTGAACAATCATCATTTCGTGAGGTCGTTATTTTTCCATCCACAAAAACATTATGTTCTTTACCCATTAGATGGAGGTTTGTGTAAGTGTAGTTTGAATACTTCTCATAAAAACATCCTAGTATATTGAGGATACAAGTTTTATTAAAAAATAAAGGAATAAAAAGAGTTTAGGGGGTTGAAGAAGTAAAATAAAACAAAATAACTTAAGAGAAGACGTTACCTTTAAATTGGGTAACTCCCTTTGGTTTGAACCAAAAGGGTTTCTTGATGTGCTTTCTGCCTAAGTTAAGGATTTTAGGTTTAAGAGAGGGATCTTGGGAGCTTATTGGAGTAGAGGTTTCATGATCCAAAGGCTTGAGAAGTGTGATAAATGGGTTAGGAGTGAGGGCTTTTTATAAGGGAGAGGAGGGGCTCTTTAGGAAAGTTTGAAATAATTATTTTATTATAACCTCATCTTCGGTTTCAAAAGGTAAACTATTTGTTAATATCAAATTTAAGATGACACATGGTCGAAATAAAATAATCCCATAAGAATTGGAGAGGTTTTGGATATTTTTTTAATATTTATAGTCTTATTTATTTAAATCATTTATTAATGAGGTAAATATTGCATCATTATTGTGTCATAAATAATTTAATTTATTTGATGTCCAAAAATTATAAAAAAAATACCATGATGTAGGAAATATTTTTAGATTTACAAAGAATATTTATAGTCAAAAATATAACTTATATAACACCCATGTAAAAATTTATTTACTAAAAGATATTTGTTTATGTCATTTTTGTCTTTACTTTAAATTAATTAATATAAAATGTCATTATTACTCCCATGTGGCTCTATGGGGTCCCAAATTCAACACAAGAATTCCCATGGTCAGATATGTATCATCCAATAAGATTAGGACACATGTTAGGGTAATTTAATATTATTATAATATTATATTTTACCTTTATTTACTGTATTTACCCTTTAATCATGGTAAATAAAATATTTACTGAAGTAAATATTTAAAATGTCTAAAAATAAAATTTACCTATTTACACAATTTGGACCTACTAATTCCAAATATGAAATCCATTTTTCAAATTTAAAACACAGAAGTGGCAGAAATTAATTTAAAATTAATTCCCACTGTTAAAACAAATAGCAGGTTTTTAAGAAATAATAACTAACAAAATATTGACACTTGTTTATGTCCAATATCAAAGTGAAATTAATTCCAATGTCCAAAATTGGATTAAATAGTAAAAATATATTCTAATTACACTTTAGAACCAATTAAAAAGATAATATAGCCATATAAATAAATTAGATTAAAAGACACTTTTGAATTAAAATACAATATTTTTCACTATTCATTAAAAAATGAACTTTATCAGAAAAATACCAAAATTTCATCCAAAGTAAATTTTGATGTCCTGATTCTAAATAAGAATTTTATTTTTTCAAATAGAACATATAAGAGTGAAAAAATTGGATTTAAAAAGGGTTCGCCATTAAAAGGCAGTAAATCGACCTTTTAAAGAAAATTATGCTTAAAATTAGATTCATTCACATTTTAAGCCTCTAAAATTTATTGGATAAATGTAAAAATTTTTAAAAACATGTATAATCATATTTTAGTTAGTTCTATTCATTCTCTCCAATACAATGGCTAGGCGTTAACTACCATTTAAAATAATAATATTATATTATTAGTGTGTAATGTAAGATTTCAAAGAAACCTGCTGTTACGTATCAGATACGCTATCGAACATAGAATCTCCTTTAAAGTAAAATTAATATTTAATTTACAAATATTAATAAACATTCAAATGTATTATTATTTATTTACTTGGGATGTTACATCCTTCCCCCCTTTTGGGAATTGCGTCCTCGCAATTTTTATTCACTTATCAAATAAGTGGGGATATTTATCCCTCATAACATTTTCAGTTTCCCACATTGTCTCTTCAACCATATGGTTTTTCCACAAAACCTTTACCTAGAAAATTACCTTATTTCACAACACTTTCTCTCTACAGTCAAGAATCTAGACTAGTTGTTCCTCATAAGAGAGATTCTCTTCCAACTGAACTACTTTTGGGCTCAAAACATGAGATGGATCTGGCATATACTTTCTCAACATTGAAATATGAAAAACATTGTGTACCTGAGATAAACTTGGAGGTAAAGCCACTCTGTATGCAACTGTTCCAAATTTCTCCAGGATTTCATAAGGTCCAATGAACCTCAGACTCAACTTTCCCTTCTTACCAAAATGCATCACACTTTTCCATGGAGAAACATTGGGAAAGACATGATCACCTACCTCAAAAGATAGATCCTTCCTCCGGTTATCCGCATAGCTTTTCTACCTGCTCTGAGTTGTGCTCATGTTCTTCTAGATCAACTGAACTTTTTCTGCCATCTCTTCTACCAATTATGGTCCCATCATCTTTCTTTCACCTACTTCATCCCAAAAAGCTAGAGTTCGACAATGCTTTCCATATAATTCCTCAAATGGAGCCATCTGTATACTGGAATAAAATTTTTTATTATATGAAAATTCAACCAAAGAAATATGTTGGTCCCAACTTCCCTGGTAATCCAGTGAACAAGCTCGTAACATATCCTCCAAGTTATGAATTGTTCGTTCTGACTACCCATCTGATTGAGGATGGAAAGTTGTACTAAAATTTAATTCAGTACCTAATGACTTCTGAAGGCCTTTCCAAAATTTAGAAGTAAACCTGAGATCACGATCAGATACAATGGAGAGGGGAACACCATGCAACCTGACTATCTCTTTAACATACAACCAAGAAAGTTGATCTAGAGACAAAGTATCTCGAATAGAAAGGAAATGATCTGATTTATCCAATCGATCAACAATAACCCAGATTACATTGTTACCTCTAGATGTCTTTGGTAATACCACAACAAAGTCCATTGATATATTTTCCCATTTCCACTTTGGCACCAGTAAAGACTGAAGCATCCCTTTCGGTAACTGCCGCTCTACTTTAACCTGTTGACAAGTCAAACACTTCACAATAAAGTCAACAATATCTCATTTCATTACATCCCACCAGTAATACTCCTGAAATCTCTGTACATCTTAGTACTGTCAAGATGAACTGAAAATGGAGAACTATGAGCTTTATATAACAAATCATTCTTCAACTGTGAATCACAAGGCACACATAATCTCTTTACAAACCTCAAAACACAATCATTATCAATGTTAAATTCAGAAAACTTACCCTTCTTAACCAACTCTACCTTTTTCTGTAACTCAATGTCTTCTTTCTATGCTCGCTTAAATCTGTCGGAAAGAGATGATTCCACTGACACCTGAAACAAAATAGAATAATTTCCTGCACCAATGACTTCTATGCCAAAGTTTATCAAATCAAAAACAAAAGGATCTCATCCCAAATGTATCATGGTTAATGAAGCATTACTTTTTCGACTCAAAGCATCAACCACTTTATTTGCCTTTTCCCAGATAGTAATGGATCGTGCAATCATAATCCTTGATTAATTCCAACCATCTCCTCTATCTCATGTTCAATTATTTCTGAGTGAATATATACGTCAAACGTTTGTGGTCAGTATATATTTCACATTTTACTCCATACCAATGATGCCTCCAAATTTTTAAAGAAAAAACAACAGAAACTAATTCCAAATCATGTGTAGGGTAATTTAACTCATGGGGTTTCAACTAATATGAAGCATAAGCAATTACCTGATCATTCTGCATAAGGACACAACCAAGTTCTTTCAATGATGCATCACTGTAAATAACAAACTCACCATTTCTGGAAGGTAGTTCCAAAACTGGATCATTCACCAATCTTCTTTTCAATTTCTGAAAATAATCATCACATTATTTTGTCTAAATGAACTTAACACCTTTTCGAGTTAATTTAGTCATTGGACTAGATAACTGTGATAAATTATTAACAAAATTTCGATAATAACCTTCCAAACCAAGAAAAATATGGATCTCGATTATATTTGTGGGTCTTGGACATTCTTCAACAACTTTTGTTTTAGCAGGATCAACAATTATGCCATTTTTTGAAACAATGTGACCAAGGAAAGAAATTTTTTGTAACCAAAACTCACACTTGCTGAATTTTCCATACAATTTATTTTCTTTTAATGTTTGTAAGAAAACCCTTAAATTACTTTCATGTTCTTCTTTACTTTTGGAGAAAACCAAAATATCATCAATGAACACAACCAAAAACTTATCCAAGAACTCACATAAAATTATATTCATAAGTTCCATGAATACAGCAGGTGAATTGGTTAATCCAAAAGGAATAACTAAAAATTCATAATGGCCATATCTAGTACGAAACACAGTCTTCAGAATGTCTGCTTCCTTTAATTTCAACTGATGGTACCCTGACCTCAGATCAATCTTTGAAAAATACCGAGCTCCCTGGAGCTGGTCAAACAAATCATCAATATGAGATAAATGATACTTTTTCTTAATAGTGATGTTATTCAATGCTCTATAATCAATGCAAACTCTCATTGAACTATCTTTTTTTAACAAATAAGACAGGAGCACCCCATGGTGACATGATAGGTCAAATGAAACCTTCATCTAATAACTCCTGCAATTTCTTCTTTAACTCTAAAAGTTCAATTTGATCCATTCGATAAGGGGGTTTTGAAATTGGTTTAGCATTAGGCACTAAGTCAATAGTAAATTCAACTTTCCGGTCAGGTATAATACAAGGAAACTCATCAGAAAAAACATCAAGGTACTCATTTACTAATGGCACATCATTAATCTCAACACTTCCTTTATTTTCAACAATATGAGCAAGGTAACATTCCTTTCCATATTTTACTAGTTTCTCAGCTTCCTGATATTTTATCAAAAGTAAGGGTTCATTCTTGTACACAAACTGAAAATATTTCTAAAATGAAACCTCTTTATCTCTGTATTCAATCTTATCATGATAAATATAAAGCCAATCCATACCCAAAATAACATCGAACTCTACTAGAGGCAAAATAATAAGGTTTGCAGGTAGATTCTTTCCGCACACAAGGACATAAAGGTTCTTATGTTTTCTTTTTGTCTCAATAATTCCTCCAGGTGTTTTTTACCATAAGTTATGTATTCATATCTTGAGATGGAATTCCCAATTTAAAAGAAAACTTCTCAGAAATGAATGAGTGTGTAGACCCTGAATCAAACAATACATTGGCATAATCTGAACAAACAAACAGTGTACCTAATACTACTTCATTTGATAGCCCAACATCTGCTGAAGTAGTTTCAAAGGATTCACCACCCCTTTCTGCTAGTAGTCTGACTGCTTTCCCTCAGACGAGTTCTTCATTAGACACTCATTTTCATAATGACCTATTTAATTGCACTTAAAACATTTTACTGACTATAAATCATATTTTGTATTACCACTACCTTGATCTTTTTCAGTGCAATTACGAGCCTTATGTCCCATTTTACCACATAGATAGCACTTACTAGAATTCAAAAGACATTACCCAACATGTTTTTTACCACAATTTTCACAAACTGTAAATTTAAGTTTCTTACCATCAGACTTTTTTAGAGAGTTCTTCCCTTTCGCCTGCCACATCAACCTCTTATTCTGTTATTTTTCAAAGAACACCTGATCATCAGAAAACTCCATTTCCACCTTCTCCGCACAATGAACAAGTTTTTCATAACTTTTGAACTCACAAGAAGCTAAATCCCTTCAATACTTTGGCTTTAATCCTGAGTAAAAATGGTTGATTTTATTATTAAGATCTCGTATGAAATTCAGAGCATACCTTGCGAGTTGAGTGAATTTTGCTTCATAATCAGCCACTGAGTCATCCCCCTGCCTCAATTATAGGAATTGTTTTTCCATACTAAGTCGAACCACCTTAGGAAAATATTTCTCAATGAACATACCTTTGAATTCATCCTAATCAAGTGCATCAATCTCCTCACTATCCCTGATATTTTTCACCATCAACCACCACTGATCAACTTCACCTTCAAAATGGTAAATAGAAAGACTAACCTTTTGGTGTTCTGAAACACCATGACATCAAAAATTTTCTCCAGTGCTTTAAGCCACCATTCTGATAGCACAGGGTCAGATGATCATCTGAATGATGGGGGGATGTTGCCTCATGAAATGCTCTACTACCGACATGTTCCTATGTGGTTGATCTGGATGATCTCGTGCATGGATACCACCACCATTTATAGCCTGAGTCAACTGTGCCATCACTGCAACAAAATGTTCATTTCTGATTCTGACCATCTCAGGTTGCTGATTTGGAAGGTTTCCTTCCTCCTGATGTCGTCCCAATATAAATGCCCTGTTTCCTCTGTGGAAAACCATTCTGAACACAGAAATATCTTAGGCAAAGCAACATGGTAATATGTAAATGCTATATCATTTCAATATTACCACAAATTAATTTATGGACATTAATTTAACAATATTCTAACTCCTAAAGTTTTCTAAACTGACCTCTGATACCAAATATAAGGACCCGACCTTAAAAAATTACATAATCTTGAATTAAATGAATAATTCACATTGAGGATCTTTTCAGGTTTAGAGTTTTAGAGAATTAGGACATAACTATTACATCTCAAAAGATTACAAAGTAGAAACTTCCACTTAGTTTCCATTTTTTCACAAAATAAAAACTCTTGAAAGAAAAAGAGTCATGTCTAGTTCCATGTTTTAGGCAACATGACTTTTCCTTGAATCCCATCCTTGACCCTATTCATCTTTAAGTCTTATGAAAAACATTTCAAAACTTGGGATGAGCATAAAAAGCTCAGTAAGGGTTATAAAACAAAGAATGAAAACATTTCTTCATCATTACATATATAACATATGATCTTTAACATAACTCATGAAATCATAAGATTTATGATTAACACAATAGAAAACATAAATCATAAAGGTAAATTGTGGCATCCATATCATACTTACATTGTAGCTATCACAGCTACGTAAGGATTTACATTTGGAATACCCATCATAGTATATTCCATAAATCTCTTAGGAGAAATATTCATGTTTACCTCCGTCATGCTATCCAATGCATTGGAGAGCTATCTCGGGCTCACCAGCCCTAGGTTTATCACAGAACCACCCGTATGCATAAACAATTCCCAAGAACCATAACATATTCATAACACATAAAACAAAAATAAAGGAAAGATAACATTTCCACATTTTAATCATAATATATCATTTAAATATATTGACATAACAAATCCATTATCAAAATCCTTTTTAATACCAAAATACATAAAAATTGTATATGGTATTTAGTTTCCTTTTAAAATACATTACGACTTTTTTAGGAAGCCAAAGATCAAATAATACTCGCGGCGGCGGAAAGGTCGTTGTCACCGTGTACATTAAAAAGAAACATTATTTTTTTTTCATTTAGTAAAACGCTTCGTAGAAAAATATTCCCTTTGAATTAAATGAAAAGTCAAAGGTATTTATACACTGTATAAAAGAAAGTTGAGAGTAATACAAAATATGCCTCAATGAAAGGAGATTGAGACGAAGTCCCTTACCTCTTGTACGACTTGACTAGATCATTCTTTAATCTCATGAATAATAAACTAAAGTTAATTTATACTTTCTTAAGAACCTTTTTCAAGTTTATTATCCCTTTTATTTCACTTATTATCATGTTATAAACATTATGTAATCATTTAAGTTATTAACTGTTGTTTTGTCGATATTTGGTACTTGAGTAAAAATGAACATCTTATAATTAAAAGTTGTCCATGTGGTCAAATATCCCTTATCTTAAGAATGATATTAATTATGTAGATATCAAATATACCATTTATATCCAGTATATACATGTATTTATATTAGTACATAACATTTGGAGGTAGGAAATGAAATGCACCGTTCATGGAGATGGTAAGCCGTACATACGCATGAACGCTACTTTCATTTCCATTTCATATTTTAATGGAATGAAAACATAATGATACATATGTATATTATAATTATAGTATAATATCTTAAATAACATCATTAGCTTCATCCTTTATTCATCCCACATAAGGCATTAACGAGTCATATCACTTTGAGGGGGCGGTAGTCCGCACTTCCTAAAATGAAATTATCGCGTTTACCCATTATGGAAACCATAAAGGTATGATATAAATGGTAAATACATAAGCATAAGGAAAACATAAAAATGATATATATTATATATAAACATAGTTCCATCATAATTTCCACCATGAGAGAAGGTAGAAGATAATTGAACAATCATCGTTTCGTGAGCCGTTAGTTTTCCATCCACAGAAACATTATGTTCTTTACCCATTAGATGGAGGTGTGTGTAAGTGTAGTTAGAATCCTTCTCATAAAAACATACTAGTATATTGAGGATACTGGTTTTATTACAAAATAAAGTAATAAAAAGAGTTTAGGTGGTTGGATAAGTAAAACAAAACAAAAGAACCTAAGAGAAGACGTAACCTTTAAATCGGGTAACTCCCTTTGGTTTGAACCAAAAGAGTTTCTTGAAGTGCTTTTTGCCTAAGGTAAGTCTTCTAGGTTGAAGAGAGGGATCTTGGGAGATTATTGGAGCATAGTTTTCATGAGACAAAGGCTTGAGAAGTGTGAGAAATGGGTTAAGAGTGAGGGCTTTTTATAAGGGAGAGGAGGGGCTCTTTAGGAAAGTTTGAAATAATTATTTTATTATAACTTCATCTTCAGTTTCAAATGGTCAAATATTCATTAATATAAAATTTAAGATGAAAAATGGTTGAAATAAAATAATCCCATAATAATTGGACAGGTTTTGGATATTGTTTTAATATTTACAATCTTATTTATTTAAATCATTTATTAATGAGGTAAATATTGCATCATTATTGTGTCATAAATAATTTAATTTATTTGATGTCCAAAAATTATAAAAGAAATACCATGATGTATGAAATATTTTTAGATTTTTAAATAATATTTATAGTCTAAAAGATAACTTATATAACCCCATGTAAAAATTTATTTACTAAAAGATATTTTTTATGTCATTTTTGTCTTTACTTTAAATTAATTAATATAAAATGTCATTATTACTCCCATGTGGCTCCATGGAGTCCCAAATTCAACCCAAGGATTCCCATGGTCGGATATGTATCATAAAATAGGATTAGGATACATGTTAGGGTAATTTAATATTATTATAATAATATATTTTACCTTTATTTACTAGATTTGCCCTCTAATCATGGTAAATAAAATATTTACTGAAGTAAATATTTAAAATGTCTCAAAATAAAAGTTACATATTTACACAATTTGGACCTAATAATTCCAAATATGGAATCCATTTTTCCAAATTGAAAACACAGAAGTGGTAGAAATTAATTTAAAATTAATTCCCGCTGTTAAAACAAATAGTGTGTTTTTAAGAAATAATAACTAATAGAAGATTGACACTTGTTTATGTGAAATTTCAAAGTGAAATTAATTACAATGTACAACATTGGATTAAATAGTAAAAATATATTATAATTACACTTTATAAAAAATTCAAAATATAATCTATCCATATAAATAAATTAGATTAAAAGGCACTTTTGAATTAAAATACAATATTTTTCACTATTCATTAAAAAATGAACTTTATCAGAAAAATAAGAAAATTTAATCCAAAGTAAATTTTGATGTCCCAATTCTAAATAATAATTTAATCTTTTCAAATAGAACATATAAGAGTGACAAAAATTGGATTTAAAAAGGGTTCGCCATTAAAAAGCGGTAAATCGACCTTTTAAAGAAAATTATGCTTAAAATTAGATTCATTCACATTTTAAGCCTCTAACATTTATTGGATAAATGTAAAAACATTTTACAAAGATGTATAATCATATTTTAGTTAGTTCTATTCATTTATTCTAATACAATGGCTAGGCGTTAACTACCATTTAAAATAATAATATTATATTATTAGTGTACAATGTAAGATTTCAAAGAAACCCGCTGCTGCATATCAGATATGATATCGAACATAGCATATCATTTAAAGTAAAATTAATATTTAATTCACAAATATTAATAAACATTCAATTGTATTATTCTTTATTTACTTGGGATGTTACAGCTACCCCCGGACGACAGGTAGCTGAGTCATCTGTAGGAGGTAGTAGGCAGATGACATAGAGGTCCAAGCAGATTAGACCTTCTGGTGGATGACCCTGGGATGCAGGGTCAGAGGTACGCAACTCACAAGGTAGAGGAAGATGGGCGAGGGACACGCAGTGTTACACGTGCGGCGGGCAAGGTCATATGGCTCGTGACTGCCTAACCCGCCATACTAACGACCAGTAGATGGTTGAGGGATTGCCGAGGTAGAGGCAAATGTTCGAGTGAGGAGGTTTGCAGGGTGGCGGATGTGGCAGAGGAGCTGGCCGTGCAGCAGGTAGTGGGCTGTGTTTTGAGATTCTACCGTCACCACTGCCAGGTGGTCCACCATGACCAGAGGAAGCATGAGGACAGAGACGAGCTCATCTTCAAGCAGCTGATGCCTACAATCACGACACTCCGGAGATGATTAGAGGTACGATCTATGTCTACTCCACCTTAGCTGCAGTACTTATAGACACAGGTGTTAGTCACTCTTTTATTTCCACGACCCTCGTTCGGATCTCGAAGATTCTAGTGGAGCCGTTGGATCGATCCTTACGGCTAGAGACTTCTACGGGAGAGGATTCAGCGATTACACACTAGTGCCGGTAGTGTGAGCTTACTCTAGGAGGAGAGAGATTTGACTGGGATCTCCTAGTAGCGGCGTCAAGGCCTTACGACGTCATCTTGGTTATAGACTGGTTATCCACAGTCCATGCACAGATTGAATGTATTAGACACAAAGTGCAGCGTGTCTGCACAGATGGGACCAGGTTTTCCTTCAACGGAAAGAAGGGAAACTTTACAGTACAGGATGGAATTACCCATAGGAGGGTGCAACCGATTACTCATCAGTTGGTTAGACTTACCCTTAGAGAAGTTGATGTTGAGAGTCTTAGCTATCCTGCAGTGGTGGACCAATATGCCGATGTCTTTCCTGATGATGTTCCAGGACCACCTCCACGTAGAGAGGTAGACTTTTACATTGACCTGTACCCCGGGACGACATTGATATCTACACCAGCATATCGGATGGATCCTGCAGAGCTTCATGAGTTATGAGTACAGTTGGAGGACTTATAGGGAAAGGGGTTTATAAGACCCAGTGTTTCTCCATGTTCAGCCCCGATTTTGTTCTCCAAGAAGGAAAATGGGAGTTTGAGACTATGTGTGGACTATCAGAGCCTGAAACAGGTGACCGTTAAGAACAAGTATCCACTCCTGAGGATTGATTATCTTTTCGACCAGTTGAAGGGAACTCGCTGGTTTTTGAATATAGACCTCAGATCAGGCTATCATCAGCCCAAGATACAAGATGAGGATGTGTAGAAGACAACCTTCAGATGTCAGTATGACCATTATGAGTTCTTGGTTATGCCTTTAGGCATGAACATCTCCCCATCAGTGTTCATGGGACTCATGAACAAGATCTTTCATCCATACCTAAATCGCTTCATGGTGGTGTTCATTGATGACATCTTGATATACTCAACAACAGAGGAGGAGCATGCCTATCATCTACAGATAGTTCTAGATACACTCTGAGAGCACCAACTTTATGGTAAACTCTCGAAGTGCCAATTATGGATACGAGAGGTCCTCTTTCTGGGACACATTATCTCAGAGGCTGGAGTTTCAATGGATCCATTGAAGATAGAGGCCGTGCTAGCTTAGGATCCACCTAGGAGCGTGACAGAGGTGCGAAGTTTTCTGGGGCTGGCTGGATACTACCAAAGATTTGTGCATGACTTTTCCAGAGTTATAGCACCCTTTTTAGCTTTTAAAAATAAGGATCAACCTTTCTTGTGGACGGAGAGATGCCAATAGAGTTTTTAGGAGCTGAGGTAGAGACTGACAAGTGCCCCCATATTAAGGCTTCCAAAAGAGGGCGTTGGGTATGTAGTCTACTACGACGCATCAGGGACCGGGCTTGGATGTGTCCTGATGTAGGAGCGAGCAGTGATCAATTATGGTTCACGACATCTGAGACAACATGAGAAAAACTATGATAACCATGACCTAGAGTTAGCAGCAGTGGTCTTTTCCTTGAATATGTGGCGACATTACTTGTTGGGCGAACATTTTATAGTCTACTCTGATCACAGGAGTCTCAGGTATATCTTCTCTCAGAAGGACTTGAACCTAAGACAACGACAATGGCTAGAGTTACTCCAGGACTATGACTTTGAGATAGTCTATACTCTTGGGAAGGGGAATGTGGTAGCAGATGCACTCAACAGGAGGTCTGGTCTGTAGTTGCTGAGTGAGGCGATAGAGCAGCTAGCCACGTTGCAGTTATCCTTTGTATATAGAGATGAAGCAGCATACCTCCAATCTATGACTGCCACTCCCCCACTCCTTCAGCGATTCAGGGAGGCGCAGCTTGGGGACACTGACTTTGAGGCTCGATGTGCTAAGATATCCTCAGGACATGCACCTAATGGATTTTCTAAAGGTGGGGAGCACTTCATCCTCTTCAGAGGACGTACCATGGAACTGGTGGTGCTATGGGAGGAGGTGTTTAGGGATTTTCATATGGCCCCTTTGGCGGTACATCTTGGTGTGGTGAAGATGTACTAGGACCTCCAGCGTCATCACTAGTGGCTAGGGATGAAGAAGGCTATAGCAGAGTTTGTTTCACGATACCTCACTTGTCAGCAAGTGAAGGCTGAGCACCAGGTTCCAGCAGGCTTAGCTCAGCCACTAGAGGTGCCAAAGTGGAAGTGGGATGTGATCTCCCTGGAATTTGTGATAGGGATTCCATGTACGTCCAAGGGACATTATTCCATATGGGTGATCATTGATCGAATCACCAAGTCATCCCACTTCCTACCTATGTGAGAGTAGGGATCAGTAGAGGGATTGGGATGCCTCTACGTATAGGAGATTGTGCGACTTCATGGGGTGCCATCAACGATCATCTCTGACCGTGACACACATTTTACATCTTGGTTGTTGAAGGGATTGTAGGAGGCGTTCGGGACTCAACTGCATTTGAGCACTGCCTTTCATCCTCAGATGGATGGTTAAATAGAGCATACCATACAGACTCTGGAGGACCTTCTACGTGCATGTGTCCTAGATTTTTGGCCTCAGTTGGGAGGATCACTTTCCCTTTGTGGAGTTCACTTAAAATAATAGTTATCACTCCACCATCGGTATGAAACCATTCGAGTCCCTATACGGCCGACCCTGCAGATCACCTCTATGCTGGACAGACCTAGGGGAGTCAACACTTATGGGTCCAGAGATGGTACGAGCTACCACTGAGAAGGTTCAGATCATCTAGGAGCAGATGGATACTGCACAGAGCAGACATAAGTATTATGCTGACAGGAGATAGAGACCTCGGGAGTTCCAAGAGGGGGACTAAGTTTTCTTGCGAGTCTCTCCTTTATGGGGACAATAGAGATTTGGCTGAGGCATTAAGTTATCACCGAGGTTTATCGGGCCATTTTTGATACTTCAGAGGATAGATGAGGTTTCATACAGTTTGGCACTTTCACCGCAGTTTTACAAGGTGCACAACATCTTCCACATATCCTAGCTAAGGAGATACGTGCACGACCCATATCACGTCATCGACCACGACAAGCTGGACTTAGACGATGGGGCGATGTTTATGGAGGTTCTAGTAGAGATTGAGGATCGGCAGGAGCAGGTCCTTCATGGGTGGTCTATACCTCTGGTGCACGTTCGTTGGCAGCATGAGAACCTTCATGAGAGAACATGGGAGCAGGAGGCTTAGATTCATGCTCAATACCCTCATTTTTTTCCTTAGTCTATGTTGTGGATTTTGGGGGAAAAAATATATAAGGTGGGGAGAATATAAATACCCAGATTTCCATCTAATGTTTTTAATTATATGGAATTATTATGAGTCTGGGAAAATTTACGGCACGTGTTTCCGAGACCCGGTGTGCCCGGAATGAATTTCTGAACATTTTTTTGGGTATGTTCAGTTAACGCATGAGCGACATTTCCTAACTTTTGAACCGTTGCTCGGATTAAAAATCTGAGGGCACCGTTAAATCCGCTACACCAAGATTTGCTTAAAGGAGGCTTTACATTGACCCAGTAGCTCTAGAAAAAAAGTTAAGTTTTGCGATTTTTTAAAAGAAATGAAATGAAATAATTTTGTTATTTTATTTCATAAACCTCCAACAGAATAATTAAAGGGTGGAGCCGGTGGTGTATCAAGACATTAAATGGCTTGACCTGTCAACCTTAAGAAATGACGAAGTTGGGAAAATTAGGAAGATTTATAATTAATCAACCCCATTATTTCCCCATGTTGTTACCTACCCCCCTCTACTATATATATGGAGCTAGGGAAGGGGTATCAGAGAGATTCACCAAGCAGCGAAGTGCTGAAGGAACACCATGGTTCCAAACCCTTAGAAGATGAAGCGGACCCAGTGGGAGGTGATATATGACACCGAACAAAAGGGCGACATGTGAGTGGCGTCTTTGGGAATCGGTCGTGGGAATGAAGAACTCGATCCACCTTCAAGGACAGACGTTTCTCAGACATTTTGAGGTAGTGTATTTGATTCTCATTTTAAATTCATGAGAATTTATTGAACTCCCTTAATATCCTCCCAAATACAAGCTAATGCGGAGGGCGCGAGCCTAATGAACCCGACCCAAACCCTCAACTATCTTGCTATCCTTGCGCCTCCTTGGAAGACTGTGAGCATGTCAATGCATGCCACAATAGGAGGGCTGCGATTTATCAGCCATGACGAACAGAGGAGGCAGCCGACACGACGACCGACCATGGGAAGGGAGGCGACGCGACCGCCATTCCACTGACAAATGGAAGCCACGACAGAGGCTGAACCCGCCTCTGGCAGGTTCCGCGGCGACCGAGTGGCGCCCACGTGGTGCCGCCGCCTCACCAACTGAATGGTCTTCAGGCCGTTCGGGAGAGCAGGGGGTTACACCCCCCGCGTCGGACCGAATCGGGCCGCCACCCTCGGGGCAGGCCGCCGCCCTCGGAGCGGGCTGCCGCCGTCCGAGCAGGCCGCCACCCTCAGACCGGGCCGTCTCCCTTGCAGACCGCTGCCCCCAGATCGGTCCATTGCCCCATGTGGCCCGGGACACCCCTCTTACGGGCCGGACCAGACATCGACCCAGCGGGCCGAGTCCACCTTTGTCCATCCTAGAGTGGGTCGGTCCGACCGGGTCAGATCGGACCCGGGCCCAACCGGGCCCAGAAACACTCAAAGGACCTTATCTTGAGAACCAGACACCTGTTTAATGAACCGTATGTGACATTGGGAGCCTTGGAGCAAGATAGTCCTTTTGCCTTAATCCATTAGAGTTTCAGAGAAACTTGGAGTACAGCCGGGTTGGATCGCACCCGAATCCAACCCGACCCTCGACATTGAAATGCCAATAACGCACAGACCAGGCATCCAATTGACGTGTCATCTATTGAATTGGAAACCTTATGACATGGCAGATCATCGGATTACTTATTTGTGAGACTTCGTGCTAGTTGAGATATTACTGATGGCTTGGGAAGCAGTTCTCCCAAGCGTACTATGTGTGGAACCTTGCGACTGGTTGAGACCTGACGACTGCTGAATTTTCGACTCGGAGTGACTCGACAACCACAATACACGATGGGGAGGTGTACCTCAGTAGGAAATGGTGGGGAGCGGCCGTAGTAAGTGATGGGGAGGAGTACCTTAGCAGACCACATTGGGGGAGGGCAGTTTTCTGTGACCCGACAAACCCATAGTACATGACGAGGAGGAGTACCTCAGCAGTTCAAGGTTAGTGGGAAGCACCTCTGTGTGATGCGGAAGGCCCACTGTACTCGATATAGGAGGAGTTCTCCAGCAACCGAGGCATTTGATGTTGTGACCGAGGTTGTTACTTGTTACTACCCCTAGAATAAATCCCAGTGTGAGCTGTCTTTACTTTGTGCTTGTGATTGAGGTTATGCTATATGGTACTTTACCTTCGTGGTATTACCATGTGGGTTTTCTTTGTGGAACTCTAGGAGACCTTCAGGGTCTCGGGGTCCCTATTGAGTATCGTTATACTCACCCCTACATGGGATTCACCCGCACTTTGTTGTGTCTTGTGCAGATGATGAGCAGCTGGGCTGAGGCTTGAGGGAGCCAGGACTAGGCAGTACGTGGAGGAGACGAGCGGACGTGGAGTACTGAGGAGGTGATCTGTACCTACCCTTCAAGTAGGATCCTCATAGGATGACCCAATAGTTATTTTCCCTTTTTCAGTTGTATTTCTCTTTCATTTTTACTTTTACTTTTACAGTTGGTCTTGTATTTTGGCCCTTTTCACTTTCAACACTATTTTACTATACCACTTTACTTCATAGTTTCTTCTTGTTGTGTTATCAAACCATGTGTTTGTACAGGTTTAAAGGCAATGCCTTTCCGTTTTAGGGATATGCCTTTCTGGTTCTATTCTCCAGCCCCTGGCCTATGAAAGGTAGGCTTGGGGTAGTCACGGCACTGGCCCCAGGGGACGGGTCATGAAATGTCTCCCATTGATTTTCTTTCTGAAATCCATGGATAAAATATGATGACTTCATAAATGCAGTTCAAACTTCTTATCTCACCCACATTCAAGGTCACCCATGAGATATTATCCATAAAAACTCAAAACAATTGAGTGATAGCCTTTGAGAAAGGACTAGTCTTAAGATTTTCTTTCTCCAATCCATGGATTAAATATGATGACTTCATAAATGTGGTTCAAACTTCTTGTCTCACCCCCATTCAATGTCAACCATGAGATATATTCCATAGAAAACTCAAAACTATAGAATGGTAACCTTTGAGAATGGACTAGTCTCGAGAGACCCCAACATTGAGAATTTAGAGAATGAAATCAATCAGATCGACAATGGACTTCTGGAATCTTGGGATGAAGACATCTTTGTTTAAGTTCCAAGTAGTCAATGAGGGACATTGGCAGGGGGGGTATCGGTGTAACCAACTTTTACCAACTTCTACCTTTCTCTTAAATCACCCCCTCTTGTACTCGAACCTCTGTCCCAGTTAAGAATGATGGATTTAATGATGCACACTCAACCCTCACCTCAATATGAAATGCATAAAAAACATGAAAATTAACACACAATTTTTTTACAAAGTTCATCTTGAATGAGGAAACCTACTCCTTGTCATGTTCAACTCTTGCCAATAAATGGATAATCATTGTCATATTGCAGTGATTAAAAGTGCATAATCAAGCGATACACAAAGATTGGGGTGGTATCATCCACATCGTTAGGGTAGGATTCATCCACTTCCCAAATCTACATGTTGATATGTTCTTTATATTATATCCCACAATCTATATCCCTCACTGGTTGGTAGCATTTTTTATACTAGAACCACCAATTCTTCAAGGGTCCTTCATTGAACAAGTGAATAGGTATTCAATTGACAGGATATGACTCTTCATGCAAGTTGGCCTTTCTCTTCAACTGATCATTAGAATGATTGATGCAGATGTATATCAAAGTGTATCACGTCATCTTTTTTTACTGTAACATTTTTTTATGTTTAAAGGTGATTTTTTAGCAGTGGTTTTCTTAACTGTTTAGCATATTTAGTTATAAATTTTTTTTATTATTATTTATATTTAGTATATTTAGTTATAAATAATCAATCACTTAAAATTGTTCATTCGTATTTATTAAATTTATTTAAAAATAAAGAAATACGATTGAACTTATGATCTTTCTTTTTAACTTATAAAAAAGTTTTTTTGGTATATTTGTGGTTATCATTATGATCCCAGCATAACAATTCCATTTTTGTCTAAATTGCGAAGTAAATGGGCTTCAAAATGCGGTATTTCATTAGTGATCCTTTCAGGACCTCGGCTTGTCACATGAGTCTGAATTTCATATTTCCGTAGGTGAAAAGAAGTATAAATATCCTCATATACCAAGCGTTCTCTAATGAGTACTGCGGTCGGATAAGTATGCCCCCATCGTCTAGTGGTTCAGGACATCTCTCTTTTAAGGAGGCAGCGGGGATTCAACTTCCCCTGGGGGTACTGGGTACTACGAAAGGAAGTGATCATAGGTTTATAAGCCTCAAAAAGATTGATTATTCCTTCTGGGTCGATGCCCGAGCGGTTAATGGGGACGGACTGTAAATTCGTTGGCAATAGTCTACGCTGGTTCAAATCCAGCTCGCTATAAAATATTCTTTTTTATTTAGCGTCATTTTTTTAAAAACACATATTTATATGTAAAAAATGAATAAAAATATTTCCCCTAATCCCCACTTTCTTGAGTTGTTCCCTTTACCTCAATCCCTACCATCCCCGTCATCTGAGCCCTACTGTCCCACCTCACTATCTTACCCCGACCACCCACCCTATCGTCTGATCCCGTCATACAAGTTCTCTTGTCTAGGCCTACCATACGGCCCCACTATCCCACCCATTCCATATGAGCCTCGTTGTCTGTTGTCTCACCCCATCATCTAATACCCATAATCCCACCCCACTATTTGAGCCCCGATGTCTAAGTTATATCATCCGACCCCACTATCTAAGACCCATTGTCGCACCCTACCATCCCACTTGCCGTCAAAGCCTCACCGGATCCTTTATTGGTTTAAGGTACACTAGGTGGGAAATATACCTACTTTCTAATGTTATATCTAGTGTATTGACATTATATCTTGTTTTTTGATTATTTTTCATGTTATACATCGCATTTTGGGCTAAATATGAAAAAGAAAATAAGTTTGTGGAAGAAATCAAAATTCATAAATTATGTAGGAAAAAATTTAAGAAATTTAATGATGGGAATAAAGCTTTGAATGTTTTAGAATTTAGTCTCTTGGTTGGATGTTTTGGGGTTTAAAATGAGGTATTTGCCTAAATAGTTATGTTTTCCTAAATATAGAACTATCCATTATAGTGTAACAATAAGGGAAGTGCAGTCATCCATTAATTTTTCAACTATCTATGTATTATATTATTTATTTTTTATACCACGCATATGTTATCATATTAACATTTCTTTTTATGGATGAAGTGTCTAATTTTGAAAAACTAAAGGATAGAATTGTTTTAAAATATATATTTTGAAACTATTTTTACTTTCTTAAATGTAAAGAATTCCGAGAAATAAAAAACAATTCAGTGACATGAGATGATTAACACCAGATGGTCCACCCTCCACCCAAACATCATATACATTGCCTGATCATCGCCTACATATGGTATCTGATATGCCCTCTAGCTCCCTCTCAATGACATCTTGCATTCCCTCTCACAAAATCATGATGGGATCTGGCATACCCTCTAGCTCCCTCCTAATGACATCTAGCACACCTTCTATCTCCCTCCCAATAACATGTTGAACACTTCCTATAAATTCATTAGATTGTGTAGGTGAAGTTCATGCATTGAGGGAGCATGTTTCCACTCCAATTACCTCATAAGGATATTGGAGGGGAATGATTATAGGTACGAAATTTAATGTGAAAAAACTTATTGAATTTTTGTATACTAATATCTTATTTTTTTTCATAATGTATACAAACAATAACATTAGAGAGGAAAAAATTTATAGTTCATAAGTTTTGAAACTGAATGGCATGAAGATAGTTATACCATTTGATAGTTTTGGGGCCCCGATAGAGTATGTTGTGGGATTATTCAGTCAGATATTGGGCCTGTTGACTTGTGATCCAGTGATCCATCCAATTACATATTTAGATTGGATACACATGTCTTTTTCTTGAAAAAATAAAGTAATTGATTAACAGATAAATGTAATTTTAATACAGTATCCCACATAGATTAAATTTAATGTAATTATTTAATTAAATTCTAATAATTTGAATGATTTCTTTTGTAGTTTTTCTTCTACTTTATTGTGGCTGAGATATCACACGTTAATAAATGTTAAGAAATTTGGGTAAGAAATGAAAGGATTTTAAATAGATATTTTAGAATTAGTTCAATGATATGTCATTAAATATTCAACAGATGTATGATAAGGTACAACAGATGTATGATAAGGTACATGAAAGTATACCTTGAGAGCAGTGGAAAGTTTTTGTTGATAGTCATAACCATAAAAAGCATATGGTATTAGATGATATATTACTATATAAATATATTATTATATATATATGTATAAAATTGTCATTAAATTACACATTATTTATTTTAGGAAGTGTCCAGGATAAATGCATCGAGCAAAGTGAAATAGATCACCCCTCACACATTCAATTTGAAGAGTTTTTCAATAAACATATCTAATATTTTAATATTTTCATTAATTCTAATATTTATATGATAATATTATGTTTTTTATATATTAAAATATATATTTATCTCTTTTTCATGTAGAAGAATTAAAGTTTGGTTAGATTTCCACACCAAATATGATGGTTGTTATGTGAAGGCACCTACCAAAGATGTTGGATTACAAATTTCACTTCCTTTTATATTTTATTTCAATAAAATTTGTTATTTAGTAGTATATTTTAACCTAAACATGTTTCTCTTTATGATAATTCTTGCAACATCGCTCCATTAAGAGTTATTATTGTGCATAACTAATCAATCCAAGGCATACACCACTCTTTATTATCATTGAGTAAAATATTCAACATAGAGGAACAATCTAAGAGATATACTTCCCTTTAATGTATTTAGGAACAAACACTAAGACACTACCTTTAGTTTCCTATTGAATTTTGTAAATAGGAGTTATTTTTCAAAATGATTTTTTGGTGTGAATTCATTCGAGTTCTATGTTTTGACTATAAATTCAAAAGTTTTTGGGTTTTGAAAAGAATATGTGTGTTATTAGAGTTTTTTACTTTGTATTTTCAAATTCAATTTTGTGTGTCTTAGTTAAAACCATTTGAAATAATTTTGAATATTTTTTATCAATCATTTTTAATTATTTTTGAGATGTATAAATAAGTCATCTTCTATTTTTTTCTAATTGTTATTACTTCAAATTTGAATGATATTTGATTTATAGGTAAAAGTAAAAGAATTAGAGGATTAAAACCTTTTTCTTTCCTTATCGATATCCCAGTATGATCCTATTGGTCAGGTCCTTTGAAAATAATTTTAGGGTCATGTTTGTTGGATGTGTTCTGGACCATTTCCATCTCAGGTCTTTGGCAGGTCACTAAGATCATTTTCTATAGCCGCATCTATTCAGGTTGTAGTTATTCTGTCCATCCAGAAGTTCGTAGGGAATTTGTTGTGATGAAAGAAAAAAATAAAGAGTAAGGAAACACATATCAGAGTATGGGATTTATATAAAAATTCATGATGTGAAGGTATTTTCTCAAAAAAATGCATTAGCTGAATTATATCAAAAGGTGAATAGATATTCCCCAAAGAGATTACATCGATGGTTAGATATAGTTAGATAGAAAATTTCACAATTTCATAATCATTTATAACATAAAGTTTTATTTCCTTTTAAGTTAAAATATAAATTTAAATCATAGTTTATTTTTTAAATAAATTATAATATAGGTTCCATAATAAGGGAGTGGAGATGGATATAGAGATGGATATGGAGATAATTGATGCTCATTGGGAGGTAGTCATGAGGATTGATTTTTACCTTCATCTTAGTGATTTTGTATAACTAAACTTAGTACATATAACTTATTGTGTTTAATTTAATGTATATGTATGTCATTAACCATTTTTTTATTATTACTATATGTAAAAGATGCTGTTATTATGTTTGACGATGTATAAAAGTAAGGTGGACCTTCCTGTTGATCACATTTTACATTGACTATTTATTTCCCATATCCATGTTTTTATATCTCATTTATGTATCTAAAATATTTTTTTGTCATGTTATTTAGACACATAATAATTATTTTATGCTTTCATTAAATTTAATTATTTTATTTTTTAGATATTTCATATATAATGAAATTATTTAAAATAGGATGTCCTCTAAATATTCATATAATTTCTATTATTCTGCCTCAAGATTGATTTTCTTTTACTTGAGTTATTTTATATGTATTATTCATTTTCAATCTTTAAAACATTATTTGTGAAAATATTATTTTGTCTATATTAATTCATGAAAGTGAAATCTAAAATACACATTCCTTTGGCCTTGAATGTTTCAATGTTTTGAAAAACCTAAAAAATATTCTTAAAAAATATTCTATAATTTCATAAATAAATTTAAATAGATTTTTCAACTTTGCAAATTCAATTTTATGTTACACCCTACAGAGATATCTTTTGTTATATTTTCATCCTTTCACTGGAGATATATAATCATGATATATTCAACATTATTTTTTGAATGATTTTTTAACTTGAGAACACTTTTATATAATTTTTTTATTATCATGGATTAATCAATATATGAAATTTTATGGATATATGATTGTTTTATTCTTTATATGTCCAACATATATATGGATTTAATATTATGTGATGGGTTGGATTGAAATTATATAAACCAACATTAAATTGGGTAAATAATTATATCTTATTATGTTATTATTTATGGGACTTAATGAATTATGATTATGATATACCATTATTATGTATGTGCCAAAACCCTACCATATGTTACTATGGTTCATGATCATTTTATTTCCACAGTTTTATGTCTTGTATCATGTTCATGTTCTTATATCAACCTAAATCTAATATATTAATTATATTATGTCATACTTTATGATCATTCATGTATTTGATAGAGTTATTCATTATTTTTTCCCTTACTAATTCGTTTATATAACATATTTATTTGTTTTATGTACTTACCCATGAAATCTCATGTAGTGATGTGTATAAGAGGAGATAAAGTGTGATGAATTTTACTAATGAAATTTTGTGATAATATAAATGATGTTTTTATTATGTTTTATAGTGTATAGCTAAAGTTGTAATATATTTTCTCTTTTTTGTTTGTGTTGGGGGATGTAATATGAATTTCATTTTTTATACTGTAATAACTAGAAGCGGTTTATACTGCCACCAAACACAAAAAAACCCGCCACTTTTGACCCATTTTCCTATAGTGTTTTTCTAGAGTCTCAACATAATGATGATCAACAACAACAATGTTAGTATATTCTCTCTTAAATCCCCTTATATGATATAGGGATATTGTAGGATCCTTCTTCATATTATTATTTAATGAAAATGTGCTCCATAAGTTTCTTCCTTCGATACATAGATTATCTCCATAGTTGTAGCAATATCAAGTTCCTTTTATTAGACTGAATAAATCTTTTTATAATAATAAATGTAACACCCCAAAATGATAAAGGGTTAAAATCCAAAAATGTTACTAACCTTTCCAACAAGGCACACCTTTCTTTTTGGGAACCTACCAGATTAGAACTCCATAGTTAAAGAGGTTTGGCATGGAATATTGATCACAACATGTGACCTCCTAGGAAGTATCCTAGGGTGTGTATGAGTGAGGAAAATACACACTAGAAGGAACATTGGTTAGCCCGTGGGAACATTCATTAGTTTGATGACCTATTCAGGCACATGGGTGGTCCCTAAGGAGGGAACAACACATGTTTTTGGGTTATTTAGGGTTCATGTAGGGCCTATTTGTTACATTGGTATTTTAATAAGGTTTTGAATGTTACCACACATGTAAATAAGGTGAAAATTTATTTTTGGGAGCCTACCTGGTTAGAACTCCACAATTAAAGAGCTTTATCTTAAACTAGTGATCAGAATGGGTGAACTCCTGGGAAGTATCCTAAGGTGTGTACGAGTGAGAACAAAACTCACTAGAAAGAACATGTGTTGGCCTGTGGGGTAAGTAATTAGTCTGAGGACCCATTCATGCACATGGGTGGGCCCCGAAGAGGGGAAAAATGCGTTTATAGGGAAAATAATGTGCCTGTGAGGCCTAGTTGTCACAATAACACTATTTAAGAGCTCTCTAGTATCTCAATTTACATCATCCACACTTGCCAATTTTTTTATATCCACATAATTGTTTGGTACCAGATGAAATAAAACAAAATGGTCAAGTGGGGGAGATTGATCTTTTAATTTTTTTATAGATTATATTAGAATTAAAATGATAAAAAAATTGTAGTGGAAATAAAAAATAAATAATTACATTTTATTTTTATAGTAGTTTTGATCAAATTAATCCTTCATCTAATCTTTACATCTCTCAAATACAGAGAAAAATTACATCCACTAAAATGGAATCTATAACTTTTGATGGAGAGTCACAACTCTTTACAATTACCTTTCTAATATTTTGAGGTACAACCCAAGACTTTCCATTTTAAACTTTGGAGGAAAAACCCAATTAACTTCCATTTGAAGTGGTTGAAGGAGCCAACCTTACCTTTATTTGAACCCAAGCACAACCAAGTCCACTTTTCCTTTTATCGACTAGACAAAACCCACACATACCTTTTATTGGGGCGGTATAACCTAAAAACTATATTTTTAAAGGGATGTATAGCCCAAAAAATTACACACATAGAAAAAAATGAATTATTATAAAACCAAAATTTAATAGAGAATCCCATAGAGGAGTCAATGAAATATGGATCATGTTTGACACTTTGATATTTCACATTAAATGTATAGATAAAATGTTTTAGTGAGATTCAAATCTTTTTCTTCAAAAATTATAATGATCTTATTTTCAACTCAATAATATTGTATAGTGATTTAAGAAAGCTCCTCTTGATTTCATCCTTCAGTCCTTGGTTGTAGTTTTTTCAAAATCAATTTATAGATTTCCCCTATCATCAAATTTGATTAAAACTTCAAAATTCCTAGACATTGCAGCATCTCCATGTAAATAAAAAATCATTAATCCATAAAATAGAAATAATAAATTTCATACCATGAAAATAATCATTGAATCCTTTTGATTTCTAATGGAGTAGAATTCAATTCAATCTTCATGATTTTAGTCATTTGAAATTAACATTTAATATTATTTTAAATTGTTCTTTCTTTACCATAATATAATACAAAAATTTGAAGCACATAGAAAGTGTATCTCCAAAAGAATTTGATATTTGAAAGTATTTAAAAAATTTCAACATTTTGAACTTTTGATTTACATAAGGGTAACTTTCATTTTATATAGTCTATGTAAGGGTAACTTGATCTAATTACATAAGTGTAATTTGTGATAGATATTTAAGGGAAACTTGTATACGCTAAATAAATGTAAGATAAGAGCTTTGTAAATGAAATCATGATTTTATATATATTTCATAAAGGTAATCTTAATATTTAAGTGTCATATAATGGTAAGGTGGAATAGTGCCATGTCAAGGTAGAGTGAACCACACATGGGTAAGATTGATAAATTCTATACTGCACAAAGGTAAGATGATTCTATACTAAATAAAGGTTGGTGGATTTTCATTATGTAAAGGTAATCAATAATTTATATGTGATATATGTGATCCACATAAGGTAAAAGTATCTTTTCAACATGATACATGAAGGTAATACTGAGTTCAAAATAAGTTAAGTAAGGGTAAAAATACTTAGAAAATTTTTAAATTTGTTTTATAAAAAAATTAACCAAAATATTAATAATAAGAATAATTAAATAACATATAATTAAAAAAGAATTATTAAATTACTAAATAATGAAGAATAAAATAATACAAAATCGTTTTTTTCATCTAAAACTAGTACAAGATTCAATAACATAGATAAAAGATATAAAAAAGAATTAACATCCATAAACAAGAAAAGATTTAATAATACTATGAGAAATTATAATTACTCAATTTATTTATAAAATTATAAAAAAATTTAAATAATCATGTTAGGGGGAACAAAAAAATATTGTTTTTTAATTATCAAAACATGAAGTGGTTTAAGGATACACACAATAATAATACCTCATGTATATTATTTCCTTACTTT
Source organism: Viscum album (assembly GCA_963277665.1). Lineage (NCBI taxonomy): Eukaryota > Viridiplantae > Streptophyta > Magnoliopsida > Santalales > Viscaceae > Viscum > Viscum album. The sequence goes on along the minus strand of OY728130.1, from coordinate 952,128,166 downwards.
TAATAATGAAACTCTATGATATTTGGAAACATGTGATATCATCTCATTAAAATATCATTTAATCATGGTCAAGGTATTCCTTTTGAATCCTCCTTAAGACTCAAGTGTTTCCTTGATGGTATATTTGAATTTTCACTACTCTTTTTTCCTATATAGAATCCATATATTTCTTCTTTTAATTCTTCTATGTGCATATAAAAGCATGAACCTTTATGATGTGGAACTTCCCTCCTATAGAGTGTAACAATACCAAACTCCAAATTATTCATTGGTTGGTTCTTATTTAATCTCAAATTTAATTAAAAACTCTGATTGTGATGTTTGAATCAAAAAACACAAAATATGAGCAGCTTATGATTTATTTTTTCTTTATAATATTCATTCTTGAATTATTTATTTATCATGTCTTAGCAATCATGGAATTTTTGTAAAGGGGCTTACTCTTATGAAGTTGATATTTCTATTATGATCTCCATAAATGCTCTTCCAAACTCAACATTTAAATTATTGAAGTCAGAGTTACTATTTTGAACTTACTGGTTACTCTTCTAAAGTCTTATGTTACTCTTTTAAATTCTGAGACTACCTTTCAAAACTCTATAAATACTCTTCATAGATCAGAAAGTACTATTCTGAAGACTTTCAATACCCTTATAAAGTATTTTATTACTATTTTGAAGTTAGGATATACACATATGATTCTAGGAATTACACTTATGAAGTCTACCAATATTTTTATGAATTTCATACTTTCTCTTCTAAACTTTGGAATCATCTTTTAGAAATATGGAAATCATCCCTACATTATATAAGAATCATCCTTATAAAGAACACCAATTTTACATTTCTCTCTCTCTAGAGAAAATTATTTTTATATAGGAAAAATTATCCTTATATTGCTTAAGATTATCTTTATATAGCCATGATCCATCCTTATATTGATTCATACTTATGTGGATTCAACCATTTGTTACTCAGAGTGGCATTCTCTACTGAATCAGACATGAACCATGTAAAATTCCTTTCCTTTTCAACTTTATTTGATGAATCTTACATGAAATATGTATATGTGATATCTTTGACTCTTATATAGTTCCATTCGTTATGAATTTTTAGCTCTAACACAGAATACCCAAGCATCCTCAAATACTTTTAGAACCTTGTAAACTCATTCTGATGCCTTCTCAAACACTTTTACACATCTCAAAACATAATACAAAGACATTTCTTCTACCTAATGCACCATATGACATACTTGTTTCTAAAAGTATGGATTATTCATACCTTATTTTAGATTCTCTTCTTGAATAATCACTATTCAATCTCCCCTTTATCTATCTTTGAGGCAACCCAATCATTTCAAACCTAAATATTACATCTTATTAGATGAAGAGTCATTGCATATCATGATGATCCACACTAGATTCAAAAATGTTTAGTTTCTTTGGAAACATTGATATATAAACAACTGACACATAAAATATCTACATCATCACATACTAAATTATTCTCAACTATAACCCTTTATAGATATATCACACTCAAAACCTTTCTTTATATAACAGGGAAAATTAAGCATAATAAAGGGTGAGATAAAATGCTCAGTAAGGGTAAACAATAGAGATATTAATGATCATTTAAGAATAAAACAATCATATGTTTATGAGAACAAATGATTAAAATTTGAAAACCATACCCATCAATTCATAGATCATAATCAAGAGTCACGACATAAATATTGATTGTTTATAATACATTAATTATAAAGGAATCAAAGAACATGATCCATGAGAGTCTAACATTAGTATACTATCATGTCATAAAAGAGTGTAATAGATTTTGAAATAATAATAATCATAGAAATATTATTTCAATATTAACTACCAAGACATCCATCACATTTTAGTCTTGGTATAACCAATAGTGTACCCACTTAGAGCTTGGGATAACCTCCCATGTACCCTCTTTTAGGCTTGGTATAACCTCCCATATACCCTATTTTGGGATTGGGGTAACCTCCCATGTACCATTTGAGCTCATAAAACATCAATATTTACCAAATTAATTGTAGGGATATAATGGAACCTCCCATCATATATTCATAACCCTTTCACATGTTTTCCATAATATCATGAAAAAATTTGTCTTTTCATCATAACTTAACCCATGGAAGAAAAATTGGGTTTCATAAATATTTCATCCACATAACCGTAAACCATCTAGAGAAAGGGTAAGGGTAATTTCACAGAATAATATCCCCATTAAACTATAATTAATACAAAAGGATTTCATCATAGATAAAAAATTACTTTAAAATATCACCAAAACATTTCTTGAGGAAAATACATTTTTCATTTTGAAATAACTTATTTAAAAAATATATTTTTTGAAAATATTAAATATTTTTTTTATTTTAAATGAAACATGGAAAATTTTAAAGGAACCTTAAAATAAAAGAGTATTCATGATGACAATAAAATCCATTCATGTGATATGTGTTAAAATAAATATTTCGTTCACACCTTTGGTAAAAAGTACCTCGATCAGAAAATGATAAGAATATTCCTTTAAAACTTTTTATACAAATTAAAACATGGATAAAAATGAATTTTAATTAATCATTGTATAATAGTAAAAAAAAATTCGAATTTTTTTTAAAGAAAATATAGACATGAAAGAAAAGACTCCCGTCTGAAGAGAGAAATGAAGTTGGTTTTCCTTAAAAACATTCTTGTAAACTATCGAGCACTTAAAATGAGGAAAACTAAAGGAAAATATGTAATAAATTTAAATAAAAATATGAGATGAAAGTAAATACGATTTTGGAGATATATATTATATAATTTCATTATTTTAAATTTAAGCATAAATAATCCTCTTAAAAAATGAAATTGTAATATAAAACCCTTACTGCTTTGGTACCTTTTGAGTTGTAATTCCCATGAAAGGAATAAAATAAAATGAAATATTAAATACCATGAAATAAATTATATTAATTATAAAACATATTAAATGGTTATTATATACAATACATAAACATAAATAGGTGCATAACATCAAACTTGTCTCAACAAAATAATATTGAAACGAAGAACCCGTACCTCAAGTCTGACTTAAATTATAAGCACTATGAACTCATGTATAATAAATTTTAATGTATTATAATTATATAATATAACTATATAAATACTTATAAAATCATATATTATCCACTTATAACATTTTGACACCCATTTATTAATAATTCTTTATTAAAATCGTCGTTTTTAGGTGTTAATTGTTTTGTTTTTCATATAAGTTTCAATTTGGAAGCTTCAGTCCTTGTAATTTTATCATAGTTAAATTATCTAAATAATATTAATAATGATATAAATATCATAATTAATCATTATATACATATATATAACCATCCATAAAAGTTATAGATATAGAAATAAATTACACCATTTATGAAGATGGTAGTCTATACATACGTATGAACAATATTTTCATTTTCTAATGAAAATAAGGAAAAATTAATAATATTTTATATTTAAAAAATTATAATTATACCATAAATATCTTGTATATTTATTAAGTATATATTTATAACCATTTATAAAATTTAGAGATAGAAAAATGAATGACACCATTCCTGGAGACGGTAGTTCATACGTATGCATGAATGTTGTTTTCATTTTCTAAAAAAATAAATAAAGAAATTTAAATAATATATTAATAATATAAAATAATAATTATACCATATATATCATATATATTTATCAAATACACAATTATATCCATCAATGTGAGTCGATGATGGAAAATGAACCATATCGCTACGTGGAGGCGACAATCCACACGTATGCACGATCGATACTTTCATTTCCCATTTGATGAAATATAAGTGGTAAAAGGTTATTAAATAATCATAATAACATCTTAGTATATTTATTATACTATATTAATCATGATATGATGGATAAAATAGGTTTATAGAAGGAGAAATAAAAATAAAATTGAAAGATCCTGATTATAATTTATACCACTTCTTTGAGAGACCTCCTTTGGATAATACTTTAAACCTTGAAATATTGGTCTCAGGAGAAGATAAAGATTTGTATGATGATTATAAGTAATATATTAAGGTATTATTGTAGGTATTTTACAATATATAAAGCTCAAAATTAGTGAATAATGGAGGAGAGGAGGTGCCTTTTTATAAGTGAGGGAATGGGCACACATGGAATTACTTAAAATATTTAAATATAATTAATTACTTTCTCATGTATAATGCTACCAAATGAAAAATTATTTTAATTAAAGATAAAAAAGGTTTTAAATATTTCTAAAAAATAATAATTATACATATTTATGTATAAATATTACCCTTATGTATTAGTTTAATCCCCTGGAAAACCCGTTTTATCCTTAACCGTGTCAACAAATTTTTATCATTTTTACAATTCATTATGACCAAAAATGAAAGTAAACTCATTAATTTTTTTAAACTATGATTCTAAATATTTAATCTATTTTATCAAATTCAATTTCTGTAAGTGATAGAATTTAACTTTAAATAAGCATGTAAAACACAATGAAAACCCATTTTTAGACAAAATGAATTTTTAAGCATAAAACTGAATTTAATTCCATTAATTTTTGGGAAAAAACTACCAAAATGTGAAAATATTTGATTTAATATATAATATATAAATTTCAGTAACATAATTAATTAATCGTGATTTGTTTAATTAATTAAGATAAAAATACATTGTACATATAAAAACATTTTTATGAAAAATAAGCCCTTTTAACCTTAAAATAATTTTATATTCATTCTTAACTATTATATAACTAATGTATGTATAATTATTCATTCTTTCAAAAAAATATCAATATATTTCATTAAAATAATTTTTCAATAGTTATCAATATACTTTGTTTATATAAAAATATATAATATGTAGAAAAACACATTTCTTCAAAACATAGGCCTTTTAATAATTAAATGATTTTATTAAAATTGAGTGCTTATCAATAAATTTTTATCATCCTAAACCATACACATATTTTAAAATGATGTTAATCCTATTCATAGTCACAAATCCAATGGCTAGGCTATAAAGGTTTACTATATCACAGTTTATTTAGACTTAAGGTTGTGCGTAAATAAAGTTATTGGATACCACAATTTTATTTAAAATAAAATACATATAAAATATTGGGGTGTTACATTATACCCCACTTAAAATGAATTTTCCCTTGAAATTATTTCAATTCAATACAAACAAATGAGGATATCCCTTCTTCATCACATCATCAGGTTCTCATGTAACTTCCTCAAATTTCTGATTCCTCCAGAGAACTTTAACCAGGTGAGTTGTTTTGTATAAATTTATATCTATAATACAAGATTTCTACCTATTGTTCTTCATCGGAATGATCATTATACAGTGGTACAACATAAGAGTTCAGTACATGTGAAATCCCAGGTATGTACTTTCTTAGGAGAGATACATGAAATATATCATGAACTTGAGAGAGGTTTGGTGGAAGTGCCAAATGATAAACTATCATCCCTACTCGAAAAAGAATCTATAAAAGTATTGTATACCTAGGGCCCAACTTTCCCCTTATTTTGAAGCTCACAAGATTCTTTTATAGAGAAATTCACAAAAAAACCTTCTCATAAAAAATGAATTCTAGATCTCTCTAGAAATTATCAACATAAATCTTATGTTGACCCTGATCTTCCATGATGTGCTGCAAAATAGATCTGACCTACTTTTCCATTTCCTCAACTAGATCTGGTCCCAATAGATTTATTTCTCTAAATTCATCACAATATGTCTGATCTCTATACTTTTATCTATATAGGGCTTCATAATGATCCATCTTAATGATCAAGTGAAAGCTATCATTATAATAGAATTAGATAAGAGGAATATGTTGATCTAAACAACCTTTGAAATATAGGGAATAAGATATTAACATATCCTCTAAGGTTTTAATGGTTCTCTCATACTAACCATCCATCTGAGGATGATTGGTATTACTGAAGAATAACTATGTATCTAGATCTTACCAAATAATTATCCATAATTTTGAGGTAAATCTTAGATCTCGATCAAATGCAATATAATGTGGTACTACATGAAATATTAAAAATTCCTTGATATATATACTAGAAAGATGATCAAGATAGAAATATTCTATGATAGTAATGAAATGTTCTAACTTTGTAAGGCGATTGACTACATCCCCAGAAACATTATGGACCTTAGATGTTTTGGGGAGTCTGACAATGAAATACATGGTGATTTTTCCCATTCCCATTCTAGTATGGGTAATGGTTATAACATCCCCTTAGAGTTCTATCTATAAAACTTATTGACATATTAAGAACCAAGATACATACTCTGTAACATCTCTCTTCATGTTGTCCCACAAAAAATAATGTTTTTAATCTATATACATATTTTTACTTCTAAGATGAATAGATAACAATGAGCTATGAGATTCTTACAATATATCCTTCTTTAAGTTTGGTATTAATATGACACATTCAAAGTTCCTAAACCTTATCATTCCATTACAATCATGCTTGAACTCAGGAACATCTCTCTCCTTCTTTTGCAGATATTCATCTTTCTTTCGTGCATCTTTAATCTTCATATGGATAGATGGTTGAAAAATAATTTGAGTAAGATAATATTTCTCCTATTTATTCAATATTTCAAGGTCCATAATTTTTAAAAAATTTAATATTGTATCAGTGTTTTATCTTTCTCATATTTAATAAAACACGATCCTTCCAACTCAAATCATCATCCATCCCATTTCCTTTTCAAGGTTGGTAATGTATTGAACAATCATAATACTTAATCAGATCTAACTATATTCTCCGTCACATATTCAAATATTTTTTAGTGAATGAATACTTTAAAATTTTATTATTACTATATATGTCATACCTTTCTCTACAAAGATAATTCCACCATATCTTTAATGAAAAGATGACTATTGCTAACTCCAAATCTCATGTCAGGTAATTTTTCACATGAACCTTTAATTGGTGTGATACATAAGATATCACCATATCATTATAAATAATAAAATATTCCAAAACCATCATTGTTGCATCACTATAAATCATAAATCTTTCTATAATATAGGGTAGTTTGAGTATAGATGCACTAACCATCCTCTTTTTTAGCTCTTTAAAATTTTCTTCACATTCATCTGACCAAAGTATCATGACTCACTTATGATTTAACATGGTGAGTAGACAAGATATCCATAATAAATTATTCAAAAATCTTTGATAATATCAATCCAATCGAAGGAAACTATAGATCTTAGACACCAGTGGTTGTTCTGGGATAATGTTCAATAACTTCCATCTTTGATGGATACACTGATATACCCTCACCTGAGATTATATAACTCCAAAATGAAACTTTTTGAAATAAATTCACACTTGGTAAATTCTTTATAAAACTTATCCTTCTTTAGGATCTTCATTACATCCTCAATTGATCTTCATGTTATTCCTTCCGCTTGTAATATATAAGAATATCATCTATAAAGTCTACCAAAAAATGATCATGGTAATATATGAATAATCTATTAATTTAATACATAAATATTTCAAGGGAATTAGTAAGATGGAATGGAATCACTATAAATTCATATCCTCCATGCCTCTTACAAAAGGCTATATTGGGTATGTATTTACTTTTAACCCACAATGGATAATATCTAGATCAAAGATCATTCTTTGATAAATATTAGGATCCCCATAATTAATTAAAAAAATAATCAATACAGGGCAGAGTACACTTGTTCTTTATCGTGATCATGTTAAGTTACTAATAATGAGTGTGGAGTCACATTGATCCATCTTTATTCTTAATAAAAATAAAATGTTGACTATATGGTGATGCACTTGGTCGATTGAATCTCTTAAAAAAAATTCTCCTTGAATTTATTCTTTAATTCCTATAACTTAATCAAAGATATTCTATATGGATTATTTGAAATAGGTGTGGAACATAGAAAGAGTTATATTAAAAACTCATCTTCACAATTTGTAGGAATACTAATAAAATATTATAGAAAAATATCAAAAAATTACAATACAATGGAATATCTTAAATGTTGAGTTTATCCCCAACTATCTATGATAAATACTCTCTTTGAATAAGAATCAAGACCCATATAATGGATTTAATTTACACTTTGAGTTCATATTTATCCTCACATCGATAAACAATCATAAGTTATTTTGGAAAATCAAATGTGACTTTCCTTCCTTAGAAATTGATATGGGATTTATATAAATAAAGTTAATACATACCCATAATAACATCAAATTTCACTAAAAGGAGAGTAATGATATTTTCAGGAAGCACCTTCCAAAAAATGTCAACTGGATAAGAATCATAGACTTGAGATACAATCCTCATACCATTAGGAATTTTCAATATAAATTCAATATCTAATCATTAAGGCGGTAATGCGACACCCTTAGAAAATTCTTCAAATATAAAAGAGTGGGTAGAACCAAAATAAAATAAGACATTATTAGTTCTAGAGTAGATGGTAAGTGTAACTTTCACTACATCATTGTCATAACCCACTTTAGAAATAGTGATCATAAGATAATTCCATTTGTCTCTGGGGTTAAGAGGTTTCTGACATTGATCATTGTTATTAACCCTTAGATCTGGGAATTGGTTAGCATAATACCCAAATTACATTCCTCATAAACAATAAAGTGTGATTGGTTGATTATATATAGATTTCAATACATTCGCATCATTATCCAACCTCCTTCGATCAATTTGATATTTTATTTCCCTATGATCTTCCTTTCCACACTTAAATCATTTATTAGTCCCCTTAATACAATTTACTCCACGTTTCCTTCCACACTTCGGGTATAAAGGAAGACTCATCTTCTTCTGTACATAGGTTTTATTAGTATAATTTACATTAAATTACATATTTATTTTCTTATCAAAACCATGAGATTGATAGGTGACACTAATATCCATTTTTATCTTGATACCACATTTAATGATTTATTCATAGCTATTGATGCCTCTTATGGATAACACTATAACAATCCGAACTTTAATAAATGAAATTCACTTTTTGAATGAATAAATAAATTTTTAATTAATTTAGTTATAGAAAACACATGCAATATTTTGGTTAGTTTGGGTCATTATAAAATAAATCTAATCTAATTTAAAATAGCATTAATCATCTTAATCATTAATAATAGAGCTGTTTTACAATGACTATTATGATTGGTATATATTAAGGGTTATGAAAAAATATAAATAACACAAATGGAAGAAGTGAGGACCTCGAATAGTAGGATCATACCTTATGAAACCCATTTATTGAAACTTATAAGGTAGATGAAATCACTGGGGTTTTCTATTAACTAGGAATAAGATGAGATTCAACAATTGAAGCATGCACAAAACCATTTACTGGGGAAGTTCAAACTTATCGAGATCATAACCCAAACCATATTCGTTGAACCACCCTAGTAGTATGAATTTTATAGTTTTCTTTTTAATAAAATAATGATTATATTTATCCAATTTCATAATTATAATGATATATGAGTCGATGAAAACTATATTTTAATACGAAGAAACCAAAATAGTATTTTTGGAAGATATACGGTTTTAATTAAAACAATATTTTCGATAAATTCAAATTTTTTGAAATGAATTTTATTTAAATATAATAATATTATTAAATATATTTATAGACAAATGATAATTTAATTTAATTAAGCCCAATATAATCTTTATAAGGGTTAGGAAATTGTTATTGTTGTAAAAAACAGTATTTTTCAATAAATTAGGATTTAGATTTAAAAGTGTAAATTCTCATATTTATAGAATTATTTTGATAAAACAAATATTTTTTTAAAATCACCATGTTGAAATTATCCAATGATGAATTTTTCATAATTTTATAAGAGTTGAAATTTTGGGTAAAAATTAAATATGGTATAAATAGATGGTATATATTATGATATCATAATATCAAAAAAGTGATGTAATAAATTCTATAAAGTTCATAAAAAACCAAATATATATTTCCTCTTTAAAATAATGTCTTTTTGAAGTTATTTAATCAATTTTATAATCCCTTAATGAATCCTCCAAAACCTATATTATATTTTAATGTTCTAAAATAATTTCTTTATGAACATGACTCACTTACACATCACCAATGGTATTATTTTTATATGTTTGGTTATTTTACTTATAAAATATTTAAATAAACTCCTATTTAGTAGAAATCATGGGAAAAACCTTGGGAGGGTTTGTGGTTTTGATTATTTTATCATATAGAGTCCAAAACCTATGTTCAGAAATTAATAAAGAATTCCCCTCTTTTTCAATAAATACCCAACCAAACACCCACTCCTCTTCACTCAAAACCCATTTAGCATGAATTTAATCTCCCTAACCCTCTATAAATACCTTACAAGGTGTTCCCAATATCTTAAGGAGACCCTCTTAAGATTTTAGAATCACCCCTCAAGGTAAGCGATCTCTTTCTCTTCTTTTCCCACCAAGCACCTTCTTTGCATTTAGAATTTTGAATCCAAATTAATTATGTTTTCATGAATTTATAAATATCAATTTTCTATCTAATTGATTTTCTAATAATGAGATATCATTTATATCCTCTCTTTATAACCTTTACCTAAGACGTTACTATGCCGAAGTAAGGGATTCTTTCCCCCTATTTTTTATTCAAGGACTTTCATTGAGTTATGCCTTTTTATTTCCAGTGGTTCATATTGGAATATGTTTTTACACATCCATTTTATATTATTATGATTCTAAAGTAATTAAATTCCACATTTCACTCTCATTAAAACCTTCTATAAACCTTTATGTACACACGTTTTGTAGCTGAAATTATCCTGTGATTATCCATTCCAAAAATTTGTGTTGTGTATACCCATACCCATTTATTAGGGAGCCCCATGAATGTGACCCACACTACATAATAATGAGATTAAAAGTGATTAAATATGTAGTGTACGACTCTAGGTTCCACTTAATGGTGCCCCAAGACAGTGGCCCACAAGACCTCATGCGTGCCTCTTTGAATGCCAGAGGCTGCCGACTAGCAGTGAGAGAATAGGGTGTGTCCATGGGGAGACTTTTCCATCATAGATCATATTGAACAAAACATAAAGAAATATATAATAAATAGAAAAAATAGAAACAAGAATTATAAATTAGAAAAAATAATGGAAATAACGTAATAAATATAAATAAAAACTAGTGAAAGCTGAATAAACATTTGATAAAAATGATGATGATATCATGATGCTATAAAAAAAAAAAATTTCATGGGGAGAAGGGGATACAAGAATATACTACATGCTGTAAAAATATAAAAAAATCCAAAAACTACTACTATATGCATCTCGAGCATAGACTCATTCCTCTGCTTCGTGTTCTAACCAAGAAGAATAGTCAAGCATCAGAAACTGCATGCTTCCCCTTATCAATACCTACAATCATGAAGCCTTCTTGGGTACAAAAGGTGGACCAAGAAGGGTGTGAGATACAATTTCATCTAGACATCACCAATGGTGTCTATATCAATCCATTTCATGAAAAAATTAAATCAACAATGTTACATATATAATAAATACAAGGTAATAAATAAAAAAATAAATAAATACTTCGATCAGGGTTCCAAAATAGACACCCACTCGATACCACTTGCTTCGGACTAAGTTGAATGTATGAACCAAGATACCTATGCAAGTGATGCGGTAAAAACATAGGCCATCATAGATAAATAAACCTAGGTAGGCTGACCTTAATCTTGTGATTTGGATTAGCGGTCACATTCATATGTCATCATTTAAGGATGTTCTTAATATAAATATTAAACATCAAATATAATACAAGTAAGAAATTCCATCAAATCCAAATATGGAGCCCTGAGCCTATCCAAGGTGATCTATAATGTATCCCAAGGGTCTCTACATGCGTCTCCGATATAATCAATACCACATAGTCTATCCAAGGAGACCCATAACAATGTCTCTTGTATCACTCATTGCATGGTGAATCTAAGTATGTACTAAGTTTCTCACGTAGGGGACCAGGTATCACCTGAGGCATGGAATAACCATCTTTACAATGAGTCTGTCCATGGTTGCTCCCATAGGGAACTAGTTTCACTCACGAGTATAAATAAACCACCTAGAGAGCCCATACCAGGCAATCCAAAATATCACTCTCAGCGCGTCAAGTAGATCCAACCAAACATGGAGAGTTCATCCACATTATCTTTAAATCGAGACCCATATTCTCTCCCGACCCATAGAAGGAGAGTCATAGAAACCCAAGAAACATATCATAGTTCATGGAATATTTACTCACATGTCATCAATAATAATTTTTAATATTTCATTCTAAACTACCTAAAAATTTATAATATTTAAACCATTCAACTTGGCATAAAACAATGAGCCTAGAAGTGGCACAAGGCACAAAACATAAGCCATAATAATTGCCCAAGCCTAGTAAAAATGTTATGAGGAATAATAAAAAAAAAAAATAGCATAATCACGATTACAAGGATATAAAGCAAGGAACACATGACATCAAATGTAAAGAAATGACATAAGGTATAAACATGCGACCAAACAATAAGAAATAATTATCAGGAATAGAAAAAGGGGCCTAACTCAATGGTTCACCATTCATATTAATTCAAATAATAAATTAAGGTATTTAATCAAGATGAAACCCACACACATAAAGTGTTTCAAAATTTATGGAACGGTCAAAATAGTTCATTAAGACGGGCACACCCAAAGAGGTGGCTAACAGCATGGCAAACAACCCACAAATGGTTTTCACTACAAGGCATGGTCACATATTACATAGGGGACCAATAAAATTAAAATTTTAAACACATTTATAGAATTTTTGGAATGATCCAGCATGTGACACAACAATGTGTCATTAAAAAAGTGATGAAATGAGTGAGAAAGATCTAAACCACCTACCTCGATGTATTAGTGATCCACTTGCTCATTGTCGAATCTTGAATTGAGCTAAGATAGAAGAAAACAAAGAAATCATCTAATGAAAAAAATAGGGTAAAAGAGGTTTCATGTAAATAGAACAATAGAGGATGGCATAAACTTGAAATAGAAGGTATAGGATGAGAGTGATTACCTAGAGCTTTCAAAAGGATCTGATGACAAGAGATTTGGATTCTGATAGAGGGAGATGGAAAAAACCTATGAAGAGGGGAGGAGGAAGATCGTGCATGAGGGAGGAGGTCTGTACCACTGGAGAAGAAATTGAGAAAGAATAGGGTGAAATAAATTCCTTATTAAGGTAAAATGGGTATTTCATCCCAAAAAACAAGGATGTATGGTTTGGCCACACAGTTGGACAAACCATGGGCCAACCGTGTGAATAGGATCTTTCCCAAACATCTACAGCACTACACGACCATGAGACTGGGGTCGAATGCTTGCATACAAATTGTGAAAACCCCAACACCCCATTGTATATAACCACATGGTTTATAGAAACCATGTGGGATGGGCAACATAGTTTCTACTAATAATGTGGCCTAGTCTGCCTCTTTAATTTCTGGTGCTCCAGGATCCAAAAGATCCTCAGACACCCCCAAGACATCCTTGAATCCATTAGTAATCATTATAAGGTCCAAAAAATGAAATTGAACAAGAAAAAAAATGGTCTGTACCTTTGATAAAATCTGAGATGTTATAAAATCCCCTTCTTAAGAAAACTCATCCCTGAGTTCCCCTTTAGAGGGTGGTGCTGCGTCATCTGGTAAAAGTTACGACCACTCCACATGTACACCGACTTGACACTCCTAGGTCTCGTTATATACACATCCATGTTTCCATAGAACCTAGACTAGAGGAACTGATCTTCCTCGAAGATCCTTCATGCTTCGATCAATGATATGTATTAGATCCTCCTTGAAAGATGAATCCATCTCTAGCTCAATAGCCTCAGGGTCAAACGAATGAGACAGGTCATCATGATATTATAGAAGCTATGTTACATGTAATATGGCATTAATGTAATGGTACCTATTAGGTAACTTAAATTGATAGGATACTGGCCTGACCCTCTACACTTTCTTTAAAGGCCTGACATATTGCGTCAATAATTTTCCCTATCTCCTGATTCATTTATGAACCAATCTAGGCAATACACACAGAAATACCTGATGTCCCACCTCAAACTCTAGAGGTCTATAATAATGATTCATTTAATATTTATGCTTGGACTGAGCTGTATCCACACGATTTTGAATCATATGGACTTTCTCTAAATTCTCCTAAATGAGATGAGGACTCAGTAGAGCTATCTCACCTATCTCTATCTAGCATAGAGGTGAGAGGAATGTTCTACTAGATAGGTCCTCATACAGAGCCATTTATATCATTTCCTAAAAGATATTATTGTAGGAAAACTAAAAAATAGGTATATGATTTTCCCACGAACCTCCAAAATCAAGGATACATTCTAATATTATATCCTCTAAGATCCACATCATCCACCCGGACTACCTGTTGGTCTGAGGGTGATATGATGTACTCAAGAGTACTTTCAAAACTAGAACCTTTTTTAACCCTTACTAGAACCTTGAAGTAAATTGGGGGGTATTTTTCTAAGATGATATAACAAGGAACACTATGAAGTCACACTATCTACAGGATATAAATCCTTCCTAGCTCATTAATAGAGAATGTTTCCTGGATTGGTAAGAAATGTGAAACCTTGGTCAACCCATCAATGATCAACCATATTTCATCACTTCCTTGAGGTTATATTGGAAAGACCGTCACAAAATCCATAGTGACATTATTCTATTATACTTTGGAATGGATAGAGGTTGTAGGAGTCCGACTGGTCGTTGGTTCTCTACCTTCACCTGCTGGCAGGTAGAGCACCGAGTGATGAAACCTGATATCTGCCTCTTCATACCTGGCCACCAATACTGATGATGTATATCTATATACATATTGGTAATCCCAGGATGAACTTCCCCAAAAAGGTATGCAATCCCATCATCAACTATTACCATATATCTATAGGCACCCATACACAAACACAAAAGAGAAATGATTCACTTCCATCATCAACCCAACCAGGAGGATGGTTCTCTCCTGAGACACTCTCCCTCAAAACAAGGACCTTGATATTAGATAACTATATCATCCAGACCCACTCCATAAGGAAGGATTTTACTTCCAAATATACTAAGAATGGTTTCCCATGTTGTTCCTGAACCTCTAGGTACATCTTAGAAAACAGAGCCATAAACTACCACTCACTATTGGATTCCTTGATATACCATGTATGAGTCTTCTAGTTCAATGTATCAACTACGACATTTCCCTTTCTGGGTGTGTAAGAAAGCTCGGAGTCAAATTATTGTAAGTATTCCACTCACTTGTGCTACCTCAGATCAAATTATTGACGTGTGGAGATATATTTGAGACTTTTGTATTCCATGTAAACAATGAATCAATCACCCAAAATATAGTTCCTCCAATAGTGAAAAGAATGAACCATGAAAACTAGCTCGAGGTGATGTGTAGGATAGTTTCTCTCATGAGGCCTTGGTTTGTGGGACCCATATGCCATTGATCGATCACCATACTTCAGAGCTACATCCAAAACGATTCTTGAAGAATCACAATAGACTATATAACTTATTTCCGACTCTGGAAAAATAAGGACCAACACTGAAGTGAGTCTTCCCTTCAAATCCTAAAAAGAGGTCTCACAAGCTTTAGAACAGGCGAACTTCACACAATTATTTTTCAAGCTCGTAAGAAGTGCTTACATGCATGATAAATTCTATATGAATCACCTGTAATCTCCATCCATCCCTAAGAAGATACGTATTTCAAACACATTCGCAGGATGGTTCCAAAAACCATGACAATCACCTTCTATGGGTAAAAAGATACACCAACCTCATATATGATATAACCCAAGAAGTGAACATTACTGATCTAAAAGTGGCATTTAATTTCACATAAACCTGGTTCTCTCTTTGTGTATTTATCATGATCTCAAGATAGTTGGCATGGTTGTGTCTGGTGCGTGAATACACTAAGATGTAACCTATGAATACTAACACAATTGAATCAAGGTACGAGTCAAAAACATGATTCATCAAATCCATAAAGACCCTTGAATCATTTGTCAGACTGAATGACATAACCAGATACTCATACAGGTCATACCTGCTCTAGAACACAATACTTGGTATGTTTGAGAGTCTCACAAGCACCTAATGGTATTCTGAACTCAGATCGATCTTGGAGAAAATGGTCACTCATCAGAGATGGTCAAATAGGTTGTCTATATGAGGTAGTGAATACCAATTCTTCACCATAATCTGGTTCATTCAATGGAAATCCATGCACAATCTAAGGGTACCATCCGCCTTCTTGCCTAAAAGGACTATAAAACCCCATAGAGATGCACTAGGTCAGATAGAAACCTTATCCTCTAGGTCTTCAAGATAATTCTTGAGTTCTTAGAGATCAATAGGTTCTATCCTATAGAGAGTAATGGATAATGGTGAAACACTTGGAACTAGATTGATAGTAACTTAACCTCTCTTTTAGGAGGAAATATAGAGAAATAATCAGGGAAGATGTTCCTAAAATGATCCACAATGGGAGGGAATTCTACTAACTCCATCCCTTGATCACTCATAAATTGACTATCTAGCTAGGCTATCACTCTACCTATCCTAGTACGTTTGGATCTATCTCAAATTGACTGGATATCCCATTATCTATTATAGATATATGTGTTTCCCTTGGGTGATGTGAAGGAAACCCATCAGAGATAACAATACACTTGAGCATGATAAGGAACGAGCCAATCCATACCAAGAATAGTGTCAAATCTGGTCATCTCAAGGAAGAAGAAAATCCATAAGAAATGGCACCCACCTATCTTAGGGTAACTACTATCACTAGAGTATGCCCTTTTTTCTAAACCCTAGCAATGTGTTGAGAGACATGATTCCACAAAAGTACTTGATTTTAAGTCCCAAACTTTCCACTACTGTAGCAGATAAAAAAGAGTGGTACGAACCTGTATCAAAGATGGTAGAAACTAAAGTATAGACTACTAGAATAGAACCTAATACCATAGATGTCCATGGAATCTACTCCTCAGGAACTGGATACACTTCATAAATATGGCTCGAGCTGTGACCCTGAGATGATGCCTAACTAGCCTGAGAAAATCCACTCCACTGATGCAAAATCTCTAGGGCATGAATATCTCATCCACGATCACTACCATGTCAAATTTATGAGACATTAAAAGTAAAACTCTTATCCTAATGCAGAGTCATGGATCTTGTTCCTGATAGAGGTGTCAGTAAAAATCCCCTCCCACTAGATGCTAGAGGAAAAGACCAGAAGAATCACTGAAGGTGACCCATCATTTCTCAATATTGACACTCGATTGGGTTCCTCATGCATTGGGGATTCTTATTACTTGGATTTACACAATGGTGAAACACTATAGAGCTATCATTATATATCAGTTGGATAGAACTTCCCCCATGTGTACCCTCTAAATGATACTTACTACATCCATAAGAACCATCGCCCTACCTCAGAATTAAACCACCTTGGATCAAATTGCCAGCATTTCTCAGATTTCATTATGTAATTAGGGCCTGGTTCACTATCTCTATAATAGTATTCAACCTTAATATGTTCACTTGATAGTAGAAAATTTACCCAAGCCCATACTCAAAACTCCTCGCAGTCTTCAACTCATCATCGGCCAGAGAAGGATCAAGATGATGAAACTCAATGAAGCAAGACAAATACTCGAGCGTGGTCATAGTGACCTACCAAAGATGCATGAACACCCTGGAATGGTCCACTATTAGAGTATGCGAGGAGAAGTGATCATAGATGTCCATATGAAAGTCTGTCCAAACCATACCTCAATGATGATCAGCTTGAGAGATGATATCCCACCATTGCTTAGTGGAATCACACAACATGTAGGTAGTGATATTGACCCTCCAATATAGAACCATCTCAAGATGGTTAAAGATCAATAACATGGTGTATAACCATGACTCAGCATCCTGAGATATTCTA
Source organism: Viscum album (assembly GCA_963277665.1). Lineage (NCBI taxonomy): Eukaryota > Viridiplantae > Streptophyta > Magnoliopsida > Santalales > Viscaceae > Viscum > Viscum album. The sequence continues at coordinate 952,109,967 of OY728130.1, read as the reverse complement.
TACACTAAGAAGGTGGGAGTATGTTGCTGCTGAAAGTCCTGAGTCAGCTCTACAATAGTCAGGGTAGGCCAAGGAACACCCTGAACAAATAGCATGAACTAGATAAAAATATCACAAAACTAGGAATTGGCACGCAGTGGAAGATCAATAGGAGGTACCTTAAGTGAAACTATAGGATTTATCATGGGTGGATCAGGGCCCACCACCACCAGAGTGTGATCATCATTACTCTCTTGGTGTACATCATAAGGAAGTCATGATGCCATATATCTACAAATTTCCAAGTGCAATCCTAATACATGATTTATAACAGATAGGGAAAACAAATAAAGAAATAAATAAGAGAGGGAAGACACATGGTCTCCCTAAAGTAAGAAAAAACCAACAACCTTCTCCTAGAGATAGGTTTATTTGATAGGATAAGTCCATAGAAGGATCACTAGGGACATGTGAGACAATTCCTACTACACACTACTAGGGTCGGTTCAGGGTTAAGGTCTCATGCCACTCATGCATCAGATGACCATTTCATTTTAAAAGTGATTTTCATTTTAACTCATTTATATATTTAAATTAATTAAAATGGTTTAATTAGGTGGATCACCATTTCCAATTCATAAAAAACCATACACCTGATAAATTGAAATATGGTGTCCACATAATTCTTACCATAACATGCTTCATCCCATGCGACCAATTGTTTATGAATCAACATGCCATAACCAATGGCTTAAGGTGTATTATTTAACGTATACAGGAATAAAATCTTAGGTTAATATAGGAAGTTTAAGTGTCAGTTACATATTTAAATCCTATAAGAATAATTGGTATATTTATATATATAACAACTAAAGAACTACAAAAAAAAATAGACAGCATAGGAAATGAACACATGAAAATAAACATGGCATGGAATAATGCATGAAACTTTATTTCTATGGTGCCTAGTATGATGAATTCTTAAATATTTCCTCATACCATTGGTCTATGGTAGGATATATCCAAGAGTGTTAGCAACTTAATCAATAACCTGAATGACATAAAGTAACTTCATCACTCAATGATGAAATCTATAAAACTATAAAAGTGCAATAATGAACAATATTTACCCATCCTAGAAAATTTGGGTTTCCCCTGTACATGGGGTAGCTACTCCCAGGAACATGATCATTACTAAATTCCAATATACTAATCTATAGTCTAATCCCAAACAGTAAGAAAAAAATGAAAAATGTCTCTAATACCACTTTCTAGCATCCCGCCCTGGGTTCCACTTAACAGTGCCTCAAGACAGTGGCCCACAAGACCTGAAGAGGTCATCCCTGAATTCCATAGGATGCTGACTAACAGTGAGGGCCTAGGGTGTATCCATGGGGAGACTATTCCATCTTATATAAGAGTGAACACAATAGTAAGAAATATATAATAAATAGCAATATCATAAAAAAGAAGCAGACAATAACAAAAATAATATAAATAACCTAGGAAATATAAATAAAAACTGGAAGAATATGAATACACATTTGGTAGAAATGATGATGATATCATAATTCTATACAAAAAATGAAAGTTCAAGGGGATCATGGGATACAACAATATACTACATGCTATAAAAACAAACAAAAATGAAAAAACTGATACTACAAGCATCTCTAGCATAGGCTCGACTCTCTACCCCATGCTCCATCCCAGAAGAACAATCAAGAATCAGAATCTGCATGCTTACCCTTATCAATACTTACAATCATGAAGTTTTCTTAGGTACTAAAGGTATACCAAGTAGGTTGTGAGATACAATCTTAGTAGTCCACCACCAACAGTATTTAAATCAATCCATTTCATCTAACAATTAAATGAACAATGTACCATATATAATAAATTTAGGTAAATAAATAAATAAATAAATAAATAAATACTTCATCCTGGGTTCAAAAATAGACACCTGCCTAATACCACCTTCTTCGACCTAAGCCAGATATTTGAACCAAGATACCTATACAAGTGATGTGGTAAAAACATAGGCCATTATAAATAAGAAACCAAGGTAGGTTTACCCCAAGCTTGTGCTTTGTCTTGGTGGTCACATTCCCATGTCATCATTAAAGCACGCTCTTAATATAAATAGTAAACGTAAAATATAACACAAGCAATAAATTTATTCAAATCTAAAGATAGATCCATGAGCCCATCCAAGGTGATATATGAAGAATCCCAAGGATCACTATAGGTGTCTCTGAAATAACCAATACCACAGATTCTATCCAAGGTGACCCATAATGGCATCCCCTGTATCACTCATGGCATGGTGACTCTAATTCCATACCAAGTATCTCACATAGGGGACCAGGTATCACCCGAGGCATGGAGTATCCATCATGCCAATGATTCTGTCTATGTTTTCTCCACTAGGGAACCAATTTTACTCATGAGTATAAATAATCCACCTTCATATCTTGTACAAGGAAAGACAAAGTATCACTCCCAACTCATCAAGTAGATCCAACCAAAAATTCTTAGTCCATCCACGACATCCTTAAATCGGGAACTGTGTTCTCTCACGTCCCATAGCAGGTGAGGCATAGAAACCCAAGACACATATCAAAAGGCATGGAATTTATACTCACATATCATCAATAAGAATTTTTAACATTTCATGCTAAACTAGATAGCACATCATAATTTTTAAACCATTCAACTTGGCATAAAACAATGAGGCTAGAAGTGGCACAAGGAACATAGAATAAGGCATTACAATCATCCAAGACAAGCAAAAATAAAATTAGGCATAAGAAAAAAGGAATATAGCATAATCACGAGCACAAGGCTATAAAAAAGGACACACATGGCATCAAATGTAAATCAATAACATAAAGCATAAGCATGTGACCAAACAATAAGTAATAAGAATCAAGAATGGTCAAAGGGCCCTAACTCAATGGTTCACCATTAATTTTAATTCGAATTATAAATTAAGGCAATTAATAAAAATGAAACCCACATATATAAGGTGGTTCACAATTTATGGCATGGGAAAAATAGTCTATTAAGGTGGGCACATCCAAATGAGTGGACAATAATGAGGAAAAAAACCACATATGGTTTTCTCCATAATGTAGGGTCACAAATTACATGATGAACTAATTAAATTAAATTTTTAACACATTTGAAGCATTTCCAAAAGGATCTAGTGCGTGACACAATGGTGCATCATTTAAAAAGTGACGAAATGAACGAGAAAGACATAGAACACCAACCTAGATGTAGTAGCGCTCTAATAACCTATTATAGAATCTTGAATTGAGATAGGATGGAAGAAAACAAATAAATTTTCCAACACCATAAAAATAGGAAAAAAGTGGTTACACCTAAATAGTACAATAGAGGATAGAAGATCCTTAAAATAAAAGGGAGAGGATGATAGAGATTACTGAGATATTTCCAAAGGATCCAATGGTGAGAGATTTAGAGTTATATTGAGGGAGATAATAAAACCCTATGAAGAGGGGAGTAGGAATCTCATGAATGAGGGAGGAAGGATGCACCATTGGAGAAACAAGTGAAAAAGAAGATGGTGAAATAAAAGCCTCATTAAGGAAAAAATGAGTATTTCACCTCAAAAAACAAGGGCACATGGTTGGCCAAACTATGTATCAACCGTGAGATTAGAATTTGTTCCAAACCTCTACAACACCACGTATCCATGATCCTAGGGCCTCATGGTTGTAGACAAATTGTGAGACCCCTAGAACCCCACTATCTACAACTGCATGGTCTAGAGAAACTGTGCGGGCTGGGCTGCACAATTTCTACTAACCATGTAACCCAATCCGCCTCTTTAATTTTTGGGGCTTCGGGCTTAGAACAAGACCTAGATTCCCTAAAGACCTCCTTGAATCCACTATGAATTTTTATAAGGGTCAAATAAAGGAAATTGATCATGAAATCAATGGTATGTACCTTTGAGAAAAACTTGGATGTTACAAAATACATCCATATGGTGCACAAAGGCATGTACATGAATGAGTGTGATGGGTGGGCCCATAATTATATATCCCTCCAATTAATTGAGTAATGTGTTTATCTCATGATATATGATGTATTATGAATGGGATGTTATCCTAATAAAAATATGTTATGATGTCTCAATGGTTACCCTTGATTTATGTTTATGATTTCTTATTTTATATTGTTTTTATATTCCTATATTGCCTTGATGTTATCAACTTATATCATGATTCAATGTTCATGTTTATTATTATCATCTATTTATGTCACTATGATATGCCTCTTGACAAACTAGTATTACTTTCATCATGGTATGCTTTCATTATACTATTATTGAGATTTATAACTCAACCCTTTCTTACGTACATCCCTAAGTTATCTCGTGTAGTATTAGAATATCAATGGAATATAAGGGAATGTTTTTAAGTTTTTAAATAATGTTTTTATACCCATTTTCAAGTTAATTTTATATGTACTTAATTTCCACAAGACACTAGGCCTCACGATCTGCTGGGAATGTATTATGTGTGACTTTATGTAATTAATCATGAAATAAAGTATATAAAAGATATAGGTTGTCATAGTTTTTATCAAAGGAAAGTCAAGTTATTTTTTGGTATTATGATTATAAAAACTTAGTCAAATCCTTAGTGATATGAAAATCATAGGAAAAAATACCTAAATTTTGGAAAAATATATAGAGTGGTTTTTAAGAAACAAAATCCCTACCTAGATACTATAAGTGGATGTGGATCTGACATATTTTCACCTAGGGGAAATAATCCTGAAATGGGTACATTTGGTATTAACTTGATCATCACCTGCTGCATGATAAAGATACATTGTTACACATCTATTTTGACACTCTTAAGGGATATTCTTTGGTAAATTTGCATGCTCTTTATGAACCATTATGAAAGGAACAAAAATACCTATGAAATTTTATATTAGGAAATCAAACATGGATAACTTAGATTGAAACCTAGAAATTAATAGGTTAATGAATACATTTCATTTATGGGTTATCCTATGAATATTCACAGTTTTCCTTTTATATGCTTAATAGTTTTAAAATTCTCATCCCTAAGTCTATTTTAGTTTAAGTAAATGATTAGAACCACAATAAAATAGTAAAAGGAAATATTATCTTCCATTCTTTAAATTCAATATCTTATGTGATAATGGTTCTATTCATTCTTTAATATCACACAATTTTAGTAGAACAATTAAAATACCACTAAAAACATGGAAGTGAATTTATCGTTGAAAATGAAAAATGGTGGAATTATTATATCACAAATATATTAATCCTTCCCTGTCTATATTTGCAGGATAAAATTTCTAGTGAACATTTTGATAGTCCCTTTAGTGGAATTAAATGTAATTTTGGGTATGGATTGACTTTACTTGTATAGAGACAACATAAATTGTTGAGCGAAGGAAATAACCCTCTGTATTGTAAATCCCCCCTTGATTATATACAAGTGAATAGATGATGATAAATCTCATTTTGTATCATCATCTCAAGCATGAATATTATTTCCTTATGATAAATCATACCTATCTCAAATGATTTATACCAAGGGAAAGATCATCTGTGATGTAATTACCATTGTAAAGAAATATGTTGATGTTTTTCTTGAATAATTGATTGGGTTTCCTCTAAGACATGAGGATGAGTTCACAATTGAGATTATACTCAGAGATTTACTAATATCCAAGAATCTATATAAAATGGCCACTATTTAACTTGAATATTTGAATAATATACTATAGGAGAATATGGATAAGGGGTTTACACACCTAAGTAATTCATAATGGGGTGCACCAGTCCACATAATCAAGAAGAAGGGGTCAATTTGAATTTGTATTGATCATCATGATCTCAACAAGATAATGGTAAAGAAAACATATTCCATTCCAAGGATTGATTACTTGTTTGAATAGATATGTGGGGCTTGGTACTTCTCTAAGGTGGATATTCAGTCAGGATATTATCAAGTAAAGGTGAAGAAGAAGGATATCCATAAGACTACTTTTCATACATGGTACGAGCACTATGAGTTCATATTGATTCCATTTGGACACACTAATGCCCCAAAAATATTAATGGACCAAATGAATCCAATCCTTGAAGATTACCTTGATAAATTTTTGGTAGTATTTTAAAAAAATATTCTTATCTACTATAAAATCAAGAGGAACATGAGGATCATTTGAATACTATACTAAATACCTTGAAAAGGGAAAATTTGTATGTAGAGTAAAATATATGAGAGTTTTGGATAGATAAAGTAACATTCCTAAGGAATGTTATCACTAATAAAAAGATATACGTGGATCCTTCAAAAATAGAGGCTATTTAAGGATGATCCATACTAGCAGTAATGATGGATATCCACAGTTTCCATGGACTATCTATGTACTATCATTATTATTTGAGAATATTCTCAGGATTTTCAATCACATTAACTAATCTAACTTGGTAGGGAGTGATGTTTTTCTAGAATGGTGAATGAAAGGATAGTTTTAAAGAGTTAAATAATAGGTTAGTCACTACACCTATGCTCACATTACCCACCAATGGGGAAGGATTCATGATCTACAACGACACATCCAAAAAGGGCTTGGGTTGTGCACTCATTCAAGATTATAAAGTGATAGCCTATGCCTCCTTCTAATTAAATATCCATGGGAAAAAATAACCAACCCATGATATGGAATTGGCTCCAGTGATCTTCGCATTGAAGAATTGGTGACATTATATCTACAGGGAGAAGTGTGACATATGTACGGATCATAAAAGCCTCAAGTATATATTTTCATAAAAGTATCTCAATATGTGAAAAGAAAGGTGGTTAGATATGATCAAAGATTATGATTTTTCAATCCATTATCATCATAGGAAGGAAAACAAAGTGGGAGATTCTCTAAATAGAAAATATCCTACAACCCTATCCATGATGAGGATTGAAAGGTATATAATCTTCTTAGACATTCAAGGGATGGACATGGGAATCATAAAAGTAACTCCATAATACCTTTCTCAAATAACTACTCAATCATCCATTCTTCAGAGGATCAAGGAGGGCAGAAAATATGATGAAGAGCTATAGAGAAATGTAACAAATATTTCAGAGTTCAAATTTGTTAAAGATGGATTTATAAGATTTGGAACCCGGATATGTGTCCCATAAAAGATAGTGCTAAAGAGGGAACTTCTGGATGATGCACATAGCTCATCCTTCTCTATTAATCTAGGAAGTACTAGGATGTATAGAGATATAAAGTAATTCGTTTTGTGGGATAACATAAAGAGAGAGATTGTGGATTTTTTATATCGATGCTTGGTATGCCAAAAAGTCAAGGATGAATAATATAAGTCTAAGCATATGATGCAACCATTCCCTATGCAAGTATAGAAATATTAAAACATAACCATGGACCTCATCATAGGACTACCTAGGAAATCTAAAGGCAATAACACCATCTGGGTGGTTGTTAATCACCTTAACAAGTTGGAAAATTTTATTGCTATAAAGGAAGATTTCCCTTTTGACCAACTCACTAGGATATATATATATATGTGTTAAGTGTTAAGACTACATAGATTACCAATATCCATTGTATCTGATAGATATATAAGGTTTAACTTGAGGTTATGGGGAAGCCTCCAGCAAGCAATAGATATAGAGTTGAGTTTCTTTATGAATTATCACCCTCAGATTAATGTTTAATATTAGGGAACCATTAAAAATTTTGAGGATGTGTTGATATCACGCTAAATTGATTTCCATTTGGATCAATACCTTTTCCTAGTGGAGTTCTCATATACACACATTTTCCATTCTAGAATTCAGATGACACCTTATGAGGCTCTATATGCGAAGAGGTGTCATACTCCAATTTACTGGGATAAATTTAGATATCAGAAGATTATGGGGCCCAATATTATCTGTGATATGATAGAAAAGGTTCAAACCATTCAAAATTATATGAAATATACAAAAATTTGACATAAAATCTATGTAAACAATCATCAACGAGATGTGGAGTTTGAGGTTAGGGATATGGTTTTCATTAGTATATCAATATGGAAGAAAGTCTTGAGGTTTGGTTATAAGGAAAAATTTATTCCTAGATACATCGACCCCTTTTTGATCCTTGATCGTATCAGAGTGGTGGGCTATCAACTAGAACTCCCATCTAACCTATCTTAAGTACATGATGTGTTCTATGTATCCCTATTGAGGAAGTACATACCAAACCCCTAACATGTACTAAATCTAAAGGTGGTACCCTCAGAGAATGATCTTTTATATGAGGGGTATCCGGTTAATATATTAGATCTTAGAGAAAAATTTCTATGAAACAAGACAAATTACTTGGTAAAAGCACTATGATAGAACCATAAGTTTGAATAAGAAACATAGGAACTGGAAGAGGTGATGAAACAGAAGTACCCTAGTCTGTTTTAGTGTATGAGATAAAAATTTTGAGGATAAATTTTTTATGGGGGGGGGATTTAATAAATCAAAATTTTATAAATAAAATTCCCCTTTTGAATGAATAAATTCCACATTAAGTAATATAGTTATAAAAAACAAATTCAATCCTTTGTTTTTTGGACTGTTATAAAATATATCTATTTAGATTTAAAAGGACATTAATTAGATTAAACATTAATAATAGATCTGTTGTTCAATGACCTTTATGATTGGTATATATTAAGGGTTTTGATAAAATTCAAATAACACATATGGAAGAAGTAGTGGTCTCGACCAGTAGGATCATACCCTATAAATCCCATTTATCAAAAATTATGAGGGAGATGGAATCACTAGGATTTTCCCTTAACTTGGACCAAGATGAGATTTAAAAATTAAAGTACAAGTGAAACTGTTTATGGTATAAGTTAAAGATTATCGAGATCACGACCCAAAACATGTTCATTGAACCACCCTAAGAAATCCCCACCATCACAGACCTTACCCTTAGGGAGTATGCTGATGTAATAAGGGGTTATGAATCTAGATCCTAGTAGTATAATTTTTTATATTTTCATTTTTATTATTAAAATTTATATATTTATCTCTTTTCATTATTACAATTATATATGAGTTAATAAAAATTAGAGTTTGATACGAAGTAACCAAAATTGTATTTTTGTTAAATATATAGTTTTAATTAAAACAATATTTTTAATAAATTCAAGAATTTTGAAATAAATTTTATTTTAATATAATATTATTATTAAATAATATTTATATATAAATGATAATATAACTCAATTAAGCCTAATAAAATCTTTATAAGGTACATAATAATGTTATTTTTGTAAAAACTAGTATTTTTCAATAAATTATGATTTTATTTAAACGTGTAGATTATCATATTTAAAATTATTTTTGATAAAATAAATATTATTTTTGAAATCATCACATCCAAATTATCCATTGGTGATTTTTTCATAGTTTTTTGAGATAGTCAAATTTTTGGGGAAAAACTAAATACAATATAAATATATAATATGAATTATGACATCATAATATCCCAAAAGTGATGTAATAAATTATATAAAGATAAATAATTACCAAATATATATTTAACCTTCAAATAATGCGTTTTTAAGTTATTTGATTAATTTTATAAACCCTAATTAATCCTCCAAAACCTATATTATATTTTATAGTTTTAAAATAAATTCTTTCTAAACATGACTCACTTTCACATCACCAATGGTATTTATTTAATATATTCAATTCATAGACTTATAAAATACTAAACACCACTCTTATTTTGTACAAAACATGGTAAGTTTTTTTGGTTTCGATTATTTTATCATATAGAGTCCAAAACCTATGTTTAGAAATTAATAATGAATTCCCCTTTCTTTTGCTATAAATACCCACCCAACCTCTCACTTCACTATACTAAAAAACCATTATGGAAAAATTTATTCTCTAACCCCCTTCATAAATAACTCTCAATATGTTTCTAATATCATAAGAAGATCCTCTAAAGCTTTTAGAATCACCCTCTTATGGTAAGGGATCTCTCTCTCTCTTCTCTTTAAATCAAACACCTTATTTGTATTTATCATTTTGAATCTAAATTGATTATATTGTCATGAATTTATATTTACCCCTTTACTATATAATTTATTTTCTGGTAATGAGGGATCATTTATCCTATCTCTTTATAACCTCTACCTAAGTCATTACTATGTCGAAGTAAGGGATTATCCCCATCCTCTTTATTCAAGCACTTTCTTTGAGTTATGGATTTTTATTTCCAAATTTTTATCTTATAATATGTTTTTACACATAATTTAATATCTTATGATTCCAAATTAATTATACACTACCTTTAACCCTCATTAAACCTTTCTATAAACCTTTATGTACACTCTTTATGCTACTTAAATTATCCCATGATTATCTATACAGAACATTTGTGTTGTGTATACCTATCCCCATTTCCACTAAAGTGTATTCACCTAGATATACCTATCCATTATCGATTTGGGAATCAAATATAGGAAACCCACACTTCTTATTTATAGGATTAAAAGTGATGAAATACATGATTATGTTGTATGATCATATGGAACATAAATGCATCTACATGATATGAATGTGATGGGTAGACCCAAAATTATATAGCCCTCTAATGCATTGGGTAATTTTTTTATCTCATGAGATACCATGTATGGTGTACATGAGGTTATCCTAAGAAAAATATGTTATGATTCCTTAGTATTTAGCCTTGAATTATGTTTATGATGTCAAGTTTTTTGTTGTTTACACATTTCTACATTGCCTTGATGTTTCATCTTATATCATGCTTTAATGTGATGTTTATGATTTTGAACACTTTATGTCACCTTGATATGGCTGTTGAATAACATGTATTACTTTCATCATGTTATTATTTTATTATTTACTTACTAGGATTTATAGGTCACCCATTTATTATGTATGTACCCAGGTTATCCCATGCAGTATTAAAATATCGATGGAATATAATGGAATGTTTTGATTATTTTAAATAATGTTTTCATACCCATGTTTCAAGTTAATCCTCTATACACCTAATTGTTTAAAGACACTAGGCCTCATAATCTTTTGGGATTGTATTATGTGTGGATTTATGTAATAAATCATGAATTAAATAGTACAATAGATATGGGTTGTCATAAAATCACTTTGGAGACATGGTTTTTATCCACAAAAAATCAATCAATCTTACTTTTAGGTTTAATGATAAAACAATATGTGTACCATGAAGGTTCTTTTAAATTTTTCCCCATTATTAATAATGGATTCATCATCCTTCTACTTTAGCTCAAATAATTCTTTCTCTATTTTTGTTTGATGAATATGAGGAAATTACTTATTGAAGAATAAACTTCTAAACTCACATAACTCTATAGAGTCAATTTATTCACGTTTTATAATGTTATTGATAATATTATACCATTGATCCATATCAACTTATAAATAATAAATAACCAAAATAAATTTTTCCTGCTCTGATCACTGGATAATGGAAAATATATTTTCCTTAGTAGTCATCCATTACTCAATAATTTATAGATTAGCAGAACCACTAAAGGAAGGTGGGTGCTGCCTCATAAAGGACTTAATAGAATGGTGTTCCCTCCTTTTCTTATTTGGAAGCTCAGTATGATTTATGTCTTGAGAATGATGCATAGGCATAGAAACAATATTTTTTTTATTATAGATCCCATATAATTTGGTTTCTAAGGAGTAATATAAAATATAATGTGTAAAAAAAGGATCCTAAATTCAATGGAGTTTTGAATTTTTGAATTGGTGGATGGGTTTAATTTCAAACCAGATCTTGAAATTGAATTCTAAGAGTTTTATCACCTATAATATGTGTTTTTTATACATGGTTTGAGGCCCATATAAGACACATAGGGCTTAGGAAAGTGTAGGAGACAACCCAAGATGGATGGGTTAGAGGGTAGCTACAATCAGTAGCCATTGGATGACCACCAGCTTGCCACCATCTAGCTAGTGGGTGAACCAAGGGCCTGGCTAGCTACCTAGTCACACAGGCTTGTCGGTGGTTCTTAAAGGGTTCAAAATGGAAAAGTCCCCCCATAAATTTTAAGGGGGAAAACCCTATTCCTACCTCCTATTTCATTCATATGGACATGGGGCTCAAGATCCACTACTTCCCCCTTCCTCCCATTGATGTTGGGGGTGCTCTAAAGGTATTTTTTTGATGATTCAATATTTATATCCAAATCTATTATACTCTTCCTTATTTCCCCTTCACTCATTTTAATTTTAGGTTTCTGTATTTAGGGATTTGATACTAATTCAACTAGAGCATGGTGTAATTGGATGATTATCTTAGGGATTTTGTTCAACCAAGTAAGAGGGTGTCTCGAGACCCCGTATGTATGATATATCTTAGTGGTTTGAAAGAGGTATGTTGTGCCACTAATTTATTAAGGTTTTTCTTTAAAATTAAAATGAATTGGTTATTTTTTGTTAGAAATTTTTCCTAGAATGTGGTCAAGGTAACACCATAAGTAATTGGAACACATTTGGTTGTTATTATGATGTACCAAGGCCGTCGATGAGATTTAAAATCATTATTCCTCCTTAAAATTAATTTTTTTAATTAATTATAAATGTTATAAAAAATTAATTTGGGTTTTTTTGGCTTGAGTTAGGGCATTGGGAGAGTTTCTAATGGTAGGTAGAGCATGGATGATATCATTCTATCCTTGGAGGTCCTGGGAAGAAGCTTAGAGACTTGAGGTTATTTGGAAATCATAGTTTTAAGTTTACAAATACTCATATTTTCCCTATGTATTTATGCATGATGTATATATATATATATATAATAATTTGAGTTTTTTTAGCCTCACATGTATGTAGATATCCCTATTATTGATGAATTGTTTAGTTTAATTTAAATAGTTCAATTTAAATTTAATTTAAAAGACCAAATGAGAAATCAAAATTAAAGAAAAATTATTCCAAGTCCACTGATTACCTTGGGCACTGGATTAACACCTCCAAAACTGATGTCCAAGTCCTAGACTAAGAGGACAACTTGGTACTTGGACACCTCTATGTTGGGGTGTGTTGTGACTTGAGGTGGATGGTTCCGGTCAGCTGGGTGAGGACCCTTGAAATGTGTTAGATCTAGGTGGTTATAAATTAGGAATATTTGAAAATGGTTATGGTGAGTGAATGAACTTGAGTGACCATGGAGTTTGAGATGGGATTTAGGCCATTCCTTATGGGGGTTTCCCATGAGATATACCCTGGAGGCCCATGATTCCATATTGTGTTATAAAATTTCCAAGTATTGCAATGTACTCATTTTGATGGGTTATGACCAAGTGACTTAACTAAGATTGAGGACCCAAATAGGGTGCCTAAACCCCTATGTTTACTAAGAGGACCCTAAGTAGTGCGCCTCTCCTGAAATTTGATTTAGGGGACTTGAGTAGGTTCCTCAGTGGCCAATTGACCATGAGTTGGTTCATTTTGGGAATGGGTAGATATGGAAGTGGGTTTCACCTTAGAACCTATACCAAACTTGTGAGATCGATGGGATTTGGAATATAGTGGTGGGTATAGGTTTTTTGAAACATCCTAATATGAAATTTATGTTTTAACTTATTTATTGTTGATGTAGTGATAGATGCCCAAATGCGCTTCTTAGGACCTGACTTATGGGCCTAATGTGATGATGGTATGGTGTGGATGCCTCAAGGTAACACATAGGATATATATTTATAGGTTATTATGTTGATATTGAGGGTACCTAGAGGAACTTAATGGGTTATAATTTTGGTCCTCATGTGATATAGATGTGAGACAACTTGGATTCATTTACATCATCATGGATTCCTGATGTGTATCCAGAGATCCATCCATTGATCCATGTAAAGAATTCCCAGGATATTGAGATTTGACCTTGGGTATGTATGGGATTCTCTATACACCATGGGTCCCTAGTATTTCTATAATATATCGGGTCCTACTGTTCAGTATTGGGGATTATAATTGTGATGACTATGATGATGGTATGCCTAAGTCATCCCTAGGATCTATCTAATCGAGCCTCATGACCTTACTCATATCTAATGGGGATACCCAAGTTTCCTCGGATCTAGAGGGTTGGAATAGTTACATGGATATGATTCTTATTTTTTGATTTTCTAGGTTTCCCAAGAATCAACTTTGTGCCATTCATTATACATATAATTTCAAGAGATTCCTAGAATTTGTGAGATTTGGATGTTGAGCCTTCATGACGAGTTGCTGTCCATTTGAGCCATAGTTTTCATGATTCCTAGGAAAAACTAGGATCTAGTATTTATATAAAGGCAAGGTGTAACACCCTAAGATTTTATAAAATATATTTTTTAATTTAATTTCTTCTATAATTTTCATTACATCAACAATGAGCCCAAACAAACTATGAAATATTATTATTTAAATAAGACAGTTATAACCTATTCATTATATTGGAATATACGAATAAGATTAACTAATTTATATAATATATATATATGTATATAAATTTAATACTCAATATATATTTATTGATAAATTATTAGAAAATAATCACTCAATTTTTAGTAGTCATTTCATTCTTCAAAATACATTTTCTTCAAAAATATTTTTTTTTTAATTTTTGTGAGAAAATATAATTATTATTATTTTAAAATATTAAGAATTTTATTTTATAAAAATAATAAAATTTATTTAAATCAACATATTAAAATTATTTTAGGATATTTTTTTTATAATTTTTTGAAAAGATTGGATTCCGAGTGAGTAGTGAAAATATTGATTTTTATTGAAAACTGTATTTTTGTTTCAGGAATGTAAAAGTTTCCATTTTTTAAAATTTTTCTTAAAGTAAAATTAGGTATATTATATTTTAAATAATCTAATTAAGTTAACTTAAATAAATTTTATGTTTTAATTTGATATAAAAACATTTTTTTACATAAAAGGTATTTTTCTGAGAAACTGTTTTTATGCGCACAATGTGTTTTTATATGAATATAATAAATTGATAATTATTTGTGAATTATTTTTATGAAATTTATATATTATATACTAAATAAATTTTTTTAACAGTCATATAATATTTTTACTGTTCTTGAAATAATAATAAATCCAATTTTATGCTTAAAAATGTATTTTTTTTAAAAAGAACTTTTTGTCGCATTTTTCCAACTTACATTAAATTTAACTAAATAAATTTGCAGGTATTTAATTATATAAAATTAATTACTTTTTTATAATTAGGAGGTTCAAATTTGGTAAATATTTCCCTTTTATTTCTGGTCAATATGAATAGTAACTGTGGTAAAATTTATCGCATTAGTAAAGGGTAAATCGAGTTAATCTAGAATAATGATAAGTGAAAAGACCATAATTATTCACCCTAATTTTTATTATATGAATTTAATTCGACTATTAACACCATATTACAAAAATTTAGTTGTTTAATGGACACTTTTCCATGGAAATGACTTGTATATTTTTTAAATCAAAGAAAGTTACAAAATGTAACTCTCTTAGTTTTAAATATCCTTTATGTACTCACATAGGGAAAAAAATTAGTTATGGAAATTATTAAAAGTAATTTTTTTAATTAAATTTTATTAATGATGGTAAATATTTATAATTTTTATGCATTATATACATACCTTAAATGCTTACACAAATAAAAAACAGTATTTTTTAAATTAATGAAAAAACAAAACAAATGATTCCAAAAATATTAATAGTGATATAATTTGTGTAAGTTGTAGTGTTAAAAAACATTTATAGGTTAATATGACATATTAGTGTTGTTTTAAAATATTATATTTCGTTTCTAACTTTTTATTTATGTATTTTAAGTCAAATTAAATGAATAGTGTTAAAATTGTCAATATTGAAATTTTATCAAAATAATATTTTATTAAATTATTTAAAAATCATAAAAATATATGAATAATATAATTTGGTTATTAAATGGTATAAAATTTAATAAATTTTCCATTTATGTGCCAATTTTTACCATATAAGTTAAAATTAAAACATTTTTTGTTGAAAAAGTTATTACCATAGTTAAAATTAAAATTAATTAACTAAGGGTTAATCAAAATTATATGGTTTAAAATGAAACCAAAACTTGTCTAAATTATATTGGTTTATGGTATTAAAACTATATCCTACCTTATTTATGAATCCATGGTCCTTAAGAGGCATTTTTCTTGATAATGAATTTATTATAATTTAATCATTCGACAAATTCCAAAAGTTCCCCTCATCTCAATTATAAAATAGAACCACCAACCACACTTATTAACACTACTTTGATCCTTATATCTTGACCAAAATCTACCAATTTCTCTTATAAACTCCCATATTTACATTCTAGATGTAACGCCCCGACCCCAGTCACCCAGAGTCGGTGCATTATTGCATAACATTGGCATGATCACAAAAGATCAAGTCTCAAAAGACCGATTAGTTTAGTAGCCTTGGAAACACTAGATACATTCATAAACGTTACATTATATCATAAAGTGAAAAACTACAATAACATGGTCTCCATAGTCCACACTCATATCCCCTTCCAACTATCCCTACAGGTCATTCATAAAATACTTCTTCACATTCTGGAAAAATTAAAACATTGAAAGGGGTGAGCTCAGATGCTCAGTAAGGATAACAATATAGCAGAAGCTTTCATAAATAAACATAAAAATTTAAGACAATGCATAACTAAAAAAAATCCTTTTAAACTTTAACTTCAAAATAATATGGCAAATGTAAAATGAGATAATTCCATTTACTTATTCACATGGATATTCTACTGGTCGAATAATCACATGAAATATCAATAACCACTTTCATAATGATGGAATGCATAATGCCAGACTATCATAACCACGTAGCCAAGGCCTCATGCCAAGAATACAAATATGATTTTTTCAAGGCCTCGTGCCAAGACACTAGTTTGTCTCATGAGACCTGCCGATGCATCGAGGAGCTATAGCGGGCTCCACCCGTCACTTATTAAGTCCAATGCATTCCTCATATGAATAGGTTTAAACATATCATAAACCATAACATAATCATATCACATAAAACATGCATAAAGGAAACATAACATTTCCACATTCCAATCACAAGATATCAATACAACACATTGATATAATAAAAAACACTTTCAATACAATTTTCAATACCAAAATAAAAGAAAATTAAAACTTTGTATTTATTTTTCACTTAAAAAAAGTTATAGATTGTAGAGGAAGCCGAAACTCAAATAATGGTCACAACGGTGGAGAAGTCATTGTCACCGCTTACATACGACAAGAAAAAAATTCCTTTTTGTCGTTTAGTAAAACACTTCGTATAAAAAGATTTCTTTTGAATAAACATAAAAGTCAAAGGGGTTTATACACCGTATAAAAGAAATTTGTGTATGAAACAAAATATGCCTCAATGAATGGAGATTGAGACGAAGACCCTTAAAAAAGATCATTTTTTTAAATAAAATAGATCTATTATGTGTATTCACCATAAGTCAACATAAATAAAGTACAAATACAAGATAGGACATAATAATATCATGACATAATTTGAAAGTAGGTGATTAACCCAAAGCACAGAAATTGGGTTAAGAAGTTCCCTTACCTCGTGTCTGACTTGACTCAATCATTCTTTAATCTCCTGGATAATAAACTAGAGTTAATTTATACTTTCTTAAGAACCTTTTTCAAGTTCATTATTCCTCTTATATCATTTATTACCATGTTATGAACATTATGTAATTATTTAATTTAATAACGGTCATTTTGTCGATCTTTGGTACTTGAGTCAAAAATAAACTTCTTATAATTACAAGTTGTTCATGTGGTAAAATATCCATTACATCTAGAATTATATTCAGGATTTAGATATCATATATATCATATATATCCATTATATACTTGACTTTATAATATTATATAACATTTAGAGGTAAGAAATGAAATGCACCGTTCATGGAGACGGTAAGCCGTATGTACGCATGAACGCTACTTTCATTTCTATTTCATATTTAATGGAATTAAATTATAATTATATAAAGTTATAATATAATTCTAGTCTAATATAATGTATAATACCATTTACTCCATCCTTTATACATCCCACATATGGCATTAACGATTCAAATCACTTTGAGGGGGCGGTAGTCCGCACTTCCTAAAATGAAATTATCGCGTTTACCCATAATGGAAATCATAAAGGTATTAAATAAATGAGAAATACAGAATCATAAGGAAAACATAAACAAAATATATATATCATATATGAAAATAGTGTCATCAAAATGGCCACCATTAGAGGTGTTAAAAGAATATTGAACAATCATCATTTCGTGAGGCAGTATTTCGCCACCCACAGAAACAGTATGTTCTTTAACCATTAGACGATGGTGTGTGTAAGTGTAAATAAAATAATTATCATAAAAAAATCCTATTATATTTAATATACTGTTGTTTTTACAAAATAAATGAATAAAAATATTTTAGGGGGTTGGAGAAGCAAAATAAAACAAAAGAACACAAGTGAAGACTTTACCTTTAAATCAGGTAACTCTTTTTGATTTGAGCCAAAGGCTTCCTTGGAAAGACTTATGCCAAAAGTGATGCTTCTATGAGTAATAGAGGGAAGTTGGGAGAGTATTTGGGTAGAGTTTGGCCGAGCCAAATGGATTTTATGGTGTGAATAAGGTGGTAGAGGTGGGGGCCTTTTATAAGAGGAGAGGAAGGGCACTCTTGGAAAGTCATGAAATGTTACATTATTATGAAGTGATTTTCGGATTTCAAAGGTTACAAAATGATATATTTATAGGATAAGGTGATAAGGGTTATAAATATTCTCATAAAATATGTTTTTGACAAGTGTAAGCCTTAGATTTTACATTATCTTTTCATTTTATTTAAATCGTTAATTAATGAGGTAATCACTGCATCATCATTGTGTCATTAAAAATTTAATTTATTTAATGTCTAAAAATTATAAAAAAAATATCCTGATGTAGTAAATATTTTTATCTTTCCAATTAATATTTATAGTATAAAATATGACTTCTATAACCCCTTATAAAAATTGTTTTAGTAAAATAACACATGTTTGTGACAATTTTATTTTTACTTTAAATAAACAGTTATTAATGTCATTTTCTTACCCAAGTGGCTCCATGGGGTCCCCAAGTTGACCCATGGATTTTATGGGTTGGCCATGACTCATCCAATATTGGTAGGACAAGTGTAAAGGTATTTTTATATTTTTATAATATCATTTTTACCTTAAATTTCACTAATTACCTTTAATCGCGATTAATTAAACTTAAAAGTTACTATTCACCAAAAAATTATTTTAATCTCATTGAACCAAATTTTAATTCCTAATGAAAACCATTTATGTAGGATTTTTGAAAATCAAGTCACAGAAGTGGTAATGTTTCATTTAAATGAAAAATTAGTTTTTAACTACCACTTAGTGGTTTCACTATTCATAAAAAATTGAAGTTTTTCAGAACAATGCCAAAAATTCACCCTAAGCTATAATTGATATTCCGAATTCAAAAATGATGTATATTTTACAAAATTCAAAAAATATAAGTTGCATTAATTAATTTTATAATTAATTCCCACTTTCACAACAAATAGTGTGTTTTTAAGAAACAATATATATCAAAAGATTGACAATTGTTTATGTCCAATTTCAAAGTGAAATTAATTATAATGACCACCATTGGATAAAATGGTAAAAATATATTCTAATTATACTTTAAAACCACTCAATAGTATAATTTATCACTATAAATTATTTTGATTAAAAAAGTTGTTTTTAAGTATTTTTTTCACTATTCATAAAAAATGGAAGTTCTCAAAAAAATACCAAAAATTCAACATAGGATAATTTTGATATTATGAATCAAAAAATTAAGTCCATTTTAAAATATAAAATATATATAATTTCAAAAAGTGGGTATTACTATTCATAATGGCTATTTTGATTGGTCGTAGTGTGTTAGAATCTCGAACTTGCGTACAATGCAAGCTATTGCATTATTGAAAGAGAAGCGTATCATGGAAGCTCAGGGTGTTACATTCTCCCCTCCTTCAATAAATTGTGTCCTCACAATTTGAAATTTTTCTTTGAAAATAAAAGGCTGAAAATAGAAAATACCTTTGTGAAAAACCCACATCGAAAATAGGGTTAATAAAAATATAACTTTAAAAGAAATGAAGAGAAGTACAAAGGTCACACGAGATAGCCCATACTAGGATTCTATGAAAATATGGATATGGAGGAAAAACAAACCATCAAGGTCTGATGGAGAGTTGTAGAAAATAGGATTAGGAGAAAGTTAACCACAGGAAAATCACAAACTTGTGATTGGTTAAACAGTCATTGAATCCCCAGTTGGAAAAGTTAACCGACAACGTTTTTGTTTTAAGTTACCTTTCATAAAGTTGAGGAATTTATTTAGGAGATTAACTAAGAATGTAAGGAAATATACATACTTTTCATGTAGACTTTCATTCTTTAATAAATTTTCACCACAAACCCATCTTTCACTCAAAAAGATAATAGAACTCAAAAATATTATATTTATCCTAATCTTATAAGGTTTCAAATATTAAAACATAGCATTTAGATTAGGAAATCTATTTTGTAATAACCAGTGACTTCCTGTAGGCTAGTGTTAGGTAATAAAGGCCTGTCGCACTATGGTTGTGGGTTCGATTCCTACAGCTTTGCCCGACGTGACGGGTTATCCCCCGACCTGCAGGTTGTCCTTTTCCTAAAACTATAGTATTATAAAATTCAAAAATAATCTTCATAAATGTTTTAACCTTAAACAATACTACCCAAAGTTCAACTTAATCCATTCCAACCTTTATAGTTATCCAAAATACCTCTGTCTAGACTTTTTCTAAAAGGTCTCTAAATTCCAAAATCAATTGTATCATCATATTCCTCAAACAAAGTAAAGTTTCTCTTATTTTCACATACAAAAATATGATTACCTTCATCATATTAAAACCTTAATGAAAACAACAAGTACTGCAGTACAATCCTTATATATATCACATTATTCTTATAACCAGAATATAATCCTTGAGTCCAAAAGCACCAATACATTAATTATTCCACTTCAACTGTAGTAACGACATAAGATTGTCCTTGATCCATTGGCTTTTTCTGAGGTAAGTTTCCCTGACACTTAGGACATTCATTTTCATAATTCCCCATTTCTCTACAATTATAGCATTCAACATTGATAGCCTCTTTCTTTCCCTTACAATCACGCACCTGGTGACCTTTTTCTCCACATTTATAACAAACTCCCATTCCTTTTAGGAAAGTACCAGGGTGATTCTCCCCACAATTATCACATAATGGAAAATAATTCTTTCCCTTTTTCCCTTTATCTGTCTCTTGTTCCACCATTCTCTTCTTCTCTTTATTTACTTTATTGTCATAATATTTAGAGAATTCCTTTTATGTCTTGATAGCACATGGGACAATGTCTTCGTACGACGAGAAGGTTTGTGAGACTAATGCTCGACGAAGAAATGGTTTTAACCCATCAAAGAAACGATCAATCTTACTTCTTGGGTTACATATATAATCTGCAGCATGCCTCTATAACCTTGTAAAGTTGGCCTCATACTTTGTGACATTCTCATCCTCCTTTTGTCTCAGACTCAGAAATTGTCTTTCCATATCTGCTCGATGGTCACAAGGATAGTATTTTTCTAGGAAAAGATCTTTGAACTCTCTCCATTCCACACTTGATACTTCTTCATCTTCCTTTGTATTTTGAATCAATGACCACCATTGATCAGCATCTCCAGTGAGGCAGTAAACTGCCATGACAACCTTCTCCCTTTCACTACTCCCCAAGGCGTGTAATATTTTCTCTAAGGAGTTTATCCGTTGCTCAGCTACCAAGGGATTTGTACTCCCATTGAATGTTGGTGGTTGTTGCCTCATGAAGCGGTCTAACATTGATCCTCCATGTTGAGGATCAGGGTGTTCCATATGAGTATGGTTATTATTCACAACCTAAGTGAGTTATCCCAGTATGGTGATAAGTTGATCAGCACCAGTTGTATCTCCAGCTCCACAATAATTATCTTGAGTAGGAGGGAAATCCCTATATGGAGTGCGTGCATTTATACGGCTTCCATTCCTCCCAATAGGCGCCATTTATAAACAATGGCATAAACTAGATTAGTTTATGAATCAAAATACATAATTCCATACTTGTAAAACACTTAACATAAATTGAACTATTTATGGATATATTCCATAATCATAAAAAATGTTTTCTTTGAGGAAGTATATACTCATACACCCTTCATAATTGTTTGTAAAAAAAATGAGAATTATCCTAAGCATATCCCCCGGGAGTGTCGTAACCAAGAGTGCAGCAAGGCCCGTTGTCGTGCACCAGTTCCCATTCGAGTCTAGCTCAAAGTGGTGTTTTCGGGTTTTACCCCTAGGTACATCTGTGCCAGAGCCGCCTCTACCTGCTCGTATCTAGATAGGGATGTATTGCTCAGAAAACTCATAAAATATCTATAATACCAAAATTCTAGGAAGTTCTTCTATACTAATCCTCAAAGTCTATCTTAGGGATATGTGCTCTAATAAGAGTTTATCTAAATCTAGCTTCCAAGGTTAGTACTAAACTGCCTCTGATACCAACTGTAACGCCCTGACCCCAGTCACCCAGAGTCGGTGCATTATTGCGTAACATTGACGTGATCACAAAAGATCAAGTCTCGAAAGACCGATTAGTTTAGTAGCCTTGGAAACACTAGATACATTCATAAACATTTCATTATATCATAAAGTGAAAAACTACAATAACATGGTCTCCATAGTCCACACTCATATCCCCTTCCAACTATCCCTGCAGGTCATTCATAAAATACTTCTTCACATCATGGAAAAATTAAAACATTGAAAGGGGTGAGCTCAGATTCTCAGTAAGGATAACAATATAGCGAAAGCTTTCATAAATAAACATAAACATTTAAGACAATGTATAACTAAAACAAAAGCCTTTTAAACTTGAACTTCAACATAATATGGCAAATGTAAAATGATATAATTCCATTTACTTATTCACATGGATATTCTACTGGTCGAATAATCACATGAAATATCAATAACCACTTTCATAATGATGGAATGCATAATGCCAGACTATCATAACCACGTAGCCAAGGCCTTGTGCCAAGAATACAAATAATATTTTGTCAAGGCCTCATACCAAGACACTAGTTTGTCTCATGAGACCTTCCGATGCATCGATGAGATATAGCGGGCTCCAACCGTCATTTATTAAGTCCAATGCATTCCTCATATGAACATGTTTAAACATATCATAAACCATAACATAATCGTATCACATAAAACATGCATAAAGGAAACATAACATTTACACATTTCAATCACAAGATATCAATACAACACATTGATATAATAAAAAACACTTTAAAAACCATTTTCAATACCAAAATAAAAGAAAATTAAAACTTTATATTTATTTTTCATTTAAAAAAAGTTATAGCTTGTAGAGGAAGCCGAAACTCAAATAATGGTCACGATGGCAGAGAAGTCGTTGTCGCCACATACGTACAACAAGAAAAACATTCCTTTTTGTCATTTAGTAAAACACTTCGTATAAAAATATTCCTTTTGAATAAACATAAAAGTCAAAGGGGTTTATACACCGTATAAAAGAAATTTGTGTATAAAACAAAATATGCATCAATGAATGGAGATTGAGATGAAGTCCCTTACAAAGATCATTTTTTTTAAATAAAATAGATCTATTATGTGTATTAACCATAAGTACACTTAAAGAAAGTAAAAATAAAAGATAGGATATAATAATATCACGACATAATTTGAAAGTAGGAGATTAACCTAAAGCACATAAATTGGGTTAAGAAGTTCCCTTACCTCGTGTCCGACTTGACTCGATCGTTATTTAATATCCTGGATAATAAACTAGAGTTAATTTATACTTGCTTAAGAACCTTTTTCAGGTTCATTATTCCTCTTATATCACTTATTACCATGTTATGAACATTATGTAATTATTTAAGTTAATAATGGTCTTTTTGTCGATCTTTGGTACTTGAGTCAAAAATAAACTTCTTATAATTACAAGTTGTTTATGTGGTAAAATATCCATTACATCCAGAATTATATTCATGATTTAGATATCATATATATCATATATATCCAGTATATACTTGACTTTATAATATCACATAACATTTAGAGGTAAGAAATGAAATGCACCGTTCATGGAGACGGTAAGCCGTACGTACGCATGAACACTACTTTCATTTATATTTCGTATTTAATGGAATGAAATTATAATTATATAAAGGTATAATATAATTCCAGTATAATATAATTCATAATACCATTTACTCTATCCTTTATACATCTCACATATGACATTAACGATTCAAATCACTTTGAGGGGGCGGTAGTCCGCACTTCCTAAAATGAAATTATCGCGTTTACCCATAATGGAAATAATAAAGGTATGACATAAATGAGAAATAAAGAATCATAAAGAAAACATAAAAATAATATATATATCCTATATGAAAATAGTTTCATCAAAATGGCCACCATTAGAGGTGTTAAAAGAATATTGAACAATCATCGTTTCATGAGGCAGTATTTCGCCACCCATAGAAACAGTATGTTCTTTAACCATTAGATGAAGGTGTGTGTAAGTGTAAATAAAATAATAATCATAAAAACATCCTAGTATATTGAATATACTGTTTTTGTTACAAAATAAAGGAATAAAAGTATTTTAGGGGGTTGGAGAAGCAAAATAAAACAAAAGAACACAAGTGAAGACATTACCTTTAAATCGGGTAACTCTTTTTGATTTGAGCCAAATGCTTCCTTGGGAAGACTTCTGCACAAAGTGAGGCTTTTAGGAGTAAGATAGGGAAGTTGGGAGAGTATTTGGGTAGAGGTTGTCTGAGTAAAATGGATTTGATGGTGTGAATAAGGTGGTAGAGGTGGGGGCTTTTTATAAGAGGAGAGGAAGGGCACTCTTGGAAAGTCATGAAATGTTACATTATTATGAAGTTATTTTCGGATTTAAAAGGTTAAAAAATGATATATTTCGAGGATAAGGTGATAAGTGTTCTAAATATTCTCATCCAATAGGTTTTTGACAAGTGTAAGACTTATATTTTACATTATCTTTTCATTTTATTTAAATCGTTAATTAATGAGGTAATCACTGCATCATCATTGTGTCATTAAAAATTTAATTTATTTAATGTATAAAAATTATAAAAAATATCATGATGTAATAAATCTTTTTATCTTTCCAATGAATATTTATACTCTAAAATATGACTTCTATAACCCCTTACAAAAATTGTTTTAGTAAAACAACACATGTTTGTGACAATTTTATTTTTTACTTTAAATAAAAGTTATTAATGTCATTTTCTTACCCAAGTGGCTCCATAGGGTCCCCAAGTTGACCCATGGATTGTCTTGGTCGGACATGACTCATCAAATAATGGTATGAAGAGTTTAAAGGTATTTTTATATTTTTATAATATCATTTTTACCTTAAATTTCACTAATTACCTTTAATCACAATTAATTAAACTTAAAAGTTACTATTCACCAAAAAATTATTTTTATAAGGCCCCAGCCTTAAACCTTACTTAATCTTGAGTTATTACAAGATTAGACATTGAGGATCTTTTCAGGTTTAGAGTTTTAGAGAATTAGATCATGAAACTTGCATTACATTCCATATTTAAACGAAGTGGTTACATAAAAGATAGTATTCATTCTTCCCATCAACAGAAACATATTTAAAATAAAACATAGATTCTTTCTTGACACATCCTTGACACTATCATCACATCATGTACCTTTCCCTTGACCTGTGAAAAACATTTCAAAAACTTGGGATGAGCATAAAAAGCTCAGTAATGGTTATAAAAATATGGAAAGGAAACATGAGTTCATATATACATAAGAATTAAATCATACTTTACCCATAAAACATAGGCACGTTAACATACCTCATAAAATCATGAATAAATCATAGAAATCATAAGACATAAAGGTAACTTGAGGCATTCATAACATTCTTACGTAGGGAGTAACCCTCTTGGTTACGTTTGGAATACCCATCAGAGTATATTCCCTAAATCTCTTCGGAGAAACCTTAACGTTTCACTTCTTCGCGTTACCCAATGCATTGGAGAGCTATATCGGGCTCACCCGCCCTTAGTTTATCACGGAACCACCTGTTTTCATAACAATTCCCAAGAACCATAACATAAATGTATCACATAAAACATGCATAAAGGAAATATAACATTTCCACATTTCAATCACAATATAACATTTTAGGATATTGAAATAATGAATCCATTAAAAAAAACCATTTTCAAAACCATTTAAAACATTTAATAAAGAGATTTCTGAATCAAAGTGTCCCATACCACCTTGAAGCTTTTAACATTTTAAACCAATAATATCCATATAAATAAATCCTTAAAACCATTTTGAAAACATGGATATTAATAAGAATAAATCATTAAAACATTTAAAGCGATATTTTGGTTAAAGGGTTTTTACCAAAATTAGAGACACTTGAATACAATAATTGAGGAATAACATTTAATCAGAACTTTATAATATCATGAGAATAAATGGATTCATGATATAATATTCCAAAGGACAGTATATACACCATATAAGAGTGAATTGGTGCATAAAAACAAAGAAGTCTCAATAGAAATGTCAAATGTGATGAATTCCCTTATAAAGAAGGTATCCTTAAATTAAGGATAATTCAATATCAAAATTATGTGTGACAAATATAAATACACCCAATATAAGTTGATATTAAGTGTAAAAAAATAAAAGGTCATTCAAACATATTCAAAATATTACATATTCAATAACTACATGTTGAACCCAAAGAAATAGAAATTGGGTTAAAAAGTTCCCTTGGTAAAATTCGAAAGCCTAACGACATCACTTCAAAATTCAGAAAATGAGTTGATGAGAGATAAAAAGGGCATCTCATCACTTGGACATAAAATTTACATAAATAAGTATATAAAAGAACATATCCCAACATAATAGTATGTGGATTAAAAGACATAACAAAATAAGTCTTTTAAAAAGAGGAGGGTGAAAGGTCCCCTTACCGAGTTGGGTAACTTTCGAAACGTACACCCCATGGAAGAACGGTCATACAATGAAGATGTGAATACCCATAAATGAAATTATACTACACAAAGTGTATAATAATGGGAAGTACATACACCACTCAAAGGAAATGGTGGCAAATGTAGCATAAATCTCACATGAATAAAAGTGAGATGAAAAATCCCTTACGAAAACTCGTCAGCCTAACGGCGCCACATAAAACTTACAAAAATGGATTGATGAGATCAAATAGGGTCTCTCATCATATTAAAATAAAGTTTACAGAAAGAGGAATATAAAAGAACATCCCCCAACATAACAAATAGGAGATTAAATGAAGTGACATAAAGGAGAGTACTTAAAAAGAAAGAGAGAGGTTAGATCTCTTACGAAAATTCGGCAGCCTAATGGCGCCACTCAAAACTTCAAAAATGGATTGATGAGAGAGAATAGGGTCTCTAATCATATGAACATAAAAATTACAGTAATATTAATATAAAATAACATCCCAATAACAAGAAAGATGAGCTTTAGAAGGAATGACATAAAAGAGTGTACTTAAAAAGAAAGAGAGGAGTAAGATCCCTTACCTCGGGTCCGACTTGACTCGATCGTTCTTTAACGTCCTGAATAATAAACTTGAGTTAATTTAAAATTTATTAAGAACCTTTTTCTAGTTAATTATCCCTTTTATATCTCTTATTGAAATGTTATAAACATTATTTAATCATTTAAGTTAATAATGTTTGTTTTGTAGATATTTGGTTCTCAAGTCGAAAGTGGACTTCTTACAATTACATGTTGTTTGAGTGGTCAAATTTTCATTATATCCAGAATTATATTCATGATTTTGATATCATATATATCATATATATCCCGAATATACATGTATTTATAATATGACATAATCATTTAGAGGTAAGAAATGAAATGCACCGTTTATGGAGACGGTAAGCCGTACGTACGCATGAATGCTACTTTCATTTCTATTTCATATTTTTTATTGAATGGAATAATAATGATATAGAGGTATATTATAATTATCGTATAAAATCATATATAATAACTTTAAATCCATCCTTTATACATCCAACATATGGCATTAACGAATCACATCACTTTGAGGGGGCGGTAGTCCGCACTTCCTTAAATGAAGATATCGCGTTTACCCATAGTGGAAACCATAAAGGTATGCCCAAAAATAAAAATACAGAAGCTTAAGTAAAACATAAACATATTATATATCATATATAAATATAGTGACATCTTAATGGCCACCTTTAAAGGTTTTAAAATAATGTTGAACAATCATCGTTTCGGGAGGCATAAATTCGCCATCCACGGAAACAGTATGTTCTTTAACCATTAGATGTAGGTGTGTGTAGGATTAGCTCGAATCATTCTTATAAAAACATCCTAGTATATTTACGATACTGTAGTTGTTACCAAAGAAATTAATAAAAAGATTTTAGGGGGTTGGGGAGGCAAAATAAAACAAAAGGACTCAAGTGAAGACATTACCTTAAAATCAGGTAACTCCCTTTGGTTTGAGCTAAAAGAATTCCTTGGGAAGACTTCTGCCCAAAGTGAGGCCTCAAGGAGTTAGATAGGGAAGTGGAGAGACAAAATGGGCAGGGGTTGGCCGAGCCAAGGTCTTTGGGAGTGTGGCTAAGGAGGTAGAGGTGGGGGCCTTTTATAAGAGGAGAGGAGGGGCACTCTTGGAAAGTAAGCAAATGTTACTTTATTTGAAAATGGTATTCGGATTTATGAGGTCCCAAATTGATGTGTTTCGAGGATAAGGTGATAAGGGTTCTAAATCCACTCATCCACTAGGTTTTGGACATGTGTAGGTCTTATATATTACATTATCTTTCAATCTTATTTAAATCTTTAAATAATGAGGTCATCGCTGCCTCATCATGATGTCATAAATAATTTAATTTATTTAATGTATAAAATTATAAAAAAAATACTATGATGTAGGAAATATTTTTTTATTTCCAATGAATATTTTTAGTCAAAAATCTGATTTGTATAACCCCATGTAAAAATTGTTTTAGTAAAACATTTCATGTTTGTCTCATTTTTACTTTAACTTTAAATAAAAAGATATTAATGTCATTTTCCAACCAAAGTGGCTTCATGGGGTCCCCAAGTTGACCCATGGGTTTTCTTGGTTGGCCATGACACATCCAATGAGGTTAGGACATGTGTAAAGTTCATTTCATATTATTAAAACATTATTTTTACCTTAAACTACACTAATTAACTCTAATCGCGATTAAAAACTTAATAAGTTACTATTCACCAAAAAATTATTTTTATCCCATTTAACCACATTTAACTTCTTAATGAAAACCATGTATGTCGGATTTTTTAAATTCAAAACACAAATATGGAAAAATTTCATTTAAACGGAAAAATCAGTTTTTATAAGTACCACTTAGTGGTTTCACTATTCATCAAAAATTGAAGTTTTTCAGAAAAATACCAAAAATTAACCCTAAGATATATTTGATATTCTGAATTCAAAAATGAAGTCTATTTTAAAAAATTCAAATCGTATAAGTCACATTATTTTATTTAATAATTAATTCCCGCTATCAGAGCAAATAGCGTGTTTTTATGAAACAATAAGTATCAAAATATTGACACTAGTTTATGTCTGATTTCAAAGTGAAATTAATTCCAACGACCACTATTGGATTTCATGGTAAACATACATTCTAATTTCACTTTAAAACCAATTAAAAAGATAATCTAATCATATAAATAAATTATATTAAAAAGAGGTTTCGAATTAAAATACAACATTTTACACTATTTATTAAAAAAATGAACATTATCAGAAAGATACCAAAAATTTACACAAAGTAAATTTTGATGTCCCAATTCTTAAGAAGAGTTTTATTTGGTCCAAAAGGATGTATAAGAGTGACCAAAACTATATTTAATAACAGTTCTCCATCAAAAGGCGATAAGTGAACCTTTAGTGAAAACTAGGGCATATAGGCATAAAATTGAATTATTTTCGTATTTTATGCCTTTATCCTTTATTGGATAAATGTAAAAACATTTAAAAACGTATATAATCATATTTTAGTTATTTCTATCCATTCCCGCCAATACAACAGCTACATGTTAACTATGATTTAAAATATTATTATTTTTTTATTAGAGTGCAACGTAAGATTTCCAAGAAACTCGTTGTTGCGTGTTGGGTATTCCATCGAGCATAGCGTCCCCTTTAAAGTCATATTAATATTTTATTCAAAAATATGGATAAATATGAAAATGTCATATTCTTTATTTACCTGGGGTGTTACATCCTTCCCCCCTTTTGGGAATTGCGTCCTCGCAATTTTTAAAATTGAGCTTGGAAATATCCTTGAAAGTCCCACATCAGAACAAGAGTCGGTAAAACAATCACTTTAAAATAAAGAAGTATAAGTACAAAGGTCACCCGAGTTAACCCATACTAGGATTCCAAGTATGAAAATATGGACATGGAGGAAAAAACAAAGGGTCATGTTCTGATGGAGAGTGATAGAAAACATGTTTAGGAGAAAGTTAACCATAAGAATATCACAAACTTGTGATGGGTTAAACGGTATTCGATTCCCCAGTAGGAAAAGTTAATAGACAACATTTTTGTTTTAAGATACATTTTATTGAGGAATTTATTCATAAGGAAACATAATCACATATCATGTTGACTTTCAACTTTTATTACATTCCTTACACAAACTCATATTTTCTCCAAAAGACGAGTATTTAGGAAGACTTGTTCACATTAAGAGTACTATAATCAACTTCTAGAGAATCACCTAATCCACAAAAGAGAACTATATACTTACCATGTCTTTAGACTTTAACCAAAACCAAAACCAAATAGATTAGTACAAGATCAGATAATCCAGAAAAGGATAACCCTTTATAAAAAGAAAATCTATTCTTAATCTCCAAAATTTGTCCAACAAAACCCAAAGTTCAACGAGGACCATTCGATAAACAATTTGTCCATAAAATTCTTCAAAGTAAACCAAACTAATATTTAAACCCAAATATTTGAAGGATTTAGTCACATAGTCTTCTAAGTTAAATCGTAACATTTATCTCCAAACAACATCAGTTGCTCTTAATGTCTCGTATTGAAAAGTAATTAACCTAATCACATATCCTCCATGATAGGTTAATAAATTTCCATAGATAACCCAAAATCAACTTACTCTTAATTCATATAATCATCTAACTAAAAAGAATCAGTCAAACTAACCAGGGACTTCACGTAGTCCAGTGGTAGGCGATAAATACCAGTCGCACTTTGGTTGTGGGTTCGATTCCCGCAGCTTGGTCCGACACGACGGGTTGTCACATGGTCTGCGTGTTGTCCTTTTTCCAAAACTATATAAATCTCAAAAAATTCCCCAAAAAGAGATAAAATCTTCAAAAAAAAATCATAACATATTTTAACCTCAAGTTTATCTCATGCCTTTCATTTTCCATCATATCATAGAGTAACCCATAATTACCTCAAAAGTAAGGATCGTATAAACTCTAATGGTTACCTTTATAATTATTACCTGAACTTCCACATCGATTGGTCATCTCATACATGATGCATTACAGAACATACCAAGGTTCAAGTGGTTGATCATGACTCCTTGATAGTTGGTTTAAAACAACCATGAGTTTCCTCATTGAATCCTCCATTTTATCTAGTATCTTAATCAGAGAACCACCACAGTTTCCTTCAAACCTGTTGTCTCTTTGGTGCCTGCTAGATCCATCCATTCACTAAAAACAGAAATGGCAGTGTGAGTATATCAACAAAACCATCATGTACTAATGAGGAAGATAAAAACTAATATATACTTACTCAATCACTTTATCTAAAACTAGGACTCTTTCTGAAATCCTAACCATTATGGTAATGTCACTTGTGCTTAGAGAATACCCTAACCTCTAAAGTTATCTAAACCGACCTTTGATACCAACTATAAGGCCCCAGCCTTAAACCTTACTTAATCTTGAGTTATTACAAGATTAGACATTGAGGATCTTTTCAGGTTTATAGTTTTAGAGAATTAGATCATGAAACTTGCATTATATTCCACATTTAAACAAAGTGGTTACATAAAAGATAGTATTCATTCTTCCCATCAACGGAAACATATTTAAAATAAAACATGGATTCTTTCTTGACACATCCTTGACACTATCATCACATCATGTACCTTTCCCTTGACCTGTGAAAAACATTTCAAAAACTTGGGATGAGCATAAAAATCTCAGTAATGGTTATAAATATATGGAAAGGAAACATGAGTTCATATATACATAAGAATTAAATCATACTTTACCCATAAAACATAGGCACTTTAACATACCTCATCAAATCATGAATAAATCATAGAAATCATAAGACATAAAGGTAACTTGAGGCATTCATAACATTCTTACGTAGGGAGTAACCCTCTTGGTTACGTTTGGAATACCCATCACATTATATTCCCTAAATCTCTTCGGATAAACCTTAACGTTTCACTCCTTCGTGTTGCCCAATGCATTGGAGAGCTATATCGGGCTCACCCGCCCTTAGTTTATCACGGAACCACCCGTTTTCATAACAATGCCCAAGAAACATAACATAAATGTATCACATAAAACATGCATAAAGGAAATATAACATTTAAACATTTCAATCACAATATAACATTTTAGGATATTGAAATAATGAATCCATTAAAAAAACCATTTTCAAAACCATTTAAAACATTTAATAAAGAGATTTCTGAATCAAAGTGTCCCATACCACCTTGAATATTTTAACATTTTAAACCAATAATATCCATATAAATAAATCCTTAAAACCATTTTGAAAACATGGATATTAATAAGAACAAATCATTAAAACATTTAAAGAGATATTTTGGTTAAAGGGTTTTTACCAAAATTAGAGACACTTGAATACAATAATTGAGGAATAACATTTAATTAGAACTTTATAATATCATGAGAATAAATGGATTCATGATATAATATTATAAAGGACAGTATATACAACATATAAGAGTGAATTGGTGCATAACAACAAAGAAGTCTCAATAGAAATGTCAAATGTGATGAATTCCCTTATAAAGAAGGTATCCTTAAATTAAGGATAATTAAATCTCAAAATTATGTGTGACAAATATAAATACACCCAATATAAGTTGATATTAAGTGTAAAACAATAAAAGGTCATTCACACATATTCAAAAGATTACATATTCAATAACTACATGTTGAACCCAAAGAAATCGAAATTGGGTTAAAAAGTTCTCTTGGTAAAATTCGAAAGCCTAACGGCATCACTTCAAAATTCAGAAAATGAGTTGATGAGAGATAAAAAGGGCATCTAATCACTTGGACATAAAATTTAATTCAATAAGGATATAAAAGAACATATCCCAACATAATAGTATGTGGATTAAAAGACATAACAAAATAAGTCTTTTAAAAAGAGGAGGGTGAAAGGTCCCCTTACCGAGTTGGGTAACTTTCGAAACGTACACCCCATGGAAGAAGGGTCATACAATGAAGATGTGAATACCCATAAATGAAATTATACTACACAAAGTGTATAATAATGGGAAGTACATACACCACTAAAAGGAAATGGTGGCAAATGTAGCATAAATCTCACAGGAATAAAAGTGGGATGAAAAATCCCTTACGAAAACTCGGCAGCCTAACGGCGCCACATAAAACTTACAAAAATGGATTGATGAGATCAAATAGGATCTCTCATCATATTAACATAAAGTTTACAGAAAGAGGAATATAAAAGAACATCCCCCAACATAACAAAGAGGAGCTTAAATGAAGTGACATAAAGGAGAGTACTTAAAAAGAAAGAGAGAGGTTAGATCTCTTACGAAAATTCGGCAGCCTAACGGCGCCACTCAAAACTTCAAAAATGGATTGATGAGAGAGAATAGGGTCTCTCATCATATGAACATAAAAATTACAGTAATATTAATATAAAATAATATCCCAATAACAAGAAAGATGAGCTTTAGAAGGGATGACATAAAGAGTGTACTTAAAAAGAAAGAGAGGAGTAAGATCCCTTACCTCGGGTCTGACTTGACTCGATCGTTCTTTAACGTCCTGAATAATAAACTTGAGTTAATTCACACTTTATTAAGAACCTTTTTATAGTTCATTATCCCTTTTATATCGCTTATTGCAATGTTATAAACATTATTTAATCATTTAAGTTAATAATGTTTGTTTTGTAGATATTTGGTTCTCAAGTCGAAAGTGGACTTCTTACAATTACATGTTGTTCGAGTGGTCAAATGTTAATTATATCCAGAATTATATTAATTATTTGGATATCATATATATAATATATAACCAGAATATACATGTATTTATAATATTACATAATCATTTAGAGGTAAGAAATGAAATGCACCGTTCATGGAGACGGTAAGCCGTACGTACGCATGAACGCTACTTTCATTTCTATTTCATATTTTTTTTATGGAATGGAATAATAATTATATAGAGGTATATTATAATTATAGTATAACATCATATATAATAACTTTAAATCCATCCTTTATACATCCAACATATGGCATTAACGAATCACATCACTTTGAGGGGGCGGTAGTCCGCACTTCCTTAAATGAAGATATCACATTTACCCATAGTGGAAACCATAAAGGTATGCCCAAAAATAAAAATACAGAAGCTTAAGTAAAACATAAACATATTATATATCATATGTAAATATAGTGACATCTTAATGGCCACCTTTGAAGGTTTTAAAAGAATGTTGAACAATCATCGTTTCGGGAGGCATAAATTCGCCATCCACGGAAACAGTATGTTCTTTAACCATTAGATGTAGGTGTGTGTAGGTGTAGCTTGAATCCTTCTTATAACAACATACTAGTATATTTAAGATACTGGAGTTGTTACCAAAGAAATTAATAAAAAGATTTTAGGGG
Source organism: Viscum album (assembly GCA_963277665.1). Taxonomy (NCBI): domain Eukaryota; kingdom Viridiplantae; phylum Streptophyta; class Magnoliopsida; order Santalales; family Viscaceae; genus Viscum; species Viscum album. Next base: position 952,074,641 of record OY728130.1, on the reverse strand, counting down.
GTTGGGGAGGCAAAATAAAACAAAAGGACTCAAGTGAAGACATTACCTTAAAATCGGGTAACTCCCTTTGGTTTGAGCTAAAAGAATTCCTTGGGAAGACTTCTGCCCAAAGTGAGGCCTCAAGGAGTTAGAGAGGGAAGTGGAGAGACAAAATGGGTAGGTGTTGGCCGAGCCAAAGTCTTTGGGAGTGTGGATAAGGAGGTATAGGTGGGGGCCTTTTATAAGAGGAGAGGAGGGGCACTCTTGGAAAGTAAGCATATGTTACTTTATTTGAAAATGGTATTCGGATTTAAGAGGTCCCACATTGATGTGTTTCGAGGATAATGTGATAAGGGTTCGAAATCCACTCATCCACTAGGTTTTGGACATGTGTAGGTCTTATATATTACATTATCTTTCCATTTTATTTAAATCATTAAATAATGAGGTCATCGCTGCATCATCATGATGTCGTAAATAATTTAATTTATTTAATGTATAAAATTATAAAAAAATACTACGATGTAGGAAATATTTTTATATTTCCAATGAATATTTATAGTCAAAAATATGATTTGTATAACCCCATGTAAAAATTGTTTTAGTAAAACATTTCATGTTTGTCTCATTTTTACTTTAACTTTAAATAAAAAGATATTAATGTCATTTTCCAACCAAAGTGGCTTCATGGGGTCCCCAAGTTGACCCATGGGTTGTCTTGGTCGGCCATGACACATCCAATGAGGTTAGGACATGTGTCAAGTTCATTTCATATTATTAAAACAATATTTTTACCTTAAACTACACTAATTACCTCTAATCGCGATTAAAAACTTAATAAGTTACTATTTACCAAAAAATTATTTTTATCCCATTGAACCACATTTTACTTCTTAATGACAACCATGTATGTCGGATTTTTGAAATTCAAAACACAAAGATGGAAAAATTTCATTTAAATGGAAAAATCAGTTTTTATAAGTACAATTTAGTGGTTTCACTATTCATCAAAAATTGAAGTTTTTTCAGAAAAATCCCAAAAATTCACCCTAAGCTATATTTGATATTCTGAATTGAAAAATGAAGTCTATTTTAAAAAATTCAAATCATATAAGTCACATTATTTTATTTAATAATTAATTCCCGCTATCAGAGCAAATAGCGTGTTTTTATGAAACAATAAGTATCAAACGATTGACACTAGTTTATGTCTGATTTCAAAGTGAAATTAATTCCAACGACCACTATTGGATTTCATGGTAAAAATATATTCTAATTTCACTTTAAAACCAATTAAAAAGATAATCTAATCATATAAATAAATTATATTAAAAAGAGGCTTCGAATTAAAATACAACATTTTACACTATTTATTAAAAAAATGAACATTATCAGAAAGATACCAAAAATTTACACAAAGTAAATTTTGATGTCCCAATTCTTAAGAAGAGTTTTATTTGGTCCAAAAGGATGTATAAGAGTGAAAAAAACTATATTTAATGACAGTTCTCCATCAAAAGGCGATAAGTGAACCTTTAGTGAAAACTAGGGCATATAGGCATAAAATTGAATTATTTCCGTATATTATGCCTTTATCCTTTATTGGATAAATGTAAAAACATTTAAAAACGTATATAATCATATTTTAGTTATTTCTATCCATTCCCGCCAATACAAAAGCTACATGTTAACTATGATTTAAAATAATATTATTTTTTTATTAGAGTGCAACGTAAGATTCCCAAGAAACTCGTTGTTGCGTGTTGGGTATGCCATCGAGCATAGCGTCCCCTTTAAAGTCATATTAATATTTTATTCACAAATATGGATAAATATGAAAATGTCATATTCTTTATTTACCTGGGGTGTTACAATTTTAATCTCATTGAACCACATTTTACTTCCTAATGACAACCATGTATGTCGGATTTTTAAAAATCAAGTCCCAGATGTGGTAATGTTTCATTTAAACGAAAAATCAGTTTTTAACTACCATTTAGTGGTTTCACTATTCATCAAAAATCGAAGTTTTTCTGAACAATGCCAAAAATTCACCGTAAGCTATAATTGATATTTCGAATTCAAAAATGATGTATACTTTACAAAATTTCAAACATATAAGTTTCATTAATTAATTTTATAATTAATTCCCGCTTTCATAACAAATAACGTGTTTTTAAGAAACAATATATATCAAAAGATTGACAATTGTTTATGTCCAATTTAAAAGTGAAATTAATTATAATCACCACCATTGGATAAAATGGTAAAAATATATTCTAATTATCCATTAAAACCACTCAATAGTATAATTTATCACTATAAATTATTTTGATTAAAAAAGTTGTTTTTAAGTATTTTTTCATTATTCATAAAAAATTGGAAGTTCTCAGAAAAATACCAAAAAATCAACATAGGCTAATTTCGATATTAAGAATCCATAATTGAAGTCCATTTTGAAATATAAAATATATATAATTTCAAAAAGTGGGTATTACTATTCATAATGGCTATTTTGATTGGTTGCAGTGTGTTAGAATCTCGAACTTGCGTACAATGCAAGCTATTGTATTATTGAAAGAGAAGCGTATCGTGGAATCTCGGGGTGTTACGCTAGAGGTTTTGGTCATCCCAAAAGACCAACCCTATATCCCTTTAGAGGAGATCCAAAGTAGTTGTCTCAAAGAAGAGGTATTTTCCTTACTTGATCACTTTATTTTATAATATTATTCACCTCATATAAATATACGGTATATATCATCAAATAATAAATAATAAATCCTAAATATTCATAAATTTTACTATGATTATTTAAACACCATTATATACCCTCCTTCCCATCAAATGATAAGTGAAAGTATCTCTCATACGTATGCACGACCTACCGTCTCCACATGGAAATACAATTCATTTCTCATCACCATATTTTATGAATGGGTATTATAATACATTTAATGTTTATATATAATAAATTTTAAATAATTATACTTCTATAATTATAATATCATATTTACATTCTTACCTTCCAAACCGTTGGAAAACGACAACGTCGATCATGAGTACATGTGGACTACCATCTCCACGAAGCGATGTGATTCATTTTTCATTTATTTTTTTCCTTGGATGGTAATAAGGATTTATTTAATGAATATATATGATATTATAATTATTTTAAAAAAAGTTATTTATTATTTACCTTTATTTTGTTCCATTCATTGAAAAATAGAAACTGTGTTCATGTGTACGTATGACCTACCATCTCAAGGAACAATGTAAATTATTTTTCTATCTATATATTTTATGAATGAATCTAAAAATTTATATAATGAATATATATGATATTTATATCATGATTAAAATTCTATAGTTTATGTAACCTTGATCCAAATCTAATTACCAAAACCATCAAACCAGAACATATATGAAAAGTGAAACAGATATCACCAGGAATAGTGATTTTAATAAATAAGTGTTAATAAATGGGTGATAAACAGATATAATTAAATTATATATGATATGATATATATATATATGATTATTATTCTATTATATATCTATAAATCTATATCTATTATAAAGGAGTTTCCAATGCGTATAAAGTAAGTCAAACCTAAGGTAAGGGATTTCTAGTCAATCATTAATTTCTAGGAGACATATGAAATATCCACCACTTATTTATTTAATGCGGTGTATATACTACCCATGAATGTATTTTTTGATTAATATTATGAAATATATATGGATTTATAAATAAAACTATGTTTTTTCTTTCATGGGGCTTACAATACAAATGTTAACAAAGCAGCAAGGTGTTTTATGTTACAATCTATTTGTTTATCAGGATTGTTTACGATTAAGTTATAAGGATGAAATATTATGGTCTAACTATCAATATAATCATTAATTTTATTCTACTATGGTTATTAATTTAAAATACATGTTTTTGTTTCATTTTCATCACCTAAGTTCTCATGAAATGAAAAATATGTTTTTAAGTAAAATCGACTTCATCTCTATATTTGGTCAAAAAAACCTTTTTCTTATATATCCATGTTTTCTAAAAATGTTTTAAATAAGGTTTTTACTATTCTCCTATTTTTTAAAGACCTTTTCCCATTTTTTTTCAATTTTTTTAAAGGAATATTTTTTTCCTTTTCTAAATGAGGTACTTTTTGAGTTTTTTGACAAAAGTATGGAAGGAATGTTTTTTTAAATTATACAGAATGAATGTGTTTTCCTACAGTCATGAATAATTTTTTATTTAAATCTTATTTTACATGTTTTTATGGAACTTTTTAAATAAAAATTTTTCCTTTATATTTGTGTAGTTTTTAAATAAGTGATTTCAAAATAGAAAGGTTATTTTCCTAAATAATGTTTTAATGATATTTTATTGGTATTTAAATTCATCAAAGAAAACATCCATTGGTTTTATTTATTGTTTACTAGGGATTTGATCCAACTATACCATCCTTATTATTTCTCTATATGGTTTATGAATATGATGACACAATGTTTTTGAAACCCATTTCTTTTCTACGAGTTATGCTATGATGAAATGTTTATGAAACCCATTTATTTTTCATAGGTTATTCTATGATGAAATTATTATGAAACCTATTTATTTTCATGGGTTCTAATATGATGAATTATTTATGATCTTGTGGAACACATATATTTATGATTTTTATTATGTGATGAGTGGGACCTATTTCTACCTCTAATGCATTGGGTAAATATTAATATCTCATAAGATAAACAAGAATTAAATGGGGTGTGAACCTATTTTATTAAGGTAATTTATCCACTATGATATTCTTGGGAGTGAACCTTGACTACTACAATGGTTTGGGGAGTGAAACCATTCCACTATGATAGTCTTGGAAATGATCCTTGAATACCAAGGAAATAATTTTCTATTCTTATATGTATTCCATAAACCTATTCCTTATGCCAATATTATTTTCTCATGATTTATGTTATTTGATTCATTTATGATTCATGTATTATGAAATTTTATATTTTATTCCATGACTCTATTAGGTCGGGATGTCTATGAAGAATACACAAGAGGTGGGGGGGGGGGGGGGGTGAATTGTGTATTTTTAAAAATCTTGACAATATTTAAACATACCTCTTGAAATGAAGTAATCCTTTACTTATCTCTTAGTGTTGAGAAAGAAATGGAAATAAATAAAGGAAAAGAACACAAGGATGTATAGTGGTTCAGGACACAGAAATCCCCTAATCCACTCCACCAACGCTCTACTCCATAATCTTGGTGATTTTCACTAGTAGGTCCTCTTATCACAAGATTTTCCACAACTGAGTATAGGTAGTTGACACCTTACAAGGATTTTACAGGGGATTCTAGTTATTTTAAAGGGAAACAAAATATCTATAGTTTAGTATGAGAATCTAACACTCCACCAAGACTACGTCCGAGCGACTGATACTCAAAAAGAAAATAAATGTGATGACATTTATTGTGAAATAGGTTTAGCTCACAATTACAACAACAACTGATAGATGTATATGATCTTCAATATAGAACAACAATAACAATAAAATAATTTTTAATGTCAAGCAGGCTTATTTGTCTTTAAAGAATAGTAAATAGATTTGAAAATGTTTGTGCAGGCTTCCTTCATCTTTACACCGTGAGACAAAATGAATGTAGAAGGAAATATTTCTCTCTTAAAAATCATTGAGCTTTGGTATGGATATTTTCAGCACCTTCTTTTTAACAGAGTATTCAGATCTCTGCTTTTTGTTGTTGTGTATTTTATTTTCCTTCCATATATATATATATATATATAATAAATACCCATTAGTTGAAATATTATTCCTCTTCTTTAGGATACCCAAAATAAATAGAGTTAATAGACTTCATGAATATCCCCAAGAATATTATAGCACCATTTCCTCTTTATTCCTATAGAATAAATCTCAAATAAATGTATTCAAAATAATTTGAATAAATACTATAATAATATCTCAATAATAATAAAATCATTGAAAAATTTAAAAATCCTATTTAAATTCATTCAAACCACTTTAAATATAGTTGAAACAATTCCTAAAAAATAGCCGCACAATAAATCATGAATATTAGAAATCAAATCATTAAAAGAGATTCATAAAGTCCCTTATGCAAAGGAATGATTTAATCTGTTGCATGAGATCCTTTTAATTGGTCATAAAAAAGATTTATAATGATATAAAATTCCATCGAGACTATTACGGAAATCATGAATAATATATTTCAATAAAACTTCATCATTTTCTAGTCAAACATAGGGTTCCTTCATGTAATAAAAAAATACTAAACGTAGGGTTAAACTACATAACTTATGGTTCCTTTGCGTAGTGTCGGGTTCCTTCCAAAACATTGTTCCTTATCCATACATTCATCTTCACATAATGTAGGGATCAAAATGTAATGTAGGGATGATGATCCATATATTCATCCTTATCAGCATAAAATCCCAAATGTAGCATTGATCAACCACACGTTCATCTTTCCCAAACATAGGGTTGAAAATAGTAAATCCAAACTCCAATGTAGGGTTGCTGATCCATATGCTAATTGCTCATCATAGCGTAGGATTGATTCCTTACGTCACGTTTATCAATGTAGGGTATGAACAATGTTTCCAAAAAATGTAAACAACTTAACTTCATACTTCACTAAATGTTTTGATCTCTTTACCATCATATTCATCCTTAATCCTGCAAGACTTATTTTTAGTAAATCTCATGATAATTCCAACAGTTCAAGAAGTGAATCAATCAGACTTCTATAACTCCTGATATCTTTGAAAAATATAAGTAATAAAATTCTGGAAAACTACAGTTGGATAACTGCATTCCCAATCCTTGGTGAATTTATTGACCATCCAAAATATTTTTTAGCCTTAGATGTAAACTGATGAAATCAAGATAAAGTTATTTGATTTCCATCACCCTAGTTCTTGAGTGATTCCAAAATCTCTAGAACTTGTAGAAAAATAAATACTATAGGATTTCAAATCTATTCACTATATGGTTGAAAAACTGCTTTAGAAACTTCAATGATGTTTTAGATTATCAAAAAAATACTTTTTAGACTTCCAAATAAACTAATGATATTTAGATAAACTCCTTGTATATCCAATGGTATAATACTCCTATGAATCCGTTCAATATAGCTCTATATATCATTATAATTCTGAATTGACTTTAAGCTAAAAACTACAATATCACTTAAATAGCTTGTAACAACTTTGGTTATTTTTTTCACCATAAAAACAATTGAATTGTCTTTCGACATAAATAGATTAAATGAAGATAATATTCTTATCACACTATTGAAATAAACAATGTAAGAACCCAATCACTATTTCTTCAGATATAAAATAAATAATTTGACGTTCTAAATCTAAAACACTTTACAAATTTATTAGAAAACAAATATTAACGAGTTGAAGTAATTATCAAAACTAAATCAAAATGAGAATGAAAAAGAGCCACTCAAAAATATCTCCCTTTTTTTATAATTTTAAAATCCTAAATTACTACTAAAATTTTCTCCCCCTTTTATTAAGGATAAAAAATATATGATATTAAGTAAATTAAATAAAATAATATATTTACTATTTTTTAAAAAGAATTGGAATTTTAGATTTAAGTATACAAAAAATAAATAAATAAAATAAAATAAAACAAAATCTGAAAAAATAATTTTTCTTCCCCATTTTAAAAATATTTTAAACTTGATAAATAATTTTTTAACATATTTAAAATTTGAAAAATTGTTTTTTTAAAAATATTTTAAATATGATTTTTTAAGTATTTAAAATTTGAAAAATAATAATTTTTAATTATTTTTTTAAAAAGAAAATAAAAAAGATGAGTAATTTCAAAATATGTTCTAAATACAAACATCAATATAAAATCCTCCTAAATTCAGGATTCCTTCAAAAAGATAACAGACATAATCAAGGTGCCATGAAAACATATATAATATTATTAAATTAATAACGAGGGTTTTTAATGAATGTATTAATGCCATAATAATGAAATATTTAAAGACATGATAAATATTTAAAATAACTCCTCCTATGAATAAGAATAAATATTTATGATATTAAGAGAATTTGAATAAATGATTTTCAAGGAATGTAAATAAAATATTTTGAATAAATAAATAAATAAAATAATAAAAATAATAAAGGATTTTAAAACAATTTAATTAAAGTATGTTCAATTAATTTAATTAAATGATTTTCAAATAATTTTATTAAAAATATTTTCAATAAATTTAATTAAAAGAATTTTCAAAGAATTTAATTTATGGAATTTTATAGAAGTCATAAATGAAAAAAAAATTTTAATTTAATAATAGAATAATGTATCACAAATAACAAGAGATTAATTTAGCACATGCAATTAATTTAAATAGTCAAACATTAAACATATGGTTACACGCAAGATAATTATTTATATAAAATATTAATAGAACGTTTGATAATAATTGATTAATAAAATAAATCAAAAAATTAATTCATTTGATAAAATAGTAGTGTGAACAGATTTAATAGTTTAAGAATAAGAATAATTAAATGTAGAGGAATAAAAAAAATTAAAAAAAATTCTCCCCTATTTAAAATAGTTAGTTCATTTAAATTGAATATTAAAATTAAAAATAAAATACTTCCTGAATTAAATGTTCCATCTCTATTGAAGCTTCTATTTAATAGAATAAGAAATAAGAATATAATAAATTCCCATAATTTCCAAGTAGCCACTTGATGATATAACTATGACGTTCCATGGAACATACCTGCAATATATCAAATATAAGTTCCTTTTGGTACCCATATACTTTTGGGTCTAGTAGTGTCATCAATTAACGATTTAGGTAACCAAATATATTTATTTTGATCAACAATGTTATAATTAAATCTAGACAATGCTTTTGAATAATGAACATTATTGACACCACAAAATTGAGGTTTTATAAAATAACAGTCATTAGCATAATGTCCATTAATACCACAATAAAAACATTTAACAGAAGACATGATTTTTCTGTTCGAACCATGAACAAAATAATTCTTATATAATTTTTGTTTTTCTCCGTTTCTACCAATACTGAGTTTTCCTTTTTGAATTTTATTTTTACCAAAAATTTTATTCAAATAATTATCTCCCTTAATAAGAATACTAGAATCTTTCTTTAAATAATCAACTTCATACAATAATTCTTTAATTTTAGTTTCATGCAGACCATAAGTAATTTTGGAAGAATTTGATCTTAAATCAACAATCTATTTTGACAAACTTTCATTATCAATTAAAATAGCATCATAAGATTTTCTAATATTTTTATATTATTTCATTAAAGAATCAAATTTATCTTGAAGAATAAAACAAATATTATTAAGTTCATCATAAGAAAAAATTTCAGAATTATAATTTTCAGAGTAAGACGATTGTACCTCATCAGCATGAGCCATAAGACATAGATTAACCTTTTGATTTCCATGCTCATCTTCTGAGTTTTTAGTAGATTCATCATTTGAATATTCATATACATTACTAGTATCCTTCATGACTTTATTTATATTTCATTTATATTCATCTTTCCTTTGAGATTTAAGTAAAGTACAATCGGGTCTTAAATGAACTTTCTTTTTACACTCGTAGCTTCTGATTTCTTTCTCTTTATTCATATTTAATTTATCTTTTCTCCTTTTATACAACTTTCAAATTTTTTTAGAAATACGTGGTAGCTCATCACTTGAACCCGAATGACTAGAATCTATATCATAAAATTCATCCACCAAAACTTTGAGTGCAACTATTTCCTTTTTGATAGAAATATGATTTTTAGCTTCTGCATCTCTACTTCATACATCATCAAGGTTCCAATAAATTATTTCATATTTTATTATTTAACTGGTGTGTATTGTCAAATATAAACTGATATTCCATTCCCCTTAGAAGGTAAAACTCTAAGTACCTTTAATGCCTAATCTGGTTCTGAAATTGGAGTTCTCAAGGCAGAAACCTCATTAACCGCTTCTGTTATTCTTCCATTCATATGAGTGATGCTCTCACATTCCTGCATCCTGAATGTTTCAAATTTAAGTTCTGTAGTATTGTAACTTAATTTTATGACATTATCAGTTCCTTCATATACAACTGAAATAGACTTCCACATATCATAGGCATTATCAAATTGAGAAACATAATTAAATTCATCAGGACCAAGACCTCATATAATTGCATTCATGTATTTTGAATTAATATCATACTCACCATCCTTATTAGCGTCCCACTTTTATGGTTCTACAGAGATTTCATAAGGTTTTAAAATCTTCATATAAACTTTGAAACCAAGATTCTTCAAATAAATAGTCATGCAATCTTTCCAGCATCCATAATTATCACCATTAAAATAAGGATCATGGATAATCAACATACCATCTCTGGAATTTTCTATTGAGATTTTTCTTCATTTGAATATTTAACTCGGGCTTGTTAGAGCCAACTGAAATCAATATATACCTTCGTATGATACTAATTATTAGGTTGGTATGTCTATGATGAATACACAAGAGGGGGATGGGTGAATTGTTTCCTTTTAAAAATCTTGACAATATTAAAACATCCATATTGAAATGAAGTGATCTTTTCCTTATTTATTAGTGCCAAGAAAGTGGTGAAAATAAATAGAGGAAAATAACATAAGTATGTATGGTGGTTCGAGGCATAGAAATCTCCTATTCCACTCCACCAACGCTCTACTTCATGAGCTTGGTGATTTTCACTAGTAGGTACTCTTATCACAAGACTGTCTACAACTGAGTATAGGAAGTTGAGACCTTACAAGGCTTTTATAGGGCCTTTTGATTATTTTATAGGGGACCAAAATATCCACAACTTAGTCCAAGAATATGACACTCCACCATGATTGAGTTTGATCACCTGATACTCAAAAATAAAATAGATGAGATGATGTTTTTTGTGAAATAGGTTTAGCTCACAGTTGCAGCAGCAACTGACAGATGTAGATGATCTTCAATATAAAAAAATAGTAGAAAAAATAATCTTCAATGTCGAGCAGCCTTATTCATATTTAAATAGTATTAAATAGATTATACAATGTTTGTGCAGGCTTCTTTCATCTTTACAACATGAGAGAATATGAATTTACAAAGAAATATTTCTCTCTTCAAAATAGTCGAGCTTTTGTATGAATATTTTTAGTGCCTTATTTTTAACAGAGTGTTCACATATCCACTTTTCTTCATTTTTTTTTACTACTAGATATATATATATATAGAGAATAAATATCTATCAGTTGTAAAAACATTCCTCTTCTTTAGGATACCCAAAATAAATAGAGTTAATATCCTTTATAAATATCCCCAAGAATATCATAGCACCGTTGCCTCTTTATTCATGTAGAATAAAGCTCTAATAAATGTATTCAAAATAATTTTAATAAATAATCCAATAATATATCCATAATAATAGCATTGTTAAAAAAATTTAAAACTCGCATTTAAATCCATTAAAACCACTTTAAATACAGTTGAAATGGTTCCTAAAAAATAACTGCATAATGAATCATGAATATTTAAAATCAAATCATTCAAAGAGATTCACAAAGTCCCTTATAAATTGGAATGATTTAATCTGTTTCATGAAAGACTTTGAATTAGTCATAAAACATATTTATAACGACATATACTTCCATCGAGACAGTTGTAGAAATCACAGATAATATATTTAAATAAAACTTCATCGTTGACCAGTCAAACGTAGGGTTCCTTTATGTAACGAAAAAAATAAAAAAACGTAGGGTTCAACTACGTAATGTATGGTTCCTTTGTATAGTGTAGGTTTCCTTCCAATGTATGGTTCCTTATCCATATGTTCATCTTCATGTAATATAGGGATCAAAAAGTAATATAGGGATGATGATCCATACGTTCATCCTTGTCAGCATAAAATCCTAAATGTAGCATTAATTAACCAAACATTCATCTTTCCCGAACATAGGGTCACAAACAGTAAATCTAGACTCCAAAATATGGTTGATTATCCACATTCTAATTGTTCATCATAGCATAGGGTTGATTCTTTATGTTACGTTTATCAATGTAGTGTATGAACAATGTTTCCTAAAAATGTAAACAACTTAACTTCACACTTCACTAAATTTTTTGATCCCTTTATCATCAGATTCAGCCTTAATCACACAAGAATTATTTTTAGTAAATCTCATGATCATTTAAATGGTTCAATAATAGAATCAATCATACTTGGACAATTATTGATATCTTTGAAAAATAGAAGTAATAAAATTCTAGAAAACTACAGCTGGAAAACTGCATTCCCAATCTTCGGTGAATTTATTGACCATCCAAAATAATTTTTTTAGCCTTAGATGTAAATTGATGAAATCAAGATAAAATTATTGGATTTCTATCACCCAAATTATTGAGCAATTATAACATCTGTAGAAATTTCAGAAAAATTAATTCAATAGGATTTCAAATCTATTCACTGTATGGTTGAAAAACTGTTTCATAAAATTCGGTGGTTTTTTAGAGTATCAAAAAAAAAAAAATCCTTTTCATACTTCCACATAAACTAATTATATTTAGATAAACTTATTATCTATATAATGGTATAATGTTCCCACAAATCTGTTAAATATATCTTGAGATATCATCACAATTCCGAATTGACTTTAAGCTGAAAACTACAACATCACTTGACCAACTTGTAATAACTTCAGTGAATTTTTGCACCATCGAAACAATTGAATTGTCTTTAAACATAAATAGATTAAATAAAGATAATAATATTATCTCTCCATAAAAATAAGCATCATAATAATCCAATCACTATTTCTTCAGATATAAAATAAGTAATTTAATGTACTAAATATGAAACACTTAACAAATTTATTAGAAAACAAATATTGAAGGGTTGAAGTAATTATCAAAACTAAATAAAAATGATAATGAAAAGAAGACACTAAAAATACTCATTATTATGATCTATGATATATAGGTTATGATTTTAAAATTTTATTATCATATTCTCACACCCTTATGTTCATGTTATGCTCAAGTGATTATTGATATCTCCCTTGTTTACCCTTACTGAGCATCTGAGCTCACCCTTTCTTATGTTTCCTTTCCCTGGGTTATAAAGAAAGGCATTAAGTATGATATTTTTAATAAGGGTACTCATTATAAAGAAATTATTGGAAAATGATGTAGATTGTTTATGAACCGGTCTTTTATGTTTCCAAGTTTCCAAAGGCACTAGACCTATATGATTTTTGTGTGGTTTTTTATGTTATGCAATGAATATTAATCTAAAAGCATATGATTTCTATGTATGAAAATTTTGGGTCACTATAGTTGGAATCATATCATGGTTTAGTTACACTTTTAAAACTAGGATGAGAAAACCTTAGTGATAACCCTAGGGTTATGTCTAAGTGTAGGATATAATCCTAATGTTTTGGTAACAATCATGAATGACCTAGGTTAAAAAAAGTTTGGTGTCATGATTTGGACACCCTTTAAATAATATTTCCTGATTATGTAGTTTCCCACTAATATAATTATTGTTGACACTATTTTTTTATTTTATCCAATGTATGGAACCCAAGGTAATTGTGTTAATGTTGAATGTGATGTTTAATGGAATTATTTTCCTCATAAGCCACCAATTGAAATAAGACATGGATTGTGAAACATTGTGATCATTACTAATCAGCTATATCATTATATGATTAATTTTATAAACTTTTGTGAGTTTCCAAAAATACTTAATAATATAAATATGGAGTTTTATAAAGACCATGGAGGAAAGAATATTAATCTTACAACATGTACAGAATGTGGGAAGAGAAGTATTGGGGAATAAAATGATAAAGCCTAGTTAATGGTGTATAAAGTAATTGGAATGATTGAAGTGTATGTATTTGGATTAAATAATTATATTATATAAGCGTTATAAAAATGATATTATGGTTATAAAAATCTTGAAACATCTAAGGATTTTTCTGCAAAAGTTTTTCCTTATTAATTTGAAAACATATTTTTAATGGAACTAACAACCAAGAAAAGTGATTTAGTGGTAAGGTGATATTTTTTGGAGAAAAAATGAATAAGGGAAAGATAATCCTCAATATGTGTCTGATGTTGAGTTAATAATGTTTATTTTGGGTAAAGAGATGATTAACATTGATAGTATTGGTAACCTTGAAATTGGTTTTTAATTTGATAAAAAGTGATTTAGGTTATCTATGTAAAGTTTATTGAATTTTTGGATTTATGTAAAATATTAAACAATTGCGAAATTTTTTAAGGAATAAGGATTATTTTAATTTTATAATCATATATGTTTTATGTTAGGTTAACATAAATTTTATGGATACCATAATGGGTTTATAAGTTTATGGTTAATCGTAAGTTCAAAGGCATTAGTAACCCCCTTTTAATGTTTTAAGTGATGGAATTTTGATACTCTATTGAGGTTTATATAACCTTTGTGGTTGGTATATGATTTTATGTTAAGTTAATTATGTTCTACTATATATTGGGTTATAAATAATCTTTATGGTTAAAAAGTGATTCATTGAAAAGGTGATACTTTAAAATATATTTAAGGTCATTATAAGGATTACCTTTTAGGTTAATATTTAAGTTTGATTCATGATATTTTACTAAAGTTCACTACATTAAAAAATTATATTGTAATTTATCATGGTGATTAAGAATATTTTGGAAGACTTTTTATTGGTATGGGATATATGTAACCTTTAGGATTAACATGTGGCTTAACATGAAAAATAATTGGTATGAATGCAATTAGATTTATGAAGATGTAAGCTGAAAGGTACGAGATCACCCTTGATATCATTTTTTTAATGTTTATTTTATTAAGGATATTTTGGATTTAAGTTTTTTTTATTGAAATGATATAATTGGAACCTTTTTTTATTCTAGAAATTTCTAATGTTAAATGTATTATTTCAAGGTTTATTCATTTTGGAAATTATCTTACCCTATCCCAACCATTTTTGATTTTTGTTAATGCTTAATGATAGGAGAAATATATTGATATAATTTTTCAAGGTGGATATCATATGGTAGAAAATTTAAATTTTTGTTCATTTATAGGCCTATTTTCTCCTTATAATTAAAAATTACAACACTTTATTATAGAAAAATTTGTTACCCTAGTAAAAATTAAAATTGGTTAACTAAGGGTTAATAAAATTTCGGAGGTTTAAAATGAAACCAAAACTTGAATAAATTCTATTTTTTGATGGAATCACAAACCTATAATACCTTGTATTTAAAATCCCTATCCATTTGGATGAATTTTTCTTGATAATGAAT
Organism: Viscum album; assembly: GCA_963277665.1. Classification (NCBI taxonomy): domain Eukaryota; kingdom Viridiplantae; phylum Streptophyta; class Magnoliopsida; order Santalales; family Viscaceae; genus Viscum; species Viscum album. Next base: position 952,059,240 of record OY728130.1, on the reverse strand, counting down.
TTATTATAATTTAATATTTTAAGAAATTTCAAAAGTTCCCCTCATCTCAATTATAAAAGGGAACCTCCCCCTCACTTATTTACACCACGTAGATTCCTCTAGATTGACCAGAATCTACCAATTTATATTATAAAATACCCTAGAAACATTATAGAGGTTTTGTTATTCCTAAAATACTAACCCTAGACCCCTTTAGAGAAGATATAAAGGTGTTGTTTCAAATAAAATGTAATCGGCTTACCTGATCACTTTCTTTTATACTCTTCTTTACTTACTATAAATATATGGTATTTATCATAAAATAATAACTTAAGTAAACTAAATATTTTAATATTTTGTTATGATTATGAAAACACCATTATAAACCCCAATTACCATCAAACAAGAAATGAAAGTATCGCTCATGCATACGTACAGGCTACCGTCTCCACTTAGTGGTACAATTCATTTCTCATCACCATATTTTATGAATGGGTATTATTATTGGTTTAATATTTATATATAATAATTCTGAAATAATTATACTTCTATAATGATAATATCATATCTAACTTATTACCTTATAAACTATTGGAAAATGAAAACGTCAATCGTGTGTACGTGTGGACCACCACATCCACAAAGTGATGTGATTTTTTTCATTTAAATTTTACTTAAATGGTAATAAGAGTGTAGATAAAAAATATATATGATATATATTATATAATAATTAATCTTTAAATGTGATTTATTATTTACCATTATTTCATTCCATCTGTTGAAAAAGAGAAACATTGTTCATGCGTACGTGTGGCCTACTGTCTCCATGAACAATGTAATTAATTTTTCTATCAAAATATTTTATGAATGATTCCAAAAGTGTATATGGAAAATATATATGATATTTATATCATTATTAAAATTATATATATGATATAACCATGATCAAAATATAATTACCAAACCACCAAACCTGAATATATATGAAAAATGAAGTAGATATCACCAGGAACAATCATTTTAATAAAGAAGTGATAACAAATGATGATATATATATATAATTAAATTGTATATTATATAATATATATTATTATTGTTATGGAATATATGTATAATAAATCAATATTTATTACATAGGAGTCTCCAATATGTATTAAGGAAGTCAGACCTTAGATATGTGATTTCTAGTCTCTCTTTTATTTCTGGGAGGCATATGTCATATTCACAACTTGTTTATTTTGTGTATTATATATACTTAAAATGAGTGTATTTTTTGAATAATATTAATTTTTTTGGGGATTTATAAATCTATCTAAGTTACTTTCTTTCATGGGACTTATAATCTAAATTTTAGCAAAGTTGTAAGGTGTTTTATGTTACAGTCTCATTGTTTATGATTAAGTTTTGATGATGAAATATTATGATATACCTCTTAATATACTCATGAATTTTATTATCTTCTAGTTATTTTTTTAAAATATATGTTCTCCTTTCATTTTATCCACCTTATGTTCTCAATAAATATAATATATTTTTTAAGGGAAATCGACTTCATCTCTCACTTTGGTCGAAAAATCCATTTTCTTCCATATACACGTTTTTTGAAATTGTTTTAAAGAAGGTTTTTAATATCATACTATTATTTTTTAAATTAATTTTTAACCATGTTTTAATTTTTTTTAAAATGTTCTGAAATGAATCTTTTTTTTTCATTTTCCAAATGAGGTACTTTGTGAATTTCTTAACAAAAGTATAGAAGGAATGTTTTTTAACTTATATAGCATGAATGATTTTCCCATTATTATGACTAATTTTTCAATGAAAATTACTTTATAAATTTAAATGATTATTTTTAAATAGTTTTTTTCCATTATATTTTCATAGTTTTTTAAATAACTGATTTAAAAATGGAAAGGTTATTTTTATCAAGAATAATTTAATGAACTTTTAATGGTATTTAAATTCATAAAAGACAAAAACCTATGATTTCATTTATGTTTTACTAGGGATATGATACAATGATACCATAATTATTATTTATCTAGGTGGTTTATGAATATGATGACATAATGTTTACGAAACCCATTTATTTTCCATGGGTTATGTTGTGATTAAATGTTTTTTGAAACCCATTTCTTTTCCATAGGTTATGATATGATGAAATGTTTAAGAAACTCATTTCTTTTCATGGTTTATGATATGATGAATGATTTATGATCTTGTGGTACACATATATGTATTATTTTAATTATGTGATAGGTGGGACCTATATCTCCTTCTAATGTATTGGATAAATATTGATATCTCATGAGATAAAAAGGATCATAATGGGGAGTGAACCCAATTTAGCATTGGGACTATATCCAATATGATAGTCTTGGGAGTGAAAATTGACTACTATGGAGTTTTAGAGAGTGAAACCATTCCACTATATCAATCTTGTAAATGATACTTGAATATTAAGGATATGATTTTCTATACTTATGTGTATGCCACAAACTTATGACTTATTCCAATGTTATGCTCTAATATCTCATGTTATTTGATTCCTTTATTATTAATGTCTTATAAAATTCCATGTTTTATGCCATGACTCAAGATTATGATCTATGATATATAGGGTATGATTTTTAAATGTTATAATCATGTTCACGTACCCTTATGTTCATGTTATACTCGAGTGATCATTGGTATCTCCATTTTTTACCCTTATTGAGTATATAAACTCACCCATTTTTATATTTACTTTCCCAAGGTTTTAAATAAGGATAATAAGTATGATATGTTTAAAAAGTGTCCTAGTTAGGAAGTATTTAGTGGGAGATGATGTAGTTATTTTATCAATAAGTTGTTTATGTGTCCATGTTTCCAAAGGCAATAGACATATATGTTATAGTATGGATAATTATGTTATGTAATAAATATTAATTTAAAAATATATGATATCTATGTATAAAAAGTTTGGTTTTATATATACAATCATCATGGAATTCTTAGATACACTTCAACACTACTGAAGTAGGTATGATCGATCGGGGTCACTGACCCTAGGATCAAAAATGGTATAAAATTGGGTATGTGGGATGAAATGGTCCACATGAATTGATTAGATACATCCAAATATAATTATGAAGCAGGTTTTATTTGTTGTTTATTTATTTTTAGTATCTTATTTGTTCTAAGCATGTCACATGAACATATCACTGCATTTATAGTTATGTATGGGACCACATTGGTCATTTCCTACTGAGCTATATACTCACACCCTGTTCAAGTATCCATTACACTATGTAAATTGATAATAATCTCACATGGTTGCAGGTACATGTTGGGATGGGGACTAGTATTATGTGATCAAGCTAATATAGCTTGAGTATGACCAGGAGAATGGAGGTGAGGCTCAACCATGGTGATGGCACCTCTTATATCTATATTTTATTTGGTTTATCCTACATATATATGTGATAAATCCAATGGGGGATCAAGAATGTATAACTATACGTATTCTTCCACACCTTATGTTATTATTGTTGTATGGTTATTAATCTTCATGGTTTGATGGTTATGGTTTTTTCTTGATATTTGTCCATTTATTTTATTACTGTGGAATTTGATATAAAGGGTATAGTATCTCCACAACACCACCTTATAACCTCACTACTAGTCTAAAACCTCTACCATACAAGGAGACACAGATGAGTTTATGCTGCAGTCTGATCCGATTTCTCTTCACATTATACTAGGGTAGGGAGTTACAAAGTGGTATCAGAGCTATTTTATTTGTCTAACAATTTGAGATATGGTGGGATATGGTAGATATGAGATATAGGAAAGAGTTGTATCTGGTGATGGACATAATAATGGTTCATTATTAACACTTTTGTGCTAGTAAGTATAGGTTTCTAGGGACATTATTTCTGTTATTGATATGTGCTGTTATAGTTTTATATGATTTTCAATTTGTGTGATGCGCATGATGTTCAAGATTTATGATTTATTCTAGATTCTTGGTTCATAGCTCATTGATAAGAATAAATTTATTGGAATTTTATCTTCTCCTGTAGAGGTAATAGGAATCTCATGCATCATGATTGGGCATATAGGATCCATATGAAAGGTACGTATGCATGTGTGCTTTTATCTTTAACAAGATGCTCAATTGTTTAAATTTTTAACAACTGCTCATATATAATTTTACCTTATAATTATTTAGTGGTATTATACTATGTTGGATCGACCTGTATATGCATTTCCTTATGATGGTAGTTCATGTAGATCTATGGTGATACACTCGTGATGATGGTGATATAGTCCCTTAGTGTATGGGACATGGAGTGAACCTAGTTGGTCAATGCATGCATTTGATGCCTTATCAGGAAAACCATTATGGGTTGTTTTCATCCTGGTTTAGTTACTTAATGTTTTAGTAACAAACTATATAGAGTTTTACCATATATCTTAGAATGAGATTCTACTTAATCGAGCTATTGGATCATGTTTCCCTTGATACAAATTGTCTTGGATGATTCTATAGTTTATGGAGATATTTGATCATAGAGTTTTGATTCTCAAGGGAGAAGACCCATAGGTGGATTCTCGCTGAGAGTATATGCCTAGTGGGATGGTGTTTTAGGCATGTGATACCTATTATTTGTATATTAGACCCATGAGTGGGCGGATAGGTATGTTTTATGGAGAGGTTTGTGAGAGACCCCTTATTGGACAACTGGAACATAAGATATATTTTGTTGTTTGGGATGGGTGAATTGAGTACTATCCTATGATATATGGCCTATATGAAATACCTGGTGTACGAGCTAGGAGGGACACCAATAGACCTCTCAACCTAACTTGAACCCTAGAAAGTTATTGACTTGTATGACTGAGGAAAAATCATGTGGGGTGGGGTGGGGTGACCTATGATTGTGGGTTCCCTAGAGATGGGAAGGATTGGGTAGTTTCTTAGAGTTTAGACCATTGAACATGTGTAGTTAGGGATATGATATAGACATGGTTTATCTTGAGGATCCATGAGAATATCACTCTGGGTGCTGGTGCCTTGGGATATGAGGCACTTAGAGTGTTTTATTTATGTGATTTACTTCAAGAGGGAAGGAATTCCAGGGTTCCCAACCTCTTTTACTTTGATGTTCTTTAATATCATAATGTGAGTGTGAGTGAACACTCATGACTTGGAATGAAACTTGATGGAGGATAAGCATGTGGTTGAGTTTGACATAAGATTTATGCTTGATTTTGAAGAGGAGTGCCATGGGAACTCCGACTAAATGTAATTGACATGTTATGGAGCATGGTCAGTGTCGTTATATGATGCATAACTTTAGGAATTTTAAAATCAGTAATGACTACGTGTGAGATGAGGGTTGATAGGTCTAATAGGATGCTAGAGATCTTAGGTTCCCATGGTTTTATGATAGTGAGTATTGTCCCTTCATGATAGCATAGAAAATATAGATAGAATAATTATGATGAAGCAATAATTCTAGGAATTGATCTTAGTCAGGTATTAATAGTATGAGGAAGCATGGATCGAGAGGAGTGACACATGTGTCTTACTGTTGAACCTGTTGATGTTGTACTTGAGGATTGGAATAAGGGAATCCATTTTGGTGGGGAACCCACCGATGGACAGTTAAGGTTGGTGACCCTCATTATGAATCTATTTTTGGTTAGTGTTGTTGATGAAATTTACATGAGTAAAAAATTGGTAGAGTTGATGTTTTTTGTTGGTACTCGGTGATGTATGATATTTTTCATGCCATTCATTTTGTTTAGTGATGGACATGGTAGGGGATGTGATGATCATGAGTTTTAACCAAAAATTAAATTAAAAGGTCACTCTTATAGTGGGGAGTAGGATTTTGGTCACAGGTTATATGATCATCATATTAAAGGGATGTGGGTGAGTGAGTCCGGTGATTAGATAGTCATTTAGGTAATTGGTATTCCAACAAGTGGATGAATTTGAGTTATCTATATTTCATAGAGAATAATAGATAATAACTTGGATGAGATACCTCGTGGAGTATGAGAATCAGTCTTGGGCTCAAGATGAATTAGGATGATCCAAGATTGATCATATTTGGGGCACGTTGATGCTCGAGATATGGAAGAGAATAATCAATTGTTTTGTCCGGTTGAGGTCACAAACTTGTAATGTCATTGGAAGTAAGTTTTATACTTCTATGGATGTATCATAATGATCTTAGAGTGAATTTTAGAGTAAATTCATTGTAATCAGGTAAATGGATGGTGCATCAATAGCTAAAGTCGAGTGTTTTTGAAATAAGTTGTCCAAAGGGGGTTTAAATAGGAACTTTTTCATGTAATTGGATATGGTAAGATGGAAAAAAGATCAAATGCATTGTTTCAGACATGATGATCATATTTCAAGTGACGAATTTACTTTCTTGGAAAACCCAACATATTAGAGCAGTGCTTGGATGGTGGTAACATATCCATTTTGGTTTGGGTTTTCGAAACAAAATTGGTTACTAGTGTTTTAAGGGTTTTCTCATGTATGATTAGTTGTGGTAAGTTAGGAATCATGCCAAGAAAGTAAGTGGATCACTGAGGGTGTGTTTTGATAGGTAATTCCCATAGCAGGAAGTTCTAAGGTATCAAAATTTTCCTTGGTAAATTTGAGATTATGATGGGGATTATAATAGGTTATATGATCAACTACATGATGACACATGGGTGTATTGGGATAGATGGGTATTGGGTAAGCATTATCTCAAATATTTGGAAAATTAATTTGAGTAATGGATAATTATTAAGTGGCTGAGAACCTAAAGTTTAAAGTTATTATTTAGAGATGCATTGGGAATTATAGGAAAAAACAAGAATTTTTTAATTTGAATTAATTATTAGAGTTTTATGAGATCAGTGATAGAATGTTTGATGATACTTATAAATGATGAGAATTTTTATAGTAGGGAAATTGTAAAACCCCATGTGTATGGATGAGTTCCTGAATTTATAGAATATTTGAATTTTTTAATTAATTAATGGGATGAATTTTAAAGAAGGATTCATAATATAATTATTAGAGTTTAAGAACCACTAATAGGTGTTTTTATACATGGTTTGTGGCTCTTAAATGATCCAAAGGGCTCATAGAAGTGTAGGAGGCATCCCGGGGTGTTTGATTTACAGAGTGGATATAACCTATAGCTATTGGCTAGCCAATAGTTTTCCGATGGTCTACCTAGGGACCTGGATAACTACCATGGACCACTAGCTAGTTAGTGGCCTATTATCGGCTAGCTAGTGGCCCCTAAAGGGGAAAAATGAAAAAATTTCCACCTCTAAATTTTAAGGGGTAAAATCCTCTTCCTCCCTCTTATTTTTCTCGTATGGGAAGGGGATGAGCCTTACTCATTATCTCTTCCTCCCCTTGATATTACGGTGTTATGAATGGATTTTTGTGGCGATTCAAGGTACATATCCTCCTCCGTTGGACTCATAATTATTTATCTTTAATTCATTTTATTTTTTGGTTTTCAGATACAGGGATTTGATAATAATTCCACCGGAGCATGGTGGAATTGGTCGATTATATTAGGTATTTTGTTCAACCTAGATAGAGGGTATCCCGAGACCCCTTCTCTATACATTCTCTCAGAGGTTTGATGGAGGTATGTTTTCCACTTAGTTTATTAAGATTTTTGTTTAAAATTAAAATGAATTGGTTGTATAAATGACACATATTATTAGTGATTTATCAAAAAATGTGTCTGGGGAATGCCTCATGTTGTTAGCATGTGTTTAGTTGTGGTTTTAGAGTGTTGATACTTCCAGTGATCTTTTCAATGATTATGCATCCTTATAATTAAATTGATTAAATAATTATAAATGTTATAACTAATAAATATGCATTGTTAGCCCTAATTTAAGGCATTGGGTGATTTTCCTATGTCTAGTGGAGCATGAAATATATTGGTCATACCTTGGAGGGATTGGGAAGTGGCTTCCGAGATGAAGATTATTTGAAAATAATCAATTTAAGGAAGGTAGTCCTTGCACTAGTCATATAGATTTATGATTCATGTATATATTCATGTGAGTGTGTCTTTATTTTCCCACATGGATATGAACCTATTATTGATGAATTTTTTAATTTAATTTAAATAATATAATTTAAATTTTATTTCAAAGATTGAATAAGAACTAGTAATTAAATAGAAACTGTGAGAAGGCCACAGAGGACCTTGGGAACTAGTTTGAAGCCTTGGTCACTAATGGTCAAGGCCTAGATTAAGATGATACCTAGGTACTTGGACACATCTAAGAGGGGGTGTGTTGTGAATTGAGTTAGAGAGAACTAGTTGACTGGGTTAGGACCCATGAAATGTGTTAGGTATATATGGATAGACCTTAGATATATTTGACCACGGGTTAGGTAAGTGACTGATGTTGAGTGACTATAGAGTTAGATAATGGATTTAGGACATCTCTTTATGGTTTTTTCCATGAGATATACCCTGGAGGATCATGAGGTCATTCTTGTGATGAAATTTCAACAACCATGATGTCAAATGTGGAATAGGTTATGACCGGGTTACTTAAATGAGATTGATAAACCAAGTGGGGTGCCTCCACAAATGTGTTTACCAAGAGGAATATGAGTAGAGTGCCTTTACCTGGATGTGATTTAGGGGACTTGAGTAGGTGATCCAGTGACTGAACAACCCTAAGAAGTTTTGTTTTGGGAATAGTAATATATGGTAGTATGTTTCCCCTTAGAACCCATACCAAGATTGTGATCCTTAGGGTTTGTTGATAATAGTGGTGAGTGTAGGTATTCGGTGAACCTATGAATTTTAATTTATCTTTTCAATTATTTATTATTGATGTAGTGATATATGCCCAGATGTACTTCCTAGGACCTGACCTATGGTATTGATATGATGATATTACGAGGTGGATTCCTAGAGTTTCTTCCTAGAATCTAACTTATAATCCTTATATGTAATGAAAACACTATAATGGATTCTCAAAGGTGCTTCCTAGGATATGGATTTGTGCCTCATGTGATATAGATGCGAGATAACTTAGATGAATTGATTTTATCATGGACGAGTAGTGTGCATAGAGGTATCCAACTATAATTCTATGTGAATAATTCCTGTTATGCTAGGATATGACCTCAAGTTTGTATGAGACACCCTAGATTCCATGGGTCCTTAGGACTACTATAATGTATAGTATCCAACCATTTAGGATTGGGGAATATGATTATAATGAATATGATTATAGGATTCCTAGGTCAACCCTTGGATATGACCAGTCAATCTTGATGGAATTACTCATATCTGATGGGGATGAACATTTTTCCTATGATCTAGCTGGTTAACATGGTAACATAGAGATGCTTCTAATTAAATGATTTCTTAAGATGTTTGGGAATCAGCTTCACCTAATTCATTATACTTGGATTCTGTAGATATTCCCAATATTCTTAGAATATAATGTTTGATCCTTCATGATGATTTGTTTTCTATTTAATCTTGAGTATTTGAGATGTTAAGGTCATACCCTATTATTTGGTATTTATATGGAGGCAAATTCATCATGAAATTCATTGAGACTCCCAAACACTGGTGGTGATCCCATTTTGAATGAGTTTTATTTATTTTCACTGATTTTCAATAAAAAAGTATTTCATTTATGTCAATATTTTAAATAATTAGAGTAAAGATTTTTTTGAAGATTAGTTGAATTATCAAAGCCTATTGAAGTGATTGAACAAGATCCAAAGCATTATGTCAATTGGTATTGTGTTTAATTATTTAAACACAGATATTTTAAAAGATTTATCATGATGTTTTGAATTAATTTATTTTCATAGAAACAATTGTTATATTAGGGAAAAAATATGTTTCAAGATTGGATGATATATCTTGGATGTTTGGTTTTGAAGTTGGTGTCAGTTCTTACCTAGATAGCATTAAGATATTACCTTATTATTACAAAAAAGTGGTTGGAATATTTAAGTTACACCAAGTGTTTAATTTGAGAATTATTTATATTTATGGTGAAAGGAAATTGAAGTTTTCATCCATATGTGTTGGATGTAGTATGAATCTAACCATGTATTGAAGCTGATATTATGTTTCATATATCAACAAGGGAAATAAAGTTTTTTGGAATTATTCTTGAATTCCATCATTTTATCTTAATGGTAATGTTTTCAAGTGTTTTCTATATTTTTGAATAAAAATATTATAGGCATTTGTTGAAGAAGTGTATGTGATTTATTGCATTGGATTCTATTTTCAATGCATCAATCATATTTAAGATCAAATTTAATTTCAGGTGAATATTATTTGAGATGAATTCAAATAATGATTAAGGTTTTTCTAAGTTTTTAAATATCATGGAAGGAGTTCATGATGAAATAAAATTAAAGAATAATTATAAGTATTTCCATGATGAAAAGTATGATTTTGTACCATAGAAGTTGATTGGATAAGGATAACGTGTCTTAACTGATGTCCACACCACATCTTGGTGACATAGAGTTGGGAAATTCCACAACAAAAAGGTATATTTTCTGGAGATTATCAAAATGGATATAGGATGAAAAATGTTCTAAATGTCCTAATTCTACATTGTAAGTGTCTACACCACAGAGGAGACTCAATTAGAGTTCCAAACACCGTATAAGGAGGACCATGCTATAGAATAGGATGAGTATAATTTAGTGGATTTGGGAAATTTTAGACCTCCATGCCACATTGAATATTCCAAAACACAGTCATAATAAAATTTGGTGGGCTACACCATAGTTAATTAACTACACTATAGACGATATTAGGCTAGTTTTTGGTGTCTCTTGAAATTTGTGGGCCTCTATTGTATAGAATCTTTGTCATATTGTAAAATTTTTTGGTGGTTAAAAAATAATTTGATTGAACCACCATGCTATGACATAATGAAGATAGCCACACTATAGAAGTAAATTATAGGAATATTCTAAGAAGGATGCTGATTAGGCTCCATCTAAGTCATTTGGTAGTCTTATAACTCAAAATAACTACAAATTTGAATTGGATTATTATAATTTACTGGAAAAAATATCCAAAGTCTTAGTTTTAAGAATAATTTTAAGGAATTTAGTGATTTGAATTTGAAATTGAAATTCATATTCAAACCGAATGAATTATAGAGAAGGTATACAGAACTGATAAATACACAAAAAAGTGAAGAAGAAGATATGGTGATGTAAGAGTGTGATAAGGTAAGTTTGACACTATAATCTTTGAGATAATTTCTATGTTCCAAGTATAACATAATAATAAGAATTAGTGAAATATTTTTCTGAACTAATGTTAGAAAACGAAATGAAAAAAATAAGAGGTTCTGTGAAAAAGTGTTTATTTAGTGAAGAAGAAGAAGAGAAATCTTGAAATTAGTGAAATAAAGGCCATGAAATTTACTTGATACTGTGAAAGTGGAAATAGTTTTTTACTACTAAGCATGTAATAGAATAATTCCTTGTATGATGTTGTGCAAGTGAAATAAGAATAATATAAAGGAAACATATCAAAAATAGGACATAATTCTACACTGGTATTATAATCTCTTTATATTATCCAAATGTTTGTTATTATAAGGTATAAGGTGAACTTATGTATGGGATGTACCAAAAAATATTCAGGGGATTTTTGAAAAGGAGTCTCAAGGATATACCCTGCTCACTATAGATCATATGAGGAATTTAGTTGGTTATGGGATCATTAAGGAATCCAGTTAACACCAAGGACTAGCCATCTCACACTGATTGGTGAACCCTATAAATTTATGTGTTCCTTATGTGCATGTGTTCAGTTTTTCTATAAGAAATAATGAAGGAATGAGAGAACAAGAGTGATCCATTCACCTTAATAATTGATATAGGTAAATTTAAAAATGGATTAAATTCATGTATTTTAATTAGATCAAGACTTAATAACACCAATTCACCCTCTCTATATGTTGTTCATATTCTAATCAGTTCCCTCCATTGGTATCAGATCTAAGTTCACCGTTATTATATTCTCAATATGAAATTGGTCTCTTTGAAAAATTTAAATTTCATTCATGAAATTATAATGAAGTTAATTTTTAGAGAAATTATTTCTATGTCAGATCAAGACTAATTTTATACCAATTATTTAATGAATAATAAAAATAAAGAGAAAAAGAATATGAGTAAGATTCCCTATTTTAAAAATAGGTATAATTTTCAAGTGATCCAACCCATATTGAAAAACATGAAATATTAGGATTTATTCGAGAAGAAGAGATGTTGGATAGTCCTTCTACCTCAATTGGAATAATTTATTCAAGTAATCCTAAGGTTTGTGAAGATTCTTATTTAAACTATTCATAAGAATAAGATTCAAGGGGGTGTGATCCCATGTAAACAAATTTATCTGTTGATGCATTAAAGGATATGATTCATGGATTAACCAATTAATTAGTTTCTATAAATTGTGTTATTTTTTGAAATTTATAAAGATTAAATCATCTAGCTTGAAGATGTAGTAAATAACTTAGAGAAGTATCTAAGAGAAAGAAATATTACTTTAATTAATCTCTCAAAACATGTGACTATCAAAGAATATTAATATGTGGAATTTATAGAAATATCTACTAAATTTTAAGAAGTGTGTCTCAATACAATCCAAGAAGAGGATGATTTCACTAAATAATTTGAGAACAAGATCTATGCATTGAAAAAAATCTGAAAAATAACATTGAAGTTAAGAATGCACAACTGGATAATAAATCCAAGAAGAACAAGGACCCTAAAATATTTCTTCAAGAAAAGAGTATTATTCATGATAAAAAAGTTTTAATAATAAGGAATGTGAAGATATAATGGAATTTATTAAAGATCATATGAATTCCCTCAATTTGAGATGTCCAAAATTGGAAATCAAAATTTCCAATTCAAATATGACAAATATCAAGCCTTTATAATAATTGAATTGTAGAGATAATATCATAGAAAATTATAAGGATGATTCTAATTTTAAAATACTTATATTATATTTCAAGAATATCATGACATTATTTGATTATTTTTAAGTAGTCTCAAAGAAAGTGGTACTATCCATATCCCAATGTTGTGATTTTTCTAAATTAGATTATATAAGAAGTGAAAGTTTAAATATACATTTTATAAAAATATTTTTGAGTAGAAATGAAGAAAACCCTTACACCATGACCATGGGGGATAAAATAAGACGTATAAGTGCTGGTTCCCTAAGTGAAGCTAAACGATAGATGAAGAAGGCACAAAATAACATGCTATTGAATTTGAAAAATATGAAAACCATGTACTAAAGAAGATAAGAACAATTTTTGTTGGGAAATAATTGTGGTTCAATTGATTTGGGAACTATGTAAGGTAATTTTGGTGAATCATTTACATTTATAATCATAAAGTAATACTATTTCAAGGAAAATAAATTTGAGGAAGATGAAACAATCACATGTAAAGAATATAAATCTGTTTGGTTTTAGTAGATTAAATATTCTTGGATATTTCTATGGTAGTTGTAATAGTGGTGGTAATATAAGTTGTTTATTCTCATCCCAACATGTATAATATTAATTTAAGAATAAAATATCATATTATAATAATGAATAAGTAGGCTTGAGTAGAAATTTAGAAAGGTTGAAAATAAGACTACTCCCAGGAAGTTTTAGACTGGTAAGAGATTCTTGGAAAAAACATGAATGAAAAAAAGATTCAAAATAGGTACCAGAAGATTATAAAGAAGAGTTATATATCTCATAACAATGATTTTAATAAAGGGACTCATGTGAATCCACGTGGAAAATCCAAGAAGGTTTCTAAGGTTTTAAAAGAATATATGGAGATTTGGCTAATAGATTTGAACAAAGTAATATAGTTATAAGAAGTAAAATAAAATAATTGTACTGTAGGAAATGAGAATATTCCACATGATGAATAAAAATTTCATGATAGGTTGTTAATAAATGAAAACCCTAGAGATAAAAAAGAACTTTTTGGGAGATACAAGATGACCAAATAAAATGATAAAGGTTGTTTGATCATCTTTACAACACAAGAATAATCATTGAAAATAATCCAAGATATAATTAGAATAAAGGCTAAAATATTTCATAAGTAAGAAGAGGATGTGAAGTGATCCAAGTTCCCAAAGTCCAGTTCATATTTTAAAATCATATGTAGAATCATGAAGGGTATAATAACTTAGTTGAGAAAAACATCTCAACCATGCTGTTGATGTTGAGGAATAAATAAGATATATATTATTCCCTATTTATTATATTTGTAACTAAAATGTAGGTAATTTAATTTTAATCATGTTATTAGGGGGAGAACCTAAGAAGTAATGGATGTTATAAATTTTGGACAACAATGATGAAGAATTAACCATCCATGAATGATTCTCAATTGGTATTAAAATAAAAATGTTTAGATAATCATCTTTGATAAAGTAGAATAAGGAACTTCTAACATTGGATAATAAAAAAAATAATGATCCCATCATGGATTGATCCCACAATTGTTTATTCCAAAAAATTGCCACATTAAAGTGGTCACATTGGTGAAGATGTGGAAGTTTTAAAATCTAGATAGTCACATAATGAATTTCATTTAGATTTATTATCATAATAGAAATTATAAAGAATATATATTGAATAGTTTCATAAATACGGATATCATGAGGAGTGTCTCCTTAAGGGGGAGAAAAATGAAGAATGCTGAAGAAACTCCTAGAATTATTATATTATATAAATCTAAATATTCTGGAAGGTTCTTGGTAAAAACCCCATTGAAGAGGTATGTATTATTTTTATCTCAACCCCTATTATTAAAAATCATGTTCTAAATTAGGGGGGGGGGGTGGGTGGGTGGAGTTATTTTTATCAATTTCATAAATGAGGAAGTTTGAAGAAGTGAAAAAGAATTTTTTGTCATTAAATTTTCACTTGAATGTTTTATATGTGTGTGTTAAAGTGGGTGGAGGAAAATTTATATTGATATGTTTCATGGGAAATTGGTATATTATTTGTCATAGCATTATATAGTTTGGATAACCATTAAATAAAAAATTTGTAAGTTTTCTCATTTCATTTGGTATAATTTCAATTTTTAAGGGACAACTTATTTATCTAAATAAAAATATCTTATTTTCTACACCTATCATAGCTCATTAGACTTAGATTAGAATGGTTGATGAAACTTTTAGAAGTATGATTTGATAATATTTCCCAAGTACTTTTTATTTATTTTCAATAAGGGTATATAAGCCAAATTGAAAGATTAATGAGAATGGGGGAGAGAATGAGTAATTTAGAAGATAATGAAATTAAATCTGAAAAGTATTGGGGATAAAAGCAGTTCCCAATTTTGAAAGATAAATTAGTTTCACATATTTATAATGAAAACTTGAGCTTTATTTTATCATAATAGGGATATAATGAAAGAACTTAATGCGAAGGAGGCTATACACCCATTACTTATGGATGAGTAATGGAAGGGTAAACATGTGGTGGTATAAATCATATATTCTAAATCCGCCTATGGATTGGGAATATCCATAATACTTATTGGTTGTAAATAATATAAAAAAACCTCTTGGGGGTATTAGAAAAGTTTATCCTTACTTTTCTATATTTTTAGATTTCTTTAATAAGAATTTATAATTTCTTTAATAAGAATTTTTAATTTATATAATTTTAATTATATATTATAGAAGGTATTATTTATGATATTAAATCAGGACACTAGATGTAGAATAAAATAGGTTTTCCTTTTATTATTTTATTCATGTCCCATATTTTATATGTATGCTGATTATGCCTCAATTCCAATGGGCAGTTTCATTTAAAAGTGGGGGAGTATTTAAATATTTTAGGAGTTTTTGCATGTTTCTTCATTTTATTTTTCATTTTTAAGAACTTTGAACTTAAATAAATATCAATTATCATCTTTCACTATTGAATAAATTTTGAGATAGGTTACTTGGTTTTTTAAAAAATTATTTTAAAATGATTATAGATACAAAATATTTTAATTGACTTTGATTTTAAAACATTTTTATGAGTTTTAGTTTTTTGAAATCCATGTTTATCAATAACTAACCAAAATTATTTTTTCTATCCTGAGAGTAATTCTAAACCATTTTTATATATTCTTCAGAAACCTTCACTTTATTTATAGAAACATATAACTTGCGTGAGAACCATAACTTATGATTATTTCTCTTTAAAATATTTGAATTTTATAAAATATTTTAAATATGATTAAGGAACTTTTTTGGCTATCCCACATTTTTAAATTTATACCTACCCTCTACCCTCATAGTTTTTTATCCCTTAGAATCTATAAATTTACTTATAGGTTTAAGAAACATTACGAAGTAATTTATTTTTACCAACATCCACTCTTAATATAATTACATGATTAGTTCAAGTTTGAGTGGGTGAGAGGGGCCTTTTATATGTGTGTTTTTTGGGAAGTATTTTATTTTCAGGTAATGTGTGGTACATACTACCATTCTAGGAATTTGAGGGAGAAATGGCATGAGTTACATTATTATCCAATGAAAATCATTTATATCCCCCCATTATCAAAAAAAAAAAGATAAAATAGAGGGAAAATAGATATATGAATAAATTATTTATTATGGTCACTCATATAACTCATGAACCACTCAAAAATAAAAATAATGAACTTTCATTCATTCATTTTATTCATCTTTCATCACATCCTCATGAAAAAAGAAATTATAAAATAAGTGATGGAAAAAATTGAAAAAAGTGGGTGAATAGGTGTGAAGTCATTCATTCCATTTATTATGTGACTCATGGTCTATGTCAAGTATGGTGAATGTGGTGTTATATTTTGTAAGGGGAATTGAGAGTGAGGTACATTTCATATAGTCACTTGAATATTTATGCATTATATTTAAGAGTTTAAACTACTATTTTTAGCCTTTGAATTTTTATGATTTTCCCACCAAATCTTAGTCACTAAATTCACCTTGAAAAAGACCTTATGATTAAATATAATTTTATGTACCTTTGTGTGGATAAATTATATTTTTTATTATCCTATAATGGTACATTAATTTTCCATGTATATATATAACTCTATATTAAATTTCTCTTTAGTGAGGTGTGACATGAATTTACATGTGAGGTAGGTTATGATTGGGTCATGGATGAATTCCCAACTTCAAAACAATTTAAATTAAAGAGAAGAAAATAAAATGAAATTATTTTTAATAAATGAAACATTATAAAATTATATTTTGAAAAAAATCTTGGAAATTATCTCATTATTGGTTTTGTGTGGATTTGATAGGGCTATATGATGATTTCTTAAGGGTGCAATATTTATGTGTGGGGGAATTGAAAAAACACAATATTTCATTATAATTTTGTAATTTATTGAAATAATAACCATAAATTTCATAATTTAAGGAAATTATCAAATATTTAATTTATAGGTTTTTTGGAAATTATTGAAAAGTTGGCATAAAATATGATTTTTAGTGATTTGATTATTATTATTTTGAAAATTGATTAAGTGGGAATACTAATTCATTTTTTTATTCATGGTTTTTAGGTAAAGGGGAAAAAATTATGCATGGATCATCTTGGATATGTATGATATTGAGTTGATATGTAAGAAATTATACTACATGCATGATATTTTCTATCGACACATAAGATATATAAAGAAATACATAATATTTTCAAAATCAAACATATTGAAATTTTCTTTATTACTAGAGAGACAAGATTACCTATGATACATAAGACATATTTAGTGGCACGTAAGGTTTTTATTCTCATATGTAACATTTACTCAGTGATAAAAAAGATAATTACAAACACCATAGGGATACATAAGGTTTTTTCTTAGATAATTTTGGCTAAACTTTCTCATAATATTTTTTACTTTGCTGATAAGAAAAAGAAATCCCACAATATAGTCATGATGAATTTGTTGTGATCCATTGAATGAGATGGTTTTCTAAATTCATGAAATAACAAATCAATATAAACTCAAGTGAATCAATTCACAAGGCTAGGAAGTATTCAACAAGATTAATTTGAGGCAGTGGGATTGATCGAGTTACCCACGTGGAAACTTGTAGTGAAATTTAAAGAAAGTTTAATACTATAAATATTTTTCTTTTTCAAAAGGATATTTTATATTATTTTGATTAATAATAAGGATATGGGATTATATATATTTTAGGGAAATAACGAAGATAATGAAGGACCCTAGACCACCCTGAGAGGGGGGGGGGGTGAATCAGATTGTCAATTTTTTATTTTCTTTATTGGATCTTGTTCCCAAGTTAGTAGGAAACCTTTTTAAAACATGTATGATGGATATGTGCAGTAATTAAAATATTCACTTGCAGAAGGATAACACAAAACTCTTTACTTGGTTCACCCCTGAGGGCTACGTCCAAGGATCTTATTCTGACAAGTTTCTGGTCATACTAAATTACACTAATCTTCACTGGCTATGGATTACAAAGGTTCAAGTACAGTCACTCTATCCTAGGTGCACTAACATTACAATGGTTTTGGGATAAACCACTACTTCCCTTGGATCACTTCCACTGACTCCCCCTAGATCACTGCCTTGAGAGAGGTCTCACTCAGTTTATTGACTTCAAGGTCACTTCAATAGATTGACATGAAATGTCTTTGTCTCTATTCAGTATGATACACTACTTTCATCGAAGTCCCAAATTGATGCTCTTTAATATTTAGTTTTCTCCTTTACTGCAATTACTAAATTCACTAGAACTTATTCCTTTTGTTTCCCTAGAATTACAAACTCATTTTATGGTGTTTTTAATTTACGCAAATTGTCCTTGATTCTATTGACTGTCTCTGATCTACGTACCATGCCTGTTCTGCATACCGTGCCTATTCTGCATACTATGCCTGTCCTGTATAACACGCCTGTTCTGCATACCACACCTGTTCTGTGTACCGTTCCTACTTTGCATACCACACCTGTTCTGCATACTACACTGCGTACTGTGCGTTCTCTGCGTACCCCACCTGCTCTTCATACGGTGCCTAATCCACACATCATGCCTTTACGTACTGCTTTCACATACTGCCTTTTCATACCACCTCTGTGTACCACTTTCGTATACCACCTTTGAGTATTTCCTCTTCTTACCACCTTTTTGTACCACCTCTACATACTGCCTTCATATACCGCCTTCGCATACCGCTTCTGCATACCGTTTGTTCCTTCCACAAACTTCTTCTTCAAATTCTACGAATTATTTCATCTCATGCATAACACGTTTTCTTACATAAAATATCTTATGTGGACCAATCTTTCCAATTTTGAAAACCGCTTCATCTTTCGTGTACCACTTTTTCCTACGCAAAATCTCATTGGCGTACCACTTTTAGACTTAGCCGAGTTCTCCCACAGTGAGGATATTTTCTTATCAAATTCACTCCCCCTTTAATTATGGGGTTAGCACTCAATATATAGAAAAATAACTCTGCAAATTTCACCAATCCTTTTTACCCAAATTTTCAATGTGGGAAAAATTTCACCACATACTAAACTCCATTCATGTACTATAAGCCTTCATCGCATACTACGACCCTTTGGTGAACTGTGAACCTTCACCTCGTACCCCGTGTCTGTCAGTCCACATACTGCATCTCTTCTTCCAACAATGAGATATTCCACGTACCAAAAATCCTTCTAAGGTGAACCATTTTCCGTACCGTGACCCATTCCGTGAACCGTTCTTCCTTCACCACGTACTTTCCTACGAACCATTTTCAGAATCATTCCATGAACCGGATGCCTTCACCATGTACCATCGCTGCGAACCATTTTCAGTTCTGCGCAATGCTCTGCATACAATTTCTACTATATGGTATACAACCCCGAACCATTCCTAGAACATGGTACATGATCCATGTTCTGAGGTACCCTAATTTCTTTCTTTGAAAATTTACTTCGCCATTCCGCATCTCATTCAATCCTATAAAAAAAACTTCTGTTGCCAAAAATAAAATCCTGATTTGGAGTTCCAAAAATTTAGAAAACACTGGAAAATGGCACCACCATAAATATATACTTTGATAAGAACACCCATGATTCTTCACTGTCATCTGGCTTCTTCAACGACCACCAAATTTAATCACAAACTCCTTCCACCATGATATATACTCTTTGAATGATCAGTTTTAGCATCGTTAGATTCTATAGGGAAATCACTGCAACTTCCCAACTTCCATATCTTCTAGAAACATCAGTCTCTCCAGTAAACACTGAATTTGACTGGAATCATCTTCTCATCTTTGTATGATCATTATTAAATCTTCAAATCCCCACATGACCCCTCATGCAATGATGCATGTCTCTTCATGTAGGCTCTTTCATAATCTCTTCGAATAATGAGATGTTATATGATCACTTTATAACTTTAATCCCTTCAACACTCTCTGAGATGGTTTCATTATTGTATACAATGTATCACCTTTGATACATGTGTTTTGAACTTAAGATCAGTGCAACAATCATCTAAATTACCAATCTCAACAACTTTGGAGTTCTTCGTCATCTCTTTCTTCATTTTGATCTTCATTGAAAACTATTGACAAAAAATACAACCATATACACAAAGTGGTCCCAACAATCTCTCCCTTTGTATTTTGTTTTCAATACCAAAAAGTCCTCCTCAAATGAATGTGTCAATATAAAAATGAGAATCTCCTCTATCCCCTCTTTCTTTTTCTTTATCTCTACCTTTTGAACTATCATTTCACTTTATCTCCCCCTTATTGACAATAAATACAAAGTTTTTAGGAAAAGGGTATCATTACTTTATTAAGAAATGTTCCATGAATCATTTCACTCTAAGTCTACTTGAGAAATGCTCGATGTAGAAAACAATATCATTTGATTTAGACGAAAAGGTTTTCCATTATTCACTAATCACGATACGTCATGATATGAGAACTCATGTACTTTGTCTTAAAGGGTTTTCCACTTTCAGTATAGGATGAATAAATTGAGTGTGATAGGGAATAATCAACCTGAAACTCCTTTTCCAATGACATTTTGTTCAAGAAATTTCCATATTAATTGAATTTAATACCAACTGAAGTTGATACTGATTGAAATAATAATTTTGGAAGATTCTTCATTTGTCTCACCCTCAAGGGAAACACTACTCATCATCTTCATCAAGGGTTATCCTTCATCATTATAATCTTTGAATATCGATTGAAAAATATTACAAGGATAGAAAATTCTTTGTATTAGATATCAAGAGTTCATATCATTCATTACTTCTTAGGTTATCCCCCTGAGAGCATGCTTCACCTTCAATTCCCTACACTATTAACAAAAATAAAATAAAAAAATGATTAAGGTAATAACGTAGTTCCTCCTTACTTTTTCAATGTGAGCATAATGTATGAGATGGTTTTCTCAACCAAGATACTCTATTTTATCCAATCTTCATGATTGCACATCTAAACATATGTTCCGATCTGTATTGATGTGGCATGGCTCTCTTCACATTATCTTCTTCTTTATATAAAGAATTGTTCTTCTTAATAGCCATAATGAATGATACATTCTTACTCCTCTTAAAGACTGATTCTTGATCAAGTATTAAGGTTAGACAACCTTTTGCAACGTGACTATATTTCATACATCTCTCACACATAACTTCTTTAACACATGTGTTTCTCTTGTTTTTCAATTTCTCATGAACTTTATCTTCATCACGTGAAAGTTTTTATTTTTATTTACGACCATCCTTGGTCTGTTTATCTTCAAGTTTCCTTATTCGTTCCAAATCTTCTCGCCAGATGACCAACATGTCATTTGGAACTATTGTAGTAGGTCTGGATCTTCCACATGGGTTCATATGAGTGTCATCTATATTAGTTTCTCTTTTGTATGAATTTCCCTTAAGTTTCAGGGATCTAAAAACTAGTTTCTTTTCATCTTCCCTACATGATATCTTCCTAGGAAAATTTGTATTCAAAATATTCTTATGTCTTCTTACCAAGGAAGATGATTCATACTTAGATAGATTCTGAGGCCTTCTTATCTTATCAATGATGAATTCATGTTGAGATGGGTATGTACCTACCTTGTGACCCCTGCCATTGCATATATCACAGATGTAATCAAGCAATCCAAATCTATTTGCGTTAAACAGATGCTTATGGACCCACGGATGTTGCTTCTTCTTCTATGGATTTATTACCCATAAGGTAGGTTTCCTTTGTGATTTTACATTATGAGGACTGTACCAACATTTTATTGCAAGTGCCCAAATCTATTGCAGCGCCAACATTGACCCACAAATCTTGATTTATTTGTATTAGGTTGCTAGGCCATCTTATTGACTTGTTTTTCTCTTTGTGGAGAACCACCTTCCACATTCTTCTTCCTATTCACCCTAGACATGGTGATAGGTGACTCGTCACCTTTCCTCATCCATACTTGTTTTGAATTTCTCTTCCAACCTACACTGCTTGTGGAAACATATTTAGAAATATTAGTACAAGATGGTTTGGATGGTACCTTATTTATCTCAGCTACTTGTGATAGATCAATGAGTGAATCCATGATATTCTTATCACATTTTAGAGGTCTTTTGACAGTAGAATCCTCCAGTGTGCATTGAGTGGAAACAAACATTGTTTCTTGAGATAGATCATCAATAGTTGTCATAATCTTCTTGTCACATGTTGGAGGTATTTTAGCTTCAGAATCCTCTAGTGAGCATTGAGTACCAGAAGAAATTGTTTCATTCTTTTGTGAAGTCTCAATATGTGCATTCTCAATATTGGTCAACTTAACATCTAATTCTAGGCATTTGATATTGATAATGAACCTATGATCTTCAATCATAGTCATCTTCTCTTCAAAATCCTTCTTCATTTTAACAACTTATTACTCATGCAACATCATTTTATTCCGAATCAAAGAGTCATGTTCATTGATCTTATTGGATATCCCTTTCAATTGTAGACCCTTGATGTTAGTGAAATTTTTCATTTTCCCTTCAAGCACATTGATCTTTTTTTCAAGAGACTTTCTGACTCTCTCTTACTCTTCATCTTATTTGAACCATTTTGATGTATTTATTTCACGTTTCCTCCTTTTTTATTCAAAGGATTCAATCTGTCTAGAGAGATTATAACATTATGATATTTTCTTTACTAAGACTTACTCTAAAAAATCTAATTATTTTCATAGTTGGGTGATTTCCTCCTACATACTTAGAAATACTCTACAAATACAAACGACTCTATATTCAGAGATATCGTAAAGGTATTTTCATAGTCTATTAATTTTATCTGAGGTTGAAGATTGATCAAGGGGAAAAACACAAACCTCTCGATCTCCCTGCTCTTTTATTTCCAAGCATGAAACATCATCATTATAAAAATGGCATGGAGAACCAGATACTACCTCTTCTTTAGATAAGAGGTACTTCTTCAACTATCACTTCTCTTTCTTTTTCTTGTTCATCATGGTTTTGTTGGGTATAGACTTCTGATCGAAGATAACCAAACTTTCATCAAGACTACTCTTCATTGTTGACTCCAGAAAGAAAACTAAAATCCCCTTATGAATATAATTACTGAAGAGTAACCAACATATGTAAACCTTTGCCCTCTAATACCAATTAAAGGACCCAATACCATCCTGAGAGGGGCAGGGGGGGGGGTAAATCAGGGTGTCAAATTTTTCTATTCATTACTGGATATTGTTCCCAAGTTAGTAGGAACCCTTTTTAAAACCTATATGATGGATATGTGAAGTAATTAAAACATTCACATGTATAAGTAAAACACACCACTTTTTACATGGTTCACCCCTATGGGCTACGTCCAAGGAGCATACGCTAATAGGTTGCCAGTCATACCAAATTCCACTAATCTTCACTGGATGTGGATTACAAAGGTTCAGGCACAGTCACTCTATCCCATGTGAACTTCCTTTTCAATGGGTTGGGGATAGCCCACTGCTTCCCTCATATCACTTCCATAGACTCTCCTAGCTCACTGCCTTGGGAGAGGTCTCACTCATTTTATCGACTTGAAGGTCGCTTCAGCAGATTGACATGAAAAGTCTTTGTCTCTATTCATCACGAGACACTACTAGCATCAAAGTTCCGAATTGATAATATTTAAAATTAAGTTTTATTCTTTAGTGAAATTACTGAATTCACTAGAACTTATTCCTTTTTTTAACTAGAATCACAAACTCCTTTTATAATGTTTTTCATTTTAGAGAATTTTCCCCGATTCTATCGACTATCTCTGATCTGCGTAACACTCTGAACACGCTGTCATGACGCGTCAAATTGATTATGTTTTTAAGGTTGATTTATATTCTAGGACAGACCCTAGGTCATCTCCCAAGGAGCATTGGTGGGTTTAGAGTGTGCGTTTTTAATAAGAAGTACTAAAATAGGGGGTGGTTTTGAAACTAGTTGTAAAATGAAATCACTTAATTGAAAGTTTAAAATTTAAGAAACCAAATGGATTTTAAAAAATATGAGATAAAAGATTTATTGAGATTTCACTACACACATTTTAAGTTCATTTTTCATAGATATTCATTTAGGTTTCAAGTAATTCCTTGGTTGAAATTAATTGGAATCCTAATTAATTCCTAAGCTTTTATTCCAATGCTTAAAGAACCAAAATTTGACGTAACAATCGTATTTTCAAGGCCCATAACTTATTCATGGAATAAGAGCTTCTAAATAATATTTAAATCACAATAAGGTGGGTATGAAAAGGATTCTTGTGCTGTCCAATCAGAACAACACAAGTCACGCACTCAAAACCTCACACTGATCAGTTAGAAATTAAGAGTATCTCAATCACATGCATCAAAAAAAGAATTAAAATTTGTAATTATGTAAGATATATGGAAAGAAATGTTTTAACAAAAAAATTACTCCAAACCAATAGATAAAATAAGAATCTAAACTCCCTTGACATGTGTGTAGCTCCCTCACAACGAACGCCCACCGTTTAGCTGGATATCAGGAGGAGGAGGAAGCTCGTGTGGAACTCCTTCTTCATTATTGATCCCCCTACGAGGATAGGGGCCTCCTTAAATTCAAGGATGAGGAATATAATCCTCTAGGAATTCAAAATGGAATATCTTCACTTCTTTTCCTAACTTCAAAATGAGGTGCCCATGGTGCCATTTTATAGCCAAAATGGGACATGGTTTGGGCACCCTGTTTTTGAGATACCACTTGTGTCTCAGTTTTGGAATAGTAGAAAACCATATCAAGACTTTACCAAAAGAGAAGAGATATTTACCTGCCTCTTTAATGTCTCCCTGTAGAATTTGGTGGCCATTAGACAACTGTATTGGTAGATATGGTCAAAATACAGAAATAAAATTTTGAATTCGGGCAGATTCTGTCCCCTGGATATAATGGTTTAGATGGGCCACCATATGGCCGAATTCGGCTTCGGTTTATTAATAAGAGTTGTATAACATGAGTTTTTGGAGATTAAAATAAAGTTTCATCCCATTTGGATTCACGTAATTTTCTTAATATTCAAAATAGTGTATAGTTGTCCATGAGATTCCATGCAGTTTGGCCCATTTTTCTTCTGGATGATCTCTGGGCCTCCAAATCCCCTCCACCTTCAATACAAATATCAAAAAAAGTATAATTTCCCTTTTTAATAGTGATAAACATTAATTAATTGAATAAAACATGAATTTAAATGGATTATTATATTTTTAATATCATTACAAAACTAGCTTAAAATAGTGGTGTAAGGTTAGAATTTAATAGTGAATCGCTATGCGATCACACCCCCACACCTAAACATTTGAACTCCTAGGCAAAGTCACATATCAAAAAAAATGATTCATGTATATATTCCCAAAAATCATGAAGATTTAACATTTTAGGAAATTTTAATTCATTAAAGTAATGTGATTAATGCACGAACCACACCAAGGATTTCTTCCTAATGAAAATGGAAAAAGATGTCTCATAAATCATATCATAATGAAATTTAAAGAGATTCATGAAACCAATTTGAGAAAGGAATTCAAAAGTCAACCATTCCACTAACTCTCAATGTGAGTGTGTGAAAACCATTACATGCTATTCTTTCCACTTCCTATCCAATAAATATAGTTTATTTTAACATTATTCATCTTTAAATGATTTTCTTCGCCGAACCTGCCCTACATCCTTTGCAATCATATTTCAAGACCCACTCACTTAAGAATTACCAGAAGTCCAACCATAAGTTCCCATCCTAGATATCCCCATATGTTTCACATTTCATCACTCCCCTCATTTATTATTTTTGTTTTTTTAGAAGTTGCATTTGGAACAAATCTCACACTTATCTCTCAACCGTTGTTTGATCTCCTCATGAAACTAATTGAAATAGATATAACAAGATAAAAGGTTAAGGAGGATTGGTTTTTGACATACCCAAGACACAACCCATTTTTTGAGGGCGTACAATAGTCAGACATTAGGTATACACACATAGGTCAATCTGGTATAATAATGAAACAGATCAGATAAGGAACGAACGCATGGAAATATAATTTTAAGATGAAAAATATTAACCTAAAATATATTTACCTTATATTAAGTAAGAAATATTCACACTTTGTGGTTTGGTGAAAAAATTTGTGAAGATATTAGTGATTCAGTTTTCCCAAAAACTACCCACACAAGGGGCATCAATCATCTCAAATATTTCACTGTGATACAACTGTTTATATCATTGATTGAAAACCAATTCACTAAAAATCACTCCCTAATGTTAAATTAATACAAACATTCAATCCAAAACAAAGACATGTTTTTTTATCAAATGTTAAATCAACATGGAATCAAAAATTTCAACATGCATTTTTAGTAAGTTCCATGATTTGGTGACCATAACGGGGGGGGGGGGGGGGAGTAAAAATACCATAAAGAAGGTGAAAAAGAGAAGAAAGAATAAGGATGATGAAAATTCCTAACTAACCCAGGAATGTAGCCATCCCCCCACACCTACAATGTGCAGCGTCCTCACTATAATAATTGAGAATGTGAGAAGGAAGGATAAAACCTGGTGTGTTTCACTGGTATGTTGCTTCTTGGACATGGAGTACCTCCATTGGAAACTCCGGAAGGGATTCATGGAAGTGCTTCAGCCGATACCCATTTATAGTGAAGGTTTTCTTAGTTTCTTCATTTTTAACCTAAAAAACACCAAATGGAGATACATTAATAATATTGTATGGGCCAAACCAGTGGGAACGAAGATTACCTATACGCAACTTCAGCCTTGCATTATAAAGGAGGACCTTCTACCCAATGTGGAACTAACGATGAAGTATGAGATGCTCGTGGGAAGCCTTGGTATGCTCCTTATAAACCCTGGAGTTCTCATATGCATCTCTTATCATTTTATCCATCTCTTGAATTTGCAGCTTCCTTTGAGCACCTGCACTAGAAAGATTAGAGTTGCATTGTTTAATGGCCGAGTAGGCCTGATGCTCAATCTAAATAGGCAGGTGACAAATTTTTCCAAACACAAGAAGATTGGGTAACATTCTAATGGGAGTTTTGAAAGTATTATGGTAGGCCCATGGTTGCGCACAAATTTACCCTACAGGTATGCGTTCGTTGTAGTACAGGTAGGGGTCGATTCCACAGGGACCGAAGAAGGAACCTAAAGACACTCTGATTTTGGAAGGATTTGGATATGAAGTGGCCAACTATTCAGATTGAATTGATTTGAATAACTAGTGATTTAATTTAAATAAAAAAATAACAAAAAAACATAAAATTATTTAGTCTAAAACAATTAATGCAGATGAGTTGATCCTAAGTTGTTACTAGGGTTAGATTGGATGTATTTATTTTCCTAAAATTTTTATATCATATCTCGTGAACAGATTATTATTTTGGGCCAGATTCTGTGGCCCAGAATCAGGACCAATGAATCTCCAGATGTCCCTTAATAGATTGTAAAATTTCAGCCCAAAATAATAATCCGTTCGCGAGATATGATATAAATAGTGGGATGTTTTTCTGGGCCGCAGAATCTGGCCCAGAATTGAATCTTCAACTTAGGACGCCTTAATCGCCACAATTTAGGACGAATTAGCACTGTATCTAGAAGAATTATTTGTTATTATATATGTATTCTATCCTCCCAGGAATTTTGTGCTTCATTGGGCCTATATTGTGGGCCCCACATCCCCATCAGTGGGATGATATCCAATCTGCCTTCTCCAGAATTGTTTCCTTTAATCGCCAAATATCCCCATCATCATTTATGAATCCTCCATTGATCCCTGAATGAAAAATGTTCATATTTTTGTTTATATCCATTTACCAAAATATCAAATTAAAATATGGATAATTACTTTCTTTAAAATCATATGAAACATTGAGCCTAAATTGGTGCATATTAGGCATGAAGTGCACAAATGATGAGAATGAATGTTCAAAATTAAAATCCACTAACTCAGGCCCATAAGATCAAAAATGAACACTTAATACCCTTAAAATGTAATCAAAATATGTGTTTTTATTGGCTAATCACACCCCCAAACTTTAGTTTTTCTAGTCCCGAGCAAAATATATCTCACAAAAATGAAATTCAAATGACCTTTTCCAAAAACATTTTAATACACATTTCTCACCCAAAGATATCATACCAAACAATAATGAAACCCATAAAAATCATTTAAAAACAAGATATTTACATAGGCATATCTCAATCCCAAGCCCATTCCTTTGTTCAAATTCATCTCCATATTTCATTCAAATTCAATTAAGCATGATGAAGTGTTGTGCGTCACAATTGACATGAGGGTTCATTTTCATTCGAGGGAGAAAAGATGGAAGTGCTAGGAGAAATCAAATTTTAATAATAATATGAGTACTCATTTTTTTTTGATTTTTTTGTAATTTTTACATGGTAATTGAAATTTAACTCAATCGAGTCAACCCATGTAGCAAGACTTTACCGATGACTCCCAGGCTCAAAGACCTTAGGGTACCAAGTGAAGCTCACATACTCGGGCATCATCTCGAGTTAAATTAATCAAAAACAAATTCAAATTACCACAAATAGAGATAAAATTCCTAACTCTGGGCTATACAACTATGGAGTCATAATCCCCAAGTGCCAAAAGCCACACATTAGGTCAATTCATTGCTCTACACACAATTGATTTTTTTGAATACTCATGTTAAAATTAAAATGATCTCCAATCCTATGCTATTTATTATGGGTCCCAAAGAACTCAAACTAAAACCCCACAATCTAGAGGATGTGCATTGTTTTTTTTAAATAATTGGATGAAAATATAAATGGTGAAAAATCACATCCGACAACCGCACTTTCCAATATCTATGCACATGAACATAAACTTTCATTAAAATCAGAATCAAGGAATGCAAAATTATTTGATATCCAATTTCAGAGTTTGGAATGTGTGTTATCATGTTCAAGGTTAATGACATTTTTCCTTCCACACATTTTCATCTCCCCCACTAACTTAGAATAACACTGTCCCCAGTGTTTAAAGAATTGAAACATAGAAGGGGTAGGATATATGTTCAATGAAGACATTGAAAATGAAAATTATAGAATGAAGTCACCTGGTGGTTGATATTGAAAACGCATTCCCATGTCTCCCTTCAATTCTGGTTGGTCTCCCAATGGCTTGGACAGTTGTGACCAGATTTTCCCAATGACCTATGACATGCCTTTAATTTTTTTTAATATATATATATATATATATTTGTATTTTTTTGACCTAAAAAAATGTACAAATAACATAAAATGATTATACATTGTCTTCTCTTAAATTTCTGGGTAAGGTAGTACTCCGGGATCACACCGCGTGAGACGGATGAATACGATTCTCTCCTTTCATAACCATCCTTACTCATAAAATAAGAACAGTTTAACAATCTATTATTTTTTTAAATACCTACAAAAACATAAAATAAAAATAAACTGATGATACATTGTCATCTTTATATTTTCTGGGTAAGGTATTACTCAGGGATCACACCGCGTGACATAGATGAATACGGTGCTCCCCTTTCATACCCATCCATACTCATAAAAGAGGAACATGTAAATAGTATAAGGTAGAATAAATTTATATCAAAATGATTTACTAATCCTATTTGAAATATAGATTTGATTAAAACAACAAAATGATTGGAAACTTGAAAACTACAGGTTGCCTCCCATGCAGCGCTTAATTTAATGTCTTTAGCTCGACTTGAACCCCCCAACTTAGCCAATTCCAACTTTAAAATTTTTAATGAACTCATCTTTCTCCACTTCAACATGATTGAGAATGCGTATCCCTTGTGGTTGGTAAGAAGATTTGGAATTTGATTCATGAACAATCCTATTTTCTAAAATGAATAAAAAAATCCAAGGAATATTAGAAATGGTTGATCTTTTTTCTTCTGTAGTCTTTCCAAATAAATCAAAGATCAACCCCCTTTTTGGGTTTCATGAGATGAATTAATGAAACCCCCAATATATTTCTTAACAAAAATGATAGGGTACTTGAGTGGGGAAGTAAGGAAAATGATTTTGAGCTCGTTTTGGATAGGACATTTAGACACAGGTTGAGAATTTGAATTCAACTCAGTTTTATTTTCCAAATTTCTTGACAAAATTGTTTCATTTTGAACATAAGATTCAACAAAAAAATTGGAAAGAATGGTGTTAGGAATGGGCATGGAATCAATGTTCTTGATTTCTCTCAGTGGTTCAGTGATTGGTGTTTTTGAAAAATCATCAACAAATTTACACTTAGGAGACTCAATCCACGATGTCAAATTCCCCTCTTGTGAATACATGAAATCAATTTCCTCCTGATTTAAAGACCCTTCAACAATTTCTTGATTCACTTCCCCTACCCAAAATCCAAAGGTTGGTTCTTCAATAAATTCATGAGAGGCTTGTGGGAAACTAGACACTCCACATAAGGTTTTGAAAGGTACAATTGGTGTAGGGATGAGTTCCTCAGAAGTATTAATGCGTTGTAGTTCTAATCTCAAAGATGATACCTCAGAACTCATTGTATCCATTTGATTACAAAATTTTTCAGGAAATGATTGAGGAATAGATAGGATGGGATGTTGAACATTATGGACTTCACTAAGATTGTAATCTTCAATCATCCTTGAGAGGGAAGGAAACTGATCATTTAAACATTCATTATTCCATTGATTGTACGTCTCATCGGGTGCGGGGTAATCATTAAAGGGTTGATCAAAGAAATTTTCTAATTTAGGGACATACCAATATTGAATTTCCATTTGATTCTAGCATGAGTTTCTGACATGGTTATTTTGAAGATACTCCATTGGAGAAGACAAAAAGTTGGATTCTAGATTCTCAGGATACACACAAACAGAAAGGGGGAAGATAAGAGAGATGAGGGTGAGAATAGAGAAAGTGGGGTGAGAAAATGATGATAGTGTCTAAGGTAACTTACTTGGGTCCCTATAAATGGTGCCAAAATTTGGTTGCGCCCAAATTTACCCTACAGGTATGCGGTCGTTGTAGTACAGGTAGGGGTCGAATCCACAGGGACTGAAGAAGGAACCTAAAGACACTCTGATTTTGGAAGGATTTGGCTATGAAGTGGCCAACTATTCAGATTGAATTGATTTTAATAACTAGTGATTTAATTTAAAGATCAAAATAACAAAAAAACATACAATTATTTAGTCTAAAACAATTAATGCAGATGAGTTGATCCTAAGTTGTTACTAGGGTTAGATTGGATGTATTTATTTTCCTAAAACGTTTCAGTTCACTAATTCAAGACGTATCCACAAAATGATATTATTCCTCAACATAATTCACCAATTTAATCCTTACACAATTCCAAGGCTAATCACCAATGCACTTAGAGGATCAATTTAATGATCACTCCAAGGAATTGGATCGTACTAGCACTCGAAATGTGTCATTGTTAAAGTTGGCGAAGATGAAGAAGAAAATAATCATCAAATTTAAATATTAAATTAATGAAATTATTACATAAATTAAGATCATAAAATAAAATCCAATATTCTCCATGAAACTCCCTAAAACTAACCCATAAGGGTTTAGCCCTCCATTGATGATATTCAATAAATGGAAGCGGGAAGTCGTCTTAAAGAAGCGAGATTAGAGAAGAAAAATAAAATAATGAAACGATCACTCCACCGTTGTGTGAATAAATTCACAAGTAATGGTGTGAATAAGATCACACATTTTGTCAAAGATATCAATGTGAAAAGAATAAGAACAAAAAAATAGAATAAGAAATTTTATTGAAAACTAAGGTGATTCAAATAACTTACATGCAAAAGAAGAACGCTACAAAGGCAATTTGGCATAACAACATTACAAAAAAAGTAAAGCACCAAGATCCCCAAATAATCCACCAATACTGCCTTAAATAAGAAAAAATTAAGTCTTGGACGAGCCCCAAACATTCCATCTGCCTTTAATTAATTGTGTTGGGGAAAGGTGGGCGGAACATTAATGTAGAGAGACTTTTCCGCTTCTTTCCCCGAAGTTGCAGCCAGCTTGCATCCACCAGAAAGACGCGCCGAAAGGACCTTCTAGAAGGATAGATTTGAGTGGGAACTAGAATACTTAAATTAATACCTAGATGTCTCTTAACATCTTGGAAAATTTCAGCCCAAAATAATAATCTTTTCGCGAGATATGATATAAATAGTGGGCTGTTTTTCTGGGCCGGAGAATCGGGCCCAGAATTAAATATTCAACTTGGGACACCTTAATCACCACCAATAATGATGAATTAGTACTGGTTCTAGAATTATTATTTGTTCCTATATATTTCTTATAGCCTCACTAGAAGTTTGGGCTTCATTGGGCCTTTATTGTGGGCCCCACATTCCCATCAGTGGGATGATATCCAATATTCCTTCTCCAGAATTGTTTACTTTAATCGCCAAATATCCCCATCATCCTTTACGAATCCTCCATTGATCCCTGAATGAAAAATGTTCATATTTATTTTTATATCCATTTCCCAAATTATCAAATTAAAATATGGATAATTACATTCTTTAAAATCAGATGAAACATTGGGCCTAAATTGGTGCATATTAGGCATGAAGTGCACAAATGATGAGAATGGATGTTCAAAATTAAAATCCACTAACTCAGGCCCATAAGATAAAAAATGAACATTTAATACCCTTAAAATGTATTCCAAATATGTTTTTTTATTGAATAAGCAGCCCATAATGAATCATCAAGTAGAAGACTCCAATTTTTCTATTGGGTTGATCCTTTTTTTTCAAGAATCTATTTTACCTCTCTATTTGACACCTCGGCTTGACCATTGGTCTATGGGTGATATGAATTAGACACTCTATGACTGATACCATAATGATGAAAATGTGATTACATTGTTCGGTTGAATAAATGAGAACCTTGGTCACTAATGATGAACCTAGGTAAGCAAAACCTACAGAAGATTTGGGTTCTGAAAAATTATACAACTACCTTAGAATCATCAGTCCTTGTGGCTCGTGCCTCTACCCATTTTGACATGTAATCAAATGCAAGAAGAATGTACAAGTTTCCAAATGAATTGGAAAATGTCCCCATAAAGTCAATAACCCAAACATAAAAAACGTCATTTAATAGAAATGGTTGTTGTGGAATTTCATTTCTTTTAGAGGCATTACCCATTCTTTGACAATGAGGAAAAGATTTTAAAAAATCATGGGTATCTTGAAAAAGTATTGGCCAAAAGAGAACAGAATCAAGGATTTTGCAAGCAGTCCATTGGGGACCAAAGTGGACCCCACAAGCAATAGTGTGGAGGAATCTAAGGACGGACCGAAACTCGCTATCTGGGACACAACGCCTAAGGACTTGATCACTACATGTGCGCCAGAGGTAGGTGTCATACCAAATGTACCAAAAAGACTCATGTTTTGTATGGTCAGCCTAGTTTTTTTGAAATCAATAGGAATACAAGATGCTACCAAATAATTTACAATTTAATTATACCAAGGAATATCATATTTCACTTGGTACTGTTGCTCATCAAAAAAAATTTCATTTATGTGAATACATGGGGATGAGTCAATGTCCGAGGATGGTTGAATCCTAATGATATGGTCAGCCACTAAATTCTATGCTCCTTTTTTATCTCTAATTTCTAAATTTAGTTCATGAAGTAGGAGCATCCATTAAATGAGGTGTGGTTTGGATTCCGATTTCTTAAGGAGATATCGGAGGGTTGCATGGTCTGAGAACACAACAACTTTAGACCCTAAAAGACATGACCTAAATTTATCCAAGGCAAACACAATGGAAAGAAATTATTTTTTAGTAGTGGTATATTTTTCTTGGGTAGGGTCTAATGTATGTAAGGCATAAACAATGACATGTGGAGCTCGATCAACCCTTTGTGACAAGACTTCCCCAACTACATAGTTAGAGGCATCACACATGAGCTCAAATGGTAAATCCCACTAAGGTGGTTGGATTACCGGGGGTGACGTGAGACTCTATTTTAACTTATTAAAATATTAATCACATTATTTATCAAAAACAAATTCTTTTTCTTTTTAGAGTAATCAGGAGAGGGGGAGTGAAATTTTACTGAAGTCACGATTGAAACGATGGTAAAATCCAGCATGACCTAGGAAAGACTGAATATCCTGTACATTTTTGGGGAATGGTAGGGAAGAAATGATAACCACTTTTGATTTACCTACTTGGATACCATCCCCAGAAATGACATGTCCCAAAACTATACCTTTTCACATCATGAAATGTAATTTCTCATAATTTAATACAAGATTATTTTCAATACAGCGATGTAGGACTAGACCAAGACTACGCAAACATTCATCAAAAGAGGATCCATAAACAGTGAAATCATCCATGAAAACTTCCATGTAATTCTCTAGATAATCTAAAAAAATACTAACCATACATAGCTGGAAAGTAACTGGAGCATTGCAGAGACCAAATGGCATCCTCCTATAGGAAAATGTGCCAAAGGTACAAGTGAAGGTCATCTTTTCTTAATCCTTATGGGAAATATGGATATGAAAGTATCCAAAATACCCATGAAGGAAGCAGTAGTGGGACTTACCCTCTAGCCTCTATAGAATTTTGTAAATGAATGGAAAAGAGAAATGGTCCTTCCTAGTGTGTTGGTTTAGTCAGAGATAGTATATGTAGACACACTAACTATTCTGCACACGAGTTGGAACCAATTCATTGTTTTCATTTTTGATTACTGTATGGCCAGTTTGTTTAGGAACTAATTGAATGGGATTGACCCATTGGCTATCAGAGATGGGGTAAATGATTCCATCAAACAATAATTTTTTTACCTCCTTTTCCACAACTTCTAGGAGGTTTGGGTTCAGTCGACGTTGTGGCTATCTCACTGGTTTAGCCTCATTATTTAATAAAATAGAATGTGTACAAATTGAAGGGATAATACCAAGAATGTCAGCTAGTGTCCATCAAAAATATTGTTTACACTCCCTCAAAAGTTCAAGTAGTCGTAATTCATGCTCAGGAGGGAGTGAACTAGCAATGATGACAGGAAACTTGTTTCTATTATCAAGATATGAATATTTTAAATCTTGAGGCAGTTGTTTTAGTTCCAATTCAGGTGGATTTTAGATTTATGGGAGTGTGTGTGAAAGTGAGAAGTCAATGATCTCATCTAACTTCTCAATGGTATCATCCTTAGATGAAGAATGAACTTTTAAAAACTTAGCAGTATCATATATGGTCATTGGATCCTTAGTGTTCAAGAAATTATCAATTAATAAACATACATGACACTTTTCTATAACACTACAACAATCAATGCATGATTCATTACCTAGAATTTCAATCAATGAATAAAACTTAGAAAGGGGATCGGGGGAAAGAAAATTTGTTTTTTTAGGGGAAGGGAGTATATCAATTGAATTAATAGTAGAGAGAGGAATGTTCTTATGAGGGGAGTTTTATGGAATCAAGGATGTTGAAATGTACTATTTCACCACCAAATTCCATAGATAATATACCATTATGGACATTAACTATGGATTTGGTGGTTTTCAAGAAAGGTCTCCCCAATATAATTGGATCATGTCCATTCATCATATCATCTTCCATTTTTAACACTTAAAAATCAGCTGGAAAAATTAAAATTTTCAACCTCACAAGAACACACTCTAACACACTAGAAGGGTGTGCGGTACTCCGGTTGTCCAGTTGAACAACAATTCCAGTGGGATTTAGTTCCCAAACCTACAATGAAGAGTAAATGGAGTGAGGCATCACATTTATAGAAGCACCTAAATCAAGAATATCATTGAAAAATGAATACTCCCCTATGGTGCATGGAATTGAGAAGGTTCTAGGATCATTACATTTGGTAGGAAGTTATGGTTTTATCAATGCTGATACATTCCTCCCCAATCTTACCTTCTCATCACCTCTAAGTCTCCTTCGACGTGTACACATATCCTTTATAAACTTGGAGTATCCTTTAGAAACTTGGCGTATCTTGGAATTTGCTTCACGACATCAATCAAAGGTATGTTAACCTGCAATTTTTTGAAAGTTTCCAATATTTTCTTATCAAGTTCAATTTTTTTTGTTTTCTTGGTTGGGTGGCCCTTTGGGGAAATGGAAGAGGAATGGTTGGGCTATTTGACTCATCAAAAGACACACTATTTTCTTTGGAAGGGATGTTCTTAAGACAAGGATTTTCAACATTTGGAACATTTTTAATGGTTGGGATAGAGGTTTCCTCAAGAGGGGATGAATCTAATAGAGGATTCATCTGTTTTCTACTCCTGAGGGTGATGACACTAACATTTCCATTATCTATAGGGTTGAATAATGGTTGAGATGGTAGTTTACCCGACCCATGACTTTGAATTCCCCCGCTGATTTAGCTAGTTGGATTAATTGGGTTTTTAGGTCTTTTATGGCTTCTTGGGTGGTTTGTTGGTATTGGAGATTGTTGGAAGCAATTTGTTTCATCGTATCTTCTAGGCTCGTCTCGAGTTTTGGAGGGGGTGGTTGGAAAGGCCTTTGGGGTGGTTGAGGATTTCTGGGTGGTGGTGGTGGATGAATACTCTTCCCTTGTTGGTTCCATGGTTGAGAGGCTGGTTTGAATATCCCCTTTCCTATAATCTTGGTTTTCTTTCCACCCAGTGTTGGATGGATAATATGGTTCTTTCCTAAAGGGTTGGTTATAGGGGCGTCCAGGGAAGATTGCCTCACAACTCTTAGAAGTTTCTCTCAATTGGGGGAATTAGTCAGAATAATTAGTGTCAAAAGAGAATATTCTATAATGGATGGGATGAGGAGAATGAGATTTCCCTTGGGAGAATGAGTTGTCTTTAAAGGGTACTTACCTATTCAAACTTTGTGTTCACCTTCTTCTCAAATTCAGTACTTTACACATCATGGACACCTCTAATGGATACTTAGAACCTTGTACCGAATTGTTGACTGTTTTGTGCCATTTTCTCAATCATGGTACTTGCAACTATTGGGGTTTTATCCACTAGTGCACCACCTACAGCAGCATCAATCACGTTATAATCAATTGTAATTAAACCTTTATAAAAATACTGAATTAAAATTTGATCACTTATTTGGTGGTGTGGAAAACTTGAACATAATATTTTAAATCTTTCCAAATATTCATGAAGTGTTTCCATTTGATATTGTTTTATACCACATATTTCTTTCTTTATTGTTACTATTCGAGAGGCTGGGAAATATTTTTCAAGAAAAAGGCGTTTCTTGTCCGCCCAACCTCTTATTGGTGAATTAACATAATAAAGTCAGTCTTTCGTAGTGTCTTATAATGAAAATGGA
The DNA here is from genome assembly GCA_963277665.1 of Viscum album. NCBI lineage: Eukaryota > Viridiplantae > Streptophyta > Magnoliopsida > Santalales > Viscaceae > Viscum > Viscum album. Next base: position 952,021,281 of record OY728130.1, on the reverse strand, counting down.
AACTCCCTAAGCTTTACTTGTTCTTAATCCAAATTTTCAGGTTTTAATTTTGAACACACAGTATGAAATTATTTTAAATGTTTATGTGGGTCTTCTCTTGCGAGTCCATGAAATCTAGGTAATAAGTGAATTAGACCAGATTTTAATTAAAAATTGGGCGCCTCACCTTGCATTTGAATATACGCGGGTTGGATATCGACATAAGGTGAGGTTAGTTATTTTAGTGTTCTATTGTTTTAATCCATTTTATACAAGTTTATTTCAGTTTTTTATGTTGGTTCTATAAGAAGAAGATGAAGGATCAAGAAGAGTGTTGTTGTCTTGTGTGTCCCCCTTCAAAGGGTTCTCTTCTGTGTCTCGGTGTCGCTAATGTAAGATCCTCTCCGGTTCAGGTTCAAAAGGAGGTAAATATATCAGATTAGAATGTTTCAATCACCAAACTTAGAAAACAAATAAATCAGAACACAAAATTATTTAAAAGTTAAATAAATATTCACAAAATTTACAAATATCTTATAAAAAACACGCACTAAAAATCGAAGCGCTCCCCGATAATGATACCAAAATTTGAACACGCTGTCATGAAAATTCAAATTTATTATGTTTTTAAGGTTGATTTATAGTCTAGGGAAGACCCTAGGTCATCTCCCAAGGAGATTTTGTGGGTTTAGATTGTGCGTTTTTAATAAGAAGTACTAAAATAGGGGGTGGTTTTGAAAATAGTTGTAAAATGAAATGACTTAATTAAAAGTTTAAAATTTGAGAAACCAAATGGATTTTGAAAAATATGATATAAAAGGGTTCATTTTGATTTCACTACACACATTTAAATTTCATTTTTCATATATATTCATTTAGTTTTGGAGTAATTCCTTGGTTCAAATTAATTGGAATCCTGATTAATTCCAAAGCTTTTATTCCAATGCATAAAGAACCAAACCTTGATGCAACAATCGTATTGTCAAGGTCAAGAACTTATGCATGGAATAATACCTTCCAAATAAGATTGAAATATCAAGAAGGTGTGTATTAAAAGGATTCTTATGTTTTCTAATCGTAACAACACAAGTCACGCACTCAAAACATCACACCGATCGGTTAGAAATTAAGAGTATCACAATCACATGCATAAAAACAAGAAATAAAATATGGAATTATGTAAGATACATGGAAGGAAATGTTTTCACACCCAAATTAATCCAAACCAGTATCTAAAATTGGAATCATAACTCCCTTGACATGTGCGTAGATCCCTCACAATAAACGCCCACCGTTTAGCTCGACATCAGGAGGAGGAGGAAGCTCAGGTGGAACTCCTTCTTCATTATTGATCCCCCTTTGAGGATAGGGGCCTCCAGAACTTCAAGGATGAGGAGGAGACTCCTATAGGACTTCAAAATGGTATAGCTTCACTTCTTGGCAGAAATTCCAAATTAGGTACCCATGGTGCCTTTTTATAGCCAAAATGGGACATGGTTTTGGGAACCCTGTTTTTGAGATACCACTTGTGTCTCGGTTTTGGAATAGTATAAAACAATATAACTACTTGAACAATTGAGAATAGTTATTGATTGGTCTATTGAATGTATACCTATAGAATTTGGATCCCATTAGACAAATATATTGGGAGATATGGTCAAAATACTGAAACAAACTTTTGAATTCAAGCAGATTATTTCCCCTTGACAAAATGGTTTCGATGGGGCACCAGATGACCAAATTAGGCTTTGGTTTCTTAATAATAGTTGTAGCCCATGATGGTTTGGAGATACCCATAATGTTTCATACCATTTGGATACACGTAATATTCATACTATTCAAAAAAGTGGACAAGTGTCCATGGGATGCCATGAAGTTTGGTCCATTTTTGTTCTAGATGATCTCCGGGCCTCCAAATCACCTCCACCTTCAATAAAAGTATCAAAACAAGTATAATTGCACTTTTTAATAGTGATAAAAATTAATTCATTTAATAAAACATGAAGTGAAATTTATTATTATATTTTGAATATTCATTACAAAACTAGTTTAAAATAGTAGTGTAAGGGTGGAATTGAATAGTGAATCGCTATGCAATCACGCTCATGTTCTGCATACCGCTTATGTTCTGCATTCCGCGCCTATTATGTGTACCGCGCCTATTCTTCATACCATGCCTGTTCTGTAAACTGTACATATTCTGTTTACTGTGCTTGCTCTGCATACCGTGCCTCTTTTGTGAACCACATCTGTTCTGCGTACCGTGCCTGCTCCACGCACCATGCCTGTTCTGTGTATTGCACCGCGTACCGCGCCTGCTCCATGTACCGCGCCTGCTCTACGTATCACGCCTTCTCCATAAATCATGAATTTTCTTACCTCCTTCTCATACCAACTCTACATACCACCTCTACGTACCACCCTCACGTACTGTCTATACGTACCGCCTCTGCGTACAGCCTTTGTGTACCGCCTTCACATACCGCCTTTACATACTGACTCTGCGTAACATTTCTTCCTTTCACAGAATTATTCTTCAAATTTTGTGAATTATTTCATCTCTCTCATTCCAATTTTTCTTTCACAAAATTTCTTATGTGGAATACTCCTTCTAATTTTGTGAACTGCTTCGTCTTTCGCGTACCACTTCTTCCTACGCAGAATCTCACCGGTGTACCACTTTCAAACTTAGCTGAGTTCTTCCACAGTGAGGATATTTTCTTATCAAATTAGATCCTCCTTTAATGATGGGATAAACACTCCTTATATAGAAAAATAAATCCGCAAATTTCATCAATCCATTTTACCCAAATTTTCATTGTGGGAAAAACTTCACCGCATACTAAACTCCATCTGTGTACTGTCAGCCCCCAACACGTACTACGACCCTTTGGAAAACCAAAAACTTTCATCACATACCATGTGTCTATCGGTCCATGTACTACATATCTTCTTCCAATGATGATTCATTCCACGTACTATAACTCCTTCCGCATCGAACCATTTTCGGTACCGTGACCCATTCCATAAACCGTTCCGCAAACCGTTCCGTCTTCAATGCGTACCGTCCTGCGAACCATTTTCAGTAGAATTACACTTACCACATGCCTTAACTACATACCATCACTGCAAACCATTTTTGTTTCTGTGCACCGCTCCACGTACCATTTCCACTACAAGGTTCACGGTCACGAACCATTCCCAGAACATGGTACACGATCCATGTTCCGAGGTATGAAGTTTTCTTCCTTTTCATATTTACTTCACCATTCCACATCTCATTCACTCCTATACAGAAATCATTCCATTTCCAAAAGTAAAATCCGGATTTGGAGGTCCAAAAATTTAGCAAATGCTGGAAAACGAGACCACCATAAATGTATGCTTAGTCAAGAACACCCACGATTCTTCACTATCATCTAGATTCTTCAATTATTAGTATCTTTCATCACGAACTCCTTCCACCATGATATATACTCTTTGAATGATCAGTTTTAGCATCGTCATATTCTATATAGAAATTAATACAACTTCCCAACTTCCCTATCTTCCGACAACACTATTCTCTCTAGTAAACACTAAATAGGACTAGAACCATCTTCTTAGCTATGTATGATCATTTTTAAAACTTAAAATCACCACATGACCACTCATGAAATGATACATGTCTCTTCAGGTAGGCTCTTGCATGATCTCTTTGAACAATGAGACGTTGCATGATCACTTTATAACTTGAATCCCTTAAACACTCTCTGAGATGGTTTCATTATTGTATACAATGTATCACCTTTGATACATGTATTTTGAACTTAATATCAGTGCACCAATCATCTAAATTACCACTCTCAACAACTTTGGAGTTCTTTACCATCTCCTTATTCATTTTGATCTTCATTTACAAATGTTGACAATAAATACAACCTTATACACAAAGTGATACCAACAGATAATAGATGATTTTAAATAATTAAAAGACTGAAAAAATCATGGAAAAAAACTTCCATAAGAAAAAAAATAACACTCTTAGAACTACATATGTTGATGCTTCCCATGCATGTTAAGGATTACTCCACACTTCTTTTTAAATCAATTATCCCTTACATTTTGTGAGAGTTAATCAGTTTAATCCTTGGTTGAATTAGTTTATGGTTTTACAATTTATTTTTCTTATGTAATTCCTTTTATCAATTTTAATAAATAGTAGTGTTTTCTTTCTCTCATTTGTTTTCTTTTTTTTCTTCCACCATTACTATCTCTAATGATCATCATAGTGAGTGTCTCACCAGATGATTCATCTTGATGGGAAGTTTTAATGGTGTTCCTAAATCCCTATTCTTCATTTCATAATGCTTTAATTATTTTGTAATGAGGAAATGGTTGTGCAAAGATTATTGGTGTTATTGTTGCAGTGGAACAATCTAAGAACTGAGGATATAATAATATTTTTCTTGAGAGTGATTATACCACTATTGTTTCTACTATCAGGATGGGATTATCTCATTTATCCTGGAATCTTACTAACCGATGGATAAAATGTGTGGATTCTATTTTCTCGATGGATAATATCATCACTCATATTTATCAAGAAGGTAACTCTATGGTAGATGTTCTTGAGAATAATGCTATCAATGGTGTTGATTTTATATGGTATCATTAGGTTCTTGATGACATTGCACCCCTTCTTAACAAGGATCATAGTAAATCCCCCATTATAAGACTCATGTAATTCAGGCTCTTTTGTTTAATAAATGAGCCTTAATTTTTTTTGGCAAGGTCTCATCTTACCATTAAAAAAAATATTATTTTTTTACCACCACATGATAAATGAGTTGGTATATCTTATAGAAGAATAAATTCTTATCTAAATGATTATATACTATTCTATAAGGACTATAATTCACTTGAAAAATTTCGTAAGTGCGGTGAATCTTTATAAAATATTAAAAAATCAAGTTCTCTGTGAGTCCTACATCACAATCTAATCATTCAAAGGTTTATATGGTTTCATGGAAGTAAGGGTGATGCAAGTAAATTAACATGGCACACATATAAAATAATTCAATATAGAACACTTCACCACCCAACAGACATTCATTAGTGGAAGATAATTATTCATGAGTATCCTAAATTTATAAATGACTTGAGAAACATCCATCATGTATTATTTACATATGATTTGAATACTTCTGGTATATAAAAAGAGACTCATAGTAAATGAATGGTTATTGTTTTTTAAATTATAGCATGCTACCATGGTTATATATATAATATAAGTACATTAATCTTTCTAGGATTATTTCAGGATAAAAAAACTTGATAATGACAATGATGTTTATTTGGATCCATTGATTGAAGAACTAAAATTGATGTGAGATATGGATTCTATGATGTGAACTCTCATATAAATGAATTATTCATGTTGTGTATAATGTTTTTTGAGATGATAAATGACTTTATTACTTATGAAAATATATCATGATATAATATTAACAGAATGTTAGGGTATCCCATTTGTGATGAAGGCACAAACTTAGTTGTTTTGAAAAAATTTATAAAGACAATGTTTCTTAGAAATCATAAATATTTACACTAATGATATAAATATCTATTGTGTACAACAATATTCGATAAGAATTTTGAAGAATGTATGAAACTTTATCCATTAATAGATGATGAATAGTTTGAAAAATTAATTTAAATTATCACAATTTTTGGAAATTTTTTCAAAAAAACATTACAAAAGAGGGTTGAAAAAATTGATCAGGTTTCTTTAAACTACCATATTGGAATTGTTTATATATCAAAAATTTTATTGATGTCATGTATATAAAAATATTCATGTTATAATATCACTGGTATATTAATAAATGAACCATGAAACATTAAATATGGAATCAAGACCAGGTTATACATGATTTATATTGTGATAAGGGAATATTTGGTGCTAGTGAAGGAGGGAACACAAAATTTTCTTCCCCTAATCGATCACACTCTTTCAGGAAAGATAAATTTATATCATTCCACTTCTTAAATAGTGTAATGATTCCAAAGTGATATTAATCAAAAATCAATAATATTTAATCAATTAATGGATAAAATTTAAAGGACATGAAATCACATGGTTTAAATGTCTTGATGTAAGATTTAATACTCGTGGTTATATGTTTGATTTTACTAAAAATGTTCAACAACTAATAACCAAGATTTTATTCTTCTTCAAATATACATCTTGTAAAGTTAAAAATATAAAGATGTTGAAGAAAATTGAAAAGTAAAATTTCATTATATTATGTTATTAGAGATGTTTTTCCCACTGCCATTCTTTGATATAATGGTTCAAATAATGGGAGAAATATGAATATAGTCCTGCACAATATAGATGTATATACACTATTAAATGGTATAAGATGATTTTTAAGGGTAAATAAAAATTAGAATTCTTCTAAAAAGTTTTTGTTAGACTCCTCTAGTTTTAGTGCTCACAAATCATGTTTAATCTTTTTTTATAATGTTTCATTATGTTTATGTATAATCTTAATCTATTATTTTAAGTGTTACTTCACAAGATAGGTTTAAAATATTTGACTAAGTATGAGTCACCATTAAGGTAAACTCATAGTCGCCGGTCAAAGGACTCACAACCACCGTTCAATATGAAAATTGGTAAATTATGAGTCACCGTTGTAGTAACCCACCGGTCTAGAATTTTCAAGTAGGACCAGACACTGTTGATATGGACCAATCACCATTATAGTAACCCACTGATTTAGAATTTTCACAAAGGACTAGACATCGTTGCATCAACCAAACGAACTATAATTTTTTTTTTCAAAGTTTAAGAAACCGTTCTTAAGACACCATTATTGAATTTCAAATTTTTCGAAAAGTCTAAAGCACCATTCTTAAGATACCATTCCAAAATTCCAAAATTCTTACAAAGTATAAGAAACTGCTCTTAAGACATCGTTCTAGAATTCTAGAATTATCACAAAGTATAAGACACCATTCTTAAGATACTATTTTTAAGACACCATTTAGAGACAAAGGACAAGTCATCGCTCTTATGTCACTACTCCTATGGCACCATTCTAGACTTTTTCATTTTTTTCCTTTACCATTTAAATTCAAAATTATCACTAATGGTCATATTTGAGTTATTGAATGATATTTATTTTATTAATTATCTTTTGTAGAAAATATTAATGAACTTTTTAGTAGGCTATACGAGGTACGAGGTACCTGAACGTGATGGAGATCATGCACCTTATTGTCTAAAGAAAACACCCAAAAATAAATAAGGTGGCACAAGAGTAGATCGATACACATATAAGAACAAGTAGTAAAAACAAAGAATATACTAATCCTCCTAGAAGAGAACAAGGAAGAACTTGTTGTGAACATAATTGTTAACATCCTTACATAAGCATATCCAATTGAAGAGGATTTCTAAGGAGATTTTCACCTCACTAGAAATCAGAACACAGAGCATCCACGACACTAAGTTTTTGGAATCTATTTTTAGAAGTGGAATCAAAACTCTCATTTACTAAATCCAAGAAGTCCATAAGTATCAATCACATCACACATAGAATTCTAAACCCTTTATCATTATTTCTGTTTTATTGAGTACATTTTGATTGTTCTTTTGAGCAGTGTGTGTGTCTGTAACAAAAATATATATTTTCTCCTAAGCTAAGATGTATGATACTAGATATCCTCACTCACTCATATTTCCACACCTCTTTACTCCCACGTATAACTATGGAAGAGGTTCTTGTGTGGATTGGTTGTATTTATTATTCCCATGAATAACTTTGGTAGATGTATAGTTGACCTGGACAACCTTGTGTACTGTTGTGAACCTCGATCCAGGGTGTGGATCAATTTTATTAATATAAACTGCTTGGTGGTGGGTGATCACCAAGTGGAGAGGATTAGGTCTCTACTTGAGACTAAACCTCTTGTTTTTATATTCACAGTGTTGTTTCAAGTTTAGTTTTCTTATCAGTTTTCATTACTCAAAATAGAAATATTTTCTTTACTTTGATAGTTAATCTTAGATAGTGTTTATATTTGAATTTGATTTAGTAGACTAAATTCAAAAGTTAAGATAACTATTCAAAGTTTTTTAACTAAGAACTAATCACTCTTTTAGAATTATTTCAAACAATTAAACCTTTTATAAATTTGCTACGTTTGTTAACTAGCCAGAATGGGGGATTTTTAAATAAATGTTTTAGGACAATTTTTTTATTGGAACTCAATTCACCCCCTCTTGAGTGTCATACTCTGACTAACATTTGGCATCATTGGTTTTTTAAAAACTTTTTCAAATACCCTGTTCAACTGTGATTTTAGTTATAACTTTTAATATCTCTAAATTTATATTAGTTCTAATTTTTTAGTTCTTTAAAACTCTAGTTGTGACATCCCAAAAATTTTAAGTAATTAATAAACTAATTACAAATTAAAAAAATAATGATATGAAATAAACCTATGTGATTTCATTTAATAAAAATGAAATTTTATTACTTTGATTTGTATTATTTTTTAGAATTTCACTTTTTAAATGCATGCAAACATATTAAAATAATATAAGTTAATAATAATTTTATGAAATATAGTATCTTGACAATATATTTTCTGATAAATAAAGATAATAAAAATTAATATTAAACTTAATATATTTTGTTTGAAAAAACATAATATTATTTTCAATATAGTATATATTTATGAATTGGTTTTATAACTATAAATTATGTTTAGAATGTTATTAAATTAGAATGATGTATTTGAGAAATCATTGTTTTTAAATACTTAAGTAAATATAAAGTTTTAAATAAACAAACGAACTTATTTAAGACCAATTTATTTAGATGTTATTATATATACTTATATGTTACAATTTATTATTCATTATATTAATATTTATATAAATAAAAGTTTATTAAATAAATTTAATTTAATTAATGATATTAATTTACTAAATGAATTATTATGACTTTATATGAATTTTCAGTATTATTAATTTTTTTTTAAAATTAATTTTTTTATTATCATAAATCCTATTTAAGGGCTGAGGGGGAACCAAACACAACTTCAACAACTTAAAACATCAAACCATTCACCATTGATACAAAATCCAAAAAACTAGATCAAACAACAAATGAAGGTCCCTCCCCAACATTAACAATATGAAGACCAGTTTTCATCATTCCAACAATGCATGATAAGCTATTATAAGAAAATTATTATTATTATTTAAAATAATATATATATATATATATATATATTTTAAATTTTATGAGTTATTATTAAGAAAACTTGGAATTATAATTATAATAAAATAATACTGTTTATAACATAATGATATTATATATATTAATCTCCAATTGAATAAAAAAATGAAAATCAAATGAGAATCAAGATAGGGTTTCCATTTGGGAAGCCCATATGATAGATGAAGCTAGGGGAAGTTGGGGTTTCTTCGGGTTTGAACGGCGCATGAAGAAGAGGATTCATGAGGCGTCAGGTTCATCTCTAAGAGGTGTTGAATATGAGCTTAATTATACTGGATTTGTCGAAGCCAGATCTAGATCTGGTTTTGAGTCTGAAGGCCATCGTGCTTCGGATCAAAGTTGCAAGGAGGAAGTCCGAGCGTGGTGAAAACCATGAGATTAGGGATTTGAGCATCTCTGATCATATCTTGACCAAAAAAGGTGATTTGAACTCAATTTTTTGGAAAACGATGTTTGGTTTTTGAGATCTTCTTCACATCATCCAGTTATGAAAGTATGTGTTGTTTATTCAACTTTTTGGTATGAAAATATGATTTTTAGATTATGTTTTGGTGTATTAACTCATTATTTCATCATTATCCATTGATTTTTCTTCTTCATACGTCGACATGTTACTATTAAATATATTTTTATGGGTTTCATTCGTATAAATTTATCTTCTGTCTTTATCTTGAATTAAATTTTTTTCACATTTCCATCAATTTAAATCAATCTATCTTAATTAAATTTTCCTTAGTGTGTAACTAGTTTTTTCAGATCCTCATATTATTTTTCATGGATCAGAATCCAAATAAAAGACATATTTCATTTATTGTTCATGTTTCTATACAAAGAATTCAGTTTTGAATGTCATTTTACAAACAATTTCATGGATAACTATTTTTCCAGCGACTCAAATGTTTGTTTTCAAAAATTTATTTTTCTTCTTGCTGACTTCTAATATCTCCTCTTTCTCAAAAATCATAGTAATTAAACCACACATTTTTCCTCAATTTATTTTATAAAAAAATATTTTTATAGCTTTGATATGGCTATATAAATCCTCGTCTTCCCTTTCTATTGCTGAAAACATAAGTGAGAGAGATGAAAGTCTGGTGATAAAAATCCTTTTTATGAAGGAAGATGGAGAATTCCTATTCTATTTATTTTCTGTGATTATGAGGATATATGTTTTGCATTCTTCAAAGAATAAATCTTAAGGTTTCCTATGCTTATGTTTTTTGTAAGGGAAATTTATATATGCTTGTTTATTTATTTTTGATGGAAATTAATTAATTATGTTTTTGTAAGGTAAGTTTTATTTATTTAATTCAAGTTATAATCTCTATATTATTATTTTATGTAAGGGAAAATTATTTTCCAAGCGTTTGATTTTTGGTTTATTGAAATCAAAATCAAACATGTTTTGAAGTTTCATAAATTTTGATAAGTTTTTAATAAGCGGCTGTTATGAATCTTATAAACTGTCTATTTAATTATTTTTATAATTCAAAAATTATTTTAGAAGGAATATTACATGTGAGTGGTATATATATATATATATATATATATATATCAAACTTTATGTTTTAATTTGATTTCATGTTAATGATTCCAAGGAATATTTCTACTTAACGATGTTTTATATAAACATGAAGTTATTCTATTATTATGTTATGTGATGTATATATATATCTATACTTGTATAATTTCCAAGTATATAACCATTTTAAATAGATTATTATTAACAAAATATTAGTCAAAGTATGAATTTATAAAATTAATAATATCACAATTTTATCATATAAATGAATATATAAGTATATAGATATATGAATGCACACTGAATAAAATTTTAAAAAAAATGAATTTTTATGGGAATTGGATGAAATGTTTATAGACATGTTATAATTTTGTCACCATGTTTATAAAAAAACTCACATTGCATGTCATTGTGATATATGAAAATTAGGGATTTCACATTTACATATAAACATGGCCATGTGTATATGCATTACATTGACATCTGTGTATTTATAATGAGTTTATGTTTTAATTTAAATTTTAAGGTTAGTTCCAAAATTAATAAGCATATAGGTATTGTTGAAGGTGTTTTTATTTTAAATATTTCCTTTAAAATTTTATGTGTAGTGTGAAATTAATTATTATGATTAATTTAAGAAGACTAAACTACTCATATGAGCAATTGAGGTGATTCATGAAAGGAAGGAGGAATACATGGATAGTCCATGTAAAGTCTATATGGTAGAAGTAATGGTTTTAACCAAACATGAAATTATTAAATGGAAGTTCATAAATTTATATACCTAATTATATATATATATATATAAGTATGAATGTGTAATTTAATACATTGACATGTTTTAAAATAAAAACTCCAGTGGAAAACGCATATATATGTAAATCAAGATTAAAATGTTTTCAAAAACCTCGATGCTTGTTCGTTGTAAAAATAGAAGGTCATTGGGGAGTGAACCCATCCTTCTCTAAGTGGGTAGGCCCAAGACAGACTTCAACGATTCAAGTAGCATTATAATAGTGTTTTGTTTTCAGGATCTTACTTAATGTTTTCCAAAGAAAATCACTGGATTAGTTTTAAATCATTTTTAAAGTATATTTATTCTTAAATCATTATAATATTTTATAAATATATTTTACAAAGGTGTTTTTAAATTGTATTTATTTTTTAAAAAGTATTTATCAAAGGTTTTAAAACCCCTTACTGGGAAAATGAATGCTCACCCCTTTGGTTTAAAATGATTTTTCACAGGTACCTTAGAAGATTAAATGCTAATGTCATCACTTTTGAAGTTAGTGCACACAGAAGCATAGTATGCATTTTTTTATTGTTCAAATATGATAAATGTAAGGTGTTATCTAATCACAAAACCTAGATTGGTAAAAGGAACTATATTGTAATAAATGATGTGTATTGTTTCAGTTTCTTTTATAAAAAATTATTACACAGCATTTTCAAGTACTGATTTCGGAAGAGCGAGCTCAAGTTGTTATAATTGGTATCAGATGAACTATCTAGACAAATTTGGAAATTATATGTTTTATTTTGAGGGAAAAAATCTACATGATAGAAATTTCTTTAGATAGTTAAGTCCCCTTTAGAAATTCATTAATTCTGAAGATGAAAATTCAGAATTTTTCTTAAATCTGAAAAATGAATTGCGAGGTAGTAATTCATTTAAGGGGGATAATGTGACATCCCAGGAATTTTAAGTAATTAATAAATTAATTATATATTAAAAAAAATGATGATTTGAAATAAAACTATGTGATTTCATTTAATCAGAATAAAATTTTATTACTTTGATTTGTATTATTTTTCAAAATGTCACTTTTTAAATACATGATGATATATTAAAATAATTTAAATTAATTATACTTTTATAAAATATAGTATCTTGACATGATATTTTCTGATAAATAAAAATAATCAAAATTAATATTAAATGTAACATATTTTTTTTAAAAGAAACATAATATTATTTTAAATAGAGTATATATTTATGAATTGGTTTTATAACTATAAATTACATTTAGAATATTTTTAAATTATAATGATGTATTTGTGAAATCATTGTTCTTAAATAATTTAGTAAATATAAAGTTTTAAATAAATAAATGAACTTATTTAAGAACAATTTATTTAGAAGTTATTATATATACATATATATTAAAATTTATGATTCCTTATGTTAATAATTATATAAATACAATTTTATTAATGAAATTTAATTTAATTAATGATATTAATTCACTAAATGAACTATTATGGATTTATATGAATTTTTAGTATTATTAATTTATATGAAGTTATAATTATAAGAAAATTATTATCATCATTTTTAATAATATATATATATATAATTGAAATTATATTAGTTATTATTAAACAAACTAGGAATTATAATTATAATCAAATAATACTTTTTATATTACAATGATATTAAATATATTAATATCTGATTGAATTAATAAATAAATGAAAATCAAATAAGAATTGGGATAAGGTTTCCACAAGGGAATCCCATACATGAGACAAAGCCAGGGGAAGTGAGGGTTTCATCAGGTTCGAGCAGTAGATGAAGAAGAGGATCCATGAGGCATTGAGTTCATCTCTGGGAGGTGTCGAATCTAAGCATAGCAGTGCTGGATTTGTTAAAGCCAGATCTGGATTTGATTTTGAGCCCGAAGGCCATTGTGCTTTGGGTCAGAGTTGTGAAGAGGAAGGCCGAGCATGTTAAAACCATGAGCTTAGGGATTTTAGAATCACCAACCAGATCTTGACTATAAAAGGTGATTCAAACTTGATTTTGGGGGAAATAATGTTTGGTTTTTGAGATCTTCTTCCCGTCTTCTAGTTATGCAAGTATGTGTTGTTTATTCAACCTTTTGGTATCAAAATATAATTTTTATATTAATTTTTGTTGTATTTACTCACTATTTTATAATTATCCATTGATTTTTCTTCTTCAAACATCGACATGTTACTATTAAATGTATTTTTATGGGTTTTCTTCAAAGAAAATTTTCTTTTGTCTTTATCTTGAATTACATTTTTTTTCGTATTTCCATTAATCTCGATCAATATAACTTTATTTAATATTCCTTGGTGCGTAACCAGTTTGTTCACATCCTCATATTATTTTCTGTGGATTAGAATCATACTCAAACATTGATTTCATTTATTATTCATGTTTGCATACATAGAATTCAGTTTTGAAAGTCATTTTCCAAACAGTTTCATGGATAACTATTTTTTTAGCGACTCAAATGATTGTTTTCAAACATTTATTTTTCTTTCTAATGACTTATGATATCTTATCTTTCTCAACAAGTGTAGGATTAAAACCACACATTTTTCCTCAGTTTAGTTTATAAAAAAATATTTGTATAGCTATGATATGGCTCTATAAATCCTTATCTTCTCTTTCTATTTCTTCACAAATAAGTAAGAGAGATGAAATAATGGTGAGAGAAATCCTTTTGAGCAAGGAAGAGGGTAAAAACTTGTTTTATTTATTTACTGTGAGCATGAGAATCCACGTTTATGTTCTTCCAAGGAGAAATCTTGAGGTTTCCTCTGCTCATATTTTTTGTAAGAGAAATTTATATGTGCTTGTTTATTTATTCCTAATGGGAATTAATTAATTATGTTTTTAGAAGTAAAAATTTATTTATTTATTTAATTAAAATTATAATATATATTTTCTAGTTTTTCATAAGGGAAAATTATTTTCCCCATTTTTGATTATTGTTTTCTTGAAATCAAAATCAAATATGTTTTGAAGCTTAAATTTTTTTGATGAGTTTTTAATAAGTGGTTGTTCTAAATATTTTAGATAGTCTTTTTAATAATTTTTATAATTGAAAACCTATTTCATAAGGAATATTACATGTGAGTGGTATATATATATATATCAAAGTTTTTGTTTTAATTTGATTTCATGTTAATGATGCCAAGGAATATTTCTATGTATCGATGTTTAATATAAACCTGAATTTATTCCGTTATTATGTTATGTGATATATATATATATATATACTTGTATAATGTCCAAGTATATAACTAATTTAAATATATTATAATTAACCAAATATTAATTTTATTATGAATTTATAAAAGTAATAATATCATAATTTTATAATATGAATTAATAAATAAGTATATAGATATATGAATTAAGATTGAATAAAATTTACAAAAAATGGATTTTTATGGGAATTAGATGAAATTTTTATAGAAATGTTATAATATTATCTCCATGTTAATAAAAAAATGCACATGACACATCATCGTGATAAATTATTATTAA
Source organism: Viscum album (assembly GCA_963277665.1). Lineage (NCBI taxonomy): Eukaryota > Viridiplantae > Streptophyta > Magnoliopsida > Santalales > Viscaceae > Viscum > Viscum album. The sequence goes on along the minus strand of OY728130.1, from coordinate 952,006,172 downwards.
CCAAATATTAGTCGAAGTGTGAATTTATAAAAGTAAGAATATCATAATTTTATCATATAAATGCATATATAAGTATATAGATATATAAATGAAGATTGAATAAACTTTATAAAAAAATGGATTTTTATGGGAATTGGATGAAATGTTTATAGAAATGATATAATTTTATTTCCATGTTTCTAAAAAAATGCACATGACATGTCATCATGATATATAAAAATTATGGACGTCACATCTATATATAAACATGGACATACATTTATGCATTACATTGACATCCGTTGAATTTATAATGAGTTTATGTTTTAATTTAAATTTTAAGGTTAGTTCAAAAATTAATAAGTATATAGGTATTGTTGAAGGTGTTTTTATTTTAAATATTTCCTTTAAAATTTTATGTGCAGTGCGGAATTAATTATTATGACTAATTTAAGAAGACCAAACTACTCATATGAGCAATATAGGCGATTCATGAAAGGAAGGAGGAATACATGGATAGTCCATGTAAAGTCTATGTGGTAGAAGTAATGGTTTTAACCAAACTGTAAATGATGAAATGGAAGTTCATATATTTATATACCTACTTATATATATATATATATATGTGTATGAATGTGTAATTTAATACATTTCCATGTTTTAAAATAAAAATCTATAGTGGAAAATGCATATATATGTATAGAAAGGTTAAAATGTTTTCAAAAACCCCCAATGCTTGTTCATTGTAAAAATAGAAGGTCATTGGGGAGTGAACCCATCCTTTTCTAAGTTTGTAGGTCCAAGATAGCCTTAAACGATTCAAGTAGCCTAATAATAGTGTTTTGTTTTCCAGATCTTACTTAATGTTTTCCAAAGAAAATCACTGGATTAGTTCTAAAGCATTTTCAAAGTATATTTATTCTCAAAGAATTATAATATTTTATAAAGATATTTTACAAAGCAGTTTTTAAATTGTATTTATTTTTAAAAGGTATTTATCAAAGGTTTTAAAACCCCTTACTGGGTAACTGAATGCTCACCCATTTGGTTTAAAATGATTTTTCATAGGTACCTTATAAGATTAAATGCTGATGTCATCACTTTTGAAATAGCATGCACAGAAGCATAGTAGGAATTTGTTTCTTTATTATTCAAATCTGATAAATGTAAGGTTTTATCTAATCCCCCAAAACCTAGACTATTAAAAGGTGCTCTGTTGTAATAAATGATGTGTATTGTTTATGTTTATTTTATAAAAAAATTACACATCATTTTTAAGCACTAGGTCTAGAAGAGTGGGCTATGTATATTATAATAGTTCATTATTAAATAGAGACAATATATAGGAAGGTGATTCTACCACTATAACTCACTATTTCAATGGTACTAATTATTCCCGGTGGAAAATAAAAATGAAAATGCACTTAGAAAGTATGTGTTTTGATATTTGTACTGTAATAGAAGACAAATATAAAATACCAAAAACATCCAGAAATACCTATAGTGAGGCTAAAAAAGATGCTTATAATAATAATTGTAAAGCAATGAATGCCCTGTTTTGTGCTTTAGGTGATGCAGAATTTAATAGAATATCTTCTTGTAAATTAGCTTATGAAATTTGGGATACTTTAGCTATTTCACATGAAGGAACCACTAATGTTAAGGTAATGAGACTTAACACATATACTATTAAATATGATAACTTAAAAAAAGAGTTTGGTGAACCTATCTCTGACATGTTTCTCAGGTTCAATGAGATTTTGAACACTAAGATCTCTCTGGGAAATACTGTTACAACCAAGGAAAAAAGCATACGAATCCTTAGATGTTTACTAGATATATGGAGAGGAACCTCAGTGATAATAAAAGAATCTTGTGACATTAGTAAATTAATAGTAATGGAGATGATAGGTAAGTTAATGATGTACGAGGAAGAATTGAAGGTCAACAAGTAAGAGGATGATAAACCAAAGAGAAAGTCAATAGATTTCAAAACTAATTCTTTTAAATATAAATAAAAGGAGAAGGCACAAAATCATTTTGACAATTCATGCAATGAAGAATCATCATCTGATAGTGATGAAGAAATGGCTTAGATAACCAAAAGATTAACAAAATTATATAGAAAGAAGTTTTTCAGAAATCTTGGCTACAAGGGAAGTATTAAAACTAGGGAAACTTGAAAAAAGACTAGAAGAAAAGTAAAAATACCATTTAAAGAGTTTTTTATGCATGCTATTAGAAAGAATATATAAAGGATGAATGTCCAAAATTAAAATGAAAAAATAAATATGGGGATAAGGAAAGAAGACATAAAAAAGAAATGAAGGAAACATGGAGTGATTTTAAAGATATCTCCAGTGAGTCATAATCTTCATATGATGAAAAGAGGAATAAATCCAATATGTGTTTTATAACATTCACATTTGAGGTAACACTAGAACCTCCAATACATAATTATAACTATTCTTAAGATGAATCTGAATACAAGAATATGACTAATGAATAATTTTTTTAATATTGTAGAATTTTTGAGGATACATGTAATGAGTTAAAAGATAAATATAAAGTTTTAAAGAAACTACATTCTCTTACCCCTACTATTAAATCTGATCTTACTGTGGAGAAAGAAAATACTGCTCAATTTCTTAAAGAAAACAGTGAACTCGAACTGTCTAATGAGCAATTGAAAAAGTACTTAGAAAAGTTTACCAATGGAAAGAATATTCTCACACAAATTCTTGGTAAACAAGTTTCACCAAAATATATTACTGGTATTGGATACCAACTTGGATAGAGAAATTTTATAGCAAAATCTGGAAAATCAGTTTTTTTGCCCAAGAATGATAAATTTTCTGCTAGTTCCAACAATGGAAAATCTTTCACTTATTGTAGTATTTCTAGAAAAAATAAATTTATTTTTCCAAATCATTACAAACTATTTATAGTAAACCCATGAAACAAATGTTGGTTCCCAAAACTTTTATTATTAATGTTATTGGACCCAATCAAGTCTGGGTACCAACATCTTTTCTTGTTTGATTTGTCTTTATAGGAAGCATGGTTGAAGAGCTCCTATAAATGATTATGGTATTTGGAAAATGGATGTTTAATACACATTAAATGGTACTATTTGATCTTTAAAAATCTTTTCAAAGTTGATGGTGGGCATGTTACCTTTGGTGACAATGCAAAAGGAAAAATAATTTGAATTGACCAAATTGGTAACTCCTAATTCAGTTTTAATTTATAAAGTTATTTTTGTTGATGGTTTAAAATACAATTTTCTTAGCATATCTAATTTATGCGATGGTGGATTTCATGTTAAATTTTAAAATTGTGATTTTAATGTATTCAATTATAAAAATGATTTCATTTTTTTACTTCTTTTAGAAATGAAAATGTTGGTAGTCTTAATTTAGATTCCTTAGTTTATTAGAATGTTTCTTTCTTAAGTACCTTTCACAAGAAGTATTGGATCTAGAATAAAAGAATAGGCCATTGTAACATAAAATACCTTTGAAAGCTTACTATAAAAAGTTTAGTCAAGGATCTACCCAAACTAGCATTCCCATAAAATAAAGTCTATAATCCTTGTCAAAAATGAAAATAACACAAAATATCTTTCAAAGTAAAGAAAGAAATTTCAACTTCTCAACCTCTTGAGTTGGTTCACATGGACTTGTTTGAACCATCTAGAGTTTCAAGTATTAATGGTAATCACTATGTCTATGTTCTAATAAATTAATTTTTCTAGGTATACTTGGACCTTTTTCTTATCTTACAAAAGTGAATCTTGTTCTCATTTTATCAAGTATGTTAGAACAATAGAAAACCTAAGTGGTCTCAAAATTAAATCCTTAAGAATTGAGCATGGATAAGAGTTTTAAAATCAAGATTTTTCATATTTTTGATCACAAAATGGCTGTATTCATAACTTATTTCTTCTTTGGACACCCCATCAGAATGTATTTGTAGAAAGGAAAAATAGAACCTTACAAGAAATAGCCCGGACTATGATTAATGAGTATGAATTACCTATTTATTTTTGGGAAGAATCTGTAAATATAACTTGTTATATTATTAATAGAGTCTTAATTATACATATCTTTAAGAAACACCCCTATGAGTAATGGAATGATAGGAAACCCAAAGTTAGCTACCTTAAAGTTTTTGGTGGCAAAGTTTATATTCTCAACACTAAGAAAAATCTTGGGAAGTTTTCATCAAGAAGTGATGAAGTAATTTTCCTAGGTTACTCAACCTCTACTTAATCCTATAGAGTTTTTAATAAAAGAACCAAATGTGTGGAAGAATCTGTACATATCAAATTTGATGAAACAAATCCACATGATCCCAAAAACTCATTAGAAAACCTAGAGGACAATCTACCCAGTTTAGACATTAATCCCAAACCTTCTGATTCTGTTGTAAAATAATCAGATAGTTATAAATGATCTCTAGATTCTGACCATAGAGAATCTAAACCCATATAAGAACCTAAAGTGACTAGTAATTAATTTTCTAGATCTGTTTGAACCCTTAAGAACCATCCCTTAGATGTTGTAGTTGGAGACTTGGATAAAGGGACACAAACTAGAGCTTCTCTTATAAATTGAGTTGAACATTAAGCCATATTTTCACAAAATGAACCTAAGAACATAAATAATGCAATCAATGATGAATTATAGTTAATGGATGTGCAAGAAGAATTAAATCATTTTGAAAGAAATAAAATTTGTAAACTAGTGGATAAACCCAAATACATCTTGACCATAGGCACTAAATGGGTGTTTAGAAATAAAGTGGATGAAGCTGGAACCATAGTAAGAAATAATGAAAGACTGTTTACAAAAGGATATAGTCAAGAAGAAGGCATTGACTATGAAGAAAACTTTAGACATGTAGCCAGACTTGAAGCCATTAGAATCTTGTTAGCATATGCAGCTCATCTCAATTTCAAACTATATGAAATGTATGTCAAGAGTGCATTCCTAAATGGGTACATAGGTGGGGATGTTTTTGTAGAACAACACCTATTTTTACAAACCCTAATTTCCAAAATCATGTTTTTAAATTAGAAAAATCCTTATATGGTCTAAAATAGGCTCCAAGATCTTGGTATGAAAGGCTCAGAAATTTTCTTATTTCAAAAGGTTTTACAAAAGGTATAACTGATCCTACTTTTTTTATAAAATGAATTTCTAAAGATATTTTGGAAGTTAAAATCTACGTTGATGATATTATTTTTGGATCTTTAAATTTTTTTATGTGTTGATTTTTAAATAATGATGCAAACTGAGTTTGAAATGAGTTTAATGGGTGAACTCACATTCTTTCTTGGATTTCAAATCATTCAAAATAAAGAAGGTATTATTTCTAATCAAAGTAAATATACTAAATATCTTTAAAACATTTTAATTTGGATAATTTTAAAGGTAGTGATACTTCTATGAGTACAACCTGTAAATTGGATCTTGATGAAAATGGAAAATCTATTGATCAAACCAATTATCGATGTATGATTGGAAGTATTCTCTACTTGAATACTAGTTGGCCTGATATTATGTTTAGTGTTTGTATGTGTGTTTTTTTCAAGAAAATCCCAAAGATTCACATATTCTTCCAGTAAAAAGAATTCTCAAATACCTTAAGCACACTACCAATATAGAATTATTCTATCCTAAAGGAAAATCATTCGACTTAGTTAGCTATTATAATGTTGATTTTGGTGGTAGCAACTTAGATAGAAAAAGAACCTCTGGAGCATGTCACTATTTAGTCAAGTCACTAGTATCTTGTGTTAGTAAAAAGAAAAATTATATTGCATTATCTACTTAATTCTAATTGTTATAAACATATTTTATATAGGAAACATATTTTGATAGACTATGGATATCAATTTAGAAATGTCCCTATAAACTATGATAACACAAGTTCTATTAATATCTCTAAAAATACAGTTTCTCACTCAAAAAAAAAACATATTGATGTAAGACATCACTTTTTGAGAGATCATTATAAAAAATGTGATATAACTTTAGAATTTATTGGCATGGAACATCATCTTGCCGAAATTTTCACTAAACCATTAAATTATGAAAGAATGAGCTGCATCATACATGAATTAGGTTTGATCAATTTTGAGTAACTGTTTATTGTCTCACCATTTTTGGTCTCACCGGTTGATGTCTCACCGTTCGACATGACACCATTGATAGTACACTGTAAGGAATCACCATTTTATTCTTAGTAATTTTGCCTATATCACTGTTTTAATTATTTGATTTCATTTTATTTTATACTGTATTTTTGATTTACAAATTTAAAATTCCTAAATGATAAAAACAGGTCAATCCAAATAACTTCTCACTTAACTCTTGCTCTCAGACTCCCAAAACCAAACCTTTCTCACTCAAACCCTTAATTCTCCTTTTAACCCTCTCTATATGTTTGGAATGGTGAGAATGAAGCATCCATCTTCTTTGACCCTAGATAAATGCCGGTCGATGAAGATATTGAAAAGAACTTTGATCAAAGAGCCTAAGAAACCACTAAACCATGGCCTCACAGATCAAATAATCGAGCCTGAAATGGAAGTTTGTGTAAAGTGTCTTCTTTCGAGTAAGTCGCTTATTATTAGTGTATTAGAGGAGTAGGGTTGGCAAGACTAGTTTACTAATGAAAAGTGACCCTTATGCCTAAAACCTGTTTTTAAGTTTTACGAGTATGTTGAGTTTTCATTCAAATCCAATGATTATTTCATTGTTATAAGTTGGGTAAATGGAAAAAAATTCTTCTTTTCTTCAAGGATTTGGGATGATTGTTTAAAATTACCTTATGAAGGTATCTTTGAGGATCATCAAGGAGGTACTCCACCTCCAAGTGATATATTCATCCTAGAAAAGGATTTGGGAAATTTAATAGGAAATTGAATGAAGAGAAGACCTATTACCACTAAGTCAGATGGAGAAACCAGATTCCTATTTAAGTTCATTCATAACCTTATCTATCTGAGGAAAGGTTATTTTTCTACCTTGAAGTATCAAGTTGTGTTCTTGCTATATATTTTTAGAAATGGTCATAAGATAAATTTGTGAAAATATCTTGTCCTTTATATGTGTGATATGATCAGAACCAACTCAAAATTTACTTTCCAATTACATTCAAGGTTATCTCTTTAATTCTGTAAGCCAAAGGACTGGTAAGGGAGAATGAAAAAAATATAATTGATTATGAGTTTTTTTGTCTAAGGATACATGTATATGGATGAATATTAATTAGAATCCCTAGAATAAGACATGGGTTGAAGACAATAAAAGTATTTTAATCATGTTGGTCATACCTCAAGACCCAAGGATATCACTGAATCTGGTTTGGAACCAGATGAGATAGTAGAATTTTCAAATTAGGAAATGGAAGTTGATGTTTCTAGAGTTGAATCAAATAATGTTTCTAATAGAGAAGGCAGTGATCCAAATATTCCCAAAAGGAATGAAGAACCTATCCAAGAATCTCCTGAACCCTCTCAAAATCTTCCCTCAAAAACATATCTTCTTAGTGAAGGTGATGATAATGAAATTGAATAAAATGCTATTAAGGGTGAAGATTCTAATGAGGAAGAAGCTGATGTGGAAGAAAATGTTGATAAAGATAAATAGGTAGAAGGAGAAACTGTAGAAGGAGAATCCACCATTGGTAAAGCCAAAGAATAAGATAAAAAATAAGACTCTTTAAATATTGAAAATAGTATTGTATAGGCTGAGTAATTAGAAGGAAATTTAGCTGATACTGAATTCCATCAATAGATGAAAAATGATGTGAAAAGAGTTCAAGAGATGAAGTTTCTTAATTCTCAAAGGGAAGCATCAGTCGAGGGGGAGAAAAACCTTAGTTTGGAAAGGATTAAAGTTCAAAATCCTCTTGATACAAGTTAAGTAGATTTTTTGTATAAGTTTACAAGATATTTTAATGTTTATGTCTCTCACAAATCCTTAGTTATGGAAATGGACCTTTCCACAGTGTTTCAACTCAAATCCATCACATCTGAAGAAGCAGTTTCTGTTCAAGAGCCAATATTTTTTCTTTCTCTTGCTCAAACAACCCCAAAATATGTGAGTCATGTGGATTTAATGGATTTTGGTGAAAATATGTTATCTGGTATTGGAAACCTTATAAAGTCACAACTTACTCCTATGATTAAACTTGGTGAAATGGATGATGGAATGCTTCTAGAGAAGTTAATATGGAAAACATAACCCAAAATGATTCATGAAATACAATAGGAAAGTCTTGAAAATAGACTAATAAGTGATGACTTGAAGTCCTTAAAGTCATTGGTTGAGGAAATGAATAGGGACTTGAAAACTTCCCCTACTTTAGCTCCTGTTTCTAGTCTAAGTGAGGATGATGCTGACATGATCTCAAGAAAGGTTGTATCTCAGATTCAACCTAATTTTATTTTAGTGGTTGAATATGTTGTCAAGTACAACAAAAAATTATCAAATGAAATGCATGGGTTGTGTCTTATATCAATATAATTACCGTTGAATATAAAGGATCTTTAGAGATAGTTCTTAAAAAGATAAATGCCTTCACCTCAGCTTCTCCAGCTCAATTAGTTTCTAAACAGACCTCTCAATATTCAGATAGTGCAATGATCAGATCTGTGATTAGGGAATAGATTTAATCTTTGATTGGTGGTTCTGATCAGGAAATCCTTGGTAAGATTCAAAAGCACAATGAGAATGTGCATAACATGGTCAGATCTTGATTAAAATCCACCACTTATTCTCAAAAAAATATTTCCAAGAAAGTGGATTCCTATTTTACGAAGATCTATACCAAGCACTATCTGACCAATCATTTCAAGTATTTAGTGGATAATTTGAGGCTACCTCCAGTGAATCAATATTTAAAGGAACAAGTCAATAATTTTAAGGAATTTACCCCTAACCTTTAGAAGTTCATGGAAAACAAGGATAAATTTGAAAAATCTATGGAGTATTGTGGTGAGGTCATTAAGGACTTCATAAATCTATTAAATCCTTACTTACATCATCACAATACAACAATTATTTCTCCAATAGGTTCCCCTCTGAGACCTATCCTAATTCCTTGTACCTATACTTACTTTTCACCTGTTACAATGACCCCTACTTAGGAACTGATCCAGATCAGACCAATCATAGGTGATCATCCTTTACCTCAGTCTTATTCCAGACCAAGCCTTGATCATTCTATTCTTGAAGGAGTTCCTCTACCTCCTCTCTTTATCCACTATGACTCTCCAAACACTACCACTTCTACACCTACTAATTATACACCTGATGTCTCTCACAAGGGAAAAGATGTGGTTGACTTAGATCCCATGTGATTGGATGGTTTTTAATAGGGCTATGATTTACTTGTTGTGATTTTACTGTATTGATGTATTCAATGAAATGTACTCTCTATTTTATTCACTTGTTGATGAAATTTTGGGATTATTCTTAATTTTAATTTCCCTATTTTATTTTTGATAATACCAAAAGATAGAGAACTTAAAAATGGAATTTAACTCTCCTAATAATCTTTATGGTATTCAGATGCTCTACTATATGATGCTATGCAACTAAAAATCTAAGCTTTGATACTAACATATGAGTATGAGCTCTGATATTTCATATATATTATATGATACTATAATGGATTTCTCTGATATTATTCTTTTTATGATGAATTTAATTGATATATTTTTATGTCTTGATTTCATATAATCTGTCTGATATGTTAAGAAAAATACTTATCCTTTACTGTGATCATTATGTATGACTTTTAAATTCCATGATTTGTGGTCACCAAGAACGGGGATATTTTTGGAATCCTCTAGTTTTAATGATCACAAATCATTTTTAATCTTGTTTCATCATGTTTCATAATGTTTATATATAATATTAATCTATTCTATTAAGTGTTACTACACAAGAAAAGTTGTAAATATTTGACTAAGTATGAGTCACCATTAAGGTGAACTCACAGTCACCATCATAGGACTCATAATCACCGTTTAATTTATAAATCGATAAATTATGAGTCACCATTGTAGTAACCCACCAGTCCAGAATTTTCAAAAATGACCAGACATTATTGATATGAACCAGTCACTATTGTAGAAACCCACCGATTCAGAATTTTCACAATGGACTACACACCATTTCATCAACAAACCAGACTGGAATTTTTCACAAAGTCTAAGACACTATTCTTAAGACACTATTTCTAAATTTCAGAATTTTCTTAAAGTCTAAGACACTGTTCTTAAGACACTATTCAAGAATTCTAGAATTCTCAAAAAGTATAAGACACCATTCCATAATTCTTTCAAATTATAAGACACCATTTTTAAGACATCGTTATGAAGACACCGTTCAAAGACAAAGGACAAGTCCCTGCTCCTGTGTCACCACTCCTGTGGCACCATTCCAGACTTTTTCATTTATTCCTTTACCATTTAAATTTAAAATTATTACTAATGGACATATTCTATTTATTTTATGATATTTATTTTATTAATGATATTTCACAGACTATATTAATGACCTTGTCATTAGGTTGTACAAGGTATGAGGTACCTGCACATGATGGAGATCATGTTCTTTATCAGCTAAAGAAAAACACCCAAAAATAAATAAGGTGGCATTCGAGCAGATCGATCCACACATGATACCAAGCAGTAAAAACACAGAATGTACTCATCCTAATAGAAGTGAACAATCAAGAACTTTATGTGAACTAAAGTGCAAACATCCTTACAGAAACATATCCAACTGAATAGGATTTCTAAGGTTCTTATCACCTAACTGGAAATCAGAACACAAAGAATCCACAAAACTATATTTTTGGTGTCTATTTTCAAAAGTGGACTCGAAAATATCATATGATACATCCAAGAAGTCCAAGAGCATAAAACACATCACAAATAGCATTATAAACCCTTTCTCATTATTTATTATCTGTTGTGCACATTTTGACTATTCTTTTGAGCAGTGTGTGTGTCTGTAACATAAACACATATTGTCTCCTAAGCTGAGCTGGTGGATAAAAAATACCCTCACTCAATCATATTTCAAAACCATTATACTCCCACATATAATTATGAAAGAGTTACTGGTATGGATTGGTTGTATTTATTTTTCCCACAAATAACTGTGGTAGAGGTCTAGTTGCCTTGGACAACCTTGTGTGCTGTTGTGAACCTCAATCTAGGGTGTTGATCAATTTTATTAATATAAAATGATCGATGTCAGGTGATCACCAAGTATAGAGTATTTGGTCTCTAATTGATACTGAAACTCCTGTTTTTATATCCACTATCCTGTTTCAAGTTTAGTTTTCTTATCTATTTTCATTACTCAAACCAGAAAACTTTACTTCACTCTGATAGTTAATCTTAGATAGTGTTCATATTTGAATTGTATTTATTAGAATAAATTCAAAAGTTAAGATAAACATTCAAAGTATTTTAACTGAGAACTAATCACTCTTTGAAAATTCTTTCAAATAATTCAATCTTTTATAAATATTCTACTTTGGTTAACTGGATATATTTTTTTTATTTGGGGGATTTTTAAATAAATGTTTTAAGACAAAATTTTTTATAGGAACTCAATTCACCCCATTATTGAGTGTCCTACTCCAATTAATAGTTTTATTATGGATAGGTAAATTTTTGAAGAAGTTATTGAATTATATACTAAACAACTATTTTATGTGGATAACATTGAACTCAAAGAATATTTTCAAAACACACACTTTGAGGGTGAAGGAATTTTAGAGAGGGATGTTTTTATAATTACAATTTAAGATTTGGAGTAGATCCACCTCTATGTTTTATATAATAGTATAAATATAATTCCATATGTTGAAACTCTAAAAGAAATTATTTGTAATTTGAATCCATAATATATTTAAAGATGGATATTATATATATGAAATCAAAAGTCTATAGGGTGTTTTTGAGACCTTATTTTCAAGGAGTTATTACAAAATCTAAATTTAATTTCTGTAAAATTTGATGGATAGACATAGAAACAAATTTACATGTATTATCTTATAATGGATACACAATTAACAGTTATACATTATTAAAAAAACAAGATGAATGTAAAATAACGAAAACAATGGAGTTACGCTTATGATAGAAGTAATTTGTGAATATGATACCAAGTATATGAATCAAATTTATGAAAATACATCATAATTTGGCATCATTAAAAAATTATGGGTGTTTTATTACACAACATTCTAGGTGTAATTATTTCTATAAAAATGGATTGATAATATAATTGAAGTTAAAAAAATAAATTTGGGTTTTTGAAAGTGAATTTTAGTAAGGAATGGTGTAAGCACGATCCCTCATAATGGGATCATAGGAAACACAAGTTATTTATGCATTGAATTAAAAAAAAAATTAAATTTCATTTATTCTATTAGTGACTAATAAAATTACCAAATAAAATAAAAATTCCATTAAGAACTATAATATTATTATGATATCATAATAATTTAGTGACGGTACCAATATAGATGGTTTTATGTATGTCATATGGGACCACAAATAGGGATTTTGATAATTTATAGTATGGAAAAATCCCTTTAAATTTTAATGAAAAGAAAAAAATTTTAAGAAACAAGTTTAATTTATATAAGTATTTTTTTATATACCATATTTTTTTGTATATATATTATATATTTAAGTAAATGTTTACATATTTTTAATCATTAATCTAATAAGTCATGTAGATAGTGGATTATGAACCCATTAATACAACCCATTTTGAGGAACAACCTAAAAATTATCTAGAATATGACCACTAGTAAGAGTGTAAGAAACAATCTAAATGTGAGAAACATGATAAAGATAAAAAACTTATAGAAGGTGAGAAATATATATTAGGTGAGTATTAAGGAAAAACGACTAGGCTGAAAAATAAAAAAACATCACCACACAATGGTGTCAAAAAAAGTTATTAAGGTGATAAGTAAAGGAAAACAAATCAAGGTTAGATGGACTTCACATGGTAAATCTATCAAACCAAAAAAGTCCATTTTATTTAGTTATATCATGGAAAGTACTCAAATTCATTTGATATTTTTTATAGGTACCTGACATAATACTATTCTAGAAATAAATGAAACAATTTAGAAATACATTGTGGTGAAATTTTAATATACTTCCTCTATTTTATTGAAAATTAAAATAACAAAATGCTATTTTTTTATCATTTCATTATATAGTGTAAATTTATATTAAAAGATGGAATACAAAAAATCATGTTTATGGTTTTTGAAAATATTAATAGAATATTTTTAATGATTCTTACAAAAAATAATCTTAAGGATATCGGGGGGAATATCAAACAGCACCCACTAGCTTTATACATAAACATCGTAAACCAAAAAACACGTGATAGTTTAATTTTATATCACAATGAGGTAAAATATAAATGATTTTTTGAAATTAAATTTATAATGTACTTTTCTTCATAAATATTAATTTATTAAGTAACAAAGGTTTGAAAAAAATAAACAACATGTATCAAAACCACCATACCACTACTATAAATCAATTATGGGGTATGATGCTCTTAGAAAAATGTTATATATTTTAAATATATAGTAAAAATTTAACATGATAAAAAATAATAACATATTTTCATTTATATGATTATATACATATCAATCAATTGAAATCTCCATGTACCTCCATCCCACATCATACTCTATGGAAGGAAACATGTGTAAATAAAAAGGGAAAAATAATAGATGAAAATATATAAATTTTATTGGAATCATTTTTAACTGTGAAATAATTAAAATTTATTTTTATTTAATATATTAAAACATAATAATGACAACCTATTTTATTTTATTTTTATCTATATTAGATACAAGAAGAGTTATCTTCCATAACTAAAGTACACCCACTTTCAGTTTCTTTAAATAATCCCAAAATGTATAGTCACATAAGAGGTACAAATTTTGAAGTATAACCATAAGAATACTAAGATAATGCATTGAAATAGGTGTATTATAATAAGGAAATTAAATATATAAATAATAATATTAAAAGTATGTTGGAAAAAGTAAATAGAAAACATTAAGTAATAGAGAATATATTTTGGAGGGATCAATATGAATAATCAACTCAATACCTACCACCCCATATAGATCCACTAACCCCTAGTTTTGAGGTTAGTGGTCCCCCTTAGAGGGTTTCCTTACCTGTTATACACTACAAAATATTTCACTTTTTCCAACAGGGGAATATTAGTTGGTAAAAGTGAATTTTCTGTTGGTAAAACATTTTACCAACATATATGTCCCTATCACTAAACTGTTGGAAAAAACTCTATCGCTAAATGTTTTTATGACAAATTAAATAGTTCTGTTGCAATTATAATAATACCAACATACAATATATATGTTGGTTAAAGTGGTTAGCAATAGGTTCTGATGATAAATTTATCTGTTGGTAATAATTTTACCAACATATAATATTTTTTTATAAATTACATTTAAATAAAAAATATAAATTTTTATTAACAGTAACATTTCATATTAAATTTATTAATTTATCATATATAATACATATGTTTTAATTATTAAACCAAATATGATTTTAACACATTAAAAACGAGACAAAAAATAATTATATTAATAATGAAATTCTTTACAAATAGAACTTGTTGGATCCCTACCCAGGATTGTTCCCTAATCCTGTCACCGAACAACCATACCCCCACCCCACCCTCCAATTCTGTTGTTGGACAACCCTGCCTCCCCCCCACATTGTACCCACAATAATGCTGAATCAACCACCACAGCAACAACCCATAATCGCCAGCGACTTCAGCATCGACAGCTCCATCTCATCATCACTAGTGACTCCAGCACCAACACCTCTATCCCATCCATGTTAGATCTAGCCCCATAAGCTCTACCCATCCAAGCTAGCTCCAACTCTATCTCATCCATGCAATCTCCAGCTGTAGCGGCCCGAAGCTTGACGTACATGGACATTACATTACTTTTGCGGAATACTTAATACATAACAAAAACAGACACACAAGGACCGTAATAGTTTAGTGTCTTTGGAAACTTGGAACGTAATCCTCTAATCATGGTGAAAGATCTTCAACATCTCCCATAAAGATCTTCCCCTTTTTTTTTTCTTACCTAAAACCTTTCTTTATATCCTGGGCAAAGAAAACATAAAAAGGGTGAGCTCAAATGCTCAGTAAGGGTAAGCATGGATAAAATAAAACATACCATATACATTTGAACTTAAAAAAAACATGAACATTAAAAATATTGAGCAACGACATTAAACATGGAAGTACATAAGGCATAGATCATAATGGAACATAAATCATGATAAAATAGCATGGGAATAAAACATGTAATTGTGGCATCCATTAAGCACATGTAATGATTTCCATAGTAGCCAAGGCATTGCTGCCAAGACTATCTTAGTGGACAAAGTCCCTTTCTAAATCGAGTTCACTCCTCGTTTCAGTCCTGTTTTACTGAACCAGTTTAACTTACCATTCCAGCCATGTCTATATCATGAGATATAAATCTTTACCCAATGCATTGGATGGAGATATAGGTCCCACCCATCTCATAATGAAATCATTCTTACTTGTGCCACAAAAAAACATACATCATTCATAATAACCCAATAAACAAAATGGGTTTCATAAACATCATTTCATCATCACATAATCCATATAAAAGAAATGGATATCATTTCATAATAAGAAAAGTGAAACCATTAAAATCATAGATACATGATACTTGAAACATACACATATGAAATAATGTCATCTTAGATGAAAAATGGTTTTGATAAAATAATTGAAATGAATTATTGAGGAAAATATCCTTATTCAGAATCAATTTCTTTTCACAAAACGTCATGCAATTTTAAAAGAAAGAGATTTTGCTGAAAACAGTAATGAAATATTTTGGAGGAAGCTTCATGAAAATAAGGCTTTATGAAACCGTAAAAATCATTTCATGTCGTATAAGTTAAAAAAACATTCTTCTCGTACTTTTTTCGAAAAAGTCAAAAAAGTACCTCGTAACGTAAACAAAAGAATGATTCCTTACATAAATGTAGTAAAAGTCAAAAAGTCAAAAATGGGTAAAAATGACTTTAAACATACATGAAAACACTTTTATAAAACATGGACATGGACGATAGAAATAACCCCAGTAAATACTTACGAATAAGCAATCTCGGATAAAAATGAGATTTGCAAAATTTATCCCTTACCTTAGGTTCGATTTTCTTCGTAAGTGTCCGAACCTCCTGTATAATGATTTAAATAATGTTATTTACTTATTACAGAATCATATTAATTGTTATGATATCATATATGGTTCACTTATGACTTTATATTACCCGTTCTCTTGTAAATTCCATGTTAAAGAGCGTTTTGGGTAAAATCGTTTCATTTGTTGTTCGTGTTTTGACTTGTGATTAGTCATATGATTACTTAGATAATGATTAATTACATCCAGAATGTAAAACATGATTTATATATAATATATATTCAGAATATACATATATATAGTAGATCGATAAATGGAAAGAAATACACCGTTCATGGAGACGGTAGGCCGTACGTACGCATGAACGTTGTTTTCATTTCCTCATTGAATTGAATGGAATTAATTGGATGACATACATATATATATATACATAAATACAGTATTATTATGTCATATATTTCATTATTACTTATTATATATACTTTAGAATCATTTATGAATGGTTAATCATTGAGAATAAATCTCATCGCGTCGTGGAGACGGTATTCCGTACGTACGCACGAGCGATGATATCATTCCCATGATCGTGGAAATTTATTTGAGTGTATTTATACTACTACAGAATCAATATCACATTATAATAATCATATATAGTTATTATTTACACCATTATACCCATCCAAGTAAGGTGGTGGTGGAAAATAGATTACACCACGGCGTGGAGACGGTATTCCGTACGTATGCACGCACGGTGATTTATTTTTCCGTAGGATGGATAGATGGTGAAATAGGGTTGTTTCATACATATAATAACATATCAGTATATGAGTGATACTTATGTTATTACTTCATAATGAAACAACCTAAGAAGAATAAGTGGAAGAAGAAATAAAATTGAAAGAATCGGTAATGTACATTACATCTTCTTTGAAGCACCTCTTTGAGACCTCCTCTTAGGGCACTAAAATTGGTCTTTGAAGAAGAGAAGGACCTCTAGGATGTTTCTAGAGAATTGGAGAAGAGAACTGGGCAGGGTTTGGCCGAGCATTAAGGCTCAACATGGTGTGTGGAAGAGAGGGAGGAGGTGCCCTTTTATAAGGGAGGAGAGGGGCTCCTTTGGAATTCTTAAAAATATTAATTTTTAATAAATCTAAACCCACTTAAAAACCTCCAAAAACGACTCATATTCGAATATTAGATGAGATACGGTTGTAATATCATCAACCAATCAAATTTAGACATGTTTGGAACTTATTTTAAACCTTATCATTTTGATTTATCCTTATTTAATCTATTTAAGTTTATTTGTGGTAATAAAATTCTAAATTTAAAATTATAACAAATAATTACTTATTTGTTGTGAATTTTCCATAATTGTTTACTTTATAACATTATAGACCATATAAATTTAAATTTATAATTTTGAAATATTTTTGTGATTTTTAAACAATTTTATAATATGTTATTTTTATAAAATAACAATAGTGTCAATTTTGACACTATTCATTTATTTGAATTTAAATAAAATATATACCGAAGATATGTTCGAACTAAAAGCTTTAATATATTAATAAAAGGTCATATGTATCTATAAAATTAGTGGATCACATTAAATAGTTCATATAATATTTATTTTATTATTCTTAAAACCATTTATTTGGTTTATCTCTTTATAAAATAATTACTACAACATTTTTTGTATAATTATTTAATATACTGATTTGTTGTATAAAAATTAAAAATAAAATCCTATGATGAAGGAAAATCTATTAAATTTCACAATAATACTTTTAATCTAATTTATCATCTTAAAATCACAATATTTAAATTGTTATATTTATTAAATTATGAAGGTGACAACTTTGGCATCATTTAAAATAAAATAATATAAGTGTCATTATCACTTTTATAAGGCTCCAAACGGTTATATATTAGGTCATTGGATTATTAAGGTGTATAGATACACTACCAATAAGTTTTGGTCAGGTTTTTGGGCCTTTTAATGGGTATTATTATTTCAATAAAAACTATATTACTTATTTTCCACTTAATAAATAATTTCTGTATCATTAATGTATCACCATTAATGACAATTATTTAATCCCTAAAAATTCTAAATAAATTATCATGATGTATATAATTTTATTATATTTCTGGAGACTATTCATGTTCGAAGTTTTATGATGTTTATCACTAAATTAAAATTATTATACTTATAAGATTTAAGAGAGTGACATGTTGTCACTTTCTTTGGTTTTAATAATAATTAAATTATTTTCATGGTCAAAAGTACATAAAATGAATCTAATCAGACCCTTAGGTTATATGAGTCTACTTTTATCCATCCAATAGAATTTTGTCATTTGTTAGGGTAATTTTATAGTATTATATTTACCCTTAATTACCCGATTTACCTTTAATTATGGTAAATAAAATTTACCGTAGTTACTATTCATAATTCCCAAAAATGAAAAGTAGCTTATTAACATAATTTGGAACCACTGATTCCAAACATGGAATCCATTTTTCCAAATTCAATACACAAAGGTTGCAGAAATTAAATTAAAATTAATCCCGTTGTCGAAAGAAAACGGGTTTTTCTTTAAAACATTGCAAAAGATTGAATTGATTTAACCTACGAATTTAATGTAAAATCAATGCTAATGACATACATTATATTAAATGGTAAAAATATATTCTATTTATACTTTAAAACCATTCAATATTATAATTTAACCATCTAAATTATTGCGATGAAAAAAGTTGTTTTTAATTAAAATATAGCGTGTTTTTACTATTCATCAAAATATGAAAGTTACCAGAATAATATGAAAAATTTATCCAAAGTAAATTTTTATTTTTTTATTCCAAATAAGAATTTTATTTTGTCAAATTGAACTTATAAACATGTCAAAAACTATATTTAAAGTGGGTGCGCCATCAAAAGGTGGAAAAACTGCATTTTTTGAAAAATACTTATTTTACCCGAAAAATTTATTTTGTTCTTATACCATGTTCTAGAAAATGTGTAAGATGAATAATAATGTTATAAAATTCAAAATTTAGTTAATACTATTCATAACGTCTAGTTCATAATAATATTATATTAATATATCGGTGTTTAGTAAAACCAGGTATTGCGTAAAACACACGCTATCGAGGAAGGTCGCAATTGCGTGTAATGCAAGCCAAGTCAGGGTTGCGTGTTGTGCAAGAATCCTTCATTGTTTCTTATAACAGAATCCAACCATATTTCATTTATACATTGAATATATATATATATATATATATATACTCAACATTGCGTAGAATAACTATTATCAAAATTGTGTATAACACGATCCAAGAATAGTGTTGCATATACTGCAAGATAAAACAGTGTTGCGTATAGTGCAAGGTAATCTTGGTGTAGCGTACAACACAAGACATTAATGAAATTAAAAGAATATTTTTCATAAAATCTCGGGGTGTTACATTCTACCCCCCCTTAAAATGAATTTTTCCCTCGAAATTCATCGGGGTTATAAATGGTTTACTACTCGAAAGTTTGTTTAATAGAAACCCACATCGTAAAAAGGAATAAAAAAACATGGCTTTTAAAAACTAAAGTATGAAATGTAATGGTTACCCAAATTAACTCATCACGGGGTTTCCACGTTGGAGAACATAGGTGAAAATATGGATATGGAAGAAAAATCTAACCATTAAGTTCTGATGGAGAGTGGTAGAGAACATGGCTATAAAAAAGCCAACAATCACAAAGCTATTAATTTGAGATGATCTAATGTAACATCTGATTAATCGGATATAAGGGAACTAGGATAACATTTTTGGTTTTCAATATCATTTCCCTAAAGTTGATGAATTAAAAGAAATACTTGCATGATTTTGGTACAATCTCACTGTTGTTCGTGAATTGAACAATTTCCACTTCATCCCTTAAAGAAATGAAGTTGAATTTGTTATTCGTGATGTGTTAGCAGATCATGTGATAGAATGATGGGTCATTCCATCTCTTTCAAAAAAAAGGTTAGCAAAAGTTATAAGTCCATCTTATGGTTAGATTAATCGTATATGGTTCTAAAAATGAACTTATACTTCATATATCATACCGCTTAATAAAATAAAACTAGTTTCTACTAACCAGGGACTTCTTGTAGGCCAGTGGTAGGCGATAAAGTCCATTCGCACTTCGGTTGTGGGTTCAATTACCACAGCCTTGTCCGATGCGATGGGCTGTCGCCCGTCCTGCAGGTTTTCCTTTTTCTAAAACTATATTACTATAACATCCCATCAATAATAGCGAAAAAACTTCTATCCTTAAACAATACTAACTTATGTCCAACATAATCCATTCCAATCTTTAGGATTATCCATAATACTGCAGTCCACTCTCATAATATAGTGAAAACGATTACCAGAGATTTAATACCATCATTGATCCCCATATATCATAAGATATGTCTTATTGGTCACATTCTAAACAGTCGAAGGCCTTAATAATGTATTCTATTGAAAAATGAATACCCATTGAACCTTAGTGAAAACATGAATGCAGTTAAAAGTTAACAATTTCCACATACCAGAATCCTCAAAATTCTATATACTCAAACCATGATATCACTTAGTCCTTATATCAATCATGAGCTCATGAATACAATCAAACATCTCATTATCTTCTTATTCCTTTATTATGCGCATATCATCTACTTTACAAAAATATCTGAATAACCTTCCATGGTTACTGGTACCATTAAACATATACTTTCAAATACGTTTAGGAAAAAAAATAGTGTAAAAATCCTTAGATGATTCTTTATTCCATAGTACCATTAACTATACAACATAACTCTCGATAAACATACAATCATTCCACTACCTTCTGAAACAACCGACTGAGCTTCAACACTTCTTTCAGTTCATATATCATTTGTAGTCTCCTCATCATCATACACATAAATACTACCCATATGACCATGATGATTCTCTTAATGAGATTTTCCATTAGGGCATTGGTTTGCATAATGCCCGTACATTCCACATTTAAAACATCTAATCATTGTTGATGTCGTAGCAATACCATTATCCTTGTCCATGGTGTTAACTAAACCTTTTCCTTTGCACTTACTGGATTTGTGTCCTTCTTTTGCACACCCAAAGCATCTTCTAGTTCCTTTGAAACAATCTCCCTGATGCCTCTTCCCACATGATTTACATGAGGGAAATTGAACTTTCTTTCCTCTATGATCATCATGAAACTCCATCTTTCTCTTATTATCTGAGTCGGGAAACTTACAAAAGTTGAGATTATTGATCATATTATGAGATTGCTAATTAGGTATAATAACGATGTTTGGACTTCCAGATCTTGTTTCATTTGGTTTCTCATGAAGAAAATCATTCCATTGTCTATCATATCCTCCATTATCGTGAATCTTCATGTTTCCAGCCATTTTCTAAAACCCAAAAAGAATAGCGTGAGAGGAAAAAATCATGCTAGGGAAAACAACATAGTAAAGGAGGAGTACACTCAATATCTAACATCTTAGGTTAAATTCTAAGATCTTTACCGTAGTTCAAGGACTATATCCTATACGTATACTTATCCGTAGGGACATCCCTAGACATACCTTAGAAATATCTCTAGGGATCTCACTAACGTTTTCGCATCCTAGTTTCCAGAGGTTGACTAAACCTTTCCTCTGATACCAACTGTAGCGGCCCGAAGCTTGACGTACATGGACATTACATTACTTTTGCGGAATACTTAATACATAACAAAAACAGACACACAAGGACCGTAATAGTTTAGTTTCTTTGGAAACTTGGAACGTAATCCTCTAATAGTGGTGAAAGATCTTCACCATCTCCCATTAAGATCTTCCCCTTTTTTTCTTACCTAAAACCTTTCTTTATATCCTGGGAAAAGAAAACATAAAAAGGGTGAGCTCAAATTCTCAGTAAGGGTAAGCATGGATAAAATAAATCATACCATATACATTTGAACTTAAAAAAAAACATGAACATTAAAAATCTTGAGCAAAGACATAAAACATGGAAGTACATAAGGCATAGATCATAATGGAACGTAAATCATGATAAAATAGCATGGGAATAAAACATGTAATTGTGGAATCCATTAAGCACATGTAATGATTTCCATAGTAGCCAAGGCATTGCTGCCAAGACCATCTTAGTGGACAAAGTCCCTTTCTGAATCGAGTTCACTCCTCGTTTTAGTCCTGTTTTACTGAACCGGTTTAACTTGCCGTTCCATCCATGTCTATCTCATGAGATATAAATCTTTACCCAATGCATTGGAGGGAGATATAGGTCCCACCCATATCATAATGAAATCATTTTTACTTGTGCCACAAAAAAACATACATCATTCATAATAACCCAATAAACAAAATGGGTTTCGTAAACATCATTCCATTATCACATAATCCTTATAAAAGAAATGGATATCATTTCATAATAAGAAAAGTGAAACTGTTTAAATCATATAGAAATGATACTTGAAACATACACGTATGAAATAATGTCATCTTAGATGAAAAATGGTTTTGATAAAATACTTGAAATGAATTATTGAGGAAAATATCCTTTCTTCTTCAAAATCAATTTCTTTTCACAAAACGTCATGCAATTTTAAAAGAAAGAGATTTTATTGAAAACAGTAATGAAATATTTTGGAGGAAGCTTCATGAAAATAAGGCTTTATGAAACCGTAAAAATCATTTCATGTCGTATAAGTTAAAAAAACATTCTTCTCGTACTTTTGTCGAAAAAGTCAAAAAAGTACCTCGTAACGTAAACAAAAGAATGATTCCTTACATAACATGTATTAAAAGTCAAAAAGTCAAAAATGGGTAAAAATGACTTTAAACATACATGAAAACACTTTTATAAAACATGAACATGGATGATAGAAATAACCCCAGTAAATACTTACGAATAAACAATCTCGGATAAAAATGAGATTTGCAAAATTTATCCCTTACCATAGGTCCGATTTTCTTCGTAAGTGTCCGAAAATCCTGTATAATGATTTAAATAATGTTATTAACTTATTACAGAATCATATTAATTGTTATGATATCATATATGGTTCACTTATGACTTTATATTACCTGTTCTTTTGTAAATTCCATGTTAAAGAGCGTTTTGGGTAAAATCGTTTCATTTGTCGTCCGTGTTTTGACTTGTGATTATTCATATGATTACTTAGATCATGATTACTTACATCTATAATTTAAAACATGATTTATATATAATATATATTCAGAATATACATATATATAATAGATCTATAAATGGAAAGAAATACACCGTTCATGGAGACGGTAGGCCGTACGTACGCATGAACGTTGTTTTCGTTTCCTCATTGAGTTGAATGGAATTAATTGGATGACATACATATATACATATACATAAATCCAGTATTAATATGTCATATATTTCATGATTACTTATTATTTATACTTTACAATCATTTATGAATGGTTAATCATTGAGAATGAATCTCATCGCGTCGTGGTGACGGTATTCCGTACGTACGCACGAGCGATGATATCGTTCCCATGATCGTGGAATTTTATTTGAGTGTATGTATACTAATACAGAATCAATATAACTTTATAATAATCATATATAGTTATTATTTACACCATTATACCCATCCGAGTAAGGTGGTGGTGGAAAATAGATTACACCACGGCGTGGAGACGATATTCCGTTCGTATGCACGCGCGGTGATTTCTTTTTCCGTAGGAGGGATAGATGGTGAAATAGGGTTGTTTCATACATATAATAACATATCATTATATGAGTGATACTGATGTTATTACTTCATAATGAAACAACCTAATAAGAAGAAGTGGAAGAAGAAAAAAAGTTGAAATAATCGGTAATGGACATTACCTCTTCTTTGAAGCGCCTCTTTGAGACCTCCTCTTAGGGCACTAAAATTGGTCTTTGAAGAAGACCAGGACCTCTAGGATGTTTCTAGGGAATTGGAGAAGATAATTGGTTAGGGTTTGGCCGAGCATTAAGGCTCAACGTGGTGTGTGGAAGAGGGGGAGGAGGTGCCCTTTTATAACCGAGGAGAGGAGCACCTTTGGAATTCTTAAAAATATTAATTTATAATAAATCTAACCCCAGTTAAAAACCTCCAAAAACGACTCATATTCGAATATTAGATGAGATAGGGTTGTAATCTCATCAACCAATCAAATTTAGAGATGTTTGGATCTTATTTTAAACCTTATCATTTTGATTTATCCTTATTTAATCTATTTAAGTTTATTTGTGGTAATAAAATTCTAAATTTAAAATTATAACAAATAATTACTTATTTGTTGTGAATTTTCCATAATTTTTTACTTTATAACATTATAGACCATATAAATATAAATTTATAATTTTTAAATATTTTTGTGATTTTTAAACAATTTTATAATATGTTATTTTTATAAAATAACAATAGTGTCAATTTTGACACTATTCATTTATTAGAATTTAAATAAAATATATACATAAGATATGTTAGAAATAAAAGCTTTAATAGACTCATAAAAGGTCATATGTATATATAAAATTAGTGGATCACATTAAATAGTTCATATTATTTATTTTATTATCTTTAAAACCATTTATTTGGTTTATCTCTTTATAAAATAATTACTACAACATTTTTGTATAATTATTTAATATACTGATTCGTTGCATAAAAATTAAAAATAAAATCCTATGATGAATATAAATATATTAAATTTCACAATAATAATTTTACTAGAATTTATCATCTTAAAATCACAATATTTAAATTGTTATATTTATTAAATTATGAAGGTGACAACTTTGGCATCATTTAAAATAAAATAATATAAGTGTCATAATCAATTTTATAAGGCTCCAAACGGTTATATATTATGTCATTGGATTATTAAGGTGTAGATATACACTACCAATAAGTTTTGGTCAGGTTTGTGGGCATTTTAATGGGTATTATTATTTCAATAAAAACTATATTACTTATTTTCCACTTAATAAATAATTCATGTATCATTAATATATCAACATTAATGACAATTATTTAATCCCTAAAAATTCTAAATAAATTATCATGATGTATATAATTTTATTAGATTTCTTGAGACTATTCATGTTATAAGTTTTATGATGTTTATCACTAAATTAAAATTATTATACTTATAAGATTTAAGAGAGTGACATGTTGTCACTTTCTTTGGTTTTAATAATAATTAAATTATTTTCATGGTCAAAAGTCCATAAAATAAATCTAATCCGACCATTAGGTTATATGGGTCTACTTTTAGCCATCCAAAAGAATTTTTTCATTTGTTAGGGTAATTTTATAGTATTATATTTACCCTTAATTACCTGATTTACCTTTAATTATGGTAAATAAAATTTACCGTAGTTACTATTCATAATTCCCAAAAATGAAAAGTAGCTTATTAACATAATTTGGAACCACTGATTCCAAACATGGAATCAATTTTTCCAAATTCAATACACAAAGGTTGCAGAAAATAAATTAAAATTAATCCCGTTGTCGAAAGAAAACGGGTTTTTCTTTAAAACATTGCAAAAGATTGAATTGATTTAACCTACGAATTTAATGTAAAATCAATGCTAATGACATACATTATATTAAATGGTGAAAATATATTCTATTTATACTATAAAACCATTCAATATTATAATTTAACCATCTAAATTATTACGATGAAAAAAGTTGTTTTTAATTAAAATATAGCGTGTTTTTACTATTCATCAAAATATGAAAGTTACCAGAATAATATGAAAAATTTATCCAAAGTAAATTTTTATTTTTTTATTCCAAAAAAGAATTTTATTTTGTCAATTTTAACTTATAAATATGTCAAAAACTATATTTAAAGTGGGTGTGCAATCAAAAGGCGGCAAAACTGCATTTTTTGAAAAATACTTATTTTACCCGAAAAATTTATTTTGTTCTTATACCATGTTCTAGAAAATGTGTAAGATGAATAATAATGTTATAAAATTCAAAATTTAGTTAATAATATTCATAACGGATAGTTCATAATAATATTATAATAATATATCGTTGTTTAGTAAAACCCGGTATTGCGTACAACACACGCTATCGAGGAAGGTCGTGATTGCGTGTAATGCAAGCCAAGTCAGGGTTGCGTGTTGTGCAAGAATCCTTCATTGTTTCGTATAACAGAATCCAACCATATTTCATTTATACATTGAATATATATATATATGCACACTCAATGTTGCGTAGAATAACTATTATCAAAATTGTGTACAACACGATCCAAGAATAGTGTTGCATATACTGCTAGATAATACGGTGTTGCGTATAGTGCAAGGTAATCTTGGTGTAGCATACAACACAAGACATTAATGAAATTAAAAGAATATTTTTCATAAAATCTCGGGGTGTTACATTCTACCCCCCCTTAAAATGAATTTCGCCCTCGAAATTCGTCGGGGTTATAAATGGTTTACTACTCGAAAGTTTGTTTAATAGAAACCCACATCGTAAAAAGGAATACCAAAACATGGCTTTTAAAAACTAAAGTATGAAATGTAACAGTTACCCAAATTAACTCATCACGGGGTTTCCACGTAAGAGAACATAGGTGAAAATATGGATATGGAAGAAAAATCTAACGATCAAGTTCTGATGGAGAGTGGTAGAGAACATGGCTATGAAAAAGCCAACAATCACAAAGCTATTGATTTGTGATGATCTAATGTACCATCTGATTAATCGGATAAAAGGGAACTAGGACAACATTTTTGGTTTTCAATATCATTTCCCTAAAGTTGATGAATTAAAAGAAATACTTGCATGATTTTGGTACAATCTCACTGTTGTTCGTGAATAGAACAATTTCCACTTCATCCCTTAAAGAAATGAAGTTGAATTTGTTATTCGTGATGTGTTAGAAGATCATGTGATAGAATGATGGGTCATTCCATCTCTTTCAAACAAAAGGTTAGCAAAAGTTATAAGTCCATCTTATGGTTAGATTAATCGTATATGGTTCCAAAAATGAACTTATACTTCATATATCATACAACTTAATAAAATAAAACTACTTTCTACTAACCAGGGAATTCCTGTAGGCCAGTGGTTGGCGATAAAGGCCAGTCGCACTTCGGTTGTGGGTTCAATTACCACAGCCTTGTCCGATGCGATGGGCTGTCGCCCATCCTGCAGGTTGTCCTTTTTCTAAAACTATATTACTATAACATCCCATCAATAATACCGAAAAAACTTCTATCATTAAACAATACTAACTTATGTCCAACATAATCCATTCCAATCTTTAGGCCTATCCATAATACTGCAGTCCACTCTCATAATATAGTGAAAACGATTACCAAAGATTTAATACCATCTTTGATCCCCATATATCATAAGATATGTCTTGTTGGGCACATTCCAAACATTCAAAGGCCTTAATCATGTATTCTATTAAAAAATGAATACCCATTGAACCTTAGTGAAAACATGAATGCAGTTAAAAGTTAACACTTTCCACATTCCAGAATCCTCAAAATTCTATATACTCAAACCATGATATCACTTAGTCCTTATATCAATCATGAGCTCATGAATACAGTCAAACATCTCATTATCTTCTTATTCCTTCATTATGCGCATATCATCCACTTTACAAAAATATCTGAATAACCTTCCATGGTTACTGGTACCATTCAACATATACTTTCAAATACGTTTAGGAAAAACAATAGTGTAATAATCCTTAGATGATTCTTTATTCCATAGTACCATTAACTATACAACATAACTCTCGATAAACATATAATCATTCCACTACCTTCTAAAACAACGGACTGAGATTCAACACTTCTTTCAGTTCATATATCATTTGTAGTCTCCTCATCATCATACACATAAATACTACCCATATGACCATGATGATTCTCTTCATGAGATTTTCCATTAGGGCATTGGTTTGCATAATGCCCGTACATTCCACATTTAAAACATCTAATCATTGTTGATGTCATAGCAATACCATTATCCTTGTCCATGGTGTTAACTGAACCTTTTCCTTTGCACTTACTGGCTTTGTGTCCTTTTTTTCCACACCCAAAGCATCTTCCAGTTCCTTTGAAACAATCTCCCTAATGCCTCTTCCCACATGATTTACATGAGGGAAATTGAACTTTCTTTCCTCTATGATCATCATGAAACTCCATCTTTCTCTTATTATCTGAGTCGGGAAACTTACCAAAGTTGAGATTATTGATCATATTATGAGATTGATGATTAGGCATAATAACGATGTTTGGAATTCCAGATCTTGTTTCATTTTGTTTCTCATGAAGAAAATCATTCCATTGCCTATCATATCCTCCATTATCGTGAATCTTCCTGTTTCCAGCCATTTTCTAAAACCCAAAAAGAATAGTGTGAGAGGCAAAAATCATGCTAGGGAAAAAAACATAGTAATGGGGGACTACACTCAATATCTAACATCTTAGGTTAAATTCTAAGATCGTTACCGTAGTTCTAGGACTATATCCTATACGTATACTTATCCTTAGGGATATCCCTAGACATACATTAGAAATATCTCTAGGGATCTCACTAACGTTTTCACATCCTAGTTTCCAAAGGTTGACTAAACCTTTCCTCTGATACCAACTATAGCGGCCCAAAGATTGACGTACATGGACATTACATTACTTTTGCGGAATACTTAATACATAACAAAAACAGACACACAAGGACCGTAATAGTTTAGTGTCTTTGGAAACATGGAACGTAATCCTCTAATCGTGGTGAAAGATCTTCAACATCTCCCATAAAGATCTTCTCATTTTTTTTCTTACCTAAAACCTTTCTTTATATCCTAGGAAAAGAAAAAATAAAAAGGGTGAGATCAAATTCTTAGTAAGGGTAAGGATGGATAAAATAAAACATACCATATACATTTGAACTTAAAAAAACATGAACATTAAAAATCTTGAGCAACGACATAAAACATGGAAGTACATAAGGCATAGATCATAATGGAACATAAATCATGATAAAATAGCATGGGAATAAAACATGTAATTGTGGAATACATTAACCACATGTAATTATTTCCATAGTAGCCAAGGCATTGCTGCCAAGACCATCTTAGTGGACAAAGTCCCTTTCTGAATCGAGTTCACTCCTCGTTTCAGTCCTGTTTTACTGAACTGGTTTAACCTGCCGTTTCAACCATGTATATTTCATGAGATTTAAATCTTTACCCAATGAATTGGAGGGAGATATAGGTCCCACCCATATCATAATGAAATCATTCTTACTTGTGCCACAAAAAAACATACATCATTCATAATAACCCAATAAACAAAATGGGTTTCGTAAACATCATTCCATCATCACATAATCCATATAAAAGAAATGGATATCATTTCATAATAAGAAAAGTGAAACCATTTAAATCATAGAGACATGATACTTGAAACATACACATATGAAATAATTTCATCTTAGATGAAAAATTGTTTTGATAAAATACTTGAAATGAATTATTGAGGAAAATATCCTTTCTTCTTCAAAATCAATTTCTTTTCACAAAACGTCATGCAATTTAAAAAGAAAGAGATTTTCTTGAAAACAGTAATGAAATATTTTGGTGGAAGCTTCATGAAAATAAGGCTTTATGAAACCGTAAAAATCATTTCATGTCGTATAAGTTAAAAAAACATTCTTCTCGTACTTTTGTCGAAAAAGTCAAAAAAGTACCTCGTAACATAAACAAAAGAATGATTCCTTACATAACATGTAGTAAAAGT
The DNA here is from genome assembly GCA_963277665.1 of Viscum album. Lineage (NCBI taxonomy): Eukaryota > Viridiplantae > Streptophyta > Magnoliopsida > Santalales > Viscaceae > Viscum > Viscum album. The sequence goes on along the minus strand of OY728130.1, from coordinate 951,976,019 downwards.
CAAAAAGTCAAAAATGGGTAAAAATGACTTTAAACATACATTAAAACACTTTTATAAAACATGAACATGGATGATAGAAATAACCCCAATAAATACTTACGAATAAGCAATCTCGGATAAAAATGAGATTTGCAAAATTTATCCCTTACCTTAGGTCCAATTTTCTTCATAAGTGTCCGAACCTCCTGTATAATGATTTAAATAATGTTATTGAATTATTAAAGAATCATATTAATTGTTATGATATCATATATGGTTCACTTATGACTTTATATTACCCTTTCTTTTGTAAATTCCATGTTAAAGAGCGTTTTGGGTAAAATCGTTTCATTTGTCGTCCATGTTTTGACTTGTGATTATTCATATGATTACTTAGATCATGATTACTTACATCCAGAATGTAAAACATGATTTATATATAATATATATTCATAATATACATATATATAATAGATCGATAAATGGAAAGAAATACACCGTTCATGGAGATGGTAGGCCGTACGTACGCATGAACGTTGTTTTCGTTTCCTCATTGAATTGAATGGAATTAATTGGATGACATAAATATATATATATATATATATACATAAATCCAGTATTATTATGTCATATATTTCATTATTACTTATTATATATACTTTACAATCATTTATGAATGGTTAATCATTGAGAATGAATCTCATTGCGTCGTGGAGACAGTATTCCGTACGTACGCACGAGCGCGGATATCATTCCCATGATCGTGGAAATTTATTTGAGTGTATGTATACTACTACAGAATCAATATAACATTATAATAATCATATATAGTTATTATTTACACCATTATACCCATCCAAGTAAGGTGGTGGTGGAAAATAGTTTACACCACGGCGTGGAGACGGTATTCCGTACGTATGCACGCGCGGTGATTTCTTTTTCCGTAGGATGGATAGATGGTGAAATAGGGTTGTTTCATACATATAATAACATATCAGTATATGAGTGATACTGATGTTATTACTTCATAATGAAACAACCTAAGAAGAATAAGTGGAAGAAGAAATAAAGTTGAAAGAATCGGTAATGGACATTACCTCTTCTTTGAAGCACCTCTTTGAGACCTCCTCTTAGGGCACTAAAATTGGTCTTTGAAGAAGAGCAGGACCTCTAGTATGTTTCTAGGGAATTGGAGAAGAGAATTTGGCAGGGTTTGGCCGAGCATTAAGGCTCAACGTGGGGTGTGGAAGAGAGGGAGGAGGTGCCCTTTTATAAGGGAGGAGAGGGGCTCCTTTGGAATTCTTAAAAATATTAATTTTTAATAAATCTAACCCCACTTAAAAACCTCCAAAAAGGACTCATATTCGAATATTAGATGAGATAGGGTTGTAATATCATCAACCAATCAAATTTAGACATGTTTGGAACTTATTTTAAACCTTATCATTTTGATTTATCCTTATTTAATCTATTTAAGTTTATTTGTGGTAATAAAATTCTAAATTTAACATTATAACAAATAATTACTTATTTGTTGTGAATTTTCCATAATTGTTTACTTTATAACATTATAGACCATATAAATTTAAATTTATAATTTTTAAATATTTTTGTGATTTTTAAACAATTTTATAATATGTTATTTTTATAAAATAACAATAGTGTCAATTTTGACACTATTCATTTATTTGAATTTAAATAAAATATATACAGAATATATGTTCAAAATAAAAGCTTTAATATATTCATAAAAGGTCATATGTATCTATAAAATTAGTGGATCACATTAAACAGTTCATATAATATTTATTTTATTATTTTTAAAACCATTTATTTGGTTTATCTCTTTATAAAATAATTACTACAACATTTTTGTATAATTATTTAATATACTGATTTGTTGTATAAAAATTAAAAATAAAATCCTATGATTAATGTAAATCTATTAAATTTCACAATAATACTTTTAATCTAATTTATCATCTTAAAATCACAGTATTTAAATTGTTATATTTATTAAATTATGAAGGTGACAACTTTGGCATCATTTAAAATAAAATAATATAAGTGTCATAATCACTTTTATAAGGCTCCAAACGGTTATATATTAGGTCATTGGATTATTAAGGTGTAGAGATACACTACCAATAAGTTTTGTTCAGGTTTGTGGGCCTTTTAATGGGTATTATTATTTCAATAAAAACTATATTACTTATTTTCCACTTAATAAATAATTTCTGTATCATTAATGTATCACCATTAATGACAATTATTTAATCCCTAAAAATTCTAAATAAATTATCATGATGTATATAATTTTATTATATTTCTGGAGACTATTCATGTTCTAAGTTTTATGATGTTTATCACTAAATTAAAATTATTATACTTATAAGATTTAAGAGAGTGACATGTTGTCACTTTCTTTGGTTTTAATAATAATTAAATTATTTTCATGGTCAAAAGTACATAAAATGAATCTAATCCGACCCTTAGGTTATATGAGTCTACTTTTATCCATCCAATATAATTTTGGCATTTGTTAGGGTAATTTTATAGTATTATATTTACCCTTAATTACCCGATTTACCTTTAATTATGGTAAATAAAATTTACCGTAGTTACTATTCATAATTCCCAAAAATGAAAAGTAGCTTATTAACATAATTTGGAACCACTGATTCCAAACATGGAATCCATTTTTCCAAATTCAATACACAAAGGTTGTAGAAATTAAATTAAAATTAATCCCGTTGTCGAAAGAAAACGGGTTTTTCTTTAAAACATTGCAAAAGATTGAATTGATTTAACCTACGAATTTAATGTAAAATCAATGATAATGACATAAATTATATTAAATGGTAAAAATATATTCTATTTATACTTTAAAACCATTCAATATTATAATTTAACCATCTAAATTATTGCGATGAAAAAAGTTGTTTTTAATTAAAATATAGCGTGTTTTTACTATTCATCAAAATATGAAAGTTACGAGAATAATATGAAAAATTTATCCAAAGTAAATTTTTATTTTTTTATTCCAAATAAGAATTTTATTTTGTCAAATTGAACTTATAAATATTTCAAAAACTATATTTAAAGTGGGTGCACAATCAAAAGGCGGCAAAACTACATTTTTTGAAAAATACTTATTTTACCCGAAAAATTTATTTTGTTCTTATACCATGTTCTAGAAAATGTGTAAGATGAATAATAATGTTATAAAATTCAAAATTTAGTTAATAATATTCATAACGGATAGTTCATAATAATATTATAATAATATATCATTGTTTAGTAAAACCCGGTATTGCGTACAACACTCGCTATCGAGGAAGGTCGTGATTGCGTGTAATGCAAGCCAAGTCAGGGTTGCGTGTTGTGAAAGAATCCTTCGTTGTTTCGTATAACAAAATCCAACCATATTTCATTTATACATTGAATATATACATATATATATATATACACACTCAATGTTGCGTAGAATAACTATTATCAAAATTGGGTATAACACGATCCAAGAATAGTGTTGCATATAATGCTAGATAATACGGTGTTGCGTATAGTGCAAGGTAATCTTGGTGTAGCATAAAACCCAAGACATTAATGAAATTAAAAGAATATTTTTCATAAAATCTCGGGGTGTTACATTCTACCCCCCCTTAAAATGAATTTCGCCTTCGAAATTCGTCGGGGTTATAAATGGTTTACTACTCGAAAGTTTGTTTAATAGAAACCCACATCGTAAAAAGGAATACCAAAACATGGCTTTTAAAAACTAAAGTATGAAATGTAACAGTTACCCAAATTAACTCATCACGGGGTTTCCACGTAGGAGAACATAGGTGAAAATATGGATATGGAAGAAAAATCTAACCATCAAGTTCTGATGGAGAGTGGTAGAGAACATGGCTATGAAAAAGCCAACAATCACAAAGCTATTGATTTGTGATGATCTAATGTACCATCTGATTAATCGGATAAAAGGGAACTAGGACAACATTTTTGGTTTTCAATATCATTTCCCTAAAGTTGATGAATTAAAAGAAATACTTGCATGATTTTGGTACAATCTCACTATTGTTCGTGAATTGAACAATTTCCACTTCATCCCTTAAAGAAATGAAGTTGAATTTGTTATTCGTGATGTGTTTGCAGATCATGTGATAGAATGATGGGTCATTCCATCTCTTTCAAACAAAAGGTTAGAAAAAGTTATAAGTCCATCTTATGGTTAGATTAATCGTATATGGTTCCAAAAATGAACTTATACTTCATATATCATACAACTTAATAAAATAAAACTAGTTTCTACTAACCAGGGACTTCCTGTAGGCCAGTGGTTGGCGATAAAGGCCAGCCGCACTTCGTTTGTGGGTTCAATTACCACAGCCTTGTCTGATGCGATGGGCTGTCACCCGTCCTGCAGGTTGTCCTTTTTCTAAAACTATATTTCTATAACATCCCATCAATAATACTGAAAAAACTTCTATCCTTAAACAATACTAACTTATGTCCAACATAATCCATTCCAATCTTTAGGCTTATCCATAATATTGCATTCCACTCTCATAATATAGTGAAAACGATTACCAGATATTTAATACCATCGTTGATCCCCATATATCATAAGATATGTCTTGTTGGGCACATTCCAAACATTCGAAGGCCTTAATCATGTATTCTATTGAAAAATGAATACCCATTGAACCTTAGTGAAAAAATGAATGCAGTTAAAAGTTAAGACTTTCCATATACCAAAATCCTCAAAATTCTATATACTCAAACCATGATATCACTTAGTCCTTATATCAATCATGAGCTCATGAATACAATCAAACATCTCATTATCTTCTTATTCCTTCATTATGCGCATATCATCTACTTTAAAAAAATATCTGAATAACCTTCCATGGTTACTGGTACCATTCAACATATACTTTCAAATACGTTTAGGAAAAACAATAGTGTAACAATCCTTAGATAATTCTTTATTCCATAGTACCATTAACTATACAACTTAACTCTCGATAAACATATAATCATTCCACTACCTTCTAAAACAACCGACTGAGCTTCAACACTTCTTTCAGTTCATATATCATTTGTAGTCTCATCATCATCGTCCACATAAATACTACCCATATGACCATGCTGATTCTCTTCATGAGATTTTCCATTAGGGCATTGGTTTGCATAATGCCCGTACATTCCACATTTAAAACATCTAATCATTGTTGATGTCGTAGCAATACCATTATCCTTGTCCATGGTGTTAACTGAACCTTTTCCTTTGCACTTACTGGATTTGTGTCCTTTTTTTCCACACCCAAAGCATCTTCTAGTTCCTTTGAAACAATCTCCCTGATGCCTCTTCCCACATGATTTACATGAGGGAAATTGAACTTTCTTTCCTCTATGATCATCACGAAACTCCATCTTTCTCTTATTATCTGAGTCGGGAAACTAACCAAAGTTGAGATTATTGATCATATTATAAGATTGCTGATTAGGCATAATAACGATGTTTGGAATTCCAGATCTTGTTTCATTTGGTTTCTCATGAAGAAAATCATTCCATTATCTATCATATCCTCCATTATCATGAATCTTCATGTTTCCAGCCATTTTCTAAAACCCAAAAAGAATAGTGTGAGAGGAAAAAATCATGATAGGGAAAACAACATAGTAAAGGGGGAGTACACTCAATATCTAACATCTTAGGTTAAATTCTAAGATCGTTACCATAGTTCTAGGACTATGTCCTATACGTATACTTATCCTTAGGGACATCCCTAGACATACCTTATAAATATCTCTAGGGATCTCACTAATGTTTTCGCATCCTAGTTTCCGAAGGTTGACTAAACCTTTCCTCTGATACCAACTGTAGCGGCCCGAAGCTTGACGTACATGGACATTACATTACTTTTGCGGAATACTTAATACATAACAAAAACAGACACACAAGGACCGTAATAGTTTAGTGTCTTTGGAAACTTGGAACGTAATCCTCTAATCGTGGTGAAAGATCTTCACCATCTCCCATTAAGATCTTCCCCTTTTTTTTCTTGCCTAAAACCTTTCTTTATATCCTGGGAAAAGAAAACATAAAAAGGGTGAGCTCAAATTCTCAGTAAGGGTAAGCATGGATAAAATAAATCATACCATATACATTTGAACTTAAGAAAAAACATGAACATTAAAAATCTTGAGCAAAGACATAAAACATGGAAGTACATAAGGCATAGATCATAATGGAACGTAAATCATGATAAAATAGCATGGGAATAAAACATGTAATTGTGGAATCCATTAAGCACATGTAATGATTTCCATAGTAGCCAAGGCATTGCTGCCAAGACCATCTTAGTGGACAAAGTCCCTTTCTGAATCGAGTTCACTCCTCGTTTCAGTCCTGTTTTACTGAACTGGTTTAACCTGCCGTTCCAGCCATGTCTATATCATGAGATATAAATCTTTACCCAATGCATTGGAGGGAGATATAGGTCCCACCCATCTCATAATGAATCATTCTTACTTGTGCCACAAAAAAACATACATCATTCATAATAACCCAATAAACAAAATGGGTTTCGTAAACATCATTCCATCATCACATAATCCATATAAAAGAAATGGATATCATTTCATAATAAGAAAAGTGAAACCATTTAAATCATAGAGACATGATACTTGAAATATACACATATGAAATATTGTCATCTTAGATGAAAAATGGTTTTGATAAAATAATTGAAATGAATTATTGAGGAAAATATCCTTTCTTCTTAAAAATAAATTTCTTTTCACAAAACGTCATGAAATTTTAAAAGAAAGAGATTTTGTTGAAAACAGTAATGAAATATTTTGGAGGAAGCTTCATGAAAATAAGGCTTTATGAAACTGTAAAAATCATTTCATGTCGTATAAGTTAAAAAAACATTCTTCTCATACTTTTGTCGAAAAAGTCCAAAAAGTACCTCGTAACATAAACAAAAGAATGATTCCTTACATAACATTTAGTAAATTTCAAAAAGTCAAAAATGGGTAAAAATTACTTTAAACACATATGAAAACACTTTTATAAAACATGGACATGTATGATGAAAATAACCCCAGTAAATACTTACGAATAAGCAATCTCGGATAAAAATGAGATTTGTAAAAATTTATCCCTTACCTTAGGTCCGATTTTCTTCGTAAGTGTCCGACCCTCATGTATAATGATTTAAATAATGTTATTGACTTATTAAAGAATCATATTAATTGTTATGATATCATATATGGTTCACTTATTACTTTATATTACCCGTTCTTTTGTAAATTCCATGTTAAAGAGCGTTTTGGGTAAAATCGTTTCATTTGTCGTCCGTGTTTTGACTTGTGATTATTCATATGATTACTTAGATCATGATTACTTACATCCAGAATGTAAAACATTATTTATATATAATATATATTCAGAATATACATATATATAATAGATCGATAAATGGAAAGAAATACACCGTTCATGGAGACGGTAGGCCGTACGTACGCATGAACGTTGTTTTCGTTTCCTCATTGAATTGAATGGAATTAATTGGATGACATACATATATATATATACATAAATCCAGTATTATTATGTCATATATTTCATTATTACTTATTATATATACTTTATAATCATTTATGAATGGTTAATCCTTGAGAATGAATCTCATCGCGTCGTGGAGACGGTATTCCGTACGTACGCACGAGCGATGATATCGTTCCCATGATCGTGGAATTTTATTTGAGTGTATGTATACTATTACAGAATCAATATAACTTTATAATAATTATATATAGTTATTATTTACACCATTATACCCATCCAAGTAAGGTGGTGGTGGAAAATAGATTACACCACGGCGTGGAGACGGTATTCCGTTCGTACGCACGCGTGATGATTTCTTTTTCCGTAGGATGGATAGATGGTGAAATAGGGTTGTTTCATACATATAATAACATATCAGTATATGAGTGATACTGATTTTATTACTTCATAATGAAACAACCTAAGAAGAAGAAGTGGAAGAAGAAATAAAGTTGAAAGAATCGGTAATGGACATTACCTCTTCTTTGAAGCGCCTCTTTGAGACCTCCTCTTAGGGCACTAAAATTGGTATTTGAAGAAGACCAGGACCTATAGGATGTTTCTAGGGAATTGGATAAGAGAATTGGTCAGGGTTTTTCCTAGCTTTAAGGCTCAAAGTGGTGTGTGGAAGAGAGGGAGGAGGTGCCCTTTTATAAGGGAGGAGAGGGGCACCTTTGGAATTCTTAAAGATATTAATTTATAATAAATCTAACCCCACTTAAAAACCTCCAAAAACGACTCATATTCAAATATTAGATGATATAGGGTTGTAAGCTCATCAAAAAATCAAATTTAGACATGTTTGGATCTTATTTTAAACCTCATCATTTTGATTTATCCTTATTTAATCTATTTAAGTTTATTTGTGGTAATAAAATTATAAATTTAAAATTATAACAAATAATTACTTATTTGTTGTGAATTTTCCATAATTATTTACTTTATAACATTATAGACCATATAAATTTAAATTTATAATTTTTAAATGTTTTTGTGATTTTTAAAATTTTTTATAATATGTTATTTTTATAAAATAACAATAGTGTCAATTTTGACACTATTCATTTATTTGAATTTAAATAAAATATATACAGAAGATATGTTCAAACTAAAAGCTTTAATATATTCATAAAAGGTCATATGTATCTATAAAATTATTGAATCACATTAAATAGTTCATATAGTATTTATTTTATTATTTTTAAAACCATTTATTTGGTTTATCTCTTTATAAAATAATTACTACAACATTTTTGTATAATTATTTAATATACTGATTTGTTGCATAAAAATTAAAAATAAAATCCTATGATGAAGATAAATCTATTAAATTTCACAATAATACTTTTACTCGAATTTATCATCTTAAAATCACAAAATTTAAATTGTTATATTTATTAAATTATGAAGGTGATAACTTTGGCATCATTTAAAATAAAATAATATAAGTGTCATAATCACTTTTATAAGGCTCCAAACGGTTATATATTAGGTAATGGGATTATTAAGGTGTATATATACACTACCAATAAGTTTTGGTCAGGTTTTTGGGCCTTTTAATGGGTATTATTATTTGAATAAAAACTATATTACTTATTTTCCACTTAATAAATAATTTCTGTATCATTAATGTATCACCATTAAAGACAATTATTTAATCCCTAAAAATTCTATATAAATTATCATGATGTAGATAATGTTATTAGATTTCTGGATACTATTCATGTTCGAAGTTTTATGTTGTTTATCACTAAATTAAAATTAGTATACTTATAAGATTTAAGAGAGTGACATGTTGTCACTTTCTTTGGTTTTAATAATAATTAAATTATTTTCATGGTCAAAAGTCCATAAAATGAATCTAATCCGACCCTTAGGTTATATGGGTCTACTTTTAGCCATCCAATATAATTTTGGAATTTTTTAGGGTAATTTTATAGTATTATATTTACCCTTAATTACCCAATTTACCTTTAATTATGGTAAATAAAATTTACCGTAGTTACTATTCATAATTCCCAAAAATGAAAAGTAGCTTATTAACATAATTTGGAACCACTGATTCCAAACATGGAATCCATTTTTCCAAATTCAATACACAAAGGTTGCAGAAATTAAATTAAAATTAATCCCGTTGTCGAAAGAAAACGGGTTTTTCTTTAAAACATTGCAAAAGATTGAATTGATTTAACCTAAGAATTTAATGTAAAATCAATGATAATGACATACATTATATTAAATGGTAAAAATATATTCTATTTATACTTTAAAACCATTCAATATTATAATTTAACCATCTAAATTATTGCGATGAAAAAAGTTGTTTTTAATTAAAATATAGCGTGTTTTTACTATTCATCAAAATATGAAAGTTACCAGAATAATATGAAAAATTTATCCAAAGTAAATTTTTATTTTTTTATTCCAAAGAAGAATTTTATTTTGTCAAATTGAACTTATAAACATGTCAAAAACTAGATTTAAAGTGGGTGCGCCATCAAAAGGTGGAAAAACTGCATTTTTTGAAAAATACTTATTTTACCCGAAAAATTTATTTTGTTCTTATACCATGTTCTAGAAAATGTGTAAGATGAATAATAATGTTATAAAATTTAAAATTTAGTTAATACTATTCATAACGGCTAGTTCATAATAATATTATAATAATATATCGCTATTTAGTAAAACCCGATATTGCGTACAACACACGCTATCGAGGAAGGTCGCGATTGCGTGTAATGCAAGCCAAGTCAGGGTTGTGTGTTGTGCAAGAATCCTTCGTTGTTTCGTATAACAAAATCCAACCATATTTCATTTATACATTGAATATATATATATATATATATACTCAATGTTGCATAGAATAACTATTATCAAAATTGTGTGTAACACGATCCAAGAATAGTGTTGCGTATACTGCAAGATAATACAGTGTTGCCTATAGTGCAAGGTAATCTTGGTGTAGCATACAACACAAGTCATTAATGAAATTAAAAGAATATTTTTCATAAAATCTCGGGGTGTTACACCAGCCCCATCCATGCAAGCTCCAATCTATGTCATCTGCAAATCCATCCCATCCATACAATCTCTAGTCTATGTCAGCTCTAGCTCCAAGCCCATCCATGCTTTCTCCAGTCTATATGCACAGACTGATGAGAAAAAATATGAGAAAAGACCTCATATGGAATCAAGGGAGGTATACAGACAACTAACAAAAATTCAATTGTACATCAATTGACGGTGGCATGGTCCTTTCATGCGGTTCACCCACTCAACCCGATTCAAACATTTTTTTGGCTATGGCATAATCTTGTTGAAGGAAGAATTAATCTAGTCATCAGTGATTAGATTGAGACTTTCATATAAATCCAATATCACCATCGATATATTCTTCACCACAGTCATGTCAACTCGAAGCTCTTCGAACCATGTGGTGGTGTCCTTATCATTTAGAATGCTTGCAATGTAAATGCAAGCCAGTGCAATCAAATGAAGATGTATGAGGCTGAGTCTGTATTGTTGTTATCATTGACAATTCCCCAATTTGTCTGAATTATAATTGTATCATTCACCCCTGAAACCTAAAGCAATTGTAATAATAAAATGTGTGGGTGAAATATAATAAAGAAAAAGTTGAGCTTCCAATATCTTCATTTCTATTACAAGTATATCCTTAAACTCACACTTTCATCTAAATATTTATTTTTTATTTGGAATGAAAATGTTTTTTCTTATATGGTGGTTTCTTATGCTTTTGATGCCAAGTGAAAGCAGGATGTAGCCACTAGATGAGGATCATATCCAGTTATACTCTTTCTTTCATAAATAAGTCTCATATAAGTAACATCAGTTTCCACTACTTTCTCCTTGTCCAGGAGTTTCTTGTGGTGGGAAGATGTCCAGAAATTTGAAGCCATTTCTAGAACCAGAATCCTGCTCCATTAGAAAGAAACCACTATGATCGTCATGCGACTTTCCCCACTCAGTCATGACATCAGCACAATGACAAAAATCATCTTTAAGAGGCTCACATTGGCATCATGAAGTAGGTCATCCCAAATTTTAGACATAGGTGTCTGGAAGCAATACCTAGTTCATGAATGTTTCATAAAATCAAATTCAAAACTATAAACAAATCAAATATAAAACTCTCCTTGACAACATTTGATACCTGGAAATTGAGGAGGCTTCCTGTGAAATATGGGAAGAGTCTATTACCTCCAACATTGTTTTTCCAGTAATCCAATATCATTGTATGGATTTTAAAGGAAGTGAAAGCATAATAATGATCACTATTTCCTAAAATTATAAGGGTGCGCTTACAACACAGTCAAAGAACATAATTTCATACTTACAATATATGAAATTTTATTAAAAAAAATCTAATATAAACAATTTAAGGAAGATAATTTACCAACCTGAAGGTTGTGTGCATGTTCTTTGGTGACCATATTGGTTAATGTTTGGATATATTTATTTTTCACATGAACAATGATCTCCTTCCAAGGTTCAATAATACCAATAATATAATCCTAAATAAAGTCAAATAAAGCATTAGAAATGACATGCTAATAAGTTGATCATCCCCATTCATGTAATCGGGGTCATTATCCTTGTGGATGGAAGTAGTTCATCCACAATCTCACTATTATACCAAAAAAGATGCATATATAATAAAATAACAATAGATTAGATGAGTATAGAATAAAATTGTAAAAAACATTAAAAAACAGTGTTTTTCTATTTATTGAATTCTGAAAACAAGAAAACTATTTTCGAGAATAACAAATACCAACCAATACTAACATAGAAACACTAATACATCAAGAACAAACACACACAAACACATTTCTCTGAAATACTATTTAGAAGTTACTCACATGAAAAATTGAAACTGCCTTGAATGATAATGGCCTCATTTCTTCTATAGTCATTTTTCCTCTGAGTGGATGGCTTACCTGAAATGTAATCTTTTAACTATACAAAAATCCTTATAGGTGTACATGCAGTCAGTGAAGCATGATGATTTATGCAATTTCAGTATTTTATAGAATGAATGAAAAATATATACACACTATTGGAGGAAATTAGTATAACATGTATGTATCAATTATTTGTTTACATACAGTTTCAATTCCAAAGTGGGATAAGAGATATTTAAAATTTATATAGTACTGTGAAAAATTGTTTGTAATTTGAATTCACAAATGCATAATTTATGAATATAGTTGTAAGTAGTTTGAAACATTATATTCATACTATATGTGTTCGGTGAATATAGTGGATATGACTTTACACATATATTAGAAATAGTACACACTGTAATTGAAAACAAACTAATTCTAGGACATTCATGTGAGGTGTGGGAGTATGCAATTGTACACTACATACAATTTATTGTATGTAATAAGATTTATGTAATTTCAATGAATAGATGCGTACCAAATGAATACATATTTATATATTACAAAAGTTATGTACATACCATCTCCGTACTATTTTCAAAATGAATCATTTAGTTTTCTAGTTTATGGTGGTTTTCCTAACTTTTATTGTTTGCATACAGCACATATAAAGGGGTATGCATACTGGTGTTATTTAAAAGCTTCCATGGCATACATTCAGTATGAATATATCTTTTTTTAAATCAATTTTAATGTTTACCTAGTTTTTTAAACAACATATATAGACGATTTAACAAAGAAAATATAAAGCAATTAATTGCAGTGAAAAACATTTTTCAAACAATATGTGACATGAATTGGTCACCCAATTCATTCCCCAAATAAATTTATTAAATAAAATCAAGGTTACAATACATGAACGAGGTGTAACAAGCCTGCACAATCTTCTAATTGAGGGAGAGACATGTTAAAGAGGCAAAAAAGCACATAAAAAAGATTACATTGCATCATACCTTCCCGAAACATCTTTCCATCTTCCTAGAAATCACCTCATCCTGAAAAGGAAGAAACTCCAAAAGAAACCAAACACCTCAAGAGAAAAAATCTGCAGCTTCCAAGAGACGCATGAACAAGGGTGCTTTGATTGTCTTGAACATCCCAATATAGATATATGCTTCCAAAGGTCTATCATTAGAGAAAAAACCAGTAGTAAATGCCTTAATTAAAGCCTAAATATCCCTTTCACAAGACTTTATGACTATTCTCAACTGTAAAGACGATCAAGTGTAGTACATCAGAGTAGAAAAAACACCCTAAAAAGTCATAAAAGCAAAGATCTCCTGATCAAAGTGCAACATACATTGAACTCCATTGAATGAAAAATAACCAAGGAAACTAATAAAGGGTCGACAGGAAATCACTGCCAACATCTGGTAAATCCGAACATCTCTAAGATAATAGAAACATATAAAATAGAGAAAATTTCATGCCATTATCAAACTTTTTACAGAACAGTCCACAATGGCCTCCCCAACTGAATTTTTAGTATTTTTTCAACTGGAAACTAAGTCTAACAGTGTTCGTGTAAAGAGATTTAGCTAAGAATTCCATCACCTAGATTGCTCATTGAACACAAGGGGCACTTGTGACACCAAATTTGAGGGTTGTCTGGGATGTTGAATGCTGTAATCAGTGTCACTAAATTCTAGATCATAGAACATCGTTTCTGGGTGATTATCCATCTCCTGAAAGCCGTTACGGTATGAACTCCAGGGTGTTGCTGATGAACTCCATAATGGATAGGATAAATCACCCATGATCGGATCTAAAGCCACCAGACATGAACGACTTAATATATCAACATTATTGATCGAAACATCGAACCCAACGATGAAAAAGTCCACACCATCGTGGACCAGCCCCAACATCATCCGGGAAGAAGACGGATCTACAACTGATTTCCTCCAAAGCCGATTGCCTCTCCAGTGACCAGAACTATTGTCAAATCATCCATCCACTGAGGGCCACATCAACGATCAGAATGATACCTATAAATGAAAGTCTCTTGAAGGAGGAATCTTCATTCGGGATCTCCTGATGAAGGGAGATCTCAAGGCCGACGAGGAATACGCCGGTGGAGAAACCCTAAATTGGGAGCGAGCAGAAGTAAAAAATTGAATGTTGTGTCTTTTATTTAATAAGTTTTAATAATTTATTTTCTGAACTTATTTTGATTACATTTAATTATGTTTATTAAATTTAAATATAAAAATTAAATTGTCTTTTATATAGACAGTATAAAAAATATATGAAAATATATCAAATATCATAATGATTTGAATTATTTTTTTCTTAAAAATATTTATATATTTATAAAATGAACAGCAATAAAAAAATATAAACACTATTTATATTTAGAAAAAATTGAAAACTAAAAATAAATTAATGACATATTTTTAATAAGTCCAAAAAATGGATATTGAATCTGTAAATAAAAATAAAAATATGCAAAAAATTAGTTAATATTTATTTGTTATCAATAAAATCATGGTTATTATTAAATTGTTTATTGTAATAATTTTTATTATTGTAATTTTTTTATAATTTTTATTATTACAAAAAAATTCATGTGTTGCTAAAAAAATGTTGGTATTGGTATGATAAAGCGATAGATTTAACTGTTGGTAAACGATATGTTGGTATTGAACGATCAATGACAACAAATATATCTGTTGGAAAAAATAAATGTCGGTACTTAAAATTAATACCAATGAAACTTAATATCTGTTAAAATAACTCATTTTTTACCAAAAGATATATTATATGTAAATAAATTTCTATTGGTATAAGTCATTTTATTTGTAGTGATAATATATATTTCCATGAAATTTTATGTTAATTGTGAATTAAAAATTTATCAATACCTTTCATGGATTAAAAAATTACAAAGTGAAATTGATTGAAATTTATATCTATCAGTTCCCACTCATCACCTTGTCACGAGAGGCACAATGTACAATATCCAAGGAAATATACTACACCATAAATAATTTCTAAAAGATCAATTTAGAGTAGGGATTCAACTAGATTAAGAATCAAGAGATAAGATACATGTTCTTATTGATGATGTGAAAGTTGAATTTTGGAGTTTGATCCATTAAATGAAGTTGGGCCAAGTAAAGGCAACATACACTATTCATAAATACAAAAAATATCATGGTTTGATAGTTGTAACTGTAGTAATAAGGATTTTATTTACATGGGAACTATAGATCCTAGGAATTTACCCCCATATGTACTATAAAACACTGAACTGATTGTGTTTATCCATGTACTATTGAAATGCATGTTACAATAGAACTACTTTTCTTTAATATCTCATTTCAAGCAAGGGTTTGTGATAGTGTGTGGGTGTCTTGTAATTATTCTTCTAGAAAATAGTGAAATGATTCCGCTGCTCTATGAACAAAGGTATTATTCTTGAACCACATAATTCACAATGTTCTTGTTCTTGGTCTTTATTCTTTTACTTCTATTTAAACTTTTGAAGAATTGACTATTATTGGTGCTTTTTGTGTTTTAACAATAGTTGGTATTTACATGTTAAAACATGCTATCATAACATTCATAGCATGGACATTTAATCTTATAAAGAAACATGATGATAAAGAGGCATTTCAACTCTAAATTTGTTCTATATTTAGAATTTTTTTCAATGAATGGAAGTGAATTAAACTAACATATGTAAAGAAATACCGGGAAAAAAAATTCCGATCAAAGTAGTCTAAGGGACCAACTATTAGATCACAAAATCCTTTTGAGGATACCTTTACCCCACCGATTTACCTACCATATTTATTAATTTTATAAGTTCTAGTAGATACAATGTTTAAAAATTAAAATAACATTGACATTGAATTATAAGAGAAAATATATGCAACAGTTTATCATGACATTTTTGATCTTGGGTGTGTTAATGAAATTATAAATCATGAATTTTTATGAGCCTCGATTATGAATCTATAATTTTTATATCCAAATATTGATGAACTATTTTTATTAAAATTTAATTCTATTCTTATTTTTTTGTAGACATATATATCATGATGATTTAAATAAAAAATATTGTGAAAATAATTCAAGACTTGTTATTCCTTATGTCCCCTATACACACAAAATATTAATAGATCAAGATTAAATTAAATCACGAGCATATCAAGTTTTTAAATTATTTGAAAATAAAGAAAAATATGCTAGAATATTTGTAATACCTACCATGAAAATGTAAAACTCCACAATCTAATTGTATATAATTTATTATCATTTTTCTATTAATCATTTATAATTTTTTTATATTTATAAGGATCAATAGATTCTCATTTTGGTCAATTTAGATACTATGAAGATATATTTTATGTATCTAATGTGAGGATATCTAAAATATAATCCACACATTATGTCCCATATGAATTAGTAATATATTATATTCAATTTTTTATAAAAATATTCCTATTATATATTTAGAATACGTTTTTACAAGGTTTTTATAATGGTATGGTGTTTATATATCATTAATTTCATGGTGTGAGGATATTTAAAACACATAATATAATTATGGTTTTTTAAAATTGGATAATTATTAAGGTATATATAATAATGTTTTTTATCAAAACTTATATCATAATAAATTACTTATTTTTATTTTTATTTTTATAGTGACCCAAAAGATGAATGACTATGATTGTGGTTATTACATTTATAAGTTTATGAAAGATTTTACACTCCATCTTCAAGCTCACATCACTAAAGAGGTATTTCTAAGAGTCGATTCAATTTCATTGAAATGATTTTTTAACTGCTTATAAATATATTTATAAAACTAAAAGGATCATATATAGAAAACATATTTAGATTAAGAAATTGATTTGTTTATGAATGATTTGAAGGTTAAATAGTGTCAGGATTTTTACAAACATCACGAAAAGGTGGGTTTCTACCTTGTATATATATATATATGATATAGAATTATCAATTCAATTATTTTTTCCATTATCAATATTCATAACATTCGAATTCATTTTATCTTTATTCATTCTCCCATCCACATTACTTTGATTTTCATTCCCTAAATAAAGTTTTTATATAAACAAAAACATAATAAAATAAATAAATAAAGTATTTAAAACAAATTTCCTTCGATTAACTAATAATGAAGCTTTAGAGGATTCTTCACCTAAGTACAATCTTTAACATCATACTTTATTTATAGTATTGATTTATTAATCATTGGGGTTTATCATTTCCTTGTTTTTTTTATAAATCCACCCCAAAATCACTAGCACATTTTTCTTGATAATTTGGGAAGAAAAGGTGGGAATTATAACATCAGGGTGAGGGAGATTAGGAATATCAAATATCATTATAATAAAGTGTTTTTAGGGTTTATTTATATTCATAGGAATAACAAACATCTAGAAAAGTTTTTATCATATCTAAAGTAGGAGTGTTGGTTGATTGGGAATAACAAATTCCCTAACATACCTTTTAATGAAACTTATCAGATCATCCCTATAAAATTTATTGCCTCCAATTTTTTTTCAAATGATAACAACTTAAGATTAAAAGTGATTTATATAATGAAAATCCTTTCTAGTTCTATAAAAATGTGTTTAATGATGTGAAATGTGACTAAAATGATCAAACATGTATTTTTAAGTTCAATAAATGTGCCTAAAATGATCAAAATTATGTTAACAAAATCTTAATTTCCAAAAATAAAGGAAATTTATTATTAATTCATTTATGAAATATAAGAAAATATTGTATACCAAACTGATGAGTGATTTTTATAGAATGACTCAATATGTGTTTTCACTATTAAAAGTCTTTCCAGTTGTAAAAAAATGAATTCAATTATAGCATCTCATTAAAAAATCTCATATTATCACAAAACATTAGGAAAAATGCATTTGATTTATTTATAATGTATAAAAAAATACACACATAAATCAAATGTTTTATGTGACTAGAATGATTAAAAGTGTATTTTAAGTTCTATGGGTGTTCCTAAAATAATCAAAATAAAGAAAATGACCCCAGCTTATAATAAGAATATATGATCATTGGTTCTTTTGTGGACTGTATGAATAAACTACATGTTAAACTAACATGTTATTTTTCTTGAATGATACAATGTTTATCTTTCCTATTAAAAATATTTATTATCTTACAAATATGCATCCATTGTTTATAACTCATTAATAAGATCTGATTATCATGAAACTTTAAAACAATGATATTTGATTCATTATAGACTATAGAAAAAACATATAGAATAATTTTATGTGTGATGCGACTTGAATGATTATAAATCCATTTTTAAGTTTTAGAAAACTTCCTCGAATAATCAAAACCAAGTGACTCAATTCAGAATGTCGTGAAAATTTAATACAATGATAATTGATTCATTTTTAACCTATAAAAAACAACATATTAGACTAACATTTTATTTATTTGGAATGATATAATGTATATTTTTACTATTATAAATATTTCTAGTTCAATAATCTTGCATATAATAATTATAACTCATGAAATAATCTTAGATTATCATGAGACTTTATGAAAATTATATTTGATTCATTTATATCCTTTTGAAAAAACTTGCACATCAATGTAAATAATTATGTGATTATAATGATTAAAATTTCATTTTTATATTTTACACATGTTCTTAAAATGATAAAAAACTAAGAAAATAACATCATTATGTTTTAAAAATTTAAGAAAAAAATTCATTGATTCTTTTGTGACTTATAGTAAAAAGCCTCATATAAAACCAATGTTTGATGTGGTTCGAATGATACGAAGTGTTCTTTTTTTATTAAAAATATTTATGGTTCTATAAATATTTATATGATGTAAATAACTCCTGAAACATGATTAAATTATCATGAAACTTTAGGAAAATATTTTTCTGTTCATTTATAACATGTGGAAAAAACCACCACATCAATATGATATTTTTTTCTAGAGTTTGATATTTCTTTTCTTATCTATCCACCATGGAGGAGTGCTCAAAGGATATTGAGGTATGATCCTCTTATTATTCTCTTAACTTATCTTTCTTTATACTATTTTCCTCCTTTTATTCTTCTACAATGATGACATGATTTTTTTAGGGACTTAGGATTTGGGGTTTTAATAGAGCCTACAAAATCTAGAATATCATTGGGATTTTACAAATAGAGGTTAGAGGAATATTTTAGTACTATTTTTATGAGTATTTTCCTAATAAGAATTGGTAAATACTATTAAAGTTCAAAGAGGTAGTTGTTTATATATTTTCTCAATTTATCGGATAAAATATTCTTATATGTGGTTTTATACTTATTATTTATTTTATATTCAAGTATAAAATTAAATTCTAATTATTTTAGTGCATTAAAATTTGAAATTAATGATTATTTCAAATGAAATAAACTTTTTTTAGATGTCTTAAATATATAAATTCTTTGGATTAGTTTTCAAAAAATGCTTTAAAGAAGTGTTGGGAAATTTTGAAATATATGACCTTGTTTGACATGATTTAATGAATAAGAAAAATGGGAATAAGTTTTTTTAATTAACCAAGTTTTTTTATTCTTATAAATGTTTGAAGAAGGTTTTATCATCTTTTAAATAGTTTTAATTAGTGAAATCACACTTTTTTGAATTAAATAAATATTTTTATAGTTTTAAATATGTAACGATTTATATTTTTATACACAAATGAATTTTTTTCGGAACTATGATAAAACTAAATGTTTTTAATGATTATTTAAGTTATAAAGAGTATTTTTATTTTTTAATTAGGGTTGTTTATATAAAATGAAGTATGTGTAAGATGCATGAGTGATTTTATAAGAATTTCCTAGATTTACTCCTTGATTTTAAACATCATGGTAAAGAATTGTTGTATAGTTTGGTTCTAGATATAAATGCTCCATTGGTTAGTCTTAGATCATGCATATTAACTGTTTGATTCCACCAGCCCAGTCAAACCAAATAACATCGATCTAGGTCACTTCATGACCTTTGGTGCACCCACGCATATTCTAGAGATTTTCAGCTAGTGGTGAGGGTATAAAAAAATAATGGGAAGACTATGCCATCAAAAGTAATGTATAAGGGTCATGTTCAAATATACTAAAAATTCAACAATACCTTTATATATAATGGACATAACCAAAAATTGTAGACATAAAATAGGGAGTGAATAGGGTGTCCCATAGTTGAGTATATAAAATAAAACCATAGTCTATATGATGCATTCATAAAAAATAGAGCAACAAAATTTTGATATATAAAATAGGCACTATAATAAATAAATAAATAAATATGAATCATGGTCAATACATATATAGTAAAACTAAAAAGTAATAATATAAGGGTGTCTATCCCAACTCACTAGACTAACTCTCATCAAATATTCAACCTTGGATATAATGCTCATATTGTTCTATGCGTCAAATAGGCCATTAATATTTCCCCACTCAGCTCAACACACTGAGTATTTGTGATCAAGTTGATACATGTGAAATTACATGGTGCATGAAATTATTTGGTGAATACAACTAAACCCACCTAAAAAAAGAAATCATTCATTCCCATACAAATCCATACTTATATGTCATCATGGCTAAAAGACACACATTCTTCAAATACTGACACAAGAGCTACCCAACTCCGACCATGTCCCACTTTCTTATAATCGACGAATCATATAACCTCATTTCTCAATGAGTTTTACCATATAATAAATCTTGTCTCAACAAACCTAATCATAAATAGTTCTGACCATATCCCTAAATTATCACTCATGTGATACCCACTTGACCAATCAGTAATATCATAATCCTTCAACAACAAAACCCCAAAATATCATGGGAAATAATTATTGTATTAATAAATACAAAATCATGCTATCAAAGAGGGACTAACCATTAATTAAAAATGTAAAATAAAAAAAAGAGTTAAATAAGTCAAAAATAATTATATATCAACTAAACTACAATCCCATGATAAAATAAATATGAAATAAAAATAATGGGTCTAAATTGAAATAATTAAAAATCCCAACACTCATTCCCTTCCCCACCTCATTTCACCAATCCTCATTAGAGATATCCAAAAAAATACTCACAAAGCACATTTGTATCTATTCCATATAAATCAAGTCACTACAAGGTTTTTATTCCACAACATGATAATATATACCTAAGGCTACATACTAATCTCTTAGATCATACATAAATATCGTCACACTGATCTATCAATTTTTTAACAACATCATGATCACATGTGTGTGATATTTCCATAGTATTATTATATGTGGATCCACATAGGATGTGTTTCTTATCTATCAAATGCCTTTAACTACTCCTCCCATGTTCCCTCCATAATCTCTCCAAGAGCCATTGTAACACCCCAGGTAAATAAAGAATATGACATTTTAATATTTATCCATATTTGTGAATAAAATGTTAATATTAATTTAAAAGGAATGCTATGCTCGATGGCGTACCCAATACGCAACAACAAGTTTCTTGGAAATTTTATGTTGCACTTTAATAATAAAATAATATTATTTTAAATGGTAGTTAACGCCTAGCCATTGTAATGGTGGGAATGAATAGAACTAACTAAAAAATTATTATATATTTTTGTCAAATATTTTTACTTTTATCCAATAAAATTTAGAGGCTTAAAATGCGAATGAATCCAATTTTAAGCGTAAATATTCTAATATACTTTAAAAGGTCGATTAACCACCTTTTGATGGCGAAACCTTTTTAAATACACTTGTTGACAATTTTATATGTTATATTAGACCAAATAAAATCTTTCTTTAGAATTAGAATATCAAAATTTACCTTGTTTAGGTTTTTGTTATTTTTTTGATAAAGTCCATTTTTAACGAATAAGTAAAAAATGTTGTATTTTAATTCAAAACCAATTTTTAATATAATTTATTTATATGATTAGATCATCTTTTGAATTGGTTTTAAAGTGCAATTAGAATATATTTTTACCATTTAATCCAATATAGGTCATTGGAATTAATTTCACTTTGAAATTGGACTGAAACTTGTGTCAATATTTTAGTAGATATTGTTTCTTAAAAACACGCTATTTGTTTTGACAACGGGAATTAATTAATGAAACTTATATGTTTTGAATTTTGTAAAATAGACATCATTTTTGAATTCGGAATATCAAATATATCTTACGGTGATTTTTTGGTATTTTTCTGAAAAACTTCAATTTTTGATGAATAGTGAAACCACTAAGTGGTAGTTAAAAAAACTGATTTTTTGTTTAAATGAAACCTTACCACTCCTGTGATTTGAATTTCAAAAATCCGACATACACGGTTGTCATTAGGATGTAAAATGTGGTTTAATGGGATTAAAATATTTTTTTGGTGAATAGTAACTTTTAAGTTTTATTAATCGCGATTAAAGGTAATTAGTGTAATTTAAGGTAAAGATAATGTTATAATAATATGAAATGACCTTGACACATGTCCTACCCTTATTTTATGAGTCATGAACTACCAAGAAAATCCATGGGTCAACTTGGGGTCCCCATGGAGCAACATTGGTAGGAAAATGACATTAATAACTTTTTATTTAAAGTTAAAATAAAAATGTCACAAACATGTATTGTTTTACTAAAACAAGTTTTACATGGGGTTATACAAGTCATAGTTTTGACTATAAATATTCATTGGAAATATAAAAATATTTCCTACATCATAGTATTATTTTTTTATAATTTTTAGATATTAAATAAATTAATTTATTTATGACACAATGATGATGTAACAATTACCTCATTAATGAACGATTTAAATAAAATGAAAAGATAATGTAAATTCTAAGACTTACACTTTGAAAAAACCTATTGGATGAGTATATTTCGAACCCTTATCACCTTATACTCTAAATATATCAACGTGGGACCTTTAAAATCCGAAACTCATTTTATAATAAAGTAACATTTCAGGACATTCCAAGAGTGCCCCTCCTCCATCTTATAAAAGGACCCCACCTCTACCTCCTTACCCACACCTCTCAAGAATTTTTCTCGGCCAACCCCTACCCATTTCATCTCTCCACATCCCTCTATTCATCATTGAAGCCTCACCTTAAGCATAAAGCTCTTCAAGAAACCCTTTGGGTTCAAACCAAAGGGAGTTACCCGATTTAATGGAATATAAAGAAACGAACAAGACAAGTCGGACTTGAGGTAAGAGATCCTACCTCTCTCTTTCTTTTTAAGTACTACTTTTTATGTAACTTACTTTAAGATCGTCTTTCTTATGTTTGGGGATGTTCTTTTATATTCATCGTTCTATTAATTTTATGTTAATATGATGGGAGACCCTATTTGATCTCATAAATCCATTTTTGGAAGTTTTATGTGGCGCCGTTAGGCTGCCGAATTTTCATAAGGGGATTTTCATCTCACTTTTTATTCACGTGAGATTCATGCTACATTTGACACTATTTCCTTTTTTGTGGTGTATGTACTGCTCATTATTTTAATATTTGTATAATATACTATCATTTATGGGTATTTTCATCTTTATTGTAAGACCCTTCTTTCATGGGGTGTACATTTCGAAAGTTGCCCAAATCGGTAAGGGAACCTTTCACACTCTTATTTTTAAAAGACTTATTTTGTTATGTCTTTTAATGTTGGGATATGTTCATCTATATCCTTATTGATGTAAATTTTATGTCCAAGTGATGAGATACCATTTTCTCTCTCATCAACTAATTTTATGAATTTTAAAGTGACGCCGTTAGGCTGTCGAATTTTACCAAGGGAACTTCTTAACCCAATTTTGATTTCTTTGGGTTCAACATGTAGTTATAGAATATGTCATCCTTTTAATATGTGTGAATGACCTTTGATTGTTTTACACTTAATATCCACTTATATTGGGTGTATTTATATTTGTCACACATAATTATGAGATTGATTTATCCTTAATTTAAGGATACCTTCTTTATAAAAGATTTCATCTCATTTTACATTTATATTGAGACTTCATTGTTGTTATGCACCGATTCAATCCTATATGGTGTATATACTGTCATTTTTAATATTATATCACGAATCACTTTATTCTCATGATATTATAAAGTTCTGATTAAATGTTATTCCTCAATTATTGTATTCAAGTGTCTCTCATTTTGTTAAAAACCTTTTAACTAAAATATCGTTTTAAATGTTTTAATGATTTATTCTTATAAATATTTCTCATTAATATACATGTTTTCAAAATGGTTTTAAGGATTTATTTATATAGATATTAATGGTTTAAAATGTTAAAATATTCAAAGTGGTATGGGACACTTTGATTCAAAAATATCTTTATTAAATGATTGAAATGGTTTTGGAAATGTTTTTTTAGAATGGATTAATTATTTAAATATCTTAAAATGTTATAATGTTATTGCAATGTGGGAATGTTATTTTTTCTTTATGCTTGAGTTATGTTCTATGATTATGTTATGGGTCTTGGGAATTTTTATGAAGATGGGTGGTTCCGTGATAAACTAAGGGCGGGTGAGCCTGATATAGCTCTCCGATGCATTGGGTAACACAAAGGAGTTAAACGCTAAGGTTTCTTCAAAGATATTTAGGGAATATACTGTGATGGGAATTCCAAACGTAACCATGAGGGTTAATACCTATGTAAGAATGTTATGAATTCCTTAAGTAACCTTTATATCTTATGATTTCTATGAGTTATTCCTAAATCTTATGATTTAATGAGGTATGTTAAAGTGCTTATGTTTTATGAGTAAAGTATGATTTCATTGATTCGTATGTATTCATAGACTAATGTTTTCTTTTCATATTGTTATAACCCTTAATGAGCTTTTTATGCTCATCCCAAGTTTTTGAAATGTTTTCCATATGACATAAAGTGGAATACGGTCAAGGATGGGATCATGGAAATGTCATGATGTCTAAAACATGGAACTAGACATGAATCTTTTGTTCAAGAGTTTATTTTTTTGTGAAAAAATGGAAACTGAGTAGATGTGTCTACCTTGTAATCTTTGAGATGTAATAGTTATGTCCTAATTCTCTAAAACTCTAAACCTGAAAAGATCCTCCATGTGAATTATTCATTTAATTCAAGAATATGTAATGTACTAAGGTCGGGTCCTTATATCCATGTCATTATCCTCACCATGTTTGGACTATCAATAATGATATAACAACTAGAGAAATCCTAATCTCAACTATGTAATTATTAACACGTAAAAACTCACAAATAAAAGAAGTCATGATCCAACAGATAAATCCCAAACCCATAAGTCATCCTAGATTCCCCCTTCCATAAAGTCTTATACTGATCAATAGGTATATCATGATATCACACTACCTCAAAAGCTACATTCCTAGTCACTCTACTATATACTAGTTAAACCAACATTACCCAGAAGCACACCCGTCTCCTCATATCAACAATACTATGGAGGGAATCCACGAACCTCCTAATCCCACATCTCAATCCACACAATGGACCATCATAAAATTGGGACTACTTCCAATGAATCTATCCATACCTTGTAATATAAATATCTTCGAGACTATCTCTCACATCAACTACTTTTGGTCCAATAAAAATGGAACTTCTAAAAGAACTAATGAGCTCAGTCACTTATCCAGAATAACAATCACTACCTGAAGGATGATGGTGAATAGTCTCATCTATCACTATAAATAAATTACATTTAGCCACATTTTTTTTACATTTATCCATGTTTATAAACATGGATAAAAAATTTACCCACATTTCTTAAAAACAAAAATAAAAAGTGTATGGGATAATTAACTTTTTTTAAAGGTAGATAATTATCCAATTTTTTTAAAAATATTTATAATTTATCACACAACATTTAATGTATTTTTATGAAACATGGTTAAATGACTCATCAATTACCCATGTTTTATCTAAATGTGGGGTTTTTTTGGGTTTTAATTTATTTTTTGTTTTTTAACCAATATCTCATGCACCAGATGGCCCATCCATCACATGTCCTATGCACCTATGTCTTACCAGCTTTCCCAGGCACTTTATATCCCAATCTCCCACATGCTAAAGCATTCCACATGCTCCGCATACCTCACAACCATCTCACCTACTC
This sequence comes from Viscum album, assembly GCA_963277665.1. Lineage (NCBI taxonomy): Eukaryota > Viridiplantae > Streptophyta > Magnoliopsida > Santalales > Viscaceae > Viscum > Viscum album. The sequence goes on along the minus strand of OY728130.1, from coordinate 951,949,290 downwards.
ACTTTGCATACCCTATGCAATATATGCACTCCATGCACTCCACATCTTGCGCATCCCCTATGCATCCTTCAATCTTCACATCATTCGAGTCCCATTCACCCTTGCACTTTGAATCCTACACAAGCCTTTTCCATCCTATGCACCCATGTGCTCTACATCCCATGCATCCTTCTTTACAACTTCCTTATAACCCCACCAACCTAGACACACCCTATATAATAAATATACACTCAAACACAACATCACCAAGGATTCAAACCCAGATGACACAAATGGAGGGTAAACAGTCAGACCACTTGTCTAAGCGGTTCCATATATATATGAACCTACTGTAACATATTTACAAATAAACTAATATACACATATATACATATAATATACATTTTATATATTAATATACATATATATTATATACATTTAACATATTATTTTATATGTTTGGTTACTTGTAATCCCATATACCAATAATAAATAATTGAACACACAAACACATAAATATATATAAGACTTAATATATTTCAATATATATATATAAATTAATATATATATATATATATAAATTAATATATATATATATATAAATTAATATATATATATATATATAAAATAATATATATTTATTTTTATTTATGTGTTTGTGTAAATATATATACTAAATTAGTAATTTGTAATGTTATTAAATGTATATTCACACACACACACATAAATGTATAATATTTAATATTAGTACATATATTTATATATTAAAATAATTAATCTATATTTATTAACTTAATTTACATTGATATAAATACATTGCACACATATATTAATTTTATTAAATATATATCTTTTAACTATATATGATCATATTTAAAGTTGAATTCATATTTTATTGGAATTGTCCTATACACTTTTATTAATGAAAAATTCACTTCATATATTTTATAATGCAGTTAGTTCTATTTATACCTGCCAAACCAATAGATTGGTTATAACAATAATATTTAAATAATAATATTTTATTATTATATCACAATTTGTTCTATGCTCAGTATTGTGTGTGGTGTACGTAATTGAACACAATATTATTTTTAATCTAAGAATTCAGGGTGTTACAACCCACATATATCAAAAACCATTCCTTATATGTAGGTTGTGGGTGAGTCCAAAAATGTAGCAGGATTACCCCACTACCTCAACTCATTGAGTGCTAGTGATAAAGTGGATTCATGTGAAAGTTTATGGTGAATGAAAGACCAGGGTGCATAAAACTAAATGTACCTAAAAATATAACTTATTCATGCTCATAAAAAGGCATACCTATATTCCTTCATGGATGAAAAACACATGTATCCCGAATAATAATAATAGAGTTCTCCAACTCAGGAAATTACCCACATTTATATAATCGATGAATCATATACCCTCATGTCCCAATGAGGTATACAACATAGCTACTATCATCTTATTAAATGAAATCTCAATGAGGTCTCATTATATCCATGAGGAATCACTCATTAGTGTCCCACCTGACATATTATTCATCTCACCTCCCATTAATAACCAAAAACTAAAATATCATGGGGAATAATGATCATATAAAAAAAAATATAATTATAGGAAAACAAAAATCACCTAACCTTCAAATAAATTTTCAAATGATAATAAAAACCAAATAGGGTTTTCAAAGGGGACCTAAATCATTAAATATTAATTGAACCAAAACACTATAAAATGATAAATATGAAAACTAAACAATGGGGGCCAACCAAATGAAATAATGATCCCATAACTCATGACCTACCCCATATCATATCATTGGTCTTCATAGGATATATACACTAGAATACCCTTAGAGAACATCTAGCTTTATTTCATCTGTAAAAAGTCTTTTAATGGGTTGTCTCTCAATACACAATAATATAACCCTAAAGATATATAATGATCCTGTATAGCAGACATCAATATCACCACATTAATCCCTTGTATTGTGTATTAACATCAACGTAATATGTGTATTCCATGGATATTTTATTATGCTACATGGATCCCCAAAGGATGCAGGGCTAATATATAATATACTACAAAAAACTACTCCCATGTATCCCACATCATCTCACTTAGAGCCTCATATATCACCTAACCGTTTCAAAATCATTAATAAAGAGATCATATTTATAGTGAGTGTAATCTTAGTTGGAAAATAATCAGTTCAGGTGACCTCAAAAATAAAGTTAGCCCTAATCCTTGAGAAAACTACCAAACCGTGAAGCTATCCTAAGAATCACCTATTATAGGGCTATATACCAATAAAGAGCCCCATCATGTTATAACACTAATTCATTGGATACATGAACCACCAATCCATAACATAACAAGTTAAGTTAACATTAGATAAGATGATACCACTCTCCTATTATCAATAAAACTAATAAGAGAACCTACTCACCTATTAATCAAATTTCTTGATTTATAGCAAGTATTATCATAATATTGGGATTATATTCCCTGAATATGGATTTAAAAATTAATAAATATATTTTTGGTACTATATCCCACCTCAACCACTCTGATCTAATTAAGTGGTAAGTTATACAAGAATAAAATAATATAATCATTCATCTATAATATTGGACACAAACCAAATAATTATGGTAAACTACCTCATCCATCACAGGATCAATATTAAGGTATCCAACAACATCCCATGTCCATCCATTGAACTGATCGAAACCCATACAATATTTCTTAATAAACATCACATTAAATCATTGAATTCACTAAAAGAAGTTGGGGTAATTGAAGATTCCTAGATTCAATCACTATACTTATGGGTACCTCAAAAGGTACCATTGTATAACCTACTATCAATAACCCCAATTGACCTCCGAACCTAGTATAACTATTCCATCAAATAATAAAATATTTCTTCAATGGTTTCTATACTATTACAAACTATCATTCCATAGGAGATAACATGCAAGGAAACCATAAATCAAGATATATCACATAAGAGAACATTATTAATTAAATAGAGCATCTCTATTGTAATGTCAATTAGACCAAACCATTTATTAATTAAGGAAAATATTCAATACTTTAAAATCATAGTAAGAATTATATTCCAAATATTATTTTAAAAGAAATTTTATAATGAAATACTCACCCAAGTATTTTCTCCCAAAATGTTTATAGAAAACATCTTTGTAAAATCATTTCCCTATTTTGAAATACCATTCAAAATCCCCCATGTTAAATTCCAATTTTCATTTTGAAATATTATTCAAAATCCACATAATTTAAACATCAAATTTAAATTTAAAACCATTTAATTTATAAATCCAAATTTGACTTGAAATTCCTTTTAAAATAATTTTTAAAAGAAAGGATCATTTAATTTATAAAAAAAATCATACCACCAAGTAGTCCAAAAAAATGGGACACCGAAACTTGTTCAACCAAGGAACACCAATGAATTATTTATTAATACATATAATTATTTTTTACTATTAAAATAACTCAAACATATCCTATTTATTAAAAAATTAAATGTCAAACAATCATACCACAAAAAATAATAATAAACACATGAGCATAATATTCTAGCATCCAATCTAAACAAACTAGAATTCATTATTGTTAATGGGTAATAGAAACTACCTCATTCTTGAATTTATTTATTTAATAAAATCTCATTATGAACATATTAATTCGAATGAGAAACTATCTCATTAATAAAAATCATAAATTAACCACTAAACTAATTATATTAAAATACTATAATTATATAAATGATGTAAAACTCACCGAGTGGTGTAATGACTCTAAAACTACAAAAAAAAGGTGAGGTCCACTACCAAAACATAATATATACTATGTTATATAAAATTACCAAATTAAAATACACCATTAATTATTAATTTAACACAAATTTCCTAAAATTAATAAATAAATTAATCCAATGACATACCTTAATCCAAATAGTGAGTGATGACAAGTATAATTCCTTCCTGAAACTCCTTTATGTACAAAACATTAAATCCTCATTGATATAAAGTGATTCTAGCATGGATTGGTATAACTAGAAACAAAAACAAAAGGGAGTTAAAAAATCATAAGAAACATGGGATTATGCATTAAGTAAGAGGAAATGGGAAAATATACCCTAGATCGACAAGACTAAACCAACCCAGATTATTCTAGAAAAGGGAAGAATAGGTGAAGGAAAAGGTCAGAGGGAGATATATTTTCATCCTATACATGAATTGATCAAGAGGGAACCCTCAAGTGTGGATATTAAATAAATTATGGAAAATATCTTTTTTACTCATTAATTTTAAAAATAGAACAAGGTCCTATAATATACCTAGAAGCCTCCCATTAAGAATGAAGTGGATCCTGATGAATATAATGGGAAGATGTTGGATTCACGATGGATAGACCTATAGGATAACTCTACTAGTTATTCCATCAAGAAATTGGTGATATTATTCTGGGTACTTAGTGGTTATTGAAACCACCTCCCATATCATTATAAATTCCCCAATACTTGAGAATTATCTTTAGACATTTTATACCAATACTCTGACCACTAAAACATCCAATTATATATTTAAAAAATCTCAAAAAACACCCTTCCTTATATTTGAATCCAAAATTTTAAATTTACCCTATAACTAGATCAATGAGAACTAGAAGTTCCTTACACTCCCCTTGCATATTAAGTCATGAATTGTTACAAGTTGGGTGTCCCTAATCATGACTTGATTATTCAAGTCAGATTAGCGGGTATTATCACATCACTATTTGGTAATGTTTTCAACTAAGACACATTTTATATTCTCTATTAATTATATCCTAGTTAAATTATTCCATGAGGATAATTATATGACTTGAATTATCTATTTTTTTAAAATAAAAATTTCAGTTGTTTTAATTAATTTCATTATGACTTTATAAATCATTGATATAAGTATAATATTGATAATGATTATGATAATAATCTTATTTTATATATAAAATGTTGTGTAATCAATATTAATGTTTTTAATTTTTTTAAACAAGAATTTATTCTTTTACTTTTTTATAAAATATTTATAATCTTTTGAGGCATCCTAGAGAGTTATACACTCACTCCTAACATGTACACCTATGTTATACATGTAGGTTGCAATTTTGTTTCACCGTATAGGTTCATGAATATATTCCTCTATGTTAAGAGTTTTACCATGGGTTTATATATGAATATCGAGGGTTTTTGGTAAGTAGATATATCCTTGTATCACATAGATAAAAATATGAATTATAATTTAATTTAGTTTGTGATTTTTATATTTATAAAGGCCACTTTGGCCTATTTTTTGGAGTGTTTTTATCTCATTTGATTATATATATGAACCTTCTATTTATGGTTAAAATTAATTGTTTTATTTTAAATATGTGAAATATTTATTATATAGGTAATTTTAGTTTTTTTATCATATTTATAAATGTATACTTAATATGACATGATAATTTCAATGTTTGGGTACATCATGTTAGATTTCTGGTTGAAAATTGTATTTATTATTTATTTTTATAAAGGGTATTGAATTTCCATTATTTATATATGACGCACTTGACACTTATTCCAACTTATAATGATTTTTAATTTTATTTATGTCTTTTATGTGCTGGTTATGGTATTCAACCAAAGTGTCCAGGTCGGTATATTTCAAAATGGTATCAGATTATGAGTATGAAGTTGGGTCTGTGGGAGGTGGAAGTAGGATCATTAGAACATAAAAATTAACCCAAAAATAGACTCAATTAATATATTTATAGTGGAAGCTAATGTTACTAGGGAAGTTTAGGATTATGCAATGTAATTTAACAATTAAATAGGTTATTCTTTAATTTTATTTCTCCTTAATGAGGTGTCTTATGCATTTATGTTCAAGAAGAGTAAAGTTATATTGTGTTTCGTGAATTATAGACCATTTTAGTTGATTAGATACCCATTATAATTATATAGTATTTTTTTAAATGGTTATCATTAGTAATCCAATTGATTTAATCATTCATTGATATTACTTTAACATTATTTATTAGGTTATTTCATAATATATTATATATTACTGACTTATTTATCTATGAAATTAATTATTTAAACATAAATTTTTAATTAATAATCAATTTAAGACAACTTATATACTTGTGTTTTCTTATAAGTAGTGTTTTTAAAATTGGTGATTTTTTTTCTTGAAATCATTTTCCTAAAAATTAGGAATTTTCAATAATAGTATTTATAAAATTTAAAATGATATGCGTAATTTTTTTTGAAATTATATTAGGTTTAAAGAAATTTATTTCACTTTGATACATATATTTAATGATAAAATTGTTTTTTTCAAGATTTATTTGAAATGGGTAAGTTATATTATTCTATCTATCATTTTATAGAATGTTATTTTATGCCATGAGTGAAATTAAATAGTTTTCTTTATGCTGTGCAATGTTTGAATTTTTTTGTGCTTGGATGTTGTGACTTGTATTTTTATTAGTGAATTTACTATAATTTTATTAATTCTTTAAAATTGTTTGAGATATATTTTCTTTATAAAAATATTTTTCATTGGATGTTAGGATGTTGTTAAATCGGATGAACATTAATTAAATTTAAATTTCATTAAACAACATTATAACTATGTTTGAATGATTTTCTATAGTAGAGACCTAATTAACAAGGGGATGTCACACCAATATAGGATTAATGTGTTTTTTATAATTATATATAATGTAGTAAGTTTATATGATTTTTATGGGAAATTAGTATATATTTTATAGATCCTCCGTTTCATTTTTTTATTTCATGGTATTTTTATATTATTATTTAATGTCTTTTTGTCCTCATAACCGTGTGTATCACTTTTGAAGTAATTGTTTATATTAAATAAATTGATTTAACCTGATTTAATTTGATTTTGTTTAATTTGACATGGTTTGATTATATTTTTTAGATATCAATGTATTTAAAGTATGTAGTACGAGTTAATAGTTTGGGTTTCAAATGTTTCTTGTCTAAATGAACATAATGTTTTGAATGAATTTCATTTTGAGTAATGAATATTTTAATTGGAAGAATTTAGTATTTTTTGACATAGTTTTTATAATATTTTTGATTCTTATTTAATTTAAATTATTTAAATTTTGAATTAATATAATACTTTCCTTTAGAAATATGTTTTTAATATAGTAGTTATATAATCAGAAAATATTTGTAGAAAAATATATTTAAAGGGGTTTTGGTTTAGTTTTAAAATGTTATTTTTATATATGAATTATTTTAAATATGTTTAATTCTCAAAATATGTAAGTTATTTTATATTTTTTCACGTATTATGTTTTCGGCCGGCTATAAAATAAATAGTTATGTTATTACCATGATTGTTTCTTTAAATTATTTCATGTGGTTTCATTAGTGTAAATCCATAGTGTAATAACCCAAAATTTTATCAATAAAATTTTCCTTCTTATAATTATGTCATAAATCTCATAAATCACATTAAGAACCCAATACAAAATTATAAATTAGTCATAAAATAAATCAATAAGAATTCCAAATATTACAGTGGCATAATAAATAGAAAATAAGAGAATAAAAATGGAAAAATTTAGATATTATCAATCAACTAGAATGAATGAACTCAAGAAATAATCTACAGAAATAAAAAATAATGTTAATAATATAATTTTCATTTTGAAAATGAAAATAAATAACCTTGAGAGAAAATAGAATTGAATTAAGAATGAGTTAAATAAGAAGTATTTTTAGAAATTAAGGAACCTATACTGATAGAATAGTCTCATAACCTTTGGAATAGTAATCTGACCATTAGGAAAAGTAATTTGTCCGTTAGAATAGTAACCTCATACATGAAAGTATAAATAAAATTAAGGAATCTAATAAAAAAAAATATTATATATTTATATAACGGTATAAGTATATAAATGTTTTAAAAATGATAAATTAAGTGTTGGTATTTTTGTGAAATGTAAATGTTTATTTACAAATTTATAATTAATATAATGATTTAAGAGAAAATTTATATTCATAAAATATATTCATAAATTTATATTATGTTGTATTATAAATATAAGATGGTTTTATGACATCTTAATTGATTTTTCAAAGGGTCGTAAAATCGATTATAATATTAAAATCAGTTCTTTTTGAATAAATAATGATTTTATTTTAAAATTATTTTTCTCATATTTAGAAAATTATTTCCATAAAATGGATTATTATTTTTAAATATATAGGTTCAAAAATGGTTAGGGTGAATTTTTTGATTTTTCTAAAATAATTGATTTTTTGTTAAATAATGAAATACGATATTTAACATTATAAGATAAATAATTTAATTTTTGAGTCATAGATGATGTAAGAACACATTGGTTTGATATATCCTAATCTATTTACTATATTTAGTCTTAGTAATCAACACTATTTATTGACTTGTGCCAAAAAATAAGCAAATTTATAAAATAATAAAAAAAGACCCATCTCTTCCCTTATAAGTACCTCCACTCACCACCCATTCTCCCCACACCTTCTAAGTATTGTATCATGTCAATATTCTATAAAATTACCTTCCCAGGCCTCTTACCCAAATTCTAGAATTTCTGGTCTTACCAAAATACCACACCCAAGTGCCTTAATGAGGTTCTCAAGGAGACAAAATTCAATAGGTAAAATCCTCAATCCTTATCTTTTAATTTATTTTTTTTATTATACTCTCCTCACCTCCTTTATTAAATGTGGAATTATATCTAAATTATAATATATATATAATAATTTTATAATGTTAATTTAATTTCAATTATCCAATCTAATCTCTTGTTATTTTATTTTAAATATGAAAACATCTTCTGTGACTTGTCGGTTCACCGTCTTCATGGACGGTGAGTTTTCATTTTCCATTACCGACTTACAGGATGGTAATAAAACTATTATTATGGATAAAATTATTTTTATATTCATATTATAACCAGTTTCTTATTATAGAAATAATTTATAGACATAATATTAAATAAAACGGAATTTGTTCTTGATAGTCGAAAAAACCGCAAAAATAAACTAACTATTTATCATTAAGTTTTTATCAAATGAATCATCCTCATACCAGAAAAAAAATGATATATGGGAAAATTTAAAATTTTATAAGTGAATTAATACTATATAATTTCACTTATGAAGAATTATTCCCATTTGACAAGAAATTCCATAATTATATGCCTGAAAACCGACCATAAAACCATGAAACAAACACTCCAGGAATGATGAAATTTAACCTTATAACTCATCAAAATGAACACAAACGAACTAAATAAAATTATAATAAAAAATAAATGTATAAGAGGGTCAATAATAATCATTTAATGAATATAATTTTATTATCCAGGACATTAAGCACAAGTGAATAACACAATCAGACATAAGGTAAGAGATCACTTCGAACCTCCAAATTTTTCTTTTCGGTTACATTTTCTATCTCTTTACCCAATGTAATTCTTCAAAATTCTTATATTATTATACTATATTCTATTTTAATGTTACAAAAACATTAATCTCTCTCAATTCATCTTTATTTTATATGGAAAATATATGTTTTAAAATATTCCATTCTCAATTCCTCTCGACAGGCAAGCCCAATTTAAGGGAAATTCTCCATTTATTTTACATTTTAAAGTAAAATCCATAAAATATTTTAATCTATGAATATTTTTATAAAATATATTATTTTATCATGAAATATGTTTAGTTCATTTATGGTTTTATGCAAAAAATATGCCTCTGTCCTCTTTAAATATTCTTTATTATTCTTTCTAAAACCGTACTTAAGAGGCGTATTTCTAATGTTACCTAACCAGTATTTTTTATGTTTTCAATTAAGTTGGACATAATTATTAATTAATTATCCTTATTTTTACTTTATAAATGTCCAAGAATGTTTTAAATCCCTTATTTCATGGATATAGTTGTTATATTCCCTATGACTATACCTTATGACATGATTACGATACCCATTTCTTTCCATGGGTAACCCTTATGTTTATTCCTTATGTTTGATTATTTATATGGAAACATTTGCCTAGATATTTTATTATTGGTTCACCCATACAATTATCTAATTAATTGGGTAATGTTTAGTCTCATGTGATGTTATGTGTGGGATTAGGGAGTAAACCTAATCCAATAGGGGTCTATGTTCACTATGTGATACTATCTTGGATGTTAGACGTGAATCATGTTTATGTCATGTTGTATGTTTCTACCACATTACAATATTTACATGATCATATGATTCTATGTTCTATGTGTTATTTTTCCATATGTTTATTCATGATCCATGACTTTTATGTTAACATTTCATGTCTTCTAACTCATATATTATGCATTCATTACCATGTTTTTTTCCATACTGGGATTTTTTGCACATCCATTTTGTCCATGTATTTCCCCAGGTTATCTTATACAGTTTTATGATCTAAAATAAAGTTAGTATGTCATTATGGAGATTAATAAAATAAAGTTTATTTTTAGTTTTAATTTTTATAATAATGTACGTAATCTTCCAAAGTCACTAGACTATTTGATCCTTGGTTTATATTAGGATTAAAATCATGTAATATTATTTAAAAAAGTATTGGGTTGATATAGTTATTATAAGTGTAAATACCTGTAAAATTCAAGGGAAATTTTCTCTTAATTTTCTTTGCGATTTTACAAGAACGCGGTTTCTGACGGCACTTGATTCCGAGGCCCGGTGTGCCTGGAATTTCTATCCGATGTTTAGCTTGGGTACATTCAGTGAACGAATGAACGGGTTTTCCAAACTTTTTAACTGGTGCTCAGAATCGATTTCTGAGGGCACCGATGGATTCGCAGCGCCGATAATTGCTTAGGAAGACCTTTACTGGAGTTGCGTTTGCTCGGGAGGAATTGTCAAAAATTAGGGAATTAAATGTTAGGTAAAATAAATTGTGTGCAAATTTATTTTATCCATGGTAGTTTAATTCTCTCATGGAAAGTTGTTGGTGGGGACCACAACAACCCAACTTCCCATGTGAGGTTATGAGGGCATTGGGGCCCACACGAGCCCCCATCTTCTCATATTACCTAACTCCTCTAATCTCCCTCTTAAGTGTGTAACCCTTAAAACTTCCCATTTAATTTGTGGCCTTCCCTCTCCCCACATTTATTCAATGCCAACTCTTTAATTTAATTATGTGAGTTATGTATTTGAAATTTGTAATTTTGAAAGGCATAACTTAAGATAATAAAATTAGAGGGATATTATTTTATTAGGTTGGGTTGTGGTGTAAGGGGATTGGGGAGAAGAAAAATCTAAGTCTTGAAGTTCATCTTCTTCCTCGTCGAAGAACGCGAAGAACGCCGAACCTTCGATGAAGAACTCTGTCACCACAAAGGGGAGTTCATCATACCGTCTTCTTCCCTCTCCGCAGCTGGTGAGAGACGCCATCCTTAGAGATCGACGGCGAGATGTCATGTACCGCGAAGCCGACGACTCTCTTCTCCATGACGCCGAAGACGCTTACAGAGTCTTCTTCCGGGACTATCTTTTCCGCGAAGAACCTTCATTCATCTCGTTATCAAGGTAGGGGTGTGTTTTTATTTGAGCAATGCTGATTCTTCCTTCCTTTGTTTATCCTGACCCGTTTTCTACCAAACTAACATGGAAGGACAGGGCCAAACGAATACGGCCCGATCCCTCCGCCGTTTTTGTGAATGTTTGGTGGGATCTTCGTGTTATTCATGGGTGACGAACACCAGAACGTTGCGAGTTCATTGTGTGATGCAACAATCCCAATTGAAGATCCAACATCACGACGTCCTAGAGAAGGTGCGACGACGATAGCAGGCGATAGATCAAACCGGAATGGGAGGTACCGTCCCTTGACCATTCCTCGAGCGGGTGAATCAAATCGTGATTTTGGTGCTGATCGGAGGCCCGAAAACACCGGAGACGATTACAGGACATCGGGGAAACTTAGTGTCCGAAGTTTCGTGATGAACAGATCGTCAAAATGAAGAATGGACAACATGGGAGGCGCGCTGGCTGGAGGCGTCGATTTTGGAAAATTACAGAATACACGGCGTGTTCCACTAACGAACACGTCATGTAGTGTGGGTGTCCTGCAGATTGAGTTTCAGGTTTAGACAAGTAAAACACGGCATGTGACCCTGACCACACGGCGTGTAATCTCTACGCAAAATAGCAGAAGCAGCTTCGCGGGACTCGGTGTTTAATCTGGGGATACACGGACATGGAATTGAGTACACGGGAATGTACTCCACCACACGACCAGGCATGGCCAGTATACACGGAGCCGACCCCAGATGTTTGTCCAAGGCGTGTAACCATACCATACACCGTGTACATACTTTTTTACACGAACAGACCATCGACACGGGCTGTGGTACACGGACAATACCCGTGGACAGAAGACACAGCGTGTAACCAAACCACATGCCGTGTACTTCCTTTTTTACACGACCAGCCCTGCGACACGAGCCGTAACACATGGGCAGTACCCGGTGTCAGATGACACGACGTGTATCATATATCTACACGCCGTGTACTTTTGGAAAATGGTTTGGTCATCTTGTTCTCGATGACTTGGTCACGTTTTTCTTGGTTTTCCCCTAAGACGTGAGACGAAATGTTGGGTTACATCATCCCTGGTCTTCGTGACGCTTGATGTGTCCATCCCCTGACTCAAGGAGAGGATCCTCCCAAAATGAGCTTGTTGTGTGCGGGAACCCTAGAGCTGGCTGCGACTGCGATGACGACGACTATACAGAAATCCTCTGTGGATTCGACGGAGATGACTACAACACTCAACGATCCTACGTGGATCAGTGCTACCTATCCTGTGTGGGTCCGATCCTATGTGGGTTAGCGCTCAGAGGTCCTGTGTGGGCCAGCGCTTACAGATCCTCTGTGGGTCCGATCCTGTGTGGGTCATTGTGGGAGTTAGTTACCTATTTATCCTTTGTGGGTCATTGCGGGGGTTAGTACCTATCGATCGTGTGTGGGTCCGACGGATTAGATGAATCATTGGATACCTCTGGTCGTCTCTATCGACTTATGAAGAAGTATACCTGTGTGAGATGAATCTTGTTTTGCTTTCCTAAGTGGATTGTGTTGTGCTATCCTGTGTGGATTACGTTTTTCTTTACTATGTAGATTGTGTTATGCTATCCTGTGTGGATTATGTTTTGTTTTCTTGTGTGGACTGGGTTGTATTTGAGCTCGGATGTTGGAGCCGAATGAGAATTGATGACTTAGGTATATGTATGGGCATATACCTAAGTAGAGTCGGATGTTACTTCGTGATTGTATCCTTCCATTGTGGATTATCCTTTGTGGATTCTGGGAGACCAACGGGAGTCTCGGGGTCCCTACTGAGTAGCTTATACTCACCCCTGCACGGGCTATGCCCGCACTACGTTGTGTTGGTTGCAGACGATGGACAGCGCTGATCGTGGTTGAAGCTTGCAGAGCGAGACGATACCTGGAGGTGGACCACTAGGCGGGACGTACTCGGAGCGGACGGCTGGACCCGAGTATTTGTGGAGGCTATCTGTACCCACCCATCAAGTGGGACTTCCAGTGGACGACTCGAGGCTATGGCATTACTTTTCAGTTGCTGTTTTCCCTTTCAGTTGGAATTTACTTTTAGTTTGGGTTTGTATTCTGGCCCAGTTACTTTTCCGCACTTACTATTGTACCCAGTATTTACTTAGTATTTACTTCTGCTTGTTTTCTCTAAGGTGTTTGTTTACTTTAAAAAGGCAATGCCTTCCTTTTTTACTGGGAATTACGCCTTGGTACAAGTCACCAGCCCCTGGCCTATGGAAGGCGGTCTTGGGGTAGTCACGACACGGGCCCCGAGGACGGGTCGTGAAAAATTGGTATCAGAGGAGTTCGGTTCTACCACAGAACTTTGGACTCTGATCTTTCTTCTATGTGAAGCTATAGTGTTAAGCGTATTGAGTGTGGTTATCAGTCCAGGGAGTCCAGTGTTAGTGCAGCGGCCGAAATATCTGTACACCAGGACCCTGACTTCTGATTTCTGACTTAATACACGAAAACATTGATTGCATGTGTGATTCAAGTTTTCTTTGTGACTACTTTATGTCAGCTCACCAGGTATACTGTTTGACCGTGACACACCTATTTCTTTTTAGGATGGCCCCACGATGGCAGCCAGCTAGGGTTCTGAGAGTTGTGCGTGACGACAGCCCACCGAGCGACGAGGCCTCGCTACAGGGCCCTTTGACAGCAGAGGCAGCGGTGGTACCTCTACCCACTGAGCCACCGATGATATCAGCCCCAGCCGCTGACGATGCACGTCGCCTTATTGCACTACATGAGTTTCAGCATCAGCGACCACCCAGGTTCCACGGGGAGATGGACCCTCAGGCAGCTGAGGATTTACTGGAGGCTGTTGTACGAGTTTTCAGGTTAGTGAGGACACCAGCGGACCTCAGGGTGATCCTCGCAACGAGCCTACTACACGCGGTAGCAGGAAGATGGTGTAGCTTGATGCTCCAGGAGCACGACGAGGCATCTCTTCTCTGTACGGACTTTGAGAGCCTCTTTCTCTTGGAGTTTGTCCCAGCCACCCTCCGTGTGGTGCACATCCAGAAGCTTCTACAGCTGTGGCAGGGCAGCTTGACGGTCGCCCAGTACTCGGTGATATTTACTGATCTCTCGTGCTACTCGACAGACATGGTACATGACCCATTCTTCCGGGCCCGGACCTTCGAGTAGGGATTGAGGCAGGAGATCAGCGCATCGCTGATCTCCCTCATCATTCTGACACAGGTAGGGGTACTGGAGCGAGCCCTTCTCATTGAGAGATTCCCTGCTGACCCTACATCAACAGAGAGACCTACCTCAGGGCGGCACATAGCAGAGTCTTCTACAGTAGGTAGTCGATGGATGACTCATGGGTCCAGGAAGACCAGACCCTCAGGCAGACGACCTCAGGACACTGGCTCAAGGGTGCGGGGCACACAACGCAGAGCCAGTCTTTCGAGAGGTAGACAGTGCTACGCATGCGGCGGGCAGGGACACATGGCTCATGACTGCCCGAACCGCCGTGCCGAGGAGAAACAGACGGTTGAGGGACCACCCAGATAGAGGCAGAGGGTCGACCGTGGCGGTCCGCAGGGAGTAGGAAGACGAGGCAGAGGAGTTGGATGAGCAGTAGGTGGTGGGAGACACTTTGAGGCTCTACCACCACCACCACCAGGAGGTCCACCCCGACCACAGGGAGCTGGTGGGCAGAGAAAGGAACAACTCCAGGAAGCGGAGGCCTATGACCACGGTGCACCCAAGATGATTCGAGGTACTATCTATGTCTATTCCATATTTTCTGCAGTTCTTATAGACACAAGGGGGAGTCATTATTTCATATCCACTGCCCTTGTTCGGAGCTCGGAGATTCCGACAGAGCCATTGGCTCGATCCTTATAGATAGAGACTCATACGGGAGCAGAATCGATGATTACGCACTGGTGCCAGCAGTGTGAGATTAATCTAGGAGGCGAGAGCTTCGGCTGAGATCTTTTTGTAGTGGCGTCGAGGCCTTACGACGTCATCTTGGGCATGGATTGGTTATCTACAGTCCATGCTCATATTGACTGTAATAGGTGCAAGGTGCGATGTGTACGCACTGACGGGAGCAGGTTCACCTTCACCGGAGAGAAGGGAACCTTCGCAGCATAGGATGGACTCTCGCAGAGGAGAGGAAAACCCATCACTCATCAGTTGGCTAGCCTCATCCTAGGAGCAGTTGACGTGCGGAGTCTTGGTTTTCCTGCAGCGGTGGATCAGTATGCGAACGTTTTCCCCAACGACGTTCCAGGACTACCTCCTCACAGAGAGGTAGACTTTTATATTGAACTGTACCCTGGGACAACCCCGATATCCACCCCAGCATATCGGATGGCCCCCGCTGAGCTTCGAGAGCTACAAGTACAGTTGGAGGACTTGCAGGGCAAGTGATTCATCCGACCCAGTGTTTCACCCTAGGCTTCCCTGATATTGTTCGCCAAGAAGGTGGACAGAAGCTTGCGACTTTGTGTCGACTATCGTCGACTGAACCAGGTGACCGTGAGGAACAAGTATCCTCTACCGAGGATTGATGACCTCTTCAATTAGCTCAAGGGAGCACGATGGTTTTCAAAGATAGACCTTAGGTCAGGCTATCACCAGCTCAGATTTCGGGATGAGGACGTGCAGAAGATGGCCTTCAGGTGCTGGTATGGACACTATGAGTTCTTGGTTATTCCATTCGGTGTAACCAATGCTCCAACAGAGTTCATGGCCCTCATGAACATGATCTTTCAGCCATACCTCGATCGATTTGTCGTGGTCTTCATCGACAACATTTTGATATACTCGATGACTGAGGAGGAGCACGCCTACCACTTGCGGGTTATACTAGACACACTCCGAGAGCACCAGCTTTATGGAAAGATCTCGAAGTGTTAGTTCTGGATACGAGAGGTCCACTTCTTGGGACACGTCATCTCTGAGGTAGGAGTTGCGGTGGATCCTGCGAAGATCGAGGCAGTGCTAGCTTGGGAGCCACCCAGGAGCGTGACGGAGGTGCAGAGTTTATTGGGACTAGCTGGGTACTACTGGAGATTTTTGACAGGCTTCTCTAGAGTTTCAACACCACTCTTGGCCTTGATGAAGAAGGGGAAACCCTTTGTGTGGTCAGACTGATGTCAGCATAGCTTCCAAGAGCTGAGGCAGAGATTAACCAGCGCGCCTATCTTGAGGCTACCGGAGGAGGGAGTTGGGTACGTAGTCTACTACGATGCATCATGGACCGGACTCGGATGTGTCCTGATGCAGGAGCGGGCAATGATCTCATATGGATCACGTTATTTGAGGCCGCATGAGCAGAACTATGCTACCCATGACCTGGAGTTATCAGTAGTGGTCTTTGCTTTGAAGAAATGGCGACACTATCTGATGGACGAGCGCTTTACAGTCTATTCTGACCACCAGAGTCTCAGGTACATCTTCTCACAGAAGGAACTGAACCTGAGACAGCGGCGATGGATCGAGTTCCTCCAGGACTATGACTTTGAGATAGTTTATACTCCTAGAAAGGGGAACATGGTAGCCGATGCTCTCAGCAGGAGGATGGGCATTCAGCTACTTGGGGAGGCGATAGAGCAGCTAGTCTCTTTACAGATATCCTTCGTGGATAGAGATGGAGCAGCCTTTCTTCAGTCACTCACAGTCACTCCTCCACTAATGCAGCGGGTCAGAGAGACACAACGTGGGGATGCTGATTGTGAGACGCGGGGTGCGCGGATATCCTCAGGACAGGCACCTTATGGTTTCTCTGTAGGAGGAGAGAACGACGTCCTTTTCAATGGACGTACCTTGGTACTAGTTGCTTTACGAGAGGAGGTGCTAAGAGAGTTTCACACTTCCCCTTTGGCGGTACATCCTGGAGTGGGGAAAATGTACCCGGATCTCAGACGACAACACTAGTGGCCGAGCATGAAGAAGGCTGTGGCAGAGTTCGTTTCTCAATGCCTCACCTACCAGCAGGTGAAGGCAGAGCACCAGGTACCAGCGGGCTTGGTACAGCCTTTGGAGGTCCTAGAGTGGAAGTGGGATGGGATATCTATGGACTTTGTGACTCGACTTCCATGAACTTCCATAGGTCATGACTCCATTTTGGCGATTGTCGACCGACTCACCAAGTCGGCTCACTTATTACCCATCAGAGAGAAGGGCTCAATGGAGATCTTGTGATGTCTCTACGTTCAGAAGATTGTACGGCTTCATGGTGTTCCATCTTCTATCGTCTCCGATCGAGATGATTGCTTTACTTCCCGGCTTTGGAAGGGGTTGCAGGAGGCGTTCGGGACGCAGCTATGTTTGAGCACCGCCTTGCACCCTCAGAAAGATGGTCAGATGGAGAGGACCATTCGGACTCTCGAGGACATGCTCCGCGCATGTATCCTCGACTTTGGTCACAGCTGGGAGGACCACCTACCCTTGGTGGAATTCGCGTACAACAATAGCTACCACTCCACCATTGGAATGAGACCATACGAGGCGTTGTACGACTGACCTTGCAGATCTCCTCTGTGCTGGACAGACCCTGGAGAGTTAGCACTTGTGAGACCGGAGATGGTCCAGGCCACGACGGAGAAGGTCCAGTTCATCTAGGAGCGGATGAGGACAGCTCAGATCCGGTAGAAGTCTTATGCTGACAGGAGGCGGAGGACACTGGAGTTCGAGGATATCGACCACATCTTCTTGAGGGTCTCACCTCGACCTGGATTACGGAGATTTGGACGAGGCGGAAAGTTATCTCCGCGCTTCATTGGACCCTTCCAGGTCCTCAGCAGGATTGGAGAGGTGGCTTATCACCTGTCTCTACCACCTCAGTTGCACCGAGTGCACGACGTTTTCCACGTATCCCAGCTGAGGAGATACGTTCACGACCCGACGCATATCATTGACCATGGGGAGATGGACATTGATGATGGAGAGACTTTTGCGGAGGTTCCAGTGGAGATCGAGGATCGACAAGAGCGGGTCCTACATGGACGGTCAATTCATCTAGTGCGCATCAGATGGCAGCACGGGAACCTCCAGGAGAGCACTTGGGAGCGGGAGGCTCAGATGCGTGCACAGTACCCACATTTGTTCCCCTAGATTTTGATGTATCTTTACGGGGCCGTAAAACCTTGAGGTGGGAGTAATTTAAAGACCTGTAAAATTCAAGGGAAATTTTTTCTTAATTTTCTTTGGGATTTTACAAGAACGCAGTTTCTGACGGCACTTGATTCCGAGGCCCGGTGTGCCTGAAATTTCTATCCGATGTTTAGCTCAGGTACGTTCAGTGAACGAACGAACGAGTTTTCCTAACTTTTGAACCGGTGCTCAGAATCGAATTCCGAGGGCACCGATGGATTAGTAGAGCCAGTAATTGCTTAGGAAGACCTTTACTAAAGTTGTGTTTGCTCAGGAGGAATTGTTAAAAAATAGGGAATTAAATGTTAGGTAAAATAAATTGTGTGCAAATTTATTTTATCCATGGTAGTTTAATTCTCTCATGGGAGTTGTTGGTGGGGCCCACAACCACCCAACTTCCCATGTGAGGTTATGAGGGTGGTGGGGCCCACACGAGCCCCCATCTTCTCATATTCCCTAACTCCTCTAATCTCCTTCTTAAGTGTGTAACCGTTAAAACTTCCCATTTAATTTGTGAACTTCCCTCTCCCCACATTTATTCAATTCCAACTCTTTAATTTAATTAAGTGAGTTATGTATTTTAAATTTGTAATTTTGAAAGGCATGACTTATGATAATAAAATGAGAGGGATCTTATTTTATTAGGGTGGCTTGTGGTGTAAGGGGATTGGGGAGAAGAAAACTCTAAGTCTTGAAGTTCATCTTCTTCCTCGTCGAAGAACGCGAAGAATGCCGAACCTTCGACGAAGAACTCTGTCACCACAAAGGGGAGTTCGTTGTACCGTCTTCTTCCCTCTCCGCAGCCAGTGAGAGATGCCATCCTCAGAGATCAACAACGCGACGCCGTGTACCGTGATGCTGACGACTCTCTTCTCCGTGACGCCGACGACGCTTACGTAGTCTTCTTCCGCGACGATCTTTTCCGCAACGAACCTTCTTTCATCTCATTATCATGGTAGGGGTGTGTTTTTATTTTAGCAATGCTGATTCTTACTTCCTTTGTTTATCTTGTCCCACTTTGTACCAAACTAACATGGAAGGACCGGGCCAAACGAACATGGCCCGATCCCTCCTCAGTTTTTGTGAATGTTTGGTGGGATCTTCGTGTTCTTCATGGGTGATGAACACCAGAACGTTGCGAGTTAGTTGTGCGACGCAACGATCCCAATTGAAGATCCAACATCACGACTTCCTAGCAAAGGTGCGACGACGATAGCGGGAGACGGATCAAACCGAAACGGGAGGGACCGTCCCTTGACCGTTCCTCGAGCGGGTGAATCAAATCGTGATTTCGGAGCCGATCAGAGGCCCGAAAACACCGGAGATGATTACGGGACATCAGGGCGACATAGTGTCCAAAGTTTCATGATGAATGGACTGTTAGAATTAAGAACGGACAACACAGGTGGCATGCTAGATGGAGGCGTTGATTCTGGAAAATTCCAGAATACACGGCGTGTTACACTAACGAACACGCCATGTAGTGTGGGTGTACTGCGGCTTGAGTTTTGGGTTTAGACAAGTAACACACGACGTGTGACCCCGACCACACGGTGTATAATCTCTATGCAGAATAGTAGAAGCAGCTTCGCGGGACTCAGAATGTAATCCGGGGATACACAGACATGGAATTGAGTACACGGGAATGTAATCCACCACACGACCAGGCATGGCCAGTATACACGGAGCCGACCCCAGATGTTTGGCCACAACGTGTAACCATACCACATGCCGTGTACATACTTTTTTACACGAACAGCCGATCGACACGGGCTATGGTACACAGACAATACCCGTGGACAGAAGACACAGCGTGTAACCATACCACACGACGTGTACTTCCTTTTTTACACGACCAGCCCTGCGACACGAGCCGTAACACATGGGCAGTTCCCGGTGTCAGATGACACGACATGTATCGTATATCTACACGCTACGTACTTTTGGAAAATGGTTGGGTCGTCTTGTTCTCGGTGACTTGGGCACGTTTTTATTGGTTTTCCACTAAGATGTGAGACGAAACGTTGGGTTACATCATCCCTGGTCTTCGTGACCGTTGATGTGTCCATCCCTTGAATCGAGGAGAGGATCCTCCCGAAACGAGCTTGTTGTGTGCGGGAACCCTAGAGCTGGCTGCGACTGCGACGATGATGAATTTACATAAATCCTCCATGGATTCGACGATGATGACTACAACACTCAACGATCCTACATGGATCAGTGCTACCGATCCTATGTGGGTCCGATCCTGTGTGGGTCAGCACTCAGCAGTCCTGTGTGGGCCAGCGCCTATAGATCCTGTGTGGGTCCGATCCTGTGTGGGTCATTGCGGGGGTTAGTTACCTATTGATCCTTTTTGGGTCATTGCGGGGGTTAGTACCTGTCGATCCTGTGTGAGTCCAATGACTTAGATGAATCATTGGCTACCTCTGGTCGTCTCTATCGACTTACGAAGAAGTATACCTGTGTGAGCTGAATCTTGTTTTGCTTTCCTAAGTGGATTGTGTTGTGCTATCCTATGTGGATTACATTTTGCTTTCCTATGTGGATTGTGTTGTGCTATCCTGTGTGGATTATGTTTTTTTCCTATGTGGACTGGGTTGTATTTGAGCTCGGATGTTGGAGCCGAACGAGAATTGATGACTTAGGTATATGTATGGGCATATACCTAAGTAGAGTTAGATGTTACTTCATGATTGTATCATTCCTTTGTGGATTATACTTTGTGGATTCTGGGAGGCCTACGGGAGTCTCGGGGTCCCTAATAAGTTGCTTATACTCACCCCTACACAGGCTATGCCCACACTACGTTGTATTGGTTGCAGATAACGGACATCGCTGATCGTGGTTGAAGCTTGTGGAGCAGGACGATACCTTGAGGTGGACCACTGGGCGGGACGTACTCAGAGCGGACGAATGGACCCGAGTAGCTGTGGAGGCTATCTGTACCCACCCTTCAGGTGGGAATTCTAGTGGATGGCTCGAGGCTACGACTTTACTTTCCAGTTGCTGTTTTCCCTTTCAGTGGAACTTTACTTTCAGTTTGGGTTTGTATTCTGGCCCACTTACTTTTCCGCACTTACTATTGTACCCAGTATGTACTTAGTGTTTACTTCTGCTTGTTTTCTCTGAGGTGTTTGTTTACTTTACAAAGTCAATGCCTTCCTTTTTTACCGAGAATTACTCCTTGGTTCTAGTCGCCAACCCCTGGCCTATGGAAGGCGGGCTTGGGGTTGTCACGACACGGGCCCTGAGGACGGGTCATGACAATAAGATAATGGTTTAGTTATTTTTTGGGATTAGGACTTGAAAAATTTATTAAGAACCCTAGTTATAATTCTATCACCACGAATTACCTAGATTGAAAATTAGGGAATTACAATTTAGGGTATACTTTTTAATTATATGATATTCCTTTTATGTTCATAGTTTATTTATTATATGCTCATTATCTATGTATTTAAGACCCTAATTATATTTTATATACTTTTATTAGTTAATTTTAGGAAATAGTAGGACCTATTCCAATAACCAATGTGATAAGAAATGTTATTATTTCCATAATGAGATGCTGAACTTGATGGGAATGGGTGGCTAAGGCTTCATGAAAGTAATGGATCAAATGGATCATGTTATAAATAATAACTTGAATCACATAGAACACCTTCATTCTCCTAAGAAAGAGAAATTTGTGGTTGAATACCTTAGGTGATAAAATCCACCCATATTTAGTAGATCTTCTAATCCCATCATCATAAAACAATGGATTAACTCAATTGGGAAGATATTCTCTATCCTTCAATTATAATAAGAAGAGAAAGTCATACTGAAAGTTTATAATTTTGATGGAGAAGTTGATTAGTGGTGGACACTGATAAAAAACAAAATGTATAAGGAGGAAATTTATACTATGGATTGGTAAGTATTCAAGAAAATATATGTAAATAAATATTTTCCCCAAACTCTCCATCTCAATATGAAGAAGGAGTTCCCCATACCAAAGAATAAGGAAGATGAATCTATCAAGCCATATCAGAAAAACTCACAATGCTTGAATGATATGCCTTTAGCCTTTTCATAAACACTTAATGTAACATGAATTTATTTTTATTGGATTAAAGGAGACTTTATGAAAATCCTTGGCTATTTGAGACTTTGAAAACTATAAGGATATTTTTCGATGTTCCCTAAAGGTTGAGATGGAGATTGGAGCCTCTCAGTGGTCTCATGATATTTGAGAAAAAAGTGGAAAATAGAGTTTAATATGGTAGGATAAATAGAAAAATCTCATGAAGGAAAGAAAAGCCAATATCCCACATGTCAAAAGTGTGGGAATAAGTATCCCAGGAAATGTCTAAAAAGAACTAAGAGATACTCCAAATGTGGAAGAGAGGGGAATCATGCTAATTATTTCCAAAGGGATTTAAATAATCTCACTAATGATGAATAATAGAATAAGTTTTAGATCAATAATCAGCCTATAGTAAATTTTTTAAAATGAAAAGAACATGGGAACTATACGAGCCAATTCCCTAAGACAAGGGTTGTCATGGAAAATCTGTGACAGTAACCTCGAAGGTAGAAAAGAAGGGAATATGCATCACTACTATTGAGGTGTATCCTAAAAATGATGCAGTGACAGGTATACCAGTTATTCATTCAATAAAAGTGAACATCCTATTTGATTCCGGTTCTACACATTATTTCATATCTTGTAAGTTTAGTAGAACTATTAAAACACTACCTAAAAATATGAAGGTTGAGTTATCTGTAAGAAAAATGAAAGGGAAATTTTTTACATCTAAATATATAACTCTTCCCTAGTTAATGTTTACATATTGAACCCCTAGAAAATCTCATCTTAATTTCTTTGGTAGAGATTTATTCTATATTGGGAATGGATTTGATAAATTTATACAAATCCAACATCAATTTTTGGGATAATGAGATCACTCTTCACATCCTAATGAATACTCAAATTTTATAAATGCGTAAGAAGGGGGATGAATCTATTTTAGAATCATCATTACAATTATGGATATTATTATCTTACGAGAAAGAATATATAGCTCAAAATATTGAGACAATGGAGAGGATCATGCTTGAAGACTTTCCCATTATGGGGAACTGTAATGATACATTCCATAAGAATTACACAATTTTCCTCCTGATTGAGAGGTTGAGTTCTCAATTGATCTTATACCTATATCTCTACCCATAATAAAGAATCTATACAGGATATCCACTATTGAGTTGGGGGAACTAAATAAGAAGTTTATAAGATAATCTAGGCAGGGGTTTTATATGCTCGAGTGATTCAATGTTGGGTGCACCAATACTATTTGTCAATAAGAATGATTGATCAATGTGCCTATGCATTGATTATCATGAAATTAATAAAATCATGATAAAGAAAAAATATCCTATACCATGGATAAATTACTTGTTTAATCAACTATGTAGGGAAAATTATTTCTCTATGGTGGACCTTCTGTTAAGACATCTCCAATTAACTCTGAAGAAGGAAGATATTCCCAAGAATACCTTTTAAATGAGGTATAGATAGTATGAGTTCATAGTAATTCCCTTTGGAATCAATAATTCTCCATAAATCTTCATGGAATTAATGAATAGATACTTTAGAGATTACCTCAAAAAAATTATGGTTGTATTTATTGATAATATTCTAATATACTCAAAGAGAAAGGAGGAGTACACGGAGAATTTAAAAACTATGCTAAATAATTCATGAAGGGATAAGATATATGCAAAGTACAAAAAAATTTGAGTTCTGTATAGAAAAATTTTCATTCATGGGGCATGTTATCACCAAAAAATGGATATTTTTGGACTCCTCTAAAAAAGAAATCAAGGAGTGGCCCAGTACAACATCTGTAATAGATATCCATAATTTCCTTGGTTGTGATGGGTATTATCGATGATTTGTGAGGGACTTCCTGGATTTTTAAACCCACTATCCAAGATAAATTGGAAGGCAGTAAAGTTTTTTTGGACCGGTGAATGAGAAAACTACTTCAAAGAGTTTGAAAATAGGCTTATCACTACACCAGTACTTAAAATACCTACAAGTGTGGAACTCATTGTGGTATAAAACAATGATTTAAAGAAGTTATTTGGATATGTATTGATGAAAAATGATAGAGTGATAGCCTATTACTCAAGGTAGTTGAATATTCATGAGAAAAACTATCCACATATGATCCGGGGTTAGTGGTTTTGATCTATACATTGAAAATCTAGAAAAATTATCTCTATGGGGAGAAGTGTGAGACATATATTGATCACAAGAGCCTTAAAGTTATATTCACATAGAAGGAGCTTAATATGTGCTAACGAATGCGGTTAAAACTCATCAATTATTATTATTTCTCAATACACTATCATCGTAGAAAAAGAAAGTAAAGTGGTAGATTCTCTAAGTAGAAATGATCTTGTAACTTCATCAAAGATAATAATTGAGAAGAATCCAATATTTTTAGACTTACAAAGGATGTACATGGGAATCATAATGTACGGTAAATTATAATTACTTTCAAAAATGGTTGCTCAACAATCTATTTCAGAGAGGATATATTATGCTCAAAGAGATGATGTGGAAATTCAAAAAATAGTGGAAGATATAAGAAAGGGTAAATCCTCAGAGTTCAAAATTGATGATGAAGGAGTTGTAAGATTCGGGTCACAACTATGTGGACCATCCAATCCTATGATAAAGAAAGAGATTCTCAATGATGCACATAGATTGATCATCTATATCCACTTAGGGATAAAAAAGATGTATCGGGATATATAAGAGAATTTTTGGTGAGATAATATGAAGAATGAGATCGCTAAATATACAAAAAATTTACATGATTGTTTGTAAGTGAAGGATGTGTGCCGTCCTAGACCCAGATTCCTCTTAGAAGGTACCCCAAGCCTAGTGGGTCACATGGCCTCAAGAGAATCTCCATGAATGCCAGAGGCTTCGAACTTGAAGTGAGGGCACTGGGTGTGTCTATGGGGAGACTGTGCCCTCATTACTAGAGTACAAAACAATAGATAAATATGATATAATAATAGAAAAGTAGGGAAAGTGATGTAATAGTAAACAATACAATGGAAACTTAATGAGGCAATAACCAACTGATCAATTGATATAAATATAAAAAAGAAGATGATGATATGTCTTATATCTAAAAAGCTATAAATTAGGTATAAAATAAGCAGACAATAAAGATATACAAAAGTAGTAAAAATGAATCAAAACTATCCCAATCATATCGAATTATAGTTTGGTCATCTGCTACTAGCTCAAACCAAAGTAGTAATCAATCAAGTGTTTGAAGCTACCCTCTTACCTTTTCTAACACCTGCATCCATATAATCTTCATGAGTACCAGATACACCTATATAGGGTGTGAGATAAATCTCAGTAGGCCACCACCAATAGTGTCTATAACATCCTATCCATGTAATATAAATTGAAATAGTATAAACATGAATATATATAAAGTAAACCAGTTGAGTAATGTAAATACCCAAGTAACTTCTTAAACCCTTGGATGGTGTTTGAAAATGAAACCATTTCATTAATTAATCCTGTTCCAGTTTATATAAATAGGTCACATGAGGCATATCCAGCACTAACATCACCTCGTGATAGTATTAGTAAGGGTTCCAATATGTATAAGGAAACCCTATTAATTATAAATTATAAATGGGTTCCAAGGTAATAACTGAGGAGACCTATACCTCAAGGGATTCCAAATCAATAGTAAATGTAGCCTGGCTAAGGGTGATAGTGTAATCCAAGGAGAATCTTCCAAATCATTCCAGAATAGTAGGATCTAATCGAGTCCAAGGAATACATCCAAGGTAAAATAGGATAATCTATGGGTGGGCCCAAGGATACAACCAAGGAACCTCATGTCCATAAAAATCATGCTAGATCCAAAGAGTGTATCCAAGGAATCCTGTAATAGTGATGGATTTATCCTACGGTGTAATACTGGGCATCAACTGATAGACAAGGATTGGGTTCCAAGGTGGGTATCAAACATGGAAACCGATATCCTTGAATCAGAAGGGAATCCTTGAGTGATCATGGAATTACCTTGGTAATACAAATCAATCTCAAGTCAAGACACTCCTATGGTAAAGATGTCAAGGTACATGTATAGAATTGGTAACTTTTAGGTCCACTAGGCTAGATGCCCCTGGGGGGGGGGGGTGAATCAGGGTATGACAAATTGAAACAACTGCCCCTTTTCATCTTTTTTTGTTGTTAGAAAAAACTATCTTCTCTATCTCCTTCCCATTGAAGAGTATTATTGAATCATAAATCATTCATATGACACAAAAAATTTACTTGGTTCACCCTCACTGGACTACATCCAAGGAGCATACACCGACGATGTTCCAATGTACCAAATCCACTATAAGTGCACTGTTGTTTACAAGTTCGAAGTGGACTCACAATCCCTATGGGTTTACAACCATTCACAATTTGAGAACTCACTTCTCTCTCAACTGAAGTGATCTCACTGCTTCTTCAGAAGATCTACTCATAGTTTAAAGATTTGTAGGTCCTATCATTATATCTAATGTGTGAATCATTCATTGTATGTAGATGCTATGTTGAAGTCCAAATTTCATCCATTGATGAATACCCCTTTGCCTTTTTTCATTGGGAAGAAAACATTGTAAATACCTTTACAAATCACCCTATTTCATGAATATCCCAATTTCACGAAGCTCAAACAAGCCTTCGCGAAGTCCCCGTCTCTTTGCAAAGCACACAACTTTTCAAAGCTCGCTAATTCACAGAGCACACTACTTTGCAGATCTCAAGACTTTGAACATATCAAGACCTCGAAAATATTAGGTTGTCATAGAGCTCAAGCTGTCACAAAGTGACTTCTTTCATGAAGCTCACTGAGCCAACGTGGAACACACCTCTTTTGAGGAGCTAGATTAGCCGTCGCGAATCTCCTATTTTTTACAAGCACAATGCCTCTGTGAACCTCCTTTCTGATTTGAGAGGTACAATTTTTTCTATGGAAAGATCTCTACTTCTCTTGAGGGGGTATAGGCCTATTTATAGGTGATTCTACTGACTTGATAACCTTCCATTCGAAGTCAGCGCCATGTCATCTCAAATTGCAAAGCTCCAAAATATCCTCTGAAATTCTCTCTATATCACAAAGCACCATGGAAATTTTTGGATCGCAGAGCTCATTGTAATTGCAAAGCATTCTGTCATTTCCTTTGTACCACAGCTGCAAATATTCACCGCAATGCTCTTCACCTCTTTTGTTTGTGAAGCTCATCGTAATCATTAATAACACCATAAAATTTCTTCATGTCTTCAAAGAAATCCACATTTTGCGATGCTCACCAAACTCCAAATTTTGGACCCCAAAAATTTGGCAAACACTGGAAAATGGCGCCACCTTGTATCTGTTCTTTTTATACTGCCTCCAGATAATCCATTCCTTTTTCAAGGTTCTTTTTCAACATTAAATGTCAAAAAAGTCTCTAGATCTCGACAATTCACCTCGGAAACCTGCATTTCCAACAAACACAACCAACCTAAAAGTGCTGCAATGTTTCAACCTATATTATGCCTTCTTCAGCCAAAAACCTTGTTCTCATCCTCATGAATGAGAAAACCATTTGGCTTTTTGATATACACTTATTCCTCCATAATACCATTTAAGAATGCAGATTTTACATCTATCTAGAAAACTTTGAACTTCCGTTGCAGTACAATAGCTTTGAATAATTTGATTGTCTCTAGCCTTTCAACTGGTGAAAATGTCTCATAAACATATATTCCCTATATCTGGGAGTATCCTTTGCACACTAGTCATGCTTTGTGTCGAATCACTGTGCTATATTTATTCATCTTGTTACAATAGAACCATTTCGTACCGATGAAATTCTAACCTGCTAGCCTCGAAACAATATCCCACGTCTGGTTATTCTCAATCTGATCTAGCTCTTCATTCATAGCATGAACCCAATTTTCATCTTCAGCTACATCAGCAAATAATTTAGGCTCTACCTGAGATAGGAAAGATGTATTCTGTAGTGATTTCATTCTTTTTTTCTGAACTGAAGCTGACTAATCACCAATGATATTCTTCCTATCAATTTCAACTCAACTCCTTGGCTTCTGTGCAGATACAAGTTTTACTTCCTTAGGATCATCATCAGTATCTTCTTCTAAATCAGTATTGACCACTTCTGCTCTCCCCTGTGTTACTTTCCTCTTCATCACATTCATCAAGAAACTGTTCACTGTACTATTGAGTATTCTCTTCATTTTCCACAACAGTGATATCATTGCTCTCAACTACTATTCCTAGCATCTTGTTAAAGAATTTGTACGCTTTTATTTTACTTGTGTAGACAATGAATATCCCCTCATATCCACATGACTTAAATTTCCTATTTTTATATTTGTTAAGAATTAAGATCTTACTTACAAAGATTCAAAAGTATTTCACTATTTGATTCTTTCCATACCACATATCATATGGATTCATTCCTTCCTTCAGAAACAATAGAGCCCTGTTATAAATGTAGACTGATTTCAATACTGGTTCCTTCTAAAATTTCTCTGGTAGTTATTTTTTATAAGCATCGGTCTGGCCATGTTGTTGATGATCCGATTTATTCTTTCAATGAATAAATTCTGTTGGGGAGTTATTACTAAAGAAACATGATGCCTTATCCCGTGTTTCTTGAGACAGTCTTCCACTTGTCTGTTTGTGAATTCCATACCATTTTCAGTACGAAAATTTCGTATTTCATGACCAATCATCCTTTCACACTCCGTATGGTATTGTTTTAATAAGATGAACATGTAAAACTTATGGGAAATAATAAATAACCATGACATTATACTATATTCATCAATGAAAAGAATGTATCACCTCTTTCCATCAATTTATCTTGGTGTGATAGGCCCACAAACATTAGTATACACCAATTCGAGAACTCTTGTTGACTTCTTTTCGTTTTCCTTATATGTCTTTCCAATGAGATTACCTTGTTGGAATGCATCACACATGTGATAACTATACCATGATATCTTAGGGAGGTATCTAGCTGCATCAAACTTTACCAAGTCTTCCATGGATGGTTGGCATAGATGACTAAGTCATTTATGCCACAACTTGTTTTCTCCCTCTCTAGATAAAAAGCACATATCTTCTTCTCCACTTACCAGGTATAGATTCCACTTCGTTCTTTTTACCTGTATAACCACTGCACCATATCTTCCTTTGAAGATACAAATATTCTTAGTAAACCTTATAGAATTTCCTAAGTCACATAGTTGGCTGATGCTAAGTAAATTGTGATTGAGGCCTTCCACTGCTAAGACATCAGCACGTCTCATCTCTTTCCCCACAAACCTGGACTTTCTTGAGCCAATAATCTTCATGCCTTCATCATTCCCAACTTGAAAACTCCTTCTTTTTTATATTTTATGCCTGTAACAAGATCATTTTTACCTGTCATGTGAGATGTGGAACTGCTATCAAGGATCTATACACCAGAACGGTCTGATGCTTTAAGGGAAATTTCTGCCACCACTACCTTCTCATCCTTTTTCTTTTTGATCCATGTCTTTGAACTCACACTCACTGTAGTTTGAAAAACATGATCTTCCTCAGAGTTCGATGGCCCAGTGTCATCCTGTAGAGCTACAAATCAATTTTTCATTTTCAACTCACCTGTTGGATGGTTGATTCGCTACTCACGACTACTTTGTTTCTTCCTTGGAACATTCCTCTATATAGTTGGAGTACAATATCTCACCATGTTCCCAAATTCTTCACACCAAAAAAAATATCCCTCAATGTATTTTCTATAGTATCGATCTCTGTTTGGCTGCCACTGTTTTTCTTGTTTCCTTTGATATCTCATGGATACGGAACATACATACTATGAATGTCCCATATTTCCACAATAATAACACCTGATATATGGTGAATTCCGATATTTCACTTATGCACTGCTAGTTTCCCCTTGGAATCTCTGAATATTCTGATTTTTCTTTGTACCCACTTCAATTTTCATTCTGAGAATGCATGCTTGTGATCTGACTTCAACCCTAACTGCTTTCTATTTCTGATCGAGCCCTAAAACATCCTTAACATCGGAGCTCGATTGCTGCTTCTTTCTTACTAAAATACTAGGTTCCTCTTTTATCTTTTCAGTCTTCAGAATGATCTGCTTTCCCGATGTCACATTTGGGTTCATGAGTTTTTCTTGAGCCTTCAATTTTCTTCACATACTAACAACTTCTCCTTCAAGTTCTTTGATACGGTTGACTTGATCATTCACTTTTATATTCAATCCATCGATCTCCCTTTTCTGTTATTTAATCTTGAGATTATGTCCATAAAACGTTTTTGAGCTATTTTTACTAGAAGACTTAAGGTTTTCAATTTCTTTTACCAGCTAAAACTTCTCTTCTTCCAGCTATTTCATGTAGAGTTTGGAATCATGTACCACCTTGTTGTCTTTCTTTGTTTTTTCTCTCCAAACATCTATCTCTTCAAGAGTTTCTTCTAATTCAGCTTCCATGTCGAATCTTACCTCAATTTCTTCTTCTTCTTTATCAGCAACAATTTCTTCCTTTTTCTGAGAACTACCGACAACTGTAACCATAGCATTCTCTCCACGATATGTGTAGTTTTCTATCTCTTCAACTTCCTCAACCTCAAAATCATCTGAACTGTAAAATTCTTGTGAAAGGAGATTCTTCTTCATAAAGAAATTTCTCTTGAACTATTTATCTCCTTTCCCATAGGTTGAATACTTCTTCTTGGGAATTTAGACTTCATCAACATCATCATCTTCTTGGAACTTTTTGGGATACCTTACTGCAAGATGAAAAACCATTCCACATCTAAAGTAGGCAAGTAAAAGTTTCCCTTTTAACTTTCCTTTTCCTATTTGAATATTTGAAGAAAGGAATGACATCACCTCATCTGTCTCTTATTCTTCTAGATTATCTTCATTGGTGAGATTATTTAGAGCCTTGTATGCCACCTCTTTAGATTTCCCCTTTTCCACAACATCATTATCATCATTTCATATTTCATATTCTATAAGGGTAATATACAAGTTATCCAGTGTCAGCTCTTTTAGATCCTTGTCTTCCAATGCTAAAACCATTAGATTGAAGTGAGGTGGAAGTTTTCTCAAGATGTGCTTCACAATATTTATGTATTCAATGACTTCACCAAGACCTCACATATCTTTTTCTATAACATTTACCCTATCAAATAATGCATCAACAGAATTATTCGGGTTCATTATGAGATATTCAGACTTGTTCCACAACACTTGCATCTTTGCTTCTCTGACCTTTGAATCTTCTTCATATATGTTCAAATTTTTTTCCCACATGGAATGTGATGTTTTTCATGAAATCACCTTTGAATAGATAGCATTGGATAGGGCTCACCCTAAAGCACTGATTCCCTTGGCGTCAGTATCCAATTCTCTTTGCTCAGCTTCCGATAATGAACCACTATTAATATCAGCTGGTATACATGCATTGTAGCTGTAAACACATCCATTACCAAAGATCAGAAGTAGTGTTGCATCCAATTCTTCCATAGCTGAAAAGTTTTCTCATAAAATATCAGAATACCTTTATTATTGGTGACCTCTATTTGAGAGAGAAACACTGATATCAACCTACCTCTGATACCAATTGTTAGGTCCACTAGGGTAGATACCCAGAGGGGGGGGGGGGTGAATCAGGGTATGAAAAATTGAAACCACTTCCCCTTTTGATATTTTTTTGTTGTTAGAAAAAATTATCTTCTCACTCTCCTT
The DNA here is from genome assembly GCA_963277665.1 of Viscum album. Taxonomy (NCBI): domain Eukaryota; kingdom Viridiplantae; phylum Streptophyta; class Magnoliopsida; order Santalales; family Viscaceae; genus Viscum; species Viscum album. The sequence goes on along the minus strand of OY728130.1, from coordinate 951,916,633 downwards.
TCTGTTTTATAGAATTAATGAATCATAAAGCATGCACAAGACACAACGATATTACACGGTTCACCCTCACTGGGCTAATTCCAAGGAGCATACACAAGCGATGTAACTATGTACCAAATCTACTATAAGCGCACTTCTATTTACAAGTTCAAAGTGTACTCACTATCCCTCCGAGTTTACAACCATTCACAATTTGAGAACTCACTGCTCTCTCAACTAAAGTGATCTCACTACTTCTTCAAAATATCCACTCACAGTTTAAAGACTTGTAGGTCCTATCTCACTGTATGTAGATAGTATGTTGAAGTCCAAATTTCATCCACTGATGAATACTCCTTTGCCTCTTCTCACTGGAAAATAACCTTTGGAAATACCTTCACACAACACTCTATTTCATGAAGCTACCAATTTCGTAAACCTCAAAAAAGCCTTCATGAATTCCCAGTCTTTTTGCAAAGCACAAACCTTCACAGAGATCACTGATTCGTAGAGCACACTGCTTCACAGAGCTCAAGCCTTTGAATAGATCAAGCCATCACAAAGATTAGGTTGTTGTAGATCTCAAGCTATCACAAAGCAACTTCCTTTGCAAAGCTCACTGAGCCAACGCAGAACACACCTCTTTCATGGAGCTATATTAGCTGCCGCAAAGCTCCTATTTTTCGTGAACCACACTACCTCCGTGAACCTCCTTTGCGATTCAAGAGCTACAAATTTTTCTATGGAAAACTCTCTACTTATCTCAAGGGGGTCGGGGCCTATTTATAAAATATTACACTGACTAAAGAACCTTCCCCGTGAAGTCAGCACCACGTCATCTCAAATCATGAAGCTCCGAAATTTCCACCGAAATTCTCTCTATATCACAAAGAACCATGAAAATTTTCAGATCCCAAATCTCATTATAATCGTGGGTCAATCCACTAATTCCTTCATGCCGCCACTACAAATCTTTTCCACAATTATTTTCACCTCTACTGTTCACGAAGCTCATCATAATCATGAAGAACACCATCAACTTTCTTCATGTCTTTGTGAAATCCCTTTCATGAAGCCCATCTTCATGAAACTCATGCATTTTCCATATTTGGATGTGATCTTCAAAGAAATCCACATTTCATGATGCTCACCAAACTCCAAATTTTGGACCCCAAAAATTTGGAAAACACTAGAAAACAGTGACACCTTGTATATGTTCTTTTTGTTCCACCTCCAGACCATGAATTCCTTTGTCATGGTTCTTTGTCAACATTAAATGTCAAAAACATCTTTGGAGATCAACAATTCACCATGGAAACCTGCATTGTCAACAAAAAAACCAACCCTAAAATGCTACAATGTTACGTTGAGGGATTTTTTCCCAACAAGAACCTAACATTCAATTCATTTAATAATTAAGGCCTTATAAAAATTAAGCCATTTAACAAGTACCAGGTTCATTCCTTGCCTCTCATACAAGTGAAAAGGAATTTCAAGACATGAAACCTATTAATCATTTAATAAGAGCCATAGATAGTTCATTAGGTTCATATGATATCTTCCATCATAAGTGTAAAGGGGTTCTATGACATGCAACCGACCATCATTTACATTTTATAAGGCAAATTCATATATATACAACATACTTTCCAAAAACAGTTACATTTAATTCATCAAGTTCAAGAACATACCATAGGCGGGTCCAGTGTAAATGATATTTGGTAATAGTAATTACCCAATTAAATATCCATTAATTACTAGGAGTCTTACAATTACTTTGGCCAATCTCAAGCACACTCGAGCGATAGCTCAAAAAGTGTCAAAACACTAAGAACCCAAATTATGCATATCAAACTACATGGGATGGTTACTACTATGGATGTAGGCACTAAAAATGATTAAAATATATGGAAGGGGTCATTGTATATAGTCCTAAATACTAAAATCATGACATATAAATTCAACATATGACGCCCAATGATATCGGCGTGACTATATGATAACTTATAAAACAACGAAAAATGAGGAATGAGTTATAGACCACCTACATCATACTTGTATGACTCTCCTCATCTAGTATCAGCCTCTTGTTCAGACTAGATTAGATTATATCTAAATAATGGATCAATCCACTAAAACTTGGGAATACAAGCCTACATCTAAATAGCGTTATTGATAGGAAGTAGAATGAAGTATGATTAAAAAGGAACCGAGAACGTACCGGTGCGGATCCAAGGAGATGAACAATCATCGAATCAGACTCCAAATGGAAACTCGATGTCAATTCCTTGAATATAGGGACTTTAGGATTCAAAAAGGAAGAGATTAGGATCTCCTGTCCACATGAAATGAAATCAGACGATAGGTTTAGTTTAAAGATATTTTAAGGTCAAAATCATAATTTCGCAAAAAATTACATTGTTCACAGTTTGGCCACACAGTTTAGTCAACCCATGTGAAAATTTTGCACAAGCATATGTAGGAAGGGGAATAGTGCACGGTTAGGCTGCACAATTAGGGAAAACTTGCGCCAACCATGTGAAATGGATCTGCAATTTTCTACAACAATATGTATGATCGTGCAACCCAACACACATGATTAGATAAAACCGTGTACCCCATTATAAACTACTTCCCAACCTCACATGGTTTAAACAAACCATGAAGCCTATCTTTCATGGTATACACTAACCATATGACAAGACATTTTCACCCAAAAATCTAGGTTCTTCACTCCGAACAAGCTCTAAACCACCCATGGGACCTCTAATAACTCATTAGGCATCCATATTAGGTCTATAAAAGAGAATTAGACCAAAATTTAAATGCTCTTTACTTGAGTGAATAACCAGGTTCTTACAGTCTTCCCCCCTTAAAGGAAATTTTCCTTGAGTTTACCTTACAAGGATAGAGAAACACTGTATGAGAACAACTCTGGCCACTGGGCATATACGTCGACCTCCCACTCCCAAGTCTCATCCTGTACACAGTCTTGCTACCATAACACCCATACTAGAGAGACATACATTCCTTGGTGAGCCTTCATTCTTGGGTCAACAATGTTTATAAGATACTCCTCAAAGGTAGCATCAACATACTGCTCAAAATCCTTGGGATAAAAAGTATTAGACTGGTCGACATGGCACTGAAAAAGATATGAAAAATAAAAGACATCGTGAGTGGAACGATATCTTTGAGGTAATAACAACCGATAGGCTACCGACTCGACTCTCACTAGAATCTCAAACAGCCAAACAAAGTGCAACAACAAATTCCTTTCCTCCATATCTGTCTATTCCCTAGCATGGGCAGTACCCACAGGAAAACATGATCTCGACCTCGAACTCTAGAGGTCATCTGCAGCAATTGAAATAAGATTTCTTTCTAGACCGAGAAGTTGACATACACTTCTTAATTAGGTGAACCTAATCCAAAGTTTCCTACATTAGACAATGACCTATTAGGGATTCCTCTCCTTCCTCTAATCAGTATAGGGGTAAATGACACGACCTATAGTATAAGGCATCAAAAGGATCGATCTAAATTGTTTCCTAGAAGTTATTAGTGTAGGAGAACTTAAAGAGAGGGATATGATTCTACCAAGAACCACCTAAATCAAGGATGCATTCCTAGATCTTGTCTTATAGAAGATATATCATCCATTATGAATGTCCACTGGTCTTAGAGTGAAAGGCTATGATCAAAATCATCTGTGTACCCGTAGCCTTCTGGAATCCCTTAAAGAACCATGGCATGAAGAAAGCGTCCCTATTTTAATCGATAGTAAGAGGGATCTCGTACAATTAAAAGATATCCCAGACATACAATCTTCCCAACTCATCAACTAAGTAAGTCTCCTAGATAGTAATGAAGTGTGATCATTTCATCAGTCATTCAATGACTACCCATACAGTTTCACTATGTCTAGGTGAACTAGGTAATATGACTACAAAGTCCATAGAAATATATTCCCGTTTTTATTATTAGAATGAAAGAAACTGTATCAAGACATAAGTTATCTAATTCTATGCCTTAACCTACTTATAGGTGTAATACCTAGTGATAAAGCCTACTATTTGATGTTTCATCCTAGGCCACCAATACTGTCATTATACATCTCGATACATTTCAAAAATGCCTGGATGAATTGTCCACTGAGAAGCATGGGAATCACACATAAACTCTTCTCTCATATTTTTAGGAACCCAGACACATCCATAAATACATAGGATATATTCTATGTCTATATACCAATCCAGAGGTAGGTAAGCTCCTAAAATACTCACATGAAGAACCAAACCCCCATGATCTGAAAATTTTATACTCTTCACCCAATCAAGGAGGGAATAAGTAACTATCAAGTCTGAGGGATACGATTGCTCATGGATACCATGATACTATAGATAACTCTTTGACAAGAGGGATATAAATTTCCCTTCATCACTGGCTTCCCATATAGCCTGTGCCCATGTTTTTGGAATCAGTACATCTTCTACTGCATTTCCATTTCTAGGCATATAGGAAAGCTCAAAATCAAAGGACTAAAGATATTCAACCAATATTTACTATATTAGATACAAGTAATGATGTGTAAATATATATTTGATGCTATTGTGGTATCTATACACTAAAAAGTGGGCACCCATCAGATAGTGTATCTAGAAATGTAAGGCATGGACAACTTCTTCAAGCTTGAGGTCATGAATATGATAATTTATATCATGATGCCTCAACTATCAAGATCCGTTAAAAAAAATAAATCCTCATGTATCAACACTGCTCCCAAGCCAATGCCTGATGCATCATGTAACACTATACAACATTTTATTGGATCTAGAAGAATCAGAATAGGTGTTGAGACAAGCTTCCCTTTCAGCTCAATAAATGATTTGTCACACTCTTCTGACCACAGGAACTTGAAAACCTTTTTTAAGGCCAGTAAGAGGTAAATAATGCCGTGAGAAGTCCTGTATAAAATTCCTATAATAACCATCCATCCCCAAGAAACATTTATAGAAATTTAGGCTATAACCACAGACCTATAGCCACAGTTTATAGGTCTGTGCCTATATTTTTTTTATATCGGTGATTCAATTAAAATAACGCCACTATGGCACCCTCCTCCCTGATTCTTCCAATCAACACCACCATTGCTCTTCCCAGTAGACGCTATTCATGATGAACTCCCCAACTCCTCCTTCAGCATGACTCTAATGTTGGTATCCATTACCCAAGTGAGGTATCTTATCCAAGACATTCTTTCCTGGATGCTGGCAACCAACACATCCACCCCACCAGAGCTGCTTCGAAATAGCTACCCCACCTCATCCTCCGGCGTCCCTCCAATGTGGATACCCCACCTCCTGGGGATCATACACCTTCAATGGTTCTATTATTTTCCATTTTTCTTTTCACATGCTATAGATAATTTTTATCATCAGTTTTATTGTAGTTTATTTTGATGAATTATAGATGGATATTGTCAGGATAGTGTTTTAAGGATCATTAGATCCCCATAGAAGAGTTAATCAATGTTTGGTGCTTGGTGTTCTATTTTTTAATTAGAGAATATTGTGGTCCTCAAGTTGAGGTAGAAGGCATTTTACCTTTCTCCAGGTTTACAATGAAAGTGCAAAATTATAATGATTTAATCCTTTGGGTAATAGTGTAATTAACCCAATGAAGATAAAAACATGAGAATCTAAATGAATAATTTAGTTTTAGTTTATTCCTGTAATAACTTTTGGTTTTATACCTGTTAATACCTTGTGTTTTTCTATGAAAGTGTGTTATCTTCTTTTTTATAGTAGTTATTGTTCTTATAATGATTTTTTTCTATAAATTTGATAATCAATGTAAGTATGGAAAAATATTAATGTATTTATTAAATAAAGAGGCATGTAATATGATATCTTCTCTTTCTTATTTCTCATGTAATATTAAATTCATGTTAAACACAAGTTTAATTTATTTAAAATCTATTAATATCTAATAAGTTATATGTTACCTATTTTTGAAATTATGTGCATAATAAATAAGCTAATTAAAGAATATAATTAAAATATTTTCATGCAATATATAAATACATTGTGGAGGATCCATCCCATTCTTATTGTGAAAGGATTGTATAACATTATTTTATGGCCTTAATGCCTTTTCCAGTGTGCATAAAATAATTTTAGATGGGTGTGTTCTCTAGAAACTTTTAGTTCCTTTTCCTATTTGTTTGACAATCATGTGTGGTATGTTTTCTTGATTGGAAATGGGCATGATTCTTAAGGCTATTTTACTGATATAATTTTTTATATAGCTGGGATCCTTGGATGATATATGGGTTGGTATCTAGGCTATATTTGTTTTGATATGGATGATATTTTTTTGATGTGGCTGGGAACCTTGGATGAGAGATGGGTTGGTAGCTAGGTTATAATGATAGTTGATGTTGATGATGGGTTGGTAGCTAGGTTATAGTTAAATTCCATGTTATATTCTAGTGGTTCATTTAAAATAAAAAACACATTTTCTGTTCCCAAATGAAACATAGTATTTACACATGACCCTTAACACATGTTAATCTTCATATTTTATCGCAACCCAAGAATCTTCATGATTACCATTAATTAGTGGCAACCCAATTTTATATTTAGATGGTATACTTGTTATTAAATTCCATAAAATATACACCATAGGTGAATAAATAATAAAAATAGATATAGATTTTATATAACATGATGACTTTTATAAATTCAAGTGCTTCATTATGAATTTAGAAATCAAATAAATGTGTGAGGGTCTTGAATGGGATATGAACCACCATTGAGAGGGGTGAATCTTTGGTTGAAGAATTACTCAAAAACTTCTAATCTCATTTTTTTCTATATTATAAACTCCATGATCTATATGTCAATTAGGGCATGGATATTAGTTGATAGTGTGTGTGGAAGGGAAACCATGTAGTCAAAATTGTTAAAAATTTATGAAATAGAATCCATGAAAATAATAATGATTGGACGATAAAATGAAAGAATCAATTATCACATATTCAGAAATAGTTTCTACAAAGAATGAATACACAATCAAGAAGAAGGAAGATGATGCACCAAAATATTGTCTAATCATATTAGAAAACTAGTTTTGAAAAATCAAAGTGGATCGAGTAAGAATAAAATAAGGAAAATTCTCTACTTTATAAAATTGATAAACCTTTATAAAATAAGAATAAAGGTGAATTCCAGAAGAAGAACATTCTAAAAATGAGGTTTCAGTCTATAAAATCAAGAAGGATATAGGTAAGAAGAGTTTTTGGTGGGGGCAGTGGGGGTGAAGGGTGGGGGGTGAAGGGGGATGGGGGTGGTGGGTAGTGGGGGATAAGGGTGGGGGGTGAAGGGGGGGGGGGCAGTGTGTAGGGGGTAATGGGGGTGAAGGGGGCTGGGGTGGGGGGCAATGTGTAGGGGGAAGGGGGTGTGGGGGGGGGTTCAAATGAGTTGGGGTGTAGGGTGGGGTGGGGGGTAGTGGGGGTGCAGGTGTGTGGGGGGGGGCAATGGAGGGGGTGTAGTGAGTAGTGGTGGGATACTAAATTTCAGTAATAAGATCTAAGGTTATATAGACTATGATTAATTAGTTTGATGGAAAGGACTATGAATCTAGTGGATGAAAATAGAATTATGTCACATTTAAAAATAACTAGTTTTTCTTCTAAATGGTTTCAATCTAGAAAAGATATATAATTTTTAATGGGAGTATCTCAATATTAATTCACATTTATTTGTGAAGATTTAATTATAATGGAATGTTTTATTCGATATTAGTGAGAAGAAATGAAAAAAAACTATTGGTTTCCCTGAAAAACATGTATGGAAAACCAAAATCATTAAACAAGGTGTTTATGATATATAAGTTGTTCAATTTGAGACTAATTGAAGTAAGTCTAGTTGTAGAACATGTTAAAAACAATAATATGATTAGGATCAGGCTAAATTCATTCAAAGTCACTTTCATGGATGATTTTTGGAAATTAATTTTTGTTTTATTAATATCATTGAATTGGGAACCAATGGTTATTGAAGTTGGTGATTCTATTAGAAAAAACAATTTTTTATTTTTGGATGTCAGGAACATGATCATAAATTAATATCTTAGATAGAGGGAAGTATATGAACCAACTATTAAAGCATTGAGTATTGAAGGTAGAGAATGTTCACCCAACCAAAATATTTTTTGAATGAAATAAAAAATAATTATAGAGATGATAATATAGGTGAAAATACCATAACTAGACCATATTTTTGGAACTATGATAAGTGTGTTAATGAAATAAAAAAATTAAAAAAATCATATCAAAAGTTCCAATTGATCTTTATTTGGAAGTTCAGATTCATTAATAATTCCTAAATTCATCTATTCATATTTTGGTGGTGAATATAGTGGAAGGGACATCAATAAATACTTCCAGAACATAGGAACCAAAATCTAAAAACCATTTTTTGAACAAAAAAACAAAATATTAATACTTAATTATTTAATAAAATAATGAATGAGAAGGCATGTATAATGAGGTTTCACTTCAGTATGTGTAATGAAATTCATATGTAACATTGATTTTTTTTACATAGTCAACATGTGTCCATTGAAACCCGTGGTGTGAGATATTAATGAGTAGTTATAGTCTAGAAATCCAATAATAATCCTTAAACTCAGATGATGAGGGAATTTGAACAAAAAGCCTTTATTAATGATCATGTTATTTAGTATTGGGATGTAAATATCAATCTGAATATTATTTGTTCATTGTTGGTTATGGATTCATGTATCATTTATCATATACAATTGACACAATGATGAAATATATATAAGAAGTCATTATATCTCATTTATTTTCCCACTATTTGCTTATAGGTGGTTTCTTATGGTGAGGTCGGTTCTATCCACGACACTCGAAGAAAGTGAGTTCAATATCAGATTTGGGTATGGTTTATTCCATTTTTATTATTTGGCCCAATTTTAATTAGGTAGTTTGTGATTTTTGGGTTACTTATTTTTTTATAGTGCATTTTGGATCTTGTTGAGGTTGATTTGAGTCGTCGTTGATGAAGGCTTACATGTGTATGCATAAATAGGCATATACATATATAATTCCCTCCTTTATATATATTCACTCATGGCATTATGAATATATATATTGGGGATAAGTGCGCTTATATATGGATATGAAAAATGCATACATGTGTAAGTGTAAGGGGGTATATGCAAGTATAAACATATATCTAAGGACCCCCTTCTGCATATTTGGCTACAAAAAATATGTACATAGGGGATATGTGTCGTTATATATATATGTGAAGTTTCATATACATGCTAGTAGAAAAAAGGAAGATTCGAGTTTTCATCGTCAAAAGCAACACACCTTGAGGTTGAGGTAGGTTCCCCCTACCTAACCTTTTAATTTGAATTCTATAATTTCTTGATTGTTTTAAAAACCTATTTCCATAATTTCTTGATTGTTTTAAAAATTGGTTTTCTAATAACCACTAGTTTTTTAAGGAAATATCAATTTATGAGTTCCAAGTGTATGAGATTACTAGTTTATGTAATGTCATCTTCTATAGTCTAAAACTAAGAAAAAACAATTATATTTTTTCCTATGTAGCCAAATGTGTAGAAAGGACACTAATCTAACTACAACACATAACTTGATTCATGTTCTCATAGGATAAAGTGAAGGGGGGGGGGGGATGGTGTGGGGGTTTGGGGCTAGGGTGTAGTAGGGGGTATTGGTGCAGGTTGGGGGGGGGGGGGGTGCATGGGGGGTTGGGGGTGGGGGTGGGGGGTGCATCAGGGGGGAGGAGGGAGGGGGTGTAGGGGGAGGGTTCAAGGGTGCAGTAGGGGGTGGATTGGGGTTGGTGGGGGGGGGGGTTACACTTGGGGTTGGTGTATGGGGGCTGGGGGGGGGGGGCTGCATGAGGGTGTGTAGGGGGGGGGGAGGGATGTGTGTAGGGGGAGGGGTAGGGCATGTGTAGGTGGGGTGTCCATTGAAATGCATCTAAAAATAGCCCAAACAGAAGGTTATGGAAGGAGGGATGTGGGACAGGAGGAACCACTTAAAATTTCCTCTACTAAGCTCTCTGTATTTTCTATATCATGAAACACTTGAACCAGAATAAGACAGAATTTATCCTATTAAAAAAAATCCACCTGGGAATGATTCATGGTGTGATAATGGTTTTGAAACCATGAATTCCTACCCTTGTGAATTTCATGGCTTGAACTGATGTTCATATCCTGAAATGTTTGAGATAGGGGGTTCACCCCTCAAACAACCCCATTTAAGGAATAAACCCGATGGGTCACAACATGAAAGGATACAATAGATTAAATTGTAGGTATTTTCACCCCAAACCTCCATTAACTTATATCCAAACCCCAGAGGTACCAACAGGGGACTCAAACCATATCCAAAAATACCATTTAGGAACATTTAATGTTCAGATTCCTGATCAAAATTCCTATTTAAGAAACAATATATGCTTCATATTAAAAACACAAATTTTCCCCAAAAATAATGAATCGGAATCCTGTGGGGAATTAAAAACTCCCCACCATAACAATCCTCATTCCTGATAAGCCATAGTATTCTTCAAAACATGTCTCACAAATTTCTATGGTTTTCAATTCCATGAACTCACTATTCTCCATCTCTAAATTCAAATAATGTCTTTGTTACAAAAATCCAAATATCAAGGCACACATTACACCAAAAGTCGAGCCAGTCAATCACTACAAATGCTAACACCAAGAAGGCTCTCACCACACCCATATATCTAGACACTCCTCAGTGTCTTCAAATGATTCATCCTAAAGATTATGGTTATATCCACTATACTAATATTCTTGTGAAGGTTGACTAAACATCATGGTGCTTCTAACCATATGAATTTACAACTGAGAATGATCTTACAATGGTATATCGACATGGTAACTGGATTTTGAAAAATGATCTCAATATGGTTTTCACCTCACTGTATCCAACCCCATGAAAAAAACTAGTCAGTTATCCTCTGGATTAGTTTTCCTAAAAAATATTGGTTTCACCCCTGGTGTGCTATCATATATCTCAATCAAGATGAATTCACTTCTTGAGGCATCACGAGATCATATAATGCCTACACCTAAGTATGATCCCCGAAACTAGGTGTAATTTCATGGTCGGATCACCAACTATTTTCTTCCTTAATCATGATCCCACTCTAAGAACTAACTCACCTATGATCTGATTCACCCTCAAATCAATAAAAAACACCCTGATCCCAATTCCAATTCACTAACTCCACTCAACACCTCATCTGAAATTAAAATATTGTAGTATCAATGGAATAAAAAAATACAGGATCTCCCCACAAACTAGAATCACTTTTTAACCTCAATCATTCAATGATTGATCTCACTACAACAAAGACCTGACACATTAATCACCTGCAACAAGGGATATGAAAGTAGCACTCATCATTGTAGTTTCTCTTATACTTTCTTTGGAGGGGGCTGTGCAGGGGGGGGGGGGGTTGTCCAGGGCAGTGTAGGGTAGGGGATGCTATCCAGGGGGGGGGGGGACTATCTAGGGGGTGGAGGTTGGGGGGTGTTCGGGGGGGGGGGGGGGTCTATCCAGGAAGGAGGGGGGGTCTGTCTAGGAGGAGGGGTCTGTCCAGGAAGGTGGGTGGTCTATATCAGGGGGGGGGTGTCCAGGGGGAGTGGGGGGGGGATTTGTAGGGGGAAGGTGGTTTAGGGGGAGTGGTGGGTGGGTGCTTTATAGGGGGGTGGTCTACTACAAGGGGAGTGGGTCATTGAAGGGGTGGGGTGGGGGTGTTTTTTATGATATGGGAAGGCCTATATCCATAGTTTGAACCACAACTATAGGGATTTAGACATGGTTTGAAATCATGGCTATAGGAATTTACCTATATCCATTAAAATACCATCCACAGTTCATTAAACCATGGATATAATCTATATCCATAGTTTCAAACCGTGGCTATAGCCTAAATTTCTAGTACTGAAACTCCGTATATCAAACACGTTCTTAGGATTATCCCAGGAAACGACAACACTAACCTTTTATAATTTAATATAGACTCTTGATTCTAATATAATATGACCCAATAAGTGAACTTTGTTGATCTAGAAGTGTAACCTAGAAAGGTTTGAAAAAAGATGATGCTCTCTCAGTGTACTCCGAACAATCTCAAGGTGCTTAGAATGGTCGCTTCAAGTGTGAGAATACACTAAGATTTAGTCCATAAAGACCACAAAAAAGGAATCCATATAGGGGTGAAACAACCTATTCATATAAACTATGAAAATGTAAGGCCTGTTTGTAAGACCGAATATCATAAAAAGGAACTCATACAGACCATAAATGCAATGAAAAGATGTATGAGGTATGTATGATGGCCTGAATCGCACCTGATGATAGCCTGATCTCATGTTGATCTTAGAGAAGACCCTAGATCCTTAGATATGGACAAAGATATTATCTATTTGAGGTATTGGATACCAATTATTGACCGTAAACTGGTTTAACTGTCTATAATCCACACACAAACAAAGGGTCCCATCCGCCTTCTTGGTGAATAACATGGGTGAACCCCAAGAGGAAGTATTGGGATAAATGAAACCTTTGGCCTCAAGATCCTCTATCTGCCACATGAGCTCTTGAAGCTCAATAGGTTCCATCCTGTATGAAGTAATTCACACTAGATTTACTCCTAGAATGAGCTCAATCGTAAACTCTACCTCTCTCTTAGAAGGTATTCTGGGACAAAATTCAAAAAAAAACCCCTAAAAGATATACTATTAGATAAAACATAGAATAATTTAAACCCTAATCCTCCATGAAGAGATTAACAATCTAGGAAGTCACTCCACCTATCCCATGCTTCTCTAGTTTATATTTACTAGCTTTGACATCCCACTTATGCTTATGTAGATAACTACTATCATTTGGTGATGTAAACCACACCCTATGGTGATAACAGTATATATATATATATATGTGTGATACTAAACCAACTAGTCCATCTTAAGAATGAAGTTTCAGCCTATCATATCGAGAAAAAAGAGGTCCTATAAGAAATGGTAACTTCCTACCTCAAGGGGAGATTCCCTGCACTAGCGTATTCCCTATGACCGTACCCCCAACAATGCATCAAGGGTCATTAAACCAAACTAATAATATATTTAAAGCCCAAGAATTTCCACAATAGATAATGAGATGAAGGAGTGTGAATCACCTATATGAAATAGAACAGATACTATAGTAGAGGCTACTAGAATAGTACCTCATACTGTACATAGTCCTGTAACCTGATCCTCAGGTATCAGCTATAATGAATGAAACTAGACTGATCCACAACCCTATATAAAATATGGACTACTATGATCAAAACTAGTCTACTGGCACTACTGGTGATCAGGAGTCTAACTACCATGGCCATGAGGTACTCCTTGTCTAGTCCTGCTAGTGCTACTCTATCTCCTCACCTAACGCAACGTAAAATAAAATTCCATTGAAGGTGGAGCTAGTGCAGATCCTAATCCATTATAAGATGATGGAAATATTAGAAAAAACACTGAATATTCCCCATATGGTCGCAAGATCGAAATTCTAGAGGGTCTCTATCACACTAAGGCTTTAGGTTCCCCTATCATCCACACTGGTGACACACCACATAGCTACCAGTATAGGTAATCTGGGTTCCACTACCTTAAATAGATAAATCGAGAGATTGCCTTTTGATTTTTGAGGAACTAGTGTCCTACCATGGCACTGGTCCCCTATGCTCAATACTATCACCATCCCTCAAGTTGTGTTCAGTGATAAGATCCTGACTGACTATTTTAGAAAAGGTCATAAGGTGAAATACATTCACCTGAGTACAAATGGTATACTGAATCCCATCCTCAAAGTGTCTAGCACATGTAATCTCATCACCACCTAGAAGCGGTGGAAAACATTTCCACTTAGTGAAACACACTGAATAATCCATAACTGACATAGAATCCTTCTTGAGATTAATGAACTCTCTGGCTCTATTAGCTCACAACATATGAGGGAAAAACTGATCATAGAAGGCAGTCTGGAAGTCAGTATATTCCTTTCCCTAATGGCGAACAACCTGTATAACTATATCCCACCAGCACTTATCCAAATCACATAGTGTGTTAGTAGCAAGATTGACCCTCCACTTTGGAGGAATCTCTTGATGATAAAAGATATTTAAGGTTACCTCTATCCAAGATTTAGTAGCCTGCAAACCACCATCCCTTAAGAAGGTGGGAGGATGGTTCAGCTGGAACTCATGGGTCAGATCAACCATCGTAGGTGTAGAACATGGAGCACCATGTATGGACTACATCAGATGAAGAAAAATATCACAAAATTATGCATCAGTTCCCAAATCAGGTAAAATAGGTTGTGCCTCAAGTGGAACTCCTAGAGGTAAGACTAGAGGCTCAAGTCCTACCACTTATGGATCATGGTCTTCACTATATTCCTAGTGCATGACTTGAGGGAATCGTAATGAAATTGGTCTACAGAAGCCAAGCACATGCCTCACAATAATCTTAATAACAAATTAAAAGCAACACTAGAGGAATTTGAATGTAATAAAGTCTCAATACCCATGGTATGATACCCCAACTAATCAATTATAAGGCCATGTATCAGTAAGTTCTCAAGTATAAGTTTCAGGGGTTTCAGAAGATGATGGGTAAACTATACCTTTCCTCATCATTTATTGGAAACCATTTCTTTCAATTTGTAATTAATCTCTAGGTTCACTCCTTTACGTTTCATAAACATGAAAAGGCAGTATAAGGATGTGAAACCATTAAATTTTAGATGTCAAGTTTCATTCTTCATTTTTCACTTGATTATTTCCATAAATTTAGGTTCATTTAAAATGATATGTCCATCCAAATGAATTTGGTCCCATAATTCCTTATCACTATGATTAACACCCATTTGAGTTCTAATGCAAAGTCTGGATTCAGTAAATTACTAATTCCAACCCATGAGGCCGCATAACACCTCAGGAATTGAAACAGTAAATAATTCAATCATAACCCATAAGTAGTAGAAGAATATACACAAAGAAAGGCTCACTCAACAATCACAAGCATATCAGGCAATGAATGTAGTGAAATGCACTTATATGGAATGGAAATATGCATGACATGTGAATTATATGTGCCTAATATGATGATTGTAACAATGATCCTTACCCTAATATCCTCAGGACAAATATGAAATAATATCCTCCATCAGAATAGTAATCAACAACACCACATATCATGTGATCCACCCAATGGTGGAATGATATCAACTGTAATAGGCAAAAACAGAACAATAATTATAATTCATGTAACTCAGATTTTAACCCGAACATGGGTTTGTGATGACGAAGCATGGTTTATAACAAAGTTCCATAGCATTTTAAATATCCAATATATTATCTCAAAAATGTAAAGCAAGAAAGGAACTGATCTAATACCACATTATGACATCTCGAATCCAGATGCCACTTAGAAGGTACCCCAAGCCCGGAGGGCCACATGGTCTCAAGTGCATCTCTCCAAACGAAAGAGGCTTCTAACTAGTAGTGAAGGCTTGGGGTGTGTCCATGGGGAGACTATACCCTATTTACCAAAGTAAAACACAATAGAAAAATATGATACAATAATAGATAAGTAGTCGAAGAGATGTAATAATAAACAACATAATGGAAACAGACTATAGTAATAAACAATAGATCAAATGATATAAATATACAAAAGTAGATAATTATATTTTATGTATCTATAAAGATAGAAAATAGTTATACATGTAGAATACATGCAAGCTATACAAAAGTAGTGAAATGGAATCAAAACTTTCCCAAGCATCTCAATCTCTAGCTCGCTCATCTACTACTATCTCCAAACTAAGCAGAAACCAATCAAGTGTATGAAACTACCCACTTCCTTATACTAATAAATGAATCCATATAGTATGCCCAGGTACTAGAGGCACCCAGATTGGGTGTGAGATAAATCTTAGTAGGCCACCAAATTTTTTTTCTATAATATCATAACCGTGCAATATAAACTAAATTAGTGTAAACATGTAAACATATAAAGTAAATAAGTGAAGTGATGTAAATACCCAAGTATTTGCTTCATCCCTCAGCTAGTGTCTGAATATAAAACCATTTCATTAATTAATCTGGTTCCAGTTTATATAAATATGTCACATGAGGCATATCCAACACTGACATCACCTCGTGATAGTACTAGCAAGGGTTCTAAGATGTACAAGGCTACCATGTTGATTACAAATTATAAAGGGGTTCCAAGGTAATAAAAAATATAATCTGTACCTCAAGGGCCGTTAACTAAATAGTAATTACAGCATGGCTAAGGCTAAGAGTGTAATCTAAGGAGATCATACAAGGTATTCTACAATAGTATGATATAACTGAGTCCAAGGAATAAATCGAAGCTAAAATGTGATAAGCTATGTATAGGACCAAGGATATAACCAAGGCACTTCATGTCTATAAAATCCATGTTGGATCTAAGGAGTATATCCAAGTAATCCTATAATAGTGAAGGAGGGATCCTGTAGTGTCATACCAGGCATCCACTAATAGATGAGGACCAGGTTCCAAGGTTGGTATCTACCATGGAAACTGACATCCTTGAAACAAAAGTGCGTCCTCGAGTGATCATGGAATTCCCACAGGAATCTAAGGAAAGATAAAGTAAATCCACTCCTATGGTAAATATGTCAAGGTCCATGTATATAATTTTGAACATTAAATTAAATTCATTTAAAAATTAAGGCTATATAACAATTATTCAATTTAACAAGTCTTAGGTTCATTCCATGCCTATCATACAAGTGACAAGGCATTTCAAGAAATAAAACCCTTTAATCCATTCATAAGAGTCATAGCTAGTTCATTAGGTTAATACTCTACCTTTAATCACAAGTTTCAAGGTTTGCTGTGACATGAAACCAACCATCATTTAAATTTCAAAATGTCAAGTCATATATATACAACATACATTCCAAAACCATTTACATTTAATTCATCAAGTTCAATCACATACCTTAGGCGGGTCAAGTGTAAAGGATCTATGGTACTAGCCATGACCAAATTCAATATCCATTAATTACAAGGAGGATTACCATTAGTTTGGTCAAATTAATGCACACCAAAACATCGGCTAAAAAATGTCCAAACTCTAAAAACCTTAAAAGGGAATATCACCCTACATGGGGTGGTTGATATTGTGGATTTAACCACAAAAAATGATAAAAAAATATGCCAAGGGTCATGGTATACTATCTTAAAAACTATAAGAATAAAATATAAATTCAACAAATGACGCCTAATGAAATCAACATGATGATATGGCAGTTTATAAAATGATGGAAAATGAGGAATGAGTTATAGACCACATACATCATACTTGTACAACTCTCCTCATCTAGTATCAGCATATAGTTTGGCTTGGATTTGAGTAGATATAAAGAATGAATTAATGCCATAAAATTGTGTCATATGAGTCTCCATTAAATAGAATCATTGATAGGAAGAAGAATGATGTATTATTAAAATGGAATCGAGAATGTACTAGTGTAGATCCAAGGAGATGAATGATGGTTGAATCAGACTCCAGACGGAAGCTAGAGGTCGATTCCTAGAATAGAGGGCCTTTTGGATTCAAAAAGGAAGAGAGGAGGCTCTCTTGTCTATTGGAAATTAAATAGGAGGATAGGTTTTTTATTAAGATATTTTATGTTCAATATCATAAAAACAACAATAATTACACTATTCATGAGTATCTTTAGGAATTTTCACAGTGGACGGTTAGGCCACACGATTAGGGAAACCATGCACCAGTCATGAAAAATGGATCTGAAATTTTTCTACAACATTCCACATGGTCGTATGGCCCAAATCACATGGTTATATCAAATCATGCACCCCATTCTACCCTATTATCTATCCTTTCATGGTTTAAGAAAACCATGTGGCCTACCTCTCAAGTTTTAAAAAAACCATGTATCCTTCCTCACACAGTTGACTCTAACCCTGCGACGTGCTATTTTCACCCAAAAATCTAGGTTCTACCCTATGAAAAATCCCCAGACACCCGTAGAGCCTCCATTAACTCATTTGGAATCCATATTAGGTCCATAAAAGAGAATTAATAAAAACATTAAAGGATCAATACATGAGTGAAAAACTGGGTTCTTATAGGATGAAATGAAAAAAGTATAAGTGAATGATGCAACCATTACCATTACCCACATGGAAATGAGAAAACATCACTATGAAAATTTTCAATATGAATTCAAAGAAATCTGTAGGAAATAATGCTATATGGGTCATTATTTTGTCTTAAAATTACTTCTATCTTTATTTTGATTCGAGAGAACTTTTCACCTTACCAACTTTCATGGATTTACATCAAATAAGTCATGATGCTACATGGAGTACCATTATCAACTGTATCTGATCATTATGTAATATTTAACTATATGTTCTAGAAAAGTATCCAACATGCTCTAAATAATATCTTGAACTTCAGTATGGATTATCACCACCAAACTAATGTCCAATTTGATATTACTATTCAGAAACTGTAAGACATGTTGGGAGCATGCTTAATGGAATTTAAAGGAATATGAGATCAACATATTCCATCAGTTGAGTTTTCTTATAATAATAATTTCCAATAAAGTATCCAAGTGGCCCCATATGAAACCTTTTATGGGATGAAATGTATAACACCTGCATACTGGGATGAAGTTGGGTAATGTTAGCTGCTAGGACCAAAAATGGTCGAGGAAATGGTAGAAATAGTGAAGACCATCAAAAAACACATCAGGGTTACCCAAAGTCGACATAATAGGTATTTATACAATTATCGATGTGACTTAGAGTTTGATATTTGTGATAGGATATTACTTTTCATATATCCATGGAAGATGTTCTTGAGATATTGGAAGAGAGGATAGATAAATCCCGGGTACATCAGCCCCTTCAAGATTCTTGATCAGGTCGAAGCTCTATCACATCGACTATAAATTCCACCAACCATGTTTCAATTACATCATGTATTCTAAATATTATTCTTGAGTAATTATATACTAGATCAGTCACATGTACTGAACTCAGAGGTGGTACATCTAGAAGACGATCTCTCTTATATGGAGCAGTCAGTGAAGATTTCAAACCATAGAGACAAGGTTCTATGTAACAAGACTACTCAACTAGTAAATTTACTATAGTGGAACTATAAGTATGAAAAGAAAACATGTGAACCTATGGAAGATATTAAAGATAATTACCCTCATATATTTTCACCTTATAATGTAAAATGAAATTTTGAGGGTGAAATTTCATAAGGGGGAAGAATGTAACAACCTAGAATTTAATAATAAAATTTCCCATATTAAAATTTTAACATAAAGATCATACATCACATAGAGTACCTAATAAAACAATATAAATTAGTTTTAAAATAAACCAATAAGACTTCCAAATATTATAATATCATAATAAATGGATAATAAGATAATAAGAATGGGAAAATTTGGATATGCTCAATCCACGAGATTGAAAATACTCATGAAAAAAGATATAGAAATAAAACATAATATTTATAACATAATATTATGTTTGAAAATGAAAATAAATAACCTTGATAGAAAATAGATGTTAATGACGAATGAATGAAATAAGAGGTATTTATAGAATTTAAGGAACCTACACTTATGGAATAGTAACTTGATTGTTGGAATAGTAATATGATCGTTAGTAAGAGTAATCTCATCGTTATAATAGTAACCTCACCTATGAAATTTTAAATAAAATTTATATATATTATAAATAAAAATATGATATATTTATATCATTGAATAATTAAATAAATTTTTTAAAAATGACAAATTAAGTGTTGGTATTTTTGTATAACGTAAAGGTTTATTTACAATTATATAATTTATATAACGATTTAAAAGAAAATTTATTTTCATAAAAAATATTCCTAAATTAATATAATGTTTTATTATAATTATATGATAATTTTATGAGACCTTAATTAATTATTAAAAGGGTTATAAAATCAATTATAATATTAAAATCAGTATTTTTCGAATAAATGTTGATTTTATTTAAAAATTAAAATTTTTATATTTAGAAAATTATTTTCATAAAATGGATTCCATTTTTAAAATCTAAATTTCAAAAAATGTTCAGGGTGAATCCTTTTGATTTTTCTAAAACAACTGAATTTTTGGTGAATAGTGAGATATGATAATTTACGGTATTTAACATTATAAGCTAAATACTTAAATTTTTTAGTCATGGATGATGTAAGTATGATGTAATCCCATAGTTTTTGGAACTATCATGAACCATTTACTATATTGACTCATAGGAATCTATACTATTGATAGTCTGGAACTAAAATAATATAAAAACGAATAAAATAATCAAAAAACACCCCTCTCCTCCCTAATAAAAACAACCCTCACCACCCCTTATCCTCACAACTTATAAGCCTTGTATATTTTCAATATTCTAACCAATTACCTTCCCAAGACTCTTAACCATGTTATAGTGTAACAATTTTTACCAAAATACCTCACCCATGTGCCTTAAGGAGGTTGTCAAGTTGATGACATTCAAGAGGTAAAATACTCAATCCTTCTCTTTTAATTTATTTTATTTTCTTATCATCTCCTAAACTCCCCTCTAAAAAGTGGAATGATAACTACAATATGATATATATACTTAAATTTTATTATGTTAAATTAATATCAATAATCCAATCCCATCTATTCTCCTTCTGTACTAAAAATGAAATTATCGTCTGTGACATGTTTGTTCATCGCCTTCATGGACGATGAGTTTTCATTTTCCATTAAGGCCTTAAAGGATGGTCATAAAACCATTAATATGGTTATAAAAGATTTTAATATGTATAATATAACTTTTTTCATGTTCTATAACTAATTTATAGAAATAATATTAAATAAAATGAAATTAGTTTGTGATGGTTAAAGAAACTACCAAAATAAACTAAACATTTATCATTAATGTTTTATGAAATGAATCATTCTCATACAATAAAAAACGATATATGGTACCATTTTAACTTATGGAAGTTCATTAATAACATATAATTTCACTTTTAGTGAGTTATTACTATTTGAAAAGAGCTTCCATAATTATATGCAAGAAAACTGGCCATGAAACCATGAAACAAACACTTCTAGAACAATGAAATTAAACATTATAACTCATTAAAATGACCGTAAATGAATTTAATAAAATTATAATAAATAAAATAAATATTTAAAAGATTATTAATTCAGTAATTAATAAATTTAATTTTATTATCCATGATATTAAGTTCAAGTTCCGAACACATTAAGACTTAAGGAAAGAGATCTATTCAACCCTCCAAATTTTTTCCTTTTTGTTACGCTTTATCTATATTTTACCCAGTGCAATTATTCAATATTATTATATAAATTTTCCTAAATTTTCTGTAAATATTCTAGTCAAATTTATATATCTCAATTCATCATTATTTTATGGGGAAAATACACGTTTTCAAATATTCTCTTCTCAATTCCTCTCAATAATTAAGCCCAATTAAAGGAAACTTCTCAATTTCTTATACATTTTTAAGTACTATTAATAAACTATTTTAATCCATAAATATTTTTATAAAATCTATAAAATTATCATTAAAAAATATTTTAATTAATTTCTTATTTTATACAAACAAATATTCACTTTTCCTATTTAAAGGAACTTTGTTCTTTTCCCTAAAACAGCACCAAAGAGGCCCACTTCAAATGTTACCTTAACACTATTTTTCATGTTTTCAATTCAGTTGGATGTAATTATTCCTGATATATTATAATTTTTAATTTTTAATTTCCAATAATGATTTAAATTCCTTATTTCATGGATACCATTATAATATTCCCTATGATTATGCCTTATGACATGATTATGATACCCATTTATTTCTGTGGGCAACCCTTATGTTTATTCATTATGTTTGATTCTTTACATGAGACCCATATTCATGAACATGTTATTATGGGTGAACATGGATATTTCTCCAACTAATTATTTAATTTTTAGTTTACTGAGTTTTTATATATGTGATTAGGGAGTAAACCTAATCCATTATGGGTTTTTTTCCACCATGTGATATCCTCTTGGCCGTTATCCTTGACTCATGTTTATGTCATGTTATATATTGCTGTGACATTAAAATATTTCTATGATCATATGATTCCATGTTTTATATGGAATTATTTCATATCTTTATTCATGGTACATGACTTTTATGTTATCTTGTTATTCCTTATAACTCATATGCTATGATTTTATTCCCTTCCATCCAACGGCCTGAAGGCCTTCAATTTTTATTTTAAAGCAAAGAAGACTCCTTTTAAGGGAAGAAGGGGGGGGGGAACCCGAACAGACATCATCGACATAAAACATTCCCAACCTAAAGGTCAGGTGAGATAAACCAAACTAACTACATAAAGCAACTCTCTCTAGAAAACAATCATGAAAAACTCTCCACTGGTGTAAGGCTGAATGTCAAGGAAGTGTCCTGTGTCAAAGGACATGCCCGATCCGATGGCTTGCACCATACCCTCTAAAATGAGTTAGGATATCATATTATAGATTAATAAAATGATTTTTTAGTTTAAAATTTTATAATCATGTAACTAATATTCCAAAGACACTAGAATATTCGATCCTTGGTTTGTAATAAGCTTAAAATAATGTAATATTATGCGTAAAAGGCTTGGGTAGATATGCATAATTTTCATATGAATATCAAAATTTTATGTTTTTAAAGTATTTTATTTTTGAAAATTGTTATTTTTAAGTGTAAGAGATCCATAAATTCCATGATTAACCAAAATTTATCAAGTAAAGTAATGTTTTAAAGAAGGAGGTGTAGTTGTTTACAACTTAGTTTAAATTATAAAGAGATTTTAAAGGTGAGTAAATTTTTTTATGGAATAAAGCACCATGTGAATATTTTAAATTGAATATTGTTTTTATATATTTAAAATTCTATGTAATGATATATTTGAATGGGTTTTTGAGTTTCTTATAAACAGTACTTGTGGATATAGTTTTTTTGGGTAATTTAATTTAGAATAGAATGTTTTATGTCTTGGAAATATGAAAATTACTATATTTTTGTTTTAAATTTGATTGAACAATATAATATTTTTTAATGGGAAGAAATTTTTTTCTAATAATAAATGGATTGTTTTTTTTGTATTATAATGATATTAATTAAATATTTTCCTTGTTTTATTTGTGGGGTATTAAAATATAATGGTTTTTTAGTTTTTAACTATATCTGAGAAAATCATTTAAAAAGTGAATTGGTTTCAATTTTTATTCTTAGGTTTCAAACATGTTTCTAAAATATAAAGATTTATTTAGGTTTGAAGAAGTTTTTTTTATTACTTTTTGAAACATTTATATCATGTTAACTTGTTTGGTTGAGTGGGTACATTCATAGATATGCTTTGATAGTGATTTATATTTATCTTCTTTTATGTGTACTTTATTATTTAATATTTTATTTTTTTAGATATATAAAAATATTTTGTTATAGTAAATATTTTCATTATATGTTAGGTAAATAGGGGTTAAGGGATATTTTTATTGGAATTATTTATATATTTTCTTAATTTAGACTAGATATATATCGAATGAAATGTGTGAGTTGGTTTAAGGGTCATATTGAATAAAAATTGATAAATAATTCTTGGACCAAGTGTAACAGGTCTAAAAATTCAAATAAGGTACAGGGTTGACTAATATTTAATTTGAATTAAGAAATTTACATGTCCAGTTGTTTAAGGTCTTTAAGATTCATAAAGGTTTTCAAAAAATGAGATATTGAATGTGTTAAACTTATTAAAACTTGTTTCTAGAAGCTAAAAAAACCTCCAATGGTTGGATTTTAATGTTTAAAATGATTATAGAAGGTTTAGAGTCAAGATTATGAAAAATAATCACCATCTAGTGAATCTTGTACCACTCTAAGATCATCAAAATACATGTATGATTTGTGGTATAGTTTATTGGACTGTGCGAGATGTTATAGGGGAGTTCACATGGTTCAATGTACTACTTACCTAACAGTTAATCATTACTATCAAGGTATATTTTGGTAAAATGAAATCTATAAGGGTAGGCGAATGGTTTAGGAAAAATGTCGCGAAACTTTCATTTTGAAAAATATTATTTTAGCCTAAAATAAATCAAAGGACTCACTTTGAACCCCTAGTTTAATAAAGAACTTAAAATAAGCTAAAAATAAAAATAAAAAATCAAATTACCACAAAACTTGATTTAATTATTCATTTTGGATATATGAAATGTAAAATCAAAGATAATGGAATGAACTATTCCCCTTAATGAAATGTTTTTTATGGTCAAGATCATCCTAAAAGACCTTAAAAATGGGTTTGAAGTTGGAATATAAAATTCTCCACATCTAATGGAGATTTTAACATGTTGTAAGAGAGTATACAATTTTGTTTTTTATTTATTTTCTATTATAATAAGGTATTTATATATCATCAATACCTATATAAAAATTAAAATGTTTTTAAAGTGTTAGCTTTATAGTTGAATGTTTTACTCAAGTTTGTAATTTTCCCTCAAAAATTTATGTTTTAAATGTTGGGAATTATTTTCAATGAAATGATAATTTAGTATTTTTTTTAATTTGTGATTACATTTATTGTAAAAGGAATTATTATAATTGGGAGTTCCCATAAATAGTATTTAAATAGTATGTTTTTATATAGACATTAAAATTTAATGTTTCATAAAAACCTTCTAGTTAAATGATATTATCTATTTGAAACTAACTAAATAAATAAATATTATAAATTTCTAGTAATGGTTTTTAAATTTTAATATTTCACATAGTAAGGTACACAATCCAAGGAATACTCATGCTAACCTTTTATCTATTAAAAAATAATTTAATCTTATTTTTTCACATGTTAATATCTTGAGCCTTAATTTTCTAGTTAAATGATATTATCTATTTGTAAATAGTATATTTTTTATATGGAAATTAAAATTTAATGTTTTATAAATAAATTTGAGTTAAATGATATTATCTATTTGAAACTAAATAAATATATAAATAAATATTATAAATTTCTGGTAGTAGTTCACTAATTTTAATATTTCACATAGTATGGTACACAATCCAAGGACTGTGCATACTAACATTTTATCTTTTAAAAGCTAATTGAATCATAATTTTTCACATGTTAATATCCAGATATTTAATTTAATTATTTTAAATATTGATATATGGATATTATTTAATGTTTTATATATTTATATGTTTTGGAATTATATTTTAAATATTTAGTAAAAGTTTTATTTACAATGGAAGCATTATGTAATTTGTGTTATTATTATTATTTTATTATTAAAAGTATTTTTGTGCCATTTGAATTGATGTAGTGTTTAAATATGGTATTGTTATTGGATGTTTTGAAAGTGGGATCATTGGTGTTATTGTTATTATATGATTATTATAATTTTAATAATAATAATAATAATAATAATAATAATAATAATATTTTATAATTATAATAATAATTATCATCATCATTATTTGGGTTTTTGATTAAAAAAGGAAAATGGGACCGTCCCAACTACCATTTACGTTCAACCAAGAAATGGTGGAAGAAAGAGGTTTTTTATTCTTCTTCTTTGGTTCTCAATCCAAAATAGAGTGGTCATATGAAGATATTGATGTGGGGATATAATCTATTTCTCACCACTTAACCTTATTTCCCCTCTACTAGTCTATATATTATTATTATATGGTGGTGAATTTATAATTTTAGTGATTTTGGATTTGGGTTTCCCTAAAGCTTGTTTGAACCACTGAATCTCATTGTAGTTTTTCTAATTGAGGTGTAGAGGGTCTCCCATGAGTTTACCAAACCTTTTTTGAGGTTATAAAATTTCCTTATGACTCACCATTAAGTGATTCCGCCTTCAGGGATTTTAGATTTTATATGTAATGTGTATTTTGATATTTAAAAATAATTTTTAAGATTCTATATGTGTTGGTGAGGAGTGTATAACATCCTAACCTTTACATTATATGTATTTCATCTATTCCCAACCAACCGTGATTATTTTATTTTACTTTATGTGTTGTATGTATCAAAGGAGGATCCAACATATATTTTAAGGAAAAATATTATGATAAAAAATTTAATTTTTTTTAATTTTATCACTAGAAGTCTGATGGGGGTCCACTAAAGTTCTAGTGGGAATGTGGGGGTAATGGATATTTCCACTTAAAATGAAAGTACGATGGGGGTGAAAAAATATTTGATAGGCCATTGAAGTTCCTATGGCTTCCTAATAGAGTTTTTATAATTCATAGGAAGGTTTTCTTATTTTAACTTAATTAAATTAAATGTATTTTAAGTTAAATAAATTAGGATTTTACCTCATTTATCTAGGAGTATCAGTGCACACCCATCTCCCTCCATCCCCTTTTCATTCTTCTTCCTTCAATCATTGACCATTTTTTTAGGCTTGGATTGAATTGTTTTGTATCATAGGGGAGTTCCACAAGTGAGTCTAACACTTCCCTTACTTATCTTCTAGTTTTATCTCACTATCTCATCATGAATCATTAAACAAGCAATAATTTATGGGGGGTGGGTAGGTTTACTAATTTATTTTTTTAGGTTTAAATTTTTTTAGAGACCTTTATGGGAATTAATCTACTATACCCAAGTTGTTGATCACTTATTTTCCGATTATATTTCATATGTGTATTATATATTATTTTAAATTCAGAAAATTCAATTTTTTTTATATATTACCTAAAACTAATTTAATTTATTTTTATTAAATTTATATTGGAGAGTGGAACCTAGAAAGGCCAGAAGTGTCTCATGTGCTATATATGTTGACACCATTAGTCATTGATGACCAATTTCTACATGATATGGAATATAAACCATGAATTTATACCTAATATGGGTGTGAATGCTTGAGACATGAACCTAGGATCACCATGTGGTATTCTAGTGTTTTCCTCAGTAAGGAATGACATAATAAAAAGCTTGGATAATGGTTAATTGGTTTAAACACAAGACATTGTGTGAGATAGTGGCTTGAGAGAATAATATTTTATTCATTAAATAATTTTTAATGTTTTATATGGGTCTTAAATTACAAAATACTCAATTTAATTGTTACTTGGTATACTATTGGTACCTCATCCACAAAGAACTGAGTAGTGTTTGTGCATTTTCTAACCTTGGTATGTTGGTGGTACATCATCCACCTTATGTTAGTTAGCGGTATCTCATACACCAAAATTGGGAATATGATCTATCATTTACCTTGAGTATAATTATGTTGTCATATCTCATAGAATTTGAGATGAAATATTTGTGGTAAATCATCCAATTGAGGGTTCTTGATGGTGGTGTATCATCCAATTGAAAGATCTATCTTGTTGGTACATCATCCACTTAGATAATTGTTTAGTGGTATATTATGCACCAAAATTTTTTGATTCCAAATTTAGTAGGTGATGTCTCATTTGAACTTGATTTTGGATCACTGATGGACCATTCACCTGGTTAGAATGTGATAGTGTGAAATCACTCACCTAAAATACTTGATGGTGATAGTTTATTCACATTGGTTATGATACGAGGAGACTTCAAATTTACATCCTATAGATGTGTTTGGAACAATAGTATATCATCTCATTCTGGAATTGGATAAAGTAGAGATAGTCATATATTGTTTTTCTATTGAGAGCTCCCTGAGGGGATAAGTTATTTTTTATTATTGTCTATTTTATTAGCATTCCATATCAAGAATGGACTAGAAATTATTATACTTATTAGGTAAATCATTGGTGGTGGCATACTTATTTTTACTCACACCCTAAATAAGAATCATGATACTTGAGAATACTTTACGTTTCTTGATCTAGGAAAAGAAAAGGTCCCTATAACTATGTAATAATAATATAGTGGATCTTAATAAGAGTTAGGATATGGGAATTTTCTAGGACTCAAGACCATATTTGTGGTTATCACTATCAATATTTACTTTTATAACTAGTTGTATATGATATTCCCTTGAGAGATATTGTTCATACTGTATGACTAGAATAATGTGTACTATATCTTATTTTTATATAACATGGTTTAAATTTAGCTGTGATGTATATCTTATGCTACTATTATATTGTGTTGATGGATTATTTATATTGCTTCCATTATGTTATAGTTAACTATACCATATGATATAATCTCCCCAATTATCATACATATACACCCACCACTAGTTGGTGGTATCTCGTGTATAAGAAAAAATAATTAAGGTGTGTGGAACCTGGTTCAGAAAAAAAGGATGTAAATTAGATCAATGATTTTATAAAGTGATATCAGATCCTTGTTTTTTATATTGTCTTACTATTTAGGGTATGATAGATGAAAGATATGATTCTTCATATCATTTTATGGACCTTGTTATTGGGAATAACTTACTCATATATATGGGAAGTTAATATTACAAAGGAAAGGATTTTTTTCTTTATTTTCAAGTATGATAATTTTGAGGTTTCCATAATCCAATTTTTGATTTATTTTTTATTACATTTATTCTTCACCTTGGGTGGTAATAGTGCATGAGTTCATGCATCATTCTTGGTATGTAGAGATCAAATTCCATTTGTATTCTTTCATATGATTAATGATCTAGTTACAATATAGGTTTGGTTCATTTTAAGTGTCTACAATAACTTATATAGATTCTTTTTATACAAATTATTTATGGCACTATACTGGAATGATCTATGATTATTGACTATTATTATAATATTATCTGTCTGACATGTGATCCTATATAAGATTACTCTTGATCTAAGGAAGGGTAGGTTATGTTATAATTTATCCTATATGTGAGACCCTTTCATCATAGGGTGTGAATTTAGGGTAGAGTAATGTGTTCCTGTTATTTATTACCCTAAAATATGATATCTATACATGTAATATAATTTAATTTTGAGCCTTTCACTTAACATTATTGTGATATTCCACCATAGTGACCTCACATTGAGTGATATAAGGAAAGGTACAAGAATAAGCCATCAATAATGGATCTATAAATTCCTATTTAACCCATTCCTACTATCGATTAGTATCACTGATAGAGTCTTCTTTCGGTGTTGTAGTCTATGGGGCATGGGGCAGTGAGGGCTTATTTGACTATGTACGATTGAAATCATGAGTTCCATTGGATATATCCACTAATTTTTTCATGTTAGGGTGGACCAAATGTTACAGAGTTTTCTATAGATTCCATGTAGACTCTCTTAGTGTATGTTGATACACCCTTGATAGGAAGGTGATGCTTTCATCCTACATTCTTTGAGGACTAGCAATGAATAGGGGGGACATTCTGGCCAAGGAAGAGAAACTTGTGGGGATATATTTAAGGTAATTTCAATCTTATTATTTTTTATAAATTCTTCCAAGATACATTGAGAGTTTATCAATTCTAGGTGTTCATGAATTTTTTATAGGTGTCTTTCTGGTGAGGAATTATATCACTCAATTCATTGATTTTATAAAATTTGGATCTGTGTTGGTGGGTGATGTGACTTATAGGGTAAATAATTTTGAGGATATCTTGAGGCACACTATTGAATCCCAAGTGAATATTTTTTTTGGTTGAAACACTTTTTAGAGGAAATGAATCAGGATCAGATTACTGATAATAAAACGCTAGACAATAAAATATCTCAACATCATAACTTTTATATTGGGGTTGAGAGAAGATTTTTGGGTAGTAATAAGTGGAGGTTTTAGGGGTCTCATTAGGGTAAATATAGCCATGGTATCTAGGGTAGGGGGTTGTTGCTTCCTCTAGGAGGGTGTTCATCAGTTGAGTGTTACTAATATCGTCAATAGGGGAATACTTGACTTGATTGTGATAAATAGTTGATGGAGTGTTAGTCCTATGGGGATATAAGGTATTTACAGAATAATTATAGTATTTCACTATGGTTGGATCGAATTCATAGATATTGTCAAAATTAGGGAATAAGATTACTTTTAAGATAACCAAAACTATCGATTTATTGGGGACCCATCATTCATTTAGGCTGTAGATGCCATAGTCAGGGGTAGTAGAACATGTAGGGTAATGTCCCTTAGGGGTATCAAGTGATATGAGATTAAGGCCATGTTTTAGTCTAGATTTATTCCATAGAGTATAATACTTCATTGAAGAGAAGATATCCATCTATAGTTCATGGTTTGATTTTTATGGAATCAACCTTAGAGTCCATTTTATTTTACATGGGTGCATCACAAACCTTCATATCCATGAAATTGGATGGTGATCTGGGGTTAAGATTATAGTATTTATATTAGGTGATGTTTATCAATACAACCTTAGGTGTGAAATGAATGGGTATCAAGATATATTTAGAGTGTGTTATAATGATCAATGAATATAATAATATTTGGGAAATATTTGTGTTAGAGATACGTAGCTTCAATGTAATCCTCATGATGGATCAACTAACTTTTTATTAAGAACAAACTGAATGCTATCACCAAAATTAATATTTCACATCTGAAAAGGGTGACTGTAATACCTATGTCAATGTGTGGGATCTTTAGACAACAGGTTTCACATGAGCCTCATCCCAGTTGGTGAGGACTCGACAAGTGCATCCAAGAGATCAAAGATCAAATTCGGGCAAAGGCACATTTTTAGGTTACTGTAGCAGTACTGTAGTAGGAACTATAACAATACCATATGAGGAACTGTAGTAGGTACTGTTTAGTACTATATCATCCAGAGCTATTCATCTATCTGGGCCTTTGGGCCACCAGTTTGGTTATCGGGTCCTGTAAGGATTTTGGGCCACCCAATGCCTTCGGGACAGTTGTCTCTCAAGGCCTTTGAGCCACCTAAAGGCCTTCGGTCCACCCCAAGGTCTTCGGGCCACATGAATGTGCAGATGTACTAGTCAGATTACAAGGTAAAAGGCTCTAGATGGGGATCATAGTAGGAACATTCACTAGACCAGGGCTAACTAGAATTAGAAGAATGAGAGGGTATGGAATTTCCATCGGTACCGAGCCTAGGCAGTTCTGCATAGGACAGCTAGCCGACCATCCTTGCGAAAAGGGAGTGATAATATCATGGAATGTACCAGGGAGGAGCAGTTCCAAGATGTCTTGTCTGGGTGATTTCATCTAAGACCTACGGGTCATGTAATTGTCTCTAAACCTTCAGGACATGGAAGGGTTCCACATCACCCCTTGAAAGGTGGATTATCAAAAATAATAATAATATGGCCTTTGGGCTATTCAACTAGTGGGATCTTTAGACATTCCATTCAGGTATTCTTCATCAGATGATGTTGGTGATCTTTTCCCAGTTAACTAGTATCATTTTAGGATAGGAGGAGATGTGTTGGTTGGTGTTTCATCCTATTTTTTTATAAGTTCCAAAATGTATTTCTAGAGGATTTACTAGGCTTTACACCAAAAAATGAGATTTATTTTATGATGAATATTATTCCTAAAAAAGTATATATATATATATATTTATGTATAAAATAAGTCTCCTATATATATTTGAGAGTTGAAGACTCGGTTAGAGGATTTGGAGATAAGGGGTTTATTACTCCTACCACGTTCTCTTGGGGTAATCATATGTGATTTTACATGAAGGTGGATTGATCAATATGAATATATGTATATTAAAAAATATTGAATCATGAAACTATTAAGAATAGGTATCTTATTACTAATTTCTATGAACTAATTTATTAGATAATAGGAGCTAATTGGTTAACTAAGATTGACGTGAGGTTGGGATAACATCAGTTTCTAGTGAGTTCTTTTAATATTATGTTCACTAATTTTATGAGAAGGTATAATCTATATGAGTATCTTGTGATGTTTTTAGGTTGATTAACATTATAGAAGTGTTTATATATCTAATTAAAATGGGTTTCAATCCATATAGGTTATTATTCAAGGTTTTATTCATTGATGAAATTCTTTTATACTCCTTGTATAAGGAGAAACATGCTTGACATTTGGAGATTGTTTTCAGTACACTTAGAGAGAAACAGTTGAATGCTACAATCTTGATGTGTCAGTTATGGAATGGTAAGGTATACTTATAGTAGTATTCCATATATAGGGAAGGAATATTTATAGACCTTGGTAAGTTCAGGAGTATGGTTTATTGAAAGAAACCCAAGAATGTATTTGAGATTCACCATTTCATGGACTTAGAAAGCTACTACTGAATTTTCCTATAAGGATTCTCTAGCTTGGATGCATTGATTATGATGCTAAACAAGAAGGGGTTGGAGTTCATGAGGTTAAATTTATGTGATAGTTCCTTTCAATAGTTGAGGATAATTTTGAAATGTGCGTTGATTCAGAACTTAACTAATCTTGGGAAGGAGTATACATTCTATTGTGATTCTTTGTGAGTCAATTTTTGGATAGTTATAATGCAGGATAGGCTCATAGTCACTTATAGATCTAGAAAAAAATTCTACATGATAGGAAATACATGTTTCTTAATTTAATGATGGTAGAGTCAGTGCTTTCACTATGGTACTAGAGTCACTAATTTCTAGGTATGAGGTTTATAGTCTATAATAACAATAATAGGCTAATGTATATCTTTTCTCAGAAGGGCTTAAACATTATATAGAGAATTTTAGTCAACTAAATACAATATTTTTATTTTTAGATGGTGTATACACCTAGTAATGAGAATATCATGGATAATTCACTAATTAAGAAGAATTGGGTTGAGGTAGTGAAAGTGGAAATTAGTGAGTGTTAGGTAACGAGCCTCTTCACTGGGATACACCTTTATGTTCAGAAGTATCAGGGTAAGGTGACCTAGAAATCCTAAAGTCCCTTTTCCCCACTTTTTGAGAGAGTGAAGGTGTTTCATTTATCTATCATGGATTATATAGTGATGTGGTACACTATACATGCCAGGGATCTACTACCATATTTGTATTAATATAATGACTAGATCATTTTTGTATGTGGTTGTGTGGTAGTTCCTAAAATCATGCATGGGGAGATGATATAGTATTAACATGCCTAAGTATGGGATTTTCACCTAAAGATTAGTGTACTTTATCGTGATATTCAGAGAGAGTATTGGTGGCCTGAGATGAAGAAGGATATAGCTAGGTTCATTTCATGGTGCTTCACCCGTTAGCAAGTGAAGGATGAGAATTATAAAACCATAGGTATTCTCTATCCATTTCCCATTCATGAGTGAAAATTGAGTGATACAATCATGAATTTTGAAATGGGGTTTGTTGTCTCATGGTAGTGATGTGGTATGGGTCATCATGGACTAGTTGATGAAGGTAACAAATTTCCAAATGATCTAATAGACTTATTCCATTAATGAGGTTTGTAGGATATATTTCAAAGAGATAGTTCACCTTCATTACATTCCCAGGAGCATAATTTATGTTTGGGAATACCATTTTATATTATTATTTTGGTGAGGTATACATAAGGTTCTTGATATATAGGTAAACTTGAGCACTTCATATCATCCTCATACTAATGGGAAGTCTGAACATAAACTCAAGGTGGAAGTAGACATAAAACAAGAGTGCATATTTAATTTTTCTGGTTCATGGGAGATCCATATCATGCTTGTGGAGTTTTCATATAACAAAATTATTCTAGATTTTATTCATATGTTATAATTTTAGGCTTTAGATAGTAGGCTATTATACTCAACTATTTGTTGGTTAGAGATTAGAGAGTTAGTGGTTACTAGTCTGAGTCTCATAAATGCAATTATATATAATATCTTTCTGATTATTAAGTGATTATAAACCATTTATATTCAAAAAATATCATATACTGATAGGTGATTTCTCCCTTTTTCGATTGGATGTTATTGAGATCATCTATACCCTAGACTACCAATTAAGACTTCATGAAATACACAATGATATGAATAGTGTTTTTTATTTTTTATCTTTGAAGACATAATCCTAAGACTTCTCATGTGATAATAATTAATTAATTTTAGCCAGATCCAAATACATCTTTCAAGGAACAATCCGTTCAGGTATTGGATCAGAGCAAGAAAAATTCACATGGGAAAAAATGACTCTAGTATAAGTGTAGTGGAATCATGTTCATATATAGTATAATAATTATGATTAGGAGTTTGATATATAGGTTTAGGGGTTAGATATATACATTTATGAGGATCGGTGATGATCAATATTGCGTCTCGGGGATGATCTTCCATATTTTGGGTTGGTTGCAACATCTCGAACATTATGACGTATGAATTTGATTATTTTATTTTTTTGAAATTTTTTTATTTTGATACACATTGGGAATTTGAGGAGTTAGATGAGGTCTAGGATTATGTTTCTTGGAAACTATTGAGAAATTTAAATTATTAAAGTTATATATTTCCCAACATAATTTTGGTGGGGGTACATTAGAGTTCCGATTAGGGAGGCAGTGGATATTGCAACCTCTAGAAAGAGGCCACTATGGGTTGCACCCGAACCTAGGTATTCCACTAAATTTTAGGTGGGTTCCTAATAGTTTTCTAGTTAATCCAATTCATTTAAAGAAAATTAATTAAAAAAAATTAATTGGGTTTTAATTTAAATAAATTTGGGTTTTACAATATTTCTCAAGGAGTACCACTACACACCCATATCCCTCTATTATTCCATTATTAATATTCTTTCAATCCTTAGATAATCATTGTTTGGGATCATATAGGAGTGTATTCTATAATAATGGAGTGCAAAGGTTGATTCTAACAATACTATTCCCTCTCTTCTAGTTGTCTCTCATCATCTCAGCATGAATCATCAGTTGAGGCCTAATTTGGGTATTTTTTTGGTTTCCTATTTTTTTTATTTAATATTGAATTGGTTTAAGGTATAAAATGACCAAGTATCAACAATATATAGGTAGGTGATTCCTTTTTTTACCATGATTTTTTTACATGTGTTTCATGCATCATACGAAATGTGGAAAATTCTAATTTGTTATGCATTCTATTAAACTAATTTAATTTGGTTTTATTATATTTTTATGGGTGAGTGGAACTTGAAAAGGCCTTGTGTATTCCATTTGAGGTGTATTTTGACACCATTGGTTTCTAATGGCAAATTTCCATTTGAATTGGAATATAAACCATGAATTTGGACCTGATATATGTGTTTATGCTTGAGACTTGACCCTTGGAGCCTCATGTGATTTCATAGTGTATTCCTCAGTAAGTAATGTCTTCATAATGAGCTAGGATAAGGGTGAATAAACATAGGAATGCAACATTAGGTGAGTTAGTGTCTTAATATCATAACCCTTAATGTGTTAAATAATCATAAATAATTCATATTGGTCTTAAATGAAAAAACATTCAATTTAATTACTACTTAGTATACTATTAGTACCTCATCCACATAGAACATTTTAGTGGTGGTGTATCATCCACTATTTGTATGTTAATGGTATTTCATCCACTGTGAGTTAGTTGGCACTACCTCATCCATCCGAATTAGGTTAGTGGTCCATCATTCACCTTGACACTATTAAAATAGTGATATGTGATCCACTTTAAGATGACGTGTTAGTGGTACATTATCCATTTGAGAGTTTGTACTAGTGGTTCATTGTCCACCTAACAGGTCTCTCTTGATGGTGCATCATTCACTTAGAGACTAGTTTGAGAGTATATCATCCACCCAAAGTTAGTGATGCCTTAATCACTAAGTGATGTCTCACTTACCCTTAATATTAGATCAGTGTTGGATCATTAACCTTGTTAGAATGTGATGGTGATGTGTTGTTCACCAAGTATATTTGATTGTGATAATCCATTAATCTTGGTTATGATATGATGATACTTAAATTTTATATTCTTAAGGTGTGTTCAAACCATGGGTATATTCTCCCATTATAGTGTGAGCTGAATAATTCATTTTGTTCTTTATACTGTGAAATCTATTAGGTTAAATGTTTTTATTTATTATTATTTACTTTATTAGCATTACATACTAAGAATGAATTGTGAAATAATAAACTTAATAGGACACCATTTGTGGTGTCCAACTGAGTTGTAATCACACCCTACTCGGGTTCCATGGTACCCAAATAGAATTCATGTTTCATTACTCAAATAAGTGTAGGGAAACTGAAGCTATAAATACACGAGCTAGAGGTTATTTTTGGATTTGGGAGATGGGATGTAGTTGAAATCATGACAAGTTATGTGGTTGTCTCTATTCTTGTTTTCTTAAATACCCAATTGTTTATTATCTTCCCTCTACTGATGTTGTTTATGCTATATGAATCATATAACATGTATAATAGCTAATTTTTATATCACATGATGTTGATATTTTGGTTTGGTTGGAATGTAGAAGTGATGTATATCTTACACTACTATTATATTTTTATAAATACCTCTCAATATTGATTTTATTACGTTATGGATATCTATACATGAGGATATATGTAACACCCCAACCCACAACCATTATCTTGGGAGGAGGTGGAGGGGCTACTAACCTTAGGTGACATACCCAAGCTGTCAAAGGCAAGAAAAAAGTATCAAAGGCATACAATATCATTGGTGTATTATTTTGCATAATATGAATACAACCTAATGAATATTATACAAGGAAAAATTATACCATGAGATTAATGTAAAGTGGTATAAAAGAAAATCAAACCAGAAAGTAATATCAGAGTAGAAGAAAAAATAAAAAGGGACAACACTAAAACAATAATGGAAAACCAAACTCAATGAAACTGAGGTGACATTAACCCTAGCATTACCATAACCAAGATTCAAGATTTAAATCCAAGTCCCAATACCAATGAATCATGATCATCACTAGATAAGTATAACACCTTACTTTACCTATATATATGTATACAACATCTATAAATTCCCTAAAGTTCCCATGCAGGGGGTGATTATAAAACTCAGAAATTAATCACCAAATATTTCTCAACACACATTACTAGGAACAAGAACAAGTTATCTCACATTTTTATAAAATAGAGGATGAGAGTATCAAAATATTTTACCATAATAAAAATAATTTAAGAAAAAATGGAACTAAATAAATTATTAAGTATTTCTGTTCACTTGGCATACCCATTCATGTTACACACTCACACATCAATGAATTCCAAATAATAGTCCCAATAATAATATTGGTGACCCCTATCATCACCATTTCATCACTTGATAAAAAACCATGTGACACTTTGTCACTACTCCCAAAGTCTAAATGAATAAGCAACTATTAATAAACTCACACCAATCACACATTCTAAGTTCTCAACAAAAGCATTTATTTTAAAACCTATTTCTATCAATAAATTTATCAAGCACCTTATGTGAAACATTTAAAAACCAAATATTTTGGTGATAAAACTAAGATATTTTTCCAAGAAAAATAAGTGATAGTAATTTAAGCAGAAGTCTTTTAAGTTCTATAATGAGTAGAGTGAGAGAGAAGAAACCTACCTCACAATAGTTAAATAAAACAAGTAATATAAAATGAAACCTCTAGATATAGACTTTAAAATTATTACCTTAAAAATATATAATAAGATATAATAAAAATATATATCATATAATATAAATATATCCATAATAGATTAAATTTATGAATGACTGAGATATACGATTAGTAGATCTAGAGAGAATGAAAAAAACAAGGACGTACCATTGATTTTGAAGATCTAAAATACTTTTCTTTGTAATTTTTTTTGAATAAAAAATAATCACAAAGAGTTATTAAGAAAGGATAATATTTCAAGAGACTAATAGAGGAAAAGAAAAATGAGAGTTTTAGGGAATTAATCTAAGTTAAACTCTAATTTTTGGAGCATTTAATGAATGTCATATAGTTAGGACACACTATTTGTGAAACTATGTTCCAACCATTTGAATGTTAATGGAAATTATCTAAGGATATAGATGTTTATTACCCACAATTTAAAAAATCATATACAAACCATGCTCATGCTCTTAGACATTAACCCAGGAGCCGCACAATTTGGAAAACCATGCACCAACTATGCATATGAGTTTATAAAAAATCTCCCTTCTCGCATGGTTTATCTTGGAAATACCCATAGTTTAGCCAATCCATGTTCCTACTTAGTGACTCCCAGAACCACTTACATGGATTCCCGAAGAAAGTGCATGGTTTCCCCTAACCATGTTCAAATCACGTGCCCTACAAACACCTTACAAAACTCCATAAATCCATCTAGAATCTCTAGAAACTAATCCAAGTTATTATATAATATAATAATATATAATAAAATTTAAAGTACATAAAACTAGGGGTGTTACATTCATAAAACCTTTGGTCTTTCCATCCTTAGAAATTTGGAGACCGTAATTTCTGTGGAAGATCTTAGGAAACTATTCCAATATTCCCTTCTCATATTCCCACGTCCCTTCTTGAATCTGAACATGCTACCATAAGATTCATGAAAAACTTATACTTTTACCATGAAAGAAAATGTTTTTTCTACCCAAAATACATATCAACATGTGAGTAAATTTAATATCCAACTCAAGATAAATATGGTCCCATTGAATTACATGGTTTGGATCAAGTTGGTAATTTTTCAATTGAGATACATGAAAATAATTATTCATAGAGATGAATTTTGGAATTATATCCAACCAATAATCCACATTAACAATTTTTTATTATTTCTCATAAGGTATAACATATCAAAGATACAATTTACCATTCCAAAATGAAAATTCCCTAACCATATAAATCTTTTCCATCATCTCATGCACAAGAATAGGCTCGATAAGGAAAGTCTCGCCTATTTCCTGCCAACAAAGTAGAAAAGGAAAATAATGTACATACAAAGGTTATAAAGGATCTATATGTATTGAGACATGATAAATATTATTTTATGGGAACACCAATATATATACATGATCCTCCCATGAGCCTCAAAAATCCATAACACATTTTCTAAGCATTTCTTCAAACATTTTTATTTTCCATTCATACTATCCATCTGTTTGGGAATTGTATGTTATGTGCATGGTCAATTGGGTTCTAAGGGATTATTTTAAGGACTTACAAAATTAAGATTTAAACCTAGGATCATGGTTAGACTAAATTGAAATTTGTACACCATGAAACTCTACCACTTTCTAGATATATAGTTTTGAAAGGTATTCTCCTATATTGGATTTATAAATAAGGATGAAGTGAGATGAATTTTTGATCCAATTCACAATCACCCACGTGGAATCATGTTTCTAAACTATTCATGGAAGTCCTATGAAAATATCCATAACTATCTTCTATATCTTACAAATGGGTATAAGAAACTATTTTTACATACCAACTGAATGTTAATTCTCTTTGATGACCTACTAACAGGTGAAGCATCTCAATATGTACTCCATGACTATTCTATTCAAGAAATACCATGAGAACTATGTTCTCATCACAATATAATTTTTTTGAATTACATGATAAAAAACCAATCTCATATAGCAGTAAACATAAAGAAGCTACTTCTAATAAGGTGGAGGAAACACAATCTGATCTGTTAAATGAAAAATGGATCTCCCATCTAACATCCATCCCTCAATGGTCTACTATATATTTATTTTAAACCTCATGGTTTAACATTCAGGATCAGATATCTTCATATCTTTAAAAAACTAAATTATATTAGGTACAAAAGAAATTGGAAAGAAAATTGAAACATCACCTTTCTTAACACAATCTAGATGCATATCAGTGATGAATGTATTCACCTACCATGGATATAAATAATATTTAGTAAATTGACTATATTAATTACTACTTAATGTATCATCCAAGGAATTTATTTCACACGATGGAAGCATTAAGTCAAATTCAAATATATAAAGGAAATCCATCCATCTTTATATCCTTATATTTAAATCACTTTGTAAAAAAAGTGTTTCAATGTTTTAAGATCTGTGAACACCATAGATTTCCCACCAAAAAGATAATGACACAAATTTTTCAAGGCATGGACTACAATAACTAATTAAAAATCATGAATTACGTAATTCTTCCCATGCACCCATAATTATCATGACCCATAAGATACAAGATGATCTCTCTACCTGAGAAAATATCCCAAACTAGATCCAGATTCATCATAATAGATAACATAACCTCATATTAACTCTAGAAATGCAAATATGGGTGATGTTCTAAGCTAAAAATAAAGATCTTGAAAATATTTCTGTCACACTTCACTCTATTAAATAGGAAAAAAAATATCCTTTTCAAATATTCCATTGGTGAGTTAAGTCTTGAAATTTCATGAATAAAACATGAGTAATACCTTGATAAGATAAGAAAACTATGTATATCAAAGATGTTATTCAGTGGTTGACAAGAGATAAAAAATTATAACTTCTAATGATCTATGGATACTCATTTTAGAGAAGATGGGGCTTAGAAAATGTACCTATTTTATCCAGAAATCACACATTGAAAGTTTAGTATAATAGAGATGTTCCTAAAAGATACCCAACACTATGCCCATGTTTTTTTCATGATCGACCTTACTCCTAGAATACACCAGAATATCATTGATGAATACCCCCATAAAGGAGTCAAGATATCTCTAAAATAACTGATTCATCAATTCCATAAACACCTATGGTTCAATTGTAAGATGAAATGTCATAACCAAATATTCATAGTGACTATAATGACTCCATAAATATGTCTTCAAAAAATCCTCCTTCTAAACTCAATGTTTGTCATACCTTGATTGTAAATCATCTCGAGAGAACCATTTGGATCCCCTAATTTGGTTGAACATATCTTCCTTTCCTGGAAGAGGATAATGTTTCTTTATTGTAACTTGGTTTATATTATGATAATCCACATAATGATGAAGAGTTCCAATCACTTTCTTGAAAAAAAATTGGGGCTACCTATAGAGACTTACTAGACCGAATGAATAATTTTATTTCCAACTGTTATAGATAAAAATTTAATTCCCTTGATTATATTGGTTCCATCCTATAGGATTGAAGTGAAATTTGACTGGTCCCTAGTAAAATATCAATTTTAAATTTCACTTATTTTTTGTGTGGCAACCCAATAAAATTATTGGTAAATACATTAGAAAATTGATCCATGATAGTTAGAAAATATATATGTTTAATTGAATCAATAGTGTACAAAGTAAATATTTCCAAATAATAAGGGATAGTCCCAACCACCAGTATTAAAGATCCCACTATATTTTATTCGCATCCTAATATCCTTTAAAGAAATGTTTAAAACCATCTGAATATGTGAAACTAACCTTCCAAGGATAATAGTCGATCCAGTCCTTGAATTATGTTAACCAATCCATTCAAAAAATCAATTCAA
The DNA here is from genome assembly GCA_963277665.1 of Viscum album. NCBI lineage: Eukaryota > Viridiplantae > Streptophyta > Magnoliopsida > Santalales > Viscaceae > Viscum > Viscum album. Next base: position 951,875,035 of record OY728130.1, on the reverse strand, counting down.
ATATGTTCATCTCAAAAAAATCTTAAATGAACTCAACCTCATGATTTATTACCAAACATATTACAAACTTAAAGGATCGACACTCTCATTTAATGATAAATGGTTGAAGTTTCAATATATGAGGCTTCATTTCAACATGAAACCCTATATTATACCCCATAAAAGCATCAATAAAATAGTGTAATAGACCAGTATCAAACAAAGCTTGCATGATAGTGGAGTTCAATAGAATAGTACCTCACACCATTGAAGGGTTAGATTCATTTTCTATGATCATTTTCTCAACACCATACTATTTATAACTCACCCCACCATATTACTGACTTCCTTGATATGGTTGAATTGAATGAGGAGTTGGGATGTTCTTAGAATGACTTTGATTCACTAAGTTCTGAGTATGAGAAATGTTTTGACATGATCATCCTGTTAAAGCATTATGACAATAATGCTGAAGAGAGCCCATATTATTATAGTTGGAACATGTTCTAGGGGGTGTTGTACAATTCCAATTTCAGTACTAAAAAATAGGCATTTAAAAACACTAGAAATGTCATTTATCATCACTGACTATATGAGAAAGGTTTAAAGCCTTGGTATTTTATCAACACTGAAAAAATGATAAAAGGGTATTTTATCAGCATTTTAAAAAAGAGATGATAAATGGGTCCTTTATTAGTGCTTTTAAAAGTGCTGATAAAGGAACCATTTAACAGTGATTTAATTTAGCATCGCTAATGGCACCATTTATCAGCACTTACAAAAGTGGCGATAAAGGTCCTTATTGTAGTGGGTTGTAATACCACACTACAAAAATAGAAATAGATCATATATTAGTAAAAACAAGTCCCAATATAGAATTTAATTGAAATGAAATTTACAACACAAACACAGGAAAAAAACACTATATTATATACATTTCAAACATGATTTATACAATTACATAAATACAAATTATTACATACATTAAAAAAAATTCCTTTGTCTTTTAACCCAGAACCGACTCATGCTATTTTTGAATAAAATACCCCTGATCTAAAATAAGAACACACCTATATTAGAAAAAAAATTATGTTAGTAATAATATAAAGAAATAAATTAACAGAAAGTGTTAATTTTACTAAAACTGTTGTCAATTTTAAATAAGAAGATGCACTTGGAGTCATACCACTCACACCAGGCATCAGATTGAGGTGAATAAAATTACAACATTCTCAAATGACTTGTGAATTGTTGTCCTAAATTATTAAAACAATATGAACATGTTTTCTCATTTTTTACAATTTCAGTTGTCTTTTTTTACTAAAATGTAATTTTAAATTGGAAACATGAACTTTTTACTCAATCTGATCACATCGTGCATCGATTTCATGTGTCATGGATTACTACATGTTAAAAATAACTTATAAATTTTTTCCTAAATTATCAAGAAAATATGAGAACGCCTGATCAGTTTTTAGTGAGTGACACTTTTTGAACAAAAATGTCAATTTTAAAATGATAACAAACATTTTGAGTCATACTGGGTACATTGTTTATTGGATTGAGGTGTGGTTGATTCCTACATGCCAAACATGACTTATTAATTGTTTTAATTAAGTAGAAAAACAATATGAATGTGTTTTCTTGGTTTTGAGTAGGACAATTGTCCATCTTACTAAAATTGATGATAATTTTAAAGAATAAGATGCACTTTGAGTCATACCAGTCACACCATGTGTTGTATTAAGGTGAGGTTGATTCCTACATGACCCAAATGACTTATAGATAATTTTACTAAAGTTTCAAAACAATATGAATGTGTTTTTTTAGTCTTGTGTACTTCACATTTCTTTTTTACTAAAATGTCATTTTAAAACTGAAACATTCACTTTGACTCATATCGATCACATTGTGTATCATATTGAGGTGAAACTGATTCCTACACATCCAAAATTACTTATAGATCATTGTTCTAAAGTATTTAAAAAATTTAAATGTGTTTTATCAGTTTTGAGTAGGTCTATTGGCCTTTTTTACTAAAATTGATATCAATTATAAATGAAAACATGCACTTGGAGACGTACCAGTCACACCATGTGTCATATTGAGGTGAAACTGATTCATGAATATCTCAAATCACTTACAGATCATTTTAATAAATTATCAAAATAATATGAATGTGTTTGTTTAGTTTTGAGTAGGTTAGTTTATTTTTTTACTAAAATTGATGTCTATTTTAAATAAAGGCATACTTAAAGTCATACTGGTCACACCATGCATCAGATTGAGGTGAGGATGATTCCTACATGTTCAAAATAACTGATGTTTTTTTCCTAAAGTATCAAAACAATATGAACGTGTCTTATTAGTTTTGAGTACGTCACTTGTCTTTTTTACAAAAATATCATTTTAAACTTGAAAAAAGCACTTTGACTCACACAGATCACATCATGCATCAATTTGACATGCGACAAATTATTACACATCAAAAATGATTTATGAATTGACTCCCTAAATAATAAATAAAATCCAAGAGATTTTTATTGGTTTTAGGTGAGTGAAACTTTTAAAATTAAAATTTCGATTTTAAACTGATAACAGACACATTGAGTCAGTTGTCTTTTTTCCTAAAATTAATTTCAATTTTCAATAGAAAGAATTATTTGGAGATATCCTGGTCACATAATGTGTCAAACTGATGTGTGGATTATTCCTATACATTCTAAAGTCTCAAAACAATCATAACTATTAATGTTACCCTGATTTCCATTGAATTTCTTTATGGAATTTCCAATACTGCATGAGCATCTTTTAACAAACCACATCAACCTGAAAAATAGAATCCACCTATATAAGAAAACAATTATTATGAGTAATAATAAAAATAAATAAATAAAACATAAATATGAAATAATACTTTAATTATATGGATAATGATTTTACTCTACAAAGATCAAGATTATATCTACGATTGAGCATATGCATCATCGTTACTCTTCCTACAAAGGCAGTGGAGGTAAATTGAAAGAAAGTGATAAATGCACTACTATTGGGATGAAAAGGTTTTTAGGGAGAAGAAGTCTGTGGATTTTTTGGTGCAGAAAGGAAATAATGATGGATAGAGCACCCCAACTCAAAAAAAATAATCCACCTTTATAAGAAAACAATTATCATGTGAGTAATACTAAAAAAGAAATAAATTAAAAATAAATATGAAATAATACATTAAATTCATGGGAAATGATTTTGATTTGAAAAAATCAATATTACCTATTTAATTGAGCATAGTAAACATCGTTTCTCTTCCTACAAAGGTAGTGAAGGTAACTTGAATGAAAGTGATAAGTGCACCATAGTAGGGGTGAAAGGGTTTTGAGGGAGAAGATGTATATGGATTTTTTTGTGTGAAAAAAGGCATGAATGATGGAAAACGTACCACAACTAAAATAAATGAATCTACCTATATAAGACAAAAATTAATATGTGAGTAATACTAAAAAAAATAAATTAAATATAAATATGAAACAATACATCAGTTCTATGGAAAATTATTTTACCGTGAAAATATCAAAATTACCTTTCTAATTGAGAATAAGAAGTTTCATTACTATTACTTCAAAGGTAGTGGAGGTGAATTAAAATAAAGTTATAAATGAACCACTGAAGTGGTGAAAAGGTTTTGAGGGAGAATAAGTCTTTGGAAGTTTTGGTGCAAAAAGGCATGAAAGATGGATATAGCACCCCAACTCAAACAAAATAATCCACCTATATAAGGAAAAAATTATTACATGGGTAATACTAAAAATATATAAATTAAAATAAATATGAAAAAAATACATAAATTCTATGGAAAATTATTTTACTATAAAAACATCAAGATTACCCCTGTGATTGAGCAGATATACTGTCGTTTCTCTTCTAGAAAAGGTATGACACATCGATAGAAATACTATAAAATAAAAAAATTCTACAAGGAATAATTAAAATTAAATCAATGTTTCATTATATAATTTTTTGGTATAATAGAGAAAGCACATCGTAACATTACTTTTATATCTTTCCAAAGGGTTTCTTTTATTATAGTTTATTCTTCTAAGGGATTGGTAACATCACATGTGTAGAAAATGCTGTTTCCATATCCAAAATTTAATTTAGATTATGTTAATTCAGTAGAGAACATATAATATTATGAGGGAAAAAAATAATATATTTAAAATAATTTTTACCTTCTCATTGAACTCAGTTTTTTTAATGGTTTTAAGGATTTTGTTCCTCTATCAAGAATCTAAATCCCCTTTTTGTGGTCCCCTCTAATGTATAAGACATTGCCTACATTAAGACTAACATTAAATGATTATGATATGCCAATAAAACAGTCATCATCGATTGAATACGCAATTTAAATTAAGAGAAAGCAATCTAGGCTTGTTTACTCAGTTTTGGCAATGTGATGCACATTTTAAACTAAAATGATACTTATATATTGAAAAAATACACTCAGTGTCATAATGGTCACACCGTGCATCTAATTGAGGTATGACTAATTCCTACACTTAAAAAATGAATTATTAATCATTTTTCTAAAGTATCAAAACAATCCAAATGCATTTTCTTAGTTTTGAGTAGGTGAGTTGACCTTTTTACTAAAATTGATGTCAATTTTAAATAAAAAATGCACTTTGAGTTATATTGGTCACACCGTGAATCCGATTGAGGTGTAGATAATTATTACATATACCAAATGAATTATGGATCATTTTAATAAATTATCCAAATAATCCGAATGAATTTACTCAATTTTGGGTACATTAGATATCTTTTTGACTAAAATGTCATTTTTAATTGGAAACATGATCTTTTACGCATACTGATCACATCATGTATTAGTTTGAAATAAGACAAAAACATACATGCCAAAAATGAATTATGAATCAATTTAATAAATTATCAAGAAAGTCCAAGTGTGTTTTATTAGTTTCCAGTGAGTGAAATGTTTTATCTAAGCTGTTGATTTTAAACCGATAATGAACAGATTGAGTCATAACAGGCACACTGTGCGTCAAATTGAAGTGCGTCTATTTTATACAATTAAAAAATGACTTATGGATCATTTCCCTAAAGTATAAAAATAATATAAATACATTTTTCTATTTTGAGTAGTTTAGTTTTCCTTTTTATTAAAATTGATGTCATTTTTAAATAAAAAGTTGCACTTGGAGTCATACCGGTCACACCGTACATTGGATTGAGGTACGTCTGATTCCTACATGTATCAAATGACTTATGGATCATTTCCTTAAGTGTGAATGAATTATACACCTCAATAGACCTCTTTTTCAAATCATATAAAACCCTATCATTTTTTCAACAAAATAAAACATATTAAAAAAACGATGTTTTATAAAAAAATAATATAAAAAAGTCCTCAACTGATTATTTTATTAAAGTTTTATTTGGATCATTTTGGATACATTTGAGGATAAAAATGAAATTAATTAATCATTAAATCTCCCTCCACTTCAAATAAAATAAATTAATTCAGTGACATATACTCATTAGTTGAAATTACATTGTAGAAACCCAAGACCCCCAGGCCGCACAACACTATATTTGCGTATTCCGATTCCTCAGTCTCCACCCTATCCATTTGTTTCTCACCCTTTACTCTATCATTTCTCTGTCTATGTGGAGATTTTATCTAGAAGGATTTTGTGGAAATAGAGGCTTCTATTTAATTACTAGTGTCAATGGTGTGATTCTCACAAATGGGAGGCATTTCCCCTTTTAGAGAACACAATGAAGTACAGGGGAAATGCCACCCATTTACTTCATGGTTTCTCTAAAAGGGGAAATGCCTCCCATTTGTGATAATTACACCATTGAAAATAGTTATTAACTCAACACCTCCATTTCCACTAACTCTTTTCAAAGAAAATTTCTACATAGCTAGAGAAACAATACAGTGAAAAGTGGGAAAGGGATAGAGAGGGTGGAGATGAAAGAATCAGAATACACAACTACAGTGATGTGAAGCCTGAGGGTATTGGGTTTATATAAGGAGATTTCAGCTTATGAGTTTTTGTTAATGAAATTAATTTATTTGATTTGACATAGAGGTATATTTAATGATGAATTACTTTCATTTTTTTATCCAGGAATTTATCCACAAGGATTTAAATTAAACTTTAATAAAATAATTGGTTGAGAATTTTTTTATATTTTTTTCAATAAAACTTGGTTTTTAATTTATTTTATTTTAATATAAAAAATGATAGGGTTTTATATGATTATAAAAATAGGTCGATGGAGGTGTTTACTTAGTTCACAGTTACCTCAATAGGAAATAAACCTAAATGGGGTTCACACCTTCCATCGTCAAAAACTATAAAATGGTGGTCACTCCTCATTCAACACATAGATAAATAAAGTGAATCCACCTAAGTATTATATATATATATATATGTTATATATATATATGTAATATATTAGTAAATTTATTAAAATACAATTATATATATATATATATATATGTATATTATATATCATATTTAAATTTATTTAAATATGCTATATATTAATCGATGTATATATATAATACTATTTTTTCTAATGAAACTAAAAAATAAAATTAATAATAATTTTTAAATTATATTAATTATAAATAATTACTATTTTTGGAAATCATGTATAAAATATAATTATTTAAATTTTGGATTGTTTAATTATTTAAAAAAAATGTATATATAGTTACCTAAATTTATTATTTTGAAAGTAACGTGAATTTACAATATTTTATTAGTTATTTAAGTATATATTAGATTACTGTTAATTAAATGTATATATAGACCTAAAATGTATGTATAGACCTAAAATAATTAATACCAAAAAATAATTTCTAATATATAGAATTTTATAACTTCTATTCTATTTTTTGGAATAAATGATGTATCGAACTAAGGATTTTAGGGAGACCATCTAATAAGCATTGACCCATCCTTGAGATTCTAGGGAGGTCCATAAAGAAGTTGTCATAAAGCAATAATACACATCAACAATATATATCAGAAACAAAGGAGAAAAACACACCAAACCTTTCAACATATATCCCATACACATTTAAACATATATATATAAATATCATGGAATTTATAATACAAATAATTGAAAAAAAATCACATTTAAACATAATTTTTAATGAAATTAAATATAATCCCTTCCTAATTTGGAAATCTAAAACTATAATTTGTAAATAAATAATTATAAAATCACGTATACATTATTATTTTGGAAAAAAATATAAATTGATTGAAAGATATATATATATATATATGTTTTTTGGTTTATATATCTTTATAAAATAAACTTAAATTGATAAAAATATATGTAACCCATATTGCAGAATATCCCAACATAGTAAAATAAACACAACACCATATTAATTTTGAAAATAGAGATCCATTGAAAATAAATAAATATGGTATCACCCTTACTATGATTTCTCTTAAAATAAAACAACACAATTCAGAGAAAATAAATTTTTAAGGGAAAACCCTTACATCAGAATATTAAAACAGAATTTAAATAAATAAACTCCCTTACAAGAATTACATAAAATCAGCTTATGTTGCTACTTTTCACCATCATCAGACTGAGAATTGGTTTTTGAAACCATTTTTATCAAAACCACCAAAGGAAATTGATTATAAATAGTGAAGAAAGCTGGGGTATAGATGTAGACAGTGAAGAAAATTGTTTCAAAATAACAATTTAAGAAGACCAAAATAGGATATACAAAATAGTAGTCAAGCAAAAAACAGATCATAAAATATGAACCTATAAAGGAAAATCAAGAACCCTTGGATCCAAATCTCAAAATGGAAAATTCAAAAAGAAAATTGGAACCTACAAAGGAATACAAAGTTATACCTTTCTAGATTGAAGAAAATATAAGTCCCTCAGATCCATATCACGATGTCTTCTTCGAAAACCCTAATTGAAATCGAACATCGAATGCCAAATGATGTTTGAGCAGCTGAAGGTAGTGGGTTTGTGTGATTCAAGTGGGTTTGTGTGATTCGATCTTCGATTCATCGAGTAGCAGTGCCGACAATGAGTGGATTTTATAGAAAGCTTCTAATATCATGATAGGTTCATAATAGGTTAGGTTTTTTAATTAGATAAAGACACTTTTATCAACACTTATTATTTAAGCACTAATAAAATGTATATTTATCAATGCTTTTTTAGCACTTATAATTCCGCATCTTTATCAGTGCTAAAGAAAGCATTGATAAAGATTATTTTTATGAGTGCTTATTACATAAGCACTGATAAAGGATTTACAATTATAATTATAAATAAAAAATTTATAAATATATATATATACTAAATAAATAAATAAAAATAAAAATATAGTAAATATATTCCTTATTTAAATATATTTACTATAATTTTTTAATTAATTAAATATATAATTATTTAAATAAATAATTTTTTAATTACAATTATACAATTTTTTTTTTTAAAAAATATTTATATAATTATATATATATATAATAAATATATGTAAATATAAATATAGTAAATATATTCAATATTTATGTAAATTTATTATAAATTTAATAAGTATTTTAATATTATAATTAATTATTTATTATTATATAAATAATTTTAAAAAAAAATATTTATTTATTTATAATTCAAAATATATAATTTTATAAATATACTATATACATTTTTAAATATATTTATTTATGAATATATTTATTTATAAATATTTTTTAGAAATATTTTTTAATATTATTAATAAAATTCTAATTTTAAGTGCATGTGCATTAAAAATAAATGAAATTGAATAAATTTAAAATAGGTACACTTTAATAATATTTAAAAATGGATACGTTTTGTGTGTGTTCATTGTATATAAAAATGCATTAATTACATATATGTGAAATCAATATAACACACATTTGATCTATGTTAAATTTAAAAATCAAACGACATTGAATTATATGTCCATCACACTTCGTAATTAGTCAATATTTTTAATTAGTATTAATTTTTAATTATAAATCATTTTTCACTAAATTTATGACTATTTTTTCTAAAGAACATAGATATTTATATATATATAAATCATATTTATATACATTAATATACATTTATATATTTAATATATATTATTTGTTAACATTTTCAATAATCATATACTTAATAAAATGTTTAATATTTTTCTCAATTTACTTACTTTTAATTTTAATTTGTTTACTTTTAATTTTTCATATCACTATATTTAATACGTACTATTTATTATTATTTGAAATTTATATATAGTATAATCAATTTATTCATTTTTATCAATAATTATTTAATTAATAAAATTTGTAATATTTTTTTAATAAGGCCATTTTTTATTTATTTAATTATTTCATTATCTTTATTCGGACATTTATTAGTGATAAAAAAGCACTGAAAAATAACTCCTTTATGAGAGCTAAAAATATATCACTCATAAAGGGTACTCTTTATCAGTGCTAAAAACAAAGCACTGATAATGGGTGTCCTTTATGAGTTCTAAAATAAAGCGCTGATAAAGGGTACCCTTTATCGGTGCTAAAAATACCGCGCTAATAAAGGAGACTATTTATTAGTGCTAATAATAAAGCGTAGATAAAGGGAACCTTTATCAGTGCTAAATAAATCAATGATAAATACCAGTGCTGTTAAATGCCAGTTTTGTAGTAGTGTTTTTATTTTATAGAGAACCATATTGGAAACATCCAAGATTTAGTTTTAGGCATGGAGGAATGTTAGTTGATCCAATGTTTTTATTTTAATATGATCTCGCACCTTGGAAATAGGTGTCCCTATTCACTTGTTCCCAACATTTGAGTTCTCACCTATTCCCATGGAGATAAACGTACTTCCTCCATTATATTTTTGAGTGATGTACCCTTATACTACTATCAATCTATTCAACATCTCTGTATAATTATTAATAAAATGAAAAACTATCTTAGAATGAGCATCTGGTTTCTATGCAAGCTCAACTACTTAAAATAATGGATAATTCTATGAAAAAGTTGTTGGTTCAACTATGGATTAGGTGAAACAACATTTTCAGTTGCCTCTTATTATGGGTTTCTACAATGTATAACCAGTTCCATTATTCTATAGAGAGGAAAAATTATCACTTAGTCATCACTCACTTTAAATTTAAGGATTAGAATATTCCAAATCATCTAAAGAAACAATCGTTATCAATAATTTCTAAAATGCATCAAAAACAATATGATCAATGCAATCCTAGTGAAAATTATCACTTCTAATGCATGATATTCTATGCTCATATAATAAACCTTGATGATGATATTACAACATACCTATAATTATCTTAAAACACTTTTTATACCTAGAACACCCTGGTAGGTTGAATTTTAGAATAAAGAGGGTAGATACATCATATTATTCTATACATTTAATGTTTCAATATTCGTAACTCTTTGATACCATCCCAAGATAATGGACTAACCAAGGATGATACCATTTTAACATCCTGTACCTCACCCATATCTTGAAAGGAGGTGGAGGTTCTACTATCCGTATGTGACATCCCTAAGACACCAAAGGATAAAAAAAGTTCTATGGGAATACATGATCATTATGGGATGATTTTATATGATATAGGAATAAAATAATATAGATAATAAAAATAAAAATAATTCTATATCATGCATACAAATTAATATAAAACAACTGAAAACATTACCTAAAATTAGAGTAGAAGACATAATAAAAAGGTAAAACATTGATATAATTAAGGAAAATGAATCAACCCATGAATCACTCCAATTAAGCTCTAAGATCCAACTCTAAGTCCCATGCCCACTACATTATTCTACATCACTAGAGATGTATGACAGCTTGAATTTACCTATATCTCAGTACATAACATATGTAAATGAACAAAAGTGCCATAGTAGGTGGTTTGTATAATACTTAGTAGGTAATCCCTAGAGACATCCCAACATATTTCACTAGGAACAAGAACAATTCCTCTCACATTTATATAAAATGTAGGATGAGTGTATTAAAATAGTTTTCCATAAAAAACAATTTAAGAAAAATAATACTCAAGTGTGACGAATCATCCCATTAAGAAGTCATCACTTGATGGAAACCCACATGCCACTTTAATACCAACCCCATGTCTGATCTAACAAGGAACTGCCAATGAAATTTCATTAACTCACACCAACCATAAATTCCACATTCTCAAAAAAAATTTCCTTAATTTTTTTTTTCAATAAACTTATCATTCCCCTTATACGAAACATTTTTTTATCAAAATCATTAAAAGTGTGAATTTTTATTAAGGAGATAAGAAGAACACTGCAGAGACAAGTCATGGGGAAAAATGATGTAGGCCTAGGGAATCTTCCATAATTATACCCACACACCCATAAGGGAGGGAACCTGAATTAGAGAAAAAATGGAAGTTATCAGTTTTGGTGCTCCAAGAATCAAGGAAGTCAGCCACCTTTTTACCTTCTCTCCAAGTGTTACTAATCTCCTCTCGACTGTTCATAAGTATCTTAATTCTTCAGATGAGGTATATAATGGTCCATGGAATAAAAGAAGACTCAGGGATAGAATGAGTAGAGTGAGAGATAAGACACATACCTCCCTACATTTAAAGGAAAATACGAAAGTAAAAAAAACCATTAGGTATAACATTAAAACATCTTCCCTATGACAGTTCCAACAAGATCTTATCAAAATACACATCATAGAATATAGTTATATCAATAATATATTATTAATAAGGATTTTTGAGATAGAATATGTGTTTATTTATAGATAATGAGAAAGAAAAAGGAAATACCATTGATTTTATAGATCTATAACACTTTGATTCATCAAAATTTCCTTTTGTATGAAAATGAATCACCAAGAGATCTTAGGGAAGGAGAGGAGTTTGAGAGCCTTATATAAGAGAATAAGAATTAGAGTTTCATGACCTTAATCTAAGTTAAACTTTAATTATTGGATCATTGAATGCACATACCATGGTTAGGATGTACAATTTTTAAAACTGTGTACCAATTGTGTACATGCTACTGGAAATTATCTAAGGATCCACACTTTTGTGATGCATGGTTTTGAAAACCATGTGTCGACAGTGCACATGCTATTGGACATTACGCAAAGAGCCACATGGTTTGGAAAACTATATGAAAATCATGCACATTTTACTTTACAAATACTCATATATCACACATTTTGTCTTGGGAATCCATATGGTTTGTCCGAACCATTTACCAACCATGCACTGAACCAGTGACTCCCAGAGCCTCTTGAATTTTATGGTGGAGAAAGTTCATGGTTACCCCTAAACATGCTCAAACTATGTGGCCAACAAGCACCATCCAAAACTCCCCAAAACCATCCATAATCTCTAAAAACTCAACCAAAGTATTATATAAATTCAACATACATAGTAAAAGTGAAAATTACTAGAATCCATGGGTGTTGCAATATAGTATTACTATATATCATATGTTTTCTTTTTCCACTAGTCAATACTGTTTGGCCTATAGGGAGGTTTTATTGAGGTGTGTGGAATCTAATTTAGTCATGGTTGAGGTGAAATAGAAAAGGTATTCTATAGAGTATTATGTCAATAATACTTTGGTAAACGTCATTTAATATTGATTTCATATGCGATTATATGTTTTCTCCATTACTTAGGTAAAATATTCTTTATTGGGATTTTAATTGTATTTTTTAGAGATTTTAATGTGTAAAATTAATCTTAAATTATTTTAGTGTTTTATATGTTATAATCAATAATTTTTTCAATTGAAATACCCTTTGGTTTGATATCTCAAATGCCCAAATTTTTTAGTATGATTTTAAAAAGGGTTTCTAAAGAAACCCTTGGCCATTTCAAAAAATAAGGCATTGTTTATCATTATTTTAAAGAATTAAAAAATGAGAATAATGTTGTTTTGAAGTACCAAAGTTATAATTGGATCTTATATATATTCCAATAAGTTTACATTTATTTTAATGTATTTTCAAGGGGAACTTAATTTTTTTTGGATAAACTAATTATTTGATTAGTTTAAAAAATTGAGATGATTTGGATTTTTATACTAAAGTAAAAATATTTTGAAATATTTTAATAAACATGAATAATTTTTATTATTTTTTAACTATAAAGTAGAATTTTATCTTGTAATTGGGTATTGATTCTATGAAATGAAGTTTTGAGAATTCACATGAGTTATTTTATAATTTTTTTTATTTTTATTACATTATATGAATTTTTTTGAGAATTCATTGGATTTTAGTTAGGATTTAGCAATATGTGCTCTAATGGTAGAGGAGAAATAATTCACACTAGTTGGGTACCCCCAATCAAGCGAAGATAGTGAAATTTAGGTGAGTGGTAAGTATTTAATCATAGATAATAGGGTGGTTTGATTGAGCCATATTTTATTAGTTATCCCCATACGAGCCTGGTGGACTTATCTCATGATTATAACAATATGCCACTATTTTATTAATTTCTACAATGACATGGGTAAACGTTTTAAATCCATTCATTAAATGTTAATAAATATTTGAAACACATATAATATAAAAAATAATTATAACTATTGTAATTTTTTTTCCTAAAATCTTGTATAATATTTTTTTTGGCTTTCAAGTGAGTTTATTAGGTTTACTTTTCAATGGGAATGTATATTATCTTTGAAGGTATCCAATAAAATTATATACTAAGTCCCTATGGTGTATATGGAAAGTTCCATTTTTTTCCATATGTAAGTTCTAGATGATATGTTCTATTTATTATAATTTAGACAATGGGATCATGTGCGAAGCTATAAGGGTAATGGAATGATGATTTATACCATGTATCATATAGAGATAGATGTCAGCTTTATTTATTTTTATTTAGATATTGGTTTATTTATAAAGGCCACTTAAAACTATTTTTTAAGGGTTTTTTTATTTCATTTGATTATTTATATGTGTCTTTTATTTTTAGTTAAAACTATATGTTTTATTTTGAAATATTGATATGTTTATTTTTCAGGTTATGCCATGTTTTTTTGTCATGTTTACAAATTTATTTTTTGTATAACCTAAAATTTTTAATGTATTGGCACATAATATCATGTTTATTGTTGAAATAATTTATTCATTATTTATAAATGGTGAATAAATACAATTATTTACATGTGATATCCTTGGAACATGCACTAAAATTTGCTGTTTAGTTATGTATCTCATGTTTCATTAGTGTTTTTTTCAGTATTTGATTTGATTATCTGGGTTAGTGTAATGTACCTTGATCTGGAACTCTTTCACATGGAAAGAACAGGTTGGTTATGAGATCTCAAGTATACCTCCCCATACACTAGATGCTTCCAACTAGTAGTGGGGGTGTGATATGTATAGTGGGGAGACTATACCCCATGGAATAGAGTACAATAAAGTAGAATAATATATAATAATAAATATCATAGTAATGGAAAATAGTGGAAACCATATCTCAAATAACTATAAAGTAATAGATAAACCAATATAACAATAATGATGAATCATTTAATGAAAAGATGAGATGAGTCTAAATGTAAAACTGAAAAAAATACAAAATAAAATAATTAGATAACACAAATAATCTAAAAAGAACCCGATCCCAAACGCCATACCATTATCATCTCCAAAACTCCATCCCAACCAACAAGAATCAAAATCAGCAACAAGGTCCATTCCCCTTGAATAAACCTACATTCATATAATCTTCTCGGGTACTAAATGGAAGCCTTGATAGAGTGTGAGTAAAACTCATTAGGTCAACACAACCTTCTCTAAGAGAAACGAGTATGATAATAAGTTCATGTAATAACATGACAAATAGGTGTATTAATTAATCAATTAATACATTATAAAAATCAACTTTTTTAGCATCATTCATAAATTTCTAAAAGCATATAGAAAAACCATTCCGACCAATAACCTTATATCCATGGAAAAATCACACCAATCTGTTCCAATCCTACTATATAACAATTCTAGCATGATACATGGTAGAGATTACTCAATAAAATCATTAAATCATGGGACTAGGAAGAGACCACTCAATATAAGAATTATAGAACAAGATTGGGAAGATCCAAATCAATATAATAATTATAACATGGGAATGGGTATAGCCCATTCAATATAAGTATTACAATAAGGGACTAGGAGAATCCCGCTCAGTATAATCATGAAAACATGGGACTAGGTAGATCCCACTCAATATAGCATGAGATTTGGTAGATCCTTCTCAATATAAGCATTACAACATGAATCACACCACATGTCATAATAATAAGGATATCACAATATCGAATTATATGGATCAATGTTTAGCTCTTATGATTACTATTTATCTTTAAATTACATAGTTAATTTATCAATTTGGTATTAACCCATTAACAAGCCATCCATTTCAATAAACAATGACATTTCCAAGGTAAATCTATATCAAATAATCACCTTAATTTTATGTCTTACTAAACACACATTAATACATTAGTTAATTCATATTAATAAAAGGGATATCTCACCCAAAGGGTATCCATAAGCTATGTAGTATAAGAAATTTAATCAAAAGGAATCCAACCAATATTACAATTCATTAATTACCATTAATTAATGAATAATTTTATTAGACTGAAAATTACATTGTAACAATAAAAATATTGAATATAATTTACAATTAAATAGTCAATATGGTTTGGTTTTAGATCCACTACCTCTATCTAGAAATCAACCAATGATTCCAGTAGGCCACACCAACAAGAATGAAGGCACTGAAGATCCTCATAGAAAACCTAGATCAAACTAGATCTAGGTTAAAACCAAAAACAACTGTGGTCAAAATATTTACACCAAAACGACTGGAGAATAGTGGAAGAGAAAGGTAAACCAAATAAAAACAACTCATTGGCGTTTGAATACTTTTACGGGATGTCTAGAGAGGAATAAGAGACACCAAAATTTCTTGGATATCATCTTAATGCCAAGAGGAGGAAGGGATATAATAGATGAATGAAAGACATACATGCTTCCCCACTTAATACCATTTGCCTCATGAAATATCTATCATGTAATACACTTTCATGTCTTGTATTTCCTTTTTTAGAGGTAAATATAAAATCACATCACCTTAGTGAATATTTACCCCGATCAATTATTAAATTTTGTGTAATATGATTTCACGACATGTATTCTTATCATGTTGTAAACCATTTCAAAACCTGAAACCATTCGCAACATGTTTCTGGAGATATTTAAACACTATGTAATGAATTTACATGGCGTGTATATGTTCGTAGGATAGTTTTCATACCAATTTATACATAAGGATGAAAACAACCCAAAAATCCTTCCAAACCATTGAAAACCCTTGTAAACCCCCTTCTTTCACATTTATACATGGACTCCATTAATTCAAAAAATGCATACATCCCTAAAATTTAGGTCATTACCCCCCCAAAAAGGTTATCTATCTCTGAACAAGACTCATCCACCAAGGTCCAAGTAATAAGAAAGGATCAACCAATAGTGGTTTAATGAAAAACTCAAAGAGGGACATACCTGAAAAAATATAAGATCTTATAACCTTCCCACCATATAATAGCTCATCCTTGAACTTCTCCAAGAATCATTATGGGGTCTCACTGAACTATTAGAGACACTATGCTTGCATATCATACTCCCTCTCCCAGGTTTCATCCAGAACGTGCCCTTATCTCCACTATACTCAATCTTGAGGAATATTCATACTCCTGAGATTCCTCTCACTACATTCTACAATCCATATCATAATCTTTTCAAAGGAAGAATCAATATAAAGCTATACATCATCAATTTATATCACATGAGAAGGGTAAAGATAATATATTCAAAGCTACAACACATGAAACATGCCGTGCATAGCACTGTGGAAGGGTTAATCAATACAAAACTAAACCAAACCTATCCACTATCTCAAATAGACCGAAAAACCCGGGTTCTAGCTTTCTCTATTTCATAATATGGAATATCCCCAACCTAGGTGAAACTCATAGGAAAAAATGATGAACAAACTTAAACTTCAAAGGTCATATTTTATGGTTAGAATAATATTTATGTTTACTCAACGTGGTCACCAACCACCACTTGATCAATTGAAACTGCTTAGAAATTTCATGCATGAGACTTGGTCCAACAAGCACTGAAGCACCTATCTCTATCTAAAAAAGAGACAAACAACATGTCTTTCTATATAATGAATCTAAAGGATCTATATAGATCAATTCATAGAAGCTTTTATTATTTGAAAACTCTAAGAGTACCACATGTTTCCCCCATGAACCACAAAAATCCAAAACACAAGCTTGTAACATATCCTTCAGAACTTGAATAGTCTACATAGATTGACCACCAGAATGAGGATGATAGGATGTGCTCAAAATAACTTATAATCCAAGAGACTTCTTAAGACCCTAATAGAACCAAAAAATGAAATGAATATTATTATATGAAATTATACTCTTTGGAACTCCATGAAACTGAACTATCTCTACCATGTAAATACTTCCTAGATCATCAACTATGAAGGTCTCCCTAATATGTATAAAGTGGGATACCTTTTTAATTAAATCCATTATAAACCATAAAAAATCATTCTTACATGTTTTCATAGGTAATCCCATAAAATAATATATAATGACATAATCCCATTTCCACTAAATAAAGGGAAAAGGCTGCAACAGTTAGGCTGGCCTTTGATACTCGATTTTCACCTGCTGATAGGTGAAATATATTTCCACAAAGCCTGGTTCCTCCTTTTTCATTCTAGACCACCATTACTATCTACAGAGATAATGATAGTTATACTTCAAACTAGGATGTATCACCCATCTAGAGGCATGAAACTCTCCCATTAACTCCTTATAAACTCCCATAGGAACCCTAAATCAACCACAAAAAAGAAGAGAATTGTCATTACTAAGATACCATCTTTGTGGTGTATCCCCACTATATAAGTCATCTCTCATAATTAATCCCTCTGTATTAAATAATTTTTGTGTCTTAATCTAGTCCAAAAGCATGGATATAAGAGATATTGAAGTCATAGATACTCATCGATGGGACTCCTGAACATCTAGATGCATGTCTGTAAAGAGTCCTATAATCTGCCACTCATTACCAGACTCCCCACTTCCTTATTTTTAATATTCTAGCTCAATTCATCAATAATGAAGTTCCCCTTTCCAAGTGTATCAGAAAAATCTATGTTGAAAGACTGAAAATACATGACCTACCTTCTCAAGTGAAGGTTTAAGTCCCACTGAGAAAAGATCCACCTTTGGATATTGTGTTCCATATATACCAAAAATCTCTTACCCAAAAGGGAGTATCTCTATAATCTCAAAGAATGTAAAACCACAACTAAATATAGATCATGATTAGGGTAATTGTATGCATGCTATCTTAGTTTTCTGGATCTATAAGCAACCACTTGATCCACCTTCATTAGAACTACTCTGAGTCTAGCTCTAAATGCATCACGATACAAGGTATATAATTTACCTTGAATAGGTAAAGATAAGATATGTGATGAGGTCACCTACCTTTGAACTCCTGAAAATCTCCTTTACAAGCATCCTAAGAAATGAACTTCACTCCCTTCTTGGTTAGTCTTGACATTAGTGATTCTAGATGGGAGAAGTTCTGGATAAAGTGCCGATAATAACCTAATAAACCCAAAAAACTACAAATATTCAAAAAATTCTTGGGTTTCTCCCAATATACCATGGCTATAACCTTCTATGCATCCATAAACACTCATATATATAAGATTAAATAACCCAAGAAGTGAACTTTATAAATCTAGAAACTTTATTTGGTTATCTTAGCATAAAGATGATTATCTCTTAACGTACTCAAGATGATGTCAAGATGTTGGGAATGATCATCTAAATACAGGGAGTACACTAAGATTTCATTGAAAAAAACCACCCCAAACTCGTCTAGAAAAGGATGAAAGATCAGATTCATCAAGTCCATGAATATCGCTAGTGAATTAGTCAAACCAAATGATATCACTATGAACTTATACAAGCCATAACTTCTAAAAGAAGTCTAAGGTATGTCCAATGGTCTCACACTCAACTAGTGGCATCATAATGTCAAATCAATCTTGGGGAAGATCTTATCACCTCTCATCTAGTCGAAATGATCATCAATAAAGTGATGTGGATACTGGTTCTTGAACATCATCAGGTTCGATCTCCGATAATCCAAGCATAAATGAAAGGTAACATCAGCATTCTTAGAAAGAAGAACTAGAGAACCCCATAGAGAGGTAAATGGACATATGAAACCTTTAGCTTTCATATATTCCAATTGAACTTTCAACTCTTAATGATCTATCGGTACTATCTTATATGGTTGGATAGAAAATTGCTCTGCTCCTAACACTAACTCAATCAAGAACCCGATCTCTTTCTTGAAAGGTAAGTCGTATAATTCATCAAGAAATACATCCTGAAAATAGTCTAACATTGGAGGAAAAGAGTCCTGATACATTCATCAATCATCCAAAACAACAATTTCTATATGATCCATGATACATTCCAATCCGCACTAAATTGGTCCTGTATGACCAACATGAAGATCCCACTCACCCTGTTGAGAATATCCGTCTTATTCTTGAGATATAAAGTTAAATCTCTTCTGGTAACAATCAATATGATACTAGTATAGGACTAACCAATCCATATCAAGAATAAAATTGAAACCTATAATTTATAAAATAAATAGTTTCCACAAGAAATGGTAACCATTAATCTTCAGAGAACACACCTTGCAACGTTTGGTATTATTTTTTTGCACTCCTAATAGTATTTCGATGGTCTAAACACTGTCTATGATTTACAATTCAAAGACCAAACCATTTTAAAAAATATTATCTAAAAAGGAAAGTGGTGCTCCCATATCAAACAAAACAAAAACAAGGGTAGATGACACAAGAATCATACCTTTGACAGTAGAAGGTTCTACATCCATAATAGCCAGAGTAGATTGCATTCCATGAAGCTGACCATCCCCTTTTCCCTAGGCTCTATCCTAGCTCCCTAAACCTATTCCATCTGTCTGATAATGTAATTCCTGGATTATGGTACCACATCCGCTGCCTTATCCTGAATATCCTATAGAACTATAGCTACTTGTCTACTGAGGAGTAGTTGAGTCCTCCCTAGACTATGGTACATATCCCAATCCCCTTCAAATACTCTTATATGAGAACTTCTAACAAAACATCTGAAGCTGATCCATCTTTCTGAAATCATGACACTCCAAAGAGGGGTATATACATTGAGGCCACTTGTGATCCAACTTTCCACACTGATAGAAATTCAATAATAAGGCTCTGATAAGGCTGGAAACAACCCTGAATACTCTTCCCACTACTTACTTGAAAAAAACCATCATAGTGGAACTTCTTTCCACCAAAAGAAGAGCTCCCAGTTCACCCTACATAAATATCATGGCTGCTGCTCGAGGCCTCTCTCAGATTACCTTCCACGATGGCTGCCTAATTCATCATGTATAAAAAGATACTCAAATAAAAAAGATACTCAAATGAAAATGATTCAACTTTGATATGATCATATAGCGAATTCCACCCTAAAAATTTCTAACCATAGGGATCTCATCAATAGATAAATATGAATCGAAGTGCTACAGGTAGGTGAAATGTTCAGCATAGTCCATCACAAACATTCCCTCATGAGTAAGATTCATGTACTCATTATCCTTATCATCCCTCAATGTATTTTGATAGAAGTTTCTCAATAAATTCACTTCATATACCGTACAAGATAGTTCCTCCTACTATCCACCCTACTATAGAATTTCCCACCAATTCGTGGTTGGTACATGGATTATATACATAACAAGATTCACCCTCCAATCTTCAAGTGCCTCACGATGCCTGAATATCATCTGTAATGACTCAATATAGAACTCAGATACCTAGTTTCATCCCTACCAAGTGAACATAGGTGGATTATGTAGTTTAAAATCTCTCATAAACTCAAACACTAAAGGCACAGTTCTAACATTATCCCTTTCAATGGATCACATGACCCTCAAGAAACTGTCATGTGGCTGAACATACATATGATGCTTAGAAGCTATGGGATTATCTGACTCAACTCTCTTAGGATCATGATGATTTATACCCTTTTAATTCTCAACTTAAAGAAGACAAAGAGGATTTTTTTATAAAAGATTAAAAAACTCCTTAAAAAACTGGCTAACAAATAAGGTTAACTCAATAGGTGTCAAAAACTGAAAACTACCACTCTTGGTCTCTCTAAAAATAGATTAAAAGTATTTTAGAATGACATATCATTTCATTTATTTCATTTATTAAATATTAATGATATCTCATTTTAGAGTTCATATAGTCAAATATATAACTCATTTAGTGGATATGAACCTATCATGAACAATGAATGTAAATATATATCCTTATGTGCCTATCATGGTGTATGTATACCCATCTCATGCCATACTAGGCCATGGGTGGAAATATCGAGAAATAATATCATTATAAATCAATACCATCACACAACATGTGAATCAACCAAGGTTAAATAACATCAACTATAACATTTGAACAACATAAACAACAATCCCATCCATGGGAACTCAGACTTCCCCCATACATGGGTTAGCTACTCCCATGAAAAAGATCATTACCATTTCCCAAAATATCCTAGTCTCATTTATACCTTTCCAAAATAGTAAGTCAATAGAAAAGAAAAACCTTCCATATGATACCTCTTTGTAATGTCCCCCGATCCGACACTCTCTCACATGGCAAGATTCGGTTGGTTAAGAGAAATCAAGCATACCTCCCTGTGTGCCAAAGGCTGCCGACTAGAAGCTAAGGTGTGATATGTATAATGGAGAGACTATAACCATTGGTAAAGATTACAACATAGTGGAATAATCCATAATAATAAATATAAGAGTAACATAGAAACAATGAAAACCATATCTCATACAACTATAAAGTAAAGAAGAAACTAATATACCAATAATGATGAATCATGTAATAAAAAATATGAGATGAATTGAAATGTAAAACTGAAAACAATAAAAATAAAAGAATCATTAAACATAAATAATATCAAAAGACCCTAGTCCAAAACCCCATATCCATCTCATCTCTAAACTCTATCTGAACTAGAGAGCAAAAAAATTAATACCAAGGACCTTTGACCACATCCAAACCTGCATCCATGTAATCTAATTAGGCACCAAATGACAGTCTGAATAGGGTGTGAGAAAAACTCAATAGGTCAACACCACCATGTCTAATAAAAACCAGTCTAATAAAAGTTCATGAAATAAAGAAACAAATTGGTGTATTACTTTTAATACATTATAACAATAAACCTAGTTCAGTACCAAGCCAAAATATCTTTGAGCATGTAACACAACCATGCCAACCAATAACAATATATCCATGTCCAAATCACAAAAATCTAGGCCAAGCCTACTATATACACTTTTTCACATGGGACTGGGATTATTCCATTCAATAATATAATTACACCATGGGAATTGAAAAATCCAACTTAATATAACCATTACTTGGTCGTATTGGGAAGCTCCCACTCAATATAATAATTATAGAAAGAGACTTGGAAAATCCTACTCAATATAACCATTATATCGTGGGAATGGGAATATCCCAATGAATATAAGAATTATTGCATGGTAATGGGAAGATCTCACTCAATATAAGCATTACAACATGGTACAAGGAAGATCCCACTCAATATAATCATTATAGAATGAGTCAAAACACATGTCATAACAACCAAGATTACACAATATCACATCATATGGCTCAATGGTTAATTCTTCATATTAACATTTATCTTTCAATTACGCATTTCATTTATCAATTTTGTCTTACCCCATTAACATGCCATACATTTCAATAAAAAATCCATTTCCAAGGTGAATCTATATCAAGTAATCACCTGAATTTCTTATCATTGTATGCACACTCTAATCCTTTCTTGCCAATGTATGCACACTCTAATACATTATCTAATTCATATTAATAAAATGGTTCACTCACCCAAAGGGTATCCATAAGCTAGTGGACATTAATAATTTAATCTTAACATGTGAAACCAATATTCCAATTCATGATTTTCCATTATTCAATGAATAAATCAATTATAGTTCATGTTACATCGACACAATGGAAATATTGAATATACTTCACAATTAAACAATTCACGGGGTTAGGGTTCAGACCCCCTAACAGTATCTGGTGATAAAATAATGATTCCAACAGGACACACCAACAAGAATAAAGGCACTGAAGATCCATGAAGAAAATATAGATCAAACCAGATCCTAATTAAATCCCAAAACAACTATGGTCCAGATATTTACACCACAACAATCAAAGAATTAAGGAATATAAAGGGAAACCAAAAAAACAACTCACTAAGGGTCGATTACTTGAACAAGATTTTATTAGTATAATAGGAGACTCCATAATCACTTGGATATTTTTCTAGGCTTAAGAGGATGAATGGATTCACCAGATGAATGAAAAAAATATGCCCTACCCCACTTAAAATAGTCTCACACATGAATATATCATTATATTTTCACTCACTTAGTTGGAGTATAAATAAAACCAAAGGGTGGTTCTTAGTACAATTTTAGTGAATTAGTTATATGGAAATATATATTAAAATATTTTTGAATCAAGGAGTTTTATTTGTTTAGACATTCCATTTCAACAGGTAGAGTGATGGTGAATTTTTTTAATACAGAGAAAGCTTGGGATTTGGAGACACTAACTAATTTTTTATAAGTAAAAATTTTTATAGTTTTTATTGGTTTTTATATAATAATTCTATTATATTTATCCATGATATTTATACCTCTAAAAACAATCAACATAAAGGAACAAGAATTATTATCGATAAATGATTATTAAGATAAATTTGGTGAGTTAAAGGAATTTGATTTGTATAGAGGAATTCAATATTAATGAAATAAGGTGTTAAATATTAAATACATTTTTATGAATATAATATTTTAATTTGGTGTGTTTTGATGCTTTGGATATTAATTATTTCATATATTTCAATGAAAATAAGGTATCACAAGTGAAATTATTCTACTGATGACTTTGAGTTTGAATAATATTTTTCCTATAAAAATTATATAGTTTTTTTATTGGTGAATTATTTTTTGTTGATATATTATATATGAAACCAATGCACATATTTTCCAAGATGGATTTAAATATAATGTTTATAATGTTTATAAAATGTTTATAATTTCATGATTTTTATATGATAGATATTCCTTGTAAGGTTAAATGTGGTGGTTTATGATCTCAACTAGAGGTCTTGAAAAATTATCCCAGGAGGCCCATAATGTGTCATAAATAATAGAGAAAATCAGAATGAGGTATGCTCTGATGGTAAGTTATAAAAAATTATTTTTTCTCAAAATTAATGTTAATGATTCCTATATTGGTATAATGACTTATAGGTGGATAATAGTGAATTTTATAGTATATGTTTTGACTAGATCAAATGTTCTTAGAAGACTCTCTGGATTTTTTTTGAATATGGAGAGAATGAGATCCTCATTTATAGTTATTTTGTTATTCCATAGGATCTATGAGTGTATGTGTAATGATAATTATTTTTACTCACTATATAGGTCACCAAAGAACAATGAGCATATATTGGGATCTAAAGCATATATTTTTGTGGTTTGACATGAAAATTGGTGTTATCAATTTCATTGTGAACTATCTTAAGAATCAATAGGTGGAGAATTAGCTCATATTTCTCTTAGTTATATATAAGAATATTATAATTCCATAATGGAAGTTTTATGCTATTTCTATTTATTATTTTACAAGTCATACATGATAAATTTGAGGTTCTGTTTCTATTTGGGTGATAGTGGGATAAATAATTAACTCACAATATTTATTTTCAATTATGGAGTATCTATTTTCATAGATTATATTGAAGTTATGTGATTAAGATATTTAAAAAGTTATTATGGTTATATTAGTGTCTACCTCTAACTGTGATATAAAATTTATATAATTATTATCAAAATACTTACTAGTATATTTTATGATAATTATAAATATGAGTACAATTTTACTTCAATAGATATATGGGTTTATGAAATATATAATCTCAGTGTTTAACTAAATGATACAAGAATAAATTAAAATCACAGTAGAGTGTGGAATGATCATCTAATATTGGTTAATTTTATTAGAATAACAACTTCCATTTTTCTATTCAAATGAATTTATATGTTAAATTGTATAAAAGACATTTTATATCCATATTATTTTATTTAAAAGTGTTAGACATGTCTATAATGAAACATATTTTTGAGAAAATTTGAATTTAATATTTAAAATTGTTTATATATATTTTCTATGTTTAAAGAGTGTGTAAGAGAAGGGGAGTAAAACTAATAAGTGTTTAAAAAACCAGGTGAAAGAAAATGGTTTCAATGGATTGATGTATACCCAATAAAGAATAAAATTATGGCCCATGAGAGTTATGGTGAGTAGGTAAGGGAATATATCTATTCTTACTAACAAAAAATACTAGGTTGAATTCTATATTTAATCATATATAAATGAATAACTTTGTGGGATCCTACTAGGATTCTCATGGCCTATCCAAAACAATATTTCAATAAGGGGAATTTAGTATTTTATAAGGGTTTCTTATTTTAAATCCCTTAAAACTTTTCTATTTATGTAATATAAATGGGGGTGGTAAGAGCTCATTATTTTTCATTATTTTACTTTCCCCCTTTTACTTTAATTGTTTCTCTATTTAATGCAAATTTTTTTGTTTCATCAATGGAAGTACAACCCTACAAATGGGAATAAGGTAAACCATTGATTTATTTTTCATTACATAATATATTTACTTGTATAGTTTAAAAATAGGGTAATTTTAATGAATATGTCACATTTCTATAAAATCAATTCAATCCAGTCAAATAAAAATGCAATATTCAAATGAATGACTTTAAAATTCATTGTAGGTATGTTTCCATTTTAATATACCATCATTATTCATTGTTTACATATGTTTATGTGTTTACATGGTATGATTCAAGCATAAATGACCAAATTAGTAATATATGATGATAAAAAATATTTTAATATCTTAGTATATTTTCTTGCGACATATGTGGATATTCTATATTGGAATTTTTTTAAGATGGCCTTACAATTATTTGGATCTTGATACATAATGTGTAAATTAGGAATTTTTTTATGTTGGAAATTTTTATTCAAATATAATGACTTTTTTTTTACTTATTTCAATATAAATTTTTTTAAAATGAAATTTCATATAATATTATTCATAATTAAATTTTTTTGATACAATTATAGAAGGTATATTATTTAATGAGAACTTATCTAAATTAAACATGTGTATTATAAAATAATGAAAATTGTGGTAAAACTGAGAGGATTTTGTTTTGAATTAATTGACCCAATTCACTTTAGACATAAACAAAGGGGTGTTATTAAATAAATGATTCATTTTATCTTTTAATATAAATAGTTATGAAATCAGAAATTATGAACATGCGAAAAAATCTAAGCATAATGGGTTTATTAAATGTGATATTGAAATGTTTATTTTATTTTGTATTTTTTTGGCAATGAAATTTTTTTAGGACAATTGATATGATTTGATAAATTATGTATATTATATGTTGATGTGATTATGTCTAAAAAATTTTATAAATGATATGGAATGTGAAAATCAGTTTATATGAATACCTTGTACCCCAAATTTTTTATGATATATATATATATATATATATTATCATTGGTAATTGGAAAATGGGCACTAGTACTTGGAAAATTATTATAATAAATTTTGGAATTAATTTAATTTAGTTCCCATGATGAGGGAGGATTTTATTCTTTGTTCATTGACTAAGAGTGAATTTTAACTTGAAAAAGATATACCAATTGTGCATCAATTTGCCAAATTTCTAATATAAGATAAGTTTACCTATTATTCATCAATCTGGAGTGAATTTTCACCTACGAGAGAGGTTACCTATCCCAAATTATCATACCATGTGAGGGAGAATCAACCTATTTCTCATTAACATTGATGGGATTTCTATATGAGGGTGAGTTATTAATTTTTCCATAAACTCATAATGGATTTTCTCTTGGGGTAGAGTTATTAAATTTTTGATTAGACCAAAGTGTATTACATACTAAGGGTAAGATTACATAATTATTGTTGAACCATTTTGTATTTCCACCTAATGGATAATTTTTTATTACTTATTGTTCTAATGTGGATTTCCACCGGAGGTTGAGGTTACATATTATATTTCCCAATTCCTTTTTCTAGGGTTTAGTTTTCCTATAATAATATTATAACATATCATTACATCCAAAATTTAATTCAAACTGGGTAATACAATAACTTTCATCTCTAACACATAATCATTATAAACATAAATTTTCATCAAAAAATGTAAGGAATATAGAGTTCTAGTGTTTTTGGGAAATTAAGAACTTAATATAAAACTTCTTAAATAAACTAGAAAATATATTATTTCCATATTTAAAACATGTATCTAGATCTTACTACACTCGTATCACTGTATGTGATATCCTAGGAACATATATAAAATAATTGGTGAGACATAAAGCCTATAAAGGGGATAAAATAGGTTTATCTTGGGATGAGATATCAAAAGAGGAAAAAATCATGACATAGAATCATAAAATAATTGGATCATAAATCATCATAGGGAAGCATTACATAAGGGATAAAATATCATGAGAATCATAAAATTTGAAAAAATGATAAGATATTTCATCACAAACATAGGTCAAGAATCATTGATAAGACAATATAACATTATGGAAAAATATTAGCACAACATGTTGATGCATAACATTGTGGACACAGATTATTTCATATAATCTATGTATAAAATTATGTAAAAAGAAATATATATCTATAAAATTTATAACATTATGAAAAAATATAACTAAATTTGTACTATATGTAATGATCTCCTGATATATAAATAATTACCCAATTTATTGGGGGGATGTATAAGTATGAACCCATACCTCATCATAATATGTTATAAACTTTTGTACCACATACAAACGATACTTATATAAATTATAAAAATGAAAAAGACCCATTAATGAAATTGGAAAGTCTAATAGTTGTTGATTTATTGCACTATATTCATGGTGAAAATTATCATTTCTTTTAATCCCCTTTTAGCTTCACTTGGTTATATGTATGTGCCTCTCTAATCTACTCATGGGGTATTTGCCTATCAAGGAATAAATTGAAGTCTTATTTGATAGAGGTAATATGTTAATGGTGTATTCGTAGCCTTTTATGGGATGATGCTGGCTATAGACCTGATGGAAAAAATGAGCATGTGGTTTTTATGGGGGTTTTAGTGAAAATTTGGTTGGAGTCATCGATTTTATGGCAGTTTCATTAGTTTTATACTTTTGAGGTGATTAAATTATTATTAGTTTCTTTATTTGTTTCATTTTTTTATCCTGGGTAATTTCTTGGTGGGGATTCTATTTTTTATGATGGTGGTGTGTTCATCATGGTTACAATTCGATGATTTGTTTCCTCTTATTTCTAGTGTTTTGGGTTTTCCATTATTAATGTAAGTAATGAGAAGTGTTGTTTTTGGTGATAGTGTTCTTAGAGAGAAAACCCATTTGAGGTAGTCATATGTCACATTAAATTTGGGTTCAAGGTATCAATATGATCAATTTTATATCTCATCCCAACATTTTGTTTTTTTTTATTTTTGAATTTCTTTTATATGATGGTTTAGATTTTTTTCTGTTTTTTTGAATGTGTGGTGGTAGAATGATCTATAAGATTTCTAAACTAACCTATAATGGGAATTTATTTAAAAATAAAAAATGGATTTGAGATAAAGAAAAAGGTAAAATAATAAATCTATAAATTTTTATCCATTGATGTATCATAAAGGATCTAAATAAAATAATGGATTAAGAAAATTTGGACATATATTATTGACCAAATGAATTTGGGTTATTATAATAGATCTCAATGTGAATTTAGAATCATAAGAAAAGATGAAAAATAAGTCCTGAAATCACCCTCTTGAATAAAAAATTCATGAAAGGGGGAAAGTATTCAAGGGATTAAAATCGTATTGTTTCATAAAAATGAGAAAAAATGTGCATATTTTAATCTAAATCAAGTCAATATTTTTTGGAAATAATAGATAAAAAATAATATTTATAGGAGTTGAAGATAAAAAGGAATTAGAAATATAATTGTTCCCTTTATCAAGTTTAATTAAAATAAAAGACTCTAAAGTTAACTAGAGAGACAAGAATATCTATATAAAATCAAGGGATAATGGAATGTAATACATAAATTAATGATTTATAAGGAATGTAAATTAAAGATATAAAAGGAAGAAAGATATTGATAGTTATAGATATCATAACCTCAAAAATGAGAAAGAGGTGGAAAGAACCCTTTCCTATTAAAAATATTTATTTTTATTTATAAAAACCTTCAGTATTGATGGTTATGTGAAAAAATATGGGGGGATTTTAATAATGTAGGCCAAGATAATCTCTATGACCTATATTTTTACAAGTGTCATGTAAGGAATTAAGGTATTAAAAAACATGATCCATTCCCATATTCTAACCAAAGGAGGCTAGTGAATCTTCTGGTGTCATACCCATCCTATAGGTGAATGGGATGATCATGTCAACCTCTATAAGTCATAAATAGTACCATAGTGTACAATTAATGGACTTATAGTAGATACTTGTGTTTTTTATATAGTTTAAAATTAGAACAAATTCTAATTCAATCATAGATATGATGATACATTTTACTTTTAATATTTTGATCCCATTGAGGAGCACACTTTATTTATCCATCAGAGAGTAACTAGGGCCCATGGGTGCATAGAAGGCCACATTAAACAATCCATTCCTGTTTTGAAATATTCCTCATCCAGTATTTTTCTAGAGACACACAACCTTTTAGTGTTGAGATTCAAACTAGCCAGATGGAGTCTCCGTATGATCAAACAAGTAGTATCAAGATAATTGACACACAAGTTTTATAGAGAACCTCCATCAGTTAGAAGTTCAAAAAATAAATTATAATATAGTTTTAATATTAACCTAAAAACTCTAACAATATCTTGATATTAGTGATTTTGAGATCTAATTTCCAAATAATTTTCCCTTTTAATTTTCTCTCATTGTATTATTTCCACATAAGACAATAACTGACCACAATAATAGTGCACCATATTTTTCCTTTTAACTAGTGGTGGCTGATATTAGAGATATATGAATCCAAGATGTTATGAAAGTGGGAAAACCTATAAGGAAACCCAAAAACATCATCAAACCATTTCTATATATGAGTTTCTTAGTAACCATGATTGAATATGTGATTTGTGGAATCAATATTTTTCATTTCACGACTAAATAAGATAGACAGTAGGGATACTCCCCACCAATGGATGGGTTGTTTAGTTAGGAGAGAAAAAATTACATGTGTTACATAATGAAACACAATCTATTTGGAACGATACCCTCCCATAATGTGTTTCCCCAGGGAACTAAATGAAACTAGTTCTAAATTATATGATAAAATATTTTGGTGGAAAATTGACATGACTTTACTAATGAGAAGATGATGCAGTCTCTATAGTCACTAAGAGAAATATCAGAAAGAATATACCATTGAAAAGTTCTTTTTATCTTGACCTTCTTAAGAACTCCTCTAATCTCTAGAATAGTCATTTACATTCATCAATTATATACTTCATAACCTATTTCATATTTATTCTATCTATTGTAATCCATTTTTATCATGTTTTATTCATTTATTAAATTAATACTCTCTACATTGACTATTTAAAGGGTATTAATTTTATATTTCCAATCCCACCTAGATATAATGATAATGGATAAATACCACTCTCAAATGGTACTATACACTCTATAAGTGTCATGGTATAGTTTTCATGTAATTCTATTAGTAAGGGTGTTCAATAGTTTAGTAAGTAGTCACAATTTATAAAATCTTCCTCAACAATCTTATTTTAAACTATAAAAGAGGTCTATGATTGTTTACTATTAATATCATTATTTTCATTATAATTTTGTCTTCATATAATTAAGTAAATGAAATTATTTTATTATTAATTTTATTTTATTTTATGGAATATTTTTTTTAAATATCCATGAAAAGAATAAGTGAAAAAAACATTATTGTTCACTTAGGTAGTGTAAAACCAAAACCGGTAAATGGTGTTTTTTGAAATGTTTTTAAAAGAAAGGGGAAACTGATAAATATTTTAGTGTTATAAAAATTATAGTATAATAAAAACTAATTTTAAGGTAATTTTTAATGATTACTAACATTATAGAAGGGTTAAGAGGCTCATGGAAATGAGAAGACATGGGTTTTGAAACCCTTTCCTTTCCCTATGGGTCACCTATTTTAGATTGAGTTTAAAGCCTTTAAAGGAGAGATTTTTTTATAGACCAGGGAAATAGAAAAATTTATAGGAGAGTGTATAGAGGGTTTTAAATATATATATGTCAAATAAAATTGTTTTTTAATTTATGTGAAAGGGTTGGTGGAGGGAAGTTTATTTATTCTAAGGGCAAGGGTATTAATGAGATAAAGTATTTCCCTAATTTTGAAAATATTTTAAGTGGAAGTTAACAACCTAATATAGGAAAATAAGGAGAAAATAATTCATTTTTGACAAATTTTAAAACCTATATAATCATTGATAAATTGATTGAGTCTTAGTTTATATGTGTTTTTATTCATTTTGGAATTAATTGAGATGACATTCATTGATTTTGAGAATTGTAATTTCACTTTTTAATGGGTTTTTATTATGTTCTTAAATTTTTTATTTAATTTTAATCTTAACTAGAATAAATCAAACACTAAAATTTTGATTTTCTTGTTTGCAGGTCTGAGTGAATTTTCAATTAATTTCATAGGACTTTCCTTAGAAGATTGACCACACATCCCTTATTCTAATGTGAGGCTCAAGAGATTTCTGGACAATTTATATTATCCATATGATTAAGCTACCTCATGGTTGAAAAAACCATCTAACTGATTATACATAAAAATTATGGAATGTCATGCATTGACCATGAGGCTCAAGTGACCATTTATATGTCACAATCCCTCAACTTACCATGTATCCAACTAATCCTGATAGGAAAATGGATTTTTCTGATAATCAACCATGAAACTAAAGAGGGCACACGTGAATATATGATCAACCATTCATCTCAATTGATCTTGCCTCTCAATCAAATTTTACTTCCCTAGTTATCTGCCAGGATTAATATTAAAAATATGAAAAATATAAAAGTTGGCCTATAATTAATTTCCATTACCACTGTTTATCCAAATTAAGAAAATCACTAATAGAAAAACCACATGGAATTCATAAATCTCAAGATGAATTTTTGTATTGTGGGAATAATATGAGTTAATAGGTTGATTTAAGATTATCCAAATTGAATCCATCCCAACCCATGTGTGATGAATATGGTTTAAATCAAAGAAGGACGAAATAGTGGAAAAAACGTTTAACACATTGGAATTTTCACGTCGGTTCTATATAACTGACGTGAAAAGATGTAAAAATCAATTTATTACCTCGGTTATTGTATAACCGATGTGAAAAATCGATGAGAATCTATTTTTACATCGGTTATAAAATAACTGACGTAGAAAATTCTGCGACTTGCTTTATCACGTCAGTTATAATATAACTGATGCGATAAAGGAAATCTCGGAAATTTATCACATCTATTATCAAAATAACTGACATGATAAAGTTCTATTTATCACGTTGGTTATAAAACAACCGACCTGATAAATTATTTTCTATGTCCGTTATTAAATCACCGACTTTAGAAACATAAAAAAATAGTTTATCACGTTGGTTATTAAATAACCGATGTGATAAATCTTTTAAATGTTTTTTCACATCCTGTATTCATTTATTATGTTTTCTTCGATCAGGATACCTACGACTCGTCTGTCCCATGTGGAAAACCGAAGAAGTATTATTTGAAGCCGTGCCCTCGAGCCTCATTTTTCCAACATCATTCATCATCTTTATTGTCACCAGATCTTCCAGGTTGACTCACAATACTCAAGTAAGCCTCACGCGGCTCGACTTTAGTTTTTTTTTCGCGATGCCATGAACTAATTTTTTTGAGGTGTTATTTTTCTATCTTTGTTCTTTATATCATGGTAATATTCATAGTGTTCATTTATACCATGCTAAATTCTTTTCTGGTAAAACAAACCATGGAAGTGATATCATTAATTTTTACGATTTTTTTTGTGTTATATCATGCTTGTGTGTGCATACAGGGGGTGTCCAAGGGGGTGGGTGGGTGTCCAAGTGGGTGGGGGTGTCCAGAGGGTGGGGGGGGGGGGGCTGTCCAGGGGTTGGGGGTGTCAAAGGGGGTGGGGTGGTGTTCAGGGGGGTGCATGGGCTGTCCAAGAGGGTTGAAGGTGTC
Organism: Viscum album; assembly: GCA_963277665.1. NCBI lineage: Eukaryota > Viridiplantae > Streptophyta > Magnoliopsida > Santalales > Viscaceae > Viscum > Viscum album. Next base: position 951,841,293 of record OY728130.1, on the reverse strand, counting down.
CAAGGGGGTGGGGGTGTCCAAGGGGTGAGGGGGATTTCCAAGGGGTTAGGGGTGTCCACGAGGTGGGGGTGGTGTCCAAGGGATTGAGTGGGATGTCCAAGGGGGTAGGGGGTGTCCAGGGGTGGGGGTGTTTAGGGGGTGGGGATGTCCAGGGGGTGGGGGCTGTCTAGAGGGTTGGGGGGGGGGTAGTCCAGGGCGTGGGGGGGGGGGTGTCCTGAGGGTTGGGAGGCTGTCCAGAGATGTGAGGGGCTGTCCAAGGGGGTGGTGGTGTCCAGGGTGTGTCCAAGGGGGTGGGGGTGGTTTTCAGGGGGGGAGGGGGGGGGGTGAGGGGGCTTTCCATTGGGGTAGGGGTGTCTAGGGGGTGGGGGTGGTGTTGAGGGGGTGAGGGGGCGGTCCCGGGGGTGGGGCTGTCCAGGGGGTGTCCAAGTGGGTATGGGTGGGGGTGGTGTCCAAGAGGGGTGGGGGTGTCCAGGGGGTGGGGGTGGTGTCCAAGAGGTGAGTTAGTTTTCCAAGGGGGTATGGGGTGTGTAGGGGTGGGGGTGTCCAAGGGGCAGGGTTCTGTCCAGGGGGTGGGGTGGGCTGTCCAAGCGGGTGGTGGTGTCCACGGGTTGTCCAAGGGGGTGGGGGTAAGGGGGCTTTCCAAGGGGGTGGGGGTGGTGTCCAGGGGGTGAGGGGGTTTTCCAGGGGGTGGGGGTGTCCAGAGGGGTGGGGGTGTCCAGGGGGTGGGGCGGGGGGGGGGGGGGGGGGTGTCCAAAGGTGTTGGGTTCTATCCAGGGGGTGGGGGTGTCCATGGGGGTGGTGGTGTCCAGGGGGTGTCCAAGGGGGTAGGGGTGGTGTCTAGGGGGTGAGGTGGCTATTCAAGGGGGTGGGGGTGTCCAGGGGGTGGGGGAATGGTGTCTAGGGGGTTAGGGAGCTGTCCATGGGGGTGTGGGGGTGTTTAGGGGGTCTCTAATGGGAAAGGGAGTGGGGGGTGGTGTCCAGGGGGTGAGGGGTCTTTCTAAGGGGGTAGGGGTGTCCAGGGGGTTAGGGTGGTGTCCAGGGGGTTAGGGGGCTATCCAGGGGGTGGGGTTTCCAGGGTGGTTTCCAAGGGGGTAGGGGTGGGGGTGGTTTCCAGGGGTGGGGGTGGTGTCCAGGGGGTGAGTGGGCTATCCAAGGGGGTAGAGGGTGTCCATGGGGTGGGGGTGTCCAGGGGGTGGGGGGATATCCAGTGGGGTGGGGGTGCTGTTTAGGGGGTGGGGGGGGGGGGGCTATCCAGGGGGTGGTGGTGTCAAGGGGGTGTCTAAGGGGGTGTGGGTGTCTAATGGGTTAGGGGGTTGGACAACCCCCTCACCCCCTAGATACTACTCCCCCACCCCCGGGACACCCCCACCCCCATGGACACCCCACCCCTTGGACAGGCCCCCAACCCCTGGACACCCCCTACCCCCTTGGACACCCTAGACAGCCCCTACCCCCATGGACATCCCCTAACCCCTTGGATAGCCCCCACCCCCTTGGACACCCCCTTGGTATATATATATCCCAACAGTTTCATTGAAACCGTTGGAATATTTTAACTTTAGGTAGTCTATACCAACAGATCCTGTATAATTGTTGGTATAGGGCTATTGCAACAACCATCATGCCAATGGTGTGTGAAACAATTGGGGTATTATATCCCAATGGTTTCAGGGGCTATCCCAATGGTTTCAAATCGTTTGGATCTGTTTAATTTTTAGTAGTGAATGTACACATATTTTAATATTTATACTTCATATTTATTTTTTACGGAAGGGTGAATTTGGTATCTAGTTGCACCGGGATGTATTCTTTTTGTACCTAAGGAAGAAAGGATCCAATATGGATTTAAAACTGTTATATCTAAATATATTTTCTTTTTAAAATCCTTTTCATGCATATTTTTTTCCAATATGCATATATTTGTTTTATATTTCAAAATTGTTTTACATTCAAATTATGATATTTTTCATATTAATATATATTTGTCTTATCTTAACAAGATTTATAATTTTGATATTTGTTATAGGTAATAATGAGTTGATGTAAGATTACGACACATCGAATGAGTAATGAATATGAGGAAGGTGTTGATGCCTTTTTGGAATTTTCTAAAAGAAATGTTTTAAGTAGTGACATTTGTTTCTGTCATGACTGAAATGTTTGAATATGAAGAAGTTGAAAATTAGAGAGATCAAAGACCATATGATTTGTCATGGTCTTAATCCATGTTATAGTCATTGGATTTGGCATGGTGAAACTGGATAGAATGTCAGATCCACTGATGATGATGATTCACAATATGGTAACTCCGATTGAATTTAATAAACGATTCATGATATTATAGCAGAATAAATTGAGATAGAACTGATAATTGCACATCTATATAGTGATGCTGGAAAACCATTGTATCCTAGTGGTATGGATTTAACAGTTTTGTTGGTAGTGTTAAGATTGATTAAGTTAAAGGAGAAACATGGATGGAGTGATAGAAGTTTTACAGAGATTCTACAATTGTTGAATGAAATTATTCCAAAATATAATAATCTTCTAGATTCACATTATAAGGATAAGAAGATATTATGCCTGATGGGATTGGGATACAAGAAAATACATGCCTGTCTGATTGACTTTATGATATATACGAAAAAATATGAATTTCTGTCAGAGTGTCCTAAATGTGGTACATCATGGTATTTTGAAATAAAAATCACAGGCTTATGTTGAGATTACAAATATCCCTTCCAAGGTATTTTGGTATCTTCCTATAATTAATCATTTAAAATGTTTATTTTCTAATTAACATGATGACAAAAGGTTAAGATGGCATGCTGATGAGAGGATATGTGATGGAAAAATACATCATCCAGCTGATTGCACACAATGTAAGAAAATTGATGGGCAGTATCCTATATTTGGAAATGAAATTAGAAATCTCAGACTAGGGTTGTTCACAGATGGAATGAATCCATACCGAACTGTCAGTAGCCCACATAGTTTATGGTCTATTTTATTGGTAATTTAGAACCTCTCTCCTAATGTTTTTATGAAGTAGAAATATGTAATGTTGAGTATAATGATCTCTATTCCAAAACATCTTATAAATGATATCAATGTTTTATTGTCCCCATTTATTGATGATTTAAAACTTTTATGGGAGGATGGTATTAGGGTGTATGATTCTTACAAAATGTAATATTTTCAACTGCATGTTGTGCTTATGTTCACTATAAATAACTTCCTAGCATATGGGAATTTGTCTGGATATAGTGTTAAGGGGCATAAAGCATGACCAATTTGTGAACAATAGACTTCATATTGTCAATTTCATCATAAGAGGAAAACAGTATACATGGGTCATCAAAAGTTTTTTCCTATGGATCAATCTTATAGAATACTCAAAAAGGAATTCAATGGATTACAAGAATTTTATATTTCTCCAAAAACTTTATCCCATGATGTGTATTTTGAGAGGGTGGAAAACCTTGATGTGACATTGGGAAAGACATAGAAAACTGGTAATGATAGACATATTTGGAAGAAAAGGTCAATATTTTTTGAGCTACCATATTGGAGATATCATGAAGTTAAACATAATATTGATTTCAGACACAAGGAGAAGAATATCAATGATAGTTTGATTACAACATTGTTAGATATTAAAGGAAAGACAAAATATGGGTTGAATTCAAGATTAGACTTACTATCAATGGGAATACATTTGGAGTTAGCTCCCATTCCTTATGGAAGATGAACATTTCTTCCCCCAACTTTTCATAAATTATCCAAAAGGGAGAAAATTATCTTTTGTTAGTGTCTTCATGATATCAAAGTGACTCAAGGTTATTCTTCAAATGTAAAAACATTTGTCACTTTGAAGGATTTAAAGTTTATAGGTATGAAATCTCACAATTTTCACGTCATGATGAAAAAAATTATACCAGTTTCATTTTATGGAATATTTCCCATCCGTGTCAGAAATACTATAATGAATTTGTGTTATTTTTTAATTAAATTTGTAATAAGGTGATTTCTGTGATTGCTTTGGACATTTTGGAAAAGGATGCAATTTCTATACATTGTCAATTGGAAATGTATTTTCTTCTATCTTTTTTTTGATATAATGGTTCATTTAATGATTCATTTGGTTTAATAAATAAATCTTTGTGGACCTATATATTTTCGTTGGATGTATCATTTTGAAAGGTGTATGAAAATATTGAAGGGGTATGTTAAGAATTCATATCGACCTGAAGCCCCTATTATTGAAAAAATATTTCTGAGGAGGTTGTGGAGTTTTGAATTAGCTACTTGGCTATAGAAGAGCACATAGGTTTGCCTCCACCTTTCCATGAATGAGTTAATAATGAGGGAAATTAGATTTGTGCCTTGAATGTTAAATCGTTGTCAGCTGAATAGATGAAGAAGTTAGAATTATAAATCTTGAATAACATAGATGATGCTCAACCAAATATCACATTACATATTAATGAGTTGAAAAAATGTCATCCAAAGAATAAAGAAATGTGGATTTTGAATGAGCACAACAAAACATATTTTTCCTGTTTTAAAAAGAACTTTCTTGGTAGATCTGATGTATCAGAGACATTAAGATGGGTAGTGGGTGGTCCATGTTTAAACGTGACAACATGGTCCGGTTATGACATTAATGGCTATACATTTCATACGAAATATCAGGACAATAGAAGTGCATTCCAGAATAGTGGTGTATTGGTGTTTGCAGAAGCAATGCATTTTTCAAGTTCTAAAGAAAAAACAAAATTTCTTCATCAGGTGCATATTATAGAGTCATTTAAGAAATATGGGAGGTTGATTACTTTAAAATTAATGTTCCTATTTTTAATTGTAAATGCTTTATTGGTAACAAAAATTTCCGACACAAGGAATTTGGATTGATAGTTGTTAATCTGAATAGATTAGAAGACATAGCTGATTCTTTTATAATGGAAACACATGAAAAATAGATTTTATATGTAGTTGATCAATCAGATATGTAGTGGTCTGCTGTTTAACAATGGAAAACAATATGTTGGTGATGATCAACTTGATGAAGATTTTGATTTATGTGAGATCCCTACTTCCATGTAAAGATTATTAGAACATAATGATGATCACGTTTAAGACATGGTTTGTGCCCTAAGTAATGATCATAATGAAGGAATTTGGGAAAACAATCCATTTTTACATTCCTAATAATATAGGTAACATATGTTTATTTCTTGTTTATATTTATTATGTTCATAAAATGTTAGATAATATATTTTTTTCTTTATTAAAATGTGTATTAAAACAAATAAGTAGAAGTTTTTGTTTATTTTAATTTTGTTTAGTTTAGTTTATCATGTTTTCCATTAGGTAAATTATATATCTATTATTTTTGTTGAATGAAAATTACTTTACCATGTTTACCATGTTTACCATAGTTTTCCATTGTTTACACCAAAGTTTACCAATATATAACTTATATATTTATTGATTTTTTTGAATGAAAATTATACGACCATGTTTACCATGTTTATCATATTTACTATTGTTTAAAATGATTACCATATTTACAATGTTAACTATTATGTAACTTAGTTAAATTTTCCATTTTCTATTTACATTAATTTTGTAATATTTGAATTTGTATATTTGTGAACTAATTTTTATTTTTTTATTTGAAGGATAAGGATAGATCAATCAGTTGATCAACCACATGATTTTGGAGATGAGCATAATATTCATACCTTTGAGGAGGAACATTCACATGCTCCTCTTGATGTTCCCCAATATTCCTCATTTGATCCCATAATGAAAAAGAGTTCAAGAGTTGGTAAACGTGGGTGCACACGTTTACCAAAATTATCACTGTCCCATATGTAGGACCAGAGGATACTCATTGAGTTTGATGAGAATGATATTCCTTGAGGTCCACATCCAAAATATTTTAAGAGTTTATTATCAACTCAGGGTAAGAGAAAAGTAATCATTTTTTACGATGATTGGAGAAGTGTGGACAAAGCGATAATATCTCAGTTGTGAGAGACGATTTTGGTATGATCTTTTGGTATTGTTTTCCTATTATTTAAATGTTTCTAGCATAATATGTTTTACCTCTTCATTATCATATGAAATTTGATATTCCTGACACTGGAGGATTCAGGAAGAAATTCTTATCAATGGCTGCTAGGAGATGGAGGGATTTCAAATCAACCCTCACATCTGATTTTATTTTTGGTCATAGGAGTCATGACAATATGTGTCATATATATTCATTCATAGATGAAGACACATGGATACAATTTGTTGAAAGTAGAAGAAAATATTCCTTTTTGGTAAGGGAAATGTAATCTTTTATAATCTTTCTTATATAAATGATCTTATTAATGTTTTGTTAATGATTTATTATTCTTAATTTACAACAAACTAGGAAATATCATTAGAACATCCAATCTAAAAATTTATAACCTCATAGTTTATCTCAGGGAGGATATACATTATTGGAAGAACAAAAGAAGGTGGAAAAATTACAAAAACTGAGATCCGAGTCTTCAAGCTCTAGAGAGGTTTCCCCTCCATCCCCACCATATAGACATGAAAAATGGAAGAGAGATCGGATGGGAAAAAGGGGAAATATCTTTTGGAATATTCAAGAATCATAGATGAGGGGATTGTAAGATATTTATTTTATTTATTTAAGTTAACTATATTATTCATATAATTTTGAATCATTACAGAAATGTTCAATTAATTAATACAGGATTTTCTTGAGGAGCAGAGCTCACATGGGGTATTTACAGCTGTTGGGATGCAAGATATTTTATCTGCAGCATTGGGAAATCCCGAACATCCGGGTCATATACGAGTATATAAAACAGGTGTATTAGAAAGAAAAGTGTTGTGAAATTATTCAACTTCTTCCATTGAGGGTGTTTATAAAAAAATAGAATCCTTGGAGTCTGATGTTCATAATTTTAATGCGACGATGGGGGAAAATATTACCAGTATAGTCTATGTTTGCAAACATGCAAAGACAATTTCATACTATGGAACCCATTCCTCAACCTCCCCCTACAAACCCCATTATTTATCCTCCACCTCTGCCAGTAGCTCCCACTCCCCCAACTCAGCCTACGAACACCATTTTTTATTCTACACTTGCGTCAAAACTACCAACTTATTACGAGTTTTACATTAATGAATATCAACATCATATAGTTGCACATGTGCTTGTATATTGTATAGGAGATACATTTCATCATCAATAGTTAGAGGTAGAGCATCATAGGGTCAATGTCCATGATATTATAGATAGACCAGCTCGAGTACCATTACCTACAGATGAGGTGATGACAATTGGACATAGTATTGACCATTTTTTAATTTGTCCATCCAGGCTTTTGTGACTTATTAACATAGAGGTATGTATGTTATGTCTTCTATTTTTTTTATTAATTTTTTTTCAACATTTTAAAACTAATATATTTTTCTATTTATTTACACAGGAATACTCCCAAGTAAAAGAAATACTGTATAGGCAACAATAAAGAAAAATGGCTATGACATCAGATACAGATTCTAGTAGTCTTGAATGATTGTCAAGATATTCAAATTTTTTGGCGGATCAATATGAGTTTCCAATGGATTCTCATGTTTGTGGATGTGTAATAAATTTGGGGATTTTATAAACTGATATCATGGATCTTGTTACTGGAGATAAGTTGTTCATCAACGTGGTGTAACTTTTTTCCATGTAAGTCTTAACACCTTTTCCCAACATTATATTTATTAAAAATATATACTCATGTCTGTTTTGTATTAGGTATGTTTATAACATGTGTGAGAAGAATGAGCGGACAAATGTATATGGATTCATGGACCCACATTTGATTTCCCCTGAAGAACATACACTGGATGAGGAACAAAGAATTCTATATATTATTGAAAGATTTGAATAGAATATAATCACACAGTGTTGGATAATTACTTTTTGTGAGAGGTAAGAAACATATCTCTGGAAAATATTTCATTATCTTTTAACATAAAAAATCACTAACCTTAAATTTTCTTTTATCAGTGATCATTAAATGTTAGGTGTTTTTTCCTAAGAGAGAATACACTTTATTGGATATGCTCTTTCCATGGAGATGTGTGAAAATGTTTTAATAATTTGTTGAAAAATTATGTTTCAATTTCTTACTAGTTTTATATATTATAATAAATTTTAAATTTATTCCATTTGTATTATTTTCTAATAAGGTATGGGTCTACTTTATAAAAAACACAAAGAAAAGGAGTGCCAAGATCATATATGTAAAAGTAAAGGTAGATATCCATTTATATTTTGTAATTTTTGATGAATTACATAAAATTAATATTTTTAATTTACACTCATACAAATATAATTTTCATGAACAATAAGGCGTCATTGAATACAGATATTATATGTTTAGATTTATGTATGAAATAATCATAACTGGAACACTTGTGAACTTTGACCTAGTAAGATTTCCTTTTAATATTTGACATAATATTTCATTTGATTTATTCATTATAAATGCTAACTACTATCCTTTTAATTTGTAGTAATTTGAGGACCCTCAACCCTATAGTTCTCAAGAGGTCAAACACTTACAAGTGGTATGGTGAAATTATTTTACAGGTTCGATTGGATTTTAGTTTGTTTGTAGTATAAAATGTAATTTTGAATATTGTCATTATAATTGTGTATTTTGTAGTTGTTTTGGTTGGATTTAGGTTTTTCTAGTTGACATTGTAAGTTTTGAATGTTATATATATGAATGTTTAATTTTTCTCTACTTCTTGTTTTGGTCTAGTTCTGATGGTTTTTCTAGTATGGATTCTGGTCTGGGGGGTGGGGGGTTCTAGGGGTGGGGCAGGGGGTGTCTAGTGGGGTGGGGGGGGGGGGGGTTTCCAGGGGTGTGGGAGGGATTTCCAATGGGGTGGGGTGGGTGGGTGGGTGGGGGGGGTCTAGGTTTTCCATGGAGGTGGGAGGGTGTCCAGGAGGGTGGGAGGGTTTTCTGGGGGGGGGGGGGGGGGCTATCCAGGAGGGTGGGGGCTATCTTAGGGGTGTATAGGGGTGTGGGGGTTGTCCAGTGGTTTGAGGGGGGTTTTTAGGAGTTTGGGAGGGTTGTCCAATGTGGGGGAGGGTGTCCATGAGGGTGGGACGACAGTCTAGGGGTGGGAGGGTGTCCAGGAGGGTGGGAGGGCTGTCGAGGGAATCGAGGGGCTGTCCAGGGGGTGTCCAGGGGTGTGTCTAGGGGTTTGGGGATTTCTAGGGGTGGTGGGGGGGATTTCTAGGGGTGGGGGGGGGGGTGTCTAGGGTGTCCATGGAAGTGGGGGATTTCCACAAGGGTGGGAGGGCTGTTCAGGGGGTGGGGTCTATCCAGGAGGATGGGGGCCTGTCCAGGGGGTGTCTAGGGGTGTAGGGGGGTGTCCTGTGGGGTGGGGGTGTCTAGGAGGGCAGGAGGGATATCCAGGGGGTGGAGGATGTCCAGGAGGGTGGGGGATGTCCAGGGAGTGTCCATGGGTGTGAGGGGGGGGGTGTCTAGTGGGGTGAGGGTTCCAGGTGTGTGGGAGGGCTATCAAGTGGGGTGGGGGTGTCCAGGGTGTCCATGGGGGTGGGAGGGTGCCCAAGAGGGTGGGAGGGCTATACAGGGAGTAGGGGCTATCCAAGAGGGTGGGGTGGATATCCCGGGGGTGTCTAGGGGTGTGAGGGTCTCCTGTGGGGTGAGGGGGGTTTCCAGGGGTGTGGGAGGGATATCCAGTGGGGTGGGGGTGTCTAGGGTGTCCGTGAGGGTGGGTGGGGGGGGGGGGGTAGTCCAGGGTGGTGGCAGAGTGTCCAGGAGGGAGAGAGGGCTATCCAGGGGAGTGAAGGGTTGTCCAAGGGGTGTCTAGGGGGTGGGGGTTTCTAGGGGTGTGGGAGGGATATCTAGGGGTGTGGGGGGTGTCCAGGGTGTCCATGGGGGTGGGGGTGTCCAGGAGGGTGGGGGTGTCCTAGGGGATGGGGGGCTGTCCAAGAGGGTGGGGGTGTCCAGGGGTGTGGGGGGTGTCCAGTGGGGTGGGGGGTTTCCAAGGGTATGGGAGGGATGTCCAGTGGGGTGGTAGTGTCTAGGGTGTACATGGGGGTGAGAGGGTGTTCAGGATGGTGGGAGGGCTGTCCAGGGAAAGTCCAGGGGTGTGTGTGTGTTGGGGGGGGGGTGTCTAGTGGGGTTGGGGTGTTTTAGGGGTGTGGGAGGGCTGTCCAGTGGGGTGGGGGCTGTCTGAGGTGTCCATGGGGGTGGGAGGGTGTCCAGGAGAGTGGGAGGGATGTCCAAGGGAGTGGGGGGGGGGGGGGGGCTGTCTAGGGGGTGTCTAGGGGTGTGGGGGGTGTCTTGGGGGTGGGGGGTTTCTATGGGTGTAGGAGGGCTATCTAGTGGGGTGGGGGGTGTCCAAGGTGTCCATGAGGGCTGGGGATGTCTAGGGGGTGGGGGCAGTCGATGGGGTGGGAGGGTGTCCAAGGGAGCGGGGGCTGTTCAGGGGAGTGGGGGCTGTCTAGGGGGTGTCCAGGCTGTGGGGGTGTCCCATGGGTGGGTGTTTCTAGGGGTGTGGGAGGGATGTCCAAGGGTGGGGAGGGGGGGGGGTGTCCACGGAGTCCTTGGGGGTGGGGGTGTCTAGGAGGGTGAGAGGGCTATCCTGGGGGTGGGGGATATCCAGGAGGGTGGGGGGATGTCCAGGGGGTGTCCAGGGGTGGGGGGGGGGGGGTGGGGTGTCTAGTGGGGTGGGGGGTTTCCAGGGGTGTGGGAGGTCTGTCCAGTGGGGTGGGGTGGGGGGTTCTAGGTTTGTAGGGGGGATGTCTTGGGGTGTGGGAGGGATATCCAGGGGGTAGGGGCTATCCATGAAGGTGGGGGCAGTCCAGGGGGGTGTGTGTGTGGGGGGGGGGGGGTGTTCAGTCAGGTGTTGGGGGGGGGGGTTCTAAGGTTGTGGGAGGGCTATCTATTGGGGTGGTGGTGGTATGGTTTTGGTCCGTTTCAAGTATTATTCTGGCAAGGCATAGTTGTGTTTGAATGATTTTATTAAAATAAAATTGGTTTTTTACGTCGGTTATTTTATAACCGGTGTAAAAAATGCCGGGGATTGGTTTTAATGTTGGTTATTTGAAAACAAATATAACAGATGCATGGGAATTGTTTATTACATCGGGTATTTAATAACTGACCTAATAAATGGAATGTAATAGTTTTTTATATTAGTTATAAAATAATTGACATAGTAGATATGTTTTCAGGTCGGCTATTACTCAACCAACATATAAAAATGCTTGGCAGACTGGTTTATCACGTCAATTATGAAAATAACTGATCTGATAAACACTTCAGAGCCGTGATTTATGACGTCATTTATATAGTAATCGACGTGAAAAAGTATATACCATGTCGGTTATTTAAAAAATGACGTAATAAATCAGGATTCTGAAGCGTTTTTCATGTTGGGGTTTGAGGAACCGACGTGAAAAATGCTTCAAATTTTTGGTTTTCACGTTGGTTTTAAAATAATTGACATAAAAAAATGTTTATAACATCTCCTGTAATAACCTCGGCCAAAATCCAATGTAAAAAATAAAAAATAACTGCCATAAAAAATGTTTTCTGCACTAGTGATGATATTTTCATTGAATTTAAGGAATTTATTGAAGGTTTCATAATTATTAGTGGAGAAATAAGAGTCCCATGCTTCTCATATGGAAGATAAAGATACTACACCAAGAAAGAAAATCTAGGTGATATCCATTGGAGAATTATTGTTCACTGAGAAAGGACCTTCTACCATAACTTGTCAACCGAACTGAGCTACTACTGGTTTTATTATTTTTATTTATTTTTATTGTAATGTATTTTATAATGATAGACTAGGCCATTAGTGGTCAAGATAAGGATAATATCTCACCCCTATTAATTAATTAATTTCTTAAAAGACATTTTTCTTATTTATATTCTTATGTAAGTGTTTAATTATTATAGATAATTGGATATTTCCATTGTTCTATGCACTTGAACTTTTTTTTCTCTGAATCACAGTTAGATCACACATGCTACCATAAAATATATAAATATCTAAAATGTTGAGTAGTGGGTTTATCTAATATTGATTTTAGTTTTCAAATAAGTAGATTAGGTAAGACTAGTTGATGTAGTTATCATTACATCTCACTTATTATGCTGAAGTCACCTAGTGAGTGTAATCTGTTGAGATTTTATATCGTTATAGAGTGAGAGAGTAAGATAATAAACTGAAAGTATGATTTTATAGGTAGGTGAAATTTTGAAATGAGTTTAGAATGATTTTTTTTATAATTTAATTTAAATATAGTTTAAGTTTAATGACATTCACTACACTAACAAAAAATGGAAATAAAACCTAGAAAATACTCCTCTCTGAAGATAACATGAGTTCCACTAGTACTGCATTAATTCGGGTTCTAATATTTAGTTTTCTGAGGGACCAATGTAAAGTGACCAAAGTTATACATAAATTAAATAATAAATTAATTTATTGATTTATAAAATATATCTAAAAATCAATTAGAAAACCTTAGGACCAAATGGTTTAGTGTCTTGGAGATTAGCTACATAAACATCATATTTTACCACACTTTAAAACATTACCCCATAACAATGATCCTATAAACCCTTTTCTATAAATATCACAAGATATAATCATCTTAATAACCTAGGGAATGGAAACATAAGAAAGGGTTGATCTCAGATTCTGAGTAATGAGAAAACACATCATAATGTATCTATAATGTTCAGAATATTTGGAGAGGTATAAAGTTTTAAGATACAATTAAAAACCTCTCTTTTTTATTCTAGTAAGGTACTTGATAGAATATTGAGTGCTTAAAGAGAGTATAGAGATCATTTGGATCTAGGAAATCTAGAAATTAAGGAGGAATACTAAGTCACATAGTAAGATCATGGTTAGTGCTAAGCATCCGACTCAACCGTGCCAGCCACCCGGTACAGAGGGGGGACGCACAAATTTTCTACAACCATGTGAGTTAGTACATATGCCTATTTATAACTTCAAACATTATTTATAGATCCATTTTTTATGGATTGTTCATGGTTAGTCAAACCATGTGTGTAGCTCATGCAAACAGTCTCCTTGGGTAGTGGTTATCGCACGATTGGCGTATAGTTTGGCCAGCCATGGAACTAAACTATGCAAGCCCAAATTTAAAGGGAAATTTAAAATTTTTATCCTATTATGTTTTAAAACTCAATTTATTGCTCCCAATTATTTTTCCAGAAGACTGAACACCAGGAGAGACCTCTTCTCCTCCAAGTTAGGGATTTTGGTATCTCCCTCATCCAATATCCATTCGCTCTACTGATAGGTGTGATGGGTTCCTCTCAATAGGGTCGACACTCTTCTTCCTTATATTTATGGTTTATCATCTTGTATCTTGTGATATGTTGGTGTGAGATCATTTGACCTATTTTTATAGAATTAATTCATTCATCTATTTCCTTCCATTATAGCTCAATTTAGGGGTTGACATAAGACGAGGAGAGGACTACGAACCAAAGGTTGGTGGTTTAGCTTCTTTCTCTCAACTTTGGTTGAAATTATATCATGCACCATAGTACTGTTGGGAATGTATTGTATCAATAATAACCCATAAATATTATGTATTTTGATGCTCCTAAATAACCTTCTTTTTTTACTAATGAAATTACTTTAACTTAATTTCATGAATTTTAATATTTGTTGAAATATTTATTCCAGAATTACATTCAGGTTTTTTGATACATGAGGAATATTTGTTAAAGTATCCGGAACATGTTTCAGCATATTTATAAATACTATTCATACCCTCCATATGTAGGCATAACTTAAGGATAAAACCCTACATTTGAAACAACATGTATGGATCATATACCCTACACTGTCCGGAAAATATGGTTCATCAACCCTACATTTTTATGGAACCTAATGTTTGAGAAAATAGAAAGTATGGTTAACCAACACTATATTTGGAATCAAAACTATGTTTTATGAAAACAAATATTGTACATAAACCCTAATTTTGTATTCAACCCTATATTTTCAACCCTATATTTGGTATTTTTTTCATCACATGAAGGAACCCTACGTTTGACAATTTTACAATAGAGTTTTGAATATATGAAATTATCCGAGATTTATGTAATGGTCTTAATGGATGTAAAGACCTATTTAAAGATATTTTATGACTGATTCATAGGCACATTATTATTGATACAAAATATCATATTTAACGGAGTAAATCATTCCTATTTCTAATGGAATTTATGACTCTCTTCAATGATTTAAAGTTCAATAATTGTGATCTGTCAGGTGACATTCATGGATATTCTCAACCGAAAGAAAGATCTTTGTTATATATATATATATATTTATATATCCAATTTAGTTATCTATATACTTAAGAAAAAAAAATTCATATTTTTGAATATATTTTGAATACATAACTGCTACAAAGATTGAAATAGTCAGTTATTTACTAAAGAGGATACACTTTGAAGATATACATATTCCAACCTCATATTATTACTGCCTATTTATTTGTTTCTATTAATATTATAGATTATTTTCAACCAAGATATCTTTAAATCCATCGTTACTTAAATACATTCATCATTGAAGAAGAATATATGAATAATTTATATAGAAAATGTGATCAAGAACGTGTCAATTCAACAAGTCAAACTATTTTGATTTATTGAAGTTTAAAATGCTCTAAATCAGTCATGATTGAGTATCAGCTTCTCAAACTAAGTTGTGGAGAAACCGATTCATATAAAGAACCATAAGGACTTATTTAATATTATTTTAAAGGTGCAAACTACCTGCACTCAGTTGTTATTTGAAGGAATTATGATAATAGGACCTTTCTAGTAAAAATCCTAAAGCTCATAGGGAGATCATTGGTGTAGTGGACTAGGGGATCTTTGTGCCCTAAACCATAATAATTTTGTTGTCTTATTTTTTAATATTTATCTGATTATCTAAATACTTATAAGATAAAATTCTTAATATATAAATAAATTGTAAGGAAATATAAAAGGGAGAATCTATCAAGATTATCTAAAAGACAAAATTCACCCTCCCTTATGTGTCTTTGCATTATTCTAATCCAACAATTGGAATTAAAGGTGATATATTGTGAAAAACATCTAGAAATATCAAAATTATAAGTTCTATGTAAAGACAGATGTCAATAAATGATCCCAAAGTAGGCATGTCTATGATTAAAGCTCTATATTTTGATAGTGATAACTAAGGATTTTGGAAATCCTGAATGATTAAATATATGAAGAATATCAGATTTAAATTTTATATGAATATCATAACTCCTTATGTGATTCATGAGAAATAAAAAACATGGGATGATACAAAAGTAGCTGAGTATGATATCAACTAAAAAAAATGAATGCTATCATCTGAAGACGTGGACTTGATGAATTTAATCAAGTATATCAATTTCCTACGACTTATGAAATGTGGAAAAAGTTTATTGTTTTATATGAAGGATTTGATAAAGTTATATAGTTAGGATATGATACTTATAAACTAAATTTTGATACATTCAGAATGTATTATGGAGAAATTATAACCCAATTGAATGGATGATGACTGAAATGGACAATGATGTTGCTACTTTGGGAGATCAAATTACACAATCTAATGAATAATGAAAATAACTTAAAGTAATTACCTGAAAATGGAATAGAATGTCTAAAACAATTTTACAATCACATCCTATAAAAATCTAACAATGAAAGAATTTATTAGAACACTGATAATGTATGAAATAGAAATTCAAGATCAAGTTAAAGATCATAAGATAGTAGTAAAAAGGAAAAACCCTACCCTTAAGGTTATATCTCATAAGCATGTAATGAAATCAAAATAATATATAAAAATATTAAAATATTCAGACGAATCATATTCTAACATGGAACTGGCTCAGTTAGAAATAAAATTTAGAAAATTATAGAAGAAGAAAAGTGATATCATAAAATCCTTGAATAAAGATGATAAAGGAACTAAATAAGTAATATTATACAAGTGTAATAAAATGGGTCATATTATAACTGACAACCCCCACTAAAATAAGAAATAATAAAGTCATAAAATAAAAATGAATGGAAAACAGATTATGAGCATAAAAGGAGAAGAGATATGAAAGCTATGTGTAGTGTTTATAAAGACTCCAACCGTTGTTCTAAATCTGATTAAGAAAAATTTCAACAAAACCTAAAATTGAATATGTTATTTTTAAATAAGTAATATTATGAGGTAAAAACATTTTAATCCTATTTTTTTTGACTCTAATACCCGTTCAAATTGAAAACTAGCCGATTATTTCTCAATTATAGAAGAAAAAAATGATTCTTTAGAAAAACAGTACAAGCCATGAAAAAATATTCCAAATGTTGTTTTAAGAAAAAATTATGAAATTATAAAACAAAATTAAGAACTAAAAAAATTTAATACATATAATTCAAACTACACAGTTCATGAAAATAGAATAAAATAACTACAATATTAAGTATAATCTTTTAAAAGTGCCAAAAAAATTTTAACCAAAGGAAAAAAATATTTTAATGACATCATTGGAAAAAATGTTATTAAAAATGAAAAATATTAAATATGAAGTAGGGGTGTAAAATAAAAAACATATAAAAATTATTATCTTCCTAGTTCTAAAAATGAAACTTGTTTCTACTATGGAATAAAAGGACACTATTGAAATTACTATTACTTAATAAATCCTTAGACAAGTGGAATAAAGTAGGATTTCATTTCTAAAAATATGTATGATTCGAGTAATATAATTTTTTTTAAAATTAGGAAAATCTTGATTATAGATATTTTCTTGCTGACACAGCTGGACCCAAGAGAATATGGTTATGAAAACTAACTTGTGTTTAAATACTATTGAAGGTTAAAGAATATAGGAACAAACATGTTATATGGTATATGAATAGTGTATTCTCTAGACACATGAGTGGATAATATTAAAATTTATACACACTGGAAAAAATGGAAGGAGGTCTAATCACCTTTGGAGATAATGAAAAAGGAAAGATAGTTGGAGTTGGATCAATTGGATATCCAAAGTCAATCTCAATAAACAAAGAACTATATGTACAAGGGTTAAATCACAACCTGATAAGTATTCTCAACTTTTTGATGATGTATTTTAAATTTATCCTCAAACAATTCCTTCCCTTTTTTCAAAGATAAACTACTTAAATTTAGAGCACCTATAACTGAAAATGTTTATACTTTGGATCTCAATTCCTTGTGCAAGAAAAAAGTGAATTGTTTAACTATTAATACAAGTGATTCATGGATATAGAATATAATTCATAGACACTGTAAGATATTTTATATACATAAGTTGTCTAAGAAACAATTAATTTATGATTTTATTAGTCTTAAATTTTGTTATTATAGATTTGGTGATGCATATCAAGAAGGAAAACAACAAAAATCTTCTTTCAAATCAATTAACAAACTTTATACATCTAAAACACTAGAACTTATCCACAAGGATTTTTTTAGACCATCAAGATTAGAAATTTTAGCTGAAGAGAATATATTTTTATGTTTTAGTTGATGATTTTTTAATATTTACTAGGTTTTATTTTCTAAAACACAAAAGTGAAGTAATCACTGTTTTTGAAATATTTTGTAATACATTTCAAAAGAAAAAACATTTTAAAATAATTTAATTAAGATTATTAATATACACACTTTATAAATCCTTTGAAAATAAAAAAATAATTCAATAAATGAACCTTTAAATATGAGGCTCCAAAAGTTGTGTGACCTATTGTGATATCACTTTTTTGGATCACATTGGATTGTGTCCCACAATAGGGTTGGTGGGGGAAGGGGATGAATCAATGTTGGTTTTTTATTATAATTTTTTTGTTATTCTATTTCACTCTATTAAATTATTTAGTGACAATATATCTCAATTTATTTATATTATATTCTCTATATATAGATATATAATAGTGAAGAAACACCAGAGAACACCATAATTTATTGACGAGGTTCACCTCTCTTTCAAGATGACTAGGTTTTTTTAATTACTGTATTTATTCCACATACTAAACTTTATCCTTACTATCAAAAGAAGTAAAAGTATGAACTTAAACCCATTATCTTTGAACCAACCAGGTATAATAAATAGAATTAATTGTTGTTCTACACTCTCAATAGATTTTAGGATTTTACATGCACCTCAGGAAGTAGATCAACAATAAATCTCTATTTTCTATCAAAAATGATATAGATTATCATCCTCGACTAAAATAATAAAGTGAGCTATATAAATAATTTCAAAATTATACAAAAGTATGTTCTAAGATGGTCTCTCTAATGTTCTTGACTAGAATATAATAGGATGGAGCATAAATGAACTCATCCTTCTTGATCTTATTCATCAAGGTTTAGTGTATACTTAAAAAACACCATTGGGATATTATATTTTGTTCAACATATAATAACAATTGACATAAAACATAATCTTATCCTTGTACTTGATTATTTGATGATATATTGAATATTATATTCGAAACTCCATCATTTCCATTTTATTCAACTTACAGGATATCTACTAAACACATACATAGTCAAGAACCAATATTTGCATTCTTATTCAATGAATAAATATTCATAAAAAATGTGGATATCAATTATTAATTTTATAGTATTCTCTATATTTTTTTCCTAAAATATTTCCTTTTTAAGAACTCACTACCTTTGGTATTTTTGTAGCAACCCAAGACCCAAAATCTTGGATCCTGTGTTGAAATTGTGACAGTTACCAAGTAATTGTTACCAAGTTTTTTCAATCAAAGCCTTTCAACATGAAATATAAAACTTGGATTACCTACATTATAGAGGATATTTTAGTATTATAGTTTTAAAGAATTTTGAAAAATTCTTACATAAATAATTCATAGGAATTTAGAAGATGATTTATACCACCTAACCCTGATTTTTTTTCACATTAAGACAAAATCATCATCCATATCGAATCCCTTCTAGATATAATTTTTTCAACCGCATTCTTTATAACCTAATGAAAAGTAATCATAAGATGGGTGATATCAAATTCACATTAAGGGAAAATCTAAGAATTAACAAATGAATGTAACCAGGGATTATAAGAAGAGAATAAGGGTATGATGATATAATCAAAGTGTATGAGTGTAATAAATTAATATTCATACCCATCAATACCTAGATCATAAAACATAAAAACATGGAATATTTAATTGAAAAGGAAAAATTCCTCATAACCAATAATCTTATGCTATGTTATATAAATCATCATCAAATGAAAGCTCAAAAAACTAATATAAATATTATATAAGACATTTTGGTATCTTAGAACATCATCTCATTAAACCCTTACAGAACCCTTATAAATTAGAATAATCATACGACCAATGTAACACCATGAGACTAGTGCCTCTAGATCTGGTACAAAAATATTGTATATTTTTTTTTATTTATAAAAAAACTGAAAAATGTACAATCATTTACTATTTATGATCATTTTCCAGTCTAGGATTTATAAGCAAAGAACCACTCTTTAAATTTATCAATGGTAAAACAATGATTAAAAGGCAGTGATTGAACTTTGCCGATGCTGGATAATTATTGATGCTAAAATCCAGGAATCCTCTAAATTATTCTAATTTTTTTTTATAAAATATATCATGAGAATAATTTCCTAGTAAGGGGTTTTTAAAAATATAGTGAAAACCCCGTTTCAAAATAACTTTTGAAAATAATTTTGAAATTACTTTTCAAAATACCTTTGAAAATACTTTGGAAAATTCCTTAGAAATTGTTTTTAAAATATATAGATTTGTAAAAAACTTTTATGAATCCATCAATAATAATTATGATTTGGAAAACATTATCTTGAAAACACCTTTTGAATGTAACTTTGAAAATACTTATTTATTTGAAAAAATTATAATAACATTAAAAATACATATGTAATTTGAAAAAATTATAATACATTTGAAAATACATACATAATTTAAAAAAATTATAATACCTTTGAAAATAATTATGTAATTTGAAAACAACTTTATTAGTAAAATAATCCAGTGATTTCTTTTTGGAAAATATTATGCAAGCTTTGGAAAACATAACCATGGGGCCACTTAAAACATTGAATACTATTTGGGCCTACCTACTTTTTTAGGGATGGATTCTCTCCTCAGTCCCCTTTTATTTTTACAAAGTCTAAGTGCCAAGTTTTATAATTTTTTTTGAGTTTCCCTTAATTATATATGAATTTTCACTAGAGATTTTAACTTTTGAATGAAAAACCTAAAAATGCATAAGAACACTAATATTTATATAAAAAAATTATCTATAAGCTTTTAATATGAAATCTGTTATTTAATTTGGTAAAACCATATCTCATGACATGTAGACTTTTCAGAAATGGATGGAATGTTCATCATCATTCACATATTTAAAATTTCATGGATAAAAAATACTCTTATTATATATATATATATAAATGATATTTCATAAAACAATCATAATATTAAAGAATTTATACTCTTAATATTTCATTTTTAAAAAAACAATATTACATGAAAAAAATTATTAGAAGTCACATTTTTAAATATAACATTCCATTCTAGCATAACCAACTTATGTAAGATTTAAATTTGAAATTAAATCCAGTTTTCATATAATAATTGGTTACCCATTCATACATTGTAATTGGAATGTGTATATATACTTATATGTATATATAAACATATATAAAAAATCATAAATTTAAAAAGGTGTATAGAATGTTTTATGATTTTTAAAATCCTTTATAAAAATCTAAAATTACTTCCATATATGATTTGATGTTTTAGAAATAATGAACTTGAAGTTTCAAGATAATACATATGTATATATATATATATATGCCCTTATATATAGACAACTATGAAAATACTTGTGTAATTATAAGTTTGAAGTAAATATCCATGGAGTTGAGAATAGTATATATGCATATGTTTGAGAAATATAAAATTTCAATTTTAAAATAATATGTATATAAATATAACCCCTTACAAATTTGTTGTAAACTATAGGAGGAATAATTCTTCCAATGGGTGATCGATCCAGATAGAGGTTGTAGCCTCCTGCCTGTAAGAGGTTGGTGACCGATCCATGTGGGAGAGAAAGAAATCAAGGAGGTGGAATTCTTCTGTAATTACACACACACACACACACACACATATATATATATCTCTCTTTATGTGTGTGTGTGTGTGTGTGTGTGGAGGTTTGGTCAGTATAATGAGCTTCCAAGAGAAGCTTGAATAATCGAAGGTGGATGTTGCGGACCTAAAAACAAGATGCCTATCATCTTATAAGTCTTTAATCAAGATGTTTTAAAGAACTAATTCTTATGTGTTTAAATCAATGAGACCGAGTTATAAAATGGTTTGATTTTGTTTTGAAATACTTATAATATTTTATTTCAATATTAATAACATTTATGAATTTAATTTTATGCATATCACGGGCTTACCTATATTCCTTTGAAAGAATGAGTGGATAATGTGGGTGGTTTTAGGATAATTACATTGGGAAGAAAATCATTGGTCTTGTCACTTTGAAATGGTTGTGTATAAAACTGTGCCTAACACATTATCAATGTGGGTTACTTGCACTGAGAGGAGGATAGGTAGAAGAAAACTCAGAAATGTGGCATTGGCTTTGGCGTAAGTTTCATGCTCATGAAACTGTATGAATAACATGGGTTTGTGGTTGTGAGGAAGAAGATGATACAAGATGAGTTTTGATGGTTGTGACCATTCGATCAAGCAGATTTTTTAAGAAAGGTTTTTAAAATATGAAACATACCTAAAATAAGATCCCACTGAAAAATGAACTACATTCCCTCACTTTTATATAATCTAAGACACAACTTCCACCAGCCAAAATCTTATAATGTGTTCAGCTCGCGACAGCCTTATACATGGGCTACCGGTGACCTCTCCAAACCCATACATGACTTGGGCCATGATCTACCTAGTCCATTTTACCTATAAGCGAGGCACCAAGAACGATCCCAGGCTCTAGGCTCAATGATCAGATTTGGATCCCACTCTTTGTGGTAGAGCTAACCAAGTCAGTTTGACTTGATGATCCCAATTTTTTAATATAGTTAATTTATAAAGGGTTAAAATTGTTAACATATGAAAATTTTACTTGGGTGATTATATAACTATTTTGTTTCTTAGTTAATAATAATTAATTTTTTAATAAAACTTTTAAAATTTGGAATTAGTAAAATTATTCAATATCATATTTAATAGAAAATTATATTTACAAATTAATAAGCTTTATTATTATTATTTTCATATAAATTTATTTTTATGTAGATCATTATTAAAAATTTATTTCTTTTTAAAACAAACTTCCAAAGAATCATTTTAAAATACGGTTTTCTTGAATTATATTATAACTCAAATAAGTCACATTTTGGTATTTATGAAAAAATTTAAAAATTAATTAGACCTCTTAGTTATCATAATTATAAAAATATTGAGTTATTTAATTTTTAGTTAAATGTTTATAAAAGCTATAAATAAACATACTTTTGTAATTATCTTAATACAATTTTATTAAAAGGTATAGTTTAAACGGAAATTTCATATTAAATGTTATTTTAATAACCTAAGAAATCACTATTAATGACTATGTAAAATTAACAAAACAATTCCTATCATTAAAATGTAATTTAAGTTGATTTATGAAAATTTATTAGAGAAAATAAATATATTAATATTCTTACATAATCATTAATAGAATAATGGTAATATTTTAATTATAAACTAAACCAAATTTTATTAAGGAAACATTTAAGTTTAGGTTAAATTATACTTTCTTTTTATTTTAGTTATAAAGAAAATAATTTACGAAACATTTATTAAACACCTTAAATTATTGGGATTTAACATTCTACCACCCTTAAATAGAATTTCACCCTCGAAATTTACTAGTCGTACTTAAGGGAAATATTGGAATTCCATTTTTAGAATTTAAAAAACTAGAATCACATGAATTCTATATCTATAAGGGATACATAACTTCCATGGTGTTAAATAGTAGATTTCTAACTTATATATTGTTACTCATAATGAAATTTCATAAAACATATGTTTTACTAGAATAATATACTTATAAAATTAAAATATTTTAACTAGATTTCATAATCTACAAAGTTATCGAAACTATTCCAATGATACCAACTGTAACAAACAAAGACCCAGGGTTCCAGATCTGTTAAAAAAATGCTCTATATTTTTCTTTATAAAAATAACTAAAAAAATATATAGTCATTTGAATCTAGCGATCTTTTATTAGTCAAGGATTTGAATGAAAATGACCACTCATACAAATTATAAAATTAAAATTATGAAAAAAGATGCAATGATTGAACTTTTCTCGTGATACATTTTTAATAAAGCTAGACTCTATGAAACCTACAGATGATCTTGAAAACATTTTATAAAACATTGGGTGAGCATAATTGACCAGTAAGGGGTTTTAAAAAATCCAACGGAAAACGTTTTTGAAAATAAAGTTTTAAAATACTTTTGAAAAATACTTTGGAAAATAAATTTAAAAATACTTTGGAAAATACTTTTGAAAATACCTTTTAAAATATACATATTTGGGAAAAAACATTTATAAATATTTCTAAAATACTTATTATATTGAAAACACATTTCGATAATATATTTCAAATAATTATGCATTTAAAATCATTATAATAACTTTGGAAATACATAGAAAATATGAAAACATTATAATACCTTGGAAAATTCATAAGTATTTTTATAACATTACAATACCTTGGAAAATACTTATTTAATTTGAAAATAAATTTCATAATAAAATAATATACTGGCTTTTTTTCAATGAATATTATGCAAGCCATGAAAAAAAACCATGAGGCCACATTAAGCATTGAAGACTATATGGGCCTACTTAGTTTCTTTAGGGATGGGTTCACTCACCACTTCCCCTTCATGTTCATAATAAATCTCTTATTTATTTTGGTGCAACCATATCTCAAGAAATTTTAAATTTTCATAAATGCATTTAATTTTAATTAACTTCAATGTATTTAAAATTTCATTTATTAACCCATAAAAATAAATTTTATTGAAATAGAGAATAAAATGATAAAAATCATTTTTTTAAAATTAATCCTCGAATAAGATAATTAGATACCCATTTATTAATTAAAAATTTTATATTTTACAATATCATTTTATACATAAAATAATGGTATAAATGTATGAATCCTTCACACATAAAATAATAGTAATTTCAAAATCATTATTGACATAAAATAATACTATTAATATATATATTACTTTTCTTTCATAAGACTGTGATAAGAAAAAATCAATAATACTCTTGACATATAATTTTTGAAAACACAATTATATTACAAAAACAAAATTATAAGAAGTGATATTTTTATTTAAAACAATCCATCCTTGCATAAACAACTTTTGTAAGATTGAAATTTTAAATTAAATCCAGTTTTTATACATGAATTTCTTATGAATTAAATCCTGTAAATGGAATGTGTATATATAAATATTTTTATAAATGTATATATACACCTATATAATAAAATCATATAATTAAAAGGGATTATAGACACTTTTATGATTCTGAAAATACCTTAACACAATTTGAAATTACATCCTTTTATGATTATAGGTTTTAGAAATAAATAACTTGAAATATGAAGATAACACATCTGTATATATATATATACCCTTATATATACAAAAGATAGAAAATAATTACATAATTAGAATATTGAAGTAAATAGTCCTAGAGTTCAAAACAATACATTTGTATATGTTTGAGAAATATAAACTAAAAATTTGAAAATGATATGTATATAAACAAACTCCCTTACCTGTTTTATATAAACCAAAGTGGGTAACCATTCTTCCAAAGTGTATTCAAAATAGATTGAGGTAGTGAATTTTTACCTACTTGAGGTGGGTGATCGGTCTAGGTGGTAGAGAAAGAAATCAAGGAGGATGAGTTCTTTTGTTAGGGGGTATATATATAAGGAGGTTCGGTTAATGTCTTCAGATACCAAGAGAATCTAGAATAATTTAAGGTGGGTACTGTAGACCTAAATCTAGGATGGCTATCATCATATAAGGATTTAATTGAGATATTAAAATCCACTACTTATTGTATGTTCAACTAAAATATACTAGGTTATAAAATGGAATAATTTTGTTTTAAATAATTATAATATCTGATTATAATCTTAATAAAATTTATGCATATATGTTTATGCATATTATAGGCTTTCCACTCTTCCTCAAGAAGTACGAATGGCTAATGG
This sequence comes from Viscum album, assembly GCA_963277665.1. Classification (NCBI taxonomy): domain Eukaryota; kingdom Viridiplantae; phylum Streptophyta; class Magnoliopsida; order Santalales; family Viscaceae; genus Viscum; species Viscum album. The sequence continues at coordinate 951,815,798 of OY728130.1, read as the reverse complement.
TGATTCCTATAAGATGAAAACCTTGAGAATAAGGTCGAAGGTATGATTTTTTCGAAATGTCAGTGTAGTACATTGTACCTATGTTGTTACCCAATGGTTTACTTACACTGAAACGAGGAGAGGTAAAAGACAATAAGGAAAGGTTGAAGTGGCTTCTGTAGAAGTTGAGCTCTTGTGAAGCTGTATGAACAAAGTGGGAGGGTGGTGGAGATGAAGATGATGAATCGAGTTTTTTTATGGATGTGATTGTTCGATCAAACCACCGTGTTTTAATCAATGTTTTTAGACGCTGAAAAGTACCCAAAATATGATCACATATAATAACAATCCATGTTCCCTCACTTGTTCATAATCTATGCCATGTCTTCCACTAGACATAAGCTTGTAATGGGGGATATCTAGATGGCCTTATACACAGTTCATCAGGCGACCTCACCTAACCCACTCACAACTGAGGTGCAACCCACCTAGTCCATTCTTCCTCCAAGTGATGTGCCTAGCAACCTCCCTACCTCTTGGATCACTAGTCAGGACTGGATCCCACCCTATGTGGTAGCTCTTTCCTGGTGACTTTACATGGATGGCCCTGATCTTTTTATAGTTAAGTTATAAAGTTTAAATATTATTGGCATATAAAAAATTTATTTGAATGATTATATAACCGTTTTTTTCTTAATTAATAACTACTACATTTTTACCACAACTTATAATTTTTTTAATTAGTAAATTTTTCAAAAATATTTTTAAGATAAAACTAGTTTTATTAATTACTAAGTACAAGTATTATTATTATTTTACTGAAACTTGTGTTTTTTATAAATCATTGTTTCAAATATATTACTTTTAAAAAAAGTACCAAAGAAACATTTTAAAATAAGGTTTTCACTAATTATATCATTACTCAAACAAGTCACATTTTTTTATCTGTTAAAAAAAGTAAACAATAAATTAAAGATCTTAATTATCTTTACTCTAAAAATAATAAATTATTTAATTATTAGTTATCATATTATCTAAACTATAAATAAATATACTTTTAAAATAATCTTAATACAATTTTATCAAAGGGTAAATAGTTTAAAAAGAAATTTCATATAAAATATTCTTTTAAAAACATAAGAAATAACTAGTAATGACTAAATAAAATTAACCATTAATTCGTAAAATTAAAATATATTTTATATTTATTTATAAAAATTTATTTATGAATTTAATTATATTAATATAATTACATTTTCCTTAATATAATTATGGAAATATCTTAATTTATGAATAAAACTGAATTTTATTAAGGAAATCATTGATGTTTAGGTTATATTATACTTTTTTTGTTTAAATTGCTAAAAAAATTAAATAAAACTTTATTAGGATTGTTAAATTCACGGGATGTTACTTCCAACTTCTAATGTAATTATTCTGAAAACATAATCATTACCCAAATCATTTTTTCACAATCTGGGATCACACATCGTATAAGATATAACAGGCTCACCGACACTATCTGAGCACACCCAACATTTATAATGTCTATAAACCACATCATGAATAAATTACAAATATATTTCATCATAAAACTAATAGAAATAATCACTAACCTTTTATAAATAGATCATCCCATGGAAAATAAATGGGTTTCATTTCAATCTCTTTGAAACATGATTATCCATGGAAAAGGAATTAGTTCCGTTACAATCACTTTGAAATATGATTGAACCATAAAAAAGAAACCACTTCCATAAAAATATATTTTAAACAAACATTTTCCATCAAGAAAAATATTGAGGATGGAATCAATAAAAAATATCTCATGTTGATGAAAAGTCACAACAAGGGTTGTTGATGTTGACAAATTAAAATACCACAAACATATCATTAACAACACTATTGAGGAAAAAATCCTTTTCATTTTGAAAATCACCTTTTAAAATATAAAACCTTTTTAGAATACTTTTCCTTGAAAAAATGGAAAATTATAAAGAAGGTTTTAATATTCATTTAAGAAAAATATTATGAAAATATCATTTTAGTGGTGAAAATAATTTCAAAAAATGAAAATATTTTTAGAAGTAATGTTTTTGAAGAAAATTGATTTTAGACTAAATAGAGAAATGAAGTTGTTTCTTTATAAAACGTATATCCCAATTATTAAAAGTAACAAAGTGCTGAAAAAGATAAAATTTCAGGAATATAACATGAATAAACATGGGATAATTTAATTTATATTAATTTTAAGATTTCAAAATTGGATACTTAATCACACACAATCCCGATAAATGATGAGATTACGACAAAAGACTCTTACAACTTTGGTATCATGAATCATAATCCCCATTAAAAAATAAAAATTTATTAATATTAGAACATCTTGAAAATAATTTTATTAATTATATAGAATTTTAAATGGAATGTATATGTAATGTATCATAATTTATGTGTAATTTTTTTATTAAATTTTATGGAATTATTTTTATACTACACACTCTGACGTCACGTGATTCTGAGGCCTGGTGAACCCGAAATATAATTTCACACTTTTTTAAGGTACATTCATTAAATGTAAAAGTGGGTTTTTATAACTTTTTAACCATTACTCAGATTGAAAATCCGAGGGAACCATTGAACTCAGAACACCAGGATTGTACTAGAAAAGGCTTAACTTCAGCAGGTAAGGGCCAAAAAAATAGTTAATTTTCAGACCTTTTGAAAAAAAATAACTTTAAAATGATATTTTATTTCTTTTCCTCAATGGAAAAGCGGTGACATGACGACACTGTGATGTGGAAACATGGTAACGGTGAGGCACATTAGTGGAACTCATTAATGGATCATAAACCCATAGTACAATGACACATGAAATGATGCATAATAGCTACGTTGTTTTATAATTGAAACAGCATAACAACATGACATCACATCATAAATAAAATGATGCGATGTGTTTTCTTCTTATTTGTTTGGTGTGTTGGAGGAACATGAATGAATCCTTGGAAATTATAAAATGAAACACCAGCTGGATTCCTCTATAGTGAAGAATGAAGAACACTGTATATGAATGATGACGAACACAAACAAATCAAGGATTAACGACATCTTGGAGCTTCACCCCTCATTAGATACAGATCCTCAATCCAGGTAGGGGTTGTGTTTAAGTTTGTTTTCCCCTGTTCTTAAATTCAATGATGAATGTAGATCAACCCACGAACGGGTTGATCCGCGGATCAAGCATTCTTGGGGGAGGGTGGAATTTTTTTGGGATTTCATTATCTGGGTTTAAACTATCTCTTGTTTGATTGAATTGAAATCCTAAGACCATCCTCTTCTTTAAACCTCTACCATGGAGGGCGTGGGACAACACGAAAAAGGACTGAACACATCCTCCTTGTGCGTATTTGTGTCGACATCCTCAAATTGATGGCAAGATGAATCTGTGGACAAGTCAGGGATAATGGCGACCCGAAAGGCCCAAAGGCGTAGATGGATCAAAGATCGGACCACCAGAGCGGACCTGATGGCCCATGGAAGGTGCCGCCAGCATGAAGACACTGATGACGATGGCTAGACCTCTCCAGCCGTGTGGTGGAGGCGGTGCCACCCCTGGCTCCGCGTAATAGATAAGGCGATCAACCCTCACCTACCACCCTAGAGGAGGAGCACATCTGTGTGCGCCGTGAAGGAGGGAGTTGTGACAGAGGCAACACCAACCATGCACCGCGTGGAGGCGACGACCTATGTCCGATCTATACAGGAGATCTAGCGAGCTGTGGTCGCTTGACTGTGGTAGGAGGGAGGCCCTGCATCTGTGGGGAAACAGAGGAGTCCGACGCAACATATGTCCACATCCCGACCAGGCGCACCACTGGTCCGCCTCTGGAGGATCAGGCTTCTTTTGGTGGGATGTGCCCTTAGCCAACGGGATGGGCCAGACCGTCACCCTGTGTGCTTGTTTGGTGACCAGCAGGCTAGACCCAGGCCCTTTGGCCCAATCCAGACATGACCAGGTCAACGATAAAGACTAGGTCACTGGGCGAGACTGGGTCACCAGGCGACCCAGCACGTTGTACACTTTGCCAAACTGGGCCAGGTTCAGTGAGGACCATTGGGCATGATCCACTATTCAGGCCAGACCAGACCTACCTAGACCCAAACCAGGTCAGGTCGTGTCAGTAAAATCATACCGAGGTATGTGGGACCATCTGGCCGAGTTGGTCGGGTCGGTCAGACCGGGACAAACCAGACCTAGATGTAACCGAACCCTGCTTACTAAAATGCTAATAAATTTAAAATCAAACATCTGATGGAGGAGATGTTTACGGAGTTGGGATCCTATAGACGGGGTGGATCCTTTGGTATGCACTAAGGAGAATTTCACGGAAGTTGAGATGCGACAATTGACTTGAGGAGTGGTTCTCCCAAGAGCGCTACGTACGGAACTCTACGGTTGGATGAGACCTGAATACTGCTAATAAGCGACTCTATGTGACTCAAATATGGACTAGTGGGAAGCACCTATGTGTAACTTTGTAGGCGCCAAGTGGGTGAGAGAATTTGGGACTCGGTAGACCCCCGGTACGCGATGGGGTGGAGTACCTCAGTTGTCCTAGGTGGGAATCACCTCTGTTTGACTTTGTAGGCCCACGGCGGGAGCGTGACTATGTGACTCGGCATACCCACAGTACCTATCAGGGATGAGTACCACAGTAATCCACGGTTATTTTGAAGTGGCTTATATGTGACTCGGTAGACCCATTGTACTTATAGTGAAGGAGTTCTCCAGCAGCCAAGGTGTTCGAAGATGTGACTGATGATAAATCTATCACTACCCTAGATGTATACCCAGTGTGAGCTGTCTTATGCTTCATGCTTGTTCTTTGTCATTATGCTATGTTATTTGCTTTTAGTGTCTCTTTATGGTCTTTCCTTGTGTTTCGGGGTCCCCTTTTGAGTATTTTTATACTAACCCTAGCATGGGATTCACCCTCATGTATTGTGTCCAGTGAAGATGATCAACACTTCGATAGAGGAATTGGTGGCCTAGGACCAGGCGGAAAAGATGTACTAATTCGGCTTCCTGTAGCTACATAACTCTTCCATCAGGTGGGGTTTTCTACAGACGGCTACCTGAGTACCTTTTTACTTTCCTGATTTTAGTTCTTTTTTTTGGGATTGTATTCTAGCCCACTTTTTTTAGTTGTACTTATAATCATCACTTGTTTCAGAATATTTTTCCCCTTTTAGTTTGGGGGACATGGTTAGGCATGTGTGTGCGTACAAGTAATCATAAAAATGCCTCCCACTTTTAGGTTGATGCCTTCATTGATAGTCACCAGCCCTTGGCCTTCACGAGATAGGCTTAGGGTGGTCATGACATGGGCCATAGGGGATGTGTTATGAAAAAGTGGTATTGGAGGGAGGTCAGTCCCACATCTAAGACCTGGAGTTTATTGTTTTGTTTTTGGGGAAACAATGTTAAGTGTTTTGAGTCTGACTTTATGGTTCAGGGTGTCCAATGTTGGTGCGGTGGCCGACATATCCATACACCAGGACCTTGAAATCTTCTTTTTCAGTTGTAAACATAAAAAAACCATTTTCATAAGTGTCTCCTTATGTTGTTTTTGAAAAAGAGTTAGCTCCCAAGGTATGACCTTCTGACTGTAGTACATATTGATCTATCTTAGGATGCCTCCATGTGGACAACCAGCCAGGATCTCGATATGTGATTGTGTGGAAAACCCGCCTAGCGATTAGGCATCGGTTCAAGGACCGGTGATTGAGATGGCCCCACTGGGTGGTGAAATGGTGTTTCCACCAACTATTGATTAGAATTTACTACCAGTCTTACTGGAAGAGGACGCATGCATGCTGAGATCCTTGTATGAGTTCCAGAAACTACTGGAAAATAGACCTATACCCAATATTTTGTAGAAAACTGGGGGTATAGGTTACCCTATCCCAACAGTTTTGGAAAAAACATGGGTAAACGAATTTTTTGATAGCCTATTCCCACAGTCTCCCCAAACCATGGGCATAGGCTACCCTATAACCATGGTTTTCTCCAAACTGTGGGTATAGGTTAACGAAAAATGCCTATACCCAGGGTTTTCCCAAAACTGCGGGGATAAGGTAACCTATACCCATAGTTTTTCCCCAAACCGTGGGTATATTAATCAGACAAAAAAACCAATACCCAAGGTTTTAACAAAACCGTGGGTATAAGTTTCTCGTGTGTGCGCGGGAAATTTATTTTTTTCGCAGGAACAAAAAAAATTTGGCGGGAGTTCTATACCCATGGTTTAGTCATCTATAACCATGGATTAAAAAAATATATTTAATAAAATGTATATATACATAAATATATGCAGTGATGGTGTAGTGGTAAAGATACTCGTGAACAAAGAAGTGGTCGCGAGATCGAATCCCATGGGCCATGATTTTGTAAAATATGCTATACCCACAGTTTCCAAACCATGGGTATAGTGTTATAACACGGTGGAAAAACCTATACCCACGGTTTTTCAAAACCGTGGGTATAGGTCATGGACCAATACCGACGCCACCAATGACCACAGTTCCCCAAACCGTGAGTATAGCCTATACCCACAGTTTCGAACCGTGGGTATATGATCATTTTCCAGTTGTGAGAGACAGATACCTCCTTGGTTTAGGGGAGAGACAGATCCTCAAGTAACTGAGAACTGAATGGATGCATTGACATGGATATTTCTCTTAGTGAGGACACCGGTTTACCAGATGGTGATCTTAGTAGTGACCCTTTAGTAGGGCTCAGTAGGGAGATGGTGGAGTTTGACAATCTTGACACATGATGAGATGACCCTCTCTTGGTCAGACATAGAGTGACTTTTCTACGAGGAGTTTTTCCTTGTGATGTTACGCTCAGTGCGCATTCCGGACCTGCTTCACCTTCAACAGGGAAACATGATGGTGGATGATTACTCATCGAGGCTCATAAACCTTTCTTGATACTCCATAGGCATGGTTTGAGACCCTTTCTATAGGGTTAGAGCCTTTGAGCAGGGACTTAGGCAGGAGATCTGGGCATTGATGGTGCCTCTCAACATCCTTTACCAGGATGGGGTGCTGAAGTGAGCCCATCTTATGGAGAGCTTCTTGGAGGAGCAGGAATCAATAGCCAGAGCTACTAGTGGACCCTAGGTAGTTGAGTCTTTAGTAGGCAGCAGACAGCTGACATAAGGGCCGAAGCGGGCCGGGTCTTTCAAGGGCTAACCCTTGGACTCATGATCAGTAGTGTGGGGCTCCCAGACTAGAGGGAGTTAGTAGAGATCCAGGATTTGTTTTGTGTGCAATGGTTAAGGACACCTGGAACGTGATTACCTGACCTAATGTACAGACAACTAGTATACGGTCGAGGGACTACTGAGACAGAGTCAAAGGTTTGATCAAGGAGGTCTATAGGGAGGCAGACGTGGAAGGGGAGCAGGCCGAGTAGTAGGCAGTGGGCGATGGTTTGAGGTACTACCTTCACTAACCCAAGTTGGTCCACCCTGACCTTAGGGAATAACCAGACAAGGGTGAGATCATCTATAGGAAGAAGAGGATTATGACCACAGTGCTCCAAAGACGATCCGTGCTACGATCTGTGTCTTATCCACCATAGCTGTAGTTCTTATATATATAGGTTCAAGTCACTCTTTCCTTTCCATGGACCTCGTTTGGAGCTTGGATATTCTGGTGGAGCCGTTTGGTCATACCTTATGGCTATAGACTCTTATAGGATTGGATTAGATGATTAGACACTGGTGCCAGAAGTGTGAGCTCACTCTAAGAGGCGAGAGCTTCGACTGGAATCACCTAGTGGTGACATCGAGGCCTTACAATGTAATATTGGGTATGGACAGATTATCAACAGTCCATGCTTAGATAAACTATTTTAGGCATGCAATGTGGTGAGTCCAAAGAGAAGGGATTAGGTTTTCATTCACCGGTGATAAGTAAACCCTTATAGTGCAAGGAAAGCTTTCTTGGAGGAGGGTGCAGCCGATCACTCACCAGTTGGATGTCCAAACTCTCAGTTCTATGGATGAGAGGAGTCTAAGAATTACTATAGTGGTGGATGAGTACAAGGATGATTTTTTTGGTGATGTTCTAGGACTACCTCCTCAAGGAGAGGAAGACTTTTTCATTGACCTATACCCTAAGACGAAACTGATATCCACACCTGTATATCATATGGCTCCTGCGGAACTTTGCGAGCTAAGGGTACAGATGGAGGACTTGCAGGAGAAGGGGTTTTTATGGACCATTGTTTCTTCATGGGCAACCCCAGTATTGTTTTCCCAGAAGGAAGACAAGAGTTTGAGGTTGTGCGTGACTTCCGGTGCTAGGATGAGGTGACTGTAAAGAAAAAGTATCCACTATTGAGAATTGATGACCACTTCGATCAGCTGAATAGAGCTAGATGGTTCTCCAAGATAGACCTCAGATCAGGATATCACCAGATTTGGGTATGGGATGAGGATGTAATGAAGATTGCCTTTAGGTGATGGTGTGGCCACTGTGACTTCTTGGTGATTCCTTTTTACGTAACCAATTCCTCATTAGTGTTCATGGGATTCATGAATATAATTTTCCTACATTACCTTGACCAGTTTGTCATGGTCTTCATTAACGACATCATGGTGTACTCGACATTGGAGGAGGATCATGATATGCACCGATGGATAGTCCTAGATACACTCTGATAGCACCAATATTATGGTAAGCTCTCGAAGTGACAATTAAAGATTCAGGAGGTCCAATTTTGGGGACACGTCTTCTCAGAGGCTAGAGTTGTAGTGGATTTGGAAAATATAGAGGCAGTGCTCACTTGGGAGCCACCCAGGAGCATTAATGAGTTGCAGAGCTTCTTGGGGTTGGCTAGTTACTATTGAAGGTTCATGCCTGACATTTATAGAGTGGAAGAACCCTTATCATCTTTAACATGGAAGGGAAAACCCTTCGTGTGGACAAATAAATTTCAGCCGAGTTTCCAAGTATTGAGGAGGAGACAGACTAGTTCCCTCATCTTGAGACTACCAGAGGAGGGCGTTGAGTATGTAGTCCTCTGTGACATGTCAGGGACCATATTGGGTTTTGTACTGATGCAGGAGTGAGCAGTGATTGGCTATGGGTCAGTCTAGTTGATGCAACATGAGTAGAACTATGCAACCCATGACCTGGAGTTAGTAGTAGTGGTCTTTTCCTTGAATATGTGTAAGAACTACTTGATTGGTGAGCAGTGTATAGTTAACTCCAACCATAATATTCTCAGGTATATCTTCTCCGAGAAGGACCTAAACCTGAGACAATGGAGATGACAAGTGTTCTTACAGGACTATGACTTTGAGATAGTCTATACTCTTGGGAAAGGGAACATGGTAGTAGATGAGCATAGCAGGAGGACCGGTTTTCAACTGTTGAGTGAGGTGAAAGAGCAGATATATGCGATGTAGATATTCTTAATAGATGATGGTGAAGCACCTTACCTTCATTCGATGACTATTACTCCCCCACTCATTCAGCTATTCAGGGAGGAATAACTAGTGGATGTTGACTATTATGCTCAACATGTTCAGTTATCCTCAAGGGATGCTCCTTATGGATTTTAGATAGGTGGGGAGCACATCATCCTTTTCAAAGGGTGCACCATAGCACCAGTGGAGTTGCGAGAGGAGGTGTTGTGGGAGTTCCATACATCCCCTTTGGTGGTATATCATAGAGTGGAGAAGATGTACCAGGACCTCCAATATCAATACTGGTGGCTAGGAATGAAGAAATTAGTGTCTGAGTTTGTCTCATGATGCCTCACTTGTTAGTAAGTGAAGGCTGAGAATCAGGTTCCAGTAGGCTTGTCTCATCCACTTGAGGTACCATAGTGGAAATGGGATAGTATCTTGATGGACTTCGTGATGGGGTTAGCACATACATTCAAATTCCATGATTATATATGGGTGATCGTTGACCAACTCACCAAGTCAGTTCACTTCCTACCCCTTTGGGAGTAGGGAATGGTAGAGGTCTTGAGACGCCTCTACATCCAGGAGAGAGTGAGACTTCACGGAGTGCCTTCAATGATCGTCTTATACTGCGATGCACACATTACATCCCGAATGTGGAAGGGATTACAGAAGGCGTTCGAGACTCAGTTGCACTTGATAAAAACTTTTCATCCCCAGATGGATGGTCAAACAGAGTAGACCATAGAGACCTTGGATGAAATTCTTTATTCTTGCATCCTTCATTTCAGTCGTAGTTGGATGGACCACCATCCACTGGTGTAATTTGAATACAACAACAGCTATCACTCCACCAGTGGCATGGCACCATTTGAGGCCTTGAACGAATGACCTTATAGATCACATATCTACTGGAAAGATCCAAGGGAGTCAGCACTAATGAGTTCAGAGTTGGTATGTGATACCTCTAAGAAGGTGAAGATCATATAGTAGTGGATGAGGACTATTCAAAGTAGGCATATGTCTTATGACGATAGTAGACAAAGACCCTTGGAGTTTTATGAGGGAGACAATGTGTCCCTTTGGGTCTCACCCCAATGAGGATTTCAGATATTTAGCCGAGGTGGAAAGATATCTATGAGATTGATTAGACCTTTTCAGATCCTAATCAGGGTTGGTGAGGTGGCATACTGCCTAGATTTTCCCCCACAGATGCACCAGGTGCATGATGTTTTCCATGTGTCGCAACTGAGGAGATACACACATTATCCATCACACATCATCAATTGGGATGATGTGAACATTCACGATGGGGAGATGTTTATGGAGTTACCGATGGAGATAGAGGATTGACATGAGTGGGTCCTGCGTGGGTATTCAATTCATTTGGTTCGCGTTCGGTGGAAACACGAGAATCTCTAAGAGAGTACATGGGAGCGGGAGGCTCAGATTCGTGCTCAGTACCCCATTTGTTTTATTGGCTATAGTTTTGGATTTTGGGGAAGTAAATCCCTATAGTAGGGATAATGTAATGTCTCAGAATTTCTATGTAATTTTTTTTTAAATTTTATGGAATTATTTTGAGACTACATGCTCTAACAGAACATGATTTCGAGGTCCGGTGAGCCCAAAATAAAAATTTGAACTTTTTTTAAGGTACATTCAGTAAATGTGTGAGCGGGTTATTCTATCTTTTGAAGCAGTGCTTGAATCAAAAATATGAGGGGACCATTGAACACAGAATGATGTGATTCCCCTAGAATGGACTTAACTTTGGCTGGAAATGGGAGAATGGAAAAGTTAATTTTCCGACCTTTTAGAAAAAAATAAAATTACAATAAAAAGATATTTTATTTTTTTCCTCAACCGAAAAGTGGAGACACGATGATGTTGCGATGTAGCGATGAGGAGATGATGATGCAAATTAATGGAACTCATTAATGGCTCATAAACCTACAACATAATGACACATTAAAGGATGTGTAACAACTATATTCTTTCATAAATGAAACAGTGTAATGACACAAATTAACTAAAATGTTGTGACATGTTTTATTTTTTATTTTTTTGGCGTGTTGGAGGAATGATAATTAAACCTTGGAAATTCTCTAAAAAATAACCAGCATATTTCCTCTCTAGAAAAGAATGACAAACACCATCGATGAATGGGAACAAACTCTAACAGATCGAGGATCGATGATGGCTCAGAGCTTCACCCCTTGTTAGCGAAAGATCCTCAATCCAATTAGGGGATGTGTTTAAATTTCTTTTTCCATGTTCATAAATTTGATGAAGAATGCAAATCAACCCACAAATGGGATAATCCTTGGATCATACATTCTTGTAAGAGGGTGAATTTTTTTGTATTTCTTTATCCAGGTTTAAACTATCACTTGTTTGATTGAACTGAAATCCCCAAACCATCCCCTACTTTAAACGTCTAATGCAGATGGTGAGGGCTGACCCAAATAAGGGCCAAGCACCACTTCCTTGTTCATTATTTGTGGACACATCGTCAAATCGGTGGAAATATGAATCTAGGGACAAGGGAGGTATGTCAGAGACCCGAGAGGCTCAAAGGCACAGACAGATCAGAGATCAGACAACCAGAGCGGTGGCGCTAAAGAATGGTGGAGGTGGCCGACCCTCACCGATTTCCTGGAGGAGGCGGTGCCACCCTAGGTGCTGCATGATGGACAATGCATCCAACCCTTTCCATCCCAGATAGAGGAGATAGAGCACCCATGCACGCTATGGTGGAGGAGGCTGTGGCCCGTCGGCTGCGGTAGATGCGGTGCCGACCTAGCACTACGTGGAGGTGGCGACCCACATCTGGGCTGCTTGGGTGATCTAGCGAGCTGTGGTCACTCGACTATAGTAGGAGGGAGGGCCTGTGTCCACGAGATAGTGTAGGAACCATACAAGGAATCCGGTCACATCCCGGTGAAGCGCACCCCTAGTCTGCCCTTGGCGGACCGGGCTACTACTGGCAGCCCTCACCCCCAGCCAGCAGGCCCGGATGTACTTTGCACCCAGCGGTCCGAAACTGCACTAAAGGGCTGGAACCATGCCTAGTGGGATGGTAGGATGAACCCACACCCTTAATCCTAGGTCGGACAAGACCGTATCACCGGGCGACCCGGTAGGTTGGATGCTCGGCCAAACTGGGCTGGGTCTAGCGAGGCCCATTGGGCCTGGCCCACTGGCCTAGCCAGACCGGACCTATCCTGAAATGAACCAGGTCAGGCCAGTTTAGTCAAATCAAACTAGGGTAAGTCAGACCCCCGGGCTGGGTTGGTTGGGTTAGTCCGACAATGTCAGATTGGGCCTAGATGCAACTACCCCCGTTTACTAAAACTCTAGTAACTTGCAAACTGGGCGTCTGGTTGACGAGAAATTTGTGGTGTTGGGACCCCCTCAACGAGGAGGATATTTTTGTATGCTCTTAAGGGACTTTCATAGAATTTGAGATGCGACGAATGGCTTGAGGAGTGGGTCTCCCAAGCATGCTACGTACGGAACCCTACGGTTGACTGAGACCTAAAGACAACTGACAAGCGACTATTGTGACTCGACTATGGGCCAGTGGGAAGCACCTCTGTGTGAATTTGTAGGACCATAGAGGGAGTGAGACTGTGTGACTTTTTAGACCCATGATACGCGATGGGGAGGAGTACCTCATTTGGCCAAGGTGTGAAGCACCTCTGTGTGACTTTGCAGGTCCACAATGGGAGCGAGACTGTGTGACTCGACATAGCAATAGTACTCATCAAGGATGAGTACCACATCAATCCACGGTTAGTGGGAAGTGGCTTTTCTGTGACCCAGAAGGTCCACTGTACTCATAGAAGAGGAGTTCTCCAGCATTTGAGGTGTTCTATGATGTGACTGGTGATTCTTCTATCACTACCCAAGATGTATACATGGTGTGAGATTTTTTGTGCTTCATGATTGTACCTCATGCTTATCCAACATGATTTGATTTGAGGATTAATTTGTTGTCTTTACATGTGTTTCAGGGTCCCCTACTGAGTATTTTTTTACTCACCACTGCACTGGCTTTTCTCACACGTGTTGTGACTGGTGCAAACGATCGACGATTCGACGAAGGACTTGGTGGTCTAGGACCATGTAGGGACCAGAAGGATCAAGAGAACATGACCTACTACTTAGGCTTCTAGTAGAAACACCACTCTTCCATAAGGTGGGGTTTTCAGCGGATGGATACCTGAGTCCCTTTGTACTTTCTTATTTTCAGTTATTTTTGTTGGGTTTGTATTATGGCCCGCTTGTTTTCAGTTGTACATGTACTCAACACTTGTTTCAGTATACTTGTTTTCCCCTTTCAGTTTGTGGGACATGGCTGGGCATGTGTATGCATACAGGTACTCAGGAAAATACCCCCCAGTTGTAGGTTGATGCTTTCGGCGCTAGTTTCCAACCCATGGCCTTTGGCAGGAAGGCTTGGGGTAGTCACGACATGGTCCCCATGGGATGCGTCATGATAGTACATATATCTCATAAAATAATATAGGTTTGTAACATGACATAAGTTTCAAATAAGGAAAATTGTGACAAAAATGAATTACTTCTTTGGTATCTTTGAAACCATATACCCCATGATGTAGAGATCCCTACAAGCATATTTAAATCCCCATAAATTCAAGGAAAAGAAACGTAAAATACATTCAAGGGTAGTATATATAACACACCCAAAAATAAGTTCTGAATACGGAATGTATCTCACATAAATAAAAGTGATACGAGAAAAACCACTACCATGATATTTAATTACATATACTTATACATATAATTATTTTGATGTAAAAGGAATCACATCACTTTGGGGAAGCAGTTTTCCACACATACAAGAATAAAATTATCACTTTATATTTACATAATATTAATTATATTAGAAATACATTGATATTTAATTACATATACTTACAAATATCATTCTTTTTATGTAAAAGGAATAACAACACTTTGAGGAAACAATAGACCCTGCGACCAAGAATGACATTATCACTTTTTCAGTGTGTGAAAATGTAATATAAAAATGATATATTATATTTATAGAAACATAATTATGTCATTAATATCATAATTAATTAATTTATATTATATTTTTTCATTATATTTACCCTTATTACCTTCCATGTAACACGTTAGTGAAAAACGATTCACATCGCTTCGTGAGGTTGTCATCCTCCGTACTCACAAGTGACATTATCGTATCACTGATGATATAGAATATAAAAGGGTTTAAATGATATCTCTACTAAAGTGGTATAATTATATTATAAATGTTATAAATATTATTTGTAAATAGTATGTCCATCATTATTTCAAACCATGAGAGGAAGTAATGGAAAAACGAACAACATCGATTCGGGAGGCAGTAGTCCATCATACACACGGACAATGATTCTGTAACTCATTTGATGGAAGTGTGTGTTAGTGTAGGTTGTAACCATAACATAAAAAATATTATTATATTTAGGATAATGTTGTTTTTATATATTAATGGTATAAGAATAATTTAAGTTGGTTGAGAAGGAAATAAAATATAAACACTTTTAGAAGAATATTACGTCTTCTTTGGGTATATCCTTTTGATTTTCTTCAAAATATTTCCTTGGTTTGATTTAATCCCAAATTAAGGATTATATGATTATTTTAGGGAATAATAGAGGTAATTTGTATAGAGTTTGGCTTATCTAAATGGATTGATAGGTGTGATGAAGTGAGGAGAGTGAGTTCCTTTTTATAGTTGAGGAGTTAGATTCTTGCAATGAGTCAAAAGTATTTACTATTGGGATGTCTCCCTTTACAGATTTTACTCTAAAATTGAATAATAATTGAGGGGATAGAAGATTGTTTTGAGAAACAACTACAACACCCAAAATAAATAATTTTTGTAAACATTTTTTCCTTAACTCCTATCCTTCATTTTTTCATTTTGTTTTTTCATTTAGGTAACTAGTTGTATCACCTAAGTAATTTTCCCTCTAATAAAAAATTAAGGTCATAAATATAAGAGATTTTATACTAGATAATTATAATTTTTAAATCCAAATTATAAAATAATAATTCCATATGGTTTTGAAATTAATTTTAACAGAAGTTCATGTAATGCATAAAGACACTATTCTAACCCCAATCATGGTAATACCGTTTTTAATATTTAGTGGTCAATATTTTCATTACAAGTGATCAATTGATACATGAATGCATTGGTGTTTATTTATCATTTAATGTTATAATATATTCTATAAAAATTATCCTGAAAAAAAATTATTATTTAAAAATAATATTTATAACTAAAACTATGTAGTTTTTCTTTATCCCTAATACTTTATACAAGTTAAAACAAAGAAAGGTACATTTTATGAATTTTTCATTACTTAACTTATTATATGAGTCACTTTCATGGAAACGTGTCCCAAAAATACATATAAGCGGAGATTAAGGTAATAATAATTGAAATAAGACCATACCATTGGTTTTGGTAAAGCATTAGGTCATTTTGACACCTTATATTCTACATTTAACCACTAAATAAACTTGTTCTTACTTTAATTGTTGTAATTAAATTTAAATGTTTTCATTAATCAATTTGGTAAAAAATTAATTTTCCATTATTAGAAAATTTAAATTAGGATGATTAAAAATTCAGAATACATTTTTAAAAATTATATTTAAATAAGTGGTTAAATTTGATCTAAAATTAATACCACAAACGTGAAGAGAAAGTAGGTTTTTTTGAGGTAGAAGCGATCAAAATTTTACATTGTTTTTATATCAAAATCCAATATGAAAAATATTCCAATGAAATAAATTTCATTAATAGATATATAATTTAAGTAATGTGACTTTAAAAACAATTCCTATTATAATATTACATTATAAATTATGTAGATCAAAAGGTAGTTTTCAATTTAAATTCAGTATTTTTCTCTATTCATCAAAAAATGATAAAATTTTGAATAATAAAAAAAATTAACCCTGAGGTAGTTTTGATATTAAAATTTCATAAAAATAATTTTTTTCCAAATAAAAATATTATTTTTTTGAAAAATAGCTATAAAATATGTGCGCCTTAAAAAGGTAGAAAAATACCTTTATATAAAAATAGAGTTTTTGGGCGTACAATTTGATTTATTTTTATATATTTACTAGAAAACACATTACATGAATGTTAGAAATTATATTTAATATATTAAATACAAAATTAATTAATATAATCTGAAAATAATTATTTTATTTATTTTATTGGTATAAATCACACTTATTTTCATTTAAATAGATTTTCAGGAAACGATTTCCTTTTATTTTCAAAAGGGTTTTATTTTCATTTATAATTAATTATACCCCAAAAATTAATTATATATACATGTTTAAAACATATTTTCATAGATAATTTCATCCTGTTCATACCCTCAATTAGAATGGCTAGAAAATTATTATAATATATATCATCGATAGTTTAAGTTTGCTGGTACATGTTGAATACATTATCAAACATAAACATATCGGGATACTGTAAAAAACAAGATAAAATAGGTGTTATATGTTACAAAAGATTTAAAAAAACTCCTTTTTGTGTGCATCATAAGATAAAATACGTGTTTCATTCATTTTACTCTATAGAATATAATTTTCTTATTTTAAAAACATGGTGTGTTATACTTTATTTCATTCAATCTCTTCCAATTAATCTAGATATAGTCTCATATTTTTTCATTACAACTTGATATTTTGAAATATCATTCTTCATGCTCTATTTATGTTCTTCACAAAATCCATATATTAAAATTCCATATGTTTATGGGATCTCCTTATTCATCACATACAATCAACGTGGAAACCTCATGGCATGATGAATTCATTTTGAGTGTTGATTAACCATGTCCTCAACTATGACTTGGTTGTGTCTTAACATTTATTATAGTTATATTTTTAACATTCCACAATCTTTACATTATCATGGTTTACTCTAAATCACTATTTTTCAGATTCTTTGATTTTAATGAGTGTTTCTATAACACGTAATTATATATCAAAAATGAAACACTCTATTATCATGATATGGAAATAGTTTTTCCCATTATATAGTCTCAATGACTACCTCCATGACCTAAATGAGAACTTATTTCTCAAAATGGTAAAAAATATTGAAACCCTCACTAATACGACATGGTTCTCAAAATCTTATGATTTTTGAACATACCATGGAGAAACTCTTCTGAAATTTCCACAAATTGGGTGGAGTGATCAACCGTTGCCAATATCTCTGAGTGGATATGCTTCCAATATGGTATGACCATCCATAACTTCTAATTTAATGATTCTTAAATCTCATTCTTATTGTAATTATAACGTTTCTAGTTATATATAATGATAAATATCTCAACTCATCTTGAATTGAAATCATTCACATGATTATGATTTTTCATAGGTGAATAAAATAAAAAATATCATCTAATTTTATTTTTTTATATGAAGATTAAATATAGAAATATCACATTTTTTCTACAACAATATCACAAATAATACAAAGTGTTTAAGTCATAGAGTGCAACAGTAAGTGTTAAAAAATTCATTTCACATTAAATTGAAGCCATATGATTTAACTGATCCATTTTTTATAATTTGTATATATTAAAATTTCTCTTGTGCAGTTATAAAATAATCCTTCTAAATTCATTTAAAAATTTAGAGACATAAAAAACCTCAGAGAATTCATAAAAAGATCCATATAAAGTTATAAAAAAATTATAATGACATAGATACTTATCCTTTTTGAGATCAAAAGTATAATTATATACTTTATTCAATTCCTAATTGAATGTATCCAACTGAACTCTTATAATTCTAAAAAAGATGAAAAACTGTTACAAAATATTTTAGTGCAAAGGTTGGGGGAAAGCCCCTTTATTAAAAAAAGAAAAATACTACAGAAACCCCTTTTGATTTGGGTAAGATAAAACCCATAAAAAGCCAGTAGGCCCACGGAGATCAAAACCGATGGAAAACCCAGAAAAGAACCAATTACAGAGGCCCAAAGGCCGAGATTCAATGACCCAAGGGTCCAGTGGGATAATACCCATGAAAACCAGTGGTCCAAAGACCGACACTGTCACATAACAGCTATCATGCATTCACCCGCATCCCGAGGTCCACGTAGCTGGTCCCGAGGTCGTCGCCTCACTGTACGCCCGATGCTCCGCCTGAAACCCAATTCATTACATTTATTTTCCATAAATAGTTTTATAAATAACTACTAATTTTCAATTGAAATTATTTAATACTGATGAAATAATCACAACTAAACAGACAATTAAATAATTTCCTATGAAATAATACATTTTATTTTATCAAGATTAATAGGAACTCCAATATATATCAAAGGAATGTGTCTTCTTAAATAAGAAACATTAAAGATATTATATTACTTATTTATGATAAATATATCATAATCATAAAGTTTCATAAAAAACTACTTATAATTTTTCAGATATTATCTCAAATAACGATCCTCATTCTTCTGTAATATGAATCAGGAACCCTAAGGAGAAATATTTGGTCATATGAACCCCTTTTCCTCAAAGTCCCCCAGTTGAGCCTTCATCTCTTAGAGGTCTACTTTATCCCTCTAATGAAGATGAATAAATATGGGCTCCAAAAATGGAATGATATTAGCCATTAACTCAACCTATCTCTTGGGTGGAAATACAGATAAATGCTTTGGGTAAACATCTTGAAACTATTCATCAATGGAAGGAAATGTCACCTACTATGTATCCCTAAAATAAAAAACATGATTATAAAATAGGGATGTAATATCACTCGAATAATGATGAATATGTTCCCCAAGACATTCCTATATTACCCACTCTCCAATATAAATATATCTAACACCCTAATAAGATATGATAATACCCCTATCATTGATAATATTCTATACTGGATTTATACTATTTCATATAATATATCCCTAAGATCATGTCAATACATCATATCTCTAATATGAATAAGTCCTGGTGGGATCCAGATCCATTGATCACTATGTTTTAATCCTAACACCTATGCATATCATTATATTATAACCCTAAATGAGTGTCAAATAACATCACATCATATATATACTTAATGGATAGACCAATTACATGAATAAATTGAGCTAATATAAAATAATATGATGCTCCTTGTCCAAAAAATATAGATAATTAAGTACATGATAATAAAAAATACCTCAAAGGGTAAATGGTATGGAATCATAATTGATTGTATTAGAGAAAATTTTATGAAACTTGCAAAATACTCATCTTTAAGTCCATACCTACTTACCTTGGAAGGTACTCCCATGCTACCATTTCACCCCAACATTAGGATATCTTGACCTCGTCCTTGACCCAAATGATTAGTGGAACTCCAACTACCTACCAACTGTGATGCACCGAATCCATCCCATGAACCTTTCCCCTATTTATATTTCTTATAACTAGGTAACTGTTGAAAACTGTTTGAAAATATCTATGGGTTGTCCATATTCTTGAATACTTGACACTCAGTTGGCCACCAATCACACTGAAGATTAATATAGCCATCCCTACTACAAGGATTTCACTATACTAAATCCCCTTCTGAATAAATAATAGATATATAACTAAATTTTATTCTAAATCACAAGGAACTAATACTTACATCCACATTATAAGACACATTCTATGAATCTCTTCCCTCACTTATATTCCTCTCTATGACAAGGGACTAATTCAAATCCCCTCAAAATGTATGAGGGTGTTAGCTATTCGTTATATTATAATGATTCTAATACTGTATTTGTGTTTGTTTTGATGATGTCTATATAATTTTACACATTCCATGGTACATAAGTTATCATGAATGAGTTAATTTTAACTATAAATATATGTTTTTTAAGATTCCTTCCCATAAACATTATAAAAACATTTTTCATTTGCATAATATTTTCTACTGTACACATTCTATATGATATCAATGCACATGCAATTCTATAGAGACTTAAACTTATGTCTATATATGAAGCTAAAATGTTTATTGGAACATGAGTTAAATATCAAAAATTATCATGGTAAGGTAACATATGGAAGGTATTTATTTTAACATGGAGTATTATGAAATATTTCCTTAGGAGGACCTTCAAGTGCTGAAGCCAACTGAAAAACTCGCATTGATTTTTTTATCTAATAATAGATAATAAATGACCCATTTTTCTCAACTCAATTTCAATTATTCCTTTATTAGTGTAATGAATTATAGAAGGGTAATTGTGAGAATTATTGTATAATATTTGAAATAATCATATCTTTTTAGAATAATCTCGAGATATTTTTTGTGAATGTGAGGATAATGAGATCCACATGAATATTTTTCTTAATAAACCATATGATATATGTGGGGAGAATTTGTGAGAATTATATTAATTCTCTATATAGTTCCATCATAGATAATAATGATATATTATGATCAAAACAATAAATTTTAGTGGTTTTACATAAAAAAGATTGTTATATATTTTATTATAAAGTATATTTACTACTAATAGGTGAATACTTATCTCATAGATCCATTATTAGAATATAGGAAATATAACATTCCCTAATGGAAGTAGTATGGGTTTTTTATTTATTATTTGGATGATACTATGTGGTCAATATCTGGTTCATTTTCCATTTTTTGATAGTGAGGAAACTAATTGAGTCAACACATTTCTTTTTAATTCTGAAGAAGAGAATATTTGAGTTTTTAAAGAAGTTATATTATTGATAGTTAATTAAATTTATTGCTGTTATATTAGTGGATTCATTTAAATATCATACAATATTTATATCAAGATCTTTGAAATTCATTATATTGGTCAAAAGTGGGAAATGCATGGTTATCAAATCAATTTTTTTTTGTTTAAATGTGGATTGAAATTTATAATTTTTTTTGAATAATTTTCTATTTAAAAAAAACATGTAAGAGAAGTGTATTAAAACTAAAGAGATATTTAAAAACGAGGTGAAAGAAATTAGGGTTGGTGGGTGACTTTATACATAATCAAGAATCTAATTTAATCCCACAAAGGTCATAGTGGGAACAAAAAATACCACATATAGTCTTACCGTGGAAGGAGTAATTGAAATTTTATATATTGAATTGGGGAAAAAATCAAGAATTTAGTGGGATCTGACTACGATTCTCTTGGTTTAAATAAAACAACAGGTTAATAAGGGTATTTTTTCCTTGGTTTTCTTCCATTAAATCAATTTGTAAATTTATCTTTGGGAAATATAGAAGGGAGATCCCCATTTATCTCTCTTTTCTATCCCCACTTCCACCTTAATTGTTTCACTAGCTGATGGAAATTTTGAGTCGCATCTATGGTTATACAACACAATAGATGAGGAAAAGGTTTACCCATTTTTTGTTTGATAATATATTTCCATGTATAGTTTCTAAAGATGGGGATTCCAATGAATATACTTGGTTTTTACAATGTTAATTGAACTATTTAAAATCAAAAATCAATATTTGAGTGAAAGAATTAAATATTAATAGCAAGTATGTTTCCTTGATCATATACTATCATTATTCATTTTTTACATACATTCATGTTTATACAAAGAAATCACAATGCATTGGTGGCCAAATTGGGATTTCAGGATGACAAAAAGAATATTAAACCTAAAGTTCATGACCTTGTGACATATATTTATTTTCTACATTGAGAATAATTATTTTAATAATATTTATCTATTATTTTACTTTTTTAGACAATAAGTAAATAAATAATTTTTAATATGGGAAATTTCCATTGAAATAAATGGATCCTAGTTTTCCATTATTTAATTGAAGTTTTGTTTAAATAAATTGGCATTTAAGTGGGTTTAGAATTGATTTTTTTTATATAACTATAGTTTTTATAAAATTTAATTAGAATATATGTAAACTAGACATCTATATTATTATATAATGAAAAATGTGGTGATAATATGAAGAAACATAATTTTTTGAATTGTTTGAACTAGTTCGCCTGAGATATAATCCAAGGGTATAGATAAATAAATGGTTCATTTTATTATTGATATTATTATAAATGAAATGAGAAATTACCTAAAAGGGAAAAAATAAGGGTAGTGGGGAAATTAAATTTTATATAGACATGTTGATTTTATTATATTATTTTTTGTGAATGAAATATTTTTATGATAGGTTAATTGATTTTATAGATGATTTCTATTATATGGTGAGTGGATTATTCCATAAATATTTTATCACCAATATAAAATGTTTAATTGTGTTTATGTTGTTACTATATTCCACACTATTAATATCCTTTAATGGTATACATTTCCATCAGTAAAAGGGAAATGGGTAGTAAGAATTAGATAATTAGTAAGATAAATATTGGAAAAAAATTAGTTTATTTCCCTCAAAGTGGGAGGATTTTATCTAATATTTATTTACCAAGAGTTTATTTTCTGATGAAAGATATATTACCTATTTTTCATCAATATGGGTGGATTTATACATAAGAGAAATGCTACCAATTTTTACCTGATCCTTTGTAAATTTTCACCCGAGGGAGATGTTACCTATTATTTATTCACTCAAAGTGGATTTCTACTTGAGTTAGATTTCATATACTTTTCATTGAAACATAGTTAATTTTCCCATCAGGGAGAGGTAATTTATTTTCGAATAGCCCTATGTGGCTTACCTAATAAAAGAGAGGCTATCTAATTCTCATTATCCCAAAGTGAATTTATTCTTTAGGTAGGGGTAATATATTACTTACTATCTCAAATTGGATTTCCTCATGAGGTTGGGGATACCAATAATGTTTTCCAATTTGATTATAGCTCGGAATATTGTTCTAGTAAGTGTGCTATAACCTATATTTCATTTGATGTTTTATTTTATCATATATAATATAATTACTTTCAACTCTTACACATAACATTATATCTATTTAATTATAACATCTCACAAAACAATCCTCGAAATATTGAGGTCCAGTGCAATTGGTAAATTAGAAATATAATACTACACTTTTTACAAGTGCTTTTTAATATTTTATTTCAATGTTGATAACTTTTTTATAGATCACCACACTTCTATCAATTCATAAGATACAATGGGTTTATAAATAAATGAATGGGTGAAATATAAATTCCATTAAGGTAATAAAATAAAATTTTTATTTAGTGGGATTTCAAGAGAGTCAGAAATCATGATAAGGAACTATTAAAGAATGTATAGTAAACCATTATAGGGAATCAGAGAATAAGGGATAAAATATTTTAAGAATCATAAAATATTTTCATGAAGATAAGGGTTTTCATTATAATAATATGTCAAGGATTACCTCTAAGACATTATAACATTATCAACTATGATAAAAACAATATGACCTTGAATAAAATTGTGGATAAAGCTATATAAATCTATTACTTGTATAACATTGTGGAAAAATAGAGAAATCAAGAGTGTCAAATATTTATTGAGAGAATGACCTATAAAATGAGAGATTGGTAAAGACCGATTACCTTGAGTCCTCTCTAGCTTCATAATATCTTCTATTCACAAAAAATATCTTTATACATTAATTAATTACTTCAGTTAGAACCATTTTCATTTTTATTTTGTGTAATAAAATCCATTTTTATAATTTTTCTATCATTTGATAAAATTATACTATCTGCATTGTCCATTTCGTGGTTGTTCGATTAATAGTTCCAAAATAAATTTGATGTAATGGTAATAGTTAAAAGGCCACTATCCAATTATTAAATAATATATAAAAGTTTCATGTTATTGTTTTTATGTAATTATATAGGTTATGGAGTTAAATAGTTTCGCCAATAGAACAATTAATAGGATCTTCCTTTGTATGGTTATTTTAGATGGTTAAAAATGACTATGAATGTTTACTTTCAATATCATTGATATGATGCCTATTTTATCATTGAATAATTTACAAAAAAAAATTATTTTATTTTTAAATTTATATTCAATGGTCAAATAATTTATTTTAAAAATATCACTGAAATGTTTATGAAAAAAATAAAACATCACCATTCATATAGGTAGAACACAACTGTCACAGGTGAATATTGTTGTACAAAAGAGTTTAAAATATTTTAAACAATATTTTATTTTTGTTTAAAAAAATACTTGATTATAATAATACTAATTTTTATTGTTAATATTGATGATCCCATACATAATTAAAGGGGTAATATGAAGATTAAAATAGGAATATTTGGGTTTTGAAACCATTACAAAGATAACTACGTTGCTACCTATGGATTGAGTCTAAATCCTTTGGATAAGGGAATATTAGAAAGACATGGGACATGTGAACATGGCTAGTAGAGTGTATACATACATTTGGATAGTTATTTGGAAAACGGAATTGTGTAGAAGTTAGATAAAGGGGTTGATGAGGGGTGTTTATATAGTCAATGGGGATGGGAATAATTGAATACAAGATGAATTATTTTAATATTTTGGTTCCAGACCCTGAATAGGGTTGACTATTGTAAATTATTTATTGTATGATTAAATAATGTTAGTTTATTAGATATTATTACAAATTTTTAACTGAAATGCATATTTGGAATATTTTATACAGAGAAAAAAATAAAAAATAAATTTTTATTAGGGTAATATATAACTTAGGTTTTGAAAATTGATTCATTTTCTTAAATTATATTTATAATTTTTAAATGCGTTATTTTTTAATTGAATACTTTTTTAATTTATATAATTTGTTTTAAAAAAATTAGATATATTTACGTGAGAATGATAATATAAAATACATGGTATACATAGTTACTATATTTTTTTTCACTTTTCACCAAAAAATTTACCTTTAAAAAAATATCAAAAATTCACTAGAGGGTAATTTTGAAATTATGAGTTGAATAATGAAGTCCATTTTTGTAAAATTCATCTTCTAAAATTTAAATAATTACTATTTGAATAAAATCAAATAATTCATAGAGTTTTCTCATCTAGAGTAAATTATATTTCTTCTACTACATGTGATTACATTTCCCTTTGTAAATATTTATTAATTATTATATTATTAAAAAATAATTATAATGAATATTTTATTCAAAATAACATTCAAAATTTTGTAATTCAAAATTTTAAATCTTTTCTTAAAAATTAATTTTTTATTTAATATGTTAAAACAAAACTTATTGAAAGTTCTGAATCATTATTCTTTAAGTTATATAATTTGATAAATCATTTTAATAAATTATAATATTTGTTATTAATTATTTTAATTATTTTTAATATATTTTTTAGGAATTTCACAACTTTCAATGCCAATATTACAATTTCAAATTTAGTAATCATTTAAAATTGTCAATCACTATTGTAATAGTCATATAATTTTTATAATTCTTATAAATACCTATTATTTATTATATTATTAATTAATTTAATTTTCTATCAATGTTATATAAATTTCATTTTTAAAATTCTAATCATATTTTTAATGTTTTATTTTCTTTTTTACGGTGTTGTACAAATCTATAAAAATTATCAGAGACTACGATGCACCACAATTTCAAATTCTACTTATCTAATTTGAATGTTTTTGGGGAACCATTACACTATTTTTAATTTTTAATATTATATTAATACTTCCTATGTAATACTTTATATTGATGTAATATTGTGATTTTTTTTCATTATAAAATATATATGATTTTTATAATAAGTTATAATTAAATTTGAAACAAATATATTTAGAAAAGAAAATTTATCATATTAATAATTTTGAGGTATTTCATTCTTACCAATTAATTAATTTCATTCTAGGAATTTTTAAAAAACCACTAACATGAACATTTATGATTTCAATTTTCTTTCTTCAGATCACCATGTTCCCATGTAACCTCTGCATACATATGATTTCACCATTTTACTTTGAGAATATGGATGGCCTTATACAAAAAAACTTTATATTTATAATTAATTATATATAGAAGCCATTCATGATAAGTGTGGTCATTGTCTAATAGTAAAACCTATCGATTATATTTCATACTATCTGGAGAGATTATTAATTTTTTCTAAATGTTTTCATTGGATACCTATCACACTATGGTTACTACTATGGGAATTTAATATTTATTAAATTTACATGATATTATATTCAACATTTTTTAATACATTATACATGGGATTCATTTGGATATGTGTAAAAATTGTTGGATTTTTAAATTGATTAATAACACATACTAGGAGTTGTTTAAATAGTTTCAAATCAACATGTTTTGATTAAATTTATTTTTTGGAAGGAGTAGTGAGAAAAATTATAAATCATTAGAATAATTTATATATATACAAAGAATAATTGAGATTGGACTGTGATATATTTAAATCCCCTAAATAGACAAAGTGTTATATTCCTTAGAAATAGACACTTTTAAAGACTATGTCATCCAACCAAGTGTCTTAAAAAAATATTTTCTAGGTATGGATTATATTTCATAAAGAAAGAAAGTTTTGGGTTTCCCTAAGATTTAGGTACAAATATTTGTAATATTATTTGAATTTTACTTTGTTTCGAAGCCCTAAAGGTTTTTATAAAATAGGGATAATGTTGATTTTTTCAATATGATTAATTGAATAAAGAGTTTTCACCCTAAGTATCCTAGTTTTATATGTGATATAATTCTAATGATAGGAAATATAAATAGTAAAGTGATGAGAGAAATAGTAAATCAGAGTCATTACATAGTGAAATATAGATCTTTTCCAATTAATAAATACAATGGATATAAAGGGGGTCATCATTTTAGTGGGAAGATATTTAATAAAATAATTTATTAATTGATTATAATTTATAATACTCATTGAAAAAAAATACTTTTTTAGATAAAATATAATTCTCACCACTGAACATGATTTTGAGACAAATATTTAAAATGGAGGGGATAACCAAAATAAATTTCTGAAGTTTTTAAACAAAAAAAGAAGCATTGTAAAAAATGGGGTCAAATTATATGCGTTAAAAAATTATCTTCCCAAACAACTAAATATTGATTTTTTTCAACTAGCTTATTTAGATTCTTTACAGAAGTAAAGAATAACATACTTCATGTTTTAACTGAAATGATTAAATTCATGATGACTACCAGAACTTCATTCTCTTTTAATTTAATTAATAAGAAGAATTATGTCAATTATATGAAAATAATAAAGGAATATTTTAATGATTGTTTTGGATATGTAATTCATTCTATAATAATTAGAAATAATATTTAAACAACATCAATTAATTTTATAAAATGATTTTGTGTTCTTCTCAATGTGTTGATGATAAATGGGTTAGACATGTGATGTTAAGGATGTGATTCCATTGTAGGTCAAAATTTATTGGAGGAGGATGAATACACTGAAGAAACGCGAGTAGCTTAAATTTTTAAAGGAAAATGTTCATTGAGTGGCATCATAATTTCTCCTAAAACTGTGGAATTTTTCCCAATTTATGTTGCAAATTCAACCTACATGTAAAACATTCATTCACATACATGAATTTCATGACTAACTAACGTTCAATACTTGCACACCAAACCCCATTCTTCTATTTTCACATGGTTTTTAATATATAATACCCTTGTTTTAATCATTTTGAACCATTTTGAAGATGAAGACTCATCCCAAAGAACTACTTCCAATAGTCTTTTAAAGAAGTATTAAAATCCATTCAGGTAGATTATTTACATATAAAACCATGGTGACATAACCAAAAGGGAGAGTGATTGGGTCACCCAAGGCTTAATAAAAAACAACCTTCATGGGAAACCACTTCCACCCTATTTCTTCAAAATTAGGGTACATGCATCTTACTTGAAGACATAACTGGGCATCATTCATCTAAAATATAACATCCCAGGTATTTATATAATAACTCATTTTCCTATCTAATAATATTTATTAATAACATATTAATTTTACATTTAAGGGGAGACTTTTATGAATAGCGTACTCAACACACAACAATGGGTTTCTCCAAAATAGTATGTTTCACAGAACATTGAGTTATACAGAAAAATAATACAATAATAATATTATTATTTTAAATGGTAGTTAAAATCTAGCCATTATATTAGTGAGATTAATAAAAACTTACTAATATATTATTAAAAATGTATGTTAAATGTTTTTATATTTATTCAATAAAATTTAGAGGCTTAAAATGGGAATGAATCAAATTCTAAGAATAAAATACTCTAATATTTTTAAAGGGTCATTTTACCACCTTTTGATGGTGAACCCTAGTTTATGTAAATTTTAAATGTTCTATTTTAAAAAAACTTCTTATTTACAAGAGGGATATAAAAATTTACCTAGGTTGAAATTTTGGTATTTTTATGATAAAATCAACATTTTAATGAATAGTAAAAAATACTGCATTTTAAGTCAAAACTGCATTTTAAACTAATTTATTTATAAAGATATATTATTTTTTATTAGTTTTAAAGTTTAATTGTATTATATTTTTAACATTTAATCAAATTTTGGTTATTCTAGGTAATTTTACATTTAAATTGGACATAAACACGTGTTGATCATTTGATAGTTTTTATTTCTTAAAAACCCACTTTCTGTTTTTGACAACATGAATTAATTTAAAATTAATTAATAAAACTTATGTGTTTTGAATTTAGAAATATGGATGCCATATTATGAATCATAATTTACAAATTTGGTAAATATTTACCCTTTATTTTTGGATATTATGAATAGTAAATTTAGTAATTATTTTTATTTACCATAGTCAGAGGATAAATTAGGTTAATTAGGTAAATTAGGGTAAAACTAATATTATAATAATATAAAACTACCATAAAACATATACTTGTATTATTTTATGAGTCATAGGGGACCAAAATAATTCTAAGGCCAAACTGTTTTCATTTTGGAGCCACTTGGGTGGGAAAATGACATTTTTTAATATTTAATTTAAAGAAAAGGGAAATAGAAGATAAACATAGATCTTTTACTAAATAAATTTTAATATAGGGTTACATAACTGATATATATGACTATAAATATTAATTATAAAGATAAAAATATTTACTACATCATGGTATTTTATTTATAATTTTTATACATTAAATAAATAGATTTATTTACGACGCAATGATGATGAAGTGATTACCTTATTAATGAAAGATTCAATTAAATGATATTATAAATATTAAAATAAATGTAATTTCAATCTTTTCATGCTATACACGATTTTTTTGGATGGAATTGACATGTTAGGGATGAGTAAATGCCTTTGGTTTTGGGTAAGAAATTTGGTAGGACTTTGAAAAAAACCGATTACTAAATAGTGTCAAAATTGACATAAATGATTTTTTAAAACAAATAGTATTTTATTAAATTATATAATAGTTATAAAATTATAACATTCAGAAAAATACTTATATAATGTTACAAATTTTATTAATGATCCACTTTTGGTTCTCCTGTAATTTTATAGTAACTATAGTAACCATATATTATGAAAATACAAGAAGACATGGTAAGAGTTAATGTTTTTAACTAAGGGTTAAAGCTAAATGATAAGGTTAATTTTGTGACCTAAAGTTGTCAAAAACCTAGTTTTCAGAGGATTTATACCCATAATAATCTTATCCTAGATATTTATCACTTTGTAACATTTTTAATTCGGATATAAATTTATAATAAAATAATATTTCAAGACTTTCCTAAAGTTCATCTCCTCCCTCTTATAAAAGGCCACCACCTATACCCACAAAATCACACCTATAAAGCCCCTTTTCTCTTCCATATTCTAATAAAATAAGATTAAAACATCCCTCCATTCCTCTTTTAATCTTTAACTTAGGTATAAGGCAATTCCATAAATCATTTTGGCTCAAATCAATAGAAGTTACCTAGTTTAGAGGTAACATCTTCTATCAAGTTACTTTCCTTTATTTTCTTTCTCCACTCTATATGATATTATTATTATATGATTAAATAATAACCCAAGTATCCTTAATATAATATGTCTTTTTTATGAGAAGTATCCAAACTACACTCACACACACCTCCATCTAATGGATACGAACATACTGTATCTCTGTACAACGAACTACTGCCTCACGAAATGATGATTGTTCAATTTTCTCCAAACACATATAATTGTGTCCATTTTGATGGCAAAATATTTTTTTTAAATATATTATATTTATATTTTATATATTATTCTGTAATTTTTATTTACAACATACCTTTATGCTTTCCATAATTTGTAAATACGATAATTTCGTTTGAGGAAGTACGAACTACCACCCCCTCAAAGTGATATGACTCGTTCATTCCATACATGTAATGTATAAAGGATGGAGTTAATGAAAATATATAACATATATGACATAAATATTATAATTTAATTAAAATATAAAAATTTATCATTTTGTTTGAACTCTTTTAATATGACAAAGAAATGAAAGTAGCGTTCATGTGTACGTACGACCTACCGTCTCCATGAACAATACATTTTATTTTGTATCTACAAATATTAGGGGTATAATAAATACATATATAATTAATATATATGATATCTAAATCATGAATAATAATATTATAGAGATGGTTTATTTTTGACTACATGGACAATTTACATAAAAAAAGTTCATTTTCAACTCAAGTACCGAATATCAATAAAACAACCGATATGAACTTAAATAACTATTTAATTTTTATAACATGATAATAAGTGATATAAAAGGAATAATAAAATTGAAAAAGGTTCTCATGAATTTATAAATTAACATAAGTTTATTATTCAGGAACATAAAAATTGTACGTGATGAGTTGGACTCAAGAAAAGGGAATTTCTAAACTCAATTTCCACTCATTGGGTTTTATGGATACTTCATTGATTATATTACCCTAAGATTATGTATGGAATCACTATTTATTTATTTATGTTTTAGTTTCCACTTCACATTGTTTGTATATAATTTTTTTACATGTAATCACCATATTGATAAATTCTTACATCATTTATACGAACTTTGTAAGGGAAATATTAACTCAATTCCCATTATTTGAGTAAAATATCCAAGTCATCGGGTTTGTTTTTACAGCAATATGTATGAATTAAATATAATTATTTTACCCTAAATATCCACTTATATTGGTTTTATTAATTTTTTACACATAATTGTGTCATTGATTTATGCATAATCTAAGTATACGATCTTTTTTAGGGAATTCATCTCAATTTACATTCCATTGAGACTTATTTGTTGTTATGCACTAATTCCCATTTATATGGTGTATATAATACCCTTTAACATATTGTTTCCAGAATCTCATTATTATCATGATATTATATGTTTTTTTAATTTTATTTTTTAATTATTTTAATTCAAGTATTTTCTCAAGTGGTAAGGGACTCTAACGAAAACATCGTTATAAATGTTTTAGACATTTAATATTTTAAACATTTCTCATTAATTTACATATGATAAAATGGTTTTAATTATTTATTTATTTTTAAATGAGTGTATTAAAAATTTATTTCATTTCAAAAGTTTCAAATTGGTATGGAACCCTTTTATTCAAAAATCATCTTTTTAAATATTTTAAATGTGTTTTAAAATTGTGTTGACTATTTCAGTAACTTGAAATGTTTTATTTAACATATACATCATTAATGGAATTTATCACTTTTATGTCACTATTGAGTATTGAGGTTTACTTTATAATTTTACCATTTTATTTTAAAATAATGTGTTTTCACTTATTAGTGCGTGTCTTATAATGATTAAATGTGATTTCAAATAGGAAATGTTAATTTTCATTTTTGTCTGGTTTGTGTGTTATGATTATTTTATTTTTCATGGGAATTGCTTAAGTATAAGGGAGGTTATGTGATAGAACATGGGTGGGTGATCTCATTATTGCTCTCCAGTGCATTAGTTAATGTGACAAAGGTAAATGTTAAGGTTTCTCATAAGATATTTAGGGAATATACTGTGATGGGTATTCCAAACGAAACAATGAAGGTTACTCCCTATGTAGTTGTGAAAGCTACAATATAAGTATAATATAGATTCCATAAGATACCTTTATATTATATGATTTATATGATGTTTTATATGAATCTTATGATTACACAATGTAAGCTAAGTAGTTTATGTTGTATTGGTGAAACACATGATTTCGTGAAAATGTTTTCATGGGTTTTAAATATTCATGGCCTAACAATTTTATTACATATTTTATATTCCTTACTCAGATTTTTATGCTCATACCATGTTTTTGAAATGTTTTTCACAGGGTATAAGGAAGGGTAAGAGAATGGAATAATTCATGATTACTTTTATCCATTAAATAATTATTTTTTTAAAGAGTTTTATTGTTGTCAAAAAAATTGGAAAGAGTAGAAGTGTCTACCTTGTAATATTTGAGATGTAATGAAATAATTACATCTTAATTATCTAAAAGTATAAACCTAAAAAAATCATCATTGTGAATTCTCAACTTAACTCAAGATTATGTATTTTTTAAGGTTGGGGCCTTATAGTTGGTCTTAGAAGATGGTTTAGATAAATTTGGAGATTAGGTTATTTTCTTAAGGTTTAGGGATATCATAGTAGGTTTATAATTTTGAGGTATATAATAAGTTTAATGTCCTAGAAACCCCCTTTGAGGCTTTATGATCTCAAATATTAAGGCTACTAATAGTATTTTTTGAAGACATTCACCTTTGAGGAAATTATGGGTTATTAATTTTTGGGGTGAAAAAATATGAGGTATGTGATAACCTTTGAGGTTAAAATATGTAATGGTTAATTTTTGGGATTTTATATAATTTTTGAAAATGTTTTAAAATTATAAAGTATTTGAAAAAGGACAACACACAGACTATGTGAAAACCCATTGCACCCGACAAAAGTGCAAGAATAGAACCCATAAACGAAGTGCAATTGGGATTTATCACCAACAACTAGCCTACATGAATTACATGGTCAGTATGATTTATTATTTTTAGTTAAATGATTTTATGGATCAGGAATAAGTTGATTTTGGGAAATTATGTTTTATAAAATGGACATCTTTAGTATAGTAAAATGATTTGGTGATTAAGTGATAAATGTTATTTTGGTATACATTTTCTATTTTGGGAACAATATATGCCTAAGGAAAATAGAATATGAATATATTTCATTAGTAGAGTAATGGTTGAATTTTATTTTTTAAGAATATAGGTTTTTATTGTGGACATATGGATATTTAGTTTATTTTTGGAAGTTATTAACCTATCATTGAGGAGATTTTATTAGGTTTA
This sequence comes from Viscum album, assembly GCA_963277665.1. Lineage (NCBI taxonomy): Eukaryota > Viridiplantae > Streptophyta > Magnoliopsida > Santalales > Viscaceae > Viscum > Viscum album. Next base: position 951,781,949 of record OY728130.1, on the reverse strand, counting down.
TTAATTTTAATTATGAGACTTTAAGAGTAGTCAATGTTATTTAGAGATAATTGTTAATATTTGTCATCGATGACTATGTGATCAAATTGTTCAGAATTTTGGTTTTCAATCATAGTTTGGATTATTTTGAGGAATTTGAAGGACAATTGTTTATTTAATGGTCTTTGTTGAACATTAGGTTTTGTTTTTTGACCTTTGGAGATTAGGAGTTGTATTTATTTTTATATAGGATTATTTTTAAGGGATTATCTGATCTTGTACTAGCCATTTAGGTTTTGGTTAATGTCTAAAGACATGGGAAATATATAGTTCATCTTTTGTGAATTAGTTGATTTTATAGAAGTTGATTCTAGAACTTAAGGTGTGAACAAGTTATCTTGAATACACATCGTTTGAGGAAAATATGAGTTTTTGGTAGATATTTATTAAAGGATGAAATGCTATTTGACAAGTAATTATATTTCCTTATGTTTTTAATAAATATCATAAATAAACTCCTCAACATCATGAAAAGTATATTAAAAAAACATTTTCCATTTAATTTTTCCTATAGGGAAATAAAATTCCATTTAACCCATCATAGGTTTATGGTTTTTAGTTTTTATCTTTCTCTTGATCACGTTTTCTATCACTCTCAATCAGAACTTTATGGTAATTTTTCTCTTCCATATCCATTTTTTTTACATGGAGCCCTAGTTTGTTTTATATAAGGTGACATTTTTTACTTCACTTTCTATCTTAAAAATTGGATGTTTTATTAATTTTATTTTCAATGTGGTATTTTCAACGAAGTTTCTAAGCATAATTTTATGAATAATTTATTAGTTTTATGTTAAATGAGAGAATTTTGTGGATAGCGTAGTCAACACGAAACAACAGGTTTCTCTGAATTCTTACATTGTAGAGAACGTTGAGTTATACCGGAAAATAATACAATATTATTATTGTTATTTTAAATGTTATTTAACATCTAGAATTTGTGCCGACATAAAAGAAAAAAACTAACTAAAATATTATTAAATTTTTTTGTTAACTGTTTTTATATTTATCCTATAAATTTTAGAGGATTAAAATGAGAATGAATCCAATTTTAAGCATAAAATACTCTAATAGTTTTAAAAGGTTGTTTACTGACTTTTGATGGAAACCCATTTTTAAATTTAGTTTTTGTCACATTTATATGTTATATTTGAAAAAAGGAACTTATTATTTATAATTAGTACCTAAAAATTTACCTTGGTTGAAATTTTGTTATTTTTCTGATAAAATCCATATTTTAATGAATAGTGAAAATACTACATTTTAAGTCAAAACCGCCTTTTCATCTAATTTATTTATTTAGATAGATTATATTTCTTATTGATTTTAAATATTAATTGTATTTTTTAATCATTTAATCCAATTTTGGTCATTTTTAGTAATTTTACATTTAAATCAGTCATAAACACTTGTCAAATTTTTGATAGAATTTATTTCATAAAAACCAGCTTTTTGGTTTTGACAATGGGAATTAATTTTAAATAATTAATAAAAACTATGTATTTTTAATTTGTAAAAATTGATTCCATATTTGGAATCTGAAGGTCCAAATTATGTAAATTTGTACCTTCTATTTTTGGATTTTATGAATAATAACTTCAGTAATTATTTTTATTTTCCATGGTTAAAGGGTAAATTAGATAAATAAGGGTAAAAATAATTTTATAATAATATAAAACTACCCTAAAATGTGTCATAATATTATTTTATGAGTCATGGGAGATGAAAATAATCCTTTGACCAAACATTTTTCATTTTGTGTCCACCTGGGTGTGAAAATGACATTTTATAATATTTAATTTAATGAAAAGGGAAATATAACATATACATGTATCTTTTAGTAAAATATTTTTAATATAGGGTTATATAAATTATCTCTTTGACTAGAAATATTAATTAAATATATAAAAGATTTAATAAATCAATTTATTATATTTATAATTTTTAGACATTAAATAAATAAATTTAGTTATGACACAATGATGATGTAGTGATTACCTTATTAACGAAAGATTCAAATAAATGATATTATAAATAATAAAATAAATGTAATTTGAACATTTTTATGTCATACACGATTTTTTTATGACATTAACCTATGGGGGATGATTTAATGCTTTTTTTTGAAGGAATTAAGTTCTTATGACTTAAAAAAAATCAATTTCTAAGTAGTGTCAAAATGGACATAAATGGTTTAAAAAGAAATATTATTTTATAAAATGATAGAGTAGTCCTAAAAATATAATATTTTTATAAATGAATTATATATTGTTAAAAATTTCATCAATTATCCTCTTGTGGTTCTCTTGTCATTTTATAGATACTATAGTAACCATATATTATGAAAGTAGAAGAAGACATGGTAAGAGTTAATGTTTTGAACTAAGTGTTAATGCTAAAAGATATGGTTATGTTTGTGATAAAAAATTGTCTAAAACCAACTAGTTGAGAGTATTTATACCCATAATCATCTTATCATCAAAATATATATCTTTTAAACTTTTAAAATTCAAAAATCAATTTATAATAATATAATATTTCAAGACTTTCCTAAAGTGCCTCTCCTCCCTCTTATAAAAGGCTACCACATCTACCCACTTACTCACACCTCTCAAGCCCCTTCAATCGTCCAACATATTTGAAAATAATCTCCCAATATACCTCTCTTCCTCTTAGAAACCTTACTCTGGGAATATGGAAAATCAAGAAAGATTTTTTTCTCAAATCAAAAGAAGTTACCCAATTTAGAGGTAATGTCTTATCTCATGTTCCTTCCCTTTATTTTCCTCCTCCACTTCATATGATCTTATTATTATATGATTAAATAAAAAATAATAACATCAATATACAAGGGTTTTTTTATAATAAGGACTCTAACTACACTCACACATGCCTCTATCTAATGGATATGAACATGATGTTTCTGTGTACGACAAATAATGCCTCAAAAAACGATGATTGTTCAATTTTCTCCTTCCAAATCTCATGGTGGCCATTATGATGGAAGTATATTTATATATTAAATATATTATATTTATATTTTCTCTATTATTTTTTAGTTTTTATTTAAAAAATACATTTATAATTTCTATAGTATGTAAATACGATAATTTCATTTGAGGAAGAATGGACTACCGCACCCTCAAAGTGACATAACTCGTTCATTCCTTACATGGAACGTATAAAGGTTGTATTTAATGGAATTATGTAACATATATAACATATATATTATATTTTAATTACAATATACTTACATATCATTTAGTTTTCATTCCTTTAATATGAAAAATAAATGAAAGTAGCGTTCATGCGTACGTACGTCATACCATCTCCCTGAACGGTGCATTTCATTTCCTATATGAAAATATTATGGATATAATAACTAAATATATAATTAATATATATGATATTTTAATAATTAATAATAATATTTTGGATATTATGGAATTTTGACTACATGGAGAATTTACATCAAAACTAGTTTATTTTCAACCCAAGTACTGAATATCAACAAAATGACTGATATGAACTTAAATAATTATATAATTTTTATAACATGGTAATAAGTAATAAAAAAGGAATAATAAACTTTAAAAAGGTTCTCGATCAAGGATAAACTAACCTACGTTTATTATTTAGTAACATAACGATTTTATGTGACGAGTCCGAATTAAGGTAATGGAATTTCTAAACTAAATTTCCACTCGTAGGGTTTTACACATATTTCATTGATTATGTTATGATAAGATTATGTGGTGAATAACTATTTATGTTTTATGTTACAATTTCCACATCAATTTTTGTGGATATACTATTTATACACTTAATAACCCCATTTATATATTCTTACATCATTTATATGAACTTTGTAAGGGAAATCATAACACAATTTTCATTCTTTAAGTTAAATATCCATGTCATTGGTTTTGTTTTTACAATAATATGTGTGAATGACCACTGATTGTTTTTCACTAAATATCCACTTTTATATACTACCATTTGACATATTATATCATTAATATATTTTTTCTAATGATATTATATGTTTCGTTTAAAGTTATTCTTTAATTATTTTTATTCAAGTATTTTCTTAAGTGGTAAGGGACTCTAACTAAAACATAATTTTAAAATTTTTAAATATTTATTATTCTAAATCATTATCAATTATGGACATGTTTTATAAATGGTTTTATGGATTTATTTATATGGACATGAATGTTTTAAAATGTTAATTTCTTTTAAAATTTTCAATGTGGTATGGGAAAATTTGATTCAAAAATCATCTTTTTAAATGTTTTAAATGTGTTTTAAAATTGGATTGATTATTTCAATAGCATGGAATGTTTTATTTAACATATATTCTATTAATTCTATTTATAGATTTTATGTCACTAATATGTATTGATGTTTACATTACATCCTTTTTATTTTATTTTAAAATAATGTGTTTTCACTTATTAGTGTGCGACTTGTAAAGATGAAATGTTATTTTTAAGTGGAAATGTTATATTTCCTTTATTCATGGTTTGTGTGCTATGATTATGTTTTGGTTCATGGTAATTTATTATGTATACAGTTGGTTCCATGATAAAACAAGGGAGGGTGAGCCTGTGATAGCTCTATAATGCATTGGGTAATGTGAATTAGGTAAACGTTAAGTTTTATCTTAATAGATTTAGGGAATATACTATGATGGGAATTCCAAACATAACCATGGAGGTTACTCCCTATGTAGCTGTAAAAGCCACAATGTAAATATGATATGGATTCCACAAGTTACCTTTATTTTTTAATGATTTATATTATTTTTAGTAGGAATATTATAATAACATGATGTAAGGTAAGTATTTTATGTTGTATGGGTGAAAAGTATGATTTTGTGAAAATGTTTTCATGGGTTTCAAATATTCATGGGATAATGGTTCTATTCCTTATTTTTTATTTTTTTTATTTTTTAATGCTCATCTGATGTTTTTGAAATTTTTTTAACAGGGTATAAGGAAGGTTAAGAGAAATTAATAATTCAAGAATTTTTTTATCAAGAAAGGAATTGTTGTTTTTAAGGAGTTTTTTTGTTGAAAAATATTGAATAGAGTAGAAGTGTATACCTTGTAGTATTTTATATGTAATGAAATAGTTATGGTATAATTATCTAAAAATCTAAACCCAAAATGTTCGTCAATGTGAATTCTTGACTTAACTCAAGATTATGTAATGTTTAAGGTTGGAGCCTTATAGATGGTATTAGAAGATGGTTTAGACAACTTTAGAGATTAGGATGTTTTTTTAAGGTTTAGGGATATCATCATGTGTTTATAATTTTATGGTATATCATAAGTTAAATTTCCTAGAAACCCACTTTGAATCTTTATGATCTGGAATATTTATGTTACTAATGTTATTTTTTGAAGACTTTCACCTTTGAAGAAATTATGGGTTACTAATTTTTGGGATGCAAATTGTGAGGTATGAGATAACCTTTGAGGATAAAATATGTTATTTTTATTTTTATATTTTTATATAATTTTTGGATACGTTATAAAGTTATATAGTTTTTGAAAAAGGACAACACACAGACTGTGTGACAACCCACTGTGTCAGACAAAGTTGTGGGAATCAATCCCACAATCGAAGTGCTATTGGGACTTATCACCTACCACTGGCCTACCTGACGTCCCTGGTTAGTATGACTTATGATTTTTAGTTAAATGATTTTATGGATCAATAATAAGTTGATTTTTGGAAATAATGTTTTATGAAATGGATATCCTTAGTCTAGGAAAATTATTTGGTGATTAAGTGATAAATGTTATTTTGGAAGACGTTTTCTATTTTGGGAACACTATATGCCTAAGGAAAATAGAATACTATTGGATTTCATTTGAAGAGTAATGGTTGAATTATATTTTGGAATAAAAATGTTTTTATTATGGAAATATGGTGGTTTGGGTTATTTGTGGAAATTATTAACCTATCATAGAGATTATGTGATTAAGTTAATTACATTTTAGTATGATATTTTAGGAGTGGTCTATGTTATTCTGAGATAAATTCTAAGATTTATCATAGAAGACTATATGATAAAATTGTTTTGAATTTTGGGTTTCAATCATAGTTTAGATTATTTTGAGGGATTTTAAGGAAATTTTTTTATTAAATGGTTTATGTTGAACTTTGGGTATTATTTTTTGAATTTTGGGGATTAGGAGTAGTATTTCATTTTATAAAGGATTATTCTTTTTTGGGATAATATGATCTTATACTAATCATTTTGGTTTTTGTTAATTTATAAAGACATGGTAAATATATACTTCATCTTTTTTGAATTATTTTATTCTATAGAAATTGATTCTAGAACTTTAGGTGTGACCAAGTCATCTTGAATACTCATCATTTGGAAAAAATATGAGTTTTTGGTAGACTTTTATTGAAGGAAGAAACTCTACTTGACAAGTAAGTAAGTTTCCTTATGTTCTTAGTAAAGATCATAAATAAATTCATCAATTTTATGAAAATGATATTAAAATAAAAATGTTTCCTGTTTACTTTTCTTATTAAGAAAACAAAATCTATTTAACCCATAACATGTTTATGGTTTTCTAGTTATTAAATTTCTCCAGATCATGTTTTCTATCACTCTTCATCTTAACTTGATGGTTATTTTTATCTTCTATATCGATGTTTTTCAAGATGGAACCCTAGTTTGTGTTATCTCAGGTGACATTTTTAATTCACTTTCTATATTTTAATGTGGTTGTTTTATTATCCTTTTTTTGATGTGGTATTTTCAATTAAGTTACTATCCCCATTTTAAAATTGTGAGGAAAAAATTTCTAAAAGGGGTGAATGATGTAACATCCCGGGTATTTATAGAATAATACATTTTCTTATTTAATAATATTTATGAATTAGATATTAATTTTACATTAAATGGGATAATTTTTATAATAGTTTACTTAACACGCAACAATGGATTTCTTCGAAATCATATGTTACACAGAACGTTGTGTTATACAAAAAAAATAATACAATAATAATATTATTATTTTAAATGGTAGTCAACGCCTATCCATTGTATTTTAGGGAATAAAAAAAAACTAACTATAATATAATTAAAAATGTTTTTACATTTATCCAATAAATTTTTTAGTCTTAAGATGAGAATGAATCTAATTTTAAGCTTAAAATATTCTAATTTTTAAAAGTTCATTTTAACACCTTTTGATAGAAAACCCTTCTTAAATCTAGTTTTTTCACTTTTATATATTATATTTTAAAAAATAAACCTCTTATTTAGAATCGTAACATCAAAATTTACCTGGTCTGAAATTTTGGTTTTTTCCTGATAATATCCATATTTTAATAAATAGTGAAAATACTGCATTTTAAGGCAGAACTGCCTTTTTGTCTAATTTATTTATATAGATATATTATATTTTTATTGGTTTTAAAGTTTAATTGTATTATAATTTTATCATTTAACTAAATTTAGGTCATTTTCAATAATTTTATATTTAAATTGGACATAAATACATGTCAATCTTTTGATTGTTTTTATTTTTTAAAAACCTGCTTTCTGGTTTTGACAATGCGAATTAATTTTAAATTAATCAATAAAACTTCTATATTTTTAATTTGGAAAAATGGATTACATATTTATAATTATATGTTATAAATTTTTTAAATAGTTAACTTTTATTTTTGGAAATTTGAATAGTAATTTTAGTAATTTTTTATTTACCACAGTTAACGGGTAAATTAGGTAAATAAGGGTAAAAATAATATTATAATAATATAAAATTACCTAAAACTTTTTCTGGATATTATTGTATGAGTCAAGGGAGACCAAAAAACTCTTTTTATTAAACTCATGGCATTTGGGATCCACTTGGGTGTGAAAATCACATTTTATACTATTTAGTTTAAAGAAAAGCAAAATATAACACAAACATGTATCTTTTATTAAAAAAATTATTATAATTCTATATAACTGATCTCTATGACTATAAATAGTCATTTAAAATTTAAAATTTTTTACTACATCATGGTATTTTATTTATAATTTTTAGACATTAAATAATTTTGTTATTAAGGACACAACGGTGATGCTATGATTACCTTATTAATCAAAGATTCAAATAAATGATATTATAAATATTAAAATAAATGTAATTTGAACATTTTTATGCTATCCACGATTGTTTTAGAGGAAATTAAAATTTTAGGGATGCTATAATTCCTTTTTTTGAAGGAATAAAGTTGTTATAACTTTAAGAAAAATCAATTACTAAATTGTGTCAAAATTGACATAAATGATTTTTTAAAATAAATTCTATTTTATTAAATGATATTATAGTAATAAAAATATATTATTTGGATTTATGACTATTATAATGTTAAAAATTACAATAATTATCCACTTTTCATTCTATTGGAATTTTATAGTAGCCATAGTAACCATATATTATGCAAATAGAAGAAGACATGGTAAGAGTTAATGTTTTTAACTAAGGGTTAAAGTTAAAAGATAAGGTTAATTCTATGACCTAAAATTGTATAAAACCAATTGGTTGAGAGTATTTAGACCCATCATCATATTATTCGAGAAAAATATTACTTTTTAACTATTATTTTTTGAAAATCAATTTATAATAAAACAATATTTCAAGACTTTCCTAAAGTACCCCTCCTCCCTCTTGTAAAAGGCCAACATCTCTACCCACTTACCCACACCTCTCAATCCCCTTATACCATCAAAATTATCTAAACATAATATAAAAACATATCTCCTTTATTTATATAATCATTACCTTTGGAATAAGTCAATTCAATAATTCCTTTTGGCTCAAATCAAAAGAAGTTACCCGATTTAGAGGTAATGTATTCTCTCAAGTTCATATCCTTTATTTTACTTCTACACTCCCTATGATATTATTATTATATGATTAAATAAAAAAAATAGTATAATAAATATACTAGTTTTTTATGAGAAGGATTCTAACTACACTCACACACACCTCCATCTAATAGATACGAACAAACTGTTTCTATGAATGACGAACTACTGCCTCACGAAATGATGATTGTTCAATTTTCTCCTATCACATATCATGTTGGACATTATGATAGAAATTTATTTATATATGAAATATATTATATTTATATTTTCTATATTCTTCTGCATTTTTTATTTACAACATACCTTTATGCTTTCCATAATATGTAAATATGATAATTTCATTTGAGGAAGTACGGACTACTGCCCCCTCAAAGTGATATGACCCATTCATGCCATTCATGGAATGTATTAAGGATGGATTTAATGAAATTATGTAACATATATAATATATATATTATATTGGAGTTACAATATTCATATTTATCTTTTATTTTCCATTCCTTTAATATGAAAACGAAATGATAGTAGGGTTCATGCGTACACACAACCTACCGTCTCCATAAATGGTACATTTCATTTCATATATCCAAATATTATGGATATAATAAATACATATATACTGAAACTATATGATATTAAATACTGAATATTAATATTCTGGATATGATGTAATTTTTACTAGATAGACAATTTACATCAAAACAAATTCATTTTCGACTCAATTACGGAATATCAACAAAACGACCGATATGAACTTAAATAATTATATAATTTTTGTAACATGGTTATAAGTGATATAAAAGGAATAAAAAAACATTAAAACTTTATCAATAAGGTATAAATTAACTTATTTTATTATTTAGGAATATAACTATTGTATTTGACAAGTCGGACTCAAGGTAAGAGAATTTATAAACTCAATTTCAACTCAGTGGGTTTTACACAAACTTCATTGATTATGTTTTTATAAGACTATGTGTGGAATCACTTTTTATTTATTTATTTTGTCATTTACACTTTTCTCTGTGTGTATATACTATTTCTACACATAATCACCCCATTGATAAATTCTTATGTCATTTATACAAACTTTTTAATAAAAATATTAACTCAATTTCCATTAGTTGAGTTAAATATCCATGTAATTGGTTTTGTTTTTTTTAAAGAATATCTGTGAAAGAACTCTGATTGTTTTGGACTAAATACCCACTTATATTGGGTGTATTAATATTTTTGACACATAATTCTTACATTTATTTATCCTTAATCGATGGATATGACCTTTGTAAGGGATTTCATCGTAATTAACATTCCATTGAGACTTATTTGTTATTATGCACCAATTACATTTTATATGGTGTATATAATACCCTTGAAATATTATATCATGAATCTCTTTATTATCATGATATTATATGTTTTGTTTCATGTTATTTTTTAGTTATTTTTTTTCAAGTATTTACTCAAGTGGTAAGGGACTCTAACTAAAACACCGTTTTAAATATTTTAAATATTTATTATTATAAATCATTATCATTAATTTAAATGTTTTAAAAATGGTTTTAAGAATTTATTTATATGGACATGAGTGTTTTAAAATTTTAATTCCTTTCAAATGTTTCAATGTGGTATGGGAGACTTTAATTCAAAAACGTTTCTTTAGAATTTTTAAATGTATTTTAAAATTTGATTGATTATTTCAATAACTTGGAATGTTTTATTTAACATATACATATTGAATGTAATTTATCCCTTTTATGTCACTTTTATTTATTTTTTTATACTTTAAAATTTTTAAATTTTTTTTGAAATAATTTTTTTTCACTTATTATTTCAAGACTTGTAAATATGAAATGTGATTTCAAAGTGGAAATGTTATTTTTTCCTTTATGCATGGATTGTGTGTTATTATTAGGTTATGGTTCTTGGGAATTTCTTAAGTATATAGGTGGTTCTGTGATAAACCAAGGGAGGGTGGTCCTATTATAGCTCTCTAATGCATTGGGTAACTTGATAGAGGTATACATTAAGGTTTCTCCTAAGAGATTAAGGGAATATACTATGATGGGTATTCTAAATGTAACCATGAAGGTTACTCACTATATTATTGTGAAAGATACAATGTAAGTATTTTATGGATTCCACAAGTTACCTTTATGTTTTATTATTTCCATAATTTTTTGTAGAAATTTTATTATTACATGATATAATATAATTATTTTATTCTATATGGATGAAAAGTATGAATTTGGTAAAATGTTTCATGTGTTTTAAATATTCACGGACTAATGGTTTTATTCCTTATTTTATATTCCTTATTGAGTTTTTTATACTCATCCAATGTTTTTGAAATGTTTTTCATAGGTTATAAGGAAGGATAAGAGAATTTAATAATTCAAGAAAGTTTTACAAAGAAAGGAATTCTCATTTTTAATGAGTTTTATCATTGTCAAAAAATTAGATTGAGCAGAAGGGTCTTCCTTGTAATATTTGAGATGTAGTGAAATAGTTATGGAATAATTCTCTAAAACTCTAAAACAGAAAAGATTCTCAATGTGAATTCATGACTTAACTCAAGATTATTTAATGTTTAAGGATGGGGCCTTATAATACTCACCCATGTTCTATCACCCAGAGCATCATTTAACCATAGTAACAACATGGAAAAACTTTGACATGGTTTCACTAGGGATAATACTCTTTCTCACCCACACTATGGAGAATCCTTTCAACTTTTTCTTACTAGGGTAAAGTTTCTATATTTTCCACCCACAGGTGAAAAATATTTAGTGATAAATCACTAGGGAGAACCCATCTTCAATCCCTCACTAGGGTGAACCCTCTTTGCTTCCCTCATTAAGGTGAATCCCCTACTTTATCTCTCTCAAGGGGAATCTTCTCACTATCCCTCAAATGGAAGAAATATATGTGGTTATCCCTCATTAGGGGAAGCTATATTCATACCCTCACTAAGGCGAATCCTCCTGCTCTCCCTTACTAAGGAAAATACTATTTAAATTACATCACTTTGATGAAGCTTCCTTCTACCCACCACTAGGGATACACATATTTGATGGGTCATCACTCGAAAAAATCCATCTTTGATCACTCACTATAATAAATCCATATCTATACCCCTACTAGGGATAACCCTTAAAATCAATTTCCAATCCAGGGTACCATAAAAACCAAATATTAAATGGAAGAGAATCCCTTTAATGAAGTCTCATACATGGGCCGTAAATTATGATGGCCTTCTCCAAATAAACCAGATTTGAAGGTTCAAAGTATGCATACCAATATGAACCCCATTTGATCATGTATTACCATGATAAAATTAATCTCTTACATGTCCCCATAGGTAATAGAACTCTAATATGGTTTATAATAATATATCTACTTGATAATGATTGACCCAACAACTTAGTCACTTGGTGAATGTCTTGGGACACCCAATGATCCATGAGTAGTTGGGATTCAATTTTTTTTATAAGAACAATTATGGTTCATATTGATGATTTCATCATCTAGAGATGTTAATGAGAAAGGGTCACCCATATCAGGAAAAAACGTTTTCGTGTGTAAGATCCATAAGTTCCCTCTGATCTATCAAAAAAACTTTAGGCTCCCTCCTAGGTATAAACTAGAACAATAGAGTCATTAAGGGAAACTAGACCCATCCACCCAATGAACCATGATCCAAAGGGTGAACCCAATTCATAATCCCTAGATAATTTTCATTGATCCATTTACTCCATGAAAACCCTCCTAAAAGGGCCATATTACATGTCATATATATTACTCAAAAGTTATATATGCATGAATATGTATATAAAAGGGAATTTTCAATGAATAATCTCTAATAAATCATCAATTTTCACCCCATTCATGACATGAATTTATAACTCACACGATGTGAAAATACACAACAAATGTCTTACCAAATGACGTTAAACTACATGGATTAACGATGTCGTATGACCTTAAACTACACCACCAAACTATGTGGGATTTCCTTTTTATTAATCCAGATACTTATGAAACATCTATAAAGTCAAAACCCAACACCATGAATCATCCAAATTCATATTCAAGGAGTCATATTCTTAATGAGATTTTGTACAGCCCTCTTGATAGGACACACATTTAATACACTTGTAATTCCCTACTCATTATGGTATATTACCTCTAAGACTCCCCATTTTCATCCACTAGGTCAATATTCCCCATGAAATAGTATTTAAATAGGCTATACTCTTGTTTATTCCATGCCTTTCCTAGAGTTCTATATCCTCTCTAGGTATAACCACAACTCACACATTAGGATATATTTCTAAAAAAACCAAATTATTCTCAGTGGGTCATATCATCAGAAGTTAATACTACAATAAGCTTCATGGGGACATACTTACTATGAAACCAAAAACATCATTACTAGGATATATTCACTTTGAGATAAACCAGAAATAGCCAATCAGGGGTAAACCCCACAATAATGATTTCTTTTAACCTTTCATATAATTTCCCTCTCCATATAAAATTGAATTTCTTGTAATTTCTAATTATCACACGAACATAAAAGTTGAATGTTTCATATTATATGGAACTAAACTATAGGGTTTTTGATTCCTTGCATAAGGATACATGGGATGTTCATTACAGGGTCCAAATCCCAACACCACAAATACCTACTACCTTCCTATATGGTAATAAACTCTTGATTGGGAAATTATATGGAATTAAACTATATTATATATAAAATTAAGTATCAAAATAATAATAATAAAAATATTGATAACCTATAATTAGTTTTTATTTTTTAAGTTGCTGGAGGGAAACTAATATTTAATAGACATTTTCATTATTTCATGTTCACAACTAGTCACTATCACATAGGAAACCATTCCCACATAGGGATCTAAGAAGTATTTATGTATATAAATTAAATTTTTAAGTGAGCCATATATTAGGAATTAATTACACTTAAAAAGGTGTATATGATATTAACCCCATCATATCAACAAATATATATTCCATGGTGTTACAAGAATTGTCCAAGTGACATATTTTCTTTGAAAAAATGTCTGCACTAACTCAAAATGATGCAGTGGTGTCACTTCAGGGGTTTCTCCAAGAAGTAAATATAATGAACCCAATGTAAACCATTCAATAATATAAAAAATAACTAATATAACCCCAGTGTTAGGATAATTTCATCTAATTTAACTCATGCAAACAAACTTGACATGAATCTTTATTTCTAAAAACAATTGGTTGAGATTGAGTGTACTTATAATACTAAACTGATGAGTGTTTATGTTTTTTTCTTATATGTCAGGTATTACCCTATCAAGGGAACATTTATATCCATATAAATTAACTTTTCATCTATATAATGCTTTTACACTTTAAGTACCATAAAATCAGTGACCCCCACAATAGTAGAGATGCCGCCTCACTACCAACACCTCTAGTTCCAAGGAGAGAGTAAATTGTTCAAATATTATCATCAGTAATGTACCATTGGAACCCTATAATATAAATGAAACCACATATAATAAATTATGATTCACATCTCATCCCTCCAAAGGAAAGATGTAATAAATTAATTATTTCCTATTATCGCTTCCAACATCTTTAAGTGTCTTTCCCCATAGAGAAATAATTGTTTCCTCCAATATATTAGTGAGAAAATAAGAGAGCTAAACCACCAACCCACCCCTATATAGGATACTTTAAGGATGGATCCTTCCACCCACCATTACTATTAAGAGTTTTATGTGGCTCTACTTCTTGAGGAGGCTTCCCATGATATCTCAATCATGAAAACTTATGTCTGGGTACCTCAGAGGAGGTTTAAACTTATACAATAGAATTGACGACACCATGAACATACCCACACTACTTTTCCATAGAACAAGAACCATACGAACATAACATAGAAAGAGAAGGTCCATTTCCCAATTATACTAGCCCAATCATTTTATTCACTCTTGTTGAATGGTGAGTATACTGACATATCCCAGTAGAGACAAGGGGAAGACCCATATTTATGACCCACATATAATGTATATCTATATACCCCACTAAAAACTAGAGCACATGAGTAGGAACATATCTTTTTATCGCATATAATAACATTACTATATAGCTATTCATATTACAATATACCATAAATATATGATGAAATAAATGATGAGTAGACTTTTATTTTTTCCCAAATCTTATATGTCTTTCAACATATCCTTGAAACTAAAATAGAGTATAATAGTCATCTTGTCCTAGTGGTAACCCATGAATGGTATTATATCTATGACCCTTCAAATATTGAAGAGTTTTGGTATGAATTTCCAAAAAATAACACATGAGAGGGATTATAACCATGATACCCTTTGGTATGACCATTAATACATTATGATGGAGGAATAAGAGTAGGCCCATATTCCTACAACATTGAAAGTCGTTTGATATTATATTCTTGTAGAGGATTAGAAGTAGGAATACAACCATGATTCCCTTCAGTTTGAGGAATATAGAAGATACAACATGGTAACTACCGAATGGTGGGAACATTTTATCACTCGATAAAAACAGAATTATTAGCATATTCTAATGAAAAATAAGGGATATGCCCATATTAACAATGAGAATCATGGAACTCATTTTTGAGAATCATGAACAACACAAGAGTAAACAAAGATGAATCTCTTCAAAGAAGGTCGTTAATATGACATAAAAAGTGACTATAAAATAATCTATCACCAAAGATAGAAAATAAACTTAGAGGAGGTGAATTTTACAATATTGATCAGTGAAGAAGAGTTCCAGTTCTTATAAAATATATCCGTTGAGGACAGTGATTCTACTAAATCATCATAAGAAGGTGAGAGAAGATTTAGCATTTGTGGTCCTACTATGTTTTTTTAGTGTATGTTCTACTGGTCTTCCCCTAAAATCATGTAATAAAGGTCCTCCCTATGAAAACACAATGAGTGATAATCTGTCCTATTCTCATCATTAAATATAGGGATATCCTCCTTGCACTAAGAAGATAAATAATCTTAAAGGTACTCCCCTTTCCAGCTCCATGATTGGAAAATATGAAGGTCCTCCCCATGTGATCCAAGTGTTTGGCCCTTGAAATGGTCCTCTATAGTGTGATGAATTATCAGGAAAAGATGGCCCACTCTTTTTCAATTCTACTCTAAGAGTGCTCTCATACCGAGAATTACTCAAAGGATCGAGGTTGTCTATAATCAAAGCCTCAAATTCAATACATGTAACTTCAAAATCATTAATATTAGTTATGGGAAAATAGTCATTTTTAGTATCCACTAGCGAAACCCTTATTCTATCTTAATCAAAGCGACTTTGGGAAAGCCTCCCATTTTTGATAAATCAATTGGAATAAAACCATTACCGTGAAATGAGGTTGAAAAATTGTTCTTTGAAAATGATTTAGATAACATGGAGTTTTTGAAATAATTTTATGAGAATAACATATCAATTATGTTTTATCCCATTGATACTTCCCAATATGACATCCTACAAGTGTTGAAAAAGATTAAAAACCTTTCTTGTGAAAATATTTATGGTTGTATATACATCAGATAAAGTTCAAGCACCAACACTATCAGAACTATGACAACATTATCCAAATAATGAACAATATATATTTCCAGAATTAATTCAATACATACTTAGTAAATTAGAATTTCAGGTCAAAGAACACATCAGGAACCCCTAACATGCCTTTCTCCATATCCTTGAGGCACATTAAAAGATAATCATCAATTCCACATCTGAATTGTGTATCTAAGGATTGTGATAACATGAAACATTTCACTTTACCCTATCCCTAAGTTATTATATTCCAAAATATATGAAATCATACAATATTATTTATATAGGAATGTTTTTATTCCAGAAAATATAATGTTAGTTAGTTTTTTTAATAAAATAATATTACCTATAAGATGAAAAAAAAGTGTAACCAAAGGGATCATGTTATACATGGGATCCTACACCGATCCACTAAAATGATTTCTCATGAACTTTTACTAAGAAAGGTAAAATAACTGATAAACCAAAAACTCTTGTTGGAAGAAAATTCACGTTTTGAACATTCATTACACCCAAATTCTAATTGAGTGAAAGAATTCTAAGTTAATAATACTAAATTGGGAATCACTATGACATTTATTGAAGAGTAGTCCACTACAGAAGGATTGAGGTATTTTTACCACTAGAACCACCCCGGGTATCATTAAATCCCCCATGGGTTCAACATGTGATAGTGGAAGAATTATATAATCCCCAAATGATAGGGGTGGGGGAATTTATACTTCTGCCTCCAAAGAAGTTGGTATTTTATAGGCTTTGTGGTGACCTCTATAAACCATTACCCCAACCATTCCTACATTTATATGACACACACCTATCATTTTAAGAATGCTCATTATGGATGGTTGTGGACTCCCTTAGGGTCACTATATATAGATCTATTCCATGGGTATATTTAATGAAGCATATTAAGCTCAAAAAAGATCATATACTAAAACAACATAATCTGAATGGGCACACAAATGTTGATCTTGGAAATTCATTCAAAGAAGGTAAAAGGAATAGATACTCACACTCTTAATAAAAAGTGAATTAAAAGATTTACACAACCTTATTTTCATCAGTGAATATCATAGATACTTATACAATAAATTATTTATGTTAAGACATGGTAACTGAGGCACTTAATAAAGAATAATTTTATAGAGATATGTTTCACGTCAAAAAAGAGAGGAAGGAATGAATACCAATTTCATATGTATACCAAGAACATGTCATCTACAAAAGTTTTATTTCCATTATTTTGATATGATTTAACTAAATATAAAGAAAATGAATGGATATATTCAAATATCCACATGAATAAGTATAATTACTCCCCACTGAAGAAAATTTGGAATAGTGTGATTTTGAGATATACTATCTCAAACAACACAATACTAAATTACTTTGGGGGTAAAATTCCCCTTGAGTATATCCCTTAGAAAAAAGTGAATGTTTCTCTTCCTAGTCATAAGGATGGGCTTAATCATTCCACAAGAATAGAGCCTTCCCACCTAGTTGGATCTGGGTCAAGACAACTTTTTTTTACCTAAACTTGGTTGTTAGAGAATTGAAAATGTATCACCAATTGTGACAAAAATATACCCCATATTAATAAATACACCTAGGTCTAGCTTAGAGAATGATTCAAAATTTGTTGTATAGAGGGTAAAAAAATTAGGAATCACTTATTAACCACAATCATATATCATCTTTGGGAAAATTTCATCTAAAATTTATAAGCTTCATTTAGCCCCTCAATCATCCAATAGTAGAAACAGATGGATGACATGCCCTAAAGTTGGTCGGGTGGAAATAACAGATTGAGTGGTTAGAGGCCACTTCTCCTATATCTAACTTTTTAAAATCATTTTTTCTCAATATTTAGTTGTACTAGGGACCCAGAAAAACACCTTCCACATTCTTTGTCCCGAGGTAGCCCTACGATGGGAACAAATTATCCATATGAGGTCACACAACTCGTACTTTTTTATCAAACTTTAGAGGAACCAATAAGAATATGGTGTAGTAATTTTAAATCCAAATATATTATGGGCTAGAAAAAAGAATTTATCAGTCACTATACTAATTTAGATATATTCTATGAATGTCAATGGTTGATGACCACTTGAATTATTGGTATCATAAATATTAAAGTGAATATAAACACATGATTAAAGGTATAGGTCTAAAATACTCACCCAATATGAAACTCCTATTGGTAAATCTATTACATATATTCCTAGAAAATCATCGAAACTATTTATAGACATTGTTAATCCAATTGAAGTAATCACATTAATTTTGATAGTTCTTAGATGTGTTATAGTTATTAGAGAATTATATTTGGTTACCCAAGGAAAAATATCATCCCTCACCTATAGATTTATGAATTTTTTTTGTTATTGTTGAAAATGATCTTATCACGCTTGAAACAATACCGAAATCTAGTACAACATCCCAAAAATATATTTTATTTTTTGATAACTCCCACATCATGATAAAAACAATATCAAAACCATACCTATCTAGAAATGATGTAGTAGTAAGTATTACCATGTTATGATGATCGATGAAATAAAACCTACTATTTCAAGATAGAGAGGTTCCTAGATATTTTAGATCAAAGAGAGAAAATAATTTTCTCAATATTCTTGATGAAATTAAACCTAATGATACAATCCTTAGGGATCATCTCAAATATTTCAATTATGACTATATTTCAGTTGAAAGCATTCAATATCTATTCATATTCAAGGAAATTTTATATAAAAAGATCAGTTTTACGTAAGTTACATTGGAAAAACATCTAGAATAAGTGGTCTATACTTCCTCCACTCAAACAAAGGAGGAAATGACTCATAAGAATTCACAGCAAGGTGTGAATGGATGTTCAATGGTGGGATTACTTGTGAAATAGTTAATAATGCTCATTTTATACCTACGGAAAAAATTAATCAACTAGTTGTGGATCCAATTACCACTACATCATCCAGGGTGAAAAACTTAGGATATTCATTAATGTAATTTCCCATATCATTGAAGGTATGAAAAACTTTATATAAAATTGAACCCACGTAAAATGAAGAGTTGTATTTCATTTATATAAATTTCATTCACCTTGGATATTCATTTTATAAAAAGGAATATATATTATCCTAAGTTCCCCATACATAATCAGAGAGTTAGAGGAAGAGGCTACAAAATCCATTGGAACTGGGGAAGACTTGTCTATGGAATATGTCAAAATTAGGGATACTTCTCTACTAAATAAATATATATAGATGACACTTTAGGGTAATAACATGAACATGAATAATAGTAACACTAAGATTCTCTTGAATTTGACAATTTTAATTCAAACCCAAATTTATTAGAATATTAATTAAGCGGTGTGAAACTATCTAAGTAGAAAAATAATGTGGGTAAGAAAGATAGACCTAACCCATTAGCGATAGAAACCCATGATAATCGCATCAAAGAACTAGATTCTTTAGCACCAAATTCCTTACCCTCCAATCCTCAAGATAAGGAACTACTCAAAATTTGGTGTTTTTGTCCCATGGTAAAATAGTAAAATATGTTGCAGTAGTTGGAAATCATATTGGGAAAAAATATCCTAGAAGCACTTAAACTCTCAAAATGAAATAGGGAATAACTTATAGAATCCCTTTGAAGCCCCATGGAGTTCTGGGATGATGTTTCTACAGAAAAGGTGTATATTGTATCGACCACCTAGTGAAATTATGAATAGATATTACATTCATAGAGCAGGATTGGGAAGCCATAGTGCAAGGATAAACCAAAACCCATACCTCTTAAGAAATCTAGATAGCGTTGAGACTCATCCAGATATAATTAATAATAAATTTCGGATTAATTTTACCCTTGTTTGGACATTGTGATTTCTGGAGAAAAATATTTTTACACACATTATTACAATATTTTAAATTCAAATATCCAATAAAAACTACCCAATGATTCATATTACTAGTATATTTGGAAGAAAAGTTTCTTAATACATCAAAATAAAACAAAAAACATAATCATTTTGTTACTATAATGAGTTATTAAATACAATTGAGGTCCTAAAACTACATAGCATAACCAAGGGAATATAGAAAGAAATGAGTGACCTATAATGCCCAGTAAGGGAATAAACATGATAAAAAATCATGAAATATGATTCCAATGGAATAATATTGCATAATAAAAGACATGTCTTCTGAATAATCATATTAAATCATTAAATAGATAACCTGACATCATAAGACCATGTAATAATTGGAATGTGGAAACAAATGAAATATGACATAAGAAAAAGCCATGTCTAACTACCAAGACAATATCACATAGTGTAAAATGTCCCATCATGGAATAAGTTTACTCTATATTATTATAAAAATCATCTCATGATACATAAACATTACCAAATTAATTGATGTACTATATGGGTGAACCGTTCATAAGATGTACATGCTTATGTGTTCCAAAAAAAATAAATCGTATTCCAGTTATAAATTTAAGAATTACCCACGGCAATAAATTTTTCATATAATCATTTATTATAGTCTAACTATTTGTAATATCATAATAGATTCCATGAAACAATGGATTAAAATATTCATCGAAATTTATAGGTGAAAAATAAACATAGATAATGAAAAATGATATCTGAATGAAGTGAGGATGTGAAAAAGAGTAGACCAATAATATTGGAAATGATCCCCTCAATCACGGTTTTAAAGAAAAGTGTAAAGATTATTTAAATATAGGAAATATAATATTACATTCTATAAAACCATAAATTAACTAAAAATATATTTTACCTAAAATACTGAAAATTTTCAGAAACCTTGGATGATTTAAATAATCTTTTAGATCATTACATGAAATAGTGTAAGAAATATAGAAGTTTCCTTTAATATGGTTTTCTTATAAATTGAAATTGAGATGGGAACCACTAAAACATTTATATACCTAATGAGTAATAGTGAGTTAAACTAGGTTTATATGTTTATTAAATCTCTAAAAAAAATATAAGAAAATTAAATAGGATTAATAGATAGGGAAATTGAGTAAAAGAGAGAGAATGAAGAACCAAAATGAAAACGGGGTGGTTCAGATAGATCATATCCCTTATGTCCAGAATCATTCTACTTTCGCACTTAAAATACTGAATAATAAAATTTGATTAATTATTTACTTAAATTAAACAAATTTCCAATATATTTTATTCTATAAAAATTATATTATATTCATTTACAAAAATTTCAATGTGATATAATGTTTCAGTCTGTAGTCCTAAGGGAATTCATTTCATGGTTCCAAGGTCTAATCACTTGTGGATAATTATTGAGGTTATGATAAAATGGGAATGAAACTACAAAAGTGAAATGCAAAAATATTTATATACTGAAATAAATATAATTGGTCACAAATATCTATATATATTTTAGTTATAGGTATGATTAATTTTTTATAATGTTATCATTAAACAATTAGTTTATTTGGGTTGTTTTACCGACCATCATTTACTAGATCTCTTCTATTTAGGTATATGTGTTTTAATAAATTATTGAATAACTAAATAAGTCATAATATAATTGTGTTAATCATATTTAACTATAATAATATTTATATAACCCACTATGAAGGTGATGGAGAAAAATGAAGTATGTTGTTCATGGAGGTGGTGGACCAACTATATTTTGTACAAGATTTTCACTTTAGAAACAAATGATTATAATGAGAAGATAGATATTTCAACATAAAAATAACATATCAGTATATTTAACATATTATTACTAAAATAATTATACGTATTGAAATAATATTGGGGTGGTTAAAAAAATTGAAAGAGTTTTAGTTGTGTATTTACCTCTCCCTTTGTTTGTATCCTATTAGGACACCACTTAAGGCACATTTTAATGCTATTTTGTGTGATTAGAGATTATTGGGAAGTTTGTAGAGATATTAGGGGAGTTTTTGGTATATTTTGATTAAGATATAAGACTAACAAGGTGTGGGGATATGGATTGGTGTGGGGTGGTGTTTATAAGGGGGAGTGAGGTATTTTTGAATATTGTTTTCAATAGTTTAATATTTTGGATTAATACTACAAATAGTGAGGAATCATAGGAATATATAAAGTAAATAGGTCATGTGAGTTCTAAATAATGGTTTTTATTTCATCCCATATATAATAAATCATGTATTTAAATTTTAGTGTTGAATTCCATGTTTTATTTTATTTCTCTATTGAAAAAAATCTCAACTATCTGAGAAAAATACAAAAAATTCAACATAACTATTTTTGAAAAAATAGATACTAAAAATAAAATCCATTTATGGAAATAATTTTTTAAATATGAAAAATTTAATTTTAAATTTAAAATCCTTATTTATTTGAAAAATTAAAATTTCAATATTATGGTCAATTTTCCGACCCTTTGAAGAATTCCTTATAGTCTCATAAAATTATATTATATTTATAATACAACTTAGTATTAAATTTTAAACCCTTTTTATGAAGTCAAAATTTATTTAATATGTCTATCTTTGTTATAGAAATGAAAATAATACATTTGTGTTTTATAAAAATGAAAACACTTTATTTATCATTTTTGAAACATTTATTTACCTTTATCTTGTTATAAATATGTTATAATTTAATTTTATAAAAAAAATACTTTACACTTCCATAGGAGAGGATACTAATCTAAAGGGAAAGATTGTAATGACCCCCTCCTCACAAAGTGTACACCTCCTGGGTCGACAATGTGAGAAGGGAGATAATGACCCCCGAGTCCCGCCTCTAGTAGACCCCTGGTAGGAGAATAGCATCGTGGGTATAGTAAACACACAAATGGGAGGTATTACCCTCTAAGTGAACACATGTGGAAGATAGAGATAATATAGACACCAAACAACTCCAACTCAGAACTGAAATATAATAGAAAACCCATGGGAACATATGTAATGTCATGAAAACGTACTACAACTGGAAGGGAAAAAATGCAAGTACCAAAGAGAAAGTTAAAACGACAGAAAACACCAGCCCAAACAGCTCCTACAACCCCAAGCTAGTAGAAACCAGCTTGATCTAGAACCTTCTTCAAGTGACCGAAAAACTAGTTTATATATACATAGGGTGAGTATAATAGTATACTCAGTAGGATCCTCCCCGAAGCATATCGTGCAAAAGTAGAGAAATCATGCTAAAGCACAGTGAACAACAAGTGAAACTAACTTGTAACCTAAAAAAGTATACTAAGTTCCCAACCTCACCATGGATACTCTCACCAAGTAATTCATACAATAATATATCATATAATAAATAATATCAAGTGTACCCCGCTACTACTTCCCCACTAGTTGGCGCTTTTCCACAACATCACACGTCCTGAGCATCTCTCTCTAAAAAGGATTGCCTGCAGACACCTGAGCGAAGCACTATAATATGCACATCGTGCAACAAAATCACCACGTCCACACACGAAAGTAACCAGGTAGTTTCCAGAGCCACCACAGCTTGCATAACATGTATCATATGTCATGTATTATACCTCAAGCCATCACAACACATACACTGAATAAGGATCCTCAAGCCATCATAGCCTATACATGTTACACATATAGTAGTCCATAGAAAACTATATCCAGAATATATGTGTGTGAATAACCACAATCCATTATAGCCCTCTAGACACATATATGGGGAAAAATAACCAATGTTATTGCCAACACAAGTAACTACCAAGAGAAGAGAGCGGGGCCAAAGGGGGTAGTCAGCCATCCATCCTCCCATTGAAATGTTTGAAAAAACACCCCTAGGGATCAGAATCCATGGGGTGTCTGTTTCCCTTACTGACATGGTGGAGTAGTGTATAGAAACAAAAAAGGTATAAAATATACTATAACTCAAAACCACACTATGGGCATAACCTAGTCGTAGACACAACTACAGCTAACGTCTCTAAGACTTTGGGATGCTAATTCTAAGACCATGTATCATATAAGTACACAACCATTTAAAGAGATTTATTAGATTACTTACTTCCCTTTTGATCAGTTCCAATTTACATTAATTATTTTTTTAAACATTAATTAACCATGAACGATTCCACATTAAAATTAATTAGCATCACACCCAAGTTTACTGTTTGTTCAAAATTAAAACCTCATCATTATGTTCCAACATACTCCAACCCCATGGGTTAACAACATTTATTCAATTATTCATTACAGAAAATACTTTCCCACATTCCTAGGCATTCTAAAAAAACATTCTATGCTACTAAGCACAAGGGGGCTCAACACGGTGAGTAGATGTACTACCCGTCGAGTCTTTACCGCTTATAGAAAGAGAATATACCCATACTTCCTTGAGAAGCTAAACACAGAAAGCACGTGGCATACCCCGTGTTTCTTCACCTCTTTTGGAAGAAGGGTAAGTAAGACTAGCTACCTTGAGCAGGGGGGAAAAGTAAAGCAGACAAACAACCAAAGAAACAAAAAGCTTACAAAAATCACATACATCCCATTCCATAATCGTTGGTGTCCTCCCTGACACCCACATGCCTAAACCGGTGAATCTTTCCACTCTAGGAATCATCTAATGCCACAAACAAAAGCCTCCATACCCCCACATATCACAACAACCATCCAGGATCACATCACAACACAAGCAGTAGGAAAAAAACATCACATTAATCGAGATCTTGTCCCTTTAGCAATCAAGAGGGAAAATCACAACCCTTTAAGGAATTATCAAACAATTAGTTCTTTAATCCATCTTGAATTAACAAATTTGTTACTCATAGGTTCCAAATTTAGGAAACCAAATCAATAATCTATCAGAAATAATTAAACATGCTTACTGCACCAATTTGATTAACATCAAATTACAAATAGAAACAGATTCGTTTACATGCCTCTTTATCTTTAACCAAACAATTATCAATTAACCCCAATGTACGTTCTTTACTAATTTCCATCAAGAACAAATAGCTAATCAAAGCAAGCATAAATATCACTCTATCTAGAAAAACACGAGGCAATAACATACGATCAATATAAATTTATTTATCTAGTTAAAATATTTATTATTTCAATTCCATTGTTATACAGTGGGATTAAACATGATAACAATACAGTTTCACAAAAAATAAGAGAGAAGCAACGAATCCCCTACCTCAAACACTTCTTGACATTCTTTAACCACCCAACGGGTCACGATCCTTCTCTCGCGACAACTGCATCCGCCCGAGGATGCCACAATACGAACTCACCAACCAAACCCCAAGAAAAAGCCCACCAGAAGCATGGAGATTACATGCTATAATATGGAAAGGAGAAACAGAAGAAGAAGAACCCCAAAATAATGATGATAAAACATACCTTATATCGAAGATTGATCGATACAGCTTGGTTGCATCAAAACAGAGAAAAACTAATCTGAGGAGTAATGCTTGATTGTGAAACTCCTACGGGAAGGAATGAAAGGTTCTAGAGTCTCATAGCCGAGAACAAAGAGGAAGAACAAGGGAGGAAGATATCTTGTCCCTTTTGATGATTTAATGGGGCGAAAATTTAATATACACTAATTCCCCATTAAAAGCGAATCACATTAACCCATGCTATTTGACCAAGTAAAAACACCCTGAGCCATAAGAATAATTAATATTGGATTTATGGCCTTTGAATCATCCTTATAAGTCCTTCAAATAAGGCTTTAAATGTATTTTACATCAAAGGAAATGTCAAAGGGGTGAAACTGTAGGAAGATGGAAACACTGTACACCTACCATTACTGTACAACTACCATTACTGTACACATACTGTTAGAGGTTACTGATAGAGGTTACTAATAGAACTCACCATTCAGGAAACATTGTACACCTACCGTTATTTTACACCTACAGTTACTGTACACATACCGCTAGAGGTTACCGATAGACCTCACCATTCTGGAAACATTGTACACCTACCGTTATTGTACACCTACCTTTATTGTACACCTACATTTACTGTACACCTACCGTTACTATACAACCATCGTTAGAGGTTACTGATAGACCTCACCGTTTTGGAAACACTATACACCTACCGTTACTGTACACCTACCATTACTGTACACCTACCGTTACTGTACACCCACTGTTAGAGGTTACCGATAGAGCTTACCGATAGCCCTCACCTTTCTAGAAACACTGTACACCTACAGTTACTGTACACCTATTGTTACTGTACATCTACTGTTAGAGGTTATTGATAGACCTCACTATTCTGGAAACACCGTACACCTACCGTTACTATACACCTACCATTTGAGGTTATCGATAGACCTCACCGTTCAGGAAACACTGTACACCTACCGTTACTGTACACCTACTATTACTATATGCCTACCGTTATAACTGTTCACAGAACCTCACTAATATAATTGTTCACTGAATTCAAAATTTGGAAAAGTGTTGGGGATAAGTCACCTTGGACCAGAGAGGTCTGGACCATTACATCAGATAGCTCTCAAAACATTCTCATCCTTGAGAATTCAAAACCCACCTAAGGAGAAAAAAAAGAAACGGGGTTCGAACAAACACCCATCGAGATACCTCTCAAAATAGAGCAAGCCACAAAAGCATCAAAATAAATTCATAAATAAAACATGAAAGGTATAACCACTAAGGGAACATCATTACATGAAAAGAGTTAAACATCAAACAACTCTGGGTACTGATCAAGTATCTGTGACTCATGTTCCCAGGTACTCTCCTCCATGCCACTGGGTCAGCACAAGAAACGAACTAAGGGGATATAACTCCCACGCAACACCTTCTCCTTGTGGTCTTGGATCTCCATAGGTCGATCCTCGAGGGTTGCATAATTATCAACATTGATCTCTCCCCAATCGATGATGTGAGAGTCATCATGAAGATAAAGACAAAGTTGTGATACATGGAAAATATCATGTATCCAACTCATCTATAGGGGAAGTGATACTCAATAGTCCACAACTCCAACACGAGATAACACCTCAAAAGGCCCAAAAAACTGGGGAGAAAGATTACTTCCATAACCAAACCTTCGCTGCCCACGACGGGGAGTCACCTTCAGAAACACATGATCCCCAACATTAAACTCCAAGGGTCTCTTCCTTTGATCAATATACGATTTCTAATGAACTTGCACTGTCTTCATCCTCTCACGAATCACCTGGACCATCTATGTTGTATTTTGCACTAGTTCTGGTCCGAGAATTGTTGACTCTCCAACCCCAGTACAACATAATGGAGAACATCAAGGTTAACCATACAAGGCTTCAAAAGATTCCATACCGACAGTGGAGTGAAAACTATTGTTGTAAGTGAACTCCTCCAAGGGTAAGTGCCTTGTCCATGAGCCTCCAAAATCAAGAACACAAGAGCGTAACTTGTCTTCAAGAGTCTGGATGGTTCACTCTATCTGACCATCCGTTTGAGGATGAAAAGTAGTGCTAAGGCATAGTTGAGAACCAAAAGCATGTTGGATACCTCTCCACACCCTAGAGGTAAAATAGGGATCTCAATAAAAAATAATCATCCAAGGGACTCCATGAAGTCTCACCACCTCCTCTAGATACTTCCTCGACAAAACATTCACTGAGCTTGACTCTTTAATTGCTATGAAGTGGGACGATTTTGATAAACGATCCACTACTACCCAAATAGCATCATGTCCTCCCGGTGCTCGAGGTAAACTAGTAACAAAGTCCATTGATATTTCCTCCCACTTCAACCAAGGAATCTCTAATGGATGGAGAAGACCACAAGGAACACAATGTTCATCCTTCATCTTATGTCAGACTAAACATCAAGACACAGACTCCGTAACCGCACGCTTCAGCCCATGCCACCAAAACTAACTCCTCAAGGATCGATACATCTTTTTCATGCTAGGATGTACTAATAAAGGAAAACTATGGAACTCTCTAAGAACCGTCTCATGCATCATCAAGGGAACAAAAATCCTTCCATGATACAACAATCGGTGTTGTTCATCCTCTGACCAACCATCAGGGGCCTCACCACAAAAAACTTAGTCTCTCCAGACCTCCACCTCTAGATCTCCCTACTGGAACTCTTCCACCTTCTTCATCATGGATGACTGTACAATCATCTGAAAATGACAACCTCAACCTCCAACTTCTTCCATATCAATATGTAATGCTGATAGTTCCTCAATTACTCTCTAGGAATCACTGGATTCACGCAAAACATCACTACATGACTTTTGACTCAGCGCATCAGCTACAAAATTCCCTTTTCTAGGTGTATATGATATTTTGAAGTCGTATTCCTGTAAGAACTGCATCCACAGATGCTGTCATAAGTTCATGTCCTACTGGGAGAAAACATACCTCAAACTCTTTTGATCGATGAAAACCAAAAAGTGCTCACCAATGATGTAATGTCTCCACAACTTCAGAGAAAACACCACAGCTACCAACTCAAGATCCTGGGTGGCATAGTTTCGTTCATGGGGACAAAACTGCAAAGAACCATAAGAAACAACTGACCTCTGCTGCATGAGAACACAGCCTTACCCCATATGTGAAGCATCACAGAAAACATCAAATTGAACTCCCATAGCTGGAAGACAAAGGACTGGAGGACTTACTAACTTCTTCTTTAGATACTCGAAAGATGCATGACACTGATCAGTCCATATGAATTCTTGATCCTTCCTGGTCAAAGCTATTAGTGGATTTTCAACACATGATAAATCGTCTATGAACCTCCTGTAGTATCCTGCGAGACCAAGGAAACTTTGCACCTCTGACAGTGTTTTGGGGGATACCTAAGACACAACTACTTTTATCTTCGATGGATCCATAGCTACTCCCTCTTGGGACAAAACATGCCCCAAGAAATGGACTTATCGAGCCCAAAAATCACACTTAGTCAAGTTTTTAAAAAAATGATGTTGGTGAAGAACTCCCAAAACGGCTTGTAGATGCTCTGCATGATCCTCTTCAGATGTGGAGTACACAAGGATGTCGTCAATGAAAACTACCATGAACTTGTCCAGGAACTCACGGAACACAACATTCATCAATCCCATGAATAAAGCTGGAGCATTCATAATGACATATGTCATTAACATGAACTCATAATGCCCATGACAACAACGGAAAGCAGTCTTCGGGATATCCTCATCCTTCACATGCATCTGATGATATCCTGACTACAAGTCGATCTTTGAGAACCAACTTTCACCCTTTAGTTGATTAAATAAATCATAAATCCGCAGAAGAGGATAGTGATTCTTTATTGTCACTTTGTTTAAGCGACGATGATCGACTCACAACCGCAAACTGCTGTCATCCTTCTTCACGAACAAAAGTGGTGCAACCCATAGTGACACACTTGGCTGAACAAAACCACACTATAATAGACCATCAAGCTATATATGTAGCTCTCGTAACTCCGAAGGGGCCATCCTATATGGAGACATAGAGATAAGAGATTCCCCTGGCTGTAGATTGATCCCAAACTCGATCTCTCTTTGAGGGCGTAATGATACAACCTCTTCTGGAAAGATATCAGGGTACTCCTCTATGACCCTAGGAAATGCCAACTGCTGAACCTCTGAAGAATATAGCATCGTCTCAGCCATCATGGATGATAAGGATGGAACACGCCTATGACCCATCTAAGGATCTTTCTCACCAAAAAACACCACTTTCTCTCCATATGAATCAATAAAAAAGACCTTCTTCCTTAAGAAATCCACGATAGCCTATACCGAATACAACCAATCCATGCCGAGGATGATATCATATGGTTTTATTCGTAAACATAGGGAATCTCCCCAAGAGCGGTGTTTCCCAAACACTAGATCATAGTCTCTACATACTTCAAATAAGTCACCTCGACCTCTAACTGGCGTAGTCAACCCCAAGGGCACTGGAAGCCTTTATACCTCAAGTCCCAAAGAATGGACAACGGTAGGTGATATGGAGGAGTGTGTCGCTCCTGAATCAAACAAGGCATACACCAAGGTAGAAAACAAGCAAAGGGTACCTCGAACGATTGCTGGCTTGCCTAGAGTTGGAAACGCTAGAGCATGAAGCTGACCATGACCTCTTCCATGGCCTCTATGACCCTGATAATGACCACCACCATGGCCGCACTCTTCTATCTGAGGATGGGGAGTGTCATGGGGATATCCTCTACCTGCCCCATCTACCCTCTGCTAATCTAAAGCTCGTGCAACCAGCTACTGCTTCCTCGGCTGGAAGTGCCTCAAAGGAGGAACCTGGAGCATATCACCTGGTGCACGATGACTGCTCTGAAAGGTTGGGCACTCCAACTGCTGATGGCCATAACCACCACAAGAAAAACAAGTACCTGATCCCTTGGCATAGGCCTGAGAATTGCAGGTTCTGGAGAAATGAGATGTGAAGGGATGGGACCTACCCCCAGCTGAACATAAACCCTTCTGCCCTAGAAACCGGGAACCCTGGACCATAGCTCTACTTCCTGAGGAATCATGATGATTCCCCTCTCATGATGATCTGTTCCTGGACAAATTCCTCTCGACAACCTCTAGCCTTGCCAATACCTCAAGATATGTTTTCATAAAAAATGGGGTGACTTGGAACGAGATTTATGGATGAAAATCTTCCTCGAAATGTCTCTCCCTAGACTCATCATCTGGCAACAGGTCTGAAGAATATCGTAAAAGGTTCCAAAAATGGATTCCAAAACTCTCGGACACTAGAGATCCCCTGTCGAAGGGTAAGAAACTCCTGGCGACTAGACGCCTTCGAAGTTGAAGAAAGAAACTAGACTCTAAACTCATCTTGGAACTCCTCCAATGAGATCTCTTACTCCTCACAATCCTTGAGGAACAAGAACCAACACTTCCTCACTGATCCACAAAGCATCGTCACAACCAAGGACACCCATTGCTCCTTTCGATCATGAATAGAACTGAAGCCAATCTCGAACTCCTCTAACCAATATTCTATGACTGCATCTGAAATGGAGCCCTCATACTAGTGCAGACTCTGGCGCTGAAACTCTCAGAGTGTCTTCATCCAAGTGTCGTCATCGTCAACCTCTACCCTATGCCGATCTGCTGGAACATCCTGTTGGAAATTTTCTGTGCAAACCTGACGAGGATGTCGACCTGGAGCCATACCTTTAAAATAACAAACCATTAGTGCTCCTAAACCTGTAATACAGAAGACACAACATTAATTAATTAATTATTTTCTTTTATTATTTTTAGGTTAACCCATCCAAAGGTCTGCCCATTCAAACAAAGGTACAAAGAAGAATGATGCATGATCCTTTCCTAGGTCTCTACCCTTCAAATAGTATCACCTTGTTTAGTATCCATTGTAAACTTAAAGGTCTGTACATCAGATCATAGGGGGTCCTAAACGCCTATATCTCAGCAGGTCTCTAGTGTTTACCTCACTTGATAAACATGAATGATACCGTTTCCCTACCAACCAATGCAACCTCACCTGTGACTAACTCCAAACTCTATCCTATCCCTCAACCAGAGCTTTGATACCACTCTATCACGACCCCTCCCAACAAAGTGTACCCCTCCTAGGTCGGCAATGTGAGAAGGGAGATAATGATCCCCGAGTCCCACCTCCAGTAGGCCCTGGGTTGGCGACTAGAACTGAGGGTATAGTAAACTCACAAATGGGAGACATTACCCTATAAGAGAACACATGCAGAAGAGAGAGATAAGATAGACACCAAATGACAACAACCACCAACCCGAACAACTCCTGCAACCCCAAGCTAGTAGAAACCAGGTTGATCTCCAACCTGCTTCAAGTGACCTAAAAAACAATTTATATATACATAGGGTGAGTATAACTGTATACTCAAAAGGATCCTGCCCAAATCCTCTCGTGAAAAAGTAGAGAAAGCATGCTAAAGAACAGTGAACAACAAGTGAAACTAAATTGTCACCTAAACAGGTATACTATGTTCCCAAAATCACCATGGCTACTCTAACTAAGTAACACATACAAGAATATATCATATAGTAATGAATATCAAGGGTACCCTGCTACTACTTCCTCACTGGTTTTCTGCATTTCCCCAACGTCGCACGTCCTGAGCATCTATCTCCAAAAAGGATTGCTTGTGACACCTAGGCGAAGCACCACAATATGCACCACATGCAACAAAACCACCATGTCCACACACCAAAGTAACTGGGTAGTTTCTGATATCCACCACAACTCGCGTAACATGTATCATATGCCGGGTATTATACTTCAAGCCATCACAACCCATCCACTGAGTAAGGATCCTCAAGCCATCACAAACTATACACGTTACACCTATAGTAGTCCATAGAAAACTATATCCAGAATATATGTGTGTGAATAACCATAAGGCATTACAGCCCTCTACACACATATATGGGGAAAACTAACCAATGTGACTTCCACCACAAGTAACTACCAAGAGAAGAGATTGGGACCAAAGGGGGTAGTCAGCCATCCATCCTCCCATCGGAATGTTTAGGAAAACACCCCCTAGTGCTCAGAATCCTCAGGGTGTCATTTTCCCTTACTGACAGGGTGGAGTAGCATATAGAAACACAAAAATTACAGAATATACTATAACTCACAACCCCAATATGGGCACAACTTAGTCTTAGACACAACTGCATCTAACATCTCTCAGACTCCGGGATTCTACTTTTAAGACTAGGTATCCTATAAGCACAGAACCATTTAAAGATCTTTATTAGATTACTTCATTCCCTTTTGAACAGATCCACTTTACGTTAATTAATATTTTAAACATTTATTAACCATTAATAATTCCACATTAAAATTCATTAGCATCACACCCAAGTCCACTATTCCATCAAATTACAACCTCATCATTATGTTCCAGCAAACTCCAACCCCATGGGTTAACACCATTTATTCAATTATTCATTACAGAAAATAATTTCCCACATTCCCAGGAATTCTAGAAAAACATTCTATGCTACTAAACACATGGGGGCTCAATACGATGAGTATATGTACTATGCGTCGAGTCTTTTCCGCTTATATCAAGAGCATATAACCATCCTTACTTGAGAATCTAAACACGGAAATCACATGGCATAGCCCGCATGTATTTGCCTATTTCAGAAGAAGGGTAAGTAAGACTAGCTGCCTTGAGAAGTGGGGAAAAGTAGAGTAGATAAACAACGAAAGAAAAAAAGCATCAAACAATCACATCCATCCCATTACATCATCTTTGTTGTCCTCCCTGACACCCACATGCATAAATCAGTGCATCTAGCCACTCTAGGCATCATCTGCTACCACAACCAAAAGCCTCCATGCCCCCACATATCAGAACAACCATCCAGGATCACATCATAGCATAAGTAGCGGGAAAACAAACATCACATTAATTGGGCTCTTGTCCCTTTAACAATCAAGAGGGTAACTCAGAACCCTTTAAGGAATTATCAAAATATCAGTTCTTTAATCCATCTTGAATTAACAGATTTATTATTCGTAGGTTCCAAATTAGGGAAACCTAATCAGTAAGCTATCACAAATAATTAAATATTCTCACTGCGCTAATTTGATTAATATCAAATTAAAACTAGAACCAGATTCATTTACATGCCTATTTATCTTTATCCAAACAATTATCAATTAATCCCAATTTATGTTCTTTACCAATTTCCATCAAGAACAAACAGATAATCAAAGCAAGCATAGATATCACACTATCTAGAAAAACATGAGGCAATAACATACGATCGATGTCAATTTATTTATCCGGTTAAAATATTTATTATTTCAATTCCATTGTCATCTAATGGGATTAAACATGCTAACAATACAATTGCATGTAAAATAAGAGAGAAGAAACGAATTCCCTACCTCAAATAGTTCCTGGCATTCTTTAACCACACAACAGGTCATGGTCATCCTCTCGCGACAACTGCATCCACCCGAGGATGCCACGGTACGACCGCACCAACCAAACCCCAAGAAAAAAAATTAGAAGCAAGGAGATTACATGCTATAATATGGAAGGGAGAAACAGGAGAAGATGAACCACAGAATAATGACGATAAAACATACCTTATATCAATGATTGATCGATACAGCTTGGTTGCATCAAAACAGAGCGGAACCAATCCGCGGAGTAAAGTTTGATTGTGGAACTCATACGGGAAGGATTGAAAGGTTTTAGCATCTCATAGACGAGAACAAAGAGGAATTACAAGGGAGGAATATACCTTTTCCCTTTTGAAGATTTAATGGGGTGATAGTTTAAGATACGCTTAATTCCACATTAAAAGCTGATCGCATTAACCCACGTGGTCTGACCAAGTAAAAACACCCTGATCCATAGGAATAATTAATATAGGATTTATGGCCTTTCAATCAGCCTTAATAATACTTAAAACATGTCTTTAAATTTATTTTATGTCAAAGGAAACATCAAAGGGGTGAAATTGTAGGAAGCTGAAAACACTGTACACCTACTGTTACTGTACAACTATCGTTACTGTACACCTACCGTTATAGGTTACTGATAGAGGTTACCGATAGACCTCAACATTCTATAAAGACTGTACACCTACCGTTATTGTACTCCTATAGTTACTGCACACATACTGTCTGAGGTTACCGATAGAGGTTACCAATAGAACTCACCATTCTGGAAACACTTTAAACCTACCATTATTGTACACCTATCGTTATTGTACACGGATCATTAGAGGTTACCGATAGACCTCACCATTTTGGAAACACCATACACCTACCGTTACTATGCACCTATAGTTACTGTAAACCTACAGTTATAGGTTACTGATAGCCCTCACCATTCTAGAAACTCTGTACACCTACCGTTATTATACACCTACCATTATTGTACACCTACAATTACTATACACCTACTATTAGAGGTTACCGATAGACCTCACCATTCTAGAAACACTGTACACCTACCATTACTATACACCTACTGTTAGAGGTTACTGATAGACCTCACCATTCTGGAAACACTGTACACCTACCGTTACTGTACACCTACTGTTATTGTACACTTACCATTACTGTAAACTGACCGTTAGAACTGTTCACATAACCTCACCGATAGAACTTTTCACTGAATTGGAAATTTGGCAAAGTATTGGGGATAAGTCACATTGACCTCCTGGAACACCTCAAACACTACATTTTCACAATGTAATGGACCAGAGTGGTCCGAGCCATTACAAATATACTTTTAATAATGGTCACATTATTATTTGAAATTTCATATTACTATTCCACTAGAAATATTTATAACTATCATATGGGTTCCCTACATTCTATAAATACCTTATATTTTATTATTATTTAATTCACTAATATTTCCACTCAAGGATATATAAATTTTAATTTTCAAGTTGAATATTGTATTATTAATTTTTTTTTCATTTCTATTATGAGGTTTATGAGTTCAACTATTCTCATGGTTAGAGAAGATAAGAATTTTCATAATACAGTTATCTTAATTTCTATATTTTATCCCATTACAATATTATCAATTCTTATAACCATTTTTATTATCTATATTTAATTTTTAGTTTAATGTAATTAATTTATTTTAATTTATCATGTGGCGTGTATGCATTATAAAACACTACATTATTAAATATCAAATATTCATGTATTCATAAGGGAAATTACATTAATAAGAAATTATGGGTCACTTTATTCAACCTTGCATAAGAAAGTTTCCCTTGAAAGTTAAATTTACTCAACAAAAAGATGTGGGTATTTCTATTTAATTGATTCCTTCAGTTCCTAGGTCACATTCTCATATTTATGGTTCAGACACCCAACTTTTCCAAGGTGAGTTGTCTTGTTGCATATAAATTTTCCTCTACTATCCAAGATCATCAATGACTTCTCCTCAAAAGAGAGATAATATTCAAGATATACCACTTCTAAAATTATTATATGTGAGGGATATTTAATGTAATTCATAAAGAGGGATACATGGAACACATTATTCACTTGAGAAATAGTTGGTGGTAGTGCAAGTTTATTTCCCACAAATGCAATCAAGAATCTCAAAGGGGATGATGTTCCCAATATAGAGATTTCCCTTATTCCAAAATCTCATGACTCTCTTACATAAAGATACGTAGAAGAACAATTTATATACATCCTCAACATATTGTTCTCTATGATGATTATTAGAATATAAATTTTTCTAACTCTAATTTTCCATGATGTGATGTTGAATGGTCTTGACCTTTTATAGCATTACATCAACCATTTTAAGTCCTAGAAGCTTGTGTTCACAAAATTTATCCCAACAAAGAAGTTTTGTTTTTTATTTCGTACTATAAAGGATTTTATGTGGAGCCATATGGATTCCTAAATAAAAGAAATTAATTTTTTGAGAACTCAGTTATTGGAAGATGTTAATCCCATTCTCAATTGATGTTTATCATGTATTCTCTAATCATTTCTTGAAGTGTTTGGATACTTAACTCAGATTGGACATCATTTTGATGGTGATAAGATGTAAAAAAGTTTAACTCAGTTTTTAGAGAATGTTTGATATTTTCTATAACATAGATGTCAATCTCATATATCAATTAGATATAATTGATATTGGAGTTCCATTTAGTGTCACCACTCCCCAGATGTAATTCCTTTCAAGTTGATAGAGTGATAAGTCCTATCGAACTTCAATGAAGTGAGAAGTATTTTCAAGGAAATACACCATAACCCATATATCATTATTTACTATAGATGTATTCAAAATTCCATTAAAAAATAACATGGTAATGTTTTCACATTTCTTTGTGGGCATGGGTAGTGGATGTATCATCCCCTTGGACCTTTTTTTCTATTTCAAACCCACTTTCTAACATACCACACAATTTGATGTATATTTCAAGAACTATTTTTTCATATTATCACAATGAATCTCTATTTTGGTTAATTTACCTTGTTTTTATATGTAAATAATACACATGAGTGGATTTTAAGATTTCTTAAAAATTCCCTGGGAAGTAGTCGTTTTGGATGACCCTTCAACCTCTAAAGAGTTCAAAATGTGAAAACCAAGGGTACAATTTATTGAAAACCATAGGAAACTCAGTGAAGGGGGATTAGTGTGAAAGTAGTTAACATGATTTAGGCTTGAAAATAATGTTTGGGAATGCAGGTCATCCATGTAGGTTGACATTGTCACATAAATTTAGAAAACTCCAATAGTTTTAGGTGAAATTATAATCCCTACCAATGAAATTTTTCTTTATCAATTTATTGTACTCACATTTCTTTAATGATTCACCCTCCTCTAAAAAGACAGCATTAACAATGGAATGATATCCTAAATATCACATGTCCTACCCAATTATCCTCAACACATTAATAATAACAAAAAATCATTTTATTAAATTAATTCATGTTGTTCAAATATTATTTATAATTATTATAAAGGGATTCCATATCAAATATAATCCTTAATATATACCTTTATTATCTTCATTTCATTGATGAAGTCATTCATAATAATTACAAGAGTAGAGTCTGAAGTTCTTCTAGTTATCATGAATTTAAACATTTCATTTATAACATTAAGTGCATTGTTATTTTCTTCTAAAATGAATATATATTATTTTGTTAAAAAAAGTCAATATTTAGTGGTTTGGGAAGAGCATTATTTAACAAATATAACTTTACCACATTTTTTTAGTACGCTTATTATTTTTGTGTACAAATATAAGAGATTTATTTTGGTAAGCCCCTCCATTTCAAATATTAGTCTCAAAATAATTTCTGTTGATGATGATTCCATTTTATCTAAAAAAGTATTTATTCGAGGAGTATTACAATTTAAATTAATTTATATATAATTTCATTAAATATTATCCACCTAAACTGATTTCCCCTTATTATATACATAATATTTATTAACTGGAAAAGATCTATAATTCACTAAGTAATGATTCTACTTTGGTGTTTCACTCATAAATTTACTATTTATGTTTTCTATCATTCAAATCACATAACATATGACCTATGATACTTGGGTGGATTACTCTTTTTTTGATCAATCATATGAAAAAAACTCCACTTTATTCCTTATGTATCAAAATATTTAGGGTTTCCCAACAAATTAGAATATAAATAATATTCCAAATATTGGGACCTAACTCATAGGGTCACCCAAAACATTCATTCTGTATGAAATATAATCCATCCATGCCCATTTTTTTAATCCATCTGGTTAGAAAATCCAATTCATGAAAAATGTCTCTTTTTAAAGAATCATACTCCATGTATTTTTAAGGGATTTAAATAGCTCACCATCCAATCCCATGTATTTCCTTTATATGTAAGAATTATTCCAATGATTTTGATTTTTTCTCACCATTACTTCAAAAATATAAATTTGTTCAAAACAGATTGATTTGTAACTATTTAAACAACTCTAAGCCTATGTTATTAATCAATGTTAAAATACAACAATTCTTAAACATATCCAAATGCATCTCATGTATAAGGTATATGAAAACCATTAATATAATATTGTAAAATTATATGAAATATTAAATTTCAAAAGTTGTAATCATAGTGTGATGGGTAGCCAATTCCCATATTTAGAAAAAATGAATAATCCCTCTAGGGAGTAGTAAATTTGATTGAGATATTGTATAGTTAGATAATGATCAGTCTTGTAGGGAATGGATGGTGGATGTCATGGATTATAAATATAAACTGTTATGGTAAATGGACACCCATCTTTTCAAAGTACAGTAGTGGAATCATAAGTATGAATATGTGACATGGGAACTTGAGGATGTGATGAATGAAAATTATATACATAAATTTTCATCTTCAGGGTTGTGTAAGAATTTTGAGAATGAAATTTCTAACTAGGAAAGAATGTAACAACTAAGAATTTTTCATATGATAAATTTTGTTTTCTAAATATATTTGTGTCAAATTTAAGTATAATGTACTGTACAAATCATATACATATTAGGATGAAAACAAACATCACTATATTACATTAACAAAAAGAATTAAAAAGTAAGTATTAATGTCATATTTATAATTAAAAATAGTCGAATGGTGCAACAAAAACATTCAAATAACATAACATGAATTTGAAATTATGGTGCCCCATAGTCTCTTAAGATTGTCACAGATTTGTACAACACCATAAATATAAAAGAAACCATTATAAGTATGATTATAATTTTAAAAATGAAATATATATAACATTTATAAAAAATTAAATGAATGAATAATTCAATAAATAAGAGTTATTTATAGGAATAATATTAATTAAATGATAACTAGAATAGTAATTGACCATTAGAAATAATTATTAAACATTGAAATAGTAATATTTCTATTGAAAGTAGTGAAATTCATAAAAACACATATTTAAAATAATTTTAAAAAACTATAATAATTATTATAATTCAGTAAAATTATTTATAAAATTATATAAATTAAATAATAATGGATTAAAAATTTAAGTAAAGATTATTTTCACATAAGAAATAAAAATTAGGTTTTAAAAAAAGATTTAAAATTTTGAATTAAAAAAAATTAAATGTTATTTTGAATAATAATTAATTATAATTAGTTATCGATAATATAATAATTAATTTTTTTACAAAGATAAATATAATCAGTCATAGTGGAATAAATAACATTTTCTCTAGATAAAAAACTGTACATATTATTTCATTTTATTCAAATATTATTTATTTAATTTTTAGAAGATGAATTTTACTAAAAAAGACTTCACTATTCAAATTAGCATTTCAATATTACCGTATGGTGAATTTATGATATCTGTTTTGAAAGGTTTATTGTTTTGAGAATAGTAAATAATATGGGTTTTAAGTATACCATGCATTATATAACATCATTATGGAATAAATATGACTAATAATTTATAAAAAAATTTAGATGGATTAAAAAGTATTCAATGAAAAAAACAACACATTTAAAAAGAATAAAAATAATTTAAAATTTTTTGAATCAATGTTCAAAACCAAAGTTATATATTTTCCCAATACACAATTATTTTTGATTTTTTCTTTGTATAAAATATATCGAAGATGTATTTTAGTTTTTTATTTTTAAAAATATAAAAGAGACCTATATTGTGTAATCATACAATATAAAATTCATAATAATCAATTCTATTCAATGTCTAGAACCAAAACATTAAAAAAATACATCTTGTATTCAATGATTCCCCTTATCATTAACTATTTACAAGCCCCTAATCAACCCTTTTATCCTCAATTCAAAAAAAATTACTTTTCAAAATATCTATCCAACACTCTATATACACTCCTCAATCCATGTTCTTATGTCCCTGTTCTTTCTAAAATTTCTTCCTCTAAAGGATTTAGACTCAATACATAGGTGGTAACTCAATTTTCATTTTAATAATTCAAAACCCATATCTTAAAATTTAAAATATCCTCTTACCTCTTCTATAATGTAATTTATCATTAATATTAACTATAAAAATTAGTTTTTTATAATCAAATATTTTGTAAATATTTATTATTACTTTTTGATATTTTCAACTCTTTAGGAACACATTATTCACTAGTGGTGGTTTTATTAAAACTAAGTGAATGGTGATGATTTATTTTTTAAATATACATTTCATGGATTTATTAAAATATTATTTTATCGTTGAATATAAAATTACTAATAAAATAATAATTTTAATAAAATTATGCAAG
Source organism: Viscum album (assembly GCA_963277665.1). Taxonomy (NCBI): domain Eukaryota; kingdom Viridiplantae; phylum Streptophyta; class Magnoliopsida; order Santalales; family Viscaceae; genus Viscum; species Viscum album. The sequence goes on along the minus strand of OY728130.1, from coordinate 951,740,620 downwards.
GATAAAATGGAATCATATTAATGATATTTAAATTAAACGTTCATATTCATTTTAACCATATAAAATAACCTCACTGAGTAATATTATTTTTATTATACTATATAAGAAATGATTAAACTCTCTTGATTATATAATTACATGAACACTGCTACTAGAAATGTATATAGTTTATTTAATAATTTGAGAGTGTACTTTTAAATATTACCATTACATTGAATTGATTTTAAAACTATTAATAAAAAAACCTCTAAATAGTCAACACATATGACAGAAATTTTTCAAATAAAATAAAAATGATAAAAAATTTCTTTTTTTAGATGGATTAAAATGAAAATGGTTCGATATGAAGTAATTAGTTAATGTGACAAGATAATATTTGTGGATAGAAGATCTTTTGAAACTGGCCTGGACTCAGGCTAGTGGGTTTTTCCTATTATCTCATTTTAAGGATATTCTCACTATAACTCTTTGTCTCTCTCTTTAGTTTTCTCTCGGTGCACAATATTATTCAAGGAATAGATGCAGTAAGCTTTATCCACAATGTTATCCAAGGTCGTGGTGTTGTTAGCATAGTCCATAATGTTTTAATGTCTTGGAGATAATCCTAGACCAATTTTTATTAGGAAAAAACTTATCTCCATGCCACATTGTACGATTAATATGATATTTTATACCCTAGTCCATTATTTTCTATATTGGTTTATTATTTTTTCATTTAATAATTCCCTATCATGATTTTAAACTCTTTTGATATCTCTCTACATAATAATTTTTTTTATCCTTTTAATCGGATTTATATATCACCCATTTATTTATTTATATACCCATGATATCATATTCATTAATAGGAGTATGGTGGTCCATAAAACATAGTTATAAAAGTATAAATAAAATATTTCACAGTATATTAAAAAAGTGTTGTATTATAATCATGATATCCCAATTAAACGGGAACTAAATATTTCTAGGAGTGTTTGACAAACTATTATAATTAAATATATATAATTTTATTATTAAGAGTTTATGGCCACTAAATTATGTAACAAAATATAAAATTTTAATGGAAATATATGTTATAACATAATTATTGGATATTTTTTCTGAAATACAATTAAATGTGAAAAATTGTTAGTAACATAAACCTGAAGAGGAAATCCACTTTGAGATAGTAAGTAATAGATGAACTATAACTCAAGAAGAAATACATTTTGGGTCAAGGAGAAATAGGTAACCTATACCTCATTATGTAAGCAACTTAGCGATATTTGAAAATAAATAATATCTCCTAGATGGGAAAGTTAATTACATGTTTTTAAAAAATAGTTTAAATCTTCCTCCAGAATAAATTATCTTAGAATCAACGAATAATCGGTAACACCTTGCTCTGGTTAAAATTCACAATGGATCAAATAAGAATTGGAAACCATTTTCATATATATAAAGTTACCCATATTGATGAAAAATATGTAATATATATTTCACATATATATAAACTCTTTGTCATAAAATGAGATAAAATCCTCCCACTTTGAGGGAAATGAACTCATTTTATGCCAATATTAATCTTACAAATTATCAAAGTCTTACTACCCCTTTTCCTTTTACTGATAGAAATATATAACATTAAAAAATATTAATAGTATTTTATATAGTAAAAAAATAAACATAATTAAACATGTTATCTTGTTTATAAAAATTTTATGGCACAATTCATTCACTATTTTGTAAAAATCATTTATAAAGTCATATCAATTATCAAAAAAATATTTCATAGCAAAAAAATTGAATAATAAAATCAACATGTCGATATAAAATTTTATTATCCAACCATTATTATGTATTCAACATTTATTTTATTTCTCATTTCTTTGATAATCATATCAATAATAAAATTTACCATTTATTTATCTATACACCTTGGATTATATCTCATGTGAACTTGGTCAAATAATTCAAATAATTAAGTTTCTTCCCCTCTTTGCCACATTTTTCTATATGTAATAATACAGATTGGTAGTTTATATAGATTCACATTAAATTTTACAAAAACTATAGTATTATAAAAAACATCAATTATAAAAAAACATAAATACCAATTCATTTTAACATCATTTCAATTAAATAAAGGAAAACTAGGTTCCATTTATTTTAATGAAAATAAACCATATTAAAAATTATCACTTTACCTATTATCTAAAAAAAATTAAAATAATAGTTAAATAATTTTAAAATAATTATTCCCTCATTTATAATAACCATATATTTTACAAGGTAATGAACTTCAGGTTTGATATATTTTTTATCATCATGGAATCCCAATTTGGAAACCTATGCATTGCGAAAACTATTACACAATAATGTATATAACAAATAAATAATGATGGTATATGACCCTGGAAACATACTTACAATTAATATTAATTTATTTCACTAAAATATTGAATGATGATTTGAAATAGTTCAATAAATATTGTCAATATCAAGCATATTCATTGAAATTCCACTCTTTAAAAACTAGACTTGGAAATATATAAATGAATGAAAAAATTAGGAGTCAACATTTTCCTTATATATTTGGTTATACAACCATAGATGAAACCAAAAATTTCCATCAATTAGCAAAACAATTAATTTAGAAAGGGGATGGAAATGAGTGATAAATGAAGACCCCCTTCTATATTTCCCAAAGACAACATTCTAAATTGATTTATAGGAAGAAACCCAAGAACAAAAATTCCCCCTACTATCCGGTTGTTTTATCTAGACCATGAGAATTATAGTTATATACCATTAAATTCTTATTTGTTTCCCAAATCATAGTATACATTTTCTAAGACTCCTCCTATAGTGATCCTACGTATGGTATTTTCTCTTCCCACCATGACTCACGTGGGATTCAATTAGATTATTGATTATATATAGAGTCTCCAACCAACCGTGTTTTCTTTCACCTAGTTTATAAATATCTCTTTAGTCATAATAAATTTTTCTTATAATTTTTTAAGCATATGAAATCCATTAAAATAAGTAATAAAATTAAATCCAAATTTTACTAAAAATTTGGTTTGATAACCATGCATATCAGAATTTTGACAACATGTGGAATCATTCCCATTCCATGGAATTGATTTGCTTCATTAGAATTGTGTTATTGATTAGTGTCCACCATTGATATGCTTCCTCATTCATATGATAAATATATCCCACAATTGTCTCATGATTCAAGCATAGAATATTGATAATATCTCATCAAAATATTTAATCCACTGTTATGTGATGAAGGGATCATATGATTCACTATGTGAAAGAGACCTTTTCCTCTTAAATGACTCAACCACTACTTTCCATTTCTCTGTGTAATTAGGGGGTTACATGAAATTCAAGTTATTATTAACAAATTTAGTCAGTTTTGAAAATAATTTCATAATATTATTGTATCCAACTCATATCATGTTAGGAATATCATTATATAAATAATCAATTTTTTAATCACATTCGTTGTTGACGTGATTCTTAATATTTCCCTCATTAACTAAATAAAGGAAAAAATATGGATGATAATACTGAGATTAATAATCCTATAAATAAGTAAACTATAAAAATAGATGTAATAAACTATACATGCAGTTTATATCTTAACTTATGAATCTATAGGATTTAATATAGGTTTTCCATGGAAATTTTCAAATTTGGTTTTCTATCCTAACAAACTATGCAAATCTTTTATAATGGTTCAATTTTTTTTTAATAATTTTAAAAATCATATCCCTCCGGTGTGTTAATGAAAGTGTAGTATAAGGGTTATTTTTCAGGCATTAGGTACATGTCGATTAAATACCCAATGTGTTCTTTTAGGGTTATTAACCCATGGTACATCTATAGAAGATCCACCTTTAGTATCCCAGCATGGATGTAATTTTTTGGGATCCAATATCTCTATATTTCATGAATGTTTCAAAATATTTTTTTATATATAGACATATCACTATGGTTTTCTACTAAAGTATTCTAATGCTTATATGAAAAAACTAGATTTATCTAATATAAACTATACTGACCAAAGTATTTTAGAAATTTTTTTATATAATTTAAAAATTAAATATATAATATACACCACCCAAATATATATAGTCCAAGTGTATTTGGAAGTCTAGGTTCATTATACATTAAAATTAGACTAAAATAATAAATATTAATTTTATTTTCTATAATGAGATCCTAAATCCTTTTTATCTCAAAAGACATCATATTATAAATTTGGGAATAAATAAATTAAAGGGCGAGCTATAAATATATGAAAGGGAATACACATGATAATAAATCATTTCGTATAAGTAAAAATGAATAAAAATAGATAATAAAATCCAGGGATCATGAATAATCATATAGAGGAATGACATAAAAATATGGAATAACAAGATCATGGAATTAATGGAATATTTTTGAAATATTAAAAATTATATAATAATAGGTCAAATATATCTAAAAAAATTATGACACGTGATGGAAAAATTCCCATCATAGATTAGTTTTACAGCCAAATCACAAAAATATCATCCCATGAGACATAAAATTTAACCAATGAATTTGAGTTTTATCTAGGTTTACCCATCCTAACATGTATATGATTATGTGTGAAACAAGTGGAAATCATACATTTAGAATAACCATAATAAAAACCCATTGAAAGGAAAGGGTTTCAAAATATCGGCTTTCAAAACAACCATATAGTGTTTCATAATGATTTTAATTCATAATGTGATTAAGAAATTATTGGAAATTAATTGGTGAAAAATAATCCTAGAACATGAAAAATGATGTTTGACTAATGTGAATATATAAAAAATAGTGAATAAATATGTTTTGAAATTTACCACTTATGCAGGGTTTTTAGGAAAGGGAAAAGAGACTTTGGAAATGGAAAAGAGAATATTAATTCCCATAAAACTAGAAATGTACTAAAAAAGGTTGTTTTTAATATATAGAATCATTTTGGAAACCATGGATAATTTAAATCATTTTATTGAGTGGTACTTCTGCTGGGTAAGAAACATAGAAGTTCCTTTTAATGGAGTATTCTTATTGAATGAAATTGAGAAGTGGACATTTAAGACACATATATCGCCATTAATGAAATGTGAATTAAAATATGTATATATGTTTTAGGCATATATAAAGAATATATTATATTTTTCATAAGAATAATAAATAGATAATGTGGGGGTAAATATAGAAAAGTCAAAACCCAAAGACAATGGGGTGGTTTAGAGAGACCCCTTACCTTATGTCTTGAATTGTTCTTCACTTCCAATTAAAATCATAAATTAAAAAATTATATTCCTTTATTAATTATTTTATAACATTTTCCATGTATATTTTATTTACTATGATTATTTTATGTTCATTTTCAATAATTTCAATGTGATAAGATTTAAAATTTCATTGTTCAGAGGGTGTTTGTTTCATGATTCCAAGGACAGATCACAAGTGGAAAATTATTTATGTTCTTATCAAATAAGACTTCAAATACAAATGTGAAATAAAATGGTATTAATCTATTTTAAAAAATTGAAATGGTACTAAATATTCATATGTGCTCTAGCATAGGTATGATTCATTTAGTACAATGTTATCATTATAAAATTAGTTTATTTAGGTGGTTTTAGTGACCAAAATTAATTTCATTTGTTTTATTTAATTTAAAGATCATTAATAAAATAAAAATAATTTAATAAGATATAATATTATTATTATAATCATATTTAATAATAAATATATGTCTATAACCAACGATGAAGGTGGTATAGAAAAATTAAGTATGTTGTTCATGGAGGTGGTGTACGAACCGTATTATGAAAATGTTTTCATTTTAGAAAAAATAAAGTGGCGATAGAAGATGAATATTCCACCATAATAATAATTTGTGAATATATTTTTGATACTAATGTTACTATGTCTATGCGGACATAAATAATATGTGGGTGGTAGAAGATGCATAAAATTGTATGAGTTTTAGTTGAGAATTTCCCTCTCTATTTAGCTGTATCCCCTTAGAATACACCTTAAAGATACTTGGAATGGACTTTAGTGAGGCCAAGGCTCCTAGGAACATTGGTAGAGGGATGAGGGGATTTCTTGGAAGAGTTTTGATAATATCTAATGCAAGTAATAGTGATTAATCTTGCGACTATATACAGTAAATTATGTATGGAAGTGAAATATAATGGGTTCTTATGTTATTCAAAATGAAATAAATCTTTTATTTACATTTTATTCTTAAATACTATATTTTTTATTATTTAACTACTTGAAAAAATTCAAAAATTTAATAAAAATACCAAACATTCACCCTATCTATTTTTAATGTTTATATTTCAAAAATGAAATCCATTTTCTCAAAATAATTTTATATATATGAGAAGATTAATTTCTTTCTAAAATCCTTATTTATTTGAAAAATGAAAATTTTTATATTATGATGACTTTTATAGCCCTTTGAAAAATTAATTACGGTCTCATAAAATCATATAATAATTATAATAAAACATAATATTAATTTATATAAAAATTTTATGAAAATAAACTTTCTCTCAACTTATTATATTTTATAAAATATTTAGAATAAAACATTTGTGTGTTATAAAAATACAAACACTTATCTTATTATTTCTAAAATATTTATTTAAATTTATTACGATACAAATATTTAATAATAAAATTTTATAAGATAAAAGTCATTATTTGAAACTTCCATAGGTTAGGTTAACAATTTCATAGTCAAGTTATTATTCCAAAAGACCAGATTACGTTTCAAATGATCGGATTACTATTTCAACAGTCACATTACTATTCTAATAGTTAGATCTGTAATGGACCTATGGTTTCCCAAATATCTATAAATAATTCATATTTTATTCTTTATTCATTCAATTGTATTTCCTCTCAAGTTTTTGACTATTTTTATTTTGAAGATGAATATTATGTTACTAATATTGTTTTCAGTTCTACAGTGTAGTTCACGAGCTTGGTTACTCTGCTGGATCCATAAAATCCATATTTTTTATTACAATTATATTATTTATTATTCTTTTATCCCAGTTTAATTTTTTCAATTATTATAATAATTTTTTCTTTTAAATTTAACATTCAAATTAATGTAACAAAATGTTGTTATTTATATCATGTTTTGTTTAATCAATATATAATACTATATTACTAAATATGGTAGATTTATATAACTAGAATAAAAATTTAATTTATATAAAATACATGTTCATTACACCAAAACTTAGGATATGATGAGTATGATTTGTATCCCTAAAATTTTACCATTAATGTGTAAAAAATAAGGAAAACTCCTCATGGGAGGATCAAATTCAAATCCTAATTTTGAGATATGATATCTGAGTCCGAGTTGATGGTAATTATATAATAAATAAAAAATAACATTATATTGTAAAGAGAATGTATCTATAAAAATATATTAGTTCTATCATCATAGCATCAGTTCCTCAAATACCATACTAATGGTGAAGGCATATTATTATGTTTTGACAGTTTCCTATATGAATCTTATAAATACTTGTATGTTAAAGCATTTTTTATAAAATATATAATCTAAGAAACCAATGATATGATGTGATACTAAGGTTTCTACTCCCAAAGGATTGTGAACTTCCCATAATTCCCCTTGAGTCTACTTGGTGAGAATTAACAGTTTCCTATTAAAGTTTTTAATTCGATGAACCCAGCTCCATCGAGATACCAATAGATTTTTTATCTTGTTTATATGATGGATTATATTCCTACTAAAAAGATATTTTTGGTTGTTGATAATTATAATGAAACAAACATTTATTGAAGAATTTTCCATTTCAAATAAATTAATACCTTATTAAGAAAGAATATTACAGGAAACACAAACACTGCATTTGTTATTTTTGACTAATATAACTCATATCACATCATATTTAAAAGATAGTTATGCATCGTAACCATTGATAATATGACATTTTTATAGTGACTATTATTATTAGTATATATATTAAGTTATATGATAAATCGAGTCAACATAGAAGAAATAAGAATAACCTCAACCACCGTGAACATAACCTGTGAAGCACATTTATTTGACCTTCAAAGGGTTATGTCATGAGATGGATTTTACCTTTACTAATCTCATGATTAGATTAAACAACTAAATAATGGTAAATAATGTTGATGGTAGAAGTGAAAGATAATCGAGATCCCAACCCAAACCATGTTTATCGAACTAGTTGAAGAATGTGTCTCCCTTACACACCTTACTAGTAAGGAATACACTAGTGTAATAAGGGTTTAAGTATCTAGAGAAAAAAAAGATTAATTTTTTATATATTTATTATGCATAAAATAATTATTTTATTTATAATTTTTATTATTAATTCATAAATGATTAAATAATGTGATTGGTAAAAATTTGATTTTGATATGATGAAACAGAAAATATATTTTTTAGAAATATATAGTTTTAATAAAGACACCATTTTATTGAGTCAATGATTTTTTGAGATAAATGTAATTTTAATAAAATATTATTATTAAATAATATTTATTTAAATATAAAATATATTATAATTTTATGCTTTCAAATATAATATTTATAAGGGTCAAAAAATTGTTATGATTATAAAATCAATCCTTTTGAGTAAATGGGTAATTTGATTTAAATGTGTAAATTATCATATTTATATATTTACCATCATAATTAGTTTTTGAAATCATTATATTAAAATTATACAATGGTGAATTATTCAAATTTGTTCTCAGAAAATTGATTGTTTTAGGTAAAAATTAAATACCTTATAAATATACAACACTTATGATGTCATCATAAAAGTTTAAAATCAATGTAATAAATACAATATTGTGTTTCCATAGAAAACGTATATTTCCCGTTTAAAATAATATGATTTTTATGTTATTTGATTAATTTTATAATCCCTTACAGAAACATCCAATACCAACATTATATTTTAAGGTTTTAAAATTAGTTATTTAAGAAAAATATTCGATTCCACATCACCAAGGGTCTTATTTTAAGGAGTTTGGTTCTTATTATTATAAAATGTTGAAAAGTACTTCTATTTTTGAGATACAATGGGAAAAACCATTAAAAAATGTGTGGTTTTGGTTATTTTATAATGTAGAGTCCAGAACATATGTTTAGGAATTTATAATGAATTTCCCTCTAGTTTTCTATAAAAACCCACCTACTAACGAAATACTCTTCATAGAAAACCATTTAGGCAAGAATTTATTATAAATTCCCTCTATATATCCCTACCAAGGTGTTCCCATGATCTTAAGAAGCACCTCCCATGATTTTAGAAGATCCATCTCAAGGTATGGGATCCTATACTTATCTACTTTATTAAAGCACATTCATTATATTATGGATTTTTATTTCCAATTTTACAAGTTGAGATATGATTTTACACATCCCCTTACTATCCTTATTACGTAAAAGTGATGAGAGACCCCTTTAAACCTCATTAAAACGTTTAATTAATCTTAATGTACCCCAGTTATTAATCCAAAAATTATTATATGATTTTCCAATATAAACATTTTTGAAGTGAATACCCATCCCTATTTCCTATCAGGGTATTCACCTAAATGTATCTATAATTCATTGTTTGGGGACTTACATATATGAAATACACACTCCTTTAATAATACATAAAAATAAATGAAATATATATTCATGTTGTATGATTAATTATCACACCTATGCATGTACATAATATGAAGGTGATGGGTGGACCAATAATTATATATCCCCCAATGAATTTAGGGAAGTTTATACCTCATGAAATGCAATATATGGTGCAAGGAATATTATACTAAGGACACTACATTGTGATGACTTGGTGGTTATCCTTTAATTATGTATATGATGTCATGTTTTATGTTGATGACATATTCCCATATTTCCTTTATGTTATCATATCATATCATGATTTGATGGTCATATTTATTACTTTCACCACTTTTATGTCACCATGATGTGACTCTTTCTTAAAAAAATTTTATTTCATATTTTTATGATTTGATTATTCCCTTACTAGAATTTTTATCTCACCCCTAACTTATGTATGAACCCATGTTATCCCATGTTGTATTGGAGGAGCAATGGATTATTAAGAGCGCATTAATGGAGTTTTAAATAACCTCATTATATTACTATTCAAGTTATTATGGTATGCATCTATGTTTCTAGAGATACTAGGAATATTGATCTTATGGGATGGTATCATGTGTAAGAACCCAGTTTTTGCTATGAAAGACTTTGGAATATTCTTGATGATATTCCAGAGCAACGCCTTCAGACGGCGTGCGGTTCCGAGACCCGGTGTGGCCGAAATTAAATTTTCAGGGCATTCACAATGGAAACACCAAATAAATGAGATAAATCCTAAACAGAGTTTCAGATTAGAGATCAGAGTGCATAGATGGGTCCCTAATGGGGTGTTTACACTAGGAACAACATAAAACTTGTCGGCACGGGACGTTTGGACCCCTCTCTTGCTATCGGGGCGTGGAACAGATAAATTAAATAATTAATTTATTCGTTTAACGTCTTAACTCAATTATCTCTCAAAAGGTGGCTCAGATTGGAAAACCAATGGCACCGTTGAGTCCGGAACATGCTGTTTACCCTAGGAGGTGTGTAAGTTTCACGGGCGCGACCGGTATGTGAAAAATGGCCCTAGGGGCGTTTTCATAATTTGGCGGCTTTGGGCGTTCTGTTTTATAACTTTTGAACGGGGCCCCGGATTAAAATCCGAAGACCAACGTTGTGCTCAGAGCGTGGTTTTTATTCTAGGGGAGGCTTAATCCCGACCCCATCGGGAGTTTGGGTTCGGGCCGACGGGCGGGTGGTTAAGTGTTTTTTATTTAAACACTTAACCCACCCCGTCCCTCTGCTGCTTCTTCTTCTTCACCTGGACAGCAGCAGGCGGCAGCCCCTCCCTCTCCTCCTCCACTCTGGAAAGGCAGCTTCAGAAAGGCAGCGGCGCGGTGGCAGACCCTTCGTGAAGCGTCGGGCAACGCCACAACAGGTAGGAGGTTTTGGTTTGCGTTTTCATTTCTGAACCTTACTTTGAATTCAATTTTATACGTCTATTTGCTGTTAAAAATTCCGAAAAATCCCATGGTCGTGTAGTATAAATTCTTCTCTTTCTGATGCTTGTTTTTGGATTTGAAATCTGAGTTCAAAGGAGGCCGCAACGACTCGTCGAAGTTTGTGGGTTTTAGAAGTTTCCGGAGGGTTTCTCTTTTTTCCAGCGAGCTCCAGCGGCGGCGGCAGGGGCTTCGGCAGCGGTGAGGGTCTTCAAGGCGGCGACGGTTCCCCTTGGCGGAGGCGACTTCTCTTCCAGGTGGCGGGGTGCTTGGCTACGGTGGTTGGTGCGGCATCCATCGGTGGGGCGAGACGAAGCTCACAGGGGTGCAGGGGAGAGCTGTGGCGCGGCGACCGCGGGGTCGCAGTGTGCGACCCCAGCGCGGGGACAAGATTCCTGAGACGCGGGTCTTCACGCGGCGGGCGTGGCCGGCCATCGTGGCCGGTCTGCGCGTGGACAACGAGTCCATGGCCGGTCCGTGCGGCCAAGATGCTGGCCGGCGCTGCGAGCTGTGCCGGCCGACGCAGGCCGGGCGGACCGCCTGGTACCGGCCGGTCCAGCCCAACGGGCTTTGCCGCTAAGTTTCTGGACGCCCATATTTTTCGTTATGGGCGTCCGTTTTTCATGACGTCTGAGACAATGTACTCCAGACATCGAAGCAGAGTTTTTGAGATGCTTTCGGGAATTTTTAATATCCAAAATGAGGGACCTCGGAGACGTAATGCATCTTTATGTGAATTGACGTTTTTCCAGGGGATCCTGTTTTGGACGACGCAGACGCGTCCGACGTATGTTTTGAGCGCCGTCAGCAGTGTTGGTACCCTGGCACCAGGGAAAAGCTTTCTAGGGTAGTTTCAGGTGTTAAAACTAGAGTGGTGGCGTGGGACCCACGACCCGTCTTTTGAGCTGCGAGCAGCGTTTAGCGACATTCTCATCGGGCGTCCGTTTGGAGCGTGCGAGCAGTCGATTCTGGATGTTTTTCCAAGGGGATTGTAATGGTGCAATCCGCCCGCCCTAATTCGGCACAATGGTGTGGGCCCCATGAGGGTCTTATGGGCGTTGACGGTGATTTTACATCTCTATCATCGGGTGACCATTTTGGACAAGTGAATTGTCCACCTTGTGTACGTTTTCGAGAGGATCGCAACGGTGCTATCCGTTGGCAGCGCTTCGGGACCGGGTTGCGGGTTCCGTGTGGTATCGCTCGTGCGCGGTAAGCTGGAATGTATTTTTTTCTCTAGATAACCGTTCCACTCAAGTGAGTAGTGATTTTGACATGTTTTTATGTGAGAATTGCGATAGCACAGATTGCCCGACCTTTTTTTCAGGGACGTGGTGTGGGTCCCACCTGACCTGGCTATGGTAAATAGTACATTTTTCACCGGGTGTCCATTTTGGGTGATTGAGTAGTCAATCCCGTGTTTTTCTTCGAGGGGATCGCAGTGGTGTGATCCGTTTGTTCAGTTTCGAGATCTAGGGGTGGGCCCCACACAGGTTGGTATGGTGAATATTACCTTTTTCACCGATTGACCATTTTGGGAGAGTAAGTAGTCTATATCGCGTGATTTTCCGCAAGGATTAAAACGGAATGATCCGTTTGGTTGTGCGGAGCCTCTTGCTCAATCTTAGTAAATATGGAAATGTGAAGGTTCCCCGGTGGTGGTTCTTCTACCGTGTTTGCAGCGGACCCTTGGCGTGTGATCGCGTGCACTCCCGTGTGAGTGATATAAATGCTTGAAGAGATGTGGTTGGCTGTGGCTCAACTATTAAGGTGGAAGGTTGGAGTTGTTACGTTACACCTTCGTGACGACGTTGGGTGCCATGTTCACGATAGCCTTTGGGTTGGAACATGGTATACTCTGGGAGTATATGGGAACACTTGGAGGTACATGTGGTCTTTTGTACCTGAGAACGTTTGCGCGTTCGGTTGGGGTTGAATTGGGGCCACACGTTGTGTGTGCCCCATGTGGGTGTGCTGAGTTTTGCTTTACACACATTTGACCCCTCGCGATGTAGAGGGTCCCTCTGTTCTCGATGGTTTAGAGTAGCAGGGTTGAGTGGTTTCCCCTAGTTGTGTTCTAGAGTTGGGTAGTTGCGCGATACCCACTCCGTGTTCTGTTGCCTGCGTGGTACCATCTAGAAGAGATGGCTAGAACAGTTCTGGGTTTACCCTCCAGCGGGGCTGGGCAATGGGTTGCTCATTGACTTCTTCGGGTTTACCCTTCAACGGGGCTGGGAAGTGGATTGCTCATTAACTTCTTCAGGACTACTCTCCAGTAGGGCTGGGCAGTGGGTTGCCTATCGAATTCTTCTAGATCTACCTTCCAGTAGAGACTGGGCAGTGGGTCGCCTGTTGACTTATTCCAGGTCTACCCTCCAGCAGGGCTGGGCAGTGGGTCATCTGTCGACCTCTTAGGGTCTACCATTGAGCAGAGACTGGAAAGTGGGTCACCCAATGACCTCTTAGGGTCTACCCTCCTATAGAGACTGGGCAGTGGGTCACTGAACGAACTCTTAGGGTCTACCCTCCAGTAGATACAGGGCAGTGGGTCACCCGACGACCTCTTAGGGTCTACCCTCTAGCAGAGAATGGGCAGTGGGTCACCCGATGACTTTTTTAAGACTCAATCCTTTCTTCTAGGCTGGTCTTTGGATTTTCTCTGTGATTATCGGACCGGGACCCTTGGTTGTACGGGTCAGTGATGTGACAACTTTGGCAGTGACGTGGTGTGGTTTGAATTACCCTTGAACTCTCAAGGATGAGGGGAACATTCCCCACTGAGACGCATCCTTGTGACGTGACGTAAAACCGTGAGGGCGAGTCAGTACCGCCCATGCAGATAGTGTCAAGGTGTGGTGATTTGAGCCCCTTGACTTGCAGTTCATGGAAGACGTGAGAGATGCTGGGCATCGATGGTGGTTGATTTTGGGACTATTGGCTACTCACTTTCTTGGGCTGAGATATGGGATAGATATCCCCTTACGATCTTGTTTGGGCTTCTTGATTGAGAATACAGATATGTATATACCCTCTTCTAGAACCCAGTCCTTGGGTTTGGTTACTCTCCTTCCATGAGAGGTGAAGACGGGCGGGGTATGCGACATGCTTTCCGTGTCTATCATCTCGTGGTTGGACAAGTCTACTCTCCTTCTATAGGTAGCGAAGAGTCGATGATAAGTTCATCTTCTCACAGTTTCCAGCTCCTTGTGTCTGGACAAGTCTACCTCCTTTCTCTTGTTGGGTTGAGTTGGACTCTCTACCGTACTCTTTACTGCACTCCTTGTTGTACTCTATTTCCGACGCTTTCGCTGGGGCGCGCGCATCTGTCCGTTCATGGAGGAGGACACGCTGTATTGTTGCCCCACATTCCCACTTTCCAAAGGCGGGTGGAATTCGCCCCTTATTCAGAGACATCTGCTCCTTGATTAAAACAGGATGATGGGATGTCGTTTCTTCCTTCTGCGGATTCCTCCTCAGAACTCGTCACCTAGTCCGGGTCTCCATCATAGATTTAATACATTGTTCGTGAAACTCTTCCCAGTGCCATGTTTCCATGGATGCCGGTTAATTACACTGCTTCTGTTGGGACATTCCAAAGGGTCCGGTCAGGGCAACAACCTTCAGTCGGGGGAGTAGTCACGTCGAGGCATCAGTTGTGTGTCTGGATACTGGGGAACAGACGTGTCTGTCTTTGGTCCCTTGTCATGGGACTTCTCGAGGCCGTGGAAGCCCGAGGCATCCCACATCGAGCGCGGGGAATTATATGCCATAGACACATATCTGAGGTTTTCCTCAGCTTCCTGTGTTTAACACAGGGCATGCCGTGAGTTTAACGTCTAGAGGAGACAGATCAACCCGATCAGAGCATTAGTCAGAATGGATCAGATTGAGGGATTCCCCTGAAAGGGTGCCGATACCGGGACCAGCCCATGGGTGGCTGTGAAGAGGAGCAGACCGACACGGTCTCACCGGGATATGACGGTCTGGGTGAGAATCAGGGTGGATGATGGATGGATGAATGAAGTGGAGGGGGGAATGGCAATGGACCATCTCAAGGGCGACAGTGAAGTTGGGTGTGAGCCTCGAAGAGACCTCCTACGTATCCCCATGACAGGGAATCAAAGTCCACATAGTTTGGGATGGTGCCGGCGAACCGACATGAAGGTGGACCTTGGTCCGATGCGTCAGCAAACCGACGTGAAGGTGGGCCTTGGTCCGATGCATCAGCGAACCAACGTGAAGAAGGTCAGAGTGACCAACATGTGGTGGGATTGAACCTATGAGAGGCTTCCTACGTACCATGTCTGGACATGGATCAAAGACCACGTAGTTCAGGTCGGACGCCGGAAGGCCGACGCGAATGAGGAGGACCAGGGGGGTCCTAGTGGTGGTGGGATTGGACCTCGTGGAGGATTCCTACGTACCATGCCGTGACATGGACCAAAGACCACGTAGTTCAGGTTAGTAACAACGGATTGCCGTTGGACTGGAATGTAGTTTAAAGTCATAGTGGACGAAGATGAACCCTGACGTGAATAAATGATGAGAGGTGGGATTGAGCCTCATAGAGGCTTCCTACGTACCATGCCTTGACATAGATCAAAGACCTCGTAGTTCAAAGGGGCTTCATTGGCGAACCGACGTGAAGGTGGACCTTGGTCCGATGGGTGGTGGGCTTGAACCTCAGGAAGGCATCCTACGTACCATGCCTTGACATGGATCAATGACCTCGTAGTTCAAATGATGGAAGTCATCAGCGAACTAACGTGAATGTGGACCTTGGTCCAATGAGGGATGGGCTTGAACCTCGGGGAGGCTTCCTACGTACCATGCCTTGATGTGGATCAAAGACCTCATAGTTCAAACGGTTTCATCGGTGAACCAATGTGAAAGTAAACCCAGGGGTCCACTAATGGTGGGTTTGAACCTTGTGAAGGCTTCCTACGTACCATGCCTTGATATGGATCAAATTTATCATAGTTCGTATGGTGGGTGTTTGTGAACCGACGTAAGGAAAGAGGAACCTTGGTCCAAACGAGGATGGGCTTGAACCTCAGGGAGGCTTTCTACGTACCATGCCTTGACATGGATCAAAGTCCTCATAGTTCGGGAGAAAATGGGGGCTTGGCACACCGACAAGGAGACGGTATGGGATAATGATTGTTGGGCTTGAACCTCAGGGAGGCTTCCTACGTACCATGTCTTGACACGGATCAAAGTCCTCGTAGTTCGGGTTGGTCACAATGGATTACCGTCAGACTGAAATGCAGTTTAACGTCATGTTGGACGCAACTGGAACTCGACATGAATTAGATGAAGGTTGGGCTTGAACCTCGTGGAGGCTTCCTACATACCATGCCTTGACATGGATCAAAGACCTCGTAGTTCAAATGGGTGTGCAGTTTAAGGTCAGGCTGGACGAAGGAATACATTTTAATGTCATGCTGGACAATGGTATACAGTTTAACGTCATGCTGGACGATGGAATACAGTTTAACGTCATGCTGGACGAAGGTATTTCCATGGATGATGCTTACTCTAATCTCACGTGAGTCATGCTCGGTGTGAGAAACAAGAGGCAGCAAGGACCTGACGATCACGTCGCGAAGGGTGCGCCCGTGAGAAGCGAAGAGGGGCTTACGCGTTAGGCAGCCCATGGTGCTGGGACTTACTCCAGGATGGAGGCCCGAAGTGCGACAAAGCGCAGGGAAGGAGGGATTTGGGAACAAATGGGGGTCCCAGTGGTGGCTCGTTCCCTACCGCGCCCTCCCATAACCTTGGTAATGGGGAAGTACAGAGATGCAGGGGTGCAACCATCCATTGGGGAACTAGGGCCGCCCTTCTTCTGAAGACATACACCGCTCCAATAAGGAGTATATCATCCCTTGTGGGGGGGGGGTGATTCCACTCCCGTGGAGACGAGTGTCGTAAAAAATGTTCGAACTTGGGGGACCCTTCGTGCAAGGCACGAGGTCAGGTCACAGTTTAACGTCATGTGTTGAGGACGTGGTGCTTGGAAGTTTAACGACCTGTAGCTCGGATGAGGTGGGTTGACTCCACACCCCTAGGACTTACATAACTGGTACCCTTTGCTCCTTGGGGAAGGGAAGGTACCAGTAAGTCCGTGATCAAGGGGGGGTCGTAGAGTGAACCATCGAGAGGTCCACGTTAGCGTGGATATGCGAAGAAGCAATATCCCTTAGCGTGCCTATGCGAAGAAGCATTATGCGAAGTAGCGCTACGAGTGGTATTGTCCGTGGGACCTTGAAATCACATCGTGCATACCTGGAGGGTCGCTCGGGAAGGGGAATTGCCAAGAAAAGGAGTGTGCTTCACGAAGCGGAGTTTCTTGGCCTTAGCATGGGACAAAGGTGTGAGTAGTGGGTGCTTTGCGAAGTGGAATAATATTCGCGGAGCACTGCCTCGCGAAGAAGAGGTGCCTCGCGAAGCAGGGTGCTGCGGAGCAGTGTGCTTCGCGATGTGGAGCGACCCTGCCTTAGCATGGGAATCACTAGTACAGGATGGGTGTTTTGTGAAGCATAAACTCTCCATGGCTGCCCAGGTCCCCTTGGGAATCCCCATCCTTTGCGAATTCCCTTGTGCTTCGCGAAGGGCATCCCTCTCGGAAGAGGGGCTCAAAACGAGACAAAGCGAAGGCGTAACGCGAAGTAGAAGTAACTCGCGAAGCTCATGATTCCCGAGGTAAAGGGTGCTTCGCGATTCGGGAGAGGAGAAGACGAAAGGTTGGATTGTCCGTCCCCTGGACTCAGGGGGAGCCCAGTATTTATAGGCGAGGGGCGCTGCGAAGCAGAACTCCCGCGCCACCTCCTGGCGCTTCGCGACGCGCTCGCGAACGTCAAATCCGTTCGCGGAGAGGTACCACCTCCGGAGCTTCGCGGCGGGATTGCGAATGTCAAACCGTTCACGGATAGGTACCGCCTCTGGAGCTTCGCGGTGGGATCACGAACATCAGGCCGTTCGCAGAGAGGTACCGCCTCCGGAGCTTCGCGGGACTGCGATGCTCGGGGTGCTTCGCATCTGTGCTTCTCGAGGCAGCGTGCGGGGTGTCCTTTTCGTCCCTTCCTTTCGTGCAATATTTTTGCGCCAACAAATTCCCCCCTCAGACTTGGATCCTGGGAGGGATGAAGGGTCAAAGTCTGAGGGAAAATCGCCAAAATTGTCGGCGGTTCACGATGTGACTTCGCGAAGAGGGCACACGGTACTGACCGAGACCTCGGATCCGGACGCGCCGCGATGCTCCGCACGGGCGGGGCGTGCCGTAGTTTTCTGAAATCGCTGCCTATAAATAGGGGGGTCGACCTCTTTTGTCTTCACACGATTTTCTTGTCTTTTTGTGCTCTCGATTTCGCGAAGCTCCGCGTACTCCGCGCCTGCTCTCCGCGAATCGAGCTTCGCGGCGAACCGTGGGTCTCTGACTCTACGACCGCGCCAAGCGAACTCACGGTTGCCGACCTAGGTCTGACTTCGCGGCTTGTCCTCACAACCGACCTTCACGATCCAGCTTCACGATCCTTTCTGCAAAAATTCTTTTCTGAGTGCCGGGACTAAAATGGCCCATCGAGAAGCTGTATTGGGGGTGCTTGCAGATGCCGCCCGTCAGGATGAGATGGCCAACTGTCCGGGCCTTGGAGAGATGGTCCGAAGTCACTCGGACCACATTTCTTTGACAGAGCTGCTATCGGAGGGTCAGAAGAATTATCCGCAGTGCAAGAATCTTCCATTGTATGGCTTCGGGTTGAGGGATGATGTCTTCATCCCTGAGGCATGTAGGGACGAACTAGCTTGTTGGTTTAGGGGCACGCCATGTCAGCACCAATGGTTCAGGGCGGCCGATGGTCATGCGCAGGAGGACATCACACCTGTCACCACCGACTGTCTCTACAACCATGTGAACGATATTGATGGGAAGCCACTGCAACCGGAGACATAACCTCCTCTCTTCCGTACCATGCTGGAGGCGGCTTTGCAGGATTCGATGAAAGGATGATCCGATGAGTGGGACCTGTGCCAGGGCAGCAACATTACTGATTACTGGGCCTGGGCCTACTGGGTAGGTGACTCATCCGAGGAATTTGGGGCCGATCTGAGGAGAGTGGGGTTATATTAGGCAGCATGGGCCTCCCAATTCCACATTTACCAACCGAAACAACTAATGATGGAATTGCTGAGCAGATGGTCGTCTAGGACCAATACCTTTCACCTACACCATGGGGAGGTGGGTATCAGCCTGTGGGATGTCCACCAGATTTCTGGGGTTCCGATCTAGGGGGCCATGTATGATGAGTTCCTCCCCGTCATGAGCGCGTGGGAGGATATAGAGCAAATGCCGTGACTGGCTTCAGTGCTGATAGCATTCGTCCTTGGAGAGTACAAGGAGGCAGTAAGGGATGTCCAATTTAAGAAGTGGTTCAAGTGCTTCCTAAATTTCCCAGAGAATCGAGAGTTCCCTCCGAGGCCTCGAACTTATCTGAGGGCGGCCCAACGAGGTAAGGAGCACTCGTATTGGCGGGTATTGGAGGACAGCCAATGGAAGACTTGGGGTTTCAGTGTCAGCACTCAACAACAGCCGATAGTCAGGATGGAGGCATTCATTGTGGCTCTCATCTGCGATTGGATCCTACCGGCGATGGATACAAGCATGGGGGTGTGGCCCAGCTCGTTCATCATGGCGTCCATGCTGGCCATGGGGCAGCTGGTCAATCTGGGGATTCCAATGCTCGCCAAGCTGTACAGAATGCTGCGGCACATTAGCGAGGGCAAGAAGACACCAAGGATATGCGGGCCCTTCCAACTCCTGTATGGGTGGATTGCAGCGCACATCAGGGGGATCTATGAGTATCCAAACCCTATTTCGCTGCCGGAATAAACTTCCGCCCCTCCATCCTGAATGCGGTCGGGAGATTCCCGTTCAAACTAAACGTTCCAATGGTGCTGAACCGGGTGTGGAGGGCGGATGAGTATAATTTCCACCCTTCCCATTGCCGACGGGGATACTCACTGACGACGGGTGGGGAACGAAAGAGAACCGGGCTTACCTCCTGGCCTTTCGAGGTGGAGTTTTGGTGGCGTGAGTGGATCGTGAGCCACTCTGCGAACCGTTCACCCCGCATCGGTTTGCGAGGCAGTTCTGCTGCCTCCAGTGGCTGACCCCGTAGGTCTAATGGGAGGTGAGTCACGAGGAGCACCCGTGCGTGATGAGGTAGCTGTGGCTCATGTTCAGACGGGAATATGGGAAGATGCGAATTGCATTGCCTCCATCCACCGCCGCTTTCGGATTGGTGAGGGAGTATTCCATTAGTTGGGAAGCTAATTACCCAGGGGAAATGCTGAAGTAGCAAACTATTCGGGTCAGTGACGGTGGGCCCCCTATATCTTGAGGTCAGGGTCGGAGGGTAGCTAGGGCCTCTCACAGTGGCGGGGCTACCATGGCAGCGAGACCCGCACCGGCCGAGGGTGTGGCAGCAGCGGCAGATCCGGTGATTCCAGAAGAGCAGGGCCATCCGGAGGGGCGGCCACCGAGGGGATTTCGTAGGATATCCACTCATGCTCCAGGGAAGCGGCTGCGTCATATCGACATGGCAGAGGATGCCGTCTTCCCAGAAGCCTGGGACATTTGGGATGTCAACCGACAATTCCTCAGAACACCCGAGATATGGGTGCACTTGAATGGCCTCGGGATGGAGTTACCGGGAATAGGCCCAGTCCGGGCTGGTTTCATGGCGTCTCCGGAAGAGGCAGAGCAATACTTGGATGAGCTGGAGGATTACATCCACTCTAGTGGTTTCCCTCACCCAATGACAGACCGGGTGAGGGTACGGCTGAACCAAACGGTCCCCCCACAGTTATCGTCCGCCGATCTAAGGGAGCGTTTCCCCCTGCTGGAAGAATCAGAGGACTCCTCTTAGGAGGATGAGGCTGGAGGAGGGAGCCCGTTGGAGGAGGGTGAGGTCGGAGATCAAGGCTCACATTCCGACGATTTTGCAGAGGCTCTCGAGGTAGCATTCCGAGATTCCTTCCTCATGGCCCGTTCTTGGGCCACTATGGACTTCTCACCGATGTCTGAGCCATGTAGGAGGAACTTGTACATAGGCCTCGTTCTCAACCCTTGGCGGGTGATGATGTAGGGCCTTCAGAACCCGCGCCTATGGCTGTGTCCAGTTCCGCGTCTAGTGGGACCAGAGCACCCGATGTGAATGAGGACACAATCCCATATCACACCGCACGACCCCCTTGGGAGAGGTTTTAGGTCAAGGGACCGAAAGCGAAAGTTAGGCTGGGCCCGCAAGGGAAGTTCCCGGGCACTCCTATGTATCTCATGAGGATGAGAATCAAGCCATACATAGTTCTAAAGGGTGCCTTTTAATGTCCCGTAGTTGGGGTCCCAATGGTAGGACCAGAGAGGCGAATTAGATGAACTCAAGCTGGACCCAAAGACAGGAGGTCTGGGCATTCCTACATATTCCATTAGGATGGGAATCAAGCTGAACATAGTTCTATATGGATCTTAGACCATAAATGGGTAAAGGGAGAAGGGGACACATGGCAACAAAACCCGACGTGAATGAGGACCTAATCCATACTTACCATGCGTTCTCTGGGGAAATGATCGAGTCGAGGGACCGAACACAGAGGTTAGGCTGGGCCCATGGGGAAGTGCCCAGGCACTCCTACGTATCTCATGAGGATGAGAATCAAGCCATACGTAGTTCTGAAAGGTTACATGGTAAGATACCAGTTCCAGGGGAAAAGGGGAGTGCAGGCGTGACCCTTGCACTAAAAGAAGCGGAATTTGATAAATCTTGTTTGTCCTTTAAGGTGAGTGGTTTTTTTTGTGAAGCGACATGCCTAGAGTAGTAGGCCGTGGTGTCTCCACAAGAATCAAGCCGTGATAGGCATTGAAAAATGGCATGGCATGTGACCAATATCCAACTTGATGTCCTCTACAATGAGGTCATCACAATGCAGTGCCGTTTTTCGTCGTGCGGCCAGGACGATAATGTCACAGTTTAGGGTCGTGTGATAGGACCAAACATGAATTTTATCGTCATGCAGCGCAGACATAGCAGAGGCGATGCTAAGCGGGGAATGTGCGCAGTGTTATGAAACACAATTGATGGAGACATGATCCCACATCACACTATACACCACTCCGAGAGGGAGACCTCAGGCCGAGGGGCCTATATGGGGGTAAGAGGTGAAAAGAAGGGGGAGAGACAAGCTCCCTAACTGAGATGGACCCGAAGACAAGGTGTCCGGGTGGTTCTACGTATCCCATGAGGATGGGAATGAAGCTGAACGTAGTTCTAGATGGATCTTAGTTTATGGTCTTAGAGCTCGGACCATGAATGGTAACAACTTCCCAAGTTAGCGCAGACGTCAACCCGATCCCTAAGACCACGTGAGTTAAACTCAGTGTGGGAAACAAGGGGGGGGATCCTCATCACAATACTTGGGGCATCCATCCGAGGGGAGTCGGCAGAGAGCCCCGAAAAACACATTTGACGCGGCTTGTTTCCCCAATGCGCAGACGTGCACGGAGGAAAAGTACCAAGAGTTCCGAGACTCTACTTGGACACGATGAAGTGATGAAGGGTGTGAATCGTGTACCTGACATTTTTTGCTTAATGGGTTGGCATGGCGATAGAGGAAAACTGTTAACCATGGTGGAAACGCAGCGTCCATATCGCGTTATCCTGAGGTGGGAACAAAAAACGAGCATCGACCACTGACCATATTCGCAATGTGGGATTTCATCGATTTGTTGTCCGAAACCCTCGGGGGCGTTTCCCTGTAACGGTAGGAGAGCCCTTGGGCGTAGTATCCAGGCCGTTTTTGGGGGTCCCTCTAGGTGTGAAAGATGATGGAAGCCCTGATGCAGGGATACACAAAGCCTGGAAAGCAGGTGCGGATGTGTCCGAGTAAAGCTTGGCATTCCAGGTAATAAACCAGAGTCCCCTTGGGCACATTGGTGGACCGCCGAAAAGGGGTCGATGAAACAGCTCAGGAGGGAGAGGTACATGGCATGGTCATTACGAGACCGATGTGAATGAGGACATAATCCCCCACCACACCATATAAGCCTCTCATGGAGGAAGGGTAGACCAAGGGGCCAAGGTGGGAAGAAGATTCCCTAGAGATGGGGCTGGACCCGAATCCAAGACATTCATGTGGTCCTACGTATCCCATGAGGATGGGAATAAAGCCACACATAGTTCTCTAGATGTAGCTTAACGTCATACGAGAAGAGGAGGGGAGTAATATACCCCCAAACAAGGGAGGTGTATGGTACGGAGAATAAACCGATGTGAATGGGGAAATAATCTCACACCACACCATACACTCCTATAAGAGAGGGCCTGGGATGGGGCCCGAAAATGCCAAGGGCCGGAGGCTGGGCCTCGTGAGGGAAGGCGTACGACATGGTACATGATCCTGATGTGAATGAGGACATAATCCCACACCACTCCGTACATTCCTTATAAGAGAATCGAGGCCGTGGGCCCGACTGCTAGCACCACCCGGAGGGAAGTTTGTCACTTCAGGATGGGGTAGAACGAATCACTGCACTCGATGTTTGGGACATCTCGGGGTGGACCCGAAGATCTAGGACACTGTCGACCATGTCTGAAACACAGCGTCCTGATGGTGACCTGATATGGGAGCAACAAACGAGCGTCGACCGTTGACCAAATTTGCAAAGTGGGACTTGTGTCGGCTTGTTTCTTGGAAACCCTCGGGGGCGTTGGACCGTATTGGTAGGAGAGCCCTTGGGCGTAGTATCCAGTCCGTTCTTGGGGGTCCCTCCGGGTGTGAAAAATGATGGAATCCCAGTCATGGAGTGGGTGAAGCATAGCTGTATCCATCCACGAAAGAGGCGAACATATCCAGGGGGACGTGCAGCCAGGTTGAGGCTTGCTCGATGTGAGTTGGGGAAAAAGTGTGCACCCTGCCATATGTCATGACTAAAGGGGAAGATTTTTGGCTTTTGGGCTGGGCCAACGGACGAAATGTCCAGGAGTTCCTACGTATCCCATTAGGATGGGAATCAATCCATACGTAGTTCTTGAAGGCCATGCAGTTTAACGTCATGCGGTGAGGATGTGGGAGGATAGAAGAATGGGAGTGGGTACATGGTGCAACCCTTACAATCCTTGTATGAGCGGGGCTGTATGAGAGGGGCTAAGAAAGACTAATCCTCGCTACGCAAGGATCCTCCAAGGAAACTATTCCCATGGGGGGGGGATAGTGAGAGAGAAGAGCTTGGGGCTGGGCTCATGACGAGGCGTCCGAGCATTCCTACGTATCCCATTAAGATGGGAATCAATCCACACGTAGTTCTTGAAGCGCAGATTAGCATTGTTCTAGATGAGAAATGTGTCTTAACTGGGTATATGTATGGTACGGTGGGTAACCCGACGTGGATGAGGATGTAATACCACACCTCACCGTACAATCCCATAAGAGAGATCGAGTCAACGAAGGCCAAGGGGGCCCAAGGCTGCGCATTGGTCAGGGAGGCCTGACTGGATTGCAGTTTAACGTCTTGCAGTAAGGACAGGGGCCGGGGGCCCGAGGAGGCCAAGGGGCCTGAGGCTGAGCCTCGGTCAGGAAGGCATGAATGGCTTGCAGTTTAACATCTTACAGTAAGGACAAGGGGAGATCTTAGTTTAAGGTCATAGAGCTCGGACCATTTTGCAGTTTATCGTCCTGCAGGACAGCGGTGGAGTTTAAGGTCGTGCAGGATCATAACGTGTAGTTTAAGGTCGTGCAGGACCCTAACGTGCAGTTTAAGGTCGTTCGGGACCCTAACGTTCAGTTTAAGGTCGTGCGGGACCCTCAGGGGTAGGATCTGGCGGAGTAATGCTTGAGGAACCTGGCATTGGTGTGAGGAGTTACGCGCTCACCATCCATGGTCACCAAGGAGTACGCCCCGTTGGGGTAAACCTTATGGATGATATAAGCCCCTTCCCATTTGGGTTCTAGCTTGGGATGTTTCCTACTGGGGATCATTGGTGCTCGAAGGGCCAGTACTAGGTCGCCCTGTAGAAAAGAACGGAGGCGAACCTTCTTATTGAAGGCCCTCCCTATCTTATCCTGATGCCTTTCCAGATTGTGCATGGCATGAAGCCGGTTCTCGTCCAGTGCTTCTAATTCAGCTAGACGGATTTCAGCCACCTCATCTGATGCCTGCTGATCATATACATTAGTGCATAATGATGGAAGATGGATCTCAATGGGTAGGATGGCCTTATCCCCATACACTAGGGAATATGGGGTCACCTGGGTAGAGTTGCGAGTCGTCGTCCGATAATCCCAGAGGGCGTTGGGGAGATTGTCCAGCCAAATTTTCTTATTCTGACCAACCATCTTCTGCAGAATGTTATAGAGGGTTTTGTTGAACTCCTCGATCTGTCCGTTTTCCTGCCTGTGATAGCGGGAGGTATGGTTCGAACGGATGTCGTACTTGGCGTACAATTTCTTCAGTTCAGCCGCTCGGAAGTTGGTGTTGTTATCGGTGAGGATGGTGTGAGGGACCCCAAATCGGTGGATAATATTGGAGCTCACAAAGTCGACGATGGAATGGGCCTTGACCTCTTTGAGTGGAACTACCTCTGAACACTTAGAAAAGAAATCTGTAGCAGTCAGGATGAACCTACACTGGCGAGCTGTTGCCAGTGGATATGGTCCCACTACATCAAGTCCCCATACTGCAAATGGCCAAGAGTACTTAGTGGGGTCAAGGGGCTCCGGTGGCCGATGCAAGAAGTTGGCGTGAACATGGCACGCGTGGCATCTCTTGGCATACCCAATACAATCGTGGATCTTAGAGGGCCAGAAGTACCACAACCTCCAGATTTGATGGGACAGCTTCGACCCAGCATGATGGGCGCCACAGGAACCAGCGTGAACCTCTTGCATAACTTGAAAAATCTCTACTCCTTGAATGCAATGGAGGAGGATGCCATCTAAGCCCCGCTTATAAAGGATCTGTTCAAGATTGGGGGCGCTCTGGAGGGTAAATTGCAGCACGCGGTGTCGGATTTTCTCGCGCTCGGCCCACTCGTCTGGGAGGTGACCATTTTGGAGATACTCAACAAAAGGTGCCCTTCAGTCAGGAGTGGCTTCAACCACTATGTCTGACAAACCCGGGACCCCTGACGTAGAGGGTCCGGCGGTGAGATGACTTACCCACATGCCATCATTGTCCTCTTGGGTGACGGGGGAAATGACTCTCCGGTGTGCCACATGTATGATCAAATCATCTTGCTCGGGTTCTGCGAGCGACGCAGCTAAGCCATCCAAGGCGTCTTCTTGACCATTCTGTGACCGTGGGACATGGGTAATCTCTGGTCGATAAGAGAACTAGGCCATTAGGCGGAGGGTGTAATCTATCAACGGTACAAGCTCTGACTTCCTAAGGAAATAGTTGCCATTGACCTGTCTGATTACCATCTCGGAATATCATTTCACATGTAGATGGGGCACGTCGATCTCAAGGGACAACTTGAGGCTGGTGATGAGAGCCTGATACTCTACCTCGTTGTTCGTATAGCCTTCTGACAACAGGAACGAGTATGGCAGGATGGCTTGCGCCAGGGTAATGAAAACAATACCCAGGCCCACTCTGTTGAGCTTAGGATCGTTGAGCCTCCTACCGGGGGGCTCCAGGAGGCACCATCGAAGTGCATTTTCCAACACGGGACATCATGATCGACTAAGAGGATCATCTCATCAGTAAAATCTAGGTCCAGGGATTGATCCGCGGAGGATGGATGGGCAGCTAAAAATTCTGCCAACGCCTATCCCTTAATGGCCTTCTGAGGTAAGAACCCAATATCAAACTATTGGAGAATCACCGCCCACCATGCTAGTCGGCCAGTCAGCATGGGGCAGTTCAGGATGTACTTCAGTGGGTCTACCCGGGAGACCAATTGTACCTCATGGTGCTGCAGGTAATGTTGCAACTTTTGTACGGAAAAGACGAGCGCAAGGATGCTCTTTTCGATAGGGGAGTATCTAACCTCCATATCAAAAAGCATGCGGCTGAGATAGTAGAGACTGTTCTTAGTACCCTCATTATTTTTCTGGGCAAGCAGTGCACCGAGGGATCTTTCTAGGGCGGTCACGTAAAGGACCAATGGATTTTCGGAGATGGGTGGCATCAAAACTGGAGGTTGGAGAATATACTGCTTGATTTCCTCGAAGGCATTCCGATAATCCTCATCCCATTCATAGGTGGCGCCCTTCTTCATGAGCTGGGAAAAGGGATTACACTTTCCGGCCATATTTGTGAGGAATCAGCGTATATAGGCTAAGTGGCGTTGGAGGCCTCAAAGTTCCCGAATATTTCTCGGGGGAGGCATTTGGCTGATGGCCTTAATCTTCTCTGGGTAGATCTCAATGCCTCGATATCTAACCATAAAGCCCAGAAACTTCCCAGAGGTGATCCTGAAGGCACACTTTAACGGGTTCATCTTCAGGTGACGGGAATAGAGGAAACCGAACACCTTCTCGAGGTCTTTGAGATGGTTCTGGCATTGACATGATTTGACCACCAGGTCATCTACGTAGCATTCCACCAGCGTCTCGAGAATCGGCTTGATTATGCGATGCATGGCCCTAGGATAAGTGGCACCTGCATTTTTCAAGCTGAAGGGCATAACCTGGTAGCAAAAGGTACCTTGGGGAGCCCTGAAGGCAGTGGACTCCTCGTCCTCGGGGGCCATTCAGATCTGGTTGTACCCGGAATACCCATCCATGAAAGAGAGAGCATGGAACTCGGCCATGGCATCAATCAATAACTCCGTCACCGGGAGTGGGACGTCATCCTTTGGGCAGTGGTGATTAAGGTCATGGAAGTCGATGCAAATTCTGATATTCCCATTCTTCTTCTTGACTGGCACAATGTTGGCAAGCCACTTGGAGTACTGGACATTCTTAACGAAGTTGGCTTTGATAAGCTTGTCAACTTCGGCCTCAACCATAGCACCATGAGAAGGGTTCATCTTCCTGGGAGGCTGCTTAAACCCACGATGGTTTGCCGGGAGGCCCAGACGATGAATGGCTACTTGGTGATCTCGTCCTGGAATCGCGTTGTAACTCCAGGAAAACACGTCACGGTGTTGTTTGAGGAAGTCTATGTACTGCTGCGGCTCCTCGGGGGACATGGCTACACTGAACAATGTGGCTTTCGGATTTGCCTCGCTACCAAGTTTCACCTGTACCAGTTCATCAACCGTGGTAGAGACGCCTTCCTCAAAGGTAGGGGGAGCATCCTACAGGTCTTCCTCTCCACCCGTGTGGGGGATTTCACGTGACGGGAGATACTTCTGAGCTATCAAAACCTGAGGGGAAGCTTGTGCCAGCTTGGGCCGCAGTGGTCATCATATCAGGAGACTCACTCACCATTGAGACCATAGAAATGAAGGCAGTCGACCCTATCCCATCTGGCCTTCATCCTAAGGGGCCACTTTTGATGACATCAAAGCAGTGGTGACGTGTCGGCCTGAGTCGGTTGATCCCAGCCTAGCGGAAGAGACACGTATGGTGTACCGCCACTGTCATAAGTTTGACATTCTGGTACCGTAGAGGGGTAGGAGGTTCCGGGATCACCTGAGCCTGGTTGGTGTAGGAGTACGAGGTGATTTTCCACCATCGCTTGGACACGGGAACACGCCTTCCTTACGTACCCGAAACAACAAAACATTGCCCTATGTCGGGCGTCGTGGCCTCCAATCAGTGGATCAGGAGGATGTAGGTGTCATCCATGCTTGCCCGGGGATCACTTGTGACTGGGGCGGGTTCATCCTCACTTACTAGGATTTTCTTATCCTTACTCTTGTAATAATCAGCATCCAGATAGCGGGCCTCACAAGAGGCGAAAGGAGACGCATCTCCTTAGAGCACGCCTACTCGACCATTGAGTGAGTATTTGAGGCACTGGTGATATGACGAAGGAACTGTTACGTACAGATGGAGCCATGGCCTACCCATCAATGCGTTGTAGGCGGTGTCCTGAGAGACGATGATTAACTCGGTGCTGGCAATTAAGCCACCGAACTGAGTCTTCAGGCGGATCTTGCCCACTAGGGTTTGCTCAGTCCTATCGTACCCCAGGATTCTGAGGTCAGAGGGAGTTAAGTCACCTTCAGACAGACCTAGCTTTTGCAATGTCCGAGTCAGAATTAGGTTGATTCCGAAACCCGTGTCGACGAGGCAGCGGCGGATTTCCACACCATTGAAGTGCCCAGTGATGTACAGCGGGCGGATATTCCCCTGTATAGGAGGGTCCTCATCTTCACTGGAGAACGATATAACCGCCTGAAATTCAGCATTCTCAATTGTCTCGACATGGAAGGCTTCTGCAGCTGCTACCTCCATCTCAAACTGAAGGGGGATCCTTAGAGCCTCGGAAAGTACCTCTCACATTTCAGATGATAGGCGAAGGGCCTCAAGGATAGAAAGCCTTGCCGGAATGCCAGCCAGGTGCTTCATGAAATCATACTTTCGTGCCAAACGCGAACCTCTTCTTACAGGAGGTCGTTCGGTAGTTGGAGGCATAGCGGGTCCTGCCGGTTGAACCGGCGATTGGCTAGTGCTGGGTACATCCTGCTGGATACTTGTTGAAGACCAGAGAGTATTCTCTGGACTAGGATTGGATAGTGGAGGCTGGCCTGTAGCCGGGCAAGACTGGCTGTAATATGAACGAGGTAGCTCTCCCTGATCTAGTAGCACAAACGGCGGTGGAGGTAGAGTTGAGGGCGTTAGATGGGGTTGCACGTGATAAGCTCTGTGCTGAGCCTGCTCTCTGGTCTCAGTAGCATGCACAAATTGGCTGAAAGTGCCCGCTAAAGTGCCTCGACGACCGGTACGATTGTGGTTCCACCGACGTTAACGTTGGCTGGGAACGTTGGGGAGGCTCGCCTGGCGTTCCTCTTTGTCGGGAGTCATATAAGGCTTTACCAGCTCCACGGTGTTAACCGAAGCGTACCCCTGGCTGTCGCTCTATGAGTCATCCACCACTGGGCGGATTCTGGGAGGGATCCCCATTTCAGGGGGCATAAAGTCACCGAGAGTGCGGGATGACGACGGTATCGGCAGAGCGTGCTGTTTCTTCTTGCGTCGTTGCTGCTTGCCCTTTTGGGAAGAGGTCGAATGTGAAGGCGATGTAGAGGTACTGGCTACTTCTTCTGAAGGTTCCGACTACTTCAGGTGCACCCGGATGATACCATGGGCACAGACGATGGTTTTTTGAGCCATCCAGTCATCGTATTTCTGGGACCCGTGGCTGGGAACCTGCTGCCACTCGCCTTCGCTGTCACTACTGATCTCTGACCCTGCAAAGACACCTGCTACTTGTGTTGGTGTCGGGCCCAACCTGACTATGTTGTTGTTGACCTAGTCTTGAAGCCAGTATTTAAACACATAGTATTGCTTGAGGGTGTGCCCCAGAATCCGATGATAAGGACAGTAGTTGGGGTGATCGGTGAGATTCACCTCTGCCGGCCTTCGGCACTCGGGTAGGCACACAATCCCTTGCTCTAGAGCACTTCAGAAGTAGCCCGGGACCTGATTTTCTTTGAACGAATAAGTCTGGTGCCTTCATTCTGGATAGGGGCCCCTGGGGGCCTGGCCATGATGATGGGATGGAGGGGCCTGCTGAGGAGGCAGTGCCTGATTATCTCACCTAGGTGGAGGTGGCGCATTGCGCGGGGGAACCTGTCGATTCTGAGGCGGTCGCTGCTGGGAAGGAGCCTGAGCTTGAGGTGGAGGACCACTGCGGGGTTGCTGGGATGGTGCCGCTGGCAGTAATTCCAGCTTCCCATGGGTTTCTATTTGAGCCACCGCAGTGGGTTCGGCTCTGGAATTCCTCCTGGCTGGGATCATAGGGGGAAACGAAGGTACCTAACTAGCCTGTTGCAGAGCCTCCTCAAGACGCTGAGCCTTATATGAGAAATCTCGGAATCCTCCAGGGTAGTTCTGGGTAATCAGGGCGGGTACCAGCTCCGTTTTAATGTTCCCTACACACATCATCAGTAATTGATCCTTAGTCAGTGGAATATCGAGGGAGTACGTAAGTCCCTTGCATCGGGGGATTAAATCTGCGACTCGCTCATCAGGACTTTTCTTGCACTTGAAGAGGTCTGCAATGCTGGTCTTCCGTGTGGTGGAGCTGAACTGGTATTGGAACTGCTGGCGGAGATCCTCCCAACTGGTCACCAATCCGATAGGGAGATGGTTGTACCAGACGAATGCGGGACCTTACAATGTCTACACGAAACATCGGAGCTTGGAGGCCTCTTCCTGGGCCGGGGTCCCCAGCATGGGACCACACCTAGAAGAAAAATGAGCCAAGTGCTGTGGCCGGTCCCCTGTCCTTTTTAAGGGTGAGAAAGTGGGGTTCCCAAACCCGGGGGTGCGGGCATATCATCCACCCACGCGGGATACGGCTTACCATCCGGTGGGACCGCCACCTGCCGCGTTTACAATGCTTCGAGGCGGGCGATGAGTGCTGCTATAAGATCATCCGGGTGGGGGTCTCTGTCTTGATGAGGATCCCTAATCACGAGTGCATTTCCAGGTTCTTCAACCTGGTAGATGGCTTCGGCAGCTCGTGGATGGGCTGGAAGAACGGCATGTGGGGCGACTGGGGGAACCCAGACTGAATTCTTCAGATTTCCCTGTCGTTCAGGGGGGTTTGGCGAGACGTATCACTCCCTCTTGCCGTAAGTTCCGGCTTCTTCCCTATCTGTAGAAGTAGCATGATCAGGGTTTCTTGGAGGCATCTCACCAGAGGGAAATTGTTCCTGGCCCTGCTGCCCTGGCTTGGGATTACGATAGTCAGGTCGCCGCTCTGCAGCGCGTTAAGCCAAGAGTTCGAAAACCAGCCTCTTCTTCTTAGCAAGCTGCTGGCGTAATGTGGCCTTCTTAGGATCTTCGTCCGTTTTCTGTGCATAGGCAGACGGGTCGGAGTGCTTGACAGTTCCGACATGCTCCTTACCCTTGCCGGCATTTTGACCGAGTACCAACGAATCAGTGGGTACATGGAGGCCTAGAAGGTTCCTATGCTGACGAGTAACCCTCCCTGATGGGTCCAGAAGTGGAGGTATGCCCTTGGGGGGTAAGTCTCCATCAAGAAATTAAAGATCGTCTGCCTTGTCCACTACGTCAACCATGTGGACCACGACCCCTCTCGAGGGAATGTCCTCAATGTCGCATAAAGAATCGGGCTGCCGTCGGATAGGGTCGAAGAGGAGAGCGACATAGTGTCCCCAACCACGTACTTGAACTTGGGTTGTAGCTTCCCTGATGACTCTGTGGAGTACTTTGAAACTCTGAACACATTTCCGTTGAAGGGTGATCTGACGGCCTGGTGACTCATGGTGCTGGGCCACAGGGAGTGCAACCAAATCGATCAGGCGACATTGCTCGCCGATTTCTTCAAGGTGCTCTCGACTTATGGGGTACATCACCCGCTCGTAATGAAGGAGGAAGTGTGTCGCCCATAGGGTTCGACAAAAGCACCCCACTTCTTCTGGGGTAAGGGACTCTGGTGCGCGAAGGTTTGGCGCCGCCGTTGGCCAGAATTTCTCCCGGAAGTGATCTACTGTGAGAATGCTCTAGAAGCTCCTGGGTTCGGACTTGGGGTCTAGCCTTGTATTGCCCCACTCGTCAACCGGGGGCGGCTGAGGGACCGGTAGCGGTACCAAGGCAGACCTCTGGGATATCAAACTCTGCGGCGGGGAATACTGAGAACGAGCTGACTTGCCGCCGAATTCCGGGCCATCCTCTGAAGAGTGAGGTGACCTGGCCCCGATATCACAATACGATGGGCTGATAGACACAGCTTCTAGCACAGGAGTCGCGGCTGCCGACAATAGGTCATGTCGTTGATCTACCACCGTTGGTCCCCAAAATAGCTCTCCATGATCTCTAGTAGAGGTAGAGGGTGTTTCTGGTGAAAATGGTGGTGATTGCGCGGTCGAAACCTGCAGAACTTCCACGATTTCTTCCTCGTAGATATACCTATGGAGAGAGGTGGGAATCCGGTGGACCTCGCATTCTGGGAGAATGAGGCTAACATGCCTGGGTTACTTCCCCAGTCCTTGATACGGAGGAGCGGGGAGAAGGTTCCATCGCTGAGTCGCATTCCGCTTCAGAATCCGAGAAACGAGCCGGTTTGATCTCCACCCGGTCCCCCCCAGGACTCTTCTTGTGACGACGACGACCCGCTCTTTTTCCCCTGGGTGGCTCTTCAGGACATGATTGATCCTTAATAGGTAGTCTTCAGGTGGCGATAGCACCGTGGCGGAGAGGGCCCCCGCTCGAGGT
Source organism: Viscum album (assembly GCA_963277665.1). Classification (NCBI taxonomy): domain Eukaryota; kingdom Viridiplantae; phylum Streptophyta; class Magnoliopsida; order Santalales; family Viscaceae; genus Viscum; species Viscum album. Next base: position 951,707,104 of record OY728130.1, on the reverse strand, counting down.
GGCTGGGGTGCAAGGGGAACCCGGGAAAATGTCAAAGGGTACATGGGGAGGACCTCCATGGACAACACCCATGTGGGCGGAGCCTCTGTTGGAATCAGAAGGAGCATGGGGAGGACCTCCATGGTCGATGCGGGCGAAGCGAGGCTGACCTTCACTGCTCGAGTTTCCGAGGCGAGGAGGACCTTCTCCTGTTTCAGAGAGGACATAGGGAGGACCCCCACGTTGGGGAGGGACCGGATGGACAGTGCCTTCATATCGACGGTCGGGGACAGGAGGATGGACTCCATACCTTGTATAGTTTGTGCGTGAGAGGTTTCTGTGCTGAGCGGTACTGCCGCGGGGCAGGTCTTCCTTCAGGATGGGTGTAGCAGGAGGAATACCTCCATGATGAGATTAGGAGTGGGGAATTCCCACACTCTGTGGAATGGTGGTACGGAGAGGACCTCCGTATGGAGTGACATTACCGCGGATTGGTTCACGGTAATCATCGCTCGGGACTGCGACCCCGAGAGTTAAACCAGCCTGCCCGTGGGGCGGCTGAGGTCTTGATCCCGGTCGGGTGAAAGAGTGCCCCTACTCAGTGTATGCAGTAACTCCATGATGTGCGTCCGAAGTGGCTTGGGCCATGGTAGTCGTTGACGTCGACGTATCTGGACGATCGTCCTCAGCTCAGGACCGGCGCTGACGTCGGGCCAGAGAAGCTGGCGCAGGTGGTGCAGGGGCATGGCCTGCCTGCTCTTCCTACGGAGTCGGACGACGGCGCTGACGCGACCGAATGGGAGCCCTTGCCTGGAGCCCTTGGGTCGGGACCCTGAGCGGGCCACACCGGACGTCACCCAACTCATCAGCATAAGGCGAGGAGTCGTCGAGGAGTTCCGGGGACAAGCTCCCGAAAAGATTGAATGTTGGGGTGGGGAGCAGGGGCTCCCTGCCCGGCCTATTAGGGCGGCATTGACGGCGGTTCCTGGATGCCTCCAGGTCCAGGAGGGCCATATATCGAGTTGGGATGACCCCTTCCTCCTCGTACCTGTGTAAAAGGTTGTTGATCACCCTCCGCTGGATGATCTCTGACGGGGAGAGGGGACGTGGTCGCCCTATATTCACGAACGTAGATGCCGTCATGGCAGTAGCGGAGCCATGCGGGTTGGCTGTGCCGGTGTTTCCCCTTCCCCTGCATAGGCTAGCAGGTGGTGATCGTGCCTCTGTAACAGCAACCTAGTTTCTGAGAAATGAAGGGATCAACTAATAAGCACTGCGAGGAAAAGGATTTACAACCAGTGCCCCAGCGTCCTTCCATTATCCACGTCTGTAAGAAGGATCCACACCAACACGTTGCAGAATGGAGTGCCCCACGTTCTACTGCCCCAACTTCCGGTGAGTATCACGCTAGGCCCGCTATTTTCTTGGCGGGACTAGGAGCTGGATATCTAGATCCGGTGACACGTCAATCTACTGGTGTCTCAGACGCTACTAATCTCCACATTGAGGAGAAGAATTTCACGTCAGGTTCACCATTTCTGTTTCCGACGCTTTCGCCGGGGCGCGCGCATCTGTCGATCCACGGAGGAGGACGCGCTGCATTGTTGCCCTGTATTCCCGCTTTCCAAAGGCGGGTGGCATTCACTCCTTATTCAGGGATGTCTGCTCCTGGATCGAAACTAGATGATGGGATGTCGGTTCTTCCTTCTACGGATTCCTCCTCAGAACTCGTCACTTAGTCCGGGTCTCCCTCATAGGTTTAATATGTTGTTCATGAAACTCTTCCCAGTGCCATGTTTCCATGGATGCCAGTTAATTACACTGCTTCTATCGGGACATTCCAAAGGGTCCGGTCAGGGCAGCAACCTTCAGTCGGGGGAGTAGTCACGTCGAGGCATCAGTAGCGTGTCTGGATATTGGGGAACTAGTGTGTCTGTCTTTTTTCCCTTTTCATGGGACTTCTCGAGGCCATGGAAGCACAAGGAATCCCACATCGAGCGCGGGGAATTATATGCCATAGAAACATATCTGAGGTTTTCCTCAGCTTCCTGTGTTTAACACAGGGCATGCCGCGAGTTTAACGTCCAACGAAGACATATCATCCCGATCAGAGCATTAGCCAAAATGGATCGGATTGAGGGATTCCCCTGAAGGGGTACCGATACCGGGACCAGCCCATGGGCGGCTGTGAAGAGGAGCGGACCGACACGGTCTCATCGGGATATGACGGTCCGAGTGAGAATCAGGTTGGATGATTGATGGATGAATGAAGTGGAGGGGGGAATGTCAAGGGACCATCACAAGGGAGACGGTGAAGTTGGGCTTGAGCCTCGAAGAGACCTCCTACGTATCCCCGTGGTAGGGAATCAAAGTACACATAGTTTGGGATGGTTCTAGCGAACCGAAATGAAGGTGGACCTTGGTACGATGCGTCAACGAACCAACGTGAAGGTGGGACTTGGTCCGATGCGTCAGCGAACCGACGTGAAGAAGGTCAGAGTGACCAACAGGTGGTGGGATTGAACCTCTGAGAGGCTTCCTACGTACCATGTATAGATATGGATCAAAGACCATGTAGTTCAGGTTGGATTCCGGAAGGCCGATGCAAATGAGGAGGACTAGGGGGGTCCTAGTGGTGGTGGGCTTGGACCTCATGGAGGCTTCCTACGTACCATGCCGTGACATGGATCAAAGACCACGTAGTTCAGGTTAGTCACAATGGCTTGCCGTCATACTGGAATGTAGTTTAATGTCATACTGGACGAAGATGAACCCTAACGTGAATAAACGACGAGAGGTGGGCTTGAGCCTCATAGAGGCTTCCTACATACCATGACTTGACATAGATCAAAGACCTCGTAGTTTAAAGGGGCTTCGTCGGTGAACCGACGTGCAGGTGGACCTTGGTCCGATGGGTGGTGGGATTGAACCTCAGGAAGGCTTTATACGTACCATGCCTTGACTTGGATCAAAGAACTCGTAGTTCAAATGATGGAAGTCGTCAGTGAACCGACATGAATGTGGACCTTGGTCCAATGAGGGATGGGATTGAACCTCGGGGAGGCTTCCTACGTACCATGCCTTGACGTGGATCAAATACCTCATAGTTCAAATGGTTTCATCGGTGAACCGACCTGAAAGTAGACCCAGGGGTCTACTAGTGGTGGGCTTGAACCTCATGAAGGCTTCCTACGTACCATGCCTTGACATGGATGAAAGTTATCGTAGTTCGGATGGTGGGTGTCGGCGAACCGACGTAAGGAAGGAGGGACCTTGGTCCAAATGGGGAATGGGCTTGAACCTCAGGGAGGCTTCCTACGTACCATGCCTTGACATGGATCAAAGTCCTCGTAGTTTGGGAGAAAATGGGGGCTTGGCACACCGAAAAGGAGATGGTCTGGGCCAATGATTGTTGGGCTTGAACCTCAGGGATGCTTCCTACGTACCATGTCTTGACACAGATCAAAGTCCTCGTAGTTCGGGTTGGTCACAACGGCTTACCGTCAGACTGAAACGCAGTTTAACGTCATGTTGGACGCAAGTGGAACTCGACGTGAATTAGATGACGGGTGGGCTTGAACCTCGTGCAGGCTTCCTACGTACCATGCCTTGACATGGATCAAAGACCTCGTAGTTCAAATGGGTGTGCATTTTAATGTCATGCTGGACGAAGGAATACAGTTTAACGTCATGCTGGATGAGGGTATATAGTTTAACGTCATGATGGACGAGGGAATACAGTTTAACGTCATGCTGGACGAAGGTATTTCCATGGACGATGCTTACTTTAAGCCCACGTGAGTCATGCTCGGTGTGAGAAACAAGAGGCAGTAAGGACCTGACGATCACATCGCGAAGGGTGTGTCCGTGAGAAGCGAAGAGGGGCTTATGCGTTAGGTGTCCCATGGTGCTGGGACTTACTTCCGGATGGAGGCCTGAAGTGCAGAAAAGCGCAGCAAAAGAGGGATTTGGGACCAAAGGGGGGTCCTAGTGGTGGCTCGTTCCCTACCGCGCCCTCCCCTGACCTTGGTAATGGGGAAGTACAGAGATGCAGGGGTGCAACCATCTGTTGGGGAACTAGGGTCTCCCTTCTCCTGAAGACACACGCCGCTCCAATAAGGAGGATATCATCCCTTGTGGGGGGAGTGATTCCACTCCCATAGAGACGAGTGGCATAAAAAATGTTCGAGATGGGGGGACCCTTCGTGTGAGGAACAAGGTCGGGTCACAGTTTAACATCATATGTTGAGGACGCGGTTCTTGGCAGTTTAACGTCCTACAGCTCGGACGAGGTGGGTTCACTCCACACCCCTAGGACTTACAAAACTGGTACCCTTTGCTCCTTGGGGAAGGGAAGGTACCAGTAAGGGCGTGGTCAAGGGGGGTTGTAGAGCGAACCATCTAGAGGTCCACGTTAGCGTGGCTATGCGAAGAAGTAATAGCCGTTAGCGTGCCTATGTGAAGAAGCATTGGGCGAAGCAATGCTACGAGTGGTATTGTCCGTGGGACCTTGAAATCACATTGTGCATACCTGGATGGTCGCATGGGAAGGGGAATTTCCAAGCAAAGGAGTGTGCTTTGCGAAGCGGAGTGCCTTGGACTTAGCATGGGGAAAAGCTGTGAGTGGAGGGTTCTTCACGAATTGAAATAGTATTCGCGGAGCACTGCCTCACGAAGAAGTGGTGCCTCGTGAAGCAGGGTGCTGTGGAGTAGTGTGCTTCGCAATGTGGAGCGACCCTGCCTTAGCATGTGAATCTCTAGTACAGGATGGGTGTTTCGCAAAGCATAAACTCTCCGTGGCTGCCCGGGTTCCCTTGGGAATCCCCATCCTTTGCGAATGCCCTTGAGCTTCGCGAAGGGCATCCCTCTCGGAAGAGGGGCTCAAAACGAGACAAAGCAAAGGCGTCACACAAAGTAGAAGTACCTCGAGGAGCTCATAGAGGCTTCCTATGTACCATGCCTTGACATAGATCAAAGACCTCATAGTTCAAAGGGGCTTCGTTGGCGAACCGATGTGAAGGTGGACCTTGGTCTGATGGGTGGTGGGCTTGAACCTCAGGAAGGCTTCCTACGTACCATGCCTTGACATGGATCAATGACCTCATAGTTTAAATGATGGAAGTCGTTAGCGAACTGACGTGAATGTGGACCTTGGTCCAATGAGGGATGGGATTGAACCTCGGAGAGGCTTCCAACGTACCATGCCTTGACATGGATCAAAGACCTCGTAGTTCAAATGGTTTCATCGGTGAACCGATGTGAAAGTAAACCCAGGGGTCCACTAATGGTGGGCTTGAACCTCGTGAAGGATTCCTACGTACCATGCCTTGACATGGATCAAATTTATCATAGTTCGGATGGTGGGTGTCTTCTAACCGACGTAAGGAAAGAGGGACCTTGGTTCAAAGGGGGATGGGATTGAACCTCAGGGAGGCTTTCTACGTACCATGCCTTGACATGGATCAAAGTCCTCATAGTTCGGGAGAAAATGGGGGCTTGAAACACCGACAAGGAGACGGTCTAGGCCAATTATTGTTGGGCTTGAACCTCAGGGAGGCTTCCTACTTACCATGTCTTGACACAGATCAAAGTTCTCATAGTTCGGGTTGGTCACAACGGCTTACCGTCGGACTGAAACGTAGTTTAACGTCATGTTGGACGCAAGTGGAACTCGACGTGAATTAGATGAAGGGTGGGCTTGAACCTCGTGGAGGATTCCTACGTACCATGCCTTGACATGGATCAAAGACCCCGTAGTTCAAATGGGTGTGCAGTTTAATGTCATGCAGGACGAAGGAATACATTTTAACGTCATGATGGACAAGGGTATACAGTTTAACGTCATGTTGGATGAGGGAATATAGTTTAACGTCATGTTGGACGAAGGTATTGCCATGGATGATGCTTACTCTAATCCCATGTGAGTCATGCTCGGTGTGAGAAATAAGAGGCAGCAAGGACCTGGCGATCACGTCGCGAAGGGTGCGCCTGTGAGAAGCGAAGAGGGGCTTACGCGTTAGGCGGCCCATGGTTCTGGGACTTACTTCAGGATGGAGGCCCAAAGTGCGACAAAGCACAGGGAAAGAGGGATTTGGGACCAAAGGGGGGTCCCAGTGGTGGCTCGTTCCCTACCGCGCCCTCCCAATACCTTGGTAATGGGGAAGTACAGAGGTTCAGGGGTGCAACCATCCGTTGGGGAACTAGGGTCGCCCTTCTCCTAAATACATACGCCGCTCCAATAAGGAGAATATCATCCCTTGTGGGGGGAGTGATTCCACTCCCGTGGAGATGAGTGGCGTAAAAAATGTTTGAACTGGGGGGACCCTTCGTGCAAGGCACGAGGTCGGGTCACAGTTTAACGTCATGTGTCGAGGACGTGGTTCTTGGCAGTTTAGCGTTCTACAGCTCGGATGAGGTGGGTTGACTCCACACCCCTAGGACTTACATAACTAGTACCCTTTTCTCTTTGGGGAAGGGAAGGTAACAGTAAGGCCGTGGTCAAGGGGAGTCGTAGAGCGAACCATCGAGAGGTCCACGTTAGCGTGCCTATGCGAAGAAGCAATAACCGTTAGTGTGCCTATGCGAAGAAGCATTAGGTGAAGCAGCTCTACGAGTGGTATTGTCCGTGGGACCTTGAAATCACATCGTGCATACCTAGATGGTCACACGGAAAGGGGAATTTCCAAGTAAAGGAGTGTGCTTTACAAAGCGGAGTGACTTGGCCTTAGCATGGGGAAAAGGTTTGAGTAGAGGGTGCTTCACGAAGTGGAATAGTATTCACGGAGCACTGCCTCGCGAAGAAGAGGTGCCTTGCGAAGCAGGGTGCTGCGAAGCAGTGTGCTTTGCGATGTGGAGCGACCCTGCCTTAGCATGGGAATCAATAGTACATGATTGGTGTTTCGCGAAGCATAAACTCTCCGCGGGTACCTGGGTTCCCTTGGGAATCCCCCTCCTTCGCGAATTCCCTTGAGTTTCGTGAAGGGAATCCCTCTCGGAAGAGGGGCTCAAAACGAGACAAAGCGACGGCGTCACACAAAGTAGAAGTACCTCGTGGAGCTCATGATTCTTGGGGAAAAGGGTGCTTCGCGATTCGGGAGAGGAGAAGCCGAGAGGTCGGATTGTCCTTCCCCTAAACTCAGGGGGAGCCCAGTATTTATAGGCGAGGGGTGCCACGAAGCAGAACTCCCGCGCCGCCTCCTGGCGCTTCACGGCGTGCTCGCGAATGTCAAATTCGTTCACGGAGAGGTACCGCCTCCGGAGCTTCGCGGCGGGATCGAGAATGTCAAACCATTCACGGAGAGGTACCGCCTCCAGAGCTTCGCGGCGGGATCGCGAACGTCATGCCGTTCGCGGAGAGGTACCACCTCCGGAGCTTTGCGGGACCACGATGTTAAGGGTGCTTCGCGTCGGTGCTTCACGAGGCAGCGTGCGGGGCATCCTTTTCGTCCCTTCCTTTCATGCAATATTTTGGCGCCAACATACTCCTTTACTTTCCCCTTTTCTATCTACTTCTCACCCTTTAGTACCTCCTTTGTTGCTCCCTCAAGCCTTCGGGGTATCCTACTGAGTATTTTTATAGTCACCCCTGCTTGGGCTTTGCCCGCACTTGGTTTGCCCTTGTAGACGATGGACAGGTTGGTAGTGACTTCATCAGAGCTTAGGAGTTTGGGAGCTTGGACCCCATGCGGTGGTCGGAGTCATGTTCCAGGTGGGGGACCCTTCCAGCTGTTTTTCTTCTGTTTACCTGTTGCCGAGTTGTGGCACTTTTTAGGTTGGGCGCGTGTTTTTCCCATTTTATTTTCAATTTACCTTCGGCTTTTACTTTGTACTTTTAGAGGTCGATGCACATTGTGGTTTATTTATAGCAGTTTCTCTTTTTCTGTACTTGTCTTTTCTTTTACTATGCCCTTTTGCATTGAGTGTGCTGTGTGTGTGTGTACTGGAACTCAGGCAAAGGCCTCCCCAAGTTTTTTAGCCTTCGGCGCTTGTCGCCAGCCCCTGGCCTATAGAGGTAGGCTTGGGGTAGTTGCGGCTCGAGCCTGGGTTGGTTCGGGTCGTGACAACGTGGTATCAAAGGTGGTTCGTTCCTTGGGACGCTGTTCGGACATCCCTAAAATAAAAGGAATTGGTTGAGATTTAGGGAAACCGTGTTAACATGTCACGAGAGCAGCTCTCAGGCTAGGGAGTCCAGTGATGGTGCAGCGGCTGACGTATCAATTCACCAGGACCCTGATTACCCGCTTGTCGACTCAGCATGCTGAGACACTTGTTGCTGGGAAAATATATTTGTGCATTACATAGGATTGAGTCTTTGACTGTCCTTCTTGAGTCAGCTCCCCATCGTTGTTATTGGTATATACATATATGATCATCTGACCGTGACACTCCTTTATAATATTCAGGATGTCTTTGCAAAGACAGCCAGCCAAGATACCAGCTTTGGTGCGTCATGACGACCCTGTGAGCTACGAGGCCTCAGTCTAGGACCCATCATGAGATCCCCATTCTCCGGGTGGGCTGGTTGAAGCAACCCCACCTGTTGAGCAACACACAGCTTTAGCGGAGCAGGCTGAGTTTTAGCGCAGGTTGAGCGTGCTCCGTGAGTTCTAGTGGTAGAGACCGCTGAGGTTCAGTGGTGAGCCAGACCCTCAGGCAGTAGGGGTTTGGTTTGAGATAATGGTTCACCTTTTCAGGCTTGTGCAGATGCTCACAGATCAAAAAGTGACTTTGGCAGCCAACCTTTTTCGTGGAGCAGCTTGGTGTTGGTGGAGTCTGGTGACTCTGTTTCTTGACAAGTCGTATATTTCATGGGGAAACATTCTATTGTTGTTTTGTGAGGAGTTACCTCCTGCTTATGCTCCATTCAGATTCAGGAGCTCCTGTAGTTTCAGCAGGGAGGGATGGCGGTGGCTGAGTACGCTGCTAGTTTTGCAGACCGTGCACGCTTTTACCCGGACGTGGTCCATGATGACAACATCTGGTAGCGGATGCCCGAACAGGGTCTCCGCTGAGAGATTCATGCTGTCATAGTACCCTTGGGAATTTCCACATATGTCGGGGTGCTAGATAAGGCGCTGGTGACAGAGAGCTTCCTTTTTCATTCTAGAGTTGGTGGTGGCAGCATGCACATTAGAGCCGAGATGTCTACTGCAGCTAGTGGGTGTCGGAAAGCAGAACCTCGACGCAGGTGGATTTCTGAAATCCAGAATCAGGGGCATGGTCGTACACCACAGTGGTGCCAGAGGGCACCAGTGCAGCCCGAAGAGAGTCGATGCTATGCTTGCAATGGGTGAGGTCACCTGGCACGGGACTGCCGGACCAGACATGCAGAGAGCTTCGGGCAGGCAGTATGTGCGCCACCACGATAGAGGAAGCACCGTGATCGGAGTAGTACCAAAAGAGGTGGTGCTAACAGAGGTGCGGGAGTAGCTGGTAGTGGGAGACGACTTTATGAGGTCTTCTCATCACCACTAGGCGGTCCACATCACGCTCCGAGAGCTGACAGTTGGGACCCCAGACAGCCGCGAGCTTTGGATGTGTACGATCTTGCAGAGTATGAGGTGATAAGAGGTACACTCTACAGCTCTTCTACATTTTGCAGTAGAATTTTTAGGCTCTGTCTATGAAATGGTTTTCTCCCTTCTCCTTGTTTGAGTTGTTACCAGGGTGTCATGGGGCGTTGGTGTAACCCTGTGTTGGTAAGGTAAAAGGCGTTGAACCTTTCTCATTAATCGATGGTGTTGACTCCTTCGCTTCCGATCGTATAAGAGGGTCTTGCATATGGGACATCGACTGTGGAACCATGCATGACCAGATATCCTTGGGTGTTTCACCATATGGATATTCTGAAGGAGGGAATCACCGGGGCCTGTTCCAGGTGCGGGCGGTGATTCCAGTCATGGCATGCGACGTAGAGGTTTGTTCGGGGATGTGAGCTACCCCTGAGGTCCTTCAGACCATTTGAGACAGTGCAGAGGGATGGTGAGGTTCTCTACCGCCTTGCCCTAACCCCAAAGGCTGGTTTGGGTGCATGACGTCACCCACGTGACTCACCCGAGAAGAGGTGTTCATGCTTCTATGCACGACATCGGTGAGGGGAGACATCACGTGAACGGATCAATCCTTTGGTCTGTGTGCAGTGGCACAGAGCTGTGCAAGAGTTCTTCTGGGTATGGGAGAGCCAGGTGTGGGCTTAGTACCCTGAGTTTTCCCATGGTTTTTCTTTTCGGGAAAGAAAATATTTAAGGAGGGAATACTGTAAGAACCCGATTTTTGCTGTAAAAGACTTTAGAATATTCTAGATGATATTCCAGAGCAGCGCCTTCAGACGGTGTGCGGTTCCGAGCCCCGGTGTGGCCGGAATTAAATTTTCAGTGCGGTCACACTAGAAATGAAAAATAAATGGGATAATTCCTAAACAGGGTTTTGGATCAGAGAAATGAGTGCACAGATGGGTTTGGAATGGGGTGTTTACCCTAGTAATTACATAAAACTTGTCGGCGCGGGAAGTTTGGACCCCTCGCTCGCTATCCGAGCGTGGAACGGATAAATTAAATAATTAATTTATTCGTTTAATGGCTTAAAATAAGTATCTCTTAAACGGTGGCTTAGATTGGAAAACCTTGGGAACCGTTGAGTCTGGAACATACCGTTTACCCTAGGAGGTGTGTAAGTTTCATGGGCGCGACCCGTCTGTGAAAAATGGCCCTAGGGGAGTTTTCATAATTTGGCGGCTTTGTGTGTTCAGTATTATAACTTTTGAACAGGGCCTCGTATTAAAATTCCGAGACCACTGTTGCGCTCAGAGCGTGGTTTTTAGCCTAGGGGAGGCTTAATCCCGACCCCGTCTAGAGTTCGGGTTCGGGCCAATGAGCGGGTGGTTAAGTGTTTTCTATTTAAACACTTAACCCACCCGCTCCCTATGCTTCTTCTTCTTCTTCACCTGGACAGCAGCAGGCAAAAGCCCCTCCCTCTCCTCCTCCACTCCAGTGAGGCAGCTCCGGCAAGGTAGTGGCGCGGCGGCGGACCCTCCGTGAAGCGTCGGGAAACACCCCAACAGGTAGGAGGTTTTGTTTTGCGTTTTCATTTCCGAACCTTCCTTTGAAATCAATTTTATACGTGGATTTGCTGTTAAATATTTGGAAAAATACCATGGTCATGTATTATAAATTCTTCTCTTTCCGACGCTTGTTTCGGATTTGAAATCCGAGTTCGGAGGAGGCCGCAACGGCTCGTCGAAGTTTGCGGGTTTTTGAAGTTTCCGGCGGGTTTCCCTTTTTTCCGGCGGGCTCCAGCGGCGGCGGTAGGGGCTTCGGTGGTGGCGCGGGTCTTCAAGGTGGCGACGGTTGCCCTTGGTGGCGGCGGCTTCTCTTCCAGGCAGCGGGGCTCTCGGCTTCGGTAGTTGGCGCAGCGTCCGTCAGCGGGGCGAGGCGAAGCTCGTCGGGGAGCAGGGTAGCGCCGGGGCGCGGTGACCGCAGGGTCGCGGTGTGCGACCCCCGCGTGGGGACAAGACCCGCGAGACGCAGGTCTTCACGCGACACGTGAGCCCGGCCCTCGTGGTCGGTCTGCGCGGCCAAGCCGCGGGCCGACGCTGCGAGCCGGGCCGATCCAGCCCAAGGGGCTTTGCCCCTCAGTTTTCAGACGCTTGTATTTTTCGCTACGGGCGTCCGTTTTGCTTGTCGTCTATGACAGTGTACTCCAGACATCAAGCTGGACTTTTTGAGATGGTTTCGGGAATTTTTAATTCCCTAAACGAGGAGCCTCAGAGACGCGACGCGTCTTTAAGTGAATTGACATTTTTCCGGGGGATCTTGTTTTGGACGGCGCGGGCGTGTCCGTCGTCCGTTTTGAGCGCCGTCAGCGGAGTTTGGACCCTGGCGCCGGGGCAAAGCTTTACTGGGTGGTTTCGGGCGATAAAGCTGGAGTTGAGGTGTGGGCCCCACGACCTGTCTTTGGAGCTACGAGCAGCATTTAGCGACTTTCTCATCGGGCGTCCGTTCGGGGCATGCGAGCAGTCGATTCTGGATGTTTTTCCAAGGGGATTGTAATGGTGCAATCCGACCGCCCTAATTCGGCACGATGGTGCGGGCCCCATGAGGGCCGTTTGGGCGTTGATGTTGATTTTCCATCTCTATCACCGGGCGTCCGTTTTGGACAAGTGAATAGTCCACCTTTTCTACTTTTTCGAGAGGATCACAACGGTGCGATCTGTTGGCAGCGCTTCAGGACCGGGGTGCGGGTTCCGCGTGGTACCACTCATGCGCGGTATGCCGGAATGTATGTTTTTCTCCAGATATCCGTGCCAATCAAGTGAGTAGTGCTTTTGACATGTTTTTCCGAGACCATTGCGATGGCACAGATCTCCCGATCTTTTTTTCGGGGACGTGGTGTGGGTCCCACCCGACCTAGCTACGGTGAATAGTACCATTTTCACTTGGTGTCCATTTTGGGCGATTGAGTAGTCAATCCCATGTGTTTTTCCGAGGGGATCACAGTGGTGTGATCCGTTTGCTCAGTTTTGGGATCTAGGGGTGGGCCCCACACAAGTTGGTACAGTGAATAGTACATTTTTCACCGATTGACCGTTTCGGGTGAGTAAGTAATCTATCTCGCGTGTTTTTCTGCGAGGATTACAAAGAAATGATTTGGTTGGTTGTGAAGAGCCTATTGCAAGATCTTATTAAATGTAGAAATGTGAAGGTGCCCCGATTGCGGTTCTTCTATCGTGTTTGTAGCGGACCCTTGGCGTGTGATCGCGTGCACTCCCGTGTGAGTGATGTAAATGCTTGAAGAGATGTGGTTGGCTGTGCCTTAGCTGTTGAGGTGGCAGGTTGGAGTTGTTACGTTACACCTTCGCGACGACGTTGGGTGTCGTGTGCACAATAGCCTTTGGGCTGGAACGTGGTATACTCTGGGAGTATACAGTAACGCTTGGAGGTACATGTGGTCGTTTGTACTTGAGAACATTTACGCGTTCGGTTGGGGTTGACTTGGGGCCACACATTGTGTGGACCACATGTGTGTGCCGAGTTCTGCTTTATGTACCTTTGACCCCTCGTGACGTGGAGGGTCCCTCTGTTCTCGATGGTTTAGACCAGCAGGGTTGAGTGGTTTCCCTTGGTTTTGTTCTTGAGTTGGGTGGTTGCGCGATACCCACTCTGAGTTCTGTTGGCCTGTGTGGTACCATCTAGTAGATAAGGCCAGAAAAGTTCTGGGTTTACCCTCCAGCATGGCAGGGTAATGGGTTGCTCATTGACTTCTTCGGGTTTACCCTCCGGAGGGGCTGGGAAGTGGGTTGCTCATTAACTTCTTCAGGTCTACTCTCCAGTAGGGCTGGGCAGTGGGTTGCCTATCGACTTCTTCCAGATCTACCCTCTAGTAGAGACTGGACAGTGTGTCTCCTGTTGACTTATTCCAGGTCTACCCTCAAGCAGGGCTGGGCAGTGGGTCGTCTGTCGACCTCTTAGGGTCTACCCATGAGCAGAGACTGGGCAGTGGGTCACCCAATGACCTCTTAGGGTCAACCCTCCAGAAAATACTGAACAGCGGGTCACTGGACGACCTCCTAGGGTCTACCCTCCAATAGAGACTAGGCAGTGGGTCACCCAACGACCTCATAGGGTCTACCCTCCAGCAGAGACTGGGCAGTGGGTCACCCGATGACTTTTTTCAGACTCAATCCTTTCTTCTAGGCTAGTCTGCAGCTTTTCTCCATGACTATCAGAGCGGGACCCTTGGTTGTACGGGTCAGTGATTTGAAAACTTGGGTAGTGACGTGGTGTGGTTTGACTTACCCTTGAACTCTCAAGGATGAGGGGCGCTTTCCCCACTGAGACACATCCTTGTGATGCGACCTAAAACCTTGAGGGCGAGTCAGTACCACCCAAGCGGATAGTCTCAAGGTGCGGTGATTTGAGCCCCTTGACTTGCAGTTTAGGGCAGGCATGAGGGATGCGGGGCATCGATGGTGGTTGCTTCTGGGACTGTTGGCTACTCACTTTCTTGGGCTGAGCTATGGGATGGCGATCCCCTTACGATCTTGTTTGGGCTTCTTCATTGAGAATATAGATATGTATATACCCTGTTCCAGTACCCACTCCTTGGGTTCGGTTACTCTCCTTCCAGGAGAGGCGAAGACGCGTGACGAATGCCACGTGTTTTCCACGTCTAGCTTCTCATGGTTGGACGAGTCTACTCTCCGGATATAGGTAGTGAAGAATCGACGAGAATTTCATATTCTCACCATTTCTAGATCCTTGTGTCTGGAAGTGTCTACCTCCTTTCTCTTGTTGGGATGAGCTATACTCTCTACTGTAAGCTTTACTACACTCCTTGTTGTACTCCTTTACTTTCCTCTGTTCGATCTACTGCTCACCCTTCGGAACCTCCTTTTTTTCTCCCGCGAGCCTTTGGGGTATCCTACTGAGTATTTTTATACTCACCCCTTCTTGGGATTTTCCTGCACTTGGTGTGCCCTTGCAGACGATAGACATGTTGGTCGTGACTTCAGCAGAGATTAGGAGTTTGGGAGCTTGGACCACGTGCGGTGTTCGGAGTTGGGTTCCAGGTGGGGGACCCTTCAAGATGTTTTTCTTCTCTTTACCTGTTACCGGGTTGTGTCACTTTTCTGGTTGGGCGCATGTTTTTCCCCTTTTCTTTTTAGTTTACATTTAGCTTTTACTTTGTACTTTTAGAGGTCGATGCACATTGTGGTTTATTTATAGCAGTTTCCCTTTTTCTGTACTTGTCTTTCCTTTTACTCTACACTTTTTCATTGAGTGTGCTACGTGTGTCTGTGTATAGGTACTTTGGTAAAGGCCTCCTCGTGTTGTTTAACCATCGGCGCTTGTCGCTAGCCCCTGGCCTATGGAGGCGGGCTTGGGGTTGTTGCTGCTCCAGCCCGAGTAGGGTCGGGTCGTGACATTATGTGTATCTTTATATCATAAATCATAAAATTAGCTGTATTAAAGAGATGAGTTTTTATAGTTGGTATCAGAGGAATGTCTAGTTATTTTTAAGATAAATATTAGAAAAACCTACTAAAAACCTTTGGGATAATACCAAACAGATAAAACCATCCCTAAATTTTGTTAAAGTATATATTAACTGGTTTCTAAGAAAATAAATACATGTATAGAAAATACAAGTAAATGGGTCTACGAAATAGTTATACCTAGGATTAATAACCCCAAAAGGGATCATTCAGATTGACTCGATCATTATTTAGTGAATGAAACATTTCCTTGCTTGACAATTGATTTGACACTTCAAGGGGACATTCTTTGGTAAATTCACAGTCTTCTAATGAGCCATTATTAAGGTTAAATACTCCTAAAAGATTTTTTTTGTAAATTTATTATCGATATCTTATATTGAATCCTAGAAATTCATAGGTTATGTAATATATTTTATCTATTAGTTGTCCATTTAATGTTCTTGGTTTACCTTTTATGTTATTTTTTTTAAAAATCTCATCCCTAATAAAGGTCTCTAACTTCTAATGGATCTTTTGATCACTTAGTCATATAATAATTTTATACTCCATTGAAAATATAATCTCTATACTTCAATTATTTGATAAATAAAAGGTTATGTTGTCAATTTATCAAATGGAAGGAGAATTTGATCAATGGTGGAATTTGATAAAAAAATATGAAGTTTGAGGTGGAAATCAATGTGATTGAGTGGAATGAATTATAGAAAATATTAATTGATGAAAATTTTCATTACACTCTCTGAATAAATATGAGTTGAATTTATTAGAACTATAAAAAATGATGATAAATCTATTGGGGAGTATGAGGATAACATTAAAATACTTTCATGATACAACTCTACCTTTTTCATCTCCCCTAAATGTAATGTTGACCACATCTTTGTTGGATTAAACTAAGTCTGTGAAATGCTTTGGTGATTTGAGAATTTAAAAACTCTGAGGAAATTTCCTGATGTTCCCTAAAAGTTGAAATAGATATCAATAAATATCAAGGGACTCATGGGTCAGAAGATAAGAACCGGTGAGTGGATTTTAATTCTGCTGGTGTGATGGAGAAATCTCATGGGGGATAGATATTACAACATTCCATAGATCTAAAGTATGTAAAGAAGATTCCCAGAAATTTCTTGAATGAGACAAGGAAATCCTTTATGTCCTATAAGGGAGGGTATATAGTTAGTTATTTCCAATGTTGGAATCCTAGTAATGCGATGGAAGAAAGTTGATCTCAATTCAAAACACAGACTTCAATGTAGTGATTTAACTTAAAGAAACATAAACACTATAGGATTTAATGCACTAATCCAAGGGTTTTAAATGATAACTAAATACAAAAATCTCTAAGGTATAGAGGGAAAGAGTGATCTTATTCCATTAAAAATGATGAGATTGATCTCAATAACAATGTTTTTATTGGTATAATAGTTATCAATTCAAGGATAAAAAACATAATATTTATTAATAGTTATATAAATTCTTTGGATCACAAAACTTTTAAGAACTATTAAAGACACTCTACATAAAATGGAAGTCAAGTTATTGGTGAAGAAAAAGAATTGGTTAATAGTTACATCACTAGAATATAATTCATCCCTTATCATGATTTTTGGGATGAATTTCCCAAAAAACCTTATTATAATATCTTTAGTGAAACTTGATACTCTTATTGATATATATTGGATTTCCTTATATAGAGCCACATTAAATTTCTCAGATAATGAAATCATCATCTATATCACAAAATACCCTATGATTCAATCCAAGTGAACATAGTAAGATGAATCTCATTTGGAATCATTATACCATGAGGGGATATAATTTCCTTTTGAGTAAGAACACATACCTAAAATTATAGGTACTAAGGAAAAGATCACACATGATGAAATTCCCATTGTATGGTAATTCATTGATGTGTTTCCTGAAGAACTTCTTGATCTTCCTCCTAGCTAATAGGTTGAGTTTTTAATAAAACTTATACTTAGAACCTTTAAAATATTCAATAATCTATATAGAATGACCATTGTTGAACCTGAGGATCTGAAGAAGAAACTATCAGAGATTATGGACAAATTATTTATACATCCAAGTGTTTCAATATGTGGTGCACTAGTTCTTTTAATTGGGAATAATGATGGTTTATTATACCTATATATTTATTATCATGGTATCAATAAGATCAAGATAATGAAAACTTACCCTCTTACATGGATTGATGAGTTTTCTGATCATATATAGAGAACTGAGTACTTTTTAAGTTGGATCTTCATTCATGATGTTATTATGTTAAGGTGATGAAGGAGGATATCATAAATACTAATTCTCATACAAGGTATTGGCACTATGAGTTCATGGTGATACTATTCGGACTCACTAATTCTCTATCTATCTTCATGGACTTTATGAATATAGTATTTAGTGATTATGTGGAAAAATTAGTTATTGTCTTTATAGATGATATTAATATCTAGTCTAAAAGTAAGGATGAATATTATGTAAATTTGAATTCCATATTGAAGACTTACCGATGTGAAAATTTATTTTTGAAGTACATTAAATTTTGGTTTTGGATGGGCAATGTAACATTCTTGGAGCATGTTATGACTAGAATATGGATATATATGGATACTTGAAAAATAGATGTAATTAGAGGATGGACCATACCATGATATGTGATAAAGGTCCATAGTTTCCTTGTATTATATTGTTACAAATATTGATTTTTAAGGGAATTATCAGGATTTAAATTCAAATAACCATTCTAACTCAAATGGGAGTCTAGTTTTTTTGGATAGATGAATGTGAGGAGGGATCTAAAGAGTTTAAGAAGAGGCC
This sequence comes from Viscum album, assembly GCA_963277665.1. Lineage (NCBI taxonomy): Eukaryota > Viridiplantae > Streptophyta > Magnoliopsida > Santalales > Viscaceae > Viscum > Viscum album. Next base: position 951,689,298 of record OY728130.1, on the reverse strand, counting down.
AATAACTACACCTATAATCACATTACCTACTAGTGGGTTAGTATTTTTGATCTATAAAAATGCATCCAAAATAGGATAAAGTTATGTACTCATAAAAGATAAAAATGTTTCTGCCTATGTCTCCCACCGATTGAAAATTCATGAGAAGAGATACATAATGCATAATCTAGAATTGTTCATAGTGATATTAACATTAATGATTTGATAAACTTATTTATATGTGGAGAATTTCTTAATATATTTATGTATATGGATCATATAATCCTCATGTATTTATTAACACAAAAATAACTGAATATGAGCCAACAAAGGTGGTTATATTTGATCAGGGATTATGAATTTTCAATCCATTACCATCGGGGTGGTAAAAAAAGTGGCAGATGATATAAGTATAATGGATCCAAAAACCATATCCATGATGAGGATTGTAAATTATCTAATCACCTTCAACATGAAGAGGATAAAATAAGAATATTAAAAGGATATTTATACAACCTTTCTAAAATAACTGAAGAATTATCAATTCCTAAGAGGATCTACGATACCCAAAAAGATGATGAAGTGGTACAGAAAAATGTATTGAATATTTTTGGAGATTAACTTTGATAATGATGAAGTAACTAGGTTTGGAACTAGGATATGTGTCCCATCATAACGATAAATGAATTGGGAAATTATGGATGATACACATAAATCTGCCTAATTTAATTATCAAATAAGAAATAATATGTAATTAAATTTGAAGAAAAATTTCTAGTGGGATAACTTGAAGAGGGAGATTTCAAAATTCATATACAAATTCTTATTATTCCAAAAGTTTAGGAAAAACAAGATAAGTCAAAGGGTATGATAAAAAAATTTCCCATAAAAATATGGAAAAGGGAAAACATAACCATGGATTTAATTATAGGACTCCCTAGGAAATATAATTGTAATAACACTATATGGGTGCTAATGAACTAGCTTTAAAAGTTATCGCATTTAATTTTTATCAAGGAATAATTTTCTCTTGACCAAATTGCTAGTACATACATAAATAAAGTTTGTAAACTCAACAAGAGTGTAAATTTCCATTGTATCAAATCGATATATGTGTATTATCTTGAGGTTCTAGAGAATATATGAACAAGAATTAGATACAACGTTATGTTTCAGTACTGGTTATCACCCTTAGACATATGGTTAGTCTGAGAGAACCACAAAAACACTAGAGGATATTTTTAGATCACAATAAATATATTTTGAAGGATATTGTGATCAATATCCATTTCTAAATTCAATATTTATTTTTAAAAAAGAAAATATATTACTTTTGGGGTTTAAGTGAGAAACCTCACAACAATTCACTTTCTCAAAACCACACCTACATTCCACCACCCTCAAATCAAACCCCCCACTATACTAGTAACAAATGAAAAACCAGAAGACTTGACAGAATCATTAAATTATAGTTTATTTCAATTAGAATCTATATATCTATATAATTATTAGTGAAAAGGATTTACCTTTAATTCGAGATCAACCTAGATAATGTATTATAATAGATAATATAATATTTCCCATGAATGAATAAACTCATCCTTGTTTATTTTTCTTTCATTTAAACCACTTATAAAAAAAAGAACTTTATTATTGAACCACCTCCTCTACTCGACATCAGCTTCTACTAGGATCAATCTCTCAACTATCTTATCTACATATTCTTGTGTTTTCTTAATCAATATCTACTCCTCTAATATTTATTCATACGAGTGCATGATTAGATCCCATTTCTTGATATTTTTTGGTATCAATATATCCCTTTTATTATGTTGACTCTAACTATACTACCTTGTCTTCTTTGTCTTGGGGAAATAGGTGTAGTCCTTATTCCATTTGGACTTATTTCCTTTAGTCAAGGCACAAATGCTAGAGTCACGATTCCATTTATTCCCTTTCTTCCTTATCAAGTAAGGAATTCCTATAGTATGTTTCCACTATACACTATTTTCTATGAAAATAATATCACTCTCAACATTTGTCTCTGGAACATGGGTTCTCTTCTTCATTGACATTCTCTAATTACAACAAATATATTCCTTCATGTACCTTCCTCTCAATTTCCAATCTGTCAAAAAGGATGTCTAATTTAATTTTATCCCTATACCGTATAGATCCTGGACCATTCACTATATCACCCACCTTCCAATAATACTACTTCACCCTACATAACAGACTCCAAGGTGTTGTTGGATGGACTATCTTCACTTGCCTCTTGAACTAATACCTCTTAAGGAGATTCAAAAACTGGCCTCACAACATCTTCAAAAGAGGAAGGATTCACTGTGCTGCTATATATGGTCACACGAACCCCTTAAAATCCCCTTGAACTAACTTGGAGCTGCTTCAAAGAATTACAGGCACCCAAGTCATGAATCAAATGTTCATATACTTCCACAATTTTTATCTCAATATCATTTATTCTTGCCTATTTTTGGATGACTAAAGAGTGTCCCATCTTTCCAGTAACCATCTATTCATCTTAAAGGTATTTTCATTATATATCAGTATCCATGATGATAATCTCATATTTCCTTATGGACTTCATGGGTTGATCAACAACCAGGCGATATACCCATGAATTACTAGATGATTCATACCGATATCTTCAAGTTTTTTGACATAGGCATATATAGTTAGAAAAAAAATCCTCCCATGATTCATAGCATACTTCTTTCATCCAACAAAACTAACCATCAAAATAAATGTCAATAAAATACATTAGGATATTGGATAATTTGACATCCAAAAAAGGTCTTGGAGAAAATGGTTATAAAGTAGCATGGGTTCGTTGATCAGAGAAGAGAAAAAAGACTACCATGTTACTGATTACAGGAAGGATCACTGGGTTATGAAAATTTAGGTGTATACTAGGAAGGTAATTATATGTCACCATAATAGGGGAATCATTCTTAAAATGAAAATCAAATGACCAATGAAATTGGAAAAAATGAGAACCTGAAATAACACGTCGAGCGCACTCCCAAGCAGAGATTATGTATTCATATATCGAGAATCGTATCAAAAAATGCTTCAGGTATAAAAGCCATACTATCACATGATCATGAGATTTCCATTAATAAAGGATAAATCTAGTGAAGTCATCCAAAGGGGGTTTTATCTTACCAAAGTGTTCCACCAGTGAAAGATTAGACATTTCAGAAGCTTACATGAACTCTACGGTAAAAATCAGAATTGAAAGAACTCCATCCATTCAGGGATAAAATTTATAGAATACGTCAATTGATGGAAAGTTAAGGAGTATATATGGGTTATTGAATAGAGTAGAGAGATAATAATTAGGGGAATAAAGATGTAGAAGAGACCCCTCAGGCTGGAAAGGACCAAGGAGGGAATGTGATGACACGACAATGCCACCAAGGCTATATAAGGGGGGATGTAGAGCATAGATATCATGATATTAGATCATAACCTTACCCTATAGAAGTTATTGTATAATAATTGGTTCCATTCTGGTTTCAAATGTAACTTTATGTGAATATTTATGGGAAGATGTTTCTAAATCCAATATGTTAGGATGAAGCTGGAGAGTAGAAGCATATGTGACCCAAAATTATCCATGAGATGATATAGGAGGTTCAAAACATTCACCATCAAATGAAATCCACATAATTTTGATAGAAACATTATATAGAAAATAATTGAGGGTACCTAGAGTTTAAGGTTAGATATAATGTGTTCCTTCATACATTAGAATGGAAGAAGGTCATGAGATTTTAGAAGAAGGGGAGGCTTTGTCTAAAATACATCATCCCCTTTGGGATCCATGATCACATTAAAGCTGTGTCCTATCAACTATAATGTACCTAAATCCAGTATCTTAGAGTTGGTGCCTTACTTTGTTACATTTTTACGAAGTACAAGCAATCACATTTCAATGGGTTGAATAATTTTATAGATTTGGAAAACTAGATGCAAAAATAAGTATTACATTACATCTTGAAATGAAATAAAACATAGTACTCCATTTGAAATACTCCTATTCTCTTATATTATTCCCGCATTTCAATCATAATATAAATATTGGTATATTGGGTAAAAGTAAAACATAATAAAGGGATGAGCTAAAATTCTCAGTAAAGGTAAATGTACAATGTAAATAATAATAAATAAACAAAAAAATAAGGGAAGGTTAATAATTAAACATAGGTAATTAAAACATAATATTGAGCATAATATGGTAAGAATAAAATTTAATCAAATAATTCCACGTAATCAATCACATGAGAATGAAACTTAACCATAGATATTATACTAGTTGAATCATAACATGGATTATAAATAAATAATATCATAATGATGGAATTAATAAAGAAAGACATCGGGAACATACCATCAAGGCATTGGCCAAAATACCATACATAATTGGGTAAGGCACTATTTAATACCAAAATTAGTTTGTCTCATGATACCTACCGATGCATCAAGGGACTACAGTGGGCCCCAAGATTCGTTTATTATGTTTAACACATTACTCATATGAAAGTGGTGAAACATAATAAACATATACATTAATATTGAAACTATCTTATGAAATAACTTTCCCTAAATAATAAAAATAATCATAAACTATCCAGTGTAATATAATGAATGGTATCAAAATAGTACATCCATAGTCAAACTGACCATAAAAAATTAAATAAAATATCATAGATGATATAATAAGTGATCAACCTCAATTAATTAGAAGATAAAAAAATGGTGTTGAAATAGATGGAAATACTCTAACAATATTGTTGAGAGTTTTTTAGAGAAATACCACTTGATTTTGAAATAATTTATTTTAAAATCTATGAAATTTTAAAAGAAAAATTTTTCTTTGAAAATAACCTTGTAATCTTGTAAAGGATTCAAAAATACATTAATGCATCAAGGAATCATGAAAATATTCTTATTCAGTAAATGTTAAAAAGTATTGATTTTTAATTTTTAAAAAGACATTTAAAATGGTTTTTTAAAATAAAATGTGATCATTATCCAAAGGAATCCATTTTGTATATTAGCTGTAAATAGAAAAAAAATAAGTGGAAATACAACATTAGATAATATGAAGTCATTTCACACATAATCATGACATGAAATAATCAATGGAGTGTAGGTTTAACAAAAAGAATGGAAATTGGGTTAATAGTTCCCTTACGACTTTTTAATTTGTAGAATCGTATGATAAAAAAAATTAATGATGAGAACATGGAATTTATTTGTGTGATTAGAGATGATGTGGGCTATTTTTTATGTGTGAATGACGAGAATTATTTTTTTCTAGATGCTTCATTAGATCATATTTTTGTAGATGTTAATTTATCTTTGCCTCTTCCCAACTGAATCCTTCATTGAGTAGTAGCTTTCTCTTAGTGGATGAATCTAATTCCTCAATTATTGTTAGGTTTTTGTTCCTTTTGTTAGCTATAAGTTCATTATTCGTCACTATGTAGGAGAACTATTCATTATATGAAGGCTTCCCATTGGGATGAAACCCCTTCTTCTTTTCCATTGGTCTTAGGACTCAACACTTATTCTTGTCCTAATGTAGGGAATACTTCCCCACCCTTTAAGTAAGAGTCCTGCCTCCATCGTCTCCCTTAGAGATTTTTGTTGGAATTAAAATGAGCAAGAGCTACTATGCCTTGGTCATCCCCCCTTTATCCCTTCTTCCCATAAGGCCTGGTGATCTTAAAGACTCCTGAGTATGACCATACAACGTCTCCTCCCTGGTGAAATATTTTATTAAGAAAGGAAAAGGAGGTCATTATACCTTGTCTACCTTTGTTCCAGGTGAAATACCCAGGGCCATCAGGTATATTCTCTCTTCCCTTTTCAAAATAAAATTATATTCTCTATGATTCTTCATAGTGATCTTCAAAACAAGATCTAGATAACCCTCTAGATTTTCGTTTTTCCCCCACAAAGTTGAGTTAAAACTTGATACCAATTAAGGCATATTGGTGCAGATGCTTCTAAGTCAATGTTCTCTCCATTTTTAGTGGCCAGCTTAATTCCCATAGTTCATAAATGATTTATTTCTTATCTAGAATTTCCTGGGTGTAGATTACTAGTAGAAAATATATTTTCTTGTTCATCAGTTCTTATATCGTAACCTATCAGTAGTAGAAGTTTTATATACAAATAAGTCTTCATCTAAGATCACAAATATCATGCGTAGGATTAATGTTCAAGGTTTCATGCGTGAAAACCTGCATAGTCAACATATATAGATTTTCTAGAATGATTTTTTTAAAAACTTGTTGGTTATAATTATTATGCTATTCATACTAAATTAATCTAGGGAATCCATTGAATTATAATTACTTTTATATATGAAAAATGTGACATTATTTCTATTGGTTAATTATTGGATAACTTCGGTCATTTGATCCAAGATCCTTTCCTTGGCTGGTGGGTGGTGATTTTAACATAGTTTTAGAGCCCTCTATAAATAATTGGGGAAGTGTTTTCCCGATGAGGTCAAAAGATTATTTCTCATTGTTTTTATCATATAAAGGCCAATTAGATTTGCGTTTCACTCTGGATCGTTACTCAGGGTGTCATAATGATATATGGGCAGCTTGAACTTGGTGTAGGCTTGACTGATGCCATGATAATATTCATTCTATATCTTCCTTTCCTAATTTCAAAGTATCTCATATTGTTCAAGAACTTTAGAACCATTCTCTTATTTGAATGCACTTTTGTCTCATTCAATGCTAGGAGATCCACTTTATTTTTTTCTCAAACATTGATCACAAACCCTATTTTTCTTCAGATCATAGCTGACTCATGGAAAAAACCAGTGCAATGAGAGGAGTGGACATATATTTAAAATAAAATGAAGTTCCTCTGAAATTATGTTCAAGCATGGAGAAAGAGTATTCCTGTAACAACCCGAGATTTTATGAAAAATATTCTTTTTATTTCACTAATGTATTGTGTTGTACACTACACGAAAAGGATCTTGCACAACACGCATCCTTGACTTGCCTTGCATTACACGCAATCACGACCTTCCTCGATAGCGTGTGTAGTACGCAATAACGAGTTTCACTAAACAACGATATGCTATTAAAATATTATTAAAACTAGCCGGTATGAATAGTAATAACCACTTTTTAAAATTATGTAAATCTTATTTTTCAAAATGATCTTCATTTTTGGATTCGGAGTATCGAATTTAGCCTAAGGTGAAATTTTGGTACATTTCGGATAACTTTCATATTCTGATGAATAGTGAAAATTACTAAAAAACAACTTTTTTAATCGAAATAATTAATAGTGATAAATTATTAATTGGAGTAGTTTTAAAGTATATTTAGAATATATTTTTACAATTTAATACAATGTTGGTCATTGGATGTAATTTCACATTTAAACCAGACATAATCAAGTGTAAATCTTTTGATAGATATTGTTTCTTAAAAACACGCTATTTGTTTTAACAGCGGGATTTAATTATAAAAATTAATTAATGCAACTTTTATGTTATGAATTTGGTAAAATAGACTTCATTTTTGAATTCGGAATATGAAATATAGCATAGGATGAAATTTTGGCATTGTTCTGAAAAACATCAATTTTTGATGAATAGTGAAACTACTAAGTGGTAGTTAAAAAACTGAATTTTTCATAAAACTTAATTTTACCGCTTCTGTGAATGGAATTTCAAAAATCCGAGAGACACGGTTGATGTCAGTAAGTAAAATGTGGTTCAATGAGATGAAAATAATTTTTGGTGAATAGTAACTTTTTACTTTTATTTACCACGGTTAAAAGTAAATAGGGTAATTAAGGGTAAGAATGATATTAATATTACCCTAACACATGTCCTAATTCTATTGGACAAGTGTATCTCGACCAAAAACAACCTTAAGTGTAAAATATTATCATTTAGGCCCACTTGGATTAGATTAGGACATTTATTATTATTTAATTCAAAGAGTTAAAAGAGTTAAAATCAAAGTTTATTCACTAAAACATTTTTAATATGGGGTTATACATAAGATAAATTCGACTATAAGTATTCATTAGAAATCTAAAAAGATTTCCTACATAATGATATTTTATTTATAATTTTTATACTTTAAATAAATTAATTTATTTAGGACACAACGATGATGCAGTAATTACCCTTTTAAGGAAATATTAACATAATTGATGTTATAAATACTCAAATGAATGTAATTTGAGACTTTTTATGAATTCCACTAATTTTCTAGGTTATTATGATATATTAGTGTTGATTTAAACAACTTGGTTCGAACATATAATTCTGTTATGACTTTCACAAAAATCATATATCAAATAGTGTCAAAATTGACACAAAATAGTTTTTAAATCAAATATTATATTACTAATTGTTATTTTATTCCTAAAAATCTAAGGTTCGGCCAAATGACTTAGATAAGGATATATATATTAATAATAAACAATTTGGGGTTCGTTTGGCATGTTATAGTAAGTGTATTAACCATATAGTGAAAGAAAACAAAAAGACAGGGTAAAAGTTAAATTATTTAACTTAGAGTTAAATCTAATTGATAAGGTTAAAATAATACCCTAAACTTGTATAAATCCTATTGGTTGATAGGATTTATACCCATCCCCACCTTAGCTTCGAAATAAGACCCTTTGGAGCCATTATAAACCGATTTTGACTTTAATATAAAATAATATTTTGAGATATTCCTAAGGTGCCCCTCTCCTCCCTTATAAAAGGACACCTCCTCCCCCTCCTCCTCACACCAATTTGAGCACTCAATCTCGGCCAACCTCTGCCAAAATCTCTTCTCCACTTCCCTAACAACATCCTAGAGGTTCTGGTCTTCCTCAAAGACCAATTTTAGTTCCCTAAGAGGATGTCTCCAAAAGGCGCTTCAAAGAAGAGGTAATTACCGTTACCAATTCTTTCATCTTTATTTCTTCTTCCACTTCTTCTTCTTAGGTTGTTTCATTATGAAGTAATAACATCAGTATCACTCATATACTGATATGTTATTATAAGTATGAAACAACCCTATTTCACCATCTATCTATCCTACGGAAAAAGAAATCACCGCGCGTGCGTACGTACAGAATACCGTCTCCACGCCGTGGTGTAATCTATTTTCCACCACCACCTTACATGGATGGGTATAATGTTGTAAAGAATAACTATACATAGTTATTAAAACATCATATTGATTCTGATATATTGTATAATCCACTCCAATTCAATTCAATATTTATGGAAATGATATCATCGCTCGTGCGTACGTACGGACTACCGTCTCCACGACGCGATGAGATTCATTCTCCATGTTAACCATTTAAGAATGATTATAAAGTATATATAAGAAATAATAATGAAATATATGACATTATAAATCTACTGTATTTATGTATATATATATATGTATGTCATCTACTTACTTCCATTCAAGACAATAGGGAAAGGAAAACAGCGTTCATGCGTACGTACGGACTACCGTCTCCATGAACGGTGTTTTTCATTTCATTTATCTATCTATTATATATATATATATATACTGAATATATATGATATATAAATCATATTTTATATTCTGCAAGTAAGTAAATCAGGATATAATGAATAATAATGTCAATAAAAACAAGTCAAAACACCAACGATAAATGAAACGATTTTACCCAAAACGCTTCTTTAACATGGAATTTACAAAAGAACGGGTAATATAATGTCATAAGTGAACCATATATGATATCATAACAATGAATATGATTCTGGAATAAGTCAATAACATGATTTAAATCATTATACAGGAGGTTCGGACACTTACAAAGCAAGTCGGACATAAGGTAAGGGAAATATCACAATCTCATTTTTATCCGAGATTGTTTATTCGTAAGTATTTACTGGGGTGTATTTTATCATCCACATCCATGTTTCATCAATATGTAATATTATTTCCATCCACCTACAATTGTTTAAATCCATTTTTACCCTTCGGTGAGTTTTTAGTAAAAGAAATGAAAGGAATCTTTTGATGTTTTTCGTACGAGGTACTTTTTGACTTTTCCGACAAAAGTACGAAGAATGTTTTTTTTAACTTATACGGCACAAACGGATTTCTACTGTTTTATAAAGCCTTATTTTCATGAAGCTTCCTCTAAAAGATTTCAGGACTATTTTCAATAAAATCTCTTTCTTTTAAAATTGCATGATGTTTTGTGAAAAGAAATTGATTTTGAAGAAGAAAGGATATTTTCCTCAAGAATTCAATTCAAGTGTTTTATCAAAATTATTTTCCATCTAAGATAATAAAGGGTTCTGTTTCTATCCATATTTTTACATTGATTTGACTATGTTGTGATGGAATTATGTTTATGAATTCCTTTATCTTATATGAATTGATTTATGATGTCATGATGTTTCAAGAATCCCATTTTTGTTACATGTGTTATGCGATGATGTATGTTTTATGATTATGTGGCACACATAAGAAAGAATTCATTATAAGATGGGTGGGACCTATATCTCCCTCCAATTCATTGGGTAATGATTTTATATCTCATGAGATAGACAGGGCTGGAACGGTAGGTTATACCGGTTCAGTGAAACAGGACTGAAACGAGGGTTACTCGATTCAGAAAGGGACTTTGTCCACTAAGATAGTCTTGGCAATTAGTCTTGACTAACAAGAAATGATTCTCTATGATTATGTGTGTATGCCACAAAGTTTCATGTTTTAAGTTATGATTATTGGGATTACTTTTTCACTGCCATGATTTATCCCATGATTATGAAATTATGCTCTCTTTTGCAGGTTATGATTTCCAAAATGCTATGTTCTTATGAATATGATGTGATTGATATTTATTTTGTTTACCCTTACTGAGCATTTGAGCTCACCCTTTTATGTTTTCTTTTCCCTAGGATATAAAGAAAGGTTTTAGCTAAAAAAAAGGAGGAAGATCTTTATGGGAGATTTTGAAGATCTTTCACCACGATTAGAAGATTATAGTCCGAGTTTCCAAAGACACTAAACTATTACGGTCCTTGTGTGTGTGTTTTTGTTATGTACTAAGTATTCCGCAAATGTAATGTAATGTCCATGTAAGTCAAGCTTCGGGTCTCTACAGTTGGTATCAGAGGAAAGGTTTAGTCAACCTTTGGAAACTAGGATGCGAAAACGTTAGTGAGATCCCTAGAGATATTTCTAAGGTATGTCTAGGGATACCCCTAAGGATAAGTATACATATAGGATATAGTCCTAAAACTATGGTAACAATATTAGATTAAACCAAAGATGTTAGATATTTAAGTTACTCCCCCTTTATTATGATTTTTGCCTCTCACACTATTCTTTTTGGGTTTTAGAAAATGGCTGGAAACAAGATGATTCACGATAATGGAGGATATGATGGACAATGGAATGATATTCTTCATGAGAAACCAAATGAAATGGGATTTGGAAGTCCAAACATCATTATTATGCCGAATCAGCAATCTCATAATATGATGAATAAAGTAAAATTTGGTAAGTTTCCTGACTCGGAAAATAAGAGAAAGATGGAGTTTCATGATGATCATAGAGGAAAGAAAGTTCAATTTCCCCTATGTAAATCATGTGGGTAGAGGCATCAAGGAGAATGTTTCAATGAAACTGGAAGATTCTTTGGGTGTGGAAAAGAAGGACACAAAGCATGTAAGTGCAAAGGAAAAGGGTCGGTTAACACCATGGATGAGGATAATGGTATTGCTACGACATCAAAAATGGTTAAGTGTTTTAAATGTGGAATGTATGGGCATTATGCAAACAAATGCCCTAAGGGAAAGACTCATGAAGAGAATCAGTATGGTCATATGGGTAGTATTTATGTGGATGATGATGAAGAGACTACAAATGATATGTGATATGAAAGAATTGTTGAAGCTCGGTCGATGGTTTAAGAATGTAGTGGAATGATTACATGTTTATCATGCGTAATGTTGTATAAGTAATCTCATGGTACTGTAGAATAAAGAGACATGTAAGGATTGTTACACTGTTGTCTGATTAATGTTACCAGTATCCATGAAAGGTTATACAGATATTTTTGGAATGTAGATGATATGCGCATAATGAAGGGATAAGGAGAAAATTAAATGTTTGAAAGTATTCATGAGCTCATGATTGATATAAGGACTAAGTGATATCATGGTTTGAGTATATAGAATTTTGAGGATTTTGGTATGTGGAAAGTGTTAACTTTTAACTGCATTCAAGTTTTCACTAAGGTTCAATGGTTATTCAAGAGAGTATAAGATTAAGGCCTTTAAATGTTTGGAATGTGTCAAACAAGATATATCTTATGATATATGGGGATCAACGATGGTATTAAATCTCTGGTAATCATTTTCACTATGAGAATGGACTGCAGTATTATGGATAGGACTAAAGATTGGAATGGATTATGTTGGACATAAGTTAGTATTGTTTAAGGATAGAAGTTTTTTTTTCGATATTATTTATGGGATGTTATAGTAATATAGTTTTAGAAAAAGGACAACCTGCAGGACGGGCGACAGCCCATCGCTTCGGACAAGGCTGTGGGAATCGAACCCACAACCGAAGTGCGACTGGCCTTTATCGCCTACCACTGGCCTACAGGAAGTCCCTGTTTAGTAGAAACTAGTTTTATTAGATTAAGCAGTATGATATATGAAGTATAAGTCCATTTTAGGAACTATATATGATTAATCTCACTATAGATCAACTTATGTATATAATTTTTGCTAACCTTTTGTTTGAGACAGATGGAATGACCCGTCATTCTATCACATGATCTGCTAACACTTCACGAATAACAAATTCAACTTCATTTATTTAAGAGATGAAGTGGAAATTGTTCTAGGCACGAACAATAGTGAGATTGTACCAAAATAAAGAAAGTATTTATTCCAATTCAAATTTTCAACTTTAGGGAAATGATCTTGAAAACCAAAAATGTTGTCCTAGTGATCTTATACCTGATGAATCGGATGGTACCTTAGATCGTCACAAATTTATGGATTTGTGATTATTGGCTTTTCCATAGCCATGTTCTCTACCACTCTCCATCAGAACATGATGGTTAGATTTCTCTTCCATATCCATATTTTCACCTATGTGGAAACCCAGTGATTAGTTTATTTGGGTAACCGTTAGGTTTCATACTTTTGTTTTTAAATATTGGTTTTGGTATTCCTTTTTACGATGTGGGATTCTATTAAAGAAACTTTCGAATAGTAAACCATTTATAACCCCGACGAATTTCGAGGGCGAAATTCATTTTAAGGGGGGTAGAATGTAACAGCCCGAGATTTTATGAAAAATATTCTTTTTTATTTCACTAATGTCTTGTGTTGTACACTACACGAAAAGGATCTTTCACAACACGCATCCTTGACTTGCCTTGCATTACACGCAATCGCGACCTTCCTCGATAGCGTGTGTAGTACGAAATAGCGAGTTTCACTAAACAACGATATGCTATTAAAATATTATTAAAACTAGCCGGTATGAATAGTAATAACCACTTTTTAAAATTCTGAAAATCTTATTTTTCAAAATTAACTTCATTTTTGGATTCGGAGTATCGAATTTAGCCTAAGGTGAAATTTTGGTACATTTCGGATAACTTTCATATTCTGATGAATAGTGAAAATTACTAAAAAACAACTTTTTTAATCGAAATAATTAATAGTGATAAATTATTAATTGGAGTAGTTTTAAAGTATATTTAGAATATATTTTTACAATTTAATACAATGTTGGTCATTGGATGTAATTTCACATTTAAACCAGGCATAATCAAGTGTCAATCTTTTGATAGATATTGTTTCTTAAAAACACGCTATTTGTTTTAACAGCGGGATTTAATTATAAAAATTAATTAATGCAACTTTTATGTTATGAATTTGGTAAAATAGACTTCATTTTTGAATTCGGAATATGAAATATAGCTTAGGATGAAATTTTGGCATTGTTCTGAAAAACATCAATTTTTGATGAATAGTGAAACTACTAAGTGGTAGTTAAAAAACAGAATTTTTCATAAAACTTAATTTTACCGCTTCTGTGAATGGAATTTTAAAAATCTGAGAGACACGGTTGATGTCAGTAAGTAAAATGTGGTTCAATGAGATGAAAATAATTTTTGGTGAATAGTAACTTTTTACTTTTATTTACCACGGTTAAAAGTAAATAGGGTAATTAAGGGTAAGAATGATATTAATATTACCCTAACACAAGTCCTAATTCTATTGGACAAGTGTATATCGACCAAAAACAACCTTAAGTGTAAACTATTATCATTTAGGCCCACTTGGATTAGATTAGGACATTTATTATTATTTAATTCAAAGAAGAGTTAAAAGAGTTAAAATCAAAGTTTATTCACTAAACTATTTTTAATATGGGGTTATACATAAGATAAATTCGACTATAAGTATTCATTAGAAAGCTAAAAGGATTTTCTACATAATGATATTTTATTTATAATTTTTAGACTTTAAATAAATTAATTTATTTTTGACACAACGATGATGCAGTAATTACCCTTTTAAGGAAATATTAACATAATTGATGTTATAAATACTCAAATGAATGTAATTTGAGACTTTTTATTAATTCCACTAATTTTCTAGGTTACTATGATATATTAGCGTTGATTTAATCAACTTGGTTTGAACATATAATTCTGTTATGACTTTCACAAAAATCATATATCAAATGGTGTCAAAATTGACACAAAATAGTTTTTAAATCAAATATTATATTAATAATTGTTATTTTATTCCTAAAAATCTAAGGTTCGGCCAAATGACTTAGATAAGGATATATATATTAATAATAAACAATTTGGGGTTCGTTTGGCATGTTATAGTAAGTGTATTAACCATATAGTGAAAGAAAACAAAAAGATATGGTAAAAGTTAAATTATTTAACTTAGAGTTAAATCTAATTGATAAGGTTAAAATAACACCCTAAACTTGTCTAAATCCTATTTTTTGATAGGATATCTACCCATCCCCACCTTAGCTTCGAAATAAGACCCTTTGGAGCCATTATAAACCGATTTTGACTTTAATATAAAATAATATTTTGAGATATTCCTAAGGTGCCCCTCTCCTCCCTTATAAAAGGACACCTCCTCCCCCTCCTCCTCACACCAATTTGAGCACTCAAGCTCGGCCAAACTCTGCCAAAATCTCTTCTCCACTTCCCTAGAAACATCCTAGAGGTTCTGGTCTTCCTCAAAGACCAATTTTAGTTTCCTAAGAGGAGGTCTCCAAAAGGCGCTTCAAAGAAGAGGTAATTACCGTTACCAATTCTTTCATCTTTATTTCTTCTTCCACTTCTTCTTCTTAGGTTGTTTCATTATGAAGTAATAACATCAGTATCACTCATATACTGATATGTTATTATAAGTATGAAGCAACCCTATTTCACCATCTATCTATCCTACGGAAAAAGAAATCACCGCGCGTGCGTACGTACGGAATACCGTCTCCACGCCGTGGTGTAATCTATTTTCCACCACCACCTTACATGGATGGGTATAATGTTGTAAAGAATAACTATAAATAGTTATTAAAACATCATATTGATTCTGATATATTGTATAATCCACTCCAATTCAATTCAATATTTATGGAAATGATATCATCGCTCGTGCGTACGTACGGACTACCGTCTCCACGACGCGATGAGATTCATTCTCCATGTTAACCATTTAAGAATGATTATAAAGTATATATAAGAAATAATAATGAAATATATGACATTATAAAGCTACTGGATTTATGTATATATATATATGTATGTCATCTACTTACTTCCATTCAAGACAATAGGGAAAGGAAAACAGCGTTCATGCGTACGTACGGACTACCGTCTCCATGAACGGTGTTTTTCATTTCATTTATCTATCTATTATATATATATATATATATACTGAATATATATGATATATAAATCATATTTTATATTCTTGAAGTAAGTAAATCATGATATAAGTAATAATAATGTCAATAACAACAAGTCAAAACACCTACGATAAATGAAACGATTTTACCCAAAACGCTTCTTTAACATGGAATTTACAAAAGAATGGGTAATATAATGTCATAAGCGAACCATATATGATATCATAACAATGAATATGATTCTGGAATAGGTCAATAACATGATTTAAATCATTATACAGGAGGTTCGGACACTTACAAAGCAAGTCGGACATAAGGTAAGGGAAATATCACAATCTCATTTTTATCCGAGATTGTTTATTCGTAAGTATTTACTGGGGTGTATTTTATCATCCACATCCATGTTTCATCAATATGTAATATTATTTCCATCCACCTACAATTGTTTAAATCCATTTTTACCCTTCGGTGAGTTTTTAGTAAAAGAAATGAAAGGAATCTTTTGATGTTTTTCGTACGAGGTACTTTTTGACTTTTCCGACAAAAGTACGAAGAATGTGTTTTTAACTTATACGGCACGAACGGATTTCTACTGTTTTATAAAGCCTTATTTTCATGAAGCTTCCTCTAAAAGATTTCATGACTATTTTCAATAAAATCTCTTTCTTTTAAAATTGCATGATGTTTTGTGAAAAGAAATTGATTTTGAAGAAGAAAGGTTATTTTCCTCAAGAATTCAATTCAAGTGTTTTATCAAAATCATTTTTCCATCTAAGATAATAAAGGGTTCTGTTTCTATCCATATTTTTACATTGATTTGACTATGTTGTGATGGAATTATGTTTATGAATTCCTTTATCTTATATGAATTGATTTATGATGTCATGATGTTTCAAGAATCCTATTTTTGTTACATGTGTTATGCGATGATGTATGTTTTATGATTATGTGGCACACATAAGAAAGGATTAATTATAAGATGGGTGGGACCTATATCTCCCTCCAATGCATTGGGTAAAGATTTTATATCTCATGAGATAGACAGGGCTGGAACGGTAGGTTATACAGGTTCAGTGAAACAGGACTGAAACGAGGGTTACTCGATTCAGAAAGGGACTTTGTCCACTAAGATAGTCTTGGAAATTAGTCTTGACTAACAAGAAATGATTCTCTATGATTATGTGTGTATGCCACAAAGTTTCATGTTTTAAGTTATGATTATTGGGATTACTTTTTCACTGCCATGATTTATCCCATGATTATGAAATTATGCTCTCTTTTGCAGGTTATGATTTCCAAAATGATATGTTCTTATGAATATGATGTGATTGATATTTATTTTCTTTACCCTTACTGAGCATTTGAGCTCACCCTTTTATGTTTTCTTTTCCCCAGGATATAAAGAAAGGTTTTAGCTAAAAAAAAGGAGGAAGATCTTTATGGGAGATTTTGAAGATCTTTCACCACGATTAGAAGATTATAGTCCGAGTTTCCAAAGACACTAAACTATTACGGTCCTTGTGTGTGTGTTTTTGTTATGTACTAAGTATTCCGCAAATGTAATGTAATGTCCATGTAAGTCAAGCTTCGGGTCTCTACAATTCCCCCTCATTTTATTGATTTTGATGTTCTCTTACTTGATGATGATAAACTTGAGATTAGACTTGAGAATTTCTAGGACGATGGTCTTTTTATTAGTCTAGTATAAAAAATGAATGAGATGGAAGAACAAATTTTGGAATAATAAAAAATTTCCAAGGATAAATATAGATTTAGATGGCTACAAGAGGGCGATAGAAATACAACATACTTCCATACTTGTATTAACGAAAACAAAAGCATAAAAATGAAGAATATTAATCGAGAATATGGGTCATTTTCCAATGACTGGGATGAGGTGGAATACCTATTTTTGTTTCACTTTAAAACCCTATTAGTTGATCATAAACATTTCTTGGTTAACGGTTACACGAGGGGTCGCTCAGATTTTTTTGATGCTATTATTCACACCATGTATAATTAGGATAATTTGGGGATGGAAGCTATCCTAGATGAACATGAGATTCACCATGCTACTCTTACACTCATCCTAGATAGTGCTCCCAATTCAAATGGTTTCCTGGGTTACTTTTTTGATGTTTCTTGGGTTTTGGTTAGGAATTCTGTTGTGGAATTGGTTTGGAATTTTTTAGTGGTGACAGTATTTCTCATGTGGTGAATGAAACATTGATGGTTCTTATTACAAAGTAGAAAGCATGCTCTTCTCTAAACCATTATAGACCCATAATCCAATGTCATTTTGTGCACATAATTCTTCCTATGATGATCAATAAAATTTTATCTTCTCATCTACATGGGTGGGTCTTAGAGGAACATCATGCCTTAATAATGGGGAGAAAAATCCATGGGACAAATGGACTAGCTCAGGAGTTTCTAAATGATTTGAACCAAGTGGTTCATGGCTATAACATTTTCATCAAGATGTGGAGTGGTACTTCATCTTCCAGGTACTATCTTTCAGGGGGTTTTTGACTTTTAATGTTGATATATTTAAGTGACACTTGGAACATTCATTTTCATATTTCCCTATCTCCTTAGAGATGAAGAATTGTACATTGTAATATTATGTCCTTCCCTTTGATTCATGGGAATGGTGGCCTTTCCCTCCACATCTATAGAAAACCCACATTCCCTTCAAGAAAGTTTTGATGTGTTTCTTCCTGTAATTATCACATGTAAAAAAATCCGTATTTCTTTTCTTCTCCTTATCCATTTTTTTCTCTTCCATCCTCTTGTTATCTTTATTAAATTCAAAACCATAATACATGGAGAATTATTTATCCTTAATGATAGAACATGACAACATCCTCATATTATGAGAATGTTTGGAAGAATATTGTCATTCAAAGGATTGGAAAAATCTTATAAAAGAAACAATCAATCAGAATCTTTTTATTGTTTACACAGTTTGAAGTGTGAATTTCTAATCTTTTAAAGATGGATTCATATGTAGAAATTTGGTCATTCTATTTCTATCTTAGTCATAATAATTCTCTCTCCATATATTTTCATTGTTCACTTGGGAAATATTTTTCCAAGATAATTTCCTTAAAATAATCTAATTCCATATTTTAAATTTCATCCTCCTCATGTGTTTGAAATTAACAACTAGCACTAGCCTTTATATCCCTAGAGATAATAAATTGTCAAAATAACCTTCTTCTTTTCATTAATTCCCAAAGTGAGAAATATATTATCTACAGAAATAATACATTTATCACCCACAAATGGTTTTGTAGTCCCATTGAATGATGGAGTTTATTATCACATAAAGTGGTCTAACATTTTTACACCACATTGTGGATATGGATTCTCCTCAAAGTAAGTTTATTGATTATAACTTGATTCATTTTCCCTAGTATCGCTATAATATTTTCATCTCAATTTTTAACTCTAGAATCCACATCATTATATTACATTGGAGGTAAATACCTACATGGAATATGTGTCATTGATATAGTTTATATTCCTTCCAAGAGGTTCCATTTCTAAATAATGATATACACTAGATTAGATCATAATATTATGACACATAACATATATTCTAAAAGTAGCGAAACACTTACTGTAAATTAAAAAAATTAGGTATAAATAATCTCTAAATAATAAGCCTTGTTACTTAGGGAATATTATCAAAGTATGTTATAAGGTTATAATTCCCTAATCTATGTTTTTTGAAATAATGTTTTCAAAGTTTCTACTAAATTTTCTCTATACCAACTCTAAAGTCCTCAACCCCATTATCCTAGTTCTTATGACTTAATTTATTACATTGGTACTAAGTAAAAGAAATCACATCTCAAAGGACCAAATAGTTTACTAGATTTTGATAACTATATACAAAAAAAGTTTTACATTACAACATGAAATTAAATATATCATAGTAAATCCATTATAGACAATCACATTCTCCTAGATTCCCCTACATGTTAATCATAATATATATCTTGGAATCATAGGGAAAAATAAAACATAAGAAAGGGGTGATCTAGATACCTAGTAAGAGTTAGAATATAACTGAAGAAATCATATATAAAAAGAAAAAATAAGTCAAGGTGAATAACTAAAACACATTCCATTAAAACATAATCTAGAGAAAAATATGGTAGCAATAAAAGCTGATAAAAAAATTCCATTTAAATAATCACAGGAAAATAAAACTTAACCATGTGTATTATAATAGTTGAATAATCACATGGATTATCAATAAATAATCTAATAACCAGGGAATTGATAATGCAGGACATAGTAAACATACCATCCAAGCTTTGACCAAGACACCATATATAATCATGTAAAACGTCAGCCAACACCAAAACTAGTTTGTATCATGAGACCAACTGATACATCTAGGGGATATAGAGAGCCAAAAAAATCACATACTAAGTCCAATTCATTCTTCATATGAATGTGGTGAATTATAACCAAGATATACATTCATATTTAATATATAATATGAAATTACATTCTCTATACATTAAACATAATCATAGACCATACTCTATAATAATATGAATGGTATCAAAATAGAACATCTGTAGTCAAGCTGGTCATAAAATATTCAATATAATTTTTTAGATGGTATCATAATATATTAACCTTAATTAATTATAAGACCCAACCAAGGGTATTGAAATATTTTAAAAAATATGATAAAATAATTTATAAATTATTGATAGAAATACCACATTAATTTGAAATCATTTTTTTAAAAAGTAACAAAATAATAAAAGAAAAAAATTTCTTTGAAGAGAACCTTATAAAACGGAAAATTATTTCTCAATAAATTAATGATTTATGGATGTGGGAAATTCTTCTCATGTTGTATATGTTAAAAAAATCCACTTATTTTTTTTAAATGAAATATTTAAAAGAGTTTTTAAAAGAAAGTGTAAGCGTTAATCAAAGAAATCGTTTATTTGTGTCAGCTATAAATCCTAATAAGACAATATTAAATAAAACATAGGATAATAAAAAATTGTTTCACACATAATAATAACATGAAATAATAAATTGACTAGATGTTTATCCTGAGGAAATAAAATTGGGTTAAGAATTCCCTTACAACTTTGTAATCTGTAGAATCGTATGCCCCATAAAATTAATGATCATAAAATGAAACATTTAATGAAATTAAGATAGATAGATTAATGAAATGATGTAATTAAAGGCATTATATATATCGTAGACATGAAATGTCGGTTTAATGATAAATATATCTCACAAAAGTAAAAGTTAGACTAGAAACCCATACCTTATGTCCAAAAGCATTATGTACTTGTACTTATATTACCAGAAAATAAATTAAATTCATTAATTACTTAATAAAAAACATATTAATCATATATTTTATTAATTATAATTCTATTTATTTCATTTATGAAAATTTTTATGAGTTATACTTGTTTAATTCCACTGTTTTGGGAGCACACATTTCCAGGTTTTATGGTTGGTTCCATTGAGTATAAAAAAAGGTTTATTTTAAAATTGGAATAAATTCACTATTATTAAAAATATTTTTTATTAATTGAAATAAATAATATCAAATAATATCATATATAATTTTTTATATGTTATATAGATGAATCATTAGATCAAACATTAATGAAAATGTCTTAATTTATTTTGGCAGTGTTTATGACCATCATGATTGTTTGATATTTTATTAAATATTATTTTTATATATTGTTTCCAAAACATGATATAACTTATTTAATTTATATTAAAATTTTATTAAACCATATTAATTATTTTATTACTATCCTTGAAGGCAATAATGGAAAATGAAAACTCATCATCCATGAAGGCAGTCAATCAGAATGTCGAGCATGCTGTTTTCATTTTAAAAATAAACGTAAATATGGAGGTTTTTGATGATGGATAATCCATTTGAAATATAAAATTATAGTATATATATGATAATTGAGATAGATTTGTACATTTCATAGGAGAGGTTAAGAGAGGATAAAAAAATAAAATAAATTAAAAGAGAAATAAAGAGGATTTTACTTCTTGAATATTGTCTCCTTGGTAACCTTCGTAAGACAGCTGGATTTGATAATTTGATAAGAACAGTAGGTATTGGATATAGGGAAGAGTCCTAGGAAGGTAAATGGGCATAATTTAGACAATATTTTAGGATAATGAGGTATGAGGAGAAGTTGTGGTATTTATAGGTGAGGAACAGTGTGTTTCTTGATTATTTTATTCATTTATATATTATTTTGGCTCAAGACTATCAGTAGTGTAAATTCCCATGAATAAATATAGAAACTAGAGCATGTGAGTTTGAACTAATGAGCTATTAAATGATCCATACATCATTCACCACTCAATATTTCATTTCTTTACTTATAATATTAAATACTGTAAATTACCATATTTCATTATTGATAAAAAGTTCAACTATTTTAGAAAACTCACAAAAATTCACCATAACCATTTATAATTGTTTAGATTTTAAAAAAAGAATTTAATTTTAAGAAAATAATTTTCTAAATATGAGAAATTTAATTTTAAATAAAATCATCATTTATTAAAAAAATAATGATTTTAATATTATAACCTATTTTACAGAACTTTGAAAATTTAATGGACACATTCCTTTTCCAATGGTCATGTTAATATTTAATAGTATTTAATGGTTCATTTAAAATCACTATTTCATTAAACATAAGAAATTAAATAAATTGAATTTATTTAAGAAGATACATAACATAAAATATCAGGGTGTTACATTTTACCCTCCTTCAAAAAATTACATCCTCTTAATTTAAACTTGTGATTGGTCATCATGATGTTTTCATTTTGAAATACCCTTATGGAAATCTCACATCAAAAATAGGGTTAATAAAACTTACTCTTAAATGGATGAAAAGGAAAATGTGATGGTCACAATAAAACATGGTTTTCCTATATGAGGAAATTAGTGGGAAGTAAACACATGGGAATAGAAATGAAATATAACTATTAAGATATGATGCATAGTGATAGATAACATGGTCAATAGAATTTATACAATCAAAAAATAATAAATTTTTGATCAGTTAAAAGATCATTGATTTATTAGTAAAAAAAGTAAATGGATAATGTTTTTGTTCCAAAATCCTTTTTCCTAAGGATGAGAGATTCTTTTAATATACAGATAGGAACATAAGAAAATAAACTTACTTGAATTATTTTCACGTCATAAGAATAATATAATCATTTGATTGTTCTTTGATCCATATCCACTTCACTTATTAAACCAAAAATGGATATTCAAGATGGATTTTTATCCCTGAAGAACTTTTATAAAATGATACATAAGTCAATCCTTTGGCCTTTAAATATATCACAAAATAAAAATGTTTAGAACATGTTATCCTATATGATAAAACATAATTTATACTAAAATATTAATATAAAAAGTTAAAAATAATCCATTTCATAAGTATTTACCTTTAGAATCATTAAAAATACATTGTTTTACAAATAAAATGTACAAAAAATTATAAGAGAGGTCACTGAATTTCCAAAATAAACATAACATAAGACTTTACTAAATAATACAGCTCTTATTATCAAATAAAAAGTATATTAATACCTTGATCAACCTAAAATGTACATCCATCCAAAAGTAAAATTTCATATAGTCGATTATATTCATTAAATTGAAACATGTAGTAAACCCTGTAAAGATAACAGAAACTAAAAAATTCCATGTTCACAGATACTATCCCATAAACACATCTTTATCATTATTATATTAACCTCAAGAACATAATCATGGGTTTCTTCCCCAAATCACATGTTTTCCAAAAGTTCTACTTTCCAATACATCCCTTCTCTTGGTAACTTGTATTTTTCATCACATTCTTCTTATTCCTTAATGAAAAATTATTTCTGTACAATCCTTATATATATATATCATTATTTTTATAACTATAATATCATTTATAAAATATAATTCCAGAATCCATATACACAAATAAATTAATCATTACATTTAAAATTTATTAATAACATACGTTTTACCTTTATCCCTTTTCTTATTTTGAGCTATATTTCCTCGACACTGGGCACATTCGTCTTTATAGTTTCTCATCTCCTTACAGTTGAAGCATTGCACATAGGAATATTCTTTCTGTCCCTCAAAATCAAAATCATTATGGCCTTTATCTCCACATCTGTAGAAAACTATGATTACCTTCAAATATGTACTAAGAAGTATCTTCCTATAATTATCACATGTGTAAAAATACAACTTTATTTTCCTCTCCTTATCCATTTTTCTCTTCCACCCTCTTATTCTCTTGTTTACATTCAAAACCATATTACTTGGGGAATTATGTCTCTATCTTGACAGAAAATTATAACATATCCTAATATTATGAGAATGATTGGGAGACTAGTTCACTTTGATGGCTAGGATTAATCCCATAAAATAATGATCAATCATACTCTTTAGATTGCGTAAGTATTCTATAGTGTACCTTTCTATCCATATAAATAAGGATTCATACATATAAATCTTTTCATCCTCCATCTTTCTTAGAATCAATAATTTCATCTTCATATAATATTACCGTTCACATAGAAATATTTATCCAATAAAATTTCTATAAAATTATTCTATTCCATATATTCAATTTCTTCCTCCTCTATTGTGTTTTGAATTGATAACCACTATTGATCCGTATCTCCCATGAGACAATAAACTGCCCTGATAGCCTTCTCACATTCATTACATCCCAATGAAAGAAATATTTTCTATATATAACTTATCTATTTCCTAGAAAAAATTGGGTTTGTAGGCCCATTGAATAATAGAGGTTTTTGATGAATGAAACAGTCTAACATTTTTACATAAAACTATAGATCGGGATACTCTATGAAAGTATGGTTATTTCTCATAACATGATTTATTTTTACCTATATATTTATATGATTTTCAACTTCAGTTGCAGATCCATCTAAAGCATCATTATCCTTCATAAGAGGGAAATCCCAAAATGGAATACATGCATTGATACTATTTACATTCCTTCCACTATGTTCTATTTCTAAATAATATAAAATACTAAATTAAATCATAACATTATGAAATATAATGTATGATCTAAAATAAGTGAAACACTTCAAATAAATTGAAAAAGTAGGTATAACTAAACATTAAATCATAATCTTGGTTACTTTAGGAATATTCTCAAAGTATGTTATATGTTTATATTTCCCTAATCTATGTTTTCCTAAATCTAGTTTCTAATGTTTCTACAAATCATGCTTTGATACCAACTATAAAGACCCCAAACCCAATTTCCCAGAGCTGGTGCCTTACACTATTACATTGGTACTAATTAAAAGAAATCAAATCCCAAAGGAACTAATTGTTTATTAGATTTCAAAAAAATCGATACAAACATAAGTATTATGTTAGAACATTAAATGGAATAAAACTTATTATCTCCCTTGGAAACAATCATATTCTCCTAGATTACCCCTACAAGTCAATCATAATATACATCTTGGAATCCTTGGAAAAAGTAAAACATAATAAATGGGTGATATCAGATTCTTAGTAAGGGTAATCATGAATTGGAATCTATCATAAATAAATATAAACAATAATGTAAGGTTAATTACTAAAAGGAATTCCATCGAAACATAATATTGAGCATAATATGATAGGAATAAAATATGATCAAATATATCCAAATAAATAATCAAATGATAATGAAACATAACCATGGATATTATACTAGTTGAATAATCAAATTCATTACCAATAAGTAATCTCATAATGATATAATTAAAAATTTTGAACATTATAAACATACCATCAAGGCTTCAATGGAGACACAATACTTAATCGGGTAAAACATCAACCAATACCCTAACTAGTTTTCCAAATGAGACCTACAGATGAATTTAGGAGATACAGAGGGCCCCTACCATCACTTATTACGTCTAATGAATTCCCCATATTAATGGGGTGAAACATAATCAACATATACATTCATATTGAAAAAAACATATGAAATAACTTTCCCCAAACAATAAACATAATCATAAACCATCGAGCACAATATGAGGAATGCAATAAAAATAGTACATCCATAGTCAAAATGATCATAAAAAACTCAATAAAATATTTTTATGGTATCCTAATAGATAAAACTAAATTATGAATAATATCTAACAAAGAGTTTTGATAGAGGTCAAAATACTCTAATAAAATCATTGAGAAATTCTTCAGTGAAATGCCACTTCACTTTGAAATCATTTATCTAAAAATATAAAAAATTGAAAAATAATTTTTTTTATGAAAATAACCTTGTAAACATGTAAAGGATTCTTTAAGATAATAAGGATTCATGGAAGTTGGAAAACCCGCTCATTTCATATATGTTAAAAACATTCCTTTTAAATTTTAAAGAAGATACATTTAAAATAGTTTTATAAAAGAACGTGTGAGAATTAACCAAATTTATCTATTATGTATATCAGATGTAAATACACAAAAAACAATTGGAAATAAATTTTAATGTAATAAAAATTAATT
Source organism: Viscum album (assembly GCA_963277665.1). Taxonomy (NCBI): domain Eukaryota; kingdom Viridiplantae; phylum Streptophyta; class Magnoliopsida; order Santalales; family Viscaceae; genus Viscum; species Viscum album. The sequence continues at coordinate 951,662,733 of OY728130.1, read as the reverse complement.
TCACACATAATCATTACATTACATAATCAGTGAAGTATAATTTTAACCTAATGAATGGAAATTGGGTTAAGGATTCCATTACCACTTTGTAATTAGTTGAATCGTATGCCCCGTAAAATTAATGATCATTAAATGAAAAATTAAATTCCATTAAGATAAAGAGATTCATGATATGATATTTTTAAGTAAGTACTTGCACTTAAAAAAATAAATAATGGTTTAAAGAGGAATATATATCACATAAGTAAATGTGGGATGAGAAACACATTCTTTATGTAGGAAAGCATTCTACACTTGAGCTTAATATCATGAAATATCAAATTAGATTCATTAATAAATTAACTAATTACTAATTAAACATATATTTTATTTATAATAATTTTATTAAGTTCATTTATTACTCTTCTGATGAGTAATAATGTTTAATTTTGTTGTTCCGAGGGCATATATTTCATGGTTTTATGATCGGTTCCCTTGAGTATAAATATGGGAGTTCAGGTAAAGTTGGAATAAATTCTCTAGAAGTGAAATTATTTAGTATTAATTAACATCCATATGTTTAAATATTATTATATATAATTTTTTTATATACTAGGAGAATTATTCATTAGATAAAATGTTGATGATAATGTCTTAATTTATTTTTTTCCAGTTTTTACAACCATCACAAACTTGTGTCATTTTATTTAATATTTTTTATATACTATTTATAGAAAAATATATAACTTATTATATGTATATTAAAGTATTATTTAACCATACTAATGGATTTATTAATTGAATTGAAGGAGGTAATAGAAAATGAAAACTCATCATCACTGAAGGCGGTGAATCGACACATCACAAAAAATGTTTTCGTATTTAAAATAAAAGCAGAGGAGGAGGGATTTAATGACGGATAATAAATCAGTACAATAAAATTATAGTATATATATATGATTATATATTATCCATGTCACTTTGGACAGGTTCATTGAGTAGAGTAGAAGAAAAGAAAAGAAATTAAAATAAAAAGAATGAGGAGTTTACCTCATGAATATCGTCTTCTTGGGAACCTCCTTAGGACACATGGATCTGGTATTTTGGTAAGAACAATAGGTCTTGAACTTTGGAAAGAGACTTATAATGTAAATTAGAAAACATTTATATAAAATTTATGTCTTAGGAGGTATGATGAGAAGGGGCGGTGAGTGGTGGTATTTATAGGGGAGGAAAGGGGTGTTTTTTTATTATTTTATCCATTTCTTTATTATTATGGCTCAAGACAATCAGTAGTGTTGATTCCCATGAATAAATAAACTAAGTAGAGTATGTGGGTTGTAATAAATTGGTTCTTACCTCATACACACATCCACCATAAATTAATAATTCTTTTATTTAAATATATTTTGAAATACAAAAATTTATCGTATTTCACAATCCATTAAAAATTCAACAGTTTTAAAAAATCCAAAAAATTTACCATAAACATTTTATAATGTTATGATTTAAAAAAAATAATCTAATTTATGAAAATAATTTTCTATATATGTGAATTTTAATTGTTAAATAAAATCATTATTTAATAAAAAAAATCAATTTTATTGTTATAACTAATTTTACGACACATTGAACCATTAATTATGATATCATAATATTAACTTATAATTATAATGAGATAAAATATTAATTTATGAATCTAATTTTTGAAAATAAATTTTCTCTTATATCATTATATAAATTGTAAAATTGTAAACAAACATTTATGTTTCATTAAAAATACCAACACTTAGTTTATCATTCTTTAAAAAATTTATTTACATATTCCACTGCATAAATATATCATATTTTAAATTATGGGATAATTGAATTTTATTTATAATTTCATAGGTGTGGTTATTATTCTCATATCTCAATTAATAGTCCAAATGGTCACATTCTTATTCCAATTATCATGTTAATATTTAATAGTATATCATGGTACATTTATGCTCGATGTTTCATGCAAAGTAAACTGTCAAATAAATTATATTTATTTAATAAGAGACATATCGTAAAATGACGGGGTGTTACATATACTATCTCTCCCACAAAACCTATCCCAATTACATTATTTTTTCTATTTATCCCTCTTAATTAAGTAAAAAACAAACCCCTTATATATACTTAATCTTGTGGTGGTTCCCTTGGAAAATGATTGTTCATATGAGGATAAGAAAGTGAAGATCACATGTCATAGAGAATTATTCTTTGAAATAAGAATCCTCTCCCAGTCAAAGCGTTCTGGTGAAATAATAATGTTGAGTAAGAAACAATGGAACCCAAAGATGCATTGAAATATAAGTACCCTCACCAGTTATATTGTACAAAATGATTTTTTGATGGTGAAAAGTATGAAGGGGGAATAATGAAATGACATAATTTTTTTAAATTAATTTAAATTTTAAAATGAATAAATTCCTTATTAAGTAATTATTTTATAGAAAATGCATGAAAAAATTGATTATTTTGGACCATTATAAGGTATATCTTGTCAGATTTAAAATACTATTAAGAGTCATCGATAATATAATAACTGTATATCGGCTATTATGATTAGTATATATATTAAGTGTTATGATAAATCCAATTTAAAGAGTGGAATAAAGTGAATGCCTCGACTAATAGGATCATACCCTAGGAATCACATTTATTAGATCCTCCACGGAATATGGCATCACCTGGATTTTCCCAAGACCCAGAACAAGACGTGATTTTGCAAATAATTTACAAGTGATATATTTTATGGGAGAAGTTAAAGCTTATTGAGATCACATCCCAAACCATGTTCGCTGAACCATCCTAATAATGTTTCATCATAGTACACCTTACCCTTAGGGAGGGAACTAGTACAATAGCGTGTTACATATATAGACCCTAACAATATGAATTTTTAAATTTTTATTTTTTAAATAATAAGGACTATATTTATAGTTTTTATTATTTTTTAAACAAAAAGTTTGATAAAAATTAGTTTTTGGTATGATGAAACTCAAATTGTATTTTTTGGAAATAAATTGTTTCAATCAGGATAAATTTTTTGACAAATGTTGAATTTTTTATGTAATTTTTTTTAATAAAACATTCCTTTTAAATAATATTTTTTAAATATAAAAGTTAATATAATGTTTTGTGTTTTATAATGATTTCCATGGTAAAACCCCCATTTTTTAATAAAGGGGGATTTTTATTCAAAATCATAAAATATCAAATTTATACTGTTATATTGAAAATATATATATTATTTCTTAAATAATCATGTTAAAATTATCCAGTGGTGAGTTTTTTATCATTTTCTGAGGTAGTTTATCTTTTGGGTAAAAATTAAATGTAGAACAAATACAACGTATGTATTTTTACATCATAAAATCCCAAAATTGATGTAATATAAACCATAAAGACAATCCATGACCAAAGTTATGTTTCCCCTTTATTTTTGTATTTTTTAATTAATTTTATAAACCCTTAATCCATCCTCCAAAACCTATATTATATTTTAATGTTTTAATATTAATTCTTTTATAACATGACCCACCTACCCATAACCAAGTGTATTATTTTAATGAGTTCTATTATTACACTTATAAAATATTTAAAACAACAAATCATTTGAAGAAATGATTGAAAAAACAAAGTATTTCGAGTTTGATAATTTTATCATATAGAGTCTAAAACCTAAAGTTAGGAATTAATTAAGAATTCCCCAATTTGTTTCTATAAAAACCACACAAGTTCCAATTTATATCAACAAAAATACATTTAATTTTGAATTTACTCCAACTTTCTATCTCATTGACACTCCAAGGGTTTCCATAGTTTGTTAATAATCTAATCCCATGCTTTTAGATGTTCCCTCTCAAGGTAATGGATCCTCTACCTCTCCTCATAATTCAAGGACCTTTTTTATATTATACATTTTTATTTGAATTTTTTCTTGTATCCAAATTCTTTTAAAAATACCTTTTATTTTCCTTATGGATAGGATGTGATAATATACACATTTTTCTATCATTAAATACTTCAATGAATTTTTGTTTACCCTCATTATGCTGTCAAAATGACTATGTTATTTTCCATGCCAAACATTTATGAAGTGAATACCCATACCCATTTTCACACAAGGGTGTTCATCCATATGTACCTATCATTCATTGATTGGGGAACTTTATCTATATAACCAACACTTAATTATAAATGGTTTAAAACTAATTAAAAACATTCTTTTGTTAAATGATCTATATGGAAAAATTATGCATGTTCATGACATAAATGAGATATGTGGGTCCAGAATTATATATCCCTCCAATGAACTAGGTATTTTTTTATCTCAGGAGAACTATGTACTGTGCATGAGAAGTTATCTTATATACATAATGTTATTTTTTCTCAAATAATATCCTCTACTTATGCTTATGATGTCATGATTTATGTTGTTGTAACATTTAAATGTTTCCTTTTTTGTTATTGTATTTTATCATGTTTCAATGCTCATGTTTATGATTCTCACCCCCTTTTTTGGAAGCTTGAAATAAATATTTCCAAACATATATTAATTTCAACATGTTATACATTGATTATCCTATTATTAGGATTTATAAATCACCCCTTTATTATGTACTTAACTAGGTTATCTAGTGAAATTTTTGAAGAGTAATGGATTTTTACGAGAAAGTTAAAGGAGTTTTAGATAATGTGTTGCATCCCTATTCATGTTATTATGATATACACCTAATTTACAAAAACACTAGGCTCATTAATGTTTTGGGATTGTATTATGTTTTTTTAAGAAATAAATCATGAATTATGATTTATTAAAGATATGGGTTGGCATAATCATTTTCTATAATATGAGAAATAACACTTCATGTGGTGATAACCTTCCATAAAATTCTCAATCTCAGTATCTAAAACCCAAAATAATCATGAATCATTATAAGTGTCAAAGGATAACTGTATATTACTGTAATATATGAAATATTCATTTATATAACCTATGAAACAATAGTATGGAGACTCGTCATCTTCCCTCAATGATAGTAGGGTATGATAAGAATATTTACAAAGTACCTCTAAAGTTTATTCAGATTCATCCGCACTCCCAAAACCTATTGATGTCACATATTAATTCGTTAGAGATGCTTATTTCCACAAACAATATTCTATATATAAAAATCCCTCATCATCTTATGCACCAAATAAAAATGAGGATGAGGAAGAGGATGTACATGACATTAGATATTCCCCTCCTACTTTTTAGGAAGGAATTTATACCATAATTGATGAACTTGAACAGGTGAATATTTGTATAAATGAGGATCAATGGCCCATTCATGGTAGGGAATCCATGTTAATAGAGGACTAAAAATTTTATATATTTTTCCAAAACGTGATTAGGGTATATTAAATTAGAACTACAATGAAAATCTAGGAATGAATTTTGAGGCTTCCACCCATCACATATTAATTCTAGACAACCCCCATAGGTATAAGAAAATAAAGAGAAGAAGGCATCAAACTTTTACTTTGAAAGTAAAAGTTGTAGTGGACAGTATCATCAAATAAAACATTATTGGAAAATTTTAACACCACAAGTGGTTAGTGAATATCATTCCTATCACGGAAAAAAGATAAAAGTGTGTCTATATAAACTTTTAGGACATCAACAGTCATTTCTAAAACGAAAATTTCTTGTTCCTAATCATAGAATTTTTTATCAATATAAAAGGTCGACTTAAATTACTCTATATCATGGATGGGTATTTTAGTTACCATTAAATTTAAATGGATTACAATGATGAGTAATTCACATTAATTTGGTTATCTAATGGATTGTATTTTAATAACGTAATAAAATTCTTATTGATAAATATTTGTGCTACATATCGACATGCTATGTATGACTTATTGAAATCGATTATGTGGGAATCCATGGTGTTCTTGATATATGACCTAGAAGTCATATCTCGATAAATATATGAGAATTTGTGGGAATTGAAACTATTTTTATAAAACTTTAGTAATACAGGTAAAAAATGAACCCCATAACGTTAACCATTGCAGTAATGTTAAGAAATTTTCATAACTTCTTCATACATCATTAAGATATTGATGTTTCCCTCAAAATTATATGTAAATTATTATTATTTATATTCCCTAAAAAATTTCGTATCTGAGATGAATCGAATTTATTATTTTCTACATAACATTATTCACTTATAACCTCACTCATAAACACATACCCTTCAAAAAATTAATGAATAATTGGGGATGCATACAAGTGGTACATGGCTAGTCAAATTGCATTTGACAACCACATGTACTACCTAATAAACTTATCAGTTCTAATTCAACCAATTTAATTAAATAATCTTTTTGTGTATGTGGATAAACCAAATAATTCACTTGGTTTAGTCTTAGCAGAAGAAAATGATGAAATTAATGAAAATAGTCTATAAAATTTTAGTCGGTCCATGATGGTCACTGAGAATCAATATTATAATATCATGAATAAAAACTTATACATTAATCTTTAGGGTGTAAAATCCAAGAGACTATATTTAGAACCACATGATATTTTTGGTCCCTCATGTTGAACCAATCAAAAACATCCATAAATATTGAATGTTGACTGGGAATATGGAACAATGGAAAATTATCATAAAAATATCCAACATATGGTTCACAAGATAAAATGAATTCAAGGGGTAGGCATTAATAATTTTGTTTTGATCACAACAAATTCATTGTAGTAGTCCATTAAGTATATATCTCTATAATTATGATGTATTATCCATGTAGGAAACAACTAGAACAAAGGAATTTTATTTTGATAGTGCTTCTCAAAGCCCGACCAGCACATGAATAAATAAATTGAAAGATGTTGGATATGAGATTATATTCATTTACATAGTCAAGGTATTCATTCTCAACTAATTTTTATTCTTGAAGGATATAATAAAAATTATATTGAATATCAAATGATCATATCCAATTTGGATTTAGCACTCTAGATACCAATTTCTCAGCTTATTTTAAATGGCGAAAAAAAATTTGTGATAAAAAAATGAATAGAAAATATTCCATAAAGGAGGAAGTGTTAATCAATATTCATGATTATTTATAGTATATGATAGTATATTTTCCCACTAAATTGTCTCTGAACCATGTCTGATGTTCATGGAATTCTCACATTCTTTCCTTGGATAATGCAGTTACCACCCTTGGAGACCAAGACCTATACAAGATGGTCATCCATATTGCATATAAAAGTATTTTTTACCTATTCATCATAAATAACCGATGTGAGATAAATCATTTCAAAAAAAACCTATTTAGTTAGATCTCATATCATTTCTAACCCATTCCATTAAGGAATGGATTTCCTTGATTGTGTAGCACATTTAAGACTAGATACTCAAACAAGAGTGAACCAAGAGAGAAATAGTTCATTATCATGTGGGGAATTTCACTATCTATGATAATACTAACCCCCAAATGGTGCTCTATAAATTATTATTTGATAATTTTCTTATTATATGAAACTTGGGATGGGATACCCTCCCTATAATGCATGAAGTCCATTTTGGCCCCTTAAATATCAACAGTTGGGGACTGAGCTCTCTCATCAGGTCATTATACATGGTTATTTCTTTCCATAAATTAAATATAACAACATAGGATTCATGTAAGAACCAAAAATTTTATAAATTCAATATTATTCACTGTAGATATAGAAAATATTTACACTACTTTGGTCATTTTGGATAGTTATAAGTTATACCATGTCAGATTACAATGTACATTAAAAACCATAATCATTGATAATTTATCCATACTATAGTGACTATTTTGATTAGTATATATATAAGGTTATGATAAATACATTTGGCATAGAAACTGGAAGCAATGACCTTGATTTGTAGGATCATACCCTTTGAATCCAATTTATTGAAGCTTTTAAAATAGATAACATCAATATTACTTTCCATTTATCATGAACAAGATTATATTCAACAACTAAATCATGATAGAAACTATTTATGGGAGAATTCCATGCTCACTGAGATCATAACCCATACCATGTTTGCGGAACCACTCTATGAAAATCCCACGATCTCCATTAGGATATTCGGTGGTGTAATAAAGGTATATGTATCTAGACCCCAATTGTAACACCCTAAGATTTTATGGGATATATTATTTTAATTTTTTAGATTTTGTATGCTACAACAAGTTTATATTGTGATATACACAATACTTTATTAGTTTTTAGTATACACAACAATATTCTTGGCTTGTGATTCACACAATTTTACGTTCTTTTGATAGAATTTAGTTCATGCAACGTTGCATATAGATTTTTGTTCAATGTATAAATGAACTATGTTTGGATTATGTTATACAAAACTCCAAATTAATATTAAAATACATGCCATGATGACTTTTCTTGCACTACATGCAAGAGCGACCTTCCTCGATAGCTTGCATTGTACGCCATAATGAGTTTCAAATAACAACGATATATTATTGAAATATTATTATTTAATGGGATATAAACTAGAAATTATGAATAATATTAACCAAATTTTGAATATTATATAACATTAGCATTCATATTACACATTTCTATAGAACTAGGTACGAGAACAAATTCATTTTTTCAGATAAAATAAACATTTTTCAAAAAATGCAGTTTTACCGCCTTTTGGTGGTGCACCCATTTTAAATATAATTTTTTACAATTTTATATTTTATATTTGACAAAATAAACTTCTTTTTTGGATGTGTAACATAAAAATTTACTTATGTTTAATTTTTGGTATTTTTCTGATAAACATCATTTTTAATGAATAGTGAAAAATACCACATTTTAAGCCAACAATTCAGTTTCATCTAATTTATTTATATTGTTATATTGTAATTTTAATTGGTTTTAAAGTGTAATAGTATTATATTTTAATAAATTAATCCAACATTTTTCATTGAATGTAATTTCACTTTTAAATTGGATATAAACACATGTCAATCTTTTGGTAGTTATTACTTCTTAAAAAACACATTTTTGGTTTTGACAATGGGAAATAATTTTAAATTCATTTCTGCAACTTCAATGTTTTGAATTTAGAGACACATATTCTATATTTGAAATTATAAGTATCAATTTTTTAAAAAAGATACCTTTTATTTTTGAACATTATGTATAATAACTTCAGTAATTATTTTTATTTACCTTGGTTAAATGATAAATTTTTTATGTAAGGGTAAAATAATAACAATAATTTCATAGTATAAAAATACCCTAAAACGTGTCCTAATTCTATTGGATGAGACATTTCTAACCATGGGAATCCATGGGTCGATTTTGGGACCCCATGGATTCACATGGATGTGAAAATGGATTTTTATAAGAATTAATATAAAGTAACGATAATGGGCTTTCAAGCCTTGTATTCAGGCCACATGGCCATGGGCTTTCTGGCTATGTAATGGGTCACCCTCGACCAAGTCTAAAAATAGGTCTTTGCTTTACTAAATCAATTTTAATATAGAGTTATATAACTGATCTCTATGTATATGAATAGTCACGAGAAATCTAAAAGTACTTCCTACATCATGGAATTTTAGTTATAATTTTTAGAGATTATATAAATATATTTATTTAGGAAATAATTATGATTTAGTTATTACCTCATTAATGAAATATTCAAATAAATGAATTTATAAATATTAAAAAAAATTAATTTGAGCATTTTGATGCCATCCTGGAATTTTATTGAAAAAATTTAAATATAAGATATCATTTAAATTTTTTTCTCTTAAGGAATCAGGTTTTTATGATTTTTTAAAACAATTCATGTATGAATAGTGTCCAAAAATGACATAATTCATAACTTAAAACATAAAATAGTTTATTAAATGATATTAAATTTCTAAAAAAAATACAATATTCAATATCATTAATATAATTATATGTTATAATATCAGTATCAATTATATACTTATATGTTATTATAAATGTGAAACAACCCTATTTTACCTTCTATCCATCCTATAAAAAATAAAATCACCGCGCGTGCGTACATACGGTTTACCATCTCAACGCTGTGGTGTAATCTGTTTTCACCAACACCTTACTTGGATGGGTATAATGGTGGAAATAATAACTATATATTATTTTTTTAACATCATACAAATTATAATATATTATACTCTATCCACTTCAATACCATTCGACAATTATGGGAATGATATCATCGCTCGTGTGTACGTACGACTTACCGTCTCCACGACGAGGTGAGATTCATTCTCCACATTAACCATTCAAGAATGATTATATTGTATACATAATAAATAATAATGAAATATATTACATAATAAATCTATTTGATTTTTTTATATATAAGTTTAATTTACTTACTTCCATTCAAATTAATATGGAAATGAAAGCAACATTCATGCGTACGTACAACCTACCTTCTCCATAAACAATGTATTCTATTTCATTTATCTATTTATTATATGTATATTTATATAATGAATATATATGATATATAAATCATGTTTTAAATTAAATAATTAATTAAATCATGATCTATTTAATAATTTCAAGAATAACATTTCCAAAATCATACGATAAATAAAACGATTATTACCCAAAATGTTGCTTTAACATGGAATTGACAAAATAAAGGGTAATATAAACTCAAAAGTAAAAAATATATGATATCATAATTATTATTACGATTCTATTACAAGTTAATAATATGTTCAAACCCATTATAAAGGAGTTTTGGACACATAAAAAATAAATAAAAACATAGGTAAGTGATAACTTTTCCAATCTCATTTTTATCGGAGATTTCTTATTCTCATTTTTAACCGAGATTGTTTATTCGAATGTATTTACTGGAGATATATTTATCATCCATGTACATGTTTTATAAAAATGTTTTAATACTTTTTTTAATATTTATCTATGTATATTTATATTCATTTTACCCCTTTTTGACTTTTACTACGTGTTATGGAAGGAATAGTTATTTTATTTTCCATACGAGGTACTTTTTGACTTTTCTTGAAAAACTACAAGGAGAAAGTTTTTTAACTAATATGGAATGAATGTATTTTTATTGTTTCATGAATACTTATTTACATGAACATTACTCTACACTATCTGAAGTTTATTTTCAACTAAATTATTTTCTTTTAAAATTGAACGACATTTTGAGAAAAGAAAATGTTTTTGAAGAAGAAATGATATTTTCCTCAAGGACTGAGTTCATGTTATTTATCAAAATTATATTCCATATAAGATGATTGTTTTAAATAGTGTTTTTTATATCCCTATTATTACAATGATTTTATTGTATTAATGATGGAATGATATTTTATATGAATCATATTGTGATGGAATGATTTTAGGAAAACCCATTTTATTTATTGGGTTATGCTATGATAAATGATTTATGTTTTTATGGAACATGTAAGAATGATTTAATTATGAGATGTGTGGGAGGTATATCTCCCTCAAATTAATTGGGTAAATATTTATATCTCATGATATAAACATGTATTTAATGGAAAGTAAATCCAGTTCAGTAATACATGGTTGGAATGACAAGTATACCTAGTTCGGTAAAGGAAATTGTCCACTATGACGGTCTTGGAATCAATTCCTTGACTAATATGGAACTTATATTATGTTAATATTTGTTTTGAATAATTCCATGTTTTATGCCAATTCTATTCTATCATGATTAGTGTTCCTCTATGATATATTCCATACGTACTACCAAGATTTATTTCATGACTCACGATTTTGATATTTAAGCTTTATGTTCAGGTTTTTATGTTAAAATGTTTTTGGTTTATTTTATGTTCTCCATGTTTACCCTTACTGAGAATTTTAGCTCACCCTTTTTATGTTTTCTTTTCCCGAGGATGTAAAAAAAGGTTTCAGTTAAGAAAAAAGGGGAAGATCTTTATGGGATTTGTTGAAGATATTTCACTAAGTAAGAATATTATGTTCCAAGTTTCCAAAGACACTAAAATAATAAGGTATTTGGGCATATATTTTGTGTAATGTATTAATTATTCTGAAAATGAAATGTAATTTCCATATACGTCAAGCTTGGTTTGTTAGAGTTGGTATCATGGCGAAGGTTAGTCAACCTTTCGAAGCTTGGATGCGAAAAATTTAGTCAGATCCCTAGAGATATTTATAATGTATATTTATGTCTCACTATAGGTTACAATACTGGAATTATGGAAATGATCAAGAATAACCTATAATTAAACGAAGATGTTAGAGATTGAAAGTAGTCCCCCTTGATTATGTTTTCTTCTAGTATGTTTTTTCCTATCACACTATTCTTTTTGGGTTTTAGATGATGGATGGAACCCAAAGGAACTGTGTTAATGATCAATGCACTAGGAAATGCTATGATTGTCCTCCTAAACAACAAAATTTTATGGAATATGGAAGGAAAAATCTTATTTCTATACTTAAACAAACTATGAATCATTCTAGTCTTCCAAATGAGCAGATAAGGGAACACAATTATATTGAGTCTTTCATGAGGAAATGCCCACCTTCTTTCAGTGGGTCTTCTAATCCACTTGTTGCTGAATAATGGACCAGTACCATGGAAAAGATATTTTCCATCATTTTTTGTCCGGAACATGAAAAATTCATTTTGGATGTTTATCATTTAGAAGATGAAACAGACCAGTGGTGTACTCTAATTAATAATACAAGGTATCAGGATGAAATTGAATCCATGGAATTAGATTAGATTAAGAACTTATTTTTTAATAATTAATCTCCTCATTTTCTTTGAAAAAATATGGAAAAGGAGTTCCTTGAGATTAAGAAAAAGGATGATAATTCTATTGGTACATACGAGGTGAATTTTACAAGACTTGCAAGGTATTCTTCTGGCATTATCATCCAACCTTAAAGTAAAGTTGATAGATTATTTAATGGCTTAAAACAAGTCTTAGAAGGGCATTAGCTATAATAGACTTTAGTAGCTATGAATAGATTGTGAATTATTCTATCAAGGTTGAATTAGAAGTTTGTGTTATATATCCATCACATATTTTTGAAAAGAAAAGAAAGAAGGAGTTCAAGGGAAAATCGCAAAACAATGGTGAAACGAAGATGAATGTTTCCTTATGAACAAAGTGTGGAAAAAAGCATGGTGGAGATTGTCTTAAAGGGGCTAGAAAATGTTTCAAGCGTGGAAAGTAAAGTCATTAATTATTTGAGTGACGATGTAATGGGAAACAGGTTGGTAATGATGTGAATAAAGAAAAGACTACAGAGAACATACCACCAACACATCAATGATACAAGTGAAAGGAAATAGGGAATTATGCTAACCATTTCCCTAATCCAAGGGTTTATGAGAATCGACATTATAAACCTCTTAAGGAAAATGACAAAGGTAAGTCACATGCGGTCACTATTAGTGATGTTGAGTATGACAATGAAGTGGTGGAATGATTAAGTGTTCATGGTATTCCAAAAGAGTGTTGTGGAATCTAATTTATAGTATTATGGAATATTAGAATATCTATGTATTGTTCGATTGTGGTTTTACATAATTACATGGTACCAGTAACTATGAAAAGTGATTGAAATATTTTTGGAAAGCACATGATATGTACATAATGAAGGGATAAGGAGATAATGATATGTTTGATAGTATTAATGAGATAATGACTTATATAATGATAAAGTGACATCATGGTTTGAATTTTTGGTGTTTTTGGTCTGTGGAAAGAGTTAATTTTTATAGAATGAAGGTTTTCACTAAGGTTATATGACAATTTATGTTATTATCATGTTTAAAGAGAATACATGATTAAGGTATTCAAATGTTTGGAATGTGACAACCAATAACTTCCAAACGATATATGGGAGACAAATGTTAAGTCGATTTATTTAAAATCCTTCTAAATTTTTATATTTTCACTTTTTGGAAGGATTGTAATGATATCCATTTATTGATTATACATGTTATATTTCGAATGATGTTTGTAAGATTAATGTATTATCTCACTATACGTGGACTTATGCCTATTTTATAACCTGTTCTAACCTTTTTGTTGAGATATATGGAATGACCTATCATTATATCTAATGATCTACTAACAATTCAAGAATAAAAAATTCAACTTCATTTCTTTAAATAAGTGACGAAGTTGCAATTGTCCAGGGAATGATCAATAATGAGATTGTACCAAAATCAAGTAAGTATTTATTCTAATGATAAATTCCTCAACTTTAGGAAAAGGATATTGAAAACCAAAAATGTTATCCTAGTACATTCTTATCTAATGAATCAGATGGCCCCTTAAATCATTTCATATTTATGGATTTCTGGTAGTTAACATGATCCATACCTTATTCTCTATCACTATCCATCAGAACTTATTGGTTAGAATTGTCTTCCATATCTATGTTTTCCCTTCCCACCTATGTTATTATATGTGGAAACCCAATGATGAGATAATTTGGGCAACCGTTATGTATCGAACAACCCTTTTTAAAATTATGTTTCACTATTCCTTTCTACAATGTGGGTTTCTATGAAAGAAACTTTCATGTAGTAAACCATTTATAACCTCGATGAATTTTGAGGGCGAAGTTCATTTTATGGGAGGTATAATGTAATACCCCTAGAGTTTATGAGATATATTATTTTAATTCATTTTATGTTTTATGGTACACCAAGATTATTTTTTTCTATATGAAACACCATATTAGTTTTTAGTATACGCAACATTATTCTTGGCTTGTGTTGCACAAAATTTCATAGTATTTTGATAGAATTTATTTTCTGCAACACTGAGTAAGGATTTTTCTCAATCAATAAATGAACTAAGTTTTGATTATGTTATAAACAACACCAAAGAAATATTTCACTGCACACAAAACTATCTTGTATTGCGTTACATGCAATATCGACCTTCCTCGATAGCTTGCATTGTACGCCATAACAAGTTTTAATAAACAACAATATATTATTAAAATATTATTATTTAATGGGATATAAACTAGCTTTTAGAATAATATTAACCCCATTTTTAATTTTATATAACATTAGTATTCATATTAACAATTTTCTAGAACATGGTATGAGAACAAAATCAAATTTTCTGATAAAAGAAGTATTTTTCAGAAAACTATAGTTTTACCTCCTTTTGATGACAAACCCATTTTGAATCTAGTTTTTTTAACAATTTTATATATTATACTCGATAAAATAAACTTATTATTTGGAATTGTAACATAAAAAATTACTTATGTTGAATTTTTGGTAATTTTATAATAAAGTTCATTTTTTATGAATAATGAAAAATACCGCATTTTAAGTAAAGACTGCCTTTTCTTCTAATTTATATATGTAGTAAGATGGAAATTTCATTTGGTTTCAAAGTTTAATTGGATTATATTTTTATCATTTAATCCAATTTGTGTCATTGGAAGTAATTTCTCTTTTAAATTGGACATAATCATATGTCAATCTTTTGATAACTTTTTCTTCTTAAAAAAACTGCTTTTTGGTTTTGACAACATGAATTACTTTTAAATAAATTATTACAATATAAGTGATTTGAATTTAGAAAAATGGATATAATATTTGGAATCATATTACACAAATTGGGTAAATTGTTACCCTTTATTTTTGGGCATTATGAAATGTAACTTCAGTAATTATTTTTATTTACAATGGTTAAAGGGTAAATTTGGTAAGTAAGGGTTAAACAAATAATAATTAAATACTGTAAAACTACCCTAAAACTAGTACTAATCCTATTATATGAGATATTTCCGAACATGGGAATTCTTGGGTAGATTTTGGGACCCCATGAATTTACTTGGATGTTAAAATGACATTTTATTATAATTAATTTTAATTAAAGGTAATTATAACATAAACATATTTCTTTTACTAAATCGATTTTAATATTGGGTTATATAACTGATATCTATGTATATAGGTAGTCATTAAAAATATAAATAGATTTAATACATCAGGGTATTTTAATTATAATTTTTATAAATTATATAAATATATTTATTTATGAGACAATTATGATGTAGTGATTAACTCATTAATGAAATATTCAAATAAATAAATTTATAAATAATAAAATAAAATTAATTTGTATATTTTTATTCCATAAAGTAATTTTATGGATGAAATTGACATATTAGGTTTGATTTAATGCCTTTTTTAGAAGGAATAATATTGTTATGATTGATTAAAAAAAGTCAAGTATGAATAGTGTCCAAAATTGAAATAATTTACAACTTAAAACATAAAATAGTTTATTAAATGATATTAAATTCTTAAAAAATATAATATTCATAAAAATGGTTAATATAATACAAATAGGTCATAAATAAGTTTTTTTGGGTCATTTGAAATTATATGGTAATTAAATTAACCCACAATATATAAATAACATGATTTCACAGTAAGATCAAAAACGGTAAAATAAGGGTTAAAAAAAATGATAAGTATAAAAAAAATTTAAACTTGTCTAAAAATTATTGGATAATGGGTATTAGAGCTAAAATAATATTTTCTTAGAATTAATTAAGTTTTGGACTATTTTTAATCAAAATTGAATTTATAATAAATTTATATTTTGTGAGTATCCTAAAGTTCTCCTCTCCTCTCGTATAAAAGGTCACCTCATACCTTTCTTATTCACTTCATTTTGAGCCTTAAATATCAGAAAAAACCTGACCATTTATCTTATAAACTTCCATAGTAACATTATAGAGGTGATGGTATTATCAAAATACCAACTCTAGTGCCCTAAGAGGAACTTTAAAGGAGGCACTTTGGGGAAGAGGTAATCTCTTATACCGATTTTTTCAAATTTCTTTCTTCTTATATTTCCACTTATTTAGTTGTTTCATTATAAATTAATAAACTCAGTTTCAATAATATACTTAAAATTTATTAAAAATATCAAACAACCCTATTTCACCTTCTATCCATCCTATAAAAAATGAAATCATTGTGCTTGCATACGTACGACTTACCGTCTCCACGCAGTGGTGTAATTTGTTTTTTACCACCACCTTACATGGATGGGTATAATGGTGGAAATAATTATGATATATTATTATTATAATGTGATTATAATTCTAGATATTATACACCATCCACTTCAATACCATTCAATAATTATGGGAACAATATCATCGCTTGTGCGTACATACGGCTAAACGTCTCCACGATGTGATGAGATTAATTATCCGTGTTAACCATTCAAGATTGATTATAAAGTATATATAATAAATAATCATGAAATATATGACATAATAATGCTACAAGATTTATGTATATATGTTTTCCATTTACTTACTTCAATTCAAATCAATAAGGAAATGAAAACAGTGTTCATGCATACGTACGACCTACCACCTCCATGAACTGTGTATTCCATTCCATTTATATATCTATTATATATATAGATATACTGAATATATATGATATATAAATCATTTTTTCATTATATAAGTAATTAAATCAAGATGTAATAAAAAATATCAATAATAATAAGTCCAAACACGTAAGATAAATAAAACGATTATTACTCAAAACATTACTTTAACATGGAATTGACAAATGAACGGGTAATATAAAGCCATAAGTAAAACATATATGATATCATAAATATTATTATGGTCCTCTTACAAGTTAGTAATATTTTTAAACTCACTATACATGAGTTTCCAACACATATATGGGAAATCAGACCATAGGTAATGGATAAATTTTCCAATCTCATTTTTATCTGAGATTGTTTATTCTCATTTTTATCTATGTTTTTTATTTGAAAGTATTTACTTGGGATATATATATCATTCATGTCCATGTTTTAAAAAAAATGTTTTTATAAAATTTTTAATATTCATCTATGTATATTTAATGTCATTTTTACCCCTTTTTGACTTTTACTACATGGTATGGAAGGAATCTGTCTTTGGTTTAATATATGAAGTACTTTTTAAATTTTTTGTCAAAAGTACGGGGAGAATATTTTTCTAAATAATACAGCATGAATGGATTTTTATGGTTCCATGATTCCTTATTTCCATGAAGTTTCATCTATACTCTCAATTTTATTTTACACTAAATCCTTCTCTTTTAAAATTGCGCAACATTTTGAGAAAAGAAAACATTTCCAAAGAAGAAAGGATATTTTCTTCAAGAACTGAGTTCAAGTTTTTTATCAAAATAATTTTCCATATATGACGATTATCTTCAAATTGGGTTATTTTTATATCACTATTATTAATATTATTTGATTGTGTTAATTATGGAATGTTATTTTATATGGATTATGTTATGATGGAATGATGTTTAATAAAACCAATTTTATTTCTTGGGTTATTCTATGTTGAATGATTTGTGTTTTTGTGGAAAATGTAAGAATTATTTCATTTTGATATGTGTGAGACCTATATCTCCCTCCAATGCATTGGGTAAAGATTTATATCCCCTGAGATAATCATGAATATAATGGAAAGTGAATACGGTTCAGTAATATAGGTCTGGAACGTCCAGAAAACCCGGTTCAATAATGGAAAATGTCCACTATGATGGTCTTACAAGAAATTCCTTGGTTACTATGGAAATCATATTCTATGCTTATTTGTTTTCCACAATTCCATGTTTTATGCCAATGCTATTATATCATGGTCAATGTTCTTTTATGATCTATTCCTTATGAGCTACTAATATTTATTTCAGACTCATGATTTTTTATGTTTAAACTTTATGTTAATTTTTTACAGTCAAATGTTTAAGCTTTGTTTTATGTTCTCTATGATTACCCTTACTAAGCATTTGAGATCACCCTTTTTTTGTTTTCATTTCCCCAACATATAAAGATAGGTTTTAGGTTGGAAAAAAATGGGAAGATCATTATGGGAGATGTAACATCCCATGTAAGTAATTAATAATATATGTTCTTATCTTTGTCTATTTATGAATGAGATAGTGTTTTAGACGCTTAAAATGAGAATACATCCAATCTTAAGCATGTAATACACTAATATTATTTTACTGCCTTTTCATGGAAAACCATTTTTAAATCAAACTTTTGACAATTTTATAAGATCTATTTGACAAAATAAATTTATTCTTTATGATTGGTACATTGAAATTTACTTTGGGTAAATTTTTGGAATTTTTCTGACAATGTTCATTTTTTAATGAATAGTGAAAAATACTGCATTTTAAATCAAAACTGCATTTTCATCTAATTTAATTATATGGTTATATTATCTTTTTAATTGGTCTTAAAGTGTAATTTGAATATATTTTTACCATATAATAAAATGGGGGTCATTAGGATTAATTTCACCTTGGAATTGGAGATAAACTAATGCCAACATTTTCATAGATATTGTTTCAAAAAAACCCGCTATTTGTTTTGACAATGGGAATTATTTTTATATTAATTATTTCAATTTAAGTGTTTGGAATTTGGTAAAATGGATTACATATTTATAATCATAAGGTCCAAATTTTGTAATCAATACTCTTTTGTTTTTGGACATTATGAATAGTAATGACGGTAATTATCTTTAATTATCTTGATTAATGAGGAATCAGGTAGTTAAGGATAATAAAATAATATCATAATAATAAAAAAATGACACCAAAATGTGTCATAATTCTACTGGTTGTCTCATGGCCGACCATGAGATTCCTTGTTCCAATCTTGGGGACCCCATGGAATCACTTTTGTGGGAAAGTGACTTGTTATCTTTTTATTTTTTAAAGAAGTAAATATAACAAAGAATGTATCACCTGATTAAATTTTTTTTAATTTTGTCTATATAGATGAAATATTAGACTATAAAATTTCATTGGAAATCTATAAAGATTTCCTACATCATAGTATTTTTTTCATAATTTTTAGACATTAAATAAATTAAATTATTTATGACATCATGATGATGCAGCGATTACCTCATTATTTAACGATATAAATAAAATAAAACGATAATCTAATATCTAAGACCTAAACTTGTAAAAAAACTATTGGATGAGTATATTTCGAAACCTTATCACCTTATCCTCTAATTATATCAATGTGGGACCTTTTAAATCAGAAACCCATTTTCAAATAAAGTAACATTTCTTTACTTTCCAAGAGTGCCCCTCCTCTCCTCTTATAAAAGGCCCCACCTCTACCTCTTTACCCACACATCCAAAGCCTTTGGCTTGGCCAAACCCTGACCATTTTGTCTCTCCAAAACCCTCTCTTACTCCTTGAAGCCTCACTTTTGGCAGAAGTCTTCCCAAGGAAGCCTTTGAGCTCAAACCAAAGGGAGTTGCCCGATTTTAAGGTAATGTCTTCACTTGAGTCCTTTTGTTTTATTTTGCTTCTCAAACCCCCTAAAATATTTTTATTTATTTAATTTGTAAAAACTCCAGTATCTTCAATATACTAGGATGTTTTTATAGGAACGATTCGAGCTACACTTACACACACCTACATCTAATGGTTAAAGAACATACTGTTTCTGTGGTTGGCGAATTTCTGCCTCACGAAATGATGATTGTTCAATATTCTTATAACACCATCAAAGATGACCATTAAGATGACACTATATTTATATATGATATATAATATGTTTATGGTTTCCTTAATATTCTGTTTTTTTCATTTTTGTCATACCTTTATGGTTTCCATTATGGTTAAACGTGATATTTTCATTTTAGGAAGTGCGGACTACCGCCCCCTCAAAGTGATTTGATTCGTTAATACCATATGTGGGACATATAAAAGATGGAGTTATGATATTATATATGATATTATAATGGAATTATAATATACCTTTATATCATTATGATTCCATTCCATAAAATATGAAATAGAAATGAAAGTAGCGTTCATGCGTACGTACGGCTTACCGTCTCCATGAACGGTGCATTTCATTTCTTACCTCTAAATGATTATGTAATAAATGCATGTATATACTGGATATATATTAAATATATGGTATATACATCATGAATATCATTCTTGAGATAATGGATATTTGACTACATGAACAACTTGTAAATATAAGAAGTTCACTTTTAACTCAAGTACCAAATAACGACAAAACGACCGTTATTAACGTAAATGACTACATACTGTTCATAACATGGTAATAAGTGATATATAAGGAATAATGAACTTGAAAAAGGTTCTTAAGAAATAAGAAATTAACTCAAGTTTATTATTCAGGACATTAAAGAACGATCGAGTCAAGTCAGACCTGAGGTAAGGGACTTCGTCTCAATCTCCCTTCATTGAAGCATATTTTATTTTATACACAACCGTCTTTTATACGGTGTATAAACCCCTTTGACTTTTACGTTTATTCAAAAGGAATATTTTTATACGAAGCGTTTACTAAACGATAAAAGGGAATGTTTTTTTGTCGTACGTATACGGCGACAACGACTTCTCCGCTGCCGTGACCATTATTTGAGTTTCGGCTTCCTCTAAAAGCCATTACTTTTTAAAGAAAAATAAACACCATGTTTTAATTTTCTTTTATTTTGGTATTTAAAATCGTTTCGATAATGTTTTAATTATATCACTGTGTTATTGATATCTTGTGATTGAAATGTGGAAATGTTATGTTTCATTTATGCATGTTTTATGTGATACAATTATGTTATGGTTCTTGGGAATTGTTATGAAGACGGGTGGTTCCGTGATAAACTAAGTGGGGTGAGCCCGATATAGCTCTCTAATGAATTGGGTAACACGAAGGAGTGAAACATTAAGGTTTCTCCAAAGAGATTTTGGGAATATACTGTGATGAGTATTTCAAACGTAACCAAGAGGGTTACTCCCTACGTAAGAATGTTATGAATGCCTCAAGTTACTGTTATGTCTTATGATTTCTATGATTTATTCATGATTTTATGAGGTATGTTAAAGTGCCTATGTTTTATGGGTAAAGTATGATTTAATTCTTATGTATATATTAACTAATGTTTCCTTTCCATATTTTTATAACCCTTACTGATCTTTTTATGCTCATCCCAAGTTTTTGAAATGTTTTTTACAGGTCAAGGGAATGGTACATGATAAGATGATAGTGTCAAGGAAGTTTCAAGAATGAATCCATGTTTTATTTTCAATATGTTTCCGTTGATGGGGAAAATGAATACTATCTTTTATTTTAACCACTTTGTTTAAATGTGGGATGTAATGCATGTTTTATGGTCTAATTCTCTAAAACTCTAAACCTGAAAAGATCCTCAATGTGTAATCTTGTAATAACTCAAGATTAAGTAAGGTTTAAGGCTGGGTCTTTATAGCCGGTATCAAAGGTTGGTTTAGATATCTTTAGGAGTTATAATTATATTAAATGATTAGAAAAAAATATTTTTTTATGGTCAAATTGAAGTGATATAGCATTTGAAGTTTACCATGTTGCTTCATCTAAGACATATTTTTTCACAATGGTTTTCCACAGAGGAAATAGGGAAGCAGTGCTAGGAAGGCATACAGAAGGAAATAACCATCTGAATCAGCATCCTGAGATTGTCAGAATTGGAACTGAACAGTTTGTTGCAGTAATGGAGCAGTTGACTCAAGCGATAAATGGTGGTGGTATCCATGCACGAGATCAGCCAGATCAACCGCATAAGAACATGTTAGTGGTGGAACATTTCATGAGGCAACATCCCCCATCATTCAGAGGATCATTTGACCCTATTCTAGATGAAGGGTGGATTAAAGCACTGGAGAAGATTTTTGATTTCATGGGGTGTTCAGACAATTAAAAGGTTAGTCTTGCTATTTACCGTTTGGAGGGTGAAGCAGATCATTAGTGGTCGATGGTTAAAAATATCAGGGACGCTGATGAGATTGATTCTCTTGACTGCGATGAATTCAAAGGTATGTTTCTTGAGAAGTATTTTCCTAAGGCTGTTCGACTTAGGATGGAAAAACAATTCCTGGAATTGAGGCAAGATGAAGACTCAGTGGCCGCCTATGAAGAAAGGTTCACTCAATTGGAAATGTATGCTCCAAATTTTATCCGAGACCTTGATAGTAAAATCAATCATTTTTACTCAGGATTAAAGCCAAAATATCAAAGGGAATTAGCTTCTCGTGAGTTCAAAAGTTATGAAAATCTTGTTCGATGTACTGAGAAGGTGGAAATGGAGTTTGCCGATGATCAAGTGTTCTATAAAAACCAGCAGAAGAAGGGACTGAGGTGGTAGGAGAAAGGAAAGAATTATTCAAAAGGCTATGACGGTAAGAAAACTAAGTTTCCAGCTTGTGATAAATGTGGTAAAAGGCATGCTGGGGAATGTCTTCTGAATTCTGGAAAGTGCTACCGATGTGGTAAGATGGGACATAAGGCTCGTGATTGCACTGAAAAAGATCAACGTGATGGTAAGTCCAAATTTGATATACAGTTAGTGAAATGTTTTAAGTGTAATGAGATGGGTCACTATGAAAATGAGTGTCCAACAAAGAGCTTGAGTGATGGGAAGCAATTAGACTACAAGCAAAAAGGGGTGGTGAAAGCCTTTGCAACTACTTCAGCAGATGTCGGGCCATCAATTGAAGTTTTATCAGGTACTTTGTTTGTTTTTTCAGATTATTCTAGTGTGTTGTTTGATTCGGGGTCTACACATTTTTTCATCTTTGAAACCTTTTCTATTAAAATGGGAATACCATCTCAAGAAATGACTCATGAACTTGTGGTAAAAACACCTGGGGGAAATTTTGAGGCAAAAAGAATTTATAAGAATCTTCCTATCCTTATCTGTGGAAAGAACTTACTTGCGAACCTTATTGTTTTACCTCTAGTAGAGTTTGATGTTACCCTGGGTATGGGTTGCCTCTCTGTTTACCATGCTAAGATTGACTGTAGAGCTAAAGAAGTTTATTTTCAGAAATACTTTCAGTTTGTGTACAAGAATGAAACCTTACTATTGATAACATATCAAGAGGCTGAGAAACTTGTAAAATATGGAAATGAATGTTACCTTGCACACATCATTGAAAACAATGGAACAGTTCAGATTAATGATGTGGCAGTGGTAAATGAGTATCCTGATGTTTTTCCTAATGAGTTTCCTGGAATAATACCAGATCGGGACGTTGAGTTTACTGTAGACTTAGTTCCTGATGCTAAGCCAATTTCATAACCCCATTATCAAATGGCTCAAATTGAACTTTTAGAGTTGAAGGAGCAATTGCAATATTTATTAGAGAAAGGTTTCATTCGACCTAGCACATCACCATGGGGTGCTCATATTTTATTTTGTAAAAAGAAAGATGGTTCTATGAGACTTTGCATTGACTATAGAGCATTTAATAACATCAATGTTAAGAACAGATATCCTTTGCTTAATATTGATGATTTGTTTGATCAGCTCTAGGGAGCTCAGTATTTTTCAATGATTGACCTGAGATCGGGGTACCATCAGTTGATGGTAAAGTAATCCGATGTTCTGAAGACCGTGTTTCATACAAGATATGACCATTATGAATTTTTAGTAATGCCTTTTAGGCTAACCAATGCACCTGCTATATTCATGGACTCAATGAATAGAATTTTCCATGAGTTCTTGGATAAGTTTTTGGTTTTTTTCATTGATGATATTTTGGTATTTTATAAAAGTAAAGAGGAGCATGAAAGAAATTTAAGGGTTATTTTTAAAACCTTTAAAGAAAATAAATTTTATGGGAAATTCAGCAAGTGTGAGTTTTGGTTGCAACAAATTTCTTTCCTTGGTCACATTGTTTCTAAAGATGGGATAACTGTTGATCCTGCAAAAACAAAGGTTGTTGAAGAATGGCCAAGACCCACAAATGTAACTGAGATTTGTAGCTTCCTTGGTTTGGCAGGAAATTACCGAAGGTTTGTTAGAAATTTTTCCCGGTTATCTAGTCTAATGACTAAGCTAACTCGGAAGGGTGTTAAGTTTATCTAGACAAAAGAATGTGATGATTGTTTTCAGGAGTTGAAAAGAAGATTGGTGAATGCTCCAGTTTTGGAACTACCTTCCAGGAATGGTGAGTTTGTTATATACAGTGATGCTTCATTAAAAGGACTTGGTTGCGTCCTAATGCAGAATGATAAGGTAATTTCTTATGCTTCACGTCAGTTGAAAACTCATGAGGTAAATTACCCTACACATGATTTGGAATTAGCTGATGTTGTTTTTGCTTTAAAAATTTGGAGGCATCATTTGTATGGAGTAAAGTGTGAAATATATACCGATCACAAAAGTTTAAAGTATATATTCACTCAGAAATAATTGAACACGAGACAGAGGAGATGGCTAGAATTAATCAAGGATTATGATTGTACAATTCATTACCATCCGGGAAAAGATAATAAAGTGGCTGATGCTTTGAGTCGAAAAAGTAATTCTTTATTAACAATGTTGCGTTTGGAACGTGATCCTTTGGTTAAGGATTTGATGAACTTTGGCATAGAAGTTGTTGGTGCAGGATGTCTTTCTGTTTTATTTCAGGTATCAGTGAAATCTTCTCTATCAGACAGAATCAAACAAGCATAGAAGCAAGACAGTGAGTTGCAGAAAAAGGTAGAGCTGGTTTAGAAAGGTAAGCTGCATGAATTCAACTTTGATAGTGATTTTGTTTTGAGATTTGGGAAGAGATTGTGTGTGCCTTGTGATTCATAGTTGAAGAGAGAGTTGTTATGTGAAGCTCATAGTTCTCAGTTTTCAGTTCATCCTGGCAGTACTAAGATGTATAGAGATCTTTGAGAGTATTACTGGTGGGATGGAATGAAAGGAGATATTGTTGATTTTACTATGAAGTGTTTGACTTGTCAGCAGTTTAAAGTAGAGCGACAATTACTGAAAGGGATGCTTCAGTATTTACCTGTGCCAGATTGGAAATGAGAGAATATATCCATGGACTTTGTTGTGGGATTACCGAAGACATCTCGAGGTAATAATGCAATCTGGGTTATTATTGATCGCTTGACTAAATCTGCTCATTTCCTTCATATTCGAGATACTTTCTCTCAAGATCAAATTTCTCGATTGTACCTTAAAGAGATAGTCAGGTTTCATGGAGTTCCTCTATCCATTGTATCTGATCGTGATCCTAGGTTTACTTCTAACTATTGGAAGGGCCTTCAAAAGTCATTGGGTACTGAATTAAATTTTAGTACAGCTTTTCATCCGCAATCTGATGGGAAGTTAGAAAGAACGATTTAGAATTTGGAGGATATGCTACGGGCTTGTTCGATGGATTATCAGGGAAGTTGGGACCAACATCTTTCTTTGGTTGAATTTTCAAATAATAACAGTTTTCATTCTAGTATACAGATGGCACCATTTGAGGCATTATATGGGAAGCGGTGTCGAACTCCAACATTCTGGGATGAGTGGGTGAAAGGAATTTAATGAGACCATAATTGGTAGAAGAGTTGGCAGAAAAAGTTCAGCTGATACAGAAACACATGAGAACAGCTCAGAGCAGGCAGAAAAGTTATGCGGACAACAGGAGGAAGGATCTCTCTTTTGAGGTAAGTGATCTTGTTTTTCTGAAAGTCTCTCCATGGAAAAGTGTGATGCGATTTGGTATGAAAGGAAAGCTGAGTCCAAGGTTCATTAGACCATATGAAATTCTAGAGAGAGTTGGATCAGTTGCTTACCGAGTGGCTTTACCTCTGAGTTTATCTCAGGTACAAAATGTTTTTCATGTTCCAATGTTAAGGAAGTATATGCCAGATCCATCTCATGTTTTGATTCCAGAGGTAGTTCAGTTGGAAGAGAAACTATATTATGAGGAACAACCGGTCCAGATTCTTGACCACATGGAGAAAGTGTTACGGAATAAGGTGATTCATTAGGTAAATGTTTTGTGGAAAAACCACATAATTGAAGAGGCAACATGGGAATCTGAAAATGCAATGAGGGCTAAATACCCCCAATTATTCGATAAGTAAATAAATTGCGGGGACACAATTTTCTAAAGGGGGGAAGGATTTAACATCCCAAGTAAGTAATGAATAATATATGTTCTTATCTATGTCTATTTATGAATAATATAGTGTTTTAGAGGCTTAAAATGAGAATAAATCCAATCTTAAGCATGGAATACACTAATATTGTTTTACTGCCTTTTGATGGAAAACCATTTTTAAATCAAAATTTTGACAATTTTATAATATCTATTTGTCAAAATAAAATTATTCTTTATGATTGGTACATTTAAATTTACTTTGGGTAAATTTTTGGTATTTTTCTGACAATGTTCATTTTTTAATGAATAGTGAAAAATACTGCATTTTACATCAAAACTGATTTTTTATCTAATTTGATTATACGGTTAGATTATCTTTTTAATTATTATTAAAGTGTAATTTGAATATATTTTTACCATTTAATCCAATGGGGGTCATTAGGATTAATTTCACCTTGGAATTGGGCATAAACTAATGCCAAACTTTTCATAGATATTGTTTCAAAAAAAACCCGCTATTTGTTTTGACAACATGAATTATTTTTATATTAATTATTGAAATTTCTGTGTTTGGAATTTGGTAAAATGGATGAAATATTTGGAATCATAAGGTCCAAATTATATAATCAAGACTCTTTTGTTTTTGGACATTATGAATAGTAACGACGATAGTTATCTTTAATTATCTTGATTGATGAGTAATCAGGTAGTTAAGGATAATAAAATAATATCATAATAATAAAAAAATGACACCAACATGTGTCCTAATGCTATTGGTTGTCTTATTACCGACCATGAGATGCCTTGTTCCAAACTTGGGGACCCCATTGAATCACTTTTTTGGGAAAGTGACTTGTTATCTTTTTATTGTTTAAAGAAAGTTAATATTATAAAGAATGTATCACATTAGTAAAATATTTTTAATTTTGTCTACATTGATGGTATTTTAGACTATAAATATTCATTGGAAATATAAAAATATTTCCTACATCATAGGATTTTTTTCATAATTTTTAGACATTAAATAAATTAAATTATTTATGACATCATGATGAT
The DNA here is from genome assembly GCA_963277665.1 of Viscum album. Lineage (NCBI taxonomy): Eukaryota > Viridiplantae > Streptophyta > Magnoliopsida > Santalales > Viscaceae > Viscum > Viscum album. The sequence goes on along the minus strand of OY728130.1, from coordinate 951,634,644 downwards.
GCAGTGATTACCTCATTATTTAACGATTTAAATAAAATAAAAAGATAATGTAAACTATAAGACCTAAACATGTCAAAAACTGATTGGATGAGTATATTTCGAAACATTATCACCTTATCCTTGAATTATATCAATGTGGGACCTTTTAAATCCGAAAATCATTTTCAAATAAAGTAACATTTCCTTATTTTCCAAGAGTGCCCCTCTTCTTCTCTTATAAAAGGTCCCCACCTCTACCTCTTTACCCACACTTCCAAAGACCTTGGCTCAACCAAACCCTTCCCAGTTTGTCTCTCCACATCCCTCTCTTACTCCTTGAAGCCTCACTTTGGGCAGAAGTCTTTACAAGGAAGCCTTTTAGCTCAAACTAAAGGGAGTTACCCGATTCTAAGGTAATGTCTTCACTTGAGTCCTTTTGTTTTATTTTGCTTCTCCAACCCCCTAAACTCTTTTTATTCATTTATTTTGTAACAAATCCAGTATCTTCAATATACTAGGATGTTTTTATAAAAAGTATTCGAGCTACACTTACACACACCTACATCTAATGGTTAAAGAACATACTGTTTCCGTGGTTGGCAAATTTCTGCCTCACAAAACGATGATTGTTCAATATTTTTCTAACACCATAAAAGGTGGCCACTAAGATGACACTATATTTATATATGATATATAATATATTTATTTTTTCCTTAATCTTATGTATTTTTCATTTTTGTCATACCTTTATGGTTTCCATTATGGTTAAACGCGATATTTTCATTTTTGGAAGTGTGGACTACCGCCCCCTCAAAGTGATTTGATTTGTTAATACCATATGTGGGACATATATAAGACAAAGTTATGATATTATATATGATATTATAATGGAATTATAATATACCTTTATATCATTATGATTCCATTCCATAAAATACTAAATAGAAATGAAAGTAGCGTTCATGCGTACGTACGACTTACCATCTCCATGAACGATGCATTTCATTTCTTACCTCTAAATGATTATGTAATAAATGCATGTATATACTTGATATATATTAAATATAAGGCATATACATCATGAATATAATTTTTGAGATAATGGATATTTGACTACGAGAACAACTTGTAAATATAATAAGTTCACATTTGACTCAAGTACCAAATAACGACAAAATGACCGTTATTAACTTAAATGACTAAATAATGTTCATAACATGGTAATAAGTGATATAAAAGGAATAATGAACTTGAAAAAGGTTCTTAAGAAATTAGAAATTAACTCAAGTTTATTATTCAGGACATTAAAGAACAATCCAGTCAAGTTGAACCCGAGGTAAGGGACTTCGTCTCAATCTCCCATCATTGAGGCATATTTTATTTTATACACAAACTTCTTTTATACGGTGTATAAACCCCTTTGAATTTTACATTTATTCAAAAGGAATCTTTTTATACAAAGTGTTTACTAAACGACAAAAGGGAATGTTTTTTTGTCATACGTATGCGGCGACATCGACTTCTCCGCCGCCGTGACCATTATTTGAGTTTCGGCTTCCTCTACAAGCCATACCTTTTTTAAAAGAAAAATAAATACCATGTTTTAATTTTCTTTTATTTTGGTATTTAAAATGGTTTTGATAATGTTTTTATTATATCACTGTGTTATTGATATCTTGTGATTGAAATGTGGAAATGTTATGTTTCCTTTATGCATGTTTTATGTGACACGATTATGTTATGGTTCATGGGAATTGTTATGAAGACAGGTGGTTCTGTGATAAACTAAGGGCGGGTGAGCCCGATATAGCTCTCCAATGCATTGGGTAACGCGAAGGAGTGAAACGTTAAGGTTTCTGCGAAGAAATTTAGGGAATATACTGTGATGGGTAATCCAAATGTAACCAAGAGGGTTACTCCCTACGTAAGAATGTTATGAATGCCTCAATTTACCTTTATGTCTTATGATTTCTATGATTTATTCATGATTTGACGAGGTATGTTAACGTGCCTATGTTTTATGGGTAAAGTATGATTTTATTCTTATGTATATATGAACTCATGTTTCCTTTCCATATTTCTATAACCCTTACTGAGCTTTTTATGCTCATCCCAAGTTTTTGAAATGTTTTTCACATGTCAAGAGAAAGGTGCATGATAAGATGATAGTGTTAAGGAAGTGTCAAAAACGAATCCATGTTTTATTTTCAATATGTTTCCGTTGATGGAAAAAATTAATACTATCTTTTATTGTAACCACTTTGTTTAAATGTGGGATGTAGTGCATGTTTTATGGTCTAATTCTCTAAAACTCTAAACCTGAAAAGATCCTCAATGTGTAATCTTGTAATAACTCAAGATTAAGTATGGTTTAAGGCTGGGGCCTTATAGGAGATGTTATAGATCTATCACTAAATTAGAATATTATGTTCTATGTTTCTAAAGACACTAAACTAAAATGGTCTTTGGGAATATATTTTTTGTAATGTATTAAGTATTACGCAAAAAAATGTAATGTCCATGTACTTCAAGACTGGGGCGTTAGACCAATTTTATAGATATATATGATTTCTATTTTTAATAAAATAATTATTATACTTATATTTTATTTCTATAAATTTATTAAAAAATTTGTTTGATAAAAATAAGATTTGGATATGATGAAATAAAAAATTTATTTTTTAGAAATATATAGTTTCAATAAAGACAATATATTTTAATGAATTCATGAATTCTTCAAATAAATGGTATATTGAAGAAATATTATTATTAAATATTATAGAAATAAACATAGTGGTTAAAAATGATGAAATATATACTTATATTGAATGATCTATTTGATAGATGTATGCATATACATGATATGAAAGTGACTGGTGGGCTGGGAATTATATAGCCCTCCAATGCATTGGGTAATGTTTTTATATCATAAGATACCATATATGGTGCATGGTAGATTATTCTAACTATACTATGGTATGTTGTATTTCTGATTATTATTAATTTATTTTTATGAATTCATGTTTTATATTGTTACCACATTCACATGTTTCCTTTTTTTATCATTATATATCTTTCGTCATTGTTATAGATTGTTATTCTCACCAATTTCTGTCATCCTGATATTCTTATTGACTAAATTATATCGATTTCTTAATGTTATTCATTTTTTAATCCCATATCAGGCTTTATAGCTCACCTGTTTCTTATGTATTCTCTTAGGTTATCCCATACTATTTTAGAAGATCTAAGTAATATAAATGCATGTTTCAATGTTTTTAAATAATGACCTTGTAATCATGTTTCAGGTTAATATTTTATATTACTAATTTCACATATAAACTAGGCCTCATTAACGATTAGGGTTGAATTAAGTGTATATTTTTGTATTAAATCACGAAATAATGTGTTTTAAAGAAATGGGTTGTCATAGTTGGTATCATAGAAATGTATATTTATTCATGGGGTTTAGGATTTGTAAACTCTTATAAAAGGATTTGGGATAAGACTAAAACAGGAAACATCCTTATAGTTTGTTAAATTATAGAGTATGTGGATTCTAATAAAATAAATCACTATCTAGATACCATAAGTGGATCTGTCTATGGAATGGATTTACATAGTGGTAATACCCCTAAAAATGGAACATTGAGTTTGACTCAATCATCAACAAGTGAATGAAACCAGGCCTTATCGCACAACTAATTTGACACACCCAGGGAATATATATAACAAACCTACTATTTATTTCACATTAATATATGATTAATTACATAATATTACACTTGATACAACCCAAAATATCTATAAGTCAAATTTTATTGGGAATTAGGTACATTACATAACAACTTGGACATGGAACAAAACAACATTATTGAAAACTTCCTTAACACACTTCTAAAAATTCCATTTCATTTTAAATATGAACAGGATATCCTAGGAAAAAACTTATGAAATGGGTGATCTATAAATAATAGTATGTTAATAAACAAGGAATAACATGAATATGATAATACATGAAAGATAATAGGCATATCAGTGGAGAATAAACAAAACATGAATAATAAGGCATGATGTAGAATGATAATAATAACCTGAGAAATGTGAAAAAAACATAAAACAATGAATCATATAAATAGGTCAAGGATACAGGTTTAAAATATCCCATGAAGGAATCAGGTTCACTCCCTACCCCGAAATGTCATATCACGACACCAAACATCACCCAATGCATTGGAGCACTATCTGGTTTCACCCATCATAATCATTTCATTCTAATTCTTATGTGGGCCACATATATCATATAACATGAATTCATTCATCATCATAATTTATTACATTATCAAGGAGTGTGTAAATAATACATGTAAGTCCCCAATTAAAAATTATATTGCATAAAGGTGAAAACTATTGATAGGAAATGATTATGATATTCACTACGTAATTAGTGTGGAATGGAAAATCTCAGTGACATTTAGGTAGTGTAAAAATGTCACTAAGAGATTCCTAAGAATAGGTTTAATAGAGATAAAGTCTTATCTCATAATATATAAATAAAATTTGAATTAATAGGGAAATGGATAAACATATATCAATATTAGAAATTGGAAATAGTGTGCATAATTTATTTAAGAAACATGAATAAATAAATGAATCCTAACTATTTTTTCGGTATGGTAGTGGGTGTACATAAAGGATAATTGGAGGATTAATGAGATTTATATGGAGAATTTAATAATTTATACATAAAATGTATAGTAAGTGGAATATTCTAGAAGATATCCCACTATGATCAAACTAAGATTAAGAAGCAAAACATAAAAATGGATTCTTGAATAAAAATAGAGGAAATAAATCCATCACCAAATTTTGGCATAGTAACTACTTATATAATTGTAAAAATGAAAGATTGTAAATAATGTATAATTAAAATAAAATAAATTAGATAGTAGTGGAATGTATATAAGAAAATGATATTTTAAACAATTGCAATTAAGAAGATAAATTCCAAATAATGTGCTTGAATTGAAAGGGGGGTAGGAAAGGGAGGATCCCTTACATGATTGTGTAACTCCAAAGGATTAAGAGGGTCTCCTTGGGAGATTGCGGAAACTTTTGAGGACTCTAGGGAGTATAAGGAAAATTTTTGAAGTACTCCAATGAGTTTTAGTCAAGGGAAATGGCATATTTGGTGGGTTTATATTTGAAAAAGGGAAATTTATTTTATTATTTTTGTTTTGGACTCTACATAATAATATTTCCAAAAACAAACACATAAAAATGTTTTTCCCATGGTTTATAAAAAATGGTAGTTTTATACGTTATTTTATGAGGAAATGAGATGATGTTAATAAAATAATTACTTTACTTATGTGGAGGTGTGTCGTGCTCTTAACGAAAGGATTTTAAAACCTTAAAATATAGTATATGTTTGGGAGAATTTATAATGGATTTAAAAAATAATTGATATAAGCTCAAAATAAAATTATTTTAAAGGTAAAACATATATTTGGCCATGGATACAATTAATAGTAATTATTACACCCCCTTTGCTTCATTATTATTTCACAGTATATATTTGAATTTTGTTACTTTTAAAATAATTACAGACATTTATTAGAAATGATGGGTTTTTGACAAGGATAGTTTTCAAACCCATATAACAAGTACTTATGACGTCATAACCCTTATATGATCATTTTTATTTGATACATATTATTTAATAATAATATTTTATTAAAATAATACTTATTTTAAAATAAATAAATTCATAAAAATATATTCCTTAATTGTATTTGAATATTAAACTAAATTATTATGCGTGTTTTATAGTGTTAAAGTCATTTATAAAGTAACAATAGTAGGATTAAAATATTTTCAAAATTCTATAAAAAATAATTTACATACTCATAATTCTAGGTCTGTGATACATATCCATTTATTAAACCCACAAACCCACCTATAGTAAGGTGTATGATGGTAGGAATTTTAGGGGATAGTTCGACGAACATGGATTGGGCCGTGATCTCAACGAGCTTGCAATATAAGGACCTGACCTTAAAACATTACATAATCTTGAATTAAATGAATAATTCACATTGAGGATATTTTTAGGTTAATATTTTTAGAGAATTAGATCATAGCTATTACATCTCAAAATATTACTTAGTATATAATTCTATAAAGTTTCCTTTTTTTAGAAAACATGAACTCTTAAAAAAAAGAGTCATGTCTAGTTCAATGTTTAAGACAACATGAATTTTCCTTGATCCCATCCTTGACCCTATTCCACATTATGTCCTGTGAAAAACATTTCAAAAAAAAACTTGGAGTGAGTATAAAAATCTCCGTAAGGGATACACAAAGAAGGAAAACTGTTATTTTTTAAAAACCTCAAGTAAACCATGAATACTTTATCAATGTAACACTTTTCACCTTTAAGAAGTCGTAAATACTCTTCACTGAATAAAAGATCATTACTTACCCTTCTGTAACCAAAATATTACCATAAAACCCATATAAAGAACACATAACATATAAAGGTAACTTGGGACAGAAACATACTTAAATGAAATAACCATACGGTCAACTTCAACACATATCACTACATAGAATAGCCATACAGCCGACTTCCATACCCAATGCATTGGAGGTTATAATGTAACCACCCGTCCTAGTATTCACGACACCACCCATCATATGGTTTACCACATAACAATCCATCGAATGTCCAAGTACCATTATAAAATCATAAGACATAAAACAAATATAATGGAAAGAAAACATTTCCACATTTCATTCACAATATATAACCTAAATATATTGACATAACAAATCCATTATCAAAAAAATTTTCAAAACCAAAATACATAAAAGAGTATATGGTATTTATTTTCTTTTAAAAACATTACGGCTTGTTAAGGAAGCCAAAGATCAAGTAGTACATGCAGCGGCGGAAAGGTCGTTGTCACCACGTACGTTAAAAAGAAACATAATTTTTGTCATTTAGTAAAATGATTCGTATAGAAAAGATTAATTTTGAATAAAAGTAGATTTCAAAGGGGTTTATACAGCATATAAATGAATTTCTTGTATTAGAACAATATATTCTTCAATGAAAGGATATTGAGACGAAGTCCCATACAAAGATAATATCCTTAGATTAAGGATAAATCAATTACATAATTATGTGTGAAAAATATAAATACACCCAATATAAGTGGATATTATGTTTAAAACAATCAGTTTCATTCACACATATTCATAGAATGACATATTCAAGGAGTACAAGTTTAACCCAATGAATTGAAATTGAGTTAAGAAGTTCCTTTGCAAAAATTTGACATCCTAATGACGTCACTTTAAAATTCATAAAATTAGTTGATGAGAGAGAAAATGTTATCTCATCACATGGACATAAAATTTACATCAATAAGGATATAAAATAACATATCCCCACATATTAAGATGTAAATTAAAAGATCTAACAAAAATAAGTCTTTCAAAATGTGGAGGGTGAATGGTTCCTTTACTGATTTGGGTAACTTTCAAAACGTACACCCCATGAAATAATGGTCATTCAATGAAGTATTAAATACCCATAAATTCAATTATATTACACAAAGAATAAAATCATGGGCAGTACATACACCACACAAAATGAAATAGTGGCAAATACAGCATGAATCTCACAGGAATAAAAGTGAGAAGAAAAACCCCTTACCTTGCTGTAATCAATCGAGTCGTATGACCAAAAGATAATAACCACAAAATTAATTACAGAACACCATGAATATAGATATAATCATGATAATATATATAAAGTGGTAGTAAAAAATACACCACATGCAATAAATAAGTGGTGAATAATGGAAATCTCACGGAATTAAAAGTGAGATAAGAAATCCCTTACGAAAATTCGGCAGCCTACCGACGCCACTTAAAAATTCCAAAAATGGATTGATGAGATAAAATTGGATCTCTAATCATATTAAAATAAAAATTACCAAAATAGTAAAATAATAGAACATCCCCCAACATAATAAAGAGTATATAAAAGGAAATGAAAAAAAGAGTACTTAAAAAGAAAGACAGAGGTCAGATCCATTACCTCATGTCCGACATGACTCAATCGTTCTTTAATATCCTGAATAATAAACTAGAGTTAATTTCTAATTGCCTAAGAACCCTTTTTAAGTTAATTATTACTTTTATATGATTTATTTCCATTTTATGAACATTATGTAATTATTTAAGTTAATAACGGTCGTTTTTTCGATCATTGGTACTTGAGTCAAAAATAAACTTCTTATAATTACAAGTTGTTCATGTGGTAAAATATCCATTATATCTAGAATTATATTCATTATTTAGATATCATATATATAATATACATCCAGTATATAAATTTATATATAATATTACATAACATTTAGAGGTAAGAAATGAAATGCACCGTTCATGGAGACGGTAAGCCGTACGTACGCATGGACACTACTTTCATTTCTGTTTCATATTTAATGGAATTAAATTATAATAATATAAATTTATATTATAATTCCAGTATAATATCATATATATAATATCACTAACCCCATCCTTTATACGTCCCACATATGGCATTAAGGAATCAAATCACTTTGAGGGGGCGGTAGTCTGCACTTCCTAAAATGAAGATATCACCTTTACCCATAATGGAAACCATAAAAGTATGCCATAAATGAAAAATACAGAAGTATATGGAAAACATAACCAAAATATATATCAAATAGAAATATAGTGACATCTTAATGGCCACCATGAAAGGTGTTATAAGAATATTGAACAATCATCGTTTTGTGAGGCAGAAATTCGCCATTCATAGAAACAATATGTTATTTAACCATTAGACAGAGGTGTGTGTAAGTGTAGCTCAAATAATTCTAATAAAAACATCCAAGTATATTTAAGATAATGGTTTTAATACAAAAGAAATTAATAAAAAGAGTTTATGGGGTTGTAGAAGCAAAATAAAACAAAAGAAAATAAGAGAAGACATTACCTTTAAATCGGGTAACTCCTCTTGGTTTGAACCAAAATGGTTTCTTAAAGAGCGTTCTGACAAAGGTTAGGCTTCTAGGATGTGGAGTGGGATGTGGAGAGATAAAATGAGAAGAGTTTGGTCGAGCCAAAGGCTTGAGAGGTGTGGGTAAGGGGGTAGAGCTGGGCGCCTTTTATAAAAGGGAGAAGGAGCACTCTTGGAAAGTCTTGAAAAGTTACTTTATTATAAAATGATTTTCGGATATCAAAGGTCCCACAATTATATATTTCAAGGATAAGGTGATAAGGGTTCTAAATACACCCATACAATAGGTTTTTGACAAGTGCATGTCTTATATTTTACATTATCATTTCATTTTATTTAAATCATTCAGTAATGAGGTAATCGCTGCATTATCATGGTGTCATAAATAAATAAATTTATTTAATGTATAAAAATTATAAAAAAATACTCTGATGTAGGAAATAATTTTAGCTTTCCAATAAATATTTATAGTCAAAAATATGACTTGTATAACCCCATGTAAAAATTGTTTTTGTTAAACAATACATGTTTGTGACATTTTTATTTTAACTTTAAATAAAAAGTTATTAATGTCATTTTCTAACCCAAGTGGATCCATGGGGTCCCCAAGTTGACCCATGGATTGTCTTTGTCGGCCATGACCCATCCAATAAGGGTAGGACATGTGTCAATGTCATTTCATATTATTAAAACATTATCTTTTCCTTGAATTACACTAATTACATTTAATTGTGATTAATAAAACTTAAAAGTTACTATTCATCAAAAATTAGTTTCATCCCATTGAACCACATTTTACATCCTAATTACAACCATGAAAGTTGGATTTTTGAAATTTAAATCACATAGGAGGTAAAATTTCATTTAAATGAAAAATTAGTTTTTTAACTACCACTTAGTGGTTTCACTATTCATCAAAAATTGAAGTTTTTTAGAAAAATACCAAACATTCACCCTAAGCTATATTTGATATTACAAATTCAAAAATTATGTCTGTTTTACAAAATTAAAAACATATAAGTTGATTAATTAATTTAATAATTAATTCCCGTTTTCAAAATAAATAGTGTGTTCCTAAGAAATAATATCTATCAAAAGATTAACACTTGTTTAATTCAAATTTAAAAGTGAAATTAATTCCAATGACCACTATTGGATTAAATGATAAAACTATATTCTAATTTTACTTTAAAACCAATTCAAAAGATAATCTAATCATATAAATAAATCAGATTAAAATGAGGTTTTTAATTAAAATACAACATTTTTCACTTATACATTAAAAATGAATTTTATCGAAAAACGAACAAAAATTTATAAAAGTAAATTATGATGTCCAGATTCTAAAGAAGGATTTTATTTGGTCCAATATAACATATAAAATTGTCAAAAAGTGGATTTAAAAAATGGTTCTCCATCAAAAGGCAGTTAATCAACCTTTTAAAGAATATTAGATTATTTACGCTTAAAATTGGATATATTCGCATTTTAAGCCTCTAAAATTTATTGGATAAAAGTAAAAATATTTTTCAAACATATATAATTATTTTTTAGTTAGTTCTATTCATTCCCTCCATTACAACGGCCATACGTTAACTACCATTTAAAATAATATTATTTTATTATTAGAGTGCAACGTAAGATTTCAAAGAAACTCGTTGTTGCTTATTAAGTACGCCATCAATATTAGCTTTCCCATTAAAATAATATTAATATTTTGTTCACAAATATTAATAAATATGAAAAAGTAATACTCTTTATTTACCTGGGATGTTACATGCTTCGCCCCTTTTGGGAATTTTGTCCTCGCAAGTTTAAAATTAGGCTTGGAAACTTCATTGAAAGCCCCACATCGGAAAATGAGTAAATTAAACTACCAATTTAAAAGAAAGAAAGAGAAGTAAAATGGTCACCTGAGTTAACCCATACTAGGATTCCATGTAGGAAAACATGGATATGGATGAAAAAAACAAACGGTCATGCTCTGATGGAGAGTGATAGAAAACATGTTTAGGATAAAGTTAACCACCAGAAAATCAAAAACATGTGATGGGTTAAATGGTATTTGATTCCCCAGTATGAAAAATTAACAGAAAACATTTTTGTTTTAAGTTACTTTTTATTGAGGAATTTAATTATGAGCTTAACTAAAACATAAGGAAACATACTTACTTGTCTTGTTGACATTTAACTTTTACCAGATTTCTTACACAAACTCATATTTTCTCCAAAAGACGAGTATTTAGGAAGAATTGTTCACATTAAGAGTACTATAATCAACATCTTGAGAATCAACTAATCCACAAAAGAGAACTATATATTTCCCATGTTTTTAGACCTTAACCAAAACCAAAACCAAAAAGGTTAGTACAAGATGAGATAATCCCCAAAACGGATAATCCTTTATAAAAAAAATCTATTCCTAATCTCCAAAATTTGTCAAACAATACCCAAAGTTCAACAAAGACCATTAAATAAACATATATCCATAAAATTACTCAAAGTAATAAAAACTAATATTGAAACCCAAATCTATGAAGGATTTAATCACATAGTCTTCCAAGATAAATCTTAACATTTATCTCCAAATAAAATCCACTTCTCTTAAAGTCTTGTATTGAAAAGTAATTAGCCTAATCACATATCCTCCATGATAGGTTAATAATTTCCATAGATAACCCAAAATCAACTTACTCTTGATTCATAAAATCATCTAACTAAAAATAATTAGTCAAACTAACTAGGAACTTCACATTGTCCAGTGGTAGGCGATAAATACCAGTTGTACTTTGGTTGTGGGTTCGATTCCCACAACTTTATCCGACGTGACTGGTTGTCACACGGTCTACGTGTTTTCCTTTTTCCAAAACTATATAATTCTTAAAAAATTCCCCAAAAAGTGATAAAATCATCAAAAATAACCATAACATAATTTAACCACAATGGTTATCTAATAACTTTCATTTTGTAACCCAAAATGTATTAACCAGTAATTGCCTGAAATTAAAGGATCATATAACGCCAAATGGTTCTATATAACTATATACACAAAAGAACAGATAATTACTACTTTAATAAAATTTTCATATATCATACATCAGGGTTACACATACTATAAAAAGTCTTCTAACGTAACCCCATCATCAAAAGATACTTCATAATTTTAAGAATTTCACCATCCTAAAATCTACCATAACTCTTGAATCCCTTATATGTCAACTTCTTACTAATTAAAAATTATTCATGATCCAATAACCATTAATTTTCAACTTATTTTGAAATAATTATTCCCTACAAACAAAATCATGAATCATATCCTAAGATTACAAAATAGGAAAACATATGTTAAGAAATTATCCATACCTTTGATTGGTCATTTTCAGTTTCTTTATCCTCAATCAGAATGGCATTAGGTATTGGTAAATGAATATTTGTATGATCTTGGTGATCCCATTACCGAAACTTCTTCGTAGGACATGTGTTTTCATAATGACCATGCATAACACATTTAAAACATTCAATTGATCCCTCAGAAAGAACTTCTTTCCCTTTCCTCGAATCAACTGGATGCTTCCTTTTTCCATGGAAGGTTCTTGCTTTATGACTTTCATTTCCACATCTATAGCATCTTTCTTTCCCTTTGAAACATTTTCCTTGGTGTTTCTTTCCACATATTTGACACATCGGTTTTAAAACACACTTACCTTTATGATTATTACATGATCTTCCGTTGCGATTTGTTTCTCTCAAATATGATGACTTATAAAAATCACCATGGATTTGGTGGTAAATCATGACTCCAGATAGTTGTTTGAGGATAAACACAAGAGTTCTCATTGCATCTCCCATATCATTCAGTTGCTCGCTCAAAAAACTGTCATAGTTTCCTTCAAATCCATTGTTACTTTGGTGTCTTCTAGTTCCAGCAATTTATTAAAACCAAAAAGGTCAGTGTTAGCATGTCAGTAAAATCCTCATATAATAAGGAACAATATAAACTCTAATATATATTTATTCAAGTTATCTCAAACTCATTCTAACTTTCAAAAAAAAATCAATGACTCCATCTAATATACTACCCATTGTGGTTATACACAACCTGTCACTTATGCTCAAACAACACTCTAACTGATAATGTTATCTAAACCGACCTCTGAAACCAACTATAAGGATCCAACCTTAAAACATTACATGATCTTGAATTAAATAAATAATTCACATTTAGGATACTTTCAGGTTTAGAGTTTTAGAGAATTACATCATAACTATTACATCTCAAAAGATTACACAGTAGATACTTCTACAAAGTTTCATTTTTTACAAAACATGAACTCTTAATAAAAAGAGTCATGTCTAGTTCCATGTTTAAGACAACATAAATTTTAGTTGATCCCATCCTTGAAACTATTCCACATTATGTCCCATGAAAAACATTTCAAAAAAAAAACTTGGCATGAGCATAAAAATTTCAGTAAGGGATACACAAAGAAGGAAAATTGTTAGTTTTTCAATACCTCATGTAAACCATGAAAACTTTATCAAAGTAAGACTTTTCATCTTTAAGAAGTAGTAAATACTCTTCATTGAATAAAAGATCATTACCTACACTTCTATAACCAAAATATTACCCTAAAACCCGTATAAAGAATACATAACATATAAAGGTAACTTGAGACATAAACATACTTAAATGGAATAAACATACGGTCAACATCCACACATATCACTACATGGAATAGCCAACGACCGAATTCCATACCCAATAAATTAGAGGTTATAATGTAACCACCCATCCTGTTATTCACGGAACCACCCGTCATATGGTTTATCACATAACCACCTGTCAAATGTCCAAGTACCATTATAAAATGATAAGACATAAAAAAAATATAATGTAAAGAAAACATTTCCACATTTCATTCTCAATATATCACTTAAATATATTGACATAAAAAATCCATTACCAAAACCATTTTCAACACCAAAATACATAAAAGAGTATATGGTATTTATTTTCTTTTAAAAGCATTACAGCTTGTTAAGGAAGCCAAAGATCAAGTAGTACTCGCGACGGTGGAAAGGTTGTTGTCACCGCGTACGTTAAAAATAAACATACTTTTTGTCATTTAGTAAAATGATTCGTATAGAAAATATTGATTTTGAATAAAAGTAGAAGTCAAAGGGGTTTATATATCATATAAATGAAAGTCTTGAATTAGAATAAAATATGCCTCAATGAATGGAGATTGAGACGAAGTCCCATACAAAGATAATATCCTCAGATTAAGGATAAATCAATTACATAATTATGAGTGAAAAATATAAATACACCCAATATAAGTGGATATTAAGTGTAAAACAATCATATTAATTCACACATATTTATAGAGTGGCATATTCAAGGAGTACAAGTTTAACCCAAAGAATTGAAATTGAGTTATGAAGTTTCTTTGCAAAAATTCGACAGCCTAATGAATTCACTTTAATATTCATAAAATTAGTTGATGAGATAGAAAATGGTATCTAATCACTTGGACATAAAATTTACATCAATAAGGATATATAAGAACATATCCCCACATATGAAGATGTAAATTAAAAGACCTAACAAAAATATGTCTTTCAAAAAGAGGAGAGTGAAAGGTTCCCTTACCGATTTGGGTAACTTTCAAAACGTACACCCCATGAAATAATGGTCATAAAATGAAGTTGTAAATACCCATAAATTAGATTATATTACACAAAAAATACAATCATGGGAACTAAATACACCACACAAAAGGAAATAGTTGAAAATGTATCATGAATCTCATGGGAATAAAAGTGAGAAGAAAAACCCCTTACCTTGCTATAATCAATCGAGTCGTATGTCCAAAAGATAATAACCACAAAATGAATTACAAAACACCATGAATATCGATAGAATCATCATAAAATATATCAGGTGGAAGTACCCAATACACCACATGCAATAAATAAGTGTAGAACAATAGAAATCTCATGGAATTAAAAGTGATATAAGAAATACCTTACGAAAATTCGGCAGCCTAACGACGCCACTTAAAAATTACAACAATGGATTGATGAGATTAAATAGGGTCTATAATAATATTAACATAAAAATTAAAGCAATAGGAATATAAATTAACATCCCCCAATATAATAAAGATGAGCCTAAAGGAAATGACATAAAAAAGAGTACTTAAAAAGAAAGAGAGATGTCAGATCCCTTACCTCGTGTCCGAATTGACTTGATCGTTCTT
Organism: Viscum album; assembly: GCA_963277665.1. Lineage (NCBI taxonomy): Eukaryota > Viridiplantae > Streptophyta > Magnoliopsida > Santalales > Viscaceae > Viscum > Viscum album. The sequence goes on along the minus strand of OY728130.1, from coordinate 951,619,338 downwards.
TAATCTCCTGAATAATAAACTAGAGTTAATTTATAATTTATTAAGAACCCTTATTAAGTTAATTATTACTTTTATATCATTTATTACCATTTTATGAACATTATGTAATTATTCAAGTTAATAACGGTCGTTTTGTCGATCATTGGTACTTGAGTCAAAAATAAACTTCTTATAATTACAAGTTGTTCATGGGGTAAAATATCCATTATATCCAGAATTATATTAATTATTTAGATATCATATATATCATATATATCTAGTATATAAATTCGTCTATAATATTACATAACATTTAGAGGTAAGAAATGAAATGCACCGTTCATGGAGACGGTAAGTCGTACGTACACATGAACGCTACTTTCATTTCTATTTCGTATTTAATGGAATGAAATAATAATGATATAAAGGTATATAATAATTACAGTATAATATAATATATATAATATCATTAACCCCATCCTTTATACGTCCCACATATGGCATTAACGAATCAAATCACTTTGAGGGGGCGGTAGTCCGCACTTCCTAAAGTGAAGATATCATGTTTACCCATAATGGAAACAATAAAGGTATGCCATAAATAAAAAATACAGAAGCATATGGAAAAAATAAACAAAATATATATCAAATAAAAATATATTGACAGTTTAATGGCCACCATGAATGGTGTTAGAAGAATATTGAACAATCATCCTTTCGTGAGGCAGAAATTCACCATTCACAGAAACAGTATGTTCTTTATCCATTAGACGGAGGTGTGTGTAAGTGTAGCTAAAATACTTCTGATAAAAAAATCCTAGTATATTTAATATACTGGTGTTATTACAAAAGAAAGTAATAAAAATAGTTTAGGGGTTTGGAGAAGCAAAATAAAACAAAATAACATAAGCGAAGACGTTACCTTTAAATCGGGTAACTCCTCTTGGTTTCAACCAAAATGGTTTCTTGAAGAGATTTATGCCTAATGTAAGGATTCTAGGATGAGTATATGGATGTGGAGAGATAAAATTATCAGAGTTTAGTTGAGAAAAAGGATTGAGAGGTGTGGGTAAGGGGGTAGAGGTGGGAGTTTTTTATAAGAGGGAGGAGGGGCACTCTTGGAAAGTCTTGAAAAGTTACTAAAATGATTTTTGGATATCCAAGGTCCCGAAATTATATATTTATAGGATAAGGTGATAAGGGTTAGAAATACACCCATACAATAGGTTTTTGAAAAGTGTATGTCTTCGATTTTACATTATCTTTTCATTTTATTTAAATCGTTCATTAACGAGTTAATCACTGCATCATCATGGTGTCATAAATTAATTAATTTATTTAATGTCTAAAAATTATAAAAAAATACTATGATGTAGGAAATCGATTAATCTTTCCAATAAATATTTATATTCCAAAATATAACTTGTATAACCCCATGTAAAAATTATTTTAGTAAAACAATTCATGTTTCTGACATTTTTATTTTAACTTTAAATAAAAAGTTATTAATGTCATTTTCTTACCCATGTGGATCTATGAGGTCCCCAAGTTGACACATAGATTGTCTTGGCTGGACATGAATCATCCAATAAGGTTAGGACATGTGTCAAGGTCATTTCATATTATTAAAACATTATCTTTACCTTATATTACACTAATTACCTTTAATCACGATTAATAAAACTTAAAATTTACTATTCATCAAAAATTATTTTCATCCCATTGAACCAAATTTTACATCCTAATGACAACCATGTAAGTTCAATTTTTGAAATTCAAATCACAGTGGTGGTGAAATTTCATTTAAACGAAAAATCAGTTTTCTTAACTGCCACTTAGTGGTTTCCCTATTCATCAAAAATTGAAGTTTTTTAGAAAAATAACAAAATTTCACCCTAAGATATATTTTTTATTCTGAATTCAAAAATGATGTCTATTTTAAAAAATTAAAAACATATAAGTTGCATTAAATAATTTAATAATTAATTCCTGTTGTCAAAACAAATAGCGTGTTCCTAAGAAATAATATCTATCAAACGATTAACACTTGTTTAAGTCAAATTTAAAAGTGAGATTAATTCCAATGACCAAAATTGGATTAAATGGTAAAAATATATTATAATTTCACTCTAAAACCAATTCCAAATATAATCTAATCATATAAATAAATTATATTAAAAAGTGGTTTTTAATTAAAATACATCATTTTTCACTTATTCATTAAAAATGAATTTTTTTCGGAAAAATAACAAAAATTTACACAAAGTAAAATTTGATGTCCAGATTATAAAGAAGGATTTTATTTGGTCCAATATAACATATAAAATTTTCGAAAAGTGGATTTAAAAAGGGTTTTCCATCAAAAAGTGGTTAATCGACCTTTTAAAGAATAATAGAATATTTACGCTTAAAATTGGATTCATTTGAATTTTAAGCCTCTAACATTTATTGGATAAAACTAAAAATATTTTACAAACATAAATAATTATTTTTTAGTTAGTTTTGTTCATTATTGCCATTACAACAGCTAGGCATTAACTACCATTTAAAATAATATTATTTTATTGTTAGAGTGCAACGTAAGATTTCAATGAAACTCGTTGTTGCTTATTGAGTACGCCATCGAGCATAGTGTTCCCTTTAAAATAATATTAATATTTTATTCAAAAATATTAATAAAAATGAAAAAGTAATATTATTTATTTACCTGGGATGTTACATGCACTTCTCCTGTAAACAGTTTTTTCTCATGATTAATTTGTTAGATATCATCTTGGGATTGGTCAAGGGAAGTCCGAGAGATTCTATATCCTTCTAAAGCTCTAATAAATGGGCTTCATTGGGTTCGATCCTACTAGTTTAGGAAATAAATTATTTCATCTTCATCAATTGGATTATTAAAACTGTATATTTATACTATCCATGTGATCACTATTCAATTATTATATTATTAAAGGTAATGATTTATAATGGTATTTTAAATCTGATAAGATATAATAACCACAAAAGTACATGTGTTTTCTATATAAATATTTCGTAATAAGACATTTAATAACAATGCAATGGGAATTTTATTCATAATATTTTGTGTTGTTATAGTCTTCCCCCTTTAAGGAATTTCTTCCTCGAAATTTTATTTTACCACACTAAACCAGATGAGGGTAACTCTTCTTCATCACCTCCCCCAGTTCCCATGTTCCTTCATAAAACATGTGGTTTCTCCACAACACTTTAGCAAGGTTAATTGTATTATTTCATATAAATTTTAATCTATTATCTAGGATCTTAACTTTCTTCTCTTCATAGGAAAGATCATTCTCCAATGATAACACCTTTTCAAAGAGTACATGTGAGGGGTCTAGTATGTAATTCCTAAAGTGGGATAAATGAAATACATGATGTACTTGAGATTGTTTTGGTGGGAGTTCTAGTTGATATTCCACTGATCCAATGCGATGAAGGATCTCAAAGTGGGTGATTTATATTAGACTAATAATTCCATTTTTCAAAATTTCATCTCTCAATTCCATGGAAATATGTAGAGTAATAACGTGTCTCCAATATCAATCTTTAGGTCACATCAATGATTGTTAGCATATCCCTTTTTTCAACTCTGGGAATCCTTGATGTGCTAATGAATGGTGTTACCCTTTTCCACTATTTTTTTGACCATTTTAGAATATATCCATTTATATTACCAAACTTCATCCCAACATGCATGCTTTCTACAATTATTCCCATAACGTTCTTCATAAGTCTCTATTTGGATGCTCAAGTGGAAACTTTAGTTCAAAGAGAACTCAACCAAGGGTACATGTTAGTCCCATCCACTTTTGATGTCTATATGGGAATTCTAGAACATATACAACAATGTCTAAATAGGCCAATCATATTGTCCATTAGTTTGAGGATGATAATTCATAATAAAGTTCAGTTAAGTGTTTAGAGAATATTGGAGAATTTTCAAAAACATAGAGGTGAATCTTGCATCTTGATCGAATATAATTAATAGTGGTACTCGAAGAATCCTCACCACTTATCTGATGTATATCCATCCTAGTAGATCAAGTGATAAATACTCTCAAATCAAAATTAAGTGAGTAATAATTGTAATTTGATCTATAACAACCTAGATAATGCTGTTTCATTTGGATGTATTTTGAAGTGTGCTGAAAAATATTATGGTGATGTTTTCCCATTTCAATATTGGTATGGGTAATAGTTACATCCTCTCCATAGAATTCTTCCTCCCATCCTTCACTTACTGACATACTAGGAACTATGATGTATATTCAATGACCTCCTTCTTCATGTTTTCCCACCAATAGTTCTCTCATAGATCTCGATACATCTTTGTGTTTCTCAGGTGAATAGATAAAGTCAAACTATGTGCATCATCCCGAAGTTCCTTCATTATCTTAGGATTTTATAGAACACATCATCTTGACCCAAATCTCGCCATTCCTTCTCCATTATAATTTAACTCTTAGGATTTTCTATTATTTATAATTTCCAATATCTTATGAATTCCCATATCACCCCTTTGTACATCCTTTATCTTTTCCAAAAGAGACGATTGATAAATCATATGTGAATGGACTGATGATGTTCCTTTTTTATGATTCTCATTTTACATCCTCTTAAAATCTAAAATGATTGGATCTCTCTCAATTATCATTGATGATAGAATTTATAGATCCTTTCTATATGGATAATCCAACACTTTATTCTCTTTCCCAGGGTGGTAGTGAATTGAGCAGTCATAGTAATTGATAAACTCTAACCATCTTTGCTAGCATATATTTGGCTCTTTATATGTGAATATATATATGTATGTATTTATTTCAGATCTTCTGATCAGTATATATCTCACACATATCCCCATAGATATAATTCTGCCATAATTTCAATGAAAATATCAAAAATGCTAACTCCATGTCATGTATGAGATAGTTTTTATCATGAATTTTCCAATGCCTCGTGGCTTAGGCTGTCACATCATCATTAGGAATCAATACACAACCTAATCCCTTATTCAAATAATCACTAAATATTACAAAAAGTTATCCACTTTTGGGAAGTGTGAGCACATGTGTAGTGATAATCCTGCTTTTAAATTCATTGACTCTCTCTTTACATTCATCATTACAAGAAAACATGACGCCCCTATGAGTTAGCTTGGTAAGTGGGTTTGATAATCATGAGAAATTTCTCAGAAATCAGAGATAATACCCACCTAACCTAAGGAATCTATATATATCTATCATGGTTGTTGGGATCAACCGTCCTTCAATTTCTTTTGTCTTTAAAGGATAAAAAAATATCCCATTTCTAGGGATGATATGGGCTATGAATTAGACTTACTTCAACCGAAACTCACACTTACTGTACATTACTGAAGATTCTCCCTTCACAAGGCCTTTAGCACAGTGCTCAGATGCTTCTCATGATCCTCATTGGTTTTATCGTATATTAGAATATAATCTATAAATAATACCACAAAATTTTCAAGGTAATCCCAATGACTCTATTCATAAAGTCCATGAAGACTAATAGAGAATTAGTTATCTAGAAAGGAATCACTATGAACAAATAGTGTCTGTACCTTGTGCGGAAAGAAGTCTTGGATATATCTTCCTTCACCCAAACTTGATAATATCATGAAGAAATATCCACCTTGGAGAAGTATTGTTCTCTATGTAGATGATCAAACAAGTAACCAATCTGTGGCATATGATACTTTTTATTCACTATGAACTTATTGAGATCACGATAATAAATGTAAATATTCATTCACCCGTCCTTATTATTGATTGAGAGGACTAGTGCACCCCATGGTGAAGTACTTTAGCAAACAAACCTTTTATCCATATTCTTATATATTTGTTTCTTCAACTCATCATGTTCTAAAACAACCTTCATATACAGAGTCTTGGATATTGGCAATTCCCCAGGTATAATCTCTGTTGAAAATTCAACCTCTCGTATAGGAGGAAGACCAGACAATTACTTGGGAAACACATCCGTGTATTCCCTGATAAAAGGAATGTATTCAAGGATGATCCTTTCCTTAGAATCAATCATTTAAGCTAGATACGATTTCTTGTAGAGAAATAATATCTATGTTTGAGATGATTGTGCTAAAAAACATTCATCCTCCTCCATTCCTCTGTATAGTATCGGGGGATGATTCTCTATACGTAGAGTAATTTCATTCTCATGGAAATTTATGTTGGATCGATATAAGAAAAAAATCCATTCCCATAATTTCATAAAGTTCCAGCAAAGGGAGTATGAAAAGGTTCTATAGGAAATTATGCCAAAAAATTGTGATAGGGGGGGGAGTTATATACTCGGGATGAAATAATTTCCCAATTTATCGTTTTCATTGATAACTCCACTTCCATGTTTTTAGTGGTTCTTGAAAAGTTATACTAAACTTTCATGATATAAAGGAATGTGTAAAACTAGAATAAAAAAGTAATTTTTATATTATTTAATGAATAACTAGTGAACCTATCAGTACTTCGTTGCTAGTATCCCCCCTTGGTCGAAATGATAGAAAAATATAATTATTGCTACCTTGGATGTTCTTGGTTGTATCCTAATACCATTTTCATAGGGAATGATTTGAAAAGTGCCAAAATTATTTATTGCTGTTGCAATAAACAATGTGTTGAGGGTTGATTGGAGTATTCCTTTCCTCCATCGTATTATAGTGCTTCTCCTGTCAGAAAATGTTATCCAGGTGACCTTCCTTCCTATAACTAATGAATATCTTTATTCTCATTATGAAATTTCAGGGGTTCTTCTTTCTGAAACATTAACTAGTGGGATGTTTTAATTTATTTCCACTATTATATTTATCTATCAGACCTCCCCAATTATACTCATGTTTCTACTTCTTGTCCCCTTGACACACTTTAGATTCAGTGATCACCATCTCAACTTTAAGGGATCCTCAAACGAATCTCTCATTGCTATCAAAGTCATAGATCACCAAAGTTTTTCATAGACTAGGATTTAGCCCACCAAATAAGAGGCCAACCATGTATTCTAGGGTAATGAAAAAACTCGATGTGTATCATTCAAGTATAGTGATGCTTTCCTTGTACTCCCCAATAGACTCATCAACATTTTTCTTGAGGGAAAGGAAATCTATTTCCATTTTAATATGGAGCGTGAGAGGAAAATATTTCTCAAAAAACATTTTCCAAATTTTTGTTCATTCCATAGCTTTGAAATAATCCTTAGGTTTTGTTTTCTTGATCAATGTCTAGAAATCATAAAATTATTCCTCCATATGATAATCTTCCAAGGATACATAATATCTTGTCAATGGATTTAATCCATTATTCCACAATTAAGGGATTAGATGATCCATTGAAAGTAGGAGGCCTTTATCAGATAAAGCTATTGATTATGAATTTTTATCACCTAGGGGTTTTGGGAACTCCTACTGATCTAGGATTCTATTCAGAACATGATTCAAATGACTAAGTATCATCGTGAAGTTCATGATTCCTCCTCCCATCAGGTTTGGAATATTTTTGGGGTAGTCATCACATTTCCTGTCACATTGATGGTTTAATTGATTCCTCAGATTTCCATCCACTAGATAGAATAATTGGAAATCAAGTTATTAGTATCATCAAACTATTAAACTAGTAAAAGGACATCCAATGATAATAAAGAGATAAATTATAAATTATATTTTTTTCCTTAAATTATTAATTTATTAGTTTCAATATATGTTATCGACGATCTATTTCTTAACATGTATTTCTATGGGAGTTTTACTATTTCATTAATAATGGTTCGTAATGAGATTATGAATTTAACTAAGCATATCCCTCAGGAGTTTTGAACTGGGTGCCTAGTAAGGCCCATTGTCATGTACCAGGTTACCCCGAGACAGGCTCGAAATACCTTGTTCGAGTTATTAATCCTAGGTACATCTGTGCCAGAACTAAATCCATTTATAGTATCCAAATAGAGATTTATTTTCTTTGCTAAAACACTTAATCTATAATTACCAAATTTTTTTATGTTTTATTATACTTAGTCTTATTCCTAAGTCTTTCTCTAGAGTTTTCTAATCATAATCCAAAAAATAACAATCAATTTTCTCTAATACCAAATATAACTACCATGATATTTATATCTCATTAATACATAATTAATTTCAAAATATTACACTTCATAAAACCCAAAATAATTATATTTATATTGTATTTGGGAATTATGTATAGTATATAACAACTTGAACATAGAATACAAAAATATTACCGAAAACATCCTTAACATGGTTCTTAAAGTTCCATGTCTTTTTAATACTGCATGGGAGATACTATTGAAAAACATAAGAAAGGGGTTATACAGAAATCCCAATAAGGTAATAAAAAAGGAAAAACATGAAGCATATAAAACTTACTAGAAAATAGGCATATCAATGGGAAATAGAAGGAACATTAATATTAAGGCATGATATAACATGTTAATAAAAACACAAGAAATTTGGACATATCTTAAAACACCGAATCATAACAGTAGGTCAAGGCTTAAAAACCCAGCAATCATGGTGGAAAATCACCTTAAAGAAATTAGGTTTACTCCTCATCCCAAAATGACGTATCATGACACTAAACATTCCCAATGCATTGGAGTGCTATCTGGGTGCACCCATTATAATCATTTCATTATCATACTAAAGTGTGCTACATAGATCATACAACATATATTGATTCATAATTATAATTTATTACATGATCAAGGAGTCTGTAACACATAAATTTAAGTCACCAACAAAATTATACATTAATATAGGTGAACAACCATGATAGGAAATCAATATGGTATTCACCACAGAATTTTTTTGGAATGGAAAATCTCTGTGATATTTTGAGAGCATAACAACATCACTTAGAGATCCATAAAAATGGGTTTATAAGACAAAATGGGTTATTTAATCACATATAAATAAAATAGGACGTAATAGGGATATTAATAAACATATCCAAATATTAAAAATTGGAAATAGAAGGCATAAGGTATTGAAGAAACATGAACAAAGAAAAGAATCCTAACTATTTTTCGGTATGGAAACATGTGTACATAAAGGATAATCGAAGGATTAGTGAGAGTTAAAGGTGAATTATAATAATTTATAAATAAAATAAAATTTAATTTAAATATGAAATAGGATATCCCACTATGATGAAACTGAAATTAAGAATCATAACATAAAATGGCATTCTTCAATAAAAAGACAGAAGATATATCCCTTAATAAATTTTGGTACAGTAACAACTTAAATAAAGGTAAAAATGAGAGAGGATAAATTATCTCCCATTTAGATAGAATCAATTGTATAATAACGTAATGTTTATAAATAAATTTTATAATAAAAAATTTTAATTAAGAAGAAAAATTCCAAATAAGTAGTTTGAATTGAAAGGAGGAAAGGAATGTTAGGATCCCTTACTTGTGTGTGTGTGTCCAAAGGATTGGGCAGAGATTATTGAGAGATTGTGGGAGACTTAGGAGGACTCTTGGGAATGGAGTTTAGATTTTGGATGTGATAAAATTATTTTTAGTGAAGATAAATTGGAGATTTTGTGGTTTTATATAGGAAAATTGGGGGATTTCTTTTTTATTTTGATTTTGGACACTACATAATAAAATATCCAAAACCAAAAACCATCCCATGGGTTTATACCATGGTTTCTATTAAATGAGAGTGGTCAGCATTATTTTATTAGTTAAATGGCATAAATTAATTAAATTATTCCCTTTATTTTGTGGAGGTGATCCATACTCTTAAAGAATGGATTTCAAATCCTTTAAATATAGTATACGTTTTTGAGGATTGATAATGGATTTAAAAATAATTTGAATAATGTTAAAATTGCATTATATTAAAGGAAAACATATATTTCATTGTGGATCCCATTCATAGTAATTGTCATATCAAATTTGGGTCATTATTATGTCATAATATAAAACGTAAATTAATATGATATTTAATTTTTACCTGAAAATTCAACTATATCTAGAAATTACGAGGAAATCAGCTTGTGATAATTTTAAAATTGTGATACAAAAAATAATATTCATTTTATCTAAATAATTTTTTCAATATGTAAATTTTCCCTTTTAAAATAATAAATCATATTTATTGAAAATTATGGGTTTTTGACCATAATAGTTTTCAGACCGTTATAAAAATTACATTTGACATAATAAATTTTTTATGATAATTTATATTTGATAAAATTTTATAATAATAATTTTTTTAAAAAAAATTATTAATTTACAAAATACATTTATACAAAAAAATAAATTCGTTAATTTAATTTGAATATTTAAAAAAATTAGTATTCATGTTTTATAGTATGTTAGTAATTTATAATGTAATAATAATAGGATGAAAATATATTCATCATTCCATAAAAAATTAGATAAATAATTATAATGACAGGTTCTTGATACATATCCGTTTATTACATAGGTAAACACCCTAAGAGTAAGGCACAAGATGGTTGGAATTTCATGGGGCAGTTCAACGAACATGGTTTGGGTTGTGATCTCGATGAGCTTGAAATTTTCCCATAAATGGTTTCTATCATGATTAAGTTATTGTATCCTTTCTTGGAATTAGTCATGGGAAAATCCCAGAGGCTATATCTCCCTTATAAGCATTGATAAATGGGCTTCATGATATATGATATTACTGTTTAAAGAAATCAATTCTTTTTTCCCGGCCAATTGGACAGTTGAAACCCTATTTTTATACAAACCATGTGATCACTATACAAGTGGTGTATTATGATTGGTAATAACACTTAATGGTATTTTAAATCCTATAGGATATTTATAACCAGATAAGTTCTTATGTTTTCTTTATCCTTATTCCATAATAAGACATTTTATTAAAAATGCAAGGGGAATTTTATTGATAATTTTTTGGGTCGTTACAATATACATAGGAAAATTCAGATGATCCTTAAGAACCATTATTATTAGAACAAAATGACCACAAAATTTTATATTTGGAAATATATCATGGAAAAAATATATTAAATATTATATATTGATAGGTTATGAAATGTATATCATTTATGAGTTATCCTATTAATATTGATTTTCTATAGTTTATGTGTTTAGTAGTTTAAAAAGACTCATACCTAACTTTCCCTTCATTATAGTAAATGGTTTGGAATAGGATGTACTGAGTCAACAACCATTGTGGGGGGAAATATGGTGGATTCCCAAATGTGATGTCCAAACTGATGGGAGAAGGAATTATGATCATTATTAAAATACTTTCTCCATTGAATTATATTTGAAATAGAAAAATTAATTACAAGGATTTCCCAAAAAATACGAAGAAAGGAAATATTTCTACTGATACCCTTATACGAAAATTCTTATGAATTTCACCACATATTTTAATCATTTTAAAATAGAATAATGGATCCATATTATTGAAAATATTTTCTATATCCTTAAATTTCCAAAGAAATGGAATGTCATGCCGGTTATTTATCATATGCATGGAGAAGATGATCAATGGATGATATTAAAAAAAAATCACAACCCATGGAGTATATAAAAGTAATGAAGTTGATGGAATTATAGAAGATGTTTTCAGAAAAATATTTTCCTCCCACTCTCGGAATGAAAATGGAGGCGGTATTTCCTTGTCCCGATGAAAACATATTTCAAATCCATTAGAAAATATGATAAAAAAATTCACGAGACTTCCACAATATGCATAATTGTTTTTAATTTATCATGAATGTAGATATGGAAACATTTTTGGCGGCTCTAATATATGTTTATAAAATGTAATACCCATTTAGGACAATGAAATCTATGAGGTAAGTGTCCGATTTTCCCACAAAGTTGAAATAGATGTTAGTGAATGCTAAGGGTGTCAGAAGTCTGGAGAAAGGAATCTAAGAAAGGAATTTTATTATAGGAGTTTGGTGGAAAAATATAATAAGGTAATGAAATCCCAATACCCCACTTATGAAAAGTGTGGGAAGAAATATCCTAGTAATTTCCTAGGGGACAAGGAAAATCCTTAGGTGGGGGAAGGAAGGGCACAAAACAAGCAATTTCTGATGGGAGAAACCCACCAATGTGATGGAAGAAATAAATACTCTGGTCAACCCTTAGGACATTATCCAATGTTTCAAATGGAAGGAAAACGAAACTATGTGAGTCAATATTATACGCTAAGGGATGTTGATGACAACTGATGACAACAACATCCGAGGCATTGAGAGAAAAAGAGAGATTATGAAATCACAACTAATGAGTTAGATACCAATAATAAAGTGGTTAAATGTATGATAGTTATTCTTTAAAGAATATCAAAAACAATTTTTTTATAGTTCAATGCATTCTTTCATATCTTTCATGTTTTTTATAACCATTCAAATAATGCCTCAAAACATGGATGCTGAGTTAGCAATGAAGATGAAAAATGTTTCAATTGTTGTAACCCAAGCACATAAATCATCTATTGGAACCTTTTTGTTATATATTTCCTAAAAATAATTATGATACTCCCTTTAATTAAATTTTATTCAATTCTAGGTATATATTTAGTTTTTTGGTGCAGAGACAATATAAATTTATTAGATAAGGAAATCAACCTATGTAACACGAACTGTCCTCCAGTACTATTCATGTGAAAGGAGGAGGATGAATCTCGTTTGGTACAATCATAAAAATCAAGGAAATTACTGCCCCATGAGTAGGAATATCTTTCACAAATGATTGATAACATATAAAAGATTCTCCTTGAAGACATGAACATGTTATGGGAATTCACTGATGTGTTTCCTCAAGAATTTCGTGGTCTTACACATATATGAGTGGTTGTGTTATCAATAGAAAGTATACCAAGTTCTTTTAAAATATACAAGACTCCATATAGAATGGACACTATTGAACTTAAAGAAATTAAGAAGTAGTTACATGAGAATCTAGATAAAGGGTTTATATTCCCGAGTGCTTCACCGCAGAGTGCATCGATCTCCCTAGTTAAGAAGAATGATTGGTCAACACACCTCTTCATTAATTATGGTTTTCTCAATAAATCCACAATAAAAAGAAAGTATCCCCAATAATATATTGATGAATTATTAGATCAGCTATGTGGAGTCCTGTAATTCTATAAGGTTGATCTATATTAAAGATATTATAAATTTAAGGTGAAGAAGGAGGATAATTCCAAGACTTATTTCATACAAGTTATTGGCACTATGTGTTCATAATGATTCCATTTTAAATCACCAATGCTCCAAAATTATTTATGGGAATAAGGAATAGTTTCTTTATCGATTACCTTGAAAATGTTTTGGTAGTGTTTATAGACAATATTATTATATATCCCAAAAGAAAGGAAGAATATGTGGACCATCTGACTTCTATACTGAAGACATTGTGGAAGGAAAAGTTATTTTCTATGTATAGTAAATGTGAGTACTAGATAGATAAAATGTTTTCTTTGGTATTGTTATCGGTATAAAATGGATATTTTGGATCCTTTAAAATCAAAGGAAATTGAAGGACGAACAAGGCCAATATATGTTATGCAAATTCATAGTTTCCAAGGATTTGTTCAGTTCTATCATTGATTTTTATTAAAATGCACATGATTTACAAGATCAATAACAATGATAACTAAAAATGGAGTCACGTTTTTTAGGACATATGAAGATGAAGAGATATTTAAATAGTTGAATAAGATGCTAATTACTAAAGATGTACTCACAATACCCACTAATGGGGAAGTAATTTTGATCTACAATGATGAATCTAAAAAGTTCATGAGATATGTACACGTACAATATGAAAAAGTAACAGCCTATGCCTCATATGAATTAAATTTCCATGAGAAGAACCACCAAACACAAGATCTGGAATTTCTAGTAGAGATCTTTAGATTTATGATTTAGAAATATTATCTCTATGGATAGAATTATAAAAAAATACATGGATCATAAAATCATCAAGTACAAATTCGCACAAAAGGAGATTAATATGTGCCAACGAAGATGGGTATAGATGATCAATGATTATGACTGTTCAGTCCATTACCATACTGAGAAGGAAAACAAAGTGGTAGATACTTTGAGTTGAATGGATACTACAACCCTTTCCATGATGATGATTGAAAGTTATCTAATATTTTTGTACATGGAAATGACGAATATAGAAATAATTAAAGTATATTCATCCCACCTTTCTCAAACAACTAATTTGCCATCAATTCTTGAGAGGATCATGGAGTTCAAGAAAGATGATGTGTTTATACATAAGAAGTTATTGAGTATTTTCAAGTTCAACTTTGCTGAATATAGAGTTATTAGGTTTGGTTCAGAGATATGTGTCCTAGAAAAACCAAAAAATAAGAGGGAACATCTATATGATGCACATAACTCAAATTTCTCTATTCATCTAGATATCCCTAATATGTATAAATATTTTATGAAAACATTCTAGTGGTATAACCTGAAGAGGGAGATTGTGGACTTTGTATCTTGATGCTTGGTACTCAAAAAACACAAGGAGGATTGAAATAAGTCTAAGAGTATGATAAAACCATTCCCTATAATAGTATGGAAATGGGAAAACATACCATGTATTTCATCATAGGACACCCTAGGACACATAAATTCAATAAAACCATCCAGGTGGTATTCAATCAACTTATAAAGTTGTAAAATTTCATTACTACTAAAGAAGATTTATCTATTGAAAAAGTCACCATGATATACATGTAATAAGTGGTAAAACTACATGTAGTTCCATTATATATTTTATTTTATTTGGATCTATGGTTTACGTCAATGTTTTGGATAATTTTTCAGAAAGTGTGGTATATAGAATTGATCTTCAACACTTGTTATCAGCCTCTGAAAAATAGATACTCTCAAAGAACCATTCTAACAATGGAGGATATACTAAGATCATATTTAATGGATGTTCAAATATGTTGGGACCAGTACCTTTCCTTCGTGATGTATTCATATAACAAAAGTTTTCATTCATGCATTTAAATGACACCTTATGAAGTTTTGTAAAGGAAGGGGTGTTAGAATCTATAATATTGGGATAAATTTGGAGAGTTGAAGATAATGTGATTGATCTTATCCAAGAGTTGTTAGATATGGTTATAACGATTCATATTTATATAAAATTTATATAGATTCAATAGAAAATATAGGGAAAAAATATTTGATGAGACCCTATGTTTGAGGTCAGAGATAGAATTTTCCTTCATAAATTACAGTTAATAAATTAATCTTGTTTGGGAAGAAGATAAATCTTAAAACTAGACACATCACCCCTTGATATCATTGATAACATCAGAGTGGAGGCCTATCAACTATGAATTCCACCACACATTTCTCATGTATACGATGTGTTCCATGTAACCCAATAGAGGAATTACACAACATAACACTCAAATGTAATAAATCTAGAGGTGGTAACATTTAATAATGATATTTCATATGAGGTTTATTGAGTGAATTTATAATATCATAAAGATGATGGTCTACAAAATAAGACAACTCATCTGGTCTAAGAGTTATGGAATAACCATAAGTTTAAGGAAGCGACATGGAAACTAGAAAAGGCGATGAAATAGAAGTACCCTCATCTATTTTAGTGTATAAAATTAAACATTTTATGTAGAAATTTCAGAATGGGTGAAGAATTTGATGACCCAAACTTTTATAAATTCCATTTTTGAATGAATAAATGAATTGTTAAGTAAATTAGCTATATAAACACATGGAATAATTTTTATAATTTGAATAATTATAAGTTATATCCTATTATAATTGAAATACCATTATGGATCATAACCATTGATAAAATAGTCATAATATAGTGTATATTATGATTAGTATTTATATAGGGTTATGATAAATCCAATTGACATATATAAATAAAGAAATTAGCTCAACCTGTATGATTGTACCCTATAGTGCTGATTTTTCGGTGTTTCAATTGTAGAAAACATCATTAGTATTTTCCCTTGACCAAGGCTAATCCAAGATTAAATAACTAAATAATTATCAAAACTGTTTATGGGATATGTTCAAGCTCATTGGGATCACGACCAAAAATATGTACGCAACACCACCCTAAGAAAATCTTAGTATAGCACACCTTAATGTTAAGGAATATGCTAGTGTAATAAAGGGATATGTATATGGACCCTAATATTATAAATTTTAATATCTTTTAATAAAATAATGTATATAATTAACTTTTATTACTTTATAATTATTAAATATTATGTTTGATAAAAATAATATTTTGATACAGTAAAAAAAGATTTTATTTTAGGGAAATATATAGTTTCGGTCAAGACACAATATTTTAATGAATTAAATAATATTTGAGATAAAATACATTTTAATAAAATGTTATTATTAAATAATATTTATTCAATATAAGTGATAATATATTTTTTACAATGTCAAAAATAATTTTATAAGGGTGATAAAATTGTTATTATAAAAAGACATGTATCTTTAACTAAATGGGATTTTTATATTTAAAAATGTAAACTATCATATTTAAAGAATTATTTTTATAATTTAAATATTATTTTTGAAATTAGAACATTAACGTTATCCAGTTGTATTTTTTTTGAAAATTTTCAAAGATAATAGAATTTTTGGCCAAAATTAAATAATATATAAATATAAAGTTTGTATTATGACATCCTAAAATCCCCAAAGTAGTGTAATAAATACTATAAAGAGTATCCATGACCGAAAATATAATTTCCATTTAATATAGATAATTTTTTATGTTATTTGATTAATTTTACAACCCTTTAATGATTCCTCCAATACCTATATTATATATTATGTTATTAAAATCAATTCTGTATGAGAATTACTCACATGCACATCACCAAGGGAATTATTTGAATGTGTTCGACTATTAGATATATAAATTAATGAATACCACACCACTTTGGTAGAGGACATATGAAAAAACAATTGTATTATTTTTGGTTCTGATTACATAATAATATAGAGTGCAAAACCTATGTTTTGAAATTAATAAACAATTCCCATCAATTTTGATATATCAAGACACCCAACCACCCATTCAGAATTCCTAAAAAAATATTAGATAAATATGTTACTCTTCCTTTTCATCTATATATCCACACAAATGTGCCCCAAATCTCTTAAGTAGCTCCTCTAAAGCCTTAAGAGAACCCTCTCAAGGTAAGGGATCCTCTCATTATCCACTTTATTCAAGATCCTTCCTTATATTATTCCTTTTTCATTCCAATTTTTCATGTTGGGAATTTTTTTACACATTAATATTACTGTCACTATGATTTCCATGTTCTGATATATCTATTAAACTATCATTTAACTCTTCCACGAGTCTTCATGTACCCCGATTTTGCTTCCGAAATGATTCTAAGATTTCTCATGCAAAACCTTTGTGTAGTGAATATACATCCTCATGTACACTTAATTGAACTCACCGAGATGTATCTATCCTTTATTTATTGCGTACTTCTACATATGTGACCAATATTTCATAATAATTATTTCAAAAGTGGTGGCACACATCATTATGTTGTATGATCTATAATACACACTTATGCATGTACATGATATGGATATGATGGGTCAGACCAATATTATATAGTTATTAAATGCATTGGGTATTTTTTTTCCTCATGTTATAACATGTATGTTGAAAAATAGGCTATCTAAATCATATTATGTTTTATTTTCTTGGTAGTTATCATTAACTTAGGTTTATGGTGTCATGTTTTATGTTGTTTCCAAATTCCCAGATTGCCTTTATTTTATCATTCTATATCATGCCTCATAGTTAAAGATTATGATCCTCACTCATTTTATGCCATATTGATACGCATCTTGACTCACATATACTACTTTCATCAAGTAATGTTTTGTTTAGTCCCTTAATAGTCTTTGTATATCAACCCTTTATTATATACATCCCTAGGTTATCCCATGCTCTCTTAGTAGATCCATGGAATATAATGGGATGAATGTCATGAGGACACATCCCCCAACTACGGGTAAGTAGTTAAGGTATATATTGACTTATAATGAATTATTATACATATTGGATTATGATATCCCCCTCAATGAATTCAAGATGAATTATATTTTAAACTTGGTGAAGTCAAAAGGAATCAATATATTTGGTGCCCCTCACACAATACTACAAGACAATAACACAAACTTAAGTTCTTCTAGGCTAAAAAATCTACATTAGGAATAAAAAATCTAGTTGATTCACTCATCCTACTATCATATAGTGGAAATGGATACCTTGAGGATAAAAGCAATTATCTATCAAATACCATATAGATGATGGTGTTAAAATATAATAATTCATGGCTTAATAAAATATTGCATGCCTTGTGGGGTTAAACACCATAACTAAAAATTGTATGGAATCGACCCCATATAAACTTGTGTACAAGACAAAGTTTATTCTATCCATTGGGGTGAGACGTCCCTTGTTTCATATTTCCTATTTTAACTAATTTTTTAATATAAACATTCTTATAGGCTATTGGATTAGTTGAAGGAGCTTGATGATAAAATATTGCACACATTGAAAAATATGGAATCTCATTGAAACCAAGTCTAACCAACATTTACTCAGAAATTTCATCTATATTCATTCCTCCAAGAAGGTATGATATTTATTCATACAACGCTAATGATACTAGGAACAAAGACCCTAAATATTAAACTAAAATAGGTGGGTACATTGGTTATATAAAACATATACTCCAAAAGAGAGTACTACTTGTGAAACATGTATGGGAAGAACATGAGCACCCACCAATGAAAGATTTATAAAGATATATTTTTCATAATCTCAAACCAATTCTCAAATTTAAAGGTGTATACCTTTAAACTATATAGTGTTCATTCATTATACATGATTCGAATCTTCCAAGATACCATCCTCACAATAAGTCATTAAAATACATAGTTTTCATCCCTTTTATAAAAAATTAAACTATTTTCTTGGAGTCATTATCAAATGGTCATAAACTCTAAAACATGTAGATCCGAGAATCATGACCTTAAAATCAATGGCCTCAAAATTATATTCCATAGGATGTAAAACATCATTTAATTATTGGTTAATGAATTATTATTTTCAATAAAATATAAAAAATAATGATATCCCCTTTCCTTCAATGAGATTAAAATACATGTGGGAGTTCTGAGGAATATTTTTTCTAAAAACATGCAACTAATATTTGGGAGAGTCCCCCCTCTCATAATTTTCACATTATGGTAAATTCAATTACATGGTGACTAATATAGAAATTTCTTAAACTTCAAAGAGTATCCTACCATATATGGACTGTCTCCATTTTAAAGGATATAGATCTATATAAGGGCCCTTAGTGTATGAACCTCAATTCCTATCAGTATACATTAAGTGAAAAAATTCCCCAATATTCAATAACGACATATGGTAAGATTCGTTTTTGTAGGATATTTAGTAACATTTAATATCCTTTACTACACCACTCAAAAATTTTCATTATTCCGGAAAATGTTCCTACATGAGATTTAAATTAGTGTATAGTTTTCCTTCTTGCATTAAAATGAAAATTACAATCATATTTCCCAATTCATGTTTTCTCATGTTATTTTAACAATCTACCAATTATCCCTTGAATATCATATAGACCATTAATCACATGATTTTGTATTTCTAAAAGAATAACTTTCATTAGCATGATTGAGATGAAAAATAATAAGAGGCATGGAATCAAGTTTGAGTCCAATGAAATTAAACTGCAAGACATTAAACCCATTTTACAAGACCCCTGTAATTGATATGGGGATTTATTCCCACTCTTGTAGGATATTTTGAACCATAAATATCCTATATCTTAATAATGGAGATAACTTATATCCAAAAATAATTTGACTTTTCATCTTAATTTCTAGGTCCCGTTATCCAAATTGATATCTGAAACCCAAATCTGTCCTGCTTTATATGAGTATGATTGGAGAAAATAAGGACCTATAAGAACTATGTGTGTATTGATTCAATCATTTATAGGATAAATAATGAATCTTTAATTCCTTATACAATTCCCATTTAATAATTCTATCATTTAAAAAGGATTCACCACTATATAAGAAGATGAACTATTTTGGATCATGTAGTATAAAATTTCCCATCCATGGGTCATTTTTAATGGTAACCCTATTGAAAAAATATGCAAGGATTTATGTATACTCTTATTGGATATATGGTAACACATTGATCTAATATCAGGGGTCCACCTACAAACCCCATCGGTCTTACTCTCATTGATTTGGTTTATCATCATTTATATCATGTCTCTTATAGAGACCTAACACCAGCATTAGAACACTAAAACCCCATTCTATTACACATTATCTAGATCTATTCATAGGATTTATAAGAATTATGTGATACTCTATTCCCATTATTACTTGATACATAGTGATTCTCTAGTCCTCTTTCTTATGCTTAATCATGAATTCAACAGAAATCTCAACCCTTATCGATTTTTTTCAAGGATTTCAATCATTTCTTGGAGAATAGTAAAATTTATAGTGTTTATTCATCTATACAATCCAAACGATTATAGTATGTTTCTCTATATCCATATACGTATGATATGATAAAATATTATCTCTTCCAGATGATGGAATCTATGTCATTTTCTTATGACATTAAACTGTGTGAAATCTAAGTCCTTCTTACATGATATTAAACTAAAATATATCCAAGTGTTTATCACATGATGTTAAACTATATGACATATGGTCTATATTGTATGACCATAAACGAGTTTTTGATTAATAAATTCATGTGGCTTGATTCTTATTATTTCAAGATATGTAGTGATGTCTATATCATATATTCTAGACATAGCCACAAAATAGAACCCATTTTATCTATTCACATAACAACCTAACCATAGTAATCTTGGTTTCATAATTCCAACATCACATTTTTTAATATCCCTTTTTACATCTCAATTTGTGTCCCATGTGTCTCAAATTATCACAAACCATTCATGGTCATCGGTAAGGAGTGCATCCAGTTTTGAAGGGGACCTCTACATGTCTACGAATAAGATCCCAAATAGAGATGTCCATATATTTCATGAATTTTTAATGCCTACTAGAGGAATTTTTACATCTTAGGGAAAATGTCCTCATATATTTGTATACATTGTAAATAGTGTATAAAAACTAATTATTTTCACATGGTTAGTGATCATCGCCCAGATATTTGTCCCATCATCCCTCATGATACAAAAACCTTGAGTAATGATTTTAAATATAGTCACTCTCTATTAAAAATGTTTTTGGGTGTTCTTCACCAATGAACCATGGTTGTGCTGTTCTAAAACAGTTTCCCTTCATACATTTTCACCCATAATTACATTAAACTATATACACCTTGGTAAAATATGTATGACCTTAAACTCTAGATTCAGACGATGAAAAATAAAACAATCTAACATATGATAAATGATACAGAAAAATTACGAAGCTGAAAAAACATGAATGGAAGCATAAGAAAAATTCAAGTCTCAACCCACTAATATTTCCACTTTTGAGTCCCAGAAAAAAAATTACAATGCACATCAAAAAAATAACATTTCTTGGGAGATCATATGTATAGACTGAGAGAAATATAATCTATAATCATTAGGTATATAGATATATAAAAAATATTTGGGAAAGGTAGGTGAGTTTTATTACATATGGTGTTACTTTTATGGTACTGAAACCCTCCTTGTATGGACTCTATTCAATGACCCTACTTTATCTTCCAAATGTTTAAACCGCCATTAACTATACATGGTTATTGATAATTATTGATTAAAATTTTTATGGAAACAAATATTTAGATATGTATACATGCTTTAATATGTCTCTTCATTTGAGCCCCAAATTTATCCTACCAACCATATGCATATTTGAATTCCATGAAAATGGTCTTCGAACAAAAATATTATCTAATGAAATTCAAATGGATCCCATCACTCATGTATTCTTAGTTTTTATCCCTAAAATTCATGTTCCTTCTCATCATCCCAAATTAAAACTCTTTGAGTTTTTATTTAGATAATCCATAGTCAAAAAATTCAAAAATGGTAACATTGTAGGAAATAATCCGAATATGAAAACCTTAGTGTATGGTGATGAAATATCTAGTAATTACCCCTTTGATAAATTCCTTTTAGGAAAACATTCAAATTCAATTTTTAGGGATAATGTTTGACTTTATAAATTTCAAATTCAATTTTAAATGGTTTCAAGTTACATGGTATCACATTGTATGGTTTTACATGTTGTTATGAAATGATAATGAGAATATATGAAGGTATGAACACTGTGAGGAAGATGTGAATTTATTAATTTTTGAAAAGGAAGAAAAACATCAACAATTTCAGGTCTTTATTTGTGAAAATAATTCTTCATATAAGTCTATATATGGGATCCAGTTTTCACTAATAGCATATTGGGTTCCATCAATGCAGTTAAAGTGATTGGATAGCCTCATGGTTTTGACCTCCATAGCCGGGTATAGAATCTCCACCTTATTAGAAACCCATCTTCTCTCTATATATAATTCATATATATGTTTTTGTTGGTAAAAAGTTCCCCCATGGTGGAATAATACTCATACTAGTGGTGGTTTATGAAAGAATAATTTTTATCAACCAAGCCTTGTTTCTGTAAGGCTACCCCAATACAATGGGATTTATTTTGGAGTATCACATCTTGGAGTCTAGAAGAGAAATAATTTTATTATTCCTCCATATGGTACACCTGAGACTCGTATTATAGGACCCATACTTCTAGGATCACATTTATTTTATCATAAATTGAATGATAATTGAAACCTTTATTCCTAGGAAGATAAATTCATGGTGTACTTGATGGAGATTTATACCTTTATCAACCACAAGAGTGTCTAAAATTATCTAATATATATATATATATATACAAACACATTGAAAAGTATTGAGGTGGACTTTAGGAGACTCTTTATCTAATTCAATATAACTTTTAAAATGTGAGACATATTCATAGATGATATTACATAGGGATAACTCCAAGGAAACTTAAATTGAGTTTTCTAGTTCAAGGACAAACCTATCTTCAATATATCCCAACTGAAGAGGCATGGAGGGGATAAATTCTATGGATGAGAGACTTAATTGGGATATTATCAATGAATATAACATATTAAGTACATATTAGTCAACAAATACTAAGGTTACCAAGAGGTGAGATGAACACTTTGGCCTGTCCCTTAACTTAACACATTATGTGGCATGTGCCAAGCCATCTTGGATAACCACATGATAATTAACCACATGTGGTGTTTCCTAATTATAGGAAATTGGACAATCATTCATTTATGTTGTCCATATTATAGTTATCAAATGAGAAATTTTATTCCCCATCATGGCCTATCTAACCTCTATAAAAACCACCTCATAATCATACTTGGTAGAAACATCTACGTGCAGTGGGTCACTAGAAAGATAGTCATGTACTACCACAAGAAAGTCCTCCAAGATTGTAATTACTTGAGTTTTGGAAGAAAATGATTCATCACATTAAATATGTGTAAAATTGGAAATTTATAAATAAGGATGTTGAAATATAGAAAGGAAACATATGTTATTTTGGTTAGTTTACAGATCTTATACAATCATACATGTAGGTAGGGATATTATTGTTCTGAAAATGACTATCCGTCATCTCCTAGGCCTCATAATGTGTAATGTTCCCTATTCAGAAATTATAAGATAGTTAGTAGTTTTTACATTAAATAACATTTTTTTTTGGTTTCTATACACACATATTATCTTCCTAATTCATTGATGGGAGCATGTGGAGTTTTCACAACCTACGTTTTCCCTATTGTGGATTTTGTTTTTGATTTTTTTTCATTTCTTCCAATATAGACTATTTAGTGTTCTCAGTACATGCTTAGGATCCTTTAAAAGAAGAGAAAGGGTGATGATACAGTTGATAAATTTCCAATTTTAGTATCTGGATACATACATATATATTGTGGGTAAATATAGATTTAAAAAAAAAAACCACAAATGAAAACATATATTGAAAATAACACCACACTTCATCAGTGATTGATTTCATATGAATTATGGCAATTTCATACCATTGTAAAAAATCTGAATTGGAAAGTAAACTCATAAATGGTCTCTATAAATGTTTTATTTCCTGTGATTCTAGCCTGAAGAAAATTTCCCTACCTCGAGTAAATAATGTTTATCTATTTCGATGGGACTATTATTAGGGGGGTATATTGGGAAACCCCTTGATTATGGATCTACATCCACCATATTAAATTGAAAATGATGATTACCAATTCCAATGATGGTTTAAAATCATGAATAATTATTCAGTGATGAGACTTACACACTCATGATTGATACATGCTTCCTACTGATTAATGGGTTGGTTGAATACTCCATTAGAAATAACCAAATCCATCATCTCCAACACCCATATAATGGTGGGGATCTTTATTTTAGTTTTATAAATTAGAATCTACAGCTCCCATATGCACAATCCCACCTCCATTGGGTTACTTTAGTTGTCTAAATTTTTAGGGGCCTTTATATACATAATTTTAGGAATGTAGATGTTTTCTTAAAGCATCACCCATAGGTTCCTGATATCAGAGGAGGAAATCCCAACATTCCATAATTGGAGAACATCTGGGTGTATATAATTTGCAGAAATGTGATTTATTGTGAATTAGATCTAGGATCCTTCGATTTGATTTCTTTTTATCAACCATTCACCTTAGTCAGAATCTATGTTGATAGATATTGGTTCTTTTACCAATGGAGACAACCTAACTATCTCAAAACTACCTCAGTTTTCATCCGATCCTCCAATATGGTTCACAACACATCTAATGGTTAGGGATGGATTAGTTACTATAAGGACCTGACCTTAAACCCTACTTAATCTTTAATTAAATTGAATAATTCACATCGAGGATATTTTCAGGTTTAGAGTTTTAGAGAATTAGGACCTAAATATTAAATCTCAAAGATTAGAAAGTAGATACATCTACTCAATTTCCATTTTTTCCACAAAATAAAAACCCTTGAACAAAAGAGTCATGTCTAGTTACTTGTTTTAGACAACCTGACATTTCCTTGATCCCATCCTTGACCCTACTCAACTTTATGTCATGTGAAAAACATTTCAAAAACTTGGGATGAGCATAAAAAGCTCAGTAAGGGTTACAAAAATACGAAAATAAAACATCAGTCCATGTATACATAAGAATAAATTAAATCATACTTTACTCATAAAACATAAGCACTTTAACATACCTCATGATATCATAATATTTACGAATAACTCATAGAAATCATAAGATTTATGAATAACTCATAGAAATCATAAGACAAAAAGGTAACTTGAGGCATTCATAACATTATTACGTTGGGAGTAACCCTCATGGTTACGTTTGGAATACCCATCATAATATATTCCCTAAATCTCTTCAGAGAAACCTTAGTGTTTAACCCCTTCACGTTACCCAATGCATTGGAGTGCTATATCAGGCTCACCTGCCCATAGTTTATCACAGAACCACCCGTCTTCATAAACAATGCCCAAGAACCATAACATAACCATATCACACAACATAAGCATAAAGGAAAGATAACATTCCCACATCAAAATAACAATATAACATTATAAGATATTAAAATAATGAATGCATTCTAAAAACCATTTTCAAAACCATTTAAAACATTTAATAAAGAGATTTTTGAATCAAAGTGTCCCATACCACTTTGTAGATTTTATCATTTTAAACCATTAATATCCTTATAAATAAATCCTTAAAAACATTTTGAAAACATGGATATTAATGAGAAATATTTTTAAGAATAAATCATTAAAACATTTAAAATTATTTTTTAGTTAAATGGTTTTTAACAAAATGAGAGACACTTGAATACATTAATTGAGAAATAAAATTTAATCAGAACATTATAATATCATGAGAATAATGGGATTCATGATATAATATTACAAAGTATAGTATATACACCATATAATAGTTAATTTTTTCATAACAACAATGAAGTCTCAATAGAAATGAAAAATGAGATGAAATCCCTTATAAAGAAGGTATCCTTAAATTAAGGATTAATCAATATCATAATTATGTGTGAAAAATATAAACACACCCAATATAAGTGGATATTAAGTGTAAAACAATCAAAGTTCATTAACACGTATTCAAAGGATGACATATTCAATAACTACATGTTGAACCCAAAGAAATCAAAATTGGGTTAAGAAGTTCCCTTGGTAAAATTCGAAAGCCTAACAACCTCACTTTAAAATTCGTAAAATTAGTTGATGAGAGAGAAAATTTTATCTCATCATTTGGACATAAAATTTAAATCAATAATGATATAGAATAAAATATCCCAACATAAAAATATGTAAATTAAAAGACATAACAAATTAACTCTTTTAAAAATAGGAGTGTGAAGGGTTCCCTTACAGATTTGGGCAACTTTCTAAACGTACACCCCATGAAAGATGGGTCATACAATGAAGATGTAACTACGCATAAACGAGATTATATTATACAAATAGTAAAATAATGGGAAGTACATACACCACACAAAAGGAAATAGTGGCCAATTTAGCATGAATCTCACAGGAATAAAAAGTGAGATGAAAAATCCCCTTATGAAAATTCGGCAGCCTAACGACGCCACATAGAACTTCCATAAATGGATTGATGAGATAAAATAGGGTCTCTCATCATATTAACATAAAATTTACAGAAATAGTAAAATAACATCCCCCAACATAATAAAGAAAATCTTACAGTATGTTACCTAAAAAAAGAATACTTAAAAAAAGAGAGAGGTAGAATCCCTTACGAAAATTCTGCAGCCTAACGACGCCACTTAAAAATTCTAAAAATGAATTGATGAGAGTAATATGGGGTATCTAATAATATGAAAATAAAAAATATAGTATGTTGAATATAAAAGAACATCCTCCAACATAATAACATGGATCATAAATGAAATGACATAAAAGAGGGTACTTGAAAATAAAGAGAGAGGTCAGATCCCTTACCTCAAGTCTGACTTGTCTGGTTCATTTCCTTATATTCCTGAATAATAAAATTTTGTCAATTTATAATTTCTAAAGTAAATAATTTAAAGTTTATTATTAAATTCATATCACATATTATAATTTAATAATAATTAGTTAATTTTGTGAGTTCATATCAAATGTTTTTGTCGATGTTTGGTACATGAGTCAAAAATGAACTTGTTTGAAAAGAATCGTCCATGTAGTTATAAGTACATCATCTCCAGAATAGTATTAATTATTTAAATATCATATATATCCAGTAAATATTCATTTTTTACTATTCCATAACATTTGGAGATAAAAAGAAAAAAATTACACTGTTCATGGAGACGGTAGGCCGTACGTACGCATGAACGCTACTTTCATTTCTTTGTCATATTAATGGAAATAAAATTAATTGAGAGAGATATATATTATAATTACAGTATAATATATATGTTATATAGGTCAAATAAGTTCATTAATTTCATTCTTTATACATTCCACGTATTGCATGAACGAGTCACATCACTTGAGGGGGCGGTAGTCCACACTTTCTCATATGAAATTATCGCATTTGCACTACATGCATAGAATAAAGGTATGTTTTAAATATAAAATACAGAAGCATATAGAAAACATAAATACCATATATATATCGTATATAAAATACAGTGACATCATAATGGCCACCTTTAAAGGTGTTAAAATAATATTGAACAATCATTGTTTTGTTAGGCAGTAATTCGCCATCCACAGAAACAGTATGTTCTTTAACCATTAGACGGATCTGTGTGTAAGTGTAGCTCGAATACTTCTTATAAAAACATCCTAGTATATTTAATATACTAGTTGTTTTACAAAATAAAGGAAAAAAAAAGAGTTTAGGGGGTTGGATAAGCAAAATAAAACAAAAGAACATAAGAGATGACATTACCTTTAAATCGGGTAACTCCCTTTGGTTTGAACCCAAAGGGTTTCTTGAAGAGTTTTCTACCTAAGGTGAGGCTTCAATGATGAATATATGGATTTGGAGAGATAAAATGGGTAGGGTTTGGCCGAGCCAAAGGCTTGAGAGGTGTGGGTAAGTAGGTAGAGGTGAGGGCCTTTTATAATAGGGAGGAGGGGCACTCATGGAAAGTCAAGAAATGTTACTTTATTTTAAAATTAGTTTTGGATTTTAAAGGTCCCAAGTTGATATATTTATAGGATAATGTGATAAGGGTTTGAAAATTACTCATCGAATAGGTTTTTTCCAAGTGTAAGTCTTAGATTGTACATTATCTTTTCATTTTATTTAAATCGTTCATTAATGAGGTAATCGCTGCATCATCATTGTGTCATAAATAAATTAATTAATTTAATGTCTAAAAATTAAAAAAAATACTATGATGTAGGAAATATTTTTAGATTTACAATGAATATTTATAATCTAAGAGATAATTTACATAGACAAAACTAAAATTGTTTTACTTGGGTGATACATACTTCTGTTATATTTTCCTTTCTTTAAAAGTAAAATGATAAAGTGACACTATCACACAAAAGTGATTCAATGGGGTCCCATAGTTTGGAACAAAGAATCCCATGGTCTTCCATGACACAAAAATTAGAATTAGGAGACATTTTGGGGTCATTTGTTATTATTATGATATTATTTTATTATCCTTAACTACCTGATTACTAATTAATTAGGAAAATTGAAGATAATTACCATCGTTACTATTCATAATGTCAAAAAACAAAAAAGTATTAATTAAATAATTTAAACCTTATGATTCCAAATATGGAATCCATTTTACCCAATTCCAAACACCGAAATTTCAATAACTAATTTAAAAATATTTCCCGTTGTCAAAACAAATAGCGGGTTTTTTTTGAAGTAATATCTATGAAACGTTTGGCACTTGTTTATGTCCATTTTCAAAGTGAAATTAATTATAATGACCACCATTGAATGAAATGGTAAAAATAAATTCTAATTAAACTTTAAAACCAATTAAAAAGATAATCTAACCATATATTTAAATTAGATGAAAATGCAATTTTGATGTAAAATGCAGTATTTTTTCACTATTCAAAAAAATGAACAATGTCAGAAACATACCAAAAATTTAACCAAAGTAAATTTCAATGTACCAATCATAAAGAATAAGTTTAGTTTGACAAATAGAGTTTATAAAATTTTCAAAAGTTATATTTTAAAAAAGTTCTCCATCAAAAGGCGGTAAAACAATCTTTTGAAAATATTAGAGTATTTATTATTAAAATTGGATTCATTTGGATTTGAAGCCTCTAACATTTATTTGATAAATGTAAAAATATTTAGCAAACATATGTAATAATTTATTAGTTATTTATGTTCATTCCAACCATTAACAAGGCTAGGCGTTAACTATTATAATATTATTATATTATTAGTGTGCAACGTAAGATTTTAAAGAAACTCGTTGTTACATATTGGGTACGCCATCGAGCATAGCATTACCTTTAAAGTAATATTAACATTTTATTAACAAATATTGATAACCATTAGAATGTAATATTATTTATTTACCTGGGATGTTACATCCTTCCCCCCATTTGGGAATTGCGTCCTCGCAATTACAAAATTGGGCTTGGAAACTTCATTGAAAGTCCCACATCGGAACAAGAGTCAGTAAAACTATCTCTTTAAAAGAAAGGGAGAGAAGTACAAAGGTCACCCGAGTTAACTCATACTAGGATTAAAAATAGGAAAATATAGATATGATGGAGAAAACAAAGGGTCATGTTCTGATGGAGAGTGATGGCAAACTTGTCTAGGAGAAAGTTAACCACAAGAAAATTACAAACTTGTGATGGGTTAAGCGGTATTCGATTCCCTAGTAGGGAAAATTTAACAGACAACATTTTTGTTTTAAGTTACTTTTCATTTAGGAATTTATTTTTGAGCTTAACTAAATCACAATGAAAAATACTTACTTGTCATGTAGACTATCAACTTTTACTAGATTCCTTACTCAAACTCATATTTTCTCCAAAAGACGAGTATTTAGGAAGACTTGTTCGCATTAAGAGTACTATAATCAACTTCTTGAGAATCACCAAATCCACAAAAGAGAACTATATATTTCCCATGCCTTTAGACCATAACCAAAAACAAACCAAAAAGTTTATTATGAGATCAGATAATACTGAAAAAGGATATTTTTTTTACAAAAAGAAAAACTACTCGAAATCTCCAATTTTTTTCACACAAAACCCAAAGTTCAACAAATACCATTCAATAAAAATATATCCATAAAAGTCTTCAAATTTAACCAAACTAAGATTGAAACCCAAATCTCAGAAGGATTAAATCACATAGTCTCCTAAGATAAATCTTAACATTTTTCTCCAAAATAACATCAATTACTCTTAAAGTCTCATACTGAAAAGTAATTAACCTAATCACATATCTTCCATTATAGGCTAATCATTTCCATAGATAACCCAAAATCAACTTACTCTTAATTCATAAAATCATCTAACTGAAAAGAATCATTCAAACTAACCAGGGACTTCATGTAGTACAGTGGTAGGCGATAAATACCAGTTTCACTTTGGTTGTGGGTTTGATTCCCACAGTTTCGTCTGACGCGATGGGTTGTCACACAGTCTGCGTGTTTTCCTTTTTCCAAAACTATATAATTCTAAAAATATTCCCCAAAAAGAGATAAAATCATCAAAAATAACCATATCATATTTTAACCACAAATTTTATCTAATAACTTCCATTTTCAACCCAAAATGTATTAACCAGTAATTTCCTCATATTCAAGGATCATATAAAACCAAATGGTTCTTTAGAACTATATCCACAAAAGAAATGCTAATTATTCCTTGAATAAAATTTTCATATTTCAAACATCAGGGTTACATATACTATAAAATTTCTTCTAATGTAACCCCATCATCAAGAGAGACTTAATACATTTAATAATTTCACCGTCCTAAAATCTACCATAACTTTTGAATCTCTTATATGTTGACTTCTTACTCTTCAACATTATTCATGATCTATTAACTATGCATTTCCACCTTATTTCATAAAACAACATTCCTGCAAATAGAATATCCTCATTATTTATAAATATAAATCCAATGATGCTTCATTATTTAAGGATAGGAAAAATAAATCATACCTTGAATCCAAGTACCATAATCTTTAGGATGCTCTCTTTATCTTTGGACACGTTGTCATACCTTCAAAAAGTTAACGTTCACTTCACTTATATGATTTAACTTTTCTATATAAATGGAAAATTTGAGATCTTGAAATCATATGAAACAGATACCATGACCCATAAAATTGTTTTAAAAATGAGAAGGTGTTGAATAGATCAAAATTTTTTTTGCAGGTGATTTGAAAACTCAAGAAGCTGTCAAAATTATTTGAACAGGATTTTCCCATAATATTGATGATCAAATAATCAGGGAGGGATAATAATTTTGTTCAATATCTCTTTACTTACATCTTGAAAATTGATCCTTAATCTGCCGAAAAGAATCAACACGTAAACATGAAATGAAAAAAAATCTTTTATAGATAACATAAAAACTTTTGTATTACTCTAATCCATCAACCTCTATTGTTTAGTTTTTTATCCAATCAACCTATTTTACCATAACCCTGTAGAAGTTTCCACATGTTAATAACCCTCTGGGTTATATGGGATCCTCTACCTACACCCAGATATCACCCTAACCTCTAAAGTTATCTAAACTGACCTTTGATACCAACTATAAGGACCCGACCTTAAACCATACTTAATCTTGAATTAAATTGAATAATTCACAGTGAGGATCTTTTCAGGTTTAGTGTTTTAGAGAATTAGGGCATAACTATTACATCTCAAAGATTAGAAAGTAGACACATCTACTCAGTTTCCATTTTTTTCCACAAAATAAAAACTCCTGAACAAAAGAGTCATGTCTAGTTCCTTGTTTTAGATAACCTGCCATTTCCCTGATCCCATTCTTGACCCTATTCAACTTTATATCCTGTGAAAAAAATTTCAAAAACTTGGGATGATCATAAAAAGCTCAGTAAGGGTTACAAAAATACATTAAGAAAACATCAGTCCATGTATACATAAGAATAAATGAAATCATACTTTACTCATAAAACATAATCACTTAAACATACCTCATGAAATCATAAGATTTACGAATAACTCATAGAAATCATAAGATTTATGAATAACTCATAGAAATCACAAGACATAAAGGTAACTTGAGGCATTCATAACATTCTTATGTAGGGAGTAACCCTCATTGTTATGTTTGGAATACCCATCACAGTATATTCACTAAATCTCTTCAGAGAAATCTTAGCGTTTAATCCCTTCGCGTTACCCAATGCATTGGAGAGCTATATCGGGCTCACCCGCCCTTAGTTTATCACGGAACAACCCGTCTTCATAAAAAATTCCCAAGAACCATGACATAATCATATCACATACCTTAATCATAAAGGAAAGATAACATTCCCACATTGAAATAACAATATAACATTTTAAGATATTGAAATAATGAATCCATTCTAAAAACCATTTTCAAAACCTTTTAAAATATTTAATAAAGATATTTTTGAATCAAAGTGTCCCATACCACTTTGTAGGTTTTAACATTTTAAACCATTAATATACATATAAATAAATCCTTAAAACCATTTTGAAAACATGGATATTAATGAGAAATATTTTTAAGAATAAATCATTAAAACATTTAAAATGATATTTTAGTTAAAGGGTTTTTAACAAAATAAGAGACACTTGAATACCATAATTGAGGAATAACATTTAATCAGAAATTTATAATATCATGAGAATAATTGGATTCATGATATAATATTTCAAAGGACAGTATATACATCATATAATATTGAATTGGTTCATAACAACAATTAAGTCTCAATAGAAATGAAAAATGAGATGAAATCCCTTATAAAGAAGGTATCCTTAAATTAAGGATAAATCAATATCATTATTATATGTGAAAAATATAAACACACCCAATATAAGTGGATATTAAGTGTAAAACATTCAAAGGTCATTCACACATATTCAAAGGATGACATATTCAATAACTACATGTTGAACCCAAATAAATCGAAATTGGGTTAAGAAGTTCCCTTGGTAAAATTTGACAGCCTAACGACGTCACTTTAAAATTCATAAAATCTGTTGATGAGAGATAAAATGTTATCTCATCACTTGGACATAAAATTTAAATCAATAATGACATATAAGAACAGATACCAACATAAAAATATGTAAATTAAAAGACATAACAAAATAAGTCTTTTAAAAAGAGGAGTTTGAAGGGTTCCCTTACCGATTTGGAAAACTTTCAAAACGTACAACCCATGAAAGAGGGGTCATACAATGAATATGTAACTACTAATAAATGATATTATATTATACTAATAGTAAAATAATGGGCAGTACATACACCACAGAAAAGGAAATAGTGGCCAATGTAGCATGAATCTCACAGGAATAAAAAGTGAGATGAAAATCCCTTTATGAAAATTCAGCAGCCTAACGACGCCACGTAAAACATCCATAAATGGATTGATGAGATAAAATAGGGACTCTCATCATATTAACATAAAATTTACCTCAAGAGTAAAAGAACATCCCCCAACATAAGAAAGAGGAGCTTAATGTAAGTTACTTAAAAAAAGAGTACTTAAAAAAGAGAGAGAGGTAAGATCCCTTATGAAACTTCAGCAGCCTAACGGTGCCACTTAAAAATAATAAAAATGAATTCATGAGAATAATAGGGGGTATCTCATAATATGAAAATAAAAATTAAACTATGGTGAATATGAAATAACAACCTCCAACATAAGAACATGTATCATAAAAGAAATGTCATAAAAGAGGGTACTTGAAAAGAAAGAGAGAGGTCAGATCCCTTACCTCCAGTCCGACTTGTCTTGTTCATTTCTTTATATTCCTAAATAATAAAGTTGTTTCAATTTATAATTTCTTAAGTAAATCCTTTAATTTTTATTATTAAAATCATATAACATATTATAATGTTATAATAATTAGTTAATTTTGTGAGTTCATATCAAATGTTTTTGTCGATGTTTGGTACATGAGTCAAAGATGAACTTGTTTGAAAAGAATAATCCATGTAGTTATAAGTACATCATCTCCAGAATAGTATTAATTATTTAAATATCATATATATCTATTACATATTCATTTTTTACTCTTCCATAACATTTGGAGATAAAAATAAATGAAATGCACCGTTCATGGAGACGGTAGGCTGTACGTACGCATGAAGGCTACATTAATTTTTTGTCATATTAATGGAATTAAAATTAATTGAGATATATATATATTATAATTCCAGTATAATAGATATGTTATATTGTTCACATAATTTCATTAATTTCATTCCACATACATTCCATGTATTGCATGAACGAGTCACATCACTTGAGGGGGCGGTAGTCCACACTTCCTCATCTGAAATTATCGCATTTGCACAACATGCAAAGAATAAAGGTATGTTTTAAATATAAAATACAGAAGCATATAGAAAACATAAATAAAATATATATCATATATAAAATACAGTGACATCATAATGGCCACCTTTAATGGTGTTAAAAGAATATTGAACAATCATCGTTTTGTGAGGCAGTAATTCACCATCCACAGAAACAGTACGTTCTTTAACCATTAAAAAGATGTGTGTGTAAGTGTAGATAGAATCATTATTATAAGAAAATCCTATTATATTGAAGATACTGGTGTTTTTTACAAAGTAAAGTAATAAAAATAATTTAGGGGGTTGGTGAATAAAAATAAAACAAAAGAACATAAGAGAAGACATTACCTTTAAATCGGGTAACTCCCTTTGGTTTGAACCAAAATGTTTTTTTGAAGAGATTTATGCCCAAGGTGAGGATTCCATGATGAGGATAGGGATTTTTAGAGATGAAATGGGAAGGTTTTGGCTGATCCAAAGGCTTGATAGGTGTGGGTAAGGAGGTACAGGTGGGGGCCTTTTATAAGAGGGAGGATGGGCCCTCATGGAATGTCAAGAAATGTTACTATATTTTAAAATGAGTTTCGATTTTTAAAGGTCCCACATTGATATATTTCTAGGATAAGGTGATAATGTTTCTATATATACTCATCCAATATGTTTATTCCAAGTTTAAGGATTATATTTTACATTATCTTTTCATTTTATTTTAATCATTTATTAATGAGGTAATCTGTGCTTCATCATGGTGTCATAAATAAATTAATTTATTTAATGTCTAAAAATTATAAAAAAAATACTATGATGTAGGAAATCGTTTTATATTTCCAATGAATATTTATAGTCTAAGAGATCATTTATAGAGACAAAACAAAAATTGTTTTACTTGGGTGATACATACTTTTGTTATATTTTCCTTTCTTTAAAAATAAAATGACAAAGTGTCACTATCACACAAAAGTGATTCCATGGGGTCCCAAAGTTTGGCACAAGGCATCCTATGGTCTGCCATGACACAACCAGTAGCATTAGGACACATGTTGGGGTCATTTTTTATTATTATGATATTATTTTATTATCCTTAACTACCCGATTACTAATTAATCACGATAATTAAAGATAATTACCATCGTTACTATACATAATGTCCAAACAAAAGAGTCTTAATTACATAATTTTGACCTTCTGATTCCAAATATGGAATCCATTTTACCAAATTCTGAACACATAAATTGAAATAACTAATTTAAAAATATTTCCCGTTGTCGAAACAAATAGCGGGTTTTTTTGAAGCAATATCTATGAAACGTTTGGCAGTTGTTTATGTCCATTTTCAAAGTGAAATTAATTATAATGAGAAAAATTTAATTAAATGGTAAATATAAATTCTAATTACACTTTTCGTCCAATTAAAAATATAATCTAACCATATATTTAAATTAGATTAAAAAGCAGTTTTGATGTAAAATTCAGTATTTTTTCACTATTCAAAAAAATGAACAATGTCAGAAACATACCAAAAATTTAACCAAAGTAAATTTAAATGTCCCAATAATAAATAATAAGTTTATTTTTACAAATAGAGTTTATAAAATTGTCAAAAGTAAGATTTAAAAAAGGTTCTCCATCAAAAGGCGGTAAAACAATCTCTTAAAAATATTAGTGTTTTTTTTCTTAAAATTGGATTCATTTGGATTTTAAGCATCTAAAATTTATTGGATAAATGAAAAAATATTTAAAAAACATATGTAATAATTTTTTAGTTATTTCTGTTCATTCCCACCATTACAACGACTAGGAGTTAACTATTATAATATTATTATATTATTAGTGTGCAACGGAAGATTTCAAAGAAACTCATTGTTGCGTATTGGGTACGCCACAAGCATAACATTACCTTTAAAGAAATATTAACATTTTATTAACAAATATTGATAAACATTAGAATGTAATATTATTTATTTACCTGGGATGTTACAGTTACTCTGTAGCATCATCAAGACTATGCTCTTATTTATCCCTTTTGGTGGTCCACTTTCCTTTACATGAAACCACTACAATAGAATCCAATGTAACATTACTCCATAGAATTCCCCAAAGGTATGATAATGTCCAAGAATTATTATAGCCCTATGTTAACCTAAAAAATTCACTAATAAGAAGAAATTTGTTGATTTCATGGGTGTCTTTTTAGGTGATCATCATCCATAATTGACATGACATCATTTGATGTCTCTATGCCTAGACATTTATTGGGTTTGACATGGTCAACTATTGCAAGAACCTAAACAATCATGTAAACCTATAAGGTACTCGATCCTCATATATGATTTTACATCCAATTGTGTTTCAAGGATAGAATCCTTTATATTATTCAAATATAATCTAGCTTCATACTCACTGTGATCTTCATAAATAATTATACCCATTGGGGGATCATCATAGGGAACATGTTTAATTATGATGATAAGCTCAGAACCTTTGATGCATATCCATACTTTAGAAAAAAAATTGATATAAGAGAAAACATAGATAAAGGTTAATAATCATCATTAATGTATTTTTTATTTTAAATGGAGTGAATATGAATTAAAATTCACTACCATTCATCCAATAGGATATAGAGTTGTTCCAAAATGAATAAAGCATACATTTATATATAAAAATACATAAAGGATGAATGAATTGTTTCAAAAATAGGTACCATTAATACCAAATGTTCTCCTTGTACTAAATTGGACACTATTATTTATGATCCTTCCTTAATGATGTAGTGAGTTTCCCAAATAGGAAATACATAAGTACTCATCCACATCACTAAAATTTCTTCCAATTGGTTCTGAATTTGGATGTAGAGATTAAAATTGTAACCCCACTATTCATAGTGACCATATTCTAATATATAAGAATACTTTCTCAAGATCCCTTATTTCTCCATTGAATGGAATCTCATTGAGAGTTTGCAGTTCTTTCCTTTCCCTTGGGGTAGTAATAGGGTCTTCATCAACAATTCAATGTTAATGTCAGTTCATGGGCAGGGGTTCTCCATTGTGATCATTGATGTTATCCTCAACAATTCATGGAAAAGTGTGGGTGAAACCTCTAAATACAATCAAATCTCCCTTTTGGAATATAATTCTACATATATGAATCTAAGGATCGATTCCCCAAAGACCAGAAATATATCCCATCAAAAAATACATACTTCACCATGAGTCAGGTAGATGGTATTAGTCCATGAGATCCATTAGCTTAATAAATCTATAGAAAATTAAATTCAATTTTACATGTATGTCTCATAATTATAGAAGAACTTGTAAATTTAAATTTCATTGTGGTAATCATTGAATTCAAGAAACATGTTTCGAACCCAATAAGACCACATTTATTTAGGGATAATATAACCTTCTATGCATAGATCAAATTACTGATTATATCCTTTTAGTTAATTAGTTGTTGAATGATTAAAAATGGGAATGATTTAATGCATCTTGGCATAATATATTTGAGACTTTTTTCTAGATATTCTATGGTGTGATGAATTAGAAATACTAGGATAGATCCTCCATCATTAATATAAAAACACATGGAATAAATATTTTTTTGTCATGTTGGTGTACTCTATAAACTTGGAGAGAAAAAATAATTCAATTGGTTTTATGATGATAACATCTCTTAAAATCCCATGCTTGTATTACAGATAAATATTAAGGACATGGAACATTGGAAAAATTAAATTTATGATATTAACATGAATTGTCAAGAAAGAATCATATTGATTATAATAGATTGACCTAACTATATAAACAATCTTTTCTGATGTGATTTTCGACCTCAAAATTCAAATTCGTGCCTTCTATTCGAGTCATTATTTATTCTATAATAAAGATATAGAGATCCATAAGAAATAAATGATTAATTTAAGAGAATATATCTATGTTAATTGAATAAAAACAATAAAACCAATAGGTGAAAATTTTACTAATTACAAATAAATTTTACTAAGTCATTTTCCCAAGTCGTCTATCGAATATTATTATACAAGTCCAACTGCCTATCTCATAATATATCTAAATATCCTTGGAGACTCTCCCTACCCATTTCAATAGGTCCTTCACCCAAGTAAAAGGGATCAAAATGCCTTTCCTACTACCATATATGTTCTAATTAAGGGGGGGGGGGTAATTAATAGAAATAAACTTCTATAAAATTAAAAAAATAACTAAGTCGAACAGACATAATTTTTTTTTCTCATTATCATTAAGGAAAAGGTATATATAGAGTAAAACCCATCTCATATTTATAAACACTAGGTTTTGGGATACTAATCATAGTTAGTATTTGATTCTAGTGCACATAGGTAGCATGCGACACTACCGTGTGAAACAAGCATGTGGATGTCCAACTTTAAGCTCCAAATCATCCCCTAAAAATAAATTTACAAAATTTATGTATCAAATTAATGAAAATATTAAATTCGTTTTGTCAAATTATATCTAACATTGTTTGGGGGGGGGGGGGGGGTTCGTACATTGACTTTGGAGAATGATAAATACATTAGATAATGGAGAATATGTCAAAAATATTATTATAGAATTATAGTAAACAAAACAAAAATTCACTTTAAATAATTATATTTCACCCAAATCAAGAACAAAACTCAATATATATGTTTTAATTATATGCCCAACATTTAAATAGTAGTCAAAATTTTGAACACTACATACACACCAAACCCACTTCACCTAGGATTCCATATTTTCGTTTAAATTTGATCCTTTTTGTGTTAATTTTGTTCCTATTGGAAGATGAAAAGATGGATCAAATATATTGTAACATCCTAGGTAAATAAATAATATTACATTCTAAGGTTTATCAATATTTTTGAATAAATGTTAATATTACTTTAAATGGAATGCTATGCTCGATGGCGTACCCAATACGCAACAACGAGTTTCTTTGAAATCTTACGCTTAGCCGTTGTAATTGAGGGAATGAACAGAAATAACTAAAAAATGATTACATATGTTTGTTAAATATTTTTACATTTATCCAATAAATTTTAGAGCCTTAAAATTTAAATGAATCCAATTTTAAGAATAAATACTCTAATATTTTTAAAAGATTGTTTTATCGCGTTTTGATGGAAAACATTTTTTAAATCTATCTTTTGACAATTTTATAAGATCTATTTGTCAAAATAAACATATTATTTATTAATGGGACATTTAAATTTTCATTAGATAAATTTGTCGTATTTTTCTGACAATGTTCATTTTTTTAATGAATAGTGAAAAATACTGCATTTTACACCAAAACTGCTTTTTTATCTAATTTAATTATATGGTTATATTATCTTTTTAATTTGTATTAAAGTTTAATTTGAATATATGTTTACCATTTAATCCAATGGTGGTAATTAAGATTTATTTCACTTTGGAATTGGGCATAAACTAATGCCAAACTTTTCATAGATACTGTTTCAAAAAAACCCGCTATTTGTTTTGACAACGAGAATTATTTTTCAATTAATTATTTCAATTTCTGTGTTTGGAATTTGGTAAAATGTATTAAATATTTTTATTCATAAGCTCCAAATTATGTAATCAAGACTCTTTTGTTTTTGGACATTATAAATAGGAACGACGGTAATTATCTTTAATTATATTGATTAATTAGTAATCGGGTAGTTAAGGATAATAAATATATATCATAATAATAACAAATGACCCCAAAATGTGTCATAATTATACTAGTTGTGTCATGGAAGACCATGGGATTCCTTTTTCAAAACTTCGGGACCCCATGGAATCACTTTCATGTGATAATAACTTTTTATCTTTATATTTTTTAAAGAAAGTTAAATATAACAAAGAATGTATCACCTGAGTAAAACATTTTTAATTTTGTTTATATAAATGATCTATTGGACTATAAATAGTCTTTGGAAAGATAAAAATATTTCCTACATCATAGTATTTGTTTATTAATTTTTAGACATTAAATAAATGATATTATTTATGACATCATGAAGATGCAGCGATTACCTCATTAATAAAGGATTTAAATAAAATGAAAAGATATTGTTAAAAATATAACTCACACTTGTCAAAGACCTATTTTATGTGTATATTTCGTACCCTTACCACCTTATACCTTAAATACATCAATGTTGGGCCTTTAAATTCCAAAACGCATTTGAAAATAGAGTAACATTTTATACATTTCCAAGAGTGCCCCTCCTCTCCTCTTATAAAAGGCCCCCACCTCTACCACCTTACCCACACCTCTCAAGCCTTTCGATCGGACAAAACCTGCTCATTTTGTCTCTCCAAATCCCTATCTTACTCCTAGAAGCCTCAATTTGGGCAGAAGTCTTCCCAAGGAAGCCTTTGAGCTCAAATCAATGAGAGTTACCCAATTTAATGTAATGTGTTCACTTGTGTTATTTTGTTTTATTTTGCTTCTGCAACCCCTTAAAATCTTTTTATTAATTACTTTTGTAAAAACTCCATTATCTTCAATATACTAGGATGTTTTTATAAGAATTATTCGAGCTACACTTACACACACCTTCATCTAATGGTTTTACAACATACTGTTTCTGTGGATGGTGAATTTCTGCCTCACGAAACGATGATTGTTCAATATTCTTTTAACACCTTCAAAGGTGGCCATTAACATGTCACTGTATTTATATATGATATATAATATTTTTATGTTTTACTTAAGCTTCTGTATTTTTTATTTATGGCAAACCTTTATGGTTTCCATTATGGTTAAATGCGATATCTTAATTTTAGGAAGTGCGGACTACCACCCCCTCAAAGTGATTTGATTCGTTAATACCATATGTGGTATGTATAAAAGATATATTTAATGATATTATATATGATACCATACTGTAATTATAATACTATTATGTATCATTATGTTTTAATTCCATTAAATAATAAATAGAAATGGAAGTAGCGTTCATGCGTACGTACGGCTTACCGTCTCCATGAACGGTGCATTTCATTTCTTACCTCTAAATGGTATGTATTATAATAAATGCATGTATATAATGGATATATATGATATATATGATATATACATAATGAATATAATTCTGGATATAATATATATTTTACAACATGAACAACTTGTAATTATAAAGATTTTATTTTTGACTCAAGTATCAATGATCTACAAAATGACCATTATTAACTTAAATAATTACATAGTGTTCATAGCATTGTAATACGTGATATAAAAGGAATAATAAACTTTAAAAAGGTTCTTAAGCAAGTATAAATTAACTCAAGTTTAATATTCAGAAGGTTAAAGAACGATCGAGTCAAGTCGGACCCGAGGTAAGGGATCCTACCTCTCTCTTTCTTTTTAAGTACACTCTTTTATGTCATTTATTTTAAGGACATCTTTCTTATGTTTGGGGATGTTATTTTATAATCCTAATTATGTAATTTTTATGTTCATATTATGAGAGACCCTATTTGATCTCATAAATCCATTTTTGGATGTTTTAATTGGCACCGTTATTCTGTCGAAATTTTGTAAGGGGCTTTTTATCTCACTTTGTGTTTTCGTGAGATTCATGATACATTTGACAATATTTCCTTTTGAGTGGTGTATTTAATGTCCATTATTCTACTCTTTGTGTAACATAATTTCGTTTATGAGTATTTACATCAATGTTGTATAGTCCTTCTTTCATGGGGTGTACGTTTCGAAAGTTACCCAAATCAGTAAGGGAACCTTTCACCCTCCTCTTTTTAAAAGACTTATTTTGTTATGTGTTTTAATTTTCATCATTATTATGTGGGGATGTGTTATTATATATCCTTATTGCCGTAAATTTTATGTCCATGTGATGAGATATCCTTCATCTCTCTCACCATCTCTTTTCCTAAAATTTGATGTGACGTCGTTATGCTGTCAAGGGAACTTCTTAACCCAATTTCGATTTATTTGGGTTCAACATGTAGTTATTGAATATGTCATCCTTTGAATATCTGTGAATGAAATTTGATTATTTTACACTTAATATCCACATATATTGGGTGTACTTATATTTTTGACACATAATTAGGATATTGATTTATCCTTAATTTAAGGATACCTTCTTTATAATGGATTTCATCTCATTTTACATTTCTATTGAGACTTCATTGTTGTTATGAACCTGTTCAATCTTATATGGTGTATATACTATCCTTTGGAATATTATATCATGAATCCCTCTATTCTCATGATATTATAATGTTTTTAATAAATGTTATTCCTCAATTATTGTATTCAAGTGTCTCTCATTTTGTTAAAAAAACTTTAACTAAAATATCATTTTAAATGTTTTAATGATTTATTCTTATAAATATTTCTCATTAATATCCATGTTTTCAAAATGGTTTGAAGGATTTATTTATATTGATATTAATGGTTTAAAATGTTAAAATATTCAATGTGATATGGGACACTTTGATTTAAAAATCTCTTTATGAAATGTTTTAAATGGTTTTGAAAATGGTTTTTAGAATGGATTCATTATTTCAATATCTTAAAATGTTATATTGTTATTGCAATGTGGGAATATTATCTTTCCTTTATGATTAAATTATGTGCTATGATTATGTTATGGTTCTTGGGAATTGTTATGAAGAGGGTGATTCCATGATAAATTAAGGGTGGGTGAGCCCGATATAGCTCTCCAATGCATTGGGTAACGCGAAGGAATTAAATGTTAAGGTTTTTATGAAGAGATTTTGGGAATATACTGTGATGGGTATTCAAAACATAACCAAGAGGGTTACTACCTACGTAAGAATATTATGAATGCCTCTTGTTACCTTTATGTCCTATGATTTCTATGATTTATTCATGATTTTATGAGGTATTTTAAAGTGATTATATTTTATAGGTAAAGTATGATTTCATTCTTATGTATATATGTACTCATGGTTCCTTTACATACTTTTTATAACCCTTACTGAGCTTTTTATGCTCATACAATGTTTTTGAAATGTTTTTCATAGGTCAATGGAATGGTACATGATATGATGATAGTGTCGAGGAAGTGTCAAGAAATAATCCAGGTTTTATTTTAAATATGTTTCCGTTGATGGGAAAAATGAATACTATCTTTTATGTAACCAATTTGTTTAAATGTGGAATGTAATGCAAGTTTTAGGACCTAATTCACTAAAACTCTAAACCTGAAAATATCCTCAATGTGTAATCTTTTAATAACTCAATATTAAGTAAGGTTTAAGGATGGGGCCTTATAGTTTGTATCATAGGTCAGTTTAGATAACTTTAGAGGTTAGAGTGTTGTTTAAGAAAAAGTGAAAAGTTGTGTATAACCAAAATGGTTAATATATTAGATGGAGTCATTGTTTTTTTGAAAGTTATAATGAGTTTGAGATAATTTGGACAAGTATATCTTTGTGTTTATCTTCCTCTTTATTATTTAATGATTTTACTGATATACTCGCACTGACCTTTTTGGTTTTAGTAAATGGCTGTATCTAGCAGGCACCAAAGTAACAATGGATTTGAAGAAAACTGTGACAGTTTTATGAAAGAACAACTGAATGATATGGGAGCTACAATGAAAACTCTTGTGGTTATCCTAAACCAACTATCTAGAGTCATGATTGACCAACCAAACCTTAGTGAGTTTTATAAGGCATCGTATATGCGAGAAACAAATCCCTACGGAATTTCAGGTAATAATCATAAAGGTAAGTATGTTGAAAAACCTATGTGTCAAATATGTGGAAAGAAACACATAGGAAAATGTTTCAAAGGGACAGAAAGATTCTATATATGTGGAAATGAAGGTTATAAAGCATGAACCTACCATGGAAAAAAAGCATCTAGTTGACTCTAGGAATGGGAAAGAAGTTCTTTCTGAAGGATCAATTGAATGTTTTAAATGTGGTGTTCATGGTCATTATGAAAACACATGTCCTATGAATAGGTTTCAGGAATGGGGTCACCAAGATCGTACAAATATTCATCTACCAATACCTAATGCCATTTCGGTTGAGGATGAAGAAACTGACAATGAATAATGAAAGGTATAGAATATTTCTTAATATATGTTTTCCTATTATTGGAATCTTGGGATATGATTAATGATTTTGTTTTTAGGAAAGAATTATTTCAGAATAAGTTGAAAAGGAATGGTTAATGGATCATGAATAATGTTTAA
The DNA here is from genome assembly GCA_963277665.1 of Viscum album. Taxonomy (NCBI): domain Eukaryota; kingdom Viridiplantae; phylum Streptophyta; class Magnoliopsida; order Santalales; family Viscaceae; genus Viscum; species Viscum album. Next base: position 951,574,374 of record OY728130.1, on the reverse strand, counting down.
TGAGTAAGAAGTCATCATATAAGGGATTCAATAGTTATGGTAGATTTTAGGATAGTGAAATTCGTAGATGTATTCAGTCTATTTTGATGATGGGGTTACATTAGAAGACTTTTTATAGTAACCCTGATGTTTGATATAGGAATATATTATTCAAGGAATAATTATCCTTTCTTTTGTGGATATAGTTATAAAGAACCATTTGGGTTTATATGATCCTTGAATTTGTGACAATTACTGGTTAATACATTTTGGATTAAAAAATGGAAGTTATTAGATAACCTTTGTGGTTAAAATATGTTATGGTTATTTTTTGAAGATTTTATCTCTTTTTGGGGAGATTTTATAAGAATTATATAGTTTTGTAAAAAGGACAACACGCAGACCATGTGACAACCCGTCTTGTCAGACGAAGTTATGGGAATCGAACCCACAACCAAAGTGCAACTGGTATTTATCGCCTACCACTGGACTACGTGAAGTCCCTGGTTAGTTTTAATGATTCCTTTTAGTTAAATGATTTTATTAAATAAAAGAATATTTATTTTTGGTTATCAATGGAAATGATTAGCCTACCATGGAGGATATGTGATTAGGTTAATTACTTTTCAGTATGAGACTGTAAGAGTAACTGATGTTATTTTGGAGAAAAATGTAAAGATTTATCTAAGGAGACTATGTGATTAAATCCTTCAGAGATTTGGTTTTCAATATTAATTTGGTTTACTTTGTATAATTTTATGGATAGATGTCTATTTAATGGACTTTGTTGAACTTTGAGTTTTGTTTGAATATTTTTGGAGATTAGGAGTAGTTTTTCTTTTTGTAAAAAAAAAAATCCTTTTTGTGTATTATCTGATCTCGTACTAAAATTTTTGGTTTGGTTTTGGTTGAGATCTAAAGACATGGGAAATATATAGTTCTCTTTTGTGGATTAGGTGATTCTCAAGAAGTTTATTATAGTACGCTTAATGCAAACAAGTCTTCCTAAATACTCATCTTTTGGAGAAAATATGAGTTCGTGTAAGAAATATAGTAAAATTTGAAAGTCAACATGACAAGTAAGTATGTTTCCTTATGATTTAGTTAAGATCAAAAATAAATTCCTCAATGAAATGTAACTTAAAACAAAAATGTTATCTGTTAGCTTTTCCTACTGGGGAATCAAATACCGTTTAACCCATCACAAGTTTGTGATTTTCTTGTGGTTAACTTTCTCCTAGACATGTTTACTGTCAGTATCCATAAGAACATGACCCTTTGTTTTCTCCTCCATATACATAATTTTCCTATTTGGAATCCTAGTTTGGGTTAACTCAGTTGACCTTTGTACTTCTCTCCCTTTCTTTTAAAGTGGTAGTTTTACTGACTCTTGTTCTGATGTGAGACTTTCAATGATGATTCCAAGCCCAATTTTGAAATTGTGAGGACGCAATTCCCAAAAGGGGGGAAGGATGTAACCCCCTAGGTAAATAAATAATATTACATTCTATGGTTTATCAATATTTGTGAATAAATGTTAATATTACTTTAAAGGGAATGCTATGCTCGATGGCGTACCCAATACGTAACAACGAGTTTCTTTGAAATCTTACGCCTAGCCGTTGTAATGGAGGGAATGAACAGAAATAAATATAAAATGATTACATATGTTTTTTAAATATTTTTACATTTATCCAATAAATTTTAAAGTCTTAAAATCCAAATGAATCCAATTTTAAGAATAAATACTCTAATATTTTTAAAAGATTGTTTTACCGCCTTTTGATGGCGAACCTTTTTTAAATATAACTTTTGACAATTTTATAAGCTCTATTTTTTAAAATAAACATATTATTTATGATTGGGACATTGAAATTTACATTAGATAATTGTTTTGTATTTTTGTGACAATGTTCATTTTTTTAATGAATAGTGAAAAATACTGCATTTTACATCAAAATTACTTTTTCATCTAATTTAATTATATGGTTTGATTATTTTTTTAATAGGTCTTAAAGTGTAATTTGAATATATTTTTACCATTTAATACAATGGTGTTCATTAGGATTAGTTTCACTTTGGAATTTGGCATAAACTAATGCCAAACGTTTCATATATATTGTTTCAAAAAAAACCCGCTATTTGTTCTGAAAATGGGAATTATTTTTAAATTAATTATTGCAATTTCTGTGTCTGGAATTTGGTAAAATTTATTTCATATTTTTAATCAGAAGTTCCAAATTATTTAATCAAGACTCTTTTGTTTTTGGACATTATGAATAGTAACGACGGTAATTATCTTTAATTATCTTGATTAATTAGTAATCAAGTAGTTAATGATTATAAAATAATATCAAAATAATACGAAAAGACCCCAAAATGTGTCCTAATACTACTGGTTGTGTCATGGCCAACCATGGGATGCATTGTACCAAACTTGGGGACCCCATGGAATCACTTTTATGTGATAATGACTTTTTATCTTTATATTTTTTAAAGAAAGTTAAATATAAAAAAGAATGTATCACTTGAGTAAAAAATTTTAATTTTGTCTACATAAATGATATATTAGACTATAAATAGTCATTGGAAATATAAAAATATTTCCTACATCATAGTATTTTTTTTTGTAATTTTTATACATTAATTAAATTAAATAATTTATGACATCATGATGATGCAGCGATTACCTCATTAATAAAGGATTTAAATAAAATAAAAAGATAATGTTAAAACTATAACTTAAATTTTCCAAAGACCTATTTGATGAGTATATTTCGAACCCTTAACACCTTATCCTCGAAATAAATCAATGCGTGACATTTAAAATCCGAAACTCATTTGAAAATAAAGTAACATTTTATACCTTTCCAAGAGTGCCCCTCCTCTCCTCTTATAAAAGACCCCCACCTCTACCAACTTACCCACACCTCTCAAGCCTTTGGATCGGCCAAACAGTACTCATTTTCTCTCTCCAAATCCCTCTATTACTCCTAGAAGCCTCACTTTGGGCAAAATTCTTCCCAAGGAAGCCTTTGAGCTCAAATCAACGAGAGTTTCCTGATTTTAAGGTAATGTCTTCAGTTGTGTTCTTTTGTTTTATTTTGCTTCTCCAACCCCCTAAACTCTTTTTATTCATTTCTTCTCTAACAACTACTGTATCTTCAATATACTAGGATGTTTTTATAATAAGTATTCGAGCTAAAATTACACACACCTACATCTAATGGTTAAAGAACATACTGTTTCTGCGGATGGTGAATTTCTGCCTCATGAAACGATGATTGTTCAATATTCTTTTAACACCTTCAAAGGTGTCCATTAAGATGTCACTATATTTATATATGATATATTATATTTTTATGTTTTACTTAAGCTTTTGTATTTTTCATTTATGGCATACCTTTATGGTTTCCATTATGGTTAAACGCGATATCTTCATTTTAGGAAGTGCGGACTACCGCCCCCTCAAAGTGATTTGATTCGTTAATACCATATGTGCTATGTATAAAGGATATATTTAAAGATATTATATATGATAACATACAAGAATTATAATACTATTATGTATCATTATGTTTTAATTCCATTAAATAATAAATAGAAATGGAAGTAGCGTTTATGCGTACGTACGACTTACAGTCTCCATGAACGGTGCATTTCATTTCTTACCTCTAAATGTTTTGTAATATTATAAATCCACGTATATAATGGATATATATGATATATATTACATCTAAAAATGAATATAATTCTGGATATAATATATATTTTAACACATGAACTACTTGTAATTATAAAGAGTTTCTTTTTGACTCAAGTAACAATGATCTACAAAACGACCATTATTAACTTAAATAATTACATAGTGTTAATATTATTGTAATAAGTGATATAAAAGGAATAATGAACTTTAAAAATGTTATTAAGAAAGTATAAATTAACTCAATTTTATTATTCAGGAGGTTAAAGAATGATCGAGTCAAGTCGGACCCGAGGTAAGGGATCCTACCTCTCTCTTCCTTTTTTAAGTACTCTCTTTTATGTCATTTGTTTTAAGCTCATATTTCTTATCTTTTAGGATGTTATATTATATTCATCATTATGTAATTTTTATTTTTATATTATGAGAGACCCTATTTGATCCCATTAATCCATTTTTGGATGTTTTAATTGGCACCGTTAGGCTGCCAAAATTTCGTAAGGGGCTTTTTATCTCACTTTGTGTTTTCGTGAGATTTATGCTACATTTTCTAATATTTTCATTTTAGTGGTGTATGTACTGTCCATTATTATACAATTTGTGTAACATAATTTCTTTTATGAGTATTTACATCATTTTTGTATAGTCCTTATTTCATGGGGTGTACGTTTTGAAAGTTACCCAAATCGGTAAGGGAACCTTTCACCCTAATCTTTTTAAAAGACTTCTTTTGTTTTGTCTTTTAATTTTCATCTTATTATGTGAGGATATGTTCTTATATATCCTTATTTCCCTAAATTTTATTTCCATGTGATGAGATACCCTTTATCTCTCTCATCAACTCTTTTCCTAAAATTTGACGTGATGCCGTTAGGCTATTAAGGGAACTTTTTAACCCAATTTTGATTTCTTTGGGTTCAACATGTAGTTATTGAATATGTCATACTTTGAATATGTGTGAATGACCTTTGATTATTTTACAATGAATATCCACTTATATTGGGTGTATTTATATTTGTCACACATAATTATGAGATTGATTTATCCTTAATTTAAGGATACCTTTTTTATATTGGATTTCGACTCATTTTACATTTCTATTGAGACTTCATTGTTGTTATGTACTAGTTCAATCTTATATGGTGTATATACTGTCCTTTGGAATATTATATCATAAATCTCTTTATTCTCATGATAATATAATGTCTTGATTAAATATTATTCCTCAATTATTGTATTCAGGTGTCTCTCATTTTTTTAAAAACCCTTTAACTAAAATATCGTTTTAAATGTTTTAATGATTTATTCTTATAAATATTACTCATTAATATCCATGTTTTCAAAATGGTTTTAAGGATTTATTTATATGGATATTAATGGTTTAAAATGTTAAAAGCTTCAATGTGGTATGTGACACTTTGATTTAAAAATCTCTTTATTAAATGTTTTAAATGGTTTTGAAAATGGTTTTTAGAATGGATTCATTATTTCAATATCTTAAAATTTTATATTGTTATTACAATGTGGGAATGTTATATTTACATTATGCTTAAGTTATGTGCTATGATTATGTTATGGTTCTTGGGAATTGTTATGAAGACGGGTGGTTCCGTGATAAACTAAGGGTGGGTGAGCCCGATATAGCTCTCCAATGCATTGGGTAACGTGATAGAGTTAAATGTTAAGGTTTCTCCGAAGCGATTTTGGGAATATACTGTGATGGGTATTCCAAACGTAACCAAGAGGGTTACTCCCTATGTAAGAATGTTATGAATGCCTCAAGTTACACTTATGTTTTATGATTTCTATGATTTATTCATGATTTTATGAGGTATGTTAAAGTGCTTATGTTTTATGGGTAATGTATGATTTCATTCTTATGTATATATGTACTAATGGTTCCTTTCCATACTTTTTATAACACTTACTGAGCTTTTTATGCTCATCCCATGTTTTTGAAATGTTTTTCATAGGTCAAGGGAATGGTACATGATATGATGATAGTGTCAAGGAAGTTTCAAGAAAGAATCCATGTTTTTTTTAAATATGATTCCGTTGATGGAAAAAATGAATACTATATTTTATGTAACCACTTTGTTTAAATGTGTAATGTAATGCAAGTTTTATGATCAATTTTTCTAAAACTATAAACCTGAAAATATCCTCAATGTGTAATCTTGTAATAACTCAAGATTAAGTAAGGTTTAAGGCTGGGGCCTTATAGTTGGTATCAGAGGTCGGTTTAGATAACTTTAGAGGTTATATTGTTGTTTAAGAAAAAGTGACAAGTTGTGTATAACCACAAGGGTTAGTATATTAGATGGATTCATTGTTTTTTTGAAAGTTATAATGAGTTTGAGATAACTTGGATAAGTATATCTTGGTGTTTATCTTCCTGTTTATTATTTTATGATTTTACTGATATACTGACACTAACCTTTTTGGTTTTAGTAAATGGCTGGATCTAGCAGGCACCAAAGTAACAGTGGATTTGAAGAAAACTGTGACGGTTTTATGAAAGAACAATTGAATTGTAACACCCCGAGATTTTATGAAAATTATTATTTTTAATTTCATTAAAATCTTGTGTCGTACGCTACACCAAAAGGAGCTTTCACAACACGCATTCTTGACTTGCCTTTCATTACACGCAATCACGACCTTCCTCGATAGCGTGTGTAGTACACAATAACGAGTTTCACTAAACAATGATATGCTATTAAAATATTATTAAAACTAGCCGTTATGAATAGTAATAACCACTTTTTGAAATTTTATAAATTTAATTTTTCAAAATGGACTTCATTTTTGGATTCGGAATATCGAAATTATCCTAGGGTGATATTTTTGTATTTTTCTGAAAACATTCAATTTTTGATGAATAGTGAAACCAATAAGTGGTAGTTAAAAAAACTGAATTTTTCATAAAACTTACCGCTTTTGTGAGTGGAATTTCGAAAATCCGAGAGACACGGTTGATGTCAGTAAGTAAAATGTGGTTCAATGAGATGAAAATAATTTTTGGTGAATAGTAACTTTTTACTTTTTTTACCACGGTTTAAAGTAAATAGGGTAATTAAGGGTAAATATTATATTATTATTACCCTAACAGATGTTCTAATTCTGTTGGATAAGTGTAATTAGAACAAAAACAACCTTAGGAATAAAATATGACCATTTAGGTCCACTTGGATTAGATTAGGACATTTATTATTAATTTATTTAAAGAAGGGTTAAAATAGTTAAAATCAATGTTTAATAAGTATATAATTTTTAATATAGGGTTATACATAAGATAAATTAGACTATAAATATTCATTATAAAGCTAAAAAGATTTACTACATAATGGTATTTTATTTGTAATTTTTAGACATTAAATAATTTAATTTATTTATGACACAAAGATGATGCAGTAATTATCTTATTAATGAAATATTTACATAATTGATGTTATAAATACCCAAATAAATATAATTTAAGACTTTTTATGAATTAAACTAATTTTCTAGGTTAATATGACATTTTAGTATTTATTTAAGTAACTTTTTTGGAACTAATAATTCTGTTATGAGTTTCCCAAAATTCAATTACAAAATAGTGTCAAAATTGACATAAAATAGTTTTTAAAAAAAAATATTATATTAGTAATTGTTATTTTATTACTAAAAATCAATTGTTCGGCCAAATGACTTAGATAAGGTTATATATATTAATAATAAACAACTTGTGGTTCTTTTGGCTGCTTATAGTATGTTTATTAACCTTATAGTATAAGAACACAAGAAGACACAGTAAAAGTAAAATTATTTTACTTAATGTTAAATATAAATGATAAGGTTAAAATAGGAACCTAAACTTGTCTAAATTATATTGGATGAGAGGATTTCAACCCATACCCACCTTAGCTTTGAAATAAATCAATTTGGAGCTATTTAAAACCGAATTTCACTTTATAATAAAATAATAGTTTTAGTTATTCCAAAGGTGCCCCTCTCCTCCCTTATAAAAGGGAACCTCCTCCCTCTCTTCCTCACACCACTTTGAGCCTTCATGCTCGGCCAAACCCTGACAAATTCTCTTCTCCACTTACATAGAAACATCCTAGAGGTTTTGGGCTTCCTCAAAGGCCAATTTTAGTGCCCTAAAAGGAGATCTCGAAGAGGTTCTTCAAAAAAGAGGTAATGTCCGTTACCGATTCTTTCAACTTTATTTCTTCTTCCACTTCTTCTTCTTAGGTTGTTTCATTATCAAGTAATAACATCAGTATCACTCATATACTGATATGTTATTATATGTATGAAACAACCCTATTTCACCATCTATCCATCCTACGGAAAACGAAATCACCGCACGTGCGTACGTACGGAATACCGTTTCCACGCCGTCGTGTAATCTATTTTCCACCACGACCTTACTTGGATGGGTATAATGGTGTACATAATAACTATATATGATTATTGTAAAGTGATATTGATTCTGAAATAGTATACATACACTTCAATACAATTCCACGAGCATGAGAACGATATCACCGCTCGTGCGTACGTACGGACTACCGTCTCCACGGCGCGATGAGATTCATTCTCCATGTTAACCATTCATTAATGATTATAAAGTATATATAATAAGTAATCATGAAATATATGAAATAATAATGATACTAGATTTTTGTGTATATATATTTATGTCATCTACTTAATTCCTTTCAACTCAATAAGGAAACGAAAACAGCGTTCATGCGTACGTACAGCCTACCGTCTCCATGAACAATGTATTTCTTTCCATTTACTGATCTATTATATATATGTATATTCTGAATATATATTATATATAAATCATGTTTTATATTCTGGAATTATGTAATCATTATCTAAGTAATCATATGAATAATTACAAGTCAAAACACGGACGACAAATGAAACGATTTTACCCAAAACACTCATTAACATGGAATTTACAAAAGAACGGGTAAAATAAAGTCATAAGTGAACCATATATGATATCATAACAATGAGTATGATTCCGGAATAAGTCAATGACATTATTTAAATCATTATACAGGAGTTTAGGACACTTACGAAGCAAATCGGACCTAAGGTAAGGAAAAATATCACAATCTCATTTTTATCCGAGATTGTTTATACTTTGGTATTTACTGGGGTGTATTTTATCATGCACATCCATGTTACCTCAATATGTAATATTGTTTCCATCCAACTAAAATTATTTAAATCCAATTTTACCCTTCGGTATGTTTTTAGTAAAGGATATGAAAGGAATCTTTTGTCGTTTTTCATACGAGGTACTTTTTGACTTTTCCGACAAAAGTATAAGAAGAATGTTTTTTAACTTATACGACATGAATGGATTTTTAAAACATTACTTCCAAGAAGCTTCTTTTACAAGTTTTCATGTTCATTTTTAATCAACTTATTTTAGTTTAAAATTTTATGACATGTTAAGAAAGGAAAAATATTTTTCAAGTATAAAGGATATTTTCCTCAAGAATGGAGTTCAAGTGTTTTATCAAAATTATTTTCCATCTAAGATAATATAGGGTTCTGTTTCTATCCCTATTATTACATTGATTTGATTATGTTGTGATAGAAATATATTTATGAATTCCTTTATCTTATATGAATTGTTTTATGATGTCACAATGTTTAAGATTCCCATTTTTATTACATGGGTTTTGCAATGATGTATGATTTATGATTTTGTGGAACACATAAGAATGGTATCATTATGAGATGGGTGGGACCTATATCTCCCTCCAATTCATTGGGAAAAGATTTTATATCTCATGAGATAGACATGGCTGGAATGGCAGGTTAAACCAGATCAGTGAAATAGGACTGAAACGAGGAGTGAACTCGGTTCAGAAATGGACTTTGTCCACTAAGATAGTTTTAGAAATGAGTCTTGACTAATAAGAAATGATTCTCTATTATTATGTGTGTATGCCACAAAGGTTCATTTTTTAAGTTTTGATTATTGGGATTACATTTCACTACTATGATTTATCCCATGTTATGATATTATGATCTCTTTTTCAGGTTAAGATTTCCAAAATATTATGTTCTTATGAATATGATGTGAATGATATTTATTTTGTTTACCATTACAAAGAATTTGAGCTCACCCTTTTATGTTTTCTTTTCCCCAGGATATAATGAAAGGTTTTAGGTAAAAAAAAGGAAGATCTTTATGGGAGATGTTGAAGATCTTACACCATGATTAGAAGATTATATTCCAAGTTTCCAAAGACACTAAACTATTATGGTCATTTTGTGTGTGTTTTTGTTATGTACTAAGTATTCCACACAATTAATGTAATGTCCATGTACGTCAAGCTTCGGGTCTCTACATGAATGATATGGGAGCTGCAATGAGAACTTTTGTGGTTATCCTCAACCAACTATATGGAGTCATGATTGACCACCTGAACCTTATTGATTTTAATAAGGCATCATATATGCGAGAAACAAATTCCTAAGGAAGTTAAGGTAATAATAATAAAGGTAAGTATGTTCAAAAACCTATGTGTCAAATATGTGGAAAGAAACACATAGGAAAATGTTTCAAAGGGAAAAAAAGATGCTATAGATGTGGAAATGATGGTCATAAACCAAGAACCTTCCATGGAAAAAGGAAGCATCTAGTTGACTCTAGGAAAGGGAACAACGTTATTTTTGAAGGATCAATTGAATGTTTTAAATGTTGTGTTCATGGTCATTATAAAAACACATGTCCTATGAAGATGTTTCGGGAATGGGGTCACCAATATTGTACAAATATTCATTTACCACTACCTAATCCCATTCCGATTGAGGATGAAGAAACTGACAATGAAGAATGAAAGGTATGGATTATTTCATAATATATGTTTTCCTATTATTGGAATCTTTGGATATTATTCATGATTTTGTTTGTAGGAAAGAAGTAATTCAGAATAAGTTGCAAAGGAATGACTAATGGATCATGAAGAATGTTGAATGAGTAAGAAGTCATCATATAAGGGATTCAAGAGTTATGGTAGATTTTAGGATGGTGAAATTGTAAGATGTATTAAGTATCTTTTGATGATGGGGTTACATTAGAAGACATTTTATAGTAACCCTGATGTTTGATATACGAAAATTTTATTCAAGGAATAATTATCCTTTCTTTTGTGGATATAGTTATAAAGAACCATTTGGGTTTATATGATCCTTGAATTTTAGGAAATTACTGGTTAATACATTTTGGGTTGCAAAATGGAAGTTATTAGATAACATTTGTGGTTAAAATATGTTATGGTTATTTTTTGAAGATTTTATCTATTTTTGGGGGGGATGTTTTAAGAATTATATAGTTTTTTAAAAAGGAAAACACGCAGACCGTGTGACAACCCATCACGTTGGACAAAGCTGCGGGAATCGAACCCAGAACCAAAGTGCAACTTGTATTTATCGCCTACCACTAGACTACGTGATGTCCCTGGTTAGTTTGATTAATTCTTTTTATTTAGATGATTTTATTAATTAAGAGTAAGTTGATTTTTGGTTATCAATGTAAATGACTAGCCTATCATGGAGGATATGTGATTAGGTTAATTATTTTTCAGTATGAGACTGTAAGAGTAACTGATGTTATTTTAGAGAAAAATATTAAAATTTATCTAAGGAGACTATGTGATTAAATCCATCATAGTTTTGGTTTTCAATCTTAGTTTGATTTACTTTGTATAATTTTATGGATAGATGTTTATTGAATGGTCTTTGTTGATGTTTGGGTTTTTTTTAACAAATTATGGAGATCATGAGTATTTTTTCTTTTTGTAAAAACAAATATCCTTTTTGGGTATTATCTGATCTCGTACTAAACTTTTTGGTTTGGTTTTAGTTGAGATCTAAAGACATGGGAAATATATAGTTCTCTTTTGTGGATTATGTGATTCTCAAGAAGTTTATTATAGTACTCTTAATGTGAACAAGTCTTCATAAATACTCACGTTTTGGAGAAAATATGAGTTGTTGTAAGAAATCTAGTAAAATTTGAAAGTCAACATGACAATTAAGTATGTTTCCTTATGATTTAGTTAAGCCCAAAAATAAATTCCTCAATGGAAATTAACTTAAAACAAAAATGTTGTCTGTTAACTTTTCTTACTGGGGAATCGAATACCATTTAACCCATCACAAGTTTTTGATTTTATTATGGTTAACTTTCTCCTAGACATGTTTACTATCACTCTCCATCAGAACATGACCCTTTTTTTCTACTCAATATCCATAATTTTCCTACTTGTAATCCTAGTTTGGGTTAAATCAGGTGACCTTTGTACTTCTCTCCCTTTCATTTAAAGTGATAGTTTTACTGACTCTTGTTCTAATGTGGGACTTTCAATGAAGATTCCAAGACCAATTTTGAAATTGTGAGGACACAATTCCCAAAAGGGGGGAAGTATGTAATATCCCAGTTAAATAAATAATATTACATTCTAAGGTTTATCAATATTTGTGAATAAATTTTAATATTACTTTAAAGGGAATGCTATGATCGATGGCATACCCAATACGCAACAATGGGTTTTTTTGAAATCTTACGCCTAGCCGTTGTAATGGAGGGAATTAAAAAAAAACTACAAAATGATTACATATGTTTGTTATATATTTTTACATTTATCCAATAAATGTTAGAGGCTTAAAATCCAAATGAATCCAATTTTAAGAATAAAGACTCTAATATTTTTTAAAGATTGTTTTACCGCCTTTTAATGGAGAACCTTTTTTAAATATATCTTTTGATCATTTTATAAGATCTTTTTGTCAAAATAAACATATTCTGAATGATTGGGACATTGAAATTTACATTAGATAAATTTTTGGTATTTTTCTGACAATGTTCATTTTTTTAATGAATAGTGAAAAATACTGCATTTTACATCAAAATTGCATTTTCATCTAATTTAGTTATATGGTTAGATTATATTTTTAATTGGTCTTAAAGTTTAATTTGAATATATGTTTACCATTTAATCCAATGGTGGTCATTATGATTAATTTCACTTTGGAATTGGGTATAAACTAATGCCAAACTTTCGATAGATATTGTTTCAAAAAACCCGCTATTTGTTTTGACAACGGGAAATATTTTTAAATTAATTATTGAAATTTCTGTCTTTGGAATTTGGTAACATGGATTACATATTTGGAATCAGAAGGTACAAATTATGTAATCCAGACTCTTTTGTTTTTGGACATTATGAATAGTAACGACGATAATTATCTTTAATTATCTTGATTAATCAGTAATCGGGTAGTTAAAGATAATAAAATAATATCATAATAATAACAAATGACCCCAACATGTGTTCTAATACTACTTTTCATGTCATGTCCGACCATGTGATGCCTTGTGAAAAACTTGGGGACCCCATGGAATCACTTTTGTGTGATAATGACTTTTTTTCATTATATTTTTTAAAGAATGTTAAATATAACAAAGAATGTATCACCTGAGTAAAATTTTTTTTATTTTGTCTACGTAAAAGATCTATTGGAATATAAATAGTAATTGGAAAGATAAAAATATTTCCTACATAATAGTAGTTTTTTTGTAATTTTTAGACATTAAATCAATTAAATTATTTATGACATCATGATGATGCATCGATTACCTCATTATTAAAGGATTTAAATAAAATGAAAATATAATGTCAAACCTATGACTTACACTTGTCAAAGTCCTATTGTATGAGTATATTTCGAACCCTTACCACCTTATCCTCTATATACATCAATTTGGGACCTTTAAAATCTGAAACTCATTTGAAAATAAAGTAACATTTTATATCTTTCCAAGAGTGCCCCTCCTCTCCTCTTATAAAAGGCTCCCACCTCTACCACCTTACCCACACCTATCAAGAATTTGTCTTGGAAAAACCCTGATCGTTTTGTCTCTCCACATCCCTATATTACTTCTATAAGACTCACTTTGGGTAGAAGTCTTCCCAAGGAAGCCTTTGAGCTCAAATCAATGTGAGTTACCCGATTTTAAGGTAATGTCTTCACTTGTGTTCTTTTGTTTTATTTTCCTTATCAAACCCCCTAAAATCTTTTTATTCATTTATTTTTTTGAAAAATACAGTATCTTCAATATACTAGGATGTTTTTATAAGAATGATTTGATCTACACTTACACACACCTATATCTAATGGTTAAAGAACATACTATTTCTGTGGATGGTGAATTTCTGCCTCACAAAACGATGATTGTTCAATATTCTTTTAACAACTTCAAAGGTGGCCATTAAGATGTCACTATATTTATATATGATATATAATATGTTTATGTTTTACTTAAGATTCTGTATTTTTCATTTATTTCATACCTTTATGGTTTCCATTATGGTTAAACGCGATATCTTCATTTTAGGATGTGCGGACTACCGCCCCCTCAAAGTGATTTGATTCGTTAATACCATATGTTATACGTATAAAGGATAGATTTAATTATATTATATATGATTCCATACTGGAATTATAATACTATTATGTATTATTATGTTTTAATTCCATTAAATAAGAAATATAAATGGAAATATCGTTCATGCGTAAGTACGGATTACCGTCTCCAGGAACGGTGCATTTCATTTCTTACCTCTAAATGTTATGTAATATTATAAATTCATGTATATAATGGATATATATGATATATATGATATCTACATAATTAATATAATTCGGGATATAATATATATTTTACCATAAGAACAACTTGTAATTATAAAGAGTTTATTTTTGACTCAAGTAGCAATGATCTACAAAACGACCATTATTAACTTGAATAATTACATAGTGTTCATAGCTTGATAATAAGTGATATAAAAGGAATAATGAACTTGAAAATTTTTCTTAATCAAGTATAAATTTACTCATGTTTATTATTCAGGAGGTTAAAGAATGATCGAGTCAAGTCAGAACCGAGGTAAGGGATCCTACCTATCTCTTCCTTTTTAAGTACTCTCTTTTATGTCATTTCTTTTAAGCTTATCTTTCTTATTTTTGTGGATTTTATTTTATATTCATTATTCTTTAATTTTTATGTTCATATTATGAGAGACCCTATTTTATCTCATAAATCCATTTTTGGAAGTTTTAATTGGCACCGTTAGGTTGCCGAAATTTGGTAAGGGGCTTTTTATCTCACTTTGTGTTTTTGTGAGATTCATGCTACATTTGACAATATTTCCTTTTGAGTGGTGTATGTACTGTCCATTATTCTAATCCTTGTGTAACATACTTTCGTTTATGAGTATTTACATCAATGTTGTATAGTCCTTCTTTCATGGGGTGTACGTTTCGAAAGTTACCCAAATCGGTAAGGGAACCTTTCACCCTCCTCTTTTTAAAAGACTTCTTTTGTTATATCTCTTAATTTTCATCTTATTATGTGGGGATATGTTCTTATATATCCTTATTGCCGTAAATTTTATTTCCAAGTGATGAGATACCCTTTATCTCTCTCATCAACTCTTTTCCTAAAATTTGATCTGACGCCGTTAGGCTGTCAAGGGAACTTCATAACCCAATTTTGATTTCTTTGGGTTCAACATGTAGTTATCGAATATGTAATCCTTTGAATCTGTGTGAATGACCTTTGATTATTTTACACTTAATATCTACTTGTATTGGGTGTTTTTATATTTTTCACACATAATTATTAGATTGATTTATACTTAATTTCAGGATACCTTCTTTATAATGGATTTTATCTCATTTTAAATTTATATTGAGACTTCATTGCTGTTATGCACCATTTCACTCTTATATGGTGTATATACTGTCCTTTGGAATATTATATCATGAATCCCTTTATTCTCATGATATTATAAAGTTTTTATTAAATGTTATTACTCAATTATTATATTCAAGTGTATCTCATTTTGTTAAAAACCCTTTAACTAAAATATCATTTTAAATGTTTTAATGATTTATTCTAATAAATATTTCTCATTAATATCTATGTTTTCAAAAAGGTTTTAAGGATTTATTTATATGTATATTAATGGTTTAAAATGTTAAAATATTCGATGTGGTATGGGACACTTTAATTTAAAAATCTCTTTATTAAATGTTTTAAATGGTTTTGAAAATGGTTTTTAGATTGGATTCATTATATAAATATCATAAAATGTTATATTTTTATTGCAATGTGGGAATGTTATCTTTCCTTTATGCTTAATTTATGTGCTATGATTATGTTATGGTTCTTGGGAATTGATATGAAGACGAGTGGTTCCATGATAAACTAAGGTCGGGTGAGCCCGATATAGCTCTCCAATGCATTGGGTAACGCAAAGGCGTTAAATGTTAACGTTTGTCTGAAGAGATTTAGGGAATATACTATGATGGGTATTCAAAATGTAACCAATAGGGTTACTACCTACGTAAGAATGTTATGAATGCTTCATGTTACCTTTATGTCTTATTATTTCTATGATTTATTCATGATTTTATGAGGTATGTTGAAGTGCTTATGTTTTATGGGTAAAGTATTATTTCATTATTATGTATATATGTACTCATGGTTCCATTCCATACTTTTTATAACCCTTACTGAGCTTTTTTATGCTCATCCCAAGTTTTTGAATTGTTTTTCACAGATCAAGGGAATGGTACATGATATGATGATAGTATCAAGGAAGTGTCAAGAAAGAATCATTGTTTTCTTTTAAATATGTTTCTATTGATGGGAAAAATGAATACTATATTTTATGTGACCACTTTGTTTAAATGTGGAATGTAAAGAATGTTTTTTGATCTAATTATCTAAAACTCTAAACCTGAAAAGATCCTCAATGTGTAATCCTATAATAACTCACGATTAAGTAAGGTTTAAGGTTTCAACCTTATAGTTGGTATCGGTGGTTGGTTAAGATAACTTTATAGGTTAGAGTGTTGTTCAACAAAAAGTGACAAGTTGGGTATAACCACAATGGTTAGTATATTGGATGGACTCATTATTTTTTTAAAGTTAGAATGAGTTTGATATAAATTGGATAAGTATATCTTGGTGTTTATATTCCTCTTTATTATTTGATGATTTTACTGATATACTCACACTGACCTTTTTGGTTTTAGTAAATGGCTGGATCTAGCAGGAAACAAAGTAAAAGTGGATTTGAAGAAAACTGTGACGAGTTTATTAAAGAACAACTGAATGATATGGGAGCTGCAATGAGAACTCTTGTGGTTATCCTCAACCAACTATCTAGAGTCCTGATTGACCACCTGAACCTTAATGATTTTTATAAGGCATCGTATATGAGAGAAAAAAATCCCTACGGAAGTTCAAGTAATAATCATAAAGTTATGTATGTTCAAAAACCTATGTGTCAAATATGTGGAAAGAAAAAAATATGAAAATGTTTCAAAGGGACAGAAAGATTCTTTAGATGTGGAAATGAAGGTTATAAAGAAAGAACCTGCCATAGAAAAAGGAAGCATCTAGTTGACTCTAGGAAAGGGAAAGAAGTTCTTACTGAAGGATAAATTGAATGTTTTAAATGTGGTGTGCATAGTCATTATGAAAACAAATGTCCTACGAAGAAATTTCGAGAATGGGGTCACCAAGATCATACAAATATACATTTACCAATACCTAATTCCATTCTGATTGAGGATGAGGAAACTGACAATGATGAATGAAAGGTATGGATTATTTCTTAGTATATGTTTTCCTATTATTGGAATCTTAGGATATGATTCCAGATTTTGTTTGTAGGAAAGAAGTATTTCATAATAAGTTGAAAAGGAATTCCTAATTTATCATGAAGAATGTTGAATGAGTATGAAGTCATCATATAAGGTATACAAGAGTTATGGTAGATTTTAGGATGGTAAAATTCATAGATGTATTAAGTCTCTTTTGATGATGGGGTTACATTAGAAGACTTTTTATAGTAACCCTGATGTTTGATATACGAAAATTTTATTCAAGGAATAATTATCCTTTTTTTGGAGACATAGTTATAAAGAACCATTTGGGTTTATATGATCCTTGAATTTGAGGCAATTACGGGTTAATACATTTTGGGTTGCAAAATGGAAGTTGTTAGATAACCTTTGTGGTTAAAATATGTTATGGTTATTTTTTGAAGATTTTATCTCTTTTTGGGGGGATGTTTTAAGAATTATATAGTTTTGGAAAAAGGACAACACATAGACCGTGTGACAACCCGTCGCGTCGGACGAAGCTGCAAGAATCGAACCCACAACCAAAGTGCAACTGGTATTTATCGCCTACCACTGGACTGCATGAAGTATCTGGTTAGTTTGAATGATTCTTTTTAGTTAGATAATTTTATTAATTAAGAGTAAGTTCATTTTTGGTTATCAATGGAAATGATTAGCCTATCATGGAGGATATGTGATTAGGTTAATTAATTTTCAGTATGAGACTGTAAGAGTAACTGATGTTATTCTAGAGAAAAATGTTAAAATTTATCTAAGGAGACTGTGTGATTAAATACTTAAGAGATTTGGTTTTCAAACTTAGTTTGGTTTACTTTGTATAATTTTATGGATATATGTGTATTGAATGGTCTTTGTTGAGATTTTGGTTTTGTTTGACAAATTTTGTTGATTAGGAGTAGTTTTTCTTTTTATAAAACAAATCATACTTTTTGGGTATTATCTGATCTCATACTAAACTTTTTGGTTTGGTTTTGGTTGAGATCTAAAGACATGGGAAATATTTAATTCTCCTTTTTGGATTAGGTGATTCTCAAGAAGTTTATTATAGTACTCTTAATTCGAACAAGTCTTCCTAAATAGTCATCTTATGGAGAAAATATGTGATCATGTTAGAAATCTAGTAAAAGTTTAAAGTCAACATGACAAGTAAGTATGTTTCCTTATGATTTAATTATGCTCAAAAATAAATTCCTCAACGAAATGTAACTTTAAACAAAAATGTTGTCTGTTAACTTTTCATACTGGGGAATCGAATTCCATCTAACCCATCATAAGTTTGTGATTTTCTTGGGGTTAACATTCTCCTAGATAGGTTTACTATCACTCTCCATCAGAACATGAATTTTTTTTTCTCCTCCATATCCATAATTTTCCTACTTGGAATCCTAGTTTGGGTTAACTCAGGTGACCTTTGTACTTCTCTCCCTTTCTTTTAAAGTGATAGTTTTACTGACTCTTGTTCTGATGTGGGACTTTCAATGAAGATTCCAAGCCCAATTTTGAAATTGCGAGGACGCAATTCCCAAAAGGGGGGAAGGTTGTAACATCCCAGGTAAATAAATAATATTACATTCTAAGGTTTATCAACATTTTTGAATAAATGTTAATATTATTTTAAAGGGAGTGCTATGCTCGATGGCGTGCCCAATAAACAACAACAAGTTTCTTTGAAATCTTACGCCTACCATTGTAATGGAGGGAATGAACAAAAATAACTAAAAAGTTATTAAATATGTTGCTAAATATTTTTGCATTTATCCAATAAATTTTAGAGGCTTAAAATCCAAATGAATCAAATTTTAAGAATAAATACTCTAATATTTTTAAAAGATTATTTTACCGCCTTTTGATGGTGAACCTTTTTAAAATATAAATTTTGAAAATTTTATAAGCTCTATTTTTCAAAATAAAAATATTATTTATTATTGGGACATTGAAATTTACATTAGATAGATTTTTGGTATTTTTCTGACAATGTTCATTTTTTTAATGAATAGTGAAAATACTGCATTTTACATCAAAATTGCTTTTTCATATAATTTAATTATATGGTTAGATTATATTTTTAATTGGTATTAAAGTTTAATTTTAATATATGTTTACCATTTCATCCAATGGTGGTAATTAGGATTAATTTCACTTTGGAATTGGGCATAAACCAATGCCAAACTTTCCATAGACATTGTTTAAAAACACCCTCTATTTGTTTTGACAACGGGAATTATTTTTAAATTAATTATTGAAATTTCTGTGTTTGGAATTTGGTAAAATGGATTATATATTTGGAATCATAAGGTATTAATTATGTAATCCAGACTCTTTTGTTTTTGGACATTATGAATAGTAACAACGATAATTATCTTTAACTATCTTGATTAATTAGTAATCGGGTAGTTAAGAATAATAAAATAATATCATAATAATACAAAATGACCCCAACATGTGTCCTAATACTACTGGTTGTGTCATGGCCTCCCATGGGATGCCCTGTGAAAAACTTGGGGACACCATGGAATCACTTTTGTGTGATAATGACTTTTTATCTTTATATTTTTAAAAGAAAGTTAAATATAACAAAGAATGTATCACCTGAGTAAAACATTTTTACTTTTTTATACATAAATGATATATTTGACTATAAAAGTTCATTGAAAATATAAAGATATTTCCTACATCATAGTATTTTTTTTTGTAATTTTAGACATTAAATAAATTAAATTATTTATGACATCATGATGATGCAGCGATTACCTCATTAATAAAGGATTTAAATAAAATGAAACAATAATGTTAAAACTATTAATTAAACTTGTCAAAGACCTATTTTATGAGTATATTTAGAACTATTACCAACTTATCCTCAAAATACATCAATGTGGGACCTTTAAAATCCAAAACGCATTTGAAATTAAAGTAACAATTTATACCTTTCCAAGAGTGCCCCTCCTCTCCTCTTATAAAAGGCCCCCACCTCTACCACCTTACCCACACCTCTCAAGCTTTTCTCTGGGCCAACCCCTGCTCATTTTGTATCTCCACATCCCTCTCTTAGTCCTAGAAGCCTCACTTTGGGTAGAAGTCTTCCCAACAAAGCCTTTGAGATCAAATCAATGAGAGTTACCTAATTTTCAGGTAATGTCTTTACTTGTGTTATTTTGTTTTATTTTGTTTCTCCAACCCCATAAACTCTTTTTATTCATTTATTTTGTAAAAACTACAGTATATTCAATATACTAGGATGTTGTTATAAGAATTATTCTAGCTACACTTAAACACACCTACATCTAATGGTTAAAGAACATACTGTTTCTGTGGATGGTGAATTTCTGCCTCACGAAATGATGATTGTTCAATATTCATTTAATACCTTAAAAGGTGGCCATTAAGATGTCAATATATTTATATATGATATGTAATATTATTATGTTTTACTTAATCTTCTGTATTTTTCATTTATGGCATACCTTTATGCTGTCCATTATGATTAAACGCGATATCTTCATTTTAGGAAGTGCGGACTACCGCCCCCTCAAAGTGATTGTATTCGTTAATACCATATTTGGTACGTATAAAGGATATATTTAATGATATTATATATGATACCATACTGTAATTATAATACTATTATGTATCATTATGTTTTAATTCCATTAAATAAGAAATAGAAATGGAAGTAGCATTCATGCGTACATACGGCTTACCGTCTCCATGAACGGTGCATTTCATTTCTGACCTCTAAATGTTATGTAATAATATAAATGCATGTATATAATGTATATATATGATATATATGATATCTACATAATGAATATTATTCTGTATATAATATATATTTTACCACATGAGCAACTTGTAATTATAAAGAGTTTATTTTTGACTCAAGTAGCAATGATCTACAAAACGACCATTATTAACATAAGTAATTACATAGTGTTCATAGCATGGTAATAAGTGATATAAAAGGAATAATGAACTTGAAAAATGTTCTCAATCAAGTAGAAATTAACCCATGTTTATTATTCATGAGGTTAAAGAACGATCGAGTCAAGTCGGACCCCAGGTAAGGGATCCTACCTCTCTCTTCCTTTTTAAGTACTCTCTTTTATGTCATTTCTTTTAAGCTCATCTTTCTTATGTCTGGGGATGTTATTTTATATTCATAATTCTGTAATTTTTATGTTCATATTGTGAGAGACCCTATTTGATCTCATGAATCCTTTTTGGAAGTTTTAATTGGCACCGTTAGGCTGCCGAAATTTCGTAAGGGTCTTTTTATCTCACTTTGTGTTTTTGTGAGATTCATGCTACATTTTCCAATATTTCATTTTGAGTGGTGTATGTACTGTCCATTATTATACTCACTGTGTAACATAATTTCGTTTATGAGTATTTACATCAATGTTGTATAGTCCTTCTTTCATGTGGTGTACGTTTTGAATGTTACCCAAATCGGTAAGGGAACCTTTCAGCCTCCTCTTTTTAAAATACTTCTTTTGTTATATATTTTAATTTTCATCTTATTATGTGGGGATATGTAATTATATATCCTTATTGCCATAAATTTTATGTCCAAGTGATGAGATACCATTTGTCTCTCTCATCAACTCTTTTCCTAAAATTAGATGTGACGCTGTTAGGCTATCAAGGGAACTTCTTAACCCAATTTTGATTTCTTTGGGTTCAACATGTAGTTATTGAATATGTCATCCTTTGAATATGTGTGAAAGAGCTTTGATTATTTTACACTTAATATCCACTTATATTGGGTGTATTACTATTTGTCACACATAATTATGAGATTGATTTATCCTTAATTTAAGGATACCTTATTTATAATGGATTTCATCTCATTTTACATTTCTATTGAGACTTCATTGTTGT
Organism: Viscum album; assembly: GCA_963277665.1. Classification (NCBI taxonomy): domain Eukaryota; kingdom Viridiplantae; phylum Streptophyta; class Magnoliopsida; order Santalales; family Viscaceae; genus Viscum; species Viscum album. Next base: position 951,552,068 of record OY728130.1, on the reverse strand, counting down.
TATGCACTAGTTCACTCTTATATGGTGTATATACTGTAATTTGTAATATTATGTCATGAATCCATTTATTCTCTTGATATTATAATGTTTTGATTAAATGTTATTCCTCAATTATTGTAATCAAGCGTCTCTCATTTGGTTTAAAACCCTTTAACTAAAATATCATTTTAAATGTTTTAATGATTTATTCTTATAAATATTTCTCATTAATATCCATGTTTCCAAAATGGTTTTAAGGATTTATTTATATGGATATTAATGGTTTAAAATGTTAAAAGCTTCAATGTGGTATGGGACACTTTGATTTAAAAATCTCTTTATTAAATGTTTTAAATGGTTTTGAAAATGGTTTTTAGAATGGATTCATTATTTCAATATCTTAAAATGTTATATTGTTATTGCAATGTGGGAATGTTATCTTTCCTTTACTCTTAAGTTATGTTCTCTGATTATGTTATGGTTCTTGGGAATTGTTATGAAGATGAGTGGTTCCGTGATAAACTAAGGATGGGTGAGCCCGATATAGCTCTCCAATGCATTGGGTAACGCGAAGGAGTTAAATGTTAAGGTTTCTATAAAGAGATTTAGGGAATATACTGTGATGTGTATTCCAAATGTAACCAAGAGGGTTACTCACTATGTAAGAATGTTATGAATGCCTCAATTTACCTTTATTTCCAATGATTTCTATGATTTCTTCATGATTTTATGAGGTATGTTAAAGTGCATTTGTTTTATGGGTAAAGTATGATTTCATTCTTATGTATATATGTACTCATGGTTCCTTTCAATACTTTTTATAACCCTTACTGAGATTTTTATGCTCATCCCATATTTTTGAAATGTTTTTCATAGGTCAAGGGAATGGTACATGATATGATGATAGTGTCAAGGAAGTGTCAAGAATGAATCCATGTTTTATTTTAAATATGTTTTCGTTGATGGGAAAAATGAATACTATATTTTATGTAACCAATTTGTTTAAATGTGGAATGTTATACAAGTTTTATGATCTAATTATCTAAAACTCTAAACCTGAAAAGATCCCTAATGTGTAATCTTGTAATAACTCAAGATTAATAAAGGTTTAAGGCAGGGGCCTTATATATATGTTGACCCTATTTTTATACAAAAATATTAATATCACTTTCAATTACTCATTTAATCCTAGAAATAGAATTTAACCAAAAGAGAAAGAGTTTGTGTGATTTTATCACTAAATGGTATATATATATATATATATATCCATCATGAGTAACCAGTTCCTCCAACGTTTTTCATCACCAGGGTGAATTAATATTACTAATGGAAAAAATTGAGTGTTATTCATCCAAAAGCATCCATAGAGACCACTTATTACCAGTGTAAAGACGCACCCATGCTCTATCACTCGAAGCATCATTTTAAATTAGTACCAACATGGCACCACTTTTCCCTAGTATCACATGGATGATGACTCTTTTTAGCCCTCATGAAGGTGAAGTCTCTTTTATTTCCCTCATTATGTTATTGCTTCTTTATATCCCTCACAAATGTAAAAAATATTTAGTGACCTCTCAGAAGGGAAAAAACCATAACAAAGGCCTCACATGGGCGATGACTTTTTCATTCCCTCATTAAGGTGAAACATCTCTAATCACAACAAATTGGGTAAATCTTCCCTATATAACACCCTAGAGTGAATGATTAATAGTGATCCATGAAAAGGGAGAATCCATATACAATCCCTCACTATGGAGAATCCCCTTTCTTACCTTAAATCATGTTAAGCTTCTATGTTCTCTCTTACTCGAGATAAGATTCCTTGGAGCCTTCACCAGGGAAAATATATTTTTTTGGGTCCTCACTGGGTCAAATCTATATCTAAAACCACACTAAGTATAAATGATATACAATTTACCCCAAAAGAGTGAATTATTATATTATATTATCATACGAAGTTTCCATAAAAACTCGTACCTCAATTGTTAAGTATCCCTTCACCCAAGACTTCTACTTAGTTGTCCAATTATATATCCCTCCTCCAAATTCACAAGATATACAAGATCATGTTATTCCCACTGGTGTGAAATCATTTTATAATGTATTACCTTGATAAAATAAACTACCTATTTTGTAAAATAATTTATAGGAACCCCATGAGGGATTTAAAATCATGTATCTGCATGATACTATGTGTCCCCATTATAGGTATATTAGTGAATCCATTCTTATTTCATGAAATAATACTAATATAACCTTATGATAATCCCTATCATCTTGGGTGCTTAGTTTAAGTCCTAATCTACTTAATTTTTTCTATGAATTTGGGATTACATTTTTGGAATAACTCCCATGAAAGATCCCTTGGATTATTTAATCACCTAGAGAATTCAATGACTTAGGAACAACAACTTCAATGAAGCATTAATTCATGTGTAAAACCATTTCATTATCTCCCTAATCCCATGTAGTATCTGAGCTTCCTCTTTGGTACAAGACACAACCATTGAATCACCAAGGGTGACCATGCTAAACCACCCAATTATTCATGCTTACAAAGGGAAAACCTAATTCATAATCCCTAAATCAACTTCATAGATACCTATTGTAGCAACCAAATATTTTGGAATATAATATTTTATCTAAATTAATACTATGATTAATATCTTGCTTCCCACAAAAAAGAAAATTAAAATGAGCCATTATATATTATATTTCTATTAAAAATTTAATTATAAAAATAGTATAACCTAAAAAAAATTAATCTATTATAAATTAATACAAAATAAAACATGGAACACTTATAACTTTATCAATGTAGTTAAAAAAATATTTTTTTCTTTGTATATTTTATTTTTATTTAACTCTAAATATCTATGTTTTAAAATTTTAATTTTTTAAAATGAATTTAATTTTTGAATTCACCATGTCTAAGATTACATAAAGAGAATATTTGGGATTTTTCTAAAATAATCGATTTTTAGGTGATTGGTTAAAAGTCAATTTTTTACCAAAACCATAGTGATTATGAAAATACAATAAATTATGTTTCAATTAACAACCGTTACAAAAATATTCATTATCCAAAATTTATTTAAGGATTAATATGAATCATTTATCAATACTAAGTTAAATTTATAATACCTATGATTATTATTTTAAGAAAAAAAGTAATATTTAAAAATAAAAAAAACTATTTTGTCATTTTATTCAATAAAATATTATTTTGGTAAATTTTTTGTTTTTATTACTGTAGAATCAATATAATATTTTTTTTTCTGGAAAACCAATTTTTTAGTAAAATATATAACATTGATAATTTTATTCAGTATGTAAATTTTAATCATAAAAGCACACTTTTATTAAAAAATGTTTTTACAAGATATGTACATTAATTTGAATATTATCTTATCTCATAGATAATTTTTTTGATGAAATGATTTTAAAATATGGAATAATAATTTGGAATTAAGAAATTGATAAAATTTGGACATGAACACATGATCAGAGAGTTAAATAGACTTTCATTAAATGATCAATTTTATACTATGTGAGATGATAAAAGATAAAGTTATATATAATAAAATATATTTCAACACTAGATCTAAAAATAGTGAAATAATTCCCATGAATGAATGATTTAGTGTCTTTTGGGATCATCTACTAAAGAAAATTATTTTTAAATACTTATAAAAATTTATCCACATTCTGAGAACACTATATATAATTCTATAAATAACATAGGTTTTAAAAATATTTAAAACCAAGGGCAAGAATAGATATGAAAAGAGTGAGATAAAATTATTGGAAAGATAAAATTTTTAAGGAAGAGTAAGGTTTCAATCTTATGTACGTGAGAAGATAAGGATAATATGAAAATATATAATAAATATGTCATAAGAGCATAAAACTATGGTAATTTCATCAAATAGGAATAAAAATTATATCTTATATTTGAGGCATATAAAAATGATTTTCAATCTTAAAAACATGAAAAGTAGTAAAAATATCTTATAAAAATGACACAAAAATAAGAAAAAAATAACATATTTGAGTATAAATCCCATCCTAATTTATATATCATATTGGGCTTGGGATAATAAATGATGTAGAAAATTTTGTCTTAGAATATAATTAATGTACCTCATTTGGAATTTTAAACTCCCTCTAAACTATATAGGCTTTTGAAACAACATATACACCTCTTTAGGCTAGGACTACAACACTAATAAATTCTTAGGCTAAGGATACAACTTGTGAATTTTCATATAATCATGAGGTATTAAAAATAATCCAATTCATTAGAGGGAAATAAAAGATTCCCAAAATCATAATTTTTAAATACGTTTTCTGTAATATATTAATTATTCATAACATCAAGAGAACTCAGGAAAAGAAAACGGGTTTGGATAAATTTCTGAAAAATATCATATAAAATGATTCTGGGAATTTGTTTAGATGATATAAAAAAGAAAATCACTCTAAGTAATTATATCATAATAGAATTTAGAGTTTTATTAATAAAAAATTACATCATTGAACAAATTTATTTGTATTTTAAAGTGGAAAATTAAAACTGAATAAAAAGAGTGATTTATAAAGCATTTGTTTACCAATTATATGACGATGATGTTTTAGTCCATTTCTAGATTTCATTTATAAATAGGGTAAGTAATTTTTTTAATATAATATAATTATGAAAAAATATATTCATGAAAAATATATAGTGTTATCCCACTAAAATTGGTATCGATGTCAAAAAATTTAATCAAAGAAGGTAAAAACATTCTAACATTTTGAAAGTGATTTTATTAAAAACCCCCATCATAAGAATAATAATAAAAATTTATCCTGGAAAATGGTAATGGTAAATATGATAAACAAATTAGTTAATACATAACAGGATTTAAAAATATTATAGGATAACTTTTTCTATAATTTTAAACATTAATATAGAAGAGAAATCACCGATAAGAAGGATGCCAATAATTCAAAACATATTATTAATTTAGGAAAAAATAATTCATTCATGGAAATATATTTTAATTAAATATAATTTTCCACAATGATATACAATAGTTGATATTATATAAATTGGGAAAAATAATATCATTGAGAACATAGTGGAATAATGTTCAATAGGAAACCTTATAACTCAAAGAAAAAAGTTTGAGTTACCAAAAATCCCTTAGTAGTAACATAATTCATGAATTAAGAAAAATTTAGATATTGATTTATGTGATAAAAATATAAATCCTCACATGTTAATAGAAAATACTATATAATTAATTACTATTTAGAATGTACCAAACTGATAGGAAATAAATTCTATAATAATAATAATAAATCACTGAATGAGGACCCTGTTAAAAAAACCACACATCTTGAGGAGAATTTCAATCAAATACTTTTGAAATAGATATAATTATATTGAACAAAAAATATAATGAATATAAGTTAATTTAATATATAATATATAAAATTGGAAGTATATAAACCATATAAATTGAATTTGGTTCATAATACAAAACATGTTCCAAATAGAAGTATTTGAGGCCAAAACCCATACCTTATATCCAAACTTCCACAAATGATTTCTAAACTCCAATAAAAAAAACATGAATATCATAATTATTTATTTTATAATAATAATAAATATTATAACCATTTATATCCCTACTTTATTATCAATCTATACATATATACTCTTATTTTTACAAATTCTATATATCTGGTGTTAGTAGTCTTCAATATTTCGAACTAGTTTGTAACAATGGTGTCTGTATTCATTATTCCCACAAATTTTACCATTATCATATCACTGAATTTATTATGAATGATTTATTAAAATTATTTCTTATGTATTAACTTCCTCTCATGAGTGTTTCATTTTTCTCCTTGAAGTTGAAATTGCCAACAAACTCATTTCATTGATTCTTAACAAACTAAGGGTGTTTTGTTATGTAAAGATTTAAGTATTGATATAAAAATTAAAAAATAATTATTTAATTATTTATATCATATTATACCATTAATTATTTTCTCATATAATACCATGATTTAAATTCACATCATTGTTCAAGTTGGCGGTTAAACTGATGAAAACATGAATATTCCCTCAATAATGTTTAATTATGACATTTTTTAGTTGAAAAAAAGTTATAAATGTAGTATAATATCTTTATATTGGGTTTATTACTATGATATATTATAATTTTAAATAATTATAATTATAAAATAATTTGTATAAATCAACTTCACAAAACTATGAGTATGTTTTCATCATAATATGCGTGTTTTGAATAGTTGAATTTAGGTCAAACTATGATATGTAATTTAATTAATGGGATGTGTAATTTTACATAAAATAACGTCAATTATTTTTTAAACCTCATATTTAGACTTTAAAAACGTTTTGTAACCATCCATTAATGGATATAATGAATAAAATAACACCCCATTCCATTGAGGTGGAGTCCGCACACAATCATGGATGGTGCTTTGGTTTTCCTTAAAATGGGATAAATAATTAATATGTTTTACTAATTGAGAATCCTAAATAATGTATAATTATAATAATTATATATCAAATTCCATTTTAAAACTATCCATGTTGCGTGGTGAAGGAAGATGAATAAGTTACTTAGTGGAGGCGGTAATCCTCACATATGCACAATTCTCATTTTCGTTTTTCCTAATGAGAAATAGAATAATGGATAATGACTGTATCATAATTATAATAAAATAAAAGTATAATAATGATAATTATGTTATAAAATTATTATTGTGAAATTTAATTTGACTAAGAAGAAGTGCACAAAAAGAAGTATAAATTAGAAAGGTGTGGTTAGAAATTTGTTGCTCACTTTTTGGATTATCTCCTTTAAAGATGATGTTATGTATTTGAGGGATAGTATTTTGAGAATAAAAAAATACTTATAGGAGTATGATAATATATAAGAGAGGGATTATTAGATTCTATAAAAATTAATGGGGTTATGTTTTATGGGGAAGTTAGTATATGAGACCTCATTTTAAAATTGAAAAGGGATAAGATATTTGTATATATCAAAATATTTTCTGAAGCGAGATGTCACTATCAATTAATGTGGATCAATAGTTGATAAATAATTGATAGGGGAATATAAAAGGATGATAAATTCTTCAAAATTAAAATCACACACATGTTTTAAACACGGATTAATATATTTTCTCTTAGTTTTTTACTCCCACTATTTTGTCTTTTACTACTGTACACTATTTTTATCTAAGTAAAGAGTTATTTATTTTTAAAAATAAAATGATATTTATTTATATAATTTATACCCAATGTTTTCAAATTTTGAATTCATTTAATTTAATTCAAATTCTATATTTATAAAAATTAATCTTAACAATAGTTAAAGTATAATGTATTAAAAAAATTCCTGAGAAAATATTACATAAGTTATAAAATATAAAACATAGGTTTTTAATTCGAAAATAATATTTTAATGTACAAAATGTCACTTATAAATAATAAATTTTTTATAAAAAATGCTTTCATATGTTTTATGTTATACTCATATCCACGTGATGTCAGAAATGTCAGTTTATTCTCAACAATGCTATTTTTCCCAATTCACCTAAAAATAAATTATTTTAGAAAAATATTGAAATTTAACTATTATTTATTCTTATTTAATATAAATTATTACTTAATTTATTGGTAATATATTGTTCATATTATTCATATTTTTTATTTTTATATAATAATACTGTAAGAAGTTTCATGGAATAAAATACCAATTTTAGAAAAATTAATTTTTACGCAATAATTTTTTTCTTTGCTGTTTTAGATATACTAATTTAATTTCATTAGTAATAAAATTAGTATTTATTTTCATGATATAAATATTTAGCAGTTTATTTACTCTTATTCATACATTTTAATATAACACTGAGGATCAAATGGACATATTTTTATTTATATTTTACATAAATAAATAATGGTTCACATTTTAGTGTATTGGCCCATGTTGATCCAAATATCAAATAGAATAATTATTTAAGGAAGTTATACAGTGAAATATAGGGACATTACATCCTACCTCTTAAATAAATTTCACCCACAAAATTCTAATTACTAGTTAACTTTAAATATAGTTAAAGGTAACAGTAAGATAGATATGACTCGAGAGTTAATTTATAATCTGGAATAACCTTACTAACTTAGGAGGGATATAAAAAATTATCTATTCCTTCTGAAGAGGTATATCTAAATATTGTGTTTTTATCTAACCATTTTATCTAAATACCCCCATGATTATTTTTCAAGAGGGTTTATCATCATCCTTGAAGTGATAAATGATCATAGGTTGATTTGATATGTGAAATTGTATTTCCCTATTTTATAAATTAATATGGTATCTATACAGGAATAGTCAATCCATTATAAAACTATCATTGTGTTCTTATAAAGGAAAATTAGAAGATTCAAATTCTTAGAAAAATAAACTTAGGATGAAAAATACTAAAACTACATGTTTTTGTTGATTCATAAGTCATCGTGGTAAGGATATAATTATTCTATTATATACTCATTATGGTGGATATAATAGTGATAAATAAAACATTTATAGTGGAATATTATAGTTCCATAATTATCAGGATCCACTTTTGTATTAATTTCATAGGAATCCTATTTTTCTCAAGGTTGAGGAGGCCAAATATGTCTATTATCCTTGTCAGCCATTGGGTTAAGGAATTAACATGTATTATACCCTAAAATAGTATTATCTAAAGCGTTTTACATTATCCTACTATACTTTAATAATCATCTTCCTCAAAAAATATTTAATGTTTTGAGCATGATGGATAGTAATTACATACATTAAATAGTTCCTTATTCCTTTGAAACATTCCCCTGGATGATTATTCCAACATTTTTGACATATAAGAAGATTAATATTATTTTCATTTTCATCACTATTTCATATGATTCTACTAAAATCCATATTTCTAATTTTTGGTGAGTCTAGAGGTTTTTTATGGTTCCAGATTTTAATCACATCTCATGTTAGATGGGTGAATATAACAACAATATTTTTTAACACTAGCTTCTTTCCAAATGTTTTTCTCATTAGAAATATGACTGCATTTTCCATCATTTATATTTTTATCATGATTTGTTTGGGATGAATCCATAATGAAAAAAAGGTAATCATTAGTTCCCTACAACAAAATCATATGGAGATTACAAAAAGTATCCATACAAAATAACATCATAAAATTTCTTACTATCTTTTTTAAAATTATACATTTAATTAAACCTACATCTGTAAAATCCATTTTTGTTTCCATGTAATGTATTTAAATATATAATGAAATATTTTTGAGAGAAAGCACTAAGATGACGCATGATTCTGATGTTTGGTACTCACATAATTAATTTTTGAATAATATTTAATATATTCAATGCATGAATGTGAATTTTACCCAAAAAGTGGAATGAAATCTATATGAAGCCTTGTATTGGAAACCCAAGGCTGCCATTGAGTTTAGAACATTGGTTTTGACTTAAGAACAACAGAACCTCTGTATGCATGAGGTATTTGGGGAATGTCATTAGAGGATATTAAATTAAATAAAATATATTATTTATTTATTTTATTTGAAGATGCAATGACCTTGTTTAATCCCTATATTAATATATGTCTATGGGAAAATATCAGTGTTATACACATAACCTTGGCGATCAAGAGGATCCATTGGATGATATTTCGTTGGAAATGGACAACCAGATCAAAGATTGGTAATGTGTGGGAAACATAAATCAAGGATCTCACCAACACCAACAATATAGATTCATTATTCATCATCTGTCGATCCAAATCAATGAAGGATGTTAATTTATTTGGATTTTATTCCACATTTATTATTTATATGTCGAATTCAAATCAATAAATGAGTGGATTGATTCATTGTTCAGATTTAATGTAGGATGAGATTATCTGTACGAATTATTAGGGATACTTTTTTTTATTTCTTGTTATTTCTTCATTTGTTGTTATAATGGAAACAAATAGAGGATAATTGAGCATGACTGAGGTTCTTTCATGTTTGTATGTTTTATATATTTATCCCTCAATTATTGTCCATTCATTTCCTATTCCTTTTTTACTAGTGATTCAACTGAAATACCGATAAATCAATAGTTACAGACCCGTTTCTTGGCATAATAGTTCGATATTGTAGATCTGAGCTTGATACGACATGGATATTTTACAATGATGGATGTGGTAGTGCATTAAAATTATTTTGGGATATATGATTTCAAGTTCTTTGGTACACAATTATGGATGACACATGAGGGTGTTTTTTGAACCGTTTTGATGGTGGAATTATGGTCTTCAAGGATTAAAAGGATCAGCTGATAGTGTGCATAGGTTTTTAGTATGGGACATGTCCATATCAACTATTATAAGTGTGGAAGTATTTGCATTAAATGAATATATGATTCTAGAAAATCCCATAATACATGAAATCTAATATGAGATTGCACAACATGAGGGGTCCCTGGTTTGGTGCTATTGTTTCAGTGGAGAATTTAAACATCACATGGCACGTGACCCATATATCACGATGTGTGAATCAACCTGGAATATATGAATACACCACAAATGGTACATGGAAAAAACTAGGAGTAAAAAATAATGGACACACTATGTACACCAATATGGACATGGACATGCCAGGAGTACATGGGAAGAGACTTTTACTTGGACACGGTTAAGAGTGAACTAGCTCACACACACCATATACTTTAACATGGACACAGGAAAGTGTCATGATACATGGGTAGGACCTAATGAAAAAGTTAGATGCCATGCACTACTAGTACACGCTGTATACTCCTTCAATGCTGGCTTAGATCTATTGTGCTCTTTAGTTTTTAAATATTTCATTAGCATGGAGTTCCTAATATCATTGTGACCATCACTAAGCTTGGTTCGATATTCTAATTAATAGGTTATTCCAGATTGATTTTTTTTATTCCCTATAGAATTGAGTTTGATCCTCATATTTGTATCTTTCTCTTGAGAGATAAAACATATACTTAATATGGAATGACCCGATCATAAGTAAATCTCAGAAGGATTCCATCAGTGCTATCTCACTCATGGAGTGTGTTCTCATATATGTGTGTTTTGTGAAATTTTTGTGCATGATTTATGTACCAAAATTATATTTTTGAATTTACCTTTACATTTTGTGGCTTTGTTGAGTATATCTGGATATTCTTGTTATATGTGTTGTAGACATATACCTACATTGAAGTTCCCACTCATGATCCAAGTATCACTAAGAGGGGGATGGGTGAATAAGTTATATCTTTTTCTTTTTGAGTTTCCCCTTTTTTAAACAACCTTCGCCTCCTATTAAAGAGTTTCTTACCTGCTGAACACACACAACCACAAGAACACAAGATTTACAAGGTTCACTACTCAATAAGAGTAGGTACGTCCTTGGTATGGTACGACAACAATCCAGTACCACACAATCCACAAGAAAACAATCCTTTGATGTGGAATACAATGAGTAGGATATACCCTTACACTTGAGTAGCACTTTGAAAATGATCCAATAGTGTATGTTCTCCCTTTTAGCACAAATAGGGTAATACAATGGATCAGTGCTTCTTAAGGATCTTACAAAAATCAAATCTTTCAAAGAAATTCTTCACTTTCCTACCCAGAAGCTGGAAAGAACCCCTGGAAAAAATAGCTTACGCGCCCACTTCCACTTGAATGCCCTATACTTGTGCACCTATAACTTGCACGCCTTTTCTTGCACGCTGCCTACGTGCACACTTCCCTTTAGACGTGCTGCCTACTTGTAGCCTGTGCACCAACTAACACTTGCGTGCCTCGAACTTGGGCATCCCCAACCTGCATGCCTTCTAAAAACCATCAAATTGCTTTCCCAACTCTCTACTTGCATTCCCATATCTCAAAGATAATTCTAAAGTATTGAGCCTTAAAAAATGAGGAGGATAGACATCAATTTATAGGCAGTTTTGTGACTTGTGCAACCTATACTTGTGCGCCGCTCCATCACTTGCGGGCCGCTTAATCAATTTCACGCCCTTCCATCACTAGCACGACACTTTCATTCCTTTGTTGTATTTTGATATGTTGATGTTGGAATATGACTTGTACGCAACTTGCACTTGCACGCCAAGACTTGCGCACAAATACTTGCGCGACACTCTTGACTTGCAAAACACTTTCTAACTTGCGAACCACTTTATTTCCTTTTTCATACTTGCACGACACTCTCTTCACTGCTTCCCATAAATTCTTCATCTTTCATCACAAACTCCAATATTGTGATATATATCCTTTGATAGATCAGCAATAGCATTGTCAGAGTCACAATTGGAAGTAATAAAACTTCCTTATCTTCTAGAAACATCATTCATTCCAATAAAAAATGTATATGACTGGCATCATCATTTCTACCCCCTTCCTTCATAAGGATTGCTTCAGAAGTTATCCTAACTTATGATATTTGTGAAATACATATCAGTAAAGCATCATGTAGTTTCAAAGTCCTTTAAAAAGTGAATTGATTTATCTTATTTGACAACAAAATACACCACTCTATAACAAAAAACTTTTCTTACATCCTTATCCATCCAAGTTGGTCCCAACATACGTGGCATTGAATTTTATTTCTTTTAACATATTCTTAGTGATTTTGAGGTATCCTATAGGGTATTTTTATACTCACCCCTGTATTGGATTTTCCCATACATGTCATGTCTTATGCAGACGATAGATAATTCAACAAAGTACTTGAGGGATGGGGATTATGTGGAGATTAGTGATCCAAAAAGAAAAAGGTGTCTTCCCATGGTCACCATGACAACAGTCCCCTTCTATACATTAAGGTCAGACTTGTTTTCAGATTCGTTATGGTGGCCTTGTATTTGGCCTATTTCACATTTAATTACTTCTTATGTAATATGTTATTGGGATATATATATCTATTTATGAATGTTTTATCATTTTTTCTACATTTAATCATTTTATGTGTTTGGATATCTATGTGTGTGTGTATGTATAGGTACTATAAGATAAGGTTGTCGACATTAGTGATATTCCTACTTAGATATAGTCTTCATCCCTTGGTCTATTGTCAAAGTACATGGGGGGGGGGGGTCATGAAACAATCCCTATTTTTAAGGGTTATGACGACAACATTCTTCATTTAAAATGTATCATTAATAGTTAATCCTATATCAATCTAGATTCAACTTAGATTAGTTTATTATGATTTATCTCATAAACCCTAAAATATCCCTCAATGTGTCTATGAAAAAGATCCTCCATTGTAGTTCTTAAAGAGAATATGATCAACCAATGAATATTGCATGATATTTTATAGACTGGTGTTCATTCTTAGGAAGAATCATTGTGAAAAAATGTTATGATCAAGTAAATTCTCAACTTACCCATTTTAGCGTGATTAAACATAGGTGTATTTATGTGACAACAACATCCAAATTCTAATATCCTAAAACAATTTTTTTTCATGGAAAACTACACAATCCCTCCATTACAAAAATAAAAAGATGTTATCCCATACATAAAAATATACCTTAGACTAATTTGTATAGTTTTAACTAATTTTATAAGAACCAAATCACCAAATATAACTAATATTATCTTACAAAAAACTATATGAAAACCTGATAACCACTTAGACAACCAAGATCCTCACTCTCGAGCCTGAAGCTATGAACTAAAATGGTATGTATGGGAAACATTTCAATGAAGAATTTGGGTTAGATCATAAGCATGCGAGACAACATGGACAGGGAAAAAATATATTATAAAAAATACTATTGGAGAATAAAACCATGGATAGGTCATCAAATACGAATAATAATAATATCATATATTTAAATTATATAATAATTATATTCAATAATATGAATATACAAATCATTCAGAATATCATAGAAAATGAAAAAGAATAAATAAAACCATCAACTAGTGGATTATACCTCACAACTTGATACACATATCATAATAGGAAAGGGATACCAATATGTCTACCCAAATTAGCATCAGGACACAAACAGTGTACCAATTTAGGATTTAGTAAAAACCGTGTACCACTTTAGGCTTGTGAATAACCTGTGTACCTCTTTAGTCTTAGCCGAAAATCCATGCACCTCTATAGGCATGGGTATAACCATTGTATATTCATTATTTTATAATATATTAAACATTAAACAATAAATAATAGGGTGACACAATACCTAGTAATCATTATCCTTAAATATGTGTTTTTTAAGATATAAATCATTCATTATATCAAGAGAACACGTGAAAAAAATTATTTCTCAAAATTCACAAATAGCATCACATAAAATGACATTAAGAATTTATTTTGATAATTCCAAAAACTCAATCAACCAATGTAACTTTTTCATATATGAATTTAGTGATTTTTTCATCAAATACAACGACATGTAAGAACGATATTACTAATTTCAAGGGTAAAATGGATGAAAAACATAAAAGAGTCTTTTATAAATCATTTGTTTAACTTTCATATGTAGATGATGTCAAAGTTAGTTTTTATAAGAAATTTTTAAAAGGGGTAATTGATTTTTTTAAAAAATTACTTTAAAAATATAATCCAAAATTTGATCCATGAAAAATACACAAGGGTGTCCAATGAAATTTGGCATTGATTAAAAATAATTGATAAAGGAAGGTAAATTGTGTATATAGTAGATAATTCACCACTTATATATATTGATAATAATTCAAAAGTGAAAATTATTTTACAAAAAATGAATTAATTATTCTAAATATGTTTGTATAAAAAATCATTTTAGTTAGTGATATACAATGTAATATGTCAAATTACATTTTAAATTGAATACAATATTGAAATTATAAGATATAGGTTGAACAAGAATCCTTATTACTTAATGAAATATGGTTGAGTTATCAAAAAAACACTATGGGAAACATAGTTCCTGAAGTAAGAAACAATTGAAGAGGGGCTGAGGTCGAAAAAATATAAATCCAAAGAAGTAAAGAGAAAATAACACATATTTTATTCTTATTATATAATATCCCAAACCTATATTAAATAAGTAAAATAAGAACTATCAAAACACAATGAATAAAAAGCATGTAAACAAAAAACCTTATAACTTGAAGGGAATTTGAATTAAATCCTCATGAATGACAGAGAAATAAATTGAAATTCAATTACAACAAATAAAATTAACTTTATGATATAATACGTGAAATTTTAGGAATATACACTATAGAATTGGAATTATGTGCATAAAAAAACTTGTCTCAAATAGAGGAATTTGTGATAAAAACAATTACCTTATATCGTAATATTCTTGAATGAAATTTAAACTTCTATAAAAAAATAACTATCATAATAAATTATTTATGATCAAAAGTAATACATATAAACATTGATACTAATCCTTTATAATCATTATATATATACATTTTTTACCTATTATTAATATCTTGTGTAAGTAGTCTTGATAATTTCAATCTATTTTTTTAAAAGTGGTGTGGATATTCATTATTTTTCAAAACACAATAATTAAAATATTATTAAATTTAATTTAACTTATTAATTATAATGATATATTATGTTTTAACTTCATTTCATGGGTGTTTCATTCCTTATCCCTGAAGATAAAATCTACAACAAGCATATTTTGGCGATTCTTAACAAACGAAGATTGTTTTATTTATTAATGATATAAATATTGATATAATCATTAAAAAAATTGTATAAATATTTATATCATATTATACTAGTGATTAAGGTCCCAAATTAATAAATGATATAAATTTAAATCATTCTTCAAGTAGATGGTTAAACTGACCCAAACATGAACATACTATGATTAATGATGGATTATAAGATGGTTAGTTGAAATATTTGTATAAATATTGTATAATGAACTTTTTTAGGTTTAATTAGTGTGATATATCATTATTTAAAAAAATTATATTATGTATATAATTCATATATATATATATATATTACTTTGAAAAAAGATTATTTCCACATAATATGCTTGTTTTGAATGGTTAAATTTATGATGGTCAATTTTTGGTCATATAATTAATAGGATCCCTAATTTACCATATTCTAAAAGTTTTAATAAGATTAATATTTAATCTTTAAACTCATTCTTAAATCCATCTATGAGTGGTGGTAGTGAATAACTAAAGAAACTATTTTGAGGAGGCGGTAGTCCGCACATACAAATGGATGATTCTTTAGTTTTCTATACAATGAGAGAAAAGAATAATATGATTTTTCATTTAATAATGTTAAATATGTTATTATAATGTTTATTATATATTAAAACTAATTTTTAAGACATCCATGTTGGGTAGTGAAGAAAACATACCCATTACTTCATGGAGACAATAGTTTTTATGCACATTTGATTCAAATTTTCATTATTATAAATGAAAAATAGAAAGGTCGATTATGATTATATAATCATTATAATAACATAAAATTTTTATAATTATATTTATTTTATCATATAAATATTTTTTTAATTTAATCATAGGAAGAACAATTTAACATAAATAAATAGAAAAGAGAAAAGTTATGTTATAAATTTATACATAACTTCTATGATTATCTCCATTGGATAGGGGTAAAGCCCTTGAGGGATTGTATTTTCTGAATAAAATAACCTATTTAAGGTGGATAGAAATGCCATGGATATGGTTGGGTTGATTCTAGGATGAAATATGTGGGTTATTTTGTGTGGAGATTTGAAGATTGGGGAGCCACATGTATAAGTTGAAAGGGATGATTTTTTTGTGAATACCTAAAATATTTCTTGAATGGGAAGTCCCTCTCAAGGAAAGTGGATAAAAATGAAAAATATTGGAGTTGTGAAGATATATGGTTAATAAAAGACTAAATCACATAGTCCCATACTTATTTTAATATAGTTTAAACTCATCTACTCATATATTTTTAATTTTATAATTTTATATTCTTTTGTGGTATCTTCTATTTATATAAGTAAATTATCCTCCATAATTAAAATTAAAATGATCCCTATACATAATTTTGAAGCAATGATTTAGATTTTAAATTTGATATAGTTTAATACAATTTATAAAAGTTATGAAAAATAATTTAATAAATAGTAAATGTATAATATATTAAAAATAAATCTTGAGTAAATGTTAATTAAATTATAAAATATAATATGGTGATTCATAATTAAAAAAACAATTTTAGATCATAAAATGTTAATTTTATGAAATATATGTGGTAAATAATTTTTTCTATTATTCTTATTTTTCTAGTCATTTCATAAAAGTCATAGTATTTTCAAGAGCTATATTTTTCACTATTTAGCTAAAAATAAATTTTTTTTTCTGAAAAATAACAAAACATTATCACCAGATTATATTATTATTATCGTTAATTTTTATTTAAATTTATTTATATTAAATTTTTAATATTTTATATCCCAATATTAAAGTAAAAACACAAAATATAGTGGAAAATTATTCATATAAAAAATCATATTTAAAATTACTAACTATTCATTATTATTTCTTATAAAATAAAAAACAATTTATTCATAATATATTATTCTTATTATAAAAATATTTTATTATTATTAAATCATTCTATACTTAGTTTCTTGAAGTAAATCATCAGTTTTAGGAAAATTAATTTTTACGCATAGAATGATGTTCTTAGCTGTTTTAGAGAAACCAATTAAATTTCATTTGTTTTAAAATTATTATTTACTTTTATTATAACTATATTTCGTATTTTGGTAACTCCTACTCATACCTGATAATTCTATATCTTGGTTTTAATGGTAATGTTTTATATTTATATTATACTTAAATATATCACAATTTTCATTTCATTTTGGAGAATCATAAGTGTTTTCTTTATAATTAATTACTAAGGTTAAAAATTTGTTTCCTTATTTATATTTAAAAGTAAAAAAAAATTGGGAAATTCTTGGAATCACTCATGTTTTCTTCTAATGTATGGTTGATAGGAGTCTTGACCTTACCTTATCATAAATTCCATTTATTACCACCTTTTGGCCCTCTTACTTGGTAATAGTGTTAATCCATTATTGAATACTAAGGGAGATTGAAAAAATTTACATTTTTCCTCATTAATAATAGGTGATCACTTCCACCACTTCCTGGTATGAATATCCCTTAGAATAAAATGAGAAACAAATACATCATTTATCACTTCATATAAGATAATATCATGTTATAAATCTTTTAATATCAATTATTTAGCTTAATTACACTATTTCCAAGGATATAACCATGATAAATCTCATTTTGTCAACGTAAGTAATAACTTTTCCCTAACGGGAATTATATTATATCATTCCATTTTAAATCTATTTTCACAGTATTAAATATTTTATTATGAATTTATATTATAGAAAATGTTTTTATATGACAGTAATAATCATTAACAACCTTTCACCTTTTACAATTAAGAAGAAGTAAGACAACATTCTTGTGCTTTTGCAGACTACAGCTTCAACGAAGTATTATATCTTAGTTTTATTTTTATTTAATTCAAATTTATTAAAATATATCATTATATGGATTATAACATTAAACTTATCTAAATATTATTATTTAACAATCATATTATTTGACCTAATACAACTTTCATAACCATACCCATCCATTAATTATTTTATGTTCTTGTTTGGGTCGGTCTAAATACTTACTTAAAAAATGATATAAAATAATAAAATTCATAACTATGAGAAGATAATTATTGATAATGTGATATATAAATCGGTAATAATTAACTAATTTTGGTTTATTAATTTTATCATTTTTATTACACTAATTAACTTTGATACCAATGTCTATTTGTTAAAAATCACTGAATCATGCTCATCAACAATTTCATTTTTTAGAATCCTAACTATAAAAACACATAATATGAAATTATAAATATATAAATTATTATTAATAATAAATCCATATATATTTTAAGATATAATAATTATCACTTTTGGGAGAACAATGAGTAACAACACCTGAATCATCAGTTTTTATTTCTCCAAACTGATTTTTTTTTGTATTTTCAGAATAAACCACTTTTAAGCAGGGAAAGTGGGAACCCACGTGCCTTTCACATAGGAAAAAATCCCCAAAACCTATTACATGAAGAAACCCCATCATACCAATTTTAAAATTCAAACTTTCAACATTCAAGCATTCAAAATAAAAAATTCAAATCTAAAAGAATCGACATTACCTGATATTGACATTGATGTCTCGATCCAATCACCTGACCTCCATCACCACTGTCACTAAAACCATCAAGACCGTCAGAATCAAATAGAGTCTTCACTGAAACAAACTGAAAAACAACGAGACAAAAAACCTTAATCGACACCAGAATGTCGGCAAGAAACATCGACCAGAATCCATGCTCGCCATCAAAAAATACCAAAGATCTCCCTTACCACCGGAACTAGAATGCTGGATGGAAACCGTTGCACAAAACTGACCACAAACAGATTCCCCAATCACGCCACCATACCAGAAGGCACCACCACCACCCAAATAGTCTAGGATATTTTCATATATTTCATTGAATTTAAGGGATTTAAAATTCCATATTAAATCCTATATTTCTTGAGATTTTGATTGAGATTATATTAGGTTGTAACTGTATTTGTTAACTACACTCCCTTAATTGAGATATAATGCTTCTTCTTGAACTTCTTTCTTCCAAGAATGGTTACTTCCAAACTCAGAAATTATTTCATGGTACATTTTCTTCCATTCTATAGAGAACGAACTTTTAATTGAAATATTTTAAATTAATGAATTTATTCCAAAAAATTAAATAATTGTTGGGAATAATTACCATACCTTTTAGCAATATTTCCCCCCTATTTTCCATATTTTATTTTCCTCATAGTGTTATACTTTATATTTAGAAATTTATTAATGTGTTATCACTTGTAAGATTATCATTTCCCTACTTTTATGATAGAATTTATTTTTTAGTAAACATTTTTAGGATTCTGGTTTCCAATAATTATATTTTATAATATTCAAAAGGTTTTCCATTTGTGACCATATGTTTTATATTACACAACATAGTTCATTTGAAAAATACATTGTATAGTTTCCTAGGAATGATTATGGGAGATTATTTTTAAAATTATTTTTTTTGAAACATTTTCACTTCATCTTTTTAAAAATGGACATAACATTATATTTTAAGAGTATGGTAAAAATGCTTCCTAAAATCTCTTCTCTGATTTATCTCAAATTACGAGTTTACTTATTTATGAAGATTCCATTAATTATTTAAAAAATTATTTGCAAATTATTTAATCTATGTATGATTTTGAGAAATAAGAATTATTGTTTTATTTTTGAAAAGTATTTATTTATTAAAGATAAATTCTTTATTTATAATGGATTTTTATGACTTCAGTTTTTAAGAAAGAATAATTCAAGTGTTTATTTTGTTTTGTAAAAGAAAGTTTCTAAAATCATATTTATCTATTAATATTTTTTTCTAGAAAACTTTTTTTATTTCAAATTATATATTTTATAAATGTTTTATCAATATAAATTTATTTTATTTTAATGAAAACATTTTAAAGGGTTATTTAGTCTTATTTTACAAGTGTTCTATTCAATGATCTAGAGAAGTTAATTTTCATCTATTTCAATATCCTTAGTTCTCCTTAAAATACATATGGGATATATTTATTCCACTATTCAGATTCATTCTCTAGATATATTATAGAATTAATTTGGAAACTATTTCATGAAACCCATATCTTTTCCTTAGTTTAATTTTTTAATATTTGAAGTATAAATGTTTTTATTTTCTAATGGAACACATATGTATGAGTGATTATTATAATGTTTTTGGTCATATATCATACTACAATTAATTTTTTAATGTTTCATATCACATGATATTATGAATTTGTATATGAATGTGATGAAGGTATGTTTTTTCACAAATATTTTATGAGAACGTGATGTAAGGGGATTTGTTTGAATGATTATTGAGTGATAATAATATTGGAAAAATTGTTCAAAAGTTGTTGTATGAACATGATATATCAATATTTTCCCAAATTATATTTTTTGAATATTATGTGGGAAACTATTTTCATATGTTTTTGAGTGAATGAAATATTGGAAGCTTAGTTCACTAGATTTCATATGCTTATGATTGTCGCATAACTCATAATGATGTTATATTTCACTATCATAGAATATTTATATATACATATTATTATTCACCTTGTATCATGTTTATTGTCTCATACTTTTTGTCATGGAATGTGTTTATTATTTTGAGATTACATGTCCTTCTATTATGAATTATAGAGAACCATCATTGTTCCATGATCTATTTAATAATATATTTATCCCCAACTCATGTTTTCATAAATTTTTATGATATAATCCGTGATAAAATGTTGATAATTTTTACTACCTAATAATTTAATCCCAACCATTTATTATGTTTCTATTTTATAGGTAATGATGAATATTATGTCTAATAAATATTTTAGAAGGTATTCATGTGTTGTTCTATTTTTGAAATTTTTTTAAGTTATGAAGAATAAGTTACTTCTTTTTTTGATCCTTAAAGGAAATAAACCATCATTTCATGGGCATGTGTGATTATTGAGAGATTTATTGTTTAACTTATTGAAACAATATAAAATAAAATCACTTTTAGCTATGATTATTTCACATGGTATTAAATCGAATGATGAAATGAAATGATTATTGGGTTGAACTAGTAAATGTAGGTATGAGAAATCTTAGTTGGTATCATTGAATGATTTTTTTGAGGATTTGTTTCATTATTTATTTGGATTAGTATTAGAGAAAATTATTGAAATCCATAAGGTTATTTATAAGTATAGAAAAATATAATATTGTATTTGTAATGTAGATATTATGGGTTTTATAAAAATTACATCCCTATACAAATGCATGATAGTCAATACGGTTGTATAAAAAATGAAACTAGGGGTAATCACACTAAAAATGTTAGTTGAGAATGAAATCGATCTTCACTCAGTGTTTGATTAGTGGGATTAATTTGTAAAACTGATAAAGGCACTTATAGTGGTATGATTTATATAATAAAATTATATTTACATACAATTATAAAGTATTTTAATTGATTTTTATGATGTAATACATAACCATATTGGGTAGAGAACATAAAAGGAACATGAACATGGCCAACATAGGTTAAACTAATGTGGTGATAGGTTGAACCAATTAAATTAGGGATGAACTAATAGTATCCTTCGTTAAAATGAATGTATCATTGGATAAGACATGTTCAAATTATTTTTTTATTCATAATATTATTTAAAATGATTTTGTTGAATAATATCATCCCAATTTCTTATTTAATATTTTATTTTGAACCAGATCTTGGAAATGAATATATGAATGTTATGTCTACATAACCAACCAATTAGTTATATTATGGGAATGCAGTTTCCCAATCATACATGATATAGTAAGTTAGATATCTCATTATTAACAATATATTAATTTAAAACAATATTAAGGACATCATTAAATATTATTATTTTATGGAGAAAAATACAATCATGGGAAAATTACTAATTTAAGTTTGATAATATAACATCACAATATTTCAGAATATATTTTCTAACTAAATTAACAATATGATTGATAACATGATTCATACACAACACTAAATTAAAATTTTCTAGAACACATTAGATGAATATTAATAATAAAATTATTTTAATAATATACCAACAGTAAAAAAAATATTGCAATTGATTATAAATGCATACAACATAGAATTAAGAACCATTAAAAATTTAAAATGGTATTTTTTATTAAAATTCTAAATTTTTTATATATTGTATATCCTCTTAATGATAAATTTATAAAATTATGAGTTTGAAATTTAAAAAATTTAATCTAATTTTTGAATTAAACATTTCCAAATAAGATGAGGGTGAATTTTTGTGGTTTTTATAATAATTTATTCTTATGTGAATGGTTAAAACAAACATTTTTTAATAAAATTATAGAATTCATGATCATTTCAGGTAGAATTTATAAATTAAAAACTTATCAAACATTATTAATTAACCATAATTTAATTTATTAGTAACATGATTCATTTCCAAAGAACTATGTGAAATTATAAATATATACCATTAATATTTTAAGGACATAAGTAAACTTTTCATGTAAGTAACTCTTTTTTTTATTTCCGTTCAACTAAATACTATTTTGGTAAAATTTGGTATTATAATTCTTTGTTGAGACATAATTTTATTTATAAAAAATATCTAATTTCTTGAAAATTAAAAACATAAAAAACATTATCTTGTACTTAATTTTATTCTTAAAAACACTCTTCCCTTAAAATCAATTTTTATGTGCTATGTGAGTTAATTCTAAAATTATTATTTCTTTGATATCAATTTTTATTTGAATTTTTTTTCAAATATTTAATAATAATTTTAAAATTAGATAATAATTTTAATATTAAATGTTTCAATATGATTAATTACTAAGGTTACAAATTAGTCACCATAGTAAATGTTAAAAGTATAAAAACTCAAGGTAATAGTATAAAATCAGGAAAGTTTTCTTAAAAACATATGGCTTTAAGGATTATAGACCTTAAATTTTCACAAATTTTAGAGAATTGTGCTTTTCCATGTATGCCTTTTAAATGTTCTAATAAATATTTTTGGAGTAATAAATTGAAACTGCACACGATTATGACTCCGGTGATCCCAAAATTAATTTTTTAAAAATATTAATAAGTTTTTATTGTGTGCATAGGGTTTCCCATAAAAATAGAAAATCTAATAAATAGATTATATTATCATAAATATAAAACCACAACTGAATATAAAATGTGATGTTTACCCAAGGTATGACATATGGTTGGTAGACACAAGATGATTGGATGTAGAAGTTGTTGATGGTTAGATTGGATAAGTTAATTAACTTTATTAATTTATTTAATGACAATAACCTAAATAAATCATAGAAGGTGGCTAATATGGGAAATATGATACCACTGTTGAGTTCAAAATGTGATGTTGATGCTCAGTAAAACCTAATTTTAGTCAGTTAGAGATGTTCAAATGAGCCACAAGTTGCTGGGTACGTTCAATTAAAATAAATGAATAAATATGTTTTTTTGTTTTATTAAACAACCTAATTAAATACTTTATAAATAACCTCTTATGAAAATTTTCCAAGGGATGTTCATATAACCCTTTATTGATCTATGTATAAGAGGAGAGTATCCTTCATTGGTGGATCAAGACTGGACGACGATTGGTGATCAGATCGAGGTGGATCAACAAGCAAAAAACATAGTGGATAATCTACTTTTCTAGCAGTTGAATTCCTTATCAATGATCAATCCGTAATCATGGTATGAATCATTATATATGGTTTTCCACCCTTGTAACTAAAATATTGATCATTATTAGGTCCCTATATCTAATCTGCATTCATTTGTTCCTTTGAATGAGCCTATGTAGTGAAATTAATTATTCTTTAAATTTATGTCTTATTCATTCCATGTTTTCACCATAGTTTCCCACCTTGAAATCATTGGCCAACAAGGCTTATCCAACACTGTTTATCACCTTTGTTTTTGGTTCGTTCCCGCCACCGTTCTTTGTGTTCTTTATCACCGCACTATGTTGTCAGGAATTAACAATCCAGGGGCAGGTTCGTGCGTAGTAGAACCCATGGATTCGTGGTATTTTCACGAAAACATGTGGATAAATGGTTTGAATATGGATTGATAAAAGAGTGAGATAGTGTTTTGTGAATATATTGTATTGGTATTATGAGTGCGGGTTTGTGATCAGAGTTGGTACAAGATCAGTTTGATAACCACTATTTTCTCGGTTGACATGCGATGATGACATTGAGTGTGACATGATTAGTTCTGAGTGGAGTTCATGCATATGCTATCATTATGGGGGCTACTCTGTATAAACATGTTTATGGTCGAACTCGAATCTCTAGCGAGGTAGTTAGATGTGTTCAATGCTATGGACATTAATAATTAATAATAATAATGGCGATTGTTTGATAATTAAATGAGGAATTGATTTCATTATGTTAAATAATAATAATAATGGACAATTAAAAGGGGAGGTTTGAAAATAAAATTAAATGAGTTTTAATTCTTAATAAATAAATAATTAAGATAAATAAAGAAATGGAGTGGTTTGATTTAAATTAATTAAGTAATTAATATGGATTATATTTATTTAATATTGATGAGATGAAGAGGTGAGTGTGAAGGGATGGTATTGCACACCATTTAGAGTCCAACATGAAGGGTTCGATGCCTTTCTCTTAATAATTCTAAATTATATAAAATAAAGGAATTAAATTCAAAATATTAGAGGAAGTGAAGACTCGTAGCGTGCTGCGTGATGGGACAGTGTGCCATGCATGGCCTCTCTTTCTTTCAATAAGGTATTTGAAAAAAAGAATATAATAATAATAATATATTATTATTATTTTAATTTTTTGGTTTTCAATCCTATATCTGGTCATAATATCTATATACAACATCATATTGATGCACCATCAACTGAAACGTGGCCCTAAAACTGAGACGATCATTTTAAGAAAGTTGTTGGAAACCTTTTTCAGACTCATGATTCAGGTAAAAAAATTCCAAATAATAATAAAATTATTATTATTGAATAGACTTTTATATGAAATAACTCTTATATAAGATGTTGGATTGTTGAACTGTCAGTGACATTGAATCCTTAATATTGAGGTAGACATTTTGAGACCAATATTGGGTATTTCATTTCGAATCATGACCTGGGCCCATGAAGCATCATTCATGTGTTATGTGGTGAAATGTGAATTTTTTACTAGGTGTTTGATTTTGTAATGTGTATATCAGATTGCATGTGTTTTCTTGTGAGGATCACAATGGTTTCATCCATTTGGAAATTGAGATCCATTTTTAGATGCATATTAGTGAAATTATGTTTTCTTACCTCAAATTGATGATGAGCCTCATGAATTTATCCGGCTTTTAATTGAGTGATGTTATGTAGTACCATTACATGATGTGTAGTACAACATGTTTTTGGAGCCGTGTACTTCTAGGAACACATATAGGTGGTGGAATGGGACCACACGCTGTGTAGGTCCCCTCACATGCTGTGTACCCCTTGGACTCTTTTGAGTAAACTTAAAGGTTAAGTACATCATTTGTTTTCACTCATATTTTGGCCCATGTGTTGCTGATACTAAGTGTTTTTTTAGGTAGAACATGTTAGAGACCTCCTTTGTGGCTTTTGAGATATGATAAAAAAAGTTCGGAGCATAATTCATATTGAGGCAACACCAAAGTATGATAGTGATTACAAAGGATCATCTGAGAGCTTCTAAGTGGAACCATCATGTAGATCTAAGTAGTGGGTCCTTAACACCTTTCGAGTGTCACCCTACCCTAGAGATGGGTAGTAGGTCCTCAAATCATTCATAGTGGTACCCTCAAGTAGTACTGGGCAATGATTTCTCAAATCCATCATTGTGGAACCATAAATATGAGTATGGCAGTGGGTCCTCGATGTCTTCGGAGTGGTTCCCTTCGGTTGTGATGGGCATTGGGTCCTCGACACGTTCTGAGAAGTACTATATAGTTGAGTTGGGTAGTGAGTCATTGTTTTCTTTTGAGTGGTACCCTCTAGTTGAGCTGGGATAGTGTGTCTCAAATGTCTTATAAGTGGTGACCTCTAGATGAGCTAGGCAGTGGGTCCTCTACGACTTCTGAGTGGTACCTTCTAGTTGAGCTCTATAGTGTGTCATTGATGCCTTCAGAGTGTAAACCCCTCGATGTACCTGGTCAACGGTCATTGCCCACTGGAGAAGAACCCCCAATCGGTATGGGTGGAGGTCCTCTAAAAGTATTAATATAGTGGACCCCCTAGATGCAGTAGTACATGAGTCCTCTACTTTCAGTTTTCACACCATCAACTTTATAGAATAGTGATGAGGTGTGCGTTGACTTGGATGATTACATATTTATGGATGCATGAGATGATGAGTATAATTGATAGACCATGGGAAATGTTGTATACTCTCCTTCCATGAGAGGAGAAGATGAGTAGTGTATACCACATGCTTTTTGTTTTGAGATTCTCATGGTTGGACAAGTCAAATCTCATACTATTGTTGGTGAAGACTGAACGAGAAGTTCACCCACTCACAATGTGCTTCCACTTGTATTTGGATGAGGTTACTTTAACTTCTTTTTGGGAAGAGCTATGAGAATGAGATCTACTTAAAATTTCATTTGTGCTTCTCTGAATGACTGTATATATATTCTTGAGTATCCACAAATTGGATTTGGTTACATTCCATTGAGGAGATGTGAAGACATGCAAGGTATTCCACATGCTTTTTATGTTTAGCTTCTCATTGTTGAAACAGTCTAGTCTTCTACTATTGGTGGCTAAGACTCAACGAATAGTACATATACTGACTATGTTTAGACCCTTTTGTTTTGATGAGCTTAATTTATCTCTTTTTTTGGGTTATGATATTCTCTTTGACTTTATATTGAATCTAATGTATTTCTATTTTTTTAAATATCTTACTTCTTCCCCTTAAAATTTCGAGGAGTCTTACAGGGTATGTATATACACATAACTTCATGGGATTTCCTGCAAGTGTTGTGTCTTATATAGATGAAAGAAAGTTCAGTGGTGACTTCAGAGAAGATTAAGGATACCTAGGGATTTGGACTGTAAACAGTGGTCGTAGATTGGAATTCAAGAGTAGGGACCTCTCAACAATTTTAATTTTCTATTTTTTTCAAGTTGGGAAATATTTCTGGTTGGGCATGTATTTTCACCTTACTTTTCAGTTTGTATAATTTACTCTTGTGCACCATAGATTTTATGATATCATGGATTAATTTCTAGATGTGATGCATATTTTAATCTTTCCCTCTATAATTTTGCATCGAGACGATTGTGTGTGTGAATATAGGCACATAGGCAAAGGCCTACCCATCTGAGTTATACATTCGGACCTCTTCTCCACCCCGAGCCTATGAAGGCAGCCTTGGGGTAGTTGTGGATCAGACCTCAGCTTAGTTCGGGTCATTACAGATTGGTATTAGATCAATTTAATTACATGAGGTTTTTTTCCTGAGTTTCCCCTTAATAGTATTTTGTTGGGATTATGGAACTAGTGTCTAGGTGCCTTGAGTGTGGGTATCAGGATAGGGAATCAATTGATGGTGTGGGAGGCTGACGTATCCATTCACCAGGACCTTTACTACCATATTGTCAACTAAGAATATCAAGGAATTGTTTTCCAAGATCGATGTAACATATTTTATATAGGATTGAGTCTTTTAAATTCCTTCTTGTGTCAAATCCCCAATGTTATATATATATATATATGAACATTTGACTATGGTACATCTTGATCACTTTTGAGATTCCTCTATACATACAACTAACCAGGTTGTCGATTTTCATGTCACAAAGAATATCCAAAGAGCGATGTTATTTTCCTCCATTTGGGAATGTGGAAGCACCCCCACCTACTTAGAAATAGCTGGTCATAGCATAGTAGGCTAAGGATGTTTATAGGATTAGCACACTGTAATATTTGTAGTGCTAGAGTCCACTGAGGTTCAATGATGAGCCTATTCCCCAAGTAACAATGGTTTAACATGATTCAGTGATCCAAGTTTTCATACTTGTACAAATCATGACCGATCAGATGGCTACACTCATAACCAATTCTATTTGTAGAAAAGTAGGGGGTTCTAGTGGTACTAGCGGATGATGCACACATTCTGAGTGCATGTTGTAGGTTCTGGAAACAAGGATCACCCATGTATTATATTGATCCAGACTCCCTTCACAGGTGATTGAGGTCAGACCCGACTCTATGGTTTGAATATATTACTCGGTTAGGATCCTTTTAATGGTGGTCCTTGTATTGATAATTCTCACTCTATCATATGTTCATCTCCTAATTCAAACTTTTCAATTCTTAATGAGTGACCCGAAAGAGGTATCTTGAAGGAGAGGAAATTTTCTTACCCAAAACCTTTCAATTTATTTATTCTTCATCCTCATATAAATTCATTTTATCAAAACTAACATGATTAATATGGTTTCAAAAATATACTAATATTTTATCATTATTATAGAAAAACCATTTCCACGTCCTTCTAATCAAAAGGGAAATGAAAGTATCATTCAAGAATACTTGTGGAATATCGCCTTCACATAGGATTATGATTTATTTTTCATCACTGGATCAAATTTATGGATATAATAATGGATTTAAAATGTATTTATTATATTGATAATATTTTTCAGATTCTATAATCAAAATATATTTTTTACCATTCATTATTTCTATTCATCATAAAATTAAAATATCATTCATGAAGATATATGTAATGTCATCTCCTTGAATGGTGTAATTAATTTTTCTATACATACCTCTTATAGATAGATAAAAATATGTATATAATTAATATATATAATATTTATTTAATAAATAACATTATAGGGATTATGGAAACATTATGAATATGAAAGGAATATAAAAATTTAATCAACACATACACGAAAAAAATAGTTATGCCTCATAACTATGATTTAAATAAGTATTTCTTAATGGAAGTGTGATAATATGTTATAGGAAAACCACTTATTTTATTAAAATAATTAATATTATAAAATTTTATAATTTTAATAATATTCAAATTTGTTGTAATAGAGGCTAGAGATCTTATGAATCATGTCAAACTTGAGGTAAAACCTTCTTGCCTCAATTTTTTTCTATTGGATATATAAAATATACACAAATTATTTCATTCATCTAGTGAATATAATACCACTTTGATATTCTAAATCATGAATTAAATTATAGTCATTGAATTCAATGTTTTATTTTAAGTAATTTATTTTATGGGTATTATGATCCAAATATTGGAAACTCTATAAGGGTTTTATATAACAATCTAACATTATATAGATATTTTTTTAAAATATTTCCAATAAAAAATTATATAATATATATTTGATAAATTATATTTAATTATATATAACTTTATTATTTATATAAAATAAAATTTTATAGTTATTTTCCTCTCTAGTTGTACTCAAAAGTCTAAAAGAATATGTTTAAGAAAACCTTGAATAAATTTTCTATTTTATAGACACACATTTTCTCCCATGTCTACATTTTCCTTTAAATTATTTCAATAATTTTTTTAGTTGTCTCCATTTATTGATTAAATTATTTTCAATAATTTTTTTTTACTTTTATAAAAATGATTATAAGGAATATTATTTTGAATTTTTGATCCGTATACTTTTGAATTTTTATAAAAGGAGTGAAAAGAAAATAATTTTTAATGTATACTGAAAAATATATTTTCAAACCACCAATGACACTCAATTTTTTGTATCTTCATTTAAATGATTCCATTTTTCTTTTATAAGAATTTTTTTCCATAATAATTTATATATTATTATATTTTAAATATTCTCTTGTAAAATAAAATTGAATACTTATCAAGAAATATTTATGTTATCTTTTAATGTAGTTTTATTTTATGAAAAAAAATACATTGATGTTACTTATGATTCTCGAGGGATATGGTTCAAGGATACTATATTTAATATTACCATAAATTTTTTATAACTATGATGATTTGTTTTATGAAACCGTTGTTTCATTTCACAGATTACGATATGATGAAATGATCAATGTTTTATTATCTTGTATCATATATATGAAAGGATTCTATTTATGTAATGAGTGGGTCAATTATAGCTCTCTATTTATTTAGGTAATCAGTAAAGTTTTATAAGCTCAAAAGAAAAATAACTGATTAGACTAAGCCCAATAGGGGACCATGAGAGGCTATCAAAGTCCAAAAGCAGGTACAAAGGTGGTTAGACAACGAATAACATGTGATGAATGTCTTAGTGGGTAACCATGACAGAAAATTTATATGATTATGATCATTCAATACTCGATTCCATTATTTTATGATAATATTTTATAGAAATATAATGTTCTCATGGATCATATTCTTTGATTTATTTATGATTCATGTTTTATAAAGTACCAGACATTATTCATTAACTCAAGATTATGAGATATGAATGATTGGTATAATTTCTGAATGTTAATCTCTTGTTCTTAGTCCCTTGTGCTAATGATATGCTTAAAAATGATCATTGATTGATATCTCAACTATATACACTTACTAAACATCTTACATCACCCTTATTATATTTATTTTTTCCTAGGATTTAATGAATAATATTTATTTTGTATTTCCTAAGATGTATTCTAGATTTGAAGAAAATAATGGGATATATTTAAAATCTCTTATCTCCCAGCTGTTTCTGTATCCAATTTTCTAATGAAACTAAATCTATATTGCATTAATTTGGATCATGAATATATGTACATATATTCATCTAATATGATGTAATATTTATGAATTCAATTTATGGGTCACCTCAATTGGTACTAGGAAATGGTTAAGATATTCTAGGAAACTAGGATAGTGAAATGTCTGTGAAAACCATTATGATAAGCCTAATTATATGAGAATATCCTAATTTATGGTAATAAATGATTGCAGTTTTCCAAGAAAATACATATATGTATGGATACTATCAAGTGGATGAATTTATACTATAAATTAATTAAGGAGTAACACTTATGGAAGTTATGGACAAGTTATTTACTCAATGATCATCATTGAATGACAAGTTCTCTTAAGTCTAAATTCCTATACAGTCACTCCTAGGTGATATGGATGGGTTAATTCAAATTTTATTTATAAATATTTATGATGGATTTGAATAGATTATGAGCATGGATGGACAAGGTTAAACCTAGTGTTTCATAGATTGAAAATAAGGGGTCATGATTTAGTGATCTTATTAATTATTTTCATGATTATATTATTTCCCACTAAAATTATTTTAGTTCATAAAATTATTTTTAGTTTTAGATAACCGATGAAAACAGATGGAACCATATTAACACTAAATGTGATGCACAATGTAATTATTGTATTCTTGACAAAAAAATGTTATAGGATTTAGAATGAAACATCTCATTGCTTTGATTAGAGAACATTATCAAACCTAAAAAATGATGAGATTAAAAATGAGAAAACAAGGGATCAATTTTCTATTTGAGTCCTTTATGAGGAAACATCCACCTTATTTTAATGGGTTCGTTGATCTACAAATTTTCATGAAGTGGATTAATACTACTAAAAATATATTTTCCATTCTTCAGTTTTCATGGATTGAATAATTTATTATGGATTTATATCTCTTGGAAGTATTTATAGATAAATAGTGGAATCTCATGAATAACTTGAGGAAATTAGAAGAAATTAACTCTATTAAGTGAGATAAATTTAGTTGTTTGTTTTCAATAAATATTTTCCACATACTCTTATAGAAAAATGGATACAAAATTTATTTTTCTAATTTATAAGGATAATGAACCCATTAGAACCTATAAGGAATATTTTTCAAGACATGTGATGTACACTTTTCATATTATCATACAACTTGAAATAATTGTTTATATATTCATATTTGTCTTAAAACCAAGTCTTTGAATATTACTATCCATACAATATATTTTATCTATGAAGAAATAATTTGATGTGATCTCTAGGTAGAAATGGATTTCAGAGTCATCATTTAATGTAATGGTTTTTATAATAATAGAATGATGGAATTCATAATAAATTCTAATAATCAAAACTATAGAGGGTATAACAAGAGTCTTTCTTTATACCATATTTGTGGGAAGAAACATGGAGGAAACCATCTTAAGGGAATAATAGATGATTTATTTGTGGATAAGAAGGATGTAATCCATTGAAATGCTAAAGTGATGGGATGAAGTTTTATAATGATTTGAGTGAAGAGAAATCTCCACAAAATTAAACATCCAAAATATACTTTTTCAAATTTTAGGGCTTTGGGTGTTATGAAATATAGTGCTCAAATTTGAGGGATAATGTTGATGATCAATCTTAGTAACCTATTAATCCCATAGTTAATTGTAAATCTCATGTTGTGCTTTTGCAGATATGGGTTACAATAATTATGTGGTGAAAGGTAAAATTAACATAAAATCTAGAAGTTATAATGATTTAATATTTTCTTTATCAACCCACTACATTATATATAAATAATTACTTAAGGGAACCACAATTCCACATCAAATATTAGATATTGAATTAGTCCTGAAGCGTTTAACGGTTGGATGACTTCTTATCAATTCTAAGATTCTTCTATAATTGATGTTTATGGATATTTCCATACTATAAATCTTGTTATTAAATATTTATTAAAATTTAAAATTATTTTAGGGATGGACTAGGCTTTATTATATTGTTTAGATATCCTTTTTTTAATAAATGGACTATGATTTAATATTATGAACAAACCTATAACCATCTATCAGATCAAGGATAAATATGATCTTCCAATGAAAATTAAATCATTTATACGAGTCATTATTACATTAAGGCGTATTTTTTGTAGATTATTTGGGGAAAATAGAACATGTAATACATGAATATTATACATGAGTTTTATGATGTATTTATAGAATAATTTCCCAGTATTCCAACAAATAATTAATTTTAGTTTTGATTAGAACTAATACATGGTTTTACCCATATTTCAAGAACTAATTAATGAATGAACCCAATTGAGATGCATGAGTTGAAGAAGTTACTATATGATAATCATTATAGGGGATCTATTTAGCCAAGTATGTCCTCATAGGGTACACATATTTATATTTTTATGAAGAAACATAGATTAATAACTCTCTACATTTATTATTCGAATCTTCACAAAATCATGATCAAGAATAAGTATATTCAAATCTCTATTAATGATTTGTTTAATCAATTATGAAGAGATCACTATTTTTCAATTCTTTATATTTAATTTGGATATTGTAAAATTTAACTCAATACATAACTAATAAAACCTTCTGAATGTGTTATAAACCATGTGAATTAATAGTGGGGCCATTTGGTCTTACTAATTCCCACAATATATTAAGGGATCCCATTAATAATGTCTTTATATATTACATTGATAAGTTCTTGGTATTCCTTATGGATGAGATTATTATATATTAATTTGAAAATGAAGAGTATGAAGATCATTTTAATGTTTTTATGAAGACCAAATGGAAAGAGAGGTTTTATTCTAAATTTAAAATGAGTTAATTTTTGATATAATAAGTTTCATTTATGGGTCATTAAAACTAATAAACTATATAATATTAGATAAATCAATGAAATTATTTATTGAATATTGGAATAGAACAACCACTGTGACTGTGATCTTTGGTTTTCTTGTATTGGATGTATATTATCAAGACATTGTGGATAATTTAACTTGAATTTATAATCCAATGACCATGTTATATTGGAAGGGATTAAAGTTACTTTGGAATAAATAAGCTGAAGAAAAGTTCAAGGAACTGAAGTGATGGTTAGGAAATGCAGTTTTGCACACACTACCTTTCCATGGATATGGGTATGTGATTTACAATGATGCATCATTAAAGGATATAGGATGTGTTCTTATGAATAATTATATGGTTATACATTATAAACCATTTCAATTGAAGTGTAAAGAGTACAATTGCCTAACCCATAACCTGGGGCTAACAATAGTAATCATTGTATTATATATATAGAGGCATTTTCTTTACAGGGAAAGGTTTGACATATATAATAATCATAAACATTTATAGTACATATTCACCCATAAATAGTTAGATATTTAGTCGAGGGGATAATTGTACTTGATTAAAGATTATGGATTCTCAATATATTTCCATTATAGAAATGAGGAAAAGGTGTCTTATTCTTTTTGTCGAAGGTATCATGATAACTTATATATGATGCAGATCATAAAGGATACCATATTTTTTGATTTTCTAAGAATGACCCTAAAAATATTAATTTAAATGTAGAGATATAATATTTCTAAAATGATTTTTTAACCTTATATCCTTAAGAAGATAACATAGGAATAGAAAAATGATAAAAATATGAAATAATGTGAGAAATGTTCTTTAGTTGAACCATGATTATGATGGAATGATAAGGTTTCAGAACTGAGTATGTTTCCTATAAATTCAAGTCTTATAAAGGATATATTATAAGAAGCTCATATTTCTCCAGTTTTAATTAATATTGGATTTATAGAGATCCAACAGAAAATTTATTGTGGTATAACAAGAATTTTGTTATTGGAGAGTATGTGTCTCTGTGCATGATATACCAAAAAGTAATAGTTGAGAGTGATAATTCTAAGGGGATGTTAAAATCTTTAGCCATACTTGAATGGAAATAGAAAAATATCACGATGTATTTCATAATTAGACTCCCCAAAATGTCTAATATCCATTAAGTTATTTGGTTTGCAGATGATAACTTTATGAAGTCATAACACTTCATTGCTATTAGATAATATTTCTTTGTTGTTCAACATTCAAGGATATACATTTCAAAAGAGGTATAGTTTCATAAAGTACCATATTCATTGACACGAGATAGATGTATGAGGTTTACCTCGATGTTATGGATTGGTCATCTAAAAGATCTTGATATAGAGTTGTGTTTCAGTACTTATTATCACCCATGTATGTATAATTAGTGTAGGAGGACCATTAAAACCCTATAGGATATGCAATTATCATGTTATAATGATTTAAAAGGATGATTACACCTACAACATCCTCTTGTTTAATTATCTTCTAACAATAGGTTTCACTTGGGAATTCTAATGGACCCATATGAATCTCTTTTTGGAAAGAATTGTTGAACTCTTTTATACATGGATGAAGTTGGAAATAAAAGGTTATTAGGGCCTATTATATCTATGTAAATGGGAGAGACATTTTTTTCTATACATTATATACTATCCCATTATAATTATTAATTAAATAATATATCAATCACATTATATAAATAATATATATCATAATAGCCTCACAAATCAAGGATCTAAAGGCTTAGTGTCTTGGAAATTATATACATAAACATCAAATTTTTTACAATTATTAACATTTTTCACAATAATGATCAAATAGACCCTTTTTTCTAGGAACATTACATGATATAATCATCTCCATAACATGGGGATTAGAAACATAAGAAAGGGGTGATCTTAGATTCTCATTAGGGGTAAAACATGTCACAACACATTGAAAAACATGAGGGAGACTTAAATATCATTGTAAATTATCAGAATACCATATATTAAATCATGAAACATGTGAGAGTAACATAGGATCACAAAAAGGACACTAAGGAAGTGTGAAATATTTCACCAAACTGAAAACACATATCAATAGTAATATAACATATGGGAATTACAAAAACAATTGTGGAATATTTTAAAAATAAAATTATCTTAAACAACCCATACTTCTGTGAACATGATCATTATTTCAATGAATGAATATATCATAAGGTATTAACTTAAAAAAATCATTTTAGGGTTGACCCTATATTTTAATATTCATACATATGGGCGCCACATAAAATTAATCATCATCAGATCGTAAAAAATCCTTGAAAAATATACAATGTGTCTCATAAAACTTTCCAAAACATAACATATCATGAAATTTTAAAATCATGAGATATTAAAATAACATAATACTTAAGGAATAAAATCATAATAACATATATTGGCAGATCAAAACATCACTTCCTGAATGGAAAACTAGGAAGGGTAAATACATGTGAAAATACTAATTTTTCAAAAAATATATTAAAACATTGAAGTACAGATTACTTTCTAAAATGTTTTTTTTTCAAAAAAGAGAAGACTTTAGAGAACCTTATTATTATTATTTATGACTAAAAAATCATTAAAAGGGCATAATAGTTATCAAAAATGTATTTGTAAATACTTGTAAAAATTTAAATTCAAACAAATATTTAATAATTTAGACTTGAAAAAGGCCTAATGGTTTCAAAAAAGGGAATTGAAAATAAATTGAAAAAATTTAATTTTAAAGTAATATTTAATAAAGAATAATTGAAAAGGACATTTATTTTTCAAAAATGTAAGTGAAAAAACATTAAAAACATTTAAATTTTAGGAAATAATAAAAATTTATTGATAAAAAGATATATAAGTTATCAAAAAAAAGTAGAGTAGATTCTAAAAACATTTATTTTGAAATGATGGAGAAAACTATTTGAACATTTTGTAATAACCTTGTTAAAAATTCTAGTGGATAAAAGAGAATTAAATTCTATTTTTGAAATTTTGGAATAATTATGATATTTATTTAAAATAATGTATATTGGCTTTTGAAAAATGGAGGAGAGTATTGGTGTGAAGGGAAATATGTACATGGAATAAAGGAAAAATTTATAATAATGAGAGTTATTCCAATGAACGATACACTTTTATTTTGGAAAAAATCTTATCAATGAATTTTATATTACAAATGATAAGTAATTTTCCCAGGAAAAACCATTAAATACCAGATAAATAGAATAAATTATAGGTTAAAATAAATATTTAAGATTATATTCATCAATAAAAGTCTATGACCAAATGAATCCAAAATTGAGTCGATGAAAACCTTAATATTTTTGTAATTTTGGAATCAAAAAAACCATGAGAGTTAAGACTTTAAATATAATATTTACTATCATCAAACATAAATTAATATTGAAAAAATGGAAAGGGGTAGTATAGACACTATTTAAATAAAAATATGGTGTATAAAATAAACATATCTATACAATAGAAGTTTGAGATGAATACCCCTAAATCAATTGAAAAATTTAAATCAGAACATCCTAGAAGGTATAAAATTTAATTAAACACTAAATAACATGAATTATATGAGTGTTAATATAAAAAATGGAAATTCTTGTACTCTTTACATGATTGAAATATAAATAAATTTTATATATGAAAAATGTCTCGAAGGATTCAAATTTGAGTCAAAGAAATCAGTACATAGTTAGAAAACATTGTTTTTGTAACTATGACCTTCTTAAAAAACATAGCTAAATGAACAACCTATTTCATAAAATTACACATAAATGTTACCCATTTATAATCCATATTGAAAATTATTTATCAGGATTACATTAATTAGTTATAGCATATTTGGACTATAATGTGTTAATAACTTTACTTCTTTATGCATATTTAGTAATGTTGATATAGTTATGAATAATCTGATACCATGTCAATCAGTAATATATCATTTAGGAATATTGGATATTTATATTACTTTTATTTATATTTTTCTTATTTCATTCCACAAGTGTTTTGGATACATTGTGTGAAAACCTAATTAGTAACTACTTATTTCCATATTTTATTAATGATCGAAGTTAAAATACTAATTACGATTTATGAAACTTATATAAATTTAGGAAAACAAAATAATTTTTTATATTATATTACTAAAATATCACAGTATCATTGTTTCTTTACCATGATAATCAATGAAATTATTTTAATGCATATTTCTTATATGTTGATAAAATATGAAAAACATGAACAAGCATTGTCTTAATGGTTGAGTTTGGTCATGTAGGTGTTTATTTTAACATAATAAAATTATTTTAGAATTATAAGTATATTATTATTATATATTTATCATGGTGAAATATATTTTAAGTATTTTATATAATTTATGAATATCTATATGAAACAAAAATATTCATAGTGGAGCTTGTAGTCCTCGTGTATGCACGATGAATGCTCCCTTTTCAAAATTCTTGGGAGGGGGTGATGGTCGATATTAAATTGAAATCAAAGAATTTTAATTTCTTGAGATATATAATGTTAATTATTTTTTTTCACCATTAGTACCATCCATGAATAGCTGTCATGAAAAACAATTGACACTACTTCATAGAGGCGGTAGTCAGCGCAAAGGCACTAAGTTTGTTCAATTGTTTTTTATAATTTATGGGAATGAATAACTAAGGGTTTTAAAATTAATGAAATAGAACATAATTATAGTAATTATATTTCATTCATAATACTTTTATGGAGACATATTATTTTTAAGGGAAATATTAATAAAAAAGCATTAAGAATGTGATAATATTTACATTGGAGACATGATTATACCTTGAAAGTCTCATTGAAATTGAAGGGATTAGGATCTCTATTAGTGACTAAGGGATTATTTTTCTTATATAGGTACATAGTGAGTGTGACATGGTAGAGTTTAAAAAGAGTAATTTTATGTAGATTTCTATATTTGAAAGGGTGGAAGTTGTATCATTTATAAGAGGAGAAAAGGGAAACTTTTGAAAGCACTAGTACATTTTTTATAATGAAATGAGTCTATTCAATGATCAATGGTTCAAAAATGAAAAAACAAAGAGTTTGAGATATGTTTGGGTTGATAAAGATTCAATTTTCTTCAAACATATTTTAAAACAGTTTTAGTGTTTTTACTATTAATTTTATACATTTTAGTATTTTATTTAAAACCATATGACTATTTTTTAACTATGTGATTCTATGTTTTATTGAACATATAATATGACCCATATAAAATTTTTTGGTTGTAATGGAACTAAATTCTACAAAATTTTCAACCAAAATAATTTCAATATATTAATAGTAATATTTAAATTAAAATAGATAATGTCTAGAAAATATTTTTTAGAAGAAAAATAATATTTTTGACCAATAATGATTTTTAGTACAATTTAATATTTAAATAAAATTTAATCAATGTTAATATATTTACTTATGTGTTTATAAATCATATCTTATTAATTAATTTTTTATTTAAATTTATTTTATTGGATATAAATTCCTCTATTTTAATAAGAAAAATTAATATAATTATTTCACCACTGTCATGGTATTTATAATTAATCCTAAAAATCTACATTTTATAACGTAAAATGAAACTTTCAGTATTAAGTAATATAAAAATAATTTTATCAATTATTAAAATCATTTAATAAAATTAAATTTCTATGTCTGGAGAAATTATTCTTAATGTCAGTGCATGAAATGAGTAAAAACACATTTTTAAGAAAAGTGTATTTTTAATCCTAAAGATTTATGATTAGGATAGAATGATAAATCCCACTTATTCAAGATAATTTTAAATAATTAATATCATAAAATTTTTATTTATTTCAAAATAAGATAACACAAAAACTTTATTTCAACAAGTTGTAATTAATTAAAAAGATAATAAAAAATAGTTTTTATTACAACACCACCTACATTTTAAAAATGTCGATCATGTTTTTATAAATTCAACAAATTATTTTAGAATTATTTATTCAAAATTATAATACATAATTAAATAGACATATTTTCATTAAATTTAAATGTATAGTAAAATTATTTCATGAATGTGGCAGAATTCATAAATTCAGTATTTTTCTATTCACCCGAAAATTAACTAATTCCAAAAAATCCAAAAAAATCAACTTCAACTAATAATAATTTTATAAAATTCAAAATTTTGTTAATATTCATTCAAATTTAAATATTGAAATTAATAATCAAAAAATAAAATGAAATAATAATATAAGAGGAAATACAAATTTCTATAAAAATTCATGTTTTCCCTATAATAGTTATTCTTTTAAAATATGTGTTAATAATAAATATGCTATAAACATAAATAAAAAGTTAGAAAAATAAATTTTAAGGATAAAAAAAATATATTTTTGGATAAAGTTTAATTTTTTTAATAAATATATTTATTTATATATATTTAATAATTATTGTACAAATTTTTATGTAGATTATACTATAGTGGGATATATTCATTTGGCTTTGGTGTTGCATGTGGGATAATCTGAACAATGTTTTATTTATTTAATGAAAGTTATATAATGATATCTTGAGCCATTACATTGTCCCCAAGTAAATAAATTTCATTCCCACAATTTTATTATTATTTACTAATAACAATAGTTAATGGTATTAAGCATGGCCCATGATGTAATTTCAAATGATATTTATACATTAATATGTTATGTAAAACATAAAGGGCTAATTTTTATTATTATTTTAGGAAGATATTTAGATTTTCAACTGTTTTTTCCAATGTTATTCCTTATCGGGTAATCAGTTATAAGATACTTTTAGAGCCATACCTTCTAAAAATGGAGATCACCAGGTACTCTAATACTGTTATTGATTTTGGATGCTCAAGTGTTCGTTCGGTCACATCCTTGAATTGACATAGTTCAACTT
Organism: Viscum album; assembly: GCA_963277665.1. Lineage (NCBI taxonomy): Eukaryota > Viridiplantae > Streptophyta > Magnoliopsida > Santalales > Viscaceae > Viscum > Viscum album. Next base: position 951,510,655 of record OY728130.1, on the reverse strand, counting down.
AATTTTTCAAAATACTATAAATTCAGTTTCCCCAGACCAAAACTGAAATCCTTGATAAATGTCAATGATAAAAAGAAAAAAATATTATTTTAGTTGATAATTTTAAACGTATAGTTTTGAAATTTTATTCAATATTTTTTTCTATAAAACATTAGACATTTTTTGAGTAGAGTGGTAAAAAAACATGGTTTACTTCATAAATTTAAAAAATATTATCCTATTTTTAATGTAAGGTAGATACATCGCTTGAATATCACACTCTTACATTGCTTTAAAAATTATATGAATACTTCTTTTGGTTTTGACATTGTGAAGAATCGATAAAGTCCCTTGTATTAATTCCCATAATTGATTAATATGTGAGTGTTAATATTATCAAATATGGATGATTTATTTTAATGTATCCTAAAAATATTCAAAAGGAGGTGTAAATTATGGAATATTGATAAGTAACTTGCTAGTGTGCTAAATTCTAGAAATCAGGGTCGAATCATTCAATCTAGATTTACCAATAATGGTTATAATAAAATCATCCATGATATATAGATGAGTCATGTGATATTTAATCCATTCCCTGTTGAAATTAGATAGTTAATTTGTTTAAATCACAAAATTCATACATTAAAAAATCTACTACCACCTTATTATAATATAATTTTATACATTATTTTTACAATCCTCAAATAAAACCAAAAACATTAATCATGAATAATCAATAGTATATAAAGAGAGTCAAGGTAAAATATAAACATGGATTAGTCCAAATTATCAATGTATAAGATTCCCAAATCTTAGGTTAATATTATTTTAATTCAACAAATATCATTGTTAGTTCAAAATTGGGTTTGGTTGTCTAGTTCGTCTTAATCTAATCCTTAAATGTAACTTAGAAATCAATCATTCATATCAATTTATATGGTTTCTATAATCAACCAATGAATATCCCCTAGGAGGTTAAAAAAAGGTGTATGGTAAGGGCCCACTCACCATGAAGCATAATGATGGATAAGATATACATTACCAACTCTTTTTATGGTGATTACGCATATAAGAATCTATGCCAAAAATACACCAACTGTTAGTGTCCACATATAGATTTATTTCTAGAAAAAATATTTAATTAAGGATTTAATTTTTTTTCAGGATGTTACATTATACATAGAATTATCTCTAGGTTTGTTACATGGGTTTTCTAACCCTAATAGTAATGTTATCTAAAAAATATCTATAACAATGAAAGAAATGTATAAAAAATATAAAAAATAACCAAAACCTCCTCTGATACCAACTATAGTGACCCAATCTAAACATGAATTAAATAATACATTAATAAAATGATTTTAATAATTTAACTCACAATAGTCCCACAAGTTAAAGACTGAAAGGTTTTATTTATTGGAAATTTAATGCTTGAAATTTTTATTTAATTAAACTTGCAAACATTTGTCCATATTCATGATCCATTAGACCCTTTTTATAGATACCTTACACATTAAAAACATCCTCATAACACAATTATTGGAAAAATCAGAAAGGGGTGATCTTAGACAATTTGAAATTGTAAAATATATCATAATGTGGCGAAAAACATGAGGGGGACAAGATTAAAAATAAGAAAAGATAATTAGGCTATAGATGATAATAATAAATCATACTACATTGATATTATATCATCAAAGGATCACCAATGAAGAATAAAATATTTTAAATGGAACAAAATACATCTAAATATTTATATAACATATGATCATACCATATAAGTGATGAATACGTTAAAAATTAGGAATAATCTTGAAAACACGGTATTTCATAAAAATTAAATGATTATTGAAAATTTATCAGAACATTACAATCATCTTGAAAAAGTGAAACAACCTTAATATTTTTAAAACATATGTTAGAAAACCCATTATGACCAAGCCTACTATGATGTCCCAACATAAGAACCACTGAACGGCACTCCGAGCCGGTTGGCCACATGCCCTCAAGCATTCCCCCCCATATGCCAGCGGGTGCTGACTAGTAGTGAGCGTCTAGAAAGTTAGTATTGGGGAGACTGTACCCTCTGTTATCATAAATAAATACATACGGAAGAAAACAAATACCAAGTATGGAAGTGTATAATTAACCAGAACAATACCGTGAAATATGGTAGTCAAAACCAGAAAATACCATACTCAACTGGAAGGTAAAAAATTCTTAGAAAATATAATTAACATGTGCCTATAATGAAATTCAAAGTAAATACAAAACGACTCCAAAATAGGTCCTGAACTACGTCTGGTTCCCTCTACCATGCTCCAATACCAAACAAAAATCTATCCCAAGGTCTTTCCCTTATCCTATCATGCAACAAAAATGTCTGTTTAGGTGCTGATTAGGTTCCCCAAATAGGGTGTGAGTAGAACTCATTAGGCCACCACCAATAGAGTACAAAACAAGTCCAGTCAAAATATAGTGCATGTAGATTTATTAATCAATAAATACAGTGAATAATTTAAATAGTTATCACATTGTCATTTAATATTTAATCATTACGTTAGGCCAATTTAATTCATTTTTCCATTGGAATCATTATTTATTTTTATCATTGATTTTGTGTAGGTCAGCATGCCTAGAACCCCAAATCTCAGTTGAAACATCATTCATTATTATCATTCATTGGGTCTAGGTCATCATTACTAGCACCCCAAATCTCATTGAGTGTAGGTCGTCATCCTAAGAACTTCTTTTCTCATTCGATGTGGGTCGTCATGCCTAACATCCCATAATCTCATGTTCGGATAACTATTGGGGATTAATTCCATTTACAAGTCTGAAATTATAATATTTCTAGGACCCCATTCCTAGCACCACAAAATTTCATCCATTTAATCATTCTTTAAGTCATAATAATTTTCCACATTATTTATTTACTAACCCAATGATTAGTTAAACATTTCAAAGTTCATTAGTTAATTCAAAAATTAAATAAGCATATAACCCATTAATTAATTCATCAATTAATTAATCAATCAAAACAATTATATTTCCATAAATTAAATCTTCAAAATTAATTATCGAAATTAAAACCCAACAAGTCATAATTAATTCTCACAATTAATTATTTTAGATCACATAATGGTACATAATTAATTCTCACAATTAATTGGATTAAATATCCAAACACAGTTCCATAATTAACTCCCCCAAATTAATTATATCATCACAATAAAATCAATATCTATATTAAAATA